>OY730197.1:64475327-67440327 GCA_963422505.1 Pseudognaphalium luteoalbum | reverse complement strand
GCTTCGCAACTCTTAGTTCACTTCACAAATCTCTGTTTGCAAGTCCAACTCAGTTCGCAAAGGCAGTTCAGTTCGCAAACCCAGTTCAATTCGCAAGCTCAGCTCACTTCGCAAATCTCAGTTCGCAAAGTTCAGTTCGGTTCGCAAAATATGTCTCAGTTCGCAACTACGGTTGTAAACCCTAAAAACGAAAATTCTAAGTGCTTTTACTTTTAAACTTGAATGTTTCGAACGTAAATAAACCTAAAATTGTCCAAAAACAACTTTTGATCGTAAAACTTATGTAAAATAACCCAAAATTGTTCATTACTAATCACAATAACCTTGAACCACAATGTATTAAGCCCGAAAGCTCTGATACCAATTGTAAGTCCCTAGTTCTATGGATCGATAACGAGGTTGTCTCTAGTATCAAGGTGCGGAATCCCTCAATACTTAGTTATACGAATATAACTTTAGAATCACGATCTATTCGTGATTAGGAATATCAAATAGCATTAATCTTGATTGTTAATAACGTTAACCTATCAAGAACAAAGCAAAATATACTTAGAATTTTGTAGGTTGTTTGTAGAAGCCAAATTCGCAGAATTCTTAATTGTTTAGGGTTTTCTATACCGAAAACCTTAATATATTCATTTCAGTTTGCAGGGCATGGGCTTTGCGAACTGACTTCTCAGTTCCAATGGCAGCTCTTTAGTTCGTAGTCCATATGATTATCTTATATATATATATATATATATATATTTATATAACAAACACATTAACCACAAAACTAATATCATTTATATATCAAAACTAAGATTAATATACAAAGCTTGATTACAAACTAAACACTATTACAAGCAAGAACTGTTGTCACACAAACATGTCCCAACAGACTCCCCCTTGACAATAGCTCTGGTAGTCTTCAAGTTTGTCTTCAATCTTCACTTGTAAATCTTGCTTCCTGCATAGATCTTCAACTTGATGCAAGTCACCTTTTTTTGATAATCTCTTACAGCATCACCCCATCGATAAATCGACATGATCTTGTTCTTATATAACATTACCAAGTCACTTTTGGAGAGGTTCATCGAGTGTCTTCAATCATATATGTGCAAGATCTCTTTTTCACCATCTGGAAACTCATCATCACCTCAAACATAACAGCTTCACCTGTTTCAGAATCTACATGCCATCTCTTCAATTTTCCTAAAATATTATTAGGCATAGTCTTCATTGGTATCTGCTGTATACACTTGATTGCTGGATATACTATATGTCTCAGTCTTTTCCCTGTATGTTGGTTTCTTTCTTTTAACTTTTTGGTTTTCCCAACTCTTGGCTTAATCTTTTCAAACTTTATAGTCCTACCCTCAGTCTTGATAATCTTTTCCACATACTTAGCATAATCCTTAATACTTAGGTTAACCATCTGTAATCTAGCCAAGTCTCGAACTTCATATCTAGGTAAAGAACTAAACACAGGGAGATTTCCCTTGAAATACTAGACTCTATCATATCTTTTAATTGCAAAAAGTCTCAAATAATCGTAGTACCATCAAATAATGCTAGACTTAAGCTCACGCTTGCCAGTAATATCTACTTCTTTCATCACGCGTGGCTTCTTTTCTTTCTTCTTCTTTAGCATTTCTTGAATGTATAATGGATTTCCGATTAAATACTTAAACATTTCATATATCTCATCAGTATCCTCAGTCTCTGAATCTGTAAACTCATTCTCAAATGCCTCTAAATCAATTACCGAATCACCCTCATCATTTCTAAAAACGTATTTAGTCTTTGCAGGTGTCACGACGTTTTCATCAATATGTATATCCGGATCTACAACGTTGTGTACCTCAGATTCAGGGACTGAAGTTCAATCATCAGAAAGTACAAACTCTCCTTCCTCTAGATCGTTATCAATTTCAGCTTCATCTTCATCTCCATAATCACTTTGAATATTTCCAATTCTACAAAGTGATAAACAAGTTTTATCTAATATAATAGTCTCCCCTTGAGATGAGTTGTACTTCCGCAGCTCAGCTACCAGGCGATCTAGCCTATCGATTTGTCTTTGCTTATCAGCAACATCAGCAACCAACGTCGTGTTGTTCTTAAGCACTAGACTGTAGGCTTCACCCTGCTTAACCAGTTGATGTGCAAGTTTGAAAACTTGTGAAGTCAGAAGGGAAGTGGACTCCTCCAAAATCCGAACCATAGACTCTAAAGTAGCAGTCACAGGTAGAGTAGCAGTAGTGGTAGAAAGTAGAGCAGTAGAAGGAATATGTGGTGTGAGATGCTGAGCAACTGTAGACGCAATGTCAGAAATACGCCTAGCTACCGCTCTGTTGGACTTTGTTGTCCCATGTTGTCCCCGACGAACAATAATCATCTCAGCCTAACCAAAATTATAAAAGAAATTAGTAATTGTTATTGTCTCTGCTATCACAATCTCTAATTAAATATGACACTAAACATCTAAACTCGTATCTTTTACCACAATAGGTACAGATACCGGTACCATTGTCGTTGTCATCATCGTTGTCATTGTTGTTGTTGCCTGAACTGTAGGTGTAGCCTGAGGAACTGTCACAGACAAATATGTCTCAGTTTTATAACTCCTGCATAATCTTAAACATTTACTAATTGTAAGATTAGAAAACTAACCATCATCGATAGTCAAATTTGAGGTAAAAGCTCTCAAACGTTTTCGTCGTTGTGTTTGAAGGGGCTGATCAATCAGATTAAAATCCGGATCAATTTCCTTGGCTTTTCGCTATTCTTTCAACACCGGATCTGGAATTATCTGAGAGCGATATCGGAAGTCACCTGCAGACGGAGGTGGAGAAGGTGTAGAATCATCATCCAAAGCAGTCTCACCTTCACGTCCGCCAGAAGGATCAACATCCATATCCTATATATTAAGTATATTAAACTTTTATGATTAGCAATAAGCTCTATCATATAAGTTCTATATATAAGTTTTTTTTTAGATAATAATACCTGAGAAGGTACACCCTCAGGTCTAGAACTCCCTGGTCTATCAACCTCTGGTTATACATCATCTGGTTCCTATTTATAATGATATTGAAGCTTTATGATTAGTGTAAAGCTCTATCATCTAAGTTTCGATTTCATTTAGTCATTAAAAGCATACATAATATACAAGATATAAATTAAATACCTGAGGCGGGGAAATATACTGATCTATAGCTTGAAGTACCGGATCATTGGCGTTATCATTCTGACCCAGTACCTCCTGCACTACCTGTGCAACGATCTCAGGTACGACTTCCTGACCCTGCTATCTAGCCCGAATCAAAACATCTTCTAATAGCTCCTGTGGTCCAGGTCTTTGAAGCACATTAGCACTAGGATCAGCAGCCACATGCTCAGCAACTCCAGCAGCACCAGAACCAACACAAACACCTACATCAAACTAACCATTGTTTGGTGGCGCGATGTAGTGTGGATCGATCAAAAATCCAAATAGGTCTCTAGCCTGTGGTCGCAGGTGCTTAAATGGCTCATTGTATCTATGAGGCCCAATCGTATCAACAAAAGCCGTGGGCTGATATGCTGGTAGATCATGAGGAAAATGTCGAATCACCAGCTTGCAAAAATGCGGATATAACATAAAGGTCGATTTGACCAGTGATCTGTCCTCGAAGGTTCTCAAAAATGTAAGAGGAGAAACTGTATGGTTTGTTATAAACCAGTGACAGTACGCCAGACATCAACGTCGACAACAGCTCATCGAAACCACCCTTTTTGGGTGCAAAACTCATAATAAAGAAATTCCATAAGAATCTCCATTGTCTAAGCACAAAGGCATTCATAAATTGACTACCTCGTGTAGGGCCTACATAACGCATTCGACCTAGAGCTCCTTCAATGAAAATTGCAGGAAATTCTGTCGGGGTGTTATCCTGTTCCTGCGTGCCAAGACATAGTGACTCGCGCAGATCAGCAGTAGAGAATATGATAGGTCCACCCACGGTTGTACGGATAACCGGTGGGTTGACAGAAGCATCATAAGTGATTTCTGTCCAAAAATCCTGAAGAATAGTCAGAGAAAGCGGTGGAGAAGTGGCAATAGCATGTCGAATAAGTGACTGTGATAAAAAGGTAAGTATATCCGCAACTCTAAACAAATACATATATTTGGAGATTAAGATTTTATATGTTGCTAAGGGATCATATTAGTAAGAATAAGCTTTGAAATCTTAATATTTTAAAGTCTAAGATGATTCTTAGTATACATACCTCATGAAATTCATATAAGTTATAGAAAAATTACAACTAATTTTACCATTTACATACTTATATATATAAATTTATATCTTAGGTACCTCTATCCACATAGTATAATTGAAAACCTTTTGTTCATATTTGTGAACATTTATTAGACAGTTCAAGACGATTACCGGTATTATGATCCATATAAACAATTTATACTCAAATTTTTAAGCAAAACTTATTATTATTAGTATGAGTATAAAATAGTGTTTTCCATTAGATGACATACTGTGAAATCAAGTAGAACACATAACACTGTATATATAAAACAAGGTACATAATGCACACTTGTATTTATTTAAATTTAGACAATTATCAAACTCACAGTGAAGATACTAGTGGTTCTAGGTCTGTACTCAAGTATAACAGAGGATCCCTTAGTATGAACACTACAAGTTTGAGACGAGTAACCTAGCTAATAGCTTTTAGTTTGTAATCACGTACAACAGGAAAAATCATTAGCTAAGTTAATAATCATATTTATATACCATTTGTCATTTGTAAGCATTAATGGTCACAGTGTGTATGGAAATATCATTATTCTACAATTAAGATGCATGTAATACATCACATAACAGCCACACAAGATAATACCCATGCAAATTAAGGCTTCTTAAAAGCTATAGAAATTTTTATATAAATTGCCTACCAGCATGTCATATGAGGAAGCTATCTAGACTTTAAGAAATAACAAATTCTAACATGTGAAAAAAGGTGTATAATAAAATAAATATAGATATATACTTAGTAAAATAGTCATAATTGTAAGATATCGTAAATGAGCCTACTAATACATCATACTTAATACTTTAACGTATTATTACTAAACCTATTCTCCTAATGTACTATCATTTCCCATAGTTTATGCAGACAGAAACATAAACTTTTATTTTTTTATTTTTGTAAGGCGGCGATTCCGCTCAAGTAACAAGCAAATGAATGTCATACACCCCCCCCCCCATTTTTTTAAATAAAAATACTCACTACTAATTATTACAATTACAGAAATACCCCTGGAAGACTAGTTACTCTGCAGTCTTCATTCCATTAAGCTAAACCATGGTCTCAAACCGAGCTCTATCAAAAGCCTTAGTGTAAGGTCTGCTAAGTTATCCGCAGTCGGAACCTTAGCTAACCATATCATCTTCTTCTCAGCACAATCACGAATGAAAAGATGTCTAATATCAATATGCCTCGTCTTAATGTGCTTGATTGGATTTTTGGTGATGGACATCGTCGATTCATTGTCGATCATCATAGGAGTGTTTGTTAAATTCAATCCATAGGCTTGCAGTTGCTGTTGTATCCAAAGAATTTGCGAACAACAGCTGCCAGCTGCAACATACTCAACTTCACATGTAGAAATGGCTACTGAGGTTTACTTCTTGCACTGCCAAAACACCAATCTCCCTCCTAAGAATTGACATCCACCAGTTGTTGACTTTCGATTTTGATTGCATCCCCCATAATCAGAATTTGTTTAAGCAACAAGATCCAAGTCTCCACCAGAAGGATACCAAAGTCCCAGCTTAGGCTTCCCCTTAAGGTAATGAAAGCTCCATTTTACAACTTGCATATGAGATTCTTTAGGAGTGGGCTGATATCTTGCACACACATAGATAGCAAACATTATATCTGGTCGCGATGCAGTTAGATACATTAGTGATCCAATCATGGCCCTATAAAGAGTAGGATCCACGTCTTTATCACTTGATGTATCGGGACCTAGTCCATGAGCTTCTGGAATGGGAGTCTTGTAAATACAGGTTTCATCCATCTTGAATCGTTCTAATAGCTCAGTAGTATACTTTGATTGATGAATGAAGAACCCATCTTCTTTTTGATCAACTTGTAATCCTAAGAAGAAGTTCAACTCTCCCATTGCAGACATTTCAAACTTTTTCTTCATGACTTGTTCAAACTCAATGCACATCTTTTCGTCAGATGACCCAAAGATGATGTCGTCTACGTATACATGAACCAGTATGAAGTCTTTCTTCTTCCATTTCACAATTAGTGTACTATCAATCTTTTCTCTTGTAAAACCATTTTAAGTAGTTAGGTTGATAGTTTTTGATACCACATCCGAGGTCCTTGATGTAACCCATATAAAGCCTTTAACTAAATGATATACTTTATCAGGATGTTTTGGATCACTGAACCCTGGTGGTTGAGAAACATACACCAATTCCTTGACTTTGCCATACAAAAAGACACTCTTAACATCTAATTGAAAAACTTTAATTCCATTAGATACTGCGAACGCTATGAAGATCCTTATTGCTTCTAGCATAGCCACTGGTGCAAAAACTTCATTGTAATCAAGCCCTTCTTCTTGATTGAAACTTTGAACAACTAAACGAGCTTTATTTTGAGTTACGATTCCTCGATCATCTCTCTTACACTTGAACATCCGTTTAGTGCCAATCGGGTATTCACCAGGTGGTAGATCAACTAACTCCCAAACTTCAAGTTTCTTGCATTGAGATAGTTCTTCTTGCATGGCTTCAACCCATGGGTTATCTTTTAAAGCCATTTGTACATTCTTTGGCTCTTCTTGTGAGATAAAACAAGAGTACATACACTGATGATAATCAAAACAAACTAGTACTTCAAGATAAGTCACCCCTCATTCGTACACCTAAATATAAATTACCAATATTTTGACTCGTTGGATGATCCTTATTTATACGTGATGTAGAAACAGGTTCAACTACTAACTCATCTTCCAGATTAGTATTGATTTCCTCCAAAGGCAGTATCTCATTATTCTCACCAACATCTTCAAAAGTATGGTGATCTAAATTTTGAGGTATGTCCTCTGTTTCAATGTCAGTAGTCTCTTCAGTTACAGTGATAGGAATCTTTGACCTAGGGATGAAGACAATTTCTTCATCCACATATATAGTGTCATCACATTCTGAATTGATTACTTCATCACTGAGAGGAATGTTCAATGATTTGAAGAGATCCGAGTAATTGAAATGCCAATCCAATCCCTTATGAGTATCGTGTGAATAGATCGTAACATCTATGTTATAAACAGTCTCCACACGTCCGGTGACAATATTGAAAACGCGCTTATTTAGTGAATTAGGAATATAACCTAGGAAATATCCTTCGTCAGCTTTCTCTCCAAACTTTGGTTGACTTTGTGTCTTCAATAAAGTACACTTAACTCCAAAGGGTCCAAATCCCTTTAAGTTAGGTTTCTTATCAATAGCTCGTAACACGTTATGTTAAGCCTTTTTACCTTAAGAACCCTATTTAAAACATGACATGTTGTATTCACTACTTCTGCAAGCATTGTTCGGGCAGCTTCGATCAATGTTCTATTTTTCCTTTCAGAAACACCATTTTGTTGTGGCTCATATGGTGCACTGAATTGATAATTGATTCCTTTACTTAGACCAAAACATTGAGAATTGTGTAACATTCCAAATTTCAGGAATTTAATTTCGTACCCGGATTTTTGTTTATTATAAAGTATTAATACATAAATGATTCAATAAAATAGGAAACGTAAAACGGTTTCTCAGTTCCAGGCTGTGTAGTTAAATGAGGAAAGGTTTTTAATAGACAAACACGTATCTAGTTATGTGGTTATCCCATTTCTTCCTGTTAGTTCTAGAAAACACATACATAGACTAGAGAAATCGCATGAACCATTCTCCATCTTGAAACATCAAATTAAACCCTAGAAATCTTCAAGTAATCATCTCCTTTTCATCTCTAATCATTGTAAGTTGATTCCTTCTAAGATTTTTAACCTAGTTTTTGGGTTTTGAGGGGTTTCCATGGGGTTTGGGTTTAATTAGTAAAATTTATACGAAATTACGGTAAGAATTTGTTAGAATTGTTGTTTATTAGTGTTCTTTGGCTACTTAATGATGAAATTACAACTTGAAAGTGATTAATTTCTTGTAAGTGTTCTTGAGTAATTAAGGGGTTTTGTTAAATACTTATGAATTAGTGTTAGTTAGTTAAAAATATGGTTTATGATGTAATTAGAGTATGAGAATTATGATAGAACATGATTTAAGTGAAAGTGTTAACAAGTTGATTAGGTAATCAAAGTGGGGGAGGGTTTACGAGTGGTTATTAGTTTAGAGCTATGATTTCATTGAATTTAAATATGTTGTTATGTGATATGTGAATAGGTGCTAAGAAGTTGGAAGTATTACCATTGGTTTTATCTTGTGAATCATCAATTCAAGACAAAGGTGAGTAGTATAAGGATTAATCAAGTAAATGGTTGTATGTGTTTCCAGATTACTCCCGAGTAAGAGGATCATACAACCATGTGGAAAATAGTTGTGATTTATTTGTTTTAAATTGTTAATTGTGGATTATTATGACTTAAATGATTGTTGTTATATGAATTATGATTGTGCAATTACCGGATAGCTTCCGACCTAGAGGTGGGCATAATCATACGATAGTGATATGAAGTTATAATTCAGAGTTGTTAGCTTTGCTAGCATAGTATTTATGTAGCTATGTTATGAGTTATTTAATTAAGTTGCTTATACGCTCACTAAGCAAGAGTGCTTATTGTTTAAGTGTTTTAGGTAGAAGTAGTCAAGGAAAAGGGAAGGCGGCTAAGGAGGGTTAGCGTGGATTACCAATGGTTATGTATGGCAAGTTTTCTCTTTGAAATACCGTTTAGATATAGCTTGTGTAAATCGCCCTTTAACCATGTTTTTAAAAGTGAGTCATTGTGAGCCATGACATAAGCATTTTTAGAATATGTTGACTTTTAAAGTCAATGACACTTGTAAATGATGTATATTATGGTTTTGAAGTTTTTAAGAGATAGTGTTTATGAAATGGCTTTAATTATGTGTTTATGGATAAGGGGATTGGTTATACCTAAAATTAGAGTGAATCAATGGTCAAATGTGTTTTCTTTGGATATGGAGTGTTGACATGTAGTCAAACATTCCATTGGTATGAAAAAACGGCCCCATGTTTTCTCTTAATTATGGCAATTTTCAAAACCTTAAAAATCCTTCATTCGATCCTACGTTGCTTAATCAGTCCACCAACTGGATTTTGTTTGTTTGATTCAATTTGTTTTCACGATCTTTGTGATTTCATCTGCCTCAATTAAGTGTCTGACAGTTTTTTTGACCGATTTAGGGCTTACGTATTTCGCATCTAGGGTTTTGCCTCTTGTGACGGTTTGGTGTGTTTGAGTTGTTTGTGATCATTGATTATTAATTATCTTATCTGTTATTTGTTACATCGTGAGGTTTTCTGTTTATTTGTTTCGTTTGTCCGTGGTTTATGATCGTCGTTGCCGGAATACATGGGAAAGAAGAAGAAATCGAAAAAGGTTTCTGGTTCATGTGATATTTATGATATGGATTCAGGTTCATCTTTTTCTGATTCATACTCTAAACAAATGGATATGGAAGATATAATCACTGAAGCGGCTAACCCTGATCCGGTAGTCCATGAAAATCTTAATGCGCAAAAAGTACATGATTGCCTAAACCTTAATTCGTGGGAAAATGGGTTGGTTTACCTCAGATGGTGTGATCAATCTTTATGGTCTGGGTTCGGAGTCGGGTTTCGATCAATCTTTCCTCATCTTCATTAAAATCGATCATCATCATCATTAACCATCTCATCTCTCTCGGTTTAACACCACCACCACCACCATCATCACTTTCGGACATCATCACAATCGAGTGGAAAGGAAACAATAGCAGGTTATAACTCACCATCGTGCCTCACCACCATCTCGGCACCCACCTTCGTCACCGTGAGCAAGCTTCTCTTTTTTTTTTTTTTTGTTTTGTCTTTAAATTCGTTTTGAGTTCATGAAGCTTACATTATGATGTTGTAAGGCATTCGTTGGTTAAATCGAGATCAAGAAACTTAAGTGATTATAATGTGTAAAAATTATAAGCATAAGGGTGATGGGTTACGGAAACAAAAATATACACAGTTTTATAGATATATATACACTTAGTAAAAATAAACCAAAAGCAGGGATAGCCCACCTGGTAACAAGCGTAGTTTTAAAGCCTAAGGTCAGGGGTTCGAGCCCCGTGACCTGATTTGATTTATTTTCTTTTGTTGACTTATGGGTTACAAATACACATATAAACATATTGTTGGTGTTTGAATAACAAAATAGGCGTTAGCCTGTTGTTAAGGTGGTGTATTGTGAGGCGAGAGGTCATAGGTTCAAGCCCTATGACCCTTTTTTAATTCATTAATTTTTGAAAAAGATTTTATTAAACACATATATATAAATAAATCTAGTGATAAAACAAAAACAAGCTCATAACCTACTGGTAGTTATGTGTTATGATTAGGCTCAAGGTCATGGGTTCAACCCCTTTGACATGCAACCTTTTTATTAATTACACACACACACACACACACACACACACACACATATATATATATATATATATATATATATATTTCTATTTATATTTATATATATATATATATATATATATACTTTCGAATAAATATGTTGTTGTAACAAATGAAACGGACGTATTTATACGCTACTTACTATAAGGTATATATGTATATATATACATATTTATACGATGACCATTTCAATGCATATATACGATATAACTCATACATTATAATTATATATACTTTTTCAAAGTATACACAGAACTTAAATAATTTTATATATAAATATATATAATATATATATATATATATATACATACGCATGTCAAATGACACAATAATGATTTTTATTACCAACGAATCGTACATAATTCAACTCAAATGACCCATCAGAAAAATTAAATCATTTGTATATTTCCACAAGCCGTCAAACACTCATATTAATATATCTCTTACGTTTATGACGTTAGGAGCCTTCGTATTGGATATTCCCTGCGGTTAGGAACGCTATCACCCAAAGGTGAGTCTCACAGCCCCATTTTACTGTTTTTACTTTGGGGGAGATGCATTACTTGTTTACTAAAATTACTTGCTTACTGAAATAACTAGTTTACTGAAATTGCTTGTATACTAAAATTACTAGTTTACTTGAATACATGTACAAATGTATTGTTTTACCAAGTTGTTACATTACCGACTTACTATCTAATAAACTTATACTTTACTATTTCACTACTTTGCAAACTTACTGACTATTTGACAGACTTTACTGTTTTCGAACTTACTGAATTACTACACGACAGACTTATGCTTTACTACTTTACCGACTTATTTACTTACCGACTTACAGACCTATAGATTTACTGATATACTGAATTGCATGAGTTTCCTTTTAATCCAATGAAGTCCTCTGAAACATAGTTGTTAATTATACGAAAAGCGCGAGTTTAAGTATATGGATCCATATGGGACTGACAATCCCCGCCCGGGGTGGTAGCGCCACCACGAACCGTACTGTATAAACGGGCATTTCTTACTCGTTTCATATGAGTGTTTTTGGATTAGCACTCACGGGGGAAAATTACAGACTTGTTAAGCTTCGACTATGATGGCTCATGGCATAACATACTTACTAAATTACCTTTGTGTAATTGTTATTACTTACTGAATTACCGTTGTGTAATTGTTACTTACTTACCCTATTACATTGTGTAATTATGGCTTACTGCTATACATACTCGTGACCTGAATTACTTACTGAATTGTGCTAAACTTTCTATATTATTTACTACAAACCTGTGAGATTCACCAACCTTTTGGCTGACGCTTTTAGTAATGCATTCTCAGGTACACAACATCAGTAGGGAAGCCCAGCAGGACTGCTTGATAGCTTGAGTCACATGCATACATACTAGGAGATTTTATTACATTACTTTTGTACTAATTGTTATGTTTTAAAATCTCTAGATACTATTAATCGAACTCCAAGCTATGTGAACTTTTGAAAACTTATGTAATGTACCGTATTGTAATGTATTCTCTAAAACGTCTCATTTAGAGTCGTTTGTTATTAATTTTTGTGCTTGATTATTGATTAGTAGCACCCCAAAGCTTGCTTCCGCTAAACAGTAAATTTGGGGGTGTTATAGATTGGTATCAGAGCCTAATGTTATAGCGAACTAGGTTACATTTAGTGGGCCTAGACTATAACCGTTAGGTAGTATTCCTTACTAGGTATAACTGGTTCAAGGATTTTGTCATACGAGTTTAATTTAACATAGCCTAATCAACTATGTACAATTATATGAAGATGATGTAAGATCTGAAAGGATGTTATGTTGAACAGGAATGCTCTAGCTGACTCTGACATGAGAGAACCGGGACCCATATTTGTTTTGTACTAGACACGACTAGGCAGATATGTATGTATATATGGTTTATATGTATATGATTAGGCTATTTTATGGTATGGATATTAATAAGCCTCAGATACTTAGTAACACACCCATTGTTCGAATACACCTTAAAATTTGCTTATGGTAACTTGATCGAGTCAGGAAAATAGTACTGGGATGTGCCCTGGCTTAGAGGGTCATCTCTTCGAAATAGACTTACCCAGGTAGAATTGAAAACTTCGACAACTTATTCTGCTTGAATTGGTTAACAGAGGACCCGTCATTCACTCACATATCACGTTTAACATTCGGATCTAGTATTTCTCTAAGTATAATAATCTTTTCCTACCTTCCTATCACATTTCGCATAACCGCTGATATCTGTCCGGACGTAATATCCCCGATACCTCTTGTAAAACTCTAACTCTTGTAATCTTTTGAGCTCGCATGTCGAATGATTACAATCTTCACTATTTTACACCATTGATTGTCACTTGTGTTGTAATATATTACCGTTATATATGCAACTACGATAATCATACTCTTACACAAAACTCACATTTTTTCTTGCTTTTATTGAAGAATCATGCTGCCAAAGAGGAAGAATTATAGTGAAGCTGAACTCAATGCAATTGTTGCTCGAATGATAGCTGAAGCCTTGGCTGCTTGAGACTCACGAAGAAGTGACTAGACTGTCAATACCACTCCTACTCCTGTTACCAAGCCTTGTTCCTACAAGGATTTTCTTAATTGCCAACCCCTTAACTTTAATGGAACTGAAGGTGTCATTGGGTTAGTCAGGTGGATCGAGAAGCAGGAGTCAGTCTTCAGAATATGTAAGGGTCTTGAAGAATGTAAAGTACTCTGACGTGGTAGAACTCGTACATTCAGTCTGTGGGTATTGATGCTGCATATCAACTCCCATGGGAAGAGCTAAAAATGATGCTAAGGGATGAGTACTGTCCCAATGAAGAACTTCAGAGTTTGGAAGATGAATTCTGGCACTTGACAGTTCAGGGAACGGACATCATTGGTTATACAACCCGATTTCAGCAGCTCGCTCTCCTCTGCCCATCCATGGTAGATCCTGAACGCAAGCGGATTGAGAGATATATCCGTGGACTCTAGAAGGATATTCAAGGAAATGTCACTTCATCAAAGCCTAGAACCATCCAAAGTGCTATCTGTATGGCACATGAGCTCATGGCGCAGGTTGTCCAACGCGAGACATCTGCAACCCCTGCCGGAAACTCTAACAAATGCAAGTGGGAAGGAAACCCCAAAACCTCCAACAAAAAGGTTGAGACTGCTAAAACCTACCCAACTGACTCTGGCGACAAGAAGGAGTATAAGGGGAGCAAGCCTTATTGCTCTAAGTGCAGCCTTCATCATGATGGTTCGTGTCCTTGCACCAAATGCAAGAGATTCGGGCATGTGGCTAAAGATTGAAAAACAGTCATAACTGGTACCAACACCTCTGCACCCAAAACCTGCTATGAGTGCAACGGTACTGGACACTTCAGGAAGGATTGCCCAAAGCTGAAGGACAAAAACAACAACACCGCTAAGGACAGGTTCTATGTGCTTAACACTGAAGGTAACCACCACGACCCGATACTTATTGACTTACTCAACACGGGTATGATCATTTACAAATAACCCGACTGCCTTTATACTATTTACTTTGGTAGATCTTACTTGCTGCTTAATAACTTCTATGTTTTCCTTCGATTCTAAGTACTTGATAGAATTAGAAAAACGACAACTTAGTTACTACACGATACTGATATAGTTTAGTTTACTCTATAACCCTACCGACTATCACAGACTTTACGAATACAATAGAACTTACATAGTTACTTTAGGCTACTAGTACACATTGTAGCTACCCTCTAGTGACCGACTAGCCTTGTCTTGCAGACATAATGGTCAACACACCTCGAAACTTACCTTTTAAATTCTTTTAGTCGCCGGTAGGGCCCTAGTCCAACAAGGGGAGGAAGACAACGCTAGATAAGTATTGTGTCACTTCCACACTTTCTTAAGAGATACACATACCATTATTTCGATATACCGATAATTACTACGAACAAATTTCGGGACGAAATTCTCCTAACAAGGGGAGAATGTAACACCCGGTCAAAAATGACCCAAAATTTGGTCAAAATTTAAACTTTTATTTCAAGTATTATATACTCAAACTACTGAAGTGTACAAGTATTATATATATAAATATATATAATAACGTTAAACGATTATTTAATAATATTGTATATGCGAATCAGACAGAACGCAGAAACTTAAAATGGAAGTTGGTGCAAAATATTTTCAAATAAAGTATTATTGTCAAGAATAATAATTATTTACTCCGTTAGAAATTTAAATACATTTTGATCACCAGAAACTATCCGTAAGTTCAAAGTAAAACAAAGACATAACTTTATAGCCTATTAAAACTGTTTTTATAAAATACTTCGATTAAGAATATAAACGATTATATTTTTAGAAAATTATCATTTTAAAACATTATACTACTTTACGATCGGATTAACAAACGCGGGTATTTTACACTACAATTGAACCCAACAACCTCCAATAATTGGAGATGGCAGCCCTTTTTCTTCTTCTACAAGCCGAACCAAACACACCCTGTGATTTCATTTCACTTTCCTTTCAACTCTTTCTCTCAATCTCTTTTTCTCTAAGTCTTTTAACAACAACAACAACAACATCAAAGGCATCAACTTCATCTTCATCAAAATCATCATCTTCATTAAAATCGATCATCATCATCTTTAACCATCTCATCTCTCTCGGTTTAACACCACCGCCACCACCATCATCACTTTCGGACATCATCACAGTCGAGGGGAAAGGAAACAACAACAGGTTATAACTCACTATCGTGCCTAACCACCATCTCGGCACCCACCTTCGTCACCGTGAGCAAGCTTCTCACTTTTTGTTTTGTTTTTGTTTTGTCTTTAAATTCGTTTTGAGTTCATGAAGCTTACATTATGATGTTGTAAGGTTACATTCGTTGGTTAAATCGAGATCAAGAAACTTAAGTGAATATAACGTGTAAAAATTATAAGCAAACGGGTGATGGGTTACGTAACAGAGAAACAAAAATATACACAGCTAAAACTGAGATATATATATACACTTAGTAAAAATAAACCAAAAGCAGGGATAGCCCGCCTGGTAACAAGCGCAGTTTAAAAGCCTATGGTCAGGGGTTCTTTTGTTGACTTACGGGTTACAAATACACATATAAACATATTGTTGGTGTTTGAATAACAAAAGTAGGCGTTAGCCTGTTGTTAAGGTGGTGTGTTATGGGGCGAGAGGTCACAGGTTCAAGCTTGTGACCCTCTTTTAATTCATTTAATTTTGAAAAATCTTTTATTAAACACATATATATAAATAAATCTAGTGATAAACAAAAACAAGCTCATAGCCTACTGGTAGTTATGTGTTACGATTAAGCTCAAGGTCATGGGTTCAAACCCTTTGACCTGCAACCTTTTTATTAATTACACACACACACACACACACACACACACACATATATATATATATATATATATATATATATATATATATATATATATATATGTGATGATAAAAACATATTATAAAAATCGGAGTAAAAACGTATATGATAATTAATATTTTTTTACAAGTCACTAATGTTTTATTAATGATCTAATTGTAAATTAATATTAACATTATCATTGAAGATAAATTATAAATAAATATATAACTATATATATATAATGACGAAATAATACGAATATATACATATACTTTCGAATAAATATGTTGTTGCAACAAATGAAACGGACGTATTTATACGCTACTTACTATAAGATATATATGTATATATATACATATTTATACGATGACCATTTCAATGCATATATATGATATAACTCGTACATTATAATTATATTTACTTTTTCAAAGTATACAAGAAGCTTAAATAATCTTATATAAAAATATATATAAAATATATATGTATATATAGATATAGATACGCATGTCAAACGACACTACTCAAGGAACATAAATAGGTACAGTTCAAGAAACAATAATGATTTTCATTACCAATGAATCGTACATAATTCAACTCAAATGACCCATCAGAACAATTAAATCATTTGTATATTTCCACAAACCGTCAAACACTCATATTAATATATCTCTTACGTTTAGGACGTTAGGAGCCTTCGTATTGGATATTCCTTGCGGTTAGGAATGCTAGCACCCACAGGTGAGTCTCACAGCCCCATTTTACTGTTTTTACTTTGGGGGAGATGCATTACTTGTTTACTAAAATTACTTGCTTACTGAAATAACTAGTTTACTGAAATTTATTGTTTACTGAAATTACTAGTTTACTTGAATACATGTACAAATGTATTGTTTTACCAAATTGTTACATTTCCGACTTACTATCTAATAAACTTATACTTTACTATTTCACTACTTTGCAAACTTACAGACTATTTGACAGACTTTACTGTTTTCGAACTTACTGACTTACTATTTTACTGATTTACTACACGACAGACTTATGCTTTACTACTTTACCGACTTATTTACTTACCGACTTACAGACCTATAGATTTACTGATATACTGAATTGCATGAGTTTCCTTTTAATCCAATGAAGTCCTCTGAAACATAGTTGTTAAATATACGATAAATGCGAGTTTTAGTATATGGATCCATATGGGACTGACAATCCCCGCCCGGGGTGGTAGCGCCACCACGAACCGTACTGTATAAATGGACGTTTCTTACTCGTTTCATATGAGTGTCTTTGGATTCGCACTCACGGGGGCAAATTATAGACTTGTTAAGCTTCGACTATGAAGGCTCATGGCAGAACATACTTACTAAATTAATTTTGTGTAATTGTTATTACTTACTGAATTACCGTTGTATAATTGTTACTTACTGATTTGACGCAAAAAGTCACATTTTTGTGCACCTTTTCAAGCCCATTTTGGTTCAAATATTTTAAATAACATCAAATAATTAATGTTTTATGCTAAAAATATAAAATGAACGAAAACATAGACTTCTTTTTGAAAAATCACTTAAAATGCTCAAATAATGAACAAATTAGAGCAAATATGATCCACTTGTGATTCTGACGTATAACTAAGCTAAACTGGTCTAATTTATGTCATATTGATCTTCTCGAAAATACAAAACCGTGGGCGCAAGAATCGTTTGAATCTGACAAGTAACGAAGAAGTTAGAGCCATCCGAAGATCACAAGAACTACGACCAGTGCACAAGACTTACGATCCAGCACACAAGACCACGACCCAGGGTACACACCCCCCACAGGGGCCGTATACCCCCTCTAAGGGGTGGTATACCCCCTCTTTGGTGCTGGATACGCCCTGTTTGCTACCGAATACGCCCTATTTGCTACCGAATACGCCCTATTTGGTTTCGAATACGCCCCTTTAGGTGTCGAATTTCATAGCTCAAGGGTGTATTTCAATGTAAATAATGGGTGAGGGGTGCTGTATGTAAATTTAGTTCTCGAAGCCTATAAATAGAGGCTTAACCTCCTCATTTCCATATCCCTCACCATCCATCAAAATCTCTCATTCCACACACACTTTCTCTCTCTAGAGTAATATTAGTAGTTAGTTATCTAGTAGGAGTAGTGTAGCAAGCTTACGAGCTTTGTACGGAGTCGCTCCGAGACTACGGTTGCGTAGATTTGTTGTAACGCCTAACAGGTTCTATTATATTATCCTTTCTTGTTATTTTCAAATATGTTGTGCTATTGTCATGATTATTTAAGAATGCATGCTATTATAATTGCTATGTTTGGCTAAACAAATATGTATTTGCTATGATAAATGCTATGCTAGGGTAGTTATACTTTAAACAATGTTGTTACTCTGCTTGTATGAAATTAGAATATGTTTGAATTTATGAATTAATTCTCTAATGTTTTATTTATCCAACTTATGTTGTGGTTTGAAACCTATTGATATAATCCAGCCAATTGTAGAAATAGGTCCCTCAACTATTCTGTGTCTGAATGATTCGATGAACTCGGCATGGCCGCTGTTCTCCTGATTGAAATAAATCAGAGGAGACACGGAGCATATGATCTCTTAATTAGAATTAATCCCATATATCGGATACTTTTGAGAGAACTTTCGGAGTATCCGTGACTTAAAAATTTATCCAGAAACTCTGCCTGAAATAAACTGATATTTATCCATGTTACACTACTACATGTTCTTGTTTGATTGTTGCTCTAGGGTTTACATGCTAGTATCTGTTTGTCTACTGTGGTTGTTGGGTTTAGTTTTAGGTTTTCAAACATAGAATAATTACATACCACAATTTAACATGCTAGAATAATTACAACGATCTGTATGAAATAATGTCGAACAATTTAACCGATCGTTAGACAGACTTTCCCAACTTATTCCACGAGGTCACTCCTGTTCACTTTATTGTTTATTCAACAATTCGTGCCACGATACGGACGTCTCATATGACCGAGACTGGGGAATAGGATTCGATGTAAGTTATCGGTTAAATTGGTACTACATTTGGGAGAACTTCTGGTGTAGCTTACACTCCATATCTGTTATCCATGTGACATGTTATTTATTTGATTATGGACAACTCTACGTTAGATAAGTAATAGGATAGGAGTTATGGCCCATTAGGACATATACAGTAATGATATGGGATCTCTGGGTGAGGCATCGGAAATACCGTAAAATGGCTCAGTACTTGGTATAGCGCTGGAACCACCTCTGGTGAAGTAAAAATGCGTGGAAGCCACGAAAAGGCCGTAGGTACAGTACTATGTTGAACATCGTTCAGAGACCCCAAATCAGCACTGTTAGGATTCATTATAATTAGAGCCCCAATCCTCATAACTACCCCTAAATAGCATATACTGACATCATAGCAAACACTCACGTAATCTATAGATCTCTCAGTGACTACACTCCTCATTTACCTTTCTGTTTTTAGTTTAAAGTATAATAGAAAATAAAACCCTTCAAAAAGTTTTAAATCTCAGCTAAATTACCAAAGATAATTAATCCTCCTAAGATCCCATGCCCGTTGTGGTTTAAGAACGACACATGAGTCATACCTATCGCTTATACAAGTAGTGGTGTAACTTAGGCTTCCCAGCAAAATATAAATTTTTAAAACCCTCTGATCTGCAACCCGACTGGACAGTAAGCAACGACAAGGAAGCAATTCCTTGACCGACCGTTGGGAGGCGATCAGGTTTTTGGCGCCGCTGCCAGGGACTACAACGGACGATTTTAGGAATTTTGTTATCTTAGTTATTTAGCGATTCTTTCGGAAGATAAATATCATTTGAAAGTTCCTTTTCTATCCTTAGGTTAATTTTACTTTTTCCGTCTTTAGATTAGTTTAAACCCTTCCTTTCCAAAACCCTACTTTCTACCAACAAGCTATGTCGAACCGTATCACTCTCGCCTCATCAATTAAGCAACTGCTAGAGGGACGAGGAGGACTGATCGTAACACAAACTGACGAAACCCTTGAAATTAAGCCTCACTACATTAAAATGCTAAAATCTGAGTGTCAGTTTCATGGTCTTTCGATTGAAAATCCAAACGCCCATCTCAATAAATTCAACAATCTTTCTGACTCTTTCATACAAATAGGAACCAATAGAGACCTTCTTCGCCTCCATTTGTTTCCCTATTCTTTATCCTCTCGAGCTTTAACATGGTTTTATGAAATTCGAACGCAATTCGATTCATACATGGGAGGAGATGGCTACTAAGTTTCTAGCTAAGTACATTCCTCCTTCCCTGCAAACCAAGCTTAAAAACGATATCACTAAAGGAGTTAATGAATCATTAAGCACTGCTTGGGAACGATACAAGAAGTTAATTGGAAGATGTCAGAACCATCAGTTGGATGAAACGAATCTGGTCTATACATTCTACAACAGTTTGAATCCTCAACACAAACAAACCCTCGACGCTGCTTCATCCGGAAATTTCATGCTACATACCTCTGACAAAGCTTGGAAATTGATCGAGATGATTGTGGTACATCAGCATAACTTGAATTCAGATGAATCTACTTCAAAAGGAAGGAGTACTTCTAACTAAACCCTAGACAAATTAAGATCTCAACTCGATTCTATCACTCAAATTGTCAAGGATTTGCAAGAATCTTCAAAACCTAATCTAAAGAAGATACCTCAAAAGTTCCTCTTAAGCCGAAGGGCCAACGAAGAAATTCTTACAACCAGTAGAAACCCTAATCACTCTCTTCATTCAAAACGTTTCATTCAGCGGTTTACCACATAACCCATTTCTCAATCTTTAATTCTCTCTACTCCTTTCCCATTGACTTCTCGTCTAAACAACGAAAATTTCAAAAACTTCATTGTTGAACAAAATAATGTCAATAGAAAAAGTGTTGATTTTCAAATCTAAATTGATTATTTGACTAGAATTTCAAACGATTTAATTAAAAACATGGAGGATAATGTTAAAAAGTTGTTTTTAAAAGTTGAGGAGAAGCAAAGGGAAGAAGAGATCTACAACTCTGTCTATCACTCATCCTATGAGCATGATGACATCCTTGTGGTCACTAGAGGAGGAAAAGAGACTAAGAACGAGAAATCGATAGATATTCCTACAACTGAACCTTCTACTTCTCTGCCTACTGATTCAGTTCAAGTTGACACCCCCGTCACTTCTCCTGAACAAGAACCTTCTAAAGCCCCAGAAGATATTAGACCTACGCGTATACCTTTCCCTAGTAGGCTTAAGAAAGAGAAACAAGAAGCTCAATTTGGAAAATATCTAGAAATATTCAAAAGCTTACACTTAAATGTTAGACTTTTAGATGCTTTAGTTGAAATGCCTAGTTGTGCCAAATTCTTTAAGGAACTCTTATCCAATAAAGAAAAACTTAGAAAAATAGTTAACTTACCCTTAGATGCATAATGTTCATTGATTATGCAACAAGGACTACCCCCAAAGCTAGGAGACACTGGCCGTTTCACTATTCCTTATTATCTTCAGGATGTTCAAATAAGTAACGCCTTAGCTGACTTAGGAGCTAGTGTAAACCTTATGCCATACTCTCTTTTTAGGAAACTAGGATTAACGAACTATTACCAACTCGAATGACCATCCAGTTAGCCGATAGATCAGTTAAACTCCCTCAAGGAATTGCTGAAGATATTATGGTCCGTGTTGATAAATTCGTCTTTCCTGTTGATTTTGTTGTTATGGATATTGAAGAAGACTCCCATGTTCCACTCATCCTTGGTAGACCTTTCCTAAACACTGATAAGGCCATCATTGACGTTAATGAAAAATCTTTAAAACTTCGAGTTGGAACTGAGGAAGTCACCTTCAATGTTGATAAACTAATGAAACATCCTATGGGAGAAGATCTTGGTCTTATAGATTCTTTGCAGGAAATAATTGAAGAACATTTGGAGGAAATTCTCACGGTAAGCAGCATCAACCCCAACACTATCATCACAATGCTCTTCTCTCTCATATTCTTCCACCGCATTAAGAGAAGTTCTATTTCCTTTAAAGAATTCTAGCCTGCAGTTCAAAACTGTTATGACTGCTCCGCTTGGGCAAGGCACACCAGTTACTCTTCTAAGAAGGAACCCGACTCCTGAAGTACATGATTCATCTCTCTCAAGGAAAGAAGTTCAAGGGATGCTCAAGGAAATGGAATCAATGTTTTCACCACCTGAACCACAAAGATCAAATCCAGAAATCACCATAAGTACTTCTTCATCAGCTAAATCTTAGAAGTTTGCACTCACAACGATATTATCATCACTGGAGAAAAGGCAGCTTCTACATCATCCACTATCAAATATGAGATGAGGAGGGATGCATTCTCTGATAAAACAGAATGGGTTGAAATAGCTTCAACCAATACATCAGATTCACCTCTTGAAGAGTCAGACTTCTAAACGGAGTTTGATGAACTCAAGAGAGATGAAATTGGAAGAATGAATTCCACTGAAGAACTGCCAGAATTGGAACTGAAGGAACTACCCTCTCATCTAGAATATTCTTTTCTCGAATGAACTTCACACTTACTAGTTATCATATCCAAAGATCTGAAACCTGAGGAAAAAGCTAAGCTCATCCAAGTGGTTAAGTCACATAAAAAGGCAATTGCTTGGAAAATCTCTGACATACAAGGGATCAGTCTAAACTACTGCACACACAAGATTTTAATGGAGAATGACTTTAAGCCATTAGTTCAGAGACTGAGGAGAGTCAACCCAAAGATTCAAGACGTGGTCAAAAAGGAGGTTATCAAACTTCTTGATGCTAGCCTGATATACCCTATTTCTGATTCTCCATGGGTCAGCCCCGTGCAGGTTGTTCCGAAGAAAGGAGGTATGACGGTGATTACAAACGAACATAATGAACTTATCCCAACAAGGACCGCAAACTGAATGAAGCCACTCGCAAAGATCATTTCCCTCTTCCGTTTATTGATCAGATACTTGAGAGATTGTCAGGAAATGAGTTCTATTTTTTCCTCGATGGATTCTCTGGCTATTTTTAAATACCTCTCGATCTGAAGGACCAAGAAAATACAACATTCACATGTCCCTATGGAACATTCGACCACCGACGTATGCCTTTTGGGCTATGCAATGCATCTGCAACTTTCCAGAGATGTATGGTGGCAATCTTCCATGAAATGATTGAACAATGTATGGAGGTATTCATGGATGATTTCTCGGTCTTTGGAGACTGTTTCACATCTTGTCTTTCCAACCTAGAGAGGATGCTAGCTCGATGCGAAGAATCAAACCTCGTTCTGATTTGGGAAAATGTCATTTCATGGTGAAGGAAGGAATAGTGTTAGGACATCAGATATCTAAAGCAGGAATTGAAGTCGATAAAGCTAAAGTTGATACTATCTCGAAACTTCCAGCACCTACTTCTGTGAAAGCCATCCGAAGTTTTCTAGGTCACGCCGGATTCTACCGTAGCTTTATTAAGGATTTCTCAACCTGTGACTCATCTTCTCGAAAAAGATACTCCGTTTGACTTTACAGATGACTGTCTTAAAGCTTTTAACTACTTGAAGGAACAGCTCGTGCATGCACCGATCATGGTTGCCCCCGATTAGAGTTTGCCATTTGAAATCATGTGTGACGCCAGTGATTTCGCAGTTGGAGCTGTACTAGGACAACGGAAGGAGAGACACTTTCAACCGATTTATTATGCTAGCAAAACTCTCACAAACGCTCAAGAAAACTATACAACCACTGAGAAGGACCTGCTAGCGGTAGTATTTTCTTTTGATAAATTTCGTTGCTATCTTATTTTGTCCAAAACTATTGTCTATACAGATCATTCAACTCTTAAGTATCTCTTCAAAAAGCAAGACGCTAAGCCAAGACTGCTGCGCTGGATTCTGCTTCTACGAGAATTCGACAATGAAATCATAGATAAAAAGGGAGCATAAAATGTTGCAGCAGATCACCTCAGCCTATTAGAAAATCCAGCATTGGAGAAACTTGAAGAAAGAGATATTCAAGACCAGTTTCCAGATGAACAACTCATGAACATCGGAAAGCACCACCAGGGACCTCGATCATCATACGATCCCTGGTATGCTGATATTGCCAACTTCCTGGTGGGAGGAATTGTCCAGAAAGGAATGTCAACTTCTTGAAGATGAAAGTTCTTCCGCGACTCAAAGAATTACTTTTAGGACGATCCTTTCCTCTTTAAGGTCTGTCCCGATCACATCATCAGAAGATGCATCGACGGGAAAGAAGCCGAACATATCCTCTACCAGAGCCACCATGGACCAACTGGAGGCCACCATGGAGCTAACAAGACTGCACGGAAAGTGTACGATGCTGGCTTTTATTGGCCAACCATTTTTCAAGATTCTTACAACTTGGTGAGACGTTGCGATGCTTGCCAACGATTTGGTAACGTGTCTGTACGCAATGAAATTCCACTTACCAACATCCAAGCTTGTGATGTCTTCGACATTTGGGGATAAGATTTTATAGGATCCTTCCCTAAATCTAACGGTAAAGAATACATTCTGGTTCCTGTTGATTACGTTTCTAGGTGGGCCGAAGTGCAAGCTCTCCCAAAAAATGATGCCAAGGTCATCACTAAGTTTCTCAAACAACTTTTTTGTCGATTTGGAGCTCCAAGAGCCATAATCAGTGATCGCGGCACACATTTCTGCAATATTCACCTAATGAAAACATTGCAACACTACGACGTCACTCACAAAACTTCAACAGCTTATCACCCACAAACCAATGGGCAAGCTGACGTGACAAATATGGCTTTGAAACGAATCTTAGAATGAACGGTGTTCAGTCATGGGGAAAAATGGTCCGATAAATTAGATGATGCATTGTGGGCATTCAGAACGGCATATAAAACACCGTTAGGAACCACACCATATCGTCTGGTTTATGGTAAAGCATGTCATCTACCAATAGAGTTGGAATATAAGGCATAGTGGGCGCTGAAGAAATGTAATTTAGACATTCCCACCATAAGATCCCATGGTAGAATGCAGCTTAATGAACTGGTTGAGTTAAGAGATAAGGCGTACGATAGCTCCCTGAAATATAAAGAAAGAACCAAGATGCTCCATGATGCAAGACTCAAGCTATCAAAGTTTAAACCAGGGGATAAAGTACTTCTCTTTAACTCACGCTTCAGGAAGTTCTCTGGAAAATTCAAAGTCAGGTGGAGCGGACCATTTATAGTGTCAAAGGTATTTTCCTTCGGAGCAGTTGAACTAGACGCCCCGGAAGGTAACTTTAAAGTTAATGGTCAATGCTTGAAACATTACATTGAGGACTTCCCCATTAATGAGGAAGTCTACCTTTTCGAGCCACCTTGAATCATTCCCAGGTATCAAGAGTCAAGCTAGTGACTCTCTCTTAAACTAGCGCTCTTAGGAGGCATTCCAAGCTTATCTTAGAATATAACAAACTAACACTTGGATACCTATTGGAAGCAATTCAATCATAAATTAAAGTACTTTTATAAACTAAAGAACACAAACTTTTATAGCTCAAATATTAATCACCAAAATATCACAAAATAAACCTTATACCATACAATATACTTACACATCTTTAATACAAACTTAATACAGCTTTTATAAACTTTATTTAACAAAAAAAAAGAGTAAAAGGCCTCCTTGGGATGCCAAAACCGGCCTCCCCTTTATCCCCACACATATCCCCTCTTTTCTTACACCAAATCATTCATTTCCCCCTCCCAAAACACACACTTCTCTCTAATTCTTCTCTCTAACCTTTCACACTCTTTTCTCTCTAAAATCTCTCAAGAAATCAGTCATTTTGCAACCTAAAACCAGAAACTTTAAGGTGTCCTCAAGCAATTTCAAGAACATAAAGGTAAAACACAACGTCTCTAACATCTTTCTTTACTTACAATCTCTAAAAATATGTTTTTCCTTCATAAAATTCGGATTTTATGCCTTTTTCATGGCTAAAACCCTCATATGAACCTTGATGTTTATAGGTTATCTCTTTTCACATATTTATGTGTTAAAAGAAAGGGTAACCCATGATCAAACCGAAATCAAGTGAAAACCGATTATTGTTGGTAAACTTGTGGAAATATTGTTCATCTTTATTTAAAAAGTTGTTCTTATGTTAATAATTATCTCTAACACATCTTGGATGTATTTCAACACCATGCATGTGTTATAACATGGATTTAAAGGTCAAAAGATGAAAATCTTCTTTTATTTCATGATTGGTGTTCTTCACTATGAATAAAACACTCAATCATGGACTTGCAAGTTTCTGTCCAGAAAGTTTCATCTACTTCAACAATTTTTACAAAAATCATTCCTTCATGAAAATGGACGTTTTTATAGTCTAAAATCAAGTTCTGGAAGTAAGCTTTCCAAACCCATAAGCCTCATATTATTCTAAGTTCAATTGATATTTGTAATATTTTTTTTAGAGAAAAGGTATACAAGCTGTTAGATTTAGTCAAAAACTTTTCTCTCAGTGTTTTAATCATGACTGGAGCTACACACCTCCAAATGAATTGAAACTAATGGGAAAAGTTTACAAATTTTGTTGGCCACAACTTTCCTGTTGATTACTTTTTCTGGAACCCAACAGATTTTTCCCAGAAATAATGATTGCATGCATGTGTTCAGATTTGACCTCAAAAGATAAAAGTAAATTTTAAAAATACTTGAACTTCTCTATTATTCCTGGTAAAATTACAAAAAATAGATAATATCTTGGGGATCAACTTTGATGTTTTCCTTATTTTATCACGGATCATATGTATTTCTCATAAATTCAACAAACTGATATAATTTTCTGGAAATAAGAATGTGGACTGATTTTTGGTAAAAGTTGGAAACCGACACTTGCGGACTTGCTATTTAAGGAAAGACTAACTCTTTATGACTCATGAACATATTTAAGGTTTGGGTAAAAGTCTCGGGTCAAATCGAGAAGGTTTGACCGACTTAACAAGAACGGGTCTCGGTTTTGAAAACGGGAAACTTACTATTTTTGAAAAGAATGGTAACCAAAAGGGGTTTGGGTGTCCTATGATGTATTAATTGATTTGTATGTTGTTAATCATAATTTGGGAGGAACCAAAGTTCCAACACTCAAAATACTATGAAATTTGGACACAAACAATTGTGAGACATTATATACTTGTATATTCATTATTATACTCAACGCGATTATTGGACATTACCAAACTTCAAAGCAAACAAATCATTTTGGCACTTTGTAATCTATATATTTAGCTAAGAAATCCTATCAAACCTAATTTACCAAGAAACTAATTAGAAACCTCGTGTTCATATGACTTGGATAGGAGTCATACCCGACAAGCATGCGCGCTACATCCATCGTTTACTCTTACGCTCAATTGTGGGTTTTCACATCCCCTTTTTACTTGTTTATTATTTTGGGGTGAAAAGCATGATCCTAACTTTAACTAAATTGGTTGTACTCTTTATGAACTTGTTGAACTTTTACTATACTTTTTATGCGAATTGGTGTATACTATTGTTATGCTTGAGTACTATCGTGCTAAAGTCCTCGGAAATACCTGTTACACTACTTATTAACTCGTTCGAGAGCCAGGCGAGCCGTTGATATTTATGGATAGCGCTATTTAGGGTAAAAGCACTCCTCACTCACACTGGTCATGAGTGCATAGTATCACCAGTACTCATGTTACCGATAGAACATGGAGCTTGGGGCATGTGTCGGTTGAATCGGTTTAGTAGTGGCCTCAATTGCATTAACACTCTTGTATACTACCTTTCATATTCGCAACTTTCACAACCACTCATTTTTATTCATGTCATTTATGAACAAAGCTTTAGTTCATTTGTTCATAATACTAAACCTGTGAACTCACCAACTATGACCATAGTTGACCTTTTGTTTTATCATTTTTTTCAGGTGAACGACAGTAAGGGTGCATCCTAGGAGCACTTTTGCATGGATGCATACTCATATGCGTTTGCTTTACTTTGAATTACGACTATCTTTTGGAAACCTTTATGAACTTGACGTAATCTCTTTTGAAACTATGGGTTGAACTTGTAATAACTTGTAATACTTTCTACAAATTATGTAAAGTGTTGCTTCTATATCTTATGCATTGTTACCCGGTACTGTTACATCTCGTGTTTCCGCTTTAGCGGGGTGTGACAGGTTTGGTGACAGAGACTAAGGTTATAGAGAATGCCAGTTTTTCCAAACAAAAACCCCAACTATAACCAACATTTTTAAATAATATTTTCTTAAAACACCAAAAGTATTATCAGTTTAATTAAACCTAGTATATAACTAGTATAACTAACCCATGTGTTGCATTATTAGACCTCAATTAGATATAGCCTAATCACATATGTTTAATTTAGGTAAGATTATGCGAGACACGGAGTAGGTGTACTATGATTATGTTCGATTCTCTTTCCTATTTAAACCTATGAAAAGCAAACGTTGTGTGTGTGCATTGCATATTGTAGGCATCCATAGTAGCAGTATTAGTAACTAAGTACATCTTTAGGAACTAAGTCCTCTTTTTGTACAGACTTACCATGTCACACTCCTCACTGCACGCTCTAGGATCAGCTTATGATTCTAGTTACTACACTGGTCGCCCCCGCGACAACCCACAGAGATACGAGCCAGAGGAGGATCCCTCTGAGGAGGAGAATCAATCCGAAAAAGGAACCACTTGAGGAGGTTTCGCATGAGGATGATCCAATAAAAATGGAGCAACGCGAGAACTCGTCACCTAGGCGCGTTGCATCTATTTCTTCTACTTCACACTCTTCCTCCCACTCTTATTGAAGACCTATGAATTGCGTATGCTATACACGACTAGAAGGACTGACAGACCACCTTGAACTAGACCTTACGTTATCTATACTACTACCAATACTCCACCCACTAGGACTAGTCGTCGGGCAGATGTCGGTCAATGGAATTGTTTACCCGCAACTCTTGAGATTTGGGGAACTGAATGAGGAATACGGATTCCTACAGATGACGAAGAAGCTCTCGACATGCATACCTCCTCATACGCACAGGAACCCGCTCACCTTACCGTTCTGGTACTAGTTGCTAGGCTACGTCACCACGAGAATAGAATAGATACTATGGAGTTCGAACAACACGAAACCCGTTTAGGCTAGGTGCACCTGGCACAAGGCCGAGTGGTACAGATCTATGAGGACCAACAGGGTCTTAGCGAAATCATAGAAACTACCCATCTTCCGGTGATGGAGACCAGAGGCAAAGTCGTTTCCTTGCGATTAAGACTAATGTGCAAAATAGAACTCACTTAAGACTAGTAGAAATTCCACTACACATGTACAATGTGTGAGAAACGGTTTCAACCAAATTTTTGTCAGATATTTTCCATGGATTTTTCACAAACATAAATCCTCCATCAGATTCTTGATAAAACAGAACTTTCAACACTTTTTCAATGACTAGAGCGTTCAACGTATTTTATCGACTCAAATTTTCATCGGACATTTAATCAAAATTTTCCACAACTTCAATCTTTCGAACGGATCTTGTTTAACAGAATTTTCAAATGATTTGTCAGTGACAAGAGTTTTCAACTTATTTTGACTGACTTTAATTTTCAATGAACTCTAAGTTGTAAAACAAATTTTCAACGTAAAAATTGTTTCAACGGATTTTATGACAACTCTTCCCAAAAATATTTTATAAAATATTCAAATCCATAAATTATTAACAAAGTTGCCAAAATCACGATGACGTTAGTAATAGAGGAGACGGCGCTAATTTAACCAGAAATAGTACTAGCTGTTTTGTGTTAAAACTTGGGATAGTTAATAATTTCTTTAATATACTAGAAATTTATATATCTTTAGAGACTAAACTCTAATGCATCAAGAGCTTGTTACGAGTGTGGAAACACTAAACATTTTAGGAAAGCACACTGAAATCCCAATGTGGTCACAGGTACCTTTCTCCTAAATACCCACTACGCATCAGTACCTTTGACTAAGGGGCAGACAAGAGCTTTGTCTGGCATAAGTTAGGGCCCCTAATCCATAGGGAATCACAACCTTTAGGACCTCCGTATGCGGTAAAACTCGCTAGTGGTTACAAACTGATTGTTAGTGAAATAATACGCAACTACGTACTAGAATTGAAAGGTGAATCCCTCAGGGGAGTTTCTGTTCACTTCTTTTCTAGTCCCTATGTTATTGTTTACTTTGCAATGACGACATTGCATATTTTTAAAGTGGGGGATGGGGGAAAAGAAGTTTGTTTGTCCTTAAGATTTGAATGGTAAATATTGAGTTAAAGGGCATTCTATGTTAGTCATTTTTCAAGCCCAAAATTTTTCTTTTTAAATTGTTTTCTGTGTAAAGTTTAGCAAATCTTGTAACACACTTTGGGAATTCAAGGGATGAAATGAACTTAACTTTAAATATTAGACAGTTCGTCATATGATGTATCGATAGACAATCTATATGAAGGTTATTGAGCTTTTAAGAAATTTAATGCATAAAGTAGGATTTATCCCAAGAGGATCTTTTAGCAAGGTATGACCTTAGTCTTAATCCTTATATAATAGCGTGTTATAATCCATAATTTTAGGATCCCGATTATCATCATTTGGGAATATACTGGGTGTTGTCTCCTTTGTTGTACGAAAGTACAGGCCTGGTTTCCGTCAGTATTTGATATATAAAATATAGATAAAAAGAAGAGAGTACAAAGGACTCATGAACTAAAAACTAAAGCCAAGTTATGTCGCTCTGTTGTACTGAGATACAGACCTGTCACCAATGTCTTGGTTTGAAAAATGATTGATTTAATCGGATATTCATTATGTGGAGAATTGTGGCACGTTAGTTGTATGGGGGTATTTTGCTATTGAAAATAAAGGGAAAAGCCTGCTAGAATAATAAGTTGAGCTCAATTTCTGAATTATAGATTGTTTAGGTGGAAAACAATATCGATAATCATTGTGCGTTATCTTTTATACCTAATAATATATGAGAACTTGTTTTCCTAGAAGAGTTTCTTGATTAATAAGCTGTATAGTAGAAGCAATTTTAGGATAAGAATTTGGTTTGTGAAATGCTAGGTGGTATGTAAGTCCTTTTGTACTTTTATCTGCCGTTCATATTGAAAGTTTTTGAAGGTCTTAATCGATAGTCTACTTGAGGGCAAGTAGGATTCAAGTGGAGGATGTTTGATGAACGCCAAAATGTTCTAAATTATAGTACTAATTACCCCCTTGTTCAATAGATTTCTTATGCATTGTATTTGAATACGATACTTATTTTGTTCATATTTGCAAATAGGAGTTTATTGGAGCTTAAATTGGATAAGGAACGGAAATTGAGATTATATTGAAGATATTGAAGAAGAAAGTCGAATGGTTGAAAAAGTTTGATTTTTCAATCCATACGCCGTATGGATTGGGTGAGCCGGATCACCAGTTACGCGGGCTTGGCCTGCTGGGCTTTTCAATCCATACGGCGTATGGAAATCCATACGCCGTATGGATGGTTTCGACAGATTACTTAGAAAACCCTAATTCACTTCATTTGGGGGATTATCATTTTTCATTTCTCTCCAGCCGTTTTTCACACTTTCCAGCACCATTTTAGAGTATTTTGAAGGTAGAAGCATGGAGAATCAAAGCCTCTTTCGATTGTTCACTTATTATTTCGGTTTCTCGGTTCGAATACTTTAATCCTTTTCATTTGATTATGATTTCGGTATTGATTATTAATCTGAGTTTCTGTAACAATATGATTGGCTAAGTCTTTTATGTATTTACTTGGATGATGATACTTAGATGATGGTTTGATTATTGAATTGCGAAAACTATCGGATTTTATGAATGTTTATGCGTTTACTTGTTAATCCTTGATTGTTGATTGATTATTAGTGGTTACCTAGCATGGTTTATGGGTCAATTGAGATTGAATTCCTTTTGATCAATAGATTATTGATGATTGTTGATTTTGGTTAACAATTATTGCTGAATATATTGAGTTTGATAGGTTAGGGTTAATAATCGGTATTAATCATTAATGAACAAGATAACTATTATTGGTTATAGACTTTATTGATTCAAGTCACAAAAGTAAATCACATAAACGACGTTAGTTTAATATATAATACAATTTGGTGGGCAACGTTACTTGAATGTTAACGTGTTGAAAACAATTTTGTGTTGTTCTTAATTGTATTAGATTAACTTATCTCGGAAAGGGAGTTGTCTTATTTGTCATGTCGCCATAAAATCCATTGTTTGAGCAATTCAATAAAGTGATAACCGGATTCTAAGGAAAGTAATCCAAGTGAATACAATTCTTCTATCATTTGAATTAAATAGTTTTATTTAAGTACTTGTTCTTTAATTAGTTTCTTTTAATTCCTCTATCATTTGAATTAAGTAATTGTTCGATCGGAACTAAAACGTCCCCCCATTATTTACCGTTTTATTTACAACAATTTCTAATTTATTTTATATTGACATCCGTTCCTCGTGTTCGACTCGGACTTATCAGTCTATACTATATTACGACCAGGTATTCTTGCCTGTGTTGTTTATTGTAAGGAGGTACTCCTATTTATAAAACTTAACTCTGTTTACACAACATCACGCATCAGGCCCAAAAACAGTATCGCGTCACTTAAGTGACGTACTAAGTGTCGTATAAAGCCCTCTTTTTGCGTCACTTCGCCAAGTGATGCTACAAACCCTCTTTTTCCGACACTTACACCGACACTCCTACCCGTCACTTGTTTAAGTGACGCCCCATATGCGTCACTTCCTCGAGTGATGCTAATAATTCAGAACTTACCATTTTAAGCGAAACTTCTTAAGTGTCGCTACCCCCAAGGCAAGTGACGCCCTTAAGTGACGCATAACACAGAAAACTTGCAAATCTTTTTCCACTAAGTGTCGAACTTAACCGGAAATGAATTATTCACATATGATACGATACATGAACTTTATAAACATTACAAACGCACTTATAATATTGAAATGTCGATTTCAAACTATCACCAACGAGTCGTATACATTTTCAAAACTTCAAACATGATCATCGAACAAACACTTGGACATAACTTGGTTGTACGAATACTAGCATGGATGGTAAACTTAGACCTCCACGTACTCATTAAATCTCATACGTTTAGGGCGTTAGGAGATTTCGACTAGACTTCTTGGGCTTTAGGCTTTGCTAGCACTCGAACATACTCAACTCAACAGGTGAGTTCACAGCCCCTACTTTTACTGCTTTACTACTTTCTAACAGGGGTGGAAAACATATTCAACTGTTTTACTGATTGCCATAACTACTTTTGCTTACATGATTGTTTATCAAACTTGTTTACCTGCACGATTTGAGTACTTTGAACTGTTGAACCCTTACAACAAAACTGGTATTTATGAAACAACATTTTCATACTATAAACTTGCTAAACTTTGTTTGGTAAACCGAAGAACGACCAGTACTTTTATGTAAACGCTGGAGAATGACCATCAACGTATTTTAGTGCCAGAGAACGACTGGCCAAGTGGACGGGAGAACGACCCGTGCGTCTTTTGATCGGAGAACGATCGGTACTTTTTATGTAAACGCTGGAGAACGAGCAGCAACGTATTTTAGTGCCAGAGAACGACTGGTCAAGTGGATGGGAGAACGACCCGTGTGTCTTTTGACCGAAGAATGACCGGTACTGTGTTTCGCTGGGGAACGACCAACAGTATTTATTGCCAGAGAATGACTGACCGAGTTTGGACGGGAGAACGACCTGTGAGTCTTTTGACCGGAGAACGACCGGTACTATTTTGGAAATGCTGGAGAACGACCAACAACGTATTGCAACCTGTATTTTGGGTAACATCCCACGTAAATGATATTTGGGTAACATCCCACGCAAACTGTATTTTGGGTGACATCCCAACCGAACTATACTTGGATAACATTCCACAAAACGTTTACTTAACTATTATGGCAATAACTTTTTGTGAACGTATTGGTTTTAACAACTGTGCTTACAAACTTGATTCAACTATTGCAAACATAAAACCTGTGAATTCGCTCAACCTCGTTGTTGACTTTTACTATGTTTTTCAGGGAATTAGCTGCATGTAAGACATCCTACACACATCGAATGTAGGCGACCCCCGAAGGAATAGGATGTCAACTTTTGACAACTGGATTTCTTTTATATAACTAAGTTGTTTAGTCATATTTACGAAATCTACTTTTGTAACTTAATTACTATTCAACTTATACGATTCGATGAATCGTAAACTTTTTAACTATTACTTTTGGCATCTTAATATATTATGACTTGTTGTAATCATAAGCTCTGATACGTATGCATGTACGGTGTATTGTGGCACTCCGCATACTTAACTAAATGCTTCCGCTAAACTCAATCAACGACTTTGGGGGTGTTACATACCCCGAAGTATTTCCAGATGATCTACCTAGATTGCCCCCACATAGGCAAGTTGAATTCTGAATCGACTTAATACCTGGAGAAATTCCAATAGCTAAGGCACCGTACTGCCTAGCGCCCATGGAAATGCAGGAGTTGTCTAACTAACTCCAAGAACTCTCTGACAAGGGATTTATTTGCCCCAGCTCATCACCATGTGGTGCTCCTGTTCTATTCGTTAATAAAAAGGACGGAGTCTCACGAATGTACATTGATTATAGAGTACTGAACAAATTAACAACTAAGAATAGGTATCCGCTCCCTTGAATCGACGATCTATTCGATCAGCTGCAAGGCGCCTCCTACTTCTCCAAACTCGACCTACGATCAGGTTATCACCAATTACGGATTCACAAAGAAGATATACCCAAAACGGAGTTCCAAACACGATATGGACATTATGAGTTTATGCTTATGCCCTTCAGCCTAACCAATGCTCCTGCGGCATTCATGAACTTAATGAACAGAGTTTGCAGAGCATACTTTGATCAATTTGTGATTTTTATCGATGACATACTAGTCTACTCGCGTAGTAAAGAGGATCACGAGCAACATTTAGGGCAAGTATTGCAACCACTCAAGGAAGAGAAGTTGTACTCTAAATTCTCTAAGTGTGAGTTTTGGAACAGAGAAGTACACTTTGTCGGTCATATGGTGAACATAGAAGGGATCCATGTGGATCCAACTAAAATCGAGACGATTGAGAAATGGAAAGTCCCGAGGACCCCTACAGAAATCGGTCAATTTCTAGGATTGGCTGGATACAATAGAAGGTCCATAGAAAATTTCTTAGAGATCGCCAAGTCCTTGACAGATTTGACCCAAAAGATGAAGGAATTCGTTTGGGATATTGAAAAGGAGAAGGCATCCCAAATGCTGTAGGAGAAACTTTACAATGCGCCAATCATATGATTGCCTGAAGGAACAGATTGTGGTATATTGTGATGCGTCACACTAGGGATTGGGCTGCCATCTGATGCAGAAGAATAAAGTAATTACGAATGCTTCCACGCAGCTCAAGAAAAATGAGGTGAATTGTACTACGCATAACTTGGAACTAGGAGCAGTGGTATTCATACTTAAAACCTGGAGACATTACCTATACGGTTCCAGATGTACTGTGTTTACTGATCATAAGAGTCTCCAGGACACACTCGAGCAGAAGATGCTTTACATGAGACAAAGAAGGTGGATGGAGTTACTTAACGACTATGATTGCGAAATTGTGTACGAAAAGCCGTTAGGATTATTACAACAACCCGAAATACCCTAATGGAAATGGGAACAGGTAACAATGGACTTCGTCACTAAGTCACCTCGAACTTCCAAAGGTCACGAATTTATTTGAGTTATTGTCGACCAACTGACAAAATTCGTGCGTTTTCTACTTATCTGAGAGGATTACATAATGGAGAGACTTGCTCAAAGCTATATTGAAGAACTTATGTCGCGTCATGGAGTGCCCATTTCAATTATCTATGACAAAGATTGTCATTTTACATCACGGTTTTGGCTATCAATGCAGAACGTGTTGAATACCTAACTAAACCTGAGTACAACTTATCACCCTCAAACAGACGGGCAAGTGAGCGAACTATTCAAACCTTAGAAGATATGCTATGAGTCTGTGTACTAGACTTTGGAGGAAGTTGGGATGTACACTTACTTACCCCTGATAGAGTTCTCTTACAACCACAATTACCAGACTAGCGTAAAGTGTGCACCATTTGAGGCCATGTATGGACAAACATGCCTATCACCATTGTGTTGGCACAAAGTCGGTGAGAAGCACTTGACAAGGGCAGACGTCATTCAGAAAAGCTACATTGACAATCGCAGAATGCCTCTAGAATTCCAAATGGGTGATAGAATGTTCCTAAGAGTATCACCTCAGAAAGGACTTGTGCACTTCAACAAGAAAGGCAAGCTAAGCCCAAGCTAAATTGGACCATACAAAATCTTGAAACAAATAGGCCCGGTGGCTTATGAACTAGAATCACCCAAAGAGTTGCATAACGTTCATGACATATTTCATGTCTCAAACCTTAAGAAGTGTCTAGTTGACAACTCTCAGACCTTGCCCTTAGGAGAGTTTGAATCGATGATTGACTACTTTCTTTTAGTGAAGCACCCACTGAAATCCTTAATAGAGGTACCAAACAGTTGAGACGTTACAAGATTCCCTAAATTAAGGCTCTCTAAAATTCTAAACATGGACCTGAGTTCATATAGGAACAGGAAGATTTAATGAGACAAAAGTCTTCCCACCTATTCACTAGTGCTTCGTCACCCAATAAGAACAGTTGAATTTCAGGACGAAATTCATTTCAACGGTGGGATAATGTGACAACCGTCAAAAATCTCAGGTCATTACCGCACTTGAATCTTAAATTTAAAGCATTCCTTAAATCCTAGTGAAAACTCTAGGTTATGACTCCTTAGATTTGTTAAAGTTGTAGAACGTCTTAGAAATTGCTTAGTGAACCATAACTTCATTCAAACATGCTAAATTAAGTTATGAAGTGCCACGAAAAACAAAAGAATCAAGTCCCATGAATTATCACAAAAATACTATCTTGTCGCAAAACCAAGGTTTGCTAAAATTCCGTAAACCCGTAAATGAAACTCGAATATAACAAACTAACACTTGGATACCTATTGGAAGCAATTCAATCATAAATTAAAGTACTTTTATAAACTAATGAACACAAACTTTTATAGCTCAAATATTAATCACCAAAACATCACAAAATAAAACTTATACCATACAATATACTTACACATCTTTAATACAAACTTAATACAACTTTTATAAACTTTATTTAACAAAAAAAAAGTAAAAGGCCTCCTTGGGATGCCAAAACCGGCCTCCCTTTTATCCCCACACATCTCCCCTCTTTTCTTACACCAAATCATTCATTTCCCCCTCCCAAAACACACACTTCTCTCTAATTCTTCTCTCTAACCTTTCACACTCTTTTCTCTCTAAAATCTCTCAAGAAATAAGTCATTTTGCAACCTAAACCCAAAAACTTTAAGGTATCCTCAAGCTATTTCAAGAACATAAAGTTAAAACACAACGTCTCTAACATCTTTCTTTACTTACAATCTCTAAAAATATGTTTTTCCTTCATAAAATTCGGATTTAATGCCTTTTTCATGGATAAAATTCTCATACAAACCTTGATGTTTGTAGGTTATCTCTTTTCACATATTTATGTCTTAAAATAAAGGGTAACCCATGATCAAACCGAAAATCAAGTGAAAACCGATTATTGTTGGTAAACTTGTGGAAATATTGTTCATCTTTATTTAAAAACTTGTTCTTATGTTAATAATCATCTCTAACACATCTTGGATGTATTTCAACACCATGCATGTGTTAGAACATGGATTTAAAGGTCAAAAGATAAAAATCTTCTTTTATTTCATGATTGGTGTTCTTCACTTTGAATAAAACACTCAATCATGGACTTGCAAGTTTATGTCCAGAAAGTTTCATCTACGTCAATGATTTTTTAAAAAATCATTCCTTCATGAAAATGGACGTTTTTATAGTCTAAAATCAAGTTATGGAAGTAAGCTTTCCAAACCCATAAGCCTCATATTTTTCTGAGTTCAATTGATATTTGTAATAATTTTTTCAGAAAAAAGGTATGCAAGCTGTTAGATTTAGTCAGAAACTTTTCTCTCAGTGTTTTAATCATAACTGGAGCTACACACCTCCAAATGACTTGAAACTAATGCCAAAAGTTTACAAATTTTGTTGGCTACAACTTTCCTGTTGATTACTTTTTCTGGAATCCAACAGATTTTTCCCAGAAACAATGATTGCATGCATATGTTCAGATTTGACCTCAGAAGATAAAAGTAAATTTTAAAAATACTTGAACTTCTCTATAATTCCTGGAAAAATTACATTAAATAGATAATATCTTGGGGATCAACTGTGATTTTTGCTTATTTTATTTCGGATAATAAGTATTTTACATAAATTCAACAAACTGATATAATTTTCTGGAAATAAGAATGTGGACTGATTTTTGGTAAAAGTTGGAAACCGACACTTGCGGACTTGCTATTTAAGAAAATACTAACTCTTTATGACTCATGAACATGTTTAAGGTTTGGGTAAAAGTCTCAGGTCAAACCGAGAAGGTTTGACCGACTCAACAAGAACGGGCCCCGGTTTTGAAAACGGGAAACTTACTATTTCTGGAAAGAATGGTAACCAAAAGGGGTTTGGGTGTCTTATGATGTATTAATCGATTTGTGTGTTGTTAATCATAATTTGGGAGGAACCAAAGTTCCAACACTCGAAACACTATGAAATTTGGACACAAACAATTGCGAGACATTATATACTTGTATATTCATTATTATACTCAACGCGATTATTGGAGATTAACAAACTTCAAAGCAAACAAACCATTTTGGTACTTTGTAATGTAAATACTTAGCTAACCAATCCTATCAAACCTAATTTACCAAGAAACTAATTAGAAACCTCATGTTCATAGGACTTGGATAGGAGTCATACCCGACAAGCACGCGCGCTACATCCATCGTTTACTCTTACGCTCAATTGTGAGTTTTCACAGCCCCTTTTTACTTGTTTATTATTTTGGGGTGGAAAGCATGATCCTAACTTTAACTAAATTGGTTGTACTTTTTATGAACTTGTTGAACTTTTACTATACTTTTTATGCGAATTCGTGTATACTATTGTGAAGCTTGAGTACTATCGTGCTAAAGTCCCCGGAAATACCTGTTACACTACTTATTAACTCGTCCGAGAGCCAGACGAGCCGTTGATATTTATGGATAGCACTATTTAGGGGGAAACCACTCCTCACTCACACTGGTCGTGAGTGCATAGTATCACCAGTACTCATGTTACCGATAGAACATGGAGCTTGGGGCGTATGTCAGTTGAATTGGTTTAGTAGTGGCCTCAATTGCATTAACACTCTTGTATACTACCTTTCATATTCTTAACTTTTACAACCACTCATTTTTATTCATGTCATTTATGAACAAAGCTTTAGTTCATTTGTTCGTAACACTAAACCTGTGAACTCACCAACTATGACCATAGTTGACCTTTTGTTTTATCATGCTTTTCAGGTGAACGACGGTAAGGATGCATGATAGGAGCACTTTTGCATGGATGCATACTCATATGCGTTTGCTTTACTTAGAATTATGACTATCTTTTGGAAACCTTTATGAACTTGGCGTAATCTCTTTTGAAACTATGGGTTGAACTTGTAATAACTTGTAATACTTTCTACAAATTATGTATGGTGTTGCTTCTATATCTTATGCATTTTTACGCGGTACCGTTACATCTCGTGTTTCCGCTTTAGTGGGGTGTGACATTACAAGAGTTAGAGTTTACAAAAGGTTTCTGAGAATTCATAACATCTAGGCTAGGAATTTGTTAGGATGAAAGTGAGGTTACCAACAGTAAGTATGGAATAAGTTTTAGTTTGTGCAGGCCTAGCAGTTCTCCCCGTCGTACATCCTAAACGTGAATTCGAGAAATAAAATGATAAAAAGAATGCGACAGGATATCTTCATCCTGAGTACGTGATGGTGTCACAGAATGTATTGCCATTTTCGATGGCTCGAGCGTATTGAGTAACAAAGGTATATAATGTCCTAAGTATATCCCGTATCCGAGGCCTATTAATGTATATATATATATATACCATATATACACATATAACCCCCTGATATCACGTAAAAAGTCATGTTTTTACCAACGATATCTCTCTCATTCTGGAACTGTCGCACCCCCAAATTCGGGTTGCGGAAGCGAATCGGGTCGGGGCACGACTAATCAATATACAAAGCACATAAGACAAAGTGAACGATTCTACATACATCATTTACAAATTTCATTGTTAATATAAAGGGTTTTACAATGTTATAAAAGTTACAAAAGCTCGTAAGCCAAATGTAAGAGATTCTAAGGCATATCTATTTGTACAAAATGTAGAAATGCATGTGAATCTGCTGATATCTTGAATGCGACTCGAGCTAGCTAATCCTGAGAAGTCCTTCTACTGCTGTGTACCTGAGAATACATGCTAAAAGGTCAGCTAAAAAGCTGGTGAGCTCACAGGTTTGTATAGTGATGAAATATGAGTCATGAACCACAAGATTTATGTATTATGATTTGCAATTAAGCAAAAAAAATAATGATGGTATATTACTGTCATGAGGCCATAGTTTGAGCTTAACTGTGGGTGTCAGGATCCACCTTTAAGGACCTGAGCGAGGTTGCCTCCTGCATGTGCCTAATCTACACACGTATGAACAAATGATAATGCGTCCGTTCGACCGCAGTCGTGGTAGCGCGACTACCCTGGACGGGGATTGTCAATCCCATATGGTACCATACACTAACATTCACGCTATAGCAATACTAACAAACTATGTAGTGGAGGGCTTTATGATTAGGTAAAACAAACTCATGCAGTCAATATATCGATGTTTTGTACTTGTGTTCACATGTAAAAGTAAAACGGAGCATGTATCCCCACCCCTGGGTTGAAAACAGTAAAATGAGGGGCTATGAGACTCACCTGAGTCTGATGTGTTTGCTAGTAGCAAATAATGATGGTGTACAAGTAATGCTGTCGTCTAAATGATCGTAACCTGCCGGGCATCCTAAACACGCAAGGTTAGGGATATAAGTAGGTATCTCTAAAGATCACCTATGCTAGTTGTTCATCCAACTAGTTATGTCCAAATACATTGGTTCGTTTGAATGTTTGTTTGCATTTTGAAAATATGTACGGCCCGTTGGTGACAGTTTGTAATAATAATCCAAAAGTGTTATTATTATGTGTTTCGTTGTGTTGTATACTTATCAATGTATATGTTATGTGTTTGCGAGTTATTCTAAATATTGTATTTGTCATTGATGTTAAATCAAGTATATCGTGATATTGTCTGTTAAAAAGTCAGTTATGCAAAGTTATCGTTGGACACTATTTATGAGACAATCACGGAGTTACTATTCATGCGACAATAAGGATTGTCGGGATTTACTATTCATGCGACAATAAGGATTGTCGGGATTACTATTCATGCGACAATAAGGATTGTCGGGATTACTATTCATGCGACAATAAGGATTGTCGGGGTTACTATTCATGCGACAATAAGAATTATCGGGGTTACTATTCATGCGACAATAAGGATTGTCGGAGTTAACCCGAAGTGTCAGTTTTGTGAAATGACAAAAACAGTCCCTTTGGGTTTGGTTCCAGATGTTTAACCCAGATCAACCCCCGATCTTACCCATTTCTACTCCGAATCAAGCCTAACTAAAAATCACACATATTCTCTTATATGTCTAGTGTAAATCTGCACTTTATGGTAGCTTTATAATTTCATTTAATATTTTTAACAAAAATAATCATGAAGAGTGGTTTGATCGGACGAATTTTATAAAAATCATGGAAGTTGACCATTTTTCTGAACATAATGTATAACTCAAGATTACAAGTTTTAAATCGTGTTTCGGTTAATGTTTTGGACATACAAAAGTTGAGTGAACACTAAAACATGTTAATAACTATAAAGCAAGTAGAACTAAGAAAATAAAAGAGTCCTTACAATGATCTAGATGAAGAGTGAAAGAAATGGAGTCGAAAGCTCGTTTTCTTGCGTTCCGGCGTGGCGATTTGTGGTGGCTCTAGGGTGGTGATATGGTGGTTGATGGTGGTTGTTCTTGAGATGTGAGGGTTTTCTAGAGAGAGAGAGAGCCAGAGTTAGAGAGAGAGGGAAAGGAGAGAGGAGGTGAAGTGTGAAAATGGGAGTAAGGGTGAGGTGTGTTTGGTGTAACTCAAAAGCAAGGGGAATGGGGGCATTGCTCCCATTTTTCTGCAGATTTTCATGGGCCCCCACCCCATGTGGGTGCCTAAATTATTTTCCCAAAGTTGCACTCCGTACGGTGCTCGTTTACCCGTTCGTTTCGACGTTTATTTAGGCGTTACACGTTTGACACACGTGTTTATCTAACGATTTAAATCTCAATATTTTTACTTAATTATTTTATCAAAATAATTAATAATGAATTATAAAAATATAATTTGGGTTTATTTTGTTTGTCGGGCGTGTTTCGAGCATTTCTGTTGCGTACGGTTAGTTTAGACGATACGAAATACGTTAGTATATGATAAGCATCAAATAGATAGTATATTTTATAGTAATTTATCCCTATATTTATAAACATTTTAATGCATTTATATGATTTTATATACTTATTTCGTTAATATTTGCAGAGATGTATTTTAATTGAAGAATTGAATAAAGGAACGAAAAAGAAGCAAAAATGAAGAAAAACCCGAAGAGAATAAAGACTTGGAGAATGGGCTAAGAAAAGATTTTATAAACAAGATAGCTCAAAAATGGAGTGCTAACATCAAATAGGTGTTTCAAATAAAGCTTGGATGAAAAGGAGCATAATTTAGATCAAAAACTGAAGAAAAGTGTAAATGCTGAGTTTTCTGCTATGTGTTAGTATTTTGGCCATAACTTCCTCATACGAAGTCCAAATGAGTTGATTCAAGCGGCCAAATTTAGCTAACACATAGAGCTACAACATATCCAAAATTTAGATTATTTTGAGAAAAACTCAACCGCCGGTTGGGCCTTTCAACCGGCGGTTGGATCGAAAATTCTAGAAAACGGTGGAAACGAAGAGTTGTACTTGGACACAAAGTAACCAACCGCCGGTTGGACCTTTCAACTGCCGGTTGGGTGCCGAATTCAGCAATTATAAATCGAAAAATCATTCCAGCTTCAAGGGATATACCATATACGATTCTAAGAATAAAAAGTCGAAAGTTAGGGTTTTAGGTCGACAATAGGTACGAATTTGGAGGCTAAGGAGCAAGGGTTTGAAGGTTTTTAACCCTAGAAAAAGCTATTCGTCAATTGGTTCAGTTTCTTATCCTTGTAACTTTATTACTCTTTTGGGTTATTTTGGATATTGTTTATTTGAATTAATTGCTTGTTAGATTTTCATTATGAATGTTTAAATGTATGTTTATTTAGTTTATTATATGAATTATATGTTTATGTTGGAACTATATTATTGAATATTATTATGCAAGAATTCTGTGTTATATTATATTAATGATCATAATTAACTGATTTATAGATAATCTTTATTACTCTTTTGGGTTTTTAAATTAAGTGATTATGTTTCATTAAATGTTAAGTAGCACTGTAATTCAACCGACTCAGGAATTATATCGATAATATGTTGATAGATCTTAATAAATAGTGATACTTTACATACTCTTTGACTGTATTACTATATGAAAATTATCTTAATCTTTGTGGTTTTCTATATTAGTAAATCACAATAATAATAGCCAACACGCAAATAAACATAAGTTAATATAATAAGTTTAATAAATAATAGTTTAAATAGTCACAATCTTCTATCCAATTGAGTATTCGTAAGTAGTTCCTTAAAACTTATCTATTAAGAATCGGTATCAGTTATAAATATGTTCGATCGGAACTAAAACGTCCCCCTTATCTTGTATATTATTGTAAAATTGTAATAATTGTAATTAGAATAAATAAATAGTTAGTTATAGATTAAATCATGTTCCCTGTGTTCGAACCTGGACTTACTTATAAAGCTATATTATATGATCAGGATAACACTTGCCTGAATTGTGTGATAGTATTATTTAGTATTTCCTTATTTAAAACTTGTGATTATAATTGTCTATACTTAGCACACATCAAGTTTTTGGCGCCGCTGCCGGGGAGCGGTGTATTTTAATTAAACTATTTATTTTCCCTGTATAATTTTTATATCTAATACTTTGCAAAATCAATAAGAAATATCGGCTCACCCATTGAGAATACTGACAAAAACAAAGGTATAAGGAGAGTAAAGCCCTATCTCATTGATTTATCATATAAGAGGTAAGATGCTTCTCGAAATAAATAGGTTTTTAATAAGCTTCACGCTGACCTATTTCTCCGCTTTTGTGTACTATCTTTGGAGCTACCGAGATCTATTGACTAGCTTTGTAGAAGAAATTTAACAAACTAACTTTAAAAAAAAAAAATTGTTTGTATAACAACTAACTTGCATACTAATTAAACCATTTCTAAGGTTGGGTTGGGTATTCTTTTTCAATCATTTAATTTTGAATGTGTTTTATTATTAGATTATTGTGATTAGTCTACACCAACCTGATTCTAACATATCCGGATCTATCAATTTTTATTTAGTTTTTATTATCTTTTTTTTTTCTACTCTTTTTCTTTTTCTCTTAGTTTATCAGGTATGTACCAACCCATGAATAATATTTTATTAATTTCTCAAAACTCGAGAAACTATCATATGAATGAAGATATTGCCAACATGACGATTGAGGAGTATATGAAAAGATTTCCTTATGATGTTTTCACAAGTTTATCCGAACCATCGATTGTGAGAGCTCCACAATTTACGGAAACTCCAAGTAAAAGAACGGAAGAGACCGAAACTCTTGATCACAATGGAGGAATCTCCATTCAGCAACTTGAAGGGATTAACAACCAAATCGATAAGTACTCTCAATTTTCTAAATCCTTATTTTCTAATGAAAGTTTTAGTGAATTTAAACAGGAAGAAGATATGGAGATGGATTGGTCAATTTTGCCAAAATTTGATCACTATGATTCTGATGAGGAAATACTCTCGTTACTTGATTGTAATGAAGAGAAAATCATTGAATTAAGAAACCAAGATGGGGTGATGACAGAAGAGGAAATGATGACGATTATTGATGAATTTTTATCATTATACCCGAAGGTGAAACATTTTAAGGAAAATGATCAAACACTAGTAAGGATTGAAAAAGATACCAAAGATAAAATTTGCGTTAATCAGATATTAAACCATAATTGGATCAAAACACTGTCTATAGTGGAAATTCAAACGAAGGTTGAGTCTATACAACCAACGGGGTGGAGTATCTGTAAGCACAAGTTTACTTTTTCACCATTATGAAGACCCTTTTTGGCACTTCGAACGGAAAGAAAGTTTTTCGCAATTTTTGGAATATTATGGAGCATCTCAGAATGGACATTTACCTGCAATAAATGATAAGTATCTTTGAACTTTACTTTTAATAAATTTATATTTAAATGATATTTAGCGATATTACCTTCCATGCTTTACATTAAGTGTGGGGAAAGTCACTAGATTTTTAGGTAAGTAAGGTTGGAGTCAAGCTAGTGACTCGAACAAAAACAAGCGCTTCTCGTGAGGCAACCCATGCTTGTATATTTATGTATACTTATTAGGTGGATTTAGTTTAATTTTTAGTGTGGTTTAATTTAGATTAGTTTTTATTTTTAGTTTGTTCTTAAGAATAGGAATAAGAAACCATAATTATTAGAAAACACTATTGGAAGTAGATAAGGCTAAATAAACAAAATATGATATAAAGGTCGTTATTTTGGAAAACTTCTGCAAGCAACCAACCGGCGGTTGACATTGTTAACCGGCGGTTGGGCTGGTTTCTTAAGGTTTCGGCTAAATTGCTTTTAAATTGGGCTGATTCACATGGGCTTTTAAATTGAAAATTTTTTAGCTACAATTACTTAGGTCTATTTTATGAAATAATGGATGGACTTTTATAATAAATTGGGATTTAAAAGATGAAGATTTGGACCAATTAAGGTTTTGGACTACATTGATTAATTACAATTGGGCCAAAAGATTAAATTTTTAAATTTATCATTTAAAAGAATTTGCCAACTACTATTTTGATCAAACAATGTTCTAAAAAGATTTTATGATTTTTAAATGTTTGGGTAGATTTTTAAATAAGCTTACTAATTTGGGTTTTGATTTTTAAATTGAGCTTGTTACAAGATAGATTCTTAACAGATTAGGAGCTTCATTATAATCATGAGATGTAGATTTTAAGATTGTTGGATTAACATGTTAAATATATCTTTGGATCTTTAAAAACACTAAGAGGTAAAACTATATTTTTATTTAAGGATCCAGATAATGATTAGAATTTATTAGGTTATTTGATTTTAAGCACTAGATGATTAAATTGAAACACATAGCTTCAAGGATATTAGGCTATAAAATAGAGGTGCTAATAAACTAGTAGTTACTACAGGCCATTAAAATTAAAATATATAAGATGTTTATAGGTTATTGCTTTGGGATGTAGATGGAATTATTTAATCGACGGTTGATAATGTCAACCGGCGGTTGACTTTATTTGAGGTTAACCTACAAACAGCAATGGTTTAAACTTTTGCTACATAATTAGCTTAAGCGGAATGACAATAGTGACAGTATTTAATAGTATATGGTTATGTGTTTCTTTCTTATTTTTAATATTTTATTTTTATATTATCTGGTATGTTTAATTTTTTGTTTGTTTTGCTAGAATTTATAAGTACTTATGAGGCTGGAGTATAGTACAGCTGAACAATGCATTGAAATTTTTAGAAATTTAATAAGTTTATCTTATTAATTATGAACTTTGTGGGTGTGTTCCCTGGAAACCCTCACGAGACTATAACTCGTCCACTCGGGATACCGAGAGGTTTAAAGGCTTATTGCATACGCTAAATGCAATCGTGATTAACTACGAAAGTGTGGAGGTTGTATATTATTTTCAAAGATCAAGGAGACAACCAATTTATTCTAGCCGATGATGAATTCAACAACAGTATTGCCCTAGCCGACGACGATTGCTTCTACAGTCAAGGGAGTATTTCTGTTCTACTTTTTTTTTCTCTTACTCACATTAGTTTATCATTTTTATACAATGAGGGCATTGTATACTTTAAGTGTGGGTATAGGGTTCGTAAGAAAAGGATATGTCTTTAATTAATCAGTTAAGTTTCTATTTTTCTTAAATTTTATTAAAATTTAAAATTTTTAAGTGAATAACTAAGTATTTATTAGTTATAATACTTTTGTTAAAAGTTTTGTTTTGTATTTAACAGTTTAGACTTTAATATGGATTAACTGTTTTGTATATATAACGTAAGGAATTGAATAAGATGTGATATATAGTTACATGATATGATCTACTAATAGGCAATCTATATGAGGATTTCTGAATTTTAAGAAATTAATAAAATAACTTGTATATTATTTTATGATACATAATATGATGTATGACATAAAAGTCTTAATTCTTAGATTTATCATGCGATATTTTTATATATCTTTATACTTATGTGAAGACATTTGGGAGTTTACTAATTGTTTCCTCTGTTGTACGTAAGTACAGACCTGGTCTCTAATTAGTATTCTTAAAATAAAGCAAAAGGAAGAACAAATTCTTTCAAAATATAAATAAATAAAAATCAAACTAAGTCGCTTTGTTGTACGGCTGTACAGACCTGTCACCGCTGGTTTGATTAAAGAAAAAAATTGCTTTACCTGAATCAAGTTATGTCGTTCTGTTGCATGAAAATGCAGACCTGTCACCAATGTCTTGATTTTAAAAAATGGATTTCATATATTTATTTGAAATATAAAAGTAAATTGCATGATTAAAGTTTAAGAGTATGTCATATATGGAAATCATAAGTCATATACAAATTAACAATAAATAAATAAATAAATATATATATATATATATATATTCAAAAGTAAATTAAATTGTAATCATTCATGAGCTATATGTTACACAAATAATTAGTAATCATTAATGAGATATATGTTACCCAAAAAATTATATGTTTAAAGTGGACAAATATATTAGTAATCATTCATGAGCTATATGTTACACAAATAATAATATTTTTTATATATACATTATAGTTATCCATGTAAATTAAATTGTTTAAAATTTTAATTTATGAAACGGGTTTTTAGTATTGGTATTCTGATTTTTAAATATTAGTTTGATACTAAAATTTTATTCAGTATTCTACATAAGGACAAGCAGAACTTAAGTGTGAGGATATTTGATAAGCATCAAATAGATAGTATATTTTATAGTAATTCCCTATATTTATATACATTTTAATGCATTTATATGATTTTAGATACTTATTTCATTAATATTTGCAGAGATGTATTTTAATTGAAGAATTGAAGAAAGGAACGAAAAAGAAGCAAAAATAAAGAAAAACCCGAAGAGAATAAAGACTTGGAGAATGGGATAAGAAAAGATTTTATAAAGAAGATAGCTCAAAAATGGAGTGATAACATCAAATAGGTGTTTCAAATAAAGCTTGGATGAAAAGGAGCAGAATTTAGATCAAAAACTGAAGAAAAGTGTAAATGTTGAGTTTTCTGCTATGCGTTAGTATTTTGGTCATAACTTCCTCATACGAAGTCCAAATGAGTTGATTCAAGTGGCCAAATTTATAGCTAACACATAGAGCTACAATATATCCAAAATTCAGATTATTTGGAGAAAAACTCAACCGCCGGTTGGGCCTTTCAACCGGCGGTTGGATCGAAAATTCTCGAAAACGGTGGAAATGAAGAGTTGTACTTGGACACAAAGTAACCAACCGCCAGTTGGACCTTCCAACCGCCGGTTGGGTGCCGACTTCAGCTATTATTAATAGAAAACTCATTCCAGCTTCAAGGGATATATCATATACGATTATAAGAATAAAAAGTCGAAAGTTAGGGTTTTAGGTCGACTATAGGTACGAATTTGGAGGCTAAGGAGCAAGGGTTTGAAGGTTTTTAACCCTAGGAAAAGATAGTTCGTCAATTGGTTCGGTTTCTTTACCCTTGTAACTTCATTACTCTTTTGGGTTATTTTGGATATTGTTTATTTGAATTAATTGCTTGTTAGATTTTCATTATGAATGTTTAAATGTATGTTTATTTAGTTTATTATATGAATTATATGTTTATGTTGGAACTATATTATTGAATATTATTATGCAAGAATTCTGTGTTATATTATATTAATGATCATAATTAACTGATTTATAGATAAACTTTATTACTCTTTTGGGTTTTTAAATTAAGTGATTATATTTCATTAAATGTTAAGTAGCATTGTAATTCAACCGACTCAGGAATTGTATCGATAATATGTTGATAGATCTTAATAAATAGTGATACTTTACATACTCTTTGACTGTATTGCTATATGAAAATTATCTTAATCTTTGTGGTTTTCTATATTAGTAAATCACAATAATAATAGCCAACACGCAAATAAACATAAGTTAATATAATAAGTTTAATAAATAATAGTTAAAATAGTCATAATCTTCTATCCAATTGAGTATTCTTAAGTTGTTCCTTAAAACTTATCTATTAAGAATCGGTATCAATTATAAATGTGTTCGATCGGAACTAAAACGTCCCCCCTATCTTGTATATTATTGTAAAATTGTAATAATTGTAATTAGAATAAATAAATAGTTAGTTATAGATTAAATCATGTTCCCTGTGTTCGAACCTGGACTTACTTATAAAGCTATATTATATGATCAGGATAACACTTGCCTGAATTGTGTGATAGTATTATTTAGTATTTCCTTATTTAAAACTTGTGATTATAATTGTCTATACTTAGCACACATCAAGTTTTTGGCGCCGCTGCCGGGGAGCGGTGTATTTTAATTAAACTATTTATTTTCCCTGTATAATTTTTATATCTAATACTTTGCAAAATCAATAAGAAATATCGGCTCACCCATTGAGAATACTGACAAAAACAAAGGTATAAGGAGAGTAAAGCCCTATCTCATTGATTTATCATATAAGAGGTAAGATGCTTCTCGAAATAAATAGGTTTTTAATAAGCTTCACGCTGACCTATTTCTCCGCTTTTGTGTACTATCTTTGGAGCTACCGAGATCTATTGACTAGCTTTGTAGAAGAAATTTAACAAACTAACTTTAAAAAAAAAAATTGTTTGTATAACAACTAACTTGCATACTAATTAAACCATTTCTAAGGTTGGGTTGGGTATTCTTTTTCAATCATTTAATTTTGAATGTGTTTTATTATTAGATTATTGTGATTAGTCTACACCAACCTGATTCTAACATATCCGGATCTATCAATTTTTATTTAGTTTTTATTATCTTTTTTTTTTCTACTCTTTTTCTTTTTCTCTTAGTTTATCAGGTATGTACCCACCCATGAATAATATTCTATTAATTTCTCAAAACTCGAGAAACTATCATATGAATGAAGATATTGCCAACATGACGATTGAGGAGTATATGAAAAGATTTCCTTATGATGTTTTCACAAGTTTATCCGAACCATCGATTGTGAGAGCTCCACAATTTACGGAAACTCCAAGTAAAAGAACGGAAGAGACCGAAACTCTTGATCACAATGGAGGAATCTCCATTCAGCAACTTGAAGGGATTAACAACCAAATCGATAAGTACTCTCAATTTTCTAAATTATATGTTACCCAAAAAATTATATGTTTAAAGTGGACAAATATATTAGTAATCATTCATGAGCTATATGTTACACAAATAATAATAATTTTTATTTATACATTATAGTTATCCATGTAAATTAAATTGTTTAAAATTTTAATTTATAAAATGGGTTTTTAGTATTGGTATTCTGATTTTTAAATATTAGTTTGATGCTTAAATTTTATTCAGTATTCTACATAAGGACAAGCAGAACTTAAGTGTGATGATATTTGATAAGCATCAAATAGATAGTATATTTTATAGTAATTCCCTATATTTATATACATTTTAATGTATTTATATGATTTTAGATACTTATTTCGTTAATATATGCAGAGATGTATTTTAATTGAAGAATTGAATAAAGGAACGAAAAAGAAGCAAAAATGAAGAAAAACCTGAAGAGAATAAAGACTTGGAGAATGGGATAAGAAAAGATTTTATAAAGAAGATAGCTCAAAAATGGAGTGATAACATCAAATAGGTGTTTCAAATAAAGCTTGGATGAAAAGGAGCAGAATTTAGATCAAAAACTGAAGAAAAGTGTAAATGCTGAGTTTTCTGCTATGCGTTAGTATTTTGGCCATAACTTCCTCATACGAAGTCCAAATGAGTTGATTCAAGCGGAAAAATTTATAGCTAACACATAGAGCTACAACATATCCAAAATTCAGATTATTTGGAGAAAAACTCAACCGCCGGTTGGGCCTTTCAACCGGCGGTTGGATCGAAAATTCTAGAAAACGGTGGAAACGAAGAGTTGTACTTGGACACAAAGTAACCAACCGCCGGTTGGACCTTCCAACCGCCGGTTGGGTGCCGACTTCAGCTATTATAAATAGAAAACTCATTCCAGCTTCAAGGGATATATCATATACGATTCTAAGAATAAAAAGTCGAAAGTTAGGGTTTTAGGTCGACTATAGTTACGAATTTGGAGGCTAAGGAGCTAGGGTTTGAAGGTTTTTAACCCTAGAAAAAGATAGTTCGTCAATTGGTTCGGTTTCTTTATCCTACTAACTTCATTACTCTTTTAGGTTATTTTGGATATTGTTTATTTGAATTAATTACTTATTAGATTTTCATTATGAATGTTTCAATGTATGTTTATTTAGTTTATTATATGAATTATATGTTTATGTTGGAACTATATTATTGAATATTATTATGCAAGAATTCTGTGTTATATTATATTAATGATCATAATTAACTGATTTAGATAAACTTTATTACTCTTTTGGGTTTTTAAATTAAGTGATTATGTTTCATTAAATGTTAAGTAGCACTGTAATTCAACCGACTCAGGAATTGTATCGATAATAGGTTGATAGATCTTAATAAATAGTGATACTTTACATACTCTTTAACTGTATTGCTATATGAAAATTATCTTAATCTTTGTGGTTTTCTACATTAGTAAATCACAATAATAATAGCCAACACGCTAATAGACATAAGTTAATATAATAAGTTTAATAAATAATAGTTTAAATAGTCATTATCTTCTATCTAATTGAGTATTCTTAAGTTGTTTCTTAAAACTTATCTATTAAGAATCGGTATCAATTATAAATATGTTCGATCGGAACTAAAACGTCCCCCCTATCTTGTTTATTATTGTAAAATTGTAATAATTGTAATTAGAATAAATAAATAGTTAGTTATAGATTAAATCACGTTCCCTGTGTTCGAACCTGGACTTACTTATAAAGCTATATTATATGATCAGGATCACACTTGCCTGAATTGTGTGATAGTATTATTTAGTATTTCCTTATTTAAAACTTGTGATTATAATTGTCTATACTTAGCACACATCAGTATATATTATCCAAATTAATATATCATAAAATGAGTTAATTAAATAATTTCACATTATTTAATAAATTGTTCACCAACGTCCGTATTATGATGTGTCGGATCCATCCGATAATGTAAAATGCACGATTTAATCAAATCGCGTATGTGTGTATATATATAAATATATCAATACACGTAATGATACACATAATTAATCCTAATTACATGTACTAACACTTATGATTAGGCACTAATGATAGTCCTAATTTGGCGGGTGTCACATTCTCCCCTTGTTAAGAGAATTTCGTCTCTAAAATTTAGCTCTGAGTCATAGATGGAGTGGAGTCTGTGAATAGATGTGGGTATTTGAGTCGCATTTGGTCTTCCCGTTCCCAAATGAATTCCGGACCACGCCGCGAATTTCACCGGACTTTAACGATGGGAATACGACTTTGTTTCAACTGCTTGACCTCACTGTCCATGATTTCTACTGACGTCTCGACGAAATGGAGTTTATCATCGATATGAATTTCATCGAGAGGAATTATGAGTGTCTCATCAGACAGACATTTCTTAAGATTAGAAATGTGAAATGTGGGATGCATGTTGCTGAGTTCGGGTGGCAGCTGCAATCGATATGCCACTGAACCAATCCTCTCGAGGATCTCGAATGGTACAATGTATCTGGGATTTAACTTCCCGCGTTTACCGAATCGGATAACACCTTTCCAAGGTGAAACTTTGAGTAGCACTCGATCCCCAACCTGGAACTCGAGTGGTTTGCGTCTCACGTCAGCATAACTTTTCTGACGGTCACGCGCGGCTTTGAGTTTGTTTTGAATTCCAATGATCTTCTCTGTTATTTTGTGAATGATCTCTGGACCAGTGAGTTGGCTGTCTCCCATTTCGGTCCAACAGATTGGTGATCAGCACTTACAACCATACAGTGCCTCGAAGGGTGCAGCCTTAAAGCTGGTATGATAGTTGTTGTTGTACGAAAATTCGTACAAGGGTATATGGTTTTCCCAGTTTTTACCGAAGTCAACTACGCAAGATGGTAGCATGTCTTCCAGTGTTTGAATAGTTCATTCGCTTTGGCCGTCAGTTTGTGGATGGTATGCAGTACTCATGTCCAGACGAGTACCCAAAGATTTTTATAGTGACTGCCAAAAGCGGGATGTGAAGCGACTATCTCTGTCGGAGATGATCGAGATGGGAATGCCGTGTCGGGATACTATTTCCTTCTGATAAATTCGCGTGAGGCTTTCCATTTTATCAGTTTCTTTGATGGCTAGGAAATGAGCAAATTTAGTGAGACGATCGACGATTACCCAAATGGTATCGCAACTGCTCAATGTTTTTGGGAGTTTGGTGATGAAATCCATGGAGATTTGCTCCCATTTCCATTGAGGGATTTCCGGTTTCTGATTACCGGTTTCTGCTACAATTTAAAAGAAAGATGCTCCCACATGCACAGCTTTTAAGGTGGTCAAATTGGTTCTCTCAGTGGAAGTTCACAGTAAAACACATCAAAGGAACAAAAAACGTTCTTGCAGACTTTCTTTCAAGACGAAAGCACTATAAAAAGGAGTGCAAGAACCCTAAAGATGCACAACTGATCCATACTACTTACTTTCCTATGGTGTTTCCAATTTCTCTGCACAAAGAAAATGGATCTTCTTCATCCTCTTTGTCTTCTCCATCGCAGGATCCAATTCTCACACTACTAGAAGAAATAGTTGAAAACAATGCAACTATGACTCTTGAAAAAAGAGCTCATTATTGTTATAAAACTTTTCTTACTATTCTTCTGAAGAAATATGGGTTATTCATGAAAGATCTCAAATTCCACCCAGACTATCCATTCTTGAATATCTTTCATATCCATGATTTAAGGAGATTTCCTAAAGAGGTATTATGCTTTTTCTACTATCTTTTTGAATGTTTCACTATTGGGATCTCATTCAATGCCACAGCTCTCCTCACCCACATCATCAAAAGTGAATTGTTGTTTTATGTCTGACCTTGGAAAATTTGTAAAATTTTCATCTTGTCGGTTTGGCTCATAATCATCTAGGTCAAACTGAACTGTTGACTCTGCAGATTCTGGTTGCGATGAAATCCATGGATATTATTTTATGATACATAATATGATGTATGACATAAAAGTCTTAATTCTTAGATTTATCATGCGATATTTTTATACATCTTTATACTTATGTGAAGACATTTGGGAGTTTACTAATTGTTTCCTCTGTTGTACGTAAGTACAGACCTGGTCTCTAATTAGTATTCTTAAAATAAAGCAAAAGGAAGAACAAATTCTTTCAAAATATAAATAAATAAAAATCAAACTAAGTCGCTTTTGTAGGTTCCAACTATTCGGACCAACACGAGTAGTTTGCTTGTATGTAAATGCGGAAAATTAAATACAACAAGTTATGCAAGATTTAAGCTTAGTATCACCACAACACAAAGATGTATGTATATATATATTATCAACAAGTAAACATACACTTTGACAAAACACACAAGGAACAAAATAACCCTACCAATGACTTTTTCTCTCTGGACAGTGAGTTATGTGTGTGTTCAGTGGCTTACAAACAGAAGCTGACGAACTTCTATTTATAGCCCAAGTTAAGCTTTCTGCGACACAACCCTTGTGTCGCATAGACTGATTCTGCGACACAACCCTTGTGTCGTATGGACGGATTCTGCGACACAATGCTTATGTCGCAAAGAGTGAATCTGCGACATAATCCTTGTGTCGCAAGATTACAAAACTTGTAATTAAACTATATCTTATCTATACAATGCGTAATTACAATAATGACACAATTACAGACTGAGACCAACTGACAGACACATCTAGATGTACCAACAAACTCCCCCGTGTCTTCAGCTTGGTCTTCAAAGAATTTCTTCAATTAGCTTCAGTCTTTAAACCCATCCAGGTGGAAAGTTTCCACCAGCATGCACACCAAAAGAGAAACATATATCAACGATTTTCTGAAATCGCTTCGCCAGAATTGTGTTGAACTCGTTGTCAGGATTGTAGCGAATACGATTGTTGAATAGTTTCTTCATGTCATCCTTTGACAAGTTTATTATGCTCATCGGGTCAAATATCCTGAATTCTGCTTTAGGTAAACCCCACAGAGAAGTAGACCCAGTTTGAGGCACAGAATCAGGCACGTGGACAAGAACGGCTTCACCGGTGTGAGCATCCAGTTCCCAGTAATGAAATCGTTTCAGCAAATTAAGGGGAACAGATTCTAGCAAGACTTCACGAAGACAATTAGCAGGAGGATAGTGATTTCTGACGATTGGCTTATTTGTCTTTGGGTCAAGCTTTTTCTTGAAAGTAAAACGAGTACCCAGCACAGGTCTGACATAATGATATTTCTTTGATCGAATCTCTGCTCGCATGACCTTCTGAATAACTTCAGCTATTCCGTCTTTATGAGGATTGATCAACTGAAGTCGAGTAAGACGAACAAGATCGTGCTTTGGCAACGTACTCAATTTCTTCAGAGATCGACGAAAGTACTGGATACCGTCACGTCTTTTGATCATGAACCTTCCCTTGTTCACCTTCCAACTTTTAATAAGGCCGGTATAATCACCGCCTACCTTGTATTTCTTGCAGGTAACAGGAACAGGTTCGATATTTTTACCTTTGATGAACCAGTTATCCCTGATGGACATTTCCCTGTCAACAGGAACATGTTCGAACGTATCCTGTGGGAAGATGTCATTGTAATTTGTCCTTGGGAATCCTGTGGGAACTGGTAAATCTCGAGAAAGTCCGACAGGTTCAGACGATTCAGGAGCAGAGGAAGCCTGATAAGATGATCCTGCGGTGGATCCTGGTACATAATTGAATGCAGGCTCTGACTCATCGTCAGAAGAATCAGATACGACAATACCTTCCTGTGGGTGAGAGGGCTGATCAACATATTCTTCATTTGGATCAAGTCCTTCCTGCTCAACCTCAATATCATCATTATCATTTGCAGCCTCGAAATCAAAAGGCTCTTCAGGTACAACACCATCTTCATAAACCGCAGCTTGAAAGTATGTCAAATTGCAATAGGTGTAATCTACAGCTAACGGTTTCGGTTGCCCTGGTAACTCAAGAATGTAATCTAAAATAGGAGTTTCATTAATAACAGAATCATTTACATTTTCGGTATTTACATTTTCATCGCCCTCGGCGGAAACCCTAGGTGTTGATTCTAAAGCCGGTTGGCTTGACTCCCCCGAAGCAATAGCTTGGGTTTCCAGCAGTAGAATCTTTGATTTCAGCTCAGCATTCTCCTTTTCTAGGATAGAGATTCGGGCATCTTGAGCTTCGAACACCGTGAGTTGAGCTTCCATGTCATGCTGCATTTTATCAAGTCTGCGCAGGAGCTCTTGAATAACCGCCGGGTGAGGAGTGATAGGAGATTCGGTTCTCGGGAGCTCAGAAGATGTAGAAGTTGAAGTGCGAGAGCGGCGAACCGGAGGATCCAAAATATCAGCCTCAGAGGAATCACGAGGCCGTTTACCTCGGCTGGAGGATTCAGGAGGTGGAGAAGGTGGCTGATATGCGTCGATCTCACGATCGAGATCGACAAACTCCTGATCCAGAGAATCTGGCAAAACAGACGGTTGCGGAGCTGCGGGTGGTTGAACTGGTGGTGGTTGTTGGGCCGGAGGTGGAACTGGGGATGGTGGAACAGTAGGCCTGGGGGCTGGATCGTTAAACTGTTCACCAGGAGGACCAACATAAGCCGGATCAATGATATGACCGAATAAGTCAACCTCCCTTTCTGGTGCCTGACCCTGCTTAGCAAAAGAGGTACAGATTGTGTAGATCCTGGTGTTCATGGGTGTCTGCTTGAAGGTATGAACAGTAGCCACTGGAAGACCAGGAAGCAGATGATTCAGCAGTAACTGAGTGAACCTTGGATACAAAGCCCACTTTTCTCTAGTGTCCAGTGCGTTGCTGACAAACCCTCGGAAGATATAACCAGAGAAGTTGAATGGCTTGTTGTAGATCAACGCAAGAAAAGCTGAAACAGTGGCGTAGCTCATTCCCTCGAGGCCTGCCCTTCGGCTGGATAGACAAACAATCACAATGTGAGCCAGATACCGCCAAACCTTTGTCATATAGGTTTTCTTGTACTGGTCCACTGGGATGTCCTGATAACCAATAGATTGCATCCCTTGAGCAATGGCCGCAGCAGAAAACTGAGTGAACATATCAGGGTTGTCTCCAAATTCGAAGAAATCCCGAATCAGCTGCTCAGAAAAGATGACCTCGTGACCTCGAACCTTTGAAATAATACGAGTATCCTGTTCCTCTTTGTTGACCACGGCATTATCCCAAAACTCAGTAATGTGATCTCGCAAAATCCGCGTGTCAGCAGTAATGGCTTTGTGGATTCGAGACCGTCGGAGAAAAGATATCATGGGTCGATATGGACGCGATGTCTCGACAGCGGTGTTCAGGAAAGCCACAATGTTGTGACGCGGTTCCCAAAAGTACTTTGTGACATCAATCTCAGGAAGTGGTGCAGCTTGTGCAGGTGGTTGATCAGCCATTTCTGAAAAATAACAGTAATACAACCAAAAACTCGAGCAGCGTTAGCGTTAGTACACAAAAAAATAATCGCGTTTTATTTTACAAATGTTCTGCGACACAGTAGTTGTGTCGCATAACAGAGATACGACACAGTACTTGTGTCGTAGAGGGAGACTACGACACAGAGCTTGTGTCGCATGACACGTGTCACGCGGACAGAGTTTCCCTTGCATTTAGCATTTTTTGAGAAATTAATCTCAGATGCGACACAACAGTTGTGTCGTAGGTTGTGTCGTATAAAATGATACGACATAACTCTTATGTCGTATGTTGTGTCGTACATGATACGACATAAACGGAAGGAATCGATACGACATAACACAGTTTGATCTATGCGACACAACGCTTGTGTCGTATGTTGTGTCGCAAAGATGAACATCAAAACAACCCAGAAATGGTTTTGACCAAAATGTTGGGGTTTTCGAAAACTAATCATACCCTAGGGTTCGCAAACAGTAAGGGAGCAAGAATACCAAGGTTTCTAACCCTAGAAATCCCTAAACCCTAAATAATTTAAAAAAATAACCGTAACCCTAAAACCCGTAATATCCACAACAAATTATACTCATGATAGGCAAAGAAAATACGAGGGATCATACCAAAAGAAGCGTAAGGATGAGACGAGTAGGAATCGAGCAACAAATCTCTGGAAATAGCTTCGAACCAACAGAATCGAAAAGGAAAACAACTGTGTCGCAAAATCGCAGTAGTGTCGCAAAAACGCCTTTGTGTCGTATGAGTTGTGTCGTGAGTAATTATGAAAGCGTAATTAGTTATGTCGTATGTTGGGAATAGTTAACCCCAAACACGTATGCGACATAAGATACGACACAATGGTTATGTCGTATAGAAGAGATACGACACAATGTACGACACAATTCTTGTGTCGTATAAATGGAATACGACACAATGCTTATGTCGCACAGAAGACAGAGCAGATTTTAGCGACATATAATTTGATTTAGAATTCGATTTTGATTGAGACTAAAGAATTTTCGCAAGAGAAACGATTTGTGACAAACAAAATAAAGATAAGATAAAGTTAAATACAACTATAAAAATAAAGCTTAACAAAAATATCTACAAGCACAATACTTTTTGGTGACGGAGTTATGATAATTCTGGTTAGGGATCATATTGACACAACATGCAATAATTAGAAATAGTAAGAGTTATTTCGATCATCAGTATATTTGTCCGCTTTAAATTTACTTGACGTACTAGAAACACTTGTTATAAAAATTATTTCAAGACGATTATTAGTATATTTGTCCACTTAAACGTGTTATACTCACATCTAGGAGATAATTTTATTATTATTGACTGTTCATTTCGCTGTGGACACTACCATAGATATACATCTTAACTTGAGACATAGACCATGTTTCCATTTACAGAGAGAATATTAGAAAATCAAATTTAAGAATCAAGACAGCGGTGACAGGTCTGTACGTGCGTACAACAGAGCGACATAACTTGATTCAGGTTTAAGCAAAACCGAACATGGTCCAACCCTTTAGGCGACCTTGTAAGGTATCTTGATTTTAAAGACTTTTCAAGTACTTTGACTTGCGTTTGCTTAATTTTAAAATATATATCAACAGAAGCCAGGTCTATACTTACGTATAACAGAGGAAACTGTCAATATATACCCCCAGATGATATCGAATAAACTTCTTTCACGAAAACATATATAGTCGAAGTAAGATATTAAGACTTGTGTCATACATCTTATGGTGTTGAACCACTTGAAATGGACAATTATCATTTAAACTTCTTAATAATTCTCAAAGAGATGTGTATAACATGCCTACTAATACATCGTATAATGAAGACAATGTTTATAAAAACTGATTTTAATATGTTAAATAAATCTACTGACACATCCAGGATAAATCTTAAAGTTTCCATATTCATTGCATGTCATTCAATGTACTATCATATCCCAAGTTGTTTACAGACACAACATCAACGTCTATTTTAGAAATGTAGCAACCTAGCATTTCTTTAATACTACATAGTATAAAGAGTGGCTGTTGCGAATTTTTTTATTTTTTTTTTTTTATTTTTTTTTTTTTAAACAACGCTGTACATAAAACTAGTCACAAATCATTTCTTGAGATCAAGGGAAATCATCCCTATCATATCTACAAGTTCGTTGAAACGAGCACGCGAAAATGCTTTGGTAAAAAGATCGGCCTTTTGCATGAGGGTATCAATGTGAATAAGGTCTATCAAGTGTTTCTCATAGCAATCTCTTATGAAGTGAAACCTAATCTCTATGTGTTTGGTCTTAGAATGTTGAACAGGATTGCGAATAATAGATATAGCAGCAGTGTTATCAATATAAATAGGAGTTAAGGTAAGAAGTAACCCATAATCACGTAATTGGTGTTGAATCCACAGAATCTGGGAGCAACAACTTGCAGCAGCAATGTATTCAGCTTCCGCTGTTGAGGTGGAAACTGTTGTTTGCTTTTTACACTGCCAAGACACCAATCTGGAACCGAGATATTGGCAACCTCCTGTAGTTGACTTCTTATCCGAATTGCAGCCGCCATAATCAGAATCAGAATAGGCTGAGAGAGAGAAGTCTTTCTCGTTTGAGTACCATAGACCAAGTGATGGCCTATATTTGAGGTAACCAAAAATTCTCTTTACAGCCTTCATGTGAGAAACTTTGGGCTTCGCTTGATACCTGGAACAAATAGACACAGCAAACACAATATCTGGTCTTGATGCAGTAAGATACATTAACGATCCTATCATAGAACGATAATCTCGCTCCTTGCAGTCTTCTTCGTGTTCAGCAGGCCCGAGTTTGTGATTAGTTTCAATAGGAGTACCATATGGTTTACAGTCATGGAGCTCATACCGAGTCAACATGTCATTGACATATTTGGACTGATGAATGTAGAGTCCTTTATCAGACTGCTCAACCTGTACACCCAGAAAGAATTTGAGTTCTCCCATGGCACTCATCTCAAACTCGGACTTCATAATTTTCTCGAAATCCCTGCACAAAGAATCATTAGTTGAACCAAATATAATGTCGTCCACGTAAACCTGTACCAGCAGCAAATCTTTTCCATCCCTTTTAACGAAGAGAGTGCTGTCGATGTGGCCTCGGGAAAAGCCATTTTTCGTTAGATGATTTGCCAACCTCGCATACCAAGCTCTGGGAGCTTGATGAAGTCCATATAAAGCTTTGCCTAACTTGCAAACATAATCAGGATGAATAGGATCTTCAAAACCTGGAGGTTGCTTGACATACACATCCTTCAGAACCTCTCCATACAGAAATGCGCTCTTGACATCGAGTTGATAAACCCGAAAACCTTTAAATGTTGCAAAAGCCAGAAAGATGCGAATAGATTCCAGTCTTGCAACTGGAGCAAACACATCATCATAGTCCAAACCCTCGATTTGAGTAAAACCTTGAACCACCAACCGTGCCTTATTTCGAATAACAACGCCTCTGTCATCCTTTTTCACACGGTATACCCAGCGAGTGCCAATAGGAGCGACATCTTTGGGTAAAGGAACCAATCTCCAGACATCAAGCTTTTTGAATTGATTTAACTCTTCCTGCATAGCCTCAATCCAGTATGGATCTTTCAAAGCTTCGTCTATTTTCTTTGGTTCAAGCTGAGATAGGAAGCATTCTTCCATATTTTCATCCAAGAAGGCAGGAGAGGCAGTAGAAGATTCCTCACGAATCTCATTGGCAGCTACCTGACCTCTAGTTAGAACACCTTGTTGAAGTTCACCAATAATGTTATCAGTGGGGTGGGAAGAATGAATTCGAAGTTGAGGAATCGGATCAGGCACAATGATCGAATCCAGATTAGAAGGAGCGGCTTCTGAATGTTCAATAGCAACTGAGTGATCAGTAGCACAACTTTCATGGTCAACCGGTAAGATGATATCAGTTTCAGTTACAGGATTGGATTCAGTAGCCATCTGATCAGCGTCGGAGGGAATATCATCATAGACAATATTCTCAGGTGGTACAGCTCTAGAAGTTGAAGTAGATACTTCAGAAGAAAGATCTAAACCATGAAGTAAAGATACCACCTGATCTTCTTCACTAAATTTGGGAAGATTAAAAGAATCTACCAACTTGTCATACTCAAACAAGGATCCCGGTCCCTTGCCCTTTGGAGAATCAGTATACTTCATGAATCTTACTTCAAAATGTTCCTCTATTCTCCCAGTAGACTTGTTGAAAACTCTTTTATTTGGCGAGTTCACAGAATATCCCAAAAATAGACCATCGACAGTCTTTTCATCAAACTTTCCTATTGAATCCTTAGTTATTAATATTGAGCATGGACACCCGAAGGGCTCAAGAAACTTTAAATTTGGCTTGCGATTATTCAGCAATTCATAACATGTTTTGTTTCGCTTCTTAACCGTCGAGACTCGATTCAACACATAGCATGCAGTATTAACAGCTTCTGCCCAAAATGTGGTGGGCAGATGTGCATCAGACAGCATGGTTCTTGCTGTTTCAATGATTGTCCTATTCTTTCTTTCAGCGACACCATTTTGCTGAGGAGTACGAGCAGCACTGAATTGATGGAAGATTCCTTTTCGAAGACAATACATTTCCAAGGTTTTGTTCTTGAATTCTGTTCCATTATCGCTGCCTAGTTTCTTGATTTTCAGGTTACACAGATTTTCCAGACGATCGAACAAGTAGGTTAAAGTATCGGCTGTTTCATCCTTTCCAGCCAAGAAATATACCCAAGAGAACCTTGAGTAATCATCAGTAACGACCAGACAGTATGACTTTCCTCCTATACTTTTCTTGTTTACAGGACCGAACAAATCCAAGTGAAGTAATTCCAAAGGAGATTCAATAGAGTTCACCTGCTTAGACTTATGGAACTTCCTGTGTTGTTTTCCTTTGAGACAGGAAACACATTCATCATCTATTTCGAATGATTTTTTAGGCATACCTAACACAAGATCATTATTGACGAGATAATTCATTCTGCGAAAATGAATATGTCCCATACGTCTGTGCCAAAGCAGTGAATCTTTAGAAGATGCTTTTGATAGCAAACAAGTATGCTCCTTGGTAGTAACTGTTTGCATATCCAAAATGTACGAGTTGCGTACACGGGGTGCTCTCAGTAGCACCCATTCCTCGGGAATAACAAATCCCGGTTTCAAAATCAAACATTCAACATCTGTAAATGCTGTAGTAAACTTCTTGTCGCATACTTGAGAAACACTGATCAGATTGTGTTGCAGTTCCTCGACATAGTTTACTTTATCAAAGCTTACTTTTCCATTTGTAAGAGTACCTTGTCCCGTGATGTTACCACCTGTATCTCCAGCAAAAGCAACATGTCCTCCGCGATATGGTTTAACGTTTGACAAAAGAGACATGTCACCTGTCATGTGCCGTGAGCAGCCACTATCCACATACCATTTACTGCTTTGTACATGATCTGACTGCTACAGCACAACATGAAGAGAAAGTTAGTTAGAAATGGAGACCCAGGCCTTTACAGACTTGGGTACTCCGGAGACCTCATCAATAATAACTACATCAGTTAAAACTTTGTTCTTCAAGAGATCAGAAGTATTTTCTGATGCAGTATTACTTGATGATAAGTCATTTGATGACTCTTTTGGTCTCCAAACATTCACTGGACCAATATGGGGTTGCTTATTAACAATGTTAGGCTGTTTAACCGGTGGTTTACTGGGCCTAGCAGCATTAACTTTCGAGATAGACGGTTGAGCAAGTGTACTTTTCTTTGAAAATGATTTTACAGTTGAATTTTTGGAAACACCTTTTGATAACATTTTTCTCGAAAGCAACGGACATTGATTAATCAAGTGACCTTGTTTCTTGCAGTAGAAACATGATCGTCTCTCCTTAAAGGTTTGGTCGTCTCTCCCTAAGAATTTAGGTGATACAGACATCTTTGAAGTGAATGTCTCAGAATGTGAAACAGAGGATTTGACAGAATTCTTGATTGATTTATAACCAGTATTCTTAAAATCATTCCTTTTAAGTTCAGCCTTAGCCTTAGTACTACTTTGTGAAGATTTATCGTTTGTCTTAGAAGTAATAAAGTGGTGATCAGGCTTAGAGTAGTTCTTTTCACATTGAGACACACACTTACAAGGAATATCTCCGACTTCGACCCTCTTTTCAGTAGTTTTTGAGGGAGCAGACTGAAAGCTACCGAAGGAGGTTAACTGGACAAATCCTGATGAGGTAAACTTAACAGGTTCGAAAGGCTTCACTGGTTTAGCCTTGACCGACTTAGTTTTCTTTCTATTATGTTTGACCTCTATGTTAGCTTGATCAACTTCAGGCAACTTAGGAACAGGTAAACTAACAGATTCAACTACGGGCGTCTCTGCTTCATTGATAGTAGGTTCATTAACCGTCAGTTCAACAGGCTTTGTATCTACTAAGGCAGTAGGCACAAAATCTTTAATTTCATCCTTAGACGGTCTACACAAGTTTACATCTAAAGATGGAGGCGGTTGATTATGATAACCCAAACCGGATTTATCTTTAGTATTAGACCTACCCGTTTGCAGGAGTTCAGTAAAGACCATTGATGAAGTATTGATATTCTTGAGTTTTCTTTTGTAATCAACAGCTTCGGCTTGGGAGGCAGCCAATTCCCTTTTTAAATGAGCGATCATTTTTAGGTAACTGTCAATTTCATCTTGATTACTGAAAATTAGAGCCTTCAGCTCCTTTTTATCTTCTATTAATTGATTAATGTTACTTTCAAAATGTTTCTCATTGTTTCTCAAAACTTTGTTTGCCTCCATTAGATTCAAGATATCAGACTTCAGGTTATCATTATGTTCCATAAGCCCATTTACTTTACCAGTTAAACTTATACAAGAATCACAAGAAAATGACGCAAATTGTACCTCATTGTGGATGGCCATGAAGCATTGTTCTTGAGTTTCATGAGCAGAAAAGTCATAAGCATCACCATCTTCAATCAACAATGCAGCCTTAGCAGTAGAGTTCTCAATCTGTTTTGGAGTAACAGATGGCTTTGTGAAACCAGTGGCTGGCTGTCGTCCTTTCTCGCATTCTCGGGCGAAGTGACCAAGATTCTGACACTTATAGCATTTGATTTTGCTTTTGTCGAATCCCATTGGTGTTCGGTCAGCAGTGTCTTCTAGAGATCTCTTTCCAGTTCTTCTTAGATAGTTTTTGGCTCTGCGAGTAAGCATAGCCATATTCCATCTAATGTCTATTCTTTCTAATTCATCTGGATCAACTTGATTGAAATCTTCATCAGTCAGTTCTAGAGTACTGACTCTCTTAGAAAGAAAATCTTCATACGATGAGAGAAAAGCAGTGAACATTGCAGCATGCTCATCTGTGGTGGCTGAAGAAGGGACTGACGATGATGAACAAGTTTTACTTGAGGAAGTAGTATAAGTTGGGAGGGATGAAAAAGTTCCTACAGCCGGATTACTGTAAGAAGAAGATCTCTGAGAATTAACTTCAGATGAAATGAAGGCGACTCCACTATTACTTGATTGAGCAGTGGATCGTGTTTCCTTCTTTTGAATATCTAAAGCACCAGCTTCAAGCTTTCCAACAAGATCATCTAAGGACAATTGCATTGTCTTAGGATCATTTTCTAACAGCAAAACTCGTGTTTCCCAACTTGGAGGAAGAGCAGCTAAAGCCTTTTTGTTAATTTCAGAATTCTTCAGATTATATCCTCCAGCTTGCAATTCATTTACAGTACGTGTAAATCTGCACAACATGTCTCTGACAGTCTCATTTTTCTGGATATAGAAGTAATCAAACTGAGTTTTGACTAATTCCAGTTTGCTCTCGATGAACTCGGAATTACCACCAAATCTTTTCTCAATAGCAATCCAAAGATCATAAGCGATTGTTTGAGGAAACATATCCAAGACATCAGTTGGCAGTGACATAGTAATAGCAGAATGAGTTTTTCGTTCAATTTCCCATGCTTTTCGTTCTTCTGGAGTGTATGAACGAATAGGTTTGGGTGGAGGAACACCCATGTGTTCTCCAAGAGCAATCGGAGCTTCATATCTTTCAAGAAGAGCCAATTCCATGACAGGATCAGTGAATAACACAAAAGATATAAATCGTTGTTTCCAAGCTCGATATTCCATTCCTGGCGCAAAATAAGGAGGTTTATTGGCACTACCTATCGTAGCATTATGTTGTAGAACTGCATCAACACTTTGAAGAGACATGTTGAAAATCTGCAAGAAAAGTTAGAAAATATTCCACAAACAAGCTGAAATTTTGTCTAAGTCTGGGAAAATGCGACACAGTGGTTGTGTCGCAGAAGGTCAATACGACACAAGAGATGTGTCGCAGAGCTTAATCAGACAGAAGACAAAAATGCGACACAACAGTAATGTCGTATGTTATGTCGCAACTTGTGTCGCAGACCAGTCAAGGTCAAAGAAGATTGTGTCGTAGGCTTATGTCGCACGTTATGTCGCAGACAAGTTAATGTCGTATGGTTGTGTCGTATGAACAGTGGATACGACACAGAGCTTGTGTCGCAAAGACACGCGTGCAGACAGCCTAGAGCCCACAAAAGATTTCAACTTTCAACACAAATATTAAACTAATACACCATGCTTTTCTGCAGTTTGAATACCAATTTTTTAAGCAAAAGATTACCAACTTTTGTTTAAAACAAATTCCAAGGTTTGACAAACACAAACACTTAGGAATCAAACACCAAAATAAGCTCAAATATGCTCCTTTTGACCAAGAACACCAAGAACACACAAAATGAAAATAACACTAATTTGACTAAAATCTTGCAAAAACTAACTCGCAACCACAACTCAAGAGTATGTGGCTCTGATACCAATTGTAGGTTCCAACTATTCGGACCAACACGAGTAGTTTGCTTGTATGTAAATGCGGAAAATTAAATACAACAAGTTATGCAAGATTTAAGCTTAGTATCACCAAAACACAAAGATGTATGTATATATATATTATCAACAAGTAAACATACACTTTGACAAAACACACAAGGAACAAAATAACCCTACCAATGACTTTTTCTCTCTGGACAGTGAGTTATGTGTGTGTTCAGTGGCTTACAAACAGAAGCTGACGAACTTCTATTTATAGCCCAAGTTAAGCTTTCTGCGACACAACCCTTGTGTCGCATAGACTGATTCTGCGACACAACCCTTGTGTCGTATGGACGGATTCTGCGACACAATGCTTATGTCGCAAAGAGTGAATCTGCGACATAATCCTTGTGTCGCAAGATTACAAAACTTGTAATTAAACTATATCTTATCTATACAATGCGTAATTACAATAATGACACAATTACAGACTGAGACCAACTGACAGACACATCTAGATGTACCAACAGCTTTGTTGTACGGCTGTACAGACCTGTCACCGCTGGTTTGATTAAAGAAAAAAATTGCTTTACCTGAATCAAGTTATGTCGCTCTATTGCATAAAAATACATACCTGTCACCAATGTCTTGATTCTTAAAAATGGATTTCATATATTTATTTGAAATATAAAAGTAAATTGCATGATTAAAGTTTAAGAGTATATCATATATGGAAATCATAAGTAATATACATACTAACAATAAATATATATATATATATATATATATATATATATATATATATATATATTCAAAAGTAAATTAAATTGTAATCATTCATGAGCTATATGTTACAAAAATAATTAGTAATCATTAATGAGCTATATGTTACACAAAAAATTATATGTTTAAAGTGGACAAATATATTAGTAATCATTCATGAGCTATATGTTACACAAATAATAATAATTTTTATTTATACATTATAGTTATCCATGTAAATTAAATTGTTTGAAATTTTAATTTTCGAAACGGGTTTTTAGTATTGGTATTCTGATTTTTAAATATTAGTTTGATGTTTAAATTTTATTCAGTATTCTACATAAGGACAAGCAGAACTTAAGTGTGGGGATATTTGATAAGCATCAAATAGATAGTATATTTTATAGTAATTTATCCCTATATTTATATACATTTTAATGCATTTATATGATTTTAGATACTTATTTCATTAATATTTGCAGAGATGTATTTTAATTGAAGAATTGAAGAAAGGAACGAAAAAGAAGCAAAAATGAAGAAAAACCCGAAGAGAATAAAGACTTGGAGAATGGGATAAGAAAAGATTTTATAAAGAAGATAGCTCAAAAATGGAGTGATAACATCAAATAGGTGTTTCAAATAAAGCTTGGATGAAAAGGAGCAGAATTTAGGTCAAAAACTGAAGAAAAGTATAAATGCTGAGTTTTCGGCTATGCGTTAGTATTTTGGCCATAACTTCCTCATACGAAGTCCAAATGAGTTGATTCAAGCGGCCAAATTTATAGCTAACACATAGAGCTTACAACATATCCAAAATTCAGATTATTTGGAGAAAAACTCAACTGCCGGTTGGGCCTTTTAACCGGCGGTTGGATCGAAAATTATAGAAAACGGTGGAAACGAAGAGTTGTACTTGGACACAAAGTAACCAACCGCCGGTTGGATTAAATCACGTTCCCTGTGTTCGAACCTGGACTTACTTATAAAGCTATATTCTATGACCAGGATAACACTTGCCTGAATTGTGTGATAGTATTATTTAGTATTTCCTTATTTAAAACTTGTGATTATAATTGTCTATACTTAGCACACATCAGTATATATTATCCAAATTAATATATCATAAAATGAGATAATTAAATAATTTCACATTATTTAATAAATTGTTCACCAACGTCCGTATTGTGATGTGTCGGATCCATCCGATAATGTAAAATGCACGATTTAATCAAATCGCGTATGTGTGTATATATATAAATATATCAATACACATAATGATACACATAATTAATCCTAATTACATGTATTAACACTTATGATTAGGCACTAATGATAGTCCTAATTTGGTGGGTGTCACATTCTCCCCTTGTTAAGAGAATTTCGTCCCTAAAACTTAGCTCTGAGTCGTAGATGGAGTGGATTCTGTGAATAGATGTGGGTATTTGAGTCGCAGTTGGTCTTCCCGTTCCCAAATGAATTCCGGACCACAGCGCGAATTCCACCGGACTTTAACGATTGGAATACGACTTTGTTTCAACTGTTTGACCTCACTGTCCATGATTTCTACTGACGTCTCGACGAAATGGAGTTTATCATCGATATGAATTTCATCGAGAGGAATTATGAGTGTCTCATCAGACAGACATTTCTTAAGATTAGAAATGTGAAATGTGGGATGCACGTTGCTGAGTTTGGGTGGCAGCTGCAATCGAATGCCACTGAACCAATCCTCTCGAGGATCTCGAATGGTACAATGTATCTGGGATTTAACTTCCCGCGTTTACCGAATCGGATAACACCTTTCCAAGGTGAAACTTTGAGTAGCACTCGATCCCCAACCTGGAACTCGAGTGGTTTGCGTCTCACGTCAGCATAACTTTTCTGACGGTCACGTGCGGCTTTGAGTCTGTTTTGAATTCCAATGATTTTCTCTGTTATTTCGTGAATGATCTCTGGACCAGTGAGTTGGCTGTCTCCCATTTCGGTCCAACAGATAGGTGATCGGCACTTACAACCGTACAGTGCCTCGAAGGGTGCGGCCTTAAAGCTGGTATGATAGCTGTTGTTGTATGAAAATTCGCAAAAGGGTAGATGGTTTTCCTTGTTTTTACCGAAGTCAACTACGCAAGATGGTAGCATGTCTTCCAGTGTTTGAATAGTTCGTTCGCTTTGGCTGTCAGTTTGTGGATTGTATGCAGTACTCATGTCCAGACGAGTACCCAAAGATTTTTATAGTGACTGCCAAAAGCAGGATGTGAAGCGACTATCTCTGTCGGAGATGATCGAGATGGGAATGCCGTGTCGGGATACAATTTCCTTCTGATAAATTTGCGTGAGGCGTTCCATTTTATCAGTTTCTTTGATGGCTAGGAAATGAGCAAATTTAGTGAGACGATCGACGATTACCTAAATGGTATGGCAACCGCTCGATGTTTTTGGGAGTTTGGTAATGAAATCCATGGAGATTTGCTCCCATTTCCATTGAGGGATTTCCGGTTTCTGATTACCGGTTTCTGCTACAATTTAAAAGAAAGATGCTCCCACATGCACAGCTTTTAAGGTGGTCAAATTGGTTCTCTCAGTGGAAGTTCACAGTAAAACACATCAAAGGAACAGAAAACGTTCTTGCAGACTTTCTTTCAAGACCAAAGCACTATAAAAAGGGGTGCAAGAACCCTAAAACACTATAAATGCTCCCATTTCCATTGGCTAGGAAATGAACGTTTTCTTTTTATAGTGCTTTGGTCTTGAAAGAAAGCCGGAAGGTTTCTGATATCGGCCTTGGCCTTAGAACAGGTTAAGCATTTACCGACATAGGTGGCGATGTCGGCTTTCATGTTAGGCCACTAGTATAGATCTTTGATACCGTGATACATCTTGTTAGATCGAGGATGTATAGAATAGCGAGATTTGTGAGCTTCGTCCATCACCAATTCTCGTAAGTTGTCGAAGTTTGGTAACCATATTCGGTTAGAGAATTATCAAGTACCATTAGGTTTGATTTCGAACTGTTTATCCATGCCTCGCAAGGCCTCGTTGGTGATATTTTCCGGTTTAAGCGCTTCGAGTTGAGCGGTCGCTGTGAATGGTCATGCTGAGGGCTCGGACCCGAAGAGGTTTTACACGTTCCTTTCGGCTGAGGGCATCGGCAACAACATTTGCCTTGCCAGGATGATAACGGATCTCGCAATCATAATCTGTGAGCAACTCGACCCATCGACGTTGCCTCATGTTGAGATCCTTTTGGTCAAAGATATGCTGAAGACATTTATGATCGGTAAAGATTGTACATTTAGTGCCGTACATATAGTGTCTCCAGATTTTAAGTTCGAACACTACGGCCCCCAATTCGAGGTCATGAGTGGTATAATTCTTTTCGTGAACTTCGAGCTGTCGGGAGGCGTAGGCAATGACCTTGTCTCGTTGCATCATCACGCAACCGAGACCTTGATGTGAAGCATCACAGTATACCATGAAGTCATCGTTGCCTTTGGGTAAGGATAAGATAGGTGCACTGCAAAGCTTTTGTTTAAGCAACTGAAATGCTGACTCTTGTTTATCACTCAGTCGAACTTCTTTTCCTTCTGAGTCAGTAAGGTGAGAGGTTGGGCTATTTTGGAGAAGTTCTTAATGAATCGCTGATAGTACCCGACAAGTCCTAGGAATTGCTGTACTTTGGTCGGCGTTGAGGGTGCTTGCCAGCACTTGATAGCCTCGATTTTAGACGGATCTACATGAATTCCCTAACTATCAATCACGTGTCCAAGGAATTGAACGGTTTGCATCCAGAACTCACACTTGGAGAATTTGGTGAATAACTCCTCATTTTTGAGTAATTCAAGGATGGTTTTCAAAAGTTGCGCATGTTCTTGCTCGTTGCGCAAGTAAATGAGGATGTCATCGATGAAGATAATGACAAATTTGTCAAGATAAGGTTTGCACACTCGATTCATGAGGTCCATGAATACAGCTGGTGCGTTGGTTAGACCAAACGGCATCACTTGAAATTCGTAGTGTCCATAGCGAGTTCAGAATGCGGTTTTTGGGATATCTTCATCGCGAACTCGTAACTGATGATAACCTGACCGAAGGTCGATCTTTGAATAGAAACTCGACCCCTGAAGTTGGTCGAACAGATCATCGATGCGGGGAAGCGGATAACGGTTTTTAACGGTTAGTTTGTTCAACTCTTGATAGTCGATACACATTCTAAATGAACCGTCTTTCTTTTTCACGAACAAGACCGGAGCTCCCCAAGGTGAAGAACTCGGTCTAATGAAACCCTTATCAAGGAGTTCCAGTAACTGAGTAGATAACTCCTGAAGTTCGGATGGGGCTAAACGATATGGTGCTCGTGCCACCGGCGCCGCACCGGGCACGAGGTCAATAGAAAATTCGACTTGTCGCGGTGGTGGAAGACCAGGTAGGTCTTCAGGAAAGACTTCAGGAAAATCTCGGACAATTGGCACATCCTTGAGTCGCTTCTCCTCCAACTTTTTCTCCACGACATGTGCGAGGATTGCCTGATAACCCTTTCTCAAGTACTTACGAGTTTTCATGCACGATATGATGTTCATCCTTGGCCCACTGGTCTCCCCTTGTATGATCAAAGTTCTACCAGTGGCGAGGGGAATGGGGACGACCTTTTCAAAACAGATGATTTCAGCGTGATGTTTGGACAACCAGTCCATACCAACAATGATGTCGAAACTTCCGATCTCGATGGGTATAAGGTCAATAGAAAAGAGTTCGTTGGCGAGGTTTAGAGTGCAATTAGGTATTACATTGTCAGTCTCAATGAGCTTACCATTAGCTAATTCAACAATGTACTTAACATCTAATGCAACAGGGATGATGTCGAGTAGTGGGTAAAATTCATCAGAAATAAAACTCTTATCAGCACCAATATCAAATAGAACAGAGGCAGTTAGGTTATTGATGAGGAACGTACCCGTGACCACATTTGGGTCTTGACGGGCATCCCCTGAGTTCAGAACAAAAGCTCTACCTTTTGCATTGTTGTCGTTGTTCTTGTTCTTTAGTTTCGGGCAGTCATTCCTGTAGTGCCCCGTGTTGCCGCATTCATACCAGGCCTTTGATTGATTGGAGTTATTGTTTTTGGCTTTGGGTGCTCGGCATTCCTTGGAAGAATGTCCATACCTCTTGCAGTTGTTGCAAGGAGTACCACAAGGACCCTCATGATGGCGGTTGCACTTGGAACAGTGAGGTTTGTTCCCAGTGTAACCCTTCTTGTCCCCAGACCCAGAAGAGTAAGCCTTGATAGTCTCAGGCTTTTTGAAGGTTGGTTAGTTGCTGAAGTTTCCAGAAGATTTCCTTTTGTTGTTGGAAGAGGTGGTGGATGCTTCACGGCTGACAATCATCGCCATGAGTTCGTGTGCAAGCCGGATAGCACTTTGGATGGTGGTTGGCTTGGATGAGGCGACATTTCCCTGGATGTTCTCTGGGAGGCCGCGGATGTATTTCTTGATGCGTTTTTCGTCCGTGTCTACCAAACCCGGACATAGAAGGGCGAGTTGCTGGAATTTGGTGGTGTAACCAGCGATATCATTGCCTTGAACAGTTAAATTCTAGAATTCTTCCTCCAACCTGTGGAGTTCCTCGGAGGGGCAATATTCATCCCTTAGCATTTTCTTCAGGTCTGCCCAGGGGAGTTGGTTTGCTACATCTATGCCCACAGAACTGGCATGAGTATTCCACCATGTGAGTGCACCTTCTTGAAAGGTGTAAGCAGCGAATTTGACCTTGTTGTCTTCCGTGCAGTTGCACAAACCGAAGACAGATTCGATCCTTTCAATCCATCTGATTAGACCGATGGCACCTTCCATGCCCTTGAAATTTAGCGGTTTGCAACTGAGAAAATCCTTGTAAGAACAAGGCTTGATGACAGGAGTAATTTATGGAGTATCATTACTCCTCATGGAGTTTTGTGGTGAATTCCGAGTAGCCAAGGCTTCGGCCACAGCTCGGGAAATGATGGCAGCAATTTCAGCATCACTGTAACTTTTCTTCTTTGGCGGCATGATTCTTCAAGAGAGAAATAAAAGGTACATGAGAGGTGGTACCAGAATAATAAGCACGATAGATGCACATATATAAAAGTGGTAACATACAACATCACATGGTAAAATCACAATGTAGAAATAACGGGAGAAATTGTCAATTCATAATACGAAGTTGAATGATTACAGACAATTTCTAGTTAGGAGCTTCAAAAGTCACAGACTTAGAAGTTTTACAAAAGTGTCGGGTATTATTACATCCGGTCAAATTACATAGGTCCTAGGAAAGCATGATAAAGTACAGATTTAGCCTAAGATAATCCTGTCGTAAATTGAGTTGTGGTACTAGTGCGGTGAGATGGTCCACAGATTCTGTAAGTCTGCTAACCATTCGGAGGGCATCCTCGGTTTCCCTTAGACGTGTCTCGCGCTAATTCAGCCTTGATTTTGGGATGGATATTTCATTTCGGTTGCCAATCACTTGGTTGTGGTCAACCTCCATAGTTTTGATGGTTTCACCCAGACGGTTATCAAGGGTGTCCATATGGTTGATGGTATTTTCGTGATCTTCGGAGACTTGATTGATACGTTCAAGTGATGTGAGTCTCCAGTTTTCGTTGGTTTCTTGGAGTTTAATTTCCATAGTATTAAGTCGTCGCTCATGTCGGTGAAGCCTAGTGGTTATGTCCGACAAAGTGAAGTGAGTGGGGTATGGGACAACGCGAGGAAACCTGGTGTTCCTCCTAGCCACCCTTGGGTTTCGCGATCCATACGGATGAGAGCGTGATGAATTGGGTGGTGTGTTTGCCATTCTGAGACAAAGCGTTTAGAAGGAATGAGGCATATATCCATTTAATACATATATAATATAGCCTAAGATATTGAGCGAGAGCGAGGCCTATCTATGTATATATATATATATATGTATATATATATATATCACATAATAGCCTAAAGTGTCTTACACAGACATGTTTGAGTCCCGGTCCTCTCGAGGTCAGAGTCAACTAGTGTATCATGTTCAGTCATGACTCCTTTCAGATCTCATATCATATTCTTTTGATTGTACATAGTTGATCAGGCTATGTTAAATTAAACCAATACAATGCAGTCAATGAACCTAATCATACTTAATGAGGAATACTGCCTAACGGTCATAGTCTAGGCCCACTAAATGCAACCTAGTTCACTATAACCTTAGGTTCTGATACCAATCTGTCGCACCCCCAAATTCAGGTTGCGGAAGCGAATCGGGTAAGGGCACGACTAATCAATAAACAAAGCACATAAGATAAAGTGAACGACTCTACATGTGTCGTTTACAAATTTCATTATTAATATATAGGTTTTACAATGTTATAAAAGTTACAAAAGCTCGTAAGCCAAATGTAAGAGATTATAAGGCATATCTATTTGTACAAAATGTAGAAATGCATGTGAATCTCCTGATATCTTGAATGTGACTCAAGCTAGCTAATCCTGAGCAGTCCTACTACTGCTGTGTACCTGAGAATACATGCTAAAAGGTCAGTTAAAAAGCTGGTGAGCTCACAGGTTTGTATAGTGATGAAATATGAGTCATGAACCACAAGATTTATGTATGATGATTTGCAATTAAGCAAAAAAAATAATGATTGTATATTACTGCCATGAGGCCATAGTTTGAGCTTAACTGAGGGTGTCAGGATCCACCTTTAAGGACCTGAGCAAGGTTGCCTCCTGCATGTGCCTAATCTACACACGTATGAACAAATGATAATGCGTTCGTTCGACCGCAGTCGTGGTAGCGCGACTACCCCGGACGAGGATTGTCAATCCCATATGGTACCATACACTAACATTCACGCTATAGCAATACTAACAATCTATGTAGTGGAGGGCTTCATGATTAGGTAAAACAAACTCATGCAGTCAATATATCGATGTTTTGTACTTGTGTTCACATGTAAAAGTAAAACGGAGCATGTATCCCCACCCCTGGGTTGAAAACAGTAAAATGAGGGGCTATGAGACTCACCTGAGTCTGATGCGTTTGCTAATAGCAAATAATGATGGTGTACAAGTAATGATGTCGTCTCAACGATCGTAACCTGTCGGGCATCCTAAACGCGCAAGGTTAGAGATATAAGTAGGTATCTCTAAAGATCACCTATGCTAGTTGTTCATCCAACTAGTTATGTCCAAATACATTGGTTCATTTGAATGTTTGTTTGCGTTTTGAAAATATGTACGGCCCGTTGGTGACAGTTTGTAATAATAATCCAAAAGTGTTATTATTATGTGTTTCGCTGTGTTGTATACTTATCAATGTATATGTTTTGTGTTTGCGAGTTATTCCAAATATTGTATTTGTCATTGATATTAAATCAAGTATATCGTGATATTGTCTGTTGAAAAGTCAGTTATGCAAAGTTAGCGTTGGACACTATTTATGAGACAATCACGGAGTTACTATCCATGCGACAATAAGGATTGTCGGGATTTACTATTCATGCGACAATAAGGATTGTCGGGATTACTATTCATGCGACAATAAGGATTTTCGGGGTTACTATTCATGCGACAATAAGAATTGTCGGGGTTACTATTCATACGATAATAAGGATTGTCGGGGTTAACCCGAAGTGTCAGTTTTGTGAAATGACAAAAACAGTCCCTTTGGGTTTGGTTCCAGATTTTTAACCCAAATCAACCCTCGATCTTACCCATTTCTACTCCGAATCAAGACTAACTAAAATCACATATATTCTCTTATATGTTTAGTGTAAATATGCATATTATGGTATCTTTATAAGTTCATATACTATTTTTAACAAAAATAATCATGAAGAGTGGTCGGATCGGTCCAAAATGGACATCTGTTCAGAGATCGAGTTATACACAAAACTACGTGTATTTATGGAAGTGGCCAAAGAAGAACTTTTGAAGGTTAAAAAAATATGTGATGTTTTGGAGCTGGTCTCATACGTTTTAGTGATATAGAACTCTAGATATGGTCTCGAGAAGGAGGCCGATGTTTCTGTCTGCCGGAATAGTAATGCGCACCTTAATAGAAATATTATTTTAAAATAGCAAACGAAGTTGATATGTTCCGAAATTGATGTCCTTGGAAAGATAACATCACGAACTACATTTTTGGATTAAGAAACTTCCATTTTAGTTAAGAGATGAATTTTATAAAAATCATGGAAGTTGACTATTTTTCTGGACAGAATGTATAACTGAAGATTACAAGTTTTAAATCGTGTTTCGGTTAATGTTTTGGACATACAAAGGTTGAGTGAACACTAAAACATGTTAATAACCATAAAGCAAGTAGAACTAAGAAAATAAAAGAGTCCTTACAATGATCTAGATGAAGAGTGAAAGAAATGGAGTCGAAAGCTCGTTTTCTTGCGTTTTCTTGATTTCCGGCGTGGCGGTTTGTGGTGGCTCTAGGGTGGTGATATGGTGGTTGATGGTGGTTGTTCTTGAGATATGAGGGTTTTCTAGAGAGAGAGAGAGCCGGAGTTAGAGAGAGAGGGAAAGGAGAGAGGAGGTGAAGTGTGAAAATGGGAGTAAGGGTGAGGTGTGTTTGGTGTAATTCAAAAGCAAGGGGAATGAGGTCATGACTCCCATTTTTCTGCAGATTTTCGTGGGCCCCCACCCCATGTGGGTGCCTAAATTGTTTTCTCAAAGTTGCACACCATGCGGTGCTCGTTTACCCGTTCGTTTCGACGTTTATTTAGGTGTTACACGTTTGACACACGTGTTTATCTAACGATTTAAATCTCAATATTTTAACTTGAAGTATTTTATCAAAATACTTAATAATGAATTATAAAAATATAATTTGTGTTTATTTTGTTTGTTGGGCGTCTTTCGCGCGTTTCTGTTGCGTACGGTTAGTTTTAGAAGATACGAAATACGTTTGTATATATTATCCAAATTAATATATCATAAAATGAGTTAATTAAATAATTTCACATTATTTAATAAATTGATCACCAACGTCCGTATTGTGATGTGTCGGATCCATCCGATAATGTAAAATGCATGATTTAATCAAATCGCGTACGTGTGTATATATATAAATATATCAATACACTTAATGATACACATAATTAATCCTAATTACATGTATTAACACTTATGGTTAGGCACTAATGATAGTCCTAATTTGGCGGGTGTCACATGAACAATACTTGGCATTTGGACTCACACGATGCACAAATCAAAGAAACTTTTTCAAGAAGATCAAAATGAAGACGCACGAGAAAAATCAAGCAAAACGGACGAAAAACGAGGATTCCACACAAAGTTGAAGATTCAAGGCATCCGAACCAAAATTGAGAGAAAAAATACCCATCACCAAGATCCATCTTATCCAAGATGTTCATTTTCAAAATACGAATCCAACAGAAGAAGAATCAGCAAAAACGGATGAATAATGAAGATTCTACGTACACCGGAAGATTCAAACGATTTGCATGAGACATCTAAAGATCAGAGAAACATTTCAGAGATTTCTTTTCATCAAAGTCTTTGTTTTTTGAAAAACGAATCCAACGCAAAAAGAATCGAAGAGAACGGAAGCATAGCGAAGAAGATACACAAAAATCAAAAAACGAGCAAAAGACGGCAAATGGGGGCGGGCGGAAGCCAGCCGCCGCCGGCCACCACCTAGCCGTTGCCGGCCACTGTAGTGTCGGCGTTGGCTGCCCTTCCCTCGTCTCATGGCCACTTTTTTTTCTTGCTCGTACACGCCTGGTACACGTGCTAGATCTTTCCACGACTTTAGGGTACATGTGTTAAACCTTTCCACGCTTTAGGGTACATGTGTTAGATCTTTCACCACCTTTTTCTAACATGTGCCCCTAGTTGCTAAAGTGCATCAAAATTCAAGTATAAATAGGTGCATTTGGTTTATTTGAAACACATACCATACACTTTCTACATCTCATATCTTATCTTTCTCATTCTTGTAAAATTAGTTGTAGTTCTTCCTTTAGGCTAGTTTAGTTAATTAGAATAGCTAATTAATTAACTAAGAAAGATTTGTACGGAGGCGCTCCGGAATGCATTTTAGCTACGAGTTATTTGTATACTTTTCCAGGTTTTAATCTATCTTCCATATTTAAATATGTTTGTTCTTTATTTTATAAATTTAAATGTGCATGCTAGAATTGCCATGATTAACTAGATAACTCAACGGTCTGCTATGATAGTCATTTAGAAAGTTTTAAATATGTAAATATGTTGTATGTTATGAGACTGCAGATGTATTTTATTACAAATAGATGTAGGAATTAAATCTTTATCGTTTATCTGCCCAACTCATGTTGTGACTAAAATCTTATCCAAAAATGAACGTAGCTAATTCATATGGTATAGGTCACTTAGTTATACTATGTTAGATCGAATCATTGAACTCGGCATGGCCGGTGTTCTCTAGACCAAAAAGAGGATCCAAGAGACACGGAATATGGGAATAGAGGTAGATTAATATTAAATTCATATAGACGATATTTTTGAGACAACTTTCGGAATATCCTAGACTTAAATAATACCTTTGCATGCTTATATTGAACTGTTGCTTTGATCGTCTTATTGCATGTTTTTGTTTGAATGTTGCCTTAGGATTATCATAATAGTGAAATACAAATGACATTAATTATCGTGAAATAATATGATGGCCCCTATTCGACTGTTCTTTGATATAGTACTGGAAACGCTTACGGCGGAGTACAAATGTATGGAAGTCAAGAATGACCGAAGGTAGTTATATTATGAATCGAATAACAAACGTATTACTTATGTTTCCATTTGTAGTACATATCATCCCTGTTTTCTTGCATACATGAGTAATGTTATCCGGCCGCCTAGACCAATTATCGTACGAATAAGTGATGACATATTATCCGGCCGCCTAGACCAATTAGTCCAACCTAGTCCGGTGAGGGTAAACCCCGTTCATAAGATTGTTTATTCAACAAACTATGACATGATTCGGATATCTCTGACGACCGAGATTGGGGAATAGGATTCGAGATTAACTGTCGGATAATATGGGTATACATTTGAGAGAACTTTCGGTGTATGCTTTAATATATTCTGCAACCCACGTGACAATCTATTTGCCTGATTGTGGACACTTCCGCGTTAGCCCGATAGGAGAATTGTAGTAATAGCTCACATTAACTTACGAACTTATCCCCATTAGAAATCTCCATATTTAACAACTCCTAAACCACTTCATACTAGACAATCGCTTTAATTGCTGAACGCCCGAAGTAACCTCCACTTTTTAGTTTAGTTTAATTTAGGATAGAAAACCAAAAACCAAAACCAACTCTCTTATCCCTAGCTAAATACATAAAAGTTTCTAAATCCTCTAGTTTCAATTTTCCACGATTTGAAGACCAATCCTAGGTCAAACTTGTCCTTTGCTAGCCCTTTGATTAGCATAATAGTAATCCTAGGCCCCAACCTTATAAATTTAAAACCCGATGTTGCCTCACATCACTATTAGAAATTTCAACGACCGGTGCGTGAGACAAAAAGTTTTTGGCGCCACTGCCGGAGAGCGTCAGCAACCGATTTTAGGAATTTAGCAACTTTAGTGTTAAGCGATCCTTTTTGAGAGATCAACATCGATCAAAAGTTACTTTTTTGGCTTTAGTATTAGTTTAGTTTTAGTTTAACCACTTTTGACCAATCATGCCAACACCCTATTTTGATTCCAAATGGATCTTTAACCCAACTTTTGGTTGTTTTCTCACCTACAAACCACTTACCTTCCTTAAAACAATCTTTATCAGATTTTATGTTCGAACAAAATGTTATAAACAAAAGAGTAACCGGATGACAAGATAACATTGACGCCATGATAAAATCTTCAGAAAAATTAATCTCTAACATGGAATCTATTTTGAAAAATTTAAGTTTTATTGAGGAAAGTACGTCGGCAAGAACTAATGACACCACTCATCCACCAAGTGATGATGTGTTAATCGTGATTAGAGGAGGAAAAGTAACCAAAGTTGATCCACCACCACCAGATAATACCCCCGAAAACACTTCTTTCCCCACACCTACACCTAGTGAAAATGTGTCGATTGACATCCCTGTCACAACATCTAACCCATCCAAAACTCTAGATAATGTACCTCACACAAGAATACCTTATCCTGGTAGACTAAAAAAGGAAAAGCAAGAAGCCCAATTTGGTAAATATTTAGAAATATTTAAAAGTCTACACTTAAATGTTACATTATTAGATGCTTTAGTAGAAATGTCCTCGTGTGCCAAATTCTTTATAGAACTCCTTTCAAACAAAGAAAAACTTAGGCAAATAGTTATTTTACCCTTTGATATCGCGTAAAAAGTCATGTTTTTACTACCGATATCTCTCTCATTCTGGAACGATTCTTGGCATTTTAAACTCAAAACCAATACAAATCAGTGATATTATGCCAAGATGGTAAAATAAAGGTTGCAAGATAAAAATCAAGCAAAACGGGTGAAAAATGAAGATTCCACACACGTTTGGAGATTCAAGGCATCAAAATGAGATTTCGAGACAAAAGTGCCCGTCACCAACATCCATCTCACCCAAGATGTTCGTTTTCAAATTACGAATCCAACAGAAGAAGAATCAACAAAAACGGATAAAGAATGAAGATTCTATGCCCGCCGGAAGATCCAAATGATTCGTACGCAACATCTAGAGATAAGAGACATTTTTTTGGGATATCTTTACTTCAAAGTCTTTACTTTTTAATTACGAATCCAACGCAAAAAGAATCAACGCAAACGGACGCATAACGACGAAGATACGCGCGAATTAAGCAACGCAACGAAAGACGACGGACCGGGACGGGTGGCAGCCGGCCGCCGCCGGCCAGCAGCCAGGTGGCGCCGCCACCCCCACCCCCATCTTTCTTGCACTTTTTCCTACTTGCTCGTACCTGGTGGACCACCTTTCGCTACTTGTTCTTACCTGGAGCACCACCTTTCGCTACTTTTTCGTACCTGGTGCACCACCTTTCGCTACTTTTGCTAATGTGAGCCTAAGGGTGCTAATGTGAGCCATATTTTGCCTATAAATAGCAGCCCCTAAGTCTCATTTTAACACACACTCAAGAATACACTTCTACATTCGAATACTTCCACACACTCCTTTTCCATTTCCACTTTCTCACTCTAGAAATTCTCTTATAGTCTAGGATTATTGTAATTAATCTTCGGATTAGTATAGAAGATAGAGCGAACGTTAGGAGGTTTGAAGATTCATCTTTGTACGTGTAGACGAGTTGTCAATCATAATAATACGTTGCTGCGCATTTAATTCCGGGTGATATCTAAACCTTTATCATACTTATTTTATTCCATATTCTAAATATGTGTTATTGCTTGGTATGTGATATATTTGTTGCCATGAATTGCGAGTAGTTTATTATTGTGGTTGTTGATGATGTAGATAATTATAAGTAAGGATGACATTATATAACTAATGCACGACAATCGTAAAGAGATGTGATGGCCCCTATTCGACTGTTTACCCGATATAGTACTGGAAACGCTTTAAGGCGGAGTACAAATGTATGGAAGTCGGTAAACGACCGAAGGTAGTTATATCTCTGGAATCAGCTCTGGTTTAATAGTTGGAATCCCGAATGGGTAATACAACTTCACAACTAACTGGTATATCCTACGAAAGTCAAAACACTATAAAATGATGTTCGTGAAATATGTTCAGATAAAATAGGAATTAGTAATCTTTGTAGCGTCAAGACTTTATGAATTTAAGTTTAATTTATGGATTACCCTTTCTGGTTATCCACGTGACTGCAACCTAGTAATTAGGACCTGATCAACCTTAATTATGGTATGTAGTTATCTGTGCCCATGACATGCAATAAGTAAGATACATTGAAACCACTGATTGTATATATTAGGTTTACATTTCTGCACTGCTTTACATTTAGTTAGAGTGTCACTTTCAATGTCAATTACTCTCGACCTCATGTTGATATGAGAAACCGTGGAACTACAACGTAAAGTACACTATCTATCATTGAAAAACGAAGATTCCATACACGTTTAAAGATTCAAGGCATCAAAACCAGATTTCGAGACAAAAGTGCCCATCACCAACATCCATCTCACCCAAGATGTTCGTTTTCAAATTACGAATCCAACAGAAGAAGAATCAATAAAAACGGATAAAGAATGAAGATTCTACGCCCGCCGGAAGATCCAAAGGATTCGTACGCAACATCTGGAGATAAGAGACATATTTTTGGGATATCTTTACATCAAAGTCTTCATTTTTGAATTACGAATCCAATGCAAAAATAATCAACGCAAACGGACGCATAACGACGAAGATTACACGCGAATTAAGCAACGCAACGAAAGACGACGGACCGGGATGGGTGGCAGCCGGCCGCCGCCGGCCAGCAGCCAGGCGGCACCGCTACCCCCACCCCCGTCTTTATTGCTCTTTTTCATCCTTGCTCGTACCTGGTGCACCACCTTTCACTACTTTTGCTAATGTGAGCCTAAGGGTGCTAATGTGAGCCATATTTTGCCTATAAATAGCAGCCCCTAAGTCTCATTTTAACACACACTCAAGAATACACTTATACATTCGAATACTTCCACACACTCCTTTTCCATTTCCACTTTCTCACTCTAGAAATACTCTTATAGTCTAGGATTATTGTAATTAATCTTCGGATTAGTATAGAGGATAGAGAGAACGTTAGGAGGTTTGAAGATTCATCTTTGTACGTGTACACGAGTTGTCAATCATAATAATACGTTGCTGCGCATTTAATTCTGGGTGATATCTAAACCTTTATCATACTTATTTTATTCCATATTTTAAATATGTGTTATTGCTTGGTATGTGATATATTTGTTGTCATGAATTGTGAGTAGTTTATTATTGTGGTTGTTGATGATGTAGATAATTATAAGTAAGGATGACATTATTGCACAACAATCGTAAAGAGATGTGACGGCCCCTATTCGACTGTTTACCCGATATAGTACTGGAAACGCTTTAAGGCGGAGTACACATGTATGGAAGTCGGTAAACGACCGAAGGTAGTTATATCTCTGGAATCAGCTCTGGTTTAACAGTTGGAATCCCGAATGGGTAATATAACTTCACAACTAACTGGTATATCCTACGAAAGTCAAAACACTATATAATGATGTTCGTGAAATATGTTCAGATAAAATAGGAATTAGTAATCTTTGTAGCGTCAAGACTTTATGAATTCAAGTTTAATTTATGGATTACCCTTTTTGGTTATCCACGTGACTGCAACCTAGTAATTAGGACCTGATCAACCTTAATTATGGTAAGTAGTTATCTGTGCCAATGACATGCAATAAGTAAGATACATTGAAACCACTCATTGTATATATTAGGTTTACATTTCTGCACTGCTTTACATTTAGTTAGAGTGTCACTTTCAATGTCAATTACTCTCGACCTCATGTTGATATGAGAAACCGTGGAACTACTACGTAAAGTACACTGTCTATCATTGAAAGGCATGGTCCGCATATGAAACACGTTTTGATAAAACTGCGAATAATCCGGGGTTGTATAACTGTTTAAAAAGGAGAGATTTGAATCATAAGTTGAAGTAACTAAAGCTTAAATGAATGATAATAGGACTTCGGAATTAGATCAAAGTCATAATGACCTAGAATCCTTAAAACACCAAGTCTTATAAAATCGGCGGTCCAAACATACAAAGTTATTAATCTGCATGCTAATAGAACATTAAACTATTTTAGGAGTAAAGAACGGTCGGACCTATGAGACGATACGCTACTAATTCATGAACCTCGGTATAAAACCAAGATAGGTTGCTTATTTTTCAACTAGATAAGTATTGGAAGTTTGCATATCGCTCCCATCAGAATCACGATAACCTAGTTCCCAGTGACATGCCAATGGGAAATTGAGTTGGTAGGGTTCTAGAGTTTATGCCTAGTAGTTTGGTTGCCACATTAGTATCATCCCTATTTATTCTGTCATCCCGAAACATTAATTATCGAAACCTCAACAATCACACATTTATCTTTACCTGCTTTCCTGTACTTTAATTTCCTGCATTTTAATTACTTGTCTTTAACCCCCAAACCTACCTACTTTGTTCCATCCTAGATACTTCCCTACCGAAAGTGCCAACTTTAATTTACCCACACGTTTGGATTCATAGAAAGATCTTAGGTTATACTTACCGCTTACTAACCAGAGTAGGTAGTACATATAATTTAAACCCCGCTAATTATAAATTTTAAAAAAACCTGATGACGCCTGATTAAGTTACAATCAACGACACCGACGCTTTCGGGTGCCATCATGTTTTTGACGCCGCTTCCGGGGAATCACAAACGTATAATTTAGAGCCACCTTAAGTAGTAGTATTTAGGAGATCCTTCCGAACGAAACCTTTCCAGGTATCTTTCGAAAGTTAAATTGAGTAATTTAGTATTAATTATTAATTTAGTATTAGTTTAGCATTAGTTAATTAGGATAGTATTAGTTCAAAATGACAACTCAAAAACCCACTTCTTACCTCATTTCAAAAGACGAATTGACGGCAATGGACGATACGGAATTCTTTGACTACTTAGTAGGGGAAATAGGATCTGATTTCTTTTCACCCTCTTCCTCTAAAACTAAAGAAACCTCCGAAACCCTATAAGAATTTAGGACCTCACTTTCTATTCCAAAACATTGCCTGGACTTCGATGACACAGATCAGTTACCTGACCTGGCATCATCTCCAGATGATCACTTTCCAACTTTGCATTCGCCTCAAATACCAAATTCTGTCCACTTCAATAGTCCTTCCGAAAAAGATTACGAAGAAAAACCTCCGAAATCATGTGACTTAATCACCCTCATTCCTGAAACGTCAGTGTACGGCAACACTCTGTCAAATTCTCGTAATGACAGCATCTTTCCATTCCTTTCACAAGAACATGAATACACCATCTATCAAGTGGTGGATAAAGTTCCATCAGTTGAGCCAGAAAAACCTTGTTCTAAAGAACGCCACCTCGGCGCATCCTTTAATCCTTCTCGAAGAATAGATGTTTATAGGGCATTCGTTAGGAAATTAGACTCCTCCGACTTTCCTTTTTCATATAACCAGCGAGAAAAGATTACCAATCTTGACGAACAACTCAAATTCTTATCTCGCCTGTCAAATCATGAATGCGAAAGCACTTCCACCAATTTCAGAGACCAAGAACTAAAGTTCATAGCAGATTTAGATCTACTTTTTGAATCACTTGCCGACATAGATTTTCAACCAATATCTATGATATTAATCAATCATAATGTCGCTGCAATGATCAATGAACTTGAGTTTTGGGTAGAATGGAACCCGATGATTCCTATCATCATCCCTGGTAAAATTCCATTCTTTCTTACTTGATCTCAAAATTGCGAGATGTTTTTCCTGATTCCACCAAAAGACATGACACCTCTTTCTTCGCTAAATGGAAAGACCTTCACGTTAAGCTTGTTCAAATCTTCGCTTTCACCAAATACCCCTTCACTTACACACAAAAAGCCCTAATTAGTAAACTCGTAAGAATATTCAATTCTACAATAGGAGAACCTGATTCGCAAGAAGATAAAGCATTCCTGGTAATCATGGATAAACTCAATCACGACCTAAATTACAAAGATCAAGGACCTCGCGACGGATTGTCAAACCCTAAGAAGATAAGAAAGGCATATAATAAGTTAATTAATGATCTTGTCAATTTAGGATATGAAGAAAGAAAAACCCTAGGGGACATAGAGAACATTCATTATTTAATTTATAACGTCATCTGGGAGCTTTCAAAATGTTTTGTGCCTAAAAATATTCGTCTAAGGGAACAAATCTCGACCCTTTCTCTACAAAGAGATCGGAACGAATCATAAAACGATTCTTTCCTAAAAGGTCGAGGCTCGCAAATTTAAACGAAATTATTTTTTTTATTGAATTTTTTTTTTATATGATGTGTTGCGTACCGGTCGTTGAGATTTCTAATGGTGACGTGACACAACAGGGGGTTTTTAATTTATAACGTTGGGGCCTAGGGTTACTTATTATGCTAGCACAAGACAAGTATGACCTAGGATCGTTCTTCAAAGCGCGACAAATTGAAACTAGGGGGTTTAGAGGCTTTTATGTGTTTAGTTGGGGTTGAAAGAGTTGGTTTTGGTTTTGGGTTTTCTTATCCTAATTTAAACTAGACTGAATTAAAAGGTGGAGGTTACTTCGGGTGTTCAGCAATTAAAGCGATTGTCTACTATAATGTGGTTTAGAAGTGGTTAAATATGGAAAGTTCTAATGAGGATAAGGTCGTAGGTTGATGTGAGCTATTCTACAATCCTTCTATCGGGCTAACGCGGAGGTGTCCACAATCAGGCAAATAGAATGTCACGGGGATTGCACAATATATTAAAGTGTACACCGAAAGTTCTCTCAAATGTACACCCACATTATCCAACATTTAACCTCGAATCCTATTACCCAATCTTGGTCGCCAGAGATGCCCGAATAATGGCATAGTTTGTTGAATAAACAATCTTATGAACGAGGGTTATCCTCAACGGAATAGGTTGGGCTAACTGGTCTAAACGGTCAGATAATATGTCATCACTTATTCGTACGAGTTATCATCGTTACTTGGGGATGTTACAAGACAGGGATAATTTGTGTTACAAAAGGAGACCTAGATAATATGTTTGTTATTCGATTCATAATACAACGACCTTCGGTCGTTCTGACTTCCATACATTTGTACTCCGCCGTAAGCGTTTCCAGTACTATATCAAAGAACAGTCGAATAGGGGCCGTCATATTATTTCAGGATGATTAATGCCATTTAAATTTTACTATTATGATGATCCTAAGGCAACAATCAAACAAGAACATGCAATAAGATGATCAAGGCGATAGTTTAATTTAAGCATACAAAAGTATTATCTAAGTTAAGGATATTCCGAAAGTTATCTCAAAAATATCATCTATATGATTTTAATCTTAATCTACCTCTACTCCCATGTTCCGTGTCTCTTGGATCCTATTTTGGTCTAGAGAACACCGGCCATGCCGAGCTCAACGATTCAATCTAACATAGTATAGTTAAGTGACCTGTATCCTATGAGTTAGCTACGTTCATTTTTAGATAAAGTTTTAGTCATTACATGAGTTGGGAAGATAAACGATAAAGATTTAATTCCTATATCCATTTGTAATATAAACCATCCGCAATCTCAAAACATACCACATAGTCACATATTTAATACTTTCCTAAACGACTATCATAGCAGACAATTGAGTTATTTAGCTAATCATGACAATTCTAGCATACATATTTAAATTTATATAAAAAGAAAGAACAAACATATTAAATATGAAAGATAGATTGACACCTGGGAAGAAGTACAATAACCCGTAGCTAAAATATGCATCCTGGAGCACCTCCGTACAAATCTTCCTTAGCTAGTTAATTAGCTTGCCAAATTAACTAGGAAGAATAAAAGAAAAGAATAAAAGAAAAGAAAATACAAATGTGTTGGTAATTTGAGGTGTGTTGGTATGTCTTGGTGTGTCTTTCAAATGAGCCTCATGCCTCCTATTTATAGAGGAGTTTTGGTGCATTTTAGCAAATGGATGCACACATTAGCAAAAGGTGGAAAAGGTAGTGGCACCAGGTATAAAAGGCGAAAAAGGTAGTGGCACCAGGTACGAAAAGCATGTAAAGGTCTAGCACCGGGTACGAAAAAGGACACAAAAGCGCAACCCGTGCGGGTGACCGGAAGCCGGCGGCGGCCAGGTGGTGGCAGGCGGCGGCTGGCTGCCACCTGCACCAGCCTGATGCCGGTTGCTTCGTTTCTCAATTCGTGCGTGTTTTCTTCGTTATACGTTCGTTTGCGTTGATTCTTTTTGCGTTGGATTTGTAATTCAAAAATGAAGCTTTTGGTGAAAAGAAATCCCAAAAATATGTCTCTGAACTTTAGATGTGTCGTACGAATCGTTTGGATCTTCCGGAGTGCGTAGAATCTTCATTCTTCGTCCGTTTTAGTTGATTCTTCTTCTGTTGGATTCGTAATTCGAAAATGAACATCTTGGGTAAAATAGATGCTGGTGATGGGCTGTTTTATCTTGAAATCTCATTTTGATGTCTGGAATCTTCAAACGTGCGTGGAATCTTCGTTTTTCGACCGTTTTGCTTGATTTTGCTCATGCAACCTTGTTTTGATCTTCTCAGGATTTTATCAATGATCTTTGCATTATTCGAGTCCAAATGTTAAGTATTGCTCCAGAATGAGAGACATATCGGTGGTAAAAACGTCACTTTTTACGCGATATCAAGTATCCCACACTTAGAGCTTTGTTTGTCCTCGAGCAAATCTTCATAAAATTGTGATGAAAGGTGTCTTGTATTCCGAAGAACTTTGATTCCTGCAAGTTTGATAAAAAGATTTCGGACGAGGTTCCATCCTTTGATGGTTTCCCAAACCTTTGGTTCTAACAAGCTTTCTTTTCAATCTTCATAATGTAAGATATACATGACTGGGGCCCTCACAGGTGGTCACTCAGTTCACTCAAGTGTATCAAGTTTCCTAATTTCTAGAGTGAAAAAGATAAGCTAGGAAGGTGTGTTTTGCAAATGAGACCCATGCCTCCTTTTTATAGAGGTGTTTTGGTGCATTTAGCAAATGGAAGCACACATTAGCAAAAGGTGGAAAAGGTAATGGCACCAGGTACGAAAGGCGAAAAAGGTAGTGGCACCAGGTACGAAAAGTAGAAAAAGGTCTAGCACCGGGTACGAAAAAGGATAAAAAAGTGCAATCCATGCGGGTGGCGGGCAGCAGCCGGTGGCTGGCTGCCAGCTGGCGGCGGTTGGGTGGCTGCTGGCGGCGGCTGGCTGCCAGCTGCACCAGCCTGCTGCCAGTTGCTTCGTTTCTCGATTCGTGCGTGTTTTCTTCATTACGTGCCCGTTTGCATTGATTCTTTTTGCGTTGGATTCGTAATTCAAAAACGAAGCTTTTGATGAAAAGAAATCCCAAAAATATGTCTCTGAACTTTAGATGTGTCGTACGAATCGTTTGGATCTTCCAGAGTGCGTAGAATCTTCGTTCTTCGTCCGTTTTAGTTGATTCTTCTTTTGTTGGATTCGTAATTTGAAAACGAACATCTTGGGTCAAATAGATGTTGGTGATGGGCTCTTTTATCTTGAAATCTCGTTTTGATGTCTGGAATCTTCAAATGTGCGTGGAATCTTCGTTTTTCGGCCGTTTTGCTTGATTTTAGTCGTGCAATCTTGTTTTGACCATCTTGGCATAATATCATTGATTTTTATTGTTTTTGAGTTTAAAATACCAAGAATTGTTCCAGAATGAGAGAGATATCGGTAGTAAAAACATGACTTTTTATGCGATATCAAGTATCCCACACTTAGAAATTTGCTTGTTCTCAAGCAAACTCGAATTTCAACATGGTTAAAATAAGCGGATAATGAAATATTTTGAGGCGGAACTTTTTACTAAAGGGGGGTTTTGGAAAAAATGAAATATTTGTTCTTTGAAAAACGAGGTTGTAATCTTTGGGAGCATGCTTTTGATCTTTGATCTTGGATACATGACTAGGCGATCCTCTTAAGGTGGTCACTCAAATCACTCAAAGTGTTTAGGGTTTCCTATTTTAAAATTATCAATCACTCAGAACGCTAGTCATGTATCGTTTATCGTCATAGGCTTGATCGAGAATCAAATCGTTACCTTTTTGGTGAGCGCGAAGTCTATCTAGCCACAATCATTCAAGGAGAAGGGATGTAAGGTTTTTGGAGTGAAAGGTTGGTGGTATGAGAGGAGGTTTTTGTTGGGTTTTTGATTTTCTTTTTGTCGAAGTTGGGATTTTTAGGGGATTGACGCCTTTTGATATTTGCGGAAGGAGTCTTTTTCTCCTATTGATTTCCTTTTTCTTCGGATTTTTTTTTCCGACGTCAACCCCTTGCGATTTCTCTTTGTACATCTTTGAAACTTTTTATGAAGCTTGAAGGATGCTTTTGAGTAGGTGAGAGGTAACGTATCTATTTTTCTTTGGGAGTATGGGTGTATGGATGGGTTTTAGAATGCTGTGATTCAATCTCCTTTTCACTAACCAATCTAGATTCGAAATGCATACCAGGAGCAAGTTCTGATTCTAAATGCATACATCGGCACACTCAAGAATCGAAGATGTGAAGCATTAAAGGTGAATGCTTTATATGGCTCAAGATACCTCATGAATCGAAAGTTGGTTTGTTGTGTTCCTAGTCACGGGATGCTCTTTATGGGATTACTACCCTAATTTCTCAAAAGAATTTGTATTTTATTTATCCTTTTCCCCAAAGTAAATTATTTTGTCTAAAATTTTTCATCTTCAACATATTTTTAGTTGAATTTTGAAAAATTTTGTTTACTTATTGGAGAAGGATGGTCTAAAGAGCAACGAGTTTAGAATCAAGCATATACCATTATCCATTTTACAGTAGTGTAACTACTGCTATCCCACACTTAAAGGAACATCGTCCTCGATGTTATTCTAAGCTCTGATTGGGGTAAAATCCCACACTTAGGATTTAAAACATCTAAGACGTATTCTTTTAGCTGTGTGTTTTGGGTTTGAATCCCACACTTAGTGATAAGCATAGTGGATATGGTATATTTATAATGAATGAAAGAAACGGTATAGAAGTACTCCCCATTTATATATATGGCTTGTTGGTGATGATGAGGAGTGCTCCGAAGCACATGATTGTCGACTTTTCCATAGTGTCCATTCGTTGTTGTTGTGTGCTCTGATTTCTTCAAGTCTTTTGTGATTTATCTTGTAGGTGTGAACACGTTGGATATACTTTTCTTAATTCCGGTGCCAAAAATTTGATGTTTGATGCGGCGCCAAAAACTTGATGCGTCGTTCTTCTTCGTATATCCAAGTGTGAAAGATAGTCGGAGACTTCATCACTTCTTGGAATGTAAAGTTGCAGAAATGTAAACACTGGTTGCCTCCCGAGAAGCGCTCTTTTAAAGGCGAGAGCTCGACTTCTTCTCTCCTAGCTAGATGGAGATGGATGCATCCATGGGATCCCCAGTGCTGATATTGTGAGCCCTAGGTTGCGGAAAAGTGTATCGAGGTGGATAGATTCTCATGAAATGATTGACTATTGTCGTAATCAATTCGAGTGGACTATCTCTCGATGATTCTTTATAGTTCAGAAGATGCTCTGAAGTTGTCCTTGCAAGGCCGTGAAGTCCAAATGTGATGTAGTCAACTGCTTTAGTGACAGTCCCATTAGGGTCGGTCATGGTGGTTGTGTCTATCTTAACAACCTCTCTTGGCGGTGGGTTTTGTCAGAGAGAGCATACAAACGCCATGAGTTGCAGTTTTATGTCTTCGCAATTCTCGGTCTTGGGGTTTCCGTTGAATCTTCTGATGGACGTGCACAGGTCCTGTATTTGCCAGTGCTGATGGTTGTTGAATGGAAAGTCGGATTCTGAGAAAACTAGATCAAGCTAACGAAGTATCTCCTTGCATCCTGAGTGGAATATGAAGTTTCTTCTCGAGTTACTTTTCTGTTGTTGAATCTCCCGTAGATGGATCGTAACAAAAGTAGCGATATCAAGTGGTGATTCACGTGTGGCCCTAAAAGGTTGTTCGCGCCTTGATTCCTCCCAAACATGATCACTAAGTTCTTTAATCATTAACTCAATTTGTTTTTCCGTAGTGGAGTTGATAACCATAGATCCGCTTTCCTTGGAACTGAGGTGATCTTCTCTACTTAGCAAGTTAAGCAATTATGTGAGGTCATTCATCATTGAAATGTCGGCACGACTCCTCGGATGTCCAGTAGTTCCTTTCATATGCGCTCTAATGGATCCTAACATCTTCCATTGCTTGGGATGTTGGATCTTTTAAGGGCATTGTAGATCCTAGCGTAAGTCCGTTTCTGTTGTTGACAGAATTGCAGTTTAGCAGGGGAAAGAGTCAGCATGTTGAGTACGCTGCTTATCCCTCCTACTACTTTGTCAAATCTTTGGATGAATTCTTCGAGTACTTCGGGATCTGCAATGGTTTGTGGTTGGTTTTTGGTGCGTTTGGAATATTCCTCCAGTGTTTCTCTTCACGTGGGATGGTTGTGGTTACTCCCCGCCATTTCTTCAGTGGTAAACGGATTAACTGGCGGTATACTGCTTTTGTTTTCTTTTTCCATCTTTCTCATCCCAATTTCTTCCATCGTTGAGTTTTTCACTGATGCATTTTTCATCTTTTGTCCTATTCGTCGGAGGTCAATCGGAAAATATGGCATGATTGCCAGTTCCTTGCTAGATTTCCTTTCACTTATTGACTTTGCAGTTTCTTTGTCCTCCGCGGTCTTGTTCATGGAGATCATGTATATATCGGCTTGCTCTCCAGGGTTTGGGTTGTCGATATGGAAAGTGATGGTTTGTCCCTGAGACTGCAAGCTGATAGTTTGTGCGAAAACGTTGATGATTGCCTTGGTCGTATTCATGAAAGGTCTTCCTAGTATGATTGGGATGTGTACGTCTTCCTGCATATCCATTACTACAAAATCTGCTGGGTAAAGAAATTTGTCAATCCTAACTAATACATTTTCAGCTATTCCTCTAGGGTATTTGACCGAGTGGTCTTCAAGCTGTATGGTCATTTTGGTAGGTCAAATATTTTCTAACTCAAGCCTCTTGAAAAGCGAGTACGGCATTAGATTAATACTAGCTCCTAAATCAGCGAGAGAACAGATAATGCCTGAATTGTAGATGGAAATAGGGAGAGTAAAACGTCCTGTATCTCCGAGTTTTTCAGGGATAGTATTTTTCAAGATAGCTGAACATTCCTCGTTCAGCGGGACATTGGGTACTTCGGGTACCTTATCCTTGGTTGTAAGAAGTTTTCTAAAGTACTTTTTAGAATGAACTTCAGGTACGGTATCTAGGATTTTCCTATCAAGTTTAAAAGACTTAAGCTTGTCGGGTCGTTGTTTAAGACGAGCCGGAAATGGAATTTTCTTATTTGATGTAGACTCTAAATCTATTGTCGATGGGACAATAGGTGGTTCCTTCACCGGAGAAGAAACCGTAGGTGGGCTATATGCTACCTGAGAGTCTTGAATATGAGAAGCCTCCTTATGGAAACTAGTTGGACTATCCTGAGTTTTAGCGTTAATATGCTGTGCTAATTGTCCTAATTGGGATTCGAAAGCTTTTAACAAAGTCAAATGATCTCTTAAGATGAGATCAGTTTGGTCTTGTCTAGCTGAGAGTCCTTGAATGACTTGTATCAGGGTGTCGTCAAAACTAGATGTTTGTGAGGAAGAGGGTTCAAAAGGTTTGGGTTGGTGAGTTGGTGGGCTATTCGTAGGTGGGTAAGGAGAATGGTTAGTATTGGGTGGTGTTAGATGAGATTGGAAATCTTGGGCTGAGTGGTTAAAATTAGCACAATTAAGGCAAGTTTGAACTTGACAGACTTGTTGTTGTTGACTTTTCAATTCCTTGATCTCCTTGGTTAGGTCTGCCACTTGCTGAGCGAGAGTTTTGATAGCTTCATTCCCGAATGTAGTAGGTGAATTCACTAGTGATGGGTGATTTTCACTGTTCCAGTTATGGTTGTGCATTGTCATTTCCTTAATAAGGCTCCAAGCTTCATTGGTCGTACAATTCATGAAACTGCCTCAAGAGGCGGTATCAAGTAAAGGACGGTGATGTGGGAAGAGACCATTGTAGAAAATGCGCAACTAGTCTGAGCGCTCAAAACGATGATTTGGACATTTCTTAAGCAATTTCTTAAAGCGTTCCCATGCAACGTAGACTGATTCATCATGCACTTGACGGAAGTTTATGATGTTGGACCTAAACGTGGCTTGTTTTGATGGGGGAAAATATTTGGCCAAAAATTTGGTTGCTAATTCTACCCAAGAGGTTATAGAGTTGATTTCTAGTTCCTCAAACCAGGTTTGTGCATTGAGAGTGAGTGAATAGGGAAATAGGTATAGATAGACTATGTCCTGATTAATCCCAATCGGCTTAAAGGAGTTGGATAAGGAAATGAATTTGTCAAGGTGGGAGTTGGGATCATCATTTGGTAGGCCACGGAATTGACAGAGGTTATGGACTAACTGAACAATGTGGGGCTTTAATTCAAATGAAGTTCTATCGGTTTCCGGATAGACGATTGGTCCTCCTCGACCTTCGATCAGTGGTTTAGAGTCATCAGCCAGAGTGATACGTGCAGCAGTCATAGTCTCGTTGGCAGGTGGTTGACTAGTTGAATGGATAGGGGTGGTCATTTCTAAAAGTGGTAAAAGGAAGGAAAAAATAAAGAAAGACGTAGGGATCTAAAAATTTTTTTAAGGGTTCACTAGTAAGTAAGTTCGTCTTAACGCCTAAGGATCGTACAGTTGGTTCCCCGGCAGCGGCGCCAAAAACTTGATGCGTCACCAACGGTCGGTAAGGATTTCAACCCTTGTCGTTGCACCGGCTACTAGCGGCGGGCATCAGTGGGTGTTTTAAATTTGTAATTGCGGGGCCTAAGTTTTCCATAACAATGCTAATCCTAAGGGTGAGCAAGTGGTAGGTATGACCTAGATTCGTTCTTCAAACCGACTGAATTGAAACGAAGGCGTGGCAGATGAGGGCTTTCAAACTAGTGAAGGTTTTATAAAATAGTGGGGGAGTTTTGATTTTTCTATTAACTAACTTAGGCAAATAAAAGCGAAATAAAAATAAAAGATAAAGCAGATAAAATAAAGATAGTGTTTGTTGAGATTTCATTAATTAAGTTATGGGATAATATTTGGAGAAACTGTGTTGAAAGATATTTGTTAATTATTAATCTTTAATACTCGTGATGTAAACACTAGATTCCCTACTAATTAAAATCCCATTAGCATGTCACACCGGGAGCTAGGTTATGGTAACATCACAAAGTATTTAGAATAATAATCAAAATCTTGACTATGGTTTAATAATACTTTCATATGAACGGGAACAAAATCTTAAGGTACTAGACATAATTGAATCATATAACGATTCCTCGTCATCCTAACAGATTCATGTATTTAAAATGGTTCATTTATGACTTTAAACTAGCCCTTGCTTAAGACTACTCAATAAATCCCCTAATTATCCACAGCGTTCCTCACTTAAAGTGGTTCTGCCGCTTTAAACCTTGGCCATGTCTTGTCCTACGATAATCCCCCATGTAGCTTTGCGGTTCCATAGTTTCATACCTTTGACATATTATATAGACACAAATGACTGACTACCTTTTAATTAGACGTCGTTAAAAAGGTGTTGTAATCACGTTTATTGGTGGAAAGGCGATTGATTAATTTGAAGTTTAAAAGTCTATTTAGAAAGGTTAATTAAACTAGGTTTCTCATTTTATATGTTAGTCTGTAATATAACTACCTTCGGTCGTTACTCGACTTCCATACATTTGTACTCCACCTTGAAGTGTTTCTAGTACTATATCGAGTAACAGTCGAATAGGGGCCATCATATTACTTCATAATATTATACCGTTTCATAATATGACTACTTTCGATCATTCCTCGACTTCCATACATTTGTACTCCACCTTGAAGTGTTTCCAGTACTATATCGAGTAACAGTCGAATAGGGGCCATCATATTACTTCATAATATTATACCGTTTCATAATATGACTATCTTCGGTCATTCCTCGACTTCCATACATTTGTACTCCACCTTGAAGTGTTTCCAGTACTATATCGAGTAACAGTCGAATAGTGGCCATCATATTACTTTACGATAATTAAGACCGTTTATATTTTACCCATATGATGATCCTAAGGCAACAATCAAACAAGAACATGCAATAAGACGATCAAAGCGATACTACCGATCTTTAATATTTAATTATAAATCATCCCATAATTAATTAACTACATCGCAAACAAACACAACAAGTATACTACTCTCTAATCATGGCAATAACTAAATCTAGCATAATCAATAAAAACGTAATTAATTATGATAGATAGGAATAGAAAGAACCAGGATTAAATGCGAGAGAGAATAGACTTGAATTAATTGACAAATTCCGAGCATACACCGAAGATTACAATGCGTTCCGTACTTTCCTTCTACTTCTAATAAAACTCTTAAACTAGTTTACATACTAGTTAAAACTAATCTAAAGAAAGAAATATAGAGTGAGAAAGTGGGAGCTTATTTCTAGAGTGAGAAAGATAAGCTAGGAAGGTGTGTTTTGCAAATGAGCCCCATGCCTCCTATTTATAGAGGAGTTTTGGTGCATTTTAGCAAATGGAAGCACACATTAGCAAAAGGAGGAAAAGGTAGTGGCACCAGGTACGAAAGGCGAAAAAGGTACTGGCACCAGGTACGAAAAGTAGAAAAAGGTCTAGCACCGGGTACGAAAAAGGATAAAGAAGTGCAATCCATGCGGGTGGCGGGCAGCAGCCGGTGGCTGGCTGCCAGCCGGCGGCGGTTGGGTGGCTGCTGGCGGCGGCTGGCTGCCAGCTGCACCAGCCTGCTGCCAGTTGCTTCGTTTCTCGATTCGTGCGTGTTTTCTTCATTACGTGCCCGTTTGCATTGATTCTTTTTGCGTTGGATTCGTAATTCAAAAATGAAGCTTTTGATGAAAAGAAATCCCAAAAACATGTCTCTGAACTTTAGATGTGTCGTACGAATCGTTTGGATCTTCCGGAGTGCGTAGAATCTTCGTTCTTCGTCCGTTTTAGTTGATTCTTCTTTTGTTGGATTCGTAATTTGAAAACGAACATCTTGGGTCAAATAGATGTTGGTGATGGGCTCTTTTATCTTGAAATCTCGTTTTGATGTCTGGAATCTTCAAATGTGCGTGGAATCTTCGTTTTTCGGCCGTTTTGCTTGATTTTAGTCGTGCAATCTTGGTTTGACCATCTTGGCATAATATCATTGATTTTTATTGTTTTTGAGTTTAAAATACCAAGAATTGTTCCAGAATGAGAGAGATATCGGTAGTAAAAATATGACTTTTTACGCGATATCACTGCAGTATCACCACCAGCCGAGCAATAGATTGCTCCGCTTTCTCACTCCTTTCTATTTTCTACCAAGACTTTATTATTATTGTGTGTATTTGATGTACTGTGGATGCATAGACATCACATCTGTGCAGTTATTACTTTATTAAGATTTACTTTACTTTTCTTATTAGCAGCTATTACTTGATTGAATTGAGTGGTTTGTTTGAGAAACCATAGAAGACCGAAGCAAGGGAAACTGTGGACCACACGATGAAGAATGCCGAGAGCCATAAGCTACAAGCCACGGACCAGAAAAGTTCTAACGAGTAACCAACAACGTGCACAACAAAAGCGGTACACCGTTCCAAAACCCTCTACCTGTTTAAAGAATTTATTATCTCATCCGATATTCCAAACATTAAGTGTGGGATAATCAAAACCACACTACACTTACGAAACAATCCGAAAATAAGTAGAATCTCTAAGTGTGGGATACTTCAACAAGAGGTAGTCAACAAATAGATTCGAACATTAGGGACAATGTTCCTCTAAGTGTGGGATATACGGCCTTCAACCGCAAGTTTTTTACCTCTTGTCCGTAAGTCAAACAATATTTTCATTAAAAGGCTAAAAATGGATAAAATTTCAAATTTTTAGATTCAAAAACATCGTTCTTTAGAAATCCCATCTTTCAAAATTATAAATTACAGCAAGAAACGAGTTTCGACAATGAAACAAAACTGTATTAGAATAAGATACGGACGAAAAGGGAAACACATGGATAGGCACACATTGACCAAAACATTCAATTCGTGAGGATTGAGCCCATCATTAGCATTCATCTCTAAAATGCTTCACTTTTCGTTTCATGTGTGCGCCGATGTATGCATTTGAATTAGAACTTGCTCTTGTAATGCATTTCGAGATCACACCGATGAGTGCCATACGTGGCATAGGTACAACCCATCTTGACAACTTCTAAGGAATCCAAACTCCCTTCCACCATCAAACATCCACCCACTCAACCTTCACTCTTCACACCCAATCAAAACCTCCGAATATTCGTCCCGACCCTACAGAAGTTTCATTTATTGACGAACTCTCAAAGATACTCTTGATTTTCCAAGACTTCTGCAGCCTAACACAAAGCCATAAAATATATCGGAGCATTCCCCAAAAGAAGAGCATCAACCGTAAAAGGAGCTTCAAGAAAAAGAAATTCAGCAAAAGCTGTCAGAAGAAACCTAAAAGCCCAAGAATCAAGTAAAAGGGCCAAGAAAAGAAAATTTCCAAAGAAAAAGGCTATGTAGTCCTTTTAAAATCTGAGAAATTCCAAAGAAACTCTCTCAAGGAAAACCCTCACACCTTCTTCAACCCAAAACATCCGATTCCTTCCAAGATATCTCGAAAGGTTAGTACCGTCCTCATCAAAAGTGATGAAGATCTGATTCTTGATCAAGCCTATGATGAGAATGCTGCATGACAGGCTATCTGAGTGATTGACACTAGTAAGTAGGAAACCCTAATCACTTGAGTGATTTGAGTGACCCACTTGTGAGGATAAGAAGGTATCAAATTCTATAAACCCTTAGTTTCCGGTGAAAACTCTTTCATAACTGTAATTTTATATTCTTTGGAAAATGGTATCTCTAAAAACTAATGCGACCAAAATCCTTCCAGAAGCTTTTTAAGAATGAGTTTGCTTGAGGACAAGCAAAGTTCTAAGTGTGCGATACTTGATATCGCGTAAAAAGTCATGTTTTTACTACCGATATCTCTCTCATTCTGGAACGATTCTTGGCATTTAAAACTCAAAACCAATACAAATCAGTGATATTATGCCAAGATGGTAAAAACAAGGTTGCACGATAAAAATCAAGCAAAACGGGTGAAAAATGAAGATTCCACACACGTTTGGAGATTCAAGGCATCAAAATGAGATTTCAAGACAAAAGTGCCCATCACCAACATCCATCTCACCCAAGATATTCTTTCTCAAATTACGAATCCAACAGAAGAAGAATCAACAAAAACGGATAAAGAATGAAAATTCTACGCCCGCCGGAAGATCCAAATGATTCGTACGCAACATCTGGAGATAAGAGACATATTTTTGGGATATCTTTACATCAAAGTCTTCATTTTTTAATTACGAATCCAATGCAATGAGAATCGATGCAAACGGACGCATAACGACGAAGATACGTGCGAATTAGGCAACGCAACGAAAGACGACGGACCGGGATGGGTGGCAGCCGGCCACCGCCGGCCAGCAGCCAGGCGGCGCCGCTACCCCCACCCCCGTCTTTCTTGCACTTTTTCGTCCTTGCTCGTACCTGGTGCACCACCTTTCGCTACTTTTTCGTACCTGGTGTACCACCTTTCGCTACTTTTTCGTACCTGGTGCACCACCTTTCGCTACTTTTTCGTACCTGGTGCACCACCTTTCGCTACTTTTTCTAATGTGAGCCTAAGGGTGCTAATGTGAGCCATATTTTTCCTATAAATAGCAGCCCCTAAGTATCATTTTAACAAACACTCAAGAATACACTTCTACATTTTAATACTTCCACACACTCCTTTTCCATTTCCACTTTCTCACTCTAGAAATTCTCTTATAGTCTAGGATTATTGTAATTAATCTTCGGATTAGTATAGAGGCTAGAGCGAACGTTAGGAGGTTTGAAGATTCATCTTTGTACGTGTAGACGAGTTGTCAATCATAATAATACGTTGTTGCGCAATTAATTCCGGGTGATATCTAAACCTTTATCATACTTATTTTATTCCATATTCTAAATATGTGTTATTGCTTGGTATGTGATATATTTGTTGCCATAAATTGCGAGTAGTTTATTATTGTGGTTGTTGATGATGTAGATAATTATAAGTAAGGATGACATTATATAACTAATGCACGACAATCGTAAAGAGATGTGACGGCCCCTATTCGACTGTTTACCCGATATAGTACTGGAAACGCTTTAAGGCAGAGTACAAATGTATGGAAGTCGGTAAACGACCGAGGGTAGTTACATCTCTGGAATCAGCTCTGGTTTAATAGTTGGAATCCCGAATGGGTAATACAACTTCAAAACTAACTGGTATATCCTACGAAAGTCAAAACACTATAAAATGATGTTCGTGAAATATGTTCAGATAAAATAGGAATTAGTAATCTTTGTAGCGTCAAGACTTTATGAATTTAAGTTTAATTTATGGATTACCCTTTCTGGTTATCCATGTGACTGCAACCTAGTAATTAGGACCTGATCAACCTTAATTATGGTAAGTAGTTATCTGTGCCCATGACATGCAATAAGTAAGATACATTGAAACCACTCATTGTATATATTAGGTTTACATTTCTGCACTGCTTTACATTTAGTTAGATAGAGTGTCACTTTCAATGTCAATTACTCTCGACCTCATGTTGATAGGAGAAACCGTGGAACTACTACGTAAAGTACACTGTCTATCATTGAAAGGCATGGTCCGCATATGAAACACGTTTTGATAAAACTGCGAATAATCCGGGGATGTATAACTGTTTGAAAATGAGAGATTTGAATCATAAGTCGAAGTAACAAAAGCTTAAATGAATGATAATAGGACTTCGAATTAGATCAAAGTCATAATGACCTAGAATCCTTAAAACACCAAGTCTTATAAAATCGGCGGTCCAAACATACAAAGTTATTAATCTGCATGCTAATAGAACATTAAACTATTTTAGGAGTAAAGAACGGTCGGACCTATGAGACGATACGCTACTGATTCATAAACCTCGGTATAAAACCAAGATAGGTTGCTTATTTTTCAACTAGATAAGTATTGGAAGTTTGCATATTACTCCGATCAGAATCACGATAACCTAGTTCCTAGTGACATGCCAATGGGAAATTGAGTTGGTAGGGTTCTAGAGTTTACGCCTAGTAGTTTGGTTGCCACATTTGTATCATCCCTATTTATTCTATCATCCCGAAACATTAATTATCGAAATCTCAACAATCACACATTTATCTTTACCTGCTTTCCTGTACTTTAATTTCCTGCATTTTAATTACTTGTCTTTAACCCCCAAACCTACCTACTTTGTTCCATCCTAGATACTTCCCTACCGAAAGTGCCAACTTTAATTTACCCACACGTTTGGATTCATAGAAAGATCTTAGGTTATACTTACCGCTTACTAACCAGAGTAGGTAGTACATATAATTTAAGCCACGATAATTATAAATTTTAAAACCCCTGATGACGCCCGATTAAGTTACAATCAACGACACCAAAGCTTTCGGGTGCCATCACCCTTGAATGCTGAATGTTCTTTAATTGTACAACATGGTCTCCCACCTAAATTAGGCGATACTGGATGCTTTACTGTACCCTATTTTCTTCAAGGAATTCAAATTAGTAACGCCTTAGCACACCTAGGTGCTAGTGTTAATCTTATGCCTTATTCCCTCTATAAGAAATTAGGACTAGATGACCTATTACCTACTCGTATGACCATCCAATTAGCTAACAAATCAGTTAAGCTCCCTCGAGGAATTGCGGAAGATGTCATGGTCAAAGTCGACAAGTTCATTTTTCCAGTAGACTTTATTATCATGGACATAGAGGAAGACACCCATATCGCGCTCATCCTAGGCAGACCATTCCTAAATCTTTCAAAGCGTAATTGACGTTAACTAAAAATCTATAAAAGTAAGAGTTGGGAAAGAGGAGGTCACCTTTAATGTCGATCAATTAATGAAGCAACCTTTGGAAGAGGACATTGGTTTGTGTGATACCATGCACGATATTTTTCATGAACATCTCCATGAAGTACTAGCACTATCTAGCCGGGATCCGATACCCAACACCATAATCACCGTTGGGAAACTATATAATGAGGACCCTGGGCTGCACTCCGCAATCACTTCGCCAACAACATCCGATGAACTACTATTTCCCCTGTTTGAAAAGAAATCTCGTCGCACCGATGGCAAAACAATCGTTGTTCCATTAGGATGCGGTACACCGATACCTTAGCTAAAAAGAGATAAACCCATATTCAACGGACCAAACCCATTTTCTTCAATTGAAGAAATCCTAGATTCGTTCAAGGGAATGAGTGTTGATCCACCGCCATTTGAACCACAATTAGCCAACCAACCCGTACCACTACCATTTCCAAACCCCGAGATCACCATAAGCCAATCTTCGTCCGCTCAATTTCAAGAATTCCAATTCACCGATGACGGAGATATCATCCTCACCAGAAATGATGAAGTTTCCTCATATTCAGTCAACAAACATGAACTAAAGATGGACGAATTCTCAAACAAAACCGAGTGGGTTGAAATAGTGTCAATCTTCGAGATAGACGATGCGCCATTCCAAGCTGAATATGAGAAGCAAAATAGAGATGAGATAACCAGAATGAAGCCATCTATTGAAGAACCGTCGAACCTCGAATTATAAGAATTACCAACCCACCTTGAGTACTCTTACCTCCATGGAACATCACAACTCCCGGTGATAATATCAAAAGAGTTAAAACCCGAGGAGAAAGCTCAACTCATCGATGTTCTGAAATCGCATAAGAAGGCAATCGCATGGAAAATTTCTGATATACAAGGAATCAGTCCCAACTATTGCACACATAAGATCCTCATGGAGAACGATTTCAAACCATCCATACAAAGGCATAGAAGGGTAAATCCTAAGATTTAGGACGTGGTAAAGCAAGAGGTTATCAAACTCTTGGATGGTGGATTAATTTACCCAATATCCGACTCACTTTGGGTTAACCCTGTTCAAGTCGTCCTGAAGAAAAGAGGAATGACGGTCATTACAAACGAAGAAAATGAACTTATACCAACTCGAACGGTTACCAGTTGGAGGGTTTGCATCGATTAACGGAAGTTAAACGAAGCAACTCGCAAGGATCACTTCCCGCTTCCATTTATTGACCAAATGCTCGAAAGGCTATCAGGAAATGAATTCTACTGTTTCCTTGATGGTTTCTCAGGGTATTTCCAAATCCCGCTCGATCCGAAGGACCAGGAGAAGACAACGTTGACATGCCCATACGGAACATTTGCATACCGACGAATGCCGTTTGGATTATGCAACGCAACTGCAACATTTCAGAGATGCAAGGTTGCAATTTTCAATGACATGATTGAACAATGAATGGAAGTCTTTATGGATGATTTTTCGGTCTTTGGAGACTCTTTTGCATCATGTCTATCCAACCTCGATAGAATGCACGCCAAGTGTGAAGAATCAAATCTCGTCTTGAATTGGAAAAAATGTCACTTTATGGTGAAGGAAGGAATAGTTTTAGGACATCAAATATCAAGGTCAGGAATCGAAGTAGACAAAGAAAAAGTCGAAACCATTGCCAAACTTCCACCACCAACCAACGTTAAGGCCATTCGAAGCTTTCTAGGACACACTCGGTTCTACCGTCGTTTTATCAAGGATTTCTCCAAGATTTCTCGACCTATCACCCATCTTCTAGGAAAAGCCATCAACTTTGTGTTTGATGGGAACTGTATGAAGGCCTTCAACTACCTAAGAAAGGAGCTAACCAATGCACCAATCATGGTCGCTCCAGATTGGAGTCTACCATTTGAGATCATGTGCGACGCTAGTGATTTCGCAGTAGGGGCAGTTGATAAACGCCAAAATGTACTAAATTATAGTACTAATTACCCCTTCGTTCAATAGATTTCTTATGCATTTTATGTGAATAAGATACTTATTTCGTCCATATTTGCATTTAGGAGTTTAAATGGAGCTTGGATCGAAAAGGAACGGAAAACGAGCTTATTTCGAATAAAAGTTGCTAAAAGAATAAAATAATAGACATGAGGAGATTAAATGAAGAAAAGAAGCTAAGAGAATGAAGATAAGCAAGATTGAATTGGAATAGATGTATATGAAGCTTGAATCGGAAAGAAAACGAAAGATGAGCTGAAAATGAAGAAAAGTATAAAAGCTGAGTTTTCGGATATGCTGTTAGTATTTTAGCCATAACTTCTTCATACAAACTCCAATTGGGGAGATTCAACTTGGAGAATTTAGCTAACAAGCAGGGCTACAACTTTCATTTTTTGCCCTTGGACCAGTTTTGCAATCCATACGCCGTATGGACCTCCATACGCCGTATGGATTGGTCAGCCAGAATCTTTAAAATCTCATTTGCCTCATTTAAAACCCTAACTTTTACCCTAAACCCTAATTCAACAAAGGCAGGTTCCAGAGGCAAATTTAATGGAATTTTGGAGGCACAAGAAGGTGGGGATTGATGCCAATTGATCCTACTTCGCGTGGTGTATCGATTCGGTTTGCGTATCACTTTCCGATTTCCATTCTAAACATGTCTGTGTGTTTTGTTTTGGGATATGAATCTCATTTTGTATAATTGAATCATGGATTAGACTTATTGTTAATTGTTTAGTTTAATAACCTTTGATTATGATTGTTTCAAAGTTATAATTGTGTTTTCGTCTAATTGAAGATTGTTATGTTATCCGTAGAACCTTGTTTATTGGTAATTGTTAGTTACTACTTAAGGTGGTTGATAATGTCATTGAGATTGAGTTCCTTTGATGTTATTGATTATTGATGATTATGAATCTAGGTTTATAGTCATTACTAAATATGTTGAGTCTGATAGGTTAAGAAAATAGTAATTAATCAATCTAAAATGAGCAAGCTAATAGGTGATTATTAGTAGGTATTGTTGAGTCATACCGCTAGGATCAATCATATCAAGTCGTGAATACTTAATGCACAATCTAAGAAAAAGCACACAATAGAGCACCATCCTTATGACAATGGATCGATGTTTAATGTGTAACCCTAGATTGTAGATATTAGTTAGACCGGAACCGTTGGCTAATATACATTTAACTTGGACTCTTTGATTAGTATCTAAGTTAATATAAAGGAAATCACAATCAGACAATCAAAACACATGAACTGGATAATATGAATCTGAGGTGAAGATTCTAAGCAATTACATGTCTATCTCCAATTGTTTATTTGTTCCTCTTATTTTGTTTTATGTTGTTGGTTTGGTTAATTAGTTCATATTGAACGTTCGTACGGAACTAAAATGTACCCCTTATCTTACTGCTTTATAAGTTTAGTTAATAATTCCAATTTAACTTGATAATATTGTTCCTGTGTTCGACCTGGACTTACCATAGCTATGCTATTCCGATTGGGTATTCTTGCCTGGTTGTGTGATAGTATTAATAAGGTATTTTCAGTTATAAATAATAAAAGAAGACGCGTTTTCACACGCATCAAGTTTTTGGCGCTGTTGCCGGGGAACACTTAACCGGTTGAACTTTTGTTCTACCGGGGAACGGTAGCTTATTCGATTAAGTTGGAAAATAAAAAAAGAAAAAAAAGTTAAAAAAATAAAAATCTTTTTCATCATGCACAATTTTATAGGCTTGATTTGCTAAACAAATATTTTTGTCTTGTCTAGAAGTTGTAATGATTAATTATGTAATTTGGTTGCAAGTATTTGTTTATTTGTTAATTATATGTATCTGAATGTTATATAATTTAATTTTTACTGGAGCGAGATTTTTAAATTTGGTTTGCACAAACGTTCGACTGGCGGTTGTGTGCACCAGCCGGCGGTTTGAAAGTCGTTTTTGCGAAAGACAATTTTGTTTTCTGCTCTGTTTGTATATAGTATGGTTTGATAATACGTAGTTTTAACTTTTAGTTGTTTTATATTTTGTTTTCTTGTTCTACTTTTTGTTTTCTTTGTTTTTGCAGTTTTGAACTTTGTGGGTGTGTTCCCTGGAAACCCTCACGAGACTATAACTCGTCCACTCGGGATTCCGGGGGGTTTAAAGGCTTATTGCATATGCTAAATGCAATCGTGATTAACTACGAAAGTATGTGTTGTTGTATATTTTCAGAATCATATCAATAAAGCATTTTTCTTCAAGATCAGGTGAGTTTTCTGTTTACTTCTTTTCTATTCCCTATTTTACGATTCTAGGGCAAAGGAAGGATAATCACTTTCGACCAATCTACTACGCTAGCAAAACACTCACAAACGCTCAAGAGAACTACACAACTACCGAAAAGGAGCTGCTAGCTGTAATGTTTGCCTTTGACAAATTTAGATCCTACCGAATACTGTCCAAAATGATAGTGTATATGGATCACTCAGCTCTAAAATACCTCTTCAAAAAGCAAGACGTAAAGCCCAGATTGTTACGATGGATTCTATTCCTACAAGAATTTGACATCGAGATAAAAGATAAGCAGAGAGCAGAAAATGTCACCGCAGATCATTTAATTCGACTTGAAAATCCGTTAATGGAACAACTTGCAGAAAGAGATATTAAAGATCAATTTCCAGAAGAGCATTTAATGAGTTTAGGAAAACCAATGCAAGGTTCGCAATTCAATGACGATCCTTGGTTTGCAGACATTGCCAATTTCGTAGTTGGAGGGATCACAGTAAAAGGGATGATATCATCCCGAAGACAAAAATTCTTTCGCGACGTCAAGCATTAATTTTGGGATGATTTATATTTGTTCAAGGTCTGTCCCGACCAAATTGTAAGAAGATGTGTCGATGGGAAACAAGCCGAACACATACTCCACCAAAGCCATCACGGACCCACCGGAGGACATCATGCAACCAATTTGATAGCAAAGAAAGTTTACGACTCAGGATTCTACTGGCCTACTATTTTAAGATATGTACAAGACTTGGTGAAACGTTGCGATATTTTCCAAAGGTTTGGAAATATTTGGTGAAACATACTCCACCAAACGCGTAACGAAATGTCGTTGACGAATATCCAATCATGTGAAATATTTGATATATGGGGATTAGATTTCATGGGACTATTTCCGAAATCTTACGGAAAAGAATACATTTTAGTGGCTGTCGATTACGTATCCAGATTGGCCGAAGCTCAAGCCTTTCCAACAAATGACTCAAGGGTCGTAATCAAGTTCTTAAAACAGCTATTCTGTCGGTTTGGAACTCCTTGGGCGATCATCAGCGATCGAGGCACGCACTTTTGCAATACTCAGTTTATGAAACTATTGCAACAATATGGTGTTAGCCACAAGAACTCTACGGCTTATCACCCGCAGACGAATAGGCAAGCAGAAATTACAAACCGGGCACTAAAAAGGATCTTGGAACGAACAGTTGGTCAGCAAAAGGAGAGATGGGCAGATAAGCTAGACGATGCTTTATGGGCATTCCGGACAGCTTATAAGACGCCATTAGGAACAACCCCCTAAAGGCTCGTTTATGGAAAGGCATGTCATCTCCCGATTGAACTCGAATACAAAGCTTACTGGGCGCTGAAAAACTGTAGCATAGATCCTAAGATAACGGGAACGCACCGGAAAATGCAATTGAATGAGCTAGTAGAGTTAAGAGATCAAAATTATGAAGCTCCTTAAAATTCAAGGAAAGAACCAAGTTGCTCCATGATTCAAAGCTCCTCCCCACACAGTTCAATCCAGGTGATAATGTTCTATTCTTTAACTCCCAATTTAAGAAGTCATCTGGTAAATTCAAAAAACGGTGGAGTGGTCCATTCACAATCTCTAAAGTATTTCCTTATGGTGCCATCTAACTCGAGGCTCCAGGCGGGAATTTCAAAGTAAACGGTCACTGTTTAAAACACTATGTAGAAGACATTCCCATAACCAAGGAAGCCTATAACTACGAATCATCCTAAAAGAATAGTAGGTATAAATGAGTCAAGCTATGAGACTCGATAAACAAAGCAATCTTGGGAGGCATCCCAAGCATATCTTATATTTTCAGCATTAGTTTTTCTTTTGTGTTTGATCTAATCCATTCTTATGTAGTACCTCTCCTTATGAAAGGCTAATGATTATGTTTAGACCATTGACCTTTTGTATTTTGCAGGATGAGTTCGTAGCTAGCCAGAGCACGAGCCCACAGTCAGAGATGCTCAGGTGCCATATATCACTCCCAAAGTTCATCACCGGGCAGTAGCATGAGGACCATCAGGGGATCGCAGTCACTGCCCCCTCCATTGGATGAGATCTTGGCAGACTTGGTGGAGGTGAACGTTCAGGAGTCACTCCTATTACGTCCCGTCCATGCCAGGTTACCTTCATCTCGCCGATCGGAGGGACAGACCGCAAGGACCTCCAGAGTACCCACCTTTTATCATGGGGTAACTACCATGGACCTTGCTGTCACTTCGTTGATACTGAGAGCCCTTGAGGTCCAACACACTTCCATCACTAAGATCCACACTGCTCTAGGCCTTCCTTCCATACCTGTGTGCCCCTTTCAGATGGGAACTGATCCCGTTCCGCACATTCCACCGTGGGACCTATTCCTACCTTAGAACATGACTGCGCAGGACCACCCCACTCTTACGGACACACTAGAGGAGGAGATCGCTGCAGTAGATGCTTGGATTCAGGATCCAGAGGAAGGCACTACATCTCCTGTCTATACCATTGTGGAGTCAGCATCACCTACATCGGTCGTTGAAAACACGATCTTCATGGATGATGACTTCACCGATTAGGAGGCGCTCTAGGCTGCTATGGATTAGCTATTATTAGTTCTATTATTTATGTTTAGTATTAACGTGTATTGTCATTTGTGTTTCCTGAAGGATATTTATTATGCAGAACTCGACATGAAAATTATGGAACAAGTTCATCTTAATGAGCCTGGTCCATTTCCAGCGAATTCACACACTTGAATCTGGTCCATAAATCCAGTGGCTACGCACGCAGCACGAGGAAGAATGTCTTCTAACCTTACTTTGCTTGATTAAACACACTAAAACTCTAAGTAAAACTCTAAGTGTGGGATTATGACTCACAAACAGGGAATGACTTCGAAAATAAGTGTAGGATTAACCTAACTTAAAAATAGAACATTAGGGACAATGTTCTTTTAAGTGTGGGATAATAGTAGTATTCACTACTGAAGTGCAACATAAAATTTTGATCAATCTTTTTTAGCAAACTCATATTTGCAGCAAAATTTTCAAATTTTTGAATCAAGGAAAGTCTAAAAAGGGTATTTCTGGTCAATGAAAGTTCAAAGGTTTCGGAAACGACAATAACGGGTAAAACTTTATGTAAAATTTTCAAACTAAGTTTCAAAACAAGCAATCGCATGACTAGGCACTAAACCACCAAAATAAGTGAGGAATCTTGAGCCATATAAAAGCATTTATATTTAATTCTTCACTTTTCGATTGTGAGTGTGCCGATGTACGCCTTTTAAGTTAGAACTTGCTCGTGCAATGCATTTCGAAAATATAAAAATGGGCGTCATACTTGACGAAGGTGCAATTAGAGGATCTTGACATTTCCTAGGATAAAACACTCACATAAAACCCTTGTTTTCAAACCTAACCCAACCAATGCTCACTTTCAGCATTGAAGATCAAGTAGAAAACCTGTTGAGCCTTAGCCTTTTCATTTCAAATAACTCACTTCAAGAAACCAACCATTCCTTTACATCTCTTGGCCATAGCCTAAGTTTCTGTTCTATCAAAAGAATTACTGCAAGAAACACATTGAAATCCCCGAAGAATAAAAATATCATCCAAAAAATGGGAACTCCGAAGAAAAGCATAATTCATCAAAAATAAAGCCGTCAGGAGGAACCAAAGAACTAAAGACCCAAGGATCATCTAATGCCAAGGGGAAGGTTCTTCAAGTGAAAACATGAAAGGAAAGAGCTCAAAGAGAGAAAAACTCAAAAGAGGTATCACAAAAACATCAAGTATAAGTCATCACAAACAAACTCTTAGGCTATATCAAAACCAAAGATTAAACCACCTAAAAAACCCTTCTTCCATACACCATCTCTACCCTTTTTACAAATGTCTAGAGATAATTAGCACCGTCCCATTTAAGTATTGCAGATTTGATTCTCAACCAAACTTATGATGACCAAAGAGCTACATGACTGGCCCCTGAGTGAATTAGTAGTAGGAAACTCGATATAATTGAGTAAATTGAGTGACCACCTGTGAGGGCACAGTCATGTATATCTTACATCATGAAGATTGAAAAGAGAGCTTGTTAGAAACAGTAGTTTGGGGAAACATCAAGGGGTAAAACCCCGTTTCAAATCTTTTCACCCAGCCTGCAGGAACCAAAGTTCTCCAAGATACAAAGACACCCTTCCAGACTTTCAAAGCAGTTTTTCTGAAGATTTGCTTGAGGACAAGCAAAACTCTAAGTGTCAGATACTTGATATCGCGTAAAAAGTCATGTTTTTACCAACGATATCTCTCTCATTCTGGAACAATACTTGGCATTTGGACTCAAACGATGCACAAATCAAAGAAACTTTGCCAAGACAATCAAAATGAAGATGCACGAGAAAAATCAAGTAAAACGGACGAAAAACGAGGATTCCACACACAGTTGAAGATTCAAGGCATCCGAAACAAGATTGAGAGACAAAGTACCCATCACCAAGATCCATCTTATCTAAGATGTTCGTTTTCAAAATACAAATCCAACAGAAGAAGAATCAGCAAAAACGGATGAATAATGAAGATTCTACGTACACCGGAAGATTCAAACGATTTGCATGAGACATCTAAAGATCAGAGAAACATTTCAGAAAATTCTTTTCATCAAAGTCTTCATTTTTTAAAAACGAATACAAAGCAAAAAGAATCGACGAAAAAGAAAGCATAATGAAGAAGATACGCACGAATCAAAAAACAAGCAAAAGACGGGGAACCGGGGCCGGCGGAAGCCAGCCGCCGCCGGCCACTGTGGTGGCGGCGCTGGATACCCTTCCCTCATCTCCCAACGCCTTTTTTTTTCTAGCTCGTACTCGCCTGGTACACGTGCTAGACCTTTCCGCGACTTTAGGGTACATGTGCTAGACCTTTCCACGCTTTAGGGTACATGTGCTAGTCCTTTCACCACCTTTTTCCTAACATGTGCCCCTAGTTGCTAAAGTGCATCAAAATTCAAGTATAAATAGGTACCTTTGGTTCATTTGAAACACATACCATACACTTTCTACATCTCATATCTTATCTTTCTCATTCTTGTAAAATTAGTTGTAGTTCTTCCTTTAGGCTAGTTTAGTTAATTAATTAACTAAGAAAGATTTGTATGGAGGTGCTCTGGAATGCATTTTAGCTACGAGTTATTTGTACACCTTTTCAGGTTTTAATCTATCTTCCATATTTAATTATGTTTGTTCTTTATTTTATAAATTTAAATATGCATGGTAGAATTTCCATGATTAACTAGATAACTCAACTGTCTACTACGATAGTCCTTTAGGAAGTTTTAAATATGTAATTATGTTGTATGTTATGAGACTGTGGATGGCTTATATTATAAATAGATGTAGGAATTAAATCTTTATCGTTTATCTGCCCAACTCATGTTGTGACTAAAACTTTATCCAAAAATGAACGTAGCTAATTCATATGGTATAGGTCACTTAGTTATACTATGTTAAATCTAATCATTGAGCTCGGCATGGCCGGTGTTCTCTAGACCAAAAAGAGGATCCAAGAGATACGGAATATGGGAATAGAGGTAGATTAATATTAAATTCATATAGACGATATTTTTGAGACAACTTTCGGAATATCCTCGACTTAAATAATACCTTTGCATGCTTATATTGAAATGTTGCTTTGATCGTCTTATTGCATGTTTTTGTTTGATTGTTGCCTTAGGATTATCATAATAGTGAAATACAAATGGCATTAATTATCGTGAAATAATATGACGGCCCATATTCGACTGTTCTTTGATATAGTACTGGAAACGCTTACAACGGAGTACAAATGTATGGAAGTCAAGAATAACCGAAGGTAGTTATATTATGAATCGAACAACAAACGTATTACTTAAGTTTCCATTTGTAGTACAAATCATCCCTGTTTTCTTGCATACCTGAGTAATGTTGATAATTCGTACGAATAAGTGATGACATATTATTCTGCCGCCTAGACCAGTTAGTCCAACCTATTCCGGTGAGGGTAAACCCGTTCATAAGATTGTTTATTCAACAAACTATGCCATGATTCGGATATCTCTGACAACCAAGATTGGGGAATAGGATTCGAGATTAACTGTCGGAAAATATGGGTATACATTTGAGAGAACTTTCGGTGTATGCTTTAATATATTCTGCAACCCACGTGACAATCAATTTGTCAAATTGTGGACACTTCCACGTTAGCCCGATAGGAGGATTGTAGTAATAGCTCACATTAACTTACAAACTTATCCCCATTAGAAATCTCCATATTTAACAACTCCTAAACCACTTCATAGTAGACAATTGCTTTAATTGCTGAACCCCCGAAGTAACCTCCACTTTTTAGTTTAGTTTAGTTTAAGGTAGAAGACCCAAAACCAAAACCAACTCTCTTATCCCTAGATAAATACATAAAAGTTTCTAAATCCCCTAGTTTCAATTTTCCGCGCTTTGAATAACGATCCTAGGTCATACTTGTCCTTTGCTATCCCATTAATTAGCATAATCGTAACCCTAGGCCCCAGCCTTTTAAATTTAAAACTCGTTGTTGCCTCACATCACCATTAGAAATATCAACGACTGGTGCGTGAGACAACACCCCCAATTTCATGATTTGCGTAAGCGACAAGTTGGGTGTGACTAATCAATAATCAAGGCGCAGAGTTACAATGCAAACGACTCTACATGAGACGTTTATACATTTTACAAAAGTAATACATAGTTTAGGTTATAAGTTTACAACATTAATGAGTTTGCATAATTAGATTCCAAAGATTTTAATACATAACCGATTAACAAAAGATAATGCTATAAAATCTTCATTTGTTTATAGATGCATGCGACTCGTACTAGCTAGCATATCTTGCGGGCCACCCTACTGTAGCTGATCACCTAATAATACAACACTAAAAAGGTCAGCTATAAAGCTGGTGAATCTCACAGGTTTAAAGTAAACAAGTTGTGAAACACAAAATTATTCGATGATTTATAATTGAACAATGATTAAACTAATTAAGGTTTCCGAATTAAATTACCGATACTGACATTGCACTGAGCTATGGTTCGAGGCCTAACCCAATTTTCTGCCTCCTGAATGGTGTCAGTACCCATAACAATTACTAAAATGCCTGTTTGGAATGGTTGTAGCTAGCAACCCGGACAGGGACGTCACTTCCCAAATAGATCTATCTTTTAGTAATCGCGTTTTATTAAGTTAATGAACCACTGATGAGGACTTTACCCAATTAAAACACACATGCAATATCCGAACAAAAACAATACCGATAATGATAACCGAATAACTGAGTTAATAAATAAATTAACTAACCGAATAATTGTGATCATGAAAACAATTTGTGTTGCATCTCTCCCGAATTAAAATAGTAAAATAGTGAAATGGGGCTGTGAGACTCACCTGAATCACCGACCAATTGTAAAGCCAAAATCAATTAAGAAGGTTTCCCACACTATTAACCTCTAACATCCTAAACGCAAGAGATAGTAATATAAGTAGTTGACTAAATGTCAAGCTATGTTAATAGTTCAATTTTTTTTAAAGATCATTTGATTTGAAAAGTATACGATTTGTTGGTGATGATTTTGTAATAATAATTTCCAAAAAGATATTATTTTTATACCCGTTTCATTGTATAATTTGAAAAAGTTCATATATAAAACATACGAGTTATATCGTATATAATTTCGTTGTAGATATATATTCATCCGAATGTATATATATTTATACCCTTTTTATTTGTTGTTATATATATATATATAATGGTATTGATAATTTTAATATTAGTTAATTATTATTAATAACCTTGCTAAAATTGGAAAGGTAACAAAATTAGAAAGATTGGTACACAATAACAATACCAAACGGCTAAGTAAATCTAGCCATACGGCTAGATCCCATATAGCCATTCGGCTACTTATATTGAGCCGTATGACTCTCTTTGTCCATCCGATCGGCTGGGACTCTCCCACCCGATCGGTTCCATTTTTCCAGCTGTACGGGTGTCGTGTTCTTGCTCTATTCTCACTGTACATGTGTCGTGTTCTTGCTCTATTCTCAGTTCGAACCCATAAAAAGCATCCGAATTATTGAGTCTAATTATTCATAGAGTTTGTTGTTAACTTTGTACATACTTTATTCACATGATTTACCCATTTATTTAACTTATATAATCACTAAAATTACTTGCACAAGTGATATTTTTGGTCCAAAGATTGTCATCATCAACATCTTAGTTTCCATTCCATTTTCGGGTTTGATCTTTCACATAAAAAAGTGTTCACACAAATAATGAGTTATATGCACATAAATTAAAGAAATGTGAAAGATTTATGTATGAGGTTTGGGTCAAGGAGCTTATAGTGATGATTATCATGATACAGAGATGAAGAAAATAATGAAGATGATGATCTGATGATGAAGAAGAACAAAGAATAATGATGATGATGATGATGGACTTGTTACTGCCCTTGTTCCTTGCTGTTGCTGCTAATCGACCACAGGGAGAAGAAGGAGAAAAATGCCATAAATAATTGAGTCTGCTCAATTATTTGAGTTGGGTGGGAGTATATATATAAGTTTTTAGCCTATTAATTTCGTGTACGGGTTCAATTATGTGCCAATTTTCATTTAAATTTCATAATTATATTTTGAGGTAATTCTCAAGTACTTTATTATGATGGGGATAATTATAATTTTTATTATTTTTGACTTTTGGGTACGTTTTGTATAGTCTCCGTTTTGTACGATACGTTATATATATATATATATATGTATATATATAAAATGTATAAATATTTTTGTTTCACTTTTACTTTTCTTTGTTCACATAATACTTTCAAATAAATAATTATTAAAAATATTTTCGCATTCATTCAGATTTGTTTGCACGTGATTAATAAATAATCATTTAACGTTATATATATATATATATATAGTTATATATATATATTTATATATATACATTTATATATATATATAATATCCGAATACTTCGTTTTATCACGTACCGAGTACAAGTGATTAAGGTTTAAATTAGGAGCTAATTTAGCCCCTTTTTGACCGGGTGTCATAGGTCTATTTTGGTCATTAAATGCACCTACAGTCTAAAACGGGTTAGAGAAAGATTAAGGGTGTGGTAAAAAGCCTTACGACTTTGTTTTGATATGTATGAAGTGTGGTCAAAAGCCCAAGATCTCAGCCTTCATGGTTTGAGATTCGGTTAGTGCACTAAAATGGTCATTTTATTGTCGAAATGAGTCAAACGTCCAAATTCCGTGTTATTGCAAAAATTGGAAAAGTACAAAAAGGGAAATCTTCATTTTGATGATATAAATGTGCCTGCAAATTTTCAGGGTCAAATTCTTTACCGTTTAAAACTTATACGCGTTTGAAATTAGCTCTAAAAACGTTACAGGAGTTAAACAAACGTACAAATACACAACGAATGCACAAACCGAGACCGACAACATTTTTACTAACCTAAAATAAAGTATTTAGAATAATACTTTCGATAAAAACATTTAGATTTAAATCATTATTTAAACACGCGTATTAAACGTATAACGATAATTAAATGTTCAAACGATCGGGTAAACGAACACCGCGGCACAAATTTGAGGAACAAAAACTTGATGAGTCCACACATGGAGGACCCACCAAAATCGGCCATAGCCCCCACCACCCCCTCTCCTTACTTTTTTGAATTACCAACCTCACAAACCCACTCCTCATTTCCACCTAACCAACTTCACACTCTTTCTCCATCATCTCTTTATCTATCTCTCTCTCTCTAAAACCCTCCTAAAACACAGCCCCTTTATCATACAAGAACACCATCAAATAATCATCTTCATCCAAGGTTGCTTCAAGACAAAACGATCACCACGATGAGAGCTACGTCTCTACCTTTTCGGATTCTTTGCGTGATTATTTGTAAGATCCCGACACTTTCGAAAACATTTATATTATGTTTTTTCCCATGTTATGTTGTTTACCTTGCTAGATTGTTTCCAAATATCGTGTTAAAACTCATTTTCCAAACATAGATATAAACTCACTATTTTGACCATTTTATAAAACCGACACGTCGGGTTACTCCTGACACAAACCAATAATTTCTACAAGCTTTATAAACTTGTCTAAGACTTGTGTAAAAGTTTCAAGTCAAACCGAGGTCGTTTGACCACAAATCTGACACTTGAAAACCTAAACAGTCGGTTATGTCGCAGAAAGGCTAGGCCTTCTGCGACACAAGCCCTTATGTCGCACTACATCACAAATGTCACATATAGCGACACAAATGTCTATGTCGCAACGCTTTCAGATGTCGCATATAGCGACACAACACCTTATGTCGTATTAAATTGCGGACGTCGCATAATACGACACAGACACTTATGTCGCAGTCATGACATGCGATACAACAACCTATGTCGCACTTGGTGTCACACCTAGTGTCGCACCCAGTGTCGCACTAATCAGAACCTTGAAAACACTGATTTTTACTAAGTGTAAAGACTTGAAATTTTATCACTTACGTTACCCAAATTCATATTTTGGTGCGTTTTTCACTAAAGCAATGAAGTAGAAATAAAAAAATTTCGAGCTGAATGAACAACTAGCATAGGTGATCTTTTGATATACCTACTCACGTGTTAACCAACGCGCGTCTTGGACGTCCTCAGGTTACAGTCTTCGGACATCACTGCTTGGTTTAGCAACGCACGTTTATTGAGATAAATGCATCAAATTCAGGTGAGTCTCATAGCACCGCATTTTACTGTTTTTACTCCCGGGGTGGGAATACATGCTCAGATTTGTTTTACATGTGAACACAAGCACAAAACTCGATATATTCACTGCATGGGTTGTTTTACTAATCCTAAAGTCCTCCACTACGTAGTTTGTTAATACGGATTTAGCGTGGATTTTAGTGTATGGTACCATATGGGATTCACAATCCCTGTCCGGGGTAGTCTCGCTACCTTGACTGTGATGTCAAATGGGCACATTATCATTTGTTCACACGAGTGTAGATTAGGCACTCGCTCGGAGGCACCTCCCTCAGGTCCTTAAAGGCGGATCCTGACCCCTCAGTTAAGATCGAACTATGGGTTCATGGCAATAATATACAATTTATTTGATTAATTTGAAACACATCATTAAATCTTGTGGTTCATACATTGTGGTTTTATCATTTACACCTATGAGCTCACCAGCTTTAGCTGACCTTTTAGCATGTATTCCATGTACTCAGCAGTAGGTTGGACTACCCATCAGAATACTTTTAGCTCGAGTCATCATGCAAACCTCAGATATTTTCTTGTATTATTATATTTTGTAAAAGTAGTCATGTATTGAAATCTCTCATTTTCAGAACACGAGCTATGGTAATAGCTTCAAACGTTGTAAACAGTTATCTAATCAATGTATTTTGTTAAACAACGCATACAGAGTCGTTCATTGTATATATTATGTGATGTGATTACCGTATTAGTCGCGCCCCGACCTGAATCACTTCCGCATCATAATTTGGCGGTGCGACAGATTGGTATCAGAGCCAAAGGTTATAGTGAACTAGGATGCATTTAGTGAGCCTAGACTATGACCGTTAGGCAGTATTTCCTTATTAGGTGTGATTGGTTCAGGTTATTACATCATACGAGTTTAATTTAACATAGCCTGATCAACTATGTACATTTAAATAAAAATGATGTAAGAGCTGAAACGGTTATATTGAATAGGAATACACTAGTTGACTCTGACCACGAGAGAAACCGGGACTTATACTTGTTTATGCTAGACACTTTATAGGCTATATTATATGATATGATATGATATGAATATAGGCCTCACTTGTTAAGCATTCTGACCACAAGAAATGGCAGACTCATCGTCTAGACAAACTGCACATACACCATCATCTCTCTCTCGCTCACGTCGCAGCCACTCATACCACTCGTGGCTAGACGCACTGGTAGCTCACACCGAGCTAGACCTTACCACAATCCTGCCATCACAGGTAACGTCTCTACTGTAGATCGCCATTGGGATATCACCGACCAATGGAGCTGGTTACCTACGGTTATGGCCACCTGGAGGATTGAGGAAGACATAGAAGTCCATGCTAATGATGGGGAATATTCAGTATTGGATCTCTCCCCGTACACCCAAGAACCGACACATCTAACTTTATATCGTGAAATGATTACTAACCTTAATGTATTATCTTACTCTGTTGATTTTCATGTTGTATATAACCTCAATATATATACACATATGATATGAAAAAATCCTATACGAACATCTCACTTATCTCTTTTCGTGGTTTCTCAGCACCATTCCTCCAAAAAGACACAAGTACAACGATACTGAAATCGCTTAACTTATTGCACAAAGTGTGGCACAAGCCTTAGCTGCCCGACATCCAAGTTCTAGCAGCGAACATACACTGAATAACAACCCTACCGCCAAACCATGTTCCTACAAGGATATCCTCAACTACAAACCCTTGTATTTCAAGGGCACTGAAGGAGCCATCAGACTGATCAGATGGTTCGAGAGAATGGAATCTGTCTTCCGTATCAGCAATTGTGCGGAGGATACTAAGGTTAAGTTCTCCACCTGTACCCTTCAGGAAGGTGCTCTCACTTGGTAAAATTCATATGCTAATTCTGTAGGCATCAACACTGCTTATCTACTCCCCTGGGAGGATCTGAAAACGATGATCACGGAGGAGTACTGTCCCAACGAAGAAATACGGAAATTGGAGGAGGAGTTATGGCGCTTATCGGTTCAGGGAACCGAAATCATTGGTTATACCATCAGATTTCAAAAACTTGCTCTGCTCTGCCCATCTATGGTAGACCCCGAGCACAAACGCATACAGAGGTACATCCGCGGTCTCCCGAAAAATATCCACGGGAACGTCACCTCATCCCGTCCATCAACCGTTCAGAGTGCCATCCGTCTGGCACATGAACTCATGGCAATGATTGTCAGTCGTGAAACACTCGCCCCATCTTCTAACAACAACAACAACAAGAGAAAATGGACTGACAACCACAACAACCAGAACAAGAAAACCGACACCATCAAGGCTTACACTTCAAATACCGAACCCAAGCGAGGTTACACGGGGACAAAGCCCTTTTGTTCCAAGTGCAACCGCCATCACGACGGTCCTTGTGGTACTCCTTGCAATAACTGCAAGCGGTACAGGCATCTTGCCAAGGACTGCCGATCTTCCAAGAATAACAACAACAATCCCAACAACAACACCAACACAAATCAACCCCGAGCCTGTTACGAGTGTGGAGACACCGGACATTTCAGGAATGATTGTACGAAATGCAAGAACAAGGGCAACCACAACAATGCACGAGGTAGAGCTTTCGTACTTAACTCTAAGGACGCAGGTCAAGAACCTAATGTGGTCACGGGTATGTTTCTTCTCAACAACTTAATTGTTTCTGTTCTGTTTGATACTGGTGCTGATAAGAGTTTCATATCGAATGATTTCAGCCCACTACTTGATAAGAGTTTCATATGGATTGGTTATCCAAGCACCGAGCCGAAATCGTCTGTTATGACAAAATTGTTCGTATTCCACTCGCCACCGGTGGTACTTTAGTCATACAAGGGGAGACCGGTGAGACAAGATTAAATATCATCTCATGCATGAAAACCCGTAAGTACTTGAGAAAAGCTTATCAGGCAATCCTCGCACACATCATGGAGAAAAGGTTGGAGGAGAAGCGACTTGAGGATGTACTAATCGTTCGAGACTTTCCGAAAGTATTTACTGAGGAATTACCTGGCCTTCTACCGCCTAGGGAGGTTTAGCTCTCCATCGTTCTTGTGCCCGGTGCAGCACCCATGGCACGAGCACCTTATCGTTTAGCCCTATCCAAACTTCAGGATTTGTCTACTCAATTACAGGAACTACTTAATAAGGGATTCATCTGACCGAGTTCTTTGCCTTGGGGAGCTCCAGTCTTATTCATGAAAATGAAAGACGGTTCTTTCAGAATGTGTATCGACTACCGTGAACTCAACAAACTCACCATCAAGAACTGTTATCCATCCCTTGTATCGATGACCAGTTTGCCCAACTCCAGGGGTCAACTTTTTATTCAAAAATCGATCTATGGTCAGGTTATCATCAACTTCGAGTTCGTGACTTTGATATTCTGAAAACTGCTTTCCGAACTCGCTATGGGCATTACAAGTTTCAAGTGATGCCATTTGGTTTAACAAACGCGCCGACTGTATTCATGGACCTTATGACCCGGTTGTGCAAACCATATCTTGACAAGTTTGTCATTGTATTCATCGATGACATCCTCATTTACTCGCTCAACGAACAAGAACATGCGCAGCATCTCAAAACCATCCTAGAGCTACTTAGACACGAGGATTTATATGCTAAATTATCCAAGTGTGAGTTCTGGATGCAAACGGTACAATTCCTTGGACACGTGATTGACAGTCAAGAATCCATGTTGATGTATCAAAAATCGAGGCTATCAAGTGTTGGAAAGCACCTACTATGCCAACCGAAGTACGCCAATTCTTGGGTCTTGCTGGGTACTATCGGCGTTTCATTGAGAATTTTTCAAAAATAGTCCAACCTCTCACCACACTGACTCAAAAAGAAAAGAAGTTCGACTGGACAGATAAACAAGATTCAGCTTTCCAACTTCTAAAACAAAAGCTTTGCAGTGCTCCTATTCTATCATTACCCGAATGCAACGATGACTTCATGGTATACTGCGATACTTCACACCAAGGTCTTGATTGCATGTTGATGAAACGAGACAAGGTCATTGCCTACGCCTCCCGACAGCTCAAAGTTCACAAAAAGAACTAGACCACTCATGATCTCAAATTGGGAGCCGTAGTATTTGCACTCAAAATCTGGAGACACTATCTATACGGCACAAAATGTACAATCTTCACAGACCACAAAAGTCTGCAACACATCTTTGATCAAAAGGATCTCAACATGCGGCAACGTGGATGGGTCGAGTTTCTTACCGATTATGATTGCGAAATCAAATACCACTCAGGTAAGGTAAATGTCATCGCCGATGCCCTCAGTCGAAAAGAACGATCGAAACCACTTCGAGTCCGAGCTCTCAGTATGACCATTCATATTGATCTTACCATTCAGATTCTCACCGCTCAACTCAAAGCCTTGAAAACTGAAAACATCAAAAGCGAAGCCTTGCGAGGCATGGATAAACAGTTTGAAATCAAACCTAAAGGAGTTAGGTACTTCTCTAACCTTATCTGGTTGCCTAGTTTTTGAAATCTTCGAGACTTGGTGATGGATGAAGCTCAGAAGTCCAAATATTCTATCCATCCTGGATCCGACAAAATGTATCACGGCGTCATAGAATTTTATTGGTGGCCGAACATGAAAGCTGAAATCGCCACATATGTCAGCAAGTGCCTTACTTGCTCAAAAGTCAAAGCCGAATATCAGAACCCTGTTGGTTGCTTCAACAACTTGAAATCCCATAATGGAAATGGGAGCAGATCACTATGGACTTCATCATAAAACTCCCGAAAACACTGAGCGGTTGTGATACCATTTGGGTGATCGTCGACCGTCTCACAAAATCTGCTCACTTCCTCGCTATCAAAGTAACCGACAAAATGAAACGCCTCACATGAATCTATCTAAAAGATATTGTATCCCGACACGGCGTTCTGATCTCGATTATCTCTGACAGAGATAGCCGTTCCACATCTCGCTTTTGGCAGTCACTTCAGAAATCATTGGGTACTCGTCTGGATATGAGTACTGCATACCATCCACAAACTGACGGCCAAAGCGAACGAACCATACAAACACTAGAGGACATGCTACGAGCCTGCATAGTTGACTTCGGTGCAAACTGGGAACATCATCTACCATTGTGTAAATTTTCATACAACAACAACTACCATACCAGTATTGGAGCTGCACCTTTCAAAGAACTATACGGTCGTAAGTGCCGATCACCTATTTGTTGGACCGAAGTGGGTGACAGCCAATTCACTGGTCCAGAAATCATTCATGAAACAACGGAGAAAAACTCGCTGAAAGCCGCACATGACTGTTAGAAGAGTTATGCTGACGTGAAACGCCAGTATCTCAAGTTCCAGGTTGGAGATCGAGTATTACTCAAAGTGTCACCTTGGAAAGGTATCATTCGTTTTGGCAAAAACGGGAAGCTAAACCCCAGGTACATTGGACCTTTTGAAATCCTTGAAAGGATTGGTCCAGTGGCATATTGGTTGCAGCTACCTCCTGATCTTAGTAGCGTGCATCCCACCTTTCACATTTCTAATCTTAAGAAATGCCTGTCTGATGAGACACTCATTATTCCTCTTGACGAAATCCGTATCGATGATAAAGTTCATTTTGTCGAGAAGCCAGTAGAAATCATAGACCATGAGGTCAAACAGTTGAAACAAAGTCGTATTCCCATCGTTAATGTGACACCCGTCAAATTAGGACTAGTAATTAGTGCATAATCAAGTGTAATACATGTAATTAGTTATGTGTATCAATATGTATATTGTTTGATATATATATACAATTATGCGATTTGATTAAATCGTGCAATTTTCAAATCGAATGTAATTCGGTTCTATTAATATGGACGTTGGTGAATGATTTTATTAAGTAATATAATATTATTTAATACAACCATTATATCCAAGATATTATTTTAATAATATTTTGTAGTAAATTCGTATCGTACAAACAAACGTCTACGCAATTAAAACATTAAACGCGCAAACAAATAGAAACAAGTTAAAGTTATATTTTATAACGCAACCATTAGGTATTTAGTAAAACACTTCAACAAAAATATTGGGTAATTATTCGTATATTTAAAAGTATAAAATAAACATTTAACGTTTAAACGAGCGGGAGAACGAACATCGCACGGAGCGCGATTGCAGGGACTGAAAAGGGTGAGGCTTTCACCTACACCCCACCTCCACTTTCCCTCTTTCTTTCATTTGCATTCATCAAAAACACACACACACCACTAAACACTCTCAAACCCATCACCACCAAATTTTCGGATTTATCAAATCCGACCACAAAACTTACATTTTCGGAATCACCATCAAGAGAGGAACAAGATTAACAAAGGCACCACCCTCGTTTTCTTCCTCGTTTTGTCTCGATTTGCAATTGTAAGAAATTCTCTAAATATTTAGATCCACTCATTTTGATGTATTATTTCGGTGTTATAATGTTTACACAACTTAGTAATGTCCAAATGTATGAAGAAAACATGATTTTATAGCCTAAAAACGAGTTAGATTTGAGTTTTGGGTTTGAAAACCCCGACAGTCGCTGGGGACTGCCTGAGTGTTCATCTTTGCGACACAAGCCTTGTGTCGCATAAGATCCTTTGTGTCGTACCTTATGTCGCAAATCCCATGCGACACAATCACTATGTCGCTGTTAAATCAGCATCGTACACTTATACGACACAACCCTTGTGTCGCTAAGCTCTTGTGTCGCATTCTTATGCGACACAACCCTTGTGTCGCATACATGACCATTGTGTCGCATGCTGTGTCGCTAAAAACAGAGAGTTTACAACTCATTTTTCACTAAGTTTTGAGACTCAAAATTTGACACTCAATTTCACCGAAATTCAAGTCCAGATGCGTTTTTCACCAAAGCAATTTAGTTGAAATAAAAATTTTCCAAGCTGACCAGGTCAGCTCGACCCCAGCCAGGGGCTCTGCCCCTTGGACCCCGCCAGGGGCTGCCGCCCCTTGGACCCCGCTACCAGGGGCGCTGCCCCCGGACCCCCGTCATTAACGGGCTTCGCCCTTACCCTAGAGTCACGAGTAACAGTGTTACATCTAAATTTTCACACAAAGTGTTAAACTTGTATAACAGCAAACACGAATGCGACATGACTTCTAAAACACTTTGGAACACGTTTTTCAAGAATAATGATAATATTATTATTACCAACAATCACCAACGGGCCATACACATTTTCAAACACTTAAACAATCAACCAAATTGTAATCATTTGGACATTCTAGTTGGACAAACAACTACAAGGTAGTCTTATGAGATGCCTTCATATGTTTATAACCATCGCGTGTCGTGGACACCCTCAGGTTACAAGTCTTTGGACTTCGATTCCCGACTCATCAATCTCAGTTTATTGATATAAACTCTAAAGACTCAGGTGAGTCTCATAGCCCCTCTTTTACTATTTTTACTCAGGGGTGTGATATATTGCTTGTTTTAACGCGTGAACGCAAGTACAACTTTTACATGTACTACATGAGTTTTACACAACTAATCTTTTAAAGCCCTCCATCAGCATAGTTGTTAATACATTTGTAGCGTGAATATTAGTATATGGTACCATATAGGATTGACCCACCTCGTCCGGGTTAGCAAGCACTAACCGGGTAAACGGACGTACTAATATTTAAGGAAGACGGATGTTGATTAGGCATCCGTGGAGGCGAAAACGCTCAGGCTGTGTCCTGACCCACGAGTTAAGCTCAACTATGTGCTCATGGCTGTATACTGTTACCACTATCATTTGCTGGATGCAAAACAACTATTTAAATCTTGCGGTTCACACAACTTATATGATACTCAAACCTGTGAGCTCACCAGCGTTAGCTGACCCATTTTAGCATGTATCGCAGGTACAAAGCAGTAGGCAGGATTGCCCCAGGAAACTATAGCTCGAGTCAGCATGCAGACAAATAGAGATTTCCTTGCATTAATATATTTTTGTATAAATATTTATGTATTGAAATCTCTCATTTTAAACGAACACGAGCTATATGTAGCTTCAAACCTTGTAAACATTTTGCTATTAATACATTCTGTTAAAACGACGCATATAGAGTCGTTTACTATTAATCTCTGTGCTTTGAATATTGATTAGTAACACCCAAATCTTGCTTCCGCTAAACAATAAATTTGGGGGTGTTACATACACACAAAATAATATTCCATACAATACATTTAAATCGTTCGCGTTTTACTCCATTTATATAACCAATAAATATTAACGTTCCCAAAATTTGTTGTGTAATCTTATTCGTATCATTTTAATAAATTGTTAACAAAAACACGCCATAATGTAAATATATATGTATGATTTTGCGATCCCGTTTTTTAGTTTACTGAGTTCTCCGTTTTAGCCATAATACGCTATCCTAGCTCTCAAGCTGGATCGCCTTTGATGTCCAAAAAAAATGATCAAGACCCGTTCGGGTCCAAAACATCATGCATCCGGTTGTATACCCTCACCCCGTCGATATGTTCAGTTCCAGCTTGTATTCTCACATTCTGTTCTAGTTTTCTTGAGTACTTTAATTATCAAATTTTTTATCCAACATTTAACTTAGTTATAATCCGTTATTTCATCGTTTAGGTTGGTGTATCAAACTACAAAGAGTCTTTCGTACTAACTTTTATGTACCCTATTTTCGCTTAGTTTTTACTTGTTTATAGGTTCAATCTTTCATAATCATCAAGTATATACATAATATAACAAATTAAATAGATAAATTCCTCACAGTGGTTATGAAGTGTAGATGATGATGAAGAGTATGATGATGATGCTAAGGAAGAAGGATGATGATGAATAAGTTGTTGATTATGATGATGTTGCTGTGAATGATGATGAAGATGTGTTGTTGATGATTTTTGAAGGTAGAGATGGAAAACTATGTTGTTTTCGCTTCCTGTTGTTGTCGATGATGAAGAGGAAGATGAAATTGGGTGGTGAATTATAGGAGTTGGTTGGAGTATTTGAGTTCTCGGTATGGAGGAGGTATTTAAAAATGATTTGGGTTAAAATTTCAACGGGCGTATGGTTGAAACAGAAGAGTGTTTGAAGATAGTTTTGACTGTGGTAAAAATTTAGGTATTTAACCCGTTAATTTCGTGTACGGGTCCAATGATATTAAAGTTCAAATTTAATATTTGTAAATTTATTTTAAAGTATTATTCCAAATACTTTACTCGAAATAATAAAAATTTAACTTTTATTATTTTGGTTATCGGGTATGTTTTGTATTATTTTTATCGCGTACAATACATTTTATATAAAACGTATAAATATTTTTGTTTGATCGTTATTTCTCATCTTTCGCATAATGTTTTCAAACAAATAACTATTTAAAATAGTTTCGCGTTATTTCTAAATTTTTGTATCACCAACGATCGTATTTGTTTTTGTCGGACTCGTTCCGTATGTTTTGTACGTAATTATAAATAATTACGAAATCCGTAATACTTTTTGTATAAAAGTTTTGGGCACGCTAGAATTATCTCAGATCGATAGTTTAGTTTTTCATTTTTGTAGGGAATTAGCGTAAGAAATGCACGTGATTAGTGGTAAAATTATATCGTAATTGAAGCAGTGTCACAACAGTTATATTTGAAAAGCTTGAGATTTATCAAGTTACCCTAAAAACTTTCTTTTTGTATTATTTTTATTAATTTTTTAAGGTTTTTGTAGGGACCATGATCTTTTTCTAAAGTTTTACATAAACAGTTGTGATACCATTTTGATAAAAAAAAAAAAAACTTTTAGAAAAAATATCATTGGGGATGCTTTCACAATGTATTTATATATAAATCTTTTACAAAATAATGTAGTCAATTAGGTGGATCAATCAAAACTCTTTCTTTTTTCTCTATCTTGCTTCTCTCTGATGAATCGTGTAAGCTAAAATATAAAGTCTATGCATTTTCTATAATCAGAGTAGCCATTAAGTGGTCCGTGTGGGAAAACATCGTAAATTCATATTATATCTATAAGAGCACATAGTGTGGTGACACTATGTATAAAGTGTTCTAGTGAAAATACTATTGCTGAAAATCTGACGGTGTGAGATACAGTGTTCTAGAGTTTCTGAAAAAAAAATTAAGTTTTTAAATATAAATAATTCAATAAATTAATTTAAATAATAAATAAATTAAATAACATATCAATTCATTCATTAAAAAAAATAAAAAAAATTACAACTCCTAAAATTAAAAATACATAATTTAAAGACATTTATTTAAAAAAATAACAATTAAAATAAATTACTCTGCATTTGGTTCATTCCACCCCTCTTCTGCTATATTTAAATAACATAGCCATTCAATGGATCGTTTTTTTTTTAATATAAAAACCTCTTTAAACCTCTTTTTTATTTGAAAACTTGGTGGAAACAAAAAAAAAAAAAAAAAAAAAATACGATTTTGCTGTTCTAAACCGATCCTTAGATTGAAGATCAGTCCAAACAGTCTTGTTCCAGCAATTCAATAAATGGGTTCACATGGTTCAATCGTTCTTATGAAGCATATGGAAGCATGTTGGTGATATGTGTTTAGCAATCTAGGTGATTCATCTTTGGCATTTTTTGCAATGTATGTATCCATACCTATACATTCCTGTTATGGGTATGCTATCATTCATGTAATTTGGTATAGTTTTCCTATATTTTGCAATATACTCTCTCTGTCTCAATTTTATTGTTCACAGACAAAAAACACGAAGTTTAAGAAAAGTGTATTAGTCGTACTATACAACCAATAAGATTTAATCTCTCATCACATTTAAGTGTTTTGATTGGTTGAAAATACAAAGTGGACAATAAAATTGGGACATCCCAAAATGGAAAGGTGGGCTATAAATTCGGGACGGACGAAGTACAATATTTAGCGTTAAAAATAATAATAAATCGGATGCTGCTTGGGAACGCCGTCGGAACGCCGTTCTAGTGCGGACGGTGTTCTCGACCCAAAATTTTGATGGATCAGTTGCACACCGTGTGCTCTAATAATCTTAGAAACAAACGTACTTAATTATAAAGAGTATAAAATTGTAAAAATGAATAAATAATGTAACCTTGAAGCCACAAACAAATTCATTTAACGATTAAAGCAGATAACCGGTCTATAATGTGTTTAAAATGTAACTTCTCACGTCCTCCGAGTGTATTATGTAGACGGCACAAGTGGTATCCCAGACATATATGAATTTGAGATTAGAGATCTGCAAAGGAGTCTAAACCTAAAATAGGTTCTGAACTGAACTGGGATCACTTTTAAAAAATATTAAACTGGAAAATGACTGGGCTGGTCTCATGAAAAGGAGTCATACCTTACAATTGAAAGATTAGTTAAAAATCGGATTGAAATCAATTTAAATTGGTTAAAAACTTAAACTGGTTTAAAAGTGGAAAAATAAAAAATATAATCTAAGCTACTTATGTTTATTTGTTGACGTTTAACTTTTGTTTGCTTTAAAATTTTAAATTTTCAAGTAAATTTTATTTAATGCATTTTTATCTCCGAACTATTATATTTTATATTTTAGTCAATTGATGAACAATTGCAAACGTATACATTTATTTTCACTCATACTTTACACTTATTGAATTTTTCTTTTGCTTTTAAATTTTGCATCACGAAATATGAAGTTATATTTTTGGTTAAAAGTTTGTTGTTAATAACTTTATACAAAAAGAATTCATAAAAGTTCAAATGTAAACAAAAATATCGATTGTGAAGATAAAAGACTGGAATAGACTGAAAGACATAAAAAGACTGGTATAACAGCAAAGAACTAGACTGAAGCTGGTCCGGTCCTTGAAAAGACTTATTTTTAATTTTCTGTCAAAATACCGATCTTTTTTAAACTGGACCTAGATCTGATTTGAATAGTCTTTGCTCATCTCTAGTAGGAACCCATGGAAATTGTTCCATGCATTCAAACTAAGATACCATCGACTAATATCGACTTGAGCTGGCAACCAAGAAACCCAATGTGGAATAGTAACAATAAATATACTCGGACATGCTATATTACATCATTTAATTCCGGTTAACATCCTTTAATTTTGCTATTCTGATTATTAAACAAACCTCTAGTATCTCTACTCCTAATTATCTGACCAACTCTAATTAAAGTTCAGATATGAGACAACTCCCAACGTGTGAATCTAAGTTGCTATCCACAGACCAGAATCAACGAGTGACCATTTCATCTACTGGCATATATATTGTGTTTGCAGTATCAATTGGACCATACTCGAGTCTCAGTTATCACATTCGAGATCAAGCCATGGTCCAACACACTAGTTTCTTATTAGGGTACATGGATAAGATTTTACGTATAACATTACGTCTAATGCTCACACATGTATAGTGGTATAATGTCTAGACAACAACAAAATTCACACCAGATTGTTAAATAATATAATTCACACCAAAATTGTTAAATAACATAACTTAAGATGGCATTTTTATTAATCGAAAGTTTCAATCTATCTTATATATTAAAAGAAAAATCTTGAAAGAATAATAGTCATTAGATGGAGATCAACAATTAAGATCTAACCATCAATTTATTTAATGACATCATTAATCCCATTTTTACATAACTAAAATACTAATATACCTTTTTATATTAACGATATACACCCTTTAATATTTACAATATAAATCATTTATTTTCTTTAATCGTACATAATCATACAAATATTTTTATGAAGATTTTAATTTAATAATCAATTTATTATTTCTTTCATAATTCAAACTCTTCTTACAAACCTCTTTATTTTATTTCTCAATGAAAAAAACTCCGATAAATTATTTTTAATTTCAAAAAATTCATTACTTATTTCATCGACCAGTGATTTTAATTCTTATATGACCGTCTTTTTTCAATTCTTTTATCAATTTCTAATTTAAGATTTTTTAGATTATGGATATCAACGGGTCGGGTTTCGGCGGATTATAGTGTACATGTACTCATACCATCGTCATTTTTTAAAATCTTGAGATAATAAAGACTATTAGATGGAGATCAACAATTAAGATCTAGCCCTTAATTTATTTTATGCATTATTAGTCCCATTATTATGTGACTAAAAGACTAATTTACCATTCTATATTTACAATATATATCATTCAATATTTACAATATAAATCATTTGTTTTCCCTTTAATTGTAGATAATCCTTTAAATATTTATAATTTATTATTTCTTCTATAATTAAATTTCTTCTTACAATCTTATTTATTTTATTTTTTCTAAAAAACCCCAATAAGTTATTTTCAATTTCCATAAAATTCATAACTTCATTCCATCACACAGTGATTTAAATTCATATACGACCTATTATTTGAATCCTTTTATCAATTTCTAACTTACAAATCTTGGATCATGGATGACAACGGGTCAGTTTCCGACAGATTTTAGTGTATTTGTACCCATAGGATCGTCTTTTTTGAATTCTTTTATCAATTTCTAATTTACAATCCTTGGATTATGTATGCCAATTTCTTATTTATAATTTCAAATTATAAATAAGAGGATTTATTTTTTCTAATTTCTAATTTTACCCTTCTATATTTCCAATATACACTCTTCAATGTTTATGATATAAATCATTTGTTTTTTCTTTAATTGTAGATAATTCTTTAAAAATTTTATAATTTATTATTTCTTCTATAATTCAATCTCTTTCTACAATCTTATTTATTTTATTTTTTCTAAAAAAAAACCCAATAAGTTATTTTCAAATTCTAAAAAATTTATATCTTCATTCCATCGCACAATGATTTAAAATGCATATACGACCTATTATTTTGAATCCTTTTATCAATTTTTAACTTACAATTCTTGAATCATGGATGACAACGGGTCGGTTTCTGATGGATTTTAGTGAATTATACCCAAACTACTGCCTTTTTGAATTCTTTTATCAATTTCTAATTTACAATGCTTGAATTATGAATGCCAATTTCTTCTATATAATTTCTAATTATAAATCAGAGAATTATTTTTTCTAATTTCTAATTTCGCCCTTCTATATTTCCAATATACACCATTCAAAATTTACAAGATTTATCCTACGTTTTTTGTTGAATTGTAAATAATCTTTTAAGTATTTTATAATCTATTATTTCTTCTATAATTCAAACTCTTCCTACAATCTTATTTATTTATTTTTTTATGAAAAAAACCCCCAATAAGTTATTTTCAATTACAAATAATTCATAACTTCATTCCATCGCCCGGTGATTTAAATTCTTATATGAGCTACTATTTTGAATCCTTTTATCAATTTATAATTTACAATTCTTGGATTATGGATGCCAATGGATCGGGTTTCGACGAATTTTAGTGTACTTGTATCCATACTACCGCATTTTTTTAAATTATTTTATCAATTTATAATTTACAATGTTTGGATTTGATGACAACGGTAAATCGATATAAGACATATCATAAAGTCAACCCGCAAATTTTGCGGGTCTTAAACTAGTTGTCCTTATGTGACACCCGACAAATTAGAACTTTAATTAGAGCCTAACACTTGTATAATTACATGTATTTAGTTTCGTATTAGGCTAAACATGTGTAACATTTGATAGAATATGACATTATTATATATATACACGTACGGGATTAAGTTTAATCGTGCAAACTCGAACCGGACGGAATCCGACACTGTTGAAATTGGACGTTGGTGACAAACTCTATAAATAATGTGGAACTATCCAAACAAACATTATTTACTTAAATATATTACGAAAATATAATACACGTTATACGTTTTGTGTAAAACATAACCAAACGCGAGGAAAACGTGCGAAACACGCCCGAAAAATGAAATCAAATCAAAGTTATATTTTTATAACTCAAAACTAAGTATTTTGATAAAATACTTCAAGTAAAAATGACGTGATTACATGCATACGAATATAATGTTTAAAAACGTTACACGAGTTATATAAATGTACAAACCCGCAACGGATGCGTAAACCGAGACCTAACAACTTTTAATAACTTAAAATAAAGTATTTAGAATGATACTTTCAATAAAAATACCGTGATTTAAATCAATAACGAAACGCACGTATTAAAAGGTATAACGGTTGAAAATACGTAAAACGGTCGGGTAAATGGGCACCATGTGTAACACAAATAGAGGAAACAAAACAACACACCCATTTAGTGGTCCCTACCCACAAAATTGCAGCCAAGTATGGAGAACCATACTCCCTTTCTTTGCTTAAAACACAATCCAAGTCATGCCATACCCATTTCACCAACATTTCACTTCACCCATTCAACCTCCATCCTCTCTCAACCTCTCTCCCTCCTCTCTCTAAAAACGACCAGAGGTCAGTCACCACACCACACTCACTCCACCATAAGTCCATCATTCAACCACCATAGTGCCACCACGAGCCGCAACGCCGGAATTCAAGAAAACACGAGGAAACATCAATCGACTTCATTTCTTCCCCTCTTCATCACTATCTTTGAAAGAAACTTAATACCTCTTTTATTTTAATTAAAACACTTATATTAACATGTTTTAGTGTTCACTCAACCTTTATATATCCAAACTATAAACCGAAACGTGATTTTAAACTCGTAATCTTGAGTTGTACGTTCTGTCTAGAAAAATGGTCCACTTCCACGATGTTTATAAAATTTATTTCTTAACTAAAATGGACGTTTCTTAATCCTAAAATGTATATCGTGATGTTATCTTTCTAACAACACCAATTTCGTAACATATCGACTTTGTTTGCTATTTTAAAATAATACTTCGGTTAAGGTGCGTATTATTGTTCTGGCGGACAGAAACATCTGCCTCTTTCTCGAGACCATATCTTGAGTTTTAGACCACTAAAATGCATGAGACCAGTGCCAAAACCTCACCAATTTTTTAACTTTAAAAGGTTCTTCTTTTTCATCTCATGAAAATACACGGATTTGCTCAGAAAAATAGATCTTTGGACTTGTATCCGGATTGGTCATATTTGGACCTCATGGAACTTTTGATTTTATTAACTAACTAAACGACTCCTAAAATCCTTGGAAAAATCAAAGAAAATATCTAACATATAGAGTTATTATGGGTATTTTCTCGGGAGTTATTGCGGACTTTAAAATATCGAGATCGTGAGAGGAATCGGTACTAAAATCTGGAAAATATAACATAGGGACTGTTTTGGTAATTATTTAAAAACCGACACTTCGGGTTAACCCCGACATGAACCAATTATTTTCCTAAGCTTTAAAAACATATTTAAGGCTTCCCTAAAAGTTTCGGGTCAAACCGATATTATTTGACCACGTTCACAAACTCAAGACCACATCAGACCTTTAGTGTCGTTTCGGGCCAAATCCGATAGCGACACTAGCCCAGTGTCTCCAAATCTAATTAATTTTCGCCATAGTGACACTAACCGAGTGCCACTACACATTCAAGTGTCGCCTCTAACGACACTAACTCAAGTGTCGCCAAATCCAATTAAGTGTCGCCATAGCGACACTAACCGAGTGCCACTACACATTCAAGTGTCGCCTCTAACGACACTAACTCAAATGTCGCCAAATCCAATTAAGTGTCAGCATAGCGACACTAACCGAGTTCCACTACACATTCAAGTGTCGCCTCTAATGACACTAACTCAAGTGTCGCCAAATCCAATTAAGTGTCACCATAGCGACACTAACCGAGTATCGTTACACACAAACTCTGGTGAGTTTCATAGCCCAACTTTTACTGTTTTACACTATGGGGGTGAGAATACATACTCTGTTTTTATGATCACAAACAACTAATAACAACCTTTATATGAATTGCATGAGACGTTAATCCACTAAAAGTCCTCACTTTATCATAGTTCGTTAATTGTATAAGCGCGAGTATAATTGGATAGATCTATCGGGGATTGACATCCCTGTCCGGGCTAGTCGCTCTAGCCAACCAATGGACACAGTAGTATTTAATTGTTATGGGTGTACTGGATTATACACCTGCTCGAGGCACAAACCAGGTTAAGCGTCGAACTGTGAGACTCATGGCAATTATATACATTTATTTTTGTATTCGTACAAAACTGATAAACCTTGTGATCACTACTTATACTTTTATAACTGTTTAAACCTATGAACTCACCAACATTATGTTGACCGTTTTAGTATGTAATCTCAGGTACACAGCCACAGTAGGATGGCCTACAGGGAACTCTAGCTCGAGTCACATACTTTACAAACGAACAAGTGATTTTCCTGCATTACTATTTTTTGTAATAGAGTTATGTATTAGAATCTATAGGCTACCAAGCGAACTCGCAAGTTATTGCAACTGTAGTTTGTAAACAATATATTTTTATGAAATGTATTTTCAAACATCTCATTTAGAGGTCATTTGCTGGTAACTATTGTGTGATGATCCATGATTAGTCGCGCCCCGACCCGACTTCCGTTGCTGTTAATTTAGGGGTGCGTGTAAGTCCGTATGTATTAGAATTGATAACGAGGTTATGTTAAGGTATTAAGGTGCGGAATCCCTTAATACTATGTTTACGGATCGTAAACGGTTTATTTAATAATTAATTAGTGAATTAATACTCAAATATGTCTTGTATTGATTATAACGAATGTTAATCGATCAATACCTAACCTTTAGAATGTGTTGAAAGCTCTGGAAACCCAAATTCATTCGTAATTAGAAAATGGCAAAAGTTTTTTAGATTTAAAACCTAATTTGCATAAATACTCGACTCGGCTCGCAGATTATGGGCTATGCGAACCGACTCGGTTCGTAGCCCAACTTGGCCCAGCGAACTGACTCAGCTTGCCTCGCATATCTGCCCTGCGAACCCAACTCGGTTCGCACCGCAGATGCCAAGTCAAACTTGGTGAACATTTTTCAGCATTTAACATTTAACTCTAAAATATTTACCAACCAATATTTTCATTACAATTCAAAATCAATTTACAAACTTGATTACAATAATCCTTAGTACTATTACAAGCTAGATCTGTTGTCACAATAACATGACCCAACAGACTCCCCCTTGACAATAGCTCTAGCTTCTATGTCTTCAAGTTATCTTTGATAATCACTTGTAAATTTTACTTCTAGCATACATCTTCAGTTTAATGCAAGTTTTAACTATTAATTGATAATCTCTTCCCAAATCTCCCCATCCTTCAATAGCAGTAATCTTGTTCTTGTATGACATCAAGAAGTCACTCTTGGAAAGATTCACTAAGTGTCGATGATCATATACTCTAAAAAGTTCTATCTCACCACCTTCCACTTCATCATCAGCTTCAAAAATCAATATCAGCTGGATATATCTTTTTACGCAGTCGTCTTCCTGTTCTTTGACTTCTTTCTTTTAACTTGATATTCCTATCGACTCTTGGCTTAATACGTTCAAATTTCATTGACCAACCTTCAGTCTTGATTATCTTTTCGACATACCTTCCATAAGGATCATTACTAGGGTTCTTCATCTCCAATCTAGCCAAGTCTCGAATTTCAAACCTTGGTAAAGAACTGAAGACTGCAAGCTTTCGTTCAAAATATTGAACTCCATCATATCTTTTGATTGCAAAAAGCTTCAGATCTACGTCATAATACCATCCTATTATACCTTTCTTAGGTACACGTTTCCGAGTAATATCAACATCTGATATCGAAGTCTTTGCCTTTTTCTTCTTCTCCAAAGGCTAAAACATCGGTTTATCTTTATGACTATCAGGAAGATTTTCTTCAGAATCAGAATCAGTTGATTCATTTAGATATTCATCCAAATTTATAACTCTTTCTTCTTCTTCATTGGAATAACCACATTAGTACTTGAAGAGTTTATGATATGTTCATCAATATCAGCATCAAGATCAACACCTTCAACTAACCCAACATCAGTAATAGAAATCCAATCTTCAGGAGGTACAAATTCACCTTCCTCTAGATCATAATCAACTTCAACTTCGACCTCATCGATAATCTCAATATCAGAATCACTTTCAACATTCTTTTCTGTAATCATTTTATATAACATGAATTAGATAATATAATATAAATCCTTTCATTGACTACCCTGAATCAATCTAAGAATTTCCTTATTTATCTCAATCGTATAATCACAACTAATCATTAATCTTATATAATTTTAACTTGTTATATAAAACCGCAAGTCAAAATCTTATACCAACTTAACTTATATACTTACAAAAACATTAATCTTTCAAAGATTATAAATAATATTACAATCAATATAAAATTACAAAAGTATATCAGTTTCAAATTACAAAACATAACTACTTCTCACCAGCTCCACTTCCACTTGCACCTGCACCAGCATCAGCAGACTCAGACTCAGACTCCCCCTGAATCATAGCTTGCTCACTAGTCTTTGAAGGACCAGCTGGCTCATTATCTTTCTGTGCATTGGGATCATCATCTCTATCATCACGTTGCTTCTTTCTCAGCTCTTCCTCTTTGCACGACTCATGATATGCTAGGATCTCCCCCTGAGATGGCTTGTCCTTGTATAGATTCAGAACTAATCTCTCATGCCGATCAAGCTTTCTCTGGTTATCCTCAGCATCTCTGAGCAACATCTTATGTGCCTTCAACAGGTCATTGTATGCCTGACCCTGAGTCGTAAAAGCTTTGGCAAGAGTCACATGCTGAGCTTCGAGAGTATGAACGCGAGATTCCAAGCTGTTCAAATGCATCACTCAGCAAGCCCGCAGCAATACGACTAGCCTTGTTAGTTGGAAACCGGGAAGTAGGAGTAGTAGAAGCAGGCACCTATAAATAACTTAAATCAGTAAAAGTCACAGATAATCTGTCCCAATCTCTGATTAAGTAAGCAGTATTAACATAATATGTATCTCTAACCTTCTCAGAGGTCTCAGAAATAGTAGCAGTCAATCATTGCCTCTTAGGTTTAGCTTGAGAAGGCTGTCTTTCCCTAGCAACTGTTATAGAAAATATCTATCTCAGTCTATAGAGTTGAATTTATAGCATACTACAAAGGATTATAAGTATAAAAAGTTACCCGGCCGAGACAAATCCCTAATAGTTAATTGGGTAGTAGTAGAGCGTATTCGCTTCCTGCGTGATGTGTAACACCCCCAAAATCACAGTTTAGCGGAAGCAAGCTTTGGGGTGCTACTAATCAAATATCACAGCACAAAAGTAAAGTAAACGACATCTATATGCAACGTTTGTAAAATAGTTACATTTCCAAACATAAAATGTTTGAAACATAATGTTTCCGGTTACAAAATGAAGTTCCCTAGAGTCCGCGTAGAAGGCGGGAGATTCTATTACATAATCATAATAAATACAAAAGATAATGCTAAGAATCTCCGTTAAATGCAAGTTCGAAATCATGCGACTCTAGCTAGGTCCTGAGGGAATCCTACTCCGTATGTGTACCTGAGATACAAAGCTAAAAAGGTCAACATGAATGTTGGTGAATCTCACAGGTTTGTAAATAACGTAAGAGTTTGAACACAAGATTTCATTAATAAGGCCCGCAGGCGTAAATCAGTTATTTGCAATACTCGCAATATAAAGTAAGTAAGTTATACCATTGCCATGAGGCTCATAATCGAAGCTTAACCCGTAAATAATAAATTTGCTCCCGTGACATGCTCGGAAATTGAGCAAGCATCAGTAACGAATAATAGTCGCCCGTTTATACAGATCGGTTCGTGGTATCGCTACTACCCCGGGCGGGGAGGGTCATTTCCCTAATGGATCCATTAACTAGTGTTCGCGCTTAAGTACATAACTAACGATATATGATGAGGAGGCTTCCCCAAATAAATGGTAAGAAAACTCATGCAATTCCGTTTGGTAAACATGTAAATCAGTACTCGTGTTCATAAAAATAAGCAATGTATCTCACCCCGTAAGTAAAACAGTAAAACAGTAAAAGTGGGGCTATGAGACTCACCTGAGTCCAGTAAGTACGTATGCATAATCAACCAGGTAAAGCGGTTGTAAGTCTGTGTATCGATTTTCAGAACCCTGCAACCTTCTGGCGTGCGTAACGCACAAGGTTGTAAGTAAACTAGTAAACGAGTTGGTGTCTTAAGAGATCACCCATGCTAGTTGTCCACTCAACTAGGACATGTCCAAGTGTTTGTTAGTAAACCGTTTTCATTTTGAAAACAAGTATGGCCCGTTGGTGACGGTTTGTAAAAATAATCCGGGTGTGGTATCATTATGTATGTCGTTTTATTAAAAAAATCGTATCTAGGATTTAAATTCGGAAAATTGGTCAAGTCGGGTTATGGACTGAAATAGTGGTGCAAATTGAGTTCGCGGTGCGAGCCGAGTTCGGCTCGCAAGGCAGTAGGCTTCGAACTGAACTCAGTTCGCAACACAAGGTTCGGTTCGCAAGTCGACTCGCAGGTCAACTCGCAGGTCAGCTCGCAAGTCCACTCGCAGGTCGACTCGCAAGTCAACTCGCAGGTCGACTCGCAAGTCAACTCGCAGGTCGGCTCGCAGGTCAACTCGTAGGTCGAATCGCAAGCCTACCCACAGGTGGGTTCGGTTCGCCGTTGGGTTCGCGAGTTCAATCTTCGGTTCGCAATTGGATTCGCCTCGCAGGACGAACAGATCTTGGTTCGCAGAACGAGCTGTTCGAACACTTTTTCATAAAAACGCATTTTCAAGTCAATTTTTGGGCAAATCTTTGTTGAGTAAACGTTCTAGCATGTAAATAAAAGCTTTACAAGTAATCACATCGAGTTTTAAGGCGTTTCATACCAAGAATCGAAAATGGAGATGATGAAGGTGAGGTAGAAGATGATGGCGGTCCTTGTGCTTTCTCTCGTTGATGATGATGAACGATTTTGATGAAGGTGGCGTTGCTCTTGCTGCTGATTCGAAGGAAGAAAAGGGGAAAGAAAAGAGAGGGTTTTGGAAATGTAAGTGTGTGTGTGTTTGTGAATAAAATGGAAGGATTTGAAGGATGGAGGAGTTTTAAAGGAGATGGGTCATGGGTCGGGTTGAGGCTTGGATCCGCGGGTTTGGGCTAACCCATTTGGGTCTCGATCTCGTGAACTCGTTGCTCTGATTTTTATGTTATATTCTGCGATTGTTTAAATGTCGTTCCGTGTTTCGTGTTTAAGTATATCCAAAATATTTTAATAGAAATGTTTTATCAAAACACTAATTAATGAGTTATAAAATTATAATTTGAATTGTTTTCGCTTGACTCACGTGCTTCGTGCGTGTTTGTCGTGTACAGGGTATTTTTATCAATGAGAAATACTTGGAATTTATTTTCACAATATATTATTGAAAAATCACGTTTGTTTGGATAAGTCCACCTTGTTATAAAGTTTTGTCACCAACGTCCATTTATTAATGTCGGACATTGTCCGGTTCATAAGTGTACGATTTAAATTAGATCACGTAAGCGTGCCCGTATTCACACCATAATGTTACCTTTATTTAGGGTATTATAAAACTAAATACCCGAAATTTCATGTAGTTTCGATACTAATTGAAGTCCTAAATTGGCGGGTGTTACATTCTCCCCTTGTTAGAATAATTTCGTCCCGAAATTAGCTTGTAGTCGTGGTGTCAGTAGGAGTATAGTTTATGAACAAATGTGAGTATCTCAGTCTCATTTGGTTTTCTTGTTCCCAGGTGAATTCAGGAACACGCCTCAAATTCAACCTGACTTTAGTAATGGGAATACGACTTCATTTCAGTTCCGTGACCTCGCGGTTTTATGATTTCCATAGGTTCCTCGACAGAATGAGGATCGTCATCAATTTGTGCTTCGTCGAGCGGTAAGGTTTGTGTCTCATCAGACTGGCATTTCTTTAAGTTAGAAATGGGGAAAAATGGGATGTACGCTACTGAATTCGGGAGGTAGCTGCAGTCGATAAGTCATTGGACCAATTCTTTACCAAAGTTCTGTTCTGTCATTGACAAGGCAGCTAATCGATCAAATAAGGCTCAATTCCTAGTTTGCCTAGTTGTAGTTACACGTTCACGGGTCGTTGTCGGTTAAATCCCGTAGTTGCTTAAATGTCATTTCGCGTTATATGGTACGGTATATTTGGAATCTACACAAGGAAGTAGTACGTACGTTTCCTAAAAAGGTGTTGAAGTATCCTTAGTGTTGTCATAAAGGTCTTCGGTTCCCTTCCTCGCCCTTGTTAGAATAGGAGAAAGAGAGAGAGATACTAATGTGTGTAAACCGTCACGTCCTATGAACGGGGTCGGTCGGGAGATCAGTGGGGTATAGTTACAATTTGTACTAGTAGTCTATAGTAGCTTGTGATTTATACCGCATTCGTACTAGTGATGATAGTCTGTAATGTCGGAGAAGGAATTATTTCTAGAGGTATAACGTACCTGTAGTAGTGTTCGTGTCATGCTTGGCCTCAGGGATGCCGTCTGTAGTAGTTGGTGATGGACAATTTATCTTTTTTTTTTATGCCCAGCATTTCCACACTTGAAGCACAACCCCATTGTCTCCGAGCTTGTGTCCTTTCGGGGGAATTTGCAATTCTGGACCTGGTGTCCATACGCGTTGCATCTGCCGCAAGGAGGGAGGCATTGTCCCTTATGATGGTGTTTGCATCGGGAGCAGTAGGGTAGATTTCCCTTATACGCTTTCCACTTAGATTCAGTAGTGGGGGTTTGAGTTATCTTTGCCCTTTTAATCCGGGGCTGAGTAATGTCTGTGTTGGAGCTTCCTCCCGGGTTCTTTTTGAGGGTTACCAGTTGAGCTTCGGTGTCCTTTTCCACAGGGACGCTAGCTTGGGCTTTTTGTGATAATGAGTCAGAAACTAACTGGAGCATATCTCCCAGCGTTGGGCACAAGTACCTTAATTGTTCCCAATAGAATTCTAAGGTTCGCAGACGCAGTCCTTGCTCGTGGGTGAGTAGGCGTAGACCGGTGATTTCCTCCTGGACAGTAGTTAGTTGGTTGCGTAATGCCTTCATCATTTCGTCAGTATGCTTAGAGTGGTCAGTGTTTACATTGACAATGATCGGAGCGGTAACCGTAGGAGGAGTGGTGATGGTAGTGGTCGTGATATGGTTATCAGTAGTAGGGTTTGAAAGGGAGTCTGCTCGGGTTAGTTGGGTAACTTCTGTGACTATGGTCTGAGATGGAAAATCTCGGAGTCCTGCCGGGTGTGCCGTTTCTTCCAGCGGTTCTTCACTCACTGGCTCGATGTCTCCTTCAAGAGTAAGTAGGTAAGGGAACATGGTCCGGTCCTCACCGTGTTGGTCATCATCGGACATGTGGCTACCAGCGGAGTAATCTGTCATTTCCTACGAAATAGGGGGGGGGGGGCTATCAACACAAAGTTTTGACGTTGGCATTATGTATGGTATAATAGTACTTATGGGGTCGCGAGCATAAGCTGTAATCTAGTGAAAACAATAAAAGAAAAAATGATTCCCTCCGAACAGACGACCTGTGGTGCAGTTTTTGGACAGACGACACATAATGATGGTAGTCCAGTGGGTCCCGGTCCCAACCAGTGAGATATATTGGAAAAAGTCTGTTTGTTACGTTCCTGATGTACCGAATTTTTACATCTGCCAGCTTGTCCTAGGTCGTGCCTATGATCTATAACGGTGGATCATTAAGTAGTCAGCTAGATTTATCAGTCATAAAATATAGGGAAATCAGGTTGACTAGGTGTGAGCTGTAACTGTTTCTAGGTTTGGGTCTCGATGATTGTCCCCCGGCATTAAGGGTATAAGCTCTGCCCCGTGCATGGTTGTTGTTGTTCTTTGGTCTTGGAGCATAGGTCTTAGTAGTCGCGGCTTCAGCCGAATTCGATCTAAAGGGTAGGGGTTAGTGATTCGCGGCGTACGATCATAGCCGGGAGTACGTGTGCCATACGGTTAGCTCACTGGATGTCTGTAGGTTTGGGGGAGATGACGTTTTCCGGGATGCTTTCGGGGAGTCCACGAATGTACTCCTAGATACGTTAGTGTTCTGGGTCTACCATAGTAGGGCGGAGAAGGGCGGAATGTTGGAATCCTAGTAGTATATCCAGTGATATCGTTGTAAGTGTGTCGTCGGGCATGCATCGTACTTGAACGGTTCAGAGAAGAGAGATAAGTGGGTGGGTTGTAATAGGTTGTGGTGTGTCACACGGGTGTGAATAGTGAGGCAATCTGTAGTAGTACTAAGTGATGGTCGTACTGTGGTGCGGGAAGGTCAAGGGCTCTTAAGGTCATGAGTGTGAAGATTCTCGAGTTTGAAGTTTAAGAGGGTATCGAGAGTTCGTTAACATTCACACGATTTCCAAAAACCTTATGCTGGGCGGGGCGGGGATTCTGTATACCTATTGAGGTTAGGGTGTCTTAATGTTGTACATGTCAAAGGATTTTGCACAGATAATAAATCTAAGAATCTAGTTGATTCGTAGTCATTCCATCCGATTGTTCGTTTACAAAATTTGTCGGGCAGTACTACACCCGAACGGATGCCATAGCATTTTACAGAATGTAATAATACAGTCATTTAGTCATAAGTATTCAATACGTTTTGTGGCTCCTACAACCCTGCTTTACGCAGATTTGGCAAAATGGTTATAGTTGCTATCTAGCTAGTTCTAAGTAGACTTCTGATCACTTGGAACTTCATTCCAGGTACATGTCGCATGGGTAATAGCGTTCGGCGAGTAGGTCTTGGTAACATGGCGGTGCACGGTAAAGTGCATCTTCTTCCACCTGTCTTCCTCCCAGTCGTTTGACCCACTTTTTCGTCTTCCTAGTGAAGTTTGCGGCCACCCTCTTCCAGTGGTGTAATTTGTCCTTAACCTTTCGAGCGACGGACCTCTTCATGATCCTCAGCTCCTTCTCATAGTCCTGACACTTGTACTTCAGCTCCCACGTACGATTATTCAGTTCAATTGTCTGCTCCATGACCCGTTCGTAAGCCTCGTCGATTATTCCAAAGTTTTGATTCTCGTCCTCCTCGATCCCGAATTCCTCTACTGGTGCATATTCTCCGTCGAGGTAGGTGTATTGTACTTGTTCCTCCTGAATCTAGTCTGAGTCAGACGGGTATTCTTCCATAGCTGCGCTTGGCCTATTGCTGGAGAGATCCTATAAAGCGCAAAGAGGATAAAGAATGTCTCAGTGGTTATAGTCCTGGCTAGCACTAGGTGTTTCGTTCATAAGAATGACGAAGTTTTATTCTAAGATATTGGAGAGAATTCGTGGGATTGGTTGGGTCGCCGTTGCTATAAACGCATGGGCGCGTTAACGCATGGGCGTGCTAATACTGTGGGTGCCACTACTGTTGTTGGTAAGTGTTAGATTTTTGCTGTCGAAATAGTGAGTCGTTCTAACTGGATGTTGGTTTTTCCCATTTCCATGGTCGTAGGTCATATTGTGCTTCTTACAGTCGAGGAGTTAGTACAGGCGTGAAGCCTATTCACTTATATACACAGTACCTATAATAATCTAACAGCGTAGCAAGTAGTCTTCGGTCTCGTTCCTCTCGTGGTCAGAGTTAACTAGTGTATTCCTGTTCAACATGACCCCTTTCAGGCTTCACATCATCTTTCCTTAATTGTACATAGTTGATCAGGCTATGTTAAATTAATGTCGTATGATGCAATTCCCGAACCAGTCATACCTAATGAGGAAATACTGCCTAACGGTCATAGTCTAGGCCCACTAAATGCAACCTAGTTCGCTATAACCTTAGGCTCTGATACCAATCTGTAACACCCCCAAAATCACAGTTTAGCGGAAGCAAGCTTTGGGGTGCTACTAATCAAATATCACAGCACAAAAGTAAAGTAAACGACATCTATATGCAACGTTTGTAAAATAGTTACATTTCCATACATAAAATGTTTGAAACATAACGTTTCCGGTTACAAAATGAAGTTCCCTAGAGTCCGCGTAGAAGGCGGGAGATTCTATTACATAATCATAATAAATACAAAAGATAATGCTAAGAATCTCCGTTAAATGCAAGTTCGAAATCATGCGACTCTAGCTAGGTCCTGAGGGAATCCTACTCCGTATGTGTACCTGAGATACAAAGCTAAAAAGGTCAACACGAATGTTGGTGAATCTCACAGGTTTGTAAATAACGTAAGAGTTTGAACACAAGATTTCATTAATAAGGCCCGCAGGCGTAAATCAGTTATTTGCAATACTCGCAATATAAAGTAAGTAAGTTATACCATTGCCATGAGGCTCATAATCGAAGCTTAACCCGTAAATAATAAATTTGCTCCCGTGACATGCTCGGAAATTGAGCAAGCATCAGTAACGAATAATAGTCGCCCGTTTATACAGAACGGTTCGTGGTATCGCTACTACCCCGGGCGGGGAGGGTCATTTCCCTAATGGATCCATTAACTAGTGTTCGCGCTTAAGTACATAACTAACGATATATGATGAGGAGGCTTCCCCAAATAAATGGTGAGAAAACTCATGCAATTCCGTTTGGTAAAAATGTAAATCAGTACTCGTGTTCATAAAAATAAGCAATGTATCTCACCCCGTAAGTAAAACAGTAAAACAGTAAAAGTGGGGCTATGAGACTCACCTGAGTCCAGTAAGTACATATGCGTAATCAACCAGGTAAAGCAGTTGTAAGTCTGTGTATCGATTTTCAGAACCCTGCAACCTTCTGGCGTGCGTAACGCACAAGGTTGTAAGTAAACTAGTAAACGAGTTGGTGTCTTAAGAGATCACCCATGCTAGTTGTCCACTCAACTAGGACATGTCCAAGTGTTTGTTAGTAAACCGTTTGCATTTTGAAAACAAGTATGGCCCGTTAGTGACGGTTTGTAAAAATAATCCGGGTGTGGTATCATTATGTATGTCGTTTTATTAAAAAAATCGTATCTAGGATTTAAATTCGGAAAATTGGTCAAGTCGGGTTATGGACTGAAATAGTGGTGCAAATTGAGTTCGCGGTGCGAGCCGAGTTCGGCTCGCAAGGCAGTAGGCTTCGAACTGAACTCAGTTCGCAACACAAGGTTCGGTTCGCAAGTCGACTCGCAGGTCAACTCGCAGGTCAGCTCGCAAGTCCACTCGCAGGTCCACTCGCAAGTCAACTCGCAGGTCGACTCGCAAGTCAACTCGCAGCTCGGCTCGCAGGTCAACTCGCAGGTCGGCTCGCAGGTCAACTCGTAAGTCGAATCGCAAGCCTACCCGCAGGTGGGTTCGGTTCGCCGTTGGGTTCGCGAGTTCAATCTTCGGTTCGCAATTGGATTCGCCTCGCAGGACGAACAGATCTTGGTTCGCAGAATGAGCTGTTCGAACACTTTTTCATAAAAACGCATTTTCAAGTCAATTTTTGGGCAAATCTTTGTTGAGTAAACGTTCTAGCATGTAAATAAAAGCTTTACAAGTAATCACATCGAGTTTTAAGGCGTTTCATACCAAGAATCGAAAATGGAGATGATGAAGGTGAGGTAGAAGATGATGGCGGTCCTTGTGCTTTCTCTCGTTGATGATGATGAACAATTTTGATGACGGTGGCGTTGCTCTTGCTGCTGATTCGAAGGAAGAAAAGGGGAAAGAAAATAGAGGGTTTTGAAAATGTAAGTGTGTGTGTGTGTGTTTGTGAATAAAATGGAAGGATTTGAAGGATGGAGGAGTTTTAAAGGAGATGGGTCATGGGTCGGGTTGAGGCTTGGATCCGCGGGTTTGGGCTAACCCATTTGGGTCTAGATCTCGTGAACTCGTTGCTCCGATTTTTATGTTATATTCCGCGATTGTTTAAATGTCATTCCGTGTTTCGTGTTTAAGTATATCCAAAATATTTTAATAGAAATGTTTTATTAAAACACTAATTAATGAGTTATAAAATTATAATTTGAATTGTTTTCGCTTGACTCACGTGCTTCGTGCGTGTTTGTCGTGTACAGGGTGTTTTTATCAATGAGAAATACTTGGAATTTATTTTCACAATATATTATTGAAAAATCACGTTTGTTTGGATAAGTCCACCTTGTTATAAAGTTTTGTCACCAACGTCCATTTATTAATGTCGGACATTGTCCGGTTCATAAGTGTACGATTTAAATTAGATCACGTAAGCGTGCCCGTATTCACACCATAATGTTACCTTTATTTAGGGTATTATAAAACTAAATACCCGAAATTTCAAGTAGTTTCGATGCTAATTGAAGTCCTAAATTGGCGGGTGTTACATTCTCCCCTTGTTAGAATAATTTCGTCCCGAAATTAGCTTGTAGTCGTGGTGTCAGTAGGAGTATAGTTTATGAACAAATGTGAGTATCTCAGTCTCATTTGGTTTTCTTGTTCCCAGGTGAATTCAGGAACACGCCTCAAATTCAACCTGACTTTAGTAATGGGAATACGACTTCATTTCAGTTCCGTGACCTCACGGTTTTATGATTTCCATAGGTTCCTCGACAGAATGAGGATCGTCATCAATTTGTGCTTCGTCGAGCAGTAAGGTTTGTGTCTCATCAGACCGGCATTTCTTTAAGTTAGAAATGGGGAAAAATGGGATGTACGCTACTGAGTTCGGGAGGTAGCTGCAATCGATAAGTCATTGGACCAATTCTTTACCAAAGTTCTGTTCTGTCATTAACAAGGCAGCTAATCGATCAAATAAGGCTCAATTCCTAGTTTGCCTAGTTGTAGTTACACGTTCACGGGTCGTTGTTGGTTAAATCCCGTAGTTGCTTAAATGTCATTTCGCGTTATATGGTACCGTATATTTGGAATCTATTCGAGGAAGTAGTACGTACGTTTCCTAAAAAGGTGTTGAAGTATCCTTAGTGTTGTCATAAATGTCTTCGGTTCCCTTCCTCCCCCTTGTTAGAATAGGAGAAAGAGAGAGAGATACTAACGTGTGTAAACCGTCACGTCCTATGAACGGGGTCGGTCGGGAGATCAGTGGGGTATAGTTACAATTTGTACTAGTAGTCTATAGTAGCTTGTGATTTATACCGCATTCGTACTAGTGATGATAGTCTGTAATGTCGGAGATGGAATTATTTCTAGAGGTATAACGTACCTGTAGTAGTGTTCGTGTCATGCTTGGCCTCAGGGATGCCGTCTGTAGTAGTTGGTGATGGACAATTTATCTTTTTTTTTTATGCCCAGCATTTCCACACTTGAAGCACAACCCCATTGTCTCCGAGCTTGTGTCCTTTCGGGGGAATTTACAATTCTGGACCTGGTGTCCATACGCGTTGCATCTGCCGCAAGGAGGGAGGCATTGTCCCTTATGATGGTGTTTGAATCGGGAGCAGTAGGGTAGATTTCCCTTATACGCTTTCCACTTAGATTCAGTAGTGGGAGTTTGAGTTATCTTTGCCCTTTTAATCCGGGGCTGAGTAATGTCTGTGTTGGAGCTTCCTCCCGGGTTCTTTTTGAGGGTTACCAGTTGAGCTTCGGTGTCCTTTTCCACAGGGACGCTAGCTTGGGCTTTTTGTGATAATGAGTCAGAAACTAACTGGAGCATATCTCCCAGCGTTGGGCACAAGTACCTTAATTGTTCCCAATAGAATTCTAAGGTTCGCAGACGCAGTCCTTGCTCGTGGGTGAGTAGGCGTAGACCGGTGATTTCCTCCTGGACAGTAGTTAGTTGGTTGCGTAATGCCTTCATCGTTTCGTCAGTATGCTTAGAGTGGTCAGTGTTTACATTGACAATGATCGGAGCGGTAACCGTAGGAGGAGTGGTGATGGTAGTGGTCGTGATATGGTTATCAGTAGTAGGGTTTGAAAGAGAGTCACTCTTGGAAAGATTCACTAAGTGTCGATGATCATATACTCTGAAAAGTTCTATCTCACCACCTTCCACTTCATCATCAGCTTCAAAAATCAATATCAGCTGGATATATCTTTTTACGCAGTCGTCTTCCTGTTCTTTGACTTCTTTCTTTTAACTTGATAGTCCTACCGACTCTTGGCTTAATACGTTCAAATTTCATTGACCAACCTTCAGTCTTGATTATCTTTTCGACATACCTTCCATAAGGATCATTACTAGGGTTCTTCATCTCCAATCTAGCCAAGTCTCGAATTTCAAACCTTGGTAAAGAACTGAAGACTGCAAGCTTTCGTTCAAAATATTGAACTCCATCATATCTTTTGATTGCAAAAAGCTTTAGATCTACGTCATAATACCATCCTATTATACCTTTCTTAGGTACACGTTTCCGAGTAATATCAACATCTGATATCGAAGTCTTTGCCTTTTTCTTCTTCTCCAAAGGCTAAAACATCGGTTTATCTTTATGACTATCAGGAAGATTTTCTTCAGAATCAGAATCAGTTGATTCATTTAGATATTCATCCAAATTTATAACTCTTTCTTCTTCTTCATTGGAATAACCACATTAGTCCTTGAAGAGTTTATGATATGTTCATCAATATCAGCATCAAGATCAACACCTTCAACTAACCCAACATCAGTAATAGAAATCCAATCTTCAGGAGGTACAAATTCACCTTCCTCTAGATCATAATCAACTTCAACTTCGACCTCATCGATAATCTCAATATCAGAATCACTTTCAACATTCTTTTCTGTAATCATTTTATATAACATGAATTAGATAATATAATATAAATCCTTTCATTGACTACCCTGAATCAATCTAAGAATTTCCTTATTTATCTCAATCGTATAATCACAACTAATCATTAATCTTATATAATTTTAACTTGTTATATAAAACCGCAAGTCAAAATCTTATACCAACTTAACTTATATACTTACAAAAACATTAATCTTTCAAAGATTATAAATAATATTACAATCAATATAAAGTTACAAAAGTATATCAGTTTCAAATTACAAAACATAACTACTTCTCACCAGCTCCACTTCCACTTGCACCTGCACCAGCATCAGCAGACTCAGACTCAGACTCCCCCTGAATCATAGCTTGCTCACTAGTCTTTGAAGGACCAGCTGGCTCATTATCTTTCTGTGCATTGGGATCATCATCTCTATCATCACGTTGCTTCTTTCTCAGCTCTTCCTCTTTGCACGACTCATGATATGCTAGGATCTCCCCCTGAGATGGCTTGTCCTTGTATAGATTCAGAACTAATCTCTCATGCCGATCAAGCTTTCTCTGGTTATCCTCAGCATCTCTGAGCAACATCTTATGTGCCTTCAACAGGTCATTGTATGCCTGACCCTGAGTCGTAAAAGCTTTGGCAAGAGTCACATGCTGAGCTTCGAGAGTATGAACGCGAGATTCCAAGCTGTTCAAATGCATCACTCAGCAAGCCCGCAGCAATACGACTAGCCTTGTTAGTTGGAAACCGGGAAGTAGGAGTAGTAGAAGCAGGCACCTATAAATAACTTAAATCAGTAAAAGTCACAGATAATCTGTCCCAATCTCTGATTAAATAAGAAGTATTAACATAATATGTATCTCTAACCTTCTCAGAGGTCTCAGAAATAGTAGCAGTCAATCATTGCCTCTTAGGTTTAGCTTGAGAAGGCTGTCTTTCCCTAGCAACTGTTATAGAAAATATCTATCTCAGTCTATAGAGTTGAATTTATAGCATACTACAAAGGATTATAAGTATAAAAAGTTACCCGGCCGAGACAAATCCCTAATAGTTAATTGGGTAGTAGTAGAGCGTATTCGCTTCCTGCGTGATGTGTAACACCCCCAAAATCACAGTTTAGCGGAAGCAAGCTTTGGGGTGCTACTAATCAAATATCACAGCACAAAAGTAAAGTAAACGACATCTATATGCAACGTTTGTAAAATAGTTACATTTCCAAACATAAAATGTTTGAAACATAATGTTTCCGGTTACAAAATGAAGTTCCCTAGAGTCCGCGTAGAAGGCGGGAGATTCTATTACATAATCATAATAAATACAAAAGATAATGCTAAGAATCTCCGTTAAATGCAAGTTCGAAATCATGCGACTCTAGCTAGGTCCTGAGGGAATCCTACTCCGTATGTGTACCTGAGATACAAAACTAAAAAGGTCAACATGAATGTTGGTGAATCTCACAGGTTTGTAAATAACGTAAGAGTTTGAACACAAGATTTCATTAATAAGGCCCGCAGGCGTAAATCAGTTATTTGCAATACTCGCAATATAAAGTAAGTAAGTTATACCATTGCCATGAGGCTCATAATCGAAGCTTAACCCGTAAATAATAAATTTGCTCCCGTGACATGCTCGGAAATTGAGCAAGCATCAGTAACGAATAATAGTCGCCCGTTTATACAGATCGGTTCGTGGTATCGCTACTACCCCGGGCGGGGAGGGTCATTTCCCTAATGGATCCATTAACTAGTGTTCGCGCTTAAGTACATAACTAACGATATATGATAAGGAGGCTTCCCCAAATAAATGGTGAGAAAACTCATGCAATTCCGTTTGGTAAACATGTAAATCAGTACTCGTGTTCATAAAAATAAGCAATGTATCTCACCCCGTAAGTAAAACAGTAAAACAGTAAAAGTGGGGCTATGAGACTCACCTGAGTCCAGTAAGTACGTATGCATAATCAACCAGGTAAAGCGGTTGTAAGTCTGTGTATCGATTTTCAGAACCCTGCAACCTTCTGGCGTGCGTAACGCACAAGGTTTTAAGTAAACTAGTAAACGAGTTGGTGTCTTAAGAGATCACCCATGCTAGTTGTCCACTCAACTAGGACATGTCCAAGTGTTTGTTAGTAAACCGTTTGCATTTTGAAAACAAGTATGGCCCGTTGGTGACGGTTTGTAAAAATAATCCGGGTGTGGTATCATTATGTATGTCGTTTTATTAAAAAAATCGTATCTAGGATTTAAATTCGGAAAATTGGTCAAGTCGGGTTATGGACTGAAATAGTGGTGCAAATTGAGTTCGTGGTGCGAGCCGAGTTCGGCTCGCAAGGCAGTAGGCTTCGAACTGAACTCAGTTCGCAACACAAGGTTCGGTTCGCAAGTCGACTCGCAGGTCAACTCGCAGGTCAGCTCGCAAGTCCACTCGCAGGTCGACTCGCAAGTCAACTCGCAGGTCGACTCGCAAGTCAACTCGCAGGTCGGCTCGCAGGTCAACTCGTAGGTCGAATCGCAAGCCTACCCACAGGTGGGTTCGGTTCGCCGTTGGGTTCGCGAGTTCAATCTTCGGTTCGCAATTGGATTCGCCTCGCAGGACGAACAGATCTTGGTTCGCAGAACGAGCTGTTCGAACACTTTTTCATAAAAACGCATTTTCAAGTCAATTTTTGGGCAAATCTTTGTTGAGTAAACGTTCTAGCATGTAAATAAAAGCTTTACAAGTAATCACATCGAGTTTTAAGGCGTTTCATACCAAGAATCGAAAATGGAGATGATGAAGGTGAGGTAGAAGATGATGGCGGTCCTTGTGCTTTCTCTCGTTGATGATGATGAACGATTTTGATGACGGTGGCGTTGCTCTTGCTGCTGATTCGAAGGAAGAAAAGGGGAAAGAAAAGAGAGGGTTTTGGAAATGTAAGTGTGTGTGTGTTTGTGAATAAAATGGAAGGATTTGAAGGATGGAGGAGTTTTAAAGGAGATGGGTCATGGGTAGGGTTGAGGCTTGGATCCGCGGGTTTGGGCTAACCCATTTGGGTCTCGATCTCGTGAACTCGTTGCTCTGATTTTTATGTTATATTCTGCGATTGTTTAAATGTCGTTCCGTGTTTCGTGTTTAAGTATATCCAAAATATTTTAATAGAAATGTTTTATCAAAACACTAATTAATGAGTTATAAAATTATAATTTGAATTGTTTTCGCTTGACTCACGTGCTTCGTGCGTGTTTGTCGTGTACAGGGTATTTTTATCAATGAGAAATACTTGGAATTTATTTTCACAATATATTATTGAAAAATCACGTTTGTTTGGATAAGTCCACCTTGAAATAAAGTTTTGTCACCAACGTCCATTTATTAATGTCGGACATTGTCCGGTTCATAAGTGTACGATTTAAATTAGATCACGTAAGCGTGCCCGTATTCACACCATAATGTTACCTTTATTTAGGGTATTATAAAACTAAATACCCGAAATTTCAAGTAGTTTCGATACTAATTGAAGTCCTAAATTGGCGGGTGTTACATTCTCCCCTTGTTAGAATAATTTCGTCCCGAAATTAGCTTGTAGTCGTGGTGTCAGTAGGAGTATAGTTTATGAACAAATGTGAGTATCTCAGTCTCATTTGGTTTTCTTGTTCCCAGGTGAATTCAGGAACACGCCTCAAATTCAACCTGACTTTAGTAATGGGAATACGACTTCATTTCAGTTCCGTGACCTCGCGGTTTTATGATTTCCATAGGTTCCTCGACAGAATGAGGATCATCATCAATTTGTGCTTCGTCGAGCGGTAAGGTTTGTGTCTCATCAGACCGGCATTTCTTTAAGTTAGAAATGGGGAAAAATGGGATGTACGCTACTGAGTTCGGGAGGTAGCTGCAGTCGATAAGTCATTGGACCAATTCTTTACCAAAGTTCTGTTCTGTCATTGACAAGGCAGCTAATCGATCAAATAAGGCTCAATTCCTAGTTTGCCTAGTTGTAGTTACACGTTCACGGGTCGTTGTCGGTTAAATCCCGTAGTTGCTTAAATGTCATTTCGCGTTATATGGTACGGTATATTTGGAATCTACACGAGGAAGTAGTACGTACGTTTCCTAAAAAGGTGTTGAAGTATCCTTAGTGTTGTCATAAATGTCTTCGGTTCCCTTCCTCGCCCTTGTTAGAATAGGAGAAAGAGAGAGAGATACTAATGTGTGTAAACCGTCACGTCCTATGAACGGGGTCGGTCGGGAGATCAGTGGGGTATAGTTACAATTTGTACTAGTAGTCTATAGTAGCTTGTGATTTATACCGCATTCGTACTAGTGATGATAGTCTGTAATGTCGGAGATGGAATTATTTCTAGAGGTATAACGTACCTGTAGTAGTGTTCGTGTCATGCTTGGCCTCAGGGATGCCGTCTGTAGTAGTTGGTGATGGACAATTTATCTTTTTTTTTTATGCCCAGCATTTCCACACTTGAAGCACAACCCCATTGTCTCCGAGCTTGTGTCCTTTCGGGGGAATTTACAATTCTGGACCTGGTGTCCATACGCGTTGCATCTGCCGCAAGGAGGGAGGCATTGTCCCTTATGATGGTGTTTGCATCGGGAGCAGTAGGGTAGATTTCCCTTATACGCTTTCCACTTAGATTCAGTAGTGGGGGTTTGAGTTATCTTTGCCCTTTTAATCCGGGGCTGAGTAATGTCTGTGTTGGAGCTTCCTCCCGGGTTCTTTTTGAGGGTTACCAGTTGAGCTTCGGTGTCCTTTTCCACAGGGACGCTAGCTTGGGCTTTTTGTGATAATGAGTCAGAAACTAACTGGAGCATATCTCCCAGCGTTGGGCACAAGTACCTTAATTGTTCCCAATAGAATTCTAAGGTTCGCAGACGCAGTCCTTGCTCGTGGGTGAGTAGGCGTAGACCGGTGATTTCCTCCTGGACAGTAGTTAGTTGGTTGCGTACTGCCTTCATCGTTTCGTCAGTATGCTTAGAGTGGTCAGTGTTTACATTGACAATGATCGGAGCGGTAACCGTAGGAGGAGTGGTGATGGTAGTGGTCATGATATGGTTATCAGTAGTAGGGTTTGAAAGGGAGTCTGCTCGGGTTAGTTGGGTAAGTTCTGTGACTATGGTCTGAGATGGAAAATCTCGGAGTCCTGTCGGGTGTGCCGTTTCTTCCAGCGGTTCTTCACTCACTGGCTCGATGTCTCCTTCGAGAGTAAGTAGGTAAGGGAACATGGTCCGGTCCTCACCGTGTTGGTCATCATCGGACATGTGGCTACCAGCGGAGTAATCTGTCATTTCCTACGAAATAGGTGGGGGGGGGGGGCTATCAACACAAAGTTTTGACGTTGGCATTATGTATGGTATAATAGTACTTATGGGGTCGCGAGCATAAGCTGTAATCTAGTGAAAACAATAAAAGAAAAAATGATTCCCTCCGAACAGACGACCTGTGGTGCAGTTTTTGGACAGACGACACATAATGATGGTAGTCCAGTGGGTCCCGGTCCCAACCAGTGAGATATATTGGAAAAAGTCTGTTTGTTACGTTCCTGATGTACCGAATTTTTACATCTGCCAGCTTGTCCTAGGTCGTGCCTATGATCTATAACGGTGGATCATTAAGTAGTCAGCTAGATTTATCAGTCATAAAATATAGGGAAATCAGGTTGACTAGGTGTGAGCTGTAACTGTTTCTAGGTTTGGGTCTCGATGATTGTCCCCCGGCATTAAGGGTATAAGCTCTGCCCCGTGCATGGTTGTTGTTGTTCTTTGGTCTTGGAGCATAGGTCTTAGTAGTCGCGGCTTCAGCCGAATTCGATCTAAAGGGTAGGGGTTAGTGATTCGCGGCGTACGATCATAGCCGGGAGTACGTGTGCCATACGGTTAGCTCACTGGATGTCTGTAGGTTTGGGGGAGATGACGTTTTCCGGGATGCTTTCGGGGAGTCCACGAATGTACTCCTAGATACGTTAGTGTTCTGGGTCTACCATAGTAGGGCGGAGAAGGGCGGAATGTTGGAATCCTAGTAGTATATCCAGTGATATCGTTGTAAGTGTGTCGTCGGGCATGCATCATACTTGAACGGTTCAGAGAAGAGAGATAAGTGGGTGGGTTGTAATAGGTTGTGGTGTGTCACACGGGTGTGAATAGTGAGGCAATCTGTAGTAGTACTAAGTGATGGTCGTACTGTGGTGCGGGAAGGTCAAGGGCTCTTAAGGTCATGAGTGTGAAGATTCTCGAGTTTGAAGTTTAAGAGGGTATCGAGAGTTCGTTAACATTCACACGATTTCCAAAAACCTTATGCTGGGCGGGGCGGGGATTCTGTATACCTATTGAGGTTAGGGTGTCTTAATGTTGTACATGTCAAAGGATTTTGCACAGATAATAAATCTAAGAATCTAGTTGATTCGTAGTCATTCCATCCGATTGTTCGTTTACAAAATTTGTCGGGCAGTACTACACCCGAACGGATGCCATAGCATTTTACAGAATGTAATAATACAGTCATTTAGTCATAAGTATTCAATACATTTTGTGGCTCCTACAACCCTGCTTTACGCAGATTTGGCAAAATGGTTATAGTTGCTATCTAGCTAGTTCTAAGTAGACTTCTGATCACTTGGAACTTCATTCCAGGTACATGTCGCATGGGTAATAGCGTTCGGCGAGTAGGTCTTGGTAACATGGCGGTGCACGGTAAAGTGCATCTTCTTCCACCTGTCTTCCTCCCAGTCGTTTGACCCACTTTTTCGTCTTCCTAGTGAAGTTTGCGGCCACCCTCTTCCAGTGGTGTAATTTGTCCTTAACCTTTCGAGCGACGGACCTCTTCATGATCCTCAGCTCCTTCTCATAGTCCTGACACTTGTACTTCAGCTCCCACGTACGATTATTCAGTTCAATTGTCTGCTCCATGACCCGTTCGTAAGCCTCGTCGATTATTCCAAAGTTTTGATTCTCGTCCTCCTCGATCCCGAATTCCTCTACTGGTGCATATTCTCCGTCGAGGTAGGTGTATTGTACTTGTTCCTCCTGAATCTGGTCTGAGTCAGACGGGTATTCTTCCATAGCTGCGCTTGGCCTATTGCTGGAGAGATCCTATAAAGCGCAAAGAGGATAAAGAATGTCTCAGTGGTTATAGTCCTGGCTAGCACTAGGTGTTTCGTTCATAAGAATGACGAAGTTTTATTCTAAGATATTGGAGAGAATTCGTGGGATTGGTTGGGTCGCCGTTGCTATAAACGCATGGGCGCGTTAACGCATGGGCGTGCTAATACTGTGGGTGCCACTACTGTTGTTGGTAAGTGTTAGATTTTTGCTGTCGAAATAGTGAGTCGTTCTAACTGGATGTTGGTTTTTCCCATTTCCATGGTCGTAGGTCATATTGTGCTTCTTACAGTCGAGGAGTTAGTACAGGCGTGAAGCCTATTCACTTATATACACAGTACCTATAATAATCTAACAGCGTAGCAAGTAGTCTTCGGTCTCGTTCCTCTCGTGGTCAGAGTTAACTAGTGTATTCCTGTTCAACATGACCCCTTTCAGGCTTCACATCATCTTTCCTTAATTGTACATAGTTGATCAGGCTATGTTAAATTAATGTCGTATGATGCAATTCCCGAACCAGTCATACCTAATGAGGAAATACTGCCTAACGGTCATAGTCTAGGCCCACTAAATGCAACCTAGTTCGCTATAACCTTAGGCTCTGATACCAATCTGTAACACCCCCAAAATCACAGTTTAGCGGAAGCAAGCTTTGGGGTGCTACTAATCAAATATCACAGCACAAAAGTAAAGTAAACGACATCTATATGCAACGTTTGTAAAATAGTTACATTTCCATACATAAAATGTTTGAAACATAACGTTTCCGGTTACAAAATGAAGTTCCCTAGAGTCCGCGTAGAAGGCGGGAGATTCTATTACATAATCATAATAAATACAAAAGATAATGCTAAGAATCTCCGTTAAATGCAAGTTCGAAATCATGCGACTCTAGCTAGGTCCTGAGGGAATCCTACTCCGTATGTGTACCTGAGATACAAAGCTAAAAAGGTCAACACGAATGTTGGTGAATCTCACAGGTTTGTAAATAACGTAAGAGTTTGAACACAAGATTTCATTAATAAGGCCCGCAGGCGTAAATCAGTTATTTGCAATACTCGCAATATAAAGTAAGTAAGTTATACCATTGCCATGAGGCTCATAATCGAAGCTTAACCCGTAAATAATAAATTTGCTCCCGTGACATGCTCGGAAATTGAGCAAGCATCAGTAACGAATAATAGTCGCCCGTTTATACAGAACGGTTCGTGGTATCGCTACTACCCCGGGCGGGGAGGGTCATTTCCCTAATGGATCCATTAACTAGTGTTCGCGCTTAAGTACATAACTAACGATATATGATGAGGAGGCTTCCCCAAATAAATGGTGAGAAAACTCATGCAATTCCGTTTGGTAAAAATGTAAATCAGTACTCGTGTTCATAAAAATAAGCAATGTATCTCACCCCGTAAGTAAAACAGTAAAACAGTAAAAGTGGGGCTATGAGACTCACCTGAGTCCAGTAAGTACATATGCGTAATCAACCAGGTAAAGCAGTTGTAAGTCTGTGTATCGATTTTCAGAACCCTGCAACCTTCTGGCGTGCGTAACGCACAAGGTTGTAAGTAAACTAGTAAACGAGTTGGTGTCTTAAGAGATCACCCATGCTAGTTGTCCACTCAACTAGGACATGTCCAAGTGTTTGTTAGTAAACCGTTTGCATTTTGAAAACAAGTATGGCCCGTTAGTGACGGTTTGTAAAAATAATCCGGGTGTGGTATCATTATGTATGTCGTTTTATTAAAAAAATCGTATCTAGGATTTAAATTCGGAAAATTGGTCAAGTCGGGTTATGGACTGAAATAGTGGTGCAAATTGAGTTCACGGTGCGAGCCGAGTTCGGCTCGCAAGGCAGTAGGCTTCGAACTGAACTCAGTTCGCAACACAAGGTTCGGTTCGCAAGTCGACTCGCAGGTCAACTCGCAGGTCAGCTCGCAAGTCCACTAGCAGGTCCACTCGCAAGTCAACTCGCAGGTCGACTCGCAAGTCAACTCGCAGCTCGGCTCGCAGGTCAACTCGCAGGTCGGCTCGCAGGTCAACTCGTAGGTCGAATCGCAAGCCTACCCGCAGGTGGGTTCGGTTCGCCGTTGGGTTCGCGAGTTCAATCTTCGGTTCGCAATTGGATTCGCCTCGCAGGACGAACAGATCTTGGTTCGCAGAACGAGCTGTTCGAACACTTTTTCATAAAAACGCATTTTTCAAGTCAATTTTTGGGCAAATCTTTGTTGAGTAAACGTTCTAGCATGTAAATAAAAGCTTTACAAGTAATCACATCGAGTTTTAAGGCGTTTCATACCAAGAATCGAAAATGGAGATGATGAAGGTGAGGTAGAAGATGATGGTGGTCCTTGTGCTTTCTCTCGTTGATGATGATGAACAATTTTGATGACGGTGGCGTTGCTCTTGCTGCTGATTCGAAGGAAGAAAAGGGGAAAGAAAATAGAGGGTTTTGAAAATGTAAGTGTGTGTGTGTGTGTTTGTGAATAAAATGGAAGGATTTGAAGGATGGAGGAGTTTTAAAGGAGATGGGTCATGGGTCGGGTTGAGGCTTGGATCCGCGGGTTTGGGCTAACCCATTTGGGTCTAGATCTCGTGAACTCGTTGCTCTGATTTTTATGTTATATTCCGCGATTGTTTAAATGTCGTTCCGTGTTTCGTGTTTAAGTATATCCAAAATATTTTAATAGAAATGTTTTATTAAAACACTAATTAATGAGTTATAAAATTATAATTTGAATTGTTTTCGCTTGACTCACGTGCTTCGTGCGTGTTTGTCGTGTACAGGGTGTTTTTATCAATGAGAAATACTTGGAATTTATTTTCACAATATATTATTGAAAAATCACGTTTGTTTGGATAAGTCCACCTTGTTATAAAGTTTTGTCACCAACGTCCATTTATTAATGTCGGACATTGTCCGGTTCATAAGTGTACGATTTAAATTAGATCACGTAAGCGTGCCCGTATTCACACCATAATGTTACCTTTATTTAGGGTATTATAAAACTAAATACCCGAAATTTCAAGTAGTTTCGATGCTAATTGAAGTCCTAAATTGGCGGGTGTTACATTCTCCCCTTGTTAGAATAATTTCGTCCCGAAATTAGCTTGTAGTCGTGGTGTCAGTAGGAGTATAGTTTATGAACAAATGTGAGTATCTCAGTCTCATTTGGTTTTCTTGTTCCCAGGTGAATTCAGGAACACGCCTCAAATTCAACCTGACTTTAGTAATGGGAATACGACTTCATTTCAGTTCCGTGACCTCACGGTTTTATGATTTCCATAGGTTCCTCGACAGAATGAGGATCGTCATCAATTTGTGCTTCGTCGAGCAGTAAGGTTTGTGTCTCATCAGACCGGCATTTCTTTAAGTTAGAAATGGGGAAAAATGGGATGTACGCTACTGAGTTCGGGAGGTAGCTGCAATCGATAAGTCATTGGACCAATTCTTTACCAAAGTTCTGTTCTGTCATTAACAAGGCAGCTAATCGATCAAATAAGGCTCAATTCCTAGTTTACCTAGTTGTAGTTACACGTTCACGGGTCGTTGTTGGTTAAATCCCGTAGTTGCTTAAATGTCATTTCGCGTTATATGGTACCGTATATTTGGAATCTATTCGAGGAAGTAGTACGTACGTTTCCTAAAAAGGTGTTGAAGTATCCTTAGTGTTGTCATAAATGTCTTCGGTTCCCTTCCTCCCCCTTGTTAGAATAGGAGAAAGAGAGAGAGATACTAACGTGTGTAAACCGTCACGTCCTATGAACGGGGTCGGTCGGGAGATCAGTGGGGTATAGTTACAATTTGTACTAGTAGTCTATAGTAGCTTGTGATTTATACCGCATTCGTACTAGTGATGATAGTCTGTAATGTCGGAGATGGAATTATTTCTAGAGGTATAACGTACCTGTAGTAGTGTTCGTGTCATGCTTGGCCTCAGGGATGCCGTCTGTAGTAGTTGGTGATGGACAATTTATCTTTTTTTTTTATGCCCAGCATTTCCACACTTGAAGCACAACCCCATTGTCTCCGAGCTTGTGTCCTTTCGGGGGAATTTACAATTCTGGACCTGGTGTCCATACGCGTTGCATCTGCCGCAAGGAGGGAGGCATTGTCCCTTATGATGGTGTTTGCATCGGGAGCAGTAGGGTAGATTTCCCTTATACGCTTTCCACTTAGATTCAGTAGTGGGAGTTTGAGTTATCTTTGCCCTTTTAATCTGGGGCTGAGTAATGTCTGTGTTGGAGCTTCCTCCCGGGTTCTTTTTGAGGGTTACCAGTTGAGCTTCGGTGTCCTTTTCCACAGGGACGCTAGCTTGGGCTTTTTGTGATAATGAGTCAGAAACTAATTGGAGCATATCTCCCAGCGTTGGGCACAAGTACCTTAATTGTTCCCAATAGAATTCTAAGGTTCGCAGACGCAGTCCTTGCTCGTGGGTGAGTAGGCGTAGACCGGTGATTTCCTCCTGGACAGTAGTTAGTTGGTTGCGTAATGCCTTCATCGTTTCGTCAGTATGCTTAGAGTGGTCAGTGTTTACATTGACAATGATCGGAGCGGTAACCGTAGGAGGAGTGGTGATGGTAGTGGTCGTGATATGGTTATCAGTAGTAGGGTTTGAAAGAGAGTCACTCTTGGAAAGATTCACTAAGTGTCGATGATCATATACTCTGAAAAGTTCTATCTCACCACCTTCCACTTCATCATCAGCTTCAAAAATCAATATCAGCTGGATATATCTTTTTACGCAGTCGTCTTCCTGTTCTTTGACTTCTTTCTTTTAACTTGATAGTCCTACCGACTCTTGGCTTAATACGTTCAAATTTCATTGACCAACCTTCAGTCTTGATTATCTTTTCGACATACCTTCCATAAGGATCATTACTAGGGTTCTTCATCTCCAATCTAGCCAAGTCTCGAATTTCAAACCTTGGTAAAGAACTGAAGACTGCAAGCTTTCGTTCAAAATATTGAACTCCATCATATCTTTTGATTGCAAAAAGCTTCAGATCTACGTCATAATACCATCCTATTATACCTTTCTTAGGTACACGTTTCCGAGTAATATCAACATCTGATATCGAAGTCTTTGCCTTTTTCTTCTTCTCCAAAGGCTAAAACATCGGATTATCTTTATGACTATCAGGAAGATTTTCTTCAGAATCAGAATCAGTTGATTCATTTAGATATTCATCCAAATTTATAACTCTTTCTTCTTCTTCATTGGAATAACCACATTAGTCCTTGAAGAGTTTATGATATGTTCATCAATATCAGCATCAAGATCAACACCTTCAACTAACCCAACATCAGTAATAGAAATCCAATCTTCAGGAGGTACAAATTCACCTTCCTCTAGATCATAATCAACTTCAACTTCGACCTCATCGATAATCTCAATATCAGAATCACTTTCAACATTCTTTTCTGTAATCATTTTATATAACATGAATTAGATAATATAATATAAATCCTTTCATTGACTACCCTGAATCAATCTAAGAATTTCCTTATTTATCTCAATCGTATAATCACAACTAATCATTAATCTTATATAATTTTAACTTGTTATATAAAACCGCAAGTCAAAATCTTATACCAACTTAACTTATATACTTACAAAAACATTAATCTTTCAAAGATTATAAATAATATTACAATCAATATAAAGTTACAAAAGTATATCAGTTTCAAATTACAAAACATAACTACTTCTCACCAGCTCCACTTCCACTTGCACCTGCACCAGCATCAGCAGACTCAGACTCAGACTCCCCCTGAATCATAGCTTGCTCACTAGTCTTTGAAGGACCAGCTGGCTCATTATCTTTCTGTGCATTGGGATCATCATCTCTATCATCACGTTGCTTCTTTCTCAGCTCTTCCACTTTGCACAACGCATGATATGCCAGTATCTCCCCCTGAGATGGCTTGTCCTTGTATAGATTCAGAACTAATCTCTCATGTCGATCAAGCTTTCTCTGGTTATCCTCAGCATCTCTGAGCAACATCTTATGTGCCTTCAACAGGTCATTGTATGCCTAACCTTGAGTCGTAAAAGCTTTGGCAAGAGTCACATGCTGAGCTTCGAGAGTATGAATGCGAGATTCCAAGTTGTTCAAATGCATCACTCAGCAAGCCCGCAGCAATACGACTAGCCTTGTTAGTTGGAAACCGGGAAGTAGGAGTAGTAGAAGCAGGCACCTATAAATAACTTAAATCAGTAAAAGTCACAGATAATCTATCCCAATCTCTGATTAAGTAAGCAGTATTAACATAATATGTATCTCTAACCTTCTCAGAGGTCTCAGAAATAGTAGCAGTCAATCATTGCCTCTTAGGTTTAGCCTGAGAAGGCTGTCTTTCCCTAGCAACTGTTATAGAAAATATCTATCTCAGTCTATAGAGTTGAATTTATAGCATACTACAAAGGATTATAAGTATAAAAAGTTACCCGGCCGAGACAAATCCCCAATAGTTAATTGGGTAATAGTAAAGCGTATTCGCTTCCTTCGTGATGTCACAAGAGGTGTGTCTTCTTCGTCCTCTGAATCCTCATCAATCAAATGATAATCAGGATCCTTCTCATCGGCTTTATTCTTGCCCTTGTTGGCTGGATCCATGAATACCCTTGATCCTTTCTTGATCATACCCAAAGGAATACCCGTAGGAAACCTGGGTCGAGGATCAGTATCATCATCAATTTTCTCATCATTAGAATCAGATGTCGTGGCACCCTCTTTACCCAAACTAGTAGATGTCCCAGCATCCAGTCCAGCGTGCCTCAAATTGCCCTCAAGTCTAACAACCTCTGGGCCAACATCCTCCTGTGATGTAGTATATTTAAACTTTTATGATTAGATATTAATTTCTATCATCTAAGTTTCAATATAAGTATAAAATTAAGTACCTGAGGTTGATAATCCTCGATCGCTTGAAGTACTGGGTTGGTAACATCATTTTGATGTCCCAGTACATCCTGCACAACCTGCGTTGCAATCTCAGGAATAACATGTTGTTCCTGCTAACCAACTTGTATCAAAACATCCTCGATCAGCTCCTGAGGCTCAGCTGCAAGTTGAGGTTGTGGTGGTGCTTGAGCTTGAGGTTGAGCTCCTGCATCCATCCAACCATTGTTGGCCGGAGCAACATAATTCTTATCACAAGCTTCCGACTTTATGTGATCAGGACACTTAGCAGAATTCTGAAAACATGTATTGAATGTTCTCAGCCCAATCCTATCAATATGCAGATCGGGTGCAAAAGCTGGCAGGTCAGGATCCCGATGATGGATAATAAGCATGCAGAATCGCGGATATATCAGAAACTTCATCTTGACTGCCCCAGTAATCTGACCAATAAAGGAGCTAAAAATATAAGAAGAGAAACTGTATGGTTTGTTGTACACCAGGGACAGTAACCCAGACATCAGCTCAGGGCTCAGCTCATCATATCCAGCCTTTTTGTTACCAAAGATAGTAACAATAATATGAAACAGGAATCTCCACTGTCCAAGCACAAAGGCCTTGATGAACTGACGGCCTCTCTTGGGACCAGAATATCCCATTCTACCCAAAGCTCCTTCAATGAAGTCAGTAGAATAAGAAAAGGGACCAACTTCTTGCTCAACAGTACCCAGTTGTAAAATTTCGTCGAATATCATCAGCAGAGAGAACAACAAGATGTTGGTTAACCCTCGTCTGTATCATCGGAGGGTTAGCCGTAGCATCGTACTCTATATTCTCCCAGAACTGGTTCAGAAGACTCTGAGAGATCGGTGGAGATTCCGTAATGGCATAACGAATACGTGATCTAGCCAAATACATCAATATCCCAGTGAAGTGCTCAGCACCGCGCTCATTCACGTCCAGATTCACCAAAATAGTGTGAGTAGACGCAAAAGTTCTAGCATCCATATCTGTAATCAGAAATTACACAAACGGCAATTAGCTTAACCTAACGAACATTAGTTAATGTAAACTTCAATGTATTATGATCAAGTGATCATCACACATCCAAGTTTACTATTAACTAGTAACTTAATTTATTGAACTTAATTGAACTGTTAAGTACAATTATTTTCCCAAAATTATATACCGTTCGTTACAAGCGACAATTTAAGTTATCATACCGCCGACAACAATCAGGACACGCCGCTCGACTACGCTATGGGTCGGAAGACTCGATATGAAAGAAACCCAAAAGTTCATGTATTACACGTATTTAACTTATAAACTAAAGTTCTAAAGTCTAAACGTGTATAAGGAAAGTAACTTTTAGTTTATTTGTAACCGTAAGGTTCTCAAATCAACAACAAGTTGAAAACAATGAATTTGTAAACTTAATATTGAATTGGTCAAATGTTCAGTTCGCAATTCAAGTGAAAAGATCAAAATTTTAAATTTACTTTTCAAAGTCAATAAATTCAACTCGCTTCGCAGAGGCATTTGCGAGATGAACTCATTTCGCTTTGATCAACCAAAGTCAACTGGTTCAACTCGCTTTGCAAAGGAGACTGCAAGTTGAAAGTCAGCTCTCTTGGGTCAAAGAAAGTCAATTGTCTCAACTCGCTTCGCATAAACGACTGTGAGTCGATTTTCACTTTGCATTGGTCAATAAATGTCAAGGAATTCTTCTCGCTTCGCAATGTGAGACTGCGAATTGAGTTGTGAGAAACTCAACTCGCTTCACAACGGGCTGCAAACCGAGATTGAATCTCGGTTCGCAGGAGCATCTGCGAGGTATTTCAAAATCAAAATCAAAATCATAGATTGGATGTTTTAAACCGTAATTAATCGATTAAAGCATGTAGTATAGACACCGATTAACACATTGTTGCAATTGCAAGTTATAAAATGCATTATTTCACCATTAATCCGTAAAACACGAACCAAAACACTCAAAAATAAAGAACGAGCAATTTCTCGATAAATACCCAATGTTAGGATGTGAAAATTATTTCAACATATGCGTAATCGTAATGTGTATAAGAATCACGGAGTGAAAATTCCTTCCCTGCCTTTGAATTTCGAAAATAAACGAGAATGAGTCTCGGTTCAGATCGCACAAAACTCGCTTGTTTGGGTTCGTTTCGCAAGTGAGTGTGGAAAGTGAGTATGTTTGACTCGTTGACTTGTCCCTTTTATACTCCAAACTCGATTCGCAAATTTGATTGGTCAACTTCGCAAGTTTGACCAAAAACGCGAATTTAGCTTTACATATAAATTTAACTTTTATTTATTTTTACAAGTCAAAATTTTAACTTTCCATTGCGTTTTTGTCACATTTATTCAACACGGGACATTAAATTGCACGTTAACTTAATTCCAAAGGATAACACAATAAATAAATTAAAACAAAACTTTATTTAATTATAATAACGTAAACTTTACAAAATAAACGTAAACATACTTATCAAACAAAAACAAAAAGATCTTATCATCAAACGATTTAGAGTTTATCTGCTTTGGGATCATATTAGAAAGAATAAGCTAAACTTATTAGAATTTTAATAAGTTTAAGACGATTGTTAGTATTCATACCTTATGAAATTCATATAAGCACAATAAACTCACAACTTTAACCAGTAATAAACTTATATCTATAAAATTATATCTTAGTTACCTTTATCCACATGATATAACACGTTATTGAAAAATAACTTATTATTTCTTTAGAACTTATTATTCACATAGGTGAATGTTCATATGTCTTAGACAGTTCAAGACGATTACCGATATTATGATCTACATGAACAAATTATACGCAGATTTCTGAGCAAACCTTTTATTATTAATGTGAACAATATCTAGTGTTTTCCACTATACAATATACTGAAGAACTCAAGTAAAACACATAACACTATATCTTTTATTTGTAAGGTAGAAGTTACTAAATGATGTACTTTAGAAGCATATAACATACACTTGACACTAGATACTTTGTATCTTTCATATGTAAGGTAGATGTTACTAAATGATGCTCTTTAGAAACATATAACTCACCTTTTGATATTTTGATACTTTGTATCTTGTTGTTCTTATTTTAGATAATAGCGCATAGCAGTACCATCATTCAACAATTAAGACTTAAGTCATACATCATATAGCAGTTTCACAAAAGATAAGACACATGAAATTAGAACTTCTTAACAGCTCAGAAATCTTAGCATAATCCGCCTACCAATATATCGGATAATGAAGCTGACTAGACTTAAGTTATTCTTATCACTTGTTTGATAAAAGACAAGTTATAATCAGTGGATATAGGTGTATAATAAGATAATTATAGGTCAAGTCCTAGTTAAAAATCGTTATCTTAGTGTGACTTATAGGATCCTACTAACACCTTAAGGTAATTCGTCTTTAGCCTATTCACCCAATGTACTATTATCTCTCAAGTTTTTGCAGATAAAAACTTAAACAATTTCTAAAAGAGCTACTGTTGTTCTTTTATCGGAGGTGATTCCCCTAAGGTAACAAGCAAATGAATGCCATACGCCCCCCCCCCCCCTTTTTTAATATGAGACATAGATAAACTTACAACTAACTATTACATATCCTTTGAAAGACTAGTTATTTCGGATTCCTCATTCCATTCAGTTGAACCAATGTCTCAAAACGAGTCCTGTCAAAAGCTTTTGTGTACAAGTTTGCCAAGTTGTCCATGGAAGGAACCTTGAAAACTTAATAAGCTTCTTTTCAGCACAATCTCTTATGAAATGATGACGAATATCAATGTGCTTTGTCTTGCTGTGCTTTACAGGATTATTGGTAATTTAAATGGTGGATTCATTGTCAATCATCAATGGAGTGTTGGTCAAATTTAATCCATAATCTCTCATTTGCTATTGAATCCACAGCACTAGAGAGCAACAGCTGCCTGCTGCAACATACTCAGCTTCACACATAGAAATGGCTACTGAGGTTTGCTTCTTGCACTGCCAAGACACTAGTCTTCCTCCTAGAAACTGACATCCACCAGTTGTGGACTTTCTATTCTGATTGCATCCTCCATAATCAGAATCAGTGTAAGCAATAAAATCTAAGTTTCCTCCAGTCGGATACCAAAGTCCTAGCTTCGGTTTCCCGCTGAGGTAACGAAAGATTCGTTTAACAGCTTGCATATGAGACTCTTTCGGAGTAGCTTGATATCTTGCGCAGATACATACTAAAACATTATATCAGGCCTAGATGCAGTGAGATACATTAGTGACCCAATCATGGCCCTATAAAGAGTAGGATCCACATCTTTGTCACTCGATGTATCTGGACCAAGTCCGTGATTTTCTGGAATAGGAGTATGATATGCACGCGTTTCATCCATCTTGAATCGTTCTAATAGTTCATAAGTGTACTTCGTTTGATGAATGAACATACCATCTTCTTTTTGATCAACTTGTAACCCTAAGAAGAAATTCAACTCTCCCATAGCAGACATCTCGAACCTTTTTCGCATGACTTTCTCAAATTCTTGACACATCTTTTCATCAGAAGACCCAAAAATAATGTCATCAACATATACTTGAACAAGCAGAAAGTCATTCTTTTTCCACTTAACAAAAAGTGTACTATCAATTGAACCTCTTGTAATTCCATTCTCAAGTAGGTACTTTGATAACGTCTCATACCATTCCCTATGTGCTAGATGTAATCCGTATAGAGCTTTATTCAAACGATATATTCTATCTGGATAATCTGGATCAACAATCCCTAGTGGTTGAGAGACATACAGCAATTCTTGTACTTTGCCAAACAAAAAGGCACTCTTAACATCCAACTGATACACTTTAATTTCTTTGTAAGTTGCAAATGATAAGAATACCCTTATTGCTTCAAGCCTAGCAACTGGTGCAAACACTTCGTTATAATCTATTCCTTTTTCTTGATTGAAACCCTGAACCACTGAACGAGCTTTATTGCGAGTAACAATACCCCGATCGTCTCTCTTGCACTTAAAGACCCATTTAGTTTCAATTGGATATTCACCAGAAGGTAAATCAACCAACTCCCAAACGTTCAGCTTTTTAAACTGAGTCAATTCTTCTTGCATAGCTTCTACCCACGAGCTTTCTTTTAGCGCCGGTTGAACATTTTTAGGCTCAACTTGTGAGATAAAGCATGCATAAAGACATTTATTGGTGATCCCAGTTTCTTTGATTGACACATATAAATTGGTGTATTCAGAAGTACTAGCATTAGCTTGACTCCCGGTTAACATTGGAATGTCTTGATTACCAATGATGTTTTCCAACTGATGATTCTTACTTGTTCGAGTCACAATTACTGGTTCAACAAGTATCTCATCATCCAGATTGGTGTCAATCTCCTCCAGTGGTGGCATATCCTCATCAATACTATACACCTCATCAGAAGTTATTCTTTCTCTCAATTCCCTTGTAGGGGTAAAGATATCATCCAATACCCTTTGAGTAACTTCCGACAACTTGTCTTGCTCTTGAGGTTTTTCCACTGAGGGCTCTTTGGAAGAACTAGTAGATGGTTTATCTGCAGACGTCCCATATGTAGAAGCATTCGATGTATGTGTAGGGCCAGTGTCCCCATCACCACATAGTCACTTATAGGAACTTTAAATGACTTAAATAGATCTGAATATTCAAATCGCCAATCTAATCCCTTATGTTTGTCATGAGTATAACTGGTAACTTCAATGTTATATACAGTTTCCACACGGCCAGTGACTTTATTGAAAACATTCTTGTTTGGTGAATTAGGAACATAACCTAGGAAATATCCTTCGTCAGCCTTTTCCCCAAACTTAGGTTGATTACTAGCCTTCAATAAGGTGCATGATACACTAAAGGACTCAAATCCCTTCAAATTAGGTTTCTTTTTGTTCAAAGGTTCATAACAAGTCTTGTTATGCTTCTTAACAGTCAGAACCCTATTCAGAACATGATATGCTGTATTCACCGCTTCTGCCCAAAAGATGACCGGAAGCCTTGAATCAGCAAGCATGGTTCTCGCTGCCTCAATTAGAGTTCTATTCTTCCTTTCGGCAACATCATTTTGATGTGGCTAATATGGTGCACTGAATTGATGTTGAATTCCTTTACTTAAACAATAAACATTCAACGTAGTATTTTTGAACTCTGTACCATTGTCACTACGAATCCTCTTCACTCTCGTCTTATAGACATTCTCTACTAAATCTAAGAACTCCATAAGCATTCCTGGAGTTTCATCCTTAGATTTAAAAAAGAATACCCATGAGAATCTAGAGAAATTATCTGTAACAACCAAGCAGTACCATTTGCCACCTATGCTTCTCTTGCTTATTGGGCCAAAGAGATCCATATGTAGCAACTCAAATGGCGAGGATATTGAGTTTTCGGTTTTAGACTTGTGTGGTTTCTTATGTTGTTTTCCTTTCAAGCAAGAAACACACCCATCTTCAAATTCAAAACGTTTCTGTGGTACACCCAGAACTAAGCCATTTTTGGTTATATAATTCATTTTCCGAAAGTTCAAGTGTGCCATTCTCCTATGCCATAAAATAGAGTAAGCTTCTGAAGCCTTGGATAAACATGTAGACTCCATTGAAGTAACCGGAGCACCCATGTTGATAGCATAGATGTCCTTCTTCCTTGGTGCCCTCATTAATATCCAATCTTCTGGAATAACAAATCCCGGCTTCAGGACTAAGGCTTCCTTTTCTTGAAATGAACTGGATGACCTTTATCGCAGACTTGGGAAACACTCACTAAGTTTTGAGTTATTTGTTCAACATAATTCACATCTTCAAGAGTCAAAGTTCCATTCGAAACTTTTCCTTTCCCTGTAATTACTCCTCCTTTGTCACCAGCGAAGTTTACTCGCTGTTTCAATCCACCTTTGAAGTCCAGCAGTAGACTTCTTTCACATGTCATGTGTCTTGAGCATCCACTTACTACATACCACCAGCTATCCTTGTTCACAGTCTGCTCCTGCACATGACAAGTTGTACATAGTTAATTTTTAAGAGGGACCCAAGCCATTACGGTATTGGGTTGTCCCTTATCATCAACAATCTGAACTTCTTTAAAGTAACCATAACTATTCCCATCGGGAGTCTTGGTGACTTTTACAGGAGGTTGAGCTTGTTGATGATTGATAGTCTTATGCCTATGAGGAGAGTGAGTAGAAAACCTCCTAGGCATATCACTATAATCTTGTGCATGTGAGGTAGAACCATTTTCAAACTGACTATGATTTCTACTAGGAGTCCTAAACCTCGAAGGTGTCTTATCTCTAGGTTTATTGGAAATATTATCACTTAGAGTATAAGATCTCTTAGGTTTAGGTGGTGAGACACTATTTGTACTGTCTCTCTTCAACATGTTTATAGGTTTAGTCACAGGTTTAATTCCCAACCCCGGTTTAGCACTAGACCTGTCTACAACTTTTGGTTTTTCGTTATTCACGGGCTTATGTATAGCTTTCAACTTCTTATTGGGACAACAAGAAGCTACATGCCACTTTTGGTGGCACTTAAAGCAAGATATCTGCTTCCGTGACTTAACGTCTTTTGCCTTATTATCAATCTGAGTCTTAGACACTAAAGGTGCATCACGTTGTTCCTTAATAACCTTATCATCTACCTTGGTATAATTCAGCATCCCACCCGAGACAAATTGTACATTGGTGGAAGATGATGTCTTACCAATATTAGATGATTGATCTTTAAGAACATCCTTCTGTATCTTAGAAACTTCATATTCTTTGGGTATTTGATCATCAGAATTAGCAGTAGCATCACACATCATTTATGTGTTAGAAACATCATATTCTTTGGTTAAAATCTTAATCATTTTAAGTATAGTTAGTAGTTTTCCATTTATGTGTTAAGCTTTCGACCCTAATGTTAACAAGTAAATCACATTTTACTATGTTTTAGATTTAAGACTTTATGGGTTATTAGTAATATACACTATACATAATAGTTATGTGGAGTAGTGATCGAAAGTCTTCCGACTCATTGCATAGTCGAGCAGCGTGTTCTGATATTTTATATCGGCGGTCACATTCTCTAATATAACTTATTTATTTTAGACTTGTGAATCTTTAGATTTACAAGTAAATTACATATTTATATATGCTAGACTAGAGAACTTTATGTTAACTAGTAAAGTTTCTTATATGTATCTAGACTGTGTATAGACTTAAGACCGTAAGGTGTATAAGTAAATAACAAGTAAAATTTGCAGACTTGTATAACTTATTCGTAAATAAACTTAAGAACTTTAAGTTAATAAGTATATAGACTAGATGTTTGTTTTCAACTTAAGAATGCTTCATTGATAAGTTGAATTATACATTATAGTAATTAGACTTGAGAATATTTATATTGACAAGTAATTTACGAATAAGATATGTCAAATACATAATTTTAGCTCGAGATTTTCTTTATACAAGATTAAATGTATCACGGGTTTAGTCGGTTAATATATGTAAGAGGATTATCATTGAGGAAAAATTAGGCAAAAACATTTTATCGAAAATGTTTAGGCTAAACAATTACAGAGATAACTGTATAAATTAAAGAATAGGAGATTTACTGGAACCAAATAATCGGGTTAAAAAGAATGAAGATCATGGTGTTTCAATAATCTTCAGTTATCATATTTGGATTGACTATACATCTAATTTTAAGATCATAGCGATGTAATGATAGATTAGGTACATCATATGAAGATTGAAGATGAAGATTGAAGACCAAGAAAGATGATCATTCCAAGATAGCAATGGTCAAAGGGGAGCCTAGTTATCAAGATATAATGAGACTTCATAAGATCAAAATCAGTTGGTTTATCTTGAAGATTCAAATGATTCTAGAGGTTTAACGAAGACATTTGGAATATTAACGAAGACATCTAGAAGACATCAAGAAGTTATCTAGAAGCTATTGTCAAGGGGGAGTCTGTTGAGACATGTTTTGTGACAACAACTTTCTAGATAACTAGTAATTGTTAATGTAAAATGTATTGACCTAGGTATCCAAACCCGACCCAATATACATGATTAGCAATTTTGTATCGGGCCAAAGCCAAAGACCAGTCCAAAGCCGTATGCTAGTAATCGGATCCCGGGTACACATCTAGTATATGCGTATCAACGACATGGGGGACTTTAACAGTGCAACACCATAATCCATAATTGACAGGTAAAAGAAAAGCCAATATCAAGAAAAAGACTACGTGTTAGCGTACGTATAAACCATATATAACAACAAGAGTAATGCTACAAAGACCTACTTAGATGGACCTAAATGTAGACCTAATGCATTGATTGGTTAACACAGTTTATCTCTCCTAATCTTATTGGTTCAATATGACACATGTTACTCCTACAATTTTAGGTCTCTATTAGGTCTATATAATTAGATCTCTCAATCATTTTCCTAACAACAAATCTAAGTTTAGAATAAGTGTTTGTAGTTGCAATTGGCATATTCCCATAGTTTTTCCCGTTGTCCTCCCGGACTAAGGGTAGTTGTACACGCTGTTTGGTGGGTTTGGGGGCGACCACTTGTCCATTATGGGGTCGCTACTATTCATCATCTTTTCTTTCTTTTTAGCCATGCTTGTTGGTGGCTCCTGCCTTGCCCATTAATCTTTGTTTGTTTGGGGCGGACCTCGTGCTCCGCTTTACTAGCTTCATCCCTTTTGGTCCGTCCTTAGGTGATTCTCATTTAGTTCACTTTTTTATGATCTGGATCGGGTTAACTTCATCATATATCTTTAGCCACTATATTAAAAGAGGGAGTGGGTAAATTTTTGGATTTTCTAGTTTGATTTGGGTCATGTCCAAATAAGACAAGTCTTGTAAAGGATCCTTTGAAAATTAAGAACGAGTCATAAAGGTCTCAAACAGTCCCCTTATTATAAAACTGCAATGAAACCACGTAGGAGATTGAGAACTAGCTAAAGGTGAGAATGGAAAACAGGTGCACAAAACGGATCGATGTGCATTCGTGCATTATATTTACTGAAAAGGAACTATGCAATGATGATATAATTGGATGGACTTATCACCATGTGCTTTGGAGTTGATACTTGATACAAGGACAAAATGTAAAGAATATATACGTGTATAATGTATATGTATATGTATATAACTAATAAAGGCTACATATATATATCCCAAGTTTAATGGGGACCGTAGATGAGAAGGTACTCTGAAGGAAAATGGGGTGAGTGGTTTTGTCTGAAACATATCCATATCAATCATTTTCTTGTAACATTCACAAAACCAACAAACCAATTTATTATTTATTTTTCCCATCTCTGATCTGATCCCACACAACAACAAAGCCAATAAACTAAATGAGCTATCAAACCTACACACCACCAGCATCACCAGGTAATTGTATCCTTATATTGATCTTAAATTATTAATACTATTCTCTCAATGTTTCATTTCATGATAACTTAACTGATGTAGTGCACGATTATGATAAATAGTTTAAACCTGTTGATTCTTATGAATACCAGGAAAAACTCTTCCAAGCACGTTGATTCATCAAGAATACCGTGGATGAGTATGCTTTGATTCACAAAATTGGAACCTTGATTCACAAAATTGGAAGCAAAATCGAAATTCTTGAAAATTAAAAACTGAGTTCATTACAATGAAGAAGAAAGCTTAAATAATAAGCAGAAATTTAAACGGGCCTAAAAAACATAACGGGCCAAACACAAAGCCCAAAACAAAAGTCCAAAATGAACAGAAAAAATATATAATGGGCCGTATCTCCCAAACGGAGCCGCTTTTGGGCTTCGAGCATGGGTCTAACCACCGTCTTATGAATACCAGGAAAAACTCTTCCAAGCACGTTGATTCACCAAGAATACCGTGGATGGGTATGCTTTGATTCACAAAATTGGAACCTTGATTCACAAAATTGGAAGCAAAATTGAAATTCTTGAAAATTAAAAACTGAGTTCATTACAATGAAGAAGAAAGCTTAAATAATAAGCAGAAATTTAAACGGGCCTAAAAAACATAACGGGCCAAACACAAAGCCCAAAATAAAAGTCCAAAATGAACAGAAAAAATATATAATTGGCCGTATCTCCCAAACGGAGCCGTTTTTGGGCTTCAAGCATGGGTTTAACCACCTACGGTGGTTAGCGGGTTGGTGGGCCTCGAACCGAGCTTCGATTCGCCTGCTCATGGGCCTGAAACGGAGCCCTGTAGCCCAAGTTATGCCCTTTTTCGTGCAGCCCTTTTAGTTACACGCTCGTGAGCCTCTAGGAACACGTGGGCTCGATCCTCAATACTTGGGCCTCTATCATTAACCATCATATATTGTTTTGTATGTGCATTGTTTCGTCAAGGGTACGGTTCAGTAAACCCACCCCCTCCACCGCAACCGCAAGAATATCATCCATCTGCACCACCTCCACCTTCTTCACCTGGCCATCCGTCACCACAATATACAGGTGGTTATCCACACCAAGATCCATCAGGTCCGGTTGGATATTCATATCCACCACCCCGTCCTGGTGGTTATCATCAAGGATACTTTGGACAAGATTATCCTCCACCTCCACCACATCCACATCCACATCCACAACCTTATCAAGTATACCACTGTGAACACGACCATCATGATAATGACTGTTCGTCTTTTCTTAGAGGCTGGTAAGTACCTTCAAAGTAACTACTTTTTATTTATTTATATATCCATATTACGTACTTTGTGTTGCTTTTTACATACATTACATTTTGCTACCTGGATCTAGTCTACTACATTAATTAGTCACCATGAAATTAAAATTTGATATCTCATACGGAATTCAACATTATGTTTTTGCAGTTTGAGTGCCCTTTGCTTCTGTTGTGTCTTGGAGGAATTCTGTGGGTTAGCTTAGGGATGCTATTTCTACATTCATATATATTTCGTTTATAACATAATTTGTGTTTAGATTACTGCTTGTACCGTTTAACTGTCATTTTTGAAGTATATTGTGCATCTTATTTTTCCAGTAATTTTGTTACTTCTGATAAGAGTTATTAAGGGGCATATCAAGAAGAAATAAGTGACACGGAAGGTTGATTTCAGAGAGAAAATGTAAGAAAAATAGGAAATTGGGAAGCTTAAGCCTTAAAGTATCATATCGATATTTAAGAAAGGAAAACGCTAACAGCCATCTTGGTTGATAAAGACTCAATTTTACAGGATAATGAATACAAGGACAAGTATAGAACCCTTAAGACAAAATAGAGGAGGAGGTGTTCCAAAACAAACCTCTATTTTCATATTCCACTTCAGCAAAATTCAAAGCCAAAGATACTCTATGATGATTACAGACGGATTGATTAAGCAATTTATGAGAAACAGCTATCCACCAAATATGCAATGGTGCAACAGATAACGGATAGCACAAAAATGGAAACTGCGATATCGCATTTAAGAAAGGTTGAACAATTTAATATCTGATGTTCCATTTACATAAATATACAAGGTCAGATATTATATTACTTTGTACTACAATAATCCAGAATCTTCTAACCATCTGAATCCTTTGGAGTATGTTTGTTGGGGATTCTAAACAAGAAAGGTAACATATTCATAAAACAGTATGTTTGTCAATCTCCCCAAGAAGGATACGAACATGATATTAGCAGCAGCAGGATTCGAATCTAATATCAATAAGAGTAACAGTTTCCTCTAAACAAGCAGGTTGACTTCTATCAGATCTCCCCATGAAGTCAGTTGTGTGACTACCCCGCATATGAAAGCCTGAAAATTTTATCTTCTGAGCTGACCTGGAACAAAAAGAATTAAGAATATCATCAGCACTTAATAGCTACATAGCAGCTTTGCTATGGTCTCAGTTAAAATAAACTTTGTACAAAAGCTAGCCAACCTTGATATTCACTAATTGGTTATTAACCAACTATAGTAGTGGTGCAAGGTCACCAAAAGAGTAATATATTGGCTTTATAATAGCTAATTCAAATCAAGATACACTCATGCACATATGGGAGACCCTACACTTATAACATGAAGGCTTGTTATGCCATAATATAGAAGAACAGTCAAAAACCATGTGGGGAATATGAGGACACACATGATAATCCAACTCACAAGCTAAATAAAGTATACGTCCAGAAATTAATAATGACCACAGTAAAAATTAGACAACCTGAGAAACCACAGGATAAAAGGAATATAAGTTTGGATACAGAAATGGAACAGAACAAGCGGAGAAACTTACCCCCGTGGAGCATCTTTAATACAGCAGAACAAGAGTTTTCATATCACGTTGTTAACAAGCAATCCATTTTCTTTCTTTCTTTGCTACGTGACGTTACTATTGATCTGATTCTTTGATATACATATGACCTGCATTGAACGAAGCCAATGAAGTGCAAAGCTAGTGGTTCTGTTACACCAACACACTCACCAATAATCCCCACAAGAACAACATCCATCCCGAAAATGGTGAAACCTGCTTGAGTCCCTGACTATTATATTCCTCCCGACAATCTTGGAAATAACCTTGATTGCAGCATGACAGTCCATGCAAGCTCGCAAGTTCTTCATAACTACAATGGGTGATCCTTCTGGCGTACTAATGAGCGCAAAAGCGATTGCCAACCTCTCGCTATGATATTTGACTGATTCAATTTTAATATCTTCACTCACATTTTGAAGGATCGCACTTACGTCTGGCTTGTATCCTTCGTCTTCCATTTTCCTCCACAAATCATCAATCTTCTTCCTAATATCTTCAATTTGAGGATGTGTTCTATCATTTGCAGTGAATACGTGAACATTGTGGTTCACTTCAACCCAGCTGTATGCAGTAACCTTTTTTACTCCTCGATCTTTCATCGCCTTCTTCACCTTACTAACATCTTCCCATTGTCCAGCTTCTGCATATATATTAGACATGTTGACATATGGAGCAGCATCCCTCAGAACCTCCATGTTGAACAGCGCATCTGCAGCCCTTTTAGCAAAATCATGATTCTTGTGAACCCTACAAGATCTCAGGACTGAAGACCACATAATTTCGTCTGGTACAAAAGGCATTTCATGCATTAATTTCTCGGCTTCATCAAACTGTCCACATCTGCACAACAGATCAATCATGGATGCGTAATGTTCTCTTTTGACGACAATTCTATACCTCTGAGTCATAGAATTAAAGTGAGCAAGCCCTTCCTTAACAAGCCCACGGTGGCTACATGCAGTTATAACGTTTAGAAAGGTTACTGAATCTGGCTGGAGACCCGATTTTATCAAATCCTCAAAGGTCCTTAACGTGGCTTCAGCGTCACCTTCTTGGGCATAAGCTGAGATCATTGCATTCCAAGAGACTATATTTCTACAAGGCATTTCTTTGAACACTTGAATTGCTTCTTTTATGTACCCACATTTGGCATACATGTCCAGTAGAGAGCTACCACAAAAGACATTTGACATACAACCTAATGTGATCATAACAGAGTGTAATTGTTTCCCTAGAGAAAGAGAAGTCAGGTTTGCAGAAGCTCTTAAGGTGCTTGCAAATGTTGCTTGGTCTCCGTAAACATAGGCTCTACGCATCTGCTTAAAAAACTGAAGAGCTTCATCATAAGATCCCTTTTGAACATATGCAGAGATAATAGCAGTCCACGGAACCGAGCTTCCATGGCGGAGTGTTACAAAGATGACATTAGCTTCATCAAATCCGTCACATTTTGCATACATGTCCACCAGGGAATTACCCACTACAATATCCATATTGGCCCCTGTCACTAAGGCTTGAGCATGGATTTGCCTACCCATGTTTAGACTACCTACAGTCGCAGCTAGACTCAGTATTGTTGCAAATGGAAATTCTTTCCTGTTGAAGCTTGTCGATTGTAATTCATGAAAGAGATTGATTGATTCCTTCAATCTTCCAGCCCAAACAAATCCAGTAATGATCACATTATAAGATACACAATCCAGCAAGGACATCTCATCAAACAGTCTTTTCGCGTCGTCTATGGAATCATGTTTTGAATAGAAGTCAAGAAAAGCATTGGACACGAACACATTCCAAACAAAGTTGGATTTTATAACAAGTCCGTGAATTTGTTGCCCAAGATGAGCATCATTTAGTCCCATACACGCACATATGACGGCTGCAAAAGTGAACTCAGATGGCATTATACCCAAACTTTGCATTTCCATAAAGAGGTTTATAGCTTGATCGTTCAACCCAACATTTGAGTATCCTGTTATCATTGCATTAAACGTCACAGAATCTCTAGTCATCATCTCCGTAAAAAGCCAACTAGCCAATTCAAGATTGCCAGTTTTGCAGTAAGCATCAATTAAACTATTGCAAACCATAAGTGTCCAATTAAACCCAAGTTTGACGATATGTGAATGTACTTGAGTTACCGTTTTCGTCATCAGGGTCTCATCGCAACCAGACAAGAGCGTTGCAAACGTCACAAAATCAGGAACAGTTCCCCACCTACACATTTCAGCATAGAGCTTAAAAGCACACATGGGCTGATTGTGTTGCGAATACCCACCAATTAATATCGTCCACGAAACCGCGGTCCTAACAGGCATTGCATCAAACAAGTCTCTTGCACGAGCAAGATTGCCTGATTTAACATACCCAGAAATCAATGTATTTGAAGAGTAAGTGTTTGTAAGAGGCATTTGGTCGAACAGTTGGTGTGCTTGGGATAGTTGACCATTGGCAACAAGATAGGTGAGCTGAAAATTGGAGCGCCATGTGTTTGGATGGAATCCTGTTTTGATTATTGTAGCGTCTACTGAATGTGGGACTGTTGTAGTGGTGTAGTGAGAGTAACGAATCGGTGAACATCGTTTTTTTAGAAATGTGGTGGTACTTGAACCTGAGATGGTAAGTCTCATAGGAAAGACGATGATAAACAAATATTGTCAGCATAAAAATGTTATCTTTGTTACATTTTTAGTCCAGTCTATGTGAAGAAGTATGCCATGAAACAGCCCGATTTATTAGAAGCCTGATTTAAGGCAAAGTATTCTTTGGAGTCTTGGAGCTCGTTTGATACACACATTCATATTTGAGAAAATTACGTAAACCGTTTTTATAGTTTCGCCCAAATTTTACACATGCTTCTTTAATTAATTTAATTACAATGATCAAATTTTTTTTTGTAATTTGTTACATCAATCATCTTTTACACCGTTAAAACTCCCTTAAAAATAACTATGTGTGTAGCTTTTTTTTATTCTATTATATTTTTTGAGTAAATATAAATAATGAAATCTAATATAGATAATTATTAGAAACGACAAAAAACATTTACATCTTTCACATTTCATTTAGCAAATTTATCATCAAATTGTTCCTCTTATGCATTGAAACATTGTCAACAACCGTCTTTCACCACTCAAATTTGGTGGTCACCATCTTTTATCTTTTGCATACACTACAATGACACTAACTTCAAAGTAAAACGGAGTTGAAAAGTGAGAACTAATTAAGTTAGAAATGTATATTTAGGTGGAGAAAGATGATGGTTAACTTAGGTATTGGAATATAAAATTTGATGTTTTAAAGAAGTATATGACCAAATTTAATGATGGATAAAATGAGGGAAACGAAAATAATATTACGTGCACCTAATAATGTATCTATACATATGTTATATTTTATAATAAATATATATTACTCAAAAAAATTTCAAAGAATAAAATTTTTTACACACACGGTCCTTTTTAACGGATATTTAACAATCGTTAGTGTAAATGACTATCAATGTAATAAGATTTAAAATAAATGATGATCGGTGTAATTAAATTAATCAAAGGACTGCGATTGAAGTTTGAAGCAAACCATAAGAATGATTTAAGTAATTTTCTCTTCATATTTTCTTCTACACACACACACACATATATATATATATATATATATATATATATACTAGCCTTGTACCCGCCTAAAGCGGCGACACCAAATAATTATCGACGATTTTATGATTTTTTTTTTGCTACCTGTATTGTTTCAGCAATTCCGATTGTTTCTGCCAATCATAAATATTTTCGTATCAAAATATGGGTTTCTAAACAACAAAGTGTTAAACATCCTTATATATCTCTTCGTTAGCAAAACCCTTATTGTATTGGTGGTACTTTTCATGAAATTAATTCATAGCATTTTTTTGATTATATTCGAAACGAAGGGATATTAATAACGATGCTAGCTTTTTGTTCAAAGCTCTAAGGAGTGAGGACATAGACAAGAAAATGTATACATCGGACATAGTGTATTAAAAGTTACTAATTTTTTCTGTCTACCAAAGTTGCACATATCAAAATTTTAAACTTTCTCCACTCTACACCCGAAATTATTTGAAGTTAATAACAAAAAAATTTTGAGATGAAATGTTGGCCTTTTCAAACCTTCTATAAATATAGGTAGAACCGGAAGTACTTTTAAACTTTGACGCATAAGTAAACGTACATTTCATTCATCTTTAAATAGTGCTTAGACGGTGATTATTAATTACAAGTTGTTTCTAGACCACCATTAAATTATATACTATGTATAACATTAAGTCATATATATTTTACTATAAGAAATACAAAGATAACCAAGTTCATTTCACACACACCTATCTGCTATGAATGTATACAATTTTTCCCACAAATAGATACATATGTTGTAACACCTCCAAATTTAATGTTGCGCGGAAGCAAGCTTTGGGTGTTACTAATCAATAATCAAGCACCAAAGTAAAGCAAACGACATCTATATGCAACGTCGTACAATAGTACAAAAGTATTACATTGTTAAAGTAGAGTAACAAGCTTCGAGTTCGAAAATAGTTCATAGAGATTCTAATACATAACTGATATACAAAAAAAGCAATGCAAGAGAATTTTCACAAGTTTGTATGCATGCGACTCGAGCTACCAGTCTTGTGGGTGTGCAGTCCTACTGCTGCGGTAAACCTGAGATAGATGCTAAAAAGTGTCAACCAAAAGGTTGGTGAATCTTACAGGTTTAATAAAGTAAATCATTTATGAACCACAAGTAAGTACCAGTTGCCCTCGAGCAGAGTAAGTAATATAGTATCACAGTAAATCAGTAGGTCGACACAGTTACCATGAGCTCACAAGTTGAAGCTTAACAGTGTAGTGTGAATGGTACAATCAAGTACAGTATCACGTACCCCCGTGAGTGCTATCCGAAAACTCATATGTAACAAATACTAATATACCTGTTTCTACGGTGTAATCCGTGGTTGTGCTACCACCCCAGGCAGGGATTGTCAGTCCCAAATGGATCCATTTACTAGTAATCGCGCTTAAGTCCATAACTAACAACTTATGATAGGAGGCTTTCAGTGGATAAAATTAACTCATGTAATGTGTGTAAAAGTAGTGTAAACAGTTCAGTACTTGTGTTCATACGTAAAACGGTAGCAAATATCTCACCCCAAAGTAGAAAATAGTAAAAATGGGGCTGTGAGACTCACCTGAGTCTAGCAAGTATGATACTTTCGTGTAATCGAATAAGTATTCCGGATGTAATTCCGTAGTATCGGATGTAATTCCGTAAGTTGGTTCTCCGAACCCTGCAACCTTCTGGCGTCCGAAACGCACAAGGTTGTAAGCAAGTAAGTAAGTAAGTTGGTGTCACAAAGGATCACCCATGCTAGTTGTCCACTCAACTAGGAAATGTCCAAGTGTTTGTTTGATTGTTCGTTTGTAATCTTTTTGTAAATAAGTGTGGCACGTTGGTCACGGAGGTGTAATAATAATTCAAATATTATTATTATGTACTTCATCGTGTTTGTATACCTTATAAAGCATATACATAAGTTGATTATTTGTAACGTGACGTGTAACCTTTGTTCGGATGTAAGTCCGTGCGAGTGTAAACTTGTATTAGAGTGAGTGTAAGCACATATGTATTCAAGTTGTAGGGTATACTTCCAAAAGTATATGTATCTCACGTAAGTGTAGTGTCGTATAAAGTATAGTTGTTGTATGTACTCAATACTTAGTAAGTTATGTATTTTCAAGTTTCTGTTTTATGCGACACTGCATGCGACACTGAGTGTGGGTTGCGACACTAGGGTTAATGTCGCTAAATGTTGAAATCAGAAGTGATGCGACATTGGGGTCAGTGTCGCAATATGCGACATTCAGAAGTTATGCGACACAAGTGCTAGTGTCGTAGTATGCGACATTCGATTTGTAAGTGCGACATTAAGGTCAATGTCGCTATGTGCGACACTCGAGATATATGCGACATTATTAATAGTGTCGCAGCGTGCGACACTTAGGTGTTCATGCGACATTGGGCTTAGTGTTGCAGTATGTGACACTCGGATGCTAATGCGACATTGGGTCTAGTGTCGCAGTTGGGTTTGGCCCTCCTGCGACACTACCGGCTGCTTGGTTTTCAAGTGTCGGGTTTGTGGTCAAACGACCTTGGTTTGACCCGAGACTTTTAGGGAAGCCTTAAATATGTTAAACAAGCTTTATAAAATTGTCTTTACGTTTTATGGTTGACCCGAAGTGTCGGTTTTGTGAAATGATAAAAACAGTCCCTTTAGCTTTGGTTCCAAATTTTTAACCCGATTCAACCCCCGACCTCACCCATTTCTATCCGAATCAAGCCTAACCAAAAATCACACATATTCTCCTAGGTGTCTTGTTTATTTCTGCACTTTATGATACTTTTATAAGTTCATTTACTATTTTAAACAAAAATAAACATGAAGAGTGGTCTCATACATTTCAAGGTGGTCTCATACATTTATTTGACATAGAACTCAAGATATTAACGTTTTCGTAAGGCTGTTTTCTAGGACAGATTCTGTCTTGGTATATACATATACAAATACGACTTTTCACTTGTTGTTTGGACATTTCTTAGTTACATGAGCAAGCAAACATGGTAATATATATATATTATAAGTAAAATAAATGAGGCATGTAGTTCTTACAATGTCGAATGAAGGAACGAAGAAGGTAGAAACGGAGCTCGCGTCGTGGTGATTGTTTTACTTCAAACAAGCCTAGCGATCCAAGGTGTTTTTGTGTAGTCTTTGTTGTGGTTTTTTTTAGGTGGTTTGGGGCTGGAAAAAGGGAGAGAGAGCCGAGAGTATGGAGAGAGGGAGAGAGTGAGTAAAGGTGAAGTGAATGAGTGTGAAATGGGTGAAGTAGTATGGTGGTGGTGATGATGAGTTAAGTTAACAAAGAAAAGGGAATGGTATGGCTCACCATACCTTTGGGCTACAGATTTTCGTGGGCCCCAAGGGTGTGGTGAGTCTAAAAATCGTTTTCCCCAAATACGCTACGCGTGGTGCTCGTTTACCCGGTCGTTTAAACGTTCGTTTAATCGTTATAATGTTTTATATAATACGTATCGTTTACAATTCCAAACTCAATATTTTTACTTGAAGTATTTTATCAAAATACTTTGTTTTGAGTTATAAAAATATAACTTTGATTTAATTTGTTTGGCGGGCGTGTTTCGCACATTTTCATCGCGTACAGAGTGTTTTATACGATATTTAGTATGTGTAATATATTCTCGTAATATATTAAGGTAAATAATGTTTGTTTGGATAAATCCACATTATTTTAAATAGTTTGTCACCAACGTCCATTTATAAATAGTGTCGGACCTCGTCCGGTTCGTGAGTGTACGATTTAAACAAATCGCGTTTGCGTGTTTGTAATTACACAAAATGTTACATATATTTAGATTAATAGAAACTAAATACATGTAATTACAAGCAGTTTAGGCACTAATTATAGTCCTAAATTAGCGGGTGTCACATTCTCCCCTTGTTAAGAGAATTTCGCCTTGAAATTAGCTCGTAGTCGCGGTGTGAGTTGAGTCTATGAACAGGTGTGGATGTTTCAGTCGCATTTGGTCTTTCTGTTCCCAAGTGAATTCAGGACCACACCTCGAATTCCACCAGACTTTGACGATGGAAATACGACTTTCTTTTAAGCGTTTGACCTCACGGTCCATAATTTCAACGGGTTCCTCGACAAAGTGTAGTTTGTCATCAATGTGTATCTCATCAAGAGGTATAATCAGTGTCTCATCCGACTGACACTTTTTGAGATTCGAAATGTGAAAAGTAGGGTGCACGCTACTGAGTTCGGAAGGTAGCTGCAGTCTGTATGCCACTGGACCAATCCTTTCAAGGATTTCGAACGGTCCAATGTATCTGGAATTCAGCTTCCCACGTTTGCCAAAACGGATGACGCCTTTCCAAGGTGATACTTTCAGGAGTACACGATCTCCCACCTGAAATTCGAGGTGCTTGCGTCTCACGTCAGCGTAGCTTTTCTGACGATCACGCGCAACTTTTAGTCGGTTTTGTATGCTGACAATCTTTTCAGTGATTTTGTGAATGATTTCTGGACCAGTGAGTTGTGTATCCCCCACCTCGGTCCAACAAATGGGTGATCGGCACTTACGACCGTAAAGTGCCTCGAAGGGTGCAACCTTAATGATGGTGTGATAGCTGTTGTTGTATGAAAACTCACACAACGGTAAGTGATTTTCCCAGTTTTTATCGAAGTCAACTACGCAAGCTCGTAGCATATCCTCCAGTGTTTGTATAGTACATTCGTTTTGGCCGTCATTCTATGGGTGGTAAGCAGTACTCGTGTCCAAACGAGTACCAAGAGATTTTTGTAGCGATTTCCAAAAGCAAGAAGTGAATCGACTATCTCTGTCAGAGATAATTGAGATGGGTATGCCGTGTCTTGACATGATCTCTTTTAGGTAGATCCGTGTCGAACATTCCATCTTGTCAATCTCCTTGATGGCCAGGAAATGAGCAGATTTCGTGAGACGATCTACGATCACCCAAATGGTATCGCAACCGCTCGGTGTTTTCGGGAGTTTGGTAATGAAGTCCATGGTGATCTGCTCTCATTTCCATTGAGGGATTTCCGGTTGTTGCAGCAACCCGGAAGGTTTCTGATATTCAGCTTTAACCTTGGAATAAGTAAGGCACTTGCTAACATAGGTTGCAATGTCAGCTTTCATGTTAGGCCACCAATATAACTGTTTGATACCATGATACATCTTGTCGGCGCTAGGGTGGATAGAGTATCTAGACTTGTGAGCCTCGTCCATCACCAAGTCTCGTAGGTTCCCAAAACTTGGTAACCAGATTCTATTAGAGAAGTATTTGGCCCCATCAGGTTTGGTCTCAAACTGTTTATCCATGCCTCGCAAGGCCTCATGTTTCACATTTTCATCTTCGAGCGCTTCGAGTTGAGCGGTAAGAATTTGGATTATGAGATCGTTGTGTATAGTCATACTAAGTGCTCAAACTCGGAGGGGTTTCACTCATTCTTTACGACTTGAGGCATCGGCCACAACGTTGGCTTTGCCCGGATGGTAACGGATTTCGCAGTCGTAATCGGTAAGTAATTCGACCCAACGGCGTTGGCTCATGTTTAGGTCTTTTTGGTCGAAGATGTGTTGGAGACTCTTGTGATCAGTGAAGATTGTACACTTGGTACCATACAAGTAGTGTCTCCATATTTTAAGAGCGAATACAACTGCTCCCAACTCTAGGTCATGAGTGGTGTAATTCTTTTCGTGGACCTTGAGTTGCCGAGAGGCGTAAGCAATAACTTTTTCTCGTTGCATCAGCACGCAACCGAGACCTTGGTGTGAGGCATCACAGTACACCACGAAGTCATCGTTACCCTCGGGTAAGGATAAGATAGGTGCACTACAGAGTTTCTACTTCAGTAATTGAAAGGCTGACTCTTGTTTTTCATTCCAGTCGAACTTCTTCTCTTTCTGAGTCAGTGTAGTGAGTGGTTGAGCTATTTTTGAAAAATTCTCAATGAATCGCCTGTAGTATCCGGCGAGTCCTAAGAATTGGCGTACTTCAGTGGGTGTAGTAGGTGTTTGCCAGCACTTGATGGCTTCAATTTTGGAAGGATCAACATGAATTCCTTGACTGTCAATCACGTGTCCAAGGAATTGTACAGTTTGCATCCGGAACTCACACTGAGAGAATTTGGCATATAACTCCTCGTGCTTGAGTAGTTCTAGAATGGTTTTCAGGTGTTGCGCGTGTTCTTGTTCATTGCGCCAGTAAATCAGAATGTCGTCAATGAAGACGATGACAAACTTGTCGAGGTAAGGCTTACACACCCGATTTATAAGGTCCATGAATACTGCTAGTGCGTTGGTTAAGCCGAATGGCATCACTTGGAATTCGTAATGCCCGTAGCGAGTTCGAAAAGTTGTTTTAGGGATATCTTCCTCACGAACTCGGAGTTGGTGATAACCTGACCTTAGATCGATCTTTGAATAAAAACTCAACCCCTGAAGTTGGTCAAACAGGTCATCAATACGAGGTGGTGGGTAATGGTTCCTGACGGTTAATTTGTTGAGTTCACGGTAGTCGATGAACATGCGGAAAGAACCGTCTTTCTTTTTCACAAACACAATCGGGGATCCCCAAGGCGAGGAACTCGGTCGAATAAATCCCTTATCCAGGAGTTCTTGCAGTTGAGTAGACAACTCCTGGAGTTCGGATGGGGCTAAACGGTACGGTGCTCGTGCCACAGGTGCTGCGCCGGGCACAAGGTCAATAGAGAATTCGACTTTTCTAGGTGGCGGAAGGCCAGACAAGTCTTCAGGAAAGACTTCTGGGAAGTCTCGAACAATAGGCACATCCTCAAGTCGCTTCTCCTCCGATTGTTTCTCCGTAACGTGCGCGAGAATTGCCTGGTACGCTTTTCTCAAGTATTTCTGGGTTTTCATACACGAAATGATGTTCAATCTCGTCCCACCGGTCTCCCCTTGTATGACTAAAGTTCCACCGGTGGCGAGAGGGATACGAACGATCTTCTCAAAACATATGATTTCGGCACGGTGTTTGGATAGCCAATCCATACCGACAATGATGTCGAAGCTGCCGATCTCAACAGGCATAATGTCAATAGAGAACAGCTCATCAGCTAAGTTTAAGGTGCAGTTAGGTATTACACTGTTGGCCTCAATAAGTTTGTCATTTGCCAACTCTACTGTGTACTTAGAATCTAAGGCAACAGGTGTGGTGTCAAGTAGTGAACAAAACTCTTCAGAAATGAAACTCCTATCAGCACCAGTATCAAATAACACAGAAGTAGTCAAATTGTTGAGAAGGAACGTACCCGTGACCACATTCGGGTCTTGGTGGGCATCCCCATCATTATGTACAAAAGCTCTGCCTCGAGCGTTGTTGTTGCCGTTGTTTTTTTTCTTGTTCTTAAATTTGGGGCAATCACTTCTGAAATGTCCAGCAACTCCACATTCATAGCAGGATCTGAGAGTGTTGGGTTTGGTGTTGGTATTGGTAATGTCGGTCCTGCAATCCTTAGCGAAGTACCCGAATCGTTTGCACTTGCTACTGGGGCAAGAACCATCGTGGTGGAGTTGGCACCTAGTACAGTAAGGTTTGTTTCCTTGGTATTCCTTCTTGTTATCAGAACTAGAGGTGTAGGCTTTGATGGTTTCAGGTTTCTTAGATGCTTGTTGGTTTTGATTCTGGTTGCCAGAGTTCTCAGACCACTTCCTCTTGTTGTTGTTGCCAGTGGATGGGTTGGGTGCTTCACGGCTAGCAACCATGGCCATAAGCTCATGCGCCATACGAATGGCACTCTGAATGTTAGCTGGTTTGGATGAGGCCACGTTCCCCTAGATGTTCTCCGGGAGTCCGCGAATGTACCTCTGAATACGCTTGCGCTCGCGATCAACCATGGAAGGACAGAGGAGCGCAAGTTGTTGGAATCTGGTGGTATAGCTGGTGATATCGGTTTCCTGAATCGACAAATGCCAAAACTCCTCTTCCAGACGCTGGAGTTCCTCATTTGGACAATACTTATCAGTAAGTTTTTTCTTCAGATCCTCCCAGGGAATTTGATATGCAATGTCAATGCCCACTGCCTGAGCATAGGCGTTCCACCAAGTCAAAGCACCTTCAAGGAAAGTACAGGTGGCATACTTAACCTTGCAGTTCTCGGGACAGTTGCAGATCCGGAAAACTGATTCCATTTTCTCGGCCCATCGAATCAATCCTATGGCCCCTTCAGTACCTTTAAAATTTAAAGGTTTACAATTTAGGAAATCTTTGTAGGAGCAGGGCCGTATTGGAGGGCCATTTACAGCAGAGTCCTCGTTGCCCGAGTGCCGCCGAGCAGCTATGGCCTGCACCACTGTTTGAGCAATCAGTTGGGCAAATTTGACATCATTGTACGTGTGTCATCGAGGTGGCATTGTGCTGAATAACAAGGATGGGTAAGATGTTTATACAGGGTTATGATATATCACATGCGTAAGTATATATAAGGTGGTAGTATACAACAGCACGAAGCGATAATCATAATTCATTAGATAGTAAGATTAGATTCTGTACAATACATGAGTTCCAAAAGATTACAGAATCTAGAGTCTACAAAAGATGTCGGGAACATTACATCCGGTCGGGTTACAAGAGTTTACATAGCTAGCTAATAGGTTACATGATAACCACTACACTAATCTTGATGTAGGTTGAGTTGTGGCAATAGAGAAGTGAGATGGTCAACAGATTCTGCAAGCCTGCTAAACATTCTAAGAGCATCCTCGGTTTCCCGTAGACGCATCTCGCATTCTTGCAGCCTTGATTGTAAAACAGAGGTATCATTTCGGTTACTGATTACTTGGTTATGAACGATCTCCATGGTTTGCGTGGTATCTTCCATTAGGTCGTGAGTTCGGGTCAAAGTTTCAGAGATGTCTGCCTGACCTATGTACAACTGTGCGATACCGTCTTGAGTTTGTTCCATCCAGTTAGAGCGAATATAGCATTGTTCGATTTCCATATCGTGTATCCTGCGTTCGTGTGTTGCACCCCCAAATTATGATGCGGAAGTGGGTCGGTTCGGGGCGCGACTAATCAAATATCAAGCACACAAGGCATACAATGAACGACTCTATATGCATCGTTTTACAAAATACATTGATATTATAAAAGTTTTACACTCTTATAATATAGTTTACAAAAGCTCTTGGGCCAAATGGTAGAGATACTATGGCATAACTAAATTATACAAAATATAGTAATGCATGACAATCTCTTGATGTCTGAATGCGACTCGAGCTAATGGGCATCCTGAGTGAGCAGACCTACTGCTGCTGCGAACCTGAGAATACACGCTAAAATGGTCAGCTAAAAGCTGGTGAGCTCATAGGTTTAATGATAAAGTGTAATATATGAACCGCAAGATTTAAGTATGAATATTTGTAATTAAACAAATAAGTAATTGATAAATGATGTATATAACTGCCATGAGCACATAGTCTGAGCTTAACTGAGGTGTCAGGATCACAATTAAGTGCCTGAGCGAGGGTGCCTCTATGCGTGTGCCTAATCAACACACGTATGAACAAATGATAATGCGTCCGTTTGACCAGTCAGTGCTTGCTCACCCGGACGGGGATTGTCAGTCCCATATGGTATCATACACTAACATTCACGCTACAAAGTATTACCAAACTATGCTTGGAGGACTTAAATGATTAGATGATTAACTCATGTACAATATAGCATTAATTGATACTTGCGTTCACATGTAAAACAAAATGAGCTTGTATTCTCACCCCTAGAGTAAAAATGGTAAAATAGGGGCTATGAGACTCACATGAGTCTAATGAGATGCTATCAAGCACAAATGATGGTTTACAAGAGAAATGATGTCGTCTCTAACGACTGAAACCTGCTGGGCGTCCTAAACGCGCAAGGTTTTAATAATTAGATGTGGAAACCTGATGGGCGTGTTAAACGCGCAAGGTTTTAAATGATTAGAGGTCTCAACAGACCGTCTATGCTAGTTGTTCTGTTAACTAGTTATGTCCATATTGATTTGGTTAAAGTTTATATTTGAGTTTGTGAAAAGGTATACGGCTCGTTGGTGACGGTTTGTAATAATAATTTCAAACTATTATTATTATACCTGATTTGTTGTGCTTATAAAAGTATATGGGTTTCGTGTGAAAGTAGTATCGTATAAGTTTAGTTGTTACTCAAGTTCGTTATATCCGTTACATTTTATTTCATAAGTTACGAAATTTGGTACGGGTCCGAAAACTGAAATATGCCATTTTGGACCCCTAGACGACCCCGAAAGGCCTAAAACCGCCTAGGCTATGCTACATAGCTTTGATCATTGGGCCGTTTTTGAGTGACCGTGTGACTTTTAGCCCAATCCGTTATAATAAACTTTTCATCGAGAAGCTACCCTGAAAACACTTTGTGAAATTCTTTAGCATTTTTATAAAAATTGTTCTGTTTGAGTAATCTAGCCGTTCGGCTTTAAAGGTCTAGCCATTCGGCTATGGAGGACCTAGCCGTTCGGTTATGAAAGTCCAGCCGTTCGGTTATGAAAGTCCAGGCGTTCGGCTAAGGTAGCCTAGCCGTTCGGCTAAGGAAACCTAGCCATTCAGCTGATGAAATCCAGCCGTTCAGCTGATGATTTCCAGCCGTTCGGCTCAGGGACCAATTTTAGGTCTGTTCGCAAAATCAGTTGGGAAAACGAGTATAGGTTCAATTTTTTTGGACATAATCTACTTGATAGAACACTAATACATGATGATATATGTTATTTAAACATGAAAACTTAATGAAAAAGTGTTTGATTCCTTACAATTAAAATGGAGGTTCGATGGTTATGATGATGTTGATGGAGATGAAGAAGATGATGGAGATGAAGATGGTGGTGATGATGAATATCACGCTGCTAATGCTCCTCTTGTTGATGTTGATGATGAAATGGTTGTTTGTTGTTTTGAAAAGTAGCGACCGAGAGAGAGTAGAGATGGACTGATGATGAAGGTGAAATGAAGGAGAAGAAGAAGAACTAGGCCGACAACTCCAATTATTGGAGTTGGTTGGCTCCCACGCGTAGCACAAAATACCCGTATTTTTGTACCCGATCGTAAAAGTAGTATAATGTTTTTAATTGATAAATTTCTAAAAATGATATCGTATATACTTTTATTCGAAGTATTTTTATAAAATACTTTTAGTGAGATATAAAAATATATCTTTGTTTTAAGTTTGAATGAAGGATATGGTTCGAATGGTTTCGTCGCGTTTGAGTAGGATTGAATAAAATGAATATGTTTTATTTTTGTCTAATGTAAAAATAATTATTATTTCCAATAATAATTAATTATTTATTAGTTTTGTCGTGAATGTTTTTACTTTGTACGATACGAATACTTTATATATTATCGAATTAATATATAATAAATATTGAGTATATTAAATAATAGTTTCATATTACTTAATATTTGTTTTCACCAATGCCCGTGTAAATGAATCGGAATTTGACCGATTTGAAAATGCACGATTAAATTTAATCGCGTACTGATATATATTCAACAATATATATATTGATACATACAATTAGCCTAATACATAGTACTAATTAGATGTATTTCGAAATGATTAGGAACTAATAACTAGTTCTAATTTGACGGGTGTCACATCGTGTCGGTGAACACGAGCAGCTAACACAGGTACTGTGAAGTGTGTGGGTTCCTGAGTGTATGGAGAGAGATCCATGGGTGAAATCTCTCCAATGTCAGTGGGGATTTCAATACATAATTGATATACAAAAAAAGCAATGCAAGAGAATCTCCACAAGTTTGTATGCATGCGACTCGAGCTACCAGTCTTGTGGGTGTGCAGTCCTACTGATGCGTTAAACCTGAGATAGATGCTAAAAAGTGTCAACCAAAAGGTTGGTGAATCTTACAGGTTTAGTAAAGTAAATCATTTATGAACCATAAGTAAGTACCAGTATGCCCTTGACAAGAGTAAGTAATATAGTATCACAATAAATCAGTAGGTCGACACAGTTACCATGAGCTCACAAGTTGAAGCTTAACAGTGTAGTGTGATTGGTACAATCAAGTACAGTATCACGTACCCCCGTGAGTGCTATCCGAACACTCATATGTAACAAATACTAATATACCTGTTTCTAAGGAGTAATCCGTGGTGGCGCTACCACCCCAGGCAGGGATTGTCAGTCCCAAATGGATCCATTTACTAGTAATCGCGCTTAAGTCCATAACTAACAACTTATGATAGGAGGCTTTCAGTGGATAAAAGTAACTCATATAATGTGTGTAAAAGTAGTGTAAACAGTTCAGTACTTGTGTTCATACGTAAAACGGTAGCAAATATCTCACCCCAAAGTAGAAAATAGTAAAAATGGGGCTATAAGACTCACCTGAGTCTAGCAAGTATGATACTTTCATGTAATCGAATAAGTATCCCGGATGTAATTTCATAGTATCAGATGTAATTCCATAAGTTGGTATCGGATGTAATTCCGTAAGTTGGTTCTCCGAACCCTTCAACGTTCTGGCGTCCGAAACGCACAAGGTTGTAAGCAAGTAAGTAAGTAAGTTGGTGTCATGAAGGATCACCCGTGCTAGTTGTCCACTCAACTAGGAAATGTCCAAGTGTTTGTTTGATTGTTCGTTTGTAATCGTTTTGTAAATAAGTGTTGCCCGTTGGTGACGGAGGTGTAATAATAATTCAAATATTATTATTATGTACTTCATCGTGTTTGTATACCTTGTAAAGCATATACATAAGTTGATTATTTGTAACGTGATGTGTAACCTTTGTTCGGATGTAAGTCCGTGCGAGTGTAAACTTGTATTAGAGTGAGTGTAAGCTCATATGTATTAAAGTTGTAGGGTATACTTCCAAAAGTATATGTATCTCATGTAAGTGTAGTGTCTGATAAAGTATAGTTGTTGTATGTACTCAATACTTAGTAAGTTATGTACTTTCAAGTTTCTATTTTAAGCGACACTGCATGCGACACTGAGTGTGGGTTGCGACACTAGGGTTAGTGTCGCTAAATGTTGAAATCAGAAGTGATGCGACATTGGGGTTAGTGTCGCAATATGCGACATTTAGAAGTTATGCGACACAAGTGCTAGTGTCGCAGTATGCGACATTCGATTTTTAAGTGCGACATTAAGGTCAGTGTCGCTATGTACGACACTCGAGATTTATGCGACATTATTAATAGTGTCGCAGCGTGCGACACTCAGGTGTTCATGCGACATTGGGCTTAGTGTCGCAGTATGCGACACTCGGATGCTAATGCGACATTGGGTCTAGTGTCGCAGTTGGGTTTGGCCCTCCTGCGACACTACCGGCTGTTTAGTTTTCAAGTGTCGGGTTTGTGATCAAACGTGGTTTGACCCGAGACTTTTAGGGAAGCCTTAAATATGTTAAACAAGCTTTATAAAATTGTCTTTATGTTTTATGGTTGACCCGAAGTGTCGATTTTGTGAAATGACAAAAACAGTCCCTTTAGCTTTGGTTCCAGATTTTTAACCCGATTCAACCCCCGACCTCACCCATTTCTATCCGAATCAAGCCTAGCCAAAAATCACACATATTCTCCTAGGTGTCTTGTTTATTTCTGCACTTTATGATACTTTTATAAGTTCATTTACTATTTTAAACAAAAATAAACATGAAGAGTGGTCTCATACATTACAAGGTGGTCTCATACATTTATTTGACATAGAACTCAAGATATTAACGTTTTCGTGAGGCTGTTTTCTGGGACAGATTTTGTCTTGGTATATACATATACAAATACGACTTTTCACTTGTTGTTTGGACATTTCTTAGTTACATGAGCAAGCAAACATGGTAATATATATATTATAAGTAAAATAAATGAAGAATGCAGTTCTTACAATGTCGAATGAAGGAACGAAGAAGGTAGAAACGGAGCTCGCGTCGTGGTGATCGTTTTACTTCAAACAAGCCTAGCGATCCAAGGTGTTTTTGTGTAGTCTTTGTTGTGGTTTTTTTTAGGTGGTTTGGGGCTGGAAAAAGGGAGAGAGAGCCGAGAGTATGGAGAGAGGGAGAGAGTGAGTAAAGGTGAAGTGAATGAGTGTGAAATGGGTGAAGTAGTATGGTGGTGGTGATGATGAGTTAAGTCAACAAAGAAAAGGGAATGGTATGGCTCACCATACCCCTGGGCTGCAGATTTTCATGGGCCCCAAGGGTGTGGTGAGTCTAAAAATCGTTTTCCCCAAACACGCTACGCGTGGTGCTCGTTTACCCGGTCGTTTAAACGTTCGTTTAATCGTTATAATGTTTTATATAATACGTGTCGTTTACAATTCCAAACTCAATATTTTTACTTGAAGTATTTTATCAAAATACTTAGTTTTGAGTTATAAAAATATAACTTTGATTTATTTCATTTGGCGGGCGTGTTTCGCGCATTTTCGTCGCGTACAGAGTGTTTTATACGATATTTAGTATGTGTAATATATTCTCGTAATATATTAAGGTAAATAATATTTGTTTGGATAAATTCACATTATTTTAAATAGTTTGTCACCAACATCCATTTATAAATAGTGTTAGACCTCGTCCGGTTCGTGAGTGTATGATTTAAACAAATCGTGTTTGCGTGTTTGTAATTACACAAAATGTTACATATATTTAGATTAATATAAACTAAATACATGTAATTACAAGCATTTTAGGCACTAATTGCAGTCCTAAATTAGCGGGTGTCACATATGTTCACCATTGGACTTGAACTCACAACATCAAAGTTGGAGGGTTCCCACAATACCGCTATGATAATGACCCTTTGGTCCAAGTCCATTAAATGTACTTTGTATAAATAAGTATTTATACATTAAAATTAAAATTAAACAATAAACTTGTAACGTCCTCAAAACCGGTCTGGTAATTTCTTTACTTTTAATAATTATTTAATAAGTTATAAGTAAATTAAATATTATTTGTTTATGTGAAACTTATTGTGAATAGTGTAATATTATTTATTTTAAATAGTTATAAGTGACAGTACAATAAAATAACTATTTTTGCAATCGGTTTTTAGGTTCCAGACTGTAGGTTTAGAACGGGTATTAAATATACCCAAATTGGGTCGGTTTTGTAAGGAGACCGACCTAAACTCCACTCACTTTTTCCCCAAATTCAGTTCAACTCTACTTCACATATTTTTTTTCAATTACAAGAACTTCAATCTTTAATCAAGTTTAGTGATTTCAAGTTGTGATTCTCTACTAGCAATTATCTTCTAGCTTGCTAGTACTTTGTTCATAATCAAAGTGTAAGTATTCTCTTCCTCATGAACTTAAGTGTTATCTATCTTATCTACAAAATGGCTATAAGGATGACATCACTAATGTTGATTTGGCACCCTCTACGGCCTTTGCTTCTGCTGATGTGTCTTCATCCACAACTCTCGCTTACGTCAGCTATGTACTAAACTAATTAGGGCAAAACAAAAAATTTTAAAATAGCTACCTATTTAATTTTATCTCCAAAAGCCGCCCATTTTTACTTTGAGAAACTAAAAAAGTTATTGCATGCTTTAGTATTATTGGTAGCTCCCTAATCAATATCTCACGCCTCCTCTTTCCCCACACCACCACCGTCCAAAATTAAACAGGTAAATTCATTTTTTTATGTTCTTCACCAAGCTTTACATCATCTTCTTTCTCTGTCATCTCCTTTACTTCATGTAATCTATTTTTCTTCATATTTTATGTTCCTGGTAATTTTAGTTTCAAGGGTTTCTCTACTTCATCACTACGTGGGTTTAGATTTTGATATTTATTTATTTTCATTAATTTGATAGTTGCAAATTATGGATCCGGATTATAAAGAAACATTAGAGGGATGAACACCAATATTTTGATGTCAGGTTTGTGTACATGATTTTTTCAGTTTCTTAGCATCATTTGTTACTATGATATTTTTTTTCATTGTCAATGATTCAAGCAGGAATTCAATTGGTATTATATGATACAATCAATTAACAAGTTAGACATGAGGTGTGGGATTAAGAGGGTTCCGACGACTGGTTCTAATTATCAAACCGTAATTGTCAGGAAGCTGCTGCCTATCAGGTGTTCGATCAAATGCCTGTTTCCCTTTTATTTATAAATCATATTTTCTTTCAAATTTATTGTTGTTTATATTCATCTAATTGCATGATATGACCGTTTGAAATGTTAAGTTTGTATTTTGTTGAATAACAGAGCCTAAGCTATCTTGGTATGCCTTTTTCAAAACTCAACTAGATTAAATCATGCAACAAAAACGACTATTCTTCTAAGAGGTAATATAAAAATCTTATTATTTCCTGTTTGGGCTTATTGTTCCTCGATTATTCTATAAGTATTTTGTGTTTCTTTTAGTGAGTTATTATCTTTTTTGGTTGGTTCTAATTTTGGTTTCTTGAGTTTAACTTCAGACGATTTTTGGAACTTTACAGCTTAATGCAGATTCATGTTCGTAAATCCAAATAGTTAAATGTATAAATAGGATGTTGTGGATTCATAGGTTTTCAACTACGATTCTATGAGACTTCCCACTGAGTATAATCGTAAAAGTGACAAACATCTTAGCTGGAACAAGAATTGTTAAACCATTACTTTTGTTTATGTCTTGGAAAGCAGATGTCTAACATACATTGAATTTCTGCAACATATTTGTGAGGTAATGTAAAAGTTATTTCAATCAGTATGTACTTTTTTTTATTCTAAATGCTTATTAATTTTATTTGTCTATGCGGATATGCACGGGAGTTATAGTTAATTTAGTATGGATCAATTGGGATTGATTGTTCATTTTTCAATGATATGTATGACATTTAGAAGATAGCCAGTGTAAAATAGCCACCTTGCTACTGTAAGTTTTACGAACATGAATCTGCAACATATTGAATTTCTGCAACACATTTGTGAGGTAATGTAAAAGTTATTTCAATCAGTATGTACTTTTTATTTATTCTAAATGCTTATTAATTTTATTTGGCTATGCGGATATGCACGGGAGTTATAGTTAATTTAGTATGGATCAATTGGGATTGATTGTTCATTTTTCAATGATAGCTATGACATTTAGAAGATGACCATGTTTGACCCAACTCCTTTTATGCTGACCAATTTGACCATATTTAATGTCAAAAGAACTTCAACTAGGTGGCAATTTTACATCAAACTGTATATGTTTTGTCTTGCTCTATTATATTGATTTGGGTTTGTTATTTTAAAGGGGCCAGTGTAAAATAGCCACCTTGCTGCTGTAAGTTTTGATTGTTATTTGACTTGCAGATGTCACTTTTCATATATAGTTTATATGATGCTTTTGCTGTTTCTTTTAATATGTATCTGAACCTACGTTCGATCCTCAAACATACATTTTGTTACTCTTACATATGCTAATTCTTTACATAAAAAGCCATGACCTGAAAATTCAATATTTAATATGTAAAAGTTGGGTGTAATATCTTTAATTGGTGATGGGAAAAATCAAACAAGTTGCTTTATAAGTTTGTTTTGAACTTTGAAGACTTGGCACTACTTAGTGAATGGCAACTTAAGTTTATATATATATATTTTATTGCATATATAATATGATTGTAACCTTGGTCTATCGAATCTTTGCCCTTTCTCAGTATTCAATAATGTGAGATTTTTAGATACTTTCCTTTGCATAAATTTTTTTTATTTTGTAGATAAAAAGGTTTTCCCCATTTTACTGTGTAAGTTTAATATATTTACGTTTATTTGGGTAGATTAGGAATATAAGTTGTTTAATTATTTAATTACTTAGTATTTAAGTATGTTGAACAAAAGAAATGAGTTATTAACTTATTAACTTTGTATTCTCAGATAAACAGAAGACTTAGTGATATAGAAATCCTGAGTGTGGAGACGACAGAGGTATCGGTGAGTGGATTTATAACTCACTCGTTGATTTAGTTGTAATTACTTTGATTACAACAAGTGATAGTTATCATGTTGATAGAGTTAGTTGATTTGTGTTATTGAGTGAATCCTATATGCTAGTTGCCATGTGATTATATGTTGTTTTGAGGTCAACACGTTGGTTGGGTTAGTTGATTATGGTGTGAATTACACATAGTCTTACTTCATTTGTTGTTTGTAAGACTTGTGTTTGAGTACAATAATCACTAGCTATCGGTCTATTCAGTATTGGCCATATGGATTGTTGGACAAGTGTTCTTGAGAGCCACCGCGGCAGTAGGGTTTCTCAAGGACCACCGATCATCATAGTTGAATTGTTGATTGTTGATATTGATGTATAACATTGTTTGGAGTAAACAAAGGATTATAGTAAGTTGATTAGTGAGTGTTAAATTCATTCCCTTAGCTTCGTGCTAATCCCTCAATTTACTTCTTGCAGGTGTTATTTTGATATGTGGGTTGCAAGAAGGGACGAAGAATGTTTGATATTTAGCAACTCTGATATAGTTTCAGAAAACTATGTTTTGTACAATATAATACCCCGCTTATATGATGTAAATGATGGTTTTGTAAATATTAGACTTATGATGTATGTTGATATTATAAGTTTATAAAATAATGTTTTGTTTTAAACGCTTCCGTAGTTGAAAATAATAAAATAATATCTTTGGAAAGAGGGATGTTATAAAACTGATTTAGTAATATTTTAAAGATTGTGCATCATTTAGGCTTTAAAATGCACATAAGGGTTGTGTTTAAAGCTAAATATCTAGCACCTAGTTGCAGTCAGGGACGGAGCCAGGAAATCCAAGTAGAGGGGCCAAATATTTTTTTTCTTTTATAATTTAGTGGGGGTGAAAATTTTAAAATATCATTATTACCTTAAAAAATTTTTTTACGTAATTTAAATCTTCTTGTGAGAGCGGTTACCTACGCTGCCCCCATCCTGTCTCCATCCTTGATTGCAGTTCATTGCATTGACACCCTTTGCACAGGGGGAAACAATAATCGAACAAATAATGAACAAAACAAATTCAGATTGTCAACATGGGTCATCAATTTTTGAGTCCGGCTTAAATGTTCAACAATGTCAGACCACAATTTATGGATGTATGTATCATCTTTGATGACTTAATAGTTCCGGGTCGATAGATATATTAGGCCTTGTATATGTAGTTGCATACTTTTGCAAATGATACTATCCTAGTATTTCATTTTCTTTTAGGTATGTGATCTAAAGTTATCATTTACTCCTATACATCATCAGAATTACACTTAGTAATTATGGTTTCTTTAGTCATATATTTTTAGGTATGTAGTGTATTAAAAAATCAAAGTACATTTACAGCCATCTTTAACATACAATTAGAAAGTTGTAATAGAAAATAGTATAGTCTTACCTTTTGATATTCAATAGAATTACAATTTTATAATTCACCTTAATGTCAAATTGTCAATATTTCAATTTTCAACTGGTCATTTGTTTTTGAGTCGTCTTTAAGTAGTTGGGTCATAGTGATCTATATATATATTTAGTTTTTTACTTTTTCAAGAATTGCTAAAAATTACAGTCAACTTTTACTAAAAAAATTCTAATTTGTAATAGTTGAGACACAATTTTGATATTGACTACACAAGCTTCACGCAATCCACTATAACAACTCTTGAGGGTCTACATTTTGACTCAGTGGTTCTATTCACGATACATATAAAATTTGAAAAACAAAATAAGGCAACGTCGCCACCAAACTTTTTCCCGATGAACAAAAACATTTCTAGTTAAGTGGTGATATTTGCTTCCTCTCTCATGTGGTAAAAGTTATAGCTTTTTGTAAAATCTTAGATTCTAACCAAAATCCATGATTAAACAAAAAAAACTTATATAAATATTTGAAATTTTTACACACGGGGTACAATAAGAAGCTTATTACTTCCTAACAATCCTATACAAAAAATGTATTATTATTATTATTATTATTATTATTATTATTATTGTTATAAAATTTATAAAATAATAAAAAAGAAATTAAAAAACCTTGATATGAAAAAGAACAGAAACATTAAAATTTGGCTTGTTGAGTTATAGTTTTGCTTTATATATATATATATATATATATATATATATATATATATATATATGGCATGCCATATACATAGCGATTAACTATTTAGCTTGTTGAGTTTGGTAGTGGTTATGCTTGTTATGTAGGGTTTCTTTGCCTATGTAACAGGCTGCGGTGTGGGACGTCACTCACACCCTTTTGTACTTAAATGTTTTATTTGGAGTAATATATATTAACCGGGTGAAAGCCCTATACCCAAAAAAAACAGAAACATTAAAATTTTATCCCATCAGCACACCCGAACTAAACAACTCAAGCCCAACTGACGTAAAACGCACACATACACACTGACTCCATTCTCTAAATATTTTCCGATGAACTCAATTTAGTCAACTATTGAAGAACGGACAGATCTCTAACATCAAAACTCGTGGATTTCAACAGATCAGAACATATCTAAACAAAAACCAACATAGATGATCTACTAATAAACAATAGATCTAGAGTAACACCCCCAAATTTCGTTGATTGAGTTTAGCGGAAGTATTTAGTTAAGTATGGGGAATGCCACAATACACCGTACATGCATACGTATCAGAGTTTATGATTACAACAGAACATAATATATTAAGATGTCAAATGTAATAGTTACAAAGTTTACGATTTGTCAAATCGTACAAATGTAAAAGTTATTAAGTTTACAAAAGTAGATTTCGTAAATATGACTAAAATCACTTTAGTTATACAAAATAAATCCAGTTGTCAAAAGTAGGCATCCTATTCCTTCGTGGGTCGCCTATGTTCCATGTGTGCAGGATCTCTTACATGTAGCTAATTCCCTGAAAAACATAGTAAAAGTCAACAACGAGGTTGAGTGAATTCACAGGTTTTATGTTTGCAATAGTTGAATCAAGTTTGTATGCACAGTTGTTGAAACAAATATGTTCACAAATAGTTATTGTCATAATAGTTAAGTAAACATTTTGTGGAATTGACGCGCCACCAACGATCGATCGGGTTTTCACCCTGTCGTCGGACCGTCCATCAGCGGCGGCGTCAGTGGAGTTTTTTTTTTAAATTTGTTTTTTTTGCTGAGCCTAAGTATACTAAAGCTATGGGTGAGTACAGCGATAGGTATGACCTAGGGTCATTCTTCAAACTACAACGGGCATGGGATCTAGGACTTTAGTTATCTACGGGAATTTAGCTAGGGTTTAAAAGAGGTTTTGGTTTGTTTTGGTTTTAACTAACTACTAATTATCTAAAATTAAAATAAAATAAAGTAAAATGGAGGGGAGGTGGCAACGAGAACTTATAGGTGAAGCGAGTGTTTACTATGATAATTACTCATGCTATTTAGGGGTAGTTAATGGGATAAAGCCTTAGTTAAGATGACATTAATATTTGCTAATGAGCCATAACTCCTAGCCTATTATCTATCTAACGTAGAGTTGTCCGCAATCAGATAAATAATATGTCACGTGGATAACAGTTATGGAATGTAAACTACACCGGAAGTTGTCCCAAATGTAGCAACCAATTTAAACAACAACCATCCTCGAGTCTTATCCCCCAATCTCGGACATTTGAGATATCCGAATCATGGCATGAATTGTTGAATAAACAAAAACATGAACAGGGGTTTCCCACCGGGACAAGTTGGGATGATCTGGTCTAACGGCTGATTAAATTGTTCATCATTATTTCATATAAATCATTTAACTATTCTATGCATGTTAAACTGGTATATGCAATTGATAAATATTCGAAAACCTAATCATGTAACTAATCAGCATAACAGATACTAGCATGCAAACCCTAAGCAATAATCAAACAAGAACATGCAGAAAGTCAGCATAGCAAGGATCAAATTATGTAGAGTGACGGGGTACATGGTTAAGTCACAAGTGTCCCGAAAGTTCTCTCTAAGACACTTGTTAAATGGCCTGAATCTAATCTATCTCTAATCTTACGCTCCGTGTCTCCCTCCGGTAATATTTCAACCAGGAGAACACCGGCCATGTCGAGTTCAACGATCATCAGACACAGAATAATTAGTGGCATACAACTAGCAATTGGCCAAGCCTAGAAGTATGTTACTAACCACAACATAAGTTGGATAGATAAACCTTTAAGATTCAATTCATAGATTCAAATATAATTCAACAGCATACAGACAGAGTAACAGCAAAATTTAAGTATAACTACCCTAGCATGGCAACTATCATAGCAAACACAGATTTGTCTAGCTAAGCATGGCAATAATCCTAGCAAGTAATTCTAAACAAGTATAGCAACAGCACAACATTATTTAAAATAACAAGATAGAGATTATAATAGAACCTGACAAAGCGTTATTACAAATCGTGCGACACCGCAGTCTCGGAGCACCTCCGTTACAAGTAAGCTACTAATCTACTAGCATAACTAATCTAATTAACTAACTAACTAATTTAGAGAGAGAGTAGCGAGAGAAAGTGTAGAAGTGAAGTGTGGAGTGTGTGAAAAATGAAGGTGTGTTGAAATGATGAAATGAGGCTTGTATTTATAGAGATCGCACAACCGTATCCGTAGACCGTATCCAAACCTCCAAACGCACAACCGTATCGCAAAGGCGAATAAAAATCAGATTTTATCACCCAAACGCACGATACGGCTGAGCTGGACCGTATACGGCTGAACTGGACCGTATACGGCTGTGCATAGGGTGAATACGGCTGAACTGGACCATATACGGCTGAGCACAAGCCGTATACGGTCTGTGCTATGGCCTGGACCAGCAGTATACGACCTGGTTCAGCCGTATGCTGGTTCCTCGATTCTTCGTTTCTTCGTTCGGGCGTAACTTCTTTGTCGTTTATCCGTTTTGAGCGTTCTTTATATCCACGCGTTCGTATTTTCCTAACGAAGAAAATGACATAAGTTAGAGGTCATAATTCTTGGTGTAGCTCAAAAAGTGCTAGAACGAGTGAACGAGAATGCTCATGATCGTATTCGTTAGATTTATCGTGTTTTTCGACCATTTTAGATGACTTTTGAAACATTGTCTATATTTTGGCCCATGTGACGAGTTTTAATGATAAAGTATCTATTTTGATTAGTTTCGTCACATATTGAGCTAAAAAGGTGAGATTAATGCACGCAAAAACATGACTTTTTGCGTGTTATCAAATATCCCACACTTAGACAATTGCTTGTCCTCAAGCAAACTTACCCTCTTAGAATTTACCATAAAAAAGTTTTTGATTTCTACCCACAACGAAGAATTCACACAGATTGGAAAAAAGTATTTGCCTGTTAGATAAATAATAGGCGTTCACATGAAGTATCTAAAGGTTTTCAAGATGATTCACTTAGGCAAACTTTCAATTCTCAAATTTGTGGAATATACACAACCGGGCGATCTCACTGGTGGTCACTCAATTCACTCAAAGTGTATCGGGGTTCCTATTATCCTAAGCCAAATGAAAAATCGCTCAAATACCAGTCGTGCAGCACTCGTCGTCATAGGCTTGCCCGAGGATCAAATCTTCATCACTTAGACAGGAACGGTACTGATTATCCCAGGACATTCAAATGGGTTGTAATGTTTGGTGTGGGTTTAAAAGGGTATGGATAGATTGGGGGTATCTAGGTTTCTAAGGGTGTTTGCTTATCTTGGGACTTTCGAAAAAAAACTCTATCTAAATATCCTTTTTAATGAAAACGGAAACGGATAACACTTTTGGGGGATAAGATAGCTATTTTGACTTCTATCTTTTGAAAACACACAGAATGATATTTCTTTTGAAGAGTCGAGTTTTCGAGAGAGTCGAAGCACTTAGCTTTATTTCAGCTATTTTCTTTTCTTTTCTATGTCTATTTCTATTTTTTTGGGCTTAGATTTTTCTTGCCAAGAAATTTCTAAGGGATTTTCTTTTATTTCCCTTCTTGAGATCCCTTCTTATTTTCATTTCTCAATCCTTTGATGATTTTTGAGTTTACTTTGGTGCTAATTTTTCGCACCACATGACTCTCGATTTTTTCTATATAGATCAATAAAACACACACGAGAAGTTTTAGTCAACTGAATGAGTGACAATTTCACTGTCGAAGTAAAACTGTTTAGGTTTTACTGAATGAGTGACAATTTCACTGTCGAAGTTTTTAACCAATTTGCTTTTATTGTGACTAAAAAGAGTTTAAAATTTTTGAAAATTTTGGCAAAATAAGGGTTTGAAAATTTATTTTGAGGACTAGCATGTTTCTAGATCAACTTAAACAGATATTTTGACAGATGAGAGATATACCGCTATTCCACACTTAGAAATAAACATTGTCCCCAATGTTTCTACACTAAGTAGGGAGAAAATCCCACACTTAGGGTTTTGGTTTAGGAAAAATGTGAATTTAAAAGTTGTAAGCGAGGGGGATCCCACACTTAGAGATTTAAGTGGTCAATAGGAATATCGAAGTTATATTAAAGTAGGAAGAACGGGTTTAGGAGAGATACTTCCCTACGGACAGTGGGCATTGGACAGTGGGCACTGGATAGTGGGCACTTGACGGGTTTAGAGATTTGTATACTATGAATAAAACTTATCTGATGTATATCTAGGAGTGTAGCATTGTCAGATACTTAGGTTATCCTGCATCGTTAGTTTAGGGATGATAATACTAAAGCAAAAAATAACTAAGAAATAAAATAAGATAAGCAATGGGGTGCCTCCCAAGAGCGCTTGTTTAGAGAGTCTCTTACTAGTCGGCTCAAGGTGGTTCAAAGATATAGACTTCCTCACCAGGGGGAAATCTTCGATGTAGTGCTTTAAGCGATGGCCATTGACTTTAAAATTACCGTCCAGGGCTTCTAGTTCGACTGCTCCGAAGGTAAAGACTTTTGATATAACAAATGGTCCGCTCCACCTTGATCTGAATTTGCCGGAGAATTTCTTGAAGCGCGAAGTGAAGAGCAGAACTTTGTCTACGGGCTTGAACTTAGAATATTTGAGTTTAGCATCATGAGTATTCTTTGTTCGTTCTTTGAAGTGCAGAGAGCTTTCATATGCTTGGTCTCTTAATTCGGCTAGTTCATTCAGTTGCATTTTCCGATGTGATCCAATTGCAGAAGGGTCTAAATTACAACCTCTTAGCGCCCAGTGAGCTTTATACTCCAACTCTATCGGCAGATGACATGCTTTTCCGTAGACTAGTCTGTAGGGCGTGGTTCCTAGTGGCGATTTATATGCGGTTCTGAACGCCCACAGAGCATCGTCTAATTTTTCAGCCCGTCTTTCCCTATGATTAACCACGGTTCGTTCTAAAATTCTCTTGAGCGCTCGATTCGTCACTTCAGCTTGCCCATTCGTCTGCGGGTGGTAAGCCGTAGAGGTCTTATGGGTGACACCATAATATTGTAATGTCCTCATAAACTGAGCATTACAGAAGTGCGTGTCTCGATCACTAATGATCGCTTTTGGAGTACCGAAACGTGAGAAGAGCTGCTATAAGAATATTACTACTACTCAGGAATCATTTGTAGTAAATGCTTGAGCTTCGGCCCATCTGGAGACGTAGTCGACAGCAACCAGAATATACTCTTTCCCATATGATTTTGGGAATGGTCCCATAAAATCCAACCCCCATATATCAAAGATCTCGCAAGCTTGGATGTTAGTAAGTGGCATTTCAATTCTCGATGAAATACTTCCAAACCTTTGGCAAGCATCGTAGCGTTTTACCAAGTCGTGAGCGTCTCTGAATATAGTAGGCCAGTAGAAGCCAGAGTCATATACCTTTCTTGCAGTCATATTTGCTCCGTGATGTCCTCCAGTTGGTCCGTGATGACTTTGGTGAAGAATGTTCCTTGCCTTCCTCTCGTCTGCGCATTTTCTGATGATTTGGTCCGGGCATACTTTGAATAAGTATGGATCGTCCCAATAGTAGTTCTTTACGTCTCTAAAGAATTTGCGCTTTCTAGAGGTGGGCATTCCTTTTGGCACAATTCTTCCAACCAGATAATTTGCGTAGTCTGCATACCAAGGGTTGTAAGTGAATTGAGATCCCTTTTGGTATCCTCCGATATTCATGAGTTGATCTTCAGGAAACTGGTCTTGAATCTCTCTCTCATCAAGCTTCTCCATCGATGGATTTTCCAGTCGACTAAGATGATCTGCTGCGACATTCTCGGCTCCCTTTTTATCCTTGATTTCTATGTCAAGTTCTTGGAGGAGGAGAATCCATCTAAGCAGTCTTGGCTTAGCGTCTTGCTTTTTGAAGAGATACTTCAAGGCTGAGTGATCTGTATAGACAATATTTTTGGACAATATTAAATAAGAACGAAATTTATCAAAAGCGAATACTACCCCAAGAAGCTCTTTCTCTGTTGTGGTGTAATTCTCTTGTGCATCAGTGAGTGTCTTGCTGGCGTAGTAGATTGGATGAAACTGCTTCTCCTTCCTTTGCCCTAAGACAGCTCCAACAGCGAAGTCACTAGCATCGCACATGATTTCGAACGGAAGACTCCAATCGGGGGCGACCATAATCGGTGCATGTGTGAGCTGATCCTTTAAAATGTTGAAAGCTTTAAGACAGTCATCTGAAAAGACAAACGGAGTATCCTTCTCGAGAAGGTGCGTCATAGGTCGAGAGATCTTAGAGAAATCCTTGATAAAGCGACGGTAGAATCCGGCGTGACCTAGAAAACTGCGAATGGCTTTAACAGAAGTAGGTGGCGGAAGTTTGGCAATAGTCTCAACTTTGGCTTTGTCAACTTTGATTCCAGATTTTGATATTCGATGTCCTAAAACTATTCCTTCTTTCACCATAAAGTGGCACTTTTCCCAGTTTAAGACAAGATTTGATTCTTCGCATTGGGTTAGCATCCTTTCAAGGTTGGAAAGACAAGATGTGAAGGAATCACCGAAGACTGAGAAGTCATCCATGAATACCTCCATACACTGTTCAATCATGTCATGGAATATTTCCACCATACACCTTTGAAATGTTGCAGGCGCAGTGCATAAACCGAATGGCATGCGGCGGTAGGCAAATGTACCATATGGGCATGTGAATGTCGTCTTTTCCTGGTCCTTTGGATCGAGAGGAATTTGAAAATAGCCGGAGAAACCATCGAGGAAGCAGTAATATTCATTCCCTGATAATCTTTCCAACATATGATCGATGAACGGTAGAGGGAAGTGATCTTTCCGGGTGGCTTCATTTAATTTCCGGTAGTCGATACACACCCTCCAGCCGGTGACGGTTCGTGTAGGAATCAATTCATTATTTTTGTTAGCGATAACCGTCATTCCTCCTTTCTTTGGGACAACCTGAACTGGGCTGACCCATGGGGAATCTGAGATAGGATAGATCAAACCAGCATCCAAGAGTTTGATAACCTCTTTCTTGACCACGTCTTGAATCTTCGGGTTTACTCTCCTCTGTCTCTGTATAGAAGGTTTGAAGTCGTTTTCCATGAGTATCTTGTGCGTGCAGTAATTTGGACTGATCCCTTGTATATCAGAAATCTTCCATGCAATCGCCTTCTTATGTGACTTCAAGACCTGGATAAGTCTTGCTTTCTCTTTTGGTGAAAGACCTTTGGCAATTATGACAGGTAGGTGTGAGGTTCCTTCGAGAAAAGCATATTCCAAGTGAGAGGGTAATTCCTTCAGCTCCAATTCTGGCGGTTCTTTGATAGAGGGTTTCATTCGAGCGATCTCGTCTCTTTGTAACTCGTCATACTCCTTTTGGAACTCTGATTCTTCTGGAGATGAGTCGGCTGTAGTGGCTGATGCTATTTCTACTAATTCTGTCTCATTGGAAAGCGCATTCTTCTTTAACTCGTATTTGCAGGTAGATGATGAAGATGTTGCATTGTCCTCAGTGATGATGACATCATTGGTGAGTACGAACTCTTGAAATTGAGCTTTAGAAGAAGTACTTATGGTGATTTTTGGATTTGATTTCGCACAACCTTCAGATAGTTGTGGCAAAGTACCGGAATCCATCTCCTCAAAAGATTTGAGAATTTCAGCTACAGACGGAGATGATTCGGGTATCGGAAAAAACTGATTTCTTCTTAAAAGTGGGATAGGGATGCCTTCGCCTAAAGGAACAGCAACAACAGAGTTGTTTGTGGGAGAGTAGTTAGGCGGTGCTAAAGGATTCTTCATTTCAGGTAAGGGAAATAGCAGCTCTCCGGAAGGTGCTGATTTGTCGGAGATAGCCGAGCAGAGTCCGATGTTGTTCGGGCAAAAATCTTCTTTTGGTGATGACAGTGCTGGAGAAAGGTTCGTTACTGCTAACTGCTAGAATCTCCTCCAAATGCTCGTCATATATTTCCTGCATGGCATCCACAAGACCAAGATCTTCTCCCATAGGGTGCTTCATCAACTTATCGATATTAAAGGTGACTTCCTCCGCTTCGACCCTCAGTTTTAAAGATTTTTCGTTTACATCTATCACAGCCTTGGCAGTGTTTAGGAAAGGCCTACCAAGGATGAGGGGAACGTGGGCATCTTCCTTAATATCCATAATGACAAAGTCAACCGGGAAGATAAATTTACCGACTCGGACCATTATATCTTCAGCAATTCCTCGGGGGAGTTTAACTGATCTATCAGCTAATTGGATGGTCATTTGAGTGGGTAGCAGTTCACCTAATCCTAGTTTCTTATAGAGAGAGTAAGGCATAAGATTGACACTAGCTCCTAGGTCAGCTAAGGCGTTACTAACTTGGATGTTTTGAAGAAAACAGGGAATAGTGAAACGGCCAGTATCTCCTAGTTTGGGTGGAAGGCCATGTAACATGATTGCTGAGCATTCAGCATCTAAGGGTAAACTAACTATTTGTCTCAATTTTTACTTATTTGAAATGAGTTCTTTGAAAAACTTAGCACAGCTAGGCATCTCTACTAAAGCGTCTAATAGTCTAACGTTTAAGTGCAGGCTTTTAAACATTTCTAGATATTTCCCAAATTGTGCTTCCTGTTTCTCTTTCTTAAGCCTACCAGGGAAGGGTATCCTAGTTCGTGGAATGATTTCTGGGGCTTTAGGTGATACTGGATCTGGTGCAGTGACAGGGGTGTCACTAGGCACTGAATCAGTGGTCGGTTTAGAGATAGGAAGTTGATTTGAAGAATTATCTGAAGATTTCTCATTTCTGGTTTCTTTACCTCCTCTAGTGATGACCATGATTCCTCCTTGGTTCTCAACTTTTAAAAACAGTTGTTTAAGACTAACTTCTAGGTTTTTGATCAAATCTTCTGATATTTTAAGTAAAGCATCAATTTTATCTTGAAAATTCATTACTTGTTTGTTTATGTTCATTTGATCAACCATGAAATTAGTCAAAGTTTCATTATAGTGTTGTTGAGAATTTACGGGGGAATCTGACATATTAGAGGATAAAGGTTGCAGAAACTGAGTAGGTGGGTTATTGGTTGGCCGCTGAATGAAAGGTTTAGAATGAAAGTTCGATTCAGGGTTTTTAACAGTAGTGACAAGAATTTCTTCCGTACCTTTACAAGGTTGAGGTGTAGAAGATTGAAGATCCTTGAAGACTCAGGAGAGATTGTTCACTTGAGCTTGCAGAGCTTCAAAGGATAGGCTTGAAGTACTAGTTACTTCCTTAGCCGATTCGCCAAACTCCCAGTCATGTTGATGCATTGTTATCGTCTCAACTAGCTCCCAGGCTTCTTCAGAAGTATGTGACATGAAATTTCCTTTAGAAGCAGCATCGAGGGTTGATTTGTGCTGAGGAGTCAGACCATGGTAGAATATGCAGATTAGGTTCGTCTTACCCATTTGATGATTCGGACATCTGTTAAACATCTTCTTAAATCGTTCCCATGCTAGATAGAATGATTCATTGGTTTCCTATCGGAAACTGACGATATCATCCTTGAGCTTGGTTTGCTTGGAAAGAGGGAAAAACTTAGCCATAAACTTAGTAGCCAACTCTTCCCAAGTATGAATTGAATTGGGTTCGAGTTCATCAAACCAGGTTCGAGCACGCGAAGATAAAGAATAGGGAAAAAGATATAGTCGGGAGACTTCTCTTGAAATCCCTGATTGCTCACAGGAATCAGAAAGATTGATGAATCTATCCAAATGTGAATTTGGATCATCGAGCGGAAAACCGTGAAATTGGCAGAAGGTTTTGAGTAACTTGAAAATGCTAGGCTTAATTTCGAAGTTTTCGTCGGGCAGCACGATAGGTCCTCCTCTTCCCTTCAGTAGTGGTGCACAGGTTGAGGCGAGAGTAATACGATTCGTCATAGCTGATGAAGTTCGGGTTTGGTAGAAAAGAGAGTTTTGGAAAGGAAAGAACATAAAAGGAACTTTCGGATGATATTAATCTTCCGAAAGGATCGCTAAATAACTAAGACAACTAAATTCCTAAATCGGTCATTGTAGTCCCCGGCAGCGGCGCCAAAAAACTTGACGCGCCACCAACGGTTGATCGGGTTTTCACCCTGTCGTCGGACCGTCCGTCAGCGGCGGCGTCAGTGGATTTTTTTTTTAAAATTTGTTTTTTTTGCTGGGCCTAAGTATACTAAAGCTATGGGTGAGTACAGCGATAGGTATGACCTAGGGCCGTTCTTCAAACTACAACGGGCATGGGATCTAGGACTTTGGTTATCTACGGGAATTTAGCTAGGGTTTAAAAGAGGTTTTGGTTTGTTTTGGTTTTAACTAACTACTAATTATCTAAAATTAAAATAAAATAAAGTAAAATGGAGGGGAGGTGGCAACGAGAACTTATAGGTGAAGCGAGTGTTTACTATGATAATTACTCATGCTATTTAGGGGTAGTTAATGGGATAAAGCCTTAGTTAAGATGACATTAATATTTCCTAATGAGCCATAACTCCTAGCCTATTATCTATCTAACGTAGAGTTGTCCGCAATCAGATAAATAATATGTCACGTGGATAACAGTTATGGAATGTAAACTACACCGGAAGTTGTCCCAAATGTAGCAACCAATTTAAACAACAACCATCCTCGAGTCTTATCCCCCAATCTCGGACATTTGAGATATCCGAATCATGGCATGAATTGTTGAATAAACAAAAACATGAACAGGGGTTTCCCACCGGGACAAGTTGGGATGATCTGGTCTAACGGCTGATTAAATTGTTCATCATTATTTCATATAAATCATTTAACTATTCTATGCATGTTAAACTGGTATATGCAATTGATAAATATTCGAAAACCTAATCATGTAACTAATCAGCATAACAGATACTAGCATGCAAACCCTAAGCAATAATCAAACAAGAACATGCAGAAAGGCAGCATAGCAAGGATCAAATTATGCAGAGTGACGGGGTACATGGTTAAGTCACAAGTGTCCCGAAAGTTCTCTCTAAGACACTTGTTAAATGGCCTGAATCTAATCTATCTCTAATCTTACGCTCCGTGTCTCCCTCCGGTAATATTTCAACCAGGAGAACACCGGCCATGTCGAGTTCAACGATCATCAGACACAGAATAATTAGCGGCATACAACTAGCAATTGGCCAAGCCTAGAAGGATGTTATTAACCACAGCATAAGTTGGATAGATAAACATTTAAGATTCTATTCATAGATTCAAATATAATTCAACAGCATACAGACAGAGTAACAGCAAAATTTAAGTATAACTACCCTAGCATGGCAACTATCATAGCAAACACGGATTTGTCTAGCTAAGCATGGCAATAATCCTAGCAAGTAATTCTAAACAAGTATAGCAACAGCACAATATTATTTAAAATAACAAGATAGAGATTATAATAGAACCTGACAAAGCGTTATTACAAATCGTGCGACATCGCAGTCTCGGAGCACCTCCGTTACAAGTAAGCTACTAATCTACTAGCTTAACTAATCTAATTAACTAACTAACTAATTTAGAGAGAGAGTAGTGAGAGAAAGTGTAGAAGTGAAGTGTGGAGTGTGTGAAAAATGAAGGTGTGTTGAAATGATGAAATGAGGCTTGTATTTATAGAGATCGCACAACCGTATCCGTAGACCGTATCCAAACCTCCAAACGCACAACCGTATCGCAAAGGCGAATAAAAATCAGATTTTTATCACCTAAACGCACGATACGGCTGAGCTGGACCGTATACGGCTGAACTGGACCGTATACGGCTGTGCATAGGGTGAATACGGCTGAACTGGACCGTATACGGATGAGCACAGGCCGTATACGGCCTGCACAGACAGTATACGGTCCAAGTCCAGCCGTATACGGCCTGGACCAGCCGTATACGGCCTGGTTCAGCCGTATGCTGGTTCATCGGTTCTTCGTTTCTTCGTTCGGGCGTAACTTCTTCGTCGTTTATCCGTTTTGAGCGTTCTTTATATCCACGCGTTCGTATTTTCCTAACGAAGAGAATGACATAATTTAGAGGTCATAATTCTTGGTGTAGCTCAAAAAGTGCTAGAACAAGTGAACGAGAATGCTTATGATCGTATTCGCTAGATTTATCGTGTTTTTCGACCATTTTAGATGACTTTTGAAATATTGTCTATATTTTGGCCCATGTGACGAGTTTTAATGATAAAGTATCTATTTTGATTAGTTTCATCACATATTGAGCTAAAAAGGTGAGATTAATGCACGCAAAAACATGACTTTTTGCGTGTTATCAGGAATGTTATCCAAATATAGTTCGGTTGGGATGTTTCCCAAAATATAGTTTATGTGGGATGTAACCCAAAATATCATTTACGTGGGATGTTACCCAAAATACAGGTTGCAAAACGTTGCTGGTCATTCTCCAGCGTTTCCAAAACAGTACCGGTCGTTCTCCGATCAAAAGATGCACGGGTCGTTCTCCCGTCCAAACTCGGCTAGTCATTCTCTGGCAATAAATAATGCTGGTCGTTCTCCAGCGAAACATAGTACCGGTCGTTCTCCGGTCAAAAGACGCACGGGTCGTTCTCTCGTCTATTTGGCCAGTCGTTCTCTGGCACTAAAATACGTTGCTGGTTATTCTCCAGCATTTACATAAAAGTAACAGTCGTTCTCCGGTTTACCAAACAAGTTTTATCACGTTTATAGTATGAAAAGGTTGTTTCATAAATACCAGTTTTGTTGCAAGAGTTCAACAGTTCAAAGTACTCAAATCGTACGAGTAAACAAGTAGATAAACAATCATGTAAGCAAAAGCAGTTATGGCAATCAATAAAACAGTTGACTATGTTTCTCACCCCAAGTTGAAAGTGGTAAAACAGTTAAAAGTGGGGCTGTGAACTCACTTGTTGAGCTAAGTAAAGTTGCGAGCGCTACCAAAGCCTAAATCCAAGTAGATCACTAACGTCCTAAACGTAGGAATAATCATATAAGCGTTTGGCTAACAGTCTAACCATGTTACTCGTTTATTTATGAAAGATCCTTGTTTATTTTGTAAGTTCAACACGAGACGTTGGTGATATTTTGTGAAACGTTTCAAGGTGTAATTTATTGTTTCATGGTGTTTCATATGGTATGAAATTGTGTCCGGGGGTCCGGGGGCAGCGCCCCTGGTAGCGGGGTTCAAGGGGTGGCAACCCCTGGCGGGGTCCAAGGGGCAGAGCCCCTGGCTGGGGTCGAGCTATAGTGAAAACGCATCCGAATTCCAAATTCGGAGTAAAATTAATTGGTAAAATCTGGTTCCGACACTTAGTGAAAAACATGTGTTTTTAAGGTTCTGAGTTTTGCGACATAAGTACTATGTCGCTAAAAGGTTCCGCGACACAAGGGTTTGTGTCGCATTCCTGCGACATCCGCAAATAAATGCGACATAGGCATTTGTGTCGCAAATGCTGCGACATAAGTAATTGTGTCGCAAGTATGCGACATAGGATAATTTATGCGATACAAGGCGTTGTGTCGCATAATGCGACGTAAAAATGGTATTGCGACACAAAAACTTGTGTCGCACTACTGTTTTCGGTCCCGTGCGACACAACGCGCTATTTGACGAAAATCTTAATTTTTCAACTCAAAAACGTTTAGATCTTTCATATAATGACTTGTAACATGTTTGTATACTATAATAACAAAGGAAAAGTGAAAGAAAAGTGATTTTTCATACCAAATCGGGTGAAATCCGAAAGTTATGTGAGTGGATGAAGATGGTGATGAAAATGGTGTTCTTGAGCTTGGATCTTGAAGATAAAGTTGGTGATGAGTTTTGTTGTTGTTGGTCCGAAAATACAAGGAAATGGGTGGTGATTTGATGAATTTTGATGAGTGATTTTGAGAGAAAATGAGTTAGTGTTTGTGTGTGTTTTTGGTGAAATGAGATGAAGATGAAGAAATGAGATGGGTGGGGTGGGGTGGGGTGGAGTGGTGTTGGCAGATTTTTGGGGCCAAATGTGAGGGGTTTTTGTCCCAAATTTGTGGTATTTAGCCCGTGTTCGTTTACCCGATCGTTAAATGTTAAAATGTTTTTAAACGATAGGTTTTTAAATATGTTTTTAATTATACTTTCAGTTGAAATATTTTATCTAAAATAATTTAGTTGAGTTATAAAATTATAACTTTGTTTTATTTTAGTTTTACTTATATCGTTCAAGTCGTTCCAGTTTACGAAATAAACATTATTTGACACAAAATGCTTTGTAAATATTATCAGCATAATAATTAATAAACGTTAATGTAAATTAATTAATTTTATTCACCAACAGTCGTATATTTTTGTCACGTTGTTTAAATCGTTATGTACATAATTACAACTAATTATGAGTAAGTAATATTACATGCATTATCTAGTTGAGCTTTGCTAGACTTATCTCTAGAATATGTTATGAATTCACTCTAAGTTAGAGAATTAGCCTAAAAATACATGAAATTTACGTTTGTGAATATGTTGAAATTGAGGAGTGTTACATCTAGATGGAACTCATCGGGTCTCAACACCAAAAAGATGGAAACCTAGGGAGATTTTTCACAGGCCATAACCTATCTTCATACTTTTGGTTGTTGCTACCACAACACATGTAGTTAACCAAAATCAGAGCCAACTTAACCCTCCAAAAAAATGTATCTGCAAATAAAAAACATATTCAACCCTCCAAACAAACTCTGTATAGGACATCAAACTAAATAATGAAACAAATTTGATAATCAGAAACTTTAACTCAAAAGGCAAAAAGGTATCCGAAACTTACTGCAATTTCTAAGAACACAAGTTAAAACAACTATTGATAACACAAATCGGGATAACAGTTGTAGGTAAGATAGCACCATCAATTTTTTACTTTAAGAAATCAACTATCATCTGCAACTATATTATTGTATATACAATCAATGAATCTTACAAAACTTTTTCAAAAACGTTAAAAACCTACTATTATTCCAGCTTTACATTCCTGAATATCAATTATCGTAGATCTGAAATAACTTCTAAATTAAATAAAATCAACAAAGAAAGTTAGTAGAAATACTCAAATGTCGTAGATCAAAAACAAAAATTCTAGATCTAGAGCCAAACAAATGAAAATAAGATGAACTAAACAAAAATATAACCAACAAAATTAACAATATATATCAAAATAACGCCGTATTTCTTGGTTTGCTTCGGATCTCAAATGATATAACCAAAGTACAAAATGATAGAAAAAACAGACCTAGCAAACTAAAGCTTAAGATCTAACTAACTGAACACCAAAAACCTCAGAAATCGACGGTGGAGGCTCAGTCTTGTGATGATCTGGCATATCGAGCATGATTTGTATTAGTAGCATAATGATTAAGGCATTTCGTGGCGGTAGTAGGGGTTTTCAGTTTCAGAAACGGTGGTGTGGTGGGTGTCACCGGCGGTGGTGGTGGGTCTCGACGGTGTGGTGGTCAAGGAGAAAGAAATGAGGGAAAATTAGTTTTGTGTGTGTGTTTTTATGGTGTAAACTATGTGTCAATGTTCTAGTGTGCGTTTATATACGAGGAGTGAACAGTTTTTTATGGTGTGAGTTTGTATGGTTTATTATGATTGGAGGATATGAGTTCATATGGATTGCAATCTAAAGGCTAGTATTCAATTAAGGAAATGAATGGTGAAGATTGGTATTGGTTGAATTTTAAGAAATGGGTGAATGCATTATATAATAGTATAGATAGTGGAATTATTCAGATGAAAGTGGATTTTTTGGAGGAAGGGGGAAAGTTAGTATTCATCAAGAAGCATATTAACTTCACCCATACAAATCTCGAAAAAAGCAAACTGAAATTTGATAAATGTTAATCATAATCGATTATATGATATTAAGCTTCCTTGATAAATTCTTTCTGCAAGCTATAACATCGATTTATGAATATTAGATCCAAATCCGTTAATATGCATCGCGATGAATATTAGTTAATATGAATTGTGATGAATATTTACAATAAAAATATTTTTCAAAGAATGTGAAGTTTTATTATGCATCGTGATGCATATTAGTTAATATTCATCACAGTGAATATTAACAATTTACTACATAAATATTCATCAACTAATGTTATGACTTAAAAATGAAATTCATTCGTTAATAAAATTCTTTATAACATCGATTTTGATTAATATTTAGTAAAAATAATTTTTTATTGACATTTTGATTGATAATTGTAATATGATTTTTGATGAATACTAATGTTTTTCCCTTCTCCAAAAAAGGTACTTCCCTCTTATCACTTCCCTATATATATTAGCTGCATGCCTGCACTTGAGTGCAGCCCATACGCTGCATCAATCCGTTAACCTCAGTCATTCTAAAAGCATAAAAGGTGTAATTTGCCAACATTTTCATTACTCACAATATTTCATTTACTTAAAATTGAAGCAGCCTATTGTTGGGAAATAAGATTTCTACTGTTACTATTGTTGATTACAGAATGCACAAGGCATTAACACTGTTAGTGTTAATGTTACTACTGGTATTAACACTGTTAGTGTTAAGGACTACCACTGTCTTCACAAGTTACAACTGTTAGTTCAAGGCTTCAAAGATTATCACTGTTAGTGATGGTTATCACTGTTATCAGAAGATTACAACTGTTATTGAAGATTGAAGTGAAGACAAGAGTTTCAACTGTTAGTAATTGTTTCAACTGTTAGAGTGTTATTACTGTTAGCTTGTTTACAACAGTTAACACTGCTTAGGCTAGTTACCACTGTTGGTATATTAGTCTAGTAAATTGTACAAGTGTTAACACTGTTATAAGAATTACCACTGTTTGTATAGTTGTGGTAGTTAACACTGTTTATATATAGAATAGGCGGAAAAGTAAAGTTTGAATAATTATGGAATGTAACTGTTTCCATGATTATAGGAGATTGTTTAGCAGGACTCTATGAGATATAAATAGAGATCCTAAACCTAGATTAGGTTAAGTTTTTGCGCAGCTTCAAGGTTTTGTAACCCTAATACAACTCAGTGTATTCGTCTTATATCATTAATAAGATTGAAGCTTTTTATTATTCTGTTTTGATATATTGTTATTGATCTTCATTTTATTACTAAGTGTTATTCCGCAAACTTCTTAGTAATCATTCAAAACTGCATTTATCTAATAGTTTATTAGATAGATCTTGGTTTATCAAGTGGTATCAGAGCGGGTTTAGTTTTGAATCCAGGAAGATCAATATTTCGTTTACTTAAAATTGAAGCAGCCTATAATTGTTGACTTTTCTACATTCACTCCTTTACATCCCTTCCATTTTTTTTTCCAAAAATTCTCAAAGAATCTACAACTCATAAACAGCCCAAGTATCCAACATGTATAAAATTTAATCCATGACGTCTCTACTTCGATTACATGGATCAAAAGTCCTTTATTTCTCATTCTAACCACATGCTCCGGAATCACATCTCAGGTCAATTACTTCATAAAGAACAAACATAAAACTTATTCTGTCTAAGTACAAACAAAAAGAACAATCACTACATGGAAGATCAAGAAGCATGTAAACTGAACATCACTTTAAAATGCCTCGAGAATCACATCTCGGGTCAATTACTTCATAACCTTTTTGGGCATACCCATCTGAAAAATAGATTACAAACAAATAAGAAAAATTTAGTTAGAAATCAACAAGTGACGATATAAATATGTACGTTAAAGCATAGATGATACCTTTCTTGCTTGACATCCGATGGAGTAATGACCTTTTTCTCCATAATGACCGCAAGTCCTTTTTTTCTTCATGTCTGTACCCACTTCCAAGCCTGACTTTATTCTTGTTGAAGTCTTTGGACGTCCTTTTGTCTTGACAGGAGTGGGATCAGAAACTGAAATATTTTGTGAAATGTTTCCTTGTGTCCCAATCGGTACAATAGAACCGACATTCTCCAACTCAATTATAGTCTTATTCCTACTATATTTTTCTTCCAAAAGACCATCAAGAAAACTATCTAGTTTCTTAATTTTAATGAGAGAATCTTGTCCATCCTCAAGTACTTTATTAACTTTTGATCGAATCGACCACAAGGCTAACAAATTAACTTTTTCAGCACCATCACTATTTGTATCTCTCCATATAGTTCCTACATTGTCAGCCTTATTTTTTGCGTTCATCGTCCACCTTTGTAAAATATAGTGATCGGGAATGACTGTTAATAACTTCTTCTTCATGATGTACAAAATATGCTTGCATAATATTCTATGAGTTTCGTAGTTTACACATGAACAAGTAGCATTAACGTCTCTGTTTACTTGGTATTGGACGATTTTCCAGCCTTCTTTATTACCTTTTAAATAGCCAACACGGTATCGAAGACAATTGGAATCCTTGCTTACTTTCTCATGCCCACAATCAAAACTAGCCTTCCACTCTTCCTTGAACATGTCATATATATTACGAGTATAACGTTCGGCAGCCATTGCTTCAATTGGATGATCACTATGAAATGTAGGTCTTGAATTTAGAGTTCTAAAATCTTGATCTTCTTCGGCACCTCTTCGTGAACTTACTGCCTGGTCATATTGTACTACAAAATCATTTAACATGGTTTTAGAAGTCACAAAACCAACAAAAAATGAGTGTATGCTTTCACTTCGACCACTAGTAGTCATGCCAGCAAAAAACTTATCTTTCAAGTATACTTTTACCCAATAATGGCATAAATTGTACATATTATCCAACCAAGTATTATCACCTACTTGATATTTCTCCTTTATCTCATGCCACTTAGATTCAAATTCTTCAACAGTCCGGATTTTAACCCATCTATTATAAGTCTCTTCAAAATCATCGTATCGAGAATGAAATGATTGAAGATGCTCCAAAACATGCTTTCGAATATGCCAAGCACAATAACGATGCCTTGTTTTTGGGAAAATCTTAGTAATTGCTTTACCCATTGCCGAATGTTAATTATTAATAATCGAAATAGGAGAACACTCATGCATGCATTTTAAAAACTGTTCAAATAACCATGTGAATGTTGACTCAGTTTCATCTTCCAAAAAAGCAACTCCAAACAAAATAGATTGACTATGGTGATTCACCCCCAACAAATGGAGCAAATGGAAAGTTAAACTTATTTGTCTTGTACGTCGTATTGAAAACGACAACATCACCAAACTGGCAATAAGATGATCTTGAAATCCCATCAGCCCAAAACACATTTTTTAGTGTCCCATATGGACTCAAGTATATTTCAAAGTAAAAATCATGGTCTCGCTTGGCCTTTTCTTGAAAATGCATGATGATCCCATGACACTCTTTACCTATATTAAACTTCTTTTGATTGCTAACAATATTAGAACATTGAACTCAGGTAAGTTTATCCTCTTCGTTGCCTCTAAATGCATTTACAATTTTAGTGATATCGGAAGATTTTATACCTGCTTTTGACAATAATGTTACGGCATCTTTACTTTCATTAGAGCGGTGAAGGATGCTATGGGGTCGTTGCTTTAATATGTGTGATTGGGGGTCAAGAGGGTGGTTATGTTCTTCATAAAACTTGTCGACAACCCATTCTCCATGCGGGAAGTAAAAGTTTGCATTTTAGAGGGTAAATTTTCTTATTGATGGCCGGAAGTAAAAAGAAAACAGTCTCTGTGAGTCCCTAATCACTATTATGTTAGTGATTATGAATCGTTAACAGTGAGTTAATTGTAGAAGGGGGGGTTGAATACAATTAAAAACTTTTCTTTCTGCTTTTAATGTGTTAACTTATTTAGCAAGTTTTTAACCGTATTTAACTAACAGCAATATGAACACAAATATATAAGTATGATAAGCAGTTCAGTTGCTGATGCAATACTAGCTGAAAGATAAATTCTTTTATTGATAAAATTTATCTATTGTTGATTGCGGAATAGATTAGCCAAAGTTAATCTAAATCAAACAATACAGCTCTTACAAAAGGAGATGAGCAGTAGTGGACAAACACGCTAACTTGCTCACTCGTTGAGGTGGACTAATAGTGGACAAATACGCTACTAGTTCACTCACTGGTGTTGTTCGTATCTTAGACAAACTAGTTACTGACAAACAAGTAATAATACAAACAATCGACACAAAATGGAGTACAACAAACTACGCTATTTATAGACCCTGAAATCCTTAATTTCTGGATCTGGAAGGACACGTGTCGCTGCTTGATTGGTGAGGTAGTTGAGATGTGATACATCATGGTTCGACATTCTGTCTTGGGAAATATCACCTTGTACCTTAAACCAATCAGATGCTTCCACGTTACTCTTTTCAAGTTACGAGGAACACGTGCTGCGCCGTAATAACGCTGAATGTCAACTTCTCATTAAATGCGGCATTTAATGTTGCAGTCACTGATAGAAACATCAATTCTCCTCATTCTCGGTGCGAGATAACATGCCCTAAAGAATGACTTGAAAAGCTAATCTTCAGTGACTTCTTTTATTCAGCAGAAGGAAGAACTCAAGAAGACTTGGAGACTCTCGCTGATGGATGAGTATCAGCGACACACATAGTTGAGCCTTTGATCTTTATAAGTTCTTCATCTACTAGTTGAAGAGATAGGATCAGCGATCATAAACTTCAGCAACAGGAGCTTGACTTGAATCATTTTCATCATGGAGAGTTCTTTTATTGAGTAGGATAGAGACTGTGAATATAAGGCATGATCAGTGACTTCACTTTATCAGCGATTAAGGACTTCAACAATCTCCCATAATTTATCCTTATGATCTCCCCCTTAATCTTTGTAATCAGTGACCATCTTGATTTTAGCGATCAGTGACTCAACAGTCTCATCTAATTAAGCTAATATACCGTGATATACGTACTATCTCATTGATAAGGAATGTAGAAAAGTCAACAATTTTAGGATGCTTTAATTTTAAGTAAATTAAATACTGTGAGTAATGAAAATGTTGGCAAATTACACCTTTTATCTATATCTATACTATTATATAATGTACTTGAGCAAAAGGCTTAAAAATAGAGTAATAGTAAATGACTATTCTACCCTTCACTTCTTTATCATATTATAATTAAAATATACAACATTTAACCCCTAAATAAATACAATTAATCATTGAATTTAATGTATCATGAATTATCCTAAAAATAAATGATTTTTTTGAAACTTATATTAATGATATAGAATATAATAGATGATAAATTTCCAGTTACAATTGCAGTGAATATATATATGAGAGTGATACATCAGGAAATAACTTTTTTGTGTGTAGGGGGAAGCGTTAACATTTGAAACGAACTATTATAATTTCGTCAATACAAATGTAAAAAATTTAAGTTAATCTTAATTCACGTTGATCAAAATACTATGACTGTTAAGATTCGTTGATTAATTCTTTCTAAAGGTTATAACATCAATTGAAGTATATTAAATTCTAAAGTTGTTAACATTTATCAATTGATGTTATGACTTGAAAAAATCATCCATGAATATATTATTACCCCTTAATATCAATTAATATTCTACACTATTATATAATGTAGTTGGGCAAAAGTCTTAAAAATAGAGTAATGGTAAATGACTATTATTACCCGTGCGATGCACGGTTGGACTATAAAATGTTTAATTTTCAAAAACTAATTTAAGTAATAGTGTTGCAACAAAGTGGAAATTGCCCGTAGGAGTAAAAAACCAATTTTTTGGAGTTTAATTTTGTAACACCCCCAAAATTCATTGATTGTGGTTAGCGGAAGCGTTTAGTTAAGTATGGGGAGTGCCACAATACACGGTGCATGCATACGTATCAGAGCTCATGATTACAACTGAACATAATATATTAAGATGCCAAACGTAATGGTTACAAAGTTTACGATTCGTCAAATCGTACAAAAGTAAAAGTTATTAAGTTTACAAAAGTAGATTTCGTAAATATGACTAAAATCAATTTAGTTATACAAAAGAAATCCAAAAGTTGGCATCCTAAAGCTTCGCGGGTCGTCCTAGTTCAGTATGTGCAGGCGGTTCTTACATGCGCAGCTAATTTCCTGAAAAACATAGTAAAAGTCAACAACGAGGTTGAGTGAATTCACAGGTTTTATGTTTGCAATGGTTGAATCAAGTTTGTAAGCACAGTTGTTGAAACAAATACATTCACAAATAGTGATTGCCATAATAGTTAAGTAAACGTTTCGTGGAATGTTATCCAAATATAGTCGGTTGGGATGTTGCCCAAAATACAGTTTACGTGGGATGTTACCCAAAATACCATTTACGTTGGATGTTACCCAAAATAAAGGTTGCAATACGTTGCTGGTCGTTCTCCAGCGTTTCCAAAACAGTACCGGTCGTTCTCCGGTCAAAAGACGCACGGGTCGTTCTCCCGCCCAACTCGGCCAGTCGTTCTCTGGCAATAAATACTGTTGGTCATTCTCCAGCGAAACACAGTACCGGTCGTTCTCCGGTCAAAAGACGCATGGGTCGTTCTCCCATCCAAATACGCACGGGTCGTTCTCCCGCCCAACTTGGCCAGTCGTTCTCTGGCACTAAAATACGTTGCTGGTCGTTCTCCAGCGTTTTCATAAAAAGTACCGGTCGTTCTCCGGCCAAATACGCACGGGTCGTTCTACCGTTCAAACAAAACAGTTTATCAATTAGTTTACCACGTTTGTTTTAGTTTATGGTATGAAAATGTTATTTCATAAACATTAGTTCGCACAATCGTTCAACAGTTCAAAGTACTCTAATCGTTCGAGTAAACACATATACAATCATGTAGTAAAAGCAGTTATGGCAATTAATAAAGCACTTGACTATGTTTTCCACCCCTGTTCAAAAGCAGTTAAAACAGTAAAAGTAGGGGCTGTGAACTCACCTGTTGAGTTAAGTAATGTGCGAGTACTAGCAAAGCCTAACGCCCAAGTATAGTCCAGAATCTCCTAACGCCCTAAACGTATGAGATTTGATAAGTATGTGGATGTCTTAGTTTGACCATCCATGCTAGTGTCCACGCAACTAGATTATGTCCAAAGTGTTTGTTTGTCATTTGAGTTTGTAGTTTTAGAAATGTATACGACTCGTTGGTAGCTGTTTGTAATAATAATTTCTGAAAACGTTATTATATTCGTTTCGTTTTATGCTTAGCAAAAGTATATACTTTTGTATGTCAATCATTGTTGTAAAAAGTGTAGTTGTCGTTACGCGAAATGTCGAATCGTTGGGTAAAACTCAGTTCGCAGGGCAGAACCTCAGTTCGCAGGCCAGGTCAGTTCGGCTCGCTCGTTCGGCTCGCTCGTTCGACTCGCAAGCTCGGCTCGCAAGGGTTCAATTCGCATTACGAGTTTGGTTCGCAGCTCGGTTCGGTTCTCATCGCGAGCTCGGTTCGCAACTCGGTTCGCAACACGGTTCGGTTCGCATCGTGAGCTCGGTTCGCAACTCAGCTCGGTTCACAGGAAGAACAGATCTCAGCTCGCAGAATGAGCTGCTCGTATTTTTAACTTTAAAAACGCATTTTTAAGTCAGTTTTTGGACATAATAAGTTGATAGAACACTAAAACATGATGTATTAAGTATTGCAAACACGAAATATCAAAGGAAATAGAAAAATCTAAGAGTTTGCGGGATTGTCTGGTTCTTACAAGGTTATCGCATGAGGAATCCAAGAAGATGGTTGTGTAGCTTTCGTCGTGGTGATCGTTTTTCTCTAAATGAGCTCGGTGATTTATTGCGTTTTTGTGGTAGTATTTGTGTGATTTGTTGTGGGTTTTTAGAGAGAGATTTGAGAGAGAATAGAGGTAGAGAGAGAGATTGAAATGAAAATGAAGGTGGAAGTGGGGTGGGGTGGGCCGGTTTTGGTGGTTCCAAAAGGAGAGGGGACTTTGTCCCTAACTTGCGGTATTTGGCTCGTGTTTGTTTACCCGATTGTTAAATATTAAAAATGTTTTTAAATAGTAACTATTTAATTACTTATTCGATTATATTTTTAATTGAGATATTTTTGTAAAATAGTTTGATTGAGTTGTGAGATTTTAACTTTATTTTGTTTCAGTTTACGGACCTTGTTTGACACAATTTACTTTGTAAATATTATCGACATAATATTTAATAACCGTTAACGTTATTTAATAATTTCTCATTATTAAATAACTTTTGTTCACCAACAGTCGTATATTTTTGTCGCGTTTGTTCCAATTGTTTCGTATGTAATTACAACTAATTAAAACCTAATACTACGCGTATTAACTAGTTGGGCTTTGCTAGACTTACCTCTAAAATGTGTTGCGAATTCACTCAAGTAGGGAATTAGCCTAATAATGCAAGTGTTTAGCGTATGTAATCGTGTTTAAATTTACGGGGTGTCACAAATTTCGCACAATAGCATTATGTTACAGTTAATTAAATTTATTAAACTTATATATATATACGTATTGTCAAATTAAAACATAAATCGTAGAAATTGCATGACAAACTCAAACAAATAAAATGACAAAAATAGAACACAAAATTTAGAACTTGGGAAATAAAATTCATAAAGCAAAACTTCATTTGTTAATGTCTGGTCTATGTAGGGAGGATAAACAAAGTTCTTAGAAGACTTTTAAGAGTAGCATGCAAAAGAAGGATTAACAAATAGCAATCAATTTGTCATTAAAATACCAAAAAACTATAAATCACGATGAACATACAAAAACAATTAGATAAAGTCGATTATAAACCATATCATTACTTTTTTCTATTTTGTGGACAATTTGTACGAAGCCTCAAATACAACAATCATACATAAAATCAAAATGATTAAACCCAACAAATTTGATAGATCATCAATCGTGAAAAGATTAAATAAAGGTTGATTTATATAATACATATATGAAGTAAAGAAACAATTTAGTCACATAGAAAACAAAGATAAAGATGAACTCGTAAAATAAATTAAAAAATACACAAAACATATCAATTAATTCTCATGGATTTTTTTATATGCATTTTGAAAATATAACATGAAAAAGTGTATGAAAAATGACAAATAGAATCTCAATCTTGTTCATCTGATCACAAATGGAATCTCAATCTTGTTCATCTGATATAAAATTACGATAGTGAGAAACTATATTTTTTCCGCCGGGCAAAGAATTAATGTAAACAAATTATAGTAGGTCGTGTGGATTGTGGTTGATTGAAGATGTTAAAATTAATTAAAATTCAAATGTGGATGAAAAGGTGAAAAGGTGAAAATTTCAATTAATTTAATGAATAGAGTGGTAAAGAATGTAGGGATAATTATTATCATTATCATCAAATAAAACTGCAATGTTACTCCTGTTGAAATTGAAAGGTGGGACGGTTTACCAAAAAACATAACTGCTTGTAAAAAAATGACAGTAAGTAGTTTGTTTTATTTGATCTGTCTTATTATCATATATGTTGATAATAACTAAAAATGCAAAAGCAAATTACAATTATGCACTTATCTTAGTGGTATAATCAATGTCTCTTAAACAAGATGTCGAATGTTCGATCCATGTTCCTTTGCTTTTAATCTATATTCATGATAATTTACGATGCTGACCTTCTAACTTACTAACATATACTAATCAGCCCCACCTAAACCTTATATAACATTCAAATTCAAATGTTTATAGTATTTTATTGATATATGTATATATGTTCAAAACATGAATAAAAAGTACACTTATTTTAGTTTGAGAAAAGTAACGTTTATCAGTGCTAAATTACTGTCTAAACCTTTATACTTATACTTGAATTCAATTAATTTAGCAAACATGCTTAAGTGACTCAACTTATACATAAATCTGCTCCTAAAAGTGCACGTGCACTTGGTCTTCAAATTTTTTCTTTCTTTCTATTCTTTTTTGTTTTTTCAGATATATAGAAAATATTTTTCCTAAGCTTACATATGTACTTGAGTACTTCTATTGAAAATTATTTTACTCTTCTACCTAAATTAACTATATTTTCTTATATGTTTATTTATTTGAAGTTTTAGATTAATATAGTTTTAAGTGTTTAAGAATTGCTAATAGATGAGCATACAAAATATAATATAATCATTACTATAATCTATATATATATATACTTTTATTATATACATTTTAGAAATAATTTGTAGTTAATATAACTACTAACGTATACATTTTTATAGTTTCGAAATATATCAAATATGTTCTATAGCGAAATACAGTAACAAATATATGAAGCGATGAAGTACGAGATTTTTTATAGTTAAAGAGGAAAACCTTCTATTTTAACTTTTAAGATTAAAAAGATATTTTGTATATAAATAAATTGTTGCATTTGTCGCAATGCTTAAAAAATTGCATAAATAAAAATTATATCCCCATCGCAACACGTGGGCCAAATTTGATCAAAATCGATAAACTACTATTTATCGAATATTGTACGTGTATAAAATAAATTTAAGTGATAAATGAACTAATGTGACATCGAAACATAGATTATTGCCCGCCGCATTGCGCGGGTATTCCTCTAGTGCTTTTAAAATGATGGAGGTTAACGGATTGATGTAGCGAATGCGCTGCACTCAAGTGCAGCTATTATATTCCGATATATATATATATATATATATATATATATATATATATATATATAGTATCGTGGGAGGTTCAAATAAGAACTAACAAAAAAACCAAGAGAACCAAATTTAAACCATTCATTATCTAATCGTCGGTTACAAATAATTGTGGCATTAACATAATAAACTGAACGTTATGGTTAATGTCATGTATGGTGAAAGGGCATTAAAGGAATTTTAATGGTAAATCTATTCAAAAACCGTGCCATTATTCATGGGATTTTAAAATTAAATTATTAATTAGTTTGTTTGAACAAATCAAACCTTCCCCTCACGTATTTTAATCTCTCTCTCATCTTTTTCACTACTGATGCCGTTTATTAATTATCTCTCTCTCTCTCTCTCTCTATATATATATATATATAGTTTGGATTAAATGAGAACACTTCAAAAATAAGAACGGTGAGAACACCTCATAAATGCACAACTATCCAACAAAAATCATTAGATTCACAGTCATACATCTCAAATATGAAAAGAAAAACAAATGCACACTTCTAAAAATGCACAAAAATCGAAAAAAACGATTGATGCACGATCATCTCTATAATTGTGCATCGATCGTTTTTTCAGTTTTTGTGTATTTCTGAAAGTTCGCATCTATTTTAATCACTTTTTCTACATATATTTGAGATGTATGAGTGTGAATCTAATGATTTTGTTGGTTAATTATGCATTTATGAACTATTCTTACCGTTCTTATTTTTGAAATGTTCTCATTGGAACCTTACCCTATATATATATTTAAAAGAAGACCCTTGGACAAATCCCTCCCCTTAACTAAGAGTGAATCCTTAATTAATGTTGATACATCTATGTGTGTCTGTCAGTTGGTCTCAGTCTGTATTCGTGTCGATATTGTAGATCCTCTAGTCAGGCGTGCTCGTACTTCCACTTCCACATCTTCTGGGGTCCCCAGAACCGACACTCCGATCAATCCTCATCCATCGGTTATTCAAGAGCTCATGCAACGAATTGATAAAATGCAGCATGATATGGAAGCTCAAACAACGGTCTTTGAAGCTCAGGATGCCCGAATCTCACGTTTGGAAAAGGAAAATGCAGAGCTGAGATCGAAGGTTTTGCAACTGGAAACCCAAGCTGTTGCTTCGGGGGAGACGCCAACATTAGAATCAACACCTAGGGTTTCCGCCGAGGGCGATGAAAATGTAAATCCTGATAATGTAACTGATTCTACTGTTAATGAAACTCCTTTTGTTTTGGATTATATTCTTGAGCTACCAGGGCAACCAAAACCGTTAGCTGTAGATTACACTTATTGTAATTTGACATACTTTCAAGCTGCGGTTGACGAAGACGGTCATGCGCCTGAAGCGCCGTTTGATTTCGAGGCTGCAAACAATGATGATGATGTTGAGGTTGAGCAAGAAGGGCTTGACCCAAATGAAGAATATGTTGATCGTCCAGCTCATCCACAGGAAGGTTTTGTTGCCTCTGATTCTTCAGACGATGAGTCAGGGCCTGCGTTCAACTACGCACCAGGATCTACTTCAGATTCTTCTTCTCAGGCTGCTCCTGCTCCAGAATCGTCTGAGCCTGCTGGACCTTCTCAAGATATGCCAGTCCCTGTTCGTGAATCAACAAGGACAAACTACAATGACATTTTCCCACAGGATACATTCGAACATGTTCCTTTTGACAGGGAAATGTCCATCAGGGCTAACTGGTTTATCAAAGGTAAAAATCCTGAACCTGCTCCTGTTACATGCAAAAAATACAGGGTTAGTGGCGATTATACCGGTCTCATAAAAAGTTGGAAGGTGAACAAGGGAAGGTTAATGATCAAAAGACGTGATGGTATTCACTACTTTCGACGGTCGTTGAGGAAACTGAGCACGTTGCCTAAGCATGACATTGTTCGTCTTTCTCAGCTTCAGTTGATAAATCCTCAGAAAGACGGAATTGCAAACGCAATTCAAAAGATCATGCGTGAAGAAATTCGATCGAAGAAATATCATTATGTCAAACCGGTGCTGGGTACAAGATATACTTTCAAGAAAAAACTTGATCCAAAGACGAATCAGCCTATCGTAAGAAATCACTACCCTCCGGCTGAATGTTTGCATGAAATCTCTCTGGAAACAGTTCCCTTCAATTTGCTGAAACGTTTTCATTACTGGGAACTGGATGCTCACACGGGAGAAGCCGTTCTTATGTATGTACCAGGGTTCAGTACCTCAGACTGGATCTACATCTTTGTGGGGTCTTCCAAAAGCTGAATTCAGAATATTTGACCCGATGAGCCTGATAAACTTGTCAAAGGATGATATGAAGAAGCTGTTCGACAGTCGTATTCGCTACAACCCAGGCAATGAGTTCAACACAGTTTTGGCGAAGCGATTTCAGAAAATCGTCAATATATGCTTCGCTTTTGGTGTACATGCTGGTGGGAAGTTCCCTACAGGATGGATTTGATGTTCAGACGTTTGAAGATCTGAAGTTTTTTGAAGACTGAAGCTAATTGGAGAATTCTTGAAGACCAAGCTGAAGACACGGGGGAGTTTGTTGATACATCTATGTGTATCTGTCAGTTGGTCTCAGTCTATATTCGTGTCGATATTGTAATTACGTATTGAACAGTTTTAGATTTAGTATAATTACAAATTTTTGTCATCATGCGACACAAGCATTGTGTCGCAGTGTCATACTATGCGACACAAAAATTGTGTCGCAGAGTCATTGTGTGCGACACAAGAATTGTGTCGCAGAGACATTCCATGCGACACAATAACTGTGTCGCAGGATGCCTGGATAAGGCTATAAATAGAAGCTCGCCAGCTTCTGTTTGAGGACCACTTCACACACACATAACACCACTGCTAGCAGAGAAAAACCATCTTGTAGTGTTATTTTGATCATTGTGTGTTTGTAAAAGTGTATGTGTTGTTGCTAGTTAATAATATATATACATACATCTTTGTGTTTTGGTCATTTCTAGCTTAAATCTTGCTTATCTTGTTGTGTTTAAATTTCCGCTTTCACTTACAAGTAAACTACTCGATTTGGTCCGTATACATGGAACCTACAATTAAGCCTGAGAGTCCCTTAAATCACTATTATTTAGTGATATGGAATTACAAAAAGTAAAGTTAATTGTAGAAAGGGGGTTGAATACAATTAAAAAACTTTTTCGAGTTTATTTAGATTAAATATTCAAGTTTTTAATTCGGTAAACACAAACAGATAAAAACAGAGTATCATAAATATATATAACAATCAAAATAGAAAAGCAATAGTAGCTTGAACTGTGACTTTTATTAACTATAAAACTCATTGAGTGTTGATTGCGGAATGGAAAAGTCAAGGCTAAACCAAATCAAACACTTAAGCTAATCTATTACAAATGAGTTGGATAGTAGTGGACAAACACGGTAACTGTTCACTCGCAGCTCCCTGAAACGTGCTTAGACAAACTAATAACTGACAAACAAGTGATTAACACGTACAAATGGAAAGTTTATAAGTGCAACGTACTGTACTATTTATAGTATAAATGTCCCGTAAATATCTCCTACAAAATAAGATCTTGGAATGACATGTGTCGCTGCTTGATTGGCTTGATCTCTGATAATCCAATATTCCGTGGTTCCAATTCTGTTACCTCGAATATCGCGTCTTCCTTAACATCAATTACTTGCTGCCACGTAATCCCTTAGTTATTTATAAAGATACAAGGAAACTTGCTGACGTAAGACTGAGGAGTAACTTGCACTTGGATAAAAACTTTATTCGTGTAGTCACTGAAGATGAAATAATCCTTCTCACTCACTGCAAGCTATCGTGCTCTTGTAGAGTGACTTGAACTAAATATCTTTAACAACTAGCTTTTATTTGAGCAGTGACTTTTGCCTTTATTTATATTAAGATGTAAGAACTCTCGCTGCTAGTCTTGAATCAGCGACACACTAAGTTGAGTTTTAATCTTCCTCGGTATATCAGTTTCCTTGAGTAGAACGGACAACGACCAGTGAGTACAAACTTCAGCAACGACATAAGCTTTGACTTAATCATTTCTTTCATTGAGCTTGTTATCATTGAGTTGGTCAGGTACCAATGACTCAACAATCTCCCCCTAAATGATTGTGGTCGAAGCTCCCTAGACAAACTTGTTGCTGTAGAAATTTATAGTCAGTGCTTAAGAATTAAGCATTCAGTGACTTGTACTTGTAATCCATTCATTTTTCTTTTTGGATTCTTTTGATGTGAACTGAGCTTTGCACTTTGGTTTTCTCAAAAATGATCAGATTTCATTAAACTATTAATAATGAATATTACATTGAAAATCAGTTATAGTTTAACTAAATAGTACAAAAGTAATCACAGATCTCTCCAAATATCTTCTTCTTTGACCAGTCCAAGTTCATCAGCAAGCTCATACTACTCAGTGGAGGGTAAAAATGTAAATTGTATGGCCAGCCCTTCTTCAAGTATAGCTTTCCTGATGAGTGAGTCTTTGGGAAGCATACTGGCTGATCTAATCAAATGAACTATCTGCTCATGATCAATCTTTTCAAGTTTAGTTTCTCTCTGAAACTTTAGATCACCATTTAAGTCTCTGTATACCAAGCCTATCTCTTCTTCAGTTACCTTAGTGCCTTTAACTCTTGGCACACCATCAGGGATTGAAAGATTAAGCCTTGAGGTGTTTGGAATTCTGTACAAGCTGCTTGTACCTGATCTATACCTTGGACTTGGTGGCTGCACTATTTCTTCACCATGTATAATAGTATCTTCCGACCTTAGTAGCTGAAGTGCAACCATCTTCTGAAACAGCCTATCAATCTCATTCAACACTTCTTTCTTTGCTGCACTTGAAGAATGACTGACAACAAGTCTGATCTCGTTCCATTCTTCTCTATGCAGCTTGCAGAATTGATCAAGGTTTATTGCTTGTGAATTAGTAGTTGAGCTTGAGATTTGTTCTTTGGCTTTTTCAGATTTACCTTGGTGATAGGAGCAGGGTTTGATCTTCCTGTCATTCTAGCAGCATACTTCTTTCTATCAATTTCATTCCAAAGCTTATCCACTGATGGCTTATCTCCCCCTTTCCGTTTCAATCCTTTGCCTCTTTTCTCAGTATCAAGCTCTCGCTATAGCTCAGATTTCTCAACATCTTCTAGCAGCTTGGCCATATTAAAATCAAATTCTTCTTGCTGCTTTTTCAACAAAATCTTTCTTTCTCTTTCTTCAGCCTCTTCTCCACATAATTTTAACAGGTAAGCTCTATCAACATCAGATTGCATTCTTAATCTTCTTTGTCTTTCTTCTTCTTTTGCCTCGCTCCATCTCCTGTCTCTCTCTGATCTTTCTGGCAATTCTTTCTTCTTTGGTTTCATTATTGTGAAGACTTCCTGATTGTTGATTCAGAAGGGATAAGAAGAGCTGGGGCAGAGGTTTCTAGCATGATGATCTCTGGTGGTGGAGTAGTAGTTGTAGGAAGAGAGGATAAGGTAGTGGTTACTGTTGTTGCCTCTGATGGTTGTGTTGCTGATGCTGCAAGTGGAATTATGAGTTGTCGAGTAGCTGTTGTGATTGGTTGTGGTACTGTTGCTGTTGTTGATGTGAGCTGTGTGTTTTCCTCAGATATAGCAATATCAAGTTGAGGCACTGATGATTCAGGGGTTTCAAGTATTGTTTGGAGATGATGTATGGTTGCTGATATATCCTCCTCAGTAAATGATTTCTTTCTGTGTTTGGAGGAGGTGGACCCAGATGTAGATGTTTCGCTAGTCCTCTTTCTTTTTGTAAGAATAGAAGAGATATGAAGCTCATCCTCCATGTGTTCATCAATGTCATCTTTATCATCAACATCTTCATCATGTCTATCATTTCCATTATCACCATTATCATCATCATCTCCATCATTATCATCATCACCATCACCCATATCAACATCATTTTCATTTTCATCAACCTCCCTGTTCATCCACTCCCAGCGAGCCAATTCATAGCTCACTGTCTCCCCCTCAACTCGTGCTACCACATCAACTGCCTATTCCTTGACTTTATGATCATACATCCCGAGTTCATCAGGATGAAACTCAGGGAAATCAATTGCATCAAAGTCATCATCATCATCAGCTTCTGTATCCATATTGATCCATGATAGTTCAGCGACAGCTTCAACTTCATTTTGAGGGCGTTCAACAATGGGTCTCAAGATATGACCATCGAAGATAATTCTGTTATGATCAGCATTTCTAGTAAAATCTTCATCTTCTGAGTCACTCTCCCCCTTGTTGCTATGGAATGCTGTAACCAACTCTTGAACACAGTGAGTTAACTATTGAATATCAGTTCGAAGAGTGGCTACTTCAGCCATTGTTTCTAGCTGATGTGTTGCTATGTCAGGAAGGACAGAAATGATTTTATGAGTGTGTTGGATATAATCAACCATAGAAGAAGCCATTTCTTTTTGTTGATCAGTGAGAGTGGTAATAGCTTCATCATGGATGTGTAGGCTAATTTTTGAGGAGGTTGCCAGCTCAGAGAGGGCTTTTGCCTGAGTTTGAAGTAGTTGGGAGTGATCTAGACCGGCTGCAGTGAGAATTTTGACCTTGGCGCTCACAGCATCACTCCAAGAGGGTATTGATTCATATGCAGCTTCTAGTGATTGAATTTTATTAGTAAGCTCGGTAACATTAGCTTTTGGAACATCTCGTTCATCAGTGAGAAGCTTGATGTGTTGTCGAGTTGAGGCAATTGTTATCTCACACACCGGTCGTTGATATTTCTAATGGTGATGCGAGGCAACAGTGGGTTTTTAATTTATAAAGCTGGGGCCTAGGGTTACTGTTATTGCTAATCTAAGGGCTAGCAAAGGATAAGTATGACCTAGGGTCATTCTTCAAAGCGTGATGAATTGAAGCTAGGGGGATTTAGAAACTTTTATGTATTTAGCTAAGGATAAAAGAGTTGGTTTTGGTTTTGGGTTTTCTAACCTAGATTAAACTAAACTAAACTAAGAGTGGAGGTTACTTCGGGCGTTCAACAATTAAAGAGATTGTCTACTATGAAATGGTTGGTGATGTTAAATATGAAGAGTTCTAATGAGGATAAGCTCGTAAGTGAATGTGAGCTACTACTACAATCCTTCTAGAGGACGAACGCGGAGTTGTCCACAATTAGGCAGACAAAATGTCACGTGGGTTGCAGAATATATTAAAACATACACCGAAAGTTCTCTCAAATGTATGCCCGTATTATTCAACAGTTAATCTCGAATCCTATTCCCCAATCTCGGTCGTCAGAGATGTCCGAATCATGGCATAGTTTGTTGAATAAACAATCTTATGAACGGGTTTTACCCTCCCCGGAATAGGTTGGAATAACTGGTCTAGGCGGTCGGATAATACGTCATCACTTATTCGTACAAGTTACCAACATTACTCAAGTATGCAAGAAAAGAGGGATGATTTTATCTTATAGATAGAAACTTTAAATAATACGTTCATTATATGATTCATAGTATAACTACCTTCGGTTGTTCTCGACTTTCATATATTTGTACTCCGCCGTGAGCGTTTCCAGTACTATATCAAAGAATAGTCGAATGGGGGCCGTCATATTATTTCACGATAATTAAGACCATTTATATTTTACTACTATGATGATCCTACCGCAACAATCAAACAAGAACATGCAATAAGACAATCAAAGCAATAATTAAATGTAGGCACACAAAAGTATTAACTAAGTTAAGGATATTCCGAAAGTTATCTCAAAAATATCGTTTGTGTTGGGTCACTCACCCTGCCTCTAATTTATATATGACAGAATGTTTGTTTTGGACTCTAATGCATACTCAGCGTCCCTTATCTCTGTGGTCTCGCTGCATGTGTAACAGCGCCCCTTATAACTTGCAAACTTTCATCAACGACTCCTCAACACTGATCATCCTTAAAGACGGCAAGTTATTCATAGATGCTGGAAGACACTGCCACATATATCTGAAGTCAAAGACCAAAGATATAGATAGAAGATTTCTGATTGAAGTGGAAGATCAATAGTTATCCTAACTACTCCAGCAACTATTCCCTAAGTAAGCGCATGGGTCTGACAGATACCTGTGCACTTTAGAAGGCGTATTCTACAAGGTGGACAATAACCGTATAACCGGTGTACAATAATACATAAAGTCAACAAAACTTCATTTACAGAAAAAGTACCATACTTTTACTGTAAAAATGTATTATTATATTTAAAACACTTTCCCCATGTATTAGTCATTAAAGATGATGGCACCCGAAAGCGTCGTTGTCGTTGATGGTAACTAATCGGGTGCCACCAGGGGTTTTAAAATTTATATTTAGCGGGGCTTAAATTATATGTACTACCTACTCTGGTTAGTAAGCGGTTAGTATAACCTAAGATCGTTCTATGAATCCAAACGTGTGGTGATTAAAGTTAGCACTTTTGGTAGGGAAGTATTTAGGATGGAACAAAGTAGGTAGGTTTGGGGTTTTTAAATTAAAGACAAGTAATTAACATGCAGGGAAGTAAGTTGCAGGGAATTAAAGTACAGGAAAGCAGATAAAGATAGAGATGTGATTGCTGAGATTTCGATAATTAATGTTTCAGGATGACAGACTAAATAGGGACAAAACTTAATGTAATAAGTAAACTATTAGGTGTAAACTCTAGAACCCTACCAACTAAATTTCCCATTGGCATGTCACTAGGAACTAGGTTATCATGATACTGATTGGAGCAATACGCCAACTTCCAATACCTATCTGGTTGAGAGATAAGCAACCTATTTTGGTTTTATACCGAGGTGCATGAATCAGTGGCGTATCGTCTCATAGGTCCGACTGTTCTTAACCCCTAAGATAGTTTACTGTTCTATTTGCATGCAGATTAATAACTTTGTATATTTAGACCGCCGATTTTATAAGACCTAGAGGTTTAAGTATCCTAAGTCACTTGGACTTTCACTCTCATTCCTAAGTCTTATTATTTAGATTCCGGTTTCTTCGACTTATGACTTAAATCTCTCCTTTTCAAAAAGTTATACATCTCTAGATTATTCGCAGTTGATTAAAAACGTGTTTCATATGCAGACCATACCTTTCAGTAATTAGACCGTGTATGGTAGTTCCACAACTTCTTACATCTAACATGCGGTCAAGAGTAATTGACAGTGAAAGTGACAATGTAAAGCAGTGCGGAAATGTAAACCTAATATACACAACGAGTGATTTCACTGTGTCTTAGTTATTGCATGTCATGAGCACAGATAACTACTTACCATAATTAAGGTTGATCAGGTCCTAATTACTAGGTTGCAGTCACGTGGATAACCAGAAAGGGTACTCCATAGATTAAACTTAAGTTCATAAGGTCTTAACAGTACAAGGGTTATTAATCCCTATTTTGTCTGAACGTATTTTACAAACATTACTTTGTAATGCATTGACTTTCGTAGGTTACACCAGTTAGTTATGAAGTTGTATTATCCTTTTGGAATTCCAACTGTTAAACCAGAGCTGATTCCAGTGATATGACTACCTTAGGTCGTTTATCGAATAAACAGTCGAATATCGGCCATCATATCATTTTACGATCATCATGCACTAATTATATAATGTCATCCCTACTTATAATTATCTACATCATCAACAATCACAATAATAAACTACTCGCAATTCATGGCAACAAATAAATTACATACCAGGCAATAATACATATTATTATATGAAATGAGACATGTAAAATAAAAGTTTAGATATCACCCAGAAATAAATGCGTAGCAGTGTATTATTATGATTTACAACTCTTTTGCACGTACAAAGATTGATCTCCGAATCCCTAACGTTCGCCCTAGCTTCTATATTAATCCGTAGATTAATTACAATAATCCTAGAATGAGAAAGACTAAAGAATACAAGAGATTTTCTAAAGAAAGTGTGTAATACTTGTAAGTTGTGTTGAAAGAGTCTGTGTTTCAAATGAACCAAAGCCCTCCTATTTATAGGGGAAATTCGGCTCATGTTAGCATCTTGAGGAGCACTTTAGCAAAAGGTGGAAAAGGTGGTGCACCAGGTATGTACAATCGCGCAAAGGTGTGGCACCGGGTACGTACAATCGCGTAAAGGTGTGGCACTGGGTACACGAAAGGACCAAAAAGTGGAAAAGAGATGGGGGAGGGGAGGCCGGCGCCGCCCTCCAGGAGGCCGGCAGTGGCTGGTGGCTGGCCATCGGCGGCTGGCTGCCACCCGCCCCGGTCCGTCGTCTTTCGTTGCGTTTCTTAATTCGCACGTGTTTTCTTCGTTATGCGTCCGTTTTCATCGATTCTTTTTTTGTTGGATTCGTAATTCAAAAACAAAGATTTTTATATAAAGAAATCCCAAAGTTGAGCTTCCTATCTCCAGATGTTGCGTACGAATCATTTGAATCTTCCGGCGGGCGTATAATCTTCATTCTTTATCCGTTTTTGTTGATTCTTCTTCTGTTAGACTCGTATTTTGAAAACAAATATCTTGGATAAGATGGAAGTTGATGATGGGCAATTTAGTCTTTAAATCTTGTTTTGATGCCTTGAATCTTCAAACGTGCATGGAATCTTTGTTTTTCATCCGTTTTGCTTGATTCTTATCGTGCAACCTTGTTTTGACCTCCTTGGAAAATTCTCATTGATTTGAGTGTTATTTGAGTTCAAATGCCAAGAATCGTTCCAGAATGAGAGAGATATCGGAAGTAAAAATGTGACTTTTTACGCGATATCAAGTATCCCAGACTTAGAACTTTGCTTGTCCTCAAGCAAACTCATTCAGAAAGCCTTTTAGAAGGATTCTAATTGCCATTTTTCTTAGGAATGCTATTTCCAGAGAATAAAATATTCCAGTTATGAAATAGCTTTTCATGAGAAACTAATAGTTTAGAATTTGACACCTTCTTCGAGCAACTCAGATGGTGATCATGACTAGGCAATCCTTACAGTGGGTCACTCAAATCACTCAAGTGTCTAGGGTTTCCTACTTGCTAGTGTCAATCACTCAGATAGCCAGTCATGCAGCATTTTTGTGACAACCGTCAAAATTCTCAGGTCATTAACACACTTGAATCTGAAATTACGCTTACAGCATTCCTTAAATCCTAGGTTATGACTTAGTAGGCTTATCAAAGTCGTAGAACGTCTTAGTGACTGTTTGGTGAACTTTATATTCCCTCGGATATGCCAAATTATGTTATTAAGTGACAAATAAAACAAAGAAAAATCTACCTTTTATGTCCTCACAAAATCCTTATCGAATCGCAAAACTGAAATTTCAGTGACTCGGCAAGTAAATTCAATCGGATGGTACCCGACTTAACATGAACATTGGTGAAAACATTTCTATAAATAACCTAAATCTATTTTTAGAAGTTATTTATCATATATTATTATTTTGTTTAAAAATACATGAAAATCCTAGACGTTTCGCTTAAAACGTCTCAAACGCAAAGAAAACGCCCGAATCGTATTCGGAAACAAAACGAAACTCGATAAACATCTTGGTAACCCAAGATAAAGTATTCTAACAACACTTCAATAAAGAATAATCCCAAACATATCGTTAATAAAAACGACACAAGAAAACGTTAGGCGATTTAACGAAAATAACGAGCAAACGACCAAAATACGTGAACACAGTCTGAGACTGGAAATTAAATCACACTCCCTCATGGTGGGGCCCATGAGAACGACCAGCTATCCCCCCTCCTCTTTTCATTCAAAATATTTAACATTTCCCTTTACTCTCATTACTTCACTCATTTTCCAAAACACACACACACACTCCTCTCCTTTTCTCTCTCTAAAACACACACAAACACTCTCGTTTTTCTCTCTAATTTCCAGCCCTATTCAAGAGAAAATCAAAGAGTTTGAAGGTGTTCTTTCACCAAAGAAACACTTAAAGGTAAATCAAATCATCTACACTTATCTATCTTTCATTTTCTTACAATTTTTCTTCATGTGATTCGGATTTTATGCCTCTTCCATGGCTAAAATCCTCATGCAAAGCTTGATGTTTGTAGCTTATCTCTTTTCACATCCTTATGTGTTAAAAGAAAGAGTAACCCATGATCAAACCGAAAATCAAGTGAAAAATCGTGTTATTGCTTGTAATCTTGTTAAATCTTGTTCATCTTTGTGTAAAAAGCTTGTTTATATGCTAATAATCATATCTAACACATCATGGATGTATTTCAACACCATGCATGTGTTAGAACATGGATTAAAGGTCAAAAGATAAAAATATTCTTTTATTTCATGATTGGTGTTCTTCACTTTGAATAAAACACTCAATCATTAACTTGCAAGTTTCTGTCCAGAAAGTTTTATCTACTTCAACGATTTTTATAAAACTCATTTCTTCATGAAAATGGACTTTTTTATAGTCTAAAATCAAGTTCTGGAAGTAAGCTTTCCAACCCCATAATCCTCATATTTTTAGGAGTTCAATTGTAATTTTTAATAATTTTTGTAAGAAAATGTGTACAAGCTGTCATATTAAGTCGGAAACTTTCTTCTCAGTGTTTTAATCATTACTAGAGCTTCACACCTCCAAATAACTTGAAACGAATGCCAAAAGTTTATAAATTGTGTTAGCTACAACCTTTGTGCTGATCACTTTTTTTGAAACCCAATAGATTTTTCTCAAAAGTAATGATTGCATGCATGTGTTCAGATCTGATCTCAGATGATAAAAGTAAATTTTAAAAATAATTGTACTTCTCTATGATTCTGGAAAAATTAAATAAAATAGCTAATATCTTGGGGATCAACTGTGATTTTTTCCTTATTTTATTTCGGAACATAAGTATTTTTCATAAATTCAACAAAGTGATATAACTTTCTAGAAATAAGAATGTGGACTGATTTTTGGTAAAAGTTGGAAACCGACACTTGCGGACTTGCTATTTAAGGAAAGACTAACTCTTTATGACTCATGAACATGTTTAAGGTTTGGGTAAAAGTCTCAGGTCAAACCGAGAAGGTTTGACCGAGTCAACAAGAACGGGCCTCGGTTTCAAAAAAGAGAAACTTACTATTTTTGGAAAGAATGGTAACCAAAAGGGGTTTAGGTGTCTTATGATGTATTAATCGATTTGTGTGTTGTTAATCATAAATTGTGTGGAACCAAAGTTCCAACACTCAAAACACTATAAAATTTGGACACAAACAATTACGAGACATTATATACTTGTGTATTCATTATTGTACACAAACGCGATAATTGGACATTAACTAACTTCAAAGCAAACAAACCATTTTGGCACTTTGTAATCTAAATATTTAGCTAAGCAATCCTATCAAACCTAATTTACCAAAGAACTAATTAGAAACCTCGTGTTCATAGGACTTGGATAGGAGTCATACCCGACAAGCACGCGCGCTACATCCATCGTTTACTCTTATGCTCAATTGTGAGTATTCACAGCCCCTTTTTACTTGTTTATTATTTTGGGGTGAAAAGCATGATCTTGAACTTTAACTAAATTGGTTGTACTCTTTATGAACTTGTTGAACTTTTGCTATACTATTTATGTGAATTGGTGTATACTATTGTTATGCTTGAGTACTATCGTGCTAAAGTCCCCGGAAATACAGTTTACACTACTTATTAACTCGTCCGAGAGCCAAACGAGCCGTTGATATGGATAGTGCTATTTAGGGGGAAACCACTCCTCACTCACACTGGTCGTGAGTGCATAGTATCACCTTACTCATGTTAGCGATAGAACATGGAGCTTGGGGCATGTTTTGGTTGAATCGGTTTAGTAGTGGCCTCAATTGCATTAACACTCTTGTATACTACCTTTCATATTCGCAACTATTATAACCAATCATTTTTATTCATGTCTTTATGGATAAAAGCTTTCAGGTCATTTATTTGTAACATTAAACCTGTGAACTCACCAACTATGACCATAGTTGACCTTTTGTTTTATCATGCATTTCAGGCGAACGACAGTAAGGTGCTTTCTAGGAGTACTTTTGCATGGATGCATTCTCACATGCGTTTGCTTTATTCTGAATTATGATTATCTTTTGGAAACTTTATGAACATGATGTAATCTCTTTTGAAACTATGGGTTGAAATTGTAGCAACTAGTAATACTTCCTATAAATGATGTATGGTGTTGCTCCAATATCTTATGCATTGTTACCCGGTACTGTTACATCTCGTGTTTCGGCTTTAGCGGGGTGTGACAGTTTTGGTATCAGAGCCTAAGGTTATAGAGAATGCCGGTTTTCAAACTAAAACCCCAACTATAACCAAAACTTTTAAATAATATTTTCTTAAAACACCAAAAGCATTACTAGTTTAACTAAACCGAGCATAACTAGTATAGCTAACCCGCGTGTTGCATTATTAGACCTCAATTAGACATAGCCTGATCACCTATGTTTAATTTAGGTTGGATTATGCGAGACACAGAGTAGGTATACTACGATTATGTTCGATTATTCCTTCTTGTTTAAATCTTTGGAAAGCAAACGTCGTATGTGTGCATTGCATATCATAGGCATCCATGTAGCTCTGTTAGTAACTAAGTATACCTCCATTTTAGTCTTATCATTTCGAGGCTAACATGTTAGTGCATAATGTCAAAGTCGCTTGTTTAAGGTGTTAGTCAAATCGTGGGATCTTTGTAAGTGACACTAAGTACAAGATAGCAACACTTGGAGTACGTGTTGCATTAGCTACTGTATACAGTGGTTGTGTCTTGATTGTGACTATTCGTTCTGTTTGTGCTCGAGCAATATTATGTGATACTGTAATCATTTCTGATTATTATAGAGCAATAGTTTTACTACTCTTGTTTGTATTAAATGGCACTTGATTTTGCATACATAAACTCGTTAAACAATATTCCGCACGATTAACTAGTGATTCGAACCTAAAGATCAATAGATTGGGAACTACAAATGGTCTTCCCACACTGCTTACTCGGAAAACGCATCAGGACATGTCACTAATCGTCCTATGAACTAAATCTTCTATTTGTAGTCTTACCCTTTCGCAATCCTCATCCCACGCTGGCATATCAATTGACGATTATGGTTACGTCACCAGTCGCCCTCGCGACAACCCACTCAGTGCCGAGGAGGAGAATCTATCCGAAAAAGGACCCACTTGAGGAGGTTTCTCCTGAGGATGAACCAATAAAACTGGACCAACACGAGAACTTGTCACCTAGACGCGTTGCATCTACTTCTTCTACTTCACACTCTTCCTCCCACTCTTATCGAAGACCTATGAATCGCATGTGCTATACACAACTAGAAGGACTGACAGGCCACCTCGAATTAGATCTTACACTATCTATACTACTACTGATACTCCAACCACTAGGAGTCGTCGTTGGCCAGATGTTCGCCAATGGAATTGGTTACCCGCAACCCTTGAGACTTGGAGTACTGAAGGAGGAATACAGATTCCTACAGAGGGCGAATAAGCTTTCAACATGCATACCTCCCCCTATACACAGGAACCCGATCACCATACCATTCTGATACTAGCTACTAGGCTACGCCACCACGAGAATAGAATAGACGCTATGGAATTAGAACAATACGAAACCCGTTTAGGCTGGATGCACCTGCCATAGGGCCACGTTGCACAGATCTATGTGGATCAGCAGGATCTTAGCGAAACCATAGAAACTACCCATCTCCAGGTGATGGAGACCAGAGGCAAAGTGTTGCCTTGCAATTAAGACTAGTGTGCAAAATAGAACTCACTTAAGACTAGTAGAAATTCCACTACACGTGTACAATATGTTGGAAACGGTTTCAACAAAATCTTCATCAGACATTTTCCATGGATTTTTCACAAACATAAATCTTCCAACAAATTTTAGATAAAACATAACTTTCAACACTTTTCAATGACCATAGCTTTCAACGTATTTTACCGACTCAAGCCTTCAATGGATTTTCATCAGACATTTAATCAAAATTTTCACAACTTCAATCTTTTCGAACGGATATCATTAAACTGAATTTTTAAACGATTTGTCAGTGACAAGAGTTTTCAACGTATTTTGATTGACTCAAAATTTTCAACTAACTGTAAGTTGTAAAACAGATTTTCAACATAAAAAAAATAAAAAATTATTCAACAGATTTTACGACAACTCCTCCACAAAATGTTTTATAAAATATTCAAATCCATAAATTATTAACAAAATTGCCGAAATCACGATGACGTTAGTAATAGAGGAGACGGCGCCAATTTAACCAGAAATAGTACCAGCAGTTTTATGTTAAAACTTGAGATAGTTAAAAATTCCTTTCATATACTAGAAATTTATATATCTTTATAGACTAAACCCTGATGCATCAAGAGCTGGTTATGAGTATGGAAACAATGAACGTTTTAGGAAAGCACATCGAAATCCCAATGGGGTCACAGGTAAGTTTCTCCTAAATAACCACTACGCATCAGTACTTTTTGACTCAGGGGCAGATAAGAGCTTTGTCTCACCTCACTTTAGGCCCCTAATCCATAGGGAATCACAACCTTTAGGACCTCCATATGCGGTAGAACTTGCTAGTGATTACAAACTGATTGTTAGTGAAATAATACGTAACTGCGTACTAGAACTGGAAGGTGAATCCTTCGGTACAGACCTTATTCCAATGAAAATAGGCAGTTTTGATGTAGTAGTCTGGATGGACTGGTTAGCCAAAAATCATGTAAAAAATAAGTTGTCATGAGAAGATTTTACGAGTACCCATACGAATGAATGAGATACTATTAGTACGTGAAGAAGGACCTGGAAGAAATTAGAAGATAGTGTCATCCAAGAAAATTCACAAATATCTGACCAAAGATGTCCCAATGGTATGCAACTACCCCAAAGTATTTCCAGATGATCTACCAGGATTTCCCCCGCATAGGCAAGTTGAGTTTCGAATCGACAATCTATTCAGCTGCAAGGCGCCTCCTACTTCTCCAAACTCGACCTACGGTCAGGTTATCACCAATTATGGATTCACAAGGAAGAAATACCCAAAATGGCATTCCAAACACGTTACGGGAATTATGAGTTTATTCTTATGCCCTTCGGCCTAACCAATGCTCCTGTGGCATTCATAAGCTTTTTGAACAGATTCTGCAAAGCATACTGGGATAAGTTTATGATTTTATTGATGACATACTAGTCTACTCGCGTAGTAAAGAGAATCACAAGCAACATTTAGAGCAAGTGTTGCAACTACTCAAGGAAGAGAAGTTGTACTCCAAATTCTCTAAGTGCGAGTTTTGGAACAGAGAAGTACACTTCCTCGGTCATATAGTGAACATGGAAGGGATCCATGTGGATCCAGCAAAAATCGAGGTGATTGAGAAATGGGAAGTCCCGGTGACTCCTACGAAAATCTGTCAATTTATAGGATTGGCTAGATACTACAGAAGGTCCATAGAAATTTTCTCACGGATCACCAAGCCCTTGACAGAAATGACCCAAAAGATGAAGGAATTCATTTGTGACATTGAATAGGAGAAAGCATCCCAAACGCTGAAGGAGAAACTGTGCAATGCGCCAATCCTATCATTGCCCGAAGGAACAAATTGTGGTATATTGTGATGTGTCACACTTGGGATTGGGTTGCGTTCTGATGCTGAAGAATAAAGTAATTACGAGTGCTTCCAGGTAGCTCAAGAAAAATGAGGTGAACTGTACTACGCATGACTTGGAACTAGGAGCAGTGGTCTTCGTACTTAAAACATGGAGACATTACCTATACGGTACCAGTTGTACTGTGTTTACCGATCATAAGAGTCTCCAGCACATACTCGAGCAGAAGATGCTCAACATGAGGCAAAGAAGGTGGATGAAGTTACTTAATGACTATTATTGCGAATTATGTACCAAAAGCCGTTAGGATTATTACAACAACCCGAAATACCCCAATAGAAATGGGAACAGGTAACAATGGACTTCATCACTAAGTCACCTTGAACTTCCAAAGGTCACAACTCCATTTGGGTTATTGTTGTTCGACTGATAAAATCCGTATGTTTTCTACCTATCCGAGAGGATTACATAATGGAGAGACTTGCTCAAAGCTATATTGAAAAATTGTGTTACGTCATGGAATGCCCATTTCAATCATCTACGACATAAATTGTCATTTTACATCACAGTTTTGGCTATCAATGCAGAAGGCATTGGGTACCTAACTAAACCTGAGCACGGCTTATATCCCTCAAACAGACTGCAAAGGAGCGAACAATTCAAACCTTAGAAGATATGCTATGAGCCTGTGTACTAGACTTCGGTGGAATTTGGGATGTACACTTACCCCTGATAGAGTTCTCTTACAATAACAATTACCACATTAGCATCAAGTGTGCACCATTTGAGGCCTTGTATGGATAGAAATTCTGATCACCGTTGTGTTGGCACGATGTCGGTGAGAAGCACTTGACAAGCCCAAACATTATTCAGGAAACTGTGGACAAAATCACAACCATAAGGGAACAACTAAAGGCAACCCAAAGTAGACAGAAAAGCTACGATGACAATCGCTAAAAGCCACTAGAATTCCAAATGGGTGATAGAGTGTCCCTGAGAGTAACACCTTGGATAGGACTTGTACGCTTTGGCGAGAAAGGCAAGCTAAGCCCACGCTAAATTGGACCATACAAAATCTTGAAACAAATAGGCCCGGTGGCTTACGAACTAGAATCGCCCAAAGAGTTGGATGACGTTCATGACATATTTCATGTCTCAAACCTTAAGAAGTGTCTAGTTGACAACTCTCAGACTTTGCCCTTAGAAGAGTTCGAATCGATGATTAACTACTTTCTTTTAGTGAAGCACCTACTGAAAATCCTTAATAGAGGTACCAAACAGTTGAGACGTTATAAGATATCTTTAGTTAAGGCTCACTAAAATTCTAAACATGGACCTGAGTTCACATAGGAATAGGAAAAATTAATGAGACAAAAGTACCGCACCTATTATCGAGTGCTTCATCACCCAATAGGATCAGTTGAATTTCAGGACGAAATTCATTTCAACGGTGGGATACTGTGACAATCGTCAAAATTCTCAGGTCATTAACACACTTGACTCTGAAATTACGCTTACAACATTCCTTAAATCCTAGTGAAAATCCTAGGTTATGACTTAGTAGGCTTATCAAAGTCGTAGAACGTCTTAGAGACTGCTTGGTGAACTTTAAATTCCCTCAGACATGTCAAATTATGTTATTAAGTGACAAATAAAATAAAGAAAAATCTACCTGTTATGTCCTCACAAAATCCTTATCGAATCGCAAAACTGAAATTTCGGTGACTCGGCAAGTAAATTCAATCGGATGGTACCCGACTTAACATGAACATTGGTGAAAACATTTCTATAAATAACCTAAATCTATTTTTAGAAGTTATTTATTATATATTATTATTTTGTTTAAATAATACACGAAAATCCTAGACGTTTCGCTTAAAACGTCTCAAACGCAAAGAAAACGCACGAATCGTATTCGGCAACAAAACGTAACTCGATAAACATTTCGGTAACCTAAGATAAAGTATTCTAACAACACTTCAATGAAAAATAATCCCAAACATATCGTTAATAAAAATGACACAAGAAAACGTTAGGCGATTTAACGAAAATAACGAGCAAACGGCCAAAATACGTGAACACAGTCTGAGACTGGAAATTAAATCACACTCCCTCATGGTGAGGCCCATGAGAACGACCAGCCATCCCCCCTCCTCTTTTCATTCAACATATTTAACATTTCTCTTTACTCTCATTACTTCACTCATTTTCCAAAACACACACACACACTCCTCTCCTTTTCTCTCTCTAAAACACACACAAATACTCTCATTTTTCTCTCTAATTTCCAGCCCTCTTCAAGAGAAAATCAAAGAGTTTGAAGGTGTTCTTTCACCGAAGAAACAGTTAAAGGTAAATCAAATCATCTATACTTATCTATCTTTCATTTTCTTACAATTTATCTTCATGTAATTCGGATTTTGTGCCTCTTCCATGGTTAAAATCCTCATGCAAAGCTTGATGTTTGTAGGTTATCTCTTTTCACATCCTTATGTGTTAAAAGAAAGAGTAACCCATGATCAAACCGTAAATCAAGTGAAAAATTGTGTTATTGTTTTTAATCTTGTTAGATCTTGTTCATCTTTGTGTAAAAAGCTTGTTTATATGCTAATATTCATATCTAACACATCATGGATGTATTTCAACACCATGCATCTTTTAGAACATGGATTAAAGGTCAAAAGATAAAAATCTTCTTTTATTTCATGATTGGTGTTCTTCACTTTGAATAAAACACTCAATCATTGACTTGCACGTTTCTGTCCACAAAGTTTCATCTACTTCAACGATTTTTATAAAACTCATTTTTTCATGAAAATGGACTTTTTTATAGTCTAAATACAAGTTCTGGAAGTAAGCTTTCCAACCCCATAATCTTCATATTTTTAGGAGTTCAATTGTAATTTTTAATAATTTTTGTAAGAAAATGTGTACAAGCTGTCATATTAAGTCAGAAACTTTCTGCTCAGTGTTTTAAACATAACTAGAGCTTCACACCTCCAAATAACTTGAAACCAATGCCAAAAGTTTATAAATTGTGTTAGCTACAACCTTTGTGCTGATCACTTTTTCTGGAACTCAATATATTTTTCTCAAAAGTAATGATTGCGTGCATGTGTTCAGATCTGATCTCAGATGATAAAAGTAAATTTTAAAAATACTTGGAATTCTCTATAATTCTTGGAAAAATTAAATAAAATAGCTAATATCTTGGGGATCAACTTTGATTTTTTTCTTATTTTATTTCGGAACATAAGCAGTTTTCATAAATTCAACAAACTGATATAATTTTCTAGAAATAAGAATGTGGACTGATTTTTGGTAAAAGTTGGAAACCGACACTTGTGGACTTGCTATTTAAGGAAAGACTAACTCTTTATGACTCATGAACATGTTTAAGGTTTGGGTAAAAGTCTCGGGTCAAACCGAGAAGGTTTGACCGAGTCAACAAGAACGGGCCTCGGTTTCAAAAACGAGAAACTTACTATTTTTGGAAAGAATGGTAACCAAAAGGGGTTTGGGTGTCTTATGATGTATTAATCGATTTGTGTGTTGTTAATCATAAATTGTGTGGAACCAAAGTTCCAACACTCAAAACACTATAAAATTTGGACACAAACAATTGCGAGACATTATATACTTGTGTATTCATTATTGTACACAAACGCAATAATTGGACATTAACAAACTTCAAAGCAAACAAACCATTTTGGCACTTTGTAATCTAAATATTTATCTAAGCAATCCTATCAAACCTAATTTACCAAAGAACTAATTAGAAACCTCATGTTCATAGGACTTGGATAGGAGTCATACCCGACAAGCACGCGCGCTACATCCATCGTTTACTCTTATGCTCAATTGTGAGTATTCACAGCCCCTTTTTACTTGTTTATTATTTTGGGGTGAAAAGCATGATCTTGAACATTAACTAAATTGGTTGTACTCTTTATGAACTTGTTGAACTTTTGCTATACTATTTATGTGAATTGGTGTATACTATTGTTATGCTTGAGTACTATCGTGCTAAAGTCCCCGGAAATACAGTTTACACTACTTATTAACTCGTCCGAGAGCCAGAAGAGCCGTTGATACTTATGGATAGCGCTATTTAGGGGGAAACCACTCCTCACTCACACTGGTCGTGAGTGCATAGTATCACCTTACTCATGTTAGCGATAGAACATAGAGCTTGGGGCATGTGTCAGTTGAATCGGTTTAGTAGTGGCCTTAATTGCATTAACACTCTTGTATACTACCTTTCATATTCGCAACTATTACAACCAATCATTTTTATTCATGTCTTTATGGACAAAAGCTTTCAGGTCGTTTATTTGTAACATTAAACCTGTGAACTCACCAACTATGACCATAGTTGACCTTTTGTTTTATCATGCTTTTCAGGCGAACGACAGTAAGGTGCTTTCTAGGAGTACTTTTGCATGGATGCATTCTCACATGCGTTTGCTTTATTCTGAATTATGATTATCTTTTGGAAACTTTTATTAACATGATGTAATCTCTTTTGAAACTATGGGTTGAAATTGTAGCAACTAGTAATACTTCCTATAAATGATGTATGGTGTTGCTCCAATATCTTATGCATTGTTACCCGGTACTGTTACATCTCGTGTTTCCGCTTTAGCGGGGTGTGACAATTCTCGTCATAGGCTTGATCAAGAATCAAATCTCCATCACTTTGGATGAGAACGACACTAATCTGTCAAGATATCTCAGAAGTTGTGAAGGGGAGTGTGATGGGGTTTTCTTATATTTTCTCGAAGCTAAAGTGCTTTCTTTTAGGAGGTCTCTTTTTAGAATCTCAGACTTTAAAAAAGATTTCATAGTGCAACCCTTTTTGGATATTAGTTTTCTTTTTCTGGCCTTTTTCTTGGTAGCGCCGGCATAATGTTTCTTTGTTTTCTTTCTTTTTCTCATTTTTCTTTTTGTTATGCCAAACTTACCGATGAATATGTGTTATTTTAGCCCGAAAGGTTTCTTTGAGTGTTAGGTTGTGAGGTTATGTTGGCTTTTCTTGAAGAAATTTGAGAAATTGAGAGTGTCTCTGAGAAATGATGGAAGATGTGACTTTCATAGGTTCGGGATAAATAAAGGGAGGTTTTGGTTGGGTGCGAAGAGTGAGTGGATGTTTGGTGTTTTGAAGGTGGAAAGAAGGTTTTGGTTAAAGAGTGGATGTTTGGTGTTTGGGAGGTGTGTAGATTCCTTAGAAAGTATCAAGACAGATTGCACCTATGCCACGTATGACACTCATTGGTGTGATCTCAAAATGTATTGCAAGAGCAAGTTCTAATTCAAATACATACATTGGCACACACATGAAATGAAAAGTGAAGCATTTTTAAGATAAATGCTACTTATGGGCTCAAACCTCACGAATCGAATGTTTTGGTCAATGTGTGCCCAGTCATGTGTTGTCCTTTTTGTCCGTGTCTCATTCTAAAACAGTATTGTTTCCTTGAGAACTCGTTTCTTACTGTATTTTATGTTTTCGGGAAATAGAAGTTCTAAAAATGTTGCTTTTGAGTCCAAAAGAAAAATTTTAAATTTCTCTATTTTTAGCATTTTGATGAAAATATTGTTTGTTTTACGGACAAGAGGTCAAACTTGCGGTTGCTACCGTATATCCCACACTTAGAGGAACATTGTCCCTAATGTTCGAATCTTATTTGTTGAGTACCTCTTGTCGAAGTATCCCACACTTAGAGATTCTACTTATTTCCGGATTGTTACGTAAGTGTTGTGTGGTTTTGGGGATATCGGATTAGATAATCGAGGCTTTAAATAGATGGAGTGTTTGGTCATCATCATTATCATTACTCTCATCCCCATCCTTGTCTATATCTGAATCACTAGGCTCTCTTGGCTGTTTCCTTTTCTTTGCCTCTCTTGGTAGAACTAGTCCTAGTATCAATGTGTCAATATTGTTAGGATCCGAAAGTCGTGCCCTAATGTAGACAGTGCCATCTCTCATAATCCAGAGTATGTCCATACTCCTCAGAAAATAGTAATCCACTGGCTGGGCACTCCATCCTGGCATGTTCTTAAATCTTTCTACCTCCGCTGTCCTAAGTAATCCCATTCGTCGGATAAGTCTTGTCATCACTAGGCCGATGTAAGATCTCTTTGTGTCAAAATCTTTCTCCTCTAGGATCCGTTGGGCGACTAAATGTGCAACCTGAATGTTCTTTCTTTCGAGGATACTTGCCATTAAGGCAACATCAAATGTTGCAACTTGACCGCTTGTCGTGTGTTTTCCATCAAGTGAACAAGCTATTAGTTTGTGTAAGATTTGCAGGACTGGGTCTCTGAGTTGTGTAGCCTTGATACCCGAGAAATATGGTTTGGGCGACCAATGACTCCATGCCTCGGCGTGTGTGGTCGTGATGGAAATCAAGGTGGCTCCACCAGTGAATAGAGGGGAATGTATCTCCTCTGGGGTGTACAGATCCAAGTGCTGTGCAAACTGGGCTAGTGTCAAGGTGAATAAACTGCCCATGTATCGAAATGTGATCAAACCATCTCCAACTCTACTCCCGGTCTCAAATGTGTAGGTGGTCATGATCTCTGTAACCATCTCCATATACATTGGCTCATCAATAGCCTTTTAAAGGACTCGAACCGCTGATCCCCAATTGGATAACTAAGTAGGCTTTCAAGTCTCTGTCTGAATGCTAATACCTCTAACTTGTCCCAGTCAACATATCTTAACTGGACGAACTTCTTGTCTCTCCAGATGCGTGCCATCTGGTCGTAGTGAGGCGTGGCACTAAGATAGGCGAGAGGTCCTGTAAGAGGTCGTGTTTGGCTTAGCTTCTTCTTCGGTGACATGGTACCTGAGAACATTTAAAACTAATGGATCTTTAAGAAAGAGAAATTCAAAGCACGTTTCGAAGTTTCTTATTGAAATTTCGAAGTGAGGGCTTTTAAATTTTTGACAATCCCAAGATATCATTAAGCATTCACTGTTCCCAAGCAATGAATAATCAGTTCTATTAACACTAAGGTAATATCCACATTAAAAAAATATATGGTCGTGAGAGGGCAATTTTATAGTGAAATATTGTCATTTACCAAGTTTGGTGCTACCCAAGTTTGAAATGTCAAGATTTCACAACTTATGGTCATATCATTTTTAGTAAGGTTTGACTTTTAGGAGTCCAAGTTGAAGTAAGTTTTTTTTTTTTGAATAATAATTTGAAAATAATTTGCTTAAAAGATTCAATACTTCAAGTTGACTTTTTTGGTCTTTCCTCAAATGATATTTTCAAGTTTCCGCATGCCATCATTTCAACCTATGCATATATGATTCAAACTATTTCAAGCATTTCCTAATTGGTGAACAAGCTAGGTTATGCACAAAAAGTCATCACATCCATGTGTTTGGTTTAGTTAAGGACTTTTATTTTTAAAATGATGATACTCTAGTTATATTGCCTAGTTTGACTAGTCAAGCAAGTACAAGCATCCTAGTAAGCAAGAATGGTCAAGTGATCTTGGTCTACTATTCTATTCATGCAAGCTAGTTAACTTTTAGTTGATTTTTTAAAAATCTAACTTGCTAATCCTAATTTATCCGCTTTATGCAATTAACATAGATCAAAATACCCTAATTACTGAAGTACTTAGATACTAACACTTAATCAAGCAAAATTCTAGACTTGATTAATTGGTCAAAGTTCATTCTTTTGATAAAGTTAAACATGTGTGAATTAACATGAGTAAGTGGTAGTAGCATGTAGTTCCTAAGAATCTAACCAAGAAAAGCACTAATTTCTAGTTACTAACTTAGCTAACTTCAAGAAATAAGCTCTTTTAAAATTAAAGTGGGTTTTATGATCATACCTTAGTTTTGATGGATAATAATCGTACAACCGTGAAGAGCATGCAAATAGGAGTTCAAAAGATACAAGATCACAAGTTTTGGTGGAGTTTTGATGGTGGTTTCATGGTGGTCGTGGTGGTGGCCGGTTTTGGAGAGGAGAGGGGAGGAAGAAGAAATTTTCTTCTTATTTTTGAATCATGGGGAAGGTATGGAAGGTTTTAGTGGTCCCTAGGAATATGTGTCATGTCCTTAAGTACCATATTCCTTACACATGGTCCCTATTGTACTCTAACATTAAGCCTAATGCTCTAGATCAATTCCTAATGTCCCATTAATTGTAAGTACGAATCTTAAGTATACTTATTGTAACTAGTTACTTGTTGGTTCCTCGTTACGTTATAAATAGTTTAAGAAACGCGAAAATTCCTGCAGGACAATTATAATTAATCTAAGTTATTAAACTTAGTATGTTTTTGGGTGTTTTAAAATCTTTGTCTGATGTTGGTTTATAGAATGTACAAATGTTTCGGCTAAATGTTTTTTTAAAAGGTGTACATTCTTTTAGATGCGTGCTTGTTTTTAGACAACATTTAAAAACGTTTTCTATTTTTAAAGGAAACTTTCAAGAATTTATTATATTAATATATGTATTAAAATATGCTCATTTAAAGTCGCGAGCTTCGACCTTTTCGGATAGAATTGTTTTACGATTCGTTCCGATCCCTCCATAGGGAAAGGGTCGAGATTTGCTCCCTTAAGTGAACGTTTTTAAGTACAAAACATTTTGAAAGTTCCGAGATGACATTATAAACTAAATATTAATGACCATTCTCTAGTTTCCCTAGGACTTCTCGTTCTTCATATCCCAAATTGACAAGATCGCTGATTAACCTATTATATGCCTTTCTTATCTTTTTAGGGTTTGACAAACCATCACGTGTCCCTTGGTCTATATAATTTAGATCGTGAGTGAGTTTATCTAAGACTTCCACAAATGCTTTCTCTTCCTGCGAAACAGGTTCTCCGGTTGTAGAATTGATTATCCTAACGAGTTTACTTATTTGTGCTTTTTGTGTGGAAGTGAAAGGGTATTTGGTAAAGGTGAAGATTCAAACAAGCTTAATGTCAAGGTCTTTTCTTTTAGTGAAGAGGGCTGTATCGATTCTTTCCTTGGCGGAATCAGGAAAAACGTCTCGCAATTTTGAGATTAAGTAAGAGGCGGGGTCAACAAAGAATGGATAGTGAAATAGACAATATACACAATATATTGTTCATGCGACACAAAGCTTGTGTCGCAAGGGTCACAATAGCGACACAAGTTGTGTCGCTAGTAGGTAAGAGTGTGCCTATAAATAGAGTTGTAAGATTTCATTTGAGGGTTGATCAAACCCTAGAGAGTGAGAGAGGCATGGTCAAAGAGAGAGGCAGAGATATTGAGTTTGTAATCTTGTTCATCAATTGTTAATACATACAACAGATTATAGATATTGTGTTTGTTAATTGATTAAACGTTCAATACTAGATTGTTTGGATTCTGCACTTCCAATCGAGTTAACGATATGATTAGGTCCGACTACAGGGGTCCTACAAGAAAAGTCAGGCCTGCGTGCCATAGAAACAACATCTAGGGCTTCCGCCGGAACACAGACTGATGATGTAAATGAATAGTGAAATAGACAATATACACAATATACTGTTCATGCGACACAGAGCTTGTGTCGCTAGGGTCACAATAGCGACACAATTTGTGTCGCTAGTAGGTCAGAGTGTGCCTATAAATAGAGTTGTAAGATTTCATTTGAGGTTTGATCAAACCCTAGAGAGTGAGAGAGGCGTGGTCAGAGAGAGAATGAGGCAGAGATATTGAGTTTGTAATCTTGTTCATCAATTGTTAATACATACAACATATTATAGATATTGTGTTTGTTAATTGATTAAACGTTCAATACTTGATTGTTTGGATTCCGCACTTCCAATCGAGTTAACGATCTGATTAGGTCCGACTACAGGGGTCCTACAAGAAAAGTCAGGCCTGCGTGCCATAGAAACAACATCTAGGGCTTCAGCCGGAACACAGACAGATGTTGTAAATGAATAGTGAAATAGACAATATACACAATATATTGTTCATGCGACACAGAGCTTGTGTCGCAAGGGTCACAATAGCGACACAAGTTGTGTCGCTAGTAGGTCAGAGTGTGCCTATAAATAGAGTTGTAAGATTTCATTTGAGGGTTGATCAAACCCTAGAGAGTGAGAGAGGCGTGGTCAGAGAGAGAGGCAGAGATATTGAGTTTGTAATCTTGTTCATCAATTGTTAATACATACAACAGATTATAGATATCGTGTTTGTTAATTGATTAAACATTCAATACTTGATTGTTTGGATTCCGCACTTCCAATCGAGTTAACGATCTGATTATGTCCGACTACAGGGGTCCTACAAGAAAAGTCAGGCCTGCGTGCCATAGAAACAACATCTAGGGCTTCAGCCGGAACACAGACTGATGATGTAAATGAATAGTGAAATAGACAATATACACAATATACTGTTCATGCGACACAGAGCTTGTGTCGCAAGGGTCACCATAGCGACACAAGTTGTGTCGCTAGTTGTCACACCCCGCCTCGGCGGAAGGTTGCGAGGTGCGACTATCATGAGATCACAACACAAGAATTACAATGAACGACCACTGCATGAGTCGTTTTAAATATACTTCATAAAGTTTTAAATTATCTTACAGACTTAGAACATTTGTCTTAAAAAGTTTACAAGCAATTCCCATAAGTTACAAAATAGTTAGGGGTTTAAGAATTTAAGATCAAAAGCAATGCTCGTCCATGCAAATGTTGTTCCTAACTTCAAAAGGGGTATGCCATCTTCACAACTAGCAAGCATTTTAATTACCTGAGAATAACATGTAAAAATGGGTCAACATAAAGTTGGTGAGCTCATAGGTTTTATTAGTTGCAAAACATTACCGTGGATCACGAGATTTCAAGTTGTATTGCCATTCAACAATATAGTAAAATGTGTATTACTATTGCCATAAGCTCATGAATTGAAACCTCAACATTTAGTGCCTCGCAAGTGTCCTATCCAAACACTAGTAGTTCTCAAATGACAATGCACCCGTTTGACTTATATTCATGTTGGCGCTACCAACCCGGATGGGGGCGTCAACCTAAATAAATCTATTCATGACATTCACGTTTAAGTCCTTAACTAACAATTCATGATAAAGGCCTACATAATGAATAGTGTCAACTTATGCAATACGTAACAGTTTAGTTTGTGTCCACAAAGAAAAAGAACATGTATTCTCACCCCAAAAACATATCAAAGCATTTAAAAAAGGAGTAGGGGCCATGAGACTCACCTTAGTGAGAGAGCGGAAATTAGCAAGTATTTGTTTGGGTCTCGATAGGGTTAACGCGTCCTAGATCACATAAAATGCTTAAGTTTAGTCATATAGCATATACATATTAATTCTAGTTTTTGTAAAGTTTCATCACCCATAGTTTTAGTTTAAGTGTCACGTTTTATTCAACCATTGACGGGTACATTTACACATTTTTAAGTAATTTCTAGTAAGAATCCAACATATTTCCAGAAAATTTCCAGACCAGACCCATAAATCGGCTTATAGAGAAAAATGTGTGCATTTCTGGAAAGAGTGTAAAACATGAAAGTTGTAGATATTTTCAATACGCAAATTTAAAAAAAAATGCATCATCTAAATCTTAGTATATGATTTTATACTATTTTTCTACTAAACTGTGTTTTTAGGGACAGATTATGCATCTTCAAGTATACTTTTATAAAAATGATTTTTAAGCTTATAATTGGACATTAATATGTTAGATGGGCTGTAAATCATCAAACTCAGTAGCATGCAATAAGAATAATGAAAGGGTTTAGATGATTCTCACAAAACGAGGTATGGGAAATCTGGACAGATTTGCATGGGTATGTGTGGGTTAGGATTTCGAGTCATAGACCACCATCCTAACTCATAGGTACTAATCATTTGTTTTAGACCTTTATCCACATGCATTTGCCATCATTTTTCTACAGATTTTGAGTACTTTACATGCATGAGATCTTTGAAAGATTTATAAATAAGTATAGGTATATTTTACATCTTATATGACTTGACATAGGTCTGATCATGGATTATCACTTATTTTTAACACATGAACTTGTGCAAGTGATAATCTACAAACATCAAGTTGTTTTGTAGGCTTAGCCATACTTTTCAATATTTCAAATTAAAAGAAAATGGAGATGAAGATGAGTAAAAGAGATGCATGTAGGCTTTGCCATACATAAGTTTATAACAAAAATGAAATACGAATTTGCATGTATACATATATGATTGTAGGCATAGTCATACATAAGATCACAACAAAAATAAATATAAAGTGCATATATACATATGTAGATTTGTAGGCATAGCCTTACATAAAATCTTACATATGTATATAGCAAGATATAAGATATATATACATAGATATAGATATATTTATATAAGTCTTGTATTATTCATCCATGGGTGATGATTAGTGTGAAAAATGAAGACAGAGTAGAGGAATTCGTGTATCATCTTACCAACACAAATGATGATGGAGGTAGATTGTTTTGAGTGGATTAAAGGGTTTTTGGGTGGTGATTTGTGGTGGTTTTGGGTGTGTTATGGTGGCTGATTTTTGGAGAGAAAATGGAAGAGAAGAGAGTTTTTGAAAGTGAGAAAGTGTGTGTATGTGTGTGAAAAATGGAAAAGGGAGAATGAGGGTTCTTTAAATAGGTGAAGGAAGAGGACGGGGGGGGGAGGGGGGGGGGAGGGTGGGGTTTGTGATTGGTGGAGAATGGAGGTGTATTAAAGGATGGGAGGTGATTAGTTGGTGATTAAACGTTTTAATTAATTAAATTAGTTTTATTTAATTAATTTATAATTAAAAAATTAATTTATAATTAAAAATCAGATTTTTAATTATAAATTAATTAAGTTTTTAAATAATTCAAATATAAGTATTTATTTAATTATTATGTTGTTATTCCATGCAAGGTGATGAGGGATCTCCTCCATGCAAGTAAGTGTCATCAAATTCACCTCTTGAACCACACACACACACACACACACACATATATATATATATATATATATATATATATATATATATACATACATATACATCTTAGATTAGTGTCTACTAAATAAATTAATAAACATAGACGTAAGCACTTTGTCACATTATGTATATTCATAAACAAGCGTTTGCTTAATGTCGGGTTGTAACGATAGGGCGCCTAAATTCAATGCCATTTATTTATAGGCGCTAATTCACTAAACTTATAGTTTAACAAAAATAAAATAAAATAAAAAATTTTCTCCAAGTTTATTACCTGAGCGTAGTTAAATCATAAATTTTTGCCGGTTGTTACACTAGTAGGTCAGAGTGTGCCTATAAATAGAGTTGTAAGATTTCATTTGAGGGTTGATCAAACCCTAGAGAGTGAGAGAGGTGTGGTTAGAGAGAGAGAGAGGCAGAGATATTGAGTTTGTAATCTTATTCATCAATTGTTAATACATACAACAGATTATAGATATTGTGTTTGTTAATTGATTAAACGTTCAATACTTGATTGTTTGGATTCTGCACTGTCAATCGAGTTAACGATCTGATTAGGTCCGACTATAGGGGTCCTACAAGAAAAGTCAGGCCTGCGTGCCATAGAAACAACATCTAGGGATTCAGCCGGAACACATACTGATGATGTAAATGAATAGTGAAATAGACAATATACACAATATACTGTTCATGCATGTAAGTCCCTAGTACGTGGATCGATAACGAGGTTATCTAAGGTATTAAGGCGCGGAATTCCTCAATACTTGGTTCACGGTATGTGAACGGGTTGTTTCACAAGAATAATAGCAAATTGATTAATCAACAAGGTTTTGTATCGATTAATTAATGTTAATTGATCAATACCTAACCTTTAGAATGCTTAGAATTGTGTTTTTGTTCTCTGGAAATCGAATGGCAAAAGTCATCAACCGATTTGACCTATTTAAGTATTTATATGTTTCAGCTAATCTCGGCTCGCAGGCCGATGGGCTCTACGAGTCGACTCAGCTCGCAGCCCACGACCAAGCCCAGTTCGACTCAGTTCACAGTCACTCTTGCGAGCCCAGATCTCATCTCGCAGGATCAAGTTCTGCGACTTGAGATCTCATCTCGCAGGATTAGTTTGTAATTTCGTAATCGATATTCGTCTAATACTTTAACATACTAATATATTTAACGAATATTAATACCAAACTAATATCATTTACAAATCCAAATCAATTGTACAAACTTGATTACAATAATCTACAAGCTAGATCTGTTGTCACACATACATGTCCCAACAGACTCCCCCTTGACAATAGCTCTAGCGTCTATGCTACTTTGTCTTCAAGTTGTCTTTGATCTTTACTTGTAAATCTTACTTCCAGCATAAATCTTCAATTTGATACAAGTCTTAACCATCATTTGATAATCACGTGCTAAATCACCCCATGCTACTGTCGTCAAAATTCTATTTTCATTCAACTTTATCAAATCTTTCTTCGACACGTTCATTAGGTGTCGATGGTCATAAACTTTGAAGATTTCTCTCTCACCACCTTCAACCTCATCATCAGATTCAACCATGACAGCTTCTCCAATCTCTGAATCCACATGCCAACTCTTCATATTTCCCAGAATATCTTGTGGCATTATCTTCAGTGGAACTTGCTGCACACATCTAACAACTGGATAAACTATTACAAGCTAGATCTGTTGTCACACATACATGTCCCAACAATGCGACACAGAGCTTGTGTCGCAAGGGTCACAATAGCGACACAAGTTCTGTCGCTAGTAGGTCAGAGTGTGTCTATAAATAGAGTTGTAACATTTCATTTGATGGTTGATCAAACCCTAGAGAGTGAGAGAGGCGTGGTCAGAGAGAGAGGCAGAGATATTGAGTTTGTAATCTTGTTCATCAGTTGTTAATACATACAACAGATTATAGATATTGTGTTTGTTAATTGGTTAAACGTTCAATACTTGATTGTATGGATTCCGCACTTCCAATCGAGTTAACGATACGATTAGGTCCGACTACAGGGGTCCTACAAGAAAAGTCAGGCCTGCGTGCCATAGAAACAACATCTAGGGCTTCAGACGGAACACAGACTGATGATGTAAATGAATAGTGAAATAGACAATATACACAATATACTGTTCATGCGACACAGAGCTTGTGTCGCAAGGGTCACAATAGCGACACAAGTTGTGTCACTAGTAGGTCAGAGTGTGCCTATAAATAGAGTTGTAAGATTTCATTTGAGGGTTGATCAAACCCTAGAGAGTGAGAGAGGCATGGTCAGAGAGAGAGGCAGAGATATTGAGTTTGTAATCTTGTTCATCAATTGATATTACATACAACAAATTATAGATATTGTGTTTGTTAATTGATTAAACGTTCAATACTTGATTGTTTGGATTCCGCACTTTCAATCGAGTTAACGATCTGATTAGGTCCGACTACAGGGGTCCTACAAGAAAAGTCAGGCCTGCGTGGCATAGAAACAGCATATAGGGATTCAGCCGGAACACAGACTGATGATGTAAATGAATAGTGAAATAGACAATATACACAATATACTGTTCATGCGACACAGAGCTTGTGTCGCAAGGGTCACAATAGCGACACAAGATGTGTCGCTAGTTGTCACACCCCGCCTCGGCGGAAGGTTGCGAGGTGCGACTATCATGAGATCACAACACAAGAATTACAATGAACGACCACTGCATGAGTCGTTTTAAACATACTTCATAAAGTTTTAAATTGTCTTACAGAATTAGAACATTTGTCTTTAAAAGTTTACAAGCAATTCCCATAAGTTATAAAATAGTTAGGGGTTTAAGAATTTAAGATCAAAAGCAATGTTCGTCCATGCAAATGTTGTTCCTAACTTCAAAAGGGGTATGCCATCTTCACAACTAGCAAGCATCTTAATTACCTGAGAATAACATGTAAAAATGGGTCAACATAAAGTTGGTGAGCTCATAGGTTTTAGTAGTTGCAAAACATTACCGTGGATCACGAGATTTCAAGTTGTATTGCCATTCAACAATATAGTAAAAATTGTATTACTATTGCCATAAGCTCATGAATTGAAACCTTAACATTTAGTACCTCGCAAGTGTCCTATCCAAACACTAGTAGTTCTCAAATGACAATGCACCCGTTTGACTTATAGTCATGTTGGCGCTACCAACCCGGATGAGGGCGTCAACCCAAATAGATCTATTCATGACATTCACGTTTAAGTCCTTAACTAACAATTCATGATAAAGGCCTACATAATGGATAATGTCAACTTATGCAATACGTAACAGTTTAGTTTGTGTCCACAAAGAAAAATAACATGTATTCTCACCCCAAAAACATATCAAAGCATTTAAAAAAAGGAGTAGGGGCCATGAGACTCACCTTAGTGAGAGAGCGGAAATTAGCAAGTATTTGTTTGGGTCTCGGTAGGGTTAACGCGTCCTAGATCACATAAAATGCTTAAGTTTAGTCATATAGCATATACATATTAATTATAGTTTTTGTAAAGTTTCATCACCCATAGTTTTAGTTTAAGTGTCACGTTTTATTCAACCATTGACGGGTACATTTACACATTTTTAAGTAATTTCTAGTAAGAATCCAACATATTTCCAGAAAATTTCCAGACCAGACCCATAAATCGGCTTATAGAGAAAAATGTGTGCATTTCTGGAAAGAGTGTAAAACATGAAAGTTGTAGATATTTTCAATACGCAAATTTAAAAAAAAATGCATCATCTAAATCTTAGTATATGATTTTATACTATTTTTCTACTAAACTGTGTTTTTAGGGACAGATTATGCATCTTCAAGTATACTTTTATAAAAATGATTTATAAGCTTATAATTGGACATTAATATGTTAGATGGGCTGTAAATCATCAAACTCAGTAGCATGCAATAAGAATAATGAAAGGGTTTAGATGATTCTCACAAAACGAGGTATGGGAAATCTAGACAGATTTGCATGGGTATGTGTGGGTTAGGATTTCGAGTCATAGACCACCATCCTAACTCATAGGTACTAATCATTTGTTTTAGACCTTTATCCACATGCATTTGCCATCATTTTTCTCCAGATTTTGAGTACTTTACATGCATGAGATCTTTGAAAGATTTATAAATAAGTATAGGTATATTTTACATCTTATATGACTTGACATAGGTCTGATCATGGATTATCACTTATTTTTAACACATGAACTTGGGCAAGTGGTAATCTACAAACATCAAGTTGTTTTGTAGGCTTAGCCATACTTTTCAATATTTCAAATTAAAAGAAAATGGAGATGAAGATGAGTAAAAGAGATGCATGTAGGCTTTGCCATATATAAGTTTATAACAAAAATGAAATACGAATTTGCATGTATACATATATGATTGTAGGCATAGCCATACGTAAGATCACAACAAAAATGAAATATAAAGTGCATATATACATATGTAGATTTGTAGGCATAGCCTTACATAAAATCTTACATATGTATATAGCAAGATATAAGATATATATACATAGATAAAAATATATTTATATAAGTCTTGTATTATTCATCCATGGGTGATGATTAGTGTGAAAAATGAAGACATAGAGCTTGTGTCGCAAGGGTCACAATAGCGACACAAGTTGTGTCGCTAGTAGGTCAGAGTGTGCCTAGAAATAGAGTTGTAAGATTTCATTTGAGGGTTGATCAAACCCTAGAGAGTGAGAGAGGCGTAGTCAGAGAGAGAGGCAGAGATATTGAGTTTGTAATCTTGTTCATCAAGTGTTAATACATACAACAGATTATAGATATTGTGTTTGTTGAATGTATAAACGTTCAATACTTGATTGTTTAGATTCCGCACTTCCAATCGAGTTAACTATCTGATTAGGTCCGACTACAGGGGTCCTACAAGAAAAGTCAGGCCTGCGTGCCATAGAAACAACATTTAGGGATTAAGCCGGAACCCAGACTGATGATGTAAATGAATAGTGAAATAGATAATATACACAATATACTGTTTATGCGACACAGAGCTTATGTCGCAAGGGTAACAATAGCGACACAAGTTGTGTCACTAGTAGATCAGAGTGTGCCTATAAATAGAGTTGTAAGATTTCATTTGAGGGTTGATCAAACCCTAGAGAGTGAGAGAGGCGTGGTCAGAGAGAGAGGCAGAGATATTGAGTTTGTAATCTTGTTCATCAGTTGTTAATATATACAACAGATTATAGATATTGTGTTTGTTGATTGATTAAACATTCAATACTTGATTGTTTGGATTCTGCACTTCCAATCGAGTTAACGATATGCTTAGGTCCTACTACAGGGGTCCTACAAGAAAAGTCAGGCCTGCGTGCCATAGAAACAACATATTGGGCTTAAGCCGGAACACATATTGATGATGTAATTGAATAGTGAAATAGACAATATACACAATATACTGTTCATGCGACAAAGAGCTTGTGTCGCAAGGGTCACAATAGCAACACAAGTTGTGTCGCTAGTAGGTCAGAGTATGCCTATAAATAGAGTTGTAAGATTTCATTTGAGGGTTGATCAAACCCTAGAGAGTGAGAGAGGCGTGGTCAGAGAGAGAGGCAGAGATATTGAGTTTGTAATCTTGTTCATCAGTTGTTAATATATACAGCAGATTATAGATATTGTGTTTGTTGATTGATTAAACGTTCAATACTTGATTGTGTGGATTCCGCACTTCCAATCGAGTTAACGATTTGATTAGGTCCGACTACAGGGGGCCTACAAGAAAAGTCAGGCCTGCGTGCCATAGAAACAACATCTACGGATTCAGCAGGAACATTGACTGATAATGTAAATGAATAGTGAAATAGACAATATAAACAATATACTGTTCATGCGACATAGAGCTTGTGTTGCAAGGGTCACAATAGCGACACAAGTTGTGTGGCTAGTAGGTCAGAGTGTACCTATAAATAGAGTTGTAAGATTTCATTTGAGGGTTGATGAAACCCTAGAGAGTGAGAGAGGCGTTGTCAGAGAGAGAGGCAGAGATATTGAGTTTGTAATCTTGTTCATCAATTGTTAATACATACAACAGATTATAGATATTGTGTTTGTTAATTGATTAAACGTTCAATACTTGATTGTTTGGATTCCGCACTTCTAATCGAGTTAACGATCTGATTAGGTTTGACTACAGAGGTCCTACAAGAAAAGTCAGGCCTGCGTGCCATAGAAACAATATCTAGGGCTTCAGCGGGAACACAGACTGATGATGTAAATGAATAGTGTAATAGACAATATACACAATATACTGTTCATGCGACACAGAGCTTGTGTCGCAAGGGTCACAATAGCGACACAAGTTGTGTCGCTAGTAGGTCAGAGTGTGCCTATAAATAGAGTTGTAAGATTTCATTTGAGGGTTGATCAAACCCTAGAGAGTGAGAGAGGTGTGGTCAGAGAGAGAGGCAGAGATATTGAGTTTGTAATCTTGTTCATCAAGTGTTAATACATACAACAGATTATAGATATTGTGTTTGTTAACTGATTAAACGTTCAATACTTGATTGTTTGGATTCCGCACTTCCAATCGAGTTAGCGATCTGATTAGGTCTGATTACAGGGGTCCTACAAGAAAAGTCAGGCCTGCGTGCCATAGAAACAACATGTAGGGATTCAGCCGAAACACAAACTGATGATGTAAATGAATAGTGAAATAGACAATATACACACTATACCGTTCATGCGACACAGAGCTTGTGTCGCACATGTCACAATAGCGACACAAGTTGTGTCGCTAGTAGGTCAGATTGTGCCTATAAATAGAGTTGTAAGATTTCATTTGAGGGTTGATCAAACCCTAGAGAGTGAGAGAGGCGTGGTCAGAGAGAGAGGCAGAGATATTGAGTTTGTAATCTTGTTCATCAATTGTTAATACATACAACAGATTATAGATATTGTGTTTGTTGATTGATTAAACGTTCAATACTTGATTGTTTGGATTCCGCACTTCCAATCGAGTTAACGATCTGATTAGGTCCGACTACAGGGGTCCTACAAGAAAAGTCAGGCCTGCATGCCATAGAAACAACATCTAGGGCTTCAGCCGGAACATAGATTGATGATGTAAATGAATATTGAAATAGACAATATACACACTATACTGTTCATGCGACACAGAGCTTGTGTCGCACATGTCACAATAGCGACACAAGTTGTGTCGCTAGTAGGTCAGAGTGTGCCTATAAATAGAGTTGTAAGATTTCATTTGAGGGTTGATCAAACCCTAGAGAGTGAGAGAGGCGTGGTCAGAGAGAGAGGCAGAGATATTGAGTTTGTAATCTTGTTCATCAAGTGTTAATACATACAACAGATTATAGATATTGTGTTTGTTAACTGATTAAACGTTCAATACTTGATTGTTTGGATTCCGCACTTCCAATCGAGTTAACGATCTGATTAGGTCTGATTACAGGGGTCCTACAAGAAAAGTCAGGCCTGCGTGCCATAGAAGCAACATGTAGGGATTCAGCCGAAACACAGACTGATGATGTAAATGAATAGTGAAATAGACAATATACACAATATACTGTTCATGCGACACAGAGCTTGTGTCGCAAGGGTCACAATAGCGACACAAGTTGTGTCGCTAGTAGGTCGGAGTGTGCCTATAAATAGAGTTGTAAGATTTCATTTGAGGGTTGATCAAACCCTAGAGAGTGAGAGAGGCGTGGTCAGAGAGAGAGGCAGAGATATTGAGTTTGTAATCTTGTTCATCAAGTGTTAATACATACAACAGATTATAGATATTGTGTTTGTTAACTGATTAAACGTTCAATACTTGATTGTTTGGATTCCGCACTTCCAATTGAGTTAACGATCTGATTAGGTCTGATTACAGGGGTCCTACAAGAAAAGTCAGGCCTGCGTGCCATAGAAACAACATGTAGGGATTCAGCCGAAACACAGACTGATGATGTAAATGAATAATGAAATAGACAATATACACAATATACTGTTCATGCGACACAGAGCTTGTGTCGCACATGTCACAATAGCGACACAAGTTGTGTCGCTAGTAAGTCAGATTGTGCCTATAAATAGACTTGTAAGATTTCATTTGAGGGTTGATCAAACCCTAGAGAGTGAGAGAGGCGTGGTCAGAGAGAGAGGCAGAGATATTGAGTTTGTAATCTTGTTCATCAGTTGTTAATACATACAACAGATTATAGATATTGTGTTTGTTAATTGATTAAACGTTCAATACTTGATTGTTTGGATTCCGCACTTCTAATCGAGTTAACGATCTGATTAGGTTTGACTACAGAGGTCCTACAAGAAAAGTCAGGCCTGCGTGCCATAGTAACAATATCTAGGGCTTCAGCGGGAACACAGACTGATGATGTAAATGAATAGTGTAATAGACAATATACACAATATACTGTTCATGCGACACAGAGCTTGTGTCGCAAGGGTCACAATAGCGACAAAAGTTGTGTCGCTAGTAGGTCAGAGTGTGCCTATAAATAGAGTTGTAAGATTTCATTTGAGGGTTGATCAAACCCTAGAGAGTGAGAGAGGCGTGGTCAGAGAGAGAGGCAGAGATATTGAGTTTGTAATCTTGTTCATCAGTTGTTAATACATACAACAGATTATAGATATTGTGTTTGTTGAATGTATAAACGTTCAATACTTGATTGTTTAGATTCCGCACTTCCAATCGAGTTAACTATCTGATTAGGTCCGACTACAGGGGTCCTACAAGAAAAGTCAGGCCTGCGTGCCATAGAAACAACATTTAGGGATTAAGCCGGAACCCAGACTGATGATGTAAATGAATAGTGAAATAGATAATATACACAATATACTGTTCATGCGACACAGAGCTTATGTCGCAAGGGTAACAATAGCGACACAAGTTGTGTCACTAGTAGGTCAGAGTGTGCCTATAAATAGAGTTGTAAGATTTCATTTGAGGGTTGATCAAACCCTAGAGAGTGAGAGAGGCGTGGTCAGAGAGAGAGGCAGAGATATTGAGTTTGTAATCTTGTTCCTCAAGTGTTAATACATACAACAGATTATAGATATTGTGTTTGTTAACTGATTAAACGTTCAATACTTGATTGTTTGGATTCCGCACTTCCAATCCAGTTAACGATCTGATTAGGTCTGATTACAGGGGTCCTACAAGAAAAGTCAGGCCTGCGTGCCATAGAAACAACATGTAGGGATTCAGCCGAAACACAGACTGATGATGTAAATGAATAATGAAATAAACAATATACACAATATACTGTTCATGCGACACAGAGCTTGTGTCGCAAGGGTCACAATAGCGACACAAGTTGTGTCGCTAGTAGGTCAGAGTGTGCCTATAAATAGAGTTGTAAGATTTCATTTGAGGGTTGATCAAACCCTAGAGAGTGAGAGAGGCGTGGTCAGAGAGAGAGGCAGAGATATTGAGTTTGTAATCTTGTTCATCAGTTGTTAATAGTTACAACAGATTATAGATATTGTGTTTGTTTATTGATTAAACGTTCAATACTTGATTGTTTTGATTCCGCACTTCCAATCGAGTTAACGATCTGATTAGGTCCGACTACAGGGGTCCTACAAGAAAAGTCAGGCCTGCATGCCATAGAAACAACATCTAGGGCTTCAGCCGGAACATAGATTGATGATGTAAATGAATATTGAAATAGACAATATACACACTATACTGTTCATGCGACACAGAGCTTGTGTCGCACATGTCACAATAGCGACACAAGTTGTGTCGCTAGTAGGTCAGAGTGTGCCTATAAATAGAGTTGTAAGATTTCATTTGAGGGTTGATCAAACCCTAGAGAGTGAGAGAGGCGTGGTCAGAGAGAGAGGCAGAGATATTGAGTTTGTAATCTTGTTCATCAGTTCTTAATACATGCAACAGATTATAGATATTGTGTTTGTTAATCAATTAAACGTTCAATACTTGATTGTTTGGATTCCGCACTTCCAATCGAGTTAACGATCTGATTAGGTCCGACTACAGAGGTCCTACAAGAAAAGTCAGGCCTGCGTGCCATAGAAACAACATCTAGGGCTTCAGCGGGAACACAGACTGATGATGTAAATGAATAGTAAAATAGACAATGTACACAATATACTATTCATGCGACACAGAGCTTGTGTCCCAAGGGTCACAATAGCGACACAAGTTGTATCGCTAGTAGGTCAGAGTGTGCCTATAAATAAAGTTGTAAGATTTCATTTGAGGGTTGATCAAACCCTAGAGAGTGAGAGAGGCGTGGTCAGAGAGAGAGGCAGAGATATTGAGTTTGTAATCTTGTTCATCAGTTGTTAATATGTACAACAGATTATAGATATTGTGTTTGTTGATTGATTAAACGTTCAATACTTGATTGTTTGGATTTCGCACTTTCAATCGAGTTAACGATCTGATTAGGTCCGACTACAGGGGTCCTACAAGAATAGTCAGGCCTGCGTGCCATAGAAACAACATCTAGGGCTTCAGCTGGAACACAGACTGATGATGTAAATGAATAGTGAAATAGACAATATAAACAATATACTGTTCATGTGACACTGAGCTTGTGTCGCAAGGGTCACAATAGCGATACAAGTTGTGTCGCTAGTAGGTCAGAGTGTGCCTATAAATAGAGTGTGCCTGTAAATAGATTTGTAAGATTTCATTTGAGGGTTGATCATACCCTAGAGAGTGAGAGAGGCGTGGTCAGAGAGAGAGGCAAAGATATTGAGTTTGTAATCTTGTTCATCAGTTGTTAATATATACAACAGATTATAGATATTGTGTTTGTTGATTGATTAAACATTCAATACTTGATTGTTTGGATTCTGCACTTCCAATCGAGTTAACGATATGATTAGGTCCTACTACAGGGGTCCTACAAGAAAAGTCAGGCCTGCGTGCCATAGAAACAACATATTGGGCTTAAGCCGGAACACATATTGATGATGTAATTGAATAGTGAAATAAACAATATACACAATATACTGTTCATGCGACAAAGAGCTTGTGTCGTAAGGGTCACAATAGCAACACAATTTGTGTCGCTAGTAGGTCAGAGTATGCCTATAAATAGAGTTGTAAGATTTCATTTGAGGGTTGATCAAACCCTAAAGAGTGAGAGAGGCGTGGTCAGAGAGAGAGGCAGAGATATTGAGTTTGTAATCTTGTTCATCAGTTGTTAATATATACAGCAGATTATAGATATTGTGTTTGTTGATTGATTAAACGTTCAATACTTGATTGTTTGGATTCCGCACTTCCAATCGAGTTAACGATATGATTAGTTCCGACTACAGGGGTCCTACAAGAAAAGTCAGGCCTGCGTGCCATAGAAACAACATCTTGGGCTTAAGCCGGAACACATATTGATGATGTAGTTGAATAGTGAAATAGACAATATACACAATATACTGTTCATGCGACACAGAGCTTGTGTCGCAAGGGTCACAATAGCGACACAAGTTGTGTCGCTAGTAGGTCAGAGTGTGCCTATAAATAGAGTTGTAAGATTTCATTTAAGGGTTGATCAAACCCTAGAGAGTGAGAGAGGTGTGGTCAGAGAGAGAGGCAGAGATATTGAGTTTGTAATCTTGTTCATCAGTTGTTAATACATGCAACAGATTATAGATATTGTGTTTGTTAATTGATTAAACATTCAATACTTGATTGTTTGGATTCCGCAATTCCAATCGAGTTAACGATCTGATTAGGTCCGACTACAGAGGTCCTACAAGAAAAGTCAGGCCTGCGTGCCATAGAAACAACATCTAGGGCTTCAGCGGGAACACAGACTGATGATGTAAATGAATAGTAAAATAGACAATGTACACAATATACTATTCATGCGACACAGAGCTTGAGTCGCAAGGGTCACAATAGCGACACAAGTTGTATCGCTAGTAGGTCAGAGTGTGCCTATAAATAGAGTTGTAAGATTTCATTTGAGGGTTGATCAAACCCTAGAGAGTGAGAGAGGCATGGTCAGAGAGAGAGGCAGAGATATTGAGTTTGTAATCTTGTTCATCAGTTGTTAATATATACAACAGATTATAGATATTGTGTTTGTTGATTGATTAAACGTTCAATACTTGATTGTTTGGATTTCGCACTACCAATCGAGTTAACGATCTGATTAGGTCCGACTACAGGGGTCCTACAAGAAAAGTCAGGCCTGCGTGCCATAGAAACAACATCTAGGGATTCATCTGGAACACAGACTGATGATGTAAATGAATAGTGAAATAGATAATATAAACAATATACTGTTCATGTGACACTGAGCTTGTGTCGCAAGGGTCACAATAGCGACACAAGTTGTGTCGCTAGTAGGTCAGAGTGTGCCTATAAATAGAGTGTGCATATAAATAGAGTTGTAAGATATCATTTGAGGGTTGATCAAACCCTAGAGAGTGATAGAGGCGTGGTCAGAGAGAGAGTTAAAGATATTGATTTTGTAATCTTGTTCATCAGTTGTTAATACATACAACAGATTATAGATATTGTGTTTGTTGATTGATTAAACGTTCAATACTTGATTGTTTGGATTCCGCATTTCCAATCGAGTTAACTATTTTATTAGGTCCGACTACAGGGGTCCAACAAGAAAAGTCAGGCCTGCGTGCCATAGAAACAACATCTAGGGATTCAGCCGGAACACAGACTAATGATGTAAATGAATAGTGAAATATACAATACACACAATCTACTGTTCATGCGACACAGAGCTTATGTCGCAAGGGTAACAATAGCGACACAAGTTGTGTCGCTAGTAGGTCAGAGTGTGCTTATAAATCGAGTTGTAAGATTTCATTTGAGGGTTGATCAAACCCTAGAGAGTGAGAAAGGCATGGTCAGAGACAGAGGCAAAGATATTGAGTTTGTAATCTTGTTCATCAGTTGTTAATACATACAACAGATTATAGATATTGTGTTTGTTAATTGATTAAACGTTCAATACTTGATTGTTTGGGTTCCGCATTTCCAATCGAGTTAACGGCTTGATTAGGTCCGACTACAGAGGTCCTACAAGAAAAGTCAGGCCTGCGTACCATAGAAACAACATCTAGGGCTTCAGCAGGAACACAGACTGATGATGCAAATGAATAGTGAAATAGACAATATACACAATATATTGTTCATGTGACACAGACCTTGTGTCGCAAGGGTCACAATAGCGACACAAGTTGTATCGCTAGTAGGTTACAGTGTGCCTATAAATGGAGTTGTAAGATTTCATTTGAGGGTTGATCAAACCCTAGAGAGTGAGAGAGGCGTGGTCATAGAGAGAGGCAGAGATATTGAGTTTGTAATCTTGTTCATCAGTTGTTAATATATACAACAGATTATAGATATTGTGTTTGTTGATTGATTAAACGTTCAATACTTGATTGTTTGGATTCCGCACTTCCAATCGAGTTAACGATCTGATTAGGTCCGACTACAAGGGTCCTACAAGAAAAGTCAGGCCGGCGTGCCATAGAAACAACATGTAGGGATTCAGCCGGAACACAGACTGATGATGTAAATGAATAGTGAAATAGATAATATACACAATATACTGTTCATGCGACACAGAGCTTGTGTCGCAAGGGTCACAATAGTGACACAAGTTGTTGTAACACCCCCAAATTTAATGATTTGCGGAAGCATACTTTGGGTGTTACTAATCAATAATCAAAGCACACAGATATATAGCAAACGACTCTATATGCATCGTTTTAACAAAATATATTAATATTAAAAGGTTTGCAACAGTTTGAACTCATACATAGCTCGCGTTCATAATATGAGAGATTTAAGTACATAATTAGTTATACAAAATCTAATAATGCAATGAAATCTCTGAAGTTTGCATGAAGACTCGAGCTAAGATGCATCCTGATGGGCAGTCCAAATCTACTACTGAGTACCTGTGATACATGCTAAAATGGGTCAGCTAACGCTGGTGAGCTCACAGGTTTGAGTATCAAATAATATTGTATGAACCGCAAGATTTAAGTATTGATTTGCATTCCGCAAATAAAGTTATGGATAATGTATACAACCATGAGCGCATAGTCTGAGCTTAACTCGAGGGTCGGGTCCCATATAGAGAATTCCGAGCGAGGTGCCTCCACGAGTGCCTAATCTACACTCGTCTTCCCAAATATTAGTACGTCCGTTTACCCGGTTAGTGCTTGCTAACCCGGACGAGGAGGGTCAATCCTATATGGTACCATATACTAATATTCACGCTGCTTTTGTATGAACAAGGCTTGGATTGAGGCCCGTTGGCAGCTGTGTCTTCGCTGCCCGAACTGGGTTGTCGAGTAGCCATAGATTGAGCCACGCTTTTGGCTATGAGTTGGGCGATTTCAGTTTCGCTGAAGGTGAATCGCTTTGGTGGCATCTTGCTGAACAAGATCAAGAAAAGACAATGAGATTCTTGTGTGAAATTCTGATGTATCACATGTGTATATGATGGAATATACGATACAAAGTGATAATTATATTTCATTTAAATAACCAAGTTTGGTACATGACACGAGTTTTCAAAAGATTACATAATACGGGGAGTACAAAAGGTACCGGGAATTGTTACATCCGGTTAGAATAGTAAAAGTCCTACATATATAGATATAGGTTACAAGATGACAGGCACACTAGTTCTAATGCAAGTTGATCCTTTCCATTAGTGTGACGAGTCGATCAACGGTGGCTGCGAGTCTGCTGGTTTGTCGGGCGTTGTCTTCTGCCAATGCTAGTCGTTGTACCAGCATTCTTGAGTATTCTTCAGCCTCTTGCAGGCGCTGCTCGCATTGTTCCAACCTGAGTCGCAAAAGTTCAACTTCTATTCCTGATTCCACCACTCGGTCGTGGAGTATGTTCATGTTGTTAACGGAGTTTTCGTGGTCCTCGGAGACTTGGTTGATACGCTCAAGCGCTGTGAGTCTCCAATTTTCATTGGTTTCTTGCAAAGCGACATCCATGGTACGAAGTCGTTGCTCGTGACGGTCCAGCCTAGCGGCCAAGGCCGGCAGAGTGAAGTGGGTAGGATACGGGCCAGCTCGAGGCAACCTGGTGTCCCTCCTAGTTACCCTCGGGTTCTGTGACCCGGATTGAGAGCGTGACGAATTGGGTGGTGTGTTTGCCATTCTGAGACAAAGCGTTAAAAAGAGTGAGGCCTATCTATGTATATACATATATATTACATAATAGCCTAAGGTGTCTAACACATACATGTTTGGGTCCCGGTTTCTCTCGTGGTCAGAGTCAACTAGTGTATCCTTTTCAGTCATGATTCCTTTCAGATTCCACATCATATTCTTTTAATTATACATATTTGATCAGGCTATGTTAAATTAAACCAACACCACGTAGTCATTGAACCTAATCATACTTAATAAGGAATACTGCCTAACGGTCATAGTCTAGGCCCACTAAATGCAACCTAGTTCACTATAACCTTAGGCTCTGATACCAATCTGTAACACCCCCAAATTTAATGATTCGCGGAAGCATACATTGGGTGTTACTAATCAATAATCAAATCACACAGATATATAGCAAACGACTCTATATGCGTCATTTTAACCAAATATATTAATATTAAAAGGTTTGCAACAGTTTGAACTCATACATAGCTCGCGTTCGTAATATGAGAGATTTAAGTACATAATTAGTTATACAAAATCTAATAATGCAATGAAATCTCTGAAGTTTGCATGAAGACTCGAGCTAAGATGCATCCTGATGGGCAGTCCAAATCTACTGCTGAGTACCTGTGATACATGCTAAAATGGGTCAGCTAACGCTGGTGAGCTCACATGTTTGAGTATCAAATAATATTCTATGAACCGCAAGATTTAAGTATTGATTTGCATTCCGCAAATAAAGTTATGGATAATGTATACAACCATGAGCGCATAGTCTGAGCTTAACTCGAGGGTCGGGTCCCATATAGAGAATTCCGAGCGAGGTGCCTCCACGAGTGCCTAATCTACACTCGTCTTCCCAAATATTAGTACGTCCGTTTACCCGGTTAGTGCTTGCTAACCCGGACGAGGAGGGTCAATCCTATATGGTACCATATACTAATATTCACGCTGCTTTTGTATGAACAAGGCTTGGATTGAGGCCCGTTGGCAGCTGTGTCTTCGCTGCCCGAACTGGGTTGTCGAGTAGCCATAGATTGAGCCACGCTTTTGGCTATGAGTTGGGCGATTTCAGTTTCGCTGAAGGTGAATCGCTTTGGTGGCATCTTGCTGAACAAGATCAAGAAAAGACAATGAGATTCTTGTGTGAAATTCTGATGTATCACATGTGTATATGATGGAATATACGATACAAAGTGATAATTATATTTCATTTAAATAACCAAGTTTGGTACATGACACGAGTTTTCAAAAGATTACATAATACGGGGAGTACAAAAGGTACCGGGAATTGTTACATCCGGTTAGAATAGTAAAAGTCCTACATATATAGATATAGGTTACAAGATGACAGGCACACTAGTTCTAATGCAAGTTGATCCTTTCCATTAGTGTGACGAGTCGATCAACGGTGGCTGCGAGTCTGCTGGTTTGTCGGGCGTTGTCTTCTGCCAATGCTAGTCGTTGTACCAGCATTCTTGAGTATTCTTCAGCCTCTTGCAGGCGCTGCTCGCATTGTTCCAACCTGAGTCGCAAAAGTTCAACTTCTATTCCTGATTCCACCACTCGGTCGTGGAGTATGTTCATGTTGTTAACGGAGTTTTCGTGGTCCTCGGAGACTTGGTTGATACGCTCAAGCGCTGTGAGTCTCCAATTTTCATTGGTTTCTTGCAAAGCGACATCCATGGTACGAAGTCGTTGCTCGTGACGGTCCAGCCTAGCGGCCAAGGCCGGCAGAGTGAAGTGGGTAGGATACGGGCCAGCTCGAGGCAACCTGGTGTCCCTCCTAGTTACCCTCGGGTTCTGTGACCCGGATTGAGAGCGTGACGAATTGGGTGGTGTGTTTGCCATTCTGAGACAAAGCGTTAAAAAGAGTGAGGCCTATCTATGTATATACATATATATTACATAATAGCCTAAGGTGTCTAACACATACATGTTTGGGTCCCGGTTTCTCTCGTGGTCAGAGTCAACTAGTGTATCCTTTTCAGTCATGATTCCTTTCAGATTCCACATCATATTCTTTTAATTATACATATTTGATCAGGCTATGTTAAATTAAACCAACACCACGTAGTCATTGAACCTAATCATACTTAATAAGGAATACTGCCTAACGGTCATAGTCTAGGCCCACTAAATGCAACCTAGTTCACTATAACCTTAGGCTCTGATACCAATCTGTAACACCCCCAAATTTAATGATTCGCGGAAGCATACATTGGGTGTTACTAATCAATAATCAAATCACACAGATATATAGCAAACGACTCTATATGCGTCATTTTAACCAAATATATTAATATTAAAAGGTTTGCAACAGTTTGAACTCATACATAGCTCGCGTTCGTAATATGAGAGATTTAAGTACATAATTAGTTATACAAAATCTAATAATGCAATGAAATCTCTGAAGTTTGCATGAAGACTCGAGCTAAGATGCATCCTGATGGGCAGTCCAAATCTACTGCTGAGTACCTGTGATACATGCTAAAATGGGTCAGCTAACGCTGGTGAGCTCACATGTTTGAGTATCAAATAATATTCTATGAACCGCAAGATTTAAGTATTGATTTGCATTCCGCAAATAAAGTTATGGATAATGTATACAACCATGAGCGCATAGTCTGAGCTTAACTCGAGGGTCGGGTCCCATATAGAGAATTCCGAGCGAGGTGCCTCCACGAGTGCCTAATCTACACTCGTCTTCCCAAATATTAGTACGTCCGTTTACCCGGTTAGTGCTTGCTAACCCGGACGAGGAGGGTCAATCCTATATGGTACCATATACTAATATTCACGCTGCTTTTGTATGAACAAGGCTTGGATTGAGGCCCGTTGGCAGCTGTGTCTTCGCTGCCCGAACTGGGTTGTCGAGTAGCCATAGATTGAGCCACGCTTTTGGCTATGAGTTGGGCGATTTCAGTTTCGCTGAAGGTGAATCGCTTTGGTGGCATCTTGCTGAACAAGATCAAGAAAAGACAATGAGATTCTTGTGTGAAATTCTGATGTATCACATGTGTATATGATGGAATATACGATACAAAGTGATAATTATATTTCATTTAAATAACCAAGTTTGGTACATGACACGAGTTTTCAAAAGATTACATAATACGGGGAGTACAAAAGGTACCGGGAATTGTTACATCCGGTTAGAATAGTAAAAGTCCTACATATATAGATATAGGTTACAAGATGACAGGCACACTAGTTCTAATGCAAGTTGATCCTTTCCATTAGTGTGACGAGTCGATCAACGGTGGCTGCGAGTCTGCTGGTTTGTCGGGCGTTGTCTTCTGCCAATGCTAGTCGTTGTACCAGCATTCTTGAGTATTCTTCAGCCTCTTGCAGGCGCTGCTCGCATTGTTCCAACCTGAGTCGCAAAAGTTCAACTTCTATTCCTGATTCCACCACTCGGTCGTGGAGTATGTTCATGTTGTTAACGGAGTTTTCGTGGTCCTCGGAGACTTGGTTGATACGCTCAAGCGCTGTGAGTCTCCAATTTTCATTGGTTTCTTGCAAAGCGACATCCATGGTACGAAGTCGTTGCTCGTGACGGTCCAGCCTAGCGGCCAAGGCCGGCAGAGTGAAGTGGGTAGGATACGGGCCAGCTCGAGGCAACCTGGTGTCCCTCCTAGTTACCCTCGGGTTCTGTGACCCGGATTGAGAGCGTGACGAATTGGGTGGTGTGTTTGCCATTCTGAGACAAAGCGTTAAAAAGAGTGAGGCCTATCTATGTATATACATATATATTACATAATAGCCTAAGGTGTCTAACACATACATGTTTGGGTCCCGGTTTCTCTCGTGGTCAGAGTCAACTAGTGTATCCTTTTCAGTCATGATTCCTTTCAGATTCCACATCATATTCTTTTAATTATACATATTTGATCAGGCTATGTTAAATTAAACCAACACCACGTAGTCATTGAACCTAATCATACTTAATAAGGAATACTGCCTAACGGTCATAGTCTAGGCCCACTAAATGCAACCTAGTTCACTATAACCTTAGGCTCTGATACCAATCTGTAACACCCCCAAATTTAATGATTCGCGGAAGCATACTTTGGGTGTTACTAATCAATAATCAAATCACACAGATATATAGCAAACGACTCTATATGCGTCATTTTAACCAAATATATTAATATTAAAAGGTTTGCAACAGTTTGAACTCATACATAGCTCGCGTTCGTAATATGAGAGATTTAAGTACATAATTAGTTATACAAAATCTAATAATGCAATGAAATCTCTGAAGTTTGCATGAAGACTCGAGCTAAGATGCATCCTGATGGGCAGTCCAAATCTACTGCTGAGTACCTGTGATACATGCTAAAATGGGTCAGCTAACGCTGGTGAGCTCACATGTTTGAGTATCAAATAATATTCTATGAACCGCAAGATTTAAGTATTGATTTGCATTCCGCAAATAAAGTTATGGATAATGTATACAACCATGAGCGCATAGTCTGAGCTTAACTCGAGGGTCGGGTCCCATATAGAGAATTCCGAGCGAGGTGCCTCCACGAGTGCCTAATCTACACTCGTCTTCCCAAATATTAGTACGTCCGTTTACCCGGTTAGTGCTTGCTAACCCGGACGAGGAGGGTCAATCCTATATGGTACCATATACTAATATTCACGCTACTTTTGTATGAACAAGGCTTGGATTGAGGCCCGTTGGCAGCTGTGTCTTCGCTGCCCGAACTGGGTTGTCGAGTAGCCATAGATTGAGCCACGCTTTTGGCTATGAGTTGGGCGATTTCAGTTTCGCTGAAGGTGAATCGCTTTGGTGGCATTTTGCTGAACAAGATCAAGAAAAGACAATGAGATTCTTGTGTGAAATTCTAATGTATCACATGTGTATATGATGGAATATACGTTACAAAGTGATAATTATATTTCATTTAAATAACCAAGTTTGGTACATGACACGAGTTTTCAAAAGATTACATAATACGGGGAGTACAAAAGGTACCGGGAATTGTTACATCCGGTTAGAATAGTAAAAGTCCTACATATATAGATATAGGTTACAAGATGACAGGCACACTAGTTCTAATGCAAGTTGATCCTTTCCATTAGTGTGACGAGTCGATCAACGGTGGCTGCGAGTCTGCTGGTTTGTCGGGCGTTGTCTTCTGCCAATGCTAGTCGTTGTACCAGCATTCTTGAGTATTCTTCAGCCTCTTGCAGGCGCTGCTCGCATTGTTCCAACCTGAGTCGCAAAAGTTCAACTTCTATTCCTGATTCCACCACTCGGTCGTGGAGTATGTTCATGTTGTTAACGGTGTTTTCGTGGTCCTCGGAGACTTGGTTGATACGCTCAAGCGCTGTGAGTCTCCAATTTTCATTGGTTTCTTGCAAAGCGACATCCATGGTACGAAGTCGTTGCTCGTGACGGTCCAGCCTAGCGGCCAAGGCCGGCAGAGTGAAGTGGGTAGGATACGGGCCAGCTCGAGGCAACCTGGTGTCCCTCCTAGTTACCCTCGGGTTCTGTGACCCGGATTGAGAGCGTGACGAATTGGGTGGTGTGTTTGCCATTCTGAGACAAAGCGTTAAAAAGAGTGAGGCCTATCTATGTATATACATATATATTACATAATAGCCTAAGGTGTCTAACACATACATGTTTGGGTCCCGGTTTCTCTCGTGGTCAGAGTCAACTAGTGTATCCTTTTCAGTCATGATTCCTTTCAGATTCCACATCATATTCTTTTAATTATACATATTTGATCAGGCTATGTTAAATTAAACCAACACCACGTAGTCATTGAACCTAATCATACTTAATAAGGAATACTGCCTAACGGTCATAGTCTAGGCCCACTAAATGCAACCTAGTTCACTATAACCTTAGGCTCTGATACCAATCTGTAACACCCCCAAATTTAATGATTCGCGGAAGCATACTTTGGGTGTTACTAATCAATAATCAAATCACACAGATATATAGCAAACGACTCTATATGCGTCATTTTAACCAAATATATTAATATTAAAAGGTTTGCAACAGTTTGAACTCATACATAGCTCGCGTTCGTAATATGAGAGATTTAAGTACATAATTAGTTATACAAAATCTAATAATGCAATGAAATCTCTGAAGTTTGCATGAAGACTCGAGCTAAGATGCATCCTGATGGGCAGTCCAAATCTACTGCTGAGTACCTGTGATACATGCTAAAATGGGTCAGCTAACGCTGGTGAGCTCACATGTTTGAGTATCAAATAATATTCTATGAACCGCAAGATTTAAGTATTGATTTGCATTCCGCAAATAAAGTTATGGATAATGTATACAACCATGAGCGCATAGTCTGAGCTTAACTCGAGGGTCGGGTCCCATATAGAGAATTCCGAGCGAGGTGCCTCCACGAGTGCCTAATCTACACTCGTCTTCCCAAATATTAGTACGTCCGTTTACCCGGTTAGTGCTTGCTAACCCGGACGAGGAGGGTCAATCCTATATGGTACCATATACTAATATTCACGCTACTTTTGTATGAACAAGGCTTGGATTGAGGCCCGTTGGCAGCTGTGTCTTCGCTGCCCGAACTGGGTTGTCGAGTAGCCATAGATTGAGCCACGCTTTTGGCTATGAGTTGGGCGATTTCAGTTTCGCTGAAGGTGAATCGCTTTGGTGGCATTTTGCTGAACAAGATCAAGAAAAGACAATGAGATTCTTGTGTGAAATTCTAATGTATCACATGTGTATATGATGGAATATACGATACAAAGTGATAATTATATTTCATTTAAATAACCAAGTTTGGTACATGACACGAGTTTTCAAAAGATTACATAATACGGGGAGTACAAAAGGTACCGGGAATTGTTACATCCGGTTAGAATAGTAAAAGTCCTACATATATAGATATAGGTTACAAGATGACAGGCACACTAGTTCTAATGCAAGTTGATCCTTTCCATTAGTGTGACGAGTCGATCAACGGTGGCTGCGAGTCTGCTGGTTTGTCGGGCGTTGTCTTCTGCCAATGCTAGTCGTTGTACCAGCATTCTTGAGTATTCTTCAGCCTCTTGCAGGCGCTGCTCGCATTGTTCCAACCTGAGTCGCAAAAGTTCAACTTCTATTCCTGATTCCACCACTCGGTCGTGGAGTATGTTCATGTTGTTAATGGTGTTTTCGTGGTCCTCGGAGACTTGGTTGATACGCTCAAGCGCTGTGAGTCTCCAATTTTCATTGGTTTCTTGCAAAGCGACATCCATGGTACGAAGTCGTTGCTCGTGACGGTCCAGCCTAGCGGCCAAGGCCGGCAGAGTGAAGTGGGTAGGATACGGGCCAGCTCGAGGCAACCTGGTGTCCCTCCTAGTTACCCTCGGGTTCTGTGACCCGGATTGAGAGCGTGACGAATTGGGTGGTGTGTTTGCCATTCTGAGACAAAGCGTTAAAAAGAGTGAGGCCTATCTATGTATATACATATATATTACATAATAGCCTAAGGTGTCTAACACATACATGTTTGGGTCCCGGTTTCTCTCGTGGTCAGAGTCAACTAGTGTATCCTTTTCAGTCATGATTCCTTTCAGATTCCACATCATATTCTTTTAATTATACATATTTGATCAGGCTATGTTAAATTAAACCAACACCACATAGTCATTGAACCTAATCATACTTAATAAGGAATACTGCCTAACGGTCATAGTCTAGGCCCACTAAATGCAACCTAGTTCACTATAACCTTAGGCTCTGATACCAATCTGTAACACCCCCAAATTTAATGATTCGCGGAAGCATACTTTGGGTGTTACTAATCAATAATCAAATCACACAGATATATAGCAAACGACTCTATATGCGTCATTTTAACCAAATATATTAATATTAAAAGGTTTGCAACAGTTTGAACTCATACATAGCTCGCGTTCGTAATATGAGAGATTTAAGTACATAATTAGTTATACAAAATCTAATAATGCAATGAAATCTCTGAAGTTTGCATGAAGACTCGAGCTAAGATGCATCCTGATGGGCAGTCCAAATCTACTGCTGAGTACCTGTGATACATGCTAAAATGGGTCAGCTAACGCTGGTGAGCTCACATGTTTGAGTATCAAATAATATTCTATGAACCGCAAGATTTAAGTATTGATTTGCATTCCGCAAATAAAGTTATGGATAATGTATACAACCATGAGCGCATAGTCTGAGCTTAACTCGAGGGTCGGGTCCCATATAGAGAATTCCGAGCGAGGTGCCTCCACGAGTGCCTAATCTACACTCGTCTTCCCAAATATTAGTACGTCCGTTTACCCGGTTAGTGCTTGCTAACCCGGACGAGGAGGGTCAATCCTATATGGTACCATATACTAATATTCACGCTACTTTCGTATTACCAGACTATACTGATGGAGGACTTTGGTTTGATTAGTTGAAAACAACTCATGTAGTATATGGAAATATGTACTCGCGTTCATGTGTTAAAAACAAAGCAATGTATCACACCCCTAGTAAAACAGTAAAAAGAGGGGCCATGAGACTCACCTGAGCCTGAAGAGTTTATCTTAATAAACTTAGATTGATTAGCCAAGAGTCGAAGTCCAACGACTTGTAACCTGAGGGTGTCCACAACACGCGATGGTTATAAACATGTGAAGGCATCTAATAAGACTACCTTGTAGTTGTTTGTCCAACTAGAATGTCCAAATGATTACAATTTGGTTGATTGTTTAAGTGTTTGAAAATGTGTACGGCCCGTTGGTTATTGTTTGTAATAGTAATCCCACATTATCTTGATGATTTTGAAGTGTTATACCTAAAAGTAAGTTCCAATGTGTTTTAGAAGTTGTGTCGCATTCGTGTTTGATGTTATACAAATTTAACACGTTGTGTGAAAGTTTAGATGTAACACGGTTACTCGGGAACCTAGGGTAAGGGCGAAGCCCGTTAATGACGGGGGTCCGGGGGCAGCGCCCCTGGTAGCGGGGTCCAAGGGGCGGCAGCCCCTGGTGGGGTCCAAGGGGCAGAGCCCCTTGCTGGGGTCGAGCTTGGAAAATTTTTATTTCTACTATATTGCTTTGGTGAAAAACGCATCTGGACTTGAATTTGAGTGAAATGGGGCGTCAAATTTGGGTCTCAAAACTTAGTGTAAAATTAGTTTAAAACCTTCTGTTTATGCGTCACTTATAGTGTCACTTACGGGCTTGGGCGACACTTGGGAAGTGTCGCTAAAAATAGTAAATCTGAGCATATGCATCGCTTAAGGGAAGTGACGCATGTTGTGCGTCACTAAGGTAAGTGTCGGTATAAGTGTCGGGAAAAAAGGTTTTATGCGGCACTTAGGAAAAATTAGGGTTTCATGCGACACTCAATGCGTCACTTAAGTGACGCACAAAGTGACGCATAGCTGCTGCTGTCTATGCGACACTTAAGTCTGATGACGGTTTTTGAGCCAAAAACGAGTTTTTCGGTTTTCGTTTGGCCTGAAACTTTTACCCAACCCATATTTGGACATTTTAAGCTTAAAGAAACAACTACTTGCTAAAAAACACTAAAAATCGAGGAGTTGCGGGTTTTGTCGGAAACTTACAATTTGTCGGATGAAAATTCCAAAAAGATGGAAGTGTAGATCGTTGCTTCGTGGTTATTTTCTTCCAAACGAGTGTGAAGATTCGAGGTCATTTGGAGGTGTTATTTTAGGATTTAGTGAGGTGGTGGTGGTTTGTGATTTAGAGAGAAAAGAGAGGAAGAGAGAGAGAAGAGTAAAGTGAAAATGGGGTGGGGAGGTGGTGACCTCACCCCTTTTGGCAGATTTTTCGTGGGGCCCACCCCATGTGGGTGTGTCCCAAACTTGTTCCTCGCATTTGCGCTCCGTGCGGTGTTCGTTTTCCCGATTGTTTAACCGTTTAAATAATTATTTCGCGCGTTATACACCCGTTTTAAGGCACGAATAATTACCCAATATTTTTACTTAAAATATTTCACCAATTACTTTAATAATTGAGTTATAAAGTATAACTTAACATTGTTTGCGCGTTTAACATTCTAATCGCGTAGGCTTTTAATTGTACGATACGAAACACGTATGAATTATCATCAAAATACTATTTTAGATATAATAGCGTTATTAAATAATGTTATCTTATTTAATAATTTTGTTCACCAACGTCCGTATAAATTGAATCGAATTACATTTGATTTGGGATTGCGTACAATTTAATCAAATCGCATGTTCGTATATATCCATCAATATATATTGAGATACATTAATTATCCTAACACAAAACTAATTACATGTATTAACAGTTGATTAGGCACTAATCACTAGTCCTAATTTGGCGGGTGTTACATTCTCCCCCTGTTAGGAGAATTTCGTCCCGAAATTTAGCTCGTGGTCGTGTTTGATGTAGAGTCAGGGAATAGCTGAGGATACTTGAGTCGCATTTGGTCTTCCCGTTCCCAAGTGAATTCCGGACCACACCGCGAATTCCACCTGACCTTAACGATGGGGATACGACTTTGCTTGAGTTGTTTGACCTCACGGTTCATGATTTCCGCAGGTTTTTCAACAAAATGAAGTTTGTCATCGACGCTAATCTCGTCAAGTGGGAGAATGAGTGTCTCATCAGACAGGCATTTCTGTAGGTTAGAAATGTGAAAAGTAGGGTGCACGCTGCTGAGCTCAGTTGGCAGCTGCAGTCGATATGCCACAGGGCCAATCCTTTCGAGGATCTCAAAAGGCCCAATGTATCTGGGATTTAACTTCCCGCATTTGCCGAATCGGATTACGCCTTTCCAAGGCGATACTTTCAGGAGCACTCGATCCCCGACTTGGAACTCGAGTGGTTTGCGTCTCACGTCAGCATAACTTTTCTGACGATCACGTGCGGCTTTGAGTCTGTTTTGGATTTCACAGATTTTCTCGGTGGTTTCGTGTATGAGTTCAGGACCAGTGAGTTGGCTGTCTCCCACTTCGGTCCAACAGATCGGTGATCGGCACTTACGACCGTACAGTGCCTCGAATGGTGCAGCCTTAATGCTGGTATGATAACTGTTATTGTAGGAAAACTCGCACAATGGTAGGTGTCTTTCCTAGTTTGCACCGAAGTCAACTACGCAAGCTCGTAGCATGTCTTCCAGTGTCTGAATGGTTCGTTCACTTTGGCCATCGGTTTGAGGATGGTATGCGGTACTCATATCAAGTCGGGTACCTAATGATTTTTGGAGTGATTGCCAAAAGTGAGATGTGAAACGAGCGTCTCTGTCAGAGATAATCGAGGTTGGAACACCATGTCGAGAAACAATTTCCTTGATGTAGATTTGTGAGAGGCGTTCCATTTTATCGGTTTCCTTGATCGCCAGGAAATGAGCAAATTTGGTGAGATGATCGACGATCACCCAAATGGTATCGCAACTGCTCGATGACTTGGGTAGTTTGGTTATGAAATCCATGGCGATTTGTTCCCATTTCCATTCAGGAATGTTGGGTTGTTGAAGTAAACCAGAAGGTTTTTGATGTTCGGATTTGACTCTCGAGCAAGTAAGGCACTTGCTGACATATGTGGCAATTTCGGCTTTCATGTTCGACCACCAATAGAACTCTTTGATGCCGTGATACATTTTGTCGGATCCAGGGTGGATAGAATATTTAGACTTGTGAGCTTCGTCCATCACCAAGTCTCGCAGGTTCCCAAAACTAGGCAACCAGATTCGATTTGAGAAGTACCTAACACCATTAGGTTTGATTTCGAATTGCTTATCGATGCCTCGTAAGGCTTCGCTTTTGACATTTTCGGGTTTCAAAGCTTCGAGTTGAGCGGTATGAATCTGAATGGTGAGATCATTATGAATGGTCATACTAAGGGCTCGAACTCGAAGTGGTTTCGGCCGTTCCTTTCAACTGAGGGCATCGGCAACAACATTTGCCTTGCCTGGGTGGTATTTGATTTCGCAGTCATAATCGGTGAGCAACTCGACCCAACGACGTTGTCGCATATTAAGGTCTTTTTGGTCGAATATGTGCTGGAGACTTTTATGATCGGTGAATATGGTACTTCGGGTACCATAAAGGTAGTGTCTCCAGATTTTGAGGGCGAACACCACGGCCCCTAGCTCGAGGTCGTGAGTCGTGTAGTTCTTCTCATGAACTTTGAGTTGTCGGGAAGCGTAAGCAATGACCTTATCTCGTTGCATCAACACGCAACCGAGACCTTGGTGGGAAGCATCGCAGTATACCACGAAGTCGTCGGTGCCTTCGGGTAAGGATAGAATAGGAGCACTGCAAAGCTTGAGTTTTAATAGCTGAAATGCTAACTCTTGTTTATCAGTCCAATCGAACTTCTTTTCTTTCTGAGTCAGTGTCGTGAGTGGTTGAGCTATTTTGGAGAAATTTTCGATGAAACGACGATAATACCCGGCCAATCCTAAAAATTGGCGTACTTCGGTTGGAGTAGTTGGCGCTTGCCAGTTTTTGATAGCTTCGATTTTTGATGGATCGACATGGATTCCTTGACTATTAACAACATGTCCAAGGAATTGAACGGATTGTATCCAGAACTCACACTTGGAAAATTTGGCATATAACTCCTCGTGTTTAAGTAGCTCTAGGATGGTTTTGAGGTGTTGTGCATGTTCTCGTTCGTTGCGCGAATAAATGAGAATGTCATCGATAAAGACAATGACAAACTTGTCGAGATAAGGTTTGCACACCCGATTCATAAGGTCCATGAATACAGCCGGTGCGTTTGTTAAACCGAAGGGCATCACCTGAAATTCATAATGCCCGTAACGAGTTCGGAAAGCAGTTTTCGGAATGTCGGTGTCGCGAACTCGAAGTTGATGATAACCTAACCGAAGATCGATCTTTGAATAAATACTCGACCCTTGTAGTTGGTCAAATAGGTCATCGATGCGAGGAAGTGGATACCGGTTCTTGACGGTCAACTTGTTCAACTTTCGATAGTCGATACACATTCGGAAAGAACCGTCTTTCTTTTTCACAAATAAGAACGGAGCTCCCCATGGTGAAGAACTTGGTCTAATAAATCCTATGTCCAGGAGTTCCTGTAACTGGGTGGACAACTCCTGAAGTTCGGATGGGGCTAGGCGGTATGGTGCTCGGGCTACCGGTGCGGCACCCGGCACGAGATCGATTGTGAACTCAACCTGTCTATGTGGAGGTAAGCCAGGTAGTTCTTCTGGAAAGACTTCGGGAAAGTCTCTAACGATTGGCACATCCTCAAGTCGCTTCTCCTTTGACTTTTTCTCCGTGATGTGCGCGAGGATTGCTGGATAACCCTTCCTCAGAAATTTTCGGGTTTTCAAACAAGAGATGATGTTTAGTCTCGTCCTCCCAGTCTCCCCCTGTATGATCAAGGTTCTAGCGATGGCGAGAGGGATGCAGACGATTTTATCATAACAGACGATTTCGGCTCGATGCTTGGACAACCAGTCCATTCCAATGATGACGTCGAAACTCCCAATTTCAACAGGCATAAGGTCGATCGAAAAGGTTTCATCGGCTAGGTTCAAAGTGCAATTAGGTATCACACTATTGGTTTCTATGAGTTTACCGTTTGCTAGCTCTACAGTGTACTTAACATCTAAGGCAACATGAGTGATGTCAAGTAAGGGGTAAAACTCATCAGAAATAAAGCTCCTATCAGCACCAGTATCAAATAGAACAAAAGCAGTTAAGTTGTTGAGGAGGTACATACCCGAGACCACATTCGGGTCCTGCCGGGCGTCCCCAGAGTTGAGTACGAACGCTCTACCCTTTGTGTTGTTGTTGTTGTTGCTGTTGTTGCCCTTTTTCTTCAGGTTTGGGCAATCATTCTTGAAGTGCCCGGTGTTTCCACACCCGAAACATGTCTTGGGTGCCTTGGGGTTGTAGTTGGAGTTGTTGTTGTTGGTGGGGGATCTACAGTCCTTGGTGAGGTGTCCATACCTCTTGCAGTTGTTGCAATAAGGACCGCAAGGACCTTCATGGTGGCGATTGCACTTGGAACAGTAGGGCTTGTTCCCGGTGTAACCACGCCTGGGTTCGGTGGTTGAGTTGTAGGCTTTGATGGTGTCGGGTTTCTTGTTTTGGGAGTTGTTGTGGTTGTCGGACCACTTTCTTTTGAGATGGTTGGAGGAAGAAGTGGGTGGTTCTGGGTCCTCGTTCATGGCCATGAGTTCATGGGCCAATCGGATAGCACCATCAATGGTGGTCTGGTTTGAGGAGGCGACGTTCCCCCGGACAGGTTCCGGAAGACCGCGGATGTACCTTCGGATCTTATCGGGTTCGGTGCTCACCATTGCTGGGTGAAGGATGGCAAGCTGTTGGAATCTGACGGTATATCCATCAATGTCAGTTCCCTGCACCTTTAGGTGCCAGAACTCTTCCTCTAGCTTTTGGAGTTGTTCGATGGGGCAATACTTAGCAGTAAGCATTGTCTTCAGTTCCTCCCAAGGGAGTAGGTAGGCGGTATCGATACCCACGGACTGGGCATAAGAATTCCACCATGAGATAGCACCATCTTCGAGGGTGCAGGTGGAGTATTTGACTCTGTCCTCTTCCGCACACTTGCTAATGTGGAAGACGGACTCCATTTTCTCGAACCATCTGATCAGTCCGATGGCTCCTTCAGTTCCCTTGAAGTTCAAGGGTTTGCAGCTCAGGAAGTCCTTGTATGAACAAGGCTTGGATTGAGGCCCGTTGGCAGCTGTGTCTTCGCTGCCCGAACTGGGTTGTTGAGTAGCCATAGCTTGAGCCACGCTTTGGGCTATGAGTTAGGCAATTTCAGTTTCGCTGAAGGTGAATCGCTTTGGTGGCATCTTGCTGAACAAGATCAAGAAAAGACAATGAGATTCTTGTGTGAAATTCTGATGTATCACATGTGTATATGATGGAATATACGATACAAAGTGATAATTATATTTCATTTAAATAACCAAGTTTGGTACATGACACGAGTTTTCAAAAGATTACATAATACGGGGAGTACAAAAGGTACCAGGAATTGTTACATCCGGTTAGAATAGTAAAAGTCCTACATATATACATATAGGTTACAAGATGACAGGCACACTAGTTCTAATGCAAGTTGATCCTTTCCATTAGTGTGACGAGTCGATCAACGGTGGCTGCGAGTCTGCTGGTTTGTCGGGCGTTGTCTTCTGCCAATGCTAGTCGTTGTACCAGCATTCTTGAGTATTCTTCAGCCTCTTGCAGGCGCTGCTCGCATTGTTCCAACCTGAGTCGCAAAAGTTCGACTTCTATTCCTGATTCCACCACTCGGTCGTGGAGTATGTTCATGTTGTTAACGGTGTTTTCGTGGTCCTCGGAGACTTGGTTGATACGCTCAAGCGCCGTGAGTCTCCAATTTTCATTGGTTTCTTGCAAAGCGACATCCATGGTACGAAGTCGTTGCTCGTGACGGTCCAGCCTAGCGGCCAAGGCCGGCAGAGTGAAGTGGGTAGGATACGGGCCAGCTCGAGGCAACCTGGTGTCCCTCCTAGTTACCCTCGGGTTCTGCGACCCGGATTGAGAGCGTGACGAATTGGGTGGTGTGTTTGCCATTCTGAGACAAAGCGTTAAAAAGAGTGAGGCCTATCTATGTATATACATATATATTACATAATAGCCTAAGGTGTCTAACACATACATGTTTGGGTCCCGGTTTCTCTCGTGGTCAGAGTCAACTAGTGTATCCTTTTCAGTCATGATTCCTTTCAGATTCCACATCATATTCTTTTAATTATACATATTTGATCAGGCTATGTTAAATTAAACCAACACCACGTAGTCATTGAACCTAATCATACTTAATAAGGAATACTGCCTAACGGTCATAGTCTAGGCCCACTAAATGCAACCTAGTTCACTATAACCTTAGGCTCTGATACCAATCTGTAACACCCCCAAATTTAATAATTCGCGGAAGCATACTTTGGGTGTTACTAATCAATAATCAAAGCACACAGATATATAGCAAACGACTCTATATGCGTCGTTTTAACCAAATATATTAATATTAAAAGGTTTGCAACAGTTTGAACTCATACATAGCTCGCGTTCGTAATATGAGAGATTTAAGTACATAATTAGTTATACAAAATCTAATAATGCAATGAAATCTCTGAAGTTTGCATGAAGACTCGAGCTAAGATGCATCCTGATGGGCAGTCCAAATCTACTGCTGAGTACCTGTGATACATGCTAAAATGGGTCAGCTAACGCTGGTGAGCTCACAGGTTTGAGTATCAAATAATATTCTATGAACCGCAAGATTTAAGTATTGATTTGCATTCCGCAAATAAAGTTATGGATAATGTATACAACCATGAGCGCATAGTCTGAGCTTAACTCGAGGGTCGGGTCCCATATAGAGAATTCCGAGCGAGGTGCCTCCACGAGTGCCTAATCTACACTCGTCTTCCCAAATATTAGTACGTCCGTTTACCCGGTTAGTGCTTGCTAACCCGGACGAGGAGGGTCAATCCTATATGGTACCATATACTAATATTCACGCTACTTTCGTATTACCAGACTATACTGATGGAGGACTTTGGTTTGATTAGTTGAAAACAACTCATGTAGTATATGGAAATATGTACTCGCGTTCATGTGTTAAAAACAAAGCAATGTATCACACCCCTAGTAAAACAGTAAAAAGAGGGGCCATGAGACTCACCTGAGCCTGAAGAGTTTATCTTAATAAACTTAGATTGATTAGCCAAGAGTCGAAGTCCAACGACTTGTAACCTGAGGGTGTCCACGACACGCGATGGTTATAAACATGTGAAGGCATCTAATAAGACTACCTTGTAGTTGTTTGTCCAACTAGAATGTCCAAATGATTACAATTTGGTTGATTGTTTAAGTGTTTGAAAATGTGTACGGCCCGTTGGTGATTGTTTGTAATAGTAATCCCACATTATCTTGATGATTTTGAAGTGTTATACCTAAAAGTAAGTTCCAATGTGTTTTAGAAGTTGTGTCGCATTCTGTTGGGAAATAAGATTTCTACTGTTACTACTGTTGATTACAGAATGCACAAGGCATTAACACTGTTAGTGTTAATGTTACTACTGGTATTAACACTGTTAGTGTTAAGGACTACCACTGTCTTCACAAGTTACAACTGTTAGTTCAAGGCTTCAAAGAGTATCACTGTTAGTGATGATTACCACTGTTATCAGAAGATTACAACTGTTATTGAAGATTGAAGTGAAGACGAGAGTTTCAACTGTTAGTAATTGTTTCAACTGTTAGAGTGTTATTACTGTTAGCTTGTTTACAACAGTTAACACTGTTTAGGCTAGTTACCACTGTTGGTATATTAGTCTAGTAAATTGTACAAGTGTTAATACTGTTATAGGAATTACCACTGTTTATATAGTTGTGGTAGTTAACACTGTTTATGTATAGACTAGGCGGAAAAGTAAAGTTTGAATAATTATGGAATGTAACTGTTTCAATGATTATAGGAGATTGTTTAGCAGGACTCTATGAGATATAAATAGAGATCCTAAACCTAGATTAGGTTATGTTTTTGCGCAGCTTCAAGGTTTTGTAACCCTAATACAACTCAGTGTATTCGTCTTATATCATTAATAAGATTGAAGCTTTCTATAATTCTGTCTTGATATATTGTTATTGATCTTCATTTTATTACTAAGTGTTAATCCGCAAACTTCTTAGTAATCATTCAAAACTGCATTTATCTAATAGTTTATTAGATAGATCTTGGTTCAACAAGTGGTATCAGAGCAGGTTTAGTTTTGAATTCAGGAAGATCAATTTTCACTGTTTTATTGATCATTTTAATAATCAACAAATCAAAGCAATGGCAGAAGGTAGTGAAGGAATTCAGGTCACTAAGATCCCAATGCTTAGACCTGATGAGTTTGATCTATGGAAAAACAGAATCAGACAATATATGCTTCTCACAGATTATCAGATGTGGGAAGTAGTGGTTAATGGTCCTCCAGTGACACTTAATAGTGATGGTTGTAACACCCGACTTTTCCAACAACATATTTTATAATATATTATCCTTAGGAAGCAAAGTCCCAAACTTTTTACAAAATATTTCAACAACAATTACACACTTAAAACTTATACTTGCAAATATTTAATTACATATTAACAAAACGGGTGTTATGGAAACCTTTTCAAACATAATTATCAAGAAGTCAGAGTTAGCGCCTCAAGTCAAACATCCAACTAGTCATCATCAACCCGATCTACATCAACTAACCACAATCTGCAAAACATTTAACAACGAGGGGTTAGCTTATTGCTAAGTGAATGGAACCACAACAAACTAAACACATAAGCACATAAGTACATGAGGATCGGAGGAATAACAACCACAACAATCCTACCGATAGCCTGACTACTACCTTCACAGTATTGGTTAATTCTCAACTATGTGTCTCAAAGTAACCAAGACAACTACACAGTAGTAGCCAGACCCAACCCACCAACGTTGACCTCACTCCAAATCATATCAACAACTTGTCACATAAAGCATATCATATGCCATTATGGAAATCAACTGAACAACTTGTACAACCATATCAACCAATATCAATCAACACAATCAACAACTTGAATAACTGAATTTAACATGGCAACTACTACTAATTAAACTATCCTGGTTTACCCGTTGTAACTGAACCCGTTACAACTGAGTTGAACCGAGGACTACGGTACCACTCACCGATATCTGAACTTCTGAACTCAGTTGTCTAATATCACTGAGTTGCTGCTCGTTTATCTGGAAACACAATAATACCAAGTCAGTAACTCATCACAACTAATTGATTATTATAAACATATTCTACTAAATAGCATCAACTATTATTTAAATAACACAAGTACACAATTCACAGATTATCAAATTTCTCAAATTAAAACATGCAAACGCGATCCTGGAAACTGAGCTGGATCGCGTTCCCCCTTTGAAAAACATTCTGTTACAAATTTTCACTTACAAACGCGATCCGGACTAAGGAGCTGGATCGCGTTCCCAAGAACAAAATCAATCCGACTCAAGTTTAACACTGACTAACGCGATCCTGATAAAGGAGGTTGGATCGCGTTTCCATGAACAAAACGTACTAAATAAAATAACACATAGCAACGCGATCCGGACTAGGGCTCTGGATCGCGTTCACACGTTTTACAGCAGAGGTTCAGACCTGCAACAGTTTCAGCTCGAACCAAAAATCCTTTTCACCAAAATGCTTATGTAATACTCGATTTTAACTTGTAAATGACCTCTACCAACATGTATAAACATACAACAACAACAAACAATATCATCTAATACCAAAACTCATACCTTCAACATTCAACTACCCAATTTAAATCAAAACCCTACTTACTCAACTAAAACTTGAAGAACACTATCAAATAACATAATTATTATTATTATATAACCAGAATTATCATAAAAAAAACTATCATTTCATAAACCCTAACACCTAAAATTATGAAGAACACTTACCCTAACTGAAGAACAAGATGATGACGATACAAGAATGATGATAATCTGATTTTACTAATCTAAACCTTCCACACAATTTTAATCCCCAAATTCCCTTTGATACTTGTTAGAGAATTTTTAGAACAGAATGAAGAGATGAAATGTTAGGTAGAATAAGTCGGTTTCATCACCGCTTCCATTCTTATCTAAGTTTATATTATACCCCCACTAACTCTATTGTCTGGAACCTGAAAATACTCGCGAGATAAAATATTTTATTTTACTGTCAACTTTATTTATTTAAAACAAATAATATTTTACTTGTCACAATAAAAACTGAAACTCTTTTACTTGTTTATTTTCAACTAAACCAAATAAAATATTTCTCATTATTAAAATAACCATTTAATTTCAGGTCCAGAAACCGGATGTTACAAATCTTCCCCCCTTAGAGGATATCGTCCCCGAAATCCAATTACACCCAAATAAATTAATAATACACTATTCTTCTATTGCCATACAACTTAATCACATTGCACTACTATTATAACAAAGTAAACATAGAATATACCTGTCGGGTCTTTGTCCAAATCAAGCAACTCTCCCACAGTCATCTGAAATGCTCTACCAGTCGCCGGTGGTATGTTCTTTCTCTTCTGCCCAACTGACGCCGTTGAACCCGAACCAGAACTCCCAGCTAAACTCGAATCTTGCCTTACCTTTTCCGGACATTGCACTGCCCGATGTCCTTCCTTTTTACAATTCCAACATACAAACTGAGAAAAAGTGCAGTCTCTTATACCATGCCCCAACGATCCACATTTAATACACCTAGATGTCAGAGAAGTACATGGGCCCGAGTGTCTCGACTTACAACTTACACACCATGGATTACTACTTATTGAATTTTCACTAAACTCAACCCTCCGGTTATGTCCTTTATTCCCCGAAGAACTACTTTTGGACTGATGCAATGCCTTATCCTTAAGCAACTTATCTGCTACCCGCAAATCACCATCCACCGACCTAGCTAAAGTAAAAGCCTGGGTCAAAGTATTAGCCAACCTCACCGACGTCCGATAATCTGGAGGTAAGGTCTTAACAAAATGAGTAATCCTTGTCCTCTCATCCGGAACCCATTGCTGAACAAAACGTAACTTCTCTGTAAATTAGTTAATTAGCTCACCCATAGTCATTTGTTCAGTCAACTGCAAATCCAAAAACTCCTGCCTAATCCTAATCATATCAAACTCTGAACAGAATTGTTTACAAATCTCATTATGAAAATCTACCCAACTGATACTGGATCTCTGCTCTGGTGTCATATGTGCAGTTATAGAATCCCACCAATTCATTGCCTGACCTTTCAACAGTTGCACAGCATATCCCACTTTCAATTCCTCCTCACACTGACACACTTCAAATTTTCGCTCCGTATCCCTCAACCAATTCAGAGTTACTGTAGGATCATTACCTCCTTCAAACTCTTTTGGACCACTAGATTTGAATGTCTTAAACGAGCACAACTTTTTCTGTTGCTGAGGTGTTGGAAACTGATAACCAAAATCCCTGGGTTGAGTCAACCTAGCTTGTTGTTCCATATACAACTGTTCTACTTTCCTTAACCTTAATACCTCATCCTCTAACTGCAACTGATAATCACCCTGATTTGCATTAGAAGTACCAGTTTGCCCATGATTCCCATCATGAGTTTCTGAAGGTGGAACATCAATTCTAGAAACATTGTTGATCGGATTCTCGTTATCTGTCATTTCTGTACTCAAACAACATAACTCACAACTTGTTAATCGTTAGTACAACCTATACTAACCAATCAACCCCCCCCCCCCCCCCATTCAATAGCTAAACCCCTTACCGGAATGTTTGACTTACACCAACTAGATTTGGGATTGAACATTTACAAATGCCCAATTCACCCAAACCTATGCTCTGATACCAAATTGTAACACCCGACTTTTCCAACAACATATTTTATAATATATTATCCTTAGGAAGCAAAGTCCCAAACTTTTTACAAAATATTTCAACAACAATTACACACTTAAAACTTATACTTGCAAATATTTAATTACATATTAACAAAACGGGTGTTATGGAAACCTTTTCAAACATAATTATCAAGAAGTCAGAGTTAGCGCCTCAAGTCAAACATCCAACTAGTCATCATCAACCCGATCTACATCAACTAACCACAATCTGCAAAACATTTAACAACGAGGGGTTAGCTTATTGCTAAGTGAATGGAACCGTAACCGACGGTTCAATCCAATCATAACAAGTTTTACAACTAAATAAACCACAACAAACTAAACACATAAGCACATAAGTACATGAGGATCGGAGGAATAACAACCACAACAATCCTACCGATAGCCTGACTACTACCTTCACAGTATTGGTTAATTCTCAACTATGTGTCTCAAAGTAACCAAGACAGCTACACAGTAGTAGCCAGACCCAACCAACCAACGTTGACCTCACTCCAAATCATATCAACAACTTGTCACATAAAGCATATCATATGCCATTATGGAAATCAACTGAACAACTTGTACAACCATATCAACCAATATCAATCAACACAATCAACAACTTGAATAACTGAATTTAACATGGCAACTACTACTAATTAAACTATCCTGGTTTACCCGTTGTAACTGAACCCGTTACAACTGAGTTGAACCGAGGACTACGGTACCACTCACCGATATCTGAACTTCTGAACTCAGTTGTCTAATATCACTGAGTTGCTGCTCGTTTATCTGGAAACACAATAATACCAAGTCAGTAACTCATCACAACTAATTGATTATTATAAACATATTCTACTAAATAGCATCAACTATTATTTAAATAACACAAGTACACAATTCACAGATTATCAAATTTCTCAAATTAAAACATGCAAACGCGATCCTGGAAACTGAGCTGGATCGCGTTCCCCCTTTGAAAAACATTCTGTTACAAATTTTCACTTACAAACGCGATCCGGACTAAGGAGCTGGATCGCGTTCCCAAGAACAAAATCAATCCGACTCAAGTTTAACACTGACTAACGCGATCCTGATAAAGGAGGTTGGATCGCGTTTCCATGAACAAAACGTACTAAATAAAATAACACATAGCAACGCGATCCGGACTAGGGCTCTGGATCGCGTTCACACGTTTTACAGCAGAGGTTCAGACCTGCAACAGTTTCAGCTCGAACCAAAAATCCTTTTCACCAAAATGCTTATGTAATACTCGATTTTAACTTGTAAATGACCTCTACCAACATGTATAAACATACAACAACAACAAACAATATCATCTAATACCAAAACTCATACCTTCAACATTCAACTACCCAATTTAAATCAAAACCCTACTTACTCAACTAAAACTTGAAGAACACTATCAAATAACATAATTATTATTATTATATAACCAGAATTATCATAAAAAAAACTATCATTTCATAAACCCTAACACCTAAAATTATGAAGAACACTTACCCTAACTGAAGAACAAGATGATGACGATACAAGAATGATGATAATCTGATTTTACTAATCTAAACCTTCCACACAATTTTAATCCCCAAATTCCCTTTGATACTTGTTAGAGAATTTTTAGAACAGAATGAAGAGATGAAATGTTAGGTAGAATAAGTCGGTTTCATCACCGCTTCCATTCTTATCTAAGTTTATATTATACCCCCACTAACTCTATTGTCTGGAACCTGAAAATACTCGCGAGATAAAATATTTTATTTTACTGTCAACTTTATTTATTTAAAACAAATAATATTTTACTTGTCACAATAAAAACTGAAACTCTTTTACTTGTTTATTTTCAACTAAACCAAATAAAATATTTCTCATTATTAAAATAACCATTTAATTTCAGGTCCAGAAACCGGATGTTACAAATCTTCCCCCCTTAGAGGATATCGTCCCCGAAATCCAATTACACCCAAATAAATTAATAATACACTATTCTTCTATTGCCATACAACTTAATCACATTGCACTACTATTATAACAAAGTAAACATAGAATATACCTGTCGGGTCTTTGTCCAAATCAAGCAACTCTCCCACAGTCATCTGAAATGCTCTACCAGTCGCCGGTGGTATGTTCTTTCTCTTCTGCCCAACTGACGCCGTTGAACCCGAACCAGAACTCCCAGCTAAACTCGAATCTTGCCTTACCTTTTCCGGACATTGCACTGCCCGATGTCCTTCCTTTTTACAATTCCAACATACAAACTGAGAAAAAGTGCAGTCTCTTATACCATGCCCCAACGATCCACATTTAATACACCTAGATGTCAGAGAAGTACATGGGCCCGAGTGTCTCGACTTACAACTTACACACCATGGATTACTACTTATTGAATTTTCACTAAACTCAACCCTCCGGTTATGTCCTTTATTCCCCGAAGAACTACTTTTGGACTGATGCAATGCCTTATCCTTAAGCAACTTATCTGCTACCCGCAAATCACCATCCACCGACCTAGCTAAAGTAAAAGCCTGGGTCAAAGTATTAGCCAACCTCACCGACGTCCGATAATCTGGAGGTAAGGTCTTAACAAAATGAGTAATCCTTGTCCTCTCATCCGGAACCCATTGCTGAACAAAACGTAACTTCTCTGTAAATTAGTTAATTAGCTCACCCATAGTCATTTGTTCAGTCAACTGCAAATCCAAAAACTCCTGCCTAATCCTAATCATATCAAACTCTGAACAGAATTGTTTACAAATCTCATTATGAAAATCTACCCAACTGATACTGGATCTCTGCTCTGGTGTCATATGTGCAGTTATAGAATCCCACCAATTCATTGCCTGACCTTTCAACAGTTGCACAGCATATCCCACTTTCAATTCCTCCTCACACTGACACACTTCAAATTTTCGCTCCGTATCCCTCAACCAATTCAGAGTTACTGTAGGATCATTACCTCCTTCAAACTCTTTTGGACCACTAGATTTGAATGTCTTAAACGAGCACAACTTTTTCTGTTGCTGAGGTGTTGGAAACTGATAACCAAAATCCCTGGGTTGAGTCAACCTAGCTTGTTGTTCCATATACAACTGTTCTACTTTCCTTAACCTTAATACCTCATCCTCTAACTGCAACTGATAATCACCCTGATTTGCATTAGAAGTACCAGTTTGCCCATGATTCCCATCATGAGTTTCTGAAGGTGGAACATCAATTCTAGAAACATTGTTGATCGGATTCTCGTTATCTGTCATTTCTGTACTCAAACAACATAACTCACAACTTGTTAATCGTTAGTACAACCTATACTAACCAATCAACCCCCCCCCCCCCCATTCAATAGCTAAACCCCTTACCGGAATGTTTGACTTACACCAACTAGATTTGGGATTGAACATTTACAAATGCCCAATTCACCCAAACCTATGCTCTGATACCAAATTGTAACACCCGACTTTTCCAACAACATATTTTATAATATATTATCCTTAGGAAGCAAAGTCCCAAACTTTTTACAAAATATTTCAACAACAATTACACACTTAAAACTTATACTTGCAAATATTTAATTACATATTAACAAAACGGGTGTTATGGAAACCTTTTCAAACATAATTATCAAGAAGTCAGAGTTAGCGCCTCAAGTCAAACATCCAACTAGTCATCATCAACCCGATCTACATCAACTAACCACAATCTGCAAAACATTTAACAACGAGGGGTTAGCTTATTGCTAAGTGAATGGAACCGTAACCGACGGTTCAATCCAATCATAACAAGTTTTACAACTAAATAAACCACAACAAACTAAACACATAAGCACATAAGTACATGAGGATCGGAGGAATAACAACCACAACAATCCTACCGATAGCCTGACTACTACCTTCACAGTATTGGTTAATTCTCAACTATGTGTCTCAAAGTAACCAAGACAGCTACACAGTAGTAGCCAGACCCAACCAACCAACGTTGACCTCACTCCAAATCATATCAACAACTTGTCACATAAAGCATATCATATGCCATTATGGAAATCAACTGAACAACTTGTACAACCATATCAACCAATATCAATCAACACAATCAACAACTTGAATAACTGAATTTAACATGGCAACTACTACTAATTAAACTATCCTGGTTTACCCGTTGTAACTGAACCCGTTACAACTGAGTTGAACCGAGGACTACGGTACCACTCACCGATATCTGAACTTCTGAACTCAGTTGTCTAATATCACTGAGTTGCTGCTCGTTTATCTGGAAACACAATAATACCAAGTCAGTAACTCATCACAACTAATTGATTATTATAAACATATTCTACTAAATAGCATCAACTATTATTTAAATAACACAAGTACACAATTCACAGATTATCAAATTTCTCAAATTAAAACATGCAAACGCGATCCTGGAAACTGAGCTGGATCGCGTTCCCCCTTTGAAAAACATTCTGTTACAAATTTTCACTTACAAACGCGATCCGGACTAAGGAGCTGGATCGCGTTCCCAAGAACAAAATCAATCCGACTCAAGTTTAACACTGACTAACGCGATCCTGATAAAGGAGGCTGGATCGCGTTTCCATGAACAAAACGTACTAAATAAAATAACACATAGCAACGCGATCCGGACTAGGGCTCTGGATCGCGTTCACACGTTTTACAGCAGAGGTTCAGACCTGCAACAGTTTCAGCTCGAACCAAAAATCCTTTTCACCAAAATGCTTATGTAATACTCGATTTTAACTTGTAAATGACCTCTACCAACATGTATAAACATACAACAACAACAAACAATATCATCTAATACCAAAACTCATACCTTCAACATTCAACTACCCAATTTAAATCAAAACCCTACTTACTCAACTAAAACTTGAAGAACACTATCAAATAACATAATTATTATTATTATATAACCAGAATTATCATAAAAAAAACTATCATTTCATAAACCCTAACACCTAAAATTATGAAGAACACTTACCCTAACTGAAGAACAAGATGATGACGATACAAGAATGATGATAATCTGATTTTACTAATCTAAACCTTCCACACAATTTTAATCCCCAAATTCCCTTTGATACTTGTTAGAGAATTTTTAGAACAGAATGAAGAGATGAAATGTTAGGTAGAATAAGTCGGTTTCATCACCGCTTCCATTCTTATCTAAGTTTATATTATACCCCCACTAACTCTATTGTCTGGAACCTGAAAATACTCGCGAGATAAAATATTTTATTTTACTGTCAACTTTATTTATTTAAAACAAATAATATTTTACTTGTCACAATAAAAACTGAAACTCTTTTACTTGTTTATTTTCAACTAAACCAAATAAAATATTTCTCATTATTAAAATAACCATTTAATTTCAGGTCCAGAAACCGGATGTTACAAATCTTCCCCCCTTAGAGGATATCGTCCCCGAAATCCAATTACACCCAAATAAATTAATAATACACTATTCTTCTATTGCCATACAACTTAATCACATTGCACTACTATTATAACAAAGTAAACATAGAATATACCTGTCGGGTCTTTGTCCAAATCAAGCAACTCTCCCACAGTCATCTGAAATGCTCTACCAGTCGCCGGTGGTATGTTCTTTCTCTTCTGCCCAACTGACGCCGTTGAACCCGAACCAGAACTCCCAGCTAAACTCGAATCTTGCCTTACCTTTTCCGGACATTGCACTGCCCGATGTCCTTCCTTTTTACAATTCCAACATACAAACTGAGAAAAAGTGCAGTCTCTTATACCATGCCCCAACGATCCACATTTAATACACCTAGATGTCAGAGAAGTACATGGGCCCGAGTGTCTCGACTTACAACTTACACACCATGGATTACTACTTATTGAATTTTCACTAAACTCAACCCTCCGGTTATGTCCTTTATTCCCCGAAGAACTACTTTTGGACTGATGCAATGCCTTATCCTTAAGCAACTTATCTGCTACCCGCAAATCACCATCCACCGACCTAGCTAAAGTAAAAGCCTGGGTCAAAGTATTAGCCAACCTCACCGACGTCCGATAATCTGGAGGTAAGGTCTTAACAAAATGAGTAATCCTTGTCCTCTCATCCGGAACCCATTGCTGAACAAAACGTAACTTCTCTGTAAATTAGTTAATTAGCTCACCCATAGTCATTTGTTCAGTCAACTGCAAATCCAAAAACTCCTGCCTAATCCTAATCATATCAAACTCTGAACAGAATTGTTTACAAATCTCATTATGAAAATCTACCCAACTGATACTGGATCTCTGCTCTGGTGTCATATGTGCAGTTATAGAATCCCACCAATTCATTGCCTGACCTTTCAACAGTTGCACAGCATATCCCACTTTCAATTCCTCCTCACACTGACACACTTCAAATTTTCGCTCCGTATCCCTCAACCAATTCAGAGTTACTGTAGGATCATTACCTCCTTCAAACTCTTTTGGACCACTAGATTTGAATGTCTTAAACGAGCACAACTTTTTCTGTTGCTGAGGTGTTGGAAACTGATAACCAAAATCCCTGGGTTGAGTCAACCTAGCTTGTTGTTCCATATACAACTGTTCTACTTTCCTTAACCTTAATACCTCATCCTCTAACTGCAACTGATAATCACCCTGATTTGCATTAGAAGTACCAGTTTGCCCATGATTCCCATCATGAGTTTCTGAAGGTGGAACATCAATTCTAGAAACATTGTTGATCGGATTCTCGTTATCTGTCATTTCTGTACTCAAACAACATAACTCACAACTTGTTAATCGTTAGTACAACCTATACTAACCAATCAACCCCCCCCCCCCATTCAATAGCTAAACCCCTTACCGGAATGTTTGACTTACACCAACTAGATTTGGGATTGAACATTTACAAATGCCCAATTCACCCAAACCTATGCTCTGATACCAAATTGTAACACCCGACTTTTCCAACAACATATTTTATAATATATTATCCTTAGGAAGCAAAGTCCCAAACTTTTTACAAAATATTTCAACAACAATTACACACTTAAAACTTATACTTGCAAATATTTAATTACATATTAACAAAACGGGTGTTATGGAAACCTTTTCAAACATAATTATCAAGAAGTCAGAGTTAGCGCCTCAAGTCAAACATCCAACTAGTCATCATCAACCCGATCTACATCAACTAACCACAATCTGCAAAACATTTTACAACGAGGGGTTAGCTTATTGCTAAGTGAATGGAACCGTAACCGACGGTTCAATCCAATCATAACAAGTTTTACAACTAAATAAACCACAACAAACTAAACACATAAGCACATAAGTACATGAGGATCGGAGGAATAACAACCACAACAATCCTACCGATAGCCTGACTACTACCTTCACAGTATTGGTTAATTCTCAACTATGTGTCTCAAAGTAACCAAGACAGCTACACAGTAGTAGCCAGACCCAACCAACCAACGTTGACCTCACTCCAAATCATATCAACAACTTGTCACATAAAGCATATCATATGCCATTATGGAAATCAACTGAACAACTTGTACAACCATATCAACCAATATCAATCAACACAATCAACAACTTGAATAACTGAATTTAACATGGCAACTACTACTAATTAAACTATCCTGGTTTACCCGTTGTAACTGAACCCGTTACAACTGGGTTGAACCGAGGACTACGGTACCACTCACCGATATCTGAACTTCTGAACTCAGTTGTCTAATATCACTGAGTTGCTGCTCGTTTATCTGGAAACACAATAATACCAAGTCAGTAACTCATCACAACTAATTGATTATTATAAACATATTCTACTAAATAGCATCAACTATTATTTAAATAACACAAGTACACAATTCACAGATTATCAAATTTCTCAAATTAAAACATGCAAACGCGATCCTGGAAACTGAGCTGGATCGCGTTCCCCCTTTGAAAAACATTCTGTTACAAATTTTCACTTACAAACGCGATCCGGACTAAGGAGCTGGATCGCGTTCCCAAGAACAAAATCAATCCGACTCAAGTTTAACACTGACTAACGCGATCCTGATAAAGGAGGCTAGATCGCGTTTCCATGAACAAAACGTACTAAATAAAATAACACATAGCAACGCGATCCGGACTAGGGCTCTGGATCGCGTTCACACGTTTTACAGCAGAGGTTCAGACCTGCAACAGTTTCAGCTCGAACCAAAAATCCTTTTCACCAAAATGCTTATGTAATACTCGATTTTAACTTGTAAATGACCTCTACCAACATGTATAAACATACAACAACAACAAACAATATCATCTAATACCAAAACTCATACCTTCAACATTCAACTACCCAATTTAAATCAAAACCCTACTTACTCAACTAAAACTTGAAGAACACTATCAAATAACATAATAATTATTATTATATAACCAGAATTATCATAAAAAAAACTATCATTTCATAAACCCTAACACCTAAAATTATGAAGAACACTTACCCTAACTGAAGAACAAGATGATGACGATACAAGAATGATGATAATCTGATTTTACTAATCTAAACCTTCCACACAATTTTAATCCCCAAATTCCCTTTGATACTTGTTAGAGAATTTTTAGAACAGAATGAAGAGATGAAATGTTAGGTAGAATAAGTCGGTTTCATCACCGCTTCCATTCTTATCTAAGTTTATATTATACCCCCACTAACTCTATTGTCTGGAACCTGAAAATACTCGCGAGATAAAATATTTTATTTTACTGTCAACTTTATTTATTTAAAACAAATAATATTTTACTTGTCACAATAAAAACTGAAACTCTTTTACTTGTTTATTTTCAACTAAACCAAATAAAATATTTCTCATTATTAAAATAACCATTTAATTTCAGGTCCAGAAACCGGATGTTACAAATCTTCCCCCCTTAGAGGATATCGTCCCCGAAATCCAATTACACCCAAATAAATTAATAATACACTATTCTTCTATTGCCATACAACTTAATCACATTGCACTACTATTATAACAAAGTAAACATAGAATATACCTGTCGGGTCTTTGTCCAAATCAAGCAACTCTCCCACAGTCATCTGAAATGCTCTACCAGTCGCCGGTGGTATGTTCTTTCTCTTCTGCCCAACTGACGCCGTTGAACCCGAACCAGAACTCCCAGCTAAACTCGAATCTTGCCTTACCTTTTCCGGACATTGCACTGCCCGATGTCCTTCCTTTTTACAATTCCAACATACAAACTGAGAAAAAGTGCAGTCTCTTATACCATGCCCCAACGATCCACATTTAATACACCTAGATGTCAGAGAAGTACATGGGCCCGAGTGTCTCGACTTACAACTTACACACCATGGATTACTACTTATTGAATTTTCACTAAACTCAACCCTCCGGTTATGTCCTTTATTCCCCGAAGAACTACTTTTGGACTGATGCAATGCCTTATCCTTAAGCAACTTATCTGCTACCCGCAAATCACCATCCACCGACCTAGCTAAAGTAAAAGCCTGGGTCAAAGTATTAGCCAACCTCACCGACGTCCGATAATCTGGAGGTAAGGTCTTAACAAAATGAGTAATCCTTGTCCTCTCATCCGGAACCCATTGCTGAACAAAACGTAACTTCTCTGTAAATTAGTTAATTAGCTCACCCATAGTCATTTGTTCAGTCAACTGCAAATCCAAAAACTCCTGCCTAATCCTAATCATATCAAACTCTGAACAGAATTGTTTACAAATCTCATTATGAAAATCTACCCAACTGATACTGGATCTCTGCTCTGGTGTCATATGTGCAGTTATAGAATCCCACCAATTCATTGCCTGACCTTTCAACAGTTGCACAGCATATCCCACTTTCAATTCCTCCTCACACTGACACACTTCAAATTTTCGCTCCGTATCCCTCAACCAATTCAGAGTTACTGTAGGATCATTACCTCCTTCAAACTCTTTTGGACCACTAGATTTGAATGTCTTAAACGAGCACAACTTTTTCTGTTGCTGAGGTGTTGGAAACTGATAACCAAAATCCCTGGGTTGAGTCAACCTAGCTTGTTGTTCCATATACAACTGTTCTACTTTCCTTAACCTTAATACCTCATCCTCTAACTGCAACTGATAATCACCCTGATTTGCATTAGAAGTACCAGTTTGCCCATGATTCCCATCATGAGTTTCTGAAGGTGGAACATCAATTCTAGAAACATTGTTGATCGGATTCTCGTTATCTGTCATTTCTGTACTCAAACAACATAACTCACAACTTGTTAATCGTTAGTACAACCTATACTAACCAATCAACCCCCCCATTCAATAGCTAAACCCCTTACCGGAATGTTTGACTTACACCAACTAGATTTGGGATTGAACATTTACAAATGCCCAATTCACCCAAACCTATGCTCTGATACCAAATTGTAACACCCGACTTTTCCAACAACATATTTTATAATATATTATCCTTAGGAAGCAAAGTCCCAAACTTTTTACAAAATATTTCAACAACAATTACACACTTAAAACTTATACTTGCAAATATTTAATTACATATTAACAAAACGGGTGTTATGGAAACCTTTTCAAACATAATTATCAAGAAGTCAGAGTTAGCGCCTCAAGTCAAACATCCAACTAGTCATCATCAACCCGATCTACATCAACTAACCACAATCTGCAAAACATTTTACAACGAGGGGTTAGCTTATTGCTAAGTGAATGGAACCGTAACCGACGGTTCAATCCAATCATAACAAGTTTTACAACTAAATAAACCACAACAAACTAAACACATAAGCACATAAGTACATGAGGATCGGAGGAATAACAACCACAACAATCCTACCGATAGCCTGACTACTACCTTCACAGTATTGGTTAATTCTCAACTATGTGTCTCAAAGTAACCAAGACAGCTACACAGTAGTAGCCAGACCCAACCAACCAACGTTGACCTCACTCCAAATCATATCAACAACTTGTCACATAAAGCATATCATATGCCATTATGGAAATCAACTGAACAACTTGTACAACCATATCAACCAATATCAATCAACACAATCAACAACTTGAATAACTGAATTTAACATGGCAACTACTACTAATTAAACTATCCTGGTTTACCCGTTGTAACTGAACCCGTTACAACTGGGTTGAACCGAGGACTACGGTACCACTCACCGATATCTGAACTTCTGAACTCAGTTGTCTAATATCACTGAGTTGCTGCTCGTTTATCTGGAAACACAATAATACCAAGTCAGTAACTCATCACAACTAATTGATTATTATAAACATATTCTACTAAATAGCATCAACTATTATTTAAATAACACAAGTACACAATTCACAGATTATCAAATTTCTCAAATTAAAACATGCAAACGCGATCCTGGAAACTGAGCTGGATCGCGTTCCCCCTTTGAAAAACATTCTGTTACAAATTTTCACTTACAAACGCGATCCGGACTAAGGAGCTGGATCGCGTTCCCAAGAACAAAATCAATCCGACTCAAGTTTAACACTGACTAACGCGATCCTGATAAAGGAGGCTGGATCGCGTTTCCATGAACAAAACGTACTAAATAAAATAACACATAGCAACGCGATCCGGACTAGGGCTCTGGATCGCGTTCACACGTTTTACAGCAGAGGTTCAGACCTGCAACAGTTTCAGCTCGAACCAAAAATCCTTTTCACCAAAATGCTTATGTAATACTCGATTTTAACTTGTAAATGACCTCTACCAACATGTATAAACATACAACAACAACAAACAATATCATCTAATACCAAAACTCATACCTTCAACATTCAACTACCCAATTTAAATCAAAACCCTACTTACTCAACTAAAACTTGAAGAACACTATCAAATAACATAATAATTATTATTATATAACCAGAATTATCATAAAAAAAACTATCATTTCATAAACCCTAACACCTAAAATTATGAAGAACACTTACCCTAACTGAAGAACAAGATGATGACGATACAAGAATGATGATAATCTGATTTTACTAATCTAAACCTTCCACACAATTTTAATCCCCAAATTCCCTTTGATACTTGTTAGAGAATTTTTAGAACAGAATGAAGAGATGAAATGTTAGGTAGAATAAGTCGGTTTCATCACCGCTTCCATTCTTATCTAAGTTTATATTATACCCCCACTAACTCTATTGTCTGGAACCTGAAAATACTCGCGAGATAAAATATTTTATTTTACTGTCAACTTTATTTATTTAAAACAAATAATATTTTACTTGTCACAATAAAAACTGAAACTCTTTTACTTGTTTATTTTCAACTAAACCAAATAAAATATTTCTCATTATTAAAATAACCATTTAATTTCAGGTCCAGAAACCGGATGTTACAAATCTTCCCCCCTTAGAGGATATCGTCCCCGAAATCCAATTACACCCAAATAAATTAATAATACACTATTCTTCTATTGCCATACAACTTAATCACATTGCACTACTATTATAACAAAGTAAACATAGAATATACCTGTCGGGTCTTTGTCCAAATCAAGCAACTCTCCCACAGTCATCTGAAATGCTCTACCAGTCGCCGGTGGTATGTTCTTTCTCTTCTGCCCAACTGACGCCGTTGAACCCGAACCAGAACTCCCAGCTAAACTCGAATCTTGCCTTACCTTTTCCGGACATTGCACTGCCCGATGTCCTTCCTTTTTACAATTCCAACATACAAACTGAGAAAAAGTGCAGTCTCTTATACCATGCCCCAACGATCCACATTTAATACACCTAGATGTCAGAGAAGTACATGGGCCCGAGTGTCTCGACTTACAACTTACACACCATGGATTACTACTTATTGAATTTTCACTAAACTCAACCCTCCGGTTATGTCCTTTATTCCCCGAAGAACTACTTTTGGACTGATGCAATGCCTTATCCTTAAGCAACTTATCTGCTACCCGCAAATCACCATCCACCGACCTAGCTAAAGTAAAAGCCTGGGTCAAAGTATTAGCCAACCTCACCGACGTCCGATAATCTGGAGGTAAGGTCTTAACAAAATGAGTAATCCTTGTCCTCTCATCCGGAACCCATTGCTGAACAAAACGTAACTTCTCTGTAAATTAGTTAATTAGCTCACCCATAGTCATTTGTTCAGTCAACTGCAAATCCAAAAACTCCTGCCTAATCCTAATCATATCAAACTCTGAACAGAATTGTTTACAAATCTCATTATGAAAATCTACCCAACTGATACTGGATCTCTGCTCTGGTGTCATATGTGCAGTTACAGAATCCCACCAATTCATTGCCTGACCTTTCAACAGTTGCACAGCATATCCCACTTTCAATTCCTCCTCACACTGACACACTTCAAATTTTCGCTCCGTATCCCTCAACCAATTCAGAGTTACTGTAGGATCATTACCTCCTTCAAACTCTTTTGGACCACTAGATTTGAATGTCTTAAACGAGCACAACTTTTTCTGTTGCTGAGGTGTTGGAAACTGATAACCAAAATCCCTGGGTTGAGTCAACCTAGCTTGTTGTTCCATATACAACTGTTCTACTTTCCTTAACCTTAATACCTCATCCTCTAACTGCAACTGATAATCATCCTGATTTGCATTAGAAGTACCAGTTTGCCCATGATTCCCATCATGAGTTTCTGAAGGTGGAACATCAATTCTAGAAACATTGTTGATCGGATTCTCGTTATCTGTCATTTCTGTACTCAAACAACATAACTCACAACTTGGTAATCGTTAGTACAACCTATACTAACCAATCAACCCCCCCATTCAATAGCTAAACCCCTTACCGGAATGTTTGACTTACACCAACTAGATTTGGGATTGAACATTTACAAATGCCCAATTCACCCAAACCTATGCTCTGATACCAAATTGTAACACCCGACTTTTCCAACAACATATTTTATAATATATTATCCTTAGGAAGCAAAGTCCCAAACTTTTTACAAAATATTTCAACAACAATTACACACTTAAAACTTATACTTGCAAATATTTAATTACATATTAACAAAACGGGTGTTATGGAAACCTTTTCAAACATAATTATCAAGAAGTCAGAGTTAGCGCCTCAAGTCAAACATCCAACTAGTCATCATCAACCCGATCTACATCAACTAACCACAATCTGCAAAACATTTTACAACGAGGGGTTAGCTTATTGCTAAGTGAATGGAACCGTAACCGACGGTTCAATCCAATCATAACAAGTTTTACAACTAAATAAACCACAACAAACTAAACACATAAGCACATAAGTACATGAGGATCGGAGGAATAACAACCACAACAATCCTACCGATAGCCTGACTACTACCTTCACAGTATTGGTTAATTCTCAACTATGTGTCTCAAAGTAACCAAGACAGCTACACAGTAGTAGCCAGACCCAACCAACCAACGTTGACCTCACTCCAAATCATATCAACAACTTGTCACATAAAGCATATCATATGCCATTATGGAAATCAACTGAACAACTTGTACAACCATATCAACCAATATCAATCAACACAATCAACAACTTGAATAACTGAATTTAACATGGCAACTACTACTAATTAAACTATCCTGGTTTACCCGTTGTAACTGAACCCGTTACAACTGGGTTGAACCGAGGACTACGGTACCACTCACCGATATCTGAACTTCTGAACTCAGTTGTCTAATATCACTGAGTTGCTGCTCGTTTATCTGGAAACACAATAATACCAAGTCAGTAACTCATCACAACTAATTGATTATTATAAACATATTCTACTAAATAGCATCAACTATTATTTAAATAACACAAGTACACAATTCACAGATTATCAAATTTCTCAAATTAAAACATGCAAACGCGATCCTGGAAACTGAGCTGGATCGCGTTCCCCCTTTGAAAAACATTCTGTTACAAATTTTCACTTACAAACGCGATCCGGACTAAGGAGCTGGATCGCGTTCCCAAGAACAAAATCAATCCGACTCAAGTTTAACACTGACTAACGCGATCCTGATAAAGGAGGCTGGATCGCGTTTCCATGAACAAAACGTACTAAATAAAATAACACATAGCAACGCGATCCGGACTAGGGCTCTGGATCGCGTTCACACGTTTTACAGCAGAGGTTCAGACCTGCAACAGTTTCAGCTCGAACCAAAAATCCTTTTCACCAAAATGCTTATGTAATACTCGATTTTAACTTGTAAATGACCTCTACCAACATGTATAAACATACAACAACAACAAACAATATCATCTAATACCAAAACTCATACCTTCAACATTCAACTACCCAATTTAAATCAAAACCCTACTTACTCAACTAAAACTTGAAGAACACTATCAAATAACATAATTATTATTATTATATAACCAGAATTATCATAAAAAAAACTATCATTTCATAAACCCTAACACCTAAAATTATGAAGAACACTTACCCTAACTGAAGAACAAGATGATGACGATACAAGAATGATGATAATCTGATTTTACTAATCTAAACCTTCCACACAATTTTAATCCCCAAATTCCCTTTGATACTTGTTAGAGAATTTTTAGAACAGAATGAAGAGATGAAATGTTAGGTAGAATAAGTCGGTTTCATCACCGCTTCCATTCTTATCTAAGTTTATATTATACCCCCACTAACTCTATTGTCTGGAACCTGAAAATACTCGCGAGATAAAATATTTTATTTTACTGTCAACTTTATTTATTTAAAACAAATAATATTTTACTTGTCACAATAAAAACTGAAACTCTTTTACTTGTTTATTTTCAACTAAACCAAATAAAATATTTCTCATTATTAAAATAACCATTTAATTTCAGGTCCAGAAACCGGATGTTACAAATCTTCCCCCCTTAGAGGATATCGTCCCCGAAATCCAATTACACCCAAATAAATTAATAATACACTATTCTTCTATTGCCATACAACTTAATCACATTGCACTACTATTATAACAAAGTAAACATAGAATATACCTGTCGGGTCTTTGTCCAAATCAAGCAACTCTCCCACAGTCATCTGAAATGCTCTACCAGTCGCCGGTGGTATGTTCTTTCTCTTCTGCCCAACTGACGCCGTTGAACCCGAACCAGAACTCCCAGCTAAACTCGAATCTTGCCTTACCTTTTCCGGATATTGCACTGCCCGATGTCCTTCCTTTTTACAATTCCAACATACAAACTGAGAAAAAGTGCAGTCTCTTATACCATGCCCCAACGATCCACATTTAATACACCTAGATGTCAGAGAAGTACATGGGCCCGAGTGTCTCGACTTACAACTTACACACCATGGATTACTACTTATTGAATTTTCACTAAACTCAACCCTCCGGTTATGTCCTTTATTCCCCGAAGAACTACTTTTGGACTGATGCAATGCCTTATCCTTAAGCAACTTATCTGCTACCCGCAAATCACCATCCACCGACCTAGCTAAAGTAAAAGCCTGGGTCAAAGTATTAGCCAACCTCACCGACGTCCGATAATCTGGAGGTAAGGTCTTAACAAAATGAGTAATCCTTGTCCTCTCATCCGGAACCCATTGCTGAACAAAACGTAACTTCTCTGTAAATTAGTTAATTAGCTCACCCATAGTCATTTGTTCAGTCAACTGCAAATCCAAAAACTCCTGCCTAATCCTAATCATATCAAACTCTGAACAGAATTGTTTACAAATCTCATTATGAAAATCTACCCAACTGATACTGGATCTCTGCTCTGGTGTCATATGTGCAGTTATAGAATCCCACCAATTCATTGCCTGACCTTTCAACAGTTGCACAGCATATCCCACTTTCAATTCCTCCTCACACTGACACACTTCAAATTTTCGCTCCGTATCCCTCAACCAATTCAGAGTTACTGTAGGATCATTACCTCCTTCAAACTCTTTTGGACCACTAGATTTGAATGTCTTAAACGAGCACAACTTTTTCTGTTGCTGAGGTGTTGGAAACTGATAACCAAAATCCCTGGGTTGAGTCAACCTAGCTTGTTGTTCCATATACAACTGTTCTACTTTCCTTAACCTTAATACCTCATCCTCTAACTGCAACTGATAATCACCCTGATTTGCATTAGAAGTACCAGTTTGCCCATGATTCCCATCATGAGTTTCTGAAGGTGGAACATCAATTCTAGAAACATTGTTGATCGGATTCTCGTTATCTGTCATTTCTGTACTCAAACAACATAACTCACAACTTGGTAATCGTTAGTACAACCTATACTAACCAATCAACCCCCCCATTCAATAGCTAAACCCCTTACCGGAATGTTTGACTTACACCAACTAGATTTGGGATTGAACATTTACAAATGCCCAATTCACCCAAACCTATGCTTTGATACCAAATTGTAACACCCGACTTTTCCAACAACATATTTTATAATATATTATCCTTAGGGAGCAAAGTCCCAAACTTTTTACAAAATATTTCAACAACAATTACACACTTAAAACTTATACTTGCAAATATTTAATTACATATTAACAAAACGGGTGTTATGGAAACCTTTTCAAACATAATTATCAAGAAGTCAGAGTTAGCGCCTCAAGTCAAACATCCAACTAGTCATCATCAACCCGATCTACATCAACTAACCACAATCTGCAAAACATTTAACAACGAGGGGTTAGCTTATTGCTAAGTGAATGGAACCGTAACCGACGGTTCAATCCAATCATAACAAGTTTTACAACTAAATAAACCACAACAAACTAAACACATAAGCACATAAGTACATGAGGATCGGAGGAATAACAACCACAACAATCCTACCGATAGCCTGACTACTACCTTCACAGTATTGGTTAATTCTCAACTATGTGTCTCAAAGTAACCAAGACAGCTACACAGTAGTAGCCAGACCCAACCAACCAACGTTGACCTCACTCCAAATCATATCAACAACTTGTCACATAAAGCATATCATATGCCATTATGGAAATCAACTGAACAACTTGTACAACCATATCAACCAATATCAATCAACACAATCAACAACTTGAATAACTGAATTTAACATGGCAACTACTACTAATTAAACTATCCTGGTTTACCCGTTGTAACTGAACCCGTTACAACTGAGTTGAACCGAGGACTACGGTACCACTCACCGATATCTGAACTTCTGAACTCAGTTGTCTAATATCACTGAGTTGCTGCTCGTTTATCTGGAAACACAATAATACCAAGTCAGTAACTCATCACAACTAATTGATTATTATAAACATATTCTACTAAATAGCATCAACTATTATTTAAATAACACAAGTACACAATTCACAGATTATCAAATTTCTCAAATTAAAACATGCAAACGCGATCCTGGAAACTGAGCTGGATCGCGTTCCCCCTTTGAAAAACATTCTGTTACAAATTTTCACTTACAAACGCGATCCGGACTAAGGAGCTGGATCGCGTTCCCAAGAACAAAATCAATCCGACTCAAGTTTAACACTGACTAACGCGATCCTGATAAAGGAGGCTGGATCGCGTTTCCATGAACAAAACGTACTAAATAAAATAACACATAGCAACGCGATCCGGACTAGGGCTCTGGATCGCGTTCACACGTTTTACAGCAGAGGTTCAGACCTGCAACAGTTTCAGCTCGAACCAAAAATCCTTTTCACCAAAATGCTTATGTAATACTCGATTTTAACTTGTAAATGACCTCTACCAACATGTATAAACATACAACAACAACAAACAATATCATCTAATACCAAAACTCATACCTTCAACATTCAACTACCCAATTTAAATCAAAACCCTACTTACTCAACTAAAACTTGAAGAACACTATCAAATAACATAATTATTATTATTATATAACCAGAATTATCATAAAAAAAACTATCATTTCATAAACCCTAACACCTAAAATTATGAAGAACACTTACCCTAACTGAAGAACAAGATGATGACGATACAAGAATGATGATAATCTGATTTTACTAATCTAAACCTTCCACACAATTTTAATCCCCAAATTCCCTTTGATACTTGTTAGAGAATTTTTAGAACAGAATGAAGAGATGAAATGTTAGGTAGAATAAGTCGGTTTCATCACCGCTTCCATTCTTATCTAAGTTTATATTATACCCCCACTAACTCTATTGTCTGGAACCTGAAAATACTCGCGAGATAAAATATTTTATTTTACTGTCAACTTTATTTATTTAAAACAAATAATATTTTACTTGTCACAATAAAAACTGAAACTCTTTTACTTGTTTATTTTCAACTAAACCAAATAAAATATTTCTCATTATTAAAATAACCATTTAATTTCAGGTCCAGAAACCGGATGTTACAAATCTTCCCCCCTTAGAGGATATCGTCCCCGAAATCCAATTACACCCAAATAAATTAATAATACACTATTCTTCTATTGCCATACAACTTAATCACATTGCACTACTATTATAACAAAGTAAACATAGAATATACCTGTCGGGTCTTTGTCCAAATCAAGCAACTCTCCCACAGTCATCTGAAATGCTCTACCAGTCGCCGGTGGTATGTTCTTTCTCTTCTGCCCAACTGACGCCGTTGAACCCGAACCAGAACTCCCAGCTAAACTCGAATCTTGCCTTACCTTTTCCGGATATTGCACTGCCCGATGTCCTTCCTTTTTACAATTCCAACATACAAACTGAGAAAAAGTGCAGTCTCTTATACCATGCCCCAACGATCCACATTTAATACACCTAGATGTCAGAGAAGTACATGGGCCCGAGTGTCTCGACTTACAACTTACACACCATGGATTACTACTTATTGAATTTTCACTAAACTCAACCCTCCGGTTATGTCCTTTATTCCCCGAAGAACTACTTTTGGACTGATGCAATGCCTTATCCTTAAGCAACTTATCTGCTACCCGCAAATCACCATCCACCGACCTAGCTAAAGTAAAAGCCTGGGTCAAAGTATTAGCCAACCTCACCGACGTCCGATAATCTGGAGGTAAGGTCTTAACAAAATGAGTAATCCTTGTCCTCTCATCCGGAACCCATTGCTGAACAAAACGTAACTTCTCTGTAAATTAGTTAATTAGCTCACCCATAGTCATTTGTTCAGTCAACTGCAAATCCAAAAACTCCTGCCTAATCCTAATCATATCAAACTCTGAACAGAATTGTTTACAAATCTCATTATGAAAATCTACCCAACTGATACTGGATCTCTGCTCTGGTGTCATATGTGCAGTTATAGAATCCCACCAATTCATTGCCTGACCTTTCAACAGTTGCACAGCATATCCCACTTTCAATTCCTCCTCACACTGACACACTTCAAATTTTCGCTCCGTATCCCTCAACCAATTCAGAGTTACTGTAGGATCATTACCTCCTTCAAACTCTTTTGGACCACTAGATTTGAATGTCTTAAACGAGCACAACTTTTTCTGTTGCTGAGGTGTTGGAAACTGATAACCAAAATCCCTGGGTTGAGTCAACCTAGCTTGTTGTTCCATATACAACTGTTCTACTTTCCTTAACCTTAATACCTCATCCTCTAACTGCAACTGATAATCACCCTGATTTGCATTAGAAGTACCAGTTTGCCCATGATTCCCATCATGAGTTTCTGAAGGTGGAACATCAATTCTAGAAACATTGTTGATCGGATTCTCGTTATCTGTCATTTCTGTACTCAAACAACATAACTCACAACTTGGTAATCGTTAGTACAACCTATACTAACCAATCAACCCCCCCATTCAATAGCTAAACCCCTTACCGGAATGTTTGACTTACACCAACTAGATTTGGGATTGAACATTTACAAATGCCCAATTCACCCAAACCTATGCTTTGATACCAAATTGTAACACCCGACTTTTCCAACAACATATTTTATAATATATTATCCTTAGGGAGCAAAGTCCCAAACTTTTTACAAAATATTTCAACAACAATTACACACTTAAAACTTATACTTGCAAATATTTAATTACATATTAACAAAACGGGTGTTATGGAAACCTTTTCAAACATAATTATCAAGAAGTCAGAGTTAGCGCCTCAAGTCAAACATCCAACTAGTCATCATCAACCCGATCTACATCAACTAACCACAATCTGCAAAACATTTAACAACGAGGGGTTAGCTTATTGCTAAGTGAATGGAACCGTAACCGACGGTTCAATCCAATCATAACAAGTTTTACAACTAAATAAACCACAACAAACTAAACACATAAGCACATAAGTACATGAGGATCGGAGGAATAACAACCACAACAATCCTACCGATAGCCTGACTACTACCTTCACAGTATTGGTTAATTCTCAACTATGTGTCTCAAAGTAACCAAGACAGCTACACAGTAGTAGCCAGACCCAACCAACCAACGTTGACCTCACTCCAAATCATATCAACAACTTGTCACATAAAGCATATCATATGCCATTATGGAAATCAACTGAACAACTTGTACAACCATATCAACCAATATCAATCAACACAATCAACAACTTGAATAACTGAATTTAACATGGCAACTACTACTAATTAAACTATCCTGGTTTACCCGTTGTAACTGAACCCGTTACAACTGAGTTGAACCGAGGACTACGGTACCACTCACCGATATCTGAACTTCTGAACTCAGTTGTCTAATATCACTGAGTTGCTGCTCGTTTATCTGGAAACACAATAATACCAAGTCAGTAACTCATCACAACTAATTGATTATTATAAACATATTCTACTAAATAGCATCAACTATTATTTAAATAACACAAGTACACAATTCACAGATTATCAAATTTCTCAAATTAAAACATGCAAACGCGATCCTGGAAACTGAGCTGGATCGCGTTCCCCCTTTGAAAAACATTCTGTTACAAATTTTCACTTACAAACGCGATCCGGACTAAGGAGCTGGATCGCGTTCCCAAGAACAAAATCAATCCGACTCAAGTTTAACACTGACTAACGCGATCCTGATAAAGGAGGCTGGATCGCGTTTCCATGAACAAAACGTACTAAATAAAATAACACATAGCAACGCGATCCGGACTAGGGCTCTGGATCGCGTTCACACGTTTTACAGCAGAGGTTCAGACCTGCAACAGTTTCAGCTCGAACCAAAAATCCTTTTCACCAAAATGCTTATGTAATACTCGATTTTAACTTGTAAATGACCTCTACCAACATGTATAAACATACAACAACAACAAACAATATCATCTAATACCAAAACTCATACCTTCAACATTCAACTACCCAATTTAAATCAAAACCCTACTTACTCAACTAAAACTTGAAGAACACTATCAAATAACATAATTATTATTATTATATAACCAGAATTATCATAAAAAAAACTATCATTTCATAAACCCTAACACCTAAAATTATGAAGAACACTTACCCTAACTGAAGAACAAGATGATGACGATACAAGAATGATGATAATCTGATTTTACTAATCTAAACCTTCCACACAATTTTAATCCCCAAATTCCCTTTGATACTTGTTAGAGAATTTTTAGAACAGAATGAAGAGATGAAATGTTAGGTAGAATAAGTCGGTTTCATCACCGCTTCCATTCTTATCTAAGTTTATATTATACCCCCACTAACTCTATTGTCTGGAACCTGAAAATACTCGCGAGATAAAATATTTTATTTTACTGTCAACTTTATTTATTTAAAACAAATAATATTTTACTTGTCACAATAAAAACTGAAACTCTTTTACTTGTTTATTTTCAACTAAACCAAATAAAATATTTCTCATTATTAAAATAACCATTTAATTTCAGGTCCAGAAACCGGATGTTACAAATCTTCCCCCCTTAGAGGATATCGTCCCCGAAATCCAATTACACCCAAATAAATTAATAATACACTATTCTTCTATTGCCATACAACTTAATCACATTGCACTACTATTATAACAAAGTAAACATAGAATATACCTGTCGGGTCTTTGTCCAAATCAAGCAACTCTCCCACAGTCATCTGAAATGCTCTACCAGTCGCCGGTGGTATGTTCTTTCTCTTCTGCCCAACTGACGCCGTTGAACCCGAACCAGAACTCCCAGCTAAACTCGAATCTTGCCTTACCTTTTCCGGACATTGCACTGCCCGATGTCCTTCCTTTTTACAATTCCAACATACAAACTGAGAAAAAGTGCAGTCTCTTATACCATGCCCCAACGATCCACATTTAATACACCTAGATGTCAGAGAAGTACATGGGCCCGAGTGTCTCGACTTACAACTTACACACCATGGATTACTACTTATTGAATTTTCACTAAACTCAACCCTCCGGTTATGTCCTTTATTCCCCGAAGAACTACTTTTGGACTGATGCAATGCCTTATCCTTAAGCAACTTATCTGCTACCCGCAAATCACCATCCACCGACCTAGCTAAAGTAAAAGCCTGGGTCAAAGTATTAGCCAACCTCACCGACGTCCGATAATCTGGAGGTAAGGTCTTAACAAAATGAGTAATCCTTGTCCTCTCATCCGGAACCCATTGCTGAACAAAACGTAACTTCTCTGTAAATTAGTTAATTAGCTCACCCATAGTCATTTGTTCAGTCAACTGCAAATCCAAAAACTCCTGCCTAATCCTAATCATATCAAACTCTGAACAGAATTGTTTACAAATCTCATTATGAAAATCTACCCAACTGATACTGGATCTCTGCTCTGGTGTCATATGTGCAGTTATAGAATCCCACCAATTCATTGCCTGACCTTTCAACAGTTGCACAGCATATCCCACTTTCAATTCCTCCTCACACTGACACACTTCAAATTTTCGCTCCGTATCCCTCAACCAATTCAGAGTTACTGTAGGATCATTACCTCCTTCAAACTCTTTTGGACCACTAGATTTGAATGTCTTAAACGAGCACAACTTTTTCTGTTGCTGAGGTGTTGGAAACTGATAACCAAAATCCCTGGGTTGAGTCAACCTAGCTTGTTGTTCCATATACAACTGTTCTACTTTCCTTAACCTTAATACCTCATCCTCTAACTGCAACTGATAATCACCCTGATTTGCATTAGAAGTACCAGTTTGCCCATGATTCCCATCATGAGTTTCTGAAGGTGGAACATCAATTCTAGAAACATTGTTGATCGGATTCTCGTTATCTGTCATTTCTGTACTCAAACAACATAACTCACAACTTGTTAATCGTTAGTACAACCTATACTAACCAATCAACCCCCCCCCCCCCCATTCAATAGCTAAACCCCTTACCGGAATGTTTGACTTACACCAACTAGATTTGGGATTGAACATTTACAAATGCCCAATTCACCCAAACCTATGCTCTAATACCAAATTGTAACACCCGACTTTTCCAACAACATATTTTATAATATATTATCCTTAGGAAGCAAAGTCCCAAACTTTTTACAAAATATTTCAACAACAATTACACACTTAAAACTTATACTTGCAAATATTTAATTACATATTAACAAAACGGGTGTTATGGAAACCTTTTCAAACATAATTATCAAGAAGTCAGAGTTAGCGCCTCAAGTCAAACATCCAACTAGTCATCATCAACCCGATCTACATCAACTAACCACAATCTGCAAAACATTTAACAACGAGGGGTTAGCTTATTGCTAAGTGAATGGAACCACAACAAACTAAACACATAAGCACATAAGTACATGAGGATCGGAGGAATAACAACCACAACAATCCTACCGATAGCCTGACTACTACCTTCACAGTATTGGTTAATTCTCAACTATGTGTCTCAAAGTAACCAAGACAACTACACAGTAGTAGCCAGACCCAACCCACCAACGTTGACCTCACTCCAAATCATATCAACAACTTGTCACATAAAGCATATCATATGCCATTATGGAAATCAACTGAACAACTTGTACAACCATATCAACCAATATCAATCAACACAATCAACAACTTGAATAACTGAATTTAACATGGCAACTACTACTAATTAAACTATCCTGGTTTACCCGTTGTAACTGAACCCGTTACAACTGAGTTGAACCGAGGACTACGGTACCACTCACCGATATCTGAACTTCTGAACTCAGTTGTCTAATATCACTGAGTTGCTGCTCGTTTATCTGGAAACACAATAATACCAAGTCAGTAACTCATCACAACTAATTGATTATTATAAACATATTCTACTAAATAGCATCAACTATTATTTAAATAACACAAGTACACAATTCACAGATTATCAAATTTCTCAAATTAAAACATGCAAACGCGATCCTGGAAACTGAGCTGGATCGCGTTCCCCCTTTGAAAAACATTCTGTTACAAATTTTCACTTACAAACGCGATCCGGACTAAGGAGCTGGATCGCGTTCCCAAGAACAAAATCAATCCGACTCAAGTTTAACACTGACTAACGCGATCCTGATAAAGGAGGCTGGATCGCGTTTCCATGAACAAAACGTACTAAATAAAATAACACATAGCAACGCGATCCGGACTAGGGCTCTGGATCGCGTTCACACGTTTTACAGCAGAGGTTCAGACCTGCAACAGTTTCAGCTCGAACCAAAAATCCTTTTCACCAAAATGCTTATGTAATACTCGATTTTAACTTGTAAATGACCTCTACCAACATGTATAAACATACAACAACAACAAACAATATCATCTAATACCAAAACTCATACCTTCAACATTCAACTACCCAATTTAAATCAAAACCCTACTTACTCAACTAAAACTTGAAGAACACTATCAAATAACATAATTATTATTATTATATAACCAGAATTATCATAAAAAAAACTATCATTTCATAAACCCTAACACCTAAAATTATGAAGAACACTTACCCTAACTGAAGAACAAGATGATGACGATACAAGAATGATGATAATCTGATTTTACTAATCTAAACCTTCCACACAATTTTAATCCCCAAATTCCCTTTGATACTTGTTAGAGAATTTTTAGAACAGAATGAAGAGATGAAATGTTAGGTAGAATAAGTCGGTTTCATCACCGCTTCCATTCTTATCTAAGTTTATATTATACCCCCACTAACTCTATTGTCTGGAACCTGAAAATACTCGCGAGATAAAATATTTTATTTTACTGTCAACTTTATTTATTTAAAACAAATAATATTTTACTTGTCACAATAAAAACTGAAACTCTTTTACTTGTTTATTTTCAACTAAACCAAATAAAATATTTCTCATTATTAAAATAACCATTTAATTTCAGGTCCAGAAACCGGATGTTACAAATCTTCCCCCCTTAGAGGATATCGTCCCCGAAATCCAATTACACCCAAATAAATTAATAATACACTATTCTTCTATTGCCATACAACTTAATCACATTGCACTACTATTATAACAAAGTAAACATAGAATATACCTGTCGGGTCTTTGTCCAAATCAAGCAACTCTCCCACAGTCATCTGAAATGCTCTACCAGTCGCCGGTGGTATGTTCTTTCTCTTCTGCCCAACTGACGCCGTTGAACCCGAACCAGAACTCCCAGCTAAACTCGAATCTTGCCTTACCTTTTCCGGATATTGCACTGCCCGATGTCCTTCCTTTTTACAATTCCAACATACAAACTGAGAAAAAGTGCAGTCTCTTATACCATGCCCCAACGATCCACATTTAATACACCTAGATGTCAGAGAAGTACATGGGCCCGAGTGTCTCGACTTACAACTTACACACCATGGATTACTACTTATTGAATTTTCACTAAACTCAACCCTCCGGTTATGTCCTTTATTCCCCGAAGAACTACTTTTGGACTGATGCAATGCCTTATCCTTAAGCAACTTATCTGCTACCCGCAAATCACCATCCACCGACCTAGCTAAAGTAAAAGCCTGGGTCAAAGTATTAGCCAACCTCACCGACGTCCGATAATCTGGAGGTAAGGTCTTAACAAAATGAGTAATCCTTGTCCTCTCATCCGGAACCCATTGCTGAACAAAACGTAACTTCTCTGTAAATTAGTTAATTAGCTCACCCATAGTCATTTGTTCAGTCAACTGCAAATCCAAAAACTCCTGCCTAATCCTAATCATATCAAACTCTGAACAGAATTGTTTACAAATCTCATTATGAAAATCTACCCAACTGATACTGGATCTCTGCTCTGGTGTCATATGTGCAGTTATAGAATCCCACCAATTCATTGCCTGACCTTTCAACAGTTGCACAGCATATCCCACTTTCAATTCCTCCTCACACTGACACACTTCAAATTTTCGCTCCGTATCCCTCAACCAATTCAGAGTTACTGTAGGATCATTACCTCCTTCAAACTCTTTTGGACCACTAGATTTGAATGTCTTAAACGAGCACAACTTTTTCTGTTGCTGAGGTGTTGGAAACTGATAACCAAAATCCCTGGGTTGAGTCAACCTAGCTTGTTGTTCCATATACAACTGTTCTACTTTCCTTAACCTTAATACCTCATCCTCTAACTGCAACTGATAATCACCCTGATTTGCATTAGAAGTACCAGTTTGCCCATGATTCCCATCATGAGTTTCTGAAGGTGGAACATCAATTCTAGAAACATTGTTGATCGGATTCTCGTTATCTGTCATTTCTGTACTCAAACAACATAACTCACAACTTGGTAATCGTTAGTACAACCTATACTAACCAATCAACCCCCCCATTCAATAGCTAAACCCCTTACCGGAATGTTTGACTTACACCAACTAGATTTGGGATTGAACATTTACAAATGCCCAATTCACCCAAACCTATGCTTTGATACCAAATTGTAACACCCGACTTTTCCAACAACATATTTTATAATATATTATCCTTAGGGAGCAAAGTCCCAAACTTTTTACAAAATATTTCAACAACAATTACACACTTAAAACTTATACTTGCAAATATTTAATTACATATTAACAAAACGGGTGTTATGGAAACCTTTTCAAACATAATTATCAAGAAGTCAGAGTTAGCGCCTCAAGTCAAACATCCAACTAGTCATCATCAACCCGATCTACATCAACTAACCACAATCTGCAAAACATTTAACAACGAGGGGTTAGCTTATTGCTAAGTGAATGGAACCGTAACCGACGGTTCAATCCAATCATAACAAGTTTTACAACTAAATAAACCACAACAAACTAAACACATAAGCACATAAGTACATGAGGATCGGAGGAATAACAACCACAACAATCCTACCGATAGCCTGACTACTACCTTCACAGTATTGGTTAATTCTCAACTATGTGTCTCAAAGTAACCAAGACAGCTACACAGTAGTAGCCAGACCCAACCAACCAACGTTGACCTCACTCCAAATCATATCAACAACTTGTCACATAAAGCATATCATATGCCATTATGGAAATCAACTGAACAACTTGTACAACCATATCAACCAATATCAATCAACACAATCAACAACTTGAATAACTGAATTTAACATGGCAACTACTACTAATTAAACTATCCTGGTTTACCCGTTGTAACTGAACCCGTTACAACTGAGTTGAACCGAGGACTACGGTACCACTCACCGATATCTGAACTTCTGAACTCAGTTGTCTAATATCACTGAGTTGCTGCTCGTTTATCTGGAAACACAATAATACCAAGTCAGTAACTCATCACAACTAATTGATTATTATAAACATATTCTACTAAATAGCATCAACTATTATTTAAATAACACAAGTACACAATTCACAGATTATCAAATTTCTCAAATTAAAACATGCAAACGCGATCCTGGAAACTGAGCTGGATCGCGTTCCCCCTTTGAAAAACATTCTGTTACAAATTTTCACTTACAAACGCGATCCGGACTAAGGAGCTGGATCGCGTTCCCAAGAACAAAATCAATCCGACTCAAGTTTAACACTGACTAACGCGATCCTGATAAAGGAGGCTGGATCGCGTTTCCATGAACAAAACGTACTAAATAAAATAACACATAGCAACGCGATCCGGACTAGGGCTCTGGATCGCGTTCACACGTTTTACAGCAGAGGTTCAGACCTGCAACAGTTTCAGCTCGAACCAAAAATCCTTTTCACCAAAATGCTTATGTAATACTCGATTTTAACTTGTAAATGACCTCTACCAACATGTATAAACATACAACAACAACAAACAATATCATCTAATACCAAAACTCATACCTTCAACATTCAACTACCCAATTTAAATCAAAACCCTACTTACTCAACTAAAACTTGAAGAACACTATCAAATAACATAATTATTATTATTATATAACCAGAATTATCATAAAAAAAACTATCATTTCATAAACCCTAACACCTAAAATTATGAAGAACACTTACCCTAACTGAAGAACAAGATGATGACGATACAAGAATGATGATAATCTGATTTTACTAATCTAAACCTTCCACACAATTTTAATCCCCAAATTCCCTTTGATACTTGTTAGAGAATTTTTAGAACAGAATGAAGAGATGAAATGTTAGGTAGAATAAGTCGGTTTCATCACCGCTTCCATTCTTATCTAAGTTTATATTATACCCCCACTAACTCTATTGTCTGGAACCTGAAAATACTCGCGAGATAAAATATTTTATTTTACTGTCAACTTTATTTATTTAAAACAAATAATATTTTACTTGTCACAATAAAAACTGAAACTCTTTTACTTGTTTATTTTCAACTAAACCAAATAAAATATTTCTCATTATTAAAATAACCATTTAATTTCAGGTCCAGAAACCGGATGTTACAAATCTTCCCCCCTTAGAGGATATCGTCCCCGAAATCCAATTACACCCAAATAAATTAATAATACACTATTCTTCTATTGCCATACAACTTAATCACATTGCACTACTATTATAACAAAGTAAACATAGAATATACCTGTCGGGTCTTTGTCCAAATCAAGCAACTCTCCCACAGTCATCTGAAATGCTCTACCAGTCGCCGGTGGTATGTTCTTTCTCTTCTGCCCAACTGACGCCGTTGAACCCGAACCAGAACTCCCAGCTAAACTCGAATCTTGCCTTACCTTTTCCGGATATTGCACTGCCCGATGTCCTTCCTTTTTACAATTCCAACATACAAACTGAGAAAAAGTGCAGTCTCTTATACCATGCCCCAACGATCCACATTTAATACACCTAGATGTCAGAGAAGTACATGGGCCCGAGTGTCTCGACTTACAACTTACACACCATGGATTACTACTTATTGAATTTTCACTAAACTCAACCCTCCGGTTATGTCCTTTATTCCCCGAAGAACTACTTTTGGACTGATGCAATGCCTTATCCTTAAGCAACTTATCTGCTACCCGCAAATCACCATCCACCGACCTAGCTAAAGTAAAAGCCTGGGTCAAAGTATTAGCCAACCTCACCGACGTCCGATAATCTGGAGGTAAGGTCTTAACAAAATGAGTAATCCTTGTCCTCTCATCCGGAACCCATTGCTGAACAAAACGTAACTTCTCTGTAAATTAGTTAATTAGCTCACCCATAGTCATTTGTTCAGTCAACTGCAAATCCAAAAACTCCTGCCTAATCCTAATCATATCAAACTCTGAACAGAATTGTTTACAAATCTCATTATGAAAATCTACCCAACTGATACTGGATCTCTGCTCTGGTGTCATATGTGCAGTTATAGAATCCCACCAATTCATTGCCTGACCTTTCAACAGTTGCACAGCATATCCCACTTTCAATTCCTCCTCACACTGACACACTTCAAATTTTCGCTCCGTATCCCTCAACCAATTCAGAGTTACTGTAGGATCATTACCTCCTTCAAACTCTTTTGGACCACTAGATTTGAATGTCTTAAACGAGCACAACTTTTTCTGTTGCTGAGGTGTTGGAAACTGATAACCAAAATCCCTGGGTTGAGTCAACCTAGCTTGTTGTTCCATATACAACTGTTCTACTTTCCTTAACCTTAATACCTCATCCTCTAACTGCAACTGATAATCACCCTGATTTGCATTAGAAGTACCAGTTTGCCCATGATTCCCATCATGAGTTTCTGAAGGTGGAACATCAATTCTAGAAACATTGTTGATCGGATTCTCGTTATCTGTCATTTCTGTACTCAAACAACATAACTCACAACTTGTTAATCGTTAGTACAACCTATACTAACCAATCAACCCCCCCCCCCCCATTCAATAGCTAAACCCCTTACCGGAATGTTTGACTTACACCAACTAGATTTGGGATTGAACATTTACAAATGCCCAATTCACCCAAACCTATGCTCTGATACCAAATTGTAACACCCGACTTTTCCAACAACATATTTTATAATATATTATCCTTAGGAAGCAAAGTCCCAAACTTTTTACAAAATATTTCAACAACAATTACACACTTAAAACTTATACTTGCAAATATTTAATTACATATTAACAAAACGGGTGTTATGGAAACCTTTTCAAACATAATTATCAAGAAGTCAGAGTTAGCGCCTCAAGTCAAACATCCAACTAGTCATCATCAACCCGATCTACATCAACTAACCACAATCTGCAAAACATTTAACAACGAGGGGTTAGCTTATTGCTAAGTGAATGGAACCACAACAAACTAAACACATAAGCACATAAGTACATGAGGATCGGAGGAATAACAACCACAACAATCCTACCGATAGCCTGACTACTACCTTCACAGTATTGGTTAATTCTCAACTATGTGTCTCAAAGTAACCAAGACAACTACACAGTAGTAGCCAGACCCAACCCACCAACGTTGACCTCACTCCAAATCATATCAACAACTTGTCACATAAAGCATATCATATGCCATTATGGAAATCAACTGAACAACTTGTACAACCATATCAACCAATATCAATCAACACAATCAACAACTTGAATAACTGAATTTAACATGGCAACTACTACTAATTAAACTATCCTGGTTTACCCGTTGTAACTGAACCCGTTACAACTGAGTTGAACCGAGGACTACGGTACCACTCACCGATATCTGAACTTCTGAACTCAGTTGTCTAATATCACTGAGTTGCTGCTCGTTTATCTGGAAACACAATAATACCAAGTCAGTAACTCATCACAACTAATTGATTATTATAAACATATTCTACTAAATAGCATCAACTATTATTTAAATAACACAAGTACACAATTCACAGATTATCAAATTTCTCAAATTAAAACATGCAAACGCGATCCTGGAAACTGAGCTGGATCGCGTTCCCCCTTTGAAAAACATTCTGTTACAAATTTTCACTTACAAACGCGATCCGGACTAAGGAGCTGGATCGCGTTCCCAAGAACAAAATCAATCCGACTCAAGTTTAACACTGACTAACGCGATCCTGATAAAGGAGGCTGGATCGCGTTTCCATGAACAAAACGTACTAAATAAAATAACACATAGCAACGCGATCCGGACTAGGGCTCTGGATCGCGTTCACACGTTTTACAGCAGAGGTTCAGACCTGCAACAGTTTCAGCTCGAACCAAAAATCCTTTTCACCAAAATGCTTATGTAATACTCGATTTTAACTTGTAAATGACCTCTACCAACATGTATAAACATACAACAACAACAAACAATATCATCTAATACCAAAACTCATACCTTCAACATTCAACTACCCAATTTAAATCAAAACCCTACTTACTCAACTAAAACTTGAAGAACACTATCAAATAACATAATTATTATTATTATATAACCAGAATTATCATAAAAAAAACTATCATTTCATAAACCCTAACACCTAAAATTATGAAGAACACTTACCCTAACTGAAGAACAAGATGATGACGATACAAGAATGATGATAATCTGATTTTACTAATCTAAACCTTCCACACAATTTTAATCCCCAAATTCCCTTTGATACTTGTTAGAGAATTTTTAGAACAGAATGAAGAGATGAAATGTTAGGTAGAATAAGTCGGTTTCATCACCGCTTCCATTCTTATCTAAGTTTATATTATACCCCCACTAACTCTATTGTCTGGAACCTGAAAATACTCGCGAGATAAAATATTTTATTTTACTGTCAACTTTATTTATTTAAAACAAATAATATTTTACTTGTCACAATAAAAACTGAAACTCTTTTACTTGTTTATTTTCAACTAAACCAAATAAAATATTTCTCATTATTAAAATAACCATTTAATTTCAGGTCCAGAAACCGGATGTTACAAATCTTCCCCCCTTAGAGGATATCGTCCCCGAAATCCAATTACACCCAAATAAATTAATAATACACTATTCTTCTATTGCCATACAACTTAATCACATTGCACTACTATTATAACAAAGTAAACATAGAATATACCTGTCGGGTCTTTGTCCAAATCAAGCAACTCTCCCACAGTCATCTGAAATGCTCTACCAGTCGCCGGTGGTATGTTCTTTCTCTTCTGCCCAACTGACGCCGTTGAACCCGAACCAGAACTCCCAGCTAAACTCGAATCTTGCCTTACCTTTTCCGGACATTGCACTGCCCGATGTCCTTCCTTTTTACAATTCCAACATACAAACTGAGAAAAAGTGCAGTCTCTTATACCATGCCCCAACGATCCACATTTAATACACCTAGATGTCAGAGAAGTACATGGGCCCGAGTGTCTCGACTTACAACTTACACACCATGGATTACTACTTATTGAATTTTCACTAAACTCAACCCTCCGGTTATGTCCTTTATTCCCCGAAGAACTACTTTTGGACTGATGCAATGCCTTATCCTTAAGCAACTTATCTGCTACCCGCAAATCACCATCCACCGACCTAGCTAAAGTAAAAGCCTGGGTCAAAGTATTAGCCAACCTCACCGACGTCCGATAATCTGGAGGTAAGGTCTTAACAAAATGAGTAATCCTTGTCCTCTCATCCGGAACCCATTGCTGAACAAAACGTAACTTCTCTGTAAATTAGTTAATTAGCTCACCCATAGTCATTTGTTCAGTCAACTGCAAATCCAAAAACTCCTGCCTAATCCTAATCATATCAAACTCTGAACAGAATTGTTTACAAATCTCATTATGAAAATCTACCCAACTGATACTGGATCTCTGCTCTGGTGTCATATGTGCAGTTATAGAATCCCACCAATTCATTGCCTGACCTTTCAACAGTTGCACAGCATATCCCACTTTCAATTCCTCCTCACAGTGACACACTTCAAATTTTCGCTCCGTATCCCTCAACCAATTCAGAGTTACTGTAGGATCATTACCTCCTTCAAACTCTTTTGGACCACTAGATTTGAATGTCTTAAACGAGCACAACTTTTTCTGTTGCTGAGGTGTTGGAAACTGATAACCAAAATCCCTGGGTTGAGTCAACCTAGCTTGTTGTTCCATATACAACTGTTCTACTTTCCTTAACCTTAATACCTCATCCTCTAACTGCAACTGATAATCATCCTGATTTGCATTAGAAGTACCAGTTTGCCCATGATTCCCATCATGAGTTTCTGAAGGTGGAACATCAATTCTAGAAACATTGTTGATCGGATTCTCGTTATCTGTCATTTCTGTACTCAAACAACATAACTCACAACTTGGTAATCGTTAGTACAACCTATACTAACCAATCAACCCCCCCATTCAATAGCTAAACCCCTTACCGGAATGTTTGACTTACACCAACTAGATTTGGGATTGAACATTTACAAATGCCCAATTCACCCAAACCTATGCTCTGATACCAAATTGTAACACCCGACTTTTCCAACAACATATTTTATAATATATTATCCTTAGGGAGCAAAGTCCCAAACTTTTTACAAAATATTTCAACAACAATTACACACTTAAAACTTATACTTGCAAATATTTAATTACATATTAACAAAACGGGTGTTATGGAAACCTTTTCAAACATAATTATCAAGAAGTCAGAGTTAGCGCCTCAAGTCAAACATCCAACTAGTCATCATCAACCCGATCTACATCAACTAACCACAATCTGCAAAACATTTAACAACGAGGGGTTAGCTTATTGCTAAGTGAATGGAACCGTAACCGACGGTTCAATCCAATCATAACAAGTTTTACAACTAAATAAACCACAACAAACTAAACACATAAGCACATAAGTACATGAGGATCGGAGGAATAACAACCACAACAATCCTACCGATAGCCTGACTACTACCTTCACAGTATTGGTTAATTCTCAACTATGTGTCTCAAAGTAACCAAGACAGCTACACAGTAGTAGCCAGACCCAACCAACCAACGTTGACCTCACTCCAAATCATATCAACAACTTGTCACATAAAGCATATCATATGCAATTATGGAAATCAACTGAACAACTTGTACAACCATATCAACCAATATCAATCAACACAATCAACAACTTGAATAACTGAATTTAACATGGCAACTACTACTAATTAAACTATCCTGGTTTACCCGTTGTAACTGAACCTGTTACAACTGAGTTGAACCGAGGACTACGGTACCACTCACCGATATCTGAACTTCTGAACTCAGTTGTCTAATATCACTGAGTTGCTGCTCGTTTATCTGGAAACACAATAATACCAAGTCAGTAACTCATCACAACTAATTGATTATTATAAACATATTCTACTAAATAGCATCAACTATTATTTAAATAACACAAGTACACAATTCACAGATTATCAAATTTCTCAAATTAAAACATGCAAACGCGATCCTGGAAACTGAGCTGGATCGCGTTCCCCCTTTGAAAAACATTCTGTTACAAATTTTCACTTACAAACGCGATCCGGACTAAGGAGCTGGATCGCGTTCCCAAGAACAAAATCAATCCGACTCAAGTTTAACACTGACTAACGCGATCCTGATAAAGGAGGCTGGATCGCGTTTCCATGAACAAAACGTACTAAATAAAATAACACATAGCAACGCGATCCGGACTAGGGCTCTGGATCGCGTTCACACGTTTTACAGCAGAGGTTCAGACCTGCAACAGTTTCAGCTCGAACCAAAAATCCTTTTCACCAAAATGCTTATGTAATACTCGATTTTAACTTGTAAATGACCTCTACCAACATGTATAAACATACAACAACAACAAACAATATCATCTAATACCAAAACTCATACCTTCAACATTCAACTACCCAATTTAAATCAAAACCCTACTTACTCAACTAAAACTTGAAGAACACTATCAAATAACATAATTATTATTATTATATAACCAGAATTATCATAAAAAAAACTATCATTTCATAAACCCTAACACCTAAAATTATGAAGAACACTTACCCTAACTGAAGAACAAGATGATGACGATACAAGAATGATGATAATCTGATTTTACTAATCTAAACCTTCCACACAATTTTAATCCCCAAATTCCCTTTGATACTTGTTAGAGAATTTTTAGAACAGAATGAAGAGATGAAATGTTAGGTAGAATAAGTCGGTTTCATCACCGCTTCCATTCTTATCTAAGTTTATATTATACCCCCACTAACTCTATTGTCTGGAACCTGAAAATACTCGCGAGATAAAATATTTTATTTTACTGTCAACTTTATTTATTTAAAACAAATAATATTTTACTTGTCACAATAAAAACTGAAACTCTTTTACTTGTTTATTTTCAACTAAACCAAATAAAATATTTCTCATTATTAAAATAACCATTTAATTTCAGGTCCAGAAACCGGATGTTACAAATCTTCCCCCCTTAGAGGATATCGTCCCCGAAATCCAATTACACCCAAATAAATTAATAATACACTATTCTTCTATTGCCATACAACTTAATCACATTGCACTACTATTATAACAAAGTAAACATAGAATATACCTGTCGGGTCTTTGTCCAAATCAAGCAACTCTCCCACAGTCATCTGAAATGCTCTACCAGTCGCCGGTGGTATGTTCTTTCTCTTCTGCCCAACTGACGCCGTTGAACCCGAACCAGAACTCCCAGCTAAACTCGAATCTTGCCTTACCTTTTCCGGACATTGCACTGCCCGATGTCCTTCCTTTTTACAATTCCAACATACAAACTGAGAAAAAGTGCAGTCTCTTATACCATGCCCCAACGATCCACATTTAATACACCTAGATGTCAGAGAAGTACATGGGCCCGAGTGTCTCGACTTACAACTTACACACCATGGATTACTACTTATTGAATTTTCACTAAACTCAACCCTCCGGTTATGTCCTTTATTCCCCGAAGAACTACTTTTGGACTGATGCAATGCCTTATCCTTAAGCAACTTATCTGCTACCCGCAAATCACCATCCACCGACCTAGCTAAAGTAAAAGCCTGGGTCAAAGTATTAGCCAACCTCACCGACGTCCGATAATCTGGAGGTAAGGTCTTAACAAAATGAGTAATCCTTGTCCTCTCATCCGGAACCCATTGCTGAACAAAACGTAACTTCTCTGTAAATTAGTTAATTAGCTCACCCATAGTCATTTGTTCAGTCAACTGCAAATCCAAAAACTCCTGCCTAATCCTAATCATATCAAACTCTGAACAGAATTGTTTACAAATCTCATTATGAAAATCTACCCAACTGATACTGGATCTCTGCTCTGGTGTCATATGTGCAGTTATAGAATCCCACCAATTCATTGCCTGACCTTTCAACAGTTGCACAGCATATCCCACTTTCAATTCCTCCTCACACTGACACACTTCAAATTTTCGCTCCGTATCCCTCAACCAATTCAGAGTTACTGTAGGATCATTACCTCCTTCAAACTCTTTTGGACCACTAGATTTGAATGTCTTAAACGAGCACAACTTTTTCTGTTGCTGAGGTGTTGGAAACTGATAACCAAAATCCCTGGGTTGAGTCAACCTAGCTTGTTGTTCCATATACAACTGTTCTACTTTCCTTAACCTTAATACCTCATCCTCTAACTGCAACTGATAATCACCCTGATTTGCATTAGAAGTACCAGTTTGCCCATGATTCCCATCATGAGTTTCTGAAGGTGGAACATCAATTCTAGAAACATTGTTGATCGGATTCTCATTATCTGTCATTTCTGTACTCAAACAACATAACTCACAACTTGTTAATCGTTAGTACAACCTATACTAACCAATCAACCCCCCCCCCCATTCAATAGCTAAACCCCTTACCGGAATGTTTGACTTACACCAACTAGATTTGGGATTGAACATTTACAAATGCCCAATTCACCCAAACCTATGCTCTGATACCAAATTGTAACACCCGACTTTTCCAACAACATATTTTATAATATATTATCCTTAGGAAGCAAAGTCCCAAACTTTTTACAAAATATTTCAACAACAATTACACACTTAAAACTTATACTTGCAAATATTTAATTACATATTAACAAAACGGGTGTTATGGAAACCTTTTCAAACATAATTATCAAGAAGTCAGAGTTAGCGCCTCAAGTCAAACATCCAACTAGTCATCATCAACCCGATCTACATCAACTAACCACAATCTGCAAAACATTTAACAACGAGGGGTTAGCTTATTGCTAAGTGAATGGAACCGTAACCGACGGTTCAATCCAATCATAACAAGTTTTACAACTAAATAAACCACAACAAACTAAACACATAAGCACATAAGTACATGAGGATCGGAGGAATAACAACCACAACAATCCTACCGATAGCCTGACTACTACCTTCACAGTATTGGTTAATTCTCAACTATGTGTCTCAAAGTAACCAAGACAGCTACACAGTAGTAGCCAGACCCAACCAACCAACGTTGACCTCACTCCAAATCATATCAACAACTTGTCACATAAAGCATATCATATGCCATTATGGAAATCAACTGAACAACTTGTACAACCATATCAACCAATATCAATCAACACAATCAACAACTTGAATAACTGAATTTAACATGGCAACTACTACTAATTAAACTATCCTGGTTTACCCGTTGTAACTGAACCTGTTACAACTGAGTTGAACCGAGGACTACGGTACCACTCACCGATATCTGAACTTCTGAACTCAGTTGTCTAATATCACTGAGTTGCTGCTCGTTTATCTGGAAACACAATAATACCAAGTCAGTAACTCATCACAACTAATTGATTATTATAAACATATTCTACTAAATAGCATCAACTATTATTTAAATAACACAAGTACACAATTCACAGATTATCAAATTTCTCAAATTAAAACATGCAAACGCGATCCTGGAAACTGAGCTGGATCGCGTTCCCCCTTTGAAAAACATTTTGTTACAAATTTTCACTTACAAACGCGATCCGGACTAAGGAGCTGGATCGCGTTCCCAAGAACAAAATCAATCCGACTCAAGTTTAACACTGACTAACGCGATCCTGATAAAGGAGGCTGGATCGCGTTTCCATGAACAAAACGTACTAAATAAAATAACACATAGCAACGCGATCCGGACTAGGGCTCTGGATCGCGTTCACACGTTTTACAGCAGAGGTTCAGACCTGCAACAGTTTCAGCTCGAACCAAAAATCCTTTTCACCAAAATGCTTATGTAATACTCGATTTTAACTTGTAAATGACCTCTACCAACATGTATAAACATACAACAACAACAAACAATATCATCTAATACCAAAACTCATACCTTCAACATTCAACTACCCAATTTAAATCAAAACCCTACTTACTCAACTAAAACTTGAAGAACACTATCAAATAACATAATTATTATTATTATATAACCAGAATTATCATAAAAAAAAACTATCATTTCATAAACTCTAACACCTAAAATTATGAAGAACACTTACCCTAACTGAAGAACAAGATGATGACGATACAAGAATGATGATAATCTGATTTTACTAATCTAAACCTTCCACACAATTTTAATCCCCAAATTCCCTTTGATACTTGTTAGAGAATTTTTAGAACAGAATGAAGAGATGAAATGTTAGGTAGAATAAGTCGGTTTCATCACCGCTTCCATTCTTATCTAAGTTTATATTATACCCCCACTAACTCTATTGTCTGGAACCTGAAAATACTCGCGAGATAAAATATTTTATTTTACTGTCAACTTTATTTATTTAAAACAAATAATATTTTACTTGTCACAATAAAAACTGAAACTCTTTTACTTGTTTATTTTCAACTAAACCAAATAAAATATTTCTCATTATTAAAATAACCATTTAATTTCAGGTCCAGAAACCGGATGTTACAAATCTTCCCCCCTTAGAGGATATCGTCCCCGAAATCCAATTACACCCAAATAAATTAATAATACACTATTCTTCTATTGCCATACAACTTAATCACATTGCACTACTATTATAACAAAGTAAACATAGAATATACCTGTCGGGTCTTTGTCCAAATCAAGCAACTCTCCCACAGTCATCTGAAATGCTCTACCAGTCGCCGGTGGTATGTTCTTTCTCTTCTGCCCAACTGACGCCGTTGAACCCGAACCAGAACTCCCAGCTAAACTCGAATCTTGCCTTACCTTTTCCGGACATTGCACTGCCCGATGTCCTTCCTTTTTACAATTCCAACATACAAACTGAGAAAAAGTGCAGTCTCTTATACCATGCCCCAACGATCCACATTTAATACACCTAGATGTCAGAGAAGTACATGGGCCCGAGTGTCTCGACTTACAACTTACACACCATGGATTACTACTTATTGAATTTTCACTAAACTCAACCCTCCGGTTATGTCCTTTATTCCCCGAAGAACTACTTTTGGACTGATGCAATGCCTTATCCTTAAGCAACTTATCTGCTACCCGCAAATCACCATCCACCGACCTAGCTAAAGTAAAAGCCTGGGTCAAAGTATTAGCCAACCTCACCGACGTCCGATAATCTGGAGGTAAGGTCTTAACAAAATGAGTAATCCTTGTCCTCTCATCCGGAACCCATTGCTGAACAAAACGTAACTTCTCTGTAAATTAGTTAATTAGCTCACCCATAGTCATTTGTTCAGTCAACTGCAAATCCAAAAACTCCTGCCTAATCCTAATCATATCAAACTCTGAACAGAATTGTTTACAAATCTCATTATGAAAATCTACCCAACTGATACTGGATCTCTGCTCTGGTGTCATATGTGCAGTTATAGAATCCCACCAATTCATTGCCTGACCTTTCAACAGTTGCACAGCATATCCCACTTTCAATTCCTCCTCACACTGACACACTTCAAATTTTCGCTCCGTATCCCTCAACCAATTCAGAGTTACTGTAGGATCATTACCTCCTTCAAACTCTTTTGGACCACTAGATTTGAATGTCTTAAACGAGCACAACTTTTTCTGTTGCTGAGGTGTTGGAAACTGATAACCAAAATCCCTGGGTTGAGTCAACCTAGCTTGTTGTTCCATATACAACTGTTCTACTTTCCTTAACCTTAATACCTCATCCTCTAACTGCAACTGATAATCACCCTGATTTGCATTAGAAGTACCAGTTTGCCCATGATTCCCATCATGAGTTTCTGAAGGTGGAACATCAATTCTAGAAACATTGTTGATCGGATTCTCGTTATCTGTCATTTCTGTACTCAAACAACATAACTCACAACTTGGTAATCGTTAGTACAACCTATACTAACCAATCAACCCCCCCATTCAATAGCTAAACCCCTTACCGGAATGTTTGACTTACACCAACTAGATTTGGGATTGAACATTTACAAATGCCCAATTCACCCAAACCTATGCTCTGATACCAAATTGTAACACCCGACTTTTCCAACAACATATTTTATAATATATTATCCTTAGGGAGCAAAGTCCCAAACTTTTTACAAAATATTTCAACAACAATTACACACTTAAAACTTATACTTGCAAATATTTAATTACATATTAACAAAACGGGTGTTATGGAAACCTTTTCAAACATAATTATCAAGAAGTCAGAGTTAGCGCCTCAAGTCAAACATCCAACTAGTCATCATCAACCCGATCTACATCAACTAACCACAATCTGCAAAACATTGTACAACGAGGGGTTAGCTTATTGCTAAGTGAATGGAACCGTAACCGACGGTTCAATCCAATCATAACAAGTTTTACAACTAAATAAACCACAACAAACTAAACACATAAGCACATAAGTACATGAGGATCGGAGGAATAACAACCACAACAATCCTACCGATAGCCTGACTACTACCTTCACAGTATTGGTTAATTCTCAACTATGTGTCTCAAAGTAACCAAGACAGCTACACAGTAGTAGCCAGACCCAACCAACCAACGTTGACCTCACTCCAAATCATATCAACAACTTGTCACATAAAGCATATCATATGCCATTATGGAAATCAACTGAACAACTTGTACAACCATATCAACCAATATCAATCAACACAATCAACAACTTGAATAACTGAATTTAACATGGCAACTACTACTAATTAAACTATCCTGGTTTACCCGTTGTAACTGAACCCGTTACAACTGAGTTGAACCGAGGACTACGGTACCACTCACCGATATCTGAACTTCTGAACTCAGTTGTCTAATATCACTGAGTTGCTGCTCGTTTATCTGGAAACACAATAATACCAAGTCAGTAACTCATCACAACTAATTGATTATTATAAACATATTCTACTAAATAGCATCAACTATTATTTAAATAACACAAGTACACAATTCACAGATTATCAAATTTCTCAAATTAAAACATGCAAACGCGATCCTGGAAACTGAGCTGGATCGCGTTCCCCCTTTGAAAAACATTCTGTTACAAATTTTCACTTACAAACGCGATCCGGACTAAGGAGCTGGATCGCGTTCCCAAGAACAAAATCAATCCGACTCAAGTTTAACACTGACTAACGCGATCCTGATAAAGGAGGCTGGATCGCGTTTCCATGAACAAAACGTACTAAATAAAATAACACATAGCAACGCGATCCGGACTAGGGCTCTGGATCGCGTTCACACGTTTTACAGCAGAGGTTCAGACCTGCAACAGTTTCAGCTCGAACCAAAAATCCTTTTCACCAAAATGCTTATGTAATACTCGATTTTAACTTGTAAATGACCTCTACCAACATGTATAAACATACAACAACAACAAACAATATCATCTAATACCAAAACTCATACCTTCAACATTCAACTACCCAATTTAAATCAAAACCCTACTTACTCAACTAAAACTTGAAGAACACTATCAAATAACATAATTATTATTATTATATAACCAGAATTATCATAAAAAAAACTATCATTTCATAAACCCTAACACCTAAAATTATGAAGAACACTTACCCTAACTGAAGAACAAGATGATGACGATACAAGAATGATGATAATCTGATTTTACTAATCTAAACCTTCCACACAATTTTAATCCCCAAATTCCCTTTGATACTTGTTAGAGAATTTTTAGAACAGAATGAAGAGATGAAATGTTAGGTAGAATAAGTCGGTTTCATCACCGCTTCCATTCTTATCTAAGTTTATATTATACCCCCACTAACTCTATTGTCTGGAACCTGAAAATACTCGCGAGATAAAATATTTTATTTTACTGTCAACTTTATTTATTTAAAACAAATAATATTTTACTTGTCACAATAAAAACTGAAACTCTTTTACTTGTTTATTTTCAACTAAACCAAATAAAATATTTCTCATTATTAAAATAACCATTTAATTTCAGGTCCAGAAACCGGATGTTACAAATCTTCCCCCCTTAGAGGATATCGTCCCCGAAATCCAATTACACCCAAATAAATTAATAATACACTATTCTTCTATTGCCATACAACTTAATCACATTGCACTACTATTATAACAAAGTAAACATAGAATATACCTGTCGGGTCTTTGTCCAAATCAAGCAACTCTCCCACAGTCATCTGAAATGCTCTACCAGTCGCCGGTGGTATGTTCTTTCTCTTCTGCCCAACTGACGCCGTTGAACCCGAACCAGAACTCCCAGCTAAACTCGAATCTTGCCTTACCTTTTCCGGACATTGCACTGCCCGATGTCCTTCCTTTTTACAATTCCAACATACAAACTGAGAAAAAGTGCAGTCTCTTATACCATGCCCCAACGATCCACATTTAATACACCTAGATGTCAGAGAAGTACATGGGCCCGAGTGTCTCGACTTACAACTTACACACCATGGATTACTACTTATTGAATTTTCACTAAACTCAACCCTCCGGTTATGTCCTTTATTCCCCGAAGAACTACTTTTGGACTGATGCAATGCCTTATCCTTAAGCAACTTATCTGCTACCCGCAAATCACCATCCACCGACCTAGCTAAAGTAAAAGCCTGGGTCAAAGTATTAGCCAACCTCACCGACGTCCGATAATCTGGAGGTAAGGTCTTAACAAAATGAGTAATCCTTGTCCTCTCATCCGGAACCCATTGCTGAACAAAACGTAACTTCTCTGTAAATTAGTTAATTAGCTCACCCATAGTCATTTGTTCAGTCAACTGCAAATCCAAAAACTCCTGCCTAATCCTAATCATATCAAACTCTGAACAGAATTGTTTACAAATCTCATTATGAAAATCTACCCAACTGATACTGGATCTCTGCTCTGGTGTCATATGTGCAGTTATAGAATCCCACCAATTCATTGCCTGACCTTTCAACAGTTGCACAGCATATCCCACTTTCAATTCCTCCTCACACTGACACACTTCAAATTTTTGCTCCGTATCCCTCAACCAATTCAGAGTTACTGTAGGATCATTACCTCCTTCAAACTCTTTTGGACCACTAGATTTGAATGTCTTAAACGAGCACAACTTTTTCTGTTGCTGAGGTGTTGGAAACTGATAACCAAAATCCCTGGGTTGAGTCAACCTAGCTTGTTGTTCCATATACAACTGTTCTACTTTCCTTAACCTTAATACCTCATCCTCTAACTGCAACTGATAATCATCCTGATTTGCATTAGAAGTACCAGTTTGCCCATGATTCCCATCATGAGTTTCTGAAGGTGGAACATCAATTCTAGAAACATTGTTGATCGGATTCTCGTTATCTGTCATTTCTGTACTCAAACAACATAACTCACAACTTGGTAATCGTTAGTACAACCTATACTAACCAATCAACCCCCCCATTCAATAGCTAAACCCCTTACCGGAATGTTTGACTTACACCAACTAGATTTGGGATTGAACATTTACAAATGCCCAATTCACCCAAACCTATGCTCTGATACCAAATTGTAACACCCGACTTTTCCAACAACATATTTTATAATATATTATCCTTAGGAAGCAAAGTCCCAAACTTTTTACAAAATATTTCAACAACAATTACACACTTAAAACTTATACTTGCAAATATTTAATTACATATTAACAAAACGGGTGTTATGGAAACCTTTTCAAACATAATTATCAAGAAGTCAGAGTTAGCGCCTCAAGTCAAACATCCAACTAGTCATCATCAACCCGATCTACATCAACTAACCACAATCTGCAAAACATTTAACAACGAGGGGTTAGCTTATTGCTAAGTGAATGGAACCGTAACCGACGGTTCAATCCAATCATAACAAGTTTTACAACTAAATAAACCACAACAAACTAAACACATAAGCACATAAGTACATGAGGATCGGAGGAATAACAACCACAACAATCCTACCGATAGCCTGACTACTACCTTCACAGTATTGGTTAATTCTCAACTATGTGTCTCAAAGTAACCAAGACAGCTACACAGTAGTAGCCAGACCCAACCAACCAACGTTGACCTCACTCCAAATCATATCAACAACTTGTCACATAAAGCATATCATATGCCATTATGGAAATCAACTGAACAACTTGTACAACCATATCAACCAATATCAATCAACACAATCAACAACTTGAATAACTGAATTTAACATGGCAACTACTACTAATTAAACTATCCTGGTTTACCCGTTGTAACTGAACCCGTTACAACTGGGTTGAACCGAGGACTACGGTACCACTCACCGATATCTGAACTTCTGAACTCAGTTGTCTAATATCACTGAGTTGCTGCTCGTTTATCTGGAAACACAATAATACCAAGTCAGTAACTCATCACAACTAATTGATTATTATAAACATATTTTACTAAATAGCATCAACTATTATTTAAATAACACAAGTACACAATTCACAGATTATCAAATTTCTCAAATTAAAACATGCAAACGCGATCCTGGAAACTGAGCTGGATCGCGTTCCCCCTTTGAAAAACATTCTGTTACAAATTTTCACTTACAAACGCGATCCGGACTAAGGAGCTGGATCGCGTTCCCAAGAACAAAATCAATCCGACTCAAGTTTAACACTGACTAACGCGATCCTGATAAAGGAGGCTGGATCGCGTTTCCATGAACAAAACGTACTAAATAAAATAACACATAGCAACGCGATCCGGACTAGGGCTCTGGATCGCGTTCACACGTTTTACAGCAGAGGTTCAGACCTGCAACAGTTTCAGCTCGAACCAAAAATCCTTTTCACCAAAATGCTTATGTAATACTCGATTTTAACTTGTAAATGACCTCTACCAACATGTATAAACATACAACAACAACAAACAATATCATCTAATACCAAAACTCATACCTTCAACATTCAACTACCCAATTTAAATCAAAACCCTACTTACTCAACTAAAACTTGAAGAACACTATCAAATAACATAATTATTATTATTATATAACCAGAATTATCATAAAAAAAACTATCATTTCATAAACCCTAACACCTAAAATTATGAAGAACACTTACCCTAACTGAAGAACAAGATGATGACGATACAAGAATGATGATAATCTGATTTTACTAATCTAAACCTTCCACACAATTTTAATCCCCAAATTCCCTTTGATACTTGTTAGAGAATTTTTAGAACAGAATGAAGAGATGAAATGTTAGGTAGAATAAGTCGGTTTCATCACCGCTTCCATTCTTATCTAAGTTTATATTATACCCCCACTAACTCTATTGTCTGGAACCTGAAAATACTCGCGAGATAAAATATTTTATTTTACTGTCAACTTTATTTATTTAAAACAAATAATATTTTACTTGTCACAATAAAAACTGAAACTCTTTTACTTGTTTATTTTCAACTAAACCAAATAAAATATTTCTCATTATTAAAATAACCATTTAATTTCAGGTCCAGAAACCGGATGTTACAAATCTTCCCCCCTTAGAGGATATCGTCCCCGAAATCCAATTACACCCAAATAAATTAATAATACACTATTCTTCTATTGCCATACAACTTAATCACATTGCACTACTATTATAACAAAGTAAACATAGAATATACCTGTCGGGTCTTTGTCCAAATCAAGCAACTCTCCCACAGTCATCTGAAATGCTCTACCAGTCGCCGGTGGTATGTTCTTTCTCTTCTGCCCAACTGACGCCGTTGAACCCGAACCAGAACTCCCAGCTAAACTCGAATCTTGCCTTACCTTTTCCGGACATTGCACTGCCCGATGTCCTTCCTTTTTACAATTCCAACATACAAACTGAGAAAAAGTGCAGTCTCTTATACCATGCCCCAACGATCCACATTTAATACACCTAGATGTCAGAGAAGTACATGGGCCCGAGTGTCTCGACTTACAACTTACACACCATGGATTACTACTTATTGAATTTTCACTAAACTCAACCCTCCGGTTATGTCCTTTATTCCCCGAAGAACTACTTTTGGACTGATGCAATGCCTTATCCTTAAGCAACTTATCTGCTACCCGCAAATCACCATCCACCGACCTAGCTAAAGTAAAAGCCTGGGTCAAAGTATTAGCCAACCTCACCGACGTCCGATAATCTGGAGGTAAGGTCTTAACAAAATGAGTAATCCTTGTCCTCTCATCCGGAACCCATTGCTGAACAAAACGTAACTTCTCTGTAAATTAGTTAATTAGCTCACCCATAGTCATTTGTTCAGTCAACTGCAAATCCAAAAACTCCTGCCTAATCCTAATCATATCAAACTCTGAACAGAATTGTTTACAAATCTCATTATGAAAATCTACCCAACTGATACTGGATCTCTGCTCTGGTGTCATATGTGCAGTTATAGAATCCCACCAATTCATTGCCTGACCTTTCAACAGTTGCACAGCATATCCCACTTTCAATTCCTCCTCACACTGATACACTTCAAATTTTCGCTCCGTATCCCTCAACCAATTCAGAGTTACTGTAGGATCATTACCTCCTTCAAACTCTTTTGGACCACTAGATTTGAATGTCTTAAACGAGCACAACTTTTTCTGTTGCTGAGGTGTTGGAAACTGATAACCAAAATCCCTGGGTTGAGTCAACCTAGCTTGTTGTTCCATATACAACTGTTCTACTTTCCTTAACCTTAATACCTCATCCTCTAACTGCAACTGATAATCATCCTGATTTGCATTAGAAGTACCAGTTTGCCCATGATTCCCATCATGAGTTTCTGAAGGTGGAACATCAATTCTAGAAACATTGTTGATCGGATTCTCGTTATCTGTCATTTCTGTACTCAAACAACATAACTCACAACTTGGTAATCGTTAGTACAACCTATACTAACCAATCAACCCCCCCATTCAATAGCTAAACCCCTTACCGGAATGTTTGACTTACACCAACTAGATTTGGGATTGAACATTTACAAATGCCCAATTCACCCAAACCTATGCTCTGATACCAAATTGTAACACCCGACTTTTCCAACAACATATTTTATAATATATTATCCTTAGGAAGCAAAGTCCCAAACTTTTTACAAAATATTTCAACAACAATTACACACTTAAAACTTATACTTGCAAATATTTAATTACATATTAACAAAACGGGTGTTATGGAAACCTTTTCAAACATAATTATCAAGAAGTCAGAGTTAGCGCCTCAAGTCAAACATCCAACTAGTCATCATCAACCCGATCTACATCAACTAACCACAATCTGCAAAACATTTTACAACGAGGGGTTAGCTTATTGCTAAGTGAATGGAACCGTAACCGACGGTTCAATCCAATCATAACAAGTTTTACAACTAAATAAACCACAACAAACTAAACACATAAGCACATAAGTACATGAGGATCGGAGGAATAACAACCACAACAATCCTACCGATAGCCTGACTACTACCTTCACAGTATTGGTTAATTCTCAACTATGTGTCTCAAAGTAACCAAGACAGCTACACAGTAGTAGCCAGACCCAACCAACCAACGTTGACCTCACTCCAAATCATATCAACAACTTGTCACATAAAGCATATCATATGCCATTATGGAAATCAACTGAACAACTTGTACAACCATATCAACCAATATCAATCAACACAATCAACAACTTGAATAACTGAATTTAACATGGCAACTACTACTAATTAAACTATCCTGGTTTACCCGTTGTAACTGAACCCGTTACAACTGAGTTGAACCGAGGACTACGGTACCACTCACCGATATCTGAACTTCTGAACTCAGTTGTCTAATATCACTGAGTTGCTGCTCGTTTATCTGGAAACACAATAATACCAAGTCAGTAACTCATCACAACTAATTGATTATTATAAACATATTTTACTAAATAGCATCAACTATTATTTAAATAACACAAGTACACAATTCACAGATTATCAAATTTCTCAAATTAAAACATGCAAACGCGATCCTGGAAACTGAGCTGGATCGCGTTCCCCCTTTGAAAAACATTCTGTTACAAATTTTCACTTACAAACGCGATCCGGACTAAGGAGCTGGATCGCGTTCCCAAGAACAAAATCAATCCGACTCAAGTTTAACACTGACTAACGCGATCCTGATAAAGGAGGCTGGATCGCGTTTCCATGAACAAAACGTACTAAATAAAATAACACATAGCAACGCGATCCGGACTAGGGCTCTGGATCGCGTTCACACATTTTACAGCAGAGGTTCAGACCTGCAACAGTTTCAGCTCGAACCAAAAATCCTTTTCACCAAAATGCTTATGTAATACTCGATTTTAACTTGTAAATGACCTCTACCAACATGTATAAACATACAACAACAACAAACAATATCATCTAATACCAAAACTCATACCTTCAACATTCAACTACCCAATTTAAATCAAAACCCTACTTACTCAACTAAAACTTGAAGAACACTATCAAATAACATAATTATTATTATTATATAACCAGAATTATCATAAAAAAAACTATCATTTCATAAACCCTAACACCTAAAATTATGAAGAACACTTACCCTAACTGAAGAACAAGATGATGACGATACAAGAATGATGATAATCTGATTTTACTAATCTAAACCTTCCACACAATTTTAATCCCCAAATTCCCTTTGATACTTGTTAGAGAATTTTTAGAACAGAATGAAGAGATGAAATGTTAGGTAGAATAAGTCGGTTTCATCACCGCTTCCATTCTTATCTAAGTTTATATTATACCCCCACTAACTCTATTGTCTGGAACCTGAAAATACTCGCGAGATAAAATATTTTATTTTACTGTCAACTTTATTTATTTAAAACAAATAATATTTTACTTGTCACAATAAAAACTGAAACTCTTTTACTTGTTTATTTTCAACTAAACCAAATAAAATATTTCTCATTATTAAAATAACCATTTAATTTCAGGTCCAGAAACCGGATGTTACAAATCTTCCCCCCGTAGAGGATATCGTCCCCGAAATCCAATTACACCCAAATAAATTAATAATACACTATTCTTCTATTGCCATACAACTTAATCACATTGCACTACTATTATAACAAAGTAAACATAGAATATACCTGTCGGGTCTTTGTCCAAATCAAGCAACTCTCCCACAGTCATCTGAAATGCTCTACCAGTCGCCGGTGGTATGTTCTTTCTCTTCTGCCCAACTGACGCCGTTGAACCCGAACCAGAACTCCCAGCTAAACTCGAATCTTGCCTTACCTTTTCCGGACATTGCACTGCCCGATGTCCTTCCTTTTTACAATTCCAACATACAAACTGAGAAAAAGTGCAGTCTCTTATACCATGCCCCAACGATCCACATTTAATACACCTAGATGTCAGAGAAGTACATGGGCCCGAGTGTCTCGACTTACAACTTACACACCATGGATTACTACTTATTGAATTTTCACTAAACTCAACCCTCCGGTTATGTCCTTTATTCCCCGAAGAACTACTTTTGGACTGATGCAATGCCTTATCCTTAAGCAACTTATCTGCTACCCGCAAATCACCATCCACCGACCTAGCTAAAGTAAAAGCCTGGGTCAAAGTATTAGCCAACCTCACCGACGTCCGATAATCTGGAGGTAAGGTCTTAACAAAATGAGTAATCCTTGTCCTCTCATCCGGAACCCATTGCTGAACAAAACGTAACTTCTCTGTAAATTGATTAATTAGCTCACCCATAGTCATTTGTTCAGTCAACTGCAAATCCAAAAACTCCTGCCTAATCCTAATCATATCAAACTCTGAACAGAATTGTTTACAAATCTCATTATGAAAATCTACCCAACTGATACTGGATCTCTGCTCTGGTGTCATATGTGCAGTTATAGAATCCCACCAATTCATTGCCTGACCTTTCAACAGTTGCACAGCATATCCCACTTTCAATTCCTCCTCACACTGACACACTTCAAATTTTCGCTCCGTATCCCTCAACCAATTCAGAGTTACTGTAGGATCATTACCTCCTTCAAACTCTTTTGGACCACTAGATTTGAATGTCTTAAACGAGCACAACTTTTTCTGTTGCTGAGGTGTTGGAAACTGATAACCAAAATCCCTGGGTTGAGTCAACCTAGCTTGTTGTTCCATATACAACTGTTCTACTTTCCTTAACCTTAATACCTCATCCTCTAACTGCAACTGATAATCATCCTGATTTGCATTAGAAGTACCAGTTTGCCCATGATTCCCATCATGAGTTTCTGAAGGTGGAACATCAATTCTAGAAACATTGTTGATCGGATTCTCGTTATCTGTCATTTCTGTACTCAAACAACATAACTCACAACTTGGTAATCGTTAGTACAACCTATACTAACCAATCAACCCCCCCATTCAATAGCTAAACCCCTTACCGGAATGTTTGACTTACACCAACTAGATTTGGGATTGAACATTTACAAATGCCCAATTCACCCAAACCTATGCTCTGATACCAATATGTAACACCCGACTTTTCCAACAACATATTTTATAATATATTATCCTTAGGAAGCAAAGTCCCAAACTTTTTACAAAATATTTCAACAACAATTACACACTTAAAACTTATACTTGCAAATATTTAATTACATATTAACAAAACGGGTGTTATGGAAACCTTTTCAAACATAATTATCAAGAAGTCAGAGTTAGCGCCTCAAGTCAAACATCCAACTAGTCATCATCAACCCGATCTACATCAACTAACCACAATCTGCAAAACATTTTACAACGAGGGGTTAGCTTATTGCTAAGTGAATGGAACCGTAACCGACGGTTCAATCCAATCATAACAAGTTTTACAACTAAATAAACCACAACAAACTAAACACATAAGCACATAAGTACATGAGGATCGGAGGAATAACAACCACAACAATCCTACCGATAGCCTGACTACTACCTTCACAGTATTGGTTAATTCTCAACTATGTGTCTCAAAGTAACCAAGACAGCTACACAGTAGTAGCCAGACCCAACCAACCAACGTTGACCTCACTCCAAATCATATCAACAACTTGTCACATAAAGCATATCATATGCCATTATGGAAATCAACTGAACAACTTGTACAACCATATCAACCAATATCAATCAACACAATCAACAACTTGAATAACTGAATTTAACATGGCAACTACTACTAATTAAACTATCCTGGTTTACCCGTTGTAACTGAACCCGTTACAACTGAGTTGAACCGAGGACTACGGTACCACTCACCGATATCTGAACTTCTGAACTCAGTTGTCTAATATCACTGAGTTGCTGCTCGTTTATCTGGAAACACAATAATACCAAGTCAGTAACTCATCACAACTAATTGATTATTATAAACATATTCTACTAAATAGCATCAACTATTATTTAAATAACACAAGTACACAATTCACAGATTATCAAATTTCTCAAATTAAAACATGCAAACGCGATCCTGGAAACTGAGCTGGATCGCGTTCCCCCTTTGAAAAACATTCTGTTACAAATTTTCACTTACAAACGCGATCCGGACTAAGGAGCTGGATCGCGTTCCCAAGAACAAAATCAATCCGACTCAAGTTTAACACTGACTAACGCGATCCTGATAAAGGAGGCTGGATCGCGTTTCCATGAACAAAACGTACTAAATAAAATAACACATAGCAACGCGATCCGGACTAGGGCTCTGGATCGCGTTCACACGTTTTACAGCAGAGGTTCAGACCTGCAACAGTTTCAGCTCGAACCAAAAATCCTTTTCACCAAAATGCTTATGTAATACTCGATTTTAACTTGTAAATGACCTCTACCAACATGTATAAACATACAACAACAACAAACAATATCATCTAATACCAAAACTCATACCTTCAACATTCAACTACCCAATTTAAATACAAACCCTATTTACTCAACTAAAACTTGAAGAACACTATCAAATAACATAATTATTATTATTATATAACCAGAATTATCATAAAAAAAAAACTATCATTTCATAAACTCTAACACCTAAAATTATGAAGAACACTTACCCTAACTGAAGAACAAGATGATGACGATACAAGAATGATGATAATCTGATTTTACTAATCTAAACCTTCCACACAATTTTAATCCCCAAATTCCCTTTGATACTTGTTAGAGATTTTTTAGAACAGAATGAAGAGATGAAATGTTAGGTAGAATAAGTCGGTTTCATCACCGCTTCCATTCTTATCTATGTTTATATTATACCCCCACTAACTCTATTGTCTGGAAACTGAAAATACTCGCGAGATAAAATATTTTATTTTACTGTCAACTTTATTTATTTAAAACAAATAATATTTTACTTGTCACAATAAAAACTGAAACTCTTTTACTTGTTTATTTTCAACTAAACCAAATAAAATATTTCTCATTATTAAAATAACCATTTAATTTCAGGTCCAGAAACCGGATGTTACAAATCTTCCCCCCTTAGAGGATATCGTCCCCGAAATCCAATTACACCCAAATAAATTAATAATACACTATTCTTCTATTGCCATACAACTTAATCACATTGCACTACTATTATAACAAAGTAAACATAGAATATACCTGTCGGGTCTTTGTCCAAATCAAGCAACTCTCCCACAGTCATCTGAAATGCTCTACCAGTCGCCGGTGGTATGTTCTTTCTCTTCTGCCCAACTGACGCCGTTGAACCCGAACCAGAACTCCCAGCTAAACTCGAATCTTGCCTTACCTTTTCCGGACATTGCACTGCCCGATGTCCTTCCTTTTTACAATTCCAACATACAAACTGAGAAAAAGTGCAGTCTCTTATAACATGCCCCAACGATCCACATTTAATACACCTAGATGTCAGAGAAGTACATGGGCCCGAGTGTCTCGACTTACAACTTACACACCATGGATTACTACTTAATGAATTTTCAATAAACTCAACCCTCCGGTTATGTCCTTTATTCCCCGAAGAACTACTTTTGGACTGATGCAATGCCTTATCCTTAAGCAACTTATCTGCTACCCGCAAATCACCATCCACCGACCTAGCTAAAGTAAAAGCCTGGGTCAAAGTATTAGCCAACCTCACCGACGTCCGATAATCTGGAGGTAAGGTCTTAACAAAATGAGTAATCCTTGTCCTCTCATCCGGAACCCATTGCTGAACAAAACGTAACTTCTCTGTAAATAAGTTAATTAGCTCACCCATAGTCATTTGTTCAGTCAACTGCAAATCCAAAAACTCCTGCCTAATCCTAATCATATCAAACTCTGAACAGAATTGTTTACAAATCTCATTATGAAAATCTACCCAACTGATACTGGATCTCTGCTCTGGTGTCATATGTGCAGTTATAGAATCCCACCAATTCATTGCCTGACCTTTCAACAGTTGCACAGCATATCCCACTTTCAATTCCTCCTCACACTGACACACTTCAAATTTTCGCTCCGTATCCCTCAACCAATTCAGAGTTACTGTAGGATCATTACCTCCTTCAAACTCTTTTGGACCACTAGATTTGAATGTCTTAAACGAGCACAACTTTTTCTGTTGCTGAGGTGTTGGAAACTGATAACCAAAATCCCTGGGTTGAGTCAACCTAGCTTGTTGTTCCATATACAACTGTTCTACTTTCCTTAACCTTAATACCTCATCCTCTAACTGCAACTAATAATCATCCTGATTTGCATTAGAAGTACCAGTTTGCCCATGATTCCCATCATGAGTTTCTGAAGGTGGAACATCAATTCTAGAAACATTGTTGATCGGATTCTCGTTATCTGTCGTTTCTGTACTCAAACAACATAACTCACAACTTGTTAATCGTTAGTACAACCTATACTAACCAATCAACCCCCCGTTTCAATAGCTAAACCCCTTACCGGAATGTTTGACTTACACCAACTAGATTTGGGATTGAACATTTACAAATGCCCAATTCACCCAAACCTATGCTCTGATACCAAATTGTAACATCCGACTTTTCCAACAACATATTTTATAATATATTATCCTTAGGAAGCAAAGTCCCAAACTTTTTACAAAATATTTCAACAACAATTACACACTTAAAACTTATACTTGCAAATATTTAATTACATATTAACAAAACGGGTGTTATGGAAACCTTTTCAAACATAATTATCAAGAAGTCAGAGTTAGCGCCTCAAGTCAAACATCCAACTAGTCATCATCAACCCGATCTACATTAACTAACCACAATCTGCAAAACATTTAACAACGAGGGGTTAGCTTATTGCTAAGTGAATGGAACCGTAACCGACGGTTCAATCCAATCATAACAAGTTTTACAACTAAATAAACCACAACAAACTAAACACATAAGCACATAAGTACATGAGGATCGGAGGAATAACAACCACAACAATCCTACCGATAGCCTGACTACTACCTTCACAGTATTGGTTAATTCTCAACTATGTGTCTCAAAGTAACCAAGACAGCTACACAGTAGTAGCCAGACCCAACCAACCAACGTTGACCTCACTCCAAATCATATCAACAACTTGTCACATAAAGCATATCATATGCCATTATGGAAATCAACTGAACAACTTGTACAACCATATCAACCAATATCAATCAACACAATCAACAACTTGAATAACTGAATTTAACATGGCAACTACTACTAATTAAACTATCCTGGTTTACCCGTTGTAACTGAACCCGTTACAACTGAGTTGAACCGAGGACTACGGTACCACTCACCGATATCTGAACTTCTGAACTCAGTTGTCTAATATCACTGAGTTGCTGCTCGTTTATCTGGAAACACAATAATACCAAGTCAGTAACTCATCACAACTAATTGATTATTATAAACATATTCTACTAAATAGCATCAACTATTATTTAAATAACACAAGTACACAATTCACAGATTATCAAATTTCTCAAATTAAAACATGCAAACGCGATCCTGGAAACTGAGCTGGATCGCGTTCCCCCTTTGAAAAACATTCTGTTACAAATTTTCACTTACAAACGCGATCCGGACTAAGGAGCTGGATCGCGTTCCCAAGAACAAAATCAATCCGACTCAAGTTTAACACTGACTAACGCGATCCTGATAAAGGAGGCTGGATCGCGTTTCCATGAACAAAACGTACTAAATAAAATAACACATAGCAACGCGATCCGGACTAGGGCTCTGGATCGCGTTCACACGTTTTACAGCAGAGGTTCAGACCTGCAACAGTTTCAGCTCGAACCAAAAATCCTTTTCACCAAAATGCTTATGTAATACTCGATTTTAACTTGTAAATGACCTCTACCAACATGTATAAACATACAACAACAACAAACAATATCATCTAATACCAAAACTCATACCTTCAACATTCAACTACCCAATTTAAATCAAAACCCTATTTACTCAACTAAAACTTGAAGAACACTATCAAATAACATAATTATTATTATTATATAACCAGAATTATCATAAAAAAAAACTATCATTTCATAAACTCTAACACCTAAAATTATGAAGAACACTTACCCTAACTGAAGAACAAGATGATGACGATACAAGAATGATGATAATCTGATTTTACTAATCTAAACCTTCCACACAATTTTAATCCCCAAATTCCCTTTGATACTTGTTAGAGAATTTTTAGAACAGAATGAAGAGATGAAATGTTAGGTAGAATAAGTCGGTTTCATCACCGCTTCCATTCTTATCTATGTTTATATTATACCCCCACTAACTCTATTGTCTGGAACCTGAAAATACTCGCGAGATAAAATATTTTATTTTACTGTCAACTTTATTTATTTAAAACAAATAATATTTTACTTGTCACAATAAAAACTGAAACTCTTTTACTTGTTTATTTTCAACTAAACCAAATAAAATATTTCTCATTATTAAAATAACCATTTAATTTCAGGTCCAGAAACCGGATGTTACAATGGTGTTCCACAGGCAAGATCACCACCAACTTCTAAGGCAGAAAGGAAGATCAGATCAATAGAGTACAAAGCTTTAAGTACTCTATTACTAGCTATACCAAATGAATATCAGAGGCGGTTTGAGGCATGTCAAGATGTTAAAGTGTTAATGGAAGCAATTGAAAAAAGGTTTGGTGGTAATGATAACACCAAAAAGAATAAAAGATCTCTACTTAAGCAACAATATGAGAATTTTAATTCTACAAGGTCAGAAACGTTGACCCAAACCTTTGATAGGTTTTCTAAACTGGTTGGAGATCTGGAAAATCATCAAGTGAAGATAGATAGAGATGATTTAAACATGAAGTTTTTGAGGTCCTTGGGTGATGAATGGACCATGTATACTGTTGGGTTAAGACAAAGTGCAGATCTGGAATCAAAAGAGCTAGAAGACATATATAATGATCTGAGAAACTTTGAAGCTAAAGTGGAGAACAAGAAGATTGGATCAGGAAGTAACAACAACAATTCTGCATTTATGTCAATGGCTGGAACAAAAGCAGAATCAAGTCAGAAAGGTTTTTCTTTGGGTCTGGTGGAGTTGGATCATCATCAAATAATTCTAATGATCAAATCTTAGAATCTTTCTTTGCTAGTAATGTGAACTCTTCACTTACTAATGAAGACTTAGATCAATTTGAGTCAGATGATCTAGAAGAGATGGATATCACACACAAAGAGCAAAAAGGTTTATGCAAAGAACTGGTAGAAATAACTTTGCACAGAAGAGGAGTGATGCTAGCTGGTTTGACAAGAGCAAAGTTGAATGTTTCAACTGTCACAAGTTGGGACATTTTGCTAGGGAATGCAGAAGCCCAAAGGTTGATTAGAATGAGAGAGGAAATGGCCAGAGAAGTGGAGGAAATGTGGGCCAAAAGAAGAATGTGCCAATCCAAGATACTTCATCAAATGCACTGGTATCTGTTGATGGATGTGGATGGGATTGGAGTGATCAGGAAGAGCATGCAGTGAAGAATCAATGCTTCATGGCAACAGCTGAATCAGATAAGCAATGTGAGGTACCTTATGAGGTACAAATAAAATTGTGCTCAACTGTGTGTAAACAAACTGTGAAACATTATAGGGATCATAACCAGAAAGTGTGTGATGAGTTAAAACAATGTGAAATCAAAAGTAGACACACAATCTCTGTAATAGAAAATCTTGAAAAACAGATTCAGGCATTTGAAGAAAATGCAACACAGTTTAAGTATGACATTGAGTATGCTAGGTGGGAGAGAGATACTCTTAATGATAAAGTAGAAGAATTAACTAAGAAACTTGCTGAGGTCACTTGTGAAAGAGATAGCATAAGACTTAATGTAAGTAATTTAGAAAATGCATCTAAGAGTGTCCATAAACTTATCAATTCACAGATTCATGATAAACTTAAGACTGGGTTAGGATAAAGTAATGTACCTCCTCCTTATAACAACAACTACTTTCCTTCAAAAACTGAAATTGATTTAAATTTACTTAAAGAAGGATTGAATGATGATGTTAAAAAGGTTGACTCAGTTAACAGTTTAAAAGAAGATGTGAACATTGATGGAGTTGAAATTCATGAGTGGAGTGAGGAAGATGATGAAGAGTGTGTTACATCTGAATGTGAGGGTAATGTAATGAATTAATCTGTTACAACACCTAGTGAGTGTAGCAATCAAGTTACTGGTCTAGCTTCAGATCTTAAGGATAAAAAGCTAGAAGAGGGTAAAAGAATGTTCATTGAAAAGGAGAAATATAAGATAGAAAATGTAAGAGCCACACCTAATACTCCTAGGAATGTTCAAAGGAAGATTAGAAATGCAGTGAAATCATCTGTTTCTGTGAATCATGTATTTGCATTGAATAAATGTGATCATTGCAAATGTAAGGATAACTCTTCTACTTCACAAAACTTTCAAAAACATATTCCCAGAGGTAATCAAAGAAATTGGAATCAAATGGTAACTCAAAAACTGGGAAACAATGTAACAGTGATAAGAGAAAAGTTATGTCTTATATGTGGCAGAAATAATCATCTTCAACATGACTGTTTTCATAATCCAAAATCTGTTCAACAGAAGGTGATACAGCCATGGACAGCAGCTAATATGATTAACAAACAAAATTTTAAATCTAAAGTTAATCATAAAACTGCTGCAAGAAAGATAAACAATAAGGCAAATCAAGCTAAGGTTACTGCAAAGGTTTCCACTGCAGGAACAAAAGTTACAGATTTAGCCAACAATAAAAAGGCTAAAACAGTGGAAAAAGAGTATAATGTAAATAGTGGTAAATCTTTTAAAACTGTTAGAACAGTTAATTCGACTGTTACCACTGGTAGAGTAAATAACACTGTGAGGAATACTAACAGTGTTAATTATTGTACTACTGCTAGACATAATAACAGTTATAACATGTTTAACACTGTTAGGCATTATAACTATGGTTATTCAGTTAACATTGTTAGACCAAAACCCACTGCTAGGTCTAAAATTAGTTGGATTTGGACACCTATTCAGAATAATTTATCCAGAGGTTCAAAATCCAACAATGTATCAAAATCAATGATCTTCAAGAAAGTTGATTACTTTGATACATATGGGAAACCCAAAGCCAAATTGGTTTGGGTTCCCAAGAGAAATTAATTTTTCTCTGTGTTTGTTTGTGTGCAGGGCAAGCCAAGAAGTTTATGGCATATTGATAGTGGCTGCTCAAGGCACATGACTGGAGATAAGGAAAAGCTACAGAACTTCAAGTCTTTTGATGGTGGATATGTAGCATTTGGAAGCAATCCCAAAGGAGGAAAGATCACAGGCAAAGGAACTGTTCAAAGTGCCAAGTTAAGCTTTGAAAATGTTTACTATGTGGAACAGTTGAGGTACAATTTGCTAAGTGTGAGTCAAATCACAGATAAAAAGAATCCTGTTCAGTTTACTGACACTGAATGTCTTATTCTGTCAAAGGAATTCAAAATTCCAGAAAGTATGATTTTAATGAGAATTCCTAGGCAGGATAATGTCTATAAGTGTGACTTAGCAAACATGGCACCTCAACTTGATTTAAACTGCCTGATTTCTAAAGCAAATTTAAATGAGTCTAATTTGTGGCATAGAAGGATGTGTCACATACCTCAACCTGATTTAAACTGCCTGATTTCTAAAGCAAATTTAAATGAGTCTAATTTGTGGCATAGAAGGATGTGTCACATGAATTACAAAACCATTAATAAACTTGTCAAAAACAAGCTTGTTAGGGGTTTACCTGAGAAGGTCTATTCATGTGATGATCATTGTGTTTCTTGTCTAAAGGGGAAGCAACACAAAACTTCTTTTAAGTCCAAAGCAGTGAATTCAAACTGTACTCCTTTATACTTATTGCATATGGACTTATTTGGACCAACAAGTATAAGTAGTATGGGAAAAAGATCTTATTGCCTTGTTGTAATTGATGATTATACCAGATTTACATGGGTTTTCTTTCTTAGAACAAAAGATGAGACAGGTGAAATACTTAGATCATTTATAACTAAGATTGAGAACCAATTAGATAAAAAGGTTAAAATCATCAGGAGTGATAATAGAACAGAATTTAAAAATTATGAGATGGATAAATTCTGTGATGAAAAAGGCATTAAGAGAGAGTTTAGTGCTCCTAGAACTCCTCAACAGAATGCAGTTGCTGAAAGAAGGAATAGGACACTAATTGAGGCTGCAAGAACCATGCTAGCTGATGCAAAACTACCTATGTCTTTTTGGGCAGAAGCAGTTAGCACAGCTTGTTATGTTCAGAATAGGGTAACTGTAGTTAAGTCTTATTTCAAAACCCCATATGAGTTGTTATTTAAGAACAAACCACTGGTTAGTTTCTTAAAATCTTTTGGATGTCCTTGTACTATTTTGAATACCAAAGATCACCTAGGAAAGTTTGAAAGCAACGCAGATGAGGGTGTATTTGTAGGATATTCTATTCAGAGTAAAGCATATAGGGTTTTCAATCAAAGGACCAGAGTCATAGAAGAATCAATGAATGTCACTTTTAATGAGAATATCATTAATCCTGATGGAATAGGTCCTAAGTCTTTGTTTGATATTGATGCTCTTAACACTGCTTTTAGATATACAACTGTCAATTCTAGTACAGGTACATGCACAGGTACCACATCAAGTAAAGCAGATAGAATTTGTGAGAATACATCAGAAATGTCCTCAGAAAAGAATAAAGAGTCATTGGAGTACATTATCTTTCCAATCTGGACTCCTGATCCTCCAGAGGTATTTTCTTCTGATCTGCCACAGTCATCACAGCATATGGAGACAGAAGAACCACCAGAAACATCTTCTCAGATTATGGAGGATTCAGAACAAATTGAAACACCATCCAATGAAAGTTCTGAGCAGAATGGTAATCTTACCAATTTGGAGGAAATCATTTCAGAGACATCAACATCTAACTTTCATGTGAACAAAGATCATCCTCTGGAACAGGTGATTGGGGATGTTAACAGTGGTGTACAAACAAGACAGCAAACTACTATCACTGAAGAAGAAATACATACATCTCTATATGTGTGTTTTCTATCTCAAGTAGAACCTAAAAAGGTAGTAGAAGCTCTTAAACACCCTAGTTGGATTGAGGCAATGCAAGAGGAGTTGTTACAGTTCAAGATTCAGAATGTGTGGACACTAGATCTGCCAAAGGGAAAAAGGGCAATAGGCACCAAATGGATCTTCAAGAACAAGAAGGATGAAAGAGGGATTGTAATCAAGAACAAGGCAAGGTTGGTGGCACAAGGTTATACACAGGAAGAAGGGATTGATTATGATGATGTCTTTGCTCCTGTTGCAAGGATAGAAGCCATTAGACTAGTCCTAGCCTATGCTACATATAAAGGTTTCACAGTCTATCAAATAGATGTCAAGAGTGCTTTTCTGTATGGCATGATTGATGATGAGGTGTATGTGTGTCAACCACCTGGATTTGAAGATCCTAGCTATCCAGATAGAGTTTGCAGATTGGATAAGGCATTATATGGTCTGCATCAAGCCCCTAGGGCTTGGTATGAGACTTTATCTGTGTATCTATTAGAGAATGGGTTTAAAAGAGGCACTATTGATAAGACTCTGTTCACCAAAAGGGATCAAAGTGATATTTTGCTTGTGCAAGTCTATGTTGATGACATCATTTTTAGTTCTACAAATGATAGTATGTGCAAGGAGTTTGAAAAATTAATGCATCAAAAGTTCCAAATGAGTTCAATGGGGGAACTCACTTTCTTTTTGGGACTTCAAGTCAAGCAGAGTTCAGATGGTACTTTCATAAATCAGAGTAAATATGTAAAAGACATACTTACTAAATTTGGATATTCTGAATCAAAAGTGGCTAGTACACCAATGGAGACACACAAGCCACTATCTGCAGACCCTGAGGGGGAGGAAGTTGATTTACATCTGTACAGATCAATGATTGGATCATTGATGTATTTAACTTCTTCCAGGCCAGATATCATGTTTGCTGTTTGTATCTGTGCCAGATTTCAAACCTGTCCAAAACAATCATATCTGTATGCTGTCAAGAGAATCTTTAGATACTTAAAAGGACAATCTGATCTAGGTCTTTGGTATCCAAAAGATTCCCCTTTTGACTTAAAAGCATATTCAGATAGTGATTATGGGGGAGCTAGCATGGACAGAAAGTCAACATCAGGAGGATGTCAATTTCTAGGAGAAAGGTTAATCTCATGGCAATGCAAGAAACAGACAACTGTATCAACATCTACTGCTGAAGCTGAGTATGTAGCTGCTGCAAGTTGCTGTGCTCAGGTCTTATGGATTCAGAATCAGATGCTTGATTATGGTTTAACTTTCTTAAATACTCCTATTTATATTGATAATACTTCTGCTATCAGCATCATCAATAATCCTGTTAAACATTCTAAAACTAAGCATATAGAGATTCGTTATCATTTTATCAGAGATTGTAATGAAAAACGACTTATTCAGATTATAAAAGTCCATACTGACAATCAACTTGCAGATCTGTTCACCAAAGCCTTTGATGTGGGCAGATTTACATTTCTGGTTACAAGTATTGGTCTGATTAAATCTCTTTAAGTTGTTTTTCCATAACTATTTTATAAAACATCTCTATAATGCTTAAGGATTAGATGCTGGTAGATGAAATTGATACTAACAGTGATAATAGTCTTACCACTGTTTGGCTTTCCTAATTATCACTGTTATTATTCAATTGCCTCTGTATATGTTAGTTATTTTATTTTCACTGTTAGTTATTTTGTTTTCACTGTTAGTTCTACTGTTATCACTGTTTGTGTTGAACTAACTCTTTGTAGGTTATCACTGTCAGCAAAAGCAATTATAACTGTTAGTGTAAACAGTTTCCACTGTTTTCACTATTCAGTTATAACTGTTAGTGTAAACAGTTTCCACTGTGTCCACTGTTAGTATAAATCTTAACACTGTTAGTATAATCAGTTACCACTGTTTATACTATCAAGTTGAAATTTCACTATCAGTGTTTATCTTTCTGTCCTATTATTATTTAAAAAAAAAAATTATTACTGTTAGTAATACTAATGCAGTCACTAGTGTTGAGTTATAATTCCTTTGGTCAGAGGTTATTTCCATCCACTAGTTGTAACACTGTTAGTATTATTAACACATGTATAATACTGTTAGTTCTTTTTGTTTCCACTGTTTTAAAATGGTTTCCACTGTTAGTGTTCAAATTGGGATTTTTATTTCAAAATTAGGTCATTGAAACTAACAGTATAAATACTCCCAACACTTGTACATATTCTCCTACGCTCTCATAAACACTGCTTTCATAAACCATATAACCACTGCTATCGCAAATCATACATCAATTCTTCATGGCTTCTTCATCAACCACACCTCAACTTGCACTAGGAAAGGATCATAACATGATCGCTTATCTGGTAAAACCCTCCATTGCCAATGATTACGTGGAAATCATTGATTTTCTGCGTAACTCTTCCATACATCATGCTCTTACAATAGCACCCAGAATTTCCCATGATCATATCAATGAATTCTGGGTTAAAGCCAAGATTGAGGAAGAAGCAGATGCTACTCAGATTGTTTCCACCGTTGCTGGGCACCAAGTGGTGATTACTGAAGCATCCATTTGTTCTTCTCTTCATCTTCAGGATGAAGAAGGTATAACTTCAATTTCTGATGAAGATTTATACTCTAATTTACAACGAATGGGATATGAGGGTAACTTGGGTGGGTATGTTTTTCAGAAAACAATGTTTTCATACCAATGGAGATTTTTAATTCATACATTACTGCACTGCTTATCATCAAAACGTTCATCTTTTGAACAATTCAGCAGTAATGTAGCATATGCATTGGTATGTTTAGCAACTGGCCAAAACTTTAATTTTTCAAAATTTATTTTTGCTGGTATGCTAAGAAACATAAACCAACCTAAAATTAAATTTTTAATGTATCCAAGGTTTGTGCAATGCTTTTTAAATGAACAAATATCTGATTTGCCAGCCTTGGATAAGATAATAGGTATCTCTTCTTTTAAACCAAAAGTATTTTCAAATATGAAGAGAGATACCTCTATCAAAGGCATTGTGTTTTCTGGGAGGGTAACAACATTGTTTCCAACAATGCTTCCTGCACCCTCCACCACAGCATCTGTACCACCAACAGAAGCTGTACCAGTTGTTGAAAGAATGGAACAACCCATTCCTTCTTATCCCACAACATCTGGGGGTAACAATGAACAACAAGGGAACAGATTCACTACAACTTACACCAGAAAAGCCAAAAGGGCTACACACCAGGTGACTGAGGATCATGCTGCTCAGTCATCTCAGTCCAATGACAGGGGTCATGAACAGCATGTGGTCCATAAAGAGAGGGGTGACCATTCTGTAAGGGCTACTTCTACTGCTTCTAGCCCATTGGTAGAGCAGGACAGAAGTAACATCAATAAGACCCAAGCAGAGGCAACACCAAAACATGATTCTATTCCTGTAGATGATTTTGGTGGTCCCAGTACCAATAACCAAGGGGAATCTGTTGATCATACTAGGTATGATACAGGTTTTGATACACCTGTCAATGATTCACCTAGGAAGTCACATTCTGATGGTGATGAGGCTAGAACTAACCTGGAATTGACAAGAATGATAGACTATGTGTGGGAGAAATTTAGATTGGAAAGGAGAAACAACAAAAAGAAGGATGAACAGATTGCAAATCTACAGCAGAGGGTTGCTCAACTGGAGTACATTGTTGTAAAGGTTTTGAAAGAAGGGAAGAAATATGTTATAGCTGAAGGTGAGTCTACAGAGACTGCTTTCAAAAAGGGGGAGAAGTTTTGGACCAATAAAGGAGATGATTGTCATGACGATAAGAATGGTGTTGATGGATCAAGTTCTGAAAAAATTTAGTAGGAAATAGAGATGGAACCACCAACTACTAATGATCCTGAGATTGTCAGAGAAAAAGCTGATGATAAAGAGCAAGAGAAAGAGTCAACTCCAAAGGCTAAAAGGCAGAAATCCATTCCTGTAGTGTCTCTTAAAGCAAAGAAACTAAAATCAACAACCTTACCACCTGTTCAGATTAGAGAACCATCTGCACCTGCTACTGCACAGAATATGCCCAAGATTGATCCTAAGGATAAGGGTAAGGGTGTCTTGGAGGAAGAGCCCAAAGTGAAAAAGCAGAAAACCATGCCTCCAGAAGCTACAATGAATGATGATGAATATGCACAGAGGTTATTTGCTGAGATTAATGCAGATGTGCTATCAGATGAATTGATTGATGTTGAGGTAGAACCTGGTAAATATGTGAAAATGACTAAGGCTCAGGTTGAGGAGTGGGATGAAGCACAACTGAGAGAGCAAAAACATGATGATATTGAATATCTGGTGGAACAGATTAAGAAAAAGAAGGCAGAAGAAATGAAAAAGACTAGAGCTGCCAAAGCTGCTGCTAAAAGGAATAAACCATTGACAAAGGCTCAACAGAAAAGAAATATGATTTTGAAGTTAAGAGGTGGCAACATTTCAACTGCAAGACTAAATGCCATGTCTCTTGAGAGTCTACAAAGAATCTGGGATAGGGATACATTTCTAAATCCTGAGGCTGCTAAGAGAGCAGAAGAAGCTAAGAAAGCTAAGGATAAAGCAGAAAGGGAAAAGAAAAAGAAAGTAAAATTTGATAAATAGATTGAAGATGAAAAGGAATGGGAAAGGATGAGTACTGAGCTTAAACAGAAGAGGAGACAAGAACTTGCATCAATTCCAGATTTGCCTAAGAATAAGTTGAATTTGGAAGATTTGATTGTGGTGCAACCTCTACAGGTATATCTTCCACCTGATAACTCTCCTGGAATCATAGATTGGTTTGTTGAAAATCTTTTATTTCCAATTAAGTGTGAGAAAATTAGACTTGAAAGAGCAGATTCTTCTGTCTCATTTTGGAGATCATTTAAAGAGTTGATCAGGGTGCTTGTTAGAGAAGATTTGAACAGAATATATGAGATTGGATCTGAGAAAGGACTGAGCACTAAGAAGTTTGATAGTGTTTATGAATTGGGTGTTTGGTCTGGGATTTCAATGATGTATGAACCAGAAAGATTTCGATTTGAGTTCAATACTTTCAGAAATGTAAAGCAGTGGATCTATCTCAGCAATCCTAGTGTTCATCAGGTTATTTTTGATGATGCTACTATTATTTGGATGCTAACTGACAGAGAATATGATATGAGTTTGAGTTTGTTAAGAAGCTTAAGGCATGCTAAATTATCTGTCTCATTCAACAATGATTTGGCAGAGGATTTGGTATATATGATCTTGAATCAGATTCATAAGAAAGAAGAGTATGAGAGAAGACACAGAGATCAAAGATAGTTATTCTGAAAGAGTATTGGAAAGAGGTCAACTTGAAAAATCAAGAGAAACTTAATTCTGTTGGGGACAGATTAAGTTTAGGGGGAGATTGTTGGGAAATAAGATTTATACTGTTACTACTGTTGATTACAGAATGCACAAGGCATTAACACTGTTAGTGTTAATGTTACTACTGGTATTAACACTGTTAGTGTTAAGGACTACAACTGTCTTCACAAGTTACAACTGTTAGTTCAAGGCTTCAAAGAGTATCACTGTTAGTGATGATTACCACTGTTATCAGAAGATTACAACTGTTATTGAAGATTGAAGTGAAGACAAGAGTTTCAACTGTTAGTAATTGTTTCAACTGTTAGAGTGTTATTACTGTTAGCTTGTTTACAACAGTTAACACTGTTTAGGCTAGTTACCACTGTTGGTATATTAGTCTAGTAAATTGTACAAGTGTTAACACTGTTATAGGAATTACCACTGTTTATATAGTTGTGGTAGTTAACACTGTTTATGTATAGACTAGGCGGAAAAGTAAAGTTTGAATAATTATGGAATGTAACTGTTTCCATGATTATAGGAGATTGTTTAGCAGGACTCTTTGAGATATAAATAGAGATCCTAAACCTAGGTTAGGTTATGTTTTTGCGCAGCTTCAAGGTTTTGTAACCCTAATACAACTCAGTGTATTCGTCTTATATCATTAATAAAATTGAAGCTTTCTATAATTCTGTCTTGATATATTGTTATTGATCTTCATTTTATTACTAAGTGTTATTCCGCAAACTTCTTAGTAATCATTCAAAACTGCATTTATCTAATAGTTTATTAGATAGATCTTGGTTCAACACATTCGTGTTTGATGTTATACAAATTTAACACGTTGTGTGAAAGTTTAGATGTAACACGGTTACTCGGGAACCTAGGGTAAGGGCGAAGCCCGTTAATGATGGGGGTCCGATGGCAGCGCCCCTGGTAGCGGGGTCCAAGGGGCGGCAGCCCCTGGCGGGGTCCAAGGGGCAGAGCCCCTGGCTGGGGTCGAGCTTGGAAAATTTTTATTTCTACTATATTGCTTTGGTGAAAAACGCATCTGGACTTGAATTTGAGTGAAATGGGGCGTCAAATTTGGGTCTCAAAACTTAGTGTAAAATTAGTTTAAAACCTTCTGTTTATGCGTCACTTATAGTGTCACTTACGGGCTTGGGCGACACTTGGGAAGTGTCGCTAAAAATAGTAAATCTGAGCATATGCATCGCTTAAGGGAAGTGACGCATGGTAGGGCGTCACTAAGGTAAGTGTCGGTTTAAGTGTCGGGTATGGGTCTAGGCGTCACTTAGGAAGTGTCGCTATAAGTGTCGCGTATGGGTCTAGGCGTCACTTAGGAAGTGTCGCTATAAGTGTCGGTTAAAGTTGTTGTGCGTCACTAGTCAAGTGTATGGGTCTAGGCGTCACTTAGAAATAAATAATTATTTCGCGCGTTATACACCCGTTTTAAGGCACGAATAATTACCCAATATTTTTACTTAAAATATTTCACCAATTACTTTAATAATTGAGTTATAAAGTATAACTTAACATTGTTTGTGCGTTTAACATTCTAATCGCGTAGGCTTTTAATTGTACGATACGAAACACGTATGAATTATCATCAAAATACTATTTTAGATATAATAGCGTTATTAAATAATGTTATCTTATTTAATAATTTTGTTCACCAACGTCCGTATAAATTGAATCGAATTACATTTGATTTGGGATTGCGTACGATTTAATCAAATCGCATGTTCGTATATATCCATCAATATATATTGAGATACATTAATTAGCCTAACATAGAACTAATTACATGTATTAACAGTTGATTAGGCACTAATCACTAGTCCTAATTTGGCGGGTGTTACATTCTCCCCCTGTTAGGAGAATTTCGTCCCGAAATTTAGCTCGTGGTCGTGATTGATGTAGAGTCAGGGAATAGCTGAGGATACTTGAGTCGCATTTGGTCTTCCCGTTCCCAAGTGAATTCCGGACCACGCCGCGAATTCCACCTGACCTTAACGATGGGGATACGACTTTGCTTGAGTTGTTTGACCTCACGGTCCATGATTTCCGCAGGTTTTTCAACAAAATGAAGTTTGTCATCGACGCTAATCTCGTCAAGTGGGAGAATGAGTGTCTCATCAGACAGGCATTTCTGTAGGTTAGAAATGTGAAAAGTAGGGTGCACGCTGCTGAGCTCAGTTGGCAGCTGCAGTCGATATGCCACAGGGCCAATCCTTTCGAGGATCTCAAAAGGCCGAATGTATCTGGGATTTAACTTCCCACGTTTCCCGAATCGGATTACGCCTTTCCAAGGCGATACTTTCAGGAGCACTCGATCCCCGACTTGGAACTCGAGTGGTTTGCGTCTCACGTCAGCATAACTTTTCTGACGATCACGTGCGGCTTTGAGTCTGTTTTGGATTTCAAAGATTTTCTCGGTGGTTTCGTGTATGAGTTCTTGACCAGTGAGTTGGCTGTCTCCCACTTCGGTCCAACAGATCGGTGATCGGCACTTACGACCGTACAGTGCCTCGAATGGTGCATCCTTAATGCTGGTATGATAACTGTTATTGTAGGAAAACTCGCACAATGGTAGGTGTCTTTCCCAGTTTGCACCGAAGTCAACTACGCAAGCTCGTAGCATATCTTCCAGTGTCTGAATGGTTCGTTCACTTTGGCCATCGGTTTGAGGATGGTATGCGGTACTCATATCAAGTCGGGTACCTAATGATTTTTGGAGTGATTGCCAAAAGTGAGATGTGAAACGAGCGTCTCTGTTAAAGATAATCGAGGTTGGAACACCATGTCGAGAAACAATTTCCTTGATGTAGATTTGTGAGAGGCGTTCCATTTTATCGGTTTCCTTGATCGCCAGGAGTGATTGCAACCGCTCGATGACTTGGGTAGTTTGGTTATGAAATCCATGGCGATTTGTTCCCATTTCCATTCAGGAATGTTGGGTTGTTGAAGTAAACCAGAAGGTTTTTGATGTTCGGTTTTGACTCTCGAGCAAGTAAGGCACTTGCTGACATATGTGGCAATTTCGGCTTTCATGTTCGACCACCAATAGAACTCTTTGATGCCGTGATACATTTTGTCAGATCCAGGGTGGATAGAATATTTAGACTTGTGAGCTTCGTCCATCACCAAGTCTCGCAGGTTCCCAAAACTAGGCAACCAGATTCGATTTGAGAAGTACCTAACACCATTAGGTTTGATTTCGAATTGCTTATCGATGCCTCGTAAGGCTTCGCTTTTGACATTTTCGGGTTTCAAAGCTTCGAGTTGAGCGGTATGAATCTGAATGGTGAGATCATTATGAATGGTCATACTGAGGGCTCGAACTCGAAGTGGTTTCGGCTGATCCTTTCGACTGAGGGCATCAACAACAACATTTGCCTTGCCTGGGTGGTATTTGATTTCGCAGTCATAATCGGTGAGCAACTCAACCCAACGACGTTGTCGCATATTAAGGTCTTTTTGGTCGAATATGTGCTGGAGACTTTTATGATCGGTGAATACGGTACTTCGGGTACCATAAAGGTAGTGTCTCCAGATTTTGAGGGCGAACACCACGGCCCCTAGCTCGAGGTCGTGAGTCGTGTAGTTCTTCTCATGAACTTTGAGTTGTCGGGAAGCGTAAGCAATGACCTTATCTCGTTGTATTAACACGCAACCGAGACCTTGGTGGGAAGCATCGCAGTATACCACGAAGTCGTCGGTGCCTTCGGGTAAGGATAGAATAGGAGCACTGCAAAGCTTGAGTTTTAATAGCTGAAATGCTGACTCTTGTTTATCAGTCCAATCGAACTTCTTTTCTTTCTGAGTCAGTGTCGTGAGTGGTTGAGCTATTTTGGAGAAATTTTCGATGAAACGACGATAATACCCTGCCAATCCTAAAAATTGGCGTACTTCGGTTGGAGTAGTTGGCGCTTGCCAGTTTTTGATAGCTTCGATTTTTGATGGATCGACATGGATTCCTTGACTATTAACAACATGTCTAAGGAATTGAACGGATTGTATCCAGAACTCACACTTGGAGAATTTGGCATATAACTCCTCGTGTTTAAGTAGCTCTAGGATGGTTTTGAGGTGTTGTGCGTGTTCTCGTTCGTTGCGCGAATAAATGAGAATGTCATCGATAAAGACAATGACAAACTTGTCGAGATAAGGTTTGCACACCCGATTCATAAGGTCCATGAATACAGCCGGTGCGTTTGTTAAACCGAAGGGCATCACCTGAAATTCATAATGCCCGTAACGAGTTCGGAAAGTAGTTTTCGGAATGTCGGTGTCGCGAACTCGAAGTTGATGATAACCTGACTGAAGATCGATCTTTGAATAAATACTCGACCCTTGTAGTTGGTCAAACAGGTCATCGATGCGAGGAAGTGGATACCGGTTCTTGACGGTCAACTTGTTCAACTCTCGATAGTCGATACACATTCGGAAAGAACCATCTTTCTTTTTCACGAATAAGACCGGAGCTCCCCATGGTGAAGAACTTGGTCTAATAAATCCTATGTCCAGGAGTTCCTGTAACTGGGTGGACAACTCCTGAAGTTCGGATGGGGCTAGGCGGTATGGTGCTCGGGCTACCGGTGCGGCACCCGGCACGAGATCGATTGAGAACTCAACCTGTCTATGTGGAGGTAAGCCAGGTAGTTCTTCCGGAAAGACTTCGGGAAAGTCTCTAACGATTGGCACATCCTCAAGTCGCTTCTCCTCTGACTTTTTCTCCGTGATGTGCGCGAGGATTGCTGGATAACCCTTCCTCAGAAATTTTCGGGTTTTCAAACAAGAGATGATGTTTAGTCTCGTCCTCCCATTCTCCCCCTGTATGATCAAGTATCTACCGATGGCGAGAGGGATGCGGACGATTTTATCATAACAGACGATTTCAGCTAGATGCTTGGACAACCAGTCCATTCCAATGATGACGTCGAAACTCCCAATTTGAACAGGCATAAGGTCGATCGAAAAGGTTTCATCGGCTAGGTTCAAAGTTCAATTAGGTATCACACTATTGGTTTCTATGAGTTTACCGTTTGCTAGCTCTACAGTGTACTTAACATCTAAGTCAACAGGAGTGATGTCAAGTAATGGGTAAAACTCATCAGAAATAAAGCTCCTATCGGCACCAGTATCAAATAGAACAAAAGCAGTTAAGTTGTTGAGGAGGTACATACCCGAGACCACATTCGGGTCCTGCCGGGCGTCCCCAGAGTTGAGTACGAACGCTCTACCCTTTGTGTTGTTGTTGTTGTTGTTGCCCTTTTTCTTCAGGTTTGGGCAATCATTCTTGAAGTGCCCGGTGTTTCCACACCCGAAACATGTCTTGGGTGCCTTGGGGTTGTAGTTGGAGTTGTTGTTGTTGGTGGGGGATCTACAGTCCTTGGTGAGGTGTCCATACCTCTTGCAGTTGTTGCAATAAGGACCGCAAGGACCTTCATGGTGGTGATTACACTTGGAACAGTAGGACTTGTTCCCGGTGTAACCACGCCTGGGTTCGGTGGTTGAGTTGTAGGCTTTGATGGTGTCGGGTTTCTTGTTTTGGGAGTTGTTGTGGTTGTCGGACCACTTTCTTTTGAGATGGTTGGAGGAAGAAGTGGGTGGTTCTGGGTCCTCGTTCATGGCCATGAGTTCATGGGCCAATCGGATAGCACCATCAATGGTGGTCTGGTTTGAGGAGGTGACGTTCCCCCGGACAGGTTCCGGAAGACCGCGGATGTACCTTCGGATCTTATCGGGTTCGGTGCTCACCATTGCTGGGCGAAGGATGGCAAGCTGTTGGAATCTGACGGTATATCCGTCAATGTCAGTTCCCTGCACCTTTAGGTGCCAGAACTCTTCCTCTAGATTTTGGAGTTGTTCGATGGGGCAATACTTAGCAGTAAGCATTGTCTTCAGTTCCTCCCAACGGAGTAGGTAGGCGGTATCGATACCCACGGACTGGGCATAAGAATTCCACCATGAGAGAGCACCATCTTCGAGGGTGCAGGTGGAGTATTTGACTCTGTCCTCTTCCGCACACTTGCTAATGTGGAAGACGGACTCCATTTTCTCGAACCATCTGATCAGTCCGATGGCTCCTTCAGTTCCCTTGAAGTTCAAGGGTTTGCAGCTCAGGAAGTCCTTGTATGAACAAGGCTTGGATTGAGGCCCGTTGGCAGCTGTGTCTTCGCTGCCCGAACTGGGTTGTCGAGTAGCCATAGCTTGAGCCACGCTTTGGGCTATGAGTTGGGCGATTTCAGTTTCACTGAAGGTGAATCGCTTTGGTGGCATCTTGCTGAACAAGATCAAGAAAAGACAATGAGATTCTTGTGTGAAATTCTGATGTATCACATGTGTATATGATGGAATATACGATACAAAGTGATAATTATATTTCATTTAAATAACCAAGTTTGGTACATGACACGAGTTTTCAAAAGATTACATAATACGGGGAGTACAAAAGGTACCGAGAATTGTTACATCCGGTTAGAATAGTAAAAGTCGTACATATATAGATATAGGTTACAAGATGACAGCCACACTAGTTCTAATGCAAGTTGATCCTTTCCATTAGTGTGACGAGTCGATCAACGGTGGCTGCGAGTCTGCTGGTTTGTCGGGCGTTGTCTTCTGCCAATGCTAGTCATTGTACCAGCATTCTTGAGTATTCTTCAGCCTCTTGCAGGCGCTGCTCGCATTGTTCCAACCTGAGTCGCAAAAGTTCAACTTCTATTCCTGATTCCACCACTCGGTCGTGGAGTATGTTCATGTTGTTAACAGTGTTTTCGTGGTCCTCGGAGACTTGGTTGATACGCTCAAGCGCTGTGAGTCTCCAATTTTCATTGGTTTCTTGCAAAGCGACATCCATGGTACGAAGTCGTTGCTCGTGACGGTCCAGCCTAGCGGCCAAGGCCGGCAGAGTGAAGTGGGTAGGATACGGGCCAGCTCGAGGCAACCTGGTGTCCCTCCAAGTTACCCTCGGGTTCTGCGACCCGGATTGAGAGCGTGACGAATTGGGTGGTGTGTTTGCCATTCTGAGAAAAAGCGTTAAAAAGAGTGAGGCCTATCTATGTATATACATATATATTACATAATAGCCTAAGGTGTCTAACACATACATGTTTGGGTCCCGGTTTCTCTCGTGGTCAGAGTCAACTAGTGTATCCTTTTCAGTCATGATTCCTTTCAGATTCCACATCATATTCTTTTAATTATACATATTTGATCAGGCTATGTTAAATTAAACCAACACCACGTAGTCATTGAACCTAATCATACTTAATAAGGAATACTGCCTAACGGTCATAGTCTAGGCCCACTAAATGCAACCTAGTTCACTATAACCTTAGGCTCTGATACCAATCTGTAACACCCCCAAATTTAATGATTCGCGGAAGCATACTTTGGGTGTTACTAATCAATAATCAAAGCACACAGATATATAGCAAACGACTCTATATGCGTCGTTTTAACAAAATATATTAATATTAAAAGGTTTGCAACAGTTTGAACTCATACATAGCTCGCGTTCGTAATATGAGAGATTTAAGTACATAATTAGTTATACAAATCTAATAATGCAATGAAATCTCTGAAGTTTGCATGAAGACTCGAGCTAAGATGCATCCTGATGGGCAGTCCAAATCTACTGCTGAGTACCTATGATACATGCTAAAATGGGTCAGCTAACGCTGGTGAGCTCACAGGTTTGAGTATCAAATAATATTCTATGAACCGCAAGATTTAAGTATTGATTTGCATTCCGCAAATAAAGTTATGGATAATGTATACAACCTTGAGCGCATAGTCTGAGCTTAACTCGAGGGTCGGGTCCCATATAGAGAATTCCGAGCGAGGTGCCTCCACGAGTGCCTAATCTACACTCGTCTTCCCAAATATTAGTACATCCGTTTACCCGGTTAGTGCTTGCTAACCCGGATGAGGAGGGTTAATCCTATATGGTACCATATACTAATATTCACACTACTTTCGTATTACCAGACTATACTGTCGAGGACTTTGGTTTGATTAGTTGAAAACAACTCATGTAGTATATGGAAATATGTACTCGCGTTCATGTGTTAAAAACAAAGCAATGTATCACACCCCTAGTAAAACAGTAAAAAGAGGGGCCATGAGACTCACCTGAGCCTGAAGAGTTTATCTTAATAAACTTAGATTGATTAGCCAAGAGTCGAAGTCCAACGACTTGTAACCTGAGGGTGTCCACGACACGCGATGGTTATAAACATGTGAAGGCATCTAATAAGACTACCTTGTAGTTGTTTGTCCAACTAGAATGTCCAAATGATTACAATTTGGTTGATTGTTTAAGTGTTTGAAAATGTGTACGGCCCGTTGGTGATTGTTTGTAATAGTAATCCCACATTATCTTGATGATTTTGAAGTGTTATACCTAAAAGTAAGTTCCAATGTGTTTTAGAAGTTGTGTCGCATTCGTGTTTGATGTTATACAAATTTAACACGTTGTGTGAAAGTTTAGATGTAACACGATTACTCGGGAATCTAGGGTAAGGGCGAAGCCCGTTAATGACGGGGGTCCGGGGGCAGCGCCCCTGGTAGCGGGGTCCAAGGGGCGGCAGCCCCTGGCGGGGTCCAAGGGGAAGAGCTTGGAAATTTTTTATTTCTACTATATTGCTTTGGTGAAAAACGCATCTGGACTTGAATTTGAGTGAAATGGGGCGTCTAATTTGGGTCTCAAAACTTAGTGTAAAATTAGTTTAAAACCTTCTGTTTATGCGTCACTTATAGCGTCACTTAGGGGCTTGGGCGACACTTGGGAAGTGTCGCTAAAAATAGTAAATCTGAGCATATGCGTCAATTAAGGGAAGTGACGCATGGTAGGGCGTCACTAAGGTAAGTGTCGGTATAAGTGTCGGGTATGGGTCTAGGCGTCACTTAGGAAGTGTCGCTATAAGTGTCGGTTAAAGTTGTTGTGCGTTACTAGTCAAGTGACGGTAGGAGTGTCGGGAAAAAAGGTTTTATGCGGTACTTTGGCAAAATTAGGGTTTCATGCGACACTCAATGCGTCACTTAAGTGACGCACGAAGTGACGCATAGCTGCTGCTGTCTATGCGACACTTAAGTCTGATGACGGATTTTTGAGCCAAAAACGAGTTTTTCTGTTTCCGTTTGGCCTGAAACTTTTACCCAACCCATATTTGGACATTTTAAGCTTAAAGAAACAACTACTTGCTAAAAAACTCTAAAAATCGAGGAGTTGCGGGTTTTGTCGGAAACTTACAATTTGTCGGATGAAAATTCCGAAAAGATGGAAGTGTAGATCGTTGCTTCGTGGTTATTTTCTTCCAAACGAGTGTGAAGATTCGAGGTTGTTTGGAGGTGTTATTTTAGGATTTAGTGAGGTGGTGGTGGTTTGTGATTTAGAGAGAAAAGAGAGGAAGAGAGAGAGAAGAGTAAAGTGAAAATGGGGTGGGGAGGTGGTGACCTCACCCCTTTTGGCAAATTTTTCGTGGGGCCCACCCCATGTGGGTGTATCCCAAACTTGTTCCTCGCGTTTGCGCTCCGTGCGGTGTTCGTTTGCCCGATTGTTTAACCGTTTAATTAATTATTTCGCGCGTTATACACTCGTTTTAAGGCACGAATAATTACCCAATATTTGTACTTAAAATATTTCACCAATTACTTTAATAATTGAGTTATAAAGTATAACTTAACATTGTTTGCGCGTTTAACATTCTAATCGCGTAGGCTTTTAATTGTACGATACGAAACACGTATGAATTATCATCAAAATACTATTTTAGATATAATAGCGTTATTAAATAATGTTATCTTATTTAATAATTTTGTTCACCAACGTCCGTATAAATTGAATCGAATTACATTTGATTTGGGATTGCGTACGATTTACTCAAATCGCATGTTCGTATATATCCATCAATATATATTGAGATACATTAATTAGCCTAACACAGAACTAATTACATGTATTAACAGTTGATTAGGCACTAATCACTAGTCCTAATTTAGCGGGTGTTACAGTTGTGTCGCTAGTAGGTCAGAGTGTGCCTATAAATAGAGTTGTAAGATTTCATTTGAGGGTTGATCAAACCCTAGAGAGTGAGAGAGGCGTGGTCAGAGAGAGAGGCAGAGATATTGAGTTTGTAATCTTGTTCATCAGTTGTTAATACATGCAACAGATTATAGATATTGTGTTTGTTAATTGATTAAACGTTCAATACTTGATTGTTTGGATTCCGCACTTCCAATCGAGTTAACGATCTGATTAGGTCCGACTACAGAGTTCCTACAAGAAAAGTCAGGCCTGCGTGCCATAGAAACAACATCTAGGGCTTCAGCGGGAACACAGACTGATGATGTAAATGAATAGGAAAATAGACAATGTACACAATATACTGTTCATGCGACACAGAGCTTGTGTCGCAAGGGTCACAATAGCGACACAAGTTGTGTCGCTAGTAGGTCAGGGTGTGCCTATAAATAGAGTTGTAAGATTTCATTTGAGGGTTCATCAAACCCTAGAGAGTGAGAGAGGTGTGGCAGAGAGAGAGGCAGAGATATTGAGTTTGTAATCTTGTTCATCATTTGTTAATACATACAACAGATTATAGATATTGTGTTTGTTGATTGATTAAACGTTCAATACTTGATTGTTTGGATTCCGCACTTCCAATCGAGTTAACGATCTGATTAGGTCCGACTACAGGGGTCCTACAAGAAAAGTCAGGCCTGCGTGCCATAGAAACAACATCTAGGGCTTCAGCCGGAACACAGACTGATGATAAATGAATAGTGAAATAGACAATATACACAATATACTGTTCATGCGACACATAGCTTGTGTCGCAAGGGTCACAATAGCGACACAAGTTATGTCCCTAGTAGGTCAGAGTGTGCCTATAAATAGAGTTGTAAGATTTCATTTGAGGGTTGATCAAACTCTAGAGAGTGAGAGAGGCGTGGTCAGAGAGAGAGGCAGAGATATTGAGTTTGTAATCTTGTTCATCAGTTGTTAATACATGCAAAGGATTATAGATATTGTGTTTGTTAATTGATTAAACGTTCAATACTTAATTGTTTGGATTCCGCACTTCCAATCGAGTTAACGATCTGATTAGGTCCGACTACAGGGGTCCTACAAGAAAAGTCAGGCCTGCGTGCCATAGAAACAACATCTAGGGCTTCAGCCGGAACACAGACTGATGATGTTAATGAATAGTGAAATAGACAATATACACAATATACTGTTCATGCGACACAGAGCTTGTGTCGCAAGGGTCACAATAGCGACACAAGTTGTGTCGCTAGTAGGTCAGATTGTGCCTATAAATAGTGTTGTAAGATTTCATTTGAGGGTTGATCAAACCCTAGAGAGTGAGAGAGGCGTGGTCAGAGAGAGAGGCAAAGATATTGAGTTTGTAATCTTGTTCATCAGTTGTTAATACATACAACAGATTATAGATATTGTGTTTGTTGATTGATTAAACGTTCAATACTTGATTATTTGGATTCCGCACTTCCAATCGAGTTAACTATCTGATTAGGTCCGACTACAGGGGTCCTACAAGAAAAGTCAGGCCTGCGTGCCATAGAAACAACATGTTGGGATTCAGCCGGAACACAGACTGATGATGTAAATGAATAGTGAAATAGACAATATACACAATATACTGTTCATGCGACACAGAGCTTGTGTCGCAAGGGTAACAATAGTGACACAAGTTGTGTCGCTAGTCGGTCAGAGTGTGCCTATAAATAGAGTTGTAAGATTTCATTTGAGGGTTGATCAAACCCTAGAGAGTGAGAGAGGCGTGGTCACAGAGAGAGGCAGAGATATTGAGTTTGTAATCTTGTTCATCAGTTGTTAATACATACAACAGATTATAGATGTTGTGTTTGTTGATTGATTAAACGTTCAATACTTGATTATTTGGATTCCGCACTTCCAATCGAGTTAACTATCTGATTAGGTCCGACTACAGGAGTCCTACAAGAAAAGTCAAGCCTGCGTGCCACATAAACAACATGTAGGGATTCAGCCGGAACACAGACTGATGATAAATGAATAGTGAAATAGACAATATACACAATATACTGTTCATGTGACACATAGCTTGTGTCGCAAGGGTCACAATAGCGACACAAGTTATGTCGCTAGTAGGTCAGAGTGTGCCTATAAATAGAGTTGTAAAATTTCATTTGAGGGTTGATCAAACCCTAGAGAGTGAGAGAGGCGTGGTCACAGAGAGAGGCAGAGATATTGAGTTTGTAATCTTGTTCATCAGTTGTTAATACATACAACAGATTATAGATATTGTGTTTGTTGATTGATTAAACATTCAATACTTGATTATTTGGATTCCGCACTTCCAATTGAGTTAACTATCTGATTAGGTCCGACTACAGGGTCCTACAAGAAAAGTCAAGCCTGCGTGCCATAGAAACAACATATAGGGATTCAGCCGGAACAAAGACTGATGATGTTAATGAATAGTGAAATAGACAATATACACAATATAATGTTCATGCGACATAGAGCTTGTGTCGCAAGGGTCACAATAGCGACACAAGTTGTGTCGCTAGTAGGTCAGAGTGTGCCTATAAATAGAGTTGTAAGATTTCATTTGAGGGTTGATCAAACCCTAGAGAGTGAGAGAGGCGTGGTCAGAGAGAGAGGCAAAGATATTGAGTTTGTAATCTTGTTCATCAGTTGTTAATACATACAACAGATTATAGATATTGTGTTTGTTGATTGATTAAAAGTTCAATACTTGATTATTTGGATTCCGCGCTTCCAATCGAGTTAACTATCTGATTAGGTCCGACTACAGGGGTCCTACAAGAAAAGTCAGGCCTGCGTGCCATAGAAACAACATGTTGGGATTCAGCCGGAACACAGACTGATGATGTAAATGAATAGTGAAATAGACAATATACACAATATACTGTTCATGCGACACAGAGCTTGTGTCGCAAGGGTAACAATAGCGACACAAGTTGTGTCGCTAGTAGGTCAGAGTGTGCCTATAAATAGAGTTGTAAGATTTCATTTGAGGGTTGATCAAACCCTAGAGAGTGAGAGAGGCGTGGTCACAGAGAGAGGCAGAGATATTGAGTTTTTAATCTTGTTCATCAGTTGTTAATACATACAACAGATTATAGATGTTGTGTTTGTTGATTGATTAAACGTTCAATACTTGATTATTTGGATTCCGCACTTCCAATCGAGTTAACTATCTGATTAGGTCCGACTACAGGAGTCCTACAAGAAAAGTCAAGCCTGCGTGCCACATAAACAACATGTAGGGATTCAGCCAGAACACAGACTGATGATAAATGAATAGTGAAATAGACAATATACACAATATACTGTTCATGCGACACATAGCTTGTGTCACAAGGGTCACAATAGCGACACAAGTTATGTCGCTAGTAGGTCAGAGTGTGCCTATAAATAGAGTTGTAAGATTTCATTTGAGGGTTGATCAAACCCTAGAGAGTGAGAGAGGCGTGGTCAGAGAGAGAGGCAGAGATATTGAGTTTGTAATCTTGTTCATCAGTTGTTTATACATACAACAGATTATAAATATTATGTTTGTTGATTGATTAAACGTTCAATACTTGATTGTTTGGATTCCGCACTTCCAATCGAGTTAACGATCTGATAGGTCCGACTACAGGGGTCCTACAAGAAAAGTCAGGCCTGCGTGCCATAGAAACAACATCTAGGGCTTCAGCCGGAACACAGACTGATGATGTATATGAATAGTGGAATAGACAATATACACAATATACTGTTCATGCGACACAGAGCTTGTGTCGCAAGGGTCACAATAGCGACACAAGTTGTGTCGCTAGTAGGTCAGAGTGTGCCTATAAATAGTGTTGTAAGATTTCATTTGAGGGTTGATCAAACCCTAGAGAGTGAGAGAGGCATGGTCAGAGAGAGAGGCAAAGATATTGAGTTTGTAATCTTGTTCATCAGTTGTTAATACATACAACAGATTATAGATATTGTGTTTGTTGATTGATTAAACGTTCAATACTTGATTATTTGGATTCCGCGCTTCCGATCGAGTTAACTATCTGATTAGGTCCGACTACAGGGGTCCTACAAGAAAAGTCAGGCCTGCGTGCCATAGAAACAACATGTTGGGATTCAGCCGGAACACAGACTGATGATGTAAATGAATAGTGAAATAGACAATATACACAATATACTGTTCATGCGACACAGAGCTTGTGTCGCAAGGGTAACAATAGTGACACAAGTTGTGTCGCTAGTCGGTCAGAGTGTGCCTATAAATAGAGTTGTAAGATTTCATTTGAGGGTTGATCAAACCCTAGAGAGTGAGAGAGGCGTGGTCACAGAGAGAGGCAGAGATATTGAGTTTGTAATCTTGTTCATCAGTTGTTAATACATACAACTGATTATAGATGTTGTGTTTGTTGATTGATTAAACGTTCAATACTTGATTATTTGGATTCCGCACTTCCAATCGAGTTAACTATCTGATTAGGTCCGACTACAGGAGTCCTACAAGAAAAGTCAAGCCTGCGTGCCACATAAACAACATGTAGGGATTCAGCCGGAACAAAGACTGATGATGTTAATGAATAGTGAAATAGACAATATACATAATATAATGTTCATGCGACACAGAGCTTGTGTCGCAAGGGTCACAATAGCGACACAAGTTGTGTCGCTAGTAGGTCAGAGTGTGCCTATAAATAGAGTTGTAAGATTTCATTTGAGGGTTGATCAAACCCTAGAGAGTGAGAGAGGCGTGGTCAGAGAGAGAGGCAAAGATATTGAGTTTGTAATCTTGTTCATCAGTTGTTAATACATACAACAGATTATAGATATTGTGTTTATTGATTGATTAAAAGTTCAATACTTGATTATTTGGATTCCGCGCTTCCAATCGAGTTAACTATCTGATTAGGTCCGACTACAAGGGTCCTACAAGAAAAGTCAGGCCTGCGTGCCATAGAAACAACATGTTGGGATTCAGCCGGAACACAGACTGATGATGTAAATGAATAGTGAAATAGACAATATACACAATACACTGTTCATGCGACACAGAGCTTGTGTCGCAAGGGTAACAATAGCGACACAAGTTGTGTCGCTAGTAGGTCAGAGTGTGCCTATAAATAGAGTTGTAAGATTTCATTTGAGGGTTGATCAAACCCTAGAGAGTGAGAGAGGCGTGGTCAAAGAGAGAGGCAGAGATATTGAGTTTGTAATCTTGTTCATCAGTTGTTAATACATACAACAGATTATAGATGTTGTGTTTGTTGATTGATTAAACGTTCAATACTTGATTATTTGGATTCCGCACTTCCAATCGAGTTAACTATCTGATTAGGTCCGACTACAGGAGTCCTACAAGAAAAGTCAAGCCTGCGTGCCACATAAACAACATGTAGGGATTCAGCCGGAACACAGACTGATGATAAATGAATAGTGAAATAGACAATATACACAATATACTGTTCATGCGACACATAGCTTGTGTCGCAAGGATCACAATAGCGACACAAGTTATGTCGCTAGTAGGTCAGAGTGTGCCTATAAATAGAGTTGTAAGATTTCATTTGAGGGTTGATCAAACCCTAGAGAGTGAGAGAGGCGTGGTCAGAGAGAGAGGCAGAGATATTGAGTTTGTAATCTTGTTCATCAGTTGTTAATACATACAACAAATTATAGATGTTGTGTTTTTTGATTGATTAAACGTTCAATACTTGATTGTTTGGATTCCGCACTTCCAATCGAGTTAACGATCTGATAGGTCCGACTACAGGGGTCCTACAAGAAAAGTCAGGCCTGCGTGCCATAGAAACAACATCTAGGGCTTCAACCGGAACACAGACTGATGATGTATATGAATAGTGGAATAGACAATATACACAATATACTGTTCATGCGACACAGAGCTTGTGTCGCAAGGGTCACAATAGCGACACAAGTTGTGTCGCTAGTAGGTCAGAGTGTGCCTATAAATAGTGTTGTAAGATTTCATTTGAGGGTTGATCAAACCCTAGAGAGTGAGAGAGGCATGGTCAGAGAGAGAGGCAAAGATATTGAGTTTGTAATCTTGTTCATCAGTTGTTTATACATACAACAGATTATAAATATTATGTTTGTTGATTGATTAAACGTTCAATACTTGATTGTTTGGATTCCGCACTTCCAATCGAGTTAACGATCTGATAGGTCCGACTACAGGGGTCCTACAAGAAAAGTCAGGCCTGCGTGCCATAGAAACAACATCTAGGGATTCAGCCGGAACACAGACTGATGATGTATATGAATAGTGGAATAGACAATATACACAATATACTGTTCATGCGACAAAGAGCTTGTGTCGCAAGGGTCACAATAGCGACACAAGTTGTGTCGCTAGTAGGTCAGAGTGTGCCTATAAATAGAGTTGTAAGATTTCATTTGAGGGTTGATCAAACCCTAGAGAGTGAGAGAGGCGTGGTCAGAGAGAGAGGCACCTATATTTAGTTTGTAATCTTGTTCATCAGTTGTTAATACATGCAACAGATTATAGATATTGTGTTTGTTAATTGATTAAACGTTCAATACTTGATTGTTTGGATTCCGCACTTCCAATCGAGTTAACGATCTGATTAGGTCCGACTACAGGGGTCCTACAAGAAAAGTCAGGCCTGCGTGCCATAGAAACAACATCTAGGGATTCAGCTGGAACACAGACTGATGATGTAAATGAATAGTGAAATAGACAATATAAACAATATACTGTTCATGTGACACTGAGCTTGTGTCGCAAGGGTCACAATAGCGACACAAGTTGTGTCGCTAGTAGGTCAGAGTGTGCCTATAAATAGAGTTGTAAGATTTCATTTGAGGGTTGATCAAACCCTAGAGAGTGAGAGAGGCGTGGTCAGAGAGAGAGGCAAAGATATTGAGTTGGTAATCTTGTTCTTCAATTGTTAATACATACAACAGATTATAGATATTGTGTTTGTTGATTGATTAAACGTTCAATACTTGATTATTTGGATTCCGCGCTTCCAATCAAGTTAACTATCTGATTAGGTCTGACTACAGGGGTCCTACAAGAAAAGTCAGGCCTGCGTGCCATAGAAACAACATGTAGGGATTCAGCCGGAACACAGACTGATGATGTAAATGAATAGTGAAATAGACAATATACACAATATACTGTTCATGTGACACAGAGCTTGTGTCGCAAGGGTAACAATAGCGACACAAGTTGTGTCGCTAGTAGGTCAGAGTGTGCCTATAAATAGAGTTGTAAGATTTCATTTGAGGGTTGATCAAACCCTAGAGAGTGAGAGAGGCGTGGTTACAGAGAGAGGCAGAGATATTGAGTTTGTAATCTTGTTCATCAGTTGTTTATACATACAACAGATTATAAATATTATGTTTGTTGATTGATTAAACGTTCAATACTTGATTGTTTGGATTCCGCACTTCCAATCGAGTTAACGATCTGATAGGTCCGACTACAGGGGTCCTACAAGAAAAGTCAGGCCTGCGTGCCATAGAAACAACATCCAGGGATTCAGCCGGAACACAGACTGATGATGTATATGAATAGTGGAATAGACAATATACACAATATACTGTTCATGCGACACAGAGCTTGTGTCGCAAGGGTCACAATAGCGACACAAGTTGTGTCGCTAGTAGGTCAGAGTGTGCCTATAAATAGAGTTGTAAGATTTCATTTGAGGGTTGATCAAACCCTAGAGAGTGAGAGAGGCGTGGTCAGAGAGAGAGGCACATATATTAAGTTTGTAATCTTGTTCATCAGTTGTTAATACATGCAACAGATTATAGATATTGTGTTTGTTAATTGATTAAACGTTCAATACTTGATTGTTTGGATTTCGCACTTCCAATCGAGTTAACGATCTGATTAGGTCCGACTACAGGGGTCCTACAAGAAAAGTCAGGCCTGCGTGCCATAGAAACAACATCTAGGGATTCAGCTGGAACACAGACTGATGATGTAAATGAATAGTGAAATAGACAATATAAACAATATACTGTTCATGTGACACTGAGCTTGTGTCGCAAGGGTCACAATAGCGACACAAGTTGTGTCGCTAGTAGGTCAGAGTGTGCCTATAAATAGAGTTGTAAGATTTCATTTGAGGGTTGATCAAACCCTAGAGAGTGAGAGAGGCGTGGTCAGAGAGAGAGGCAAAGATATTGAGTTGGTAATCTTGTTCTTCAATTGTTAATACATACAACAGATTATAGATATTGTGTTTGTTGATTGATTAAACGTTCAATACTTGATTATTTGGATTCCGCGCTTCCAATCAAGTTAACTATCTGATTAGGTCCGACTACAGGGGTCCTACAAGAAAAGTCAGGCCTGCGTGCCATAGAAACAACATGTAGGGATTCAGCCGGAACACAGACTGATGATGTAAATGAATAGTGAAATAGACAATATACACAATATACTGTTCATGTGACACAGAGCTTGTGTCGCAAGGGTAACAATAGCGACACAAGTTGTGTCGCTAGTAGGTCAGAGTGTGCCTATAAATAGAGTTGTAAGATTTCATTTGAGGGTTGATCAAACCCTAGAGAGTGAGAGAGGCGTGGTTACAGAGAGAGGCATAGATATTGAGTTTGTAATCTTGTTCATCAGTTGTTTATACATACAACAGATTATAAATATTATGTTTGTTGATTGATTAAACGTTCAATACTTGATTGTTTGGATTCCGCACTTCCAATCGAGTTAACGATCTGATAGGTCCGACTACAGGGGTCCTACAAGAAAAGTCAGGCCTGCGTGCCATAGAAACAACATCCAGGGATTCAGCCGGAACACAGACTGATGATGTATATGAATAGTGGAATAGACAATATACACAATATAATGTTCATGCGACACAGAGCTTGTGTCGCAAGGGTCACAATAGCGACACAAGTTGTGTCGCTAGTAGGTCAGAGTGTGCCTATAAATAGAGTTGTAAGATTTCATTTGAGGGTTGATCAAACCCTAGAGAGTGAGAGAGGCGTGGTCAGAGAGAGAGGCAAAGATATTGAGTTTGTAATCTTGTTCATCAGTTGTTAATACATACAACAGATTATAGATATTGTGTTTCTTGATTGATTAAACGTTCAATACTTGATTATTTGGATTCCGCGCTTCCAATCGAGTTAACTATCTGATTAGGTCCGACTACAGGGGTCCTACAAGAAAAGTCAGGCCTGCGTGCCATAGAAACAACATGTTGGGATTCAGCCGGAACACAGACTGATGATGTAAATGAATAGTGAAATAGACAATATACACAATACACTGTTCATGCGACACAGAGCTTGTGTCGCAAGGGTAACAATAGCGACACAAGTTGTGTCGCTAGTAGGTCAGAGTGTGCCTATAAATAGAGTTGTAAGATTTCATTTGAGGGTTGATCAAACCCTAGAGAGTGAGAGAGGCGTGGTCACAGAGAGAGGCGGAGATATTGAGTTTGTAATCTTGTTCATCAGTTGTTAATATATACAACAGATTATAGATGTTGTGTTTGTTGATTGATTAAACGTTCAATACTTGATTATTTGGATTCCGCACTTCCAATCGAGTTAACTATCTGATTAGGTCCGACTACAGGAGTCCTACAAGAAAAGTCAAGCCTGCGTGCCACATAAACAACATGTAGGGATTCAGCCGGAACACAGACTGATGATAAATGAATAGTGAAATAGACAATATACACAATATACTGTTCATGCGACACATAGCTTGTGTCACAAGGGTCACAATAGCGACACAAGTTATGTCGCTAGTAGGTCAGAGTGTGCCTATAAATAGAGTTGTAAGATTTCATTTGAGGGTTGATCAAACCCTAGAGAGTGAGAGAGGCGTGGTCAGAGAGAGAGGCAGAGATATTGAGTTTGTAATCTTGTTCATCAGTTGTTTATACATACAACAGATTATAAATATTATGTTTGTTGATTGATTAAACGTTCAATACTTGATTGTTTGGATTCCGCACTTCCAATCGAGTTAACGATCTGATAGGTCCGACTACAGGGGTCCTACAAGAAAAGTCAGGCCTGCGTGCCATAGAAACAACATCTAGGGATTCAACCGGAACACAGACTGATGATGTATATGAATAGTGGAATAGACAATATACACAATATACTGTTCATGCGACACAGAGCTTGTGTCGCAAGGGTCACAATAGCGACACAAGTTGTGTCGCTAGTAGGTCAGAGTGTGCCTATAAATAGAGTTGTAAGATTTCATTTGAGGGTTGATCAAACCCTAGAGAGTGAGAGAGGCGTGGTCAGAGAGAGAGGCAAAGATATTGAGTTTGTAATCTTGTTCATCAGTTGTTAATACATACAACAGATTATAGATATTGTGTTTGTTGATTGATTAAAAGTTCAATACTTGATTATTTGGATTCCGCGCTTCCAATCGAGTTAACTATCTGATTAGGTCCGACTACAGGGGTCCTACAAGAAAAGTCAGGCCTGCGTGCGATAGAAACAACATGTTGGGATTCAGCCGGAACACAGACTGATGATGTAAATGAATAGTGAAATAGACAATATACACAATACACTGTTCATGCGACACAGAGCTTGTGTCGCAAGGGTAACAATAGCGACACAAGTTGTGTCGCTAGTAGGTCAGAGTGTGCTTATAAATAGAGTTGTAAGATTTCATTTGAGGGTTGATCAAACCCTAGAGAGTGAGAGAGGCGTGGTCACAGAGAGAGGCGGAGATATTGAGTTTGTAATCTTGTTCATCAGTTGTTAATACATACAACAGATTATAGATGTTGTGTTTGTTGATTGATTAAACGTTCAATACTTGATTATTTGGATTCCGCACTTCCAATCGAGTTAACTATCTGATTAGGTCCGACTACAGGAGTCCTACAAGAAAAGTCAAGCCTGCGTGCCACATAAACAACATGTAGGGATTCAGCCGGAACACAGACTGATGATAAATGAATAGTGAAATAGACAATATACACAATATACTGTTCATGCGACACATAGCTTGTGTCACAAGGGTCACAATAGCGACACAAGTTATGTCGCTAGTAGGTCAGAGTGTGCCTATAAATAGAGTTGTAAGATTTCATTTGAGGGTTGATCAAACCCTAGAGAGTGAGAGAGGCGTGGTCAGAGAGAGAGGCAGAGATATTGAGTTTGTAATCTTGTTCATCAGTTGTTTATACATACAACAGATTATAAATATTATGTTTGTTGATTGATTAAACGTTCAATACTTGATTGTTTGGATTCCGCACTTCCAATCGAGTTAACGATCTGATAGGTCCGACTACAGGGGTCCTACAAGAAAAGTCAGGCCTGCGTGCCATAGAAACAACATCTAGGGATTCAGCCGGAACACAGACTGATGATGTATATGAATAGTGGAATAGACAATATACACAATATACTGTTCATGCGACACAGAGCTTGTGTCGCAAGGGTCACAATAGCGACACAAGTTGTGTCGCTAGTAGGTCAGAGTGTGCCTATAAATAGAGTTGTAAGATTTCATTTGAGGGTTGATCAAACCCTAGAGAGTGAGAGAGGCGTGGTCAGAGAGAGAGGCACATATATTTAGTTTGTAATCTTGTTCATCAGTTGTTAATACATGCAACAGATTATAGATATTGTGTTTGTTAATTGATTAAACGTTCAATACTTGATTGTTTGGATTCCGCACTTCCAATCGAGTTAACGATCTGATTAGGTCCGACTACAGGGGTCCTACAAGAAAAGTCAGGCCTGCATGCCATAGAAACAACATCTAGGGATTCAGCTGGAACACAGACTGATGATGTAAATGAATAGTGAAATAGACAATATAAACAATATACTGTTCATGTGACACTGAGCTTGTGTCGCAAGGGTCACAATAGCGACACAAGTTGTGTCGCTAGTAGGTCAGAGTGTGCCTTTAAATAGAGTTGTAAGATTTCATTTGAGGGTTGATCAAACCCTAGAGAGTGAGAGAGGCGTGGTCAGAGAGAGAGGCAAAGATATTGAGTTTGTAATCTTGTTCTTCAGTTGTTAATACATACAACAGATTATAGATATTGTGTTTGTTGATTGATTAAACGTTCAATACTTGATTATTTGGATTCCGCGCTTCCAATCAAGTTAACTATCTGATTAGGTCCGACTACAGGGGTCCTACAAGAAAAGTCAGGCCTGCGTGCCATAGAAACAACATGTAGGGATTCAGCCGGAACACAGACTGATGATGTAAATGAATAGTGAAATAGACAATATACACAATATACTGTTCATGTGACACAGAGCTTGTGTCGCAAGGGTAACAATAGCGACACAAGTTGTGTCGCTAGTAGGTCAGAGTGTGCCTATAAATAGAGTTGTAAGATTTCATTTGAGGGTTGATCAAACCCTAGAGAGTGAGAGAGGCGTGGTTACAGAGAGAGGCAGAGATATTGAGTTTGTAATCTTGTTCATCAGTTGTTTATACATACAACAGATTATAAATATTATGTTTGTTGATTGATTAAACGTTCAATACTTGATTGTTTGGATTCCGCACTTCCAATCGAGTTAACGATCTGATAGGTCCGACTACAGGGGTCCTACAAGAAAAGTCAGGCCTGCGTGCCATAGAAACAACATCTAGGGCTTCAGCCGGAACACAGACTGATGATGTAAATGAATAGTGAAATAGACAACATACACAATATACTGGTCATGCGACACAGAGCTTGTGTCGTAAGGGTCACAATAGCGACACAAGCTGTGTCGCTAGTAGGTCAGAGGGTTCCTATAAATAGAGTTGTAAGATTTCATTTGAGGGTTGATCAAACCCTAGAGAGTGAGAGAGGCGTGGTCAGAAAGAGAGGCACAGATATTGAGTTTGTAATCTTGTTCATCAGTTGTTAATAGATGCAACAGATTATAGATATTGTGTTTGTTAATTGATTAAACGTTCAATACTTGATTGTTTGGATTCCGCACTTCCAATCGAGTTAACGATCTGATTAGGTCCGACTACAGGGGTCCTACAAGAAAAGTCAGACCTGCGTGCCAAAGAAACATGTAGGGATTCAGCCGGAACACAGACTGATGATGTAAATGAATAGTGAAATAGACAATATACACAATATACTATTCATGCGACACAGAGCTTGTGTCGCAAGGGTAACAATAGCGACACAAGTTGTGTCTCTAGTAGGTCAGAGTGTGCCTATAAATAGAGTTGTAAGATTTCATTTGAGGGTTGATCAAACCCTAGAGAGTGAGAGAGGCGTGGTCACAGAGAGAGGCAGAGATATTGAGTTTGTAATCTTGTTCATCAGTTGTTAATACATACAACAGATTATAGATGTTGTGTTTGTTGATTGATTAAACGTTCAATACTTGATTATTTGGATTCCGCACTTCCAATCGAGTTAACTATCTTATTAGGTCTGACTACAGGAGTCCTACAAGAAAAGTCAAGCCTGCGTGCCACATAAACAACATGTAGGGATTCAGCCGGAACACAGACTGATGATAAATGAATAGTGAAATAGACAATATACACAATATACTGTTCATGCGACACATAGCTTGTGTCACAAGGGTCACAATAGCGATACAAGTTGTGTCGCTAGTAGGTCAGAGTGTGCCTATAAATAGAGTTGTAAGATTTCATTTGAGGGTTGATCAAACCCTAGAGAGTGAGAGAGGCGTGGTCAGAGAGAGAGGCAAAGATATTGAGTTTGTAATCTTGTTCATCAGTTGTTAATACATACAACAGATTATAGATATTGTGTTTCTTGATTGATTAAACGTTCAATACTTGATTATTTGGATTCCGCGCTTCCAATCGAGTTAACTATCTGATTAGGTCCGACTACAGGGGTCCTACAAGAAAAGTCAGGCCTGCGTGCCATAGAAACAACATGTAGGGATTCAGCCGGAACACAGACTGCTGATGTAAATGAATAGTGAAATAGACAATATACACAATATACTGTTCATGCGACACAGAGCTTGTGTCGCAAGGGTAACAATAGCGACACAAGTTGTGTCGCTAGTAGGTCAGAGTGTGCCTATAAATAGAGTTGTAAGATTTCATTTGAGGGTTGATCAAACCCTAGAGAGTGAGAGAGGCGTGGTCATAGAGAGAGGTAGAGATATTGAGTTTGTAATCTTGTTCATCAGTTGTTTATACATACAACAGATTATAAATATTATGTTTGTTGATTGATTAAACGTTCAATACTTGATTGTTTGGATTCCGCACTTCCAATCGAGTTAACGATCTGATAGGTCCGACTACAGGGGTCCTACAAGAAAAGTCAGGCCTGTGTGCCATAGAAACAACATCTAGGGCTTCAGCCGGAACACAGACTAATGATGTAAATGAATAGTGAAATAGACAACATACACAATATACTGTTCATGCGACACAGAGCTTGTGTCGCAAGGGTCACAATAGCGACACAAGCTGTGTCGCTAGTAGGTCAGAGGGTTCCTATAAATAGAGTTGTAAGATTTCATTTGAGGGTTGATCAAACCCTAGAGAGTGAGAGAGGCGTGGTCAGAGAGAGAGGCACAGATATTGAGTTTGTAATCTTGTTCATCAGTTGTTAATAGATGCAACAGATTATAGATATTGTGTTTGTTAATTGATTAAACGTTCAATACTTGATTGTTTGGATTCCGCACTTCCAATCGAGTTAACGATCTGATTAGGTCCGACTACAGGGGTCCTACAAGAAAAGTCAGGCCTGCGTGCCATAGAAACATGTAGGGATTCAGCCGGAACACAGACTGATGATGTAAATGAATAGTGAAATAGACAATATACACAATATACTGTTCATGCGACACAGAGCTTGTGTCGCAAGGGTAACAATAGCGACACAAGTTGTGTCGCTAGTAGGTCAGAGTGTGCCTATAAATAGAGTTGTAAGATTTCATTTGAGGGTTGATCAAACCCTAGAGAGTGAGAGAGGCGTGGTTACAGAGAGAGGCAGAGATATTGAGTTTGTAATCTTGTTCATCAGTTGTTTATACATACAACAGATTATAAATATTATGTTTGTTGATTGATTAAACGTTCAATACTTGATTGTTTGGATTCCGCACTTCCAATCGAGTTAACGATCTGATAGGTCCGACTACAGGGGTCCTACAAGAAAAGTCAGGCCTGTGTGCCATAGAAACAACATCTAGGGCTTCAGCCGGAACACAGACTGATGATGTAAATGAATAGTGAAATAGACAACATACACAATATACTGTTCATGCGACACAGAGCTTGTGTCGCAAGGGTCACAATAGCGACACAAGCTGTGTCGCTAGTAGGTCAGAGGGTTCCTATAAATAGAGTTGTAAGATTTCATTTGAGGGTTGATCAAACCCTAGAGAGTGAGAGAGGCGTGGTCAGAGAGAGAGGCACAGATATTGAGTTTGTAATCTTGTTCATCAGTTGTTAATAGATGCAACAGATTATAGATATTGTGTTTGTTAATTGATTAAACGTTCAATACTTGATTGTTTGGATTCCGCACTTCCAATCGAGTTAACGATCTGATTAGGTCCGACTACAGGGGTCCTACAAGAAAAGTCAGGCCTGCGTGCCATAGAAACATGTAGGGATTCAGCCGGAACACAGACTGATGATGTAAATGAATAGTGAAATAGACAATATACACAATATACTGTTCATGCGACACAGAGCTTGTGTCGCAAGGGTAACAATAGCGACACAAGTTGTGTCTCTAGTAGGTCAGAGTGTGCCTATAAATAGAGTTGTAAGATTTCATTTGAGGGTTGATCAAACCCTAGAGAGTGAGAGAGGCGTGGTCACAGAGAGAGGCAGAGATATTGAGTTTGTAATCTTGTTCATCAGTTGTTAATACATACAACAGATTATAGATGTTGTGTTTGTTGATTGATTAAACGTTCAATACTTGATTATTTGGATTCCGCACTTCCAATCGAGTTAACTATCTTATTAGGTCTGACTACAGGAGTCCTACAAGAAAAGCAAGCCTGCGTGCCACATAAACAACATGTAGGGATTCAGCCGGAACACAGACTGATGATAAATGAATAGTGAAATAGACAATATACACAATATACTGTTCATGCGACACATAGCTTGTGTCACAAGGGTCACAATAGCGATACAAGTTATGTCGCTAGTAGGTCAGAGTGTGCCTATAAATAGAGTTGTAAGATTTCATTTGAGGGTTGATCAAACCCTAGAGAGTGAGAGAGGCGTGGTCAGAGAGAGAGGCAAAGATATTGAGTTTGTAATCTTGTTCATCAGTTGTTAATACATACAACAGATGATAGATATTGTGTTTGTTGATTGATTAAACGTTCAATACTTGATTATTTGGATTCCGCGCTTCCAATCGAGTTAACTATCTGATTAGGTCCGACTACAGGGGTCCTACAAGAAAAGTCAGGCCTGCGTGCCATAGAAACAACATGTAGGGATTCAGCCGGAACACAGACTGATGATGTAAATGAATAGTGAAATAGACAATATACACAATATACTGTTCATGCGACACAGAGCTTGTGTCGCAAGGGTAACAATAGCGACACAAGTTGTGTCGCTAGTAGGTCAGAGTGTGCCTATAAATAGAGTTGTAAGATTTCATTTGAGGGTTGATCAAACCCTAGAGAGTGAGAGAGGCGTGGTCACAGAGAGAGGCAGAGATATTGAGTTTGTAATCTTGTTCATCAGTTGTTAATACATACAACAGATTATAGATGTTGTGTTTGTTGATTGATTAAACGTTCAATACTTGATTATTTGGATTCCGCACTTCCAATCGAGTTAACTATCTTATTAGGTCCGACTACAGGAGTCCTACAAGAAAAGTCAAGCCTGCGTGCCACATAAACAACATGTAGGGATTCAGCCGGAACACAGACTGATGATAAATGAATAGTGAAATAGACATTATACACAATATACTGTTCATGCGACACATAGCTTGTGTCACAAGGGTCACAATAGCGACACAAGTTATGTCGCTAGTAGGTCAGAGTGTGCCTATAAATAGAGTTGTAAGATTTCATTTGAGGGTTGATCAAACCCTAGAGAGTGAGAGAGGCGTGGTCAGAGAGAGAGGCAGAGATATTGAGTTTGTAATCTTGTTCATTAGTTGTTTATACATACAACAGATTATAAATATTATGTTTGTTGATTGATTAAACGTTCAATACTTGATTGTTTGGATTCCGCACTTCCAATCGAGTTAACGATCTGATAGGTCCGACTACAGGGGTCCTACAAGAAAAGTCAGGCCTGCGTGCCATAGAAACAACATCCAGGGATTCAGCCGGAACACAGACTGATGATGTATATGAATAGTGGAATAGACAATATACACAATATACTGTTCATGCGACACAGAGCTTGTGTCGCAAGGGTCACAATAGCGACACAAGTTGTGTCGCTAGTAGGTCAGAGTGTGCCTATAAATAGAGTTGTAAGATTTCATTTGAGGGTTGATCAAACCCTAGAGAGTGAGAGAGGCGTGGTCAGAGAGAGAGGCACATATATTGAGTTTGTAATCGTGTTCATCAGTTGTTAATACATGCAACAGATTATAGATATTGTGTTTGTTAATTGATTAAACGTTCAATACTTGATTGTTTGGATTCCGCACTTCCAATCGAGTTAACGATCTGATTAGGTCCGACTACAGGGGTCCTACAAGAAAAGTCAGGCCTGCGTGCCATAGAAACAACATGTAGGGATTCAGCTGGAACACAGACTGATGATGTAAATGAATAGTGAAATAGACAATATAAACAATATACTGTTCATGTGACACTGAGCTTGTGTCGCAAGGGTCACAATAGCGACACAAGTTGTGTCGCTAGTAGGTCAGAGTGTGCCTATAAATAGAGTTGTAAGATTTCATTTGAGGGTTGATCAAACCCTAGAGAGTGAGAGAGGCGTGGTCAGAGAGAGAGGCAAAGATATTGAGTTTGTAATCTTGTTCATCAGTTGTTAATACATACAACAGATTATAGATATTGTGTTTCTTGATTGATTAAACGTTCAATACTTGATTATTTGGATTCCGCGCTTCCAATCGAGTTAACTATCTGATTAGGTCCGACTACAGGGGTCCTACAAGAAAAGTCAGGCCTGCGTGCCATAGAAACAACATGTAGGGATTCAGCCGGAACACAGACTGATGATGTAAATGAATAGTGAAATAGACAATATACACAATATACTGTTCATGCGACACAGAGCTTGTGTCGCAAGGGTAACAATAGCGACACAAGTTGTGTCGCTAGTAGGTCAGAGTGTGCCTATAAATAGAGTTGTAAGATTTCATTTGAGGGTTGATCAAACCCTAGAGAGTGAGAGAGGCGTGGTCATAGAGAGAGGTAGAGATATTGAGTTTGTAATCTTGTTCATCGGTTGTTTATACATACAACAGATTATAAATATTATGTTTGTTGATTGATTAAACGTTCAATACTTGATTGTTTGGATTCCGCACTTCCAATCGAGTTAACGATCTGATAGGTCCGACTACAGGGGTCCTACAAGAAAAGTCAGGCCTGCGTGCCATAGAAACAACATCTAGGGATTCAGCCGGAACACAGACTGATCATGTATATGAATAGTGGAATAGACAATATACATAATATACTGTTCATGCGACACAGAGCTTGTGTCGCAAGGGTCACAATAGCGACACAAGTTGTGTCGCTAGTAGGTCAGAGTGTGCCTATAAATAGAGTTGTAAGATTTCATTTGAGGGTTGATCAAACCCTAGAGAGTGAGAGAGGCGTGGTCACAGAGAGAGGCAGAGATATTGAGTTTGTAATCTTGTTCATCAGTTGTTAATACATACAACAGATTATAGATCTTGTGTTTGTTGATTGATTAAACGTTCAATACTTGATTATTTGGATTCCGCACTTCCAATCGAGTTAACTATCTTATTAGGTCCGACTACAGGAGTCCTACAAGAAAAGTCAAGCCTGCGTGCCACATAAACAACATGTAGGGATTCAGCCGGAACACAGACTGATGATAAATGAATAGTGAAATAGACAATATACACAATATACTGTTCATGCGACACATAGCTTGTGTCACAAGGGTCACAATAGCGACACAAGTTATGTCGCTAGTAGGTCAGAGTGTGCCTATAAATAGAGTTGTAAGATTTCATTTGAGGGTTGATCAAACCCTAGAGAGTGAGAGAGGCGTGGTCAGAGAGAGAGGCAGAGATATTGAGTTTGTAATCTTGTTCATTAGTTGTTTATACATACAACAGATTATAAATATTATGTTTGTTGATTGATTAAACGTTCAATACTTGATTGTTTGGATTCCGCACTTCCAATCGAGTTAACGATCTGATAGGTCCGACTACAGGGGTCCTACAAGAAAAGTCAGGCCTGCGTGCCATAGAAACAACATCCAGGGATTCAGCCGGAACACAGACTGATGATGTATATGAATAGTGGAATAGACAATATACACAATATACTGTTCATGCGACACAGAGCTTGTGTCGCAAGGGTCACAATAGCGACACAAGTTGTGTCGCTAGTAGGTCAGAGTGTGCCTATAAATAGAGTTGTAAGATTTCATTTGAGGGTTGATCAAACCCTAGAGAGTGAGAGAGGCGTGGTCAGAGAGAGAGGCACATATATTGAGTTTGTAATCGTGTTCATCAGTTGTTAATACATGCAACAGATTATAGATATTGTGTTTGTTAATTGATTAAACGTTCAATACTTGATTGTTTGGATTCCGCACTTCCAATCGAGTTAACGATCTGATTAGGTCCGACTGCAGGGGTCCTACAAGAAAAGTCAGGCCTGCGTGCCATAGAAACAACATGTAGGGATTCAGCTGGAACACAGACTGATGATGTAAATGAATAGTGAAATAGACAATATAAACAATATACTGTTCATGTGACACTGAGCTTGTGTCGCAAGGGTCACAATAGCGACACAAGTTGTGTCGCTAGTAGGTCAGAGTGTGCCTATAAATAGAGTTGTAAGATTTCATTTGAGGGTTGATCAAACCCTAGAGAGTGAGAGAGGCGTGGTCAGAGAGAGAGGCAAAGATATTGAGTTTGTAATCTTGTTCATCAGTTGTTATTACATACAACAGATTATAGATATTGTGTTTCTTGATTGATTAAACGTTCAATACTTGATTATTTGGATTCCGCGCTTCCAATCGAGTTAACTATCTGATTAGGTCCGACTACAGGGGTCCTACAAGAAAAGTCAGGCCTGCGTGCCATAGAAACAACATGTAGGGATTCAGCCGGAACACAGACTGATGATGTAAATGAATAGTGAAATAGACAATATACACAATATACTGTTCATGCGACACAGAGCTTGTGTCGCAAGGGTAACAATAGCGAAACAAGTTGTGTCGCTAGTAGGTCAGAGTGTGCCTATAAATAGAGTTGTAAGATTTCATTTGAGGGTTGATCAAACCCTAGAGAGTGAGAGAGGCGTGGTCATAGAGAGAGGTAGAGATATTGAGTTTGTAATCTTGTTCATCGGTTGTTTATACATACAACAGATTATAAATATTATGTTTGTTGATTGATTAAACGTTCAATACTTGATTGTTTGGATTCCGCACTTCCAATCGAGTTAACGATCTGATAGGTCCGACTACAGGGGTCCTACAAGAAAAGTCAGGCCTGCGTGCCATAGAAACAACATCTAGGGATTCAGCCGGAACACAGACTGATCATGTATATGAATAGTGGAATAGACAATATACATAATATACTGTTCATGCGACACAGAGCTTGTGTCGCAAGGGTCACAATAGCGACACAAGTTGTGTCGCTAGTAGGTCAGAGTGTGCCTATAAATAGAGTTGTAAGATTTCATTTGAGGGTTGATCAAACCCTAGAGAGTGAGAGAGGCGTGGTCAGAGAGAGAGGCACATATATTGAGTTTGTAATCTTGTTCATCAGTTGTTAATACATGCAACAGATTATAGATATTGTGTTTGTTAATTGATTAAACGTTCAATACTTGATTGTTTGGATTCCGCACTTCCAATCAATTTAACGATCTGATTAGGTCCGACTACAGGGGTCCTACAAGAAAAGTCAGGCCTGCGTGCCATAGAAACAACATCTAGGGATTCAGCTGGAACACAGACTGATGATGTAAATGAATAGTGAAATAGACAATATAAACAATATACTATTCATGTGACACTGAGCTTGTGTCGCAAGGTTCACAATAGCGACACAAGTTGTGTCGCTAGTAGGTCAGAGTGTGCCTATAAATAGAGTTGTAAGATTTCATTTGAGGGTTGATCAAACCCTAGAGAGTGAGAGAGGCGTGGTCAGAGAGAGAGGCAAAGATATTGAATTTGTAATCTTGTTCATCAGTTGTTAATACATACAACAGATTATAGATATTGTGTTTGTTGATTGATTAAACGTTCAATACTTGATTATTTGGATTCCGCGCTTCCAATCGAGTTAACTATCTGATTAGGTCCGACTACAGGGGTCCTACAAGAAAAGTCAGGCCTGCGTGCCATAGAAACAACATCTAGGGATTCAGCCGGAACACAGACTGATGATGTAAATGAATAGTGAAATAGACAATATACACAATATACTGTTCATGCGACACAGAGTTTGTGTCGCAAGGGTAACAATAGCGACACAAGTTGTGTCGCTAATAGGTCAGAGTGTGCCTATAAATAGAGTTGTAAGATTTCATTTGAGGGTTGATCAAACCCTAAAGAGTGAGAGAGGCGTGGTCAGAGAGAGAGGCAGAGATATTGAGTTTGTAATCTTGTTCATCAGTTGTTTATACATACAACAGATTATCAATATTATGTTTGTTGATTGATTAAACGTTCAATACTTGATTGTTTGGATTCCGCACTTCCAATCGAGTAAACGATCTGATAGGTCCGACTACAGGGGTCCTACAAGAAAAGTCAGGCCTGCGTGCCATAGAAACAACATCTAGGGATTCAGCCGGAACACAGACTGATGATGTAAATGAATAGTGAAATAGACAATATACACAATATACTGTTCATGCAACACAGAGCTTGTGTCGCAAGGGAAACAATAGCGACACAAGTTGTGTCGCTAGTAGGTCAGAGTGTGCCTATAAATAGAGTTGTAAGATTTCATTTGAGGGTTGATCAAACCCTAGAGAGTGAGAGAGGCGTGGTCAGAGAGAGAGGCAAAGATATTGAGTTTGTAATCTTGTTCATCAGTTGTTAATACATACACCAGATTATAGATATTGTGTTTGTTGATTGATTAAACGTTCAATACTTGATTATTTGGATTCCGCGCTTCCAATCTAGTTAACTATCTGATTAGGTCCGACTACAGGGGTCCTACAAGAAAAGTCAGGCCTGCGTGCCATAGAAACAACATGTAGGGATTCAGCCAGAACACAGACTGATGATGTCAATGAATAGTGAAATAGAAAATATACACAATATACTGTTCATGCGACACAGAGCTTGTGTCGCAAGGGTAACAATAGCGACACAAGTTGTGTCGCTAGTAGGTCAGAGTGTGCCTATAAATAGAGTTGTAAGATTTCATTTGAGGGTTGATCAAACCCTAGAGAGTGAGAGAGGCGTGGTCACAGAGAGAGGCAGAGATATTGAGTTTGTAATCTTGTTCATCAGTTGTTTATACATACAACAGATTATAAATATTATGTTTGTTGATTGATTAAACGTTCAATACTTGATTGTTTGGATTCCGCACTTCCAATCGAGTTAACGATCTGATAGGTCCGACTACAGGGGTCCTACAAGAAATGTCAGGCCTGCGTGCCATAGAAACAACATCTAGGGATTCAGCCGGAACACAGACTGATGATGTATACGAATAGTGGAATAGACAATATACACAATATACTGTTCATGCGACACAGAGCTTGTGTCGCAAGGGTCACAATAGCGACACTAGTTGTGTCGCTAGTAGGTCAGAGTGTGCCTATAAATAGAGTTGTAAGATTTCATTTGAGGGTTGATCAAACCCTAGAGAGTGAGAGAGGCGTGGTCACAGAGAGAGGCAGAGATATTGAGTTTGTATTCTTGTTCATCAGTTGTTAATACATACAACAGATTATAGATGTTGTGTTTGTTGATTGATTAAACGTTCAATACTTGATTATTTGGATTCCGCACTTCCAATCGAGTTTACTATCTGATTAGGTCCGACTACAGGAGTCCTACAAGAAAAGTCAAGCCTGCGTGCCACATAAACAACATGTAGGGATTCAGCCGGAACACAGACTGATGATAAATGAATAGTGCAATAAACAATATACACAATATACTGTTCATGCGACACATAGCTTGTGTCACAAGGGTCACAATAGCGACACAAGTTATGTCGCTAGTAGGTCAGAGTGTGCCTATAAATAGAGTTGTAAGATTTCATTTGAGGGTTGATCAAACCCTAGAGAGTGAGAGAGGCGTGGTCAGAGAGAGAGGCAAAGATATTGAGTTTGTAATCTTGTTCATCAGTTGTTAATACATACAACAGATTATAGATATTGTGTTTGTTGATTGAGTAAACGTTCAATACTTGATTATTTGGATTCCGGCTTCCAATCGAGTTAACTATCTGATTAGGTCCGACTACAGGGGTCCTACAAGAAAAGTCAGGCCTGCGTGCCATAGAAACAACATGTAGGGATTCAGCCGGAACACAGACTGATGATGTCAATGAATAGTGAAATAGACAATATACACAATATACTGTTCATGCGACACAGAGCTTGTGTCGCAAGGGTAACAATAGCGACACAAGTTGTGTCGCTAGTAGGTTAGAGTGTGCCTATAAATAGAGTTGCAATATTTCATTTGAGGGTTGATCAAACCCTAGAGAATGAGAGAGGAGTGGTCACAGAGAGAGGCTGAGATATTGAGTTTGTAATCTTGTTCATCAGTTGTTTATACATACAACAGATTATAAATATTATGTTTGTTGATTGATTAAACGTTCAATACTTGATTGTTAGGATTCCGCACTTCCAATCTAGTTAACGATCTGATAGGTCCGACTACAGGGGTCCTACAAGAAAAGTCAGGCCTGCGTGCCATAGAAACAACATCTAGGGATTCAACCGGAACACAGACTGATGATGTATATGAATAGTGGAATAGACAATATACACAATATACTGTTCATGCGACACAGAGCTTGTGTCGCAAGGGTAACAATAGTGACACAAGTTGTGTCGCTAGTAGGTCAGAGTGTGCCTATAAATAGAGTTGTAAGATTTCATTTGAGGGTTGATCAAACCCTAGAGAGTGAGAGAGGCGTGGTCACAGAGAGAGGCAGAGATATTGAGTTTGTAATCTTGTTCATCAGTTGTTAATACATACAACAGATTATAGATGTTGTGTTTGTTGATTGATTAAACGTTCAATACTTGATTATTTGGATTCCGCACTTCCAATCGAGTTAACTATCTGATTAGGTCCGACTACAGGAGTCCTACAAGAAAAGTCAGGCCTGCGTGCCACATAAACAACATGTAGAGATTCAACCGGAACACAGACTGATGATGTAAATGAATAGTGAAATAGACAATATACACAATATACTGTTCATGCGACACAGAGCTTGTGTCGCAAGGGTCACAATAGCGACACAAGTTGTGTCGCTAGTAGGTCAGAGTGTGCCTATAAATAGAGTTGTAAGATTTCATTTGAGGGTTGATCAAACCCTAGAGAGTGAGAGAGGCATGGTCACAGAGAGAGGCAGAGATATTGAGTTTGTAATCTTGTTCATCAGTTGTTAATACATACAACAGATTATAGATATTGTGTTTGTTGATTGATTAAACGTTCAATACTTGATTATTTGGATTCCGCGCTTCCAATCGAGTTAACTATCTGATTAGGTCCAACTACAGGGGTCCTACAAGAAAAGTCAGGCCTGCGTGCCATAGAAACAACATCTAGGGATTCAGCCGGAACACAGACTGATGATGTAAATGAATAGTGAAATAGACAATATATACACAATATACTGTTCATGCGATACAGAGCTTGTGTCGCAAGGGTAACAATAGCGACACAAGTTGTGTCGCTAGTAGGTCAGAGTGTGCCTATAAATAGAGTTGTAAGATTTCATTTGAGGGTTGATCAAACCCTAGAGAGTGAGAGAGGCGTGGTCACAGAGAGAGGCAGAGATATTGAGTTGGTAATCTTGTTCATCAGTTGTTAATACATACAACAGATTATAGATATTGTGTTTGTTGATTGATTAAACGTTCAATACTTGATTATTTGGATTCCGCACTTCCAATCGAGTTAACTATCTGATTAGGTCCGACTACAGGGGTCCTACAAGAAAAGTCAGGCCTGCGTGCCATAGAAACAACATGTAGGGATTCAGCCGGAGCACAGACTGATGATGTAAATGAATAGTGAAATAGACAATATACACAATATACTGTTCATGCGACACAGAGCTTGTGTCGCAAGGGTAACAATAGCGACACAAGTTGTGTCGCTAGTAGGTCAGAGTGTGCCTATAAATAGAGTTGTAAGATTTCATTTGAGGGTTGATCAAACCCTAGAGAGTGAGAGAGGCATGGTCACAGAGAGAGGCAGAGATATTGAGTTTGTAATCTTGTTCATCAGTTGTTAATACATACAACAGATTATAGATGTTGTGTTTGTTGATTGATTAAACGTTCAATACTTGATTATTTGGATTCCGCACTTCCAATCGAGTTAACCATCTGATTAGGTCCGACTACAGGAGTCCTACAAGAAAAGTCAAGCCTGCGTGCCACATAAACAACATGTAGGGATTCAGCCGGAACACAGACTGATGATGTAAATGAATAGTGAAATAGACAATATACACAATATACTATTCATGCGACACAGAGCTTGTGTCGCAAGGGTCACAATAGCGACACAAGTTGTGTCGCTAGTAGGTCATAGTGTGCCTATAAATAGAGTTGCAAGATTTGATTTGAGGGTTGATCAAACCCTAGAGAGTGAGAGAGGCATGGTCACAGAGAGAGGAAGAGATATTGAGTTTGTAATCTTGTTCATCAGTTGTTAATACATACAACAGATTATAGATATTGTGTTTGTTGATTGATTAAACGTTCAATACTTGATTATTTGGATTCCGCACTTCCAATCGAGTTAACTATCTGATTAGGTCCGACTACAGGGGTCCTACAAGAAAAGTCAGGCCTGCGTGCCATAGAAACAACATCTACGGATTCAGCCGGAACACAGACTGATGATGTAAATGAATAGTGAAATAGACAATATATACACAATATACTGTTCATGCGACACAGAGCTTGTGTCGCAAGGGTCACAATAGCGACACCAGTTGTGTCGCTAGTATGTCAGAGTGTGCCTATAAATAGAGTTGTAAGATTTCATTTGAGGGTTGATCAAACCCTAGAGAGTGAGAGAGGCGTGGTCACAGAGAGAGGCAGAGATATTGAGTTTGTAATCTTGTTCATCAGTTGTTAATACATACAACAGATTATAGATGTTGTGTTTGTTGATTGATTAAACGTTCAATACTTGATTATTTGGATTCCGCACTTCTAATCGAGTTAACTATCTGATTAGGTCCGACTACAGGAGTCCTACAAGAAAAGTCAGGCCTGCGTGCCACATAAACAACATGTAGAGATTCAGCCGGAACACAGACTGATGATGTAAATGAATAGTGAAATAGACAATATACACAATATACTGTTCATGCGACACAAAGCTTGTGTCACAAGGGTCACAATAGCGACACAAGTTGTGTCGCTAGTAGGTCAGAGTGTGCCTATAAATAGAGTTGTAAGATTTCATTTGAGGGTTGATCAAACCCTAGAGAGTGAGAGAGGCATGGTCACAGAGAGAGGCAGAGATATTGAGTTTGTAATCTTGTTCATCAGTTGTTAATACATACAACAGATTATAGATATTGTGTTTGTTGATTGATTAAACGTTCAATACTTGATTATTTGGATTCCGCGCTTCCAATCGAGTTAACTATCTGAGGTCCGACTACAGGGGTCCTACAAGAAAAGTCAGGCCTGCGTGCCATAGAAACAACATCTAGGGATTCAGCCGGAACACAGACTGATGATGTAAATGAATAGTGAAATAGACAATATATACACAATATACTGTTCATGCGACACAGAGCTTGTGTCGCAAGGGTAACAATAGCGACACAAGTTGTGTCGCTAGTAGGTCAGAGTGTGCCTATAAATAGAGTTGTAAGATTTCATTTGAGGGTTGATCAAACCCTAGAGAGTGAGAGAGGCGTGGTCACAGAGAGAGGCAGAGATATTGAGTTTGTAATCTTGTTCATCAGTTGTTAATACATACAACAGATTATAGATGTTGTGTTTGTTGATTGATTAAACGTTCAATACTTGATTATTTGGATTCCGCACTTCCAATCGAGTTAACTATCTGATTAGGTCCGACTACAGGAGTCCTACAAGAAAAGTCAAGCCTGCGTGCCACATAAACAACATGTAGGGATTCAGCCGGAACACAGACTGATGATGTAAATGAATAGTGAAATAGGCAATATACACAATATACTGTTCATGCGACACAGAGCTTGTGTCGCAAGGGTAACAATAGCGACACAAGTTGTGTCGCTAGTAGGTCAGAGTGTGCCTATAAATAGAGTTGTAAGATTTCATTTGAGGGTTGATCAAACCCTAGAGAGTGAGAGAGGCGTGGTCACAGAGAGAGGCAGAGATATTGAGTTTGTAATCTTGTTCATCAGTTGTTAATACATACAACAGATTATAGATGTTGTGTTTGTTGATTGATTAAACGTTCAATACTTGATTATTTGGATTCCGCACTTCCAATCGAGCTAACTATCTGATTAGGTCCGACTACAGGAGTCCTACAAGAAAAGTCAAGCCTGCGTGCCACATAAACAACATGTAGGGATTCAGCCGGAACACAGACTGATGATGTAAATGAATAGTGAAATAGACAATATACACAATATACTGTTCATGCGACACAGAGCTTGTGTCGCAAGGGTCACAATAGCGACACAAGTTGTGTCGCTAGTAGGTCATAGTGTGCCTATAAATAGAGTTGCAAGATTTCATTTGAGGGTTGATCAAACCCTAGAGAGTGAGAGAGGCATGGTCACAGAGAGAGGCAGAGATATTGAGTTTGTAATCTTGTTCATCAGTTGTTAATACATACAACAGATTATAGATATTGTGTTTGTTGATTGATTAAACGTTCAATACTTGATTATTTGGATTCCGCACTTCCAATCGAGTTAACTATCTGATTAGGTCCGACTACAGGGGTCCTACAAGAAAAGTCAGGCCTGCGTGCCATAGAAACAACATCTAGGGATTCAGCCGGAACACAGACTGATGATGTAAATGAATAGTGAAATAGACAATATATACACAATATACTGTTCATGCGACACAGAGCTTGTGTCTCAAGGGTCACAATAGCGACACCAGTTGTGTCGCTAGTAGGTCAGAGTGTGCCTATAAATAGAGTTGTAAGATTTCATTTGAGGGTTGATCAAACCCTAGAGAGTGAGAGAGGCGTGGTCACAGAGAGAGGCAGAGATATTGAGTTTGTAATCTTGTTCATCAGTTGTTAATACATACAACAGATTATAGATGTTGTGTTTGTTGATTGATTAAACGTTCAATACTTGATTATTTGGATTCCGCACTTCCAATCGAGTTAACTATCTGATTAGGTCCGACTACAGGAGTCCTACAAGAAAAGTCAGGCCTGCGTGACACATAAACAACATGTAGAGATTCAGCCGGAACACAGACTGATGATGTAAATGAATAGTGAAATAGACAATATACACAATATACTGTTCATGCGACACAGAGCTTGTGTCGCAAGGGTCACAATAGCGACACAAGTTGTGTCGCTAGTAGGACATAGTGTGCCTATAAATAGAGTTGCAAGATTTCATTTGAGGGTTGATCAAACCCTAGAGAGTGAGAGAGGCATGGTCACAGAGAGAGGCAGAGATATTGAGTTTGTAATCTTGTTCATCAGTTGTTAATACATACAACAGATTATAGATATTGTGTTTGTTGATTGATTAAACGTTCAATACTTGATTATTTGGATTCCGCGCTTCCAATCGAGTTAACTATCTGATTAGGTCCGACTACAGGGGTCCTACAAGAAAAGTCAGGCCTGCGTGCCATAGAAACAACATCTAGGGATTCAGCTGGAACACAGACTGATGATGTAAATGAATAGTGAAATAGACAATATATACACAATATACTGTTCATGCGACACAGAGCTTGTGTCGCAAGGGTAACAATAGCGACACAAGTTGTGTCGCTAGTAGGTCAGAGTGTGCCTATAAATAGAGTTGTAAGATTTCATTTGAGGGTTGATCAAACCCTAGAGAGTGAGAGAGGCGTGGTCACAGAGAGAGGCAGAGATATTGAGTTTGTAATCTTGTTCATCAGTTGTTAATACATAAAACAGATTATAGATATTGTGTTTGTTGATTGATTAAACGTTCAATACTTGATTATTTGGATTCCGCACTTCCAATCGAGTTAACTATCTGATTAGGTCCGGGTCCTACAAGAAAAGTCAGGCCTGCGTGCCATAGAAACAACATGTAGGGATTCAGCCGGAACACAGACTGATGATGTAAATGAATAGTGAAATAGACAATATACACAATATACTGTTCATGCGACACAGAGCTTGTGTCGCAAGGGTAACAATAGCGACACAAGTTGTGTCGCTAGTAGGTCAGAGTGTGCCTATAAATAGAGTTGTAAGATTTCATTTGAGGGTTGATCAAACCCTAGAGAGTGAGAGAGGCGTGGTCACAGAGAGAGGCAGAGATATTGAGTTTGTAATCTTGTTCATCAGTTGTTAATACATACAACAGATTATAGATATTGTGTTTGTTGATTGATTAAACGTTCAATACTTGATTATTTGGATTCCGCACTTCCAATCGAGTTAACTATCTGATTAGGTCCGACTACAGGGGTCCTACAAGAAAAGTCAGGCCTGCGTGCCATAGAAACAACATGTAGGGATTCAGCCGGAACACAGACTGATGATGTAAATGAATAGTGAAATAGACAATATACACAATATACTGTTCATGCGACACAGAGCTTGTGTCGCAAGGGTAACAATAGCGACACAAGTTGTGTCGCTAGTAGGTCAGAGTGTGCCTATAAATAGAGTTGTAAGATTTCATTTGAGGGTTGATCAAACCCTAGAGAGTGAGAGAGGCATGGTCACAGAGAGAGGCAGAGATATTGAGTTTGTAATCTTGTTCATCAGTTGTTAATACATACAACAGATTATAGATGTTGTGTTTGTTGATTGATTAAACGTTCAATACTTGATTATTTGGATTCCGCACTTCCAATCGAGTTAACCATCTGATTAGGTCCGACTACAGGAGTCCTACAAGAAAAGTCAAGCCTGCGTGCCACATAAACAACATGTAGGGATTCAGCCGGAACACAGACTGATGATGTAAATGAATAGTGAAATAGACAATATACACAATATACTGTTCATGCGACACAGAGCTTGTGTCGCAAGGGTCACAATAGCGACACAAGTTGTGTCGCTAGTAGGTCATAGTGTGCCTATAAATAGAGTTGCAAGATTTGATTTGAGGGTTGATCAAACCCTAGAGAGTGAGAGAGGCATGGTCACAGAGAGAGGAAGAGATATTGAGTTTGTAATCTTGTTCATCAGTTGTTAATACATACAACAGATTATAGATATTGTGTTTGTTGATTGATTAAACGTTCAATACTTGATTATTTGGATTCCGCACTTCCAATCGAGTTAACTATCTGATTAGGTCCGACTACAGGGGTCCTACAAGAAAAGTCAGGCCTGCGTGCCATAGAAACAACATCTACGGATTCAGCCGGAACACAGACTGATGATGTAAATGAATAGTGAAATAGACAATATATACACAATATACTGTTCATGCGACACAGAGCTTGTGTCGCAAGGGTCACAATAGCAACACCAGTTGTGTCGCTAGTATGTCAGAGTGTGCCTATAAATAGAGTTGTAAGATTTCATTTGAGGGTTGATCAAACCCTAGAGAGTGAGAGAGGCGTGGTCACAGAGAGAGGCAGAGATATTGAGTTTGTAATCTTGTTCATCAGTTGTTAATACATACAACAGATTATAGATGTTGTGTTTGTTGATTGATTAAACGTTCAATACTTGATTATTTGGATTCCGCACTTCTAATCGAGTTAACTATCTGATTAGGTCCGACTACAGGAGTCCTACAAGAAAAGTCAGGCCTGCGTGCCACATAAACAACATGTAGAGATTCAGCCGGAACACAGACTGATGATGTAAATGAATAGTGAAATAGACAATATACACAATATACTGTTCATGCGACACAAAGCTTGTGTCACAAGGGTCACAATAGCGACACAAGTTGTGTCGCTAGTAGGTCAGAGTGTGCCTATAAATAGAGTTGTAAGATTTCATTTGAGGGTTGATCAAACCCTAGAGAGTGAGAGAGGCATGGTCACAGAGAGAGGCAGAGATATTGAGTTTGTAATCTTGTTCATCAGTTGTTAATACATACAACAGATTATAGATATTGTGTTTGTTGATTGATTAAACGTTCAATACTTGATTATTTGGATTCCGCGCTTCCAATCGAGTTAACTATCTGAGGTCCGACTACAGGGGTCCTACAAGAAAAGTCAGGCCTGCGTGCCATAGAAACAACATCTAGGGATTCAGCCGGAACACAGACTGATGATGTAAATGAATAGTGAAATAGACAATATATACACAATATACTGTTCATGCGACACAGAGCTTGTGTCGCAAGGGTAACAATAGCGACACAAGTTGTGTCGCTAGTAGGTCAGAGTGTGCCTATAAATAGAGTTGTAAGATTTCATTTGAGGGTTGATCAAACCCTAGAGAGTGAGAGAGGCGTGGTCACAGAGAGAGGCAGAGATATTGAGTTTGTAATCTTGTTCATCAGTTGTTAATACATACAACAGATTATAGATGTTGTGTTTGTTGATTGATTAAACGTTCAATACTTGATTATTTGGATTCCGCACTTCCAATCGAGTTAACTATCTGATTAGGTCCGACTACAGGAGTCCTACAAGAAAAGTCAAGCCTGCGTGCCACATAAACAACATGTAGGGATTCAGCCGGAACACAGACTGATGATGTAAATGAATAGTGAAATAGGCAATATACACAATATACTGTTCATGCGACACAGAGCTTGTGTCGCAAGGGTAACAATAGCGACACAAGTTGTGTCGCTAGTAGGTCAGAGTGTGCCTATAAATAGAGTTGTAAGATTTCATTTGAGGGTTGATCAAACCCTAGAGAGTGAGAGAGGCGTGGTCACAGAGAGAGGCAGAGATATTGAGTTTGTAATCTTGTTCATCAGTTGTTAATACATACAACAGATTATAGATGTTGTGTTTGTTGATTGATTAAACGTTCAATACTTGATTATTTGGATTCCGCACTTCCAATCGAGCTAACTATCTGATTAGGTCCGACTACAGGAGTCCTACAAGAAAAGTCAAGCCTGCGTGCCACATAAACAACATGTAGGGATTCAGCCGGAACACAGACTGATGATGTAAATGAATAGTGAAATAGACAATATACACAATATACTGTTCATGCGACACAGAGCTTGTGTCGCAAGGGTCACAATAGCGACACAAGTTGTGTCGCTAGTAGGTCATAGTGTGCCTATAAATAGAGTTGCAAGATTTCATTTGAGGGTTGATCAAACCCTAGAGAGTGAGAGAGGCATGGTCACAGAGAGAGGCAGAGATATTGAGTTTGTAATCTTGTTCATCAGTTGTTAATACATACAACAGATTATAGATGTTGTGTTTGTTGATTGATTAAACGTTCAATACTTGATTATTTGGATTCCGCACTTCTAATCGAGTTAACTATCTGATTAGGTCCGACTACAGGAGTCCTACAAGAAAAGTCAGGCCTGCGTGCCACATAAACAACATGTAGAGATTCAGCCGGAACACAGACTGATGATGTAAATGAATAGTGAAATAGACAATATACACAATATACTGTTCATGCGACACAAAGCTTGTGTCACAAGGGTCACAATAGCGACACAAGTTGTGTCGCTAGTAGGTCAGAGTGTGCCTATAAATAGAGTTGTAAGATTTCATTTGAGGGTTGATCAAACCCTAGAGAGTGAGAGAGGCATGGTCACAGAGAGAGGCAGAGATATTGAGTTTGTAATCTTGTTCATCAGTTGTTAATACATACAACAGATTATAGATATTGTGTTTGTTGATTGATTAAACGTTCAATACTTGATTATTTGGATTCCGCGCTTCCAATCGAGTTAACTATCTGAGGTCCGACTACAGGGGTCCTACAAGAAAAGTCAGGCCTGCGTGCCATAGAAACAACATCTAGGGATTCAGCCGGAACACAGACTGATGATGTAAATGAATAGTGAAATAGACAATATATACACAATATACTGTTCATGCGACACAGAGCTTGTGTCGCAAGGGTAACAATAGCGACACAAGTTGTGTCGCTAGTAGGTCAGAGTGTGCCTATAAATAGAGTTGTAAGATTTCATTTGAGGGTTGATCAAACCCTAGAGAGTGAGAGAGGCGTGGTCACAGAGAGAGGCAGAGATATTGAGTTTGTAATCTTGTTCATCAGTTGTTAATACATACAACAGATTATAGATGTTGTGTTTGTTGATTGATTAAACGTTCAATACTTGATTATTTGGATTCCGCACTTCCAATCGAGTTAACTATCTGATTAGGTCCGACTACAGGAGTCCTACAAGAAAAGTCAAGCCTGCGTGCCACATAAACAACATGTAGGGATTCAGCCGGAACACAGACTGATGATGTAAATGAATAGTGAAATAGGCAATATACACAATATACTGTTCATGCGACACAGAGCTTGTGTCGCAAGGGTAACAATAGCGACACAAGTTGTGTCGCTAGTAGGTCAGAGTGTGCCTATAAATAGAGTTGTAAGATTTCATTTGAGGGTTGATCAAACCCTAGAGAGTGAGAGAGGCGTGGTCACAGAGAGAGGCAGAGATATTGAGTTTGTAATCTTGTTCATCAGTTGTTAATACATACAACAGATTATAGATGTTGTGTTTGTTGATTGATTAAACGTTCAATACTTGATTATTTGGATTCCGCACTTCCAATCGAGCTAACTATCTGATTAGGTCCGACTACAGGAGTCCTACAAGAAAAGTCAAGCCTGCGTGCCACATAAACAACATGTAGGGATTCAGCCGGAACACAGACTGATGATGTAAATGAATAGTGAAATAGACAATATACACAATATACTGTTCATGCGACACAGAGCTTGTGTCGCAAGGGTCACAATAGCGACACAAGTTGTGTCGCTAGTAGGTCATAGTGTGCCTATAAATAGAGTTGCAAGATTTCATTTGAGGGTTGATCAAACCCTAGAGAGTGAGAGAGGCATGGTCACAGAGAGAGGCAGAGATATTGAGTTTGTAATCTTGTTCATCAGTTGTTAATACATACAACAGATTATAGATATTGTGTTTGTTGATTGATTAAACGTTCAATACTTGATTATTTGGATTCCGCACTTCCAATCGAGTTAACTATCTGATTAGGTCCGACTACAGGGGTCCTACAAGAAAAGTCAGGCCTGCGTGCCATAGAAACAACATCTAGGGATTCAGCCGGAACACAGACTGATGATGTAAATGAATAGTGAAATAGACAATATATACACAATATACTGTTCATGCGACACAGAGCTTGTGTCTCAAGGGTCACAATAGCGACACCAGTTGTGTCGCTAGTAGGTCAGAGTGTGCCTATAAATAGAGTTGTAAGATTTCATTTGAGGGTTGATCAAACCCTAGAGAGTGAGAGAGGCGTGGTCACAGAGAGAGGCAGAGATATTGAGTTTGTAATCTTGTTCATCAGTTGTTAATACATACAACAGATTATAGATGTTGTGTTTGTTGATTGATTAAACGTTCAATACTTGATTATTTGGATTCCGCACTTCCAATCGAGTTAACTATCTGATTAGGTCCGACTACAGGAGTCCTACAAGAAAAGTCAGGCCTGCGTGACACATAAACAACATGTAGAGATTCAGCCGGAACACAGACTGATGATGTAAATGAATAGTGAAATAGACAATATACACAATATACTGTTCATGCGACACAGAGCTTGTGTCGCAAGGGTCACAATAGCGACACAAGTTGTGTCGCTAGTAGGACATAGTGTGCCTATAAATAGAGTTGCAAGATTTCATTTGAGGGTTGATCAAACCCTAGAGAGTGAGAGAGGCATGGTCACAGAGAGAGGCAGAGATATTGAGTTTGTAATCTTGTTCATCAGTTGTTAATACATAAAACAGATTATAGATATTGTGTTTGTTGATTGATTAAACGTTCAATACTTGATTATTTGGATTCCGCGCTTCCAATCGAGTTAACTATCTGATTAGGTCCGACTACAGGGGTCCTACAAGAAAAGTCAGGCCTGCGTGCCATAGAAACAACATCTAGGGATTCAGCTGGAACACAGACTGATGATGTAAATGAATAGTGAAATAGACAATATATACACAATATACTGTTCATGCGACACAGAGCTTGTGTCGCAAGGGTAACAATAGCGACACAAGTTGTGTCGCTAGTAGGTCAGAGTGTGCCTATAAATAGAGTTGTAAGATTTCATTTGAGGGTTGATCAAACCCTAGAGAGTGAGAGAGGCATGGTCACAGAGAGAGGCAGAGATATTGAGTTTGTAATCTTGTTCATCAGTTGTTAATACATAAAACAGATTATAGATATTGTGTTTGTTGATTGATTAAACGTTCAATACTTGATTATTTGGATTCCGCACTTCCAATCGAGTTAACTATCTGATTAGGTCCGGGTCCTACAAGAAAAGTCAGGCCTGCGTGCCATAGAAACAACATGTAGGGATTCAGCCGGAACACAGACTGATGATGTAAATGAATAGTGAAATAGACAATATACACAATATACTGTTCATGCGACACAGAGCTTGTGTCGCAAGGGTAACAATAGCGACACAAGTTGTGTCGCTAGTAGGTCAGAGTGTGCCTATAAATAGAGTTGTAAGATTTCATTTGAGGGTTGATCAAACCCTAGAGAGTGAGAGAGGCGTGGTCACAGAGAGAGGCAGAGATATTGAGTTTGTAATCTTGTTCATCAGTTGTTAATACATACAACAGATTATAGATGTTGTGTTTGTTGATTGATTAAACGTTCAATACTTGATTATTTGGATTCCGCACTTCCAATCGAGTTAACTATCTGATTAGGTCCGACTACAGGAGTCCTACAAGAAAAGTCAAGCCTGCGTGCCACATAAACAACATGTAGGGATTCAGCCGGAACACAGACTGATGATGTAAATGAATAGTGAAATAGACAATATACACAATATACTGTTCATGCGACACAGAGCTTGTGTCGCAAGGGTCACAATAGCGACACAAGTTGTGTCGCTAGTAGGTCATAGTGTGCCTATAAATAGAGTTGCAAGATTTCATTTGAGGGTTGATCAAACCCTAGAGAGTGAGAGAGGCATGGTCACAGAGAGAGGCAGAGATATTGAGTTTGTAATCTTGTTCATCAGTTGTTAATACATACAACAGATTATAGATATTGTGTTTGTTGATTGATTAAACGTTCAATACTTGATTATTTTGATTCCGCGCTTCCAATCGAGTTAACTATCTGATTAGGTCCGACTACAGGGGTCCTACAAGAAAAGTCAGGCCTGCGTGCCATAGAAACAACATCTAGGGATTCAGCCGGAACACAGACTGATGATGTAAATGAATAGTGAAATAGACAATATATACACAATATACTGTTCATGCGACACAGAGCTTGTGTCGCAAGGGTAACAATAGCGACACAAGTTGTGTCGCTAGTAGGTCAGAGTGTGCCTATAAATAGAGTTGTAAGATTTCATTTGAGGGTTGATCAAACCCTAGAGAGTGAGAGAGGCGTGGTCACAGAGAGAGGCAGAGATATTGAGTTTGTAATCTTGTTCATCAGTTGTTAATACATACAACAGATTATAGATATTGTGTTTGTTGATTGATTAAACGTTCAATACTTGATTATTTGGATTCCGCACTTCCAATCGAGTTAACTATCTGATTAGGTCCGGGTCCTACAAGAAAAGTCAGGCCTGCGTGCCATAGAAACAACATGTAGGGATTCAGCCGGAACACAGACTGATGATGTAAATGAATAGTGAAATAGACAATATACACAATATACTGTTCATGCGACACAGAGCTTGTGTCGCAAGGGTAACAATAGCGACACAAGTAGTGTCGCTAGTAGGTCAGAGTGTGCCTATAAATAGAGTTGTAAGATTTCATTTGAGGGTTGATCAAACCCTAGAGAGTGAGAGAGGCATGGTCACAGAGAGAGGCAGAGATATTGAGTTTGTAATCTTGTTCATCAGTTGTTAATACATACAACAGATTATAGATATTGTGTTTGTTGATTGATTAAACGTTCAATACTTGATTATTTGGATTCCGCACTTCCAATCGAGTTAACTATCTGATTAGGTCCGACTACAGGGGTCCTACAAGAAAAGTCAGGCCTGCGTGCCATAGAAACAACATCTAGGGATTCAGCCGGAACACAGACTGATGATGTAAATGAATAGTGAAATAGACAATATATACACAATATACTGTTCATGCGACACAGAGCTTGTGTCTCAAGGGTCACAATAGCGACACCAGTTGTGTCGCTAGTAGGTCAGAGTGTGCCTATAAATAGAGTTGTAAGATTTCATTTGAGGGTTGATCAAACCCTAGAGAGTGAGAGAGGCGTGGTCACAGAGAGAGGCAGAGATATTGAGTTTGTAATCTTGTTCATCAGTTGTTAATACATACAACAGATTATAGATGTTGTGTTTGTTGATTGATTAAACGTTCAATACTTGATTATTTGGATTCCGCACTTCCAATCGAGTTAACTATCTGATTAGGTCCGACTACAGGAGTCCTACAAGAAAAGTCAGGCCTGCGTGACACATAAACAACATGTAGAGATTCAGCCGGAACACAGACTGATGATGTAAATGAATAGTGAAATAGACAATATACACAATATACTGTTCATGCGACACAGAGCTTGTGTCGCAAGGGTCACAATAGCGACACAAGTTGTGTCGCTAGTAGGACATAGTGTGCCTATAAATAGAGTTGCAAGATTTCATTTGAGGGTTGATCAAACCCTAGAGAGTGAGAGAGGCATGGTCACAGAGAGAGGCAGAGATATTGAGTTTGTAATCTTGTTCATCAGTTGTTAATACATAAAACAGATTATAGATATTGTGTTTGTTGATTGATTAAACGTTCAATACTTGATTATTTGGATTCCGCGCTTCCAATCGAGTTAACTATCTGATTAGGTCCGACTACAGGGGTCCTACAAGAAAAGTCAGGCCTGCGTGCCATAGAAACAACATCTAGGGATTCAGCTGGAACACAGACTGATGATGTAAATGAATAGTGAAATAGACAATATATACACAATATACTGTTCATGCGACACAGAGCTTGTGTCGCAAGGGTAACAATAGCGACACAAGTTGTGTCGCTAGTAGGTCAGAGTGTGCCTATAAATAGAGTTGTAAGATTTCATTTGAGGGTTGATCAAACCCTAGAGAGTGAGAGAGGCATGGTCACAGAGAGAGGCAGAGATATTGAGTTTGTAATCTTGTTCATCAGTTGTTAATACATAAAACAGATTATAGATATTGTGTTTGTTGATTGATTAAACGTTCAATACTTGATTATTTGGATTCCGCACTTCCAATCGAGTTAACTATCTGATTAGGTCCGGGTCCTACAAGAAAAGTCAGGCCTGCGTGCCATAGAAACAACATGTAGGGATTCAGCCGGAACACAGACTGATGATGTAAATGAATAGTGAAATAGACAATATACACAATATACTGTTCATGCGACACAGAGCTTGTGTCGCAAGGGTAACAATAGCGACACAAGTTGTGTCGCTAGTAGGTCAGAGTGTGCCTATAAATAGAGTTGTAAGATTTCATTTGAGGGTTGATCAAACCCTAGAGAGTGAGAGAGGCGTGGTCACAGAGAGAGGCAGAGATATTGAGTTTGTAATCTTGTTCATCAGTTGTTAATACATACAACAGATTATAGATGTTGTGTTTGTTGATTGATTAAACGTTCAATACTTGATTATTTGGATTCCGCACTTCCAATCGAGTTAACTATCTGATTAGGTCCGACTACAGGAGTCCTACAAGAAAAGTCAAGCCTGCGTGCCACATAAACAACATGTAGGGATTCAGCCGGAACACAGACTGATGATGTAAATGAATAGTGAAATAGACAATATACACAATATACTGTTCATGCGACACAGAGCTTGTGTCGCAAGGGTCACAATAGCGACACAAGTTGTGTCGCTAGTAGGTCATAGTGTGCCTATAAATAGAGTTGCAAGATTTCATTTGAGGGTTGATCAAACCCTAGAGAGTGAGAGAGGCATGGTCACAGAGAGAGGCAGAGATATTGAGTTTGTAATCTTGTTCATCAGTTGTTAATACATACAACAGATTATAGATATTGTGTTTGTTGATTGATTAAACGTTCAATACTTGATTATTTTGATTCCGCGCTTCCAATCGAGTTAACTATCTGATTAGGTCCGACTACAGGGGTCCTACAAGAAAAGTCAGGCCTGCGTGCCATAGAAACAACATCTAGGGATTCAGCCGGAACACAGACTGATGATGTAAATGAATAGTGAAATAGACAATATACACAATATACTGTTCATGCGACACAGAGCTTGTGTCGCAAGGGTAACAATAGCGACACAAGTTGTGTCGCTAGTAGGTCAGAGTGTGCCTATAAATAGAGTTGTAAGATTTCATTTGAGGGTTGATCAAACCCTAGAGAGTGAGAGAGGCGTGGTCACAGAGAGAGGCAGAGATATTGAGTTTGTAATCTTGTTCATCAGTTGTTAATACATACAACAGATTATAGATGTTGTGTTTGTTGATTGATTAAACGTTCAATACTTGATTATTTGGATTCCGCACTTCCAATCGAGTTAACTATCTGATTAGGTCCGACTACAGGAGTCCTACAAGAAAAGTCAAGCCTGCGTGCCACATAAACAACATGTAGGGATTCAGCCGGAACACAGACTGATGATGTAAATGAATAGTGAAATAGACAATATACACAATATACTGTTCATGCGACACAGAGCTTGTGTCGCAAGGGTCACAATAGCGACACAAGTTGTGTCGCTAGTAGGTCATAGTGTGCCTATAAATAGAGTTGCAAGATTTCATTTGAGGGTTGATCAAACCCTAGAGAGTGAGAGAGGCATGGTCACAGAGAGAGGCAGAGATATTGAGTTTGTAATCTTGTTCATCAGTTGTTAATACATACAACAGATTATAGATATTGTGTTTGTTGATTGATTAAACGTTCAATACTTGATTATTTTGATTCCGCGCTTCCAATCGAGTTAACTATCTGATTAGGTCCGACTACAGGGGTCCTACAAGAAAAGTCAGGCCTGCGTGCCATAGAAACAACATCTAGGGATTCAGCCGGAACACAGACTGATGATGTAAATGAATAGTGAAATAGACAATATATACACAATATACTGTTCATGCGACACAGAGCTTGTGTCGCAAGGGTAACAATAGCGACACAAGTTGTGTCGCTAGTAGGTCAGAGTGTGCCTATAAATAGAGTTGTAAGATTTCATTTGAGGGTTGATCAAACCCTAGAGAGTGAGAGAGGCGTGGTCACAGAGAGAGGCAGAGATATTGAGTTTGTAATCTTGTTCATCAGTTGTTAATACATACAACAGATTATAGATATTGTGTTTGTTGATTGATTAAACGTTCAATACTTGATTATTTGGATTCCGCACTTCCAATCGAGTTAACTATCTGATTAGGTCCGGGTCCTACAAGAAAAGTCAGGCCTGCGTGCCATAGAAACAACATGTAGGGATTCAGCCGGAACACAGACTGATGATGTAAATGAATAGTGAAATAGACAATATACACAATATACTGTTCATGCGACACAGAGCTTGTGTCGCAAGGGTAACAATAGCGACACAAGTAGTGTCGCTAGTAGGTCAGAGTGTGCCTATAAATAGAGTTGTAAGATTTCATTTGAGGGTTGATCAAACCCTAGAGAGTGAGAGAGGCGTGGTCACAGAGAGAGGCAGAGATATTGAGTTTGTAATCTTGTTCATCAGTTGTTAATACATACAACAGATTATAGATGTTGTGTTTGTTGATTGATTAAACGTTCAATACTTGATTATTTGGATTCCGCACTTCCAATCGAGTTAACTATCTGATTAGGTCCGACTACAGGAGTCCTACAAGAAAAGTCAAGCCTGCGTGCCACATAAACAACATGTAGGGATTCAGCCGGAACACAGACTGATGATGTAAATGAATAGTGAAATAGACAATATACACAATATACTGTTTATGCGACACAGAGCTTGTGTCGCAAGGGTAACAATAGCGACACAAGTAGTGTCGCTAGTAGGTCAGAGTGTGCCTATAAATAGAGTTGTAAGATTTCATTTGAGGGTTGATCAAACCCTAGAGAGTGAGAGAGGCGTGGTCACAGAGAGAGGCAGAGATATTGAGTTTGTAATCTTGTTCATCAGTTGTTAATACATACAACAGATTATAGATGTTGTGTTTGTTGATTGATTAAACGTTCAATACTTGATTATTTGGATTCCGCACTTCCAATCGAGTTAACTATCTGATTAGGTCCGACTACAGGAGTCCTACAAGAAAAGTCAAGCCTGCGTGCCACATAAACAACATGTAGGGATTCAGCCGGAACACAGACTGATGATGTAAATGAATAGTGAAATAGACAATATACACAATATACTGTTCATGCGACACAGAGCTTGTGTCGCAAGGGTAACAATAGCGACACAAGTTGTGTCGCTAGTAGGTCAGAGTGTGCCTATAAATAGAGTTGTAAGATTTCATTTGAGGGTTGATCAAACCCTAGAGAGTGAGAGAGGCGTGGTCACAGAGAGAGGCAGAGATATTGAGTTTGTTATCTTGTTCATCAGTTGTTAATACATACAACAGATTATAGATGTTGTGTTTGTTGATTGATTAAACGTTCAATACTTGATTATTTGGATTCCGCACTTCCAATCGAGTTAACTATCTGATTAGGTCCGACTACAGGAGTCCTACAAGAAAAGTCAAGCCTGCGTGCCACATAAACAACATGTAGGGATTCAGCCGGAACACAGACTGATGATGTAAATGAATAGTGAAATAGACAATATAAACAATATACTGTTCATGCGACACAGAGCTTGTGTCGCAAGGGTCACAATAGCGACACAAGTTGTGTCGCTAGTAGGTCATAGTGTGCCTATAAATAGAGTTGCAAGATTTCATTTGAGGGTTGATCAAACCCTAGAGAGTGAGAGAGGCATGGTCACAGAGAGAGGCAGAGATATTGAGTTTGTAATCTTGTTCATCAGTTGTTAATACATACAACAGATTATAGATATTGTGTTTGTTGATTGATTAAACGTTCAATACTTGATTATTTGGATTCCGCACTTCCAATCGAGTTAACTATCTGATTAGGTCCGACTACAGGGGTCCTACAAGAAAAGTCAGGCATGCGTGCCATAGAAACAACATCTAGGGATTCAGCCGGAACACAGACTGATGATGTAAATGAATAGTGAAATAGACAATATATACACAATATACTGTTCATGCGACACAGAGCTTGTGTCGCAAGGGTCACAATAGCGACACCAGTTGTGTCGCTAGTAGGTCAGAGTGTGCCTATAAATAGAGTTGTAAGATTTCATTTGAGGGTTGATCAAACCTAGAGAGTGAGAGAGGCGTGGTCACAGAGAGAGGCAGAGATATTGAGTTTGTAATCTTGTTCATCAGTTGTTAATACATATAACAGATTATAGATGTTGTGTTTGTTGATTGATTAAACGTTCAATACTTGATTATTTGGATTCCGCACATCCAATCGAGTTAACTATCTGATTAGGTCCGACTACAGGAGTCCTACAAGAAAAGTCAGGCCTGCGTGCCATAGAAACAACATCTAGGGATTCAGCCGGAACACAGACTGATGATGTAAATGAATAGTGAAATAGACAATATATACACAATATACTGTTCATGCGACACAGAGCTTGTGTCGCAAGGGTAACAATAGCGACACAAGTTGTGTCGCTAGTAGGTCAGAGTGTGCCTATAAATAGAGTTGTAAGATTTCATTTGAGGGTTGATCAAACCCTAGAGAGTGAGAGAGGCGTGGTCACAGAGAGAGGCAGAGATATTGAGTTTGTAATCTTGTTCATCAGTTGTTAATACATACAACAGATTATAGATATTGTGTTTGTTGATTGATTAAACGTTCAATACTTGATTATTTGGATTCCGCACTTCCAATCGAGTTAACTATCTGATTAGGTCCGGGTCCTACAAGAAAAGTCAGGCCTGCGTGCCATAGAAACAACATGTAGGGATTCAGCCGGAACACAGACTGATGATGTAAATGAATAGTGAAATAGACAATATACACAATATACTGTTCATGCGACACAGAGCTTGTGTCGCAAGGGTAACAATAGCGACACAAGTAGTGTCGCTAGTAGGTCAGAGTGTGCCTATAAATAGAGTTGTAAGATTTCATTTGAGGGTTGATCAAACCCTAGAGAGTGAGAGAGGCGTGGTCACAGAGAGAGGCAGAGATATTGAGTTTGTAATCTTGTTCATCAGTTGTTAATACATACAACAGATTATAGATGTTGTGTTTGTTGATTGATTAAACGTTCAATACTTGATTATTTGGATTCCGCACTTCCAATCGAGTTAACTATCTGATTAGGTCCGACTACAGGAGTCCTACAAGAAAAGTCAAGCCTGCGTGCCACATAAACAACATGTAGGGATTCAGCCGGAACACAGACTGATGATGTAAATGAATAGTGAAATAGACAATATACACAATATACTGTTCATGCGACACAGAGCTTGTGTCGCAAGGGTAACAATAGCGACACAAGTAGTGTCGCTAGTAGGTCAGAGTGTGCCTATAAATAGAGTTGTAAGATTTCATTTGAGGGTTGATCAAACCCTAGAGAGTGAGAGAGGCGTGGTCACAGAGAGAGGCAGAGATATTGAGTTTGTAATCTTGTTCATCAGTTGTTAATACATACAACAGATTATAGATGTTGTGTTTGTTGATTAATTAAACGTTCAATACTTGATTATTTGGATTCCGCACTTCCAATCGAGTTAACTATCTGATTAGGTCCGACTACAGGAGTCCTACAAGAAAAGTCAAGCCTGCGTGCCACATAAACAACATGTAGGGATTCAGCCGGAACACAGACTGATGATGTAAATGAATAGTGAAATAGACAATATACACAATATACTGTTCATGCGACACAGAGCTTGTGTCGCAAGGGTAACAATAGCGACACAAGTTGTGTCGCTAGTAGGTCAGAGTGTGCCTATAAATAGAGTTGTAAGATTTCATTTGAGGGTTGATCAAACCCTAGAGAGTGAGAGAGGCGTGGTCACAGAGAGAGGCAGAGATATTGAGTTTGTTATCTTGTTCATCAGTTGTTAATACATACAACAGATTATAGATGTTGTGTTTGTTGATTGATTAAACGTTCAATACTTGATTATTTGGATTCCGCACTTCCAATCGAGTTAACTATCTGATTAGGTCCGACTACAGGAGTCCTACAAGAAAAGTCAAGCCTGCGTGCCACATAAACAACATGTAGGGATTCAGCCGGAACACAGACTGATGATGTAAATGAATAGTGAAATAGACAATATACACAATATACTGTTCATGCGACACAGAGCTTGTGTCGCAAGGGTCACAATAGCGACACAAGTTGTGTCGCTAGTAGGTCATAGTGTGCCTATAAATAGAGTTGCAAGATTTCATTTGAGGGTTGATCAAACCCTAGAGAGTGAGAGAGGCATGGTCACAGAGAGAGGCAGAGATATTGAGTTTGTAATCTTGTTCATCAGTTGTTAATACATACAACAGATTATAGATATTGTGTTTGTTGATTGATTAAACGTTCAATACTTGATTATTTGGATTCCGCACTTCCAATCGAGTTAACTATCTGATTAGGTCCGACTACAGGGGTCCTACAAGAAAAGTCAGGCCTGCGTGCCACATAAACAACATCTAGGGATTCAGCCGGAACACAGACTGATGATGTAAATGAATAGTGAAATAGACAATATATACACAATATACTGTTCATGCGACACAGAGCTTGTGTCGCAAGGGTCACAATAGCGACACCAGTTGTGTCGCTAGTAGGTCAGAGTGTGCCTATAAATAGAGTTGTAAGATTTCATTTGAGGGTTGATCAAACCCTAGAGAGTGAGAGAGGCGTGGTCACAGAGAGAGGCAGAGATATTGAGTTTGTAATCTTGTTCATCAGTTGTTAATACATATAACAGATTATAGATGTTGTGTTTGTTGATTGATTAAACGTTCAATACTTGATTATTTGGATTCCACACATCCAATCGAGTTAACTATCTGATTAGGTCCGACTACAGGAGTCCTACAAGAAAAGTCAGGCCTGCGTGCCATAGAAACAACATCTAGGGATTCAGCCGGAACACAGACTGATGATGTAAATGAATAGTGAAATAGACAATATATACACAATATACTGTTCATGCGACACAGAGCTTGTGTCGCAAGGGTAACAATAGCGACACAAGTTGTGTCGCTAGTAGGTCAGAGTGTGCCTATAAATAGAGTTGTAAGATTTCATTTGAGGGTTGATCAAACCCTAGAGAGTGAGAGAGGCGTGGTCACAGAGAGAGGCAGAGATATTGAGTTTGTAATCTTGTTCATCAGTTGTTAATACATACAACAGATTATAGATATTGTGTTTGTTGATTGATTAAACGTTCAATACTTGATTATTTGGATTCCGCACTTCCAATCGAGTTAACTATCTGATTAGGTCCGACTACAGGGGTCCTACAAGAAAAGTCAGGCCTGCGTGCCATAGAAACAACATGTAGGGATTCAGCCGGAACACAGACTGATGATGTAAATGAATAGTGAAATAGACAATATACACAATATACTGTTCATGCGACACAGAGCTTGTGTCGCAAGGGTAACAATAGCGACACAAGTTGTGTCGCTAGTAGGTCAGAGTGTGCCTATAAATAGAGTTGTAAGATTTCATTTGAGGGTTGATCAAACCCTAGAGAGTGAGAGAGGCGTGGTCACAGAGAGAGGCAGAGATATTGAGTTTGTAATCTTGTTCATCAGTTGTTAATACATACAACAGATTATAGATGTTGTGTTTGTTGATTGATTAAACGTTCAATACTTGATTATTTGGATTCCGCACTTCCAATCGAGTTAACTATCTGATTAGGTCCGACTACAGGAGTCCTACAAGAAAAGTCAAGCCTGCGTGCCACATAAACAACATGTAGGGATTCAGCCGGAACACAGACTGATGATGTAAATGAATAGTGAAATAGACAATATACACAATATACTGTTCATGCGACACAGAGCTTGTGTCGCAAGGGTAACAATAGCGACACAAGTTGTGTCGCTAGTAGGTCAGAGTGTGCCTATAAATAGAGTTGTAAGATTTCATTTGAGGGTTGATCAAACCCTAGAGAGTGAGAGAGGCGTGGTCACAGAGAGAGGCAGAGATATTGAGTTTGTTATCTTGTTCATCAGTTGTTAATACATACAACAGATTATAGATGTTGTGTTTGTTGATTGATTAAACGTTCAATACTTGATTATTTGGATTCCGCACTTCCAATCGAGTTAACTATCTGATTAGGTCCGACTACAGGAGTCCTACAAGAAAAGTCAAGCCTGCGTGCCACATAAACAACATGTAGGGATTCAGCCGGAACACAGACTGATGATGTAAATGAATAGTGAAATAGACAATATACACAATATATTGTTCATGCGACACAGAGCTTGTGTCGCAAGGGTCACAATAGCGACACAAGTTGTGTCGCTAGTAGGTCATAGTGTGCCTATAAATAGAGTTGCAAGATTTCATTTGAGGGTTGATCAAACCCTAGAGAGTGAGAGAGGCATGGTCACAGAGAGAGGCAGAGATATTGAGTTTGTAATCTTGTTCATCAGTTGTTAATACATACAACAGATTATAGATATTGTGTTTGTTGATTGATTAAACGTTCAATACTTGATTATTTGGATTCCGCACTTCCAATCGAGTTAACTATCTGATTAGGTCCGACTACAGGGGTCCTACAAGAAATGTCATGCCTGCGTGCCATAGAAACAACATCTAGGGATTCAGCCGGAACACAGACTGATGATGTAAATGAATAGTGAAATAGACAATATATACACAATATACTGTTCATGCGACACAGAGCTTGTGTCGCAAGGGTCACAATAGCGACACAAGTTGTGTCGCTAGTAGGTCAGAGTGTGCCTATAAATAGAGTTGTAAGATTTCATTTGAGGGTTGATCAAACCCTAGAGAGTGAGAGAGGCGTGGTCACAGAGAGAGGCAGAGATATTGAGTTTGTAATCTTGTTCATCAGTTGTTAATACATACAACAGATTATAGATGTTGTGTTTGTTGATTGATTAAACGTTCAATACTTGATTATTTGGATTCCGCACTTCCAATCGAGTTAACTATCTGATTAGGTCCGACTACAGGGGTCCTACAAGAAAAGTCATGCCTGCGTGCCATAGAAACAACATCTAGGGATTCAGCCGGAACACAGACTGATGATGTAAATGAATAGTGAAATAGACAATATATACACAATATACTGTTCATGCGACACAGAGCTTGTGTCGCAAGGGTCACAATAGCGACACCAGTTGTGTCGCTAGTAGGTCAGAGTGTGCCTATAAATAGAGTTGTAAGATTTCATTTGAGGGTTGATCAAACCCTAGAGAGTGAGAGAGGCGTGGTCACAGAGAGAGGCAGAGATATTGAGTTTGTAATCTTGTTCATCAGTTGTTAATACATACAACAGATTATAGATGTTGTGTTTGTTGATTGATTAAACGTTCAATACTTGATTATTTGGATTCCGCACTTCCAATCGAGTTAACTATCTGATTAGGTCCGACTAAAGGAGTCCTACAAGAAAAGTCAGGCCTGCGTGCCACATAAACAACATGTAGAGATTCAGCCGGAACACAGACTGATGATGTAAATGAATAGTGAAATAGACAATATACACAATATACTGTTCATGCGACACAGAACTTGTGTCGCAAGGGTCACAATAGCGACACAAGTTGTGTCGCTAGTAGGTCAGAGTGTGCCTATAAATAGAGTTGTAAGATTTCACTTGAGGGTTGATCAAACCCTAGAGAGTGAGAGAGGCATGGTCACAGAGAGAGGCAGAGATATTGAGTTTGTAATCTTGTTCATCAGTTGTTAATACATACAACAGATTATAGATATTGTGTTTGTTGATTGATTAAACGTTCAATACTTGATTATTTGGATTCCGCACTTCCAATCGAGTTAACTATCTGATTAGGTCCGACTACAGGGGTCCTACAAGAAAAGTCAGGCCTGCGTGCCATAGAAACAACATGTAGTGATTCAGCCGGAACACAGACTGATGATGTAAATGAATAGTGAAATAGACAATATACACAATATACTGTTCATGCGACACAGAGCTTGTGTCGCAAGGGTAACAATAGCGACACAAGTTGTGTCGCTAGTAGGTCAGAGTGTGCCTATAAATAGAGTTGTAAGATTTCATTTGAGGGTTGATCAAACCCTAGAGAGTGAGAGAGGCGTGGTCACAGAGAGAGGCAGAGATATTGAGTTTGTAATCTTGTTCATCAGTTGTTAATACATACAACAGATTATAGATGTTGTGTTTGTTGATTGATTAAACGTTCAATACTTGATTATTTGGATTCCGCACTTCCAATCGAGTTAACTATCTGATTAGGTCCGACTACAGGAGTCCTACAAGAAAAGTCAAGCCTGCGTGCCACATAAACAACATGTAGGGATTCAGCCGGAACACAGACTGATGATGTAAATGAATAGTGAAATAGACAATATACACAATATACTGTTCATGCGACACAGAGCTTGTGTCGCAAGGGTAACAATAGCGACACAAGTTGTGTCGCTAGTAGGTCAGAGTGTGCCTATAAATAGAGTTGTAAGATTTCATTTGAGGGTTGATCAAACCCTAGAGAGTGAGAGAGGCGTGGTCACAGAGAGAGGCAGAGATATTGAGTTTGTTATCTTGTTCATCAGTTGTTAATACATACAACAGATTATAGATGTTGTGTTTGTTGATTGATTAAACGTTCAATACTTGATTATTTGGATTCCGCACTTCCAATCGAGTTAACTATCTGATTAGGTCCGACTACAGGAGTCCTACAAGAAAAGTCAAGCCTGCGTGCCACATAAACAACATGTAGGGATTCAGCCGGAACACAGACTGATGATGTAAATGAATAGTGAAATAGACAATATACACAATATATTGTTCATGCGACACAGAGCTTGTGTCGCAAGGGTCACAATAGCGACACAAGTTGTGTCGCTAGTAGGTCATAGTGTGCCTATAAATAGAGTTGCAAGATTTCATTTGAGGGTTGATCAAACCCTAGAGAGTGAGAGAGGCATGGTCACAGAGAGAGGCAGAGATATTGAGTTTGTAATCTTGTTCATCAGTTGTTAATACATACAACAGATTATAGATATTGTGTTTGTTGATTGATTAAACGTTCAATACTTGATTATTTGGATTCCGCACTTCCAATCGAGTTAACTATCTGATTAGGTCCGACTACAGGGGTCCTACAAGAAAAGTCATGCCTGAGTGCCATAGAAACAACATCTAGGGATTCAGCCGGAACACAGACTGATGATGTAAATGAATAGTGAAATAGACAATATATACACAATATACTGTTCATGCGACACAGAGCTTGTGTCGCAAGGGTCACAATAGCGACACCAGTTGTGTCGCTAGTAGGTCAGAGTGTGCCTATAAATAGAGTTGTAAGATTTCATTTGAGGGTTGATCAAACCCTAGAGAGTGAGAGAGGCGTGGTCACAGAGAGAGGCAGAGATATTGAGTTTGTAATCTTGTTCATCAGTTGTTAATACATACAACAGATTATAGATGTTGTGTTTGTTGATTGATTAAACGTTCAATACTTGATTATTTGGATTCCGCACTTCCAATCGAGTTAACTATCTGATTAGGTCCGACTAAAGGAGTCCTACAAGAAAAGTCAGGCCTGCGTGCCACATAAACAACATGTAGAGATTCAGCCGGAACACAGACTGATGATGTAAATGAATAGTGAAATAGACAATATACACAATATACTGTTCATGCGACACAGAGCTTGTGTCGCAAGGGTCACAATAGCGACACAAGTTGTGTCGCTAGTAGGTCAGAGTGTGCCTATAAATAGAGTTGTAAGATTTCACTTGAGGGTTGATCAAACCCTAGAGAGTGAGAGAGGCATGGTCACAGAGAGAGGCAGAGATATTGAGTTTGTAATCTTGTTCATCAGTTGTTAATACATACAACAGATTATAGATATTGTGTTTGTTGATTGATTAAACGTTCAATACTTGATTATTTGGATTCCGCACTTCCAATCGAGTTAACTATCTGATTAGGTCCGACTACAGGGGTCCTACAAGAAAAGTCAGGCCTGCGTGCCATAGAAACAACATGTAGTGATTCAGCCGGAACACAGACTGATGATGTAAATGAATAGTGAAATAGACAATATACACAATATACTGTTCATGCGACACAGAGCTTGTGTCGCAAGGGTAACAATAGCGACACAAGTTGTGTCGGTAGTAGGTCAGAGTGTGCCTATAAATAGAGTTGTAAGATTTCATTTGAGGGTTGATCAAACCCTAGAGAGTGAGAGAGGCGTGGTCACAGAGAGAGGCAGAGATATTGAGTTTGTAATCTTGTTCATCAGTTGTTAATACATACAACAGATTATAGATGTTGTGTTTGTTGATTGATTAAACGTTCAATACTTGATTATTTGGATTCCGCACTTCCAATCGAGTTAACTATCTGATTAGGTCCGACTACAGGAGTCCTACAAGAAAAGTCAAGCCTGCGTGCCACATAAACAACATGTAGGGATTCAGCCGGAACACAGACTGATGATGTAAATGAATAGTGAAATAGACAATATACACAATATACTGTTCATGCGACACAGAGCTTGTGTCGCAAGGGTAACAATAGCGACACAAGTTGTGTCGGTAGTAGGTCAGAGTGTGCCTATAAATAGAGTTGTAAGATTTCATTTGAGGGTTGATCAAACCCTAGAGAGTGAGAGAGGCGTGGTCGCAGAGAGAGGCAGAGATATTGAGTTTGTTATCTTGTTCATCAGTTGTTAATACATACAACAGATTATAGATGTTGTGTTTGTTGATTGATTAAACGTTCAATACTTGATTATTTGGATTCCGCACTTCCAATCGAGTTAACTATCTGATTAGGTCCGACTACAGGGGTCCTACAAGAAAAGTCACGCCTGCGTGCCATAGAAACAACATCTAGGGATTCAGCCGGAACACAGACTGATGATGTAAATGAATAGTGAAATAGACAATATATACACAATATACTGTTCATGCGACACAGAGCTTGTGTCGCAAGGGTCACAATAGCGACACCAGTTGCGTCGCTAGTAGGTCAGAGTGTGCCTATAAATAGAGTTGTAAGATTTCATTTGAGGGTTCATCAAACCCTAGAGAGTGAGAGAGGCGTGGTCACAGAGAGAGGTAGAGATATTGAGTTTGTAATCTTGTTCATCAGTTGTTAATACATACAACAGATTATAGATGTTGTGTTTGTTGATTGATTAAACGTTCAATACTTGATTATTTGGATTCCGCACTTCCAATCGAGTTAACTATCTGATTAGGTCCGACTACAGGAGTCCTACAAGAAAAGTCAAGCCTGCGTGCCACATAAACAACATGTAGGGATTCAGCCGGAACACAGACTGATGATGTAAATGAATAGTGAAATAGACAATATATACACAATATACTGTTCATGCGACACAGAGCTTGTGTCGCAAGGGTCACAATAGCGACACCAGTTGTGTCGCTAGTAGGTCAGAGTGTGCCTATAAATAGAGTTGTAAGATTTCATTTGAGGGTTGATCAAACCCTAGAGAGTGAGAGAGGCGTGGTCACAGAGAGAGGCAGAGATATTGAGTTTGTAATCTTGTTCATCAGTTGTTAATACATACAACAGATTATAGATATTGTGTTTGTTGATTGATTAAACGTTCAATACTTGATTATTTGGATTCCGCACTTCCAATAGAGTTAACTATCAGATTAGGTCCGACTACAGGGGTCCTACAAGAAAAGTCAGGCCTGCATGCCATAGAAACAACATGTAGGGATTCAGCCGGAACACAGACTGATGATGTAAATGAATAGTGAAATAGACAATATACACAATATACTGTTCATGCGACACAGAGCTTGTGTCGCAAGGGTAACAATAGCGACACAAGTTGTGTCGCTAGTAGGTCAGAGTGTGCCTATAAATAGAGTTGTAAGATTTCATTTGAGGGTTGATCAAACCCTAGAGAGTGAGAGAGGCGTGGTCACAGAGAGAGGCAGAGATATTGAGTTTGTAATCTTGTTCATCAGTTGTTAATACATACAACAGATTATAGATGTTGTGTTTGTTGATTGATTAAACGTTCAATACTTGATTATTTGGATTCCGCACTTCCAATCGAGTTAACTATCTGATTAGGTCCGACTAAAGGAGTCCTACAAGAAAAGTCAGGCCTGCGTGCCACATAAACAACATGTAGAGATTCAGCCGGAACACAGACTGATGATGTAAATGAATAGTGAAATAGACAATATACACAATATACTGTTCATGCGACACAGAGCTTGTGTCGCAAGGGTCACAATAGCGACACAAGTTGTGTCGCTAGTAGGTCAGAGTGTGCCTATAAATAGAGTTGTAAGATTTCACTTGAGGGTTGATCAAACCCTAGAGAGTGAGAGAGGCATGGTCACAGAGAGAGGCAGAGATATTGAGTTTGTAATCTTGTTCATCAGTTGTTAATACATACAACAGATTATAGATATTGTGTTTGTTGATTGATTAAACGTTCAATACTTGATTATTTGGATTCCGCACTTCCAATCGAGTTAACTATCTGATTAGGTCCGACTACAGGGGTCCTACAAGAAAAGTCAGGCCTGCGTGCCATAGAAACAACATGTAGTGATTCAGCCGGAACACAGACTGATGATGTAAATGAATAGTGAAATAGACAATATACACAATATACTGTTCATGCGACACAGAGCTTGTGTCGCAAGGGTAACAATAGCGACACAAGTTGTGTCGCTAGTAGGTCAGAGTGTGCCTATAAATAGAGTTGTAAGATTTCATTTGAGGGTTGATCAAACCCTAGAGAGTGAGAGAGGCGTGGTCACAGAGAGAGGCAGAGATATTGAGTTTGTAATCTTGTTCATCAGTTGTTAATACATACAACAGATTATAGATGTTGTGTTTGTTGATTGATTAAACGTTCAATACTTGATTATTTGGATTCCGCACTTCCAATCGAGTTAACTATCTGATTAGGTCCGACTAAAGGAGTCCTACAAGAAAAGTCAGGCCTGCGTGCCACATAAACAACATGTAGAGATTCAGCCGGAACACAGACTGATGATGTAAATGAATAGTGAAATAGACAATATACACAATATACTGTTCATGCGACACAGAACTTGTGTCGCAAGGGTCACAATAGCGACACAAGTTGTGTCGCTAGTAGGTCAGAGTGTGCCTATAAATAGAGTTGTAAGATTTCACTTGAGGGTTGATCAAACCCTAGAGAGTGAGAGAGGCATGGTCACAGAGAGAGGCAGAGATATTGAGTTTGTAATCTTGTTCATCAGTTGTTAATACATACAACAGATTATAGATATTGTGTTTGTTGATTGATTAAACGTTCAATACTTGATTATTTGGATTCCGCACTTCCAATCGAGTTAACTATCTGATTAGGTCCGACTACAGGGGTCCTACAAGAAAAGTCAGGCCTGCGTGCCATAGAAACAACATCTAGGGATTCAGACGGAACACAGACTGATGATGTAAATGAATAGTGAAATAGACAATATACACAATATACTGTTCATGCGACACAGAGCTTGTGTCGCAAGGGTAACAATAGCGACACAAGTTGTGTCGCTAGTAGGTCAGAGTGTGCCTATAAATAGAGTTGTAAGATTTCACTTGAGGGTTGATCAAACCCTAGAGAGTGAGAGAGGCATGGTCACAGAGAGAGGCAGAGATATTGAGTTTGTAATCTTGTTCATCAGTTGCTAATACATACAACAGATTATAGATATTGTGTTTGTTGATTGATTAAACGTTCAATACTTGATTATTTGGATTCCGCACTTCCAATCGAGTTAACTATCTGATTAGGTCCGACTACAGGGGTCCTACAAGAAAAGTCAGGCCTGCGTGCCATAGAAACAACATGTAGTGATTCAGCCGGAACACAGACTGATGATGTAAATGAATAGTGAAATAGACAATATACACAATATACTGTTCATGCGACACAGAGCTTGTGTCGCAAGGGTAACAATAGCGACACAAGTTGTGTCGCTAGTAGGTCAGAGTGTGCCTATAAATAGAGTTGTAAGATTTCATTTGAGGGTTGATCAAACCCTAGAGAGTGAGAGAGGCGTGGTCACAGAGAGAGGCAGAGATATTGAGTTTGTAATCTTCTTCATCAGTTGTTAATACATACAACAGATTATAGATGTTGTGTTTGTTGATTGATTAAACGTTCAATACTTGATTATTTGGATTCCGCACTTCCAATCGAGTTAACTATCTGATTAGGTCCGACTACAGGGGTCCTACAAGAAAAGTCAGGCCTGCGTGCCATAGAAACAACATCTAGGGATTCAGCCGGAACACAGACTGATGATGTAAATGAATAGTGAAATAGACAATATATACACAATATACTGTTCATGCGACACAGAGCTTGTGTCGCAAGGGTCACAATAGCGACACCAGTTGCGTCGCTAGTAGGTCAGAGTGTGCCTATAAATAGAGTTGTAAGATTTCATTTGAGGGTTCATCAAACCCTAGAGAGTGAGAGAGGCGTGGTCACAGAGAGAGGTAGAGATATTGAGTTTGTAATCTTGTTCATCAGTTGTTAATACATACAACAGATTATAGATGTTGTGTTTGTTGATTGATTAAACGTTCAATACTTGATTATTTGGATTCCGCACTTCCAATCGAGTTAACTATCTGATTAGGTCCGACTACAGGAGTCCTACAAGAAAAGTCAAGCCTGCGTGCCACATAAACAACATGTAGGGATTCAGCCGGAACACAGACTGATGATGTAAATGAATAGTGAAATAGACAATATATACACAATATACTGTTCATGCGACACAGAGCTTGTGTCGCAAGGGTCACAATAGCGACACCAGTTGTGTCGCTAGTAGGTCAGAGTGTGCCTATAAATAGAGTTGTAAGATTTCATTTGAGGGTTGATCAAACCCTAGAGAGTGAGAGAGGCGTGGTCACAGAGAGAGGCAGAGATATTGAGTTTGTAATCTTGTTCATCAGTTGTTAATACATACAACAGATTATAGATATTGTGTTTGTTGATTGATTAAACGTTCAATACTTGATTATTTGGATTCCGCACTTCCAATAGAGTTAACTATCAGATTAGGTCCGACTACAGGGGTCCTACAAGAAAAGTCAGGCCTGCATGCCATAGAAACAACATGTAGGGATTCAGCCGGAACACAGACTGATGATGTAAATGAATAGTGAAATAGACAATATACACAATATACTGTTAATGCGACACAGAGCTTGTGTCGCAAGGGTAACAATAGCGACACAAGTTGTGTCGCTAGTAGGTCAGAGTGTGCCTATAAATAGAGTTGTAAGATTTCATTTGAGGGTTGATCAAACCCTAGAGAGTGAGAGAGGCGTGGTCACAGAGAGAGGCAGAGATATTGAGTTTGTAATCTTGTTCATCAGTTGTTAATACATACAACAGATTATAGATGTTGTGTTTGTTGATTGATTAAACGTTCAATACTTGATTATTTGGATTCCGCACTTCCAATCGAGTTAACTATCTGATTAGGTCCGACTACAGGAGTCCTACAAGAAAAGTCAGGCCTGCGTGCCACATAAACAACATGTAGAGATTCAGCCGGAACACAGACTGATGATGTAAATGAATAGTGAAATAGACAATATACACAATATACTGTTCATGCGACACAGAGCTTGTGTCGCAAGGGTCACAATAGCGACACAAGTTGTGTCGCTAGTAGGTCAGAGTGTGCCTATAAATAGAGTTGTAAGATTTCACTTGAGGGTTGATCAAACCCTAGAGACTGAGAGAGGCATGGTCACAGAGAGAGGCAGAGATATTGAGTTTGTAATCTTGTTCATCAGTTGTTAATACATACAACAGATTATAGATATTGTGTTTGTTGATTGATTAAACGTTCAATACTTGATTATTTGGATTCCGCACTTCCAATCGAGTTAACTATCTGATTAGGTCCGACTACAGGGGTCCTACAAGAAAAGTCAGGCCTGCGTGCCATAGAAACAACATCTAGGGATTCAGACGGAACACAGACTGATGATGTAAATGAATAGTGAAATAGACAATATACACAATATACTGTTCATGCGACACAGAGCTTGTGTCGCAAGGGTAACAATAGCGACACAAGTTGTGTCGCTAGTAGGTCAGAGTGTGCCTATAAATAGAGTTGTAAGATTTCATTTGAGGGTTGATCTAACCCTAGAGAGTGAGAGAGGCGTGGTAACAGAGAGAGGCAGAGATATTGAGTTTGTAATCTTGTTCATCAGTTGTTAATACATACAACAGATTATAGATGTTGTGTTTGTTGATTGATTAAACGTTCAATACTTGATTATTTGGATTCCGCACTTCCAATCGAGTTAACTATCTGATTAGGTCCGACTACAGGGGTCCTACAAGAAAAGTCAGGCCTGCGTGCCACATAAACAACATGTAGGGATTCAGCCGGAACACAGACTGATGATGTAAATGAATAGTGAAATAGACAATATACACAATATACTGTTCATGCGACACAGAGCTTGTGTCGCAAGGGTCACAATAGCAACACAAGTTGTGTCGCTAGTAGGTCATAGTGTGCCTATAAATAGAGTTGCAAGATTTCATTTGAGGGTTGATCAAACCCTAGAGAGTGAGAGAGGCATGGTCACAGAGAGAGGCAGAGATATTGAGTTTGTAATCTTGTTCATCAGTTGTTAATACATACAACAGATTATAGATATTGTGTTTGTTGATTGATTAAACGTTCAATACTTGATTATTTGGATTCCGCACTTCCAATCGAGTTAACTATCTGATTAGGTCCGACTACAGGAGTCCTACAAGAAAAGTCAGGCCTGCGTGCCACATAAACAACATGTAGAGATTCAGCCGGAACACAGACTGATGATGTAAATGAATAGTGAAATAGACAATATACACAATATACTGTTCATGCGACACAGAGCTTGTGTCGCAAGGGTCACAATAGCGACACCAGTTGCGTCGCTAGTAGGTCAGAGTGTGCCTATAAATAGAGTTGTAAGATTTCATTTGAGGGTTGATCAAACCCTAGAGAGTGAGAGAGGCGTGGTCACAGAGAGAGGCAGAGATATTGAGTTTGTAATCTTGTTCATCAGTTGTTAATACATACAACAGATTATAGATGTTGTGTTTGTTGATTGATTAAACGTTCAATACTTGATTATTTGGATTCCGCACTTCCAATCGAGTTAACTATCTGATTAGGTCCGACTACAGGAGTCCTACAAGAAAAGTCAAGCCTGCGTGCCACATAAACAACATGTAGGGATTCAGCCGGAACAAAGACTGATGATGTAAATGAATAGTGAAATAGACAATATACACAATATACTGTTCATGCGACACAGAGCTTGTGTCGCAAGGGTCACAATAACGACACAAGTTGTGTCGCTAGTAGGTCAGAGTGTGCCTATAAATAGAGTTGTAAGATTTCATTTGAGGGTTGATCAAACCCTAGAGAGTGAGAGAGGCATGGTCACAGAGAGAGGCAGAGATATTGAGTTTGTAATCTTGTTCATCAGTTGTTAATACATACAACAGATTATAGATATTGTGTTTGTTGATTGATTAAACGTTCAATACTTGATTATTTGGATTCCGCGCTTCCAATCGAGTTAACTATCTGATTAGGTCCGACTACAGGGGTCCTACAAGAAAAGTCAGGCCTGCGTGCCATAGAAACAACATCTAGGGATTCAACCGGAACACAGACTGATGATGTATATGAATAGTGGAATAGACAATATACACAATATACTGTTCATGCGACACAGAGCTTGTGTCGCAAGGGTAACAATAGTGACACAAGTTGTGTCGCTAGTAGGTCAGAGTGTGCCTATAAATAGAGTTGTAAGATTTCATTTGAGGGTTGATCAAACCCTAGAGAGTGAGAGAGGCATGGTCACAGAGAGAGGCAGAGATATTGAGTTTGTAATCTTGTTCATCAGTTGTTAATACATACAACAGATTATAGATGTTGTGTTTGTTGATTGATTAAACATTCAATACTTGATTATTTGGATTCCGCACTTCCAATCGAGTTAACTATCTGATTAGGTCCGACTACAGGAGTCCTACAAGAAAAGTCAGGCCTGCGTGCCACATAAACAACATGTAGAGATTCAGCCAGAACACAGACTGATGATGTAAATGAATAGTGAAATAGACAATATACTGTTCATGCGACACAGAGCTTGTGTCGCAAGGGTCACAATAGCGACACAAGTTGTGTCGCTAGTAGGTCAGAGTGTGCCTATAAATAGAGTTGTAAGATTTTATTTGAGGGTTGATCAAACCCTAGAGAGTGAGAGAGGCATGGTCACAGAGAGAGGCAGAGATATTGAGTTTGTAATCTTGTTCATCAGTTGTTAATACATACAACAGATTATAGATATTGTGTTTGTTGATTGATTAAACGTTCAATACTTGATTATTTGGATTCCGCGCTTCCAATCGAGTTAACTATCTGATTAGGTCCGACTACAGGGGTCCTACAAGAAAAGTCAGGCCTGCGTGCCATAGAAACAACATCTAGGTATTCAGCCGGAACACAGACTGATGATGTAAATGAATAGTGAAATAGACAATATACACACAATATACTGTTCATGCGACACAGAGTTTGTGTCGCAAGGGTAACAATAGTGACACAAGTTGTGTCGCTAGTAGGTCAGAGTGTGCCTATAAATAGAGTTGTAAGATTTCATTTGAGGGTTGATCAAACCCTAGAGAGTGAGAGAGGCGTGGTCACAGAGAGAGGCAGAGATATTGAGTTTGTAATCTTGTTCATCAGTTGTTAATACATACAACAGATTATAGATATTGTGTTTGTTGATTGATTAAACGTTCAATACTTGATTATTTGGATTCCGCACTTCCAATCGAGTTAACTATCTGATTAGGTCCGACTACAGGAGTCCTACAAGAAAAGTCAGGCCTGCGTGCCACATAAACAACATGTAGAGATTCAGCCGGAACACAGACTGATGATGTAAATGAATAGTGAAATAGACAATATATTGTTCATGCGACACAGAGCTTGTGTCACAAGGGTCACAATAGCGACACAAGTTGTGTCGCTAGTAGGTCAGAGTGTGCCTATAAATAGAGTTGTAAGATTTTATTTGAGGGTTGATCAAACCCTAGAGAGTGAGAGAGGCATGGTCAAAGAGAGAGGCAGAGATATTGAGTTTGTAATCTTGTTCATCAGTTGTTAATACATACAACAGATTATAGATATTGTGTTTGTTGATTGATTAAACGTTCAATACTTGATTATTTGGATTCCGCGCTTCCAATCGAGTTAACTATCTGATTAGGTCCGACTACAGGGGTCCTACAAGAAAAGTCAGGCCTGCGTGCCATAGAAACAACATCTAGGTATTCAGCCGGAACACAGACTGATGATGTAAATGAATAGTGAAATAGACAATATATACACAATATACTGTTCATGCGACACAGAGTTTGTGTCGCAAGGGTAACAATAGCGACACAAGTTGTGTCTCTAGTAGGTCAGAGTGTGCCTATAAATAGAGTTGTAAGATTTCATTTGAGGGTTGATCAAACCCTAGAGAGTGAGAGAGGCGTGGTCACAGAGAGAGGCAGAGATATTGAGTTTGTAATCTTGTTCATCAGTTGTTAATACATACAACAGATTATAGATATTGTGTTTGTTGATTGATTAAACGTTCAATACTTGATTATTTGGATTCCGCACTTCCAATCGAGTTAACTATCTGATTAGGTCCGACTACAGGGGTCCTACAAGAAAAGTCAGGCCTGCATGCCATAGAAACAACATGTAGGGATTCAGCCGGAACACAGACTGATGATGTAAATGAATAGTGAAATAGACAATATACACAATATACTGTTCATGCGACACAGAGCTTGTGTCGCAAGGGTAACAATAGCGACACAAGTTGTGTCGCTAGTAGGTCAGAGTATGCCTATAAATAGAGTTGTAAGATTTCATTTGAGGGTTGATCAAACCCTAGAGAGTGAGAGAGGCATGGTCACAGAGAGAGGCAGAGATATTAAGTTTGTAATCTTGTTCATCAGTTGTTAATACATACAACAGATTATAGATGTTGTGTTTGTTGATTGATTAAACGTTCAATACTTGATTATTTGGATTCCGCACTTCCAATCGAGTTAACTATCTGATTAGGTCCGACTACAGGAGTCCTACAAGAAAAGTCAAGCCTGCGTGCCACATAAACAACATGTAGGGATTCAGCCGGAACACAGACTGATGATGTAAATGAATAGTGAAATAGACAATATACACAATATACTGTTCATGCGACACAGAGCTTGTGTCGCAAGGGTCACAATAGCGACACAAGTTGTGTCGCTAGTAGGTCAGAGTGTGCCTATAAATAGAGTTGCAAGATTTCATTTGAGGGTTGATCAAACCCTAGAGAGTGAGAGAGGCATGGTCACAGAGAGAGGCAGAGATATTGAGTTTGTAATCTTGTTCATCAGTTGTTAATACATACAACAGATTATAGATATTGTGTTTGTTGATTGATTAAACGTTCAATACTTGATTATTTGGATTATGCGCTTCCAATCGAGTTAACTATCTGATTAGGTCCGACTACAGGGGTCCTACAAGAAAAGTCAGGCCTGCGTGCCATAGAAACAACATCTAGGGATTCAACCGGAACACAGACTGATGATGTATATGAATAGTGGAATAGAAAATATACACAATATACTGTTCATGCGACACAGAGCTTGTGTCGCAAGGGTAACAATAGTGACACAAGTTGTGTCGCTAGTAGGTCAGAGTGTGCCTATAAATATAGTTGTAAGATTTCATTTGAGGGTTGATCAAACCCTAGAGAGTGAGAGAGGCGTGGTCACAGAGAGAGGCAGAGATATTGAGTTTGTAATCTTGTTCATCAGTTGTTAATACATACAACAGATTATAGATGTTGTGTTTGTTGATTGATTAAACGTTCAATACTTGATTATTTGGATTCCGCACTTCCAATCGAGTTAACTATCTGATTAGGTCCGACTACAGGAGTCCTACAAGAAAAGTCAGGCCTGCGTGCCACATAAACAACATGTAGAGATTCAGCCGGAACACAGACTGATGATGTAAATGAATAGTGAAATAGACAATATACACAATATACTGTTCATGCGACACAGAGCTTGTGTCGCAAGGGTCACAATAGCGACACAAGTTATGTCGCTAGTAGGTCAGAGTGTGCCTATAAATAGAGTTGTAAGATTTCATTTGAGGGTTGATCAAACCCTAGAGAGTGAGAGAGGCATGGTCACAGAGAGAGGCAGAGATATTGAGTTTGTAATCTTGTTCATCAGTTGTTAATACATACAACAGATTATAGATGTTGTGTTTGTTGATTGATTAAACGTTCAATACTTGATTATTTGGATTCCGCACTTCCAATCGAGTTAACTATCTGATTAGGTCCGACTACAGGAGTCCTACAAGAAAAGTCAAGCCTGCGTGCCACATAAACAACATCTAGGGATTCAGCCGGAACACAGACTGATGATGTAAATGAATAGTGAAATAGACAATATACAAAATATACTGTTCATGCGACACAGAGCTTGTGTCGCAAGGGTCACAATAGCGACACAAGTTGTGTCGCTAGTAGGTCAGAGTGTGCCTATAAATAGAGTTGCAAGATTTCATTTGAGGGTTGATCAAACCCTAGAGAGTGAGAGAGGCATGGTCACAGAGAGAGGCAGAGATATTGAGTTTGTAATCTTGTTCATCAGTTGTTAATACATACAACAGATTATAGATATTGTGTTTGTTGATTGATTAAACGTTCAATACTTGATTATTTGGATTCCGCGCTTCCAATCGAGTTAACTATCTGATTAGGTCCGACTACAGGGGTCCTACAAGAAAAGTCAGGCCTGCGTGCCATAGAAACAACATCTAGGGATTCAACCGGAACACAGACTGATGATGTATATGAATAGTGGAATAGACAATATACACAATATACTGTTCATGCGACACAGAGCTTGTGTCGCAAGGGTAACAATAGTGACACAAGTTGTGTCGCTAGTAGGTCAGAGTGTGCCTATAAATATAGTTGTAAGATTTCATTTGAGGGTTGATCAAACCCTAGAGAGTGAGAGAGGCGTGGTCACAGAGAGAGGCAGAGATATTGAGTTTGTAATCTTGTTCATCAGTTGTTAATACATACAACAGATTACAGATGTTGTGTTTGTTGATTGATTAAACGTTCAATACTTGATTATTTGGATTCCGCACTTCCAATCGAGTTAACTATCTGATTAGGTCCGACTACAGGAGTCCTACAAGAAAAGTCAGGCCTGCGTGCCACATAAACAACATGTAGAGATTCAGCCGGAACACAGACTGATGATGTAAATGAATAGTGAAATAGACAATATACACAATATACTGTTCATGCGACACAGAGCTTGTGTCGCAAGGGTCACAATAGCGACACAAGTTGTGTCGCTAGTAGGTCAGAGTGTGCCTATAAATAGAGTTGTAAGATTTCATTTGAGGGTTGATCAAACCCTAGAGAGTGAGAGAGGCATGGTCACAGAGAGAGGCAGAGATATTGAGTTTGTAATCTTGTTCATCAGTTGTTAATACATACAACAGATTATAGATATTGTGTTTGTTGATTGATTAAACGTTCAATACTTGATTATTTGGATTCCGCGCTTCCAATCGAGTTAACTATCTGATTAGGTCCGACTACAGGGGTCCTACAAGAAAAGTCAGGCCTGCGTGCCATAGAAACAACATCTAGGGATTCAGCCGGAACACAGACTGATGATGTAAATCAATAGTGAAATAGACAATATATACACAATATACTGTTCATGCGACACAGAGCTTGTGTCACAAGGGTAACAATAGCGACACAAGTTGTGTCGCTAGTAGGTCAGAGTGTGCCTATAAATAGAGTTGTAAGATTTCATTTGAGGGTTGATCAAACCCTAGAGAGTGAGAGAGGCGTGGTCACAGAGAGAGGAAGAGATATTGAGTTTGTAATCTTGTTCATCAGTTGTTAATACATACAACAGATTATAGATATTGTGTTTGTTGATTGATTAAACGTTCAATACTTGATTATTTGGATTCCGCACTTCCAATCGAGTTAACTATCTGATTAGGTCCGACTACAGGGGTCCTACAAGAAAAGTCAGGCCTGCGTGCCATAGAAACAACATGTAGGGATTCAGCCGGAACACAGACTGATGATGTAAATGAATAGTGAAATAGACAATATATACACAATATACTGTTCATGCGACACAGAGTTTGTGTCGCAAGGGTAACAATAGCGACACAAGTTGTGTCGCTAGTAGGTCAGAGTGTGCCTATAAATAGAGTTGTAAGATTTCATTTGAGGGTTGATCAAACCCTAGAGAGTGAGAGAGGCGTGGTCACAGAGAGAGGCAGAGATATTGAGTTTGTAATCTTGTTCATCAGTTGTTAATACATACAACAGATTATAGATATTGTGTTTGTTGATTGATTAAACGTTCAATACTTGATTATTTGGATTCCGCACTTCCAATCGAGTTAACTATCTGATTAGGTCCGACTACAGGGGTCCTACAAGAAAAGTCAGGCCTGCGTGCCATAGAAACAACATGTAGGGATTCAGCCGGAACACAGACTGATGATGTAAATGAATAGTGAAATAGACAATATACACAATATACTGTTCATGCGACACAGAGCTTGTGTCGCAAGGGTAACAATAGCGACACAAGTTGTGTCGCTGGTAGGTCAGAGTGTGCCTATAAATAGAGTTGTAAGATTTCATTTGAGGGTTGATCAAACCCGAGAAAGTGAGAGAGGCGTGGTCACAGAGAGAGGCAGAGATATTGAGTTTGTAATCTTGTTCATCAGTTGTTAATACATACAACAGATTATAGATGTTGTGTTTGTTGATTGATTAAACGTTCAATACTTGATTATTTGGATTCCGCACTTCCAATCGAGTTAACTATCTGATTAGGTCCGACTACAGGAGTCCTACAAGAAAAGTCAAGCTTGCGTGCCACATAAACAACATGTAGGGATTCAGCCGGAACACAGACTGATGATAAATGAATAGTGAAATAGACAATATACACAATATACTGTTCATGCGACACATAGCTTGTGTCACAAGGGTCACAATAGCGACACAAGTTATGTCGCTAGTAGGTCAGAGTGTGCCTATAAATAGAGTTGTAAGATTTCATTTGAGGGTTGATCAAACCCTAGAGAGTGAGAGAGGCGTGGTCAGAGAGAGAGGCAGAGATATTGAGTTTGTAATCTTGTTCATCAGTTGTTTATACATACAACAGATTATAAATATTATGTTTTTTGATTGATTAAACATTCAATACTTGATTGTTTGGATTCCGCACTTCCAATCGAGTTAACGATCTGATAGGTCCGACTACAGGGGTCCTACAAGAAAAGTCAGGCCTGCGTGCCATAGAAACAACATCTAGGGATTCAGCCGGAACACAGACTGATGATGTATATGAATAGTGGAATAGACAATATACACAATATACTGTTCATGCGACACAGAGCTTGTGTCGCAAGGGTCACAATTGCGACACAAGTTGTGTCGCTAGTAGGTCAGAGTGTGCCTATAAATAGAGTTGTAAGATATCATTTGAGGGTTGATCAAACCCTAGAGAGTGAGAGAAGCGTGGTCAGAGAGAGAGGCACATTTATTGAGTTTGTAATCTTGTTCATCAGTTGTTAATGCATGCAACAGATTATAGATATTGTGTTTGTTAATTGATTAAACGTTCAATACTTGATTGTTTGGATTCCGCACTTCCAATGGAGTTAACGATCTGATTAGGTCCGACTACAGGGGTCCTTCAAGAAAAGTCAGGCCTGCGTGCCATAGAAACAACATCTAGGGATTCAGCTGGAACACAGACTGATGATGTAAATGAATAGTGAAATAGACAATATAAACAATATACTGTTCATGTGACACTGAGCTTGTGTCGCAAGGGTCACAATAGCGACACAAGTTGTGTCGCTGTAGGTCAGAGTGTGCCTATAAATAGAGTTGTAAGATTTCATTTGAGGGTTGATCAAACCCTAAAGAGTGAGAGAGGCGTGGTCAGAGAGAGAGGCAAAGATATTGAGTTTGTAATCTTGTTCATCAGTTGTTAATACATACAACAGATTATAGATATTGTGTTTGTTGATTGATTAAACGTTCAATACTTGATTATTTGGATTCCGCGCTTCCAATCGAGTTAACTATCTGATTAGGTCCGACTACAGGGGTCCTACAAGAAAAGTCAGGCCTGCGTGCCATAGAAACAACATGTAGGGATTCAGCCGGAACACAGACTGATGATGTAAATGAATAGTGAAATAGACAATATACACAATATACTGTTCATGCGACACAGAGCTTGTGTCGCAAGGGTAACAATAGCGACACAAGTTGTGTCGCTAGTAGGTCAGAGTGTGCCTATAAATAGAGTTGTAAGATTTCATTTGAGGGTTGATCAAACCCTAGAGAGTGAGAGAGGCATGGTCACAGAGAGAGGCAGAGATATTGAGTTTGTAATCTTGTTCATCAGTTGTTAATACATACAACAGATTATAGATATTGTGTTTGTTGATTGATTAAACGTTCAATACTTGATTATTTGGATTCCGCGCTTCCAATCGAGTTAACTATCTGATTAGGTCCGACTACAGGGGTCCTACAAGAAAAGTCAGGCCTGCGTGCCATAGAAACAACATCTAGGGATTCAGCAGCAACACAGACTGATGATGTAAATCAATAGTGAAATAGACAATATATACACAATATACTGTTCATGCGACACAGAGCTTGTGTCGCAAGGGTAACAATAGCGACACAAGTTGTGTCGCTAGTAGGTCAGAGTGTGCCTATAAATAGAGTTGTAAGATTTCATTTGAGGGTTGATCAAACCCTAGAGAGTGAGAGAGGCGTGGTCACAGAGAGAGGCAGAGATATTGAGTTTGTAATCTTGTTCATCAGTTGTTAATACATACAACAGATTATAGATATTGTGTTTGTTGATTGATTAAACGTTCAATACTTGATTATTTGGATTCCGCACTTCCAATCGAGTTAACTATCTGATTAGGTCCGACTACAGGGGTCCTACAAGAAAAGTCAGGCCTGCGTGCCATAGAAACAACATGTAGGGATTCAGCCGGAACACAGACTGATGATGTAAATGAATAGTGAAATAGACAATATATACACAATATACTGTTCATGCGACACAGAGTTTGTGTCGCAAGGGTAACAATAGCGACACAAGTTGTGTCGCTAGTAGGTCAGAGTGTGCCTATAAATAGAGTTGTAAGATTTCATTTGAGGGTTGATCAAACCCTAGAGAGTGAGAGAGGCGTGGTCACAGAGAGAGGCAAAGATATTGAGTTTGTAATCTTGTTCATCAGTTGTTAATACATACAACAGATTATAGATATTGTGTTTGTTGATTGATTAAACGTTCAATACTTGATTATTTGGATTCCGCACTTCCAATCGAGTTAACTATCTGATTAGGTCCGACTACAGGGGTCCTACAAGAAAAGTCAGGCCTGCGTGCCATAGAAACAACATGTAGGGATTCAGCCGGAACACAGACTGATGATGTAAATGAATAGTGAAATAGACAATATACACAATATACTGTTCATGCGACACAGAGCTTGTGTCGCAAGGGTAACAATAGCGACACAAGTTGTGTCGCTGGTAGGTCAGAGTGTGCCTATAAATAGAGTTGTAAGATTTCATTTGAGGGTTGATCAAACCCTAGAAAGTGAGAGAGGCGTGGTCACAGAGAGAGGCAGAGATATTGAGTTTGTAATCTTGTTCATCAGTTGTTAATACATACAACAGATTATAGATGTTGTGTTTGTTGATTGATTAAACGTTCAATACTTGATTATTTGGATTCCGCACTTCCAATCGAGTTAACTATCTGATTAGGTCCGACTACAGGAGTCCTACAAGAAAAGTCAAGCTTGCGTGCCACATAAACAACATGTAGGGATTCAGCCGGAACACAGACTGATGATAAATGAATAGTGAAATAGACAATATATACACAATATACTGTTCATGCGACACAGAGCTTGTGTCGCAAGGGTAACAATAGCGACACAAGTTGTGTCGCTAGTAGGTCAGAGTGTGCCTATAAATAGAGTTGTAAGATTTCATTTGAGGGTTGATCAAACCCTAGAGAGTGAGAGAGGCGTGGTCACAGAGAGAGGCAGAGATATTGAGTTTGTAATCTTGTTCATCAGTTGTTAATACATACAACAGATTATAGATATTGTGTTTGTTGATTGATTAAACGTTCAATACTTGATTATTTGGATTCCGCACTTCCAATCGAGTTAACTATCTGATTAGGTCCGACTACAGGGGTCCTACAAGAAAAGTCAGGCCTGCGTGCCATAGAAACAACATGTAGGGATTCAGCCGGAACACAGACTGATGATGTAAATGAATAGTGAAATAGACAATATATACACAATATACTGTTCATGCGACACAGAGTTTGTGTCGCAAGGGTAACAATAGCGACACAAGTTGTGTCGCTAGTAGGTCAGAGTGTGCCTATAAATAGAGTTGTAAGATTTCATTTGAGGGTTGATCAAACCCTAGAGAGTGAGAGAGGCGTGGTCACAGAGAGAGGCAGAGATATTGAGTTTGTAATCTTGTTCATCAGTTGTTAATACATACAACAGATTATAGATATTGTGTTTGTTGATTGATTAAACGTTCAATACTTGATTATTTGGATTCCGCACTTCCAATCGAGTTAACTATCTGATTAGGTCCGACTACAGGGGTCCTACAAGAAAAGTCAGGCCTGCGTGCCATAGAAACAACATGTAGGGATTCAGCCGGAACACAGACTGATGATGTAAATGAATAGTGAAATAGACAATATACACAATATACTGTTCATGCGACACAGAGCTTGTGTCGCAAGGGTAACAATAGCGACACAAGTTGTGTCGCTGGTAGGTCAGAGTGTGCCTATAAATAGAGTTGTAAGATTTCATTTGAGGGTTGATCAAACCCTAGAAAGTGAGAGAGGCGTGGTCACAGAGAGAGGCAGAGATATTGAGTTTGTAATCTTGTTCATCAGTTGTTAATACATACAACAGATTATAGATGTTGTGTTTGTTGATTGATTAAACGTTCAATACTTGATTATTTGGATTCCGCACTTCCAATCGAGTTAACTATCTGATTAGGTCCGACTACAGGAGTCCTACAAGAAAAGTCAAGCTTGCGTGCCACATAAACAACATGTAGGGATTCAGCCGGAACACAGACTGATGATAAATGAATAGTGAAATAGACAATATATACACAATATACTGTTCATGCGACACAGAGCTTGTGTCGCAAGGGTAACAATAGCGACACAAGTTGTGTCGCTAGTAGGTCAGAGTGTGCCTATAAATAGAGTTGTAAGATTTCATTTGAGGGTTGATCAAACCCTAGAGAGTGAGAGAGGCGTGGTCACAGAGAGAGGCAGAGATATTGAGTTTGTAATCTTGTTCATCAGTTGTTAATACATACAACAGATTATAGATATTGTGTTTGTTGATTGATTAAACGTTCAATACTTGATTATTTGGATTCCGCACTTCCAATCGAGTTAACTATCTGATTAGGTCCGACTACAGGGGTCCTACAAGAAAAGTCAGGCCTGCGTGCCATAGAAACAACATGTAGGGATTCAGCCGGAACACAGACTGATGATGTAAATGAATAGTGAAATAGACAATATATACACAATATACTGTTCATGCGACACAGAGTTTGTGTCGCAAGGGTAACAATAGCGACACAAGTTGTGTCGCTAGTAGGTCAGAGTGTGCCTATAAATAGAGTTGTAAGATTTCATTTGAGGGTTGATCAAACCCTAGAGAGTGAGAGAGGCGTGGTCACAGAGAGAGGCAGAGATATTGAGTTTGTAATCTTGTTCATCAGTTGTTAATACATACAACAGATTATAGATATTGTGTTTGTTGATTGATTAAACGTTCAATACTTGATTATTTGGATTCCGCACTTCCAATCGAGTTAACTATCTGATTAGGTCCGACTACAGGGGTCCTACAAGAAAAGTCAGGCCTGCGTGCCATAGAAACAACATGTAGGGATTCAGCCGGAACACAGACTGATGATGTAAATGAATAGTGAAATAGACAATATACACAATATACTGTTCATGCGACACAGAGCTTGTGTCGCAAGGGTAACAATAGCGACACAAGTTGTGTCGCTGGTAGGTCAGAGTGTGCCTATAAATAGAGTTGTAAGATTTCATTTGAGGGTTGATCAAACCCTAGAAAGTGAGAGAGGCGTGGTCACAGAGAGAGGCAGAGATATTGAGTTTGTAATCTTGTTCATCAGTTGTTAATACATACAACAGATTATAGATGTTGTGTTTGTTGATTGATTAAACGTTCAATACTTGATTATTTGGATTCCGCACTTCCAATCGAGTTAACTATCTGATTAGGTCCGACTACAGGAGTCCTACAAGAAAAGTCAAGCTTGCGTGCCACATAAACAACATGTAGGGATTCAGCCGGAACACAGACTGATGATAAATGAATAGTGAAATAGACAATATACACAATATACTGTTCATGCGACACATAGCTTGTGTCACAAGGGTCACAATAGCGACACAAGTTATGTCGCTAGTAGGTCAGAGTGTGCCTATAAATAGAGTTGTAAGATTTCATTTGAGGGTTGATCAAACACTAGAGAGTGAGAGAGGCGTGGTCAGAGAGAGAGGCAGAGATATTGAGTTTGTAATCTTGTTCATCAGTTGTTTATACATACAACAGATTATAAATATTATGTTTTTTGATTGATTAAACGTTCAATACTTGATTGTTTGGATTCCGCACTTCCAATCGAGTTAACGATCTGATAGGTCCGACTACAGGGGTCCTACAAGAAAAGTCAGGCCTGCGTGCCATAGAAACAACATCTAGGGATTCAGCCGGAACACAGACTGATGATGTATATGAATAGTGGAATAGACAATATACACAATATACTGTTCATGCGACACAGAGCTTGTGTCGCAAGGGTCACAATTGCGACACAAGTTGTGTCGCTAGTAGGTCAGAGTGTGCCTATAAATAGAGTTGTAAGATATCATTTGAGGGTTGATCAAACCCTAGAGAGTGAGAGAAGCGTGGTCAGAGAGAGAGGCACATTTATTGAGTTTGTAATCTTGTTCATCAGTTGTTAATACATGCAACAGATTATAGATATTGTGTTTGTTAATTGATTAAACGTTCAATACTTGATTGTTTGGATTCCGCACTTCCAATGGAGTTAACGATCTGATTAGGTCTGACTACAGGGGTCCTTCAAGAAAAGTCAGGCCTGCGTGCCATAGAAACAACATCTAGGGATTCAGCTGGAACACAGACTGATGATGTAAATGAATAGTGAAATAGACAATATAAACAATATACTGTTCATGTGACACTGAGCTTGTGTCGCAAGGGTCACAATAGCGACACAAGTTGTGTCGCTGTAGGTCAGAGTGTGCCTATAAATAGAGTTGTAAGATTTCATTTGAGGGTTGATCAAACCCTAAAGAGTGAGAGAGGCGTGGTCAGAGAGAGAGGCAAAGATATTGAGTTTGTAATCTTGTTCATCAGTTGTTAATACATACAACAGATTATAGATATTGTGTTTGTTGATTGATTAAACGTTCAATACTTGATTATTTGGATTCCGCGCTTCCAATCGAGTTAACTATCTGATTAGGTCCGACTACAGGGGTCCTACAAGAAAAGTCAGGCCTGCGTGCCATAGAAACAACATGTAGGGATTCAGCCGGAACACAGACTGATGATGTAAATGAATAGTGAAATAGACAATATACACAATATACTGTTCATGCGACACAGAGCTTGTGTCGCAAGGGTAACAATAGCGACACAAGTTGTGTCGCTAGTAGGTCAGAGTGTGCCTATAAATAGAGTTGTAAGATTTCATTTGAGGGTTGATCAAACCCTAGAGAGTGAGAGAGGCGTGGTCACAGAGAGAGGCAGAGATATTGAGTTTGTAATCTTGTTCATCAGTTGTTTATACATACAACAGATTATAAATATTATGTTTGTTGATTGATTAAACGTTCAATACTTGATTATTTGGATTCCGCACTTCCAATCGAGTTAACGATCTGATAGGTCCGACTACAGGGGTCCTACAAGAAAAGTCAGGCCTGCGTGCCATAGAAACAACATCTAGGGATTCAGCCGGAACACAGACTGATGATGTATATGAATAGTGGAATAGACAATATACACAATATACTGTTCATGCGACACAGAGCTTGTGTCGCAAGGGTCACAATAGCGACACAAGTTGTGTCGCTAGTAGGTCAGAGTGTGCCTATAAATAGAGTTGTAAGATTTCATTTGAGGGTTGATCAAACCCTAGAGAGTGAGAGAGGCGTGGTGAGAGAGAGAGCCACATATATTTAGTTTGTAATCTTGTTCATCAGTTGTTAATAAATGCAACAGATTATAGATATTGTGTTTGTTAATGTTTAAACGTTCAATACTTGATTGTTTGGATTCTGCACTTCCAATCGAGTTAACGATCTGATTAGGTCCGACTACAGGGTTCCTACAAGAAAAGTCAGGCCTGCGTGCCATAGAAACAACATCTAGGGATTCAGCTGGAACACAGACTGATGATGTAAATGAATAGTGAAATAGACAATATACACAATATACTGTTCATGCGACACAGAGCTTGTGTCGCAAGGGTAACAATAGCGACACAAGTTGTCTCGCTGGTAGGTCAGAGTGTGCCTATAAATAGAGTTGTAAGATTTCATTTGAGGGTTGATCAAACCCTAGAGAGTGAGAGAGGCGTGGTCACAGAGAGAGGCAGAGATATTGAGTTTGTAATCTTGTTCATCAGTTGTTAATACATACAACAGATTATAGATGTTGTGTTTGTTGATTGATTAAACGTTCAATACTTGATTATTTGGATTCCGCACTTCCAATCGAGTTAACTATCTGATTAGGTCCGACTACAGGGGTCCTACAAGAAAAGTCAGGCATGCGTGCCATAGAAACAACATCTAGGGATTCAGCCGGAACACAAACTGACGATCTAAATGAATAGTGAAATAGACAATATACACAATATACTGTTCATGCGACACAGAGCTTGTGTCGCAAGGGTAACAATAACGACACAAGTTGTGTCGCTAGTAGGTCAGAGTGTGCCTATAAATAGAGTTGTAAGATTTCATTTGAGGGTTGATCAAACCCTAGAGAGTGAGAGAGGCGTGGTCATAGAGAGAGGCAGAGATATTGAGTTTGTAATCTTGCTCATCAGTTGTTAATACATACAACAAATTATAGATGTTGTGTTTGTTGATTGATTAAACGTTCAATACTTGATTATTTGGATTCCGCACTTCCAATCGAGTTAACTATCTGATTAGGTCCGACTACAGGAGTCCTACAAGAAAAGTCAAGCCTGCGTGCCATATAAACAACATGTAGGGATTCAGCCGGAACACAGACTGATGATAAATGAATAGTGAAATAGACAATATACACAATATACTGTTCATGCGACACATAGCTTGTGTCGCAAGGGTCACAATAGCGACACAAGTTATGTCGCTAGTAGGTCAGAGTGTGCCTATAAATAGAGTTGTAAGATTTCATTTGAGGGTTGATCAAACCCTAGAGAGTGAGAGAGGCATGGTCACAGAGAGAGGCAGAGATATTGAGTTTGTAATCTTGTTCATCAGTTGTTAATACATACAACAGATTATAGATATTGTGTTTGTTGATTGATTAAACGTTCAATACTTGATTATTTGGATTCCGCACTTCCAATCGAGTTAACTATCTGATTAGGTCCGACTACAGGGGTCCTACAAGAAAAGTCAGGCCTGCGTGCCATAGAAACAACATGTAGGGATTCAGCCGGAACACAGACTGATGATGTAAATGAATAGTGAAATAGACAATATACACAATATACTGTTCATGCGACACAGAGCTTGTGTCGCAAGGGTAACAATAGCGACACAAGTTGTGTCGCTGGTAGGTCAGAGTGTGCCTATAAATAGAGTTGTAAGATTTCATTTGAGGGTTGATCAAATCCTAGAAAGTGAGAGAGGCGTGGTCACAGAGAGAGGCAGAGATATTGAGTTTGTAATCTTGTTCATCAGTTGTTAATACATACAACAGATTATAGATGTTGTGTTTGTTGATTGATTAAACGTTCAATACTTGATTATTTGGATTCCGCACTTCCAATCGAGTTAACTATCTGATTAGGTCCGACTACAGGAGTCCTACAAGAAAAGTCAAGCTTGCGTGCCACATAAACAACATGTAGGGATTCAGCCGGAACACAGACTGATGATAAATGAATAGTGAAATAGACAATATACACAATATACTGTTCATGCGACACATAGCTTGTGTCACAAGGGTCACAATAGCGACACAAGTTATGTCGCTAGTAGGTCAGAGTGTGCCTATAAATAGAGTTGTAAGATTTCATTTGAGGGTTGATCAAACCCTAGAGAGTGAGAGAGGCGTGGTCAGAGAGAGAGGCAGAGATATTGAGTTTGTAATCTTGTTCATCAGTTGTTTATACATACAACAGATTATAAATATTATGTTTTTTGATTGATTAAACGTTCAATACTTGATTGTTTGGATTCCGCACTTCCAATCGAGTTAACGATCTGATAGGTCCGACTACAGGGGTCCTACAAGAAAAGTCAGGCCTGCGTGCCATAGAAACAACATCTAGGGATTCAGCCGGAACACAGACTGATGATGTATATGAATAGTGGAATAGACAATATACACAATATACTGTTCATGCGACACAGAGCTTGTGTCGCAAGGGTCACAATTGCGACACAAGTTGTGTCGCTAGTAGGTCAGAGTGTGCCTATAAATAGAGTTGTAAGATATCATTTGAGGGTTGATCAAACCCTAGAGAGTGAGAGAAGCGTGGTCAGAGAGAGAGGCACATTTATTGAGTTTGTAATCTTGTTCATCAGTTGTTAATACATGCAACAGATTATAGATATTGTGTTTGTTAATTGATTAAACGTTCAATACTTGATTGTTTGGATTCCGCACTTCCAATGGAGTTAACGATCTGATTAGGTCCGACTACAGGGGTCCTACAAGAAAAGTCAGGCCTGCGTGCCATAGAAACAACATCTAGGGATTCAGCTGGAACACAGACTGATGATGTAAATGAATAGTGAAATAGACAATATAAACAATATACTGTTCATGTGACATTGAGCTTGTGTCGCAAGGGTCACAATAGCGACACAAGTTGTGTCGCTGTAGGTCAGAGTGTGCCTATAAATAGAGTTGTAAGATTTCATTTGAGGGTTGATCAAACCCTAAAGAGTGAGAGAGGCGTGGTCAGAGAGAGAGGCAAAGATATTGAGTTTGTAATCTTGTTCAGCAGTTGTTAATACATACAACAGATTATAGATATTGTGTTTGTTGATTGATTAAACGTTCAATACTTGATTATTTGGATTCCGCGCTTCCAATCGAGTTAACTATCTGATTAGGTCCGACTACAGGGGTCCTACAAGAAAAGTCAGGCCTGCGTGCCATAGAAACAACATGTAGGGATTCAGCCGGAACACAGACTGATGATGTAAATGAATAGTGAAATAGACAATATACACAATATACTGTTCATGCGACACAGAGCTTGTGTCGCAAGGGTAACAATAGCGACACAAGTTGTGTCGCTAGTAGGTCAGAGTGTGCCTATAAATAGAGTTGTAAGATTTCATTTGAGGGTTGATCAAACCCTAGAGAGTGAGAGAGGCGTGGTCACAGAGAGAGGCAGAGATATTGAGTTTGTAATCTTGTTCATCAGTTGTTTATACATACAACAGATTATAAATATTATGTTTGTTGATTGATTAAACGTTCAATACTTGATTATTTGGATTCCGCACTTCCAATCGAGTTAACGATCTGATAGGTCCGACTACAGGGGTCCTACAAGAAAAGTCAGGCCTGCGTGCCATAGAAACAACATCTAGGGATTCAGCCGGAACACAGACTGATTGTGACAACTCTCCAAATTAGGTACTGATTTACATTAAGCATGTGCATTCTTACGCTAATTTCCTGATTAAGTTTAAAACAAAAACTTCTGATGTGATGTAAGTCTAGCAGCCTAGTACTTTTAAACAAAAAGTATTACTAATACGTAAGTAATTAAAGTTGCGTACAAAATGTGTCGAGACGAACCCGACAGATAAATACGACAAAAGTTGGTGACACAACATAATTAATAATGAAATTATTAATTACGAGTACTATTGTATCTATAACCTATAGATAAAACGGGTTAAAAATACGTTTAACATAAAACGTATTATAAAACGAACAAAAAAAAAAAAAAAAAAAAAAAAAAAAAAAAAATTTAAAATGCATTCAGAGATCAAGATGAGAAAAATTCAAATTTTCTCATTCATTTGGAAACAATTGTAACATTACCTCAAAATATGAACCCGAAATTCGACTGAAATTTGGCACTCAATTTAAAATGTTAGCAGTCCAACGCAGAAATTAAACAACAGTTAAAAATAATGAAAACATCATTATTCCGAGTTTAAATAACGAACCAGGAGAGCATCTACAAAATAAAAATATAAAATGTTTACTTTTATATTGCTAAAATTATACCCGTACTCGAAATTAACGGGCTAAATAATCCCACCCCCTCAAATAATTGAGGAGGCAGTATGATTTAAACTGCAACACTCAGTTGAAAAATATACTCCCACCTTTCTTCTTCCTGTAATCATTCACACACATCTATCATCATCATCATCTACCTTCATCTTCTTCTTCTCCTTTGCTAAGCACACACACACAAGAGAGAAGCAGCAGAGAGCAGCAAGAAGAGGAGAAGAACAACAAGCCTGGACCAACATCCTCATCATCTTCTTCTTCATCATCATCGTCACCATCAACTTCACCATTGTAAGGGAACTTCAAAACCTTCGAACTCCATACTTAAATTTCGTTGTATAACTCGTATATATATCACAATCCATGTATATAACACATAAAGTTTGATGATTATATGTTGATTTTCTTGAAATGGGTTATATGAAACCAAACCATAAATCCATGAATCATATATGTTAAACTTGTTAAAATGTAATATAATGACATATATTGTTGTTACTAAGCATCTAAACACTAAAACCGTTCGAAAAATGGCACAAACATACCTTGATTTCGAGTTTGGAAATTTGAAGAACGAACAGAGGCCTGGACTCGAGTCAAAGCCGAACGGCTAAGGTCACAAAGCCGAACGGCTGAGAGACCAAAGCCGAACGGCTAAGAACAAAGCCGATCGGCTGTATGCGGGTTTGGTGGGCTGAGTAATTGGGCCGGACTAAAATGCTTATTGGACCGAACTAAAATGCTTAATGGGCCGAGTGATGTGGACTGGACCGAAATGAATAATGGGCTTATTATATTGGACTGGATCGAGTGGGGTTTGGATTGGGCCGGAAGCCCAAGTCGAACGGCTGGTGTCCAAGCCGAACGGCTAGCCAAGCCGAACGGCTATCCCAAGCCGATCGGCTGGGCTGGGCTGCAGACTGGGCCGTGGTCACAAACTGGGCCGAATACTCCTTGGGCCTAAGACTTTGGGTTTGGGCCGAGAGTTGTAAAAACAAATGAGTTAAATTAAATAAACGGGGCATTGGATCAAAACTTGTAATGGGCCAAAAAGGTTAGGTAATCGGGTTAAGTTACTAAACCGAAAACAAAACAAATCGGGCCGAGCAAAATAAACTTCCAAAATATCCCAAACATAAGACGTGACCCGAATCGTTTCACGAAACGAATATTTATAAAATAGAACGTGTATGATTCTATATATATGTATGTATAAATATATATATACAAACTAAATAACAAAGCGGCGAATCCATACAAATACATGTTTTACGTATATACAAGAGATGACTTTTAAATAACCGATAACATTTATTTAATTTATAAATGAAAATAAATACAATAAGAAGTTTTATAACAAATAAAACTTATATACATTTTATTACGTAAACCACGTGTTTAGAACTTATGTATACATGAATATGTATATGTATACACTTGACAAGGCATACGACGTGAAAAATAATAACAAAATTTCAACACAATGGCACCAACGAATGCAACGACTTAAATTACTAATAAATCAACAATTTCTACAAAACAAACAAACTGTTAACATGAGTTGATTAAACAAATCAAACGTACTTATGTTAATACGTTTATGGTATATAGGTTAACATACCTTTGGGCTATTACCTGTCAGCTGCTAGCATTCATACCGAGCAAACCACGGTGAGTTTACAGCCCCTACTTTTAAATGATTTCTGCTTTTAAACACAGGGGTGTTAAACATAGAAATTGCGTGCCAACACATGCAATCAAACTATAAATGCTTTACTGCTTTTATACAAATGTTGAATTGTGATATTACATTTTCACAACTATTTGGGAATTAGACAAAGGATCCTAGTACGGACCTAGACTTGGATTGTGTGCATGAAAGACCTCATGACATGCTACTGTAACCATTAGCTAGGTGACTCTAGCCACTGAGCATACGGATAGTACTATTGCCGTGACGACCCTCCTACGGTGGAGCGTATACTTAAATGTCCGTTCAGGCAAACAACATAAGTTCTGGTTGTGGTTTGGTTATAGGGTTAGGTCACGTTACTTTAACCTGCGAGGTTTAGCTCACCTTTCAGGGGATCACAGTCTAAGTAAAATTCCCACATACTTTTAGGAAGAACGAATCCTACAACTGTTGGACACCGGAAAACATACCGGTAACTTGTTTTACACTGGTAAACAACCGGTAACATGTTTTGGGACGACATCCCACGTATAACAATACTTTAGGGTAACAACCCTACATAACTTGTATTTTATAAATGAATAACAAATCATTTATACAAACTTGGTTTAACAAACCACATGCACTTGTAAACCTGTAAATTCACTCAACATATTTGTTGACGACTTTCTCTATGTTTTTCAGGAAATTAGCTGGGTAAGAAATCGCATGCATACAGGATGGACAACCCTGGACCTATTAGGATGCCACATACTGTTGGGACCGCTTTTGGGGATTTCATTTGTATAACTGCAGACATTGCAGTCATACTTATGAAATCTTACTTTAACTTATGTATTATTGTTAAAACTAAAATGTTTTAAACTCCATTACTATTGTTACGACTTCCATAGTCGTACTACTTTTGTAACGAATGTTTGAACTGGCATCCTTATCTATCATGTTATGCAATAACCATATGCTCTGAATGTGTATGTAACGGTTGGTTGAAATAACTGCTCGCAGCCCCGCCACGTCATTAATGCTTCCGCAAACTAAACATAACTAATCGAAATTACCGTTTGGCGGGGTGTGACAGACTTGGTATCAGAGCCATTGGTTATAGCGAACTAGAAGTCTTTAAGCGACCTAAAACCTTAGAGACCTAGACTATAGCCTTGGCTAAAACATTCATTGCATGCATACACATTTTGCATACAGCTAACATACGACTGACACGCCACCTACGACTTCTTTGTCGCAGCATGTCAAGGCACAGTCCGATCTATTTGTATGCTTCTGATGAGGAGCCGACCGAGGATTCCTACCATAGCGACGCTAGCACCGGAGTTGCGTGTCCACCGGTTCAGCTGAGAGCCTTATCGGATGACACCAGTGATGCTTACATCACCCCACCACCCACTGCTCATGTGGTCCCACCTGCTACTACCCCCACTGACCCTACCACTCGTATGTTAGGGTCTACCTTTATGGCGACTCGCCATACGACTGCTGGACCTTCCAGAGGACCGGTACCTAGGAGGACACCACGGATGTGTGTCCGAGATTTCCCTAGAGGACCACTTGCGCCCCGTGATAAGGCGCCGGTGGCAGAGGAGAGGGTGATGCACTGTGATGAGCCGCCACAGAGGGTACCTAGGCTTGCTCACTTGGAGTGGATGGCTCCTATGTTGGGGCGGTGGAGGTCGTTAGAGGGTTTTCCTGCTACTTTCGAGACCGGGGAGTCCTCCCGATCCTCCGCACCACTGCCTACTACTGGAGAGCCCGTAGAGTTGACTCTCCCTACCATTGTGGCTGTGATTCGCACATTGTTTCGCATTTCTGGTAGCAGGGGTGCTCACCTTGCCGAGCTACAGAGCGATGTCTCCCGTCTGGATGGAGACATGGCAGACATTCATGAGCGTTGCCACTTCTTGTTGAGCAACGTGGTTGCTGCCAGGGAGATAGCCGAGACTGCACGTGCTCGTGTCAGAGTACTAGAGAGGCGTGCGAGGACAGCAGGGATGATGATTGGAGCTTGTGTAATGATAGCTGTGCTGAGGACAGCTGTGGGATTGTTTCTACCTTATTTTCATTAGACTTGTGTACGGCGGTTTGTGCCCAGCGGGCATCAAACCGGCCACTTTTTGGATGATGGATATGTTAGTAAATCCATCACGTGTAGTATAGACTAGTATCAGATGGTAGATGTATGTATGTACTGGACATGTACTAAACGGGAAAAACAGTTGTTAGAATGGGTATATGTATAGGAAAACCCATTGACTTTGTATAGCGCTAACCGCTGATGGGGCGTATTTGGGATCCCATCTTGTTTTGTATAAAACTGATGTATCAGCGCTACACCTTTTGATATAATATAACTTATGTTTGATGGCATTTCGTATTCATTACATTCAATAGCAACTTTAGTATTATATTTACATTTATATAAGTGTGTTAGCAACGGTAGCCAAACAATAACATTTGAACATTCCTTGAAAACCATGAAACATACCACACCTTGATTATTGATTCCTATCTTGAATTTTCTTTAAACTCGATTGTGTTGAATGATGATGAAAGGAAATATGTATTTAGCATTATATAATGACGCCTGGCCAACGTGATTATATTATACTAACTACATATGGGAGTTTCAAAGTCGTGTGACATGTGATACCAAAAACCTGTTCTTCAAAATTCCCATATCGTTTCTTTGTTAAAAATGTGAAATCTTGTTCATCACATTCAATACCTTGGCATTGACTTCTGAAATTTATTTCATCGCAGAACGGAATCATGCCACCAAAACGACGGGTGACTAAGAACAGTCGACGAACGACACCTTCTTCCATTCCTGAAACCGTTCCCCCACCCAACAACAATGAAACTACTGAACAAATGATAGCACGACGGATAGCTGAAGGTATTGCTGAGTACGAAGCTAGCCGAAATCGCGAGAATGGAATGAATAACAGCGGTTCTACCCCTGTTAATACTGAGGCACCTGCGAATACTCGCCGAGGGTGTTCATACAAGACATTCCAGGCTTGTAAGCTAGTTACTTTTCGTGGCACCGAGGGTGCTATTGGGATTATCCACTGGATAGAAAAGACAGAGTCGGTGTTGGACATTAGTGACTGTTCACCAGACTGTATGGTGAAATATGCCACCTGCACTCTTGCTGACAAAGCTCTCACTTGGTGGAACAGTTAAGTCCAATCATTGGGACGACCAGCTGCCTACTCCATGTCATGGGAAGTACTGAAAAACATGATGTTGGAGGAATTCTGTCCCCGTAGCGAGATGCAGAAAGTCGAAACTGAGTTGTGGAACATCACTATGATTGGTGCCGATATCACTGGTTATACAACCAAGTTTCAGGAACTAGCACGTCTAGTGCCCCATATGGTAACACCTGAGTACAAACGCATCGAGCGTTATGTCTATGGTCTGGCACCGCAAATCAGGAGTTTGGTTACATCCTCCAAACCTGACACATTCAGGAGCGCTGTTGTTTTAGCGCAAAGTCTGACCGATGAGGCAGTCAGGATGGGGACACTGATCAAGAAAACTGCACCGGGCAAGGTGGAGCCGAGCAGTACTGAAGCTGGTAGTTCTGGAGGTACAAAGCGTAAGTGGAATGACAGAGGAAGTGACCGTCAGGGTCAAACGAATAAGAAGGGATCGGGGAACCCAAAGTCCTATGCTGCCACCACTATGGAATCCAAACCATACTTGGGCAACAAACCTAAATGTGACAAATGTGGCAAACATCACGACGGTGAATGTTGGTATTGCAACAACTGTAGAATGTGGGGTCACAAAACCCAAAACTGCAAGGCTAACCCTACCACTAGGGAGAACACCGAACGCCGGAACCAAGGGTGTTTTGAATGTGGCGACATGAGGCACTATCGGAACCGTTGCCCTCGACTCAACAACCAAAACCGCAACAACACCAACAACCGTGGTAACAACAACCGAGCCAACAACATCAACAATCAGCCCGCTCAAGGACGAGCATTCGTGATCGGAGCGCAGGAGGCACGCCAGGACCCTAACACAGTCACTGGTACGTTTCTTGTAAACAACCATTATGCCTCTGTGTTAATCGATTCAGGTGCTGATTTAAGTTTTGTGTCTAATGAGTTTAGACCACTATTAGAACTCGAATCACGTAAGCTAGATAACAAATATACTATTGAACTAGCCGATGGTGAGTTAATTGAATCAGGAGAAATAGTACCGGGATGTACCTTGGAATTAGAAGGTCATCTCTTCGAAATAGACTTGCTACCGGTTAAGTTGGGGAGTTTCGACGTTGTAGTCGGCATGGATTGGTTGTCGAAGAATCACGCTGAAATAGTATGTTACGATAAGTTAGTACGCTTACCACTACCGACAGGAGAAACTCTTATGGTCAAAGGTGAGAAACGAAAAAGTGCCACAAAAATGATTACATGCTTGAAAGCCCGTAAATATCTCCGAAAGGGATACCAAGCATTCTTAGCACACGTTGTAGAAAAGAAATCCGAGGAGCGATGTATAGACGACGTACCTATCGTACGTGACTACCCGGGAGTGTTTCCTGATGAGTTACCAGGATTACCACCCCCACGACAGGTTGAATTTCATATCGACCTAGTGCCTGGAGCAGCGCCAATCGCACGTGCACCGTACCGTCTTGCTCCATCAGAAATGCAAGAGCTGTCTGCACAACTGCAGGAACTCTTAGACTTAGGATTCATCCGACCGAGTTTTTCACCTTGGGGAGCTCCGGTTTTGTTCGTTAAGAAAAAGGATGGATCAATGCGAATGTGTATTGATTATCGGGAACTGAACAAAGTAACTATAAAGAATCGATATCCACTACCTCGCATCGATGACTTATTTGACCAGCTACAAGGGTCAAGTTATTATTCGAAGATCGACTTGCGATCTGGTTACCATCAACTGAAGGTTCGGGATGAGGATATTCCTAAGACTGCGTTTAGGACTCGGTACGGCCATTACGAGTTCCTAGTCATGCCATTCGGACTGACAAACGCACCAGCAGTGTTCATGGACCTCATGAATAGAATATGCAAACCTTATCTTGATAAGTTCGTGATTGTGTTTATCGATGACGTATTGATATACTCCCGAACGAAGGAGGATCACGAGCAACATCTGAGATTGATTCTTGAATTACTGGAGAAAGAAAAGCTTTATGCAAAGTTCTCTAAGTGTGAATTTTGGATGCGCGAGGTTCATTTCCTTGGTCATGTGATCAATAACAAGGGAATTCATGTGGACCCATCCAAAATCGAGGCAATTAAGAACTGGGAAGCTCCAAAAACACCATCCGAGATACGACAATTTCTTGGGCTAGCCGGCTATTACCGACGCTTCATCGAGAACTTCTCGAAAATAGCCCAACCACTTACCGCTCTAACTCAAAAGGATAAGAAATTTGATTGGGGCGAGAAGCAAGAGATTGCTTTCCAATTGTTGAAACAGAAACTAAGTACCGCACCAATCCTATCACTACCTGAAGGAGTAGAAAACTTTGTTGTCTATTGTGATGCATCACACCAGGGATTGGGTTGCGTACTGATGCAAAACGACAAAGTCATTGCTTACGCATCTCGACAATTGAAAGTTCACGAAAAGAACTATACGACGCATGACTTAGAGCTAGGAGCCGTCGTTTTTGCACTTAAAATTTGGAGACACTACCTATACGGTACAAAGTGCACCATCTTCACGGATCACAAAAGTCTCCAACATATATTCAACCAGAAAAAACTCAACATGAGACAACGTCGTTGGGTTGAATTACTGAACGATTACGACTGTGAGATTAAGTATCACCCGGGCAAAGCAAACGTTGTAGCTGATGCCTTGAGTCGTAAGGAACGAGTCAACCCTCGAAGAGTTCGAGCTTTGGGTTTGACAATACACTCAAATCTCATTACTCAAATTCGTGACGCTCAACAATCAGCCTTCATTCCCGAACGCCTTAAGGAAGAATCCTTGAAGGGAATGGAGAAACAGCTTGAAACCAAAGACGATGGAGTATTGTACTTCATGAACCGAATTTGAGTACCATGCGTAGACGAATTACGCCGATTGATTTTGGACGAAGCACATAAGTCTAACTACTCGATACATCCTGGCGCAGATAAGATGTATCACGACTTGAAAGGATTTTACTGGTGGCCTGGCATGAAACGAGACATTGCCACATACGTTAGTAAGTGCTTGACTTGTGCAAAAGTCAAGGTTGAATATCAAAAGCCGTCTGGGCTTTTGCAACAACCCGAAATGCCCAAATGGAAATGGGAATACATCACAATGGACTTCATCACGAAGTTACCGAAAACAACATCCGGAGTTGACACCATATGGGTGATTGTCGATCGATTAACGAAATCAGCCCACTTCCTTCCTATCAAAGAAACAGACAAAATGGAGAAGCTGACTAGAACCTATTTGAAGGAGGTCGTTTCTCGACATGGGGTGCCATTATCCATCATCTCTGATAGAGATGCACGGTTCACTTCTCGCTTCTGGCAAACACTTCAACATGCATTGGGTACTAGACTCGACATGAGTACTGCTTACCACCCACAAACTGACGGCCAGAGCGAGCGAACGATACAAACGCTCGAAGACCTGTTGAGAGCATGTGTGATAGACTTTGGAGGTAATTGGGATATGCACCTACCTCTAGCAGAATTTTCATATAATAACAGTTATCACACCAGCATACAAATGGCACCATTTGAGGCATTGTATGGACGAAAGTGCCGATCGCCACTCTGTTGGGCAGAGTTGGGCGACAGACAATTATCGGGTCCTGAGATAGTCCAAGAAACTACGGACAAGATATCTCAAGTGCTTAATCGATTGAAAACAGCACGCGACCGACAAAAGAGTTATGCCGATAACAGACGGAAACCTTTAGAATTTCAAGTAGGTGACAAAGTCCTACTCAAAGTTGCACCCTGGAAAGGGGTCGTACGATTTGGTAAACGAGGTAAACTGAACCCACGATACATCGGGCCATTCGAAATCCTTGCAAGGATTGGTCCTGTCGCCTACAAACTCAAACTACCACAAGAGCTTAGTAGTATTCATGACACCTTTCATATATCTAACTTGAAAAAGTGTCTTTCTGATGAAACACATATCATCCCTCCGGACGAAGTCTTCGTTGACTCGAAACTGAACTTTGTGGAGGAACCTATCGAAGTTATGGACACAAAAACACAGAAACTTCGACACAAACAAATCAAGCTAGTTAAAGTTCGTTGGAACTCAAAACATGGCCCAGAGTTCACCTGGGAACGAGAGGATGAAATGCGTAAGAAGTATCCTCGACTGTTTGAAACCGTGACCGCGACTCACGGCATGAATTAAATCTCGGGACGAGATTTCCCTAACGGGGGGAGAATGTGACAACTCTCCAAATTAGGTACTGATTTACATTAAGCATGTGCATTCTTACGCTAATTTCCTGATTAAGTTTAAAACAAAAACTTCTGATGTGATGTAAGTCTAGCAGCCTAGTACTTTTAAACAAAAAGTATTACTAATACGTAAGTAATTAAAGTTGCGTACAAAATGTGTCGAGACGAACCCGACAGATAAATACGACAAAAGTTGGTGACACAACATAATTAATAATGCAATTATTAATTACGAGTACTATTGTATCTATAACCTATAGATAAAACGGGTTAAAAATACGTTTAACATAAAACGTATTATAAAACGAACAGAAAAAAAAAAAAAAAAAAAAAAAAAAAAAAAAAATTTAAAATGCATTCAGAGATCAAGATGAGAAAAATTCAAATTTTCTCATTCATTTGGAAACAATTGTAACATTACCTCAAAATATGAACCCGAAATTCGACTGAAATTTGGCACTCAATTTAAAATGTTAGCAGTCCAACGCAGAAATTAAACAACAGTTAAAAATAATGAAAACATCATTATTCCGAGTTTAAATAACGAACCAGGAGAGCATCTACAAAATAAAAATATAAAATGTTTTCTTTTATATTGCTAAAATTATACCCGTACTCGAAATTAACGGGCTAAATAATCCCACCCCCTCAAATAATTGAGGAGGCAGTATGATTTAAACTGCAACACTCAGTTGAAAAATATACTCCCACCTTTCTTCTTCCTGTAATCATTCACACACATCTATCATCATCATCATCTACCTTCATCTTCTTCTTCTCCTTTGCTAAGCACACACACACAAGAGAGAAGCAGCAGAGAGCAGCAAGAAGAGGAGAAGAACAACAAGCCTGGACCAACATCCTCATCATCTTCTTCTTCATCATCATCGTCACCATCAACTTCACCATTGTAAGGGAACTTCAAAGCATTCGAACTCCATACTTAAATTTCGTTGTATAACTCGTATATATATCACAATCCATGTATATAACACATAAAGTTTGATGATTATATGTTGATTTTCTTGAAATGGGTTATATGAAACCAAACCATAAATCCATGAATCATATATGTTAAACTTGTTAAAATGTAATATAATGACATATATTGTTGTTACTAAGCATCTAAACACTAAAACCGTTCGAAAAATGGCACAAACATACCTTGATTTCGAGTTTGGAAATTTGAAGAACGAACAGAGGCCTGGACTCGAGTCAAAGCCGAACGGCTAAGGTCACAAAGCCGAACGGCTGAGAGACCAAAGCCGAACGGCTAAGAACAAAGCCGATCGGCTGTATGCGGGTTTGGTGGGCTGAGTAATTGGGCCGGACTAAAATGCTTATTGGACCGAACTAAAATGCTTAATGGGCCGAGTGATGTGGACTGGACCGAAATGAATAATGGGCTTATTATATTGGACTGGATCGAGTGGGGTTTGGATTGGGCCGGAAGCCCAAGCCGAACGGCTGGTGTCCAAGCCGAACGGCTAGCCAAGCCGAACGGCTATCCCAAGCCGATCGGCTGGGCTGGGCTGCAGACTGGGCCGTGGTCACAAACTGGGCCGAATACTCCTTGGGCCTAAGACTTTGGGTTTGGGCCGAGAGTTGTAAAAACAAATGAGTTAAATTAAATAAACGGGGCATTGGATCAAAACTTGTAATGGGCCAAAAAGGTTAGGTAATCGGGTTAAGTTACTAAACCGAAAACAAAACAAATCGGGCCGAGCAAAATAAACTTCCAAAATATCCCAAACATAAGACGTGACCCGAATCGTTTCACGAAACGAATATTTATAAAATAGAACGTGTATGATTCTATATATATGTATGTATAAATATATATATACAAACTAAATAACAAAGCGGCGAATCCATACAAATACATGTTTTACGTATATACAAGAGATGACTTTTAAATAACCGATAACATTTATTTAATTTATAAATGAAAATAAATACAATAAGAAGTTTTATAACAAATAAAACTTATATACATTTTATTACGTAAACCACGTGTTTAGAACTTATGTATACATGAATATGTATATGTATACACTTGACAAGGCATACGACGTGAAAAATAATAACAAAATTTCAACACAATGGCACCAACGAATGCAACGACTTAAATTACTAATAAATCAACAATTTCTACAAAACAAACAAACTGTTAACATGAGTTGATTAAACAAATCAAACGTACTTATGTTAATACGTTTATGGTATATAGGTTAACATACCTTTGGGCTATTACCTGTCAGCTGCTAGCATTCATACCGAGCAAACCACGGTGAGTTTACAGCCCCTACTTTTAAATGATTTCTGCTTTTAAACACAGGGGTGTTAAACATAGAAATTGCGTGCCAACACATGCAATCAAACTATAAATGCTTTACTGCTTTTATACAAATGTTGAATTGTGATATTACATTTTCACAACTATTTGGGAATTAGACAAAGGATCCTAGTACGGACCTAGACTTGGATTGTGTGCATGAAAGACCTCATGACATGCTACTGTAACCATTAGCTAGGTGACTCTAGCCACTGAGCATACGGATAGTACTATTGCCGTGACGACCCTCCTACGGTGGAGCGTATACTTAAATGTCCGTTCAGGCAAACAACATAAGTTCTGGTTGTGGTTTGGTTATAGGGTTAGGTCACGTTACTTTAACCTGCGAGGTTTAGCTCACCTTTCAGGGGATCACAGTCTAAGTAAAATTCCCACATACTTTTAGGAAGAACGAATCCTACAACTGTTGGACACCGGAAAACATACCGGTAACTTGTTTTACACTGGTAAACAACCGGTAACATGTTTTGGGACGACATCCCACGTATAACAATACTTTAGGGTAACAACCCTACATAACTTGTATTTTATAAATGAATAACAAATCATTTATACAAACTTGGTTTAACAAACCACATGCACTTGTAAACCTGTAAATTCACTCAACATATTTGTTGACGACTTTCTCTATGTTTTTCAGGAAATTAGCTGGGTAAGAAATCGCATGCATACAGGATGGACAACCCTGGACCTATTAGGATGCCACATACTGTTGGGACCGCTTTTGGGGATTTCATTTGTATAACTGCAGACATTGCAGTCATACTTATGAAATCTTACTTTAACTTATGTATTATTGTTAAAACTAAAATGTTTTAAACTCCATTACTATTGTTACGACTTCCATAGTCGTACTACTTTTGTAACGAATGTTTGAACTGGCATCCTTATCTATCATGTTATGCAATAACCATATGCTCTGAATGTGTATGTAACGGTTGGTTGAAATAACTGCTCGCAGCCCCGCCACGTCATTAATGCTTCCGCAAACTAAACATAACTAATCGAAATTACCGTTTGGCGGGGTGTGACACTGATGATGTATATGAATAGTGGAATAGACAATATACACAATATACTGTTCATGCGACACAGAGCTTGTGTCGCAAGGGTCACAATAGCGACACAAGTTGTGTCGCTAGTAGGTCAGAGTGTGCCTATAAATAGAGTTGTAAGATTTCATTTGAGGGTTGATCAAACCCTAGAGAGTGAGAGAGGCGTGGTGAGAGAGAGAGGCACATATATTTAGTTTGTAATCTTGTTCATCAGTTGTTAATAAATGCAACAGATTATAGATATTGTGTTTGTTAATGTTTAAACGTTCAATACTTGATTGTTTGGATTCTGCACTTCCAATCGAGTTAACGATCTGATTAGGTCCGACTACAGGGTTCCTACAAGAAAAGTCAGGCCTGCGTGCCATAGAAACAACATCTAGGGATTCAGCTGGAACACAGACTGATGATGTAAATGAATAGTGAAATAGACAATATACACAATATACTGTTCATGCGACACAGAGCTTGTGTCGCAAGGGTAACAATAGCGACACAAGTTGTCTCGCTGGTAGGTCAGAGTGTGCCTATAAATAGAGTTGTAAGATTTCATTTGAGGGTTGATCAAACCCTAGAGAGTGAGAGAGGCGTGGTCACAGAGAGAGGCAGAGATATTGAGTTTGTAATCTTGTTCATCAGTTGTTAATACATACAACAGATTATAGATGTTGTGTTTGTTGATTGATTAAACGTTCAATACTTGATTATTTGGATTCCGCACTTCCAATCGAGTTAACTATCTGATTAGGTCCGACTACAGGGGTCCTACAAGAAAAGTCAGGCCTGCGTGCCATAGAAACAACATGTAGGGATTCAGCCGGAACACAAACTGATGATCTAAATGAATAGTGAAATAGACAATATACACAATATACTGTTCATGCGACACAGAGCTTGTGTCGCAAGGGTAACAATAACGACACAAGTTGTGTCGCTAGTAGGTCAGAGTGTGCCTATAAATAGAGTTGTAAGATTTCATTTGAGGGTTGATCAAACCCTAGAGAGTGAGAGAGGCGTGGTCACAGAGAGAGGCAGAGATATTGAGTTTGTAATCTTGCTCATCAGTTGTTAATACATACAACAAATTATAGATGTTGTGTTTGTTGATTGATTAAACGTTCAATACTTGATTATTTGGATTCCGCACTTCCAATCGAGTTAACTATCTGATTAGGTCCGACTACAGGAGTCCTACAAGAAAAGTCAAGCCTGCGTGCCATATAAACAACATGTAGGGATTCAGCCGGAACACAGACTGATGATAAATGAATAGTGAAATAGACAATATACACAATATACTGTTCATGCGACACATAGCTTGTGTCGCAAGGGTCACAATAGCGACACAAGTTATGTCGCTAGTAGGTCAGAGTGTGCCTATAAATAGAGTTGTAAGATTTCATTTGAGGGTTGATCAAACCCTAGAGAGTGAGAGAGGCATGGTCACAGAGAGAGGCAGAGATATTGAGTTTGTAATCTTGTTCATCAGTTGTTAATACATACAACAGATTATAGATATTGGGTTTGTTGATTGATTAAACGTTCAATACTTGATTATTTGGATTCCGCACTTCCAATCGAGTTAACTATCTGATTATGTCCGACTACAGGGGTTCTACAAGAAAAGTCAGGCCTGCGTGCCATAGAAACAACATGTAGGGATTCAGCCGGAACATAGACTGATGATGTAAATGAATAGTGAAATAGACAATATACACAATATACTGTTCATGCGACACAGAGCTTGTGTCGCAAGGGTAACAATAGCGACACAAGTTGTGTCGCTAGTAGGTCAGAGTGTGCCTATAAATAGAGTTGTAAGATTTCATTTGAGGGTTGATCAAACCCTAGAGAGTGAGAGAGGCGTGGTCATAGAGAGAGGCAGAGATATTGAGTTTGTAATCTTGTTCATCAGTTGTTAATACATACAACAGATTATAGATGTTGTGTTTGTTGATTGATTAAACGTTCAATACTTGATTATTTGGATTCCGCACTTCCAATCGAGTTAACTATCTGATTAGGTCCGACTACAGGAGTCCTACAAGAAAAGTCAAGCCTGCGTGCCACATAAACAACATGTAGGGATTCAGCCGGAACACAGACTGATAACAAGGTCAAATTCTCTGCTTACACCTTTCAGGAAGGTGCACTCACATGGTGGAACACCCACGCCAACTCTGTAGGCATCGATATAGCAAACCAACTCCCCTGGGCTGAATTGAAGAAGAAGCTAAGGGAAAAATACTGCCCTGAAGAAGAACTGCATCGGTTGGAGGAAGAGTTCTGGCACCTGACTGTGCAGGGAACTGACATTGCTGGATATACCACCAAATTCCAACAATTTGCGCTGTTATGCCCGGGTTTGGTTGATCCGGAGGAGAAGAGCATCAAAAGATACATCCGCGGCCTCCCGGAAAATATCCAAGGGAACGTCGCTTCATCCAAGCCAACCACTACTGAAAGTGATATCCGGCTAGCACTTGAACTCATGGCAATGGTTATCAGCCGTGAGAAATCCAATACATCCTCCTCCAACAACAACAAACGCAAATCTTCCGAACACCAAAACAACCAGAACAAGAAATCCAACACCATTCAAGTCTACAACACCAATTCCGAAACCAAACGCGCTTACACTGGGGACAGGCCATATTGTTCCAAGTGCAACTACCACCACGACGGTCCATGCAGTACTCCCTGCAACAACTGCAAGAAGTACGGGCACTTGACCCGAGATTGCCGAGCCCCTAAATCCAACAACACCTCTCGCAACAATTCCAACCAACCCAAATCCTGCTTTGGGTGTGGAGAAACAGGACACTTCAAGAACGAATGTCCTAAAAACAAGAACAAGGGCAACAACAATAACAACAACAACAACAACGCAAGGGGAAGAGCGTTCGTACTCAATTCTGGGGATGCCCGTCAGGACCCAAATGTGGTCACGGGTATGTTCCTCCTCAACAACTTATCTGCTTCTATTCTGTTTGACACTGGTGCCGATAAAAGCTTTATTTCCGATGAGTTCTACCCTCTACTTGATGTTGCACCTATTGCCCTAGATGTTAAGTACACCGTAGAACTTGCAAATGGCAAACTCATAGAAACTGATAGTGTGATACCTAATTGCACTTTAAACCTAGCCAACGAAATCTTTTCAATCGATCTTATGCCTGTTGAAATTGGAAGTTTCGACGTCATCATTGGTATGGACTGGTTGTCCAAACATCGCGCTGAAATCATTTGTTATGATAAACTCGTTCGTATTCCTCTCGCCGTCGGTAGAACCTTAGTCATACAGGGGGAGACCGGTGGGACGAGACTAAACATCATATCTTGCTTGAAAACTCGTAAATTCCTGAGAAAAGGTTATCCAGCAATCCTCGCACACATCATGGAGAAAAAGTCAGAGGAGAAGCGACTTGAGGATGTGCCCATCGTTCGAGACTTTCCAGAAGTCTTTCCCGAAGAACTACCTGGTCTACCACCATCCATACAAGTTGAATTCTCAATCGACCTTGTGCCAGGTGCTGCGCCTGTGGCCCGAGCACCATACCGATTAGCCCCATCCGAACTTCAGGAGCTGTCCACCCAGTTACAGGAACTCCTAGATAGAGGATTCATTCGACCGAGTTCTTCACCTTGGGGAGCTCCGGTCTTATTCGTGAAAAAGAAAGACGATTCCTTCCGAATGTGCATCGACTACCGGGAGTTGAACAAATTGACCGTCAAGAACCGATATCCACTCCTTCGCATCGATGACCTGTTTGACCAACTCCAAGGGTCAAGTATTTATTCAAAGATCGATCTTCGGTCAGGTTATCACCAACTTCGAGTTCGCGACACCGATATCCCGAAAACTGCTTTCCGAACTCGTTACGGGCCTTATGAATTTCAAGTAATGCCATTCGGCCTAACCAACGCACCGGCTGTATTTATGGAGCTTATGAATCGGGTGTGCAAACCTTACCTCGACAAGTTTGTCATTGTCTTCATTGACGACATTCTCATATACTCGCGAAATGAACAAGAACACGCGCAACACCTCAAAACCATCCTAGAGCTACTTAAACACGAGGAGTTATATGCCAAATTCTCCAAGTGTGAGTTCTGGATACAATCCGTTCAATTCCTTGGACATGTTGTTAATAGTCAAGGAATCCATGTCGATCCATCGAAAATCAAGGCTATCAAGTGCTGGCAAGCACCAACATCTCCAACCGAGATAAGCCAATTCTTGGGTCTTGCCGGGTATTATCGGCGATTCATTGAAAATTTCTCAAAAATAGCTCAACCACTCACAACCCTGACTCAGAAAGACAAAAAGTTCGATTGGACTAATAAACAAGAGTCAGCATTTCAACTTCTGAAACAAAAGCTTTGCAGTGCTCCGATTCTATCCCTACCCGAAGTCACCGATGACTTCGTGGTATACTGCGATGCTTCTCACCAAGGTCTCGGTTGCGTGTTGATGCAACGGGACAAAGTTATTGCTTATGCTTCGCGACAGCTCAAAATTCATGAAAAGAACTACACCACCCACGATCTCGAGCTCGGAGCTGTCGTCTTTGCCCTTAAAATATGGAGACATTACCTCTATGGCACTAAGTGCACAATCTTTACCGACCACAAAAGTCTCCAACACATATTCGATCAGAAGGATCTCAACATGAGACAACGTCGGTGGGTCGAGTTGCTCACCGACTATGATTGTGAAATCAAATACCATCCGGGCAAAGCAAATGTTGTTGCCGATGCCCTCAGTCGAAAAGAACGAACGAAACCACTTCGAGTCCGAGCCCTCAGCATGACTATTCATAATGATCTAAACATTCATATTCTCACTGCTCAACTCGAAGCTCTGAAACCCGATAACATCAAAAACAAAGCCTTGTGAGGCATGGATAAACAATTTGAAATCAAACCTAATGGAGTTAGGTACTTCTCTAACTGAATCTGGTTACCCAGTTTTGGAAACCTACGAGACTTGGTGATGGATGAAGCTCACAAGTCCAAATATTCTATCCATCCTGGATCCGACAAAATGTATCACGGCATCTAGGAATTTTATTGGTGGCCGAATATGAAAGCTGAAATCGCTACATACGTCAGCAAGTGTCTTACTTGCTCGAAAGTCAAAGCTGAATACCAAAAACCTTCTGGTTTACTCCAACAACCCAGCATTCCTGAATGGAAATGGGAACAAATTGCCATGGATTTCATAACCAAACTACCAAAGTCATCGAGCGGTTGCGATACCATTTGGGTGATCGTCGATCGTCTCACAAAATCTGCCCATTTTCTGGCAATCAAGGAAACCGACAAAATGGAACTCCTCACACAAATCTACATCAAAGAGGTTATTTCTAGACACGGTGTTCCAATCTCGATTATCTCCGATAGGGATAGTCGCTTCACATCTCACTTTTGGCAATCACTTCAAAAATCAATCCTCAAACCGACGGCCAAAGTGAACGAACCATTCAAACACTGGAAGACATGCTACGAGCCTGCGTAGTTGATTTCGGTGTAAACTGGGAAAAACACTTACCGTTGTGCGAGTTTTCATATAACAACAGCTATCACACCAGCATTAAGGCTGCACCTTTCGAGGCACTGTACGGTCGTAAGTGTCGATCACCTATCTGTTGGACCGAAGTGGGAGACAGTCAACTCACTGGTCCCGAACTCATTCACGAAACAACCGAGAAAATCTTCGAGATTCAAAACAAACTCAAAGCCGCACGTGATCGTCAGAAAAGTTATGCTGACGTGAGACGCAAACCACTCGAATTCCAGGTTGGGGATCGAGTGTTACTCAAAGTTTCACCTTGGAAAGGTGTTATCCGATTCGGTAAACGCGGGAAATTAAATCCCAGATACATTGGACCATTCGAGATCCTCGAGAGGGTAGGTCCAGTGGCATATCGATTGCAACTGCCATCCGAGCTCAGCAGTGTGCATCCCACTTTTCACATTTCAAATTTAAAGAAGTGTCTGTCTGATGAGACACTTATCATTCCACTCAATGAAATTCGAGTTGACGACAAGCTTCATTTTGTTGAAGAACCCGCCGAAATCATGGACCGTGAGGTCAAACAACTCAAACAAAGTCGTATTCCCATTGTCAAAGTCAGGTGGAATTCGCGGCGTGGGCCGGAATACACCTGGGAGCGGGAGGACCAGATGCGACTCAAGTACCCTCAGTTATTTGCTGACGCTACTTCAAACACAACTTCAAACAAAATTTCGGGACGAAATTCTCCTAACAGGGGGAGAATGTGACACCTGTCAATTTAGGGCTAGTAATTAGTGCGTAATCACTTATTAATACATGTAATTAGTTCTGTGTTAGGCTAATTAATGTACCGATATATATATTATTGAATATATACAATTATGCGATTCGATTAAATCGTACAAGTTTCAAATCGAAAGTATTTCGGTTCAATTAAATACGGACGTTGATGAAACAAATTTTATTAAATAATATAACATTATTTAATGACAATATCTTTCCCAAAATATTATCTTGATAATAATACTTTGTAATTAATTCGTATCGTACAAACAACGGTTACGTGATTTAAATTCCGTACAACGAACGAGCAAATCGAGATCCCTAAATTAACGAATCATCTATATAAATGTTTTTCCAAGTATTTAGAAAGAACACTTCAAGTGAAAGTATTGAAATTTAAATCGTTACTTAAAAACGCGTAATAAACGTTTAAACACCAAACCGAACGAGAAAACGAACACCGCACGAAGCACAAATCGAATAAATGAGAAAATGACCAAAATACCCCTGAGTGGGCCCTATAGGCCGGCCCCCCCCACAAACCCCATGAGTCACATGCTCACCTCCCATCTCACCCTCTAAACTCTCATGCACACCACTTACCACTTCCATACATTCAACATGCAAGACCACTTTCATTTCCACTAACTTCTTCACTCACATTTTCTCCACCTTCTCTCTATCACTTCTCTCTCTAAACTCCAGAAAATTTCAGTTCATATCACCACCACAACCACAATCCACCATAACACCACCACTTTAAAAGTTAACATTTTGCAAGGATTTTTGGCTCAAGAACACAAGCATTATAACCTCATCTCATCTTCACCAAAATCTTTGTAAGGAAACTATTTATTACTTCCATATTGTTTAATCATATGTTATAAAGCTCATCTAACAATATTATGTCCAAATATAAGCTCAAAATACGTTTTCATGAATTTTTCACAAAGAATACACAATCTGTCCAGAAAAACACAGATTACTAAAAATGTCATAACTTGAGTTCTAGAAAGAGTTAGAAGATGCTTTTTTTTAAAATTCTGCGTATTGAAAAGATCTACAACTTTCATGTTTTACATTTTTACCAGATCCGAACGTATTTTTCTCTATTTATCAAATTGTGGGACTGACCTGGTTAAAATCAGAAACTGGACTATGCATGACTAATTAAATTGTTTCTCTATGATTTTGGACTCAAAACTCTTGGAAAACATAAGTTAGACACTACACACATAGAAGATCAGTTGATAAAAATTGTGAGACTTGACTTGGACCAGAAATTGGTAATATCACTTGGTGAATAAACCGACAAAAAGTCGAAAATGTGAAATTTTAAATATTTGGAACTTTTATAAGAATCGACACTCTTGGAGAACTTGGACACAAACCGACAATTTATTTAGACTCTATAAACTGATATTTGGGTTGGGTGAAAGTTTCGGGTCAAACCGAGTAAGTTTGACCAAGTCAACAAAAGTGGCTAGTTTTCGAAAAACTTACTATATTTGGAAAGTGGTAACAAAAATGGGTTTGGTTGACCTAGTTAGTAACTTGGACCAAAAACTAATTTTGGAAAGTTTCCCGAATGAAAAACTGACACTTGGATACACTTGGGCTAAAAATGGAAATTTGACCAGACGCTAGTGTCGCATGGCCTGCGACACTACCTGTGACATTACCTGCGACACTACCATAGTGTCGCTAATAGTGTCGCTACTTATTGAAAATTTGATTGAACCTGCGACAATGACCCTAATGTCGCATAACCTTACTGCGACACTGACTTTAGTGCGACACTGACCCTAATGTCGCATAACCTCACTACGACATTGACCTTAATGCGACACTGATCCTAGTGTCGCATAAACTCACTGTGATATTGACCTTAGTGTCGCATGACCTGCAACACTCGCATACACTGCGACACTTACCCTAGTGTCGCATGACTTGCGACACTGACACTAGTGACGGTACTAGTGTCGCTAAAAACAGAATTTATGAGACTTGTTTTCACTAAGTATTGAACATGGATAACAACTTATAAACACACAGGATACATACTGTAACTATATATATGAGGACACAAACTTAATAATAATGTCTTAAAGAATTATTATTACAAACTTTCACCAACGGGTCGTACACGTTTTTGATAAACAAAGTTGATCAATCAAACATTTGGACATAACTAATTGTTGGACAACAAACATAGATGGTCTGTTGAGACATCTACTCACTCATATAACGTTGCGCGTTTTGAACGCCCGACAGGTTACAAGTCTTCGGACATCAAAACACAGCTAATCAATTCAAGTTTATTTTAATAAACACTCATGGCTCAGGTGAGTCTCATGGCCCCTATTTTACTGCTTTTCAATCAGGGGTGTGATATTATTGTTCGTTTTGTTTTACAAGTAGAACGCAAGTACAATTCAATCAAATACTACATGAGTTATTTTCAACTAATCAATAAAGCCCTCCATAGCATAGTCTGGTAATACATCTGTAGCGTGAATGTTAGTATATGATATCATATAGGATTGACAATCCTCGTCCGGGTTAGCACGCACTAACTGGTCAAACGGACGTATTAGCATTTGGGAAGACGAGTGTAGATTAGGCACTCGTAGGAGGCAACTCAGTTGGGTTTCCTTAATTGGACCTGACACTCAAGTTAAGCTCAGACTATGTGCTCATGGCTGTATAACTTTTATATTGCTTAATTGCATTTTAAATTCAATTATAAAATCTTGCGGTTCATAAAAATATGTGTTGACATACAAACCTGTGAGCTCACCAGCGTTTCGCTGACCCATTTTAGCATGTATAACAGGTGACCAGCAGTAGGTTGGACTGCTCAATCAAGATCTATTAGCTCGAGTCAGCATGTAAACAAACAGAGATTTTAACTGCATTATTATATTTTGTATAGATTAATTATGTATTCAAATCTCTTATTTTCAAGCAGAGCTAATGTAAACAATAGTTTGATGTAAACTTTTATTTTATCAATATCAATGTAAAACGACGCATATAGTGGTCGTTCATTATATCTTTTGTGCTGTGTATATTGATTAGTCGCGCCCCGACCCGATTCGCTTCCGCAACCCGAAATTTGGGGGTGCGACATATTCCAGACCTGATAGCTGATGTGGTTCATGCTGAAGATCCACAAGAGCTGATCGAGGATGTCTTGGAGCAACCTGGACATGTTGGGGAATAGGTGAACCCGGATGTTGCTGCTCATGTATTACAGGAGGTGCTTGTACAGCATGATGATGCTACTGATCCTGTTCTACGTGCAATTGAGCAATATGTTGCTCCTGCTGAGGTATAATTTTAATTATATAATAATATAGGTACTTAGTTGATAAATTATTAATATAATTTTATTATATAACGATAATGATATAGATAATTAGTTGATTAGATAATATTTCACATTATAAAATATAAATATCATTATGATTAGGGAACTGAGACTGCAGACCCAGAGGTCACTCGACCTGAGGGTGAGCAGGGACATCTTGATAGATCTGAAGGTTTACCTTCTAAGGTAATATATCAGATTAATCTTAAACATATATAGAACTTGTATGATAGAGCTTCTAGCTAATCATAAATGTTTAATATATTTAATATTTAGGATTCTGATGTTGGTCCATCTGGAGGCCGTGATGGTGAATCGGCTTCGGATGATGATGATGATAGTACTCCTTCTCCACCTCCAGATGCTGGTTATATTAGATATCAATCTAGGATGATTCCAGATCCAGCACTGAAGGAGAAGAGAAAGGCTAAGGAAGTCGACCCAGACTTCAGTATTATTGATGAAGGTCATGAGGAAGAGGATATATCTCTTATCTCTCAACGCCGTAAGCGTTCCAGGACTTTGACCATTCAGGATGGTACGTTTTATTTAGAGTTAGGTAATCTTAACTTGTTGATTATCAGGAGTACAACTGAGACAGTTAATTCTGTGACAGTTTCTCGAGATACACCACAGGTAGAGACGATGATACAGGTGGTTACTGAACCAGTATCTGTACCATCTGAGGTATGATATAAACGTTTAGTACTACAAGTATTATATATTTAATTAGAGATTGAGACAGAATTATCTGTAATAATTACTTCTTTAATTGTATCTAACTTTACAGGCTGAGAAACTGCTAGAGTCAGTGGAACCAGTAATGGTCTCCAGGACTATTGAGAAGGGAGTTGCTGAACTAGTGCGTGATGCACAGTTTCCAACTAACAAAGCTACAAGATTTGCAGCTAGCCTTCTCACGAAAGCTTTATCTCAAGCTATTCCACAGCTTACACCTGAGTCTCACATTGCTTCGCTTACACCACCTGGACCATCAATAATTTCTGTCATTCCGACGACTAATGCTGAGAGGATTACATCCTTAGAGTCAAGAGTCAAGGAATTGGAATAGACTACATCCAAGATTCCAGTGTTGTTAGCTGAGAATGTTTCTCTTGCTCAACAGAGGGTTCATATCAGTGAATCTCACGTGACTCTGCTGAAGACTCATGATACTTTGTTGCTGATTTTACTGCCCAACGACTGAAGCTTGAACACCTAGAACGCTTAGTGTTAAAGTGCATTCAGGACAGTCAGCTCAGGGGAGATATTGATATATCAAGAAGCCTGCAAAGAAGATGAGCTAGCAAAGAAGAGAAGAGATGATAAAGATGACGATCCCAGTGCACAGAAGGATGGTGAGCTAACTGGTCCTTCAATGACTAGTCAACAAGCTATGATTCAGGGGTAGTCTGCTGGTGTTAGTGCAAGTGGTGATGGTGCTGGTACAAGTACTGCGGGTACAAGTACTGCGGGTACAAGTGAAGCTGGTAAGATAGCTTAGACTTGTGTAGTTATTTGTACTTAGGATTTAGTTGAATTATGATTGTAAATTATAATTGTAACTGAATAATTGTAACTTAAATGTTTTGGTAATATATTCGGCTTGAAATTATTATTACAAGTTAAGTATATTAGAAATTGTTTAAGTTATTTGATTCTGAAAAGTTAAATAAATTAGTGATCGAAAGTCTTCCGACTCATTGAGATGTCGACCGGCGTGTTCTGATTTATTTCAGCGGTCAAAGTTTATTTTAACTTAGACATTTTAGACTTGAGAGTTTTTATAACTGACAAGTTAAATATGTATGATTTTTAACTAGACAAATGATATATAATTTAAAGATATAATTGAAAGTTAAGTTTTTATTATATAACAGTTCAATTAAGTCTTGGAAATTATATAAGTTAGTTAAATGTAAACTTACATATTTGGTGATTATTCATAGTACATTAGAGTTTAAATTTAATTAATGTTTGTTAAGTATTTGATATAAGACTTAGGAAATCTTAGGTTGATTCAGGGTAATCAATAAAAGATTTATAAGTTATATATTTCGCGTTTATATTAATTACACAAAAGGATTAATATTGGAATTCATAGATTGATTCAGGGAAATCAATAAAAGAATTTAAATCATTAATTTATTTGTGTTTATTTGTTTTCTCTAGGAATGGATATACTAGATCTATCAGATTCAGAAAAGGATATCTTGGATGAGATAGATGAAGAGATTGATTATGATCTTGAAGAGGGAGAGTTTCAACCACCAACAGATTGGACTGCTGTTTCTGAGATTGTGCAAGACATGAGTGTAGATCTAGATGAACATATAGATGAACATCATGTGAGCCCATCTAGGACAGAGGTTGTTATTGATAATGATGAAGGTCCAACAGTTGTTGATATAGATGAAGATATCGATGATTCAACCGAGTCTGAAACTGAAATTCTAATTCATACGAATAATCCTGCTGTGAAGTATAGGAAACTTCCGAAACAAAAGAAGAAGATTGGAGGTTCTGAAGTGGATATTACAGGAAAGCGAGAACCACGCAGAGGGATTATTGGTTGGTACTTTGACTCTGAGCTGAAGCTATTTGCTATTAAAAGATTTGACGGAGTTCAATATTTTGAGAGAAAGCTTGTAGTGTTTAGTTCTTTGCCTATAATTGAAATTCGAGATTTGGCTCGATTACCTTTGAAGAACCCAAGTGATGATTTTTGTAACACCCTCCAAATTTTCAAGACATTTTTTTTTTTTACGGAAGCGAACATTTAAAAATACATCATAGGATACGTGTAATACATCTCCATAGTGCATCCTAAAATACGCACAACCTTTAATACCAAATTATCATAATTTGCTAAATACATACTTAGGTGTTATATTAAAATCTTATACAAAATGTTTAATCCAAACATATCTAAATCAGAGTAGATTTGTCAAACATCCCATTCATCCCATACTTCAAGCTACCCACAATCAAAAGCTATCCCTACAAGAAGTAGTGAGGTAGGATTAGCACGAAGCTAAGTGAATAGATCCAAAACTATCAATCTAATTTAGCTTAGCAAATGTCTATAACAAGCATTACACACAAATCAAGAAGGATCGGTGGTCCTTGAGGTAACCTCATGCCGCGGTGGTTCCTCAAGTAACACTTAAAACCAACTGAAGGCCAAATCAGAGGTTAAACCGATAGTTTGGTACTATTACTACATACAACATAATTTCAGTGTTCAACACATGTACAAAGCACTTACGTTGTCCAAAGTAATAGTACCCAAACCCAACACATTAGTTGACCCCCGACAATTCAAATATTCCACATTTATCATAACATATAGGACACCAATAATCATTCAAGGGATAACTATTATGGCAATATATTATCTAAGCAATCAATGCAATATATCCGGTTTACCCGTTGTAACCATGTTGCTACAACTAACTTAGACTGAGAGTCCATGATCCACTCACCCTTGACGATCACCGTCTCCACTCAAAGGTCTTATCTTATTGAGTCTTCGGTTTATCTGAGAACAAAATCAAGACCCGAATTAGATTCTTGTATCAAGTTTATTACAATCTAACCATGCATATAATGTCAATTAATCGATCATACTATACTTTCATTACTTGTTAAATAACATAGGTACATAAGTCACATGTTGTCAAATTCGTCAGATTATAACTAGCAAACGCGATCCGGGTTGGGAGTGGCTGGATCGCGTTCCACAGTACAAAACATTATGTTACAAATTTTCACTTGGAAACGCGATACGGGCAAGTGGCTAGGATAGCGTTCCCAAGAGTAAACTCAATCCAGACTCAAAACAACTGACTAACGCGATCCGAGTGAGTCATGTCAGGATCACGTTCGTAAGAGCAAAAACTGTTGTGACCATTTTACACATAGCAACGCGATCCGGGTAATTGAGCTGGATCGCGTTCCCAAGCTTTCCAGCAATGGTTCAGACCTGTTAAAACTCAGCACGAACACTAAAACCCAAATCCGCTACATACCATTGTAAAACATGATTTTGACAGAAAATTAACCACAAGTATCAACCACAAACATGTTATAACAACAAACAATAATCATCCAAGTCCTAAATCAACACATGCATTACTCATTCAACCTAATTTAACCAAAACCCATTTCACACATTCAAACCTAGAAATTCGCATTCAAGAAAAGAACAAGATGATGATTTCAGTAACTACAATTCATTTAAGCACATTGGATTATACATGCATCAATCTTTCTACTTAATCTCATCAATTGAGCTCAAGAACACTAAACAATTACTTACAATGAAAAGGAAGAAAACTAGATGAACAAGCTGAACAAGCTGAAGAAGATGATGGTGAATTCAGTTGTAACACAAAATCACAGCTTCAACAAGATGAAAATCAGATTGAGAATTGTTTTCTTTTGGTGCATGTGTTCTTGAGAGAAAATGTGAGAGAGAATAAGATCAGTGAAATGGAAAATGGTCGACATTTCAATCAAAGTCTAATTAACATGCAGTGTAATCATATACCCATTCTAAATCTATTGTCTGGAACCCAAAAACTATTTGCGAGAAATACATTTTATTATACCGTCAACTAAATTAATTTAAAACAATTAATAATTCATCCAACACAATAAATCATTTGATCATTTGACCTATTAATTTAAATTATCCAAATAATACCAATTATTTCTGAATACAATTTAAATACGAGAAAGTAATGAAAATACCGTATTTCTACTAGGCCCAAATCGAGGATGTTACAAATCTTCCCTCCTTAAGGAGATTTCATCCCCGAAATCTCGCCATGCTCAAAAAGATTAGGATAACGCGTCCTCATGCTAGACTCGGTCTCCCATGTAAGGTTTGGGCCCAAACTATGATTCCACTTAACCAACACCATTGGGATATCCTTCTTTCGAAGTTTAGTCACCTTACGGTCTAACAACTCTAGGGGTTCTTCTACAAGTCTCTGGCTTAAGTCTACACGCAAGTCTCACAATGGAAGAACTTGAGATTGGTCATCCACATTGCATTTCCTTAAGTAACACACATTAAAGGTATCATGAATACCCGCCAATTCAGAAGGAAGATCTAACGACACCGTTTGATCATTGATGACATGTCGAATTTTAAACGGTCCAATATATCTAGGGGCTAACTTACCACGTTTCCCAAACCGAATAACACCCTTCCAAGCTGAAACTTTCAAATAAACCAATTCACCCTCTACAAATGACACGGGTCGACGACGCAGATTGGCATATTGCCTTTGCCTATCACGGGCCATCTTCAATTTATCACGGGCTATGGCTACTTTGTCGACAGTAATTTGCACTAAGTCTGGACCGGCAAATTGTTTCTCACCCGCCTCTAACCAAAAAGTGGGTGTTCTACATCGACGACCATACAACATTTCATAAGGTGGCATTCCTATACTAGAGTGAAAAGAATTATTATAGGCCAATTCAACCAAAGGTAAGTGAGAATCCAACGACCCGCCAAATTCCAAAACACATGCCCGCAACATGTCCTCTAAGGTCTGAATAGTCCGCTCAGACTGACCATCAGTCTGAGGATGATAAGCCGTACTCAAATTTACTCTAGAACTTTGCCAAAACCCCGATGCAAACCGAGAATCTCTGTCGGAAACAATGGACAATGGAATTCCATGTCTAGAAACCACCTCATTAATATACACCTGTGCTAACTTGCTCAAACATGCCGTCTCACAAGTAGCAAGAAAGTGAGCACTCTTGGTTAATCTGTCAACAATTACCCAAATCATATCGTTACCCTTAACAGTTCGAGGCAAATTGGTTACAAAATCCATGGTAATATGCTCCCATTTCCACTCGGGAATCTTAAGTTGTTTCAAAGCTCCAAATGGTTTTTGATGTTCGGCCTTTACCTGCGAGCAAATATGACAAGATTCCACAAACCGAGCTACGTCCAATTTCAAAGTAGGCCACCAATACAACGGTTTCAAATCATAATACATCTTAGTACTTCCGGGATGAACCGACAACTTAGATTTATGTGCCTCCAACAAGATCACATCTCGAAGTCCTCCAAGCAAGGGAACCCAAACTCGGGATTGAAAGGTCTTCAAACCCCGAGAATCATCAATTAATAAATCCTTCCTTTTTAACATAACCTCTCTCAATGCCTCTATTTGAGCCACTTTCAATTGACCAATCAAATCCGAAGAAACCTCCAAACGCATAAAACAAACCTTTTCTGATTTTCCTTTCCGACTTAACGCATCCGCCACAACATTGGCCTTACCCGGGTGGTAACGAATCTCACAATCATAGTCTTTGATCAGTTCTAACCATCGCCTTTGTCGCATATTGAGCTCTTCCTGAGTAAACATATACTGAAGACTTTTGTGATCCATACAAATGACACATTTCGTGCCATAAAGGTAGTGCCTCCAAATTTTCAAAGCGAAAACCACGGCCGCTAGTTCCAAGTCATGGGTAGGATAATTAATCTCATGAGGTTTCAATTGACGCGAAGCATAGGCAATAACACGGTCTCGTTGCATTAAAACACAACCCAAACCTGCAGAAGATGCGTCACAATACACAATAAAATCATCGGACCCGTCAGGCAATGCAAAAACCGGTGTCTGACACAATAACTGTTTCAAAATCTGAAAAGCCGATTCCTGCTGCTCAGTCCACTGGAACTTAATATTCTTTCTAGTTAATTTAGTCAAAGGACCCGCAATCTTAGAGAAATCCTTTATGAACTTCCGATAATACCCTGCTAATCCAAGGAAACTCTTAATTTCAGAAGGTGACTTCGGCGCTTGCCAATTCATGACGGCCTCAATTTTAGATGGATCCACTTTAACTCCATCCTCACAAATGATGTGACCCAAAAACTGTACCTCATGCAACCAAAACTCGCATTTCGAAAATTTAGCATACAATTGCTCCTTTCTCAAAGTATCAAGAACCAATCGCAAATGCATCTCATGATCAGTCTCAGATTTAGAATACACTAAGATATCATCAATGAATACTATAACAAACTTATCAAGAAAGGGTCGACAAACTCTATTCATCAAATCCATGAAGATTGTCAGAGCATTATTCAACCCAAAAGACATAATAAGAAACTCGTAATGACCGTATCTAGTGCGAAAAGCTGTCTTAGGAATATCCTCCTCACAAACCCGCACTTGGTGATAACCCGATCTCAAATCTATTTTTGAAAAACACGAGGACCCTTGCAATTGGTCAAACAGCTCATCAATTCGGGGAAAAGGGTACTTATTCTTTACGGTTCTTTTATTCAACTCCCTATAGTCAATACACATCTGAAAGGTGCCATCCTTTTTTTTCACAAATAACATGGGCGCACCCCAAGGAGAGGAACTAGGTCTAACAAAACCTTTATCTAGCAACTCCTGAATTTGACTCATCATTTCACGGATTTTAGAGGGAGCTAATCTATAAGGAGCTTTCGCTATAGGAGTAGAACCGGGAATCAATTCAATTCTATACTCTACATCTCTAATAGGAGGCAATCCGGGCAATTCATCAGGAAAGACATCCGAGTATTCCGATACCACTCGGACGTCTGTGACCTTTTTCTTTTCTAATTTAGCGTTAACAACATAGGCCAAGTATGATTCACACCCCTTAACTAGAGATTTTCTAGCTTTCATCATTGAAATCAAAGGAATACTACCACTCACCCGCTCACCCCGAGCCACGACATATGACTCATCCGAGGTAGGAAGTCTTATTAGCTTTCTATGGCAAGCAATGTTGGCCTTATTTTGGCTCAACCAATCCAATCCCAATACCACATCAAATCCAGGAATGGGTATCAAAAGAAAAGAGACAGGAAAACTATGGACTTCAATCAAAATACTAGCTCCAGTCACCGATGTGGTAACCGGAACCATTTTACCATCCGCTACTTCAACCTCAATAGGATTTGTAATAACAGAGGGAGTCAATTTCAATTTATCACAAAAATACTTGGATATGAATGAACAATTAGCTCCAGAATCAAATAAGACACATGCCGATACAGAATTTACAAGAAAAGTACCAGTGATGACGTCCTCTGTCCTGACAGCTTCATCGGCTGTCATTTGGAAAGCTCTGCCCGTTGCCAAAGGAGGATTCTTTCTTTTCTGGCCAGAAGATGAAGAACCTCCGACCGTACCCGTGTTCTGTCTCCCCGCCTCCGGACACAAACCTGAACGGTGACCTTCCTTGCGACAATTCCAACACACAGGCTTAGGGAAGGTGCAATCTTTGATATCATGGCCAAACTGCCCACACTTGATGCACCTAACCATTTGTGGAGTGCAAGGACCCGTATGTTTTGATTTGCAATTAGTGCACCAGCTAGATTTATCCACTATAGCACCACTACTCGAACCTTGTCCTTTACCACGGAAAGAACCATGCCACTTTTTCTTCCCCAGACTACCCGAAGACTCCCCCTTGGATTTCACTGGGGACTTGACCTTCACCTCTAATCCTTGAGCCCTAACGTCACCATCCACAGAACGGGCTAACTCGAAAGCTTGGTTAAGAGTACCCGCAAGTCTAACAGTTGTCCGATAAGCATGGGGCAACATACCAAAAAATTGATCAATTTTAGTCCTCTCATCCGGCACCCATTGGTGCACAAACCTCAGCTTTTCAGAGAACTGGGCAATAAGGTCGTCCATTGTCATATTATCCGTCAATTGCATATCCAAAAACTCACGTCGAATACGGGTCATATCATATCCCGAGCAATACTTTTTGCAAACCTCATTATAAAAATCAGACCATACAATGGATGCCCTTTGTTGAGGAGTCAAATGGGAAGTAATGGAATCCCACCACCCCATTGCCGGACCCTTGAGAAGCTGAACTGCATAAGGAACTTTGACTTCTTCTTCACACCTACATACCTCAAATTTCCTTTCAACATCCCTCAACCAATCCAAAGTTACGGAGGGATTTGAACTTCCATAATAATCTGATGGTCCACTAGATTTAAATGTTTTAAAAGAACAAACTTTATGGTGAAGTGGTGGAGGAAATACCGGAAACTGAAATCCCGATGGCCCAGAAGATGTGAATGGGGCCGATGTCTGAAAAACATTTCCATAAGGCTGTTGGTGGTAGTGCAGTAATGATGAAGGAGTCTTAGATGACACTAGAGTAGGTGGTACAGTGCTATAAACTGGTGGTGAAGTCTGAGGAAACTGCTGAGATAACCGGGCTTGTTGTTCTAAAAACTGTTGCTCGATAGCTTTAAGTCTCACATTTTCCTCCTCTAAGTGTAACATATAATCCTCTTGGCTCATATCCTCGGCCGCGAAGGAAGTACCGGTTTGTCCTTGACTAACATTTTGGGTTTCAGGAGGAGAGATATCGGATACCGGAACATTGATGAAAGTAACGGTCGGGTTCTCATTATCTGCCATATCCTGCATTACAACACATCTCACCACTCGTTAATCGTTAGTACCTACATACTAAGCAATTATCCTATCATAACTAAATCCCACACCCTTGGATGTTTGACTGACATAATAGATTTGGGATTGAACATTTACTATTGTCCAATTCACCCAAACCTATGCTCTGATACCAACTTGTAACACCCTCCAAATTTTCAAGACATTTTTTTTTTATTACGGAAGCGAACATTTAAAAATACATCATAGGATACGTGTAATACATCTCCATAGTGCATCCCAAAATATGCACAACCTTTAATACCAAATTATCATAATTTGCTAAATACATACTTAGGTGTTATATTAAAATCTTATACAAAATGTTTAATCCAAACATATCTAAATCAGAGTAGATTTGTCAAACATCTCATTCATCCCATACTTCAAGCTACCCACAATCAAAAGCTATCCCTGCAAGAAGTAGTGAGGTAGGATTAGCACGAAGCTAAGTGAATAGATCCAAAACTATCAATCTAATTTAGCTTAGCAAATGTCTATAACAAGCATTACACACAAATCAAGAAGGATCGGTAGTCCTTGAGGTACCCTAATGCCGCGGTGGTTCCTCAAGTAACACTTAAAACCAACTGAAGGCCAAATCAGAGGTTAAACTGATAGTTTGGTACTATTACTACATACAACATAATTTCAGTGTTCAACACATGTACAAAGCACTTACGTTGTCCAAAGTAATAGTACCCAAACCCAACACATTAGTTGACCCCCGACAATTCAAATAGTCTACATTTATCATAACATATAGGACACCAATAATCATTCAAGGGATAACCATTATGGCAATATATTATCTAAGCAATCAATGCAATATATCCGGTTTACCCGTTGTAACCATGTTGCTACAACTAACTTAGACTGAGTGTCCAAGATCCACTCACCCTTGACGATCACCGTCTCCACTCAAAGGTCTTATCTTATTGAGTCTTCGGTTTATCTGAGAACAAAATCAAGACCCGAATTAGATTCTTGTATCAAGTTTATTACAATCTAACCATGCATATAATGTCAATTAATCGATCATACTATACTTTCATTACTTGTTAAATAACATAGGTACATAAGTCACAAGTTGTCAAATTCGTCAGATTATAACTAGCAAATGCGATCCGGGTTGGGAGTGGCTGGATCGCGTTCCACAGTACAAAACATTATGTTACAAATTTTCACTTGGAAACGCGATCCGGGCAAGTGGCTAGGATCGCGTTCCCAAGAGTAAACTCAATCCGGACTCAAAACAACTGACTAACGCGATCCGGGTGAGTCGTGTCAGGATCGCGTTCGTAAGAGTAAAAAGTGCTGTGACCATTTTACACATAGCAACACGATCCGGGTAATATAGCTAGATCGCGTTCCCAAGCTTTCCAGCAATGGTTCAGACCTGTTAAAACTCAGCACGAACACTAAAACCCAAATCTGCTACATACCATTGTAAAACACGATTTTGACAGAAAATTAACCACAAGTATCAACCACAAACATGTTATAACAACAAACAATAATCATCCAAGTCCTAAATCAACACATGCATTACTCATTCAACCTAATTTAACCAAAACCCATTTCACACATTCAAACCTAGAAATTCGCATTCAAGACAAGAACAAGATGATGATTTCAGTAACTACAATTCATTTAAGCACATTGGATTATACATGCATCAATCTTTCTACTTAATCTCATCAATTGAGCTCAAGAACACTAAACAATTACTTACAATGAAAAGGAAGAAAACTAGATGAACAAGCTGAACAAGCTGAAGAAGATGATGGTGAATTCAGTTGTAACACAAAATCACAGCTTCAACAAGATGAAAATCAGATTGAGAATTGTTTTCTTTTGGTGCATGTGTTCTTGAGAGAAAATGTGAGAGAGAATAAGATCAGTGAAATGGAAAATGGTCGACATTTCAATCAAAGTCTAATTAACATGCAGTGTAATCATATACCCGTTCCAAATCTATTGTCTGGAACCCAAAAACTATTTGCGAGAAATACATTTTATTATACCGTCAACTAAATTAATTGAAAACAATTAATAATTCATCCAACACAATAAATCATTTGATCATTTGACCTATTAATTTAAATTATCCAAATAATACCAATTATTTCTGAATACAATTTAAATACGAGAAAGTAATGAAAATACCGTATTTCTACTAGGCCCAAATCGAGGATGTTACAATTTTGTTGGGAGATATGTTGAACATATAATCAAGACTGAGGTTCGAGCTGATAAGTTTGAAAAGATTAAGCCAAGAAAAGGAAAGACTATCAAGTTGGCAAAGAGAAGTCAAAGGACAGGAAGAAGAAGAAGAAGAAAGAAGGTGTAACACCCCCAAATTTAATGATTCGCGGAAGCAAGATCTGGGTGTTACTAATCAATATTCAAAGCACAGAGATTAATAGTAAACGACTCTATATGCGTCGTTTTAACAGAATGTATTAATAGCTAAATGTTTACAAGGTTTGAAGCTACATATAGCTCGTGTTCGTTTAAAATGAGAGATTTCAATACATAAACACTTATACAAAATATATTAATGCAAGAAAATCTCTATTGTCTGCATGCTGACTCGAGCTATAGTTTCCTGGGGCAATCCTGCCTACTGCTTTGTACCTGCGGTACATGCTAAAATGGGTCAGCTAACGCTGGTGAGCTCACAGGTTTGAGTATCAAATAAGTTGTGTGAACCGCAAGATTTAAATAGTTGATTTGCATCCAGCAAATGATGGTGGTAACAGTATACAGCCATGAGCACATAGTTGAGCTTAACTCGTGGGTCAGGACACGGCCTGAGCGTTTTCGCCTCCACGGATGCCTAATCAACATCCGTCTTCCTTAAATATTAGTACGTCCGTTTACCCGGTTAGTGCTTGCTAACCCGGACGAGGTGGGTCAATCCTATATGGTACCATATACTAATATTCACGCTACAAATGTATTAACAACTATGCTGATGGAGGGCTTTAAAAGATTAGTTGTGTAAAACTCATGTAGTACATGTAAAAGTTGTACTTGCGTTCACGCGTTAAAACAAGCAATATATCACACTCCTGAGTAAAAATAGTAAAAGAGGGGCTATGAGACTCACCTGAGTCTTTAGAGTTTATATCAATAAACTGAGATTGATGAGTCGGGAATCGAAGTCCAAAGACTTGTAACCTGAGGGTGTCCACGACACGCGATGGTTATAAACATATGAAGGCATCTCATAAGACTACCTTGTAGTTGTTTGTCCAACTAGAATGTCCAAATTACCATGATTTGGTTGTTTGTTTAAGTATTGAAATGTGTACGGCCCGTTGGTGATTGTTTGTAATAATAATCCCACGTTATTATTTTGATGATTTTGAAGTGTTATACCTAAAAGTAAGTTCCAATGTATTTTAGAAGTTAGGTCGCATTCGTGTTTGATGTTATACAAGTTTAACACTTTGTGTGAAAGTTTAGATGTTCACCGTTACTCGTGAACCTAGGGTAAGGGCGAAGCCCGTTAATGACGGGGGTCCGGGGGCAGCGCCCCTGGTAGCGGGGTCCAAGGGGCGGCAGCCCCTGGCGGGGTCCAAGGGGCAGAGCCCCTGGCTGGGGTCGAGCTTGGAAAATTTTTATTTCTACTATATTGCTTTGGTGAAAAACGCATCTGGACTCGAATTTGGGTGAAATGGGGCGTCAATTTTGGGTCTCAATACTTAGTGTAAAATAGTTTGTATTTTCTAACTCATGCGACACTGGGCTAGTGTCGCTATGCGTGACGTTACTGTTTATGCGGCATTAAGGTTTCTGCGACATTACGGATCTCGCGACACTACGACTTGTGTCGCACCATGCGACATTAGGAATTTATGCGACACTATGACTAGTGTCGCATCATGCGACATTTACGGATTATGCGACATTAATACTTGTGTCGCACCATGCGACATTAGGAATTTATGCGACACTATAGCTAGTGTCGCACTATGCGACACTAAGGTGATTCATGCGACACTAGGCCTAGTGTCGCAGGTGGCCTGGAGCCTCTGCGACACTACGGGCTGTTGGCCGGAATTTTCGCCGAAAAGGTGTTTTCCGGCCACCGTTCGACCTGAAACTTTTACCCAACCCATATTTGGACATTTTAAGCTTAAAGAAACAACTACTTGCTAAAAACACTAAAAATCGAGGAGTTGCGGGTTTTGTCGGAAACTTACAAATCGTCGGATGAAAATTCCGAGAAGAAGGAAATGTAGATCGTTGCTTCGTGGTGCTTTTCTTCCAAACGGTCAAGGTGATTTATTGAGGTTTAGGTGTGTTATTTGAGGGATTAAGGTGGTGGTGGTGTTGGTGGTAAATGGAGGGAAAAGAGAGAGAGAAAGGAAGGTAAAAAGGAAGTAGAAGTGGGAAATGGGGTGGGGAGGTGGTGACCTCACCCCTCTTGTGGCTGATCGGTGGGGGCCCACCGGGTGTGGGTCTCCACTTTTTAATTCCGTGTATTTGCGTTTCGGGCGGTGTTCGTTTTTCCCGTTCGTTTAAACGTTAAATAATTATTTTAATTATTTTAAAGTGTAAGTTTTTAAAGAAGACAAAGGTTAATTAAATAAACTTTTCAAGTATTTTACCAATTATTTAATAATCCAATTGGTCTCGTTTGTTTGCGCGTTTAATGTCTAAATCGCGTAGACTCATATAATATGATTCGAAGTGAACTCGAAATATTATCAAAATAATATTTTTGGTATGTTATTGTCAATATATAATTTTTATATTAATCAATAAAATTAATCACCAACGTCCGTATTTTACTTGCACCGAAATACATTCGATTTAGTTTGCGTACGATTTAAGAAAAATCGCATTTTTGTATATATTCAACAATATATAATTTGATACATTAATTAGCCTAATATAGAACTAATTACATGGATTAACAGAGAATCAGGCACTAATTGCGAGTCCTAATTTGGCGGGTGTTACATTCTCCCCCTGTTAGGAGAATTTCGTCCCGAAATTTAGCTCGTGGTCGTGTTTGATGTAGAGTCAGGGAATAGCTGAGGATACTTGAGTCGCATTTGGTCTTCCCGTTCCCAAGTGAATTCCGGACCACGCCGCGAATTCCACCTGACCTTAACGATGGGAATACGACTTTGCTTGAGTTGTTTGACCTCACGGTCCATGATTTCGGCAGGTTCCTCGACAAAATGAAGTTTGTTGTCAATGCGAATTTCGTCGAGTGGGATGATAAGTGTCTCGTCAGACAGGCATTTCTTTAGGTTAGAAATGTGAAAGGTGGGGTGCACACTGCTGAGTTCGGCTGGCAGCTGCAATCGATATGCCACGGGGCCAATCCTCTCAAGGATCTTAAAGGGCCCAATGTACCTGGGGTTTAACTTCCCGCGTTTGCCGAATCGGATTACGCCTTTCCAAGGCGATACTTTAAGGAGTACTCGATCCCCAACTTGGAACTCGAGTGGTTTGCGTCTCACGTCAGCATAACTTTTCTGACGATCACGTGCGGCTTTAAGTCGGTTTTGGATCTCAACAATTTTCTCAGTGGTTTCGTGTATGAGTTCAGGACCAGTGAGTTGGCTGTCTCCCACCTCGGTCCAACAGATCGGTGATCGGCACTTACGACCGTACAGTGCCTCGAAGGGTGCAGCCTTAATGCTGGTATGATAACTGTTATTGTAGGAAAATTCGCACAATGGTAGGTGTCTTTCCCAGTTTGCACCGAAGTCAACTACGCAAGCTCGTAGCATGTCTTCCAGTGTCTGAATGGTTCGTTCACTTTGGCCATCGGTTTGAGGGTGGTATGCGGTACTCATATCAAGTCGGGTACCTAATGATTTTTGGAGTGATTGCCAAAAGTGGGATGTGAAACGAGCGTCTCTGTCAGAGATAATCGAGGTTGGAACACCATGTCGAGAAACAATTTCTTTGATGTAGATTTGTGAGAGGCGTTCCATTTTATCGGTTTCCTTGATCGCCAGGAAATGAGCAGATTTGGTGAGACGATCGACGATCACCCAAATGGTATCGCAACCGCTTGATGACTTGGGTAGTTTGGTTATGAAATCCATGGCGATTTGTTCCCATTTCCATTCAGGAATGTTGGGTTGTTGAAGTAAACCAGAAGGTTTTTGATGTTCGGTTTTGACTCTCGAGCAAGTAAGGCACTTGCTAACATATGTGGCGATTTCGGCTTTCATGTTCGGCCACCAATAGAATTCTTTGATGCCGTAATACATTTTGTCGGATCCCGGGTGGATAGAATATTTAGACTTGTGAGCTTCATCCATCACCAAGTCTCGCAGGTTCCCAAAACTAGGCAACCAGATTCGATTTGAGAAATACCTAACACCATTAGGTTTGATTTCGAACTGCTTATCGATGCCTCGTAAGGCTTCGCTTTTGACATTTTCGGGTTTCAAAGCGTCGAGTTGAGCGGTATGAATCTGGATGGTGAGATCATTATGAATGGTCATACTGAGGGCTCGAACTCGAAGTGGTTTCGGCCGTTCCTTTCGACTGAGTGCATCGGCAACAACATTTGCCTTGCCTGGGTGGTATTTGATTTCGCAGTCATAATCGGTGAGCAACTCGACCCAACGACGTTGCCGCATATTAAGGTCTTTTTGGTCGAAGATGTGCTGGAGACTTTTATGATCGGTGAATACGGTACTTCGGGTACCATAAAGGTAGTGTCTCCAGATTTTGAGGGCGAACACCACGGCCCCTAGTTCGAGGTCGTGAGTCGTGTAGTTCTTCTCATGAACTTTGAGTTGTCGGGAAGCGTAAGCAATGACCTTATCTCGTTGCATCAACACGCAACCGAGACCTTGGTGGGAAGCATCGCAGTATACCACGAAGCCGTCGGTGCCTTCGGGTAAGGATAGAATAGGAGCACTGCAAAGCTTGAGTTTTAATAGCTGAAATGCTGACTCTTGTTTATCAGTCCAATCGAACTTCTTTTCCTTCTGAGTCAGTGTCGTGAGTGGTTGAGCTATTTTGGAGAAATTTTCGATGAAACGACGATAATAACCAGCTAACCCTAGAAATTGGCGTACCTCGGTCGGAGTAGTTGGCGCTTGCCAGTCTTTGATAGCCTCGATTTTCGATGGATCGACATGGATTCCTTGACTATTAACAACATGACCAAGGAATTGAACGGATTGTATCCAGAACTCACACTTGGAGAATTTGGCGTATAACTCCTCGTGTTTAAGTAGCTCGAGAATGGTTTTGAGGTGTTGTGCGTGTTCTTGTTCGTTGCGCGAATAGATGAGGATGTCATCGATAAAGACAATGACAAACTTGTCGAGATAGGGTTTGCACACCCGATTCATAAGGTCCATGAATACAGCCGGTGCGTTTGTTAAACCGAAGGGCATCACTTGAAATTCATAATGCCCGTAACGAGTTCGGAAAGCAGTTTTCGGAATGTCGATGTCGCGAACTCGAAGTTGATGATAACCTGACCGAAGATCGATCTTTGAATAAATACTCGACCCTTGTAGTTGGTCAAACAGGTCATCGATGCGAGGAAGTGGATACCGGTTCTTGACAGTCAACTTGTTCAACTCTCGATAGTCGATACACATTCGGAAAGAACCGTCTTTCTTTTTCACGAATAAGACCGGAGCTCCCCATGGTGAAGAACTCGGCCTAATAAATCCTCTGTCCAGGAGTTCCTGTAACTGGGTGGACAACTCCTGAAGTTCGGATGGAGCTAGGCGGTATGGTGCTCGGGCTACCGGTGCGGCACCCGGCACGAGATCGATCGAGAACTCAACCTGTCTATGTGGAGGTAAGCCAGGTAGTTCTTCCGGAAAGACTTCGGGAAAGTCTCTAACAATTGGCACATCCTCAAGTCGCTTCTCCTCCGACTTTTTCTCCGTGATGTGCGCGAGGATTGCTGGATAACCCTTTCTGAGAAATTTTCGGGTTTTCAAACAAGAAATGATATTTAGTCTCGTCCCGCCAGTCTCCCCCTGTATGATCAAGGTTCTACCGACGGCGAGAGGGATGCGGATGATTTTATCGTAACAGACGATTTCGGCTCGATGTTTGGACAACCAGTCCATTCCAATGATGACGTCGAAACTCCCAATTTCAACAGGCATAAGGTCGATCGAAAAGGTTTCATCGGCTAGGTTTAAAGTGCAATTAGGTATCACACTATTGGTTTCTATGAGTTTACCGTTTGCTAGCTCTACAGTGTACTTAACATCTAAGGCAACAGGAGTGATGTCAAGTAAGGGGTAAAACTCATCAGAAATAAAGCTCCTATCGGCACCAGTATCAAATAGAACAAAAGCAGTTAAGTTGTTGAGGAGGAACATACCCGAGACCACATTCGGGTCCTGCCGGGCGTCCCCAGAGTTGAGTACGAACGCTCTACCTTTAGCGTTGTTGTTGTTGTTGCTGTTGTTGCCCTTTTTCTTCAGGTTTGGGCAATCATTCTTGAAGTGCCCGGTGTTTCCACATCCGAAACATGTCTTGGGTGCCTTGGGGTTGTAGTTGGAGTTGTTGTTGTTGGTGGGGGATCTACAGTCCTTAGTGAGGTGTCCGTACCTCTTGCAGTTGCTGCAATAAGGACCACAAGGACCTTCATGGTGGCGATTGCACTTGGAACAGTAGGGCTTGTTCCCGGTGTAACCACGCCTGGGTTCGGTGGTTGAGTTGTAGGCTTTGATGGTGTCGGGTTTCTTGTTTTGGTTGTTGCTGTGGTTGTCAGACCACTTCCTTTTGAGGTGGTTGGAGGAAGAAGTGGGTGGTTCTGAGTCCTCGTTCATGGCCATGAGTTCATGAGCCAATCGGATAGCACCATCGATGGTGGTCTGGTTTGAGGAGGCGACGTTCCCCCGGACAGGCTCCGGAAGACCGCGGATGTACCTTCGTATTTTATCGGGTTCGGTGCTCACCATTGCTGGGCGAAGAATGGCAAGCTGTTGGAATCTGACGGTATATCCGTCAATGTCAGCTCCCTGCACCTTTAGGTGCCAGAACTCATCCTCTAGCTTTTGGAGCTGTTCGATGGGGCAATACTTAGCAGTAAGCATTGTCTTCAGTTCCTCCCAAGGGAGTAGGTAGGCGGTATCGATACCCACAGACTGGGCATATGAATTCCACCATGAGAGAGCACCATCTTCAAGGGTGCAGGTGGAGTACTTGACTCTGTCCTCTTCCGCACACTTGCTGATGTGGAAGACGGACTCCATTTTCTCGAACCATCTGATCAGTCCGATGGCTCCTTCAGTTCCCTTGAAGTTCAAGGGTTTGCAGCTCAGGAAGTCCTTGTATGAACAAGGCTTGGATTGAGGCCCGTTGGCAGCTGTGTCTTCGCTGCCCGAACTGGGTTGTCGGGTAGCCATAGCTTGAGCCACGCTTTGGGCTATGAGTTGGGCGATTTCAGTTTCGCTGAAGGTGAATCGCTTCGGTGGCATCTTGCTGAACAAGATCAAGAAAAGACAATGAGACTTTCGCATGAAATTATGATATATCACATGTGTATATGGTGGAATATACGATATAAAGTGATAATTATATTTCATTTAAATAACCAAGTTTGGTACATGACACGAGTTTTCAAAAGATTACATAATACGGGTAGTACAAAAGGTACCGGGAATTGTTACATCCGGTTAGAACAGTAAAAGTCCTACATAGATAGATATAGATTACAAGATGACAGCCACACTAGTTCTAATGCAAGTTGATCCTTTCCATTAGCGTAACGAGTCGATCAATGGTGGCTGCGAGTCTGCTGGTTTGTCGGGCGTTGTCTTCTGCCAATACCAGTCGTTGTACCAGCATCCTTGAGTATTCTTCAGCCTCTTGCAGGCGCTGTTCGCATTGTTCCAACCTGAGTCGCAAAAGTTCGACTTCTATTCCTGATTCCACCACTCGGTCGTGGAGTATGTTCATGTTGCTAACGGTGTTTTCGTGATCCTCGGAGACTTGATTGATACGTTCAAGCGCTGTGAGTCTCCAATTTTCATTGGTTTCTTGCAAAACGACATCCATGGTGCGAAGTCGTTGCTCGTGACGGTCCAGTCTAGCGGCCAAGGCCGGCAGAGTGAAGTGAGTGGGGTATGGGCCAGCTCGAGGCAACCTGACGTTCCTCCTAGCTACCCTCGGGTTCTGCGACCCAGATTGAGAGCGTGACGAATTGGGTGGTGTGTTTGCCATTCTGAGACAAAGCGTTAAAAAGAGTGAGGCCTATCTATGTATATACATATATATTACATAATAGCCTAAGGTGTCTAACACATACATGTTTGGGTCCCGGTTTCTCTCGTGGTCAGAGTCAACTAGTGTATCCTGTTCAGTCATGATTCCTTTCAGATTCCACATCATATTCTTTTAATTATACATAGTTGATCAGGCTATGTTAAATTAAACCAATACCATGTAGTCTTTGAACCTAATCATACTTAATAAGGAATACTGCCTAACGGTCATAGTCTAGGCCCACTAAATGCAACCTAGTTCACTATAACCTTAGGCTCTGATACCAATCTGTAACACCCCCAAATTTAATGATTCGCGGAAGCAAGATCTGGGTGTTACTAATCAATATTCAAAGCACAGAGATTAATAGTAAACGACTCTATATGCGTCGTTTTAACAGAATGTATTAATAGCTAAATGTTTACAAGGTTTGAAGCTACATATAGCTCGTGTTCGTTTAAAATGAGAGATTTCAATACATAAACACTTATACAAAATATATTAATGCAAGAAAATCTCTATTGTCTGCATGCTGACTCGAGCTATAGTTTCCTGGGGCAATCCTGCCTACTGCTTTGTACCTGCGATACATGCTAAAATGGGTCAGCTAACGCTGGTGAGCTCACAGGTTTGAGTATCAAATAAGTTGTGTGAACCGCAAGATTTAAATAGTTGATTTGCATCCAGCAAATGATGGTGGTAACAGTATACAGCCATGAGCACATAGTTGAGCTTAACTCGTGGGTCAGGACACGGCCTGAGCGTTTTCGCCTCCACGGATGCCTAATCAACATCCGTCTTCCTTAAATATTAGTACGTCCGTTTACCCGGTTAGTGCTTGCTAACCCGGACGAGGTGGGTCAATCCTATATGGTACCATATACTAATATTCACGCTACAAATGTATTAACAACTATGCTGATGGAGGGCTTTAAAAGATTAGTTGTGTAAAACTCATGTAGTACATGTAAAAGTTGTACTTGCGTTCACGCGTTAAAACAAGCAATATATCACACCCCTGAGTAAAAATAGTAAAAGAGGGGCTATGAGACTCACCTGAGTCTTTAGAGTTTATATCAATAAACTGAGATTGATGAGTCGGGAATCGAAGTCCAAAGACTTGTAACCTGAGGGTGTCCACGACACGCGATGGTTATAAACATATGAAGGCATCTCATAAGACTACCTTGTAGTTGTTTGTCCAACTAGAATGTCCAAATTACCATGATTTGGTTATTTGTTTAAGTATTGAAATGTGTACGGCCCGTTGGTGATTGTTTGTAATAATAATCCCACGTTATTATTTTGATGATTTTGAAGTGTTATACCTAAAAGTAAGTTCCAATGTATTTTAGAAGTTAGGTCGCATTCGTGTTTGATGTTATACAAGTTTAACACTTTGTGTGAAAGTTTAGATGTTCACCGTTACTCGTGAACCTAGGGTAAGGGCGAAGCCCGTTAATGACGGGGGTCCGGGGGCAGCGCCCCTGGTAGCGGGGTCCAAGGGGCGGCAGCCCCTGGCGGGGTCCAAGGGGCAGAGCCCCTGGCTGGGGTCGAGCTTGGAAAATTTTTATTTCTACTATATTGCTTTGGTGAAAAACGCATCTGGACTCGAATTTGGGTGAAATGGGGCGTCAATTTTGGGTCTCAATACTTAGTGTAAAATAGTTTGTATTTTCTAACTCATGCGACACTGGGCTAGTGTCGCTATGCGTGACGTTACTGTTTATGCGGCATTAAGGTTTCTGCGACATTACGGATCTCGCGACACTACGACTTGTGTCGCACCATGCGACATTAGGAATTTATGCGACACTATGACTAGTGTCGCATCATGCGACATTTACGGATTATGCGACATTAATACTTGTGTCGCACCATGCGACATTAGGAATTTATGCGACACTATAGCTAGTGTCGCACTATGCGACACTAAGGTGATTCATGCGACACTAGGCCTAGTGTCGCAGGTGGCCTGGAGCCTCTGTGACACTACGGGCTGTTGGCCGGAATTTTCGCCGAAAAGGTGTTTTCCGGCCACCGTTCGACCTGAAACTTTTACCCAACCCATATTTGGACATTTTAAGCTTAAAGAAACAACTACTTGCTAAAAACACTAAAAATCGAGGAGTTGCGGGTTTTGTCGGAAACTTACAAATCGTCGGATGAAAATTCCGAGAAGAAGGAAATGTAGATCGTTGCTTCGTGGTGCTTTTCTTCCAAACGGTCAAGGTGATTTATTGAGGTTTAGGTGTGTTATTTGAGGGATTAAGGTGGTGGTGGTGTTGGTGGTAAATGGAGGGAAAAGAGAGAGAGAAAGGAAGGTAAAAAGGAAGTAGAAGTGGGAAATGGGGTGGGGAGGTGGTGACCTCACCCCTCTTGTGGCTGATCGGTGGGGGCCCACCGGGTGTGGGTCTCCACTTTTTAATTCCGTGTATTTGCGTTTCGGGCGGTGTTCGTTTTTCCCGTTCGTTTAAACGTTAAATAATTATTTTAATTATTTTAAAGTGTAAGTTTTTAAAGAAGACAAAGGTTAATTAAATAAACTTTTCAAGTATTTTACCAATTATTTAATAATCCAATTGGTCTCGTTTGTTTGCGCGTTTAATGTCTAAATCGCGTAGACTCATATAATATGATTCGAAGTGAACTCGAAATATTATCAAAATAATATTTTTGGTATGTTATTGTCAATATATAATTTTTATATTAATCAATAAAATTAATCACCAACGTCCGTATTTTACTTGCACCGAAATACATTCGATTTAGTTTGCGTACGATTTAAGAAAAATCGCATTTTTGTATATATTCAACAATATATAATTTGATACATTAATTAGCCTAATATAGAACTAATTACATGGATTAACAGAGAATCAGGCACTAATTGCGAGTCCTAATTTGGCGGGTGTTACAGAAGGTTTATCCATCTGTCAAGTGTGTACAGCAGATTCCATTGAAGACAATGCCACAGGATATTTTGGGAAATATGAAATGTTGGTATGTGGATTCAGAAACTGGAGAAGCTGTCATGGTTGAAGCAGATGATGAGGTTGAAAGTGGTGAGCGTGAGATCTTTAAAGTTTATGACCATCGACACCTAATGAATATGTCGAAGAAAGATTTGTTAAAGTTACATGAAAATAGAATCTTGACGACATAAGCATGGGGTGATTTAGCACGAAATTATCAAATGATGGTTAAGACTTGTATTAAAATTAAGATACATGCAGGAAGTAAAATTTACAAATGAAGAATAAAGACAAGCGTGAAGATAAAGACGCTAGAGCTATTGTCAAGGGGGAGTCTATTGAGACATAGTTTGTGACAGCAGATCTAGCTTGAATTAGGACTGGTGTAATTGTTATCATGTTTGATATATTGGTTTAGATTTGTAAATGAATATTTGTTAATTTTATAGTAGACGAAATTTTGTAATTAACAAATACGTTTTCTGCGAGTCGAGTTCTCAGGTCACAAGTGTTGCGAAGCGAGATGAGACCTGAACTCGCAATGATCATAAAGAGCTTGGCGAGCCGACTATGTTTATGGGCTTGGGCTGCGTAGCGAGTCGAGTCAACTCGCAGGCCCAGCGGCTGCAAGTTAAGATGACATATTTATATGTTTTTCTTTGTGAAAACTTAATAACTTTTGGAGAAAAACTTTTGCCATTCCGAATAATATTCCGTTCGAATTCAATATCCAGAGAAAACAAAACCTAACAGCTAGGCTTTGACATTTATTTGCTTAAAGCTAAGTATTAGATTATCAAAAACGCGAACTTATTCGTTGTTAGTAAGATAACACCGTATTAAGGAATTCCGCATCTTAATACTACAGATAACGAAGTTATCGATCCTAGAACTAGGGACTTACAACTAGCTCGCTGGCAATGGATGAATAGAGATGCTGATGATGATGTTATCATGAATGATGGAGATGATAATGATGATGGAAATGATGGAGATGATGACAATAATGATAAGAAAGATGAAGATGTGGATAACAAAGAAGATGATACTGATGAACACATGGAGGATCAACTAAACAACTCTTCTATATTAACCAAAAGAAAAAGGACCAGCAAAACGTCTACATCAGGGTCCACCTCCTCCAAGCACAGAAAGCTAATCATCAGTGAGGAGGATATATCAGCAACTATGCTTCATCTTCAAACCATACTTGATAAGCCTGATTCACCCACAACAGCTCAAATATAGAATTTCATATCTGAGATCAACCTAACAGCAACATTACCAATCACAACACAAGTGACCATCACAACAAATCCACAATCTACTACATCAGCTACTCAACAACTTACAATTCCACTCACAATAACAGCAGCACAACCAACAGAAGCAACAACAGTGACCATCACATTATCTTCTTCTCACACAGTTACATGTTCTCCAGAAATTACAATGCCAGAGACTTCTGCTCCTTCTCTCCTTTTCTCCTCTGATTCTTCATCACAAAGTCTACATCCAGAAGAAACTGAACCGAGAATTGCCAGAAAGATGAAGGCTATATAGGATAGAGAGCGAGAGATGATTCTGAAAATTCAAGATGAGGCAGATGCAAGAGAAGAAGAAGAAAGAAAAAGAATGTTGAAAGAACAATCAGAATCTGATAGAGCTTATCTGTTGAAATTAAGTGGAGATGAAGCTATAAAATGAGAAAGAGAAATATTCTTGAAGAAGCAGCAAGAAGAGTTTGATTTTAGTAGGGCCAATCTTCTTCAGGAGGTTGACAAATCCGAACATCAGCGAGAACTTGATGCTAAGAAAAGGGGCAAAGGGTTGAAAAAGAAAGGGGGAGTAAATCCATCAGTGGATAAGCTTTGGAATGAAAAAGACAAAAAGAAATATGTTGCTCGAATGGTTGGAAGATCAAATCCTTCACCTATTACCAAGGTACATTTGAAAAATCCAAAGAATAGATCTAAGGTTCAGCTACTTATTCGTAGGGAAGAATGGAATGAAATCAGACTTGCTATCAGCCATTCCTCCAGTGCAGCCAAGAATGAAGTACTGAATGAGATTGACAGATTATTCCAGAAGATGATTGCACTTCAACTACTTAGACTAGAAGACACTGTTATATTTGGTGAAGACATAGTGCAACCACCTAGCCCAAGGTATAGGTCAGGTACCAGCAACATATACAAAATTCCAAACACTTCAAGATTAGATCTTTCTATCCCTGATGATGTGCCAAGAATTGAGGGTACTGAAGTAACTGAAGGTGTGAATGGACTCGTCTACAGAGACTTCAATGGTGTATTAAGATTTCAAAGAAAGTCGGAGCTTGAAAAGATAGATCATGAGCAACTTGTGCACTTGATCAGATCTGCTAGTATGCTTCCAAAGGATTTAGTGATGAGAAAAGCTATTCTGGAAGAAGGATTAGCAAGACAGTTCAGATTTTAACCCTCTACAGAGAAATATGAGCTAGCTGATGAGCTTGGTATTGTGAAGGAAGAAGAAATATGGAAAAATGTGTAGTCTGTAATAGATTAGATTTATTGTAACTGAAAAACTTGTAATATTTATATTCTGCAGTTCAATAAAATCTGATTTTTTGAGAAAACCAAAGTGCAAAACTCAGATCATATCAAAAGAATCCAAAAAGATAAATGAATGGATCACAAGTACAAGTCACTGACTGTTTAAATTCTTAAACACTGACTATAAACTTTCATAGCAACAAGTTTGTCTAGGGAGCTTCGATCACAATCATTTAGGCAGAGATTGTTGAGTCACTGCTCGCTGACCATGCTGAAATCGCTGGTCACTGACCATCTCAACTATACACTACTCGATGAAGAAATGAATTGTATCAAAGCTGCTGTTGCTGAAGTTTGTTATTGCTGATCGTTATTCATTCTATTTTGAAGGATATGATATGCTGAGGAAGATTAGAACTCAACTATGTGTGTCGCTGATATTAAGCAGCGAGAGTTCTACATCTTCAAATCAATAAAGGCAAAAGTCACTGCCCGAATAACAGCTAGTCGCTGAAGATCAATATTTCAAGTCACTCTACAAGAGCATGTTAGTTCGCAGTGAGTGAGGAGAGTTAGTGCATCTTCAGTGACTATTCAATAAATCCTCTCAAGGTGAGTGAACTCTAGTTGTGCTTGAGATGCGATCCGCTCCGGTCAAGTCGAACCTTGCCAATTAGCTTCTGGAGATCGGGTTCTCACTACCAGTCCAAGTGGGAATTCTTCTAAGAAAGCCCTTCTTCTAGTCTTTATCTTGAATCTTTCTTATTGTCTTTCCCTTTCATCTTGATATCAACTCTGACATTAACAAAGCATCGGGTGGGGAAGCTTTCAATATTATGATGAAAGAGACTATTGGGGAAGGTCCCACTCTACTTGCGTCCGCTAGCTGACGACGTGTGTAATGCATGCTCCTGTTCTACGGTTGGTGTTATATATAGAAGTTCTTGGTTGAGAGTATCGGGTCTTCCATTAGGGCTGATCTCCTCAATGCATCCGCTGTTCAATCATCTGCTGCTGATGGTCTTGTTGTCACAGACGGTCTTCTGTTGGCAATTGAATCATCTTCATCCTATAATAAATAAAGACATTTACACCACCTATTACAGGTCAGGTCCTAAAGCTATAATGTAATTCCATGTGACTATTGACAGGAGATCCTTCTATGCTTTCACTGATAATCACATCCAACTATATCCAGGAATCGCATCTGCCAGATTTGGTTTCGGGACCAGGCGTGTAACCTCGATAGCATGTGCCCTAGCCACCCAAGCCTATTAGTCGCTTAGATAAAGAAGGAAGCCCTTCGGGAGCTATTCTTTCCCTGATATTGGCAGGACTTACTAGCCCCTAGCTGTTTCAATGGTAGGAGTTGGGGATTGAAAAGGGACATCCGTGCTAAGAAGAAAGGGCTACAGCCCCAAGGTGTAGCATCAGTTCCAGATAACCGCTCAACTCCTCAGAGGGATCCTCAAAATAGAATAGAGAAGGGCGGGCAGGGCTTCCGTAAGAGCCTCCCCCTCTTCCTGGTCAAGATAGATAGGAATCTCTAATTCTAATCTTCCTCCCCAATCTGATATTATGGTCCCGGTATAGAATGAAATTCCGTTATCATTCAATTCTGAGTGGTAATAAATACCGGGACTTTGCAATATTTGATTAATCATAATTCTATATATTCCATTTACTATAAAAGCTAACAAAGAAGTCATTAAAGGGAGCTTTCCTATCAAAATTGTTTGTTCTTGGATATACCTACGTCTATCATTTTTCTAAATGTGTCTCGCGGATACATATAATTCAGAAGAATATGTGAGTGATTCATACACATCATCTCTTTCCTTGATCAGGGGTTCTACAAATTTATATCTTTCCAAAAATAATTCAAAGTCAATTTCTTGATTTGTATCTTCTTTTTTTGGAAACTTAGAAAGTTCTTCTGTCAAACCCTGATCAATGAAGGTACTAAAGAAACAAGAACAACAACTACTAATTCATCGGCTAATATATTTTTGAAAAGTCAAAAACTAAGTGATAGGGGCTTTGTGAAATCTTCTAAGATGTTAATAGGTAAAAGAATTGGAGTTGGTTGAATATATTTCCTGAAATAACTTAATCCTTTTTTGCTAAGACCCGCATAGAAATAGGCCACTGATGTGAGTAAAGCCAAAGCAACAGTAGTATTTATATAATTTGTGGGTGTGGCTAACTCCCCATGAGGTAATTGTATGAGTTCCAAATAGGAACTATCTTTTTCCTGTTTGGTAACTTTACCAAGCGCTATAGTCATCGTAATCCTCCTATTCAACTACTTCGGCCATTTCCGAACACCTCATAGTATTTTTGGGGTGTCCAAAGAGTCGATCATTTTTGCATGATTTTTTTTCTCTTGCACTACCCCTTCCAATGGGTTTCGAAGATAAAAATCCTTTATTGGCCCATAAATTGACCACCCAGGTAAATCCATGAATTCAATTTGATTATTCCTTCTCCTTCTTATTATTATTAAACATCTGATCTGAATCAGGAATTGTCTTCTTATGACTCATGAATTAGATACATTCGTTTTTTGAAAGAACTGTTCAAGCAAAAAGTAATCCCCTCGCCCACTAACGGTGGATCCTCAGACCTGCCCCTCTCTTCTTCCATCAACTAAATGGATTCTTAGATCTTGTTCATGAGATTAAGAAAAAGAACTCTCTTTATATTATAATTTTTATATTTTATGTATACTAATTATGTATATTACTAATACTAAACTAAAAGTACTAATATTTTTCTATTTATTTTTCTCTGTTAGAAAAGAGAGAGTTTCCAATTTTTTACTTCACTTCAATACTCAATACAATAACATAACAATATTCATATTCAATAAAATAAATAGGAGACTAGAAATGAGAATATTTATCTCACATCCATTCTTCATACGATTGTCGGAACAAAAATATTGGATGCAACGAAATTGAAATTTTTGATACATCAAGTCACGATATGATAGCTATAAATCTAATCTAATAGTCTAATAGAAATATTATTATTATAAAGATAGATATAAATTAATCTTGATCATGTAATCAAAGAAAGATAGTGAAAATGTTTCTTATCTTGTGACTTAGAACTTAGAATAAATGGTTCTTTGCGGAACGAAATTACAATTTATTCCTATAGAACATCTAGGAACAAGATGATTGAATTGGAAATATCGACAAATTCTTGCGGATTCCAAAGAAATGAAAATAAATAAAAAAGGGGGTCAACTTGTTCCAAATTCATCTCTATTGAATTTGAATATCAGAATAGCGGATATAGTCATGATTTAATGGGTCAGGTCCACTTATTTTTCTTTTATTGATTTATAATCTTTACAATGGAATTCATTGGCCTAATAGAAATATAAAATAGCAATATTTGGTGATTCAACAGATGACTTATCATTATTCGTTAAAACTTTAACTCACTATAACTCACTAGATTATTATTACTATTAAATATTATTAAACTAAAATTAAAAATGAATTTATTACTTTAATATTAATAATTAGAAATTAGATTAGATGATAATATTATAAAGTTGGTTACTTTTTTATTACTATTAATTTATTATTAATATTAATTATTATTATATTACTATTATTTACTATTATTTTTTTTTTATTATTTCTAATTATTATTATATTATTATATTACTATTCATATTAATAAAATAATAATAATATCACTATATCACTATTCTTCATATTCATATGAATACTACGACTGAAAAAAGAGTATCTTATAGGTATCGGATTTGAACCGAGGGCTTACGCTTTACACTCTACTGACGAGTTAAAAGGAAAGGGCTTGGTTCATTGAATTCCTGAACGGGTCATTGTACTATGTAAGTAAAATAGATCTTCTTATCTCTTTGTTCTCTTATATATATTAAGAAGAAGAAGATAAGAATAAGATTTTATTTTATTATTTTTATTCAATATAATAAATATAAATGATATAATAATCACTTGATATTGATACCGAATTTTGTTATTTGATAATAATAATAATAATGATAAGAAAATTACTTAATTACTTATACTTATTATTATTTATTATTTTATATTATATATAAAAAATTGAATATTAAAATAAATTAAATATATATATATATATATATATATATATATAAAAGAAGAAGAAAGAAGATAAATAAATATAGAATATATAAATAATAAATAAGAAGAAGAAAAAATAAATAAATAATAAAATTACTTATTACTTATACTTATATACTTATAGAATTTATATATAATATTAAATTAATATAATAAGTTAAGAAGTTAAGATAAGATAAGATAAGATAATTAAGATAAGATAAAAGCCCATCTACACATATACAGAACTGCCTCGACAAAGGGTCCATTTCTTTTCTTTTTTTCTATATTTCTATTCTATATAATCGATAATCGACAAAAGGTCCATTTATATATAATAATTGCATTGTATCGGGTATAGTTTAGTGGTAAAAGTATGATTCGTTTTATTAACCCCCATAATATTTAAGGGGTCTTTCGGTTTGATTCATATTCCAATCAAAAACTTTATTTCATTTAAAGGATTAAATCCTTTACCTTTCAATGACACATTCAAGGAAAAATAGAAATTTTCGGGATTTTTATCCAAAAGTCAATTTAAAACTGAAAACTTGGATTATGAAATTGCGAAACAAAATTTTTAAATTGGATCAATACTTCCAATTGAATGAATATGAATAAAGAATCCATGGATGAAGATAGACAAGTAGATTTCTAATTTCTAATCGTAACTAAATCTTCAATTTTTGTTTTGATTTGGAGTGAATAAATTGAAGCAAAATAGCTATTAAATAATGTCTTTAGTTTACTAGAGACATCGACATTTTATTTTTTATTTTAGCTCGGTGGAAATTAAATACTTTTCCTTAGGACCCTCTCAAATAGAAATAGAGAACGAAGTAACTAGAAAGATTGTTAGAATCGCCTTCTTCTAGAGGGATCATCTAGAAAGCGACTCGTTTTGAATTGAATATATTCAAACAAAAAGCTGACATAGATGTCATGGGTATCTTTTTTTTGTAAGTTGGTTGAATCTTCAATCTAGCAATTTATCCATTTTCCATAAAGGAGTTCCATTCGACGATCCTACTTCTGATGTCATCCCCTTCTGTTCCCTCCCTGTTGAATATCCCAACTATTCTCTATCCAATTCCGGGATGGATCATGAAAGATTTTGTCTTGAAATGCCGATAAGGAATAGCCAGTTATAGAAGTGGCAGGGAATCCTCCTGAGGAGAACTTTGGTTTCAAACCCCGGTTCGAACAGGAGGAGTACACCATGCTAATATGCCTTGGATAATCCACATCTCAGGGTCAGGTGCCGATGAGCACATTGAACTATCCATGTGGCTGAGAGCCCTCACGGGAGCATGCGTTACACACGTCGTCAGCTAGAGAGCGCAAGTAGAGTGGGACCTTCCCCGATAGTCTCTTTCATCATAATATTGAAAGTTTCCCCGCCCGATGCTTTGTTAATGTCAGAGTTGATATCAAGATGAAAGGGAAAGACAATAAGAAAGATTCAAGATAAAGACTAGAAGAAGGGGCTTTCTTAGAAGAATTCCCACTTGTACTGGTAGTGAGAACCCGATCTCCAGAAGCTAATTGGCAAGGTTGCTAAGAGTCAAATTCGGAAGAAAAAAAACGATTGTATGGGAAATACTTTAGGAAATTCTGGATGACCATCCTGTATTGTTGAATAGAGCGCCTACTCTTCATAGATTAGGCATACAGGCATTCCTCCCTATTTTAGTGGAGGGGCGTGCTATTTGTTTACATCCCTTAGTTTGTAAGGGCTTCAATGCAGACTTTGACGAGGATCAAATGGCTGTTCATGTGCCTTTATCTTTGGAAGCTCAAGCAGAGGCACGTTTACTTATGTTTTCTCATATGAATATTTTGTCTCCAACTATTGGAGATCCCATTTCTGCACCAACTCAAGATATGCTTAGTGGAATCTATGTCTTAACGAGTGGAAATCGTCGGGGTATTTGTGTAAATAGGTATAATCCATTTCGAGATATCCGGAGACATGGCCACTACTGGCCTACGGTCCTTGCAGATTACATAGAGCTCTCTCCCTCTCCTCCAAATTAGATATACGCGCGGAAGTAGCGAAAATGCTCCTTTTCCTTTTGACAAGATCCTCATCAATTCTTCTTCTCGCATAGAAGAAATTTCTCGCTCTCAAGCTCCTTTCAAGATCATATTGCACTTGTGCAATTTCATCTTGAATGGCAGAGAGCCTTTTGAACACTGCATTCATATCCATATCACTAGGGTTGGGGGTAGAAGATAAGATAAAGGATGAGAGTGGAGTGAAGGAATGAAGTAAAAAACCTCCATTTATAGCCTAAGAAAAGAATCTCGCCCCGCGAGTACGCCGGACCTACTATACTCAAAAACCCCTGACATATGAACAAGAAAACCTGTCCTTAACGGGGTGGTACTGACTTTCATACAGGTGCTGCATGGCTGTCGTCAGCTCGTATCGTGAGATGTTTGGTCAAGTCCTATAACATGGCCCACCCTCGAAATGGCCAAGGCTTAATAATCGGGTATAACTCAAAAGCCGGCTTGTGCTGGATTCCTGCATACCTCTGGCAGGCATCGCATCTCTTAGCATGTGCTATGTAATCTGCAAGGACCGTAGGCCAGTAGTGGCCATGTCTCCGGATCTCTCGAATTTCCCTCAGCGCGTTCGATCTACCTATCTTTCTGAGTTTGATTGGTTTTCGCTCCAGCTGACCTTTCCATTTAATCACTGACAAAACCTACCTTTCAATTCTTCTTACCCTATGAGCTTTCAGCAAAGGACATATTTCTTGGTCCATTGACATCGATCAACGAAATAGACCTCCTTCTTTCTCTTTTGTCGTTGTCTTCCAATTCAAATAGCCCCATTAAGTGAGTGTTCCGCGAGAAATCCCCCTGTTGACAGCACTTTTATTCTTTCTCTTTCCTCCCTTATTCTAATTCTAAAAAGGGAAAAAAGAGAAAAGAGGGGGGGCTGCTATTTCATTTTATCTCTAATTTTCTTTATTCCTTCCCACTTCAATAAAATAACTAGAATGGAAAAAAGGGGAACGTCAACGCATCCGGGAAAAAACGATTAATCTCTATCAATAAACCTGCCAAAGAAACGAACCATAGAGTACTTAGTACCGGTGCCACAGAAAGGTATGTTTGTAGATCTCTCATTGAAAAAACTCCTTCATTTTATTGTAATTTGTAATACAGAAGATAATACATATTGAAATGTACAATCATCCAATAAAAAGATTTACTTTTTTTTGTACAGAAAAAAACATCCTTTTCTTCCCCAATATTACCCAACTCATTTATTTTTCCTAGGGGTTCCGTTCCATATTTCATATAGATAGAAGTTTTTTACTATTATTATATGTTAAATGAGACCAAAAAGACGAAATGGACATAAAAATTCTTGATTTTAATAGAGGCGATAATGATGTGGAAAACAAGACAGGAATTCTCTACAATGACACTGTAGACCAATGGAAGGGATGTAGCACAGCTTGGTAGCGCGTTTGTTTTGGGTACAAAATGTCACGGGTTCAAATCCTATCATCCCTACCTATTACTGCTCTTTTGAGCAGTAATGAGTGATTTTTGAGATCAATTCACATTGGACATATCATATAGAATCTATCATTCTTATGATACCATATAGTGTATGCATACAAGATGTATTGGGGCCAATCCTTTTCTTTACAGTCTTATATTTTATGAGAAAAAAGCGCTCTTAGTTCAGTTCGGTAGAACGTGGGTCTCCAAAACCCGATGTCGTAGGTTCAAATCCTACAGAGCGTGATTCAGATCTTCTTCGATCGAATTCAACTGAAACACTAACTGGAACAGGAATCTTAATTTGACCTCCTGGATATTAAAGAAAGGAGGAGGTCAATAAAAAAAAGAGATGTTAATTAATCAAAGGTCCAACTGATCGCCATGCCTGTATTGTAAATATGTAGTTACAAATAATCCAGCCAAAGTAATAGGAATTAGGCCTAATACGATTCCAAATAGAAAAACTTCAATCATTTCAATTTGTTTGAAAGGAGAAAAAAGAGGTAATATCTATACCTAAATATTAATCCGAATTACCATGAATCTCAATGACCAATAATTGGCAATTGACACCTCGGACTAAACAAAATCTATTTAGATCTTGTTAGTCATGGCACAGACAGTAGCTACTTTATTGACATTCTGAATACCTATGGCCCTTTTGTAGGTATGTAGGCAATTCGGCGTATACCCCCCATCCACTCCCTCCATCCATGGTTGCTATTGCTATTAGCCCATTCCTAGTTTAGGCCTGAATAAATAAGGTAGCCCAATTTCATAAAGGCTTAAATTGGAGTTGTTCATGCCCTAGGGTAGGCCGGTATGCGACAATCACTTTCTCAAGGAATAGTCTAAGGCAGGATAAAAAGCCATCTATCGGAAGCAAGGGGCAGGTTTGAGAAAGGGAGTTCATAGATTCAATGGTCTTTTAATGAATAGGACCCAGCGAGCTGAAAGAGTCAATCCCATCCTGAAGGAGCTAATGAAAGCCTGAATTCAATATGAAAGTGGGCTCTTCTTCTTCGATTCAAGCAAGTCGACCATAAGGTGAATCGATGACCTGACTGAAGCCATTCCTAGCCACCATTGCTTTTGAAATAGTCTGTCTTTACTTTACCAGCTTCTCTAAGATATCAATCACTAAACTAAACAAAGTAGCAAAAATCATAAGATAAGAAAAGTTCACAGAAGGTTGAGAAGTAGTACCCCCGGTTCACCAGGTTCTACCACTGTAGGGCCACTAGAACTCTCGCTGTAACCACTACCACTACCTAATCTCAGTTCACATCCCGAGGGAAAGGGAATGAGTAAGAAATCACCTAAATTACAAGAGAGGAAGATAGAGTTAGCATTGATTAGGAAGGAAGGAACTAGTAATCCATTTAAGAGGACTTTACCCTAGAAAAAGTAAAAGGGAGACTGGAGCAGGCTACCATGAGACAAAAGATCTTCTTTCTAAAAAGATTCGATTCGGAACTATTATATGTCCAAGGTTCAATATTGAAAAAATTTCAGAGGTTTTCCCTGACTTTGTCCGTGTCAACAAACAATTCGAAATACCTCGACTTTTTAGAATAGGTCCGAGTCAAATAGCAATGATTTGAAGCACTTCTTTTTCCATCAATCCACATATGATGTGTGAACAATGACAGTACTGTACCATAGTCAGTAGCTAGATATGGATAAGGGGGCATGGCATACATATGGTGAGCTACAACAATGGTTAAAGAGCCTAAAATATCTAGGTTAAGGGCCTACCTATGCATTTAGCTGACTCTCTATGCCCCGTAAAAAGAAGAGAATTGTCCAGTTATGGCGAGGAATAGGCCTCTATCCAGATAAGAGATTGAAGAAGAAAGCGATGTGTGCGCTGACTTTCCTCGAAAGGTGGTTGCAACGGGCTTTTATGAATTTCATTTGCGAAGTAGAGCCCATCCCATTTAAGGTGGGGAGCCTAAAGAAGTGGGTAGGGTCAAATTTCCGCTCAACGAGACTTAGCCGAAGATGAGGGCATTCATTCATCCTTTAGTTCAAAGTGCCAACAGGATTGGCTACGACAAACGTAAACCATTTCTTACTTCCAAACAAAGTTTTAAAGTTATCTAATCAAATCCCAAATCTACCCGGTGCGTTCATGAGCCCATGCTAAAGTTTCAATCAATTCCTGCCAATATCCACGCCAGGAGATTAAGAACATAAATCCAGTAGCCCAAACAAGATGTCCAAATAAAAACATCCATGCCCAGACTGATAAACTATTCATACCAAAAGGATTATATCCATTAATAAGTTGTGAAGAGTTTAACCATAAATAATCTCTTAACCAGCCCATCAAATAAGTGGAAGATTCATTAAATTGTGAAACATTACCCTGCCATAATGTATTGTGCTTCCAATGCCAATAAAAAGTAACCCATATTTGGTGGCTCTCAGCCTGAGTTATATTAAGTTATATTATGATGGCCACAGGGCCGCCTATATGGTCCAGTGGTTAAGACATCTCTCTTTCACGGAGAAAATGAGGGTTCAAGTCCCTCTGGGGGTATACAAGACTCAAGACTATAGGAGCGGGATTTCCTATCAAGTTATCTATATTTGTCAAGTCCTTCTATTAGTCTACTTAGTGGGACTTTCTATTTTATATCAAGTGATATATATTTGTAAAGTCTGTCTGGGAAACGAAAGGATTTACGGTTTGGGATTTACCACCTCCCCGGGGTTCAAAGAGTAACTCATAATTAAGAGAGTGAGGGCTAAAGTTGGATACTTAGTGGGAGAACCAGAGGCATCCTTTTCCTTCTCTGTCCACAGATACCGGGATCTATCCAAGGAATTGAACAAGTTGAAAAAACATGCAAGGTTTAGGATACCCTTATGGTTGAAACTCGGATCTAAAAGCAAAGGAAGTGCCTAATTGGATAGGAAATCTGTCTCAAAAGCAATACCCAGACGGGGCATTAATAACCGGTCATTCTCTAGGTTGAGTCTTCTAAGGCATCCGGAACTGATTCTAAGGAATTGTCAACATGACTACGAAAACACAAAAGCAAGAATGATCGAAACAAGCTCGAATACGGGACTCATTAGGGAACAGATGCTTTTCCTGTCTTTCGAGGGGTTGTTACTGACCCATACAAGAAAAGATATAGATGTCCGGGAAGTGCTTCCTTGCATTAAAGCACATTCCGGAAGTGAAAGGTCATAGGGCTCATAAACATTCTATATTTATTATCTTTCCTTTATGGTAATAGCGGGATCATAGATCTCTCTTTTCAAAGTTGGCAAAGTGAGAACACTGGTTCTGCAATAACCAAGTCAATCCAATCCTCAAGGGGAAATCTGTCTCAAAAGCAATACCCGGACGGGGCATTAATAACCGGTCATTCTCTAGGTTGAGTCTTCTAAGGCATCCGAAACTGATTCTAAGGAATTGTCAACATGAGCTACGAAAACACAAAAGCAAGAATGATCGAAACGAGCTCGAATACGGGAGTCATTAAGGAACATATGCTTTTCCTGTCTTTTGAGGGGTTGTTACTAACCCAAACAAGAAAAGATATAGATGTCCGGGAAGTGCTTCCTTGCATTAAAGCACATTCCGGGAGTGATAGGTCATAGGGCTCATAGACATTCTATATTTATTATCTTTCGTTTATGGTAATAGTGGGATCATAGATCTCTCTTTTCAAAGTTGGCAAAGTGAGAACGCTGGTTCCGCAATAACCAAGTCAATCCAATCCTCAAGGGGAGAGTGGTCCGTATCCTGGGACTTCACTTAAGGATTTAGGGATCCCTCAAAGGACCGGGGCAGCAGTGGGGAATTTTCCGCAATGAGCGAAAGCCTGACGGAGCAATGCCGCGTGGAGGTAGATGGCCCACGGGTCATGAAATTCTTTTCCCGGAGAAGAAGCAATGACGGTATCTGCGGAATAAGCATCGGCTAACTCTGTGCCAGCTATCGCGGTAATACAGAGGATGCAAGCGTTATCTGGAATGATTGGGCGTACAAAAGCATGTTAGTTCGCAGTAAGTGAGGAGAGTTAGTGCATCTTCAGTGACTATTCAATAAAGCCTCTCAATCAACAAGTACAAAGGTACTGTACTTATTTATACATCAGCAAGAGTTTCTTGTACTTAAAGTGTATCTAAAGAATATTCAGAAGGATTACATGGCAGCGAATGATTGGTCTAAAGGAAATGAGATATTTGCGGTAACAGAATTGGGACCCGCAGAATGTCAGTTTATTAGAGATCAAGCCAATCAAGCAGCGACACGTGTCATTCCAAGATCCTATTTTGTAGGAGATATTCTAGGAACTCTTGTACTATAAATAGTCCAGTATATTGTACTTTAGAGGCTAGTCGTTCATGCGTGTTAATCACTTATTTGTTAGTAAGTAGTTTGTCTAAGCACGTATTGTCGATTCAGCGAGTGAACAGTCAGCGTGTTTGTCCACTGCTGTTCATCTCATTTGTAATAGATTAGCTTCTGTGTTTGATTTGAATTAGTTTGGGCTATTCCATTCCGCAATCAACACTTTTGAATTTTATGATTAATATAATTCACCATTCAGCTACTATTACTCCTTTACTTTGATATTGTCATGTCATTCTTATTACATACTCTGTTCTTGTTAAAACAATTAAAAACTGTCTAAGTAACTTGGTTAAAATCAGAAAAAGTTTTTAATTGTATTCAATCCCCCCCCCCTTCTACAATTAAACTTTACTTATTGCGATTCCATTTCACTAATCAATAGTGAATTCGGGACTCTCAATTGGTATCAGAGCAGAGTTGGTTTAAATCAATTAACCAGATCTGCAATGGAATCAGTAAAGTACAGTTGTGTTGACTCTGAGTATCAAAAGGGAAATGGTTCTACTACCAAACCTCCAGCGTTTGATCCCTCTAGGATTGAAACCTGGATGTCCCAGATGATGATGTTTTTGGACCTCATTGATGATCGTCTTTGCAATACAATAACCAATGGTCCCTACATTCCAACAATAATTGTTCAAGCTGTTATTGCTACAGCTACTACTCCTGCTATACCAGAAATGGTTGTGCCTAAGAGAGAGGAACAGTGGTCGGATGAGGATAGACGATTGGTTAGGTTGGATAAATAAGCTAAAATCTACGTAGGCATGGCACTCCCTGATGAAGTGTTTGAATCTGTTAGACTTTGTAAGACTGCTAAAGACATGTGGGATACCTTGAGAAATATCTATATTGGAACTCCTGATATTATTCGATGCAGGGAAGTGAATCTCACTCGCCAGTACGAGTTGTTTGCCATGGAGCCCAATGAGTCTCTATCCTCTACTTATACCAGATACCAGTCGTTGATGAACAAAATGGGGAAGGCTGGTATAGGTAAGGAACAGAGATTTGTTATTGAGAAGTTTCTGGAGTTGCTGCCAAGGAAAGTCTGGGGACCATTGCAACGTGCACCAGACAGGGGAATGATTATACAACTCTAAATCTTACTCAAGTCTATGGCATTTTGCTGAACTGGGAGCAGTCTGAGAAGCAAGTAGATCAGAGTGAGCATATACGTGCATCTCTTGGAGTCAGGAGATATCTAATGCCCTTGTAGCTGAGCTTGATGAAATTGATCAAAGGCAGAAGTCAAAAGCCTCCAAGCTGAGCTCTAAGTCACTGAAAGTTGATGAAGAAGGTGATCAGGTTGATGATCAACCAGAGTATGAATATGCTGAGGGTCTAAATAAGCTGGAAAAGGACGTGGCCATGATGGTTGCTAATTTCAGAAGGAACACTGGATCAAAAAGATTCGCTGGTGCTCCATCATCTGACAATTTCCAATCAAAAGGTGAATGCTATAAGTGTGGCAAACCTGGTCACTTTGCAGCTGATTGTAGATCAAAGTCAGTAAACCCAATCCCTGAACCAAAGCCAAGCTTCAGAGATGACAAGTACAACAAGTTCAAGGAAAAGTACAAGAAGTTGAAGGCAATGTCCATATATGGGAAAAAGAAGGGAAAAGGTTTTGTCGCTAAAGAAGGTTCATTCAGTGACTATGACTCATCCTCATCATCTGACGTTGAAGAAGCAATTGTTTGCTTGGACAAGGATTAGTTGTGGATCTAAGTGATTGATGACAGCGATTGAATGGCGGAAACAAACAATCACACTAAACAAATGTAAATACAAACCGAAACACGTATGTATTGATAATATGTATTTGTATTGATGAACGTAACCTATTAGCTTGATTACAGAGATGAAATTTCGAAAAATGGTGCTAGGGTTTCGTCAACCCTAGCCAGAAACCTTGCTTATATAGTAACACAAATCGGCAGACATGCGACACTTGACTAGTGACGCATGTGGCCGCCTTCATGCGTCACTTACCTAAGTGTCGCTATGTGTCTGATAACACCTAAAAAGTCATGTTTTTACGTGCATTAATCTCACCTTTTTAGCCCAATATGTGACGAAACTAATCAAAATAGATACTTTATCATTAAAACTCGTCACATGGGCCAAAATATAGACAATGTTTCAAAAGTCAACTAAAATGGTCGAAAAACACGATAAATCTAATGAATACGGTCATAAGCATTCTCGTTCACTCGTTCTAGCACTTTTTGATCCACACAAAGAATTATGACCTTTAACTTATGTCATTTTCTTCGTTAGGAAAATACGAACGCGTGGATATAAAGAACGCTCAAAACGGATAAACGACGAAGAAGTTACGCCCGAACGAAGAAATGAAGAACCGAAGAACCAGCATACGGCTGAACCAGGCCGTATACGGCTGGTCCAGACCGTATACGGATGGGCCTGGACCGTATACGGCCTGCACAGACCGTATACGGCCTGTGCTCAGCCGTATATGGCCCAGTTCAGCCGTATTCACCCTGTGCTCAGCTGTATACGGTCCAGTTCAGCCATATACGGTCCAGCTCAGCCGTATCGTGCGTTTGGGTGATAAAAATCTGATTTTTATTCGCCTTTGCGATACGGTTGTGCGTTTGAAGGTTTGGATACGGTCTACGGATACGGCTGTGCGATGCCTATAAATACAATCACCTCCTCACCATTTCAATATATGTTTTATGTTTTCTTAGAATTTCTCTCTTTCTCTCACTACTCTCTCTCGAAAAATTAGTTAGTTAGTTAATTAGGTTAGTTAAGCTAGTAGATTAGTAGCTAACTTGTAACGGAGGTGCTCCGAGACTGCGGTGTCGCACGATTTGTAATAACGCTTTCTCAGGTTCTATTATAATCTCTATCTTGTTATTTTAAATAATGTTGTGCTGTTGCTATACTTGTTTTAGAATTACTTGCTAGGATTATTGCCATGCTTAGCTAGACAAATCTGTGTTTGCTATGATAGTTGCCATGCTACGGTAGTTATACTTAAATCATGTTGTTACTCTGTCTATATGCTGTTAGATTATATTTGAATCTATGAATTGAATCTTAAATGTTTATCTATCCAACTTATGTTGTGGTTAGTAACATCCTTCTAGGCTTGGCCAATTGATAGTTGTATGCCGCTAATTATTCTGATGATCGTTGAACTCGACATGGCCGGTGTTCTCCTGGTTGAAATATTACCGGAGGGAGACACGGAGCGTAGGATTAGAGATAGATTAGATTCAGGACATTTAACAAGTGTCTTAGAGAGAACTTTCTAGACACTTGTGACTTAACCATGTACCCCATCACTCTGCATAACTGATCCCTGCTATGTTGTCTTTCTGCATGTTCTTGTTTGATTGTTGCTTAGGGTTTGCATGCTAGTATATGTTATGTTGATTAGTTACATGATTAGGTTTTCGAATATTTATCAATTGCATACACCAGTTTAACATGCATAGAATAGTTAAAATGATTTATATGAAATAATGATGAACAATTTAATCAGCCGTTAGACCAGACCATCCCAACTTGTCCCGGTAGGAAACCCTTGTTCATGTTTTTGTTTATTCAACAATTCATGCCATGATTCGGATATCTCAAATGTCCGAGATTGGGGAACAAGACTCGAGGATGGTTGTTGGTTAAATTGGTTGCTACATTTGGGATAACTTCCGGTGTAGTTTACATTCCATAACAGTTATCCACGTGACATGTTATTTATCTGATTGCGGACAACTCTACGTTAGATAGATAATAGGCTAGGAGTTATGGCTCATTAGGAAATATTGTTGTCATCTTAACTAAGTCTTTATCCCATTAACTACCCCTAAATAGCATGAGTAATTATCATAGTAAACACTCGCTTCACCTATAAGTTCTCATTGCCACCTCACCTCCACTTTACTTTATTTTAATTTTAGATAATTAGTAGTTAGTTAAAACCAAAACAAACCAAAACTTCTTTTAAACCCTAGCTAAATCCCCATAGATACCTAAAGTCCTAGATCCCATGCCCGTTGTAGTTTGAAGAACGACCCTAGGTCATACCTATCGCTGTACTCACCCATAGCTTTACTATACTTAGGCCCAGCAAAAACAAATTTTAAAACCCACTGATCCAGCCAAGCGGGAGGCCGCAATGACAGGAAGTGATTCCTAAAAACTGACCGTTCGGCTGGCATCAGTGTCACTAAGGCAAGGGTCGCCTACTACTAAACTTATGTGTTGCTAAGTACAAAAATGACTTTTCTATTACAATTAATTAACGACACTTACAACTCGATAGACCAACTGACTGACACACTAAATGTACCAACAAACTCCCTCGTGTCATTAGCTTGGTCTTCAAAATCTTCAATCATTTCCAGCCAGCATGTAATACACCACCAGCGTGTACCCCATTGGCTATGCAGATATCCATAATCTTCTGGAACTTAATAGCTTCAGCTCTCTCTCTAGCTCTGAACTGAATCTTGTTCTCATGCAACATTTTCATATCTCGTTCTGAAAGATTTATCAAACTCAAAGGATCAAATACACGAAAAAAATTTCTTTTCAATCCCCACATTGACCTTTTATTGGGCTTTGTGATTCCATGTTGTGTTCTCTTCAGCCCCCAAATCTACATCAGTTAACGGCTCTGGATCCGTTGACGGTTCTAAATCAGGAACAAAAATAATCACAGCTTCACCTGTAATATTATCATATTCCCAGTATAGCAGTATTTTAAGAAAATCCAAAGGAATGATCTCTAAAGGTATCTTCTGTAAGCAATTTGTTGGTGGGTAGATCATCCTGATGATTGGTTGTCTAGTAACTGGATCCAGCTTCTTTTTGAACTTGTATCTCATGCCTAGCGTCGGTTTAATCAGATTGTACTTCTTTCTATTCATTTCCCGATGAATGATAACCTGAAAATAATCCGCTCTTGAATCTCTTGAACGATTTACTAAAGGTATCTGAGATAGTCTATGAAGTTCACATTTAGGCAAAGTACTTATTCGATAAAACTTTAAAATTATAGTACTGAATGCCATCACTCCTTTTGATCATGAATACTGAGTTGTTTCGATCGAACTTCCAACTCTTGATCAAACCCGTATAATCAGTTCTGACTCTGTAGTGTTTGCACGTAATGGGTACCTCAATTATCGGTTTGAATACCAACTGAGGTTTTGATGTCGAGTGTTCTGCAGTGGAGACTAAAGGCTCAGTGGTTTCTGCTTCTGCTTCATCCTCTGAGGAATCAGATTCGATAATAGGAGCCTCATCAAAACATTCATCACTTTGCAGTTCCACTCCTTCAACTTCAACATCATCATTTCCTTCAAAGTTTAAATCCTCTGCCATTGAATCATTTACCGTTTCTTCCTCGCGCATTGAAGTATTCTCATTTATCATACGTTGAAGAAACGGAAGATCTACACATGAATAGTCTACTGCAATTGGTCTCGGTTGACCCTGAACCTCAACAAAATAATCCAAAGTGATATTTTCATTAATTGTTGAATCTTGTACATTTTCTGGTTTTGGGGGAGGCGTTACATTTTTTTCCAGGGTACGCTGACCTTCCTCCCCCAAAACTTGTGTAACAGACTCCAATTCTAACAACCTAGATCCAAGATCAGACACTTGAAGCTTCAAATTGTCAACTTTTGCAGTCTTAAGCTCTAAATCCTTGATCTGAGTAGCCTGAGCTTTAATAATAGCAGCCTAATCATCAAAACGTTTGGTCAACTGCTCCATTTGAGCTAAAAGCTGTTGAATGGAAGGAAGTTGTGGCTGATGTGATTGTTGTTGTGGAGAATGATGTTGTTGTTGAGTGGATCACTGTCCAGGTTCTTGTATTACTATTCCAGTTCTCTGGCGTCTTCTATACGGCAGATCAGCATATGAAGGAGAAGACCCAGCTGGTTGGTTTCCAATATTTCTTGGTACATGAACTCTTCCCGCAGAAATCCTATGCAAAATACGCTTAAAGTGTCTAGGATCGGCAATTTGAATACCGTCCAACGAATCCTGAGGAGGAACATCACCCGGAGAGTTGGGTGGTGTTGGTCCACCATCATCTTCGTCGTCTGCCTCAACATTCTCAACCTGATCAATATCATCCAAGTCCTGAGCAACCTCATTGTCAACCAAATGATCTTCATTAACCGGAGGAATCACAACGTCCTCAAAACCATCATTTGGCGGCGCAACATAGTTTTCGTTTACTATGTGCCCAAACAAATCACGATCAGGTAGCACCGCTGAATCCTTCGGTGGCAATTTGCAGTCATTGAAAACGCGCAACAGCATCGGTGTCGGGACCAATTATGATCGTTGATCCGGAGCAATACCCAAATCCAAGTCATTCAGAAGTAGCTGCACAAAACGTGGATATTGCAGCCATTTATCCTTGCCCGCCCTGATATTTTCGACCACGTTCCCAAAAATGTATCCACTGAAGTTGTATGGCTTGTTGTAAATCAAAGCCAACATCAAAGACAAAGTGGAATGACTTGAATAATCATAACCTCCCTTCCTCGGAGATAAACATACTATAATAAGGTGGCACTAAAATCTCTAAACTCTGCAAAGATACTAATTCCTGAAATCAACAAGTTGATCCGCTGGATAACCCATCCGCTGAAGACCCCCATAACTAAAAGTCGTCTCGAATTGGGTCGGCATCTCAGGCGTATCGTGGAACTGAAGAACGTGGCGAATCATATCCTGGGTAATCTCAATCTGTTGTCCGAACATAGTTAATATGATACACGGAACATCATTATCTGTTCTGATAAGCGCGTGATAATAAAACTCCTCGATCTGATTCATGTAAACTGGAGTAGATTTTGTGATAGCATACTGAATCCTCGATCAGCGAAGAAACTTAATCATTGGGCGGAATGGAATTTAGTTCTTATGCGTTGACTCCAGAAATGCAACGATGTTGTGTCGAGTATTCGTACAGCGATAATAATCTTGCAGAGCTGCCATCTGTAAGCTAAAATACCGAAAAAATAACCAGAAACATCGTTATAGAATTAGCACAAATATTCACAAAAATTTAAAATTCTGATTCAGGCGTCACTTCCTCTACCGACACTTAAGGAGTGTCGCAAGAAATAGTGTTTGAAAATCAGAAATCAAGTATAGCGTCACTTAGGGTAAGTGACGCTATCAGGCCGTCACTGGTGTAAGTGACGTTGCCAAGGTATGCGTCATTGAACGCGACACTTAGAAAGTGTTGGTATAAAAGCATGCGTCAGTAGAAGCATCATTTAACAAGTGACGGTAAACCAGAGGCATCACTAATACACTCACTTAAGGAAGTGACGCTTAGAAAGGCGTCACTCAGAAGAGTGACGGTAGTAGTGACGGTATAGACCTAGGCGTCACTAGGGGAGACACTTAAGGAAGTGACTCTTAGAAAAGCGTCACTTATATGAGTGACGGTATAAGTGAAGGTAGGGTTACTAAATTACCAAATAGCGTCACTTATAGGAAGTGACGCAACGACGAAGATCATCGCGTCACTGTTCACACCCAGAAATCACATCGACCCAAATTTGGGGCTTTTGAAAACTGTGGTTACCAAAGTGTGCGCATTATAACAACAAGTAAAACACACCATTTATTAGCATATAACATTAACAAAGTAATCCCCAAATCGAGTGATTTTTGTAAAAAGTTTAAACCCGTAACCCTAATTTAAGAGTAAAACATGTATACGTAATGAAAAGGGTTAAAGTTTATACCTAATAAAGCGTATGAATGTGGGGAGCAAGAATAGAATGGCCGATTGCACAAACGAAGCTTGAAACCCGCAAGAAAATCGAAAAAACCTCTAACAGTCGAAGTGACGCAGAGACAAAGGAAGTGACGCTATGTCAGAGGAAGTGACGCTAATTGAATGATTAAAGTGATGGGGTTGAGTGTAGTTTGGAAGGGTATTTATACCGAAACCCTAATATGCGCCACTCAACCTGACACTAGTAGCGTCACTTAGGACATCACTGGGGGCGTCACTTATGAAGTGACGCATAAGGTCTTAGTGAAAAAATTTGTAAATTTTGAGATTTTTTCGATCATTTGCATTTTGATTTTGGTACTCAAATTTGAAGGTAACTGTAACTTGGATATAACACAAAATAAAACTAAATAAGATAAAATAAAGTAACATATAATTAACGCAAAATTACAAATACAAAACTAACACATTTCTTTTTGGTGACGGAGTTGATTGAATCTGGTTAGGGATCATATCGGAATAACATGCGATTATTAGGAATAGTAAGTGTTATTTAGATCATCAGTATATTCGTCCACTTTAAATTTATTTGGCATGCTAAAAACACATTTTATAAAAATTATTTCAAAACGATTATCAGTATATTTGTCCTCTTGAACATGTTGCACTCACATCAAGGAGCTAATTTATTATTATTCATATGTATATTTCGTTGTGGTCACCACCATAGATATACATCTTAACTTAAGACATAGACCATACTTCCATTTACATAAAGAATATAAGAAAATAAATTTTAAGAATCAAGTCAGCGGTGACAGGTCAGTACTTACGTACAACAGAATGCCATTGCTTGATTCAGGTTTAAGCAAAACTAGACTTGGTCAAACCATTTTGGCGACCTCCTTAGGTATCTTAATTTTTAAAGACTTTTCATATTTATTAGTTCATCAAAACGAGTACGCGAAAAAGCTTTGGTGAAAAGGTTGGCGTTTTGCTTAAGGGTGTCTATTTGGACAAGGTCTATCAGGTGTTTTTCATAGCAATCCCGTATAAAGTGGAACCTAAGTTCAATGTGTTTAGTCTTAGAGTGTTGTACGGGATTGCGTGTGATAGATATGGCAGCAGTGTTATCTATATGAATAGGAGTCATAGTAAGAAGTAACCCGTAATCACGCAGTTGATGCTGAATCCACAGAACCTGAGAACAGCAACTAGCAGCAACAACATACTCAGCCTCTGCTGTTGAAAGAGAAACTGTAGTATGCTTCTTGCACTGCCACGAGACCAAACGCGATCCGAGAAATTGGAATCCACCAGTTGTTGACTTCTTGTCTATGCTGTAGCCACCATGATCAGAATCCGAATAGGCAGTAAGAGCGAATGTTTTCTCATTCGGATACCATAGACCAAGATTGGGTCTATGTTTGAGATAACCAAAAATTCGCTTCACCGCCTTCATATGAGACACCTTGGGCTTAGCTTGATAGCGTGAGCAGATGGATACAGTGAACATGATATCCGGTCGAGAGGCAGTCAGGTACATGAGAGAGCCTATCATAGAATGATAGTCCTTCTCTTTACAATCTTTTTCATCCTCAACAAGTCTAAGATTGGGATTAATTTCGATGGGAGTCCCATAGGTTTTACAAATGAGCAAGTCATACCTAGTCAACATGTCATTGACATATTTTGACTGATGAATATAGATACCTTTGGCAGACTGCTCAACTTGTACACCTAAAAAGAATTTGAGCTCCCCCATCGCACTCATCTCAAACTCAGACTTCATGATTTCCTCAAAGTTCTTGCACATTGCCTCGTTTGTAGAACCGAAAATGATGCCATCCACATAAACCTGCACGAGTAACATATCTTCTCTATCCCCAGACTGTTCTCTACAGATGAATAAAGTGCTATCAATGTTTCCCCTAACAAAACCATGATTCATCAAATGAGTAGTAAGCCGCTCATACCAAAGCCTCAGAGCTTGAAGAAGACCATACAACACCATGTTCAATTTGTAGACGTATTCTTGATGCACAGGGTCTTCAAAACCTGGAGGCTGCTTAAGATACACTTCCATATCCACTTGCCCATATAGAAAGGCACTTTTAACATCAAGTTGATTGACGTGAAATCCTTTGTAGGAAGCATATGTTAAAAAGATGCGAACTGACTCCAGTCGAGCAACAGGAGCGAATACTTCATCATAATCCAAACCCTCAATCTGACTAAAGCCTTGAACTACCAAACGGGCTTTGTTTCGAACCACAACGCCCTGATCATCTATCTTATTTTGATATACCCAACGAGTGCCAGTCAAGTGGGCCCCTTTGGGTAACAGAACTACATCCCAAATGTGTAGTTTCTGAAATTGCTGTAGTTCCTCTTGCATGGCCTCAACCCAGGATGGATCTTTTAAGACCTCATCAACCTTCTTCGGTTCAACTTGAGATAGATGACATGAATTTATCTGAGCAATAAGAGTTAACAGTTGCTGAGTTTGAGACTGTTTCACTTGTTGTCATGTTTGAACCGAAGCATGAGGATCACCAATAATGTTTTCAATGGGATGATCCTTATGTACACGAGTCACTGGAATTGCATCAGGTGCAAGGACCAACTCCAAGTTGTTCAAATAACCCTCAGTTGGAGGGACATCTGTAGACTCAGGAACAGTGGAATTTTCAATAAGCAAGGGTTCTTGTGGGGCCTCATCTTCTTCTTCATGAGTAAAGAAATGAGAATGGACCATTTCTTCTTCTTCTTCCTCTAAAGGAGGCATGTTTGGATCATCAAGAAGATCATTTGCATTTATCGTTCCTGAAGTAGAAGGAACATCTGAAGATGCGATAATGGGAGATAGTACAGTTAGAGTAGGTGATGGAGTGGGTGTTGTAGTGGATGTTAAGGCAGAGGTTTGGTTGGATGTCAGCTCGGGGTTTGGGTCGGATGGTTTAAAGAAAGGATCAGGTGTTTCTTAAGAAATGTTGATTCCATGAAGCAGGGTGACCAACTCTTCCTCTTCATCTTCTTCTGGTATGTTGAAAGAGTTAAAGATATCCGCATAATTGAAAAACCAATCCGGACCCGTTCCTTGAGGAGGATCCGTATAACGCAAACATTTGATCTCAAAATGTTCCTCTACTTGATGTGTTGATTTGATGTAAACTCTTTTATTCGGGGAATTAACCGAATAGCCAAGAAAAATCCCTTCAACAGCTTTCTTACCAAACTTTGAGACTTTATCTTTTGTAATCATGATCAAACATGGACACCCAAATGGCTCTAGAAACTGCAGATTTGGCTTACGGTTATTAAAAAGTTCATAACATGTCGTGTTCTTCTTCTTAACCATGAGCACCTGATTCAGAACATAACAAGCAGTGCTAACTGCCTCGGTCCAGAAAATGATAGGTAACTTTGAATCAGCTAACATAGTATGAGTTATCTTGATGATAGTCCTATTCTTACGTGCTGCAACTCCATTCTGTTGAGGAGTTCTTGGAGCACTGAATTGATGATCAATCCCTTTCGAGGCACAATATATCTGGAGAGTAGAGTTCTTGAATTCGGTTCCATTATCACTGCGCAGTCTCTTCACCTTTAAGTTGCACAAATTTGCCAACTTATCCAACAAGTACACCAAAATATCTGTTGTCTCCCCTTTGAAGCTAGAAAGTAAACCCACGAAAATCTTGAGTAGTCATCAGTAACTACCAAGCAATAAGATCTGCCACCAATACTCTTTGTAGAAATGGGACCAAAAAGGTCCATGTGCAAAAGTTCCAGTGGTGCAGCAATAGAATTCACTGTCTTAGACTTATGGGACTTTTTGTGGAGTTTACCATTGTGGCAAGAAATACAGTCATCTTTTAAAGAAAAGGACTATTTTGGAACTCCATTTACTAAATTGTTAGTAATAAGAAAATTCATTTTTCGAAAATGAATATGTCTCATCCGTCTATGCCAAAGAAGTGATTCTTTTTCTGAAGCCTTTGAAAGGAGACAAGTATATTCACTTATCGTCTCCATTGTTCGCATATTCATCATATAAGTGTCGTTTTTCCTCGGTGCACGCATAAGCACCCTTTTTCTCAGGAATAACATAACCCGGCTTCAGAATCACACATTCAGTTTTTTTGAATGCAGTGGTAAAATCCTTATCACACACTTGTGAAACGCTCAGCAAGTTGTGATTGAGTTGAGGCACATAGTTCACATTTTCAAAGATAACTTTTACCATTGGTTAGCATTCCTCTACCCGTAATTTTTCCTCCAGTATCTCCTGGAAAGGCAACATGTCCTCCAGCGCATGGTTTAATATCCGTCAGAAGAGACACATCGCCAGTCATGTGTCACGAGCAGCCACTGTCCATATACCATTCACTATCTTTAACACATTCAGACTGCTGCAACACATAAAAGTAAGGAGATTAGTGAGAAACGGTGACCGAAGCCTTTACAGACTTAGGTCTACCAAGGTCATCAACAATAAGCACATCAGTCAGAATTTTATCTTTTAACAAATCAGAATTTTCATCTGATGTATTATTGTTGATGACAGAAGAGTCAATTAAATGCTCTTTTCTTTTCCAAACTTTGGATGGTTCAGAAGTTGGCTTGAGAGAAATGTCGGGTTTTTGTTTTGGCAAAGGTTTTTGCCCAACATTTCTTTGCTTCTCAATAGGCTTGGGAGAGTTGGAATAACGCCTAGGTGGAGAATTTGAAAATGAATTTCGATACAAAGATGTTCTAGGCATATCTCTCCCATAGCGCTGATGAGAAAGCTTGGGACAATCTCGAATTAAATGTCCCTGCTTATTGCAGTAGAAACAGGAACAGTTCTCAACAAAAGGTTGAGGCTGAGAATTTTCCAACGGAGGTGGCGAAGCATTTTTAGAACATGCACACTGTGTACATGTTTTAGAAGATGTTTTCCTCGGTTGATCAGTTGAAGTTGAAGGTTTATTACAAGAAACTTTTTAATTATTAACAGTTAAATTTCGTTTCAAAATCTTTACAGGAGTCAGTAAAGTTTGAGGTTTCTCATGTAACAACCATAACACACAAGTGACGTACTTAAGTGGCGCAACGTGAGTGTCGGTAGGTTATAACATACGACACTAGAAACAAGTGTCGTATACCTCAAAAGTGACGCTCTAAGTGACGTTGATATCACGTAAAAAGTCACGTTTTTACTACTGATATCTCTCTCATTCTGGAACGATTCTTGGCATATTGAACTCAAATATGGTTCAAATCAGTGATATTATGCTGAGATGGTCAAAACAAGGTTGCACGATAAAAATCAAGCAAAACGGATGAAAAACGAAGATTCCACGCACAATTGAAGATTCAAGGCATCAAAACAAGATTTAGAGAAAAAGTGCCCACCACTGAGATTTCTCTTATCCAAGATGTTCGTTTTCGAAATACGAATCTAACAGAAGAAGAATCGGCAAAAACGGATGAAGAATGAAGATTCTACGCACTCCGGAAGATTCAAACGATTCATACGACACATCTAAAGTTCAAAGACATATTTTTGGGATTTCTTTTCATCAAAGTCTTCTTTTTTGAAAAACGAATCCAACAAAAAAAGAATCGATGCAAACAGACGCATAATGAAGAAAACACGCATGAATCAAGAAACGAAGCAAAAGACAACGAACCGGGGCGGCAGGCTGCCAGCCGCCGCCGGCCAGCAGGGTGGCGGCGCTGGCCACCTGCCCCCCATCCCAATTCTGCTTTTTGGTCATTGCGTGTACCCGGTGCCACACCTTTACGCGATTGTACGAACCCGGTACCACACCTTTACGCGATTGTACGTACCTGGTACACCACCTTTTCCACCTTTTGCTAAAGTCCTCCTCAAGATGCTAAATGAGCCGGATTTCTCCTATAAGTAAGAGGCATGAGGCTTCATTAGAACACACACCTTCCTAGCTTATTTTCTCTCACTCTAGAAATAAGCTTCTACTTTCTCACTCTACATTTTTTCTCTAGATTAGTTTTAACTAGTATTTAAACTAGTTTAGAAGTTTAATTAGGAATAGAAGGAAAGTGCGGAACGCATTGTAATCTTCGGTGTACGCTCGGAATCGTGGCAATTAATTCAAGTCTATTCTCTCTCGCATTTAATCCTATTTTTTTCTATCCTTATCTATCTTAATTAATTACGTTTATGTTGATTATGCTAGATTTAGTTATTGCCATGATTAGAGAGTAGTACGCTTGTTGTGTTTGCTTGCGATGTAGTTAATTAATTATGGGATAATTTATAATTAACTATTAAAGATCGATAGTATCGCTTTGATCGTCTTATTGCATGTTCTTGTTTGATTGTTGCCTTAGGATCATCATAGTGGTAAAATATAAACGGTCTTAATTATCGTAAAGTAATATGATAGCCCCTATTCGACTGTTACTTGATATAGTACTAGAAACACTTCAAGGTGGAGTGCAAATATATGAAAGTCGAGGAACGACCGAAGGTAGTCATATTACGAAATGGTACAATATTACGAAGTAATATGATGGCCCCTATTCGAATGTTATTTAATATAGTACTGAAAACACTTCAAGGTGGAGTACAAATGTATGGAAGTCGAGTAACGACCGAAGGTAGTTATATTACGGACTAACATATAAAATGAGAAACATAGTTTAATTAACCATTCAAAATAGACTTTAAACTTCAAATTAATCTAATCTCCTTTCCACCAATAAACGTTAATACAACACCTTTTTAACGACGTCCAATTGAAAGGTAGTCAGTCATCTATGTCAATATAATTTGTCAAAGGTTTGAAACTATGGAACCGCAAGGATACATGGGGGATTATCGTAGGACAAGACATGGCCAAGGTTTGAAGCGGTGGAACCACTTTAAGTAAGGAACGCTGTGGATAATTAGGGGGTTTATTGGGTAGTCTTATGCAAGGGCTAGTTTAAAGTCATAAATGAACTTTTTAAATATATGAATCTGTTAGGATGACGAGGAATCGTTATATGATTCAGTTATGTCTAGTACCTTAAGATTTTGTTCCCGTTCATATGAAAGTATTATTAAACCATAATTAAGATTTTTCTTATTATTCTAAATACTTTGTAATGTTACCTTAACCTAGCTCCTGGTGTGACATGCTAATGGAATTTTAATTAGTAGGGAATCCAGTGTTTACATACAAGTATTCAAGAATGATAATTAACTAATATCTTTCAAAACAGTTTCTCCAAACATCATCCCATAACTTAATTAACGAAGTCCCAGCAAACACTATCTTTATTTATCTGTTTTATCTTTTATTTTCGCTTTTATTTATTTACTTGCCTAAGTTAGTTAATAGAAAAACCAAAACTCCTCCACTATTTCATAAACCCTTCACTAGTTTGAAAGCCCTCATCTGCCACGCCTTAGTTTCAATTCAGTCGGTTTGAAGAACGAATCTAGGTCATACCTACCACTTGCTCACCCTTAGGATTAGCATTGTTAGGGAAAACTTAGGCCCCGCAATTACAAATTTAAAACACTCCACTGATGCCCGTCGCCAGAAGCCGGTGCAACGACAAGGGTTGAAATCCTTACCGACCGCTGATGGCGCATCAGACGCACAAAGTGATGCACTTGAGTGTTGGCAAAACCCTAATTGGAACTTACAAAGTGTCGCCCGCCCGAAGTGACGCAGCGAGTGATGCAAAAACGGCTGTGAAGTCCCAAAAACCCTAAAAATCAAATTTTCGTAAACCTAACGAAAATTCTTCGATCCCAATCGAACGAAACCTGTAAATATTGATCCAAAACGTCTGAATAGCACCTAATTGATCCAAATAACTCGGTTGTTCTTGATTCTCTTCACAAAGCAAACCGAAAACTAGCAAATACGTGATCAATTCGTCAATCAAACCACCTTGATGCTCTGATACCAGTTGTGAGTGCCCCTAGCTGTGGATCTAAGTGATTGATGACAGCGATTGAATGGCGAAAACACGTATGTATTGATAATATGTATTTGTATTGATGAACGTAACCTATTAGCTTGATTACAGAGATGCAATTTCGACAAATGGTGCTATGGTTTCATCAACCCTAGCCAGAAACCCGTAGGTTTGCTTATATACTAACACAAATCGGCAGACATGTGACACTTGACTAGTGACGCATGTGGCCGCCTTCATGCGTCACTTACCTAAGTGTCGCTATGCGTCACTAAGGCAAGTGTCGCCTACTACTAGACTTAAGTGTCGCTAAGTACAAAAATGACTTTTCTATTACAATTAACTAACGACACTTACAACTCGATAGACCACTAACTGACACACTAAATGTACCAACATTCACTAGACACAAGTTCCTATCAACTATGTATATAAGGAACCCCTGAACCAGCCCAACAATAGCGACTAAGCCCAACCCAAACGTTGAGATGTGATAATATATCACATATGCCCAATGGCCAAGTACCACATAATCACATAATCCATAATCATCAAGGCTATATGTCAAACTAAACAGTATATTAACGACAATAATATCATGGCAGACTAAACAGTCTATAAATGATAACAATACGTTTACCCGTTATAACCAAACTTGTTACAACTAAATCATACTGAGGATTACAGATCCACTCACCGTTACCTCAGCCCCAAGCTCTTAAGTCTAATATTACCGAGCCTTCTCCTAATCTGAGAACAAAATAGAATATAAGTTAGTAACCCATCTAATAAGGTGTATAACTTATTTCATAATCATATGTCTTATTTCAATACATCGTATCAAAATACAAATAGTAATTAATCATAGTAACTTAGTCAAATCTTTAGTTAATGAGGATAAACAACTCATTATTCCATATTTAATTCATATCTTACTTTATCTCAATTTGTGACTGCTTCATCGTATTTAAGAATCAAAATTCTCAAAACAGCAGGAGTACATGCCGGGTTCCATATCTACCCGCCGGGTAGAAAGGAAAACAACCGGGTACACAAGGAACCATCCGGGTACAAGTTTTAATTGTTTACCCGCCGTGTACATGTTTTACCAACCGGGTAACCTTCAAAACATAACTACTCAATTTAACCAAGAATGAAAGCAGGATTCTGGTCAGTTTAAAATCGCGTCGCAATCATATAGAATCGTGTCGCAAATACTAAGAATCATGTCGCGTTTAACCAATTTTCGCATCGTGATATTACCCTGGCCGCGTCGCGACCATACCCGTTTCTGCATAGCACTCGCCGGGTACTTTAACTACCCGCCGAGTAGGTCTTCCCAGCCAGCAATCTGCAACTCTGTTCCAGCCCAACCCCGAATTTTATAACCTAAAATCACAAACCCAAGTTTCTAACAGTTTCTAACACATCATTTAACCTCATATAACATCAAGTATCATGTATCAACTCCAATTCAATCAAAATTGTCATTTTTATTAAACCTCACTTACAATTAAGGGGTAAGAACAAGATGATGATGATGATGATGATGATGATGATGATGATGATGATGATGATGATGATGATGATGATGGTGATGATGATGATGATGATGATGATGATCTAAGGTTGTTGAATTTAAATCCAAATCATAAGCTTAATGTTTCTTCAATTTTGTGTTTAATTTGTGAAAATTGACAAGAATGAGAAATGAGGAGTATTGAAAGAAGTTTAAAAGAAGCATAAGTTGGTCACACCAACCGACCCACTTTTAGTCGGTCTAATTTAACTCCCCTTTTAGACCTATTGTATGGAAGCTAAAAACCATTTACGGTTCCAACAATTTTATTTTACCGTCAACTGTTTAAAGTTATAACAATTAATAGTTTACTAGTCACAATAAGTCATTTGACTTTTTGACTAATTATTCACAATAAACTTAATAAAAAGCAAATTAATTTCCTAACATATTAAACAATTAATTTAAAGTCAGGAAAATTACCTAATTACCACTAGGGTCTTAAAGTGGATGTTACAAATCTCTTCCCCTTAAAGAGTTTTCGTCCTCGAAATCTGATCACACTAAATGACTTAGAGTATCATGATCACATATTAGATACATTTCAAACTAATAACTTATCGTACATTTCCCCTTATTGAGCAACTTATAATAATAAATACATATTTTCAATTCTTTTCACTTGCACATATCCAAATGTACAAGCTTCTGTCTTTCACCCCCTGCACATATATTGTGCATAAACCCTATCTTTATATATATAAATTGACCATTTACATGAATCGTTTAATTACCCATGTAATCACTTTAGAACACATAATCACTTAAAATAAGTGAAGCAAATTATAACCATAAACTAGCAATATGCCAGAATCCTTAAATCCAATATAATTACTTATGTCTTGTCAATAACAATAAAATAATAGTGGTTATAAAACCACAGTACACATGTCAATATTGAATTTTAAATTCATATCATACTAGCAGCCAAGCCAGTATCCACATATCATTTTAAGTGGTAAACTATTATTAATCTTAACCTTTACAACCATTTACCACTAAATTAGATTCATAATTTCAAACACCCCTTAGTAATGTAAAACTTCTTACTTGCAAGTACTTCGAAGTTATACAACCTTAAACACATATTACTAAGCAAGGTAGAGGTCAAACTCTTTAGGTAAAATCATAATCCCATGATTACTTAACTTCAAATTCCATTGAATGGGGCTAAGTCAAAATCAATTAGCACTTTGCTAAATCAGCACAAGTATTACAATATCATATTACCTACCTTTAAGTGACCTCTACATTAGCTTATTCCACATTTTAACTCTTTTTAGTTGCAATCTATCATTTCATCCACTTATCAAGTATATAACAATATACATAACTTTCACATGTCCCTATTATAATGAAAATATAATTATCATTTCCATATTTTCAATTAATACTTTCATAGTATTTTATCTTTCTTATCGACAATATTTCCAATTTATTTTTTAAAATAGGCTATTCAGGTTGTCAAAGCCTTTACTAAGCCTTTAACATCTTGAGCAATAAACACGTATCCATTCCAATATGTATTGGAAACAATTACAAGTTAAACTTTATATATCTTATCATTAATAACTATCCTTTCAAGACATTTCAGTTCTCTCTCCCCTTAAGAGTCATGTTATTATTCTTTTACAAACCATATCCCTTGAATAATTGATTTAACAATGAGACTTGCACAAAATTTGTGCACAATTCAGTTTTAATACAATTAAACAAAATACGAGGTGAACCAATCTGCAAGAAACTGAAATCAATACTCTAACAGACATCAAACACATTGCGATTGTTCCAAAATCGTGTCACAAGCCAATAAAAGTCGCATGGCGATTCTAAACAAATCGCTTTGCGATTACATACATGTACAGGTTTACCACAATAGTTTTAGTATACAACTTTACACATGTATATCTATTTTAAGACTTGAAAATTTACAAACACCTTCATTATTTCATAATAAAAGGATTCCTCTTTTACAAGTTTCAATTTTCATAAATCATATGATTTAGACGTGTGACTCAATTTCACCCTTTTTTAATTACTTTTTGGTCAACGTCTCCTCACCCCTTTTTAATTACTTTTTGGTCAACGTCTCATATCGCAAACCACTTGCTAAGAAGTTTCAGTCATTTACACATGCTTTCTACACACTAAACAAACTTAAATCAATTAATCAAGGTTCCATAACCTTTGACAACTCTTTTTAACTCATTTGGATCATGAATGACCCATTAGGGATTCAACGACATTTCAAGTAAACATTACTAGATTTAACTCATGTTTGATTAATTCAACGTTGTTGACTATTTGTGAACTTCAAATTCAACTAACCAATTAACAATAACTCACAACTACTTTTCCATAAGTTTGACCCCATAAGACTAATCATATTTAAAGGATTTTATACCCTTCCCATATTCATACAAACACACGAGACTCTTTATTCACAATTAGACTTTCAAAGTTAATACATCATAATATTAACATATATGTTTGACTCATATTTCTATTCTTTGTCATAAACAAATTTAACAATGCAATTGGCCCATTTAATCATAATGGAATTAACACATCATAACTTTAGCCCATTACAACTCTAGGGCATATTATTAACCCGTTTCACTTACCATATATGTATATTATCATGTGAACACTTCTATTTTAGGATTTAACCTTATATATAGACTTCAAAAGGGGTATATTATCATGTGAACAGGCCGGGAATGAAACATCCGAAAAAATACAAGCAAATCCATAAATTTATCCTCTAGGCACAACCCGCCATAGTAGGCTAGAAATCGAAATGAAACTATCCGCGAAAATGGCCCAAAAGTGCCCTAACACATCCCAAACTCTGCTCCATCTCGAACATACGCTGCTCTGTCCTAATCGCACTCTCCTCCGCTAACTCAGCACGCCTCTCGCTGTGCTCCACCCGTCGGCGTAACTCAGTGACTTCCTCTCGAAGCATCTTGATGTCGTCATCAACACAGTAAACCGAGTAGTCCATGTTACCGATCCTTCTCTCAACTTCAGAAACTTGTGCCTGTAAGAGTTCCACTTTATCGGAATGTGACTCATCCTGTTCGTACTCCAACTGATTAAGTCTCCTCTCCTAATCAACCAAACGTGCTACCACAACGGGGATAGTGTGATGTACAGGCTCCAAAGTGAGAGAGGGTATGGGCGTAGTGGTGGAGGGCTCCCCAACCTCCAGTGTCTCGGGTATCCCTTCTTCTCTTCTCTAAGAGTGAATCTGCTCCTGCATCCAAGTCCAATTGCGGGATCGCACTGGCCTAGTAGTAGTGCTGGTAGTCTCGGTAGGAGGAATGGAGGGGGTCTCAGTAGGGGGATGGAGAATGTCTCAGTCAAAGGTGGGAACATGGTTATCCGAGGGGTACGCATCAATCGTGGTCCCCCGGGGCGGAATGATCGGAGTGAAGAGGCTGGTTTTGGTTGGGTAGGGGGAGCAGGGGCAGCCTCAGTAGGTATGATAGGGGAGGGATGGGATTCTTCGGAATCGGACTTGTCCTCAATAGTCTCGGACTCTTCCTCCATTGGCTCGCTCTCATCCTCAAATGGCTCAGTCTCATCCTCAAATGGCTCAGTCTCATTGGAGGAACCGGTCACGATGTGATGGGGAACGGTGAAATCTCGGGGTCGTCGTCGGGCACGATGTGGAAGGGGCTATTAGGGTTCGACATACTCTGTCATATAAGATAATAGTATATAAATAGGGAGAATATAAAATAAGTAATTATTTAACATGTATGTACTAACTTATCAATTAACATGTAATAAGCATGCATGGAACCACATTCGGTAAGTAGGCAAGGATGTATGGATTTAATAATTAGCAAGTACACCTAAAAGTCCTTATTCTAGTCATGGCTATAGTCTAGGCCCACTAATGCAACCTAGTTCACTATAACCTTGGGCTCTGATACCAATCTGTCACACCCCGCCTCGGCAGAAGGTTGCGAGATGTGACATTCATGAGATCACAACACAAGAATTACAATGAACGACCACTACATGAGTCGTTTTAAACATACTTCTAAAATTTTAAATTGTCTTACAGACTTAGAACATTTGTCTTAAAAAGTTTACAAACAATTCCCATAAGTTACAAAATAGTTAGGGGTTTAAGAATTTAAGATCAAAAGCAATGTTCGTCCATGCAAATGTAGTTCCTAACTTCAAAAGGGGTATGCCATCTTCACGAATAGCAAGCATCTTAATTACCTGAGAATAACATGTAAAAATGGGTCAACATAAAGTTGGTGAGCTCATAGGTTTTAATAGTTGTAAAACATTACCGTGGATCACGAGATTTCAAGTTATATTGCCATTTAACAATATAGTAAAAGTTGTATTACTATTGCCATAAGCTCATGAATTGAAACCTTAACATTTAGTGCCTCGCAAGTGTCCTATCCAAATACTAGTAGTTCTCAAATGACAATGCACCCGTTTGACTTATAGTCATGTTGGCGCTACCAACCCGGATGGGGGCGTCAACCCAAATAGATCTATTCATGACATTCACGTTTAAGTCCTTAACTAACAATTCATGATAAAGGCCTACATAATGGATAGTGTCAACTCATGCAATACGTAACAGTTTAGTTTGTGTCCACAAAGAAAAGAACATGTATTCTCACCCCAAAAACATGTCAAAGCATTTAAAAAGAAGTAGGGGCCATGAGACTCACCTTAGTGAGAGAGCGGAAAGTTGCAAGTATTTGTTTGAGTCTCGGTGGGCTTTATGCGTCCTAGATCACATAAAATGTTTAAGTTTAGTCATATAGTATATATATATATATATATATTAATTCTAATTTTTGTAAAGTTTCATCACCCATAGTTTTAGTTTAAGTGTCACGTTTTATTCAACCATTGACGGGTGCATTTACCCCCTTTTAAGTAATTCTTAGTAAAAATCCAACTTATTTCCAGAAACTTCTAGACCAGACCCTTAAATCGGCTTGTAGAGAAAAATGTGTGCATTTCTGGAAAAAGTTTAAAACATGAAAGTTGTAGATCTTTTCAATACGCAAATTTCAAAAAAAATGCATCTTCTAACTCTTCCTAGAACTCAAGTTATGACTATTTTAGTAGCCTGTGTTTTTCTAGACAGATTGTGTGTTCTTGTGTATAAATTTATAGAAACGTATTTTAAACTTATATTTGAACATAATCTTGTTAGATGAGCTTTATAACATTAAAAATCAGTAACAAAATGGTAGTCTTTATTTAAGTTTTCATGGATTTATGATCTTGTAAAGTGAGGTATACGAATTTGCCACAACATGCGCAATAGTTTCGTATGGGCTGTTTGGAGGTCGAATACTCCATATTTTTGAGTGAGACCACTTGGGTCTGAAAGCTAATACATAAAAGTAATTTCAATAGTAAAATGGTGGTATTTTGTTAAGTATACACGGATTTATGACCTCACAAAGTGAGATATAGAAATCTGGACAGATTGCATGTAATGTGTATGGGTTAGGATTTTGAGTCATAGACTACTATCCTAACTCCTAGGTACCAAATCATTGTTTTAGTCCTTTTTCCCACATGCATTTGCCATCATTTTTCCATATATTTTGATTACTTTTACATGCATGAGATCTTTGAAAGATTTATAGATAAGTATAGGTATATTTTACATCTTTTAAGACTTGACATAGGTTTGATCATGGATTATCACCTCTTTTTAACACATGAACATGTGCAAGTAAAAATCTACAAACATCAAGTTATTTTTGTAGGCTTAGCCATACTTTTCAATATTTCAAATTAAAAGAAAATGGAGATGGAGATGAGTAAAAGAGATGCATGTAGGCATAGCCATACATAAGATTATAATAAAATGAAAAATGAAATGCATGAATACATATACAATTGTAGGCATAGCTATACATAAGATTATAACAAAAATGAAATGTAAAATGCATACATACATATGTAAGTGTAGGCATAGCCATACATAAAGTTCTTACATATGTATAAAACAAGATATTAGATGTAGATTTATATATATTTATACAAGTTTTTGTATTCTTTATCCATGGGTGATGATTAGTATATAAAAATTGAAGGAAGTAAAGAAGAGAAAATTGTGTATCTTCTTACCAACGAATCTAAGACAAAAGTAGGTTGTTTTGAGTGGATTTGGGGTTTTTGGGTGGTGCTTTGTGGTGGTTATGGTGTTGGTATGGTGGCTGAATTTTTGGGGAGAAAAGGAGGAAGAAGAGAGTGTTTAGAAGAGAGAATGAGTGTGTGGGTGAAAAGTGGGAAAGGGTTGTGTTTGAGTTGTTTAAATAGAGAAGTGAGTGAGGAGAGGGGGGGGGGGGGGGGCGGCCATGGAGGGGGGAGGGAATGGTTTTGGTTTGTGATTGGTGGAGAATGGAGGTGATTAGTTGGTGATTAAATGTTTTAATTAATTAAATTAGTTTAATTAAATATATTTATAATTAAAATCAGATTTTTATTTATAATTTAATTAAGTTTTTAAATAATTCAAATAAAAGTATTTATTTAATTATTATGTTGTATTTCATGCAAAGGTGGTGATTAGTTACTTTCATGCAAGTGAGTGTACTTACCACTATACTCTTGGTTCACACATAGACTTATATATATATGTGTGTGTATATATATATATATATATATATATATACTAGGGTTTACTAAATTAATAAACCTAAACGTAAACAATTTTGTCACATTGTATGTAGATACGGATAAACGCTTGTTTAATTATAGGTGTTAATTCACTAAAATTATAGTTTAACTAAAAAAAAAAATTCTCTAAGTTTATTACATGAGCGGAGTTGAATCATAAATTTTTGCCGGTTGTCACATTCTCCCCCTGTTAAAAGAATTTCGTCCTGAAATTTAGTTCGTGACCTCGGGTGGTGCAGGTTTTGAGAATAAGTGGGGATACTTGCGACGGATTTGATCCTCGCGCTCCCAGGTGAATTCCGGACCTCGTTTCGAATTCCACCTAACCTTTACAATGGGTATACGACTCCGCTTCAAGGTCTTTATTTCTCGGTCCATGATCTCGATTGGTTCTTCGACAAAATGCAATTTCTCGTCGATTTGTACTTCTCCGACTGGTATGATAAGGGATTCATCTGATAAACACTTTTTCAGATTAGACACATGAAACGTGTCATGTACATTACTGAGTTCTTGAGGCAACTTAAGTTTGTATTCAACTGTACCAATTCTCTCTAGTATCTCGAATGGTCCGACATATCTGGGGTTTAGCTTTCCTCGTTTCCCAAAATGGACTACGCCTTTCCAAGGAGACACTTTCAACATGACTCTATCCCCAATTTGAAATTCTAGCGATTTGTGCCTCGTATCTGCATAACTCTTTTGGCGGTCACGGGCTGCCTTCAGTCTGCTTTGGATTTGCACAATCTTCTCGGTCGTTTCGTGTATAATCTCTGGACCAAGGAGTTGACTATCTCCCACCTCAGTCCAACATACAGGCGATCGACACTTTCGTCCATAAAGTGCTTCAATGGGGCGGCCTTGATGCTGGTGTGATAACTGTTGTTGTAAGAGAACTCGCATAGTGGCAGGTGGTTCTCCCAGCCACGTCCAAAGTCGATAACACATGCGCGTAACATATCTTCTAGGGTTTGAATTGTCCTTTCGCTTTGGCCATCTGTCTGAGGGTGGTATGCGGTACTCATATCCAAGCGAGTACCTAGAGCTTTTTGGAGTAATTGCCAAAATCTAGAGGTGAAACGGCTATCTCGATCAGAGATAATCGAGATGGGCACCCCGTGCCTTGTCACCACCTCTTTCAAGTAAATCCTAGTCAATCTTTCCATTGTGTCGGTCTCCTTGATTGCTAGAAAGTGGGCGGACTTTGTCAGGCGATCAACAATTACCCAAATCGTATCACAACCATTTGCTGTCTTAGGAAGCTTAGTAATAAAGTCCATTGTTATTTGCACACAGTTCCATTGGGGTATTTCGGGTTGTTGCAATAGACCTGATGGTTTCTGATACTCGACCTTTACCTTGGCACACGTCAAGCATTTACTAACATAGGTGGCCACCTCAGCCTTCATGTTAGGCCACCAATACAAGTCCTTAAACCAATGGTACATCTTGTCAGCACCCGGATGGATGGAATACCTAGATTTATGTGCCTCGTCCATTACCAACTTCCTCAAGTTACCAAAACTTGGTATCCATATGCGATTTATATAATATCGGATTCCATCAGACTTAACCTCAAATTGCTTATCCATACCGCGTAGAGATTCGCCCTTTACATTCTCCTTCTTGATTGCCTCGAGTTGAGCATCACGAATTTGAGAGGTAAGGTTCGTATAAATGGTCATACCTAAAGCCCTAACTCGTAGTGGTTTCATCCATTCTTTTCTGCTCAAAGCATCAGCTACAACATTTGCCTTGCCCGGGTGATAACAAATTTTGCAATCGTAATCACTGAGCAATTCAACCCACCTACGATGTCTCATGTTCAGATCCTTTTGATCGAAAATGTGCTGAAGGCTTTTATGATCTGTAAACACGGTACACTTTGTACCATAGAGGTAATGCCTCCAAATCTTGAGTGCAAACACCACTACTCCCAATTCCAGGTCATGGGTTGTGTAGTTTTTCTCATGCACCTTAAGTTGACGAGAAGCATAAGCTATGACCTTCTCCTTTTGCATTAACACACATCCTAGCCCTTGTCGTGATGCGTCACAAAAGACTACAAAATTTTCGGTTCCCTCCGGCAATGATAATACTGGTGCGCTCCAAAGTTTTTGCTTCAGCAATTGGAAGGCTTCCTCCTGCTCATCACTCCAATTATACTTTGCTGTTTTCTGAGTTAGCAGTGTCAAAGGTTTAGCTATTTTAGAAAAAATTTCGATGAATCGTCTATAGTAACCAGCAAGACCTAAGAATTTTCGTACTTCCGTTGGGGTTCTAGGCGTCTCCCAATTTTTGATAGCCTCAATCTTGGCAGGGTCGACATGTATTCCTTGACTATCAATAACATGTCCTAGGAATTGCACTCTTCGTAACCAAAACTCACACTTTGAGAACTTAGCATACAACTCCTTCTTTTTAAGCAACTCCAAGATTGATCTCAAATGCTGTTCATGGTCCTCTTTGTTCTTTGAATAGATCAAAATGTCATCGATGAATACAATGATGAACTTATCTAAGTACGGTTTACACACACGGTTCATCAGATCCATGAATACTGCCGGTGCGTTAGTGAGGCCGAACGGCATTACTTGGAACTCGTAATGACCATCCGAGTTCTAAATGCCGTCTTTGGGATGCTTTCTTCTCCGACTCTCAACTGATGATACCCCGATCGTAGGTCAATTTTTGAGTAAAAACTCGAGCCTTGCAGCTAATCGAATAAGTCATCAATTCTAGGGAGTGGGTAACGGTTCTTCACGGTTAGTTTATTCAATTCCCAGTAATCGATGCACATCCTTAAGGATCCATCCTTCTTTTTCACAAATAAGACGGGAGCTCCCTAGGGTGAGGAACTTGGCCGGATAAACCCTTTATCTAAAAGCTCTTGTAGTTGACTTGACAACTCTTGCATTTCGGAAGGGGCTAATCGATATGGTGCTCGGGCAACGGGTGCAGTACCAGGCACCAAGTCGATATGAAATTCCACTTGCCGGGCTCGTGGTAGTCCAGGAAAGTCTTCAGGGAAAACTTCGGGAAAATCCTGCACGATAGGGACATCCTCGAGTCGTCTCTTTTCCGGTTTCTCCTCTACAACATGAGCTAAGATTGCTTGGTACCCTTTTCTTAGGTACTTCTGTGTTTTCATCCACGATATGATGTTCAATCTCGTTCCACTCTTTTCTCCTTGTATTATTAAAGTTGCTCCGCTAGAGAGGGGGATGCGGACAATCTTATCATAACATACTATTTCAGCACGATTCTTGGACAGCCAATCCATGCCAACGATGACGTCAAAGCTTCCTATTTTGACGGGTATCAAATTTATGGGAAAGATTTCGCTTGCTAAGTTTAGGGAACAGTTTCGAATTATACTATCAGCTTCAATTAATTTACCATTAGCTAACTCTACCGTGTATTTAGTGTCTAAGGCAGTTGGGGTGATATCAAGTAAGGGGCTAAACTCGTTAGACACGAAACTCTCATCAGCACCAGTATCAAATAAGACTGAAACAACCTTGTCATTTAGGAGAAACGTACTCGTGATTAGGTTGGGATCTTGGCGTGCTTCATTGGTATTGATCACGAATGCCCTGCCGCGCGCCGCATTGTTATTCTGATTTTTCAGCTTCGGACAATCCTTTCTAAAGTGTCCAGCACTCCCGCACCCGTAGCATGTGTTTGGAGTGTTAGTATTGGCGACAGGTGCAGGGCTCCGACAATCCTTGGCTTGATGGCCAGGCTTCTTACATCTCCCACATGCGTTGCTACAGGGACCTTTGTGGTGAAGGTTGCAACGCTTACAATATGGTTTGTTTCCAGCATAACCTTTCTTAGCATCTGGCCCTGCAGCATAAGCCCTAACTGTCTCGGTCTTCTTATTTTGTTGTTGGCTGGTGTTTCCCCTAGAACTTTCCTCCCATTTCCTTTTACCATCAGAATTCTTATCAACATTTCCCCTTTCCATTGCCCCACGTCGTACAATTTGATCCATTAAACTGTGTGCCATGCGGACGGCATCGTGGATCGTATTGGTCTTGGATGAAGTTACATTTCCTTGGATTTGGGAGGGAAGTCCCCAGATATAACGTTCAATTCTCTTGTACTCGGGAGTGACCATAGATGGGCAAAGAAGTGCCAATTCATGGAATCTCCTTGTATATCTAGCTACATCAGCCCCAATGACAACCAGATTCCAAAATTCTACCTCCAACTTCTGCAGTTCGTTCCGAGGACAGTACTCTTCCGTCATCATTTTCTTAAGATCTTCCCAAGAAATCTGATAAGCAGCATCAATGCCTACCGAATGGGCGTATGAATTCCACCATGATAACGCACCATCTTGAAGGGTGCATGTTGCATACTTAACCTTACAATCTTCCTTGCAGTTGCTAATACGGAAAACTTATTCTAGCTTCTCAAACCACCGAACCAAACCGACAGCTCCTTCGGTTCCATTTAAGTGATGGGGTTTGCAATTCGAAAAGTCCTTATAGGTGCATTCTCGGGTTACATTCTCCGAACCTCCTCCGGTTTCATTCCTTCTACCGGTTCTTTTGTTTCCATCGTTCCTCTCAGTCCTTTGGGTGGCGATTGCCTCAGCTACTCTTTGTGCTACAAGTCGCTCGATAGCTGCATTACTCATCGTGGGTGTTCTCTTGGGTGGCATGTTTCTTGAAATTACAAAGCACAACAAGACAATGAGATACTATACAAGATAGAACTTTATCATGCGTGTAAGGAATAAATAAGTACAAACCACACAACCAAAGTCACAAGATAGTAAGATTAGTAACCCAACAAGAGCATAAACTTAGTCAAAATACTTGATTCATTGTTCGCAAAAACAGGCCGGGAATGAAACATCCGAAAAAATACAAGCAAATCCATAAATTTATCCTCTAGGCACAACCCGCCATAGTAGGTTAGAAATCGAAATGAAACTATCCGCGAAAATGGCCCAAAAGTGCACTAACACATCCCAAACTCTGCTCCATCTCGAACATACGCTGCTCTGTCCTAATCGCACGCTCCTCCGCTAACTCAGCACGCCTCTCGCTGTGCTCCACCCGTCGGCGTAACTCAGTGACTTCCTCTCGAAGCATCTTGATGTCGTCATCAGCACAGTAAACCGAGTAGTCCATGTTACTGATCCTTCTCTCAACTTCAGAAACTTGTGCCTGTAAGAGTTCCACTTTATCGGAATGTGACTCATCCTGGTCGTACTCCAACTGATTAAGTCTCCTCTCCTAATCAACCAAACGTGCTACCACAACGGGGATAGTGTGATGTACAGGCTCCAAAGTGAGAGAGGGTATGGGCGTAGTGGTGGAGGGCTCCCCAACCTCCAGTGTCTCGGGTATCCCTTCTTCTCTTCTCTAAGAGTGAATCTGCTCCTGCATCCAAGTCCACTTGCGGGATCACACTGGCCAAGTAGTAGTGTTGGTAGTCTCGGTAGGAGGAATGGAAGGGGTCTCAGTAGGGGGATGGAGAATGTCTCAGTCAAAGGTGGGAACATGGTTATCCGAGGGGTACGCATCAATCGTGGTCCTCCGGGGCGGAATGATCGGAGTGAAGAGGCTGGTTTTGGTTGGGTAGGGGGAGCAGGGGCAGCCTCAGTAGGTATGATAGGGGAGGGATGGGATTCTTCGGAATCGGACTTGTCCTCAGTAGGCTCGGACTCTTCCTCCATTGGCTCGCTCTCATCCTCAAATGGCTCAGTCTCATCCTCAAATGGCTCAGTCTCATACTCAAATGGCTCAGTCTCATTGGAGGAACCGGTCTTCTCAACTCGGGTAGCGGACACAGGCATGAATGAGGGTGACTTAGGTGAGGTGATGGGGAACGGTGAAATCTCGGGGTTGTCGTCGGGCACGATGTGGAAGGGGCTATTAGGGTTCGACATACTCTGTCATATAAGATAATAGTATATAAATAGGGAGAATATAAAATAAGTAATTATTTAACATGTATGTACTAACTTATCAATTAACATGTAATAAGCATGCATGGAACCACATTCGGTAAGTTGGCAAGGATGTATGGATTTAATAATTAGCAAGTACACCTAAAAGTCCTTATTCTAGTCATGGCTATAGTCTAGGCCCACTAATGCAACCTAGTTCATTATAACCTTGGGCTCTGATACCAATCTGTCACACCCCGCCTCGGCAGAAGGCTGCGAGATGTGACATTCATGAGATCACAACACAAGAATTACAATGAACGACCACTACATGAGTCGTTTTAAACATACTTCTAAAATTTTAAATTGTCTTACAGACTTAGAACATTTGTCTTAAAAAGTTTACAAACAATTCCCATAAGTTACAAAATAGTTAGGGGTTTAAGAATTTAAGATCAAAAGCAATGTTCGTCCATGCAAATGTAGTTCCTAACTTCAAAAGGGGTATGCCATCTTCACGAATAGCAAGCATCTTAATTACCTGAGAATAACATGTAAAAATGGGTCAACATAAAGTTGGTGAGCTCATAGGTTTTAATAGTTGTAAAACATTACCGTGGATCACGAGATTTCAAGTTATATTGCCATTTAACAATATAGTAAAAGTTGTATTACTATTGCCATAAGCTCATGAATTGAAACCTTAACATTTAGTGCCTCGCAAGTGTCCTATCCAAATACTAGTAGTTCTCAAATGACAATGCACCCGTTTGACTTATAGTCATGTTGGCGCTACCAACCCGGATGGGGGCGTCAACCCAAATAGATCTATTCATGACATTCACGTTTAAGTCCTTAACTAATAATTCATGATAAAGGCCTACATAATGGATAGTGTCAACTCATGCAATACGTAACAGTTTAGTTTGTGTCCACAAAGAAAAGAACATGTATTCTCACCCCAAAAACATGTCAAAGCATTTAAAAAGAAGTAGGGGCCATGAGACTCACCTTAGTGAGAGAGCGGAAAGTTGCAAGTACTTGTTTGAGTCTCGGTGGGCTTTATGCGTCCTAGATCACATAAAATGTTTAAGTTTAGTCATATAGTATGTATATATATATTAATTCTAATTTTTGTAAAGTTTCATCACCCATAGTTTTAGTTTAAGTGTCACGTTTTATTCAACCATTGACGGGTGCATTTACCCCCTTTTAAGTAATTCTTAGTAAAAATCCAACTTATTTCCAGAAACTTCTAGACCAGACCCTTAAATCGGCTTGTAGAGAAAAATGTGTGCATTTCTGGAAAAAGTTTAAAACATGAAAGTTGTAGATCTTTTCAATACGCAAATTTCAAAAAAAATGCATCTTCTAACTCTTCCTAGAACTCAAGTTATGACTATTTTAGTAGCCTGTGTTTTTCTAGACAGATTGTGTGTTCTTGTGTATAAATTTATAGAAACGTATTTTAAACTTATATTTGAACATAATCTTGTTAGATGAGCTTTATAACATTAAAAATCAGTAACAAAATGGTAGTCTTTATTTAAGTTTTCATGGATTTATGATCTTGTAAAGTGAGGTATACGAATTTGCCACAACATGCGCAATAGTTTCGTATGGGCTGTTTGGAGGTCGAATACTCCATATTTTTGAGTGAGACCACTTGGGTCTGAAAGCTAATACATAAAAGTAATTTCAATAGTAAAATGGTGGTATTTTGTTAAGTATACACGGATTTATGACCTCACAAAGTGAGATATAGAAATCTGGACAGATTGCATGTAATGTGTATGGGTTAGGATTTTGAGTCATAGACTACTATCCTAACTCCTAGGTACCAAATCATTGTTTTAGTCCTTTTTCCCACATGCATTTGCCATCATTTTTCCATATATTTTGATTACTTTTACATGCATGAGATCTTTGAAAGATTTATAGATAAGTATAGGTATATTTTACATCTTTTAAGACTTGACATAGGTTTGATCATGGATTATCACCTCTTTTTAACACATGAACATGTGCAAGTAAAAATCTACAAACATCAAGTTATTTTTGTAGGCTTAGCCATACTTTTCAATATTTCAAATTAAAAGAAAATGGAGATGGAGATGAGTAAAAGAGATGCATGTAGGCATAGCCATACATAAGATTATAATAAAATGAAAAATGAAATGCATGAATACATATACAATTGTAGGCATAGCTATACATAAGATTATAACAAAAATGAAATGTAAAATGCATACATACATATGTAAGTGTAGGCATAGCCATACATAAAGTTCTTACATATGTATAAAACAAGATATTAGATGTAGATTTATATATATTTATACAAGTTTTTGTATTCTTCATCCATGGGTGATGATTAGTATATAAAAATTGAAGTAAAGAAGAGAAAATTGTGTATCTTCTTACCAACGAATCTAAGACAAAAGTAGGTTGTTTTGAGTGGATTTGGGGTTTTTGGGTGGTGCTTTGTGGTGGTTATGGTGTTGGTATGGTGGCTGAATTTTTGGGGAGAAAAGGAGGAAGAAGAGAGTGTTTAGAAGAGAGAATGAGTGTGTGGGTGAAAAGTGGGAAAGGGTTGTGTTTGAGTTGTTTAAATAGAGAAGTGAGTGAGGAGAGGGGGGGGGGGGGGGGGGGGGGCGGCCATGGAAGGGGGGGGAATGGTTTTGGTTTGTGATTGGTGGAGAATGGAGGTGATTAGTTGGTGATTAAATGTTTTAATTAATTAAATTAGTTTAATTAAATATATTTATAATTAAAATCATATTTTTATTTATAATTTAATTAAGTTTTTAAATAATTCAAATAAAAGTATTTGTTTAATTATTATGTTGTATTTCATGCAAAGGTGGTGATTAGTTACTTTCATGCAAGTGAGTGTACTTACCACTATACTCTTGGTTCACACATAGACTTATATATATATATATATATATATATATATATATATATATATATATATATATATATATACTAGGGTTTACTAAATTAATAAACCTAAACGTAAACAATTTTGTCACATTGTATGTAGATACAGATAAACGCTTGTTTAGTGTCAGGTTGTAACGATAAGGCGCCTAAATTCAATGTTATTTAATTATAGGCATTAATTCACTAAAATTATAGTTTAACTATAAAAAAAAAATTCTCTAAGTTTATTACCTGAGCAGAGTTGAATCATAAATTTTTGCCGGTTGTCACATACAAGCCATACACACAAGAGTGATCCTTTTGGACACCATATGGCTCACTAATGAGTAATCCAACCCTATAAGTCAAATAATTACATTCTTAACAAATCAAAACTGATATATATATATATATATATATCATAATTTCTAAAAATGGAAACTATTATATATATACTTGTAATTTAAATTAATTAAACATCATAATTCCACCAATTAACTTCGTCCCCATGGAAACAATAACCAGGTAATTTAACACAATTTCATACTCAATTTTCCCAATAATATTAAAATTTCTTTGATACTTGGTAACCTCAACAAGTTCATATGACATAGCATAATATAACAACGGTGATCAGCCATTGCTGAATTATGTTTTTCACACTTCCTTCTCAGGCTACTTCATATCATCAATCTTTAATGTAATTTCCTTTATTTACCCGCATAGCATAATAGCTTAGCAAGAACTAAAACACTCTTCAAAACATCTTTTAATATGTATATATTCATTATCTTTGTTATCTGAAATTCTAACCATATTAATTTATCATCATATTTTCAGCATATGATATATTATCAAGCACTAGTATCACAACAACAAATACAATGTTATGTATGTATATTTAGACATCAACAGTTAATACAAAGTACACTATCAATCATCTAGTACTTTATTAACATTACGTGCAATTCCAAGCACATATTCAATAATAATCAACTTACTTGCTAATACAATCCCATATGGTTGATTTATTCAACATCATTAACTCTACATAACCAAGTAATCTTGAGTACCGAGTTAACATCATTAATTGGCATTTTTATTTGCCTCTAATCACATAACAACTAGCCGCATATTAATAACATATAAGATTATATTATTCTTTACCAATTTACATTTGACCAGGAAGGTGTACCTCTTCCTCAATCAAATAAAACATCACAGTTTATATATTTCATAAACAGATAAACATATGTTTTGTCCCCCGTTTGACTATAGTTAAAACATAATTTCTAGACATATATTCAAGTATTCATTTCATTTATTAGTTTGACCAAAGTCAAAACATATTCTCTAACCACATATTCACGAATTCTCTCGAGGGAGCAATTATACTTTATTCATATACCACATAATCTATTAGCAAGGATTTATAATCACACCTTGCATTCAATATATTGTAATCATACTACCAATTTCATTGTTTATTTCAATATTTAAACACTTTAGGTTCAAATAGCATCACTATAAACCTTTAGTCAACCCTTTGTCTACTCAATTTAACACATATTCTACAATTTAGAATTCATTTAGAACTACTTATGACGCTAAGCGTCTCAGTGAATACTTCTATCATTACATCAACATGTAATAATCATCAATGACTCATAACTGGAGAATCATATCAGTCTGACCCAATTAACTTTACTACTAAGCATAATCATCATAGTAAAGTAAACAATCCAAGTTATTTTAAATCCAAGAAAGTTTATCGTGGATTACCTAATTTTCTTAAACCAAAGGATATAAAAGAATGTTGTGAGTACTGGTCAGCACTCATACCCCACCTTCTCTATATCCAAAACAATATCTCACAAGTTGTTAAGTGTTAGCACATAACACACTAACCAATTCCCATACAGTAGCTAAATCCAACACCCGGAATGTTTGACTTAACACAAGTTCAGATTTGGAATTGAACATCTTGTCCAATTCACCCAAACCTATGCTCTGATACCAACTTATAACACCCCTTAATTTTAGAACCATTTTTTTAAACTATACGACAATTCGGAAGTGTAGGTCAAACTTACATTGAAAATTTACTTTACATATTATAGAAACAAATCATACTAATTCAAATCTATTGTATATCCAACTGGGTGTTATATAAATTCTCTTCGTTAGGAAAATACAAACGCGTGGGTATAAAGAACGCTCAAAACGGATAAACGACGAAGAAGTTACGCCCGAACGAAGAAACGAAGAACCGAGGGGCCAGCATACGGCTGAACCAGGCCGTATACGGCTGGTCCAGGCCGTATACGGCTGGACCTAGACCGTATACGGTCTGTGCAGGCCGTATATGGCCTATGCACAGCCGTATACAGTCCAGTTCATTCGTATTCACCCTATGCACAGTCGTATACGGTCCAGTTCACCCGTATTCACCCTAGCTCAGCCGTATCGTGCGTTTGGGTGATAAAAATCTGATTTTTATTCGCCTTTGCGATACGGTTGTGCGTTTTGAGGTTTGGATACGGTCTACGGATACGGTTGTGCGTTCTCTATAAATACAAGCCTCATTTCATCATTCCAAGACATCTCTCATTCAACAAACACATTTCACACTTCAAATCTTCGTTTTCTTATATTTTTATATTTTTACTCTCTCTCTAGAATAGTTTAGATAGTTTCTCTCTCTCTAGAGAGAGAGTTAGATAGTTAGTTGGTTAGCAGTAGAGAGAGAGAAAGCTGGTATTGTAATCACGGTGTAATAAGAAGCATTCTTGGTGCAAGACTCGGCCTTTTCTTTTTAGCTGTTACTCTGCTCAATTTTACTGGTGATATCTCTCTTTTCATACTTATACTATGTCCGAATTATTTCTGCCTGTTTGTATGATGTATGTTACTGTTATTGCCATGTTTATTAAGTAAGTATGCTGTTGCGGTTGTTGAAATGTAGATAGTTAGAAGTAGCGATGATGTTGAATTAATTTTAATCTATATAATTGGGAATTGTTATATTTGTTATGTCTAAACTTATCATGCATCTAGACTTAGCTATGGATCACCCTTTCCAGTCCTTCGCATGACTACTACTTTAGGCTTAGAATCTGATCAACTCTAGGTACAGTAGGAAGTTATCTGTGTTATAGTAAAGAAGCCATGTATGTCACTGTAAACCGGCTGTAATACTGGGCAAACGCCCCGGAAGCCAATATAGCTGTGGAAGTGCACAGTACACCGTCTGGCTACCCCTGTAACTGAAGCTATGGAAACACTTCGATATTGTACACCGTATATGTACCTAGGGATGAAAAGCTGTGGAAACATCATAGTACACCGCAATTACATCCTTGGTTACACGAATCTGTGGAACTGTCTAAGTGTTGTACATCGTGAACGGTTCCTAGGTTAGTACACTGTGGAAGGAGTATGCATTGTACACCGTTGGTGTTCCTAGGGCTGAATGACTTATTGCAAAGGAGAGGCTAGATCATGACAGAAGTAGTTGAACTAATCAAACGTAAGGAATGAGTCTAGAGATGAAAGTCAAGCCCAGCAGTGGTTCAGGATTCTTAAAACCCCTAGACTCTACAAAACTAATAGTTTAGAATAGCAAGTTAATAATCTGAACATGTTTAGGAAATGGCATTTACATTTAGGTGTTAAGAACGGTCGGAATTACACAAGTGGCAGTCTGTTACCTTATTCCTGCACCCTTAAAGGGTCACTTGTCCACAAAGACAGTGTGGGGGGTTGAGCAGCCTGTTCTGATCAGAATCACGATAGCCTAGGTCTCGTGACATACTAATTCTGGTACATAACTAGAATAAGTAGGGTCCTAGTGTTTACACCCATAATGTATTTGTTTATTAACTGAAAATGCCCCCAATTATCTTTATAATAAGCATCATCCCCGCAACTGATTATTGAAGTTTCAATTGCCGTAATTCTCTATCTGTCTACCTAGCTACCGATTCTTCTCTATCTTATTTACTTTTCCTGTCTTTAGTTAATTAATTAATTAAGTTAGAAAACCCCCAAAACCTACCTATCTGCACAAAACCCATCCTAAAAGCAAAACTCTATCTTTGGCATCACTTCGTTTCAATTCGCTCCGATTTAAGAACGACCTCGAGTTATACTTACTGCTTGCTCACCCTGTGTGATAGGTAGTACTTATAAATTGAGTCCCCAGCTCTTTATAAATTTAAAACTTACCCACCGACGCGCGCTCGGTACTGTCCGGTCAAGTCCCTTGACGACGGGGACGGGCTCTCGCCCCTCACGAGGAGAGAGCTTCAGAAAACCTGACCGTTCGGGCGCCGTCAAGTTTTTAGCACCGCTGCCGGGGATCGTAGAGTGTTACGATTCTAAAGCCGCCTTAGATAGAATAAGCAATTAGGAGATCCTTTTCGTATAGATTGTCCTTAACCTATTCGAAAGTTACTTTTCTTAGAATAATTTAACTTAAGCTAAAATAAAATGAAAAATCCAAAAATATCTTTCTACAATTCGCCGCCTTCCTGTCCCATTTCTCTGTCCGCCTCCAAGATGAATGAAGAAATGACGGTTATGGAAGATGCTGAGTTCTTCGACCACTTGGAACCAGAGTTGAAATCCGACTTTCACTCATCACCGGAAGAAGCCTCCGCTAGCCCAGACGACGATTCTAGAATCTTAGGGAAATTCTTAGATCTTGACTTAGGAACCCATAAATCTCAACAGAAGATCTCAACTTCTGCTTCTAGCATTCCAAGCTATCAGGTTTTACCTGCGCCTGAGATTAAATATTCCTTAGAAAATATCCCTAGATTCCCTGATTTTGTCGATAATATTCCTGAAAACACTCAATCCTTTCATTCCTCATCTAATGAAGAACGAATCCCCATAAGGAATGAGGATATTAATGAATATCTTCCAAAATCACCAATTTTTGTCCACTTCGTACCAGAACCTTCGTACACCATCTATCGTGTTGTTGATAAGGAGATACCGAAAGATTCAGATAGTTATGAAATCCGATACGTTGGTTATTCTTTTGACCCTGATAAGAGGTTAGGTGTATGTAAGGCATTTGCCTTATACTTAAATATGTCTGATTTTCCGTACTCAGTCGAGCAAAGAAAAACCATCTTAAGGATTAATATACTCGTAGGTGTTCTCCACTGTCTTCCGATCCAAAAGGAAGATGGTATCTTCACTCGATATCGAGAGCAAGAGCGAAAGCTATTATCAGAAATAGATCGCCTCATGGATCTATTTGCTTGCACCAATTATCCATCAGTTTCACAAACTATGATTAATCGTTATGCTGCAGCAATGATAAAAGAGCTTGAGCTATTAACTTCTAAAGATCCTGCGATCACTCTCATAATTTCTGGAAAAATTCCATTTTCGTAGATCCCGCCGCTTATATAATCGCCAAGTTGCAAGAAATATTTCCTGGAGCTGACGACGACAAGATAGAAGCCGTTTTCTTTGCCGAAAGAAAAGATATTCATGTTAAACTCGCTTCGTTGTTCGATCAATCCAAATTCCCTTTTACCGTTTCTCAAAGATCTTTAATTTGGGATATCACCATTGCAGTGCAAACTACAAATGGAGATCCCGACTCAAAAGAGGAACTTAGGGTTCAGAGAATTTTAGGAAATCTTCTTCACAATCTTAATAATATAGACCGCGGTATGCGAATAGGAATTTCAAGTAAAAAGAAAGTTAGAAAGGAATTTAATAAGTTTGTTAACAATCTGCTAGAATTAGACCAGAAAGAATGTAGGATTCTTAGCGAATTCGAAAATTTTTCATTACACCCTGTCAAGCTAGTTGATTATGTCGTTAACATTCTAAACTGTGATTTTATTCCTCGCTATACTTCAAGATTGCTTTCGAGCAATCCCCTTTAAATAGATTTGGAACAATAGTCGAGCTACAGACTTGAAACAAGCGCTTTTTGGGAGGCAACCTAAATTTTTAATTAGGTCTTTAAAATAATTTTCTTAGGTTAAAAGTAAGTTAGTTTAGTTGATGGTTTAATTTGTTTTAGAAAAAGAAAAAGAAAACCCTTTTTAAATCTTTGTCTCCGCAAAATTTGCGCAGTTTCTGAAAACTTGAAAATCTTAAACCAAAATATCTTATAAAGTTTTAAATTGCTTAGATTTTAAAGAGTCAAAATTTTAAACCAAAAATATTGTTTATTTTTATCTAGTTAATTAGTTCTCCTTACATTTTAATAAAACAATCTTTTATTGCGCACAGTCAAATACCAAATTTTAAACTTTTGCTAAAATATTTGGCTAAGGTTATTTTTTACCCAAAATACTTAGTAATTACACTTAAAATGTTATTTATGCACAAATGGTAAAAATGAGGAGTAAATAAAAGGGGTAAAAAAGAGTCAACCAAAGTCAAAACAACAACAAAAAATCAATTTTTCCCCCTCCTTCTCCCTCCTTGCGCCGGCCTCCATCACCCCACCCCAAACCCACCATTTTCCACCCTTTTTGACCAAACCAAGCTTCAAACCTTCATCTCTAGGTCATTTTTATGTCACCTAACATCATTGCATCTTCATTAAGGTATGATCCAAGCTTAAAATACCAAAATTCTCTAACTTTATTAACCTAGGGTTTCAAGTTAGTTTTTGATGATTTGTGCTTTACATTGCGAAATTGAGCTTTAATTCTTGCTTAGTGATGATATAGGATGATGTAGGAACTAGCATTACTTCTTAGATTGAAGCAATTTGATGTTTGACTTTGGAAAGTTGACTATATTTGACTTTTGTGACTAGTAAACCCATTTTGACCAATTAATGATTAAATTGCTTATGATAAGTTGTTTGTTGATTGATTAATGTTAAATATGATTAGTATAGCTTATTCATTTGCTTCATTTGTGGTTAAATGCGTAATATGGTCAAGTTAGCAAATTAAAGTAAGCATGGAAAGTTGACTTTTGTTGAAACGTCACCATTTTGAAACAAAACCTTTGATAAAATGATGTTTTAGTTTAAGTGGATGCTAATGCCTTGCTTTTATTTGCTAATGCAAGTTAGTGTTATGATAGATTTGGCAAATGACAAAAAGGAAACATTACTTTGATAATGTTGACTTTAAGAGTCAAAATGCTTAATTTTTAGTAATGCTAGTAACCATTCTAGTTAAAAAGTCATGGTGGTGTTTTAAAATTGTATCTTTGAAAGAGTTATGGTAAATCTTAAATGGATACTACATTTTCCTTAATTAACCACTTTTAAATTTTAAAATAGTATCTACTTAAAAGAAAACCATAATTACCTAAAAGATACAATCAAGAAACACATTTGTCAACTAATGAAGCTTTGTTGTGATACTTGCATGATATGGTCAAAATTACTATATACTTATTTAAAATATCATGGTTTGTTTTGCATGCGGTAATAGGTTATACTTGCCATGATAAGGTAATTACATGATTAAGATTTAACTCTTTATCATACATGCTTGTTATGGTTGAATAAGTCTTTGACTTTTCTTGTAGAAATCATTAAGACCTAATAGCCTAATATTGTAAACCAAAGTTTCTTGTAGTGATTGAAAATTGAGTTTGGTGGTATTATTAGCTATTACAGGTTTTTGGGACTGCTCATATTCTAAAGCCCACATTTCGAATTTTTATTCAAAATTGGGAGTGTGATTTAGTCAAATAACTTGTAATTATTCCTGGTAATTCACTATGTTCTTGTTTTCTCTCATTTTTCAGATGACTGATTTTCCCCGGTATATCAGAAAATCCATCAAGGACCCAGAGAAACGGGAAAGGTATCAGACATGGCTAACACATCAGTTGGGAGAAAATAGGTACCTAGTGTGGGAGGATTTGGAGCAAATCGGTTCAAAGGAAGGGTTTGAAAATTTGATAATGTTTAAGGAAGGGAAGCGACATCTGCGCGCATGGAGGAATCTATTTGAGATTAAAGAAAATGTTTATCAAGAGTTAGTTGCTGAGTTTATGGTATCCTTCCAGTTCGACAAAACGATTGATAAGATAAATGATGACCGGATGATTAGATTCAACTTCATGGGAAACCCTCACCACATGTCATTAGCAACCTTCGCCAGACATCTTGAATTATACACTGAGTATCAAATTACCACTCCTTTCTTCCTGAAGGCAAACACTGAGGTAAAGCAGCGAGACCACACTGCTATTTGGCAAGAATTGACTGGAAATCAGTTCCAGTCCAATGTCAAGGCCACTTCTTTTCTTGATAAGCACTACCAAGTTCTCCACAACCTCATCGCTTGCAGCATTCGAGGAAAGAGAAAGACTAAAGGAGCTGTTGGGGTAAAGGACTTGTAGATCATCAAGAGCATTATAGAGCAGGAACACGTTAATGTTGCCTATTTGGTTGCTGATAGAATCCTTACTGAGTCGGGGTACACCGAGTCAGAGTTTGCATATATGGGAGCAATAATCACTAAGTTAGTTAGGAGAATGGGGCTGTTGACTGAGGAGGTGATTGGTAACCTGACACCAGTGGCAAACAGGGTATCTAAGCCATATGACATTAACTATATGGTTAAGGTTTGGTTGCTAGAGAAAGATGCTGATGGGCAGATAAGATGGAAGGATGGTGATATCATTCCGGGAGTTCGAATGAGACCCCCGAGGAGCAAGAGTGTTAGGTTTGAGTTTGATGACAGCACGGTCCACCGACAGCCTAGGACCACTGTTGCTCATGAGCGAGAGGAAGGAGAGACAGCCGCTGCTGAGGCACAAAGTCCACTAATACCGCCTGTTCGAGAGTTTGGTTGGGGAGATCTGGTATCATCCAAGCTCATGTATGGTATATTGCGTATGCTTAACTCACATTACACACATGACACATATTTAGCTATTGAGTTTGGATTCCCACAACCTACACGCACTACATGGGTATGCGGCCCATGACCACCCAACTACCACACCATGCCACTACATCCATTTGCCATGATGCCACCCACTACCACCGTTCCCTACACCTCCATACCACCCACATCCTCCACTCGCACTGTGCACATGGAGATTCCTCGAGCCTGCCGTACCAGGACTACTCCTGCGGCTGAGCCGGTTTTATCTGTGCACACTGCAACACCACATGAGCCGCATATCCCACATATTGGACAGCCATCTTCCCGTACCATGACCCGTCTGAGACCAGCTAAGTCAGCCACATCAGACACATCTTCAGAGACAGACTCACCTCAGTCAGGTTTCAGACATGACATGCAGGTTGATGACCAGGTACCGGTGCAGACTGATTATCTGCCTGATATGACTACTGCTACTGTTGTGCCTACTTTTTCAGGATTCACAGGGATGCTTCAGAGCAACCCAGTGCCTTCTGCTAAGCTTCCACCGTACCCGATGCATGGTGCTTCCTTAGGATCATATGAGGTTGCAGAGATGGGACTAGATCCCAACTTCCATTTGTACCCGATCCAGCCATCAACATCCGGCAGACAACGCAGTTCATCTTCAGCATCAGTCTCCCACAGGTTATCCAGTGGACAGCACTCTGCCTCCCGTCATGCACCTTACAACTCCATGCCACCTCCAGCTCACGGACCACCATCCGACCAGGATCCTTCTCACCCTTGATCTTATCAGATTTTATTTTCATCTGTGTTGGATAACTGTATCACTTATTATTACTATTACTGATATTTGGGATTACTGTATTTGACTGTTGCTGCATGAACTATTTGGTTTCCAACCTGTAGTCTGGTTGGATCCATCTATCTATCTTATCTTATCGTTTATCTATCATTTACTTATTTTATGCTTTTCTTAGTTAATTTTTAGATTACTTACAATAAAAGAGAGCAGTAAATAATATGAAAGTTCCCCGAGAAGAAATCGAGATGACGCACGAATCACGCAAAGATCCTGACACAAACTTATCGACCTACACATCCGGATCAGAATCTTCATTCACACATCTCAGTCCTTTCTAGGGGAGTTTTTTTTTCCATTCCTTAGTGATTTTCTTTCATCACCTATAACTCGCCGTTATGCCATCATGCTTAAATTCTAAGTGTGGGATTCCAAAATATTTTCAAACTTTAAGTGTGGGATTCCTTCACAAGAATTTTAAACTTAGTTTGAGAACATTAGGGACAATGTTCCTCTAAGTGTGGGATACACGGTATGTTATACCGTATTTTTTGACTTTGATTGCTTGTCCAAAAGTATAACTTTCCAAAAAAAAAAATAAGCTTAACTTCGACAGTGGAGATGCCACTCATTCAGTTAGCTTAAAATTTTTCCTAAAAACCTCATTCTTGCTAAAATTTTAGAAAACGTTTTTCAAAATCATAAGTTTAACTTCGACAGTGGAGACCCCACTCATTCAGTTGGCTTAATTTTCATAAAAACTCATTTTTGTTAAAATTTTTAAATTTTCTGACTCTAATAATCTTGAGAAAAATAAATTTTTCAGAAATTAATTAAACTGCTTTGGAAAGTAAAATAAGTTAAGATACGATTTCCTTAAAAATGAAATGTTAATCTAAGAGCATCGCACGGCTAGGCACATACAACCCTATTGCAGTGAGGTATTTGAGCCCAATAAAAGCATTCATCTTTAATGCTTCACTTTTTCATTTGATATGTGTGCCGATGCATGTGATTTAAGTTAGAACTTGCTCTTGGTATACGCTTCGAGACCACACCAATGGGCACCGTACGCGGTGAAGGTGCAGTCAAAGGACCTTGACATTCCTTAGGATATAAACCCCTTTCTATCATATCTCTTCAAGCCCAAAACCCTTCCAACACTTACTTTTAGTGTTGATGATCCGCCTAGAAAACCCTGTTGAGCCTTAGCCTATTCGTTTCTTTCAAACCCTAAAAATATGAACCCACTAATTCCACACCCACCAAAAATCTTATCTTAGAAATTTTAAACTTGTGAGAAATGTTATTTTAATTATCCTTTTTGCTTTCACTCCAAATCACAAATACTGGTGTTTACTCAAAACTTTCTCGTGTGCGTTCCCCTGATAAAAATCAAAAGTTGAAAAAGTTTATGGTGTGAAAAATTGACACCAAGTAAATGCAAAGTCATCAGAAGGATGAAAAAAAAGATGAAAGAAAGAAAAGGATTTCAAAAAGGGCAAAAGAAAGAAACAAAATAAAAATCCCTAGAAAAGTCCAAAAATAGAAGCAAAAGAAAAGAAAAGAAAAATAGAATAAAGCTAAGTACTTCGAATCTCTCGAAACATTCTTGTTCTTATAAAAGATATAAACTCTCCTGAGTATTTTCAAAAGGTAGAAGTCAAAATAGCTATCTTCTTCCCTTGCCATTTATCCGTTTCCGTTTTCATTAAAAAGGTGTTTAATGTAATGTTTTCCCAAAAAGTTTAAAGTTCTTAAAGATAAGCAAACTCCCTATTTTAAACCAAAAACTCCCACTTATCCATACCACTTAACCCTCACCAACCATTACAACCCATTTCGAATGTCCTGGGATGATTAGCACCGTCCTCATTGAAGTGGTGGAGATCCGATTCTTGATCAAGCTTATGATGAGAAGCAATGCATGACTGGCTTTATGAGCGATTTCGTTTGATTAGAATGATAGGAAACCCGATACACTCTGAGTGAATTGAGTGACCACCTTTGAGAGATCGCCTAGTCATGTACAATATCCATCGAGAATTGTGAAAGTATGCCAAGGTTAACATTTCAGGATTAAGGGAGAGTTATCTTAATGATGCTTGCTTTCTAAAAAGGTTTTCTTGGTCTCTGACTAAGTAAAAGTCTCAGGTTATTTCTTGTCAAAACCCAAAAACCAATTTTTTTCAAACCTTTATAGCAAGTGAGAATTTTAAAGTTTGCTTGAGGATAAGCAAAAGTCTAAGTGTGGGATATTTGATAACACGTAAAAAGTCATGTTTTTACGTACGTTATCTTCCACATTTTAGGCACAAAGTTAACAAAAACATACTTAAAAGGACATTATTCATAAAGTTTTGTTAACTAAGTCAAAACGGAGTCGATGTTTGTAAAATCACTAAAAATGGCATGAAAGACATAAGAAACCGGGTAAAACTGCTTTATCACACCACCGTTCACTCATTTCAATGCACTTTAAGCTACACTTCGAGTTATGACCTCTAACTTATGTCATTCTCTTCGTTAGGAAAATACGAACGCGTGGGTATAAAGAACGCTCAAAACGGATAAACGACGAAGAAGTTACGCCCGAACGAAGAAACGAAGAACCGAGGGGCCAGCATACGGCTGAACCAGGCTGTATACGGCTGGTCCAGGCCATATACGGCTGGACCTAGACCGTATACGGTCTGTGCAGGCCGTATACGGCCTATGCACAGCCGTATACGGTCCAGTTCAGCCGTATTCACCCTATGCACAGCCGTATACGGTCCAGTTCACCCGTATTCACCCTATCTCAGCCGTATCGTGCGTTTGGGTGATAAAAATCTGATTTTTATTCGCCTTTGAGATACGGTTGTGCGTTTTGAGGTTTGGATACGGTCTACGGATACGGTTGTGCGTTCTCTATAAATACAAGCCTCATTTCATCATTCCAAGACATCTCTCATTCAACACACACATTTCACACTTCAAATCTTCATTTTCTTATGTTTTTAGATTTTTACTCTCTCTCTAGAATAGTTTAGATAGTTTCTCTCTCTCTAGATTTTCTCTCTCTAGAGAGAGTTAGATAGTTAGTTGGTTAGCAGTAGAGAGAGAGAAAGTTGGTATTGTAATCACGGTGTAATAAGAATCATTCTTGGTGCAATACTCGGCCTTTTCTTTTTAGCTGTTACTCTGCTCAATTTTAATGGTGATATCTCTCTTTTCATACTTATACTATGTTCGAATTATTTCTGCCTGTTTGTATGATGTATGTTACTGTTATTGCAATGTTTATTAAGTAAGTATTGCTGTTGCGGTTGTTGAAATGTAGATAGTTAGAAGTAGGGATGATGTTGAATTAATCTTTAATCTATATAATTGGGAATTGTTATATTTGTTATGTATAAACTTATCATGCATCTAGACTTAGCTATGGATCACACTTTCCAGTCCTTCGCGTGACTACTACTTTAGGCTTAGAATCTGATCAACTCTAGGTACAGTAGGAAGTTATCTGTGTTATAGTAAAGAAGTCATGTATGTCACTGTAAACCGGCTGTAATACTGGGCAAATGCCCCGGAAAGAGCCGTCTGTGCCTACATTGTGGATTACCTAGAGACCCTAGAATATGGCCTAGAAGCCAATATAGCTGTGGAATTGCACAGTACACCGTTTGGCTACCCCTGTAACTGAAGCTATGGAAACACTTCGATATTGTACACCGTATATGTACCTAGGGATGAAAAGCTGTGGAAACATCATAGTACACCGCAATTACATCCTTGGTTACACGAATCTGTGGAACTGTCTAAGTGCTGTACATCGTGAACGGTTCCTAGGTTAGTACACTGTGGAAGGAGTATGCATTGTACACCGCTGGTGTTCCTAGGGCTGAATGACTGATTGCAAAGGAGAGGCTAGATCATGACAGAAGTAGTTGAACTAATCAAACGTAAGGAATGAGTCTAGAGATGAAAGTCAAGCCCAGCAGTGGTTCAGGATTCTCAAAACCCCTAGACTCTACAAAACTGATAGTTTAGAATAGCAAGTTAATAATCTGAACATGTTTAGGAAATGGCATTTACATTTAGGTGTTAAGAACGGTCGGAATTACCCAAGTGGGAGTCTGTTACCTTATTCCTGCACCCTTAAAGGGTCACTTGTCCACAAAGACAGTGTGGGGGGTTGAGCAGCCTGTTCTGATCAGAATCACGATAGCCTAGGTCTCGTGACATACTAATTCTGGTACATAACTAGAATAAGTAGGGTCCTAGTGTTTACACCCATAATGTATCTGTTTATTAACTGAAAATGCCCCCAATTATCTTTATAATAAGCATCATCCCCGCAACTGATTATTGAAGTTTCAACCGCCGTAATTCTCTATCTGTCTACCTAGCTACCGATTCTTCTCTATCTTATTTACTTTTCCTGTCTTTAGTTAATTAATTAATTAAGTTAGAAAACCCCCAAAACCTACCTATCTGCACAAAACCCATCCTAAAAGCAAAACTCTATCTTTGGCATCACTTCGTTTCAATTCGCTCCGATTTAAGAACGACCTCGAGTTATACTTACTGCTTGCTCACCCTGTGTGATAGGTAGTACTTATAAATTGAGTCCCCAGCTCTTTATAAATTTAAAACTTACCCACCGACGCGCGCTCGGTACTGTCCGGTCAAGTCCCTTGACGACGGGGACGGGCTCTCGCCCCTCACGAGGAGAGAGCTTCAGAAAACCTGACCGTTCGGGCACCGTCACATACACATGGCATGTCATGTGTATGCACTTAACCCTTTTATATGTTAAGTGTTGTATTTTTCTTGAACCTGTAATGCTTTATCATTTATATCATTTGTCGGGGATGTCCCCTTTACCAAAAAAAAAAAAAAACTTAGCATAACAACCCTGTTTAAAGCAAAGCATCGTAAACAAATATCAACCTTGTTTACAGCAAAAGCATCGTAAACAACAAGGAGTCACGAATGTTCGGGCTAAGTAAAACGTTGCTAGGGGGTTGAGGGGAAGAATAAGAAAGATTCTGATGGATTTCAAGCTCCAAGAAAGCCATTTCATGGTCTTGTGGTTGGTAATCCAAAGAAAGTGGCTGTAAGACCTCCTAAACAGGTGTTTGTTCCTAAAAAGAAGACAAAGGAGGATAGTACGACGAAAACATCTAACTCTTTTGAGGCCTTAAACAAGGTGAATATTACGGCTACATCTAGTGAACAGCCGGATATAAAGAAGGATGATCGTGGGAAGAAAGTTGCATCTGAAGAGGAAAGTACTGAAAAGACTAGTTTGCATTCTCGATGGTAAGATGCTTACAATACTGAGGAGGACAATCCCTATATGGATGATGAGGATGATGAAGATGATGTTTTTGATTCTGCAGACAATGAAATGGTGGATTACATGAGTCTTCATGATAGGAAGATTGGAACAAAGAAATGAGGAGAATGGTTATCTTTTGATGTCCGATGTTGAGTCAATAGTTGGTTTGGGGTTTGTGTTTGATATCTATGAGTTATGTGGTTTATGTTTGATTTATGTTGAGTCAAATAGTGGGTAGTGGTTGTGTCCTTGTTATGTAGTCTTAATCGCCTATGTAACGGGCTGAGATGTGAGATTCACTTACATCCTTTGTACTTAAATGCTTTTGGGAATATATTTACCAGGTAATTTTGCCCTTTACCCAAAAAAAAAAGCATCGTAGACACCTATCGACCCTGTTTACAGCAAACACATCATAAACACACCACGTCAAAGAGTATCAGGTTTTCTTGAGGTATCCTCCAAAGAACACTTAAAACAAATGCAAGCCATTACAGATTTTAACTGATAGCTTGTTACTATCTTCACTGCACACAGGTTCCTATCAACTATGTGTATAAGAAACCCGTGAACCAGGCCAACAATAGCAACTAAGCCCAACCCAAACATTGACATGTGATAATATATCACATATGTCCAATGGCCAAGTACCACATAATAACATAATCCATACTCATCATGGCATTTTGTCAAACTAAACAGTCTATTAACAACAATAATATCATGGCAGACTAAACAGTCTATAAATGATAACAATACGTTTACCCGTTGTAACCAAACTTGTTACAACTAAATCATACTGAGAATTACATATCCACTCACCGTTACCTCATCCCCAAGCTCTGAAGTCTAATATTATCGAGCCTTCTCCTTATCTGAGAACAAAATAGAATATAAGTTAGTAACCCATCTAATAATGTGCATAACTTATTTCATAATCATATGTCTTATTTCAATACATCGTATCAAAATACTAAATAGTAACTAATCATAATAACTTAGTCAAATCTTTAGTTAATGAGGATAAACAACTCATTATTTCATATTTAATTCGTATCTTACTTTATCTCAATTTCTGATTGTGTTGGTACATTTAGTTTGTCAGTCAGTTGGTCTATCGAGTTGTAAGTTTCGTTTAATAATTGTACTAGAAAAGTCATTTCTGGGTTAGTGACACTTAGTTTGGTCTAGGCAACACTTGCCTTAGTGTTGCATAGCGACACTTAGGTAGTGTCGCATGAAGGCGGCCACATGCGTCACTTAGGAAGTGTCGCATGTCTGCCGGTTTTGGTTTAGTATAAATACAAACCTACGGGTTTCAGGCTAGGGTTGACGAAACCCTAGCACCATTTGTCGAAATTACAAGTCTGTAAACAAGCTACTAGGTTATTATTATCAATACAAAGTTGATCTTAATTCGTTTATTTGATTTCGGTTTGCAATTACATTTGTTTATTGTGATTGTGTGTTTCCGCCACTCAATCGTTGTCATAAATCATTTAGATCCATAGCAAGGGGCACTCACAACTGGTATCAGAGCCTCAAAGTGGTTTGATTGACGTATTGATCACGTAATCGTTTATTTTTCGGTTTGCTTTGTGAAGAGAATCAAGAACAATCGTGTTATTTGGATCAATTGGGTGCTATTCAGACGATTTTAATCAACATCTACAGGTTTTGTTCGATAGGGATTGAAGAATTTTTATTACTGTCATACCCCGCTAAAGCGGAAACACGAGATGTAACAGCACCGGGTAACAACGCACAAGATATAGAAGCAACACCATACATAATTTAGAGAAAATATTACACATTACTACAAGTTTCAACCACAGTTCGAAAAGAAGTTATAATAAGCTCTTAAAGTTTCAAAAAGAGAGTCATAGTTTCAAAATAAAGCAAACACGTATGAACATGCATCCATGAATAGTACTCCTAGAATGCACCTTACTGTCGTTCTCCTGAAAAGCATGATAAAACAAAAGGGTCAACTATGGTCATAGTTGGTGAGTACACAGGTTTAGTGTTACAATCAAATGAATTAAAAGCTTTGTTCATAAATGACATGAATAAAAATGATTGGTTGTAATAGTTGCGAATATGAAAGGTAATATACAAGAGTGTTAACGCAATTGAGGCCACTACTAAACCGATTCAACCGACACATGCCCCAAGCTCCATGTTCTATCGCTAACATGAGTAAGGTGATACTATGCACTCACGACCAGTGTGAATGAGGAGTGGTTTCCCCCTAAATAGCGCTATCCATAAATATCAACGGCTCGTCTGGCTCTCGGACTAGTTAATAAGTAGTGTAAACTGTATTTTCGGGGACTTTAGCATGATAGTACTCAAGCATAACAATAGTATATACCAATTCTCATAAATAGTATAGCAAAAGTTCAACAAGTTCATAAAGAGTACAACCAATTTAGTTAAAGTTCGAGATCATGCTTTTCACCCCTAAATAATAAACAAGTAAAAAGGGGCTATGAAAACTCACAATTAAGCATAAGAGTAAATGATGGATGTAGCGCACATGCTTGTCGGGTATGACTCCTATCCAAGTCCTATGAACACGAGGTTTCTAATTAGTTCTTTGGTAAATTAGGTTTGATAGGATTTCTTAGCTAAATATTTAGATTACAAAGTGCCAAAATGGTTTGTTTGCTTTGAAGTTTGTTAATGTCCAATTATCGTGTTTGTGTACAATAATGAATACACAAGTATATAATGTCTCGCAATTGTTTGTCTCCAAATTTTATAGTGTTTTGAGTGTTGGAACTTTGGTTCCACACAATTTATGATTAACAACACACAAATCGATTAATACATCATAAGACACCCAAACTCCTTTTGGTTACCATTCTTTCCAAAAATAGTAAGTTTCTCGTTTTTGAAACCGAGGCCCGTTCTTGTTGACTCGGTCAAACCTTCTCGGTTTGACCCGATACTTTTACCCAAACCTTAAACATGTTCATGAGTCATAAGGATTTAGTCTTTCCTTAAATAGAAAGTCCGCAAGTGTCGGTTTCCAACTTTTACCAAAAATCAGTCCACATTCTTATATCTAGAAAATTACATCCTTTTGTTGAATTTATAAAAATACTTATGGTCAAAAATAAAATAAGGAAAAAATAAAAAATAATCCCCAAGATATTAGTTATTTTATGTAATTTTTCCAGGAATTATAAATAAGTCCAAGTATTTTTAGAATTTACTTTTATCATCTGAGGTCAGATCTGAACACATGCATGCAATCATTACTTTTGAGAAATATCTATTAGATTCCAGAAATCAGCACAAAGGTTGTAGCTAACAAAATTTATAAACTTTTGGCGTTAGTTTCAAGTCATTTGGAGATGTGAAGCTCTAGTTATGATTAAAACACTAAGAAGAAAGTTTCTGACTTAATATGACAGCTTGTACACATTTTCTTACAAAAATTATTAAAAATATCAATTTAACTCATGAAAATATGAGGCTTATGGGGTTGGAAATCTTACTTCCAGAACTTGATTTTAGACTATAAAAACGTCCATTTTCATGAAGAAATGAGTTTTATAAAAATCATTGAAGTAGATGAAACTTTGTGGACAGAAACTTGCAAGTCAATGATTGAGTGTTTTATTCGAAGTGAACAACACCAATCATGAAATACAAGAATTTTTTTTATCTTTTCACCTTTAATCCATGTTCTAACACATGCATGGTGTTGAAATACATCCATGATGTGTAAGATATGATTATTAGCATATAAACAAGCTTTTTACACAAAGATAAACAAGATCTAACAAGATTACAAGCACTAACACGATTTTTCACTTGATTTTCAGATTGATCATGGGTTACTCTTTCTTTTAACACATAAGGATGTGAAAAGAGATAACCTACAAACATCAAGCTTTGCATGAGGATTTTAGCCATGGAAGAGGCATAAAATCCAAATTACATGAAGAAAAATTGTAAGAAAATGAAAGATAGATAAGTGTAGATGATTTGATTTACCTTTAAGTGTTTCTTTGGTGAAAAAATACCTTCAAACTCTTTGATTTTCTCTTGAAGAGGGCTGGAAATTAGAGAGAAAAATGAGTGTTTGTGTGTGTTTTAGAGAGAGAAAAGGAGAGGAGTGTGTGTGTGTGTGTGTTTTGGAAAATGAGTGAAGTAATGAGAGTATAGGGAAATGTTAAATATTTTGAATGAAAAGAGGAGGGGGGATGGCTGGTCGTTCTCATGGTCCCCACCATGAGGGAGTGTGATTTAATTTCCAGTCTCAGAATGTGTTTACGTATTTTGGTCGTTTGCTCGTTATTTTCGTTAAATTGCCTAACGTTTTCTTGTGTCATTTTTATTAACGATATGTTTGGGATTATTTTTCATTAAATTGTTGTTAGAATACTTTATCTTGGGTTACCGAGATGTTTATCGAGTTTCGTTTTGTTGCCGAATACAATTCGCGCGTTTTCTTTGCGTTTGAGACGTTTTAAGCGAAACGTCTAGGATTTTCGTGTATTATTTAAACAAAATAATAATATATGATAAATAACTTCTAAAAGTAGATTTAGGTTATTTATAGAAATTTTTTCACCAATGTTCGTGTTAAGTCGGGTACCATCCGATTGAATTTACTTGCCGAGTCACCAAAATTTCAGTTTTGCGATTCGATAAGGATTTTGTGAGGACATAAAAGGTAGATTTTTATTTGTTTTATTTGTCACTTAGTAACATAATTTGGCATGTCTGAGGGAATTTAAAGTTCACCAAGCAGTCTCTAAGACATTCTACGACTTTGATAAGCCTACTAAGTCATAACCTAGGATTTTCAATAGGATTTAAGGAATGCTGTAAGCGTAATTTAAGATTCAAGTGTGTTAATGACCTGAGAATTTTGACGGTTGTCACAGTTACCTTTACGAAAAATTTGAATTTTAGGGTTTTTGGGACATCACGGCCGTTTTTGCGTCACTCGTTGCGTCACTATATAGCGACACTTCATGCGACACTCTGTAAGTTCCAATTAGGGTTTTACCAACACTCTGATGTGTCACTTTGTGCGTCACTAAGAGCGTCATTTGTGATTAATACGAGACTTACCTCTAGTGTCATCTGCTTTAATCTAGCGACACTCAAGTGCGTCACTTCAGCATGTCACTTGTTTGTTACGCGTCACTTCCACTAGTGACGCCTGTTTGATTTACTGCGTCACTCAAGTACGACACTTAGGTGCATCACTTGCTTGATTGAGCGACACTTGCTTTTAGTGTTATCAGTCACTTTATACGTCACTCGATAGCCTAGTCGTTGCGACACTTCGGTGCGTCACTTACCAAGTGACGCCTTTGGTACTAATAAGTTTTCTAGTTCTTGTTTTTGAGCTATTTTTCAGGATTTCCTTTAATGGCTGCTGCTGATAAAGAAGATATTAGGGGAATTAGAGAAAAGATCAAACAAAATCACGATGTTGGTTCTAATAGTAAACCTCCTTTGTTTACTGCGGATATGGATTATGCATATTGGCGTGACCGATTCGAACAATATGTAGATTTCCATTGTCCAGAGCTCTGGGGTCCACTCAGAAAAAGATATGAAGCTCCAGTAGCCGAGGGAAATTATCGTGGTATCCCTCCAGCGAAGACGTATAAAGCTATGACTCCTGAAAAGAAAAAGGAGTATGACATCGAGAGAAAGGCTCATTCTGCTATCTGTATGTGCCTAACTAAAGATGTCTTGCGACTTTTCAAAACTCATGACATCACATACGATCTTTGGAAGGCTATTGAAACAAGATGTGGAGGAAACAAAAAGTATAAGCAGGCTAAACTAGAACTAATCAAGAAACAATATGATCTGTTTGATATTCTTCCTAATTAAACGGCATCAGGATTATTCACAAGGTACTCACAGTTGGTTAGTGAGTTAACCGAGGGAGGTTATAATTTCCCTCAGATTGAGGTGAATGAGAAGTTGTTGGATGTTCTGCCTAGTACTTGGGACGTAAAAGTACAATTTCTAAAGGAGAACCAAGAGTTAGTGAGAATGAATCTGAATGAGTTAATTGGCGTTCTTCAAGCTCATGCAATGGAGTTAAAGAAAAAGGAGTGTAAATCGGGTGGTTTTGTTCAAGACCCGACACTATATGGAGGAAAGGTAAACACCGGGAAGACATATGGTGGAATGGCCTTTATTTCTGATACTAGTTCTCCGTTGCAGTCTACTGGTGATCATCATCCAGTCTATGCTTCTGGACCTTCACTAGGTTCACAACAGCAAGTTACGATTTCCCCAGCTATTGAAGAACAAGCTGCTATCTATACAGCTTTTCTGAGCTCCTACAAGGATTTGGTTTCACAACCAAATTCTACATTAGAACTTGCTAAGGAAGACTATGCTCAACTGGATGATGATGATCTTGAGCAAATGGACTTAAATTAGAATATTGCCATGATCTCGAGAAGAGTTCAAAAATTCTTGCAAAGGACTGGACGCAAGAGTTTGGAAGGAAATGGCAAAACCAGCTTTGGTTTTGACAAGAGCAAGGTTCGTTGCTATAATTGTCAAAATTTGGGACATTTCGCAAGGGAATGCGAGAAACCCAAAGTTCCTCCATCGGGTTTTACGAAGCCTAATGCTCCTAAAGCTCAAGAGAAGGAAGAAGTGAAAAAAGCGACAGCTGATGCTTTAGTTGTCTTCGAGCCTACAAACACGGACTGGAGTATGTTTGCTGACAAGTACCAACAGTGTCTTATGGCTCACATTACTAATGAGGTACGCAATGAACCTGATGAGCCTTTGAACTGTATTTCATGCATTAAGTTAACTGAATCTTTAAAGTGCTTTCAAGAAGAAAACGTAGAATTAAGAGAAAAAGTTGCAAAGCTTAATGAGTCCAATAAATAGTTAAAAGCTAATGAACAACTTTACGATAAGAAGATTGAGGCTTATAAACAAGACACTCAAAAGTACAAATCAAAGGTTTTTAGTCAACAAGATGCTATTAACAGCTATCTTGCTGAAATAGAATTGTTGAATATAGAACTCTCTGATTTAAAAGTTGAGTATGATCACTATAAGAACAAGATTCTAGGTTCCTCTTCCTCTACAGTTGCCTTCAATGAAATCCTTAATAAGCAAAGGACATATAACAAAACTAAGACAGAACTAGGCTATGCTGAAGTCCCGCCTCCCACTGAATACTGTCTTGTGCCTGTTAAGGAAGGCACTGAAGAGATTCCTGTTGACTACGCATTGTTATATGGTATCAAGTCAAAGGCAACTAAGCAAAACAAACAGGCAAAGGAGAAAACCAAGCGGCTAGAGTATCCTTCGCCTAAGTTTGTTAAGTCTGAAGCTGTATCTCCAGTTAGTGTTGAGGAGATAGTTGAGATTGAGGATATTACCGATGAGGAGTATCCTAAGTTTGAGAAGGTTGAGGTCAAATCAGAAAAGGTGATTTTGACAAATGAAGTTGTCCTTAATGTACAAAATGATAAGGGTAAGAAAAAGGTTTTAAATGAGAAAACTCAAACTTTACAGACACCTGTAAAGATTTTGAAAAATAACTTAAATATGAACAATGAAAGAGTTTCATGTAAAAAACCTTCACCCTCAACCAATCAACCAAAGCAAACATCTTCTAAAACTTGCACACACTGTGCTTGTTCTAAAACTGCCTCACCATCTACTCCGATAAATCCTCAGCCTCAACCGATTGTTGAGAATCGTTCCTGTTTCTACTGCAAGAAACGGGGACATTTAATTTGTGATTGTCCCAAGTTTTCTCATCAGCGCTATGGGAGAGATATGCCTAGAACTTCCTTTTATAGAAATTCATTTTCACCACCTAGGCGTTATTCCAACTCTCCCAAGCCTGTTGAAAAGCAAAGTAATGTTGGGCAAAAACCTTTGCCAAAACAAAAGCCCAACATTGCTCCCAAACCAACTTCCAAACAATCTAAAGTTTGGAAACGAAAGGAGTATGCTAGTGACTCTTCCGTCATCAACAATAACACATTAGATGAAAATTCTGATTTATTGAAAAATAAAATTCTGTTTGATGTGATTATTGTTGATGACCTTTGTAGACCTAAGTCTGTAAAGGCTTGGGTCACCGTTTCTCACTAATCTCCTTACTTTTATGTGTTGCAGCAGTCAGAACATGTTAAAGATAGTGAATGGTTTATGGATAGTGGTTGCTCACGACACATGACTGGTGATGTGTCTCTTTTGACGGATGTTAAACCACACGCCGGAGGACATGTTGCCTTTGCTGGAGATACTGGAGGAACGATTACTGGAAAAGGAACGCTAACTAATGGGAGAGTTAGCTTTGAGAATGTGAATTATGTGGCTCAACTCACTCACAACTTGTTGAGCGTTTCATAAGTCTGTGATAAGGATTATACCACAGCATTCACAAAAACAGAGTGTATGATCTTGAAGCCGGGTTTTGTTATCCCTGAAGAATGGGTGCTTATGCAGGCGCCACGGAGAAACGATACCTATGTGATGAACATGCGAACTGTGGAGACTACAAATGAGTACACTTGTCTCCTGTCAAAGGCTTCAGAAAAGGAATCACTACTTTGGCATCGACGGATGGGACATATTCATTTTCGCAAAATGAATTTTCTTATAAATAATGATTTGGTAAACGGAGTTCCAAAACAGTCCTTTGCTCTAAAAGATGACTGTATTTCATGCCACAAGGGGAAACTCCACAAAAAGTCCCATAAGTCCAATGTAGTGAATTCTATTGCTGCACCACTGGAGCTCTTACATATGGATTTGTTTGGTCCTATTTCTACTAAGAGCATTGGTGGTCGATCCTACTACTTAGTAGTCACCGATGACTACTCCAGATTTTCGTGGGTATACTTTCTTGCTGCGAAGAGCGAAACAGCAGATATCTTAGTGTACCTGTTGGATAAGTTGGCAAATATGTGCAACTTAAAGGTGAAGAGACTGCAAAGTGACAATGGAACTGAATTCAAGAACTCAACTCTCGAGTTATATTGTGCCGCGAAAGGCATTGATCATCAGTTCAGTGCTCCAAGAACTCCTCAACAGAATGGAGTTGCAGAACGTAAGAATATGACTATTATCGAGACAGCTCGGACTATGTTGGCTAATTCTAAGCTACCTATTATATTTTGGGCTGAGGCAGTCAGCACTGTTTGTTATGTTCTGAATTGAGTGCTCACGGTTAAGAAAAAAAACAAGACCTGTTATGAACTTTTCAATATACTGATGATTGAAATAACACTTACTGTTCCTAATAAATGCATGTTATTCCGATATGATCTCTAACCAGATTAAATCAACTCCGTCACCAAAACGAATGTGTTAATTTTGTATTTGTAAATTTGCATTAATCTTGTGTTATTATATTTTATCTTCATTTTATTTTGTGATAATAACCAAGTTACAGTTACCTTCAAATTTGGGTACCAAAATCTACACGCAAATAATCGAAAAAAATCTCAAAATTTTCAAAAATTTTCACTAAGTGACTTTATGCGTCACTTACTAATGACGCCCTTAGTGACGTTGCAAGTGTCGGGTTGAGTAACACTACAACTGTCGGGTTGAGTGACGCACATTAGGGTTTTGGTATAAATACCCTTTCAAACGACACTCAACCCCATCACTTTCACCATTCAATTAGCATCACTTACTCTAACATAGCGTCACTTCTGTTCGTACTGCGTCACTTAGACTGTGCAAGTTTTTCGATTTGTCTGTGGATTTTCGAGCTTTGTTCGTGCAATCGGCTGTGAAATTCTTGTTCCCCACACTCGTACGCTTCATTAGGTATAACCTTTAACCCTTATAATCATGTATACTTGCTTTAATCGTTTATTAGGGTTACGGTTTTTAGGCTTTATCGAAATCACAAGAATTGGGGATTGATTTGTTAAAGTTTTGTGTTAATATTTGGTGGGTTTCTGTGACAACCGTCAAAAACTCAGGTCATTACCACACTCAAATTTTAAAAATTTACAGCATTCCTTCAATCCTAGTGAAACTTGAGGTTATGACTCCTTAGGTCTACTAAAGTCGTAGAACGTCTTAGAGATTTCTTAGTGAACCATAAGTTCATACAAACGTGTTAAATTAGATTACTAAGTGCCAATTTAAACCAAGAAAAATTTACCTCTTTATACATTAACAAAATCTTTATCGAATCGCAAACCAAAAATTCCATGACTCGACAACGTAGACTTAATCGGATAAATAATACATGAACATCTAACTTAGACAAATTAAATGTCTATTAAATTAATTCAAGAACTTAAAATTACCAACTTTTAGAACTCAAGTATTAAGCACTAAACTACCTCCAAATAAACCTTATTACATACAAATACTTATACCAAATTAATACATAATTTAAACTATACATAATACTCATTATTTAATAAATAAATAAAAAGAATTAAACCCCCCCCCCCCTCCAAAATCCCCCCACCTCCTTTTCCATTCAAAGTACTCTATTTTCCCTAAACCTTTCATTACCACTTCATTTTCCCAAAACACCTACTTTCACTCTCTTCAATTCTCTCTCAAAAACACACACTTCTTCTCTCCAAAACCCTCTCAAAAATCAGTCTATAATCACCTCAAATCAAGTATTTCAAAGGTGTTAAGAAGCTTAAACAAGAAAATAAAGGTAAACATAATCATCCATGCTTGTATTCTTCCAATTTCTAGTATATAAAATTCGGATTTGTATGCCTCTTCCATGGCTAAATTTCCCATATAAACTCTTGATGTTTGTAGGTTATACCTTTAAACACCTTTATGTGTTAAAAGAAAGGGTAACCCATGATCAAACCGAAAATCAAGTGAAAAAATTAATTATTGTTTGATTTCTTGTTAGATCTTGTTCATCTTTGTGTTGTCTTCCTTTTTATGCTAAAAATCATTTCTAACACATCTTGGATGTAATCCAACACCATGTATGTGTTAGAACATGGATTTAAATGTCAAAAGATCAAGAGTTCATTTATTTCCATGGTGGTGTTCTTATTTAAGCTCAAAACATCCATCATGGACTTGCAAGTTTCCTGTCCAGAAACTTTCATCTACTTCTACGAATTTTCTAAAATTCATTTCTTCATGAAAATTGATGATTTTATAGTCTATAAGCAACCTGTGGAAATAATCTTTCCAATCATATAAGCCTCATCTTCTTATGAGTTCATTTGATATTTTTTAAAAATTTTGGGAGTAAAGATGTATAAACTGTTAGAGTAAGTCAGAAACTTCTCTCTCAGTGTTTTAATCATAACTGGAGCATTACAACTCCAAATGACTTGAAACCAATGCCAAAAGTTTACAAAGTTAATTGGCTACAAATTTCAAGAAGACCATTTTTATTGATTCCATGTACATTTTGCTCAGAAACAATGATTGCATGCATGTGTTTAAATCCGACTCCAGAAGATAAAAGTAAAATCTAAAAATACTTGGACTTCTATATTGGTTATGTAAAAATTACACAAAGTATATAATATATTTTATAACATCTTTGATTTTTCCCTTATTTGAATTTGGACCAGAAGTATTTTTAATAAATCCAACAAACAGGTGTAATATTTCTGGAATTAAGATTATGGACTGATTTTGGTAAAAGTAGGAAGCCGACACTTACCGACTTGCTATTTTGAGAAAGACTAAATTTTTATGACTTATAAACATGTTTAAGGATTGGATAAAAGTCTCGGGTCAAACCGAGAAGGTTTGACCGAGTCAACAACAATCGGTCTCGATTTCAAAAACGAGAAACTTACTATATTTGGAATGAATGATAACCAAAAGGGGTTCGGGTGTCTTATGATGTATTTATTGATTTGCGTGTTGATTAATCATAATTTGGAAGGAACCAAAGTTCCAAAGCTCAAAACATTACGATTTTTAGACACTAACAATCGTGAGATATTATACACTTGTATAATCATTATTATATTCAATGCGATTATTGGACATTAACAAACTTCAAAAGCAAACAAACCATTTTGGCACTTTGTAATCTATATATTTAGCTAAGCAATCCTATCAAACCTAATTTACCAAGAAACTAATTAGAAACCTCATGTTCATAGGACTTGGATAGGAGTCATACCCAACAAGTACGCGCGCTACATCCATCGTTTACTCTTACGCTCAATTGTGAGTTTTCACAGCCCCTTTTTACTTGTTTATTATTTTGGGGTGAAAAGCATGATCTCGAACTTTAACTAAATTGGTTGTACTCTTTATGAACTTGTTGAACTTTTGCTATACTATTTATGCGAATTGGTACATACTATTGTTATGCTTGAGTACTATCGTGCTAAAGTCCCCGGAAATACAGTTTACACTACTTATTAACTCGTCTGAGAGCCAGACGAGCCGTTGATATTTATGGATAGCGCTATTTAGGGGGAAACCACTCCTCACTCACACTGGTCGTGAGTGCATAGTATCACCTTACTCATGTTAGCGATAGAACATGGAGCTTGGGGCATGTGTCGGTTGAATCGGTTTAGTAGTGGCCTCAATTGCGTTAACACTCTTGTATATTACCTTTCATATTCGCAACTATTACAACCAATCATTTTTATTTATGTCTCTTATGAACAAAACTTTTAGTTCAATTGTTTGTGACATTAAACCTGTGAACTCACCAACTATGACCATAGTTGACCCTTTTGTTTTATCATGCTTTTCAGGTGAACGACAGTAAGGTGCATTCTAGGAGTACTATTCATGGATGCATACTCATATGCGTTTGCTTTATTTTGAATTATGATTATCTTCTGTAACTTTTAGGAACTTGGTGTAATCTCTTTTGAAACTATGGGTTGAATTTGTAATAACTTGTAATACTTTCTACAAATTATGTATGGTGTTGCTTCTATATCTTATGCATTGTTACCCGGTACTGTTACATCTCGTGTTTCCGCTTTAGCGGGGTGTGACAGTTTCACTCGTCTTTATTATACGCATCTTTTGGTACCATCGTTTTGAAAAAACCCCAATTTTTGTTCTTCGTGATTCCTGGGGACGAACAGTGACACGATGATCTTCATCGTTGCGTCACTTCATGCGTCACTTCCTGTAAGTGATGCTATTTGGCAATTTAGAGTTCTTACCGTCACTTCTTCAGTGACGCTCTTTAATGTGTCACTTCATTAAGTGACTCCTTTAGTGACGCATATGCTTGTATCACTATTTAGCCCGTCACTCGTATGAGTGACGCCCATCAATGCTTCACTTCCTTAAGTGACTCCCTTAGTGACGCCCTTATCTATACCGACACTTATACCGTCACTTCTAAGTGACTCACCTAGGTTACCGTCACTATGTTAAATGACGCATAATTTTGTACCGGCACTTTCTAAGTGTCATTCTTAATGACGCATGCTTTGGCAACGTCACTTACACCAGTGACGCCTGATAGCGTCACTTACCCTAAGTGACGCTATACTTAATTTCTGATTTTAAACACTGTTCCATGCGACACTTCTTAAGTGTCGGTAGTGTTTATGCGTCACTTCCTAAGTGACGTCTAAATCAGAATTTTGTTTAAATTTTGTGAATATTTGTGCTAATTCTATAACGATGTTTCTGGTTATTTTTTCGGTATTCTAGCTTACAGATGGCAGGTCTGCAAAATTACTATCGTCGTACCAACACTCGCCACAACATCGTTGCTTTTTTGGAGTCCACGCATGCGAACTCAATCCCATTCAGACCGATGATAGAGTTTTTACGCCGATCGAGGATTCACTACGCTATCACTGCTTCCACTCCAGTGTACATGAATCAGATCGAGGAATTCTATGATCACGCATTTATCAGAACTCAGGGTGATGTGCCAAGGATTGTTTCTACTATGTTTGGCGAAGAGATTGAGATTACTGAGAATTTTGTTCGTCGAGTTCTCCAATTCAACGATACTCATGCGATGCCGACTATGTTTGAGACAACTTTTATCTACGGTGGCCTTCAGCGGATGGGTTATCCTGCAAATCAGTTTTCCGTCTTCAGAAAACAATATCTATGCAGGATTTGGAGATATCTATGCCACATCGTGATTGTCTGCTTATCTCCAAGGAAAGGAGGATACGATGCTATGAGTCATTTGACTCTATCTTTGATGTTCGCACTGGTCTACAACAAGCCATACAATTTCAGCGGATATATCTTTGGAAATATGGTTGAGAACATCCGCGCTGGGAAAGATAAGTGGCTGCAGTTCCGAGGTTTGTGCAGCTACTATTGAACGATTTGAATCTGAACATCGCTCCCGATCAGCGCTCGCTATTGGTTCCGACGCCAATGCTCTTACGAGTATTCAATGACTGTAAGTTAGCGCCCAAAGGTGAACAAGTGTTGGCAGACAGGGAGCTGTTTGGGCACATAGTAAATGAAAACTATGTTGCGCCACCGAATGATGGGTTTGAGGATGTCGTGATTCCTCAGATGAATGAGGATGATTTGTTCGATACAGAGGTAGCTCAAGATTTGGATGACATTGATCAGGTTGACCACGTTGATAACGATGATGATGATGATGATGGTGGTGGTGGTGGACCCACACCACCCGATTCTGAGGGTGATGTGCTTCCTCAAGAGGCTTTAGATTTAATCCACATGGTTGATCTGAAAGGCTTTAAGCGTATTTTGAGACGTATTTCTGAGGGTCGGGTTCATGTCCCGAGGAATCCGGGAAAACGGCCAGCTGGGTCCACTCCTTCTTACGCTAACTTGCCCCATAAAAGGCGCCAGCGCACAGGGGTGGTCATTCAGGAACTAGGTCAGCAAACCACTCAACAACAACAACCAACATCTCAGCCGCAGCTTCCTTCGCTTCAACAACTTTTTGCTCAGATTGAATAGATGAACAAATGTTTTGAAGATCAATCTGCGATTATTCAAGTTCAGGTTGCAGAGATCAGGGAATTAAAGTCCAAGGATGATATGATTGATGACTTAAAGCTTCAGGTGACAGATCTACAATCTAGGTTGTTAGAGTTGGAGTCTGTTACAATTGTTTCGGGGGAGGATGGTCCCAGGACCTTGGAAACAAATGTAACACCTCCCCCAGAACCAAAAAATGTACAACCTTCTTCAATCAATGAAAATATATCTTTGGATTACTTTGTTGAGGTTCAAGGTCAACCGAGACCAATTACGGTTGACTATTCGTATGTAGATCTTACATTTCTTCAACGTATGATGAATGAAAATACGACAATGCCTGAGGAAGAAGTGATAAATGATCCAATGGAAGAGGATTGTTACTTTGAAGGGAACGATGATATTGAAGTTGAGGGGGAGGAGCTCTAGAGTGATGAATGTTATGATGATGCTCCTATTATTGAATCGGATTCTTCAGAAGATGAAGCGGATCATGTATCGGAGGCAGAAACCACTGAGCCATCATTTTCAACGGCTGAACCCTCAACGATAAAGCCTGATCTAGTGTTTAAACCTAGAGTTGAGGTACCTGTTACTTGCCAATTTTACAAAGTCAGAACTGACTATACGGGTTTGATCAAAAGCTGGAAGTTCGATGAAAATAATTCAGTATTCATGATCAAAAGGAGTGATGGCATTCAGTACTTCAACTTGAAGTTTTATCGAATAAGTACTTTTCCAAAATGTGAACTTCAAAGATTATCTCAGATACCCTTGATCAACCGCGCTCGAGATTCACGAGCCGATTTCTTTCAAGTTATTATTCGTCGGGAAATCAACAGCAAGAAATACAATATGATTAAACCGACGCTGGGTATGAGATATAAGTCTAAAAAGAAGTTGGATCCGGTTACACGACAACCGATTGTAAGGATGATCTACCCACCAGCAAAATGCTTACAGAAGATACCTCTAGAGATCATTCCTTTGGATTTTTTGAACAGGTTGCTATATTGGGAATATGATGATATTACGGGAGAAGTTGTGATCGTTTTTATTCCTAATTCCGAACCGACTACGGATCCAGAGTCTTCAAAAGATGCAGATTTGGGAGCTGAAGAGAAAACAGCATGGGATGTTGTTCAGCCTAAGAAGAGGTCTGTGTGGGGTCTGAAGAGAAACAGATTTTGTGTATTTGACCCTTTGAGTTTGATCAATCTCTCTGAAAAGGATATGAAGAAACTACATCAGAACAAGATTCAGTTCAAAGCAAAGGATAGAACTGAAGTCATTAAGTTTCAGAAGATTGTTGATATCTGCGTAGCCAATGGGATACACGCTGGTGGTGTATTCCCAGCTGGATGGAAATAGTTTGAAGACTTGAAGATTTTTTGAAGACCAAGCTGCTGACAAGGGGGAGTTTGTTGGTACATTTAGTGTGTCAGTTAGTTGGTCTATCGAGTTGTAAGTGTCGTTTAATAATTGTAATAGAAAAGTCATTTCTGGGTTAGTGACACTTAGTTTGGTCTAGGTGACACTTAGGTAGTGTCGCATAAAGGCGGCCACATGCGTCACTTAGGAAGTGTCGCATGTCTGCCGGTTTTGGTTTAGTATAAATACAAACCTACGGGTTTCAGGCTAGGGTTGACGAAACCCTAGCACCATTTGTCAAAATTATAAGTCTGTAAACAAGCTACTAGGTTATTATTATCAATACAAAGTTGATCTTTATTCGTTTATTCGAATTCGGTTTGCAATTATATTTGTTTATTGTGATTTTGTGTTTCCGCCACTTAATCGATGTCATCAATCATTTAGATCCATAATAAGGGGCACTCACATATTGCTTCATCGTATTTATGAATCAAAATTCTCAAAACAGCAGGAGTACCTATTGGGTACCATATCTACCCACCGGGTAGAAAGGAAAACAACCAGCTACAACAAGGAACCAGCCGGGTACAAGTTTTAAATGTTTACCCGTCGTGTACATGTTTTACCAGTCGGGTAACCTTCAAAACATAACTACTCAATTTAACCAAAAATGAAAGCAGGATTCTGGTCAATTTAAAATCGCACCGCAATCAGATAGAATCGTGTCCCAAATACTAAGAATCGCGTCGCGTTTAACCAGTTTTCGCATTGCGATATTACCCTGGCCACGTCACGACCATACCTATTTCTGCATAGTACCCGACGGGTACTTTAACTACCCGCCCGGTAGTTCTTCCCGGCCAGCAATCTGCAGCTCTGTTCTAGCCCAAACCCGAATTTTATAACCTAAAATCACAAACCCAAGTTTTTAACATTTTCTAACACATCATTTAACCTCATATAACATCTAAGTATCATGTATCAACTCCAATTCAATCAAAATCATCATTTTAATATAACACCAAATTTAAACCTCACTTACAATTAAGGGGTAAGAACAAGATGATGATGATGATGATGATCTAAGGTTGCTGAATTTAAATCCGAATCATAAGCTTAATGTTTCTTCAATTTTGTGTTTAGTTTGTGAAAATTGACAAGAATGAGAAAGGAGTATTGAAGGAAGTTTAAAAGAAGCATAAGTCAGTCACACCAACCGACCCACTTTTAGTCGGTCTAATTTAACTCCCCTCTTAGACCTGTTGTCTGGAACCTAAAAACCATTTACGATTTAAACAATTTTATTTTACCGTCAATTGTATAAAACAATTAATAGTTTACTAGTCACAATAAGTCATTTGACTTTTTGACTAATTATTCACAATAAACTTAATAAATAACAAATTAATTTCCTAACATATGAAACATGTAATTTAAAGTCAGGAAAATTACCCAGTTAGCATTAGGGTCTTAGAGTGGGTGTTACACAAGAGCTCCCCGACGATACTTTAGTAGAGATTGAGAAACAATGGGCCAACGTTTGTTTATAGACTACTTTACCGAGAGCCCAACATTTCCGACGGATATCTTTCGACAACGTTATCGGATGAGTAAGTCATTATTTATCCATATATGTCAACGTATTTTATCATTTTCCCACGATCTGATAGCTGAATACTTTACACATTTTCATTAACGTCTTGACGTAACCAGTAGACACGGTTTTAACGTTTATCAAAGATGAACTTCCGTCGTACGCTAATTGGTGTATGATTGTGTCGTGGATGCATTTGATGAATACTTACATATGAGTTGAATAACTTTTGTAAATGTGTATTTCATCTATTCTCTACCGAGTATTTAAGAAAACCAACATTGCAATATGTGCAACGTTTACATGATCGTCATGCCGAATTACATGGTTTTCCGGGTATGCTTGGAAGCATCGATTGTATGCATTGGCCTTGGAAAAATTACCTAGTAGCATGGCAATGTCAATACACTAGAGGCGATCAAGGTCGTCCAATAATCATGCTCGAAGTGGTTGCCTTTTACGATTTGTGGATTTGCCACGGTTTCTTTGGTCCAGCGGGTTTGAGCAACGACATTAACGTCCTTAATCAATCGATTTTTCCTCCGATATACTACAATATAAAGCTCCCCAAGTAAATTTCACGATTGCCGGTACTTAATTCACCAAAGGCTATTGTTTAGGCGACGGGATTTATCCGGAGTGGTCGACTATTGTAAAGTCGTTTAAGCTTCCACTAACTCAACAAGAGATTCGCTTCAAGAGATATCAAGAATCTGCAAGAAAAGAAAAGATATGGAATGAGCATTCGGTGTGCTTCAAGGCCGTTGGCAAATAATCAAGGTTCCGGATAGACCATATAACACCAACAAAATAAGAAAAATTATGTATTGTTGTGTGATTCTACAAAACATGATAACTAGGGTTGTGCATTTTATAGGAAGAACCGAAAATACCCAAGGACCGAGGAGGAACCGGACCGTAACCGAAATACCCGAGGATATATGGTATGGTCCTTGGTCCATAGATTTTTAGATATTTAGGACTCGGTCCGAACCTGGACCAAACCCGAGAAAAATGGGAAATTGACCGAACTGAATATCTGTATACATTCATTAGATATAGCATATAACTTCATATAACTTCCTTATGTATCGTCAAAAAATAACTGCTCATCCAAATTCATTGTTACTTATGTGAGACTCATTTGGCTATTTAAATCATGTGTATATATGTTTATACATCTTCATGGTTTCATATTCTATTCCCTTATAAATTTTATATCTAAATTATATAATGGCCAACATAACCATCATCAAGGTGGTCTATCTATCCTGATACTCGATTATAAGAGGTCTCGGGTTCAAACCTCTATAACAGTCGATCTTGGAGTGGCTATTAAAAGCGTTAGAATGTTTATTTAACCATGGTGAACCTTTATACTTGGATTTGTTTATGCACTTACTCCAAAATATATAGCTCCTTTATTTAATAATTATTTTCCAAATTTCAACTTAGAGTGCCATTAATTTAGATTGTCTCACAACTGGAAAAATGAGATATGATCTTTCTGTAGGTTTTTACCCGTTGAACCGCATTCACAAATTACAATCATACACATGATATATGACTTTAGGAGTAGGCCCCAAAAGGGACTCAAATACATGAATCTAACAAATAGTTCCCATGTAAAATGGTGATTAAATATTTCCACGTCAGCGGTTACTAAACATCGGCCAGACACAAAATGAAAATGAAATCACGCATAACTAATCGGGTTGGTCTTTTGGACCAAACCGAGTCGGACCATTTTAAAACCGAACCAAACCGATGACATATGGTCCGGTCCTTGGTCCAAGAATCTTCTACAAATCGGGTTCAGAACCGAACCAAGAAAGTTTGGTCCGGTTCCGAACCATGCACACCCCTAATGATAATCGAGGACAAGAGACGAAATATGTGTCAATTAGAGGACTATCCAGCGGACCCGACAAATAGACCAAGACGCTCATGGCAAGAAAGAATTGCAACTTCGTTGGTAATGAATTACGCGATTGGGACGTTTATCATCAACTTCGCAATGCTCTAATCGAACATATTTCGCGAGTTGGGTCTATTTGAAAATAGCTAGAATATAGCATTTTTGGGAGATTTTCGGCGGAAGCCACTTATACCAAATATACCAAATTTTGCTAAATGGATACTTGTGTTATGATACAAGCGTCAGTTAAATAAAATAAATGATATTTTGTGCCCTCGCCTCTAAACAATTTTGTAACTTCCATCAAATTTCCGTACCCTATAATTAGTTTAATCGTGTTTTTTCTTCCAAAAATGTAATGTTTTTTTTAATGTATATTTGTGTAAATTAATTGTAATGTTTTTTTAAAAAAATTTAATTGTAATGTTTTTTTTAATTAAATGTGTTTTATTTTAATTATTGTGTTTTAATTATTTAATTAATTAGTCAGTCGGTCCCAGAAAAAATAAGTGACGGAGCATTAATGGCAAACATGGGGCAGATGTGACACATGTTTCTGTCAAACGGATGAGAGTGGTCAAACAATACAAGCTTCCACTACATGTGATGACATAGCGTGCAAATATCTAACTGCTAAAAAAATCGTTTAAAAAAGATTATTGATGGTTTGAAAATACAAAAAATACTAAAAACTTGTACGGAGACTCGTACTACACACAGTACACATCATCAATAAGTTAAGAATCATCCTGTAGACACGTCAAAATTTAGGGTCAAAATTATCACTTAAAGTCAAAATTTAGGGTCAGCCAGGTTCACTTCGAATCAAGCGCGATGCACAATAAGTGTTAATCAACTTAAACAAGCTATGCCTTTCAGTAGAATGACGTATAATGGCCGATTCATGATATTTATGCAACATCTTATTCTCAACCCTACCAAATCACAACATACAAAAATGTATTCCACCAACAAAACAAACACAAACAGATAAAAATTAAATTTCATTAAAACACTTGATGTTTTATTCGTCCAAAGTACAAACTCTAGTATCTATTTTTCCTATCAGCACAATGGTACAGATATAAAATCCACTTTTCGGATTTCCAGTTTCTCTTCCTTCACCATTCCCTCATTCTTCCTACCCTCTAAGATTCTTCTTTTGGTTAGAAAAAAACAATCACGAAAAAAGGGAATCGCTACATACCTAGGCAGAGGCAACGGACACTTGATATCTGCTTCAAGTTGAACCCCAACTTTAAAGAATTCTAAAATCAACACATGCTACAGCCCACTAATTGAACAAATCAAGACGCACCCAAGTCAGAATCGAGCACAATCTTATTCATTAATCTAATGGGTTTTGTTTGGTCATCAAAGTCAGCTGCACCTAAACCTGAAGGTTCACTAACCAACATTGTTCTTTGGTCACTTGTCACTTCCCCACCTTCCTCATTACTAACATCTAAGCTAATATATTCAGCAAATTTCCCTTGTTGACACAAGATATCCATATCATCATCTTTTGAATTACAATTTTCAGATATTGGCATTGTCTCTCCACTCCTAATAGAACCAAAATAGCGACCCCTAAGATTCTTCCGTGGTTGTTCCATTGAATGTTGTTGTTTCCTCTTCAACCCCATTTTTCGGTTTTTGGGATGATGAAGCTTGCATTTTGTACCTTGAGAACACGCGCCTGTTGCTTCAAATACTGGGCATGCATACGTATGCTTCTTTCGACACTGCAAGTTAGAGATATGATCCATTTTACACAATTAAACCTTAGTGGGTTGTGTGCATGTGATTCACTGTCTCAATAGACTATAGTTTCTACAATCTAGTAGAAATTTTCAGCAGCCATCAAATGAAACTATATATGTTCTTAAATCATATAAACCACATATGAATGTACAGATATAGTGTACTGGAGCGCATAGTATGATATTCGTCAGTTATTCTGGAATTCCTATTTACTTTTATGTTATTATTAAATTATTAATTATGGAGGATTGTGTGCTTATCTAATAACAAATCCATTCCTAAGTTCCATTTTCACAGCTTCCCTACTGTAACTTAAAAAAGAATATCAAATAGAAATGAAAATAAGTAAATTAAGAGATATCAATGACATCAGCTCCATGACTACCTCATTGCCATCTGCACAATAACCCTTGAGAAAACCTTCACATACAGAGGCAGCCGCGTTCACATTTACATGTCTATAAGGACAATGTTTGTTTGAGCACAATCCTGCACATAAGGAGGTTACACCTTTATCTTAGTGATATTATCCAGAGTAAAGAACAGTACAACTCAACTTACCCTCCAAAAAATAAGAACAATCTTGCATCCTTTCGGGGATGACCTGGAAGGGAAACATATCAAAAGCTAAGACTGTAGAATGAACAAATTGTCACAATATCATGTTATTGCAAATAAAACGGGTAATAGTACACCTTATGAGTTAGCTTGCAGTTGGGGTTTGAGCATGAACCATTCAAAAACTTGGTGCAGACAGCAACTTTAGACGAATCATGTATGTATGGGCATTTCCCGTCATCCTTGTTGCATTTACCAAACCTTGTAAAAAATTGACAATACTTTTTCTTTTTAGCCAGCCGTGATCTGGCTGTATGCAAGCTCCATCGAAGTTTCTCGTTAGCAAATATACGTGTTCGTCGTTTTGGATTTCTGACAAGCTGGTTACCATTTCCAATCCGCACATATCTGCCAATTAAAAAATCACATTTTATAATGTTTCAGATAATTATACCTACCCCATATCTAAGTGGACTGTTTTTACATCCAACTTAATAATTATTATCAGCTTAGAGAAAAATAAATCATGCACCAAACTCTACATACTCATCTTGGCCGATCTTTAATCTTTTTGGGACATAAGATTTCCTGATCTCTTCTTTTGACTTAACCGATGTTGATGGTTCCTCGTCTGCACAAGATACGTCTATTAGTGGTTTTCTTGAGTTTTTTCCGAGATACTATTTATTGTTCTCTAAGTCAGCTGTTGAATTCACTTTGTTTTACCATCAAGCTCATCCGATAACTATATAGGGTCCTTTATACAGTCTAATACATTACATTAGTTATGATTTAGACAAGACGGAAGCTGTTGCAAACTAACATATCTTTGAGGAAAATTTAAAATAAAAAAATAACTCACAAGACCATTGCAATCAGAAAAGATACATCAAGAATGCTAGTATCCAACAAATACGTAGAAATACTTATGTCGAAAAATTGCGATTTTGCAAAGACGGGATATAATGCAATACATTGAGACAAATATCATATACAAACAGTAAGATGTGATCATGCAAATAAGAATAAAAGTTTGCCCAAAATGTATAAATATTATAGCACTAAATTAATTCAAGGACAACATATGCATGGTGGTTCAGTTTAGTATCATTGCTACACATCCTGTGAAGTTTCAGATAATTTCTACTGGGGCATGAAGTTCACGATTATGGCCTTCCTAAGTTATAATAGGTTCCTATTGTTCATATGATACCTTAGCATCAAACAAAATAGAAAAAAGAGACAGGAACGTCTCAAGCAGTAGAGAGCGTCAATAATGTAAAAACAATCCCACGAGAATTAAGATTTGACATTTGTATAACAAACACATGCTGATCAGCATCTCTTCAGGAATGTAACGCATCACTATAGCAATTTGGACAAATAGATTCTTAGCTTGGTCTTTCATCTGCCTTGAGGTCGTGCATCAAACTTTCGTAAAGCACACATCAAACTATCGAATCACATATCACTTTCACACTAACTATCTCTGAGTAATTACGGTACAACTACGGCACATGATGAATAACCATTGACAATTGTGGAGTATATGAACATATATCTACAAGTACAAATTCTGTCTTATCAAGAGTTTACCAAAAACACATCTCCACAAAGTGACATATTGTCGCCTATAGAGTATATATTGTCCACCCCACCCTGACAAGATAAGAATTCTAACAACTAGAGTACTAGACAATCTTAATGTATCTACCATCAATGCTAAGTTTCTAAAGCTTCTCTATCACAGCTAGGGCACGTCAGCGCATAATAATATGCATCTATAACTTATAAAGGGATATATATGTCAGTATGTGTGTATATAAAAACATACATACATATATCTGAACATGTGAGTGTGCATGCATAAACAGGCAGCTTTGGCTTGAACATTGTGCTGTAATTCAATAGCTAAAAATGAGTTAAGAGCTTTCATCTAAATTTGATGGCCTGTTCTTGCTAATTAAGGGCAGTTTTGCTTTCCTTCCGTTGAAAATAACACTGCCTGATAATCTGCATATGATTTTGAATTCCCACTTCAACCTCTCTAAAGTACATCTAAAGGAAGCATGTAAAAAGCCGTTTTTTGCACTGAGACCTATAGTATTTTTAGGAGAGAGAAACGAAAGGCAACAGTGTTTGAGTATTGTGGGGTATAGTTGTCAGTTGACTTAAAATATATGTGCACAAAGTAAATTCGCCTTTGTAAAAATCAGGGCCCTATATATAGAACACTGCCTGAAAGAAATTCTCTCAATAGCTTAGCCCTCCTTTTCTTAGGATACAGCATGTGAAACACCAATTGCTGCTCAAACTGCATCTGGAAATGCCATTGATACAGTGATGAAGCAAGATCTTAAATGAGAAAAATAAAACTGTAGCAGTAGCCTAATCATTTTTTTTGTATAGTTCAACTTTATATTGCGGAGGACAGTGCTTAGTAACCTTATAAATTTTTAAGGGAACAGGATATCAGCATAAATATGATACTAGAGAATAACCAAGAAAATCTACAAGATAATAACCAGGACTGAACCACCTGAAATTCTTTGAAGTGTTCTCCTTGAAGGGTCCATTTTGTATCTGACCAAGCCTATACGATATATTCTATCTCCTGCAAATCAACAGAATGTCAACATTTATTAGTCATTAATACAAAAACAGACTATAGCTATATACATCAAAAGCCAAAATTGAAGTGAAAGAACCAAAAGCCAAAAACGTCTACTTCACAAAATTTAAAAAAAAAGAACTCAAACATCCATCTGCTACACCAGGATTGTAGTCTGGCCTACCAGGGTGCTGCATTTTTTTATGAATTGACTTACTCGACATATTATTCCTACTCTTTATTTCAGAAGTGTCATGCTGCTCTCTCTTTTTCTTCTCAGCTGCTGCAACTGCAAGTGTAGCTTCCTAAAATAAAAGGACATAATCACAGTTATCTAAGTTACTATGATCAGCAAACTGTGTTTAGTATATAGGTAGCTTTTACATCCGTACAAACCTCGTTAGCTCTTTTTGAATTCCTCTCTAAGGATTTTGACCACTTTAAACTGGAACCACCAACACTTAATAGCTTAGACATACGAAGAGAAAACCCATGTTTTGACCTTGTGTAAATCATATCTCGCTTTCTCGAGAGCAGCAACTTGCGACTGGAAGAACAATATAACAATTATCTGTATTGCCAATTCAGAAGACACGTAATGCAAAAAGAATGTCATGGATATTTTTATATACCTGATGGAAGTTGACGGGCTATTACTGGGTATAGAAGCTGAGATACTCATCGCATTGCCCCAGTTTCGTGATCTTTTCCAAGGGAATAGATGGGGCCTCAGTTTCTGATGTAACGGGACACCATCTTTTCCTGATGACTGAGAATTAAGTGTCCAGACTGAAGGGAATTTCAAACGTTTATACTTCTTAGATATACCGAACTGTCGCTTAATATTGATCTTTGAAGCCTTGGGCACATCTGTGTTTGCTGAGTCAGCTCCCACAGATGTCCTGATAAGTTGATTTTTCTTCCTCTTATAGTAGCCATCTGATGATAATGCTTGTGTCTTATCCATGTCCTGAACGGATTGGTCTCTACTAGATGCCGCAACTATCTGGTTGGATTTCCGCTTCACATATTTTATCTTTTTTCCAGTGACTCTTTCATCTAGGGCCTTCTGGGTTTCAACATTGCTGGACGTACCATTTTGATCTTCCAGTGGCGAAGATGGTAAATCCTTGGGGTACACTGGACAATCGGGTGATTTGGTGCTGCTGGATAGTGGTGGTGTTTTGGGTCTTACGACAGGGGCAGTGGACCCACCTGTTCTTGGATTAGTCCTACTTGCACAATTTTTTGTTTCAATTGGGCCCACATCATTTGATTGAGAGACAGAGGACCTTAAAGCAGGAGAAACAATAAAAGTGGCAGTCACGGGAGCAGCTTTCCTTACAAGAGAATTACCACTACGAATGTACGAGTTCTGACCCGCAACAACTGGCTTGGGTGGCTGAGGAACAGCTCTGCTAGTAGAGCGATGCCAGGTTCGGGGCTTTGCAATGTTTTTTGCAGGGTTATTGATCCTTGAACCTGTGAAGACTGGAGTCGAACGACCTGCAAAAGCTCTCGGTAATGCAGACACAGGACTTGGATTTTTCATTGATATATTTGGTCCCTGCATTTTTGTATTGGAGTCCAGAGTCCTAAAACTGCTACCCTGAGATGCAGATGACACCTTTTTGGTGTTAGCTAAAAGACAAGTTACATCCAAAAGACTGGCTTGTATACTCGGTCTAGAATCCTCTAAAGATGACTCTGGACCATTTAACACAGGACCATCTTTCGATACAGACTGGTCACAAGTATTGCCAACATTATTAGGCATACCCAAACTAGTTACTGTGTTATCTGTTGAATTGCTAGTCAACATTTCTGAGCCTGAAAAACTGGAAACCTTCTGGGAAGTGGCAACACTGGCTAGCAAATCAGACATAGACTCCACCGATTTATCATTCAGATCAGTAACAAATGCACCAGTATCATTCAGAGATTTAGAAAGAATACTTGATAATGATGGTAAACTATCCTTCTGAAGCATGTGGGTTTCATCAGTACTAGACTCCCTATGATCAGTTCCTAGTGTCTGAACTGATGTAGACATCAACTCTTCAGTATCAGCAACATCATCTTTAACAAAAGAACCCACCGATGGTGCATTATCTTCAGCAAGGATAACTGTGTTTGAAGATTCTTTGGGGCCATCTTCAGGATATTTACTTAACCCATCATAACCTGTTTGTTTGCTAGTATCCTCAAGCATTTGGCTATTTTTTTCCTTTCTTATTAAATCATCAAGAAAAACTTGACCATCACTGTTCTCAGGTGATACGATAATAATCTCGTCAGAACAAGAATCTACAGAATTCATATTAGCAGTAGTTTTTCTTTCTTGCAGTTCAAATCCATTGAACAAACTGTCAGATATATTGGCTGCATCCAAACCGGCATATGATTCAGTGGGGCATTTCTGAATTTCAATTTGATCCTGCTCTGATAAATCAGAAATATCAGCGCCACATATTGACAGCTTAACATCGGCACATATCTTTTCAGTATCATTCTCTTGATTCAGTGAAATTTCATTCTCACTAGGCTGCTGGTTAAAATCATCAACCAAATCATCATCAATAATAGATACCTTCTGTGCAGTTAGATTCTTGTTTTCAGGGGAGCCATTACCATATCTGTTGATACGATCAAGACTAGGCTTCTCAGCTTCTGAAGCATCTTTTTCTGGAACCATAGCCTTTGGAGATTCATCCACTTTACTGGAATCGAATTCTTCTACAGGAGTAGGTGCAACTGAGCTCTTCTTAACCGTCTCAACCTTACCGGATTTGTCATCTCTCCCTGCCAGCTGAAAACTAGATGCAAGAGAATCAAACATCATAAGTTTTCTTTTCTTCTTGAGCCTAAATGACAAGCGTCCATTGCCACCACCACCCTCATCTAAAACTGGGACTGATGGAGAACGTTCCACGCCATCATTAACACAACTTTTATCCCTTACCTGTTTTGTAGCCTTTTCAGAACTAGATGGAGTATCTAACGCATGAGAAGAGCTTCCAGAAAAGTCACCGAATTTTGATAATGGTGAATCAAACTCGGTGACTCTCTTAATCTTTTTATTCCTAATTTGTGTTTTCTTACTATCAAACATTGGACTAGAAGGCGTTACAACAGCCTTGGCTACTAAGGTATTGGATTTAAAAGACACATCAAGATCTACAGGGCTATGCTCTCTGTCTCCCTCTACCCTTTTATCGGTATATAGACTAGAATCTCTATTTCTATCTATATCTTTACCCTTAACATTACTATTGTTTGGTTCAACAGAGTTAGTTTTAGCAAAATGTTGGTCATGGTTTCTATTCCTAGAGGTCTTATTTGGTTTTCCTATCCTAAGTAAAACACTCTTTTTTTGTACTTGCTTAAACTCTTCTCTACCATCCCTGACCCTATTGGACTCAAAGCTATTATTTTTCCCCTTCATCACCCATGTGGGATCTTCTTCACCATGACTATCCCAAATCCTATCGTTTTCGGACGTATAAATGTAATGAGGCTCATACTTATCCACAAAATCCTGAGCAGGCGAATAACGATCCTGCGAAACAATATTACTAATATCTCTACCAGCAATATATCTATCATTTATACTAATAGCATCTCTATCTCTAAACCTCATATTTGGAATTACATGTGCTGAACCATTAGGTTTAAAGTAACTCTCGGATTGGGAATTCAAGTGGCGCTCGGGTAAAATCATATCCGATCTGTAATCAAACCGATGAAGCTGATTAGAAACCCTAGGTTGGGGATCTGAAGAGCGGTTATGATTAACAAACGAGGGGTTTTGTGCGTCAAGAAACGTGAAGTGTGATTGATAAGCGTTGTAAGACGGTGGTGGTGGTGGTGGAGGGACGGAAAGCGGCGGTGGTGGAGGGAGGGAGGGGTATAGTGGTGGCGGAGGAGGGAGGTGAACTAGGTGGTGAGGGTAGAGATTGGGGCGGTCATCGGAGAAATTATTGGGACGAGGCGGTGGAGGGACGTACCTATTGCTGTGGTGATGATGGTGGTTGAACGACGGGAATTCCATCGGAGATTTGACGAAGGCGATTTGCAGCGTTTGACTTTTTTTTATGGTGGTTGTGTGTGATTTGGATTTCAGACTTGCGGTTTTCGGAACGGCTGGCTATCAAAGAGAGGTCAAAACTTTTGTTAATAAGTAACCGAGGCTTATTGCTTATAAGCAAATAAGCTAGAAAAATGAAGCTTATCTAAACACATAAACATGAGCTTATTGTATTGTAATAAGTAAATAAGTTAATAAACAAAAAAATTAAGTCCATCCAAACACCCAGTATAAGTGTTTGGATAAGCTCATTTAGGGGTGTTTGGATTAGCTTATTTTACCTGCTTAACTGCTTATTGCTTATATTTAAAGCAGACAAGCAGAAATAAACACCCTTAAGAAAACTGTTTATCTGCTTATTTCTTAAGGAATAAACACTTAAAAATAAGCACGAGGACACATACTTATTTTTTAAGCAAAAAAGCACTTACAAATAAGCTAATCCAAACACCCCCTATGAAACTTATTTGCTTATTTTTTATTCTTTGTGAGGAGAATCAAAATAAGCAAAGGAAATAAGCTCCCTAAACACCCTCTAAATATTCCTTCTTCCAACAAAAACAATTTGTATTTGTATTACCGAGTATAATGTTTTTATTTTACTTATTGAGTAACGTTTTCTGAGGATGAAGGAACCAATACGAATACGTCACGTGTTACTAAATTCATTTTCCCCTATATTTTTTAATATTAAATATCTCCAAAATGGTAATAAGTTAAAAAATCTCAAAAATTGCACCATATAAATCAATGTTTTATTCTCTTTGATTAGAGATGTGACAAGTTATACTTTTGACGATTTTTTTTCCATTTTCGGTAAATTTTACAAAGACATTTTATTTAAAGCATTTATAAATTTAAACAAAAATAAATAAATAAACTCAAGGAGTTTATTTATTCATTGAATTTTAACATACCAAGCTCGCTGATAAGAAAATTAAATCTTTTCTCATCCAAAGGTTTTGTAAACAAATCAGCGAGTTGGTAATCAGTTGGAATGAAATGAAGTTCAATTTCACCTTTCATCACATGGTCCCTGATGAAATGATATCGTACATCAATATGCTTTGTTCTTGAGTGCATCACTGGATTATTAGCAATAGCTATGGCACTTTGACTATCACAATAGATTGGTATTTCTTTGAAGTCAAATCCATAGTCAGCGAGCTGATTTCTCATCCAGAGAATTTGAGTTGTACAAGCACTAGCAGCGACATATTCAGCTTCAGCGGTTGAAGTTGAAACTGAATTTTGTTTCTTGCTAGACCAGTTTACAAGCTTTTCTCCAAGAAATTGACAGCTTCTAGAAGTGCTCTTTCTATCCAGCTTGCATCCAGCGTGATCAGAATCAGAATATCCTTTCAGCAAGAAATCTGAACCAGAAGGGTACCAGAGACCAAGATTTGGTGTACCCTTCAGATATCTGAATATTCTTTTGACAGCGAGCAAATGTGATTCCTTTGGATCAGCTTGATACCTAGCACAAAGACATGTAACAAAGACATGTCTGGTCTACTTGCAGTTAAGTATAGCAGTAACCCGATCATTCCTCTGTAAGCAGTAATGTTTACAGATTTACCATCAGAGTCAGCATGTAATTTTACTGCAGGTGATATGGGTGTAGCAAGGGATGAGTAGTTAGTGAACTCAAATTTCTTTAATAAATCTTTAACATATTTTTCTTGATTTATAAAGATTCCAGTCTTGGTTTGTTTTATTTGCAGACCAAGGAAAAATGTTAATTCACCCATCATGCTCATCTCATAACTTTTGATCATGAGATCAGAGAATTCCTTGCACATGTCACTGTTAGTAGACCCAAAAATGATATCATCAACATAAATTTGGACTAATATGACATCTCTCTTATCTCTTTTAATAAATAATGTGCTGTCAATCTTACCTCTGACATAGCCACATTTTATTAAATAGACAGAGAGAGTATCATACTAGGCTCTGGGAGCCTATTTTAGTCCATAAAGGGTTTTTCAAGTTTGTAAACATAACCAGGATGTTTTGCATCAATGAATCCAGGTGGTTGCTTGACATACACTTCTTCCTGCAGCTTGCCATTCAGAAAGGCACTTTTCACATCCATTTGATATACTTTAAACATCTTATGAGCTACATAGGCTAGAAACAGCCTGATTAAAACACTCCTCATTCAGTATGGTAATATTAAATTATTTATCTCGGAAGCGTTAGTTAAAACAAACTATATTATTAAACATTTCATAAAATGTACACAACCTATTTGAAACATCTGATACACACTAAACTAAAGATATTAAATCACAACCCAAGTATTATACAAAATGGGTGTTATAGAATTTCAACAAGGTTTATAATAAAACCATATCAGAGTTAGCACAACGTCAAAACATTCCTTGTATTAAAGCATCCTTTCCTGACACCCACATACTTAGCAAAACCTGCAAGAAGTAGGATGAGGGATTACCACATAGCTAAGTGAATGAACTTGTCACACACAATTCAATTTAGCATAACTATGAGCTTACATCAAATAACCGTAAACACACATATTTCAATGAGGATCGGTGGCTCTTGGGATATCATAATACCCGGGGATTCCCCAAGAACACTTACCATACATATCCGTATGGCCATAACGGACGAGACCGATAGCTAGTGGTTATTATAATCAAACACAGGTTCTATACACAACGAATAAATCAAGACCCTGTGTAATTCATACAATAAACAAATAGTCCAACTAACACGTTGACCTCAAAAACACGGATACACCAAGGTTCACATATCACGTTGATTAATTCAGTAATTAAGACTAAACAGTCTAATAAACACATCTACGTTTACTTGTTGCAACCAAACAGTCACAACTAAATCAAACGGTGAGTTTCAAATCCACTCACCAATACCTTTGTCTTCACCAATTCAGAATCTCGATATCACTTAGTCTTTGGAGAATCTGAGAATCAACAATCAAATATAAGTTAGTAACACATTTAGCAACCCTTAACTTATATTCGAATACTGCTCAGAATATTAACACTATTTACACAACACATAATAACTCATAACACTAGTGTGACACCCGACGATTTAGGGTTACTGTTAAACCTACTTGATACCCTAATTACATGTTTTTAGTTTAGTATTAGGCTAAATACTTGTAATTACTTGTAACTATTTGTATATTTATGTGAATATTCGCTCCCATAATTGTTTTATATTACGCTTACGTAATTAGTTGAAATTACGCGAAACAACCGGACGGAGTCCGAGAAACTATATGACGTTGGTGAAGATCTTTCTATAAATAACTTAAATATATTTTTAGAAGTTATTTATCATTATTTATCATTTTGTTAAAACAATACACGAAAAACCTAGACGTTTCGATTAAAACGTCTCAAACGCAACGATAACACGCGAACTTTATTCGGCAGCCAAATAAACGTCAATAATTAATTTGACAACTCAAATTAAGTATTTTAAATAATACTTCAATAAAAATTTATCCAAATTATATCGTTAATTTAAACAACTCAAAATAACATTAGGCGATTTAACGTTTAAACCCGAATAACGAACAAACAACCACAGTATGCGAATACAGTGTAAATTTTAAATTAAAACATTTCAGCCCTTGAAGGGGGGCCCCCCTAAAATCTGCCATCCCACCACCACCCTCACTCTCCAATCACCTTCAAACCTCCTTTTCTTTTCTTACACAACCACTCACATTCCATGCAATCTTCATTTCTCATTTGCACACACACTTCCCACACCTCTCTCTACTCCAAATTCTCTCTCAAAAACTGATGGAAAATCAGTTTTAAAACCACCACAAGAACACCTCTATCTTGAAGATAAATCAAAAACAAAAGAAGAAGCAAAACACAAGATCAACACCATCATCATCCTCTCTTCTTCATCTCTATCATTTCTTTGTAAGATTCACCAAAACCCTCACTTATTTTGATTGTATGTTACTGATTTAGATGTTATAAAGCTCATCCAACAAGATTATGTCCAAAATAATTGTTAAAATACATTTTTATAATTTATTCATGAAAGATACATAATCTGTCTATAAAAACTCAGTTTAGTAAAAACGTCATATCTTGAGTTCTATGAGGAGTTAGACGATGTATTTTTTTTTTAAATTTGCGTATTGAAAAGATATACAACTTTCATGTTTTACGTTTTTACCAGATCCGTACACGTTTTTCTCTATAATCTGATTTGTGGGACTGATCTGCATGAAATCAGAATCTGAGATAAGAACTTTTGTGCATTTTATTTACCCACTTAGATGACCCTTGTAAAGGTTATAAAAATTATTTTAGACACTAGAAACATAGAGGATTAATGGATAATTCTTGTGAGAACTGATTTTGACCAGAAAGTGTAGAAAATAATTGGTGAAAGAAACCGACAAAACCGAAACAACCCTCTTTTTGGACTGATTTTGTACCAAGTGTAAAAACGACACTTCGGACCGACTAAAAAGTGTACCAACAGTTTTCTAAGGCTTAATAAACTATTTTAAGACTTGGGTAAAAATTTCGGGTCAAACCGAGAAGGTTTGACCAAGTCAACAAAAACAGGGCTCGATTTCTAAAAACCGACAAACTTACTATTTTTGGAAAGTGGTAACAAAAATGGGCTTGGGGTGACTAAATAAATGAATTTGACAACTTTGACTCAGTTTGACCAACTTTGACCAGTTTGACCAGCTTTGACCAGTTTGACCAACTTTGACCAGTTTGACCAGCTTTGACCCAGTTTGACCAACTTTGACTCAGTTTGACCAACTTTGACCAGTTTGACCAGCTTTGACCAGTTTGACCAACTTTGACCAGTTTGACCAGTTTGACCAGCTTTGACCCAGTTTGACCAACTTTGACTAGTTTGACCAGGTTTGACCAATTTTGACCGGGTTGACCAGGTTTGACCAGTTTGACTAGGTTTGACCGGGTTGACCAGGTTTGACCGGGTTGACCAGGTTTGACCAGTTTTACCAGTTTGACCAACTTTGACCTACAGTTTAAGACTACAAACCAAAATAATCTGTTTGCAACACACGATGTGTACTAATGAATAGTATACAACAAAACAAACTTGATAATGATGTCTAGATGAATTATTATTACAAACTTTCACCAACGGGTCGTACGCGTCTTTGATAAACGAACTTGAACAACTTATTTGGACATAACTAGTTGAATGAGCTAGCTATAGGTGGACATTAACCATCCACTTACATAGATGATCTTTCAAGACATCTACTCATACAACCTTATACGTTTAGGACGTTAGAAGGTTGCACATTGGATCGCACTTAACTTGCTATTTGACACTGCTTGCTTACTATTTGCTAGAACTCAGGTGAGTTTCATAGCCCCACTTTTTACTACTTTTTACTTTGGGGTGAGAATACATGCTCTGTTTTATAAACTGTTTTACATATGAACGCAAGTAACGAAAACTCTTATACTGATTGCATGAGTAACTAAACCGAACTACGATGGCCCCTAACAAATATCATAGTACGTTAATACTATGCGCGAACATTATGGATAGATCTATCGGGACCTGACAATCCGCCATCCGGGTTAGTCGCTCTAACCACTATACGGATGCATAATATTTCGTCCAGCCGAGTGTACTGGTTACACACTCACTGGGGGTAAACAACTACGGTTAAGCTTCGGACTATGAGCTCATGGTAATAGTATACTATGATTTACTTTGGCATTCGTGCTACTTTGATAACTATGAAATCTTATGGTTCATACTATAATTTTAACTGCGTAAACCTATGAACTCACCAACTTTATGTTGACCCTTTTAGTATGTATTCTCAGGTTTACAGACGCAGTAGGACTACCTACAGGAAACAAGACAGTAGGATGCTTTTGGGAAGCATAGCTCGAGTCGCATATTTTCAAACAAGAGATTTAATTGCATTCCTATATTTTATAGTTATAACTATGTAAATCTGCTTATATCATGCGAACTCCAGATGCTTTTGTAAACATTTAACTTATGGTAATGTAACTATTTTTCAAACGTCTCATGTAGAGGTCGTTTGCTTCAATCTTTGTGTTGTGATATTTAATTTGGTCGGCGCCCCCGTGACACCTCCCACTTCCGCTGCCACGTGTTTTGGGGGTGCGACAACTAGGAAGTTAATATAATCGACATCACCATCACAAGTTCCTAATCACATATTATTACTTATAACATAGCTATTATTATGTACCAACATTGGTTTATAATTGCTACAATATATATTAAACATAGCTGATTTGATTATGTTTTTAACCCATACCCGATCGGCTCAATGTTCATAGCCGATCGGCTAATCCTAACATACCCGATCGGCACACCCATGAACCGATCGGCTAACATGTTAATTTCCGACGCTTTTGTTTCAACGCAATGTTCTGTAATGGTTTTGTTCTAAAATACACGATCGGCTAATTTTAGCTGTTCGGCTAACCAATCACACCCGATCGGCTCAACCTTTATAGCTGATCGGCTCAACCTTTATAGCCGATCGACTATAGTTTAAAACCCAGAAACCATCATCTGCACCTGCACAAACTCAGTTCCGATTTCCACTAAAAATCACACAAGTTCAGACACATCATCGAGTTTATGCAGGATTCTACTATCACTAACATTTACCAACTATGTATAATAGTTTTCAAACATCAATTCTATGCCAAAATCATACCAGACCTAATTTTCAATGTAACCCAATTTCATGAATATGTTGTATATATATACAAACTAAAAACTTACTTACAATCTAATGAATACCAAAATGAAGATGATGATGATGACAATGAGAAGCAACTCTTGAATTCAGGATTACACAAAGGTTGGGGTTTATCAAATTTGGCTTTAAATTTCTTCAAGGTCTTTATTAGTTTAGGTGAAATGAAGAAAAAGGGTTTGAAAGGAGTAGGTCGACTCCTTATAAACCGACCCCAAATTATTTGGGTATTTTATACCCGCCTTAATTCTATTGTCTGGAACCTAGAAATCTTTCATGATAATTATTACTTTATAACACCGTCAATTATAATAATTTAAAACAAGTAATATTTCACAATTAACAATAAGTCCTGGGACTTATTTATCTAAGTTTCACAAATAAATAATAATATCAAGTAATTCCTAAAACAATTAAATAATAAATTTTAAATAAAGAATTACCAGACTAGTAAGGAGGATGTTACAAATCTTCCCTCCATAAGGAGATTTCGTCCCCGAAATCTCATTATGATCAAACAATCCAGGAAATCTAGATTTCATAGACTCCTCAGTTTCCCAGGTTAAGTTGGAACCTAAACTGCGTTTCCATTTCACTAACACCATAGGAATTTGTTTCTTCCTAAGTTTAGTCACTTTTCGGTCAACAGGTTCCTCAACTAATTTCTGATTTTGGTCAACCTTCAATTCTTGTAACGGAAATATCTGAGACTGATCTTCAATGTTGCACTTTCTCAATTAACACACGTTAAACGTGTCATGAATACCAGCAAGTTCTAGAGGAAGATCCAATGTAACCGATTGAACATTGACCACTTGGCGGATTTTAAAAGGACCAATGTATCTCGGTGCCAACTTTCCCCGTTTCCCAAACCGAATAACACCCTTCCATGGAGAAACTTTAAGATAAACAAGTTCACCTTCAGAAAATGATACTGTTCGTCTACGTGGATCTGCATATTGCTTTTGTCTATCACGTGCAGCTTTCAACTTTTCTCAGGTGATCGCCATTGTGAAACCCGATCAAAAATGACCCAAAATTTGGTAAAAATTTAAACTTTTATTTCAAGTATTATATACTCAAACTACTGGAGTGTACAAGTATTATATATATAAATATATATAATAACGTTAAACGTCGTGAATATGCGAATCTGACATAACGCAGAAATTTAAAACGGACGTTGGTGAAAAATATTTTTAAATAATGTATTATTGTTAAGAATAATAAGTATTTACTCTGTTAATAATTTTTACACCTTTTGTATACTGAAAACTATCCGTCAAACCAAAGTGAAACAAAGATATAATTTTATATCTCACTAAAAGTACTTTTATAAAATACTTAGATTGAAAACTTATACGATTATATTTTTAGAAATTAATCATTTAAAAACATTTTACTACTTTACGATCGGGTAAACAAACACGGGTATAAAATACCAACTAACTCCAATGATTGGAGGCCGGTTATATACAACCACAACAACAACAGTGCAATCATCAGTGCAATCATCATCATCATCATCATCATCATCATCATCATCATATTCATCTTCTTCTTCGTGATCATCATCATTGAGTTCATCGTCTCCACCCTCACGGCTCCAAATTTTAGTTTGTAAGGAAACTCTACATTTCTTTTTACGCTCATTTTTACGTTAATATACATATTATAACTCGGGTATAGCTTGGTGTGAAAGATTGAAACTATAAACTAGACATCGAACAGGGTACGGAGCAAGATCTGTGAACGAAATGGGAGCCGATCGGCTAGATCACTTCAGCCGAAAGGCTAAGTGATCATAGCCGAACGGCTAGATGAACTTAGCCGAACGGCTAAGTGACTCTAGCCGAATGGCTAGGCTTGTGTACTCGTGTTGCCTTTTGACCAAACCCTCTGACTTCGCGATATAAATGGTACAAAGATATTAACGACTACATCAGTTAAAACTATTGTTAAAGTTATAGTTGATATAAAGTATACGACACGAAATTGGTTCTAAAAATGTACCAGACCACAAGACATTATTTTATACGAGTTTTTACCCAAAATATAACGAACCAAATGGACACTAAAATATTTTGAAAATGATAACGATTAGCGGACTACTATTTTATGTATATGACGACGATAAAATTTTATATACATATACATATATATATATATATATATATATACACACACACAACAAAGGATACGACTCGAGAATTACCAATTAACTAAACAACAAACTAAGAATGATTTTGTTAATCACTTACTTATACATATAACCTTGCGTGTTTAGGACACTAGGAGATTTCGAAGTTGTCCATTCTACGTAGGATAATTTAATTGCTCGGTGACTCAGGTGAGTCTCACGGCCCCATTTTACTGTTTTTACTATTTTGGGGGAGATGCATTACTTGTTTACTGAAATTACTTGTTTACTGAAATATGTGTACAAACTTATTGTCTTACCGTCTTACTTACTCATTACTGTCTTACCGATTTACCTATTTTACTGCTTTACCGACTTATCTACTTATTGTCTTACCAACCTATAAACTTACCGATTTACTATTTTACAAACTTACTGCCTTACTATTCTACAAAAGCAGCGACTTTACTTTCTACTTTACAAATTTTCTACTGTATGTACTTATCATTTCACCGACTATTAAACTTACTGTTTTACTGACACATAAACTTACTGTCTTATCAACTTATAAACGTACTGTTTACCGACTTGAAAACTTATTATTTACTGACTTATAAACTTACTATTTTACTGACTTTACTTTCAACTTTACAGACTTTCTACTTTACAAACTTATTACACTACTGACTTAATACCTTACAGACTTATACTTTCAGACCGTAGAAATATACTACTTTCCAGCCTTTACAGACTTATGGACTTACCCTCTTACCGACTTACCTACTTTACTTTCTTCCCGACCTACAGACTTATAGACTTACTAAATTGCATGAGTTACGAATAATCCAATGAAGTCCTCTGAATCATAGTTGTTAGTTATGGGATAAGCGCGAGTTTTAGTATATGGATCCATATGGGACTGACAATTCCCGCCTGGGTTAGTACGCACTACCATGAACCGTTCTCGTATAAACGGGCATTTTCTACTCGTTTCGTATGAGTGTTTTTGGATTAGCACTCACGGGGGAAAATTACAGACTTGTTAAGATTTGACTATTATGGTTCATTGCAAGATACACCGACCTTACTACAATTATGAATTACTTACCTACTGATGTACACGTTGTGATATCATTACTACTGACTGATTATACTCGTACAATAAATTACTTATTGTTTTGTGTACAAATTTCTACTTATGACTTAAAACCTTGTACTACTTTTGTAATGTAATGTATTTTCAAAAACGTCTCATTTAGAGTCGTTTGCTTAATCTTCGTGCTTGATATTTGATTAGTCACGCCCAAAAACAATCGCTTCCGCAAAGCATGAAATTGGGGGTATGATAGATTGGTATCAGAGCCTAAGGTTATAGTGAACTAGGTTGCATTTAGTGGACCTAGACTATGACTGTTAGGCAGTATTCTTTATTAAGTATAACTGGTTCAGGGATTTCATCATATGAGTTTAATTTAACATAGCCTGATCAACTATGTATAATTAAAGGAAGATGATGTAAGATCTGAAAGTAGTTATGTTGAACAGGAATGCACTAGTTGACTTTGATCACGAGAGAACCAGGACTCATATATGTTTTGTGCTAGACATAACTAGGTGGATAATATGTATATATGGGTTATACCCATATGGTTAGGCCCATTAATATTCTCAGATACTTGGTAACACACTCATTGTTCGGATACACCTTAGAACTCGCCAACGGTAAGTTAATCGAGTCAAGAAAATAGTACCGGGATGTGCCCTGGTTTTGAGGGTCATCTCATCGAAATAGGCTTACCCTGGTAGAGTTAAGAACTTTGACATTCTATTCGGTACGGACTGATTAACAATCAAGATCAACATACACTTAAGTATTAAAATCCTTTCTTATCTCCTTATCATGTTTTGTATAACTATCAATATCTATTCGGATGTAATATCCCCTTCACTTTTGTAAACCTCAATCCTCGTAGTCATTTGAACTCGCAAGTTAAATGATTACAACCACTATTATTCTACACTAATGATTGTCACTTGTGTTGTGATATATTACCGTTATATATACAACTACGATGATCATATTCTTATACGAAACTCATATATTCTCTATCTTCATTTAGGAACATGCCTCCACGACGCCAAATGTACACTCAAGCTCAGGTTAATCAACTAGTTACGGATGCACTAATTGCTGAGCGACGACGATCTGAAAGTGCTGAGATACCACCAAGTACCACAGTGGTAAAACCTTGCACCTACAAGGATTTCCTTAGCTGCAAGCCTCTGAACTTCAACGGCACTGAAGGTGCTATTGGGTTGTTGCGCTGGCTAGAAAAGACAGAGTCAGTCTTTTACATCTGCAACTGCCCTGAGGACTGTAAGGTCAAGTTCTCCACCTACACTTTTATGGATGATGCTCTGACATGGTGGAACACTTATGCTGACTCTGTGGGCCAAGACATTGCTTTGAAAACTCCTTGGGATGAGCTGAAGAAAATGCTCAAGGATGAGTATTGTCCTAGGGATGAGATCCAACAACTCGAGGCTGAATTATGGAATCTTACCACTTAAGGGAATGACATTGCTGGCTACTCTTCTCAGTTCAATTAATTAGCACACTTGTTTCCCTCTATGGTCGATAAGGAATCTAAGCGTATTGAGCGCTATCTCTGGGGACTTCCCCCAAAAATTCAGGGGATGGTTACTTCATCAAATTCTCCCACATTTCATGGTACAATACGTATGGCACAAATGGTTCGTCAAGGAACCGTTGTTGACAAAAACGCTGGTAACAACTCTGGAGATAACAAAAGGAAAGCTAATGGAAACCCTGGCAACCAGACCCGAGCCAACAAAAAGCCTGCAACTGCTAAGGTTAACACTTCTGAATCTGATGACAAGATAGGGTATACAGGAAGCAAGCCCTATGCTCTAAATGCAGCCTCCATCGTGATGGGACATGCCCATGCATCAAATGCAAGCGGTTCGGGCATGTAGCCAAGGATTGCAAAACAGTCATGACCAGTACTAACACCACAGCGCCAAAAACCTGCTATGAATGAAATGGTACTAGATACTTCAGGAGGGACTGCCCAAAGCAGAAGGACAAAAACAACAACACCGCTAAGGGCAGGTTCTATGTGCTTGGCGCTGAAGGTAACTACCCAGAAAAAGATACGTTCATTTGCAGACATCCTAACTATTCCTATGCTACTTGATTTATTGACATTTACCTCCTACTTGGTACTTTATTCCGTACCTTAGATCCTATATGTGAGATAGGATTAGGAAGATGACAACTTAGTTTCTACACGATACTGATATGAGCATAGTTCACACTACGACACTGCATACTATCACTTACTATAGGAACTCTGTAGGAATTACAGTTACTCTAGGCTACTAGTACACATTGTAACTACACTATGATTACCGACCGACTGACCTTGTCACGTAGACATAATGGTCAACATACCTCGAAACTTACCTTTCAAATTCTTTTAGTCACCGATAGGGCACTAGTCCAACAAGGGGAGGAAGACAACGCTAGACAAGTGTTGTGTCACTTCCACACTTTCTTAAGAGATGCACAGACCATTATTTCGACATACAGATAATTACTACGAATAAATTTCGGGAAGAAATTCTCCTAACAAGGGGAGAATGTGACACCCGGTCAAAAATGACCCAAAATTTGGTAAAATTATAAACTTTTATTTCAAGTATTATATACTCAAACTACTGGAGTGTACAAGTATTATATATATAAATATATATAATAACGTTAAACGATTATTTAATAATCGTGTATATGCGAATCTGACAGAACGTAGAAATTTAAAACGGACGTTGGTGAAAAACATTTTTAAATAATGTATTATTGTTAAGAATAATAAGTATTTACTCGGTTAATAATTTTTACACCTTTTGTATACTGAAAACTATCCGTCAAACCAAAGTGAAATAAAGATATAATTTTATATCTCACTAAAAGTACTTTTATAAAATACTTAGATTGAAAACTTATACGATTATATTTTTAGAAATTTATCATTTAAAAACATTTTACTACTTTACGATCGGGTAAACAAACACGGGTATAAAATACCAACTAACTCCAATGATTGGAAACCGATTATATACAACAGACCTCAATTATTTGATACAGACACACGCACACAACTCAGTCTCTTTTCTCTGCACTCTCTCGGTCTCTCTCTTTTCTCTTCCAAGAACAATAACAACAACAACATCAACATCAACAATCCACAACAACATCATCATCATCATCATAATCATCATCATCATCATCATCATCATCATCATATTCATCTTCTTCTTCGTGATCATCATCATCACCGAGTTCATCGTCTCCATCCTCACGGTTCCAAATTTTAGTTTGTAAGGAAACTCTACATTTCTTTTTACGCTCATTTTTACGTTAATATACATATTATAACTCGGGTATAGCTTGGTGTGAAAGATTGAAACTATAAACTAGACATCGAACAGGGTACGGAGCAAGATCTGTGAACAAAATGGGAGCCGATCGGCTAGATCACTTCAGCCGAACGGCTAAGTGATCATAGCCGAATGACTAAATGACTCTAGCCGAACGGCTAGGCTTGTGTACTCGTGTTGCCTTTTGACCAAACCCTCTGACTTCGCGATATAAATGGTACAAAGATATTAACGACTACACGAGTTAAAACTATTGTTAAAGTTATAGTTGATATAAAGTATACGACACGAAATTGGTTCTAAAAATGTACCCGACCATAGGACATTATTTTATACGAGTTTTTTCCCAAAATATAAGGAACCAAATGGACACAAAAATGTTTGAAAATGATAACGATTATTGGACTACTATTATATGTATACGACGATGATAAAATTTTATATATATACATACATATATATATATATATACACTTACACACAACAAAGGATACGACTCGAGAATTACCAATTAACTAAACAATGAACTAAGAATGATTTTGTTAATCACTTACTTATACATATAACCTTGCGTGTTTAGGAAACTAGGAGATTTTGAAGTTGTCCATTCTACGTAGGATAATTTAATTGCTCGGTGACTCAGGTGAGTCTCACGGCCCCATTTTACTGTTTTTACTATTTTGGGGTAGATGCATTACTTGTTTACTGAAATTACTTGTTTACTGAAATAGGTGTACAAACTTATTGTCTTACCGTCTTACTTACTCATTACTGTCTTACCGATTTACCTATTTTACTGCTTTACTGACTTATCTACTTATTGTCTTACCAACCTATAAACTTACCGATTTACTATTTTACAAACTTACCGCCTTACTATTCTACAAAAGCAACGACTTTACTTTCTACTTTATAAATTTTCTACTGTATGTACTTATCATTTCACCGACTATTAAACTTACTGTTTTACTGACACATAAACTTACTGTCTTATCAACTTATAAACGTACTGTTTACCGACTTGAAAACTTATTATTTACTGACTTATAAACTTACTATTTTACTGACTTTACTTTCAACTTTACAGACTTTCTACTTTACAAACTTATTACACTACTGACTTAATACCTTACAGACTTATACTTTCAGACCGTACAAACATACTACTTTCCAGCCTTTACAGACTTATGGACTTACTGTCTTACCGACTTACCTACTTTACTTTCTTCCCGACCTACAGACTTATAGACTTACTAAATTGCATGAGTTACGAATAATCCAATGAAGTCCTCTGAATCATAGTTGTTAGTTATGGGATAAGCGCGAGTTTTAGTATAAGGATCCATATGGGACTGACAATCCCCGCCCGGTTTAGTACGCACTACCACAAACCGTTCTCGTATAAACGGGCATTTTCTACTCGTTTCGTATGAGTGTTTTTGCTTTAGCACTCACGGGGGCAAATTACAAATTTGTTAAGCTTCGACTATGATGGCTCATGGCAAGATACACCGACCTTACTACAATTATGAATTACTTACTGATGTACACGTTGTGATATCATTACTACTAACTGATTATACTCGTACAATAAATTACTTATTGTTTTGTGTACAAATTTCTACTATTGTTTATTACAAACCTATGAGATTCACCAACCTTTTGGTTGACACTTTTAGTGATGCATTCTCAGGTACACTGCAACAGTAGGAATGGCCCATAAGATATGCTAAGCTAGTACAAGTCGCATGCATACACACTTATGAAGATTTTACTTGCATTATCTTTTGTACTTTGATTATGTATTTAAAATCTTCAGAATCATTTTGCGAACTCACTAATGATGTATACTTATGACTTAAATCCTTGTACTACTTTTGTAATGTAATGTATTTTCAAAAACGTCTCATTTAGAGTCGTTTGCTTAATCTTCGTGCTTGATATTTGATTAGTCATGCCCAAAAACAATCGCTTCCGCAAAGCATGAAACTGGGGGTGTGACAGCCACTTTTCCAGCAGTGATCTGTACAATGTCTGGACCAGTAAATTGCTTTTCCCCAGCTTCCAACAAACATGTCGGTGTTCGACAACGACGACCATATAGCATCTTATATGGAGGCATACCGATACTGGAATGATATGAATTATTATATGCAAATTCAACTAATGGTAAGTGAGAATCCCAAGAACCGCCATATTCAATAACACAAGCTCGAAGCATATCCTCGAGTGTCTTAATCGTACGTTCTGACTGACCATCTGTTTGAGGATGATACGTGTGACAACTCTCCAAATTAGGTACTGATTAACATTTAAGCATGTGCATTCTTACGCTAATTTCCTGAATTAAGTTTAAAACAAAACTTTTGATGTGATGTAAGCCTACCAGCCCAGTACTTTTAAACAAAAAGTATTGCTAATACGTAAGTATTTAAGTGTTATGTACAAATGTATCGGAATGAACTCGACAGAAAAATACAACAAAAGTTGGTGACACAACATAATTAATAATTCAATTATTAATTACGAGTACAATTGTATCTATAACCTATAGATAAAACGAGTTAAAAATACGTTTAACATAAAACGTATTATAAAACGAACAGAAACAATTTTAAAATGCATTCAGAGATCAAGATGAAGAAAATTCGAATTTTCTCACTCTTTCGGAAACATTTGTAACATTACCTCAAAATATAAACCCGAAATTCGACTGAAGTTTGGCACTCAATTAAATGTTAGCAGTCCAATGTACAAATTTGTACAACATTCAAAAATAATGAAAACATCACTATTCCGAATTTAAATAACGAACTAGGAGAGTATCTACAAAATAAAAATATAAAATGTTTACTTTTATATTGCTATAATTATACCCGTACCCGAAATTAACGGGCTAAATATCCCACCACCTCAAATAATTGAGGAGGCAGTATGATTATATACTGCAACTCTCGTTTGAAATTATACACTCCCATTTTCTTCTTCTGTGATTTTCTTTACACCCACATCTACCATCATCATCATCTATCTTCCTTTTCTTCTTCTTTGCTAAACACCAAGCAGCAGCAGCAAGAAGGGTGGGAGAACAACAAGCCAGAAACATCATCCATTCAACATAACATCATCATCCTCTTCGTACATCATCGCCACCATCAACTTCACTTTGTAAGGAACTTCAAATCTTTCGATTTCCATACTTAAATTTCGTTGCATAACATATTTACATATCATAATCCATATGTATAACTTCATCATTTGATGATTATATGTGTTGTTCTTGGTAATGAGTTTATAAAACTAAAAACCTTGAACTCAATGTAATGGACATAAACTTAATAAAATGTGATGTTATAGTATTGGAAATGGTGTGATAATGAGCTAAAACTCGTAACAAACACCTATATATATATGTACCACGAACTCAGGCAAGAACAGAGGGCGAGAGGACAGGGATGAACCAACCCGATCGGTTGGCTTTGGCCAGCCGATCGGCTGGATATAATGAGCTGAACGGCTCAACAAACTGAGCCGATCGGCTAGTTTGGTTGAGCCGAACGGCTAGCCATGATGAGCCGAACGGTTTGTGATTTTTCACCCGAACGAACGGGTTAGGATATGGACTGGACCGAAACAAATAATGGGCTAATTAAATTGGACTGGATCGAATGGGATTTGGTTGGGCTGGAGACCCCAGCCGAACGGCTGGACCTACCCGAGCCGAACGGCTAGCCCAAGCCGAACGGTTGGGCTACGCTGTGGGCTGGACTGAACTGCGGACTGGGCTTTGGTCGCAAGTTGGGCCGAATACTCCTTGGGCCTAAGACAATGGGTTGGACCGAGAATTGTAAAAACAAATGAGTCAAAATTAAATAAACGGGCCATTGGGCCAAAACTTGTAATGGCCCAACGAACTATGTAATCGGGTTAAGTTATTGGGCCGAAAACAAAACTAATCGGGCCGAGCCCAGTAAACTTCCAAAACATTCCAAACATAAGACGTGACCCAGTTTATTTCACGGAATGAATATTTATAAAACGGAACGTTTATGATTCTATATATATATATAAATATATATATACATACTTAATAACAAACGACGAATCTATAAATATATATGTTTTATGTATATACAAAAGACGACTTTTCAATAACGATAACATTTATTTATTTTATAAGCGGAAATAAATACAATAAGAAGTTTTTATGACAAATAAAACTTATATACATTTTAATACGTAAACCACTAAACCACGTGTTTAGAACTTATATATATATAAATATATATATACATACACACGACAAATTCAATGTGTTGAAACAATAACTATCTAATTTTCATGTATATGTACAAAAAGGAACAGAACAACGTTCAAATATCTATATGTATGACTACATACGTGTATATACACTTGACAAGGTATACGACGTGAGAAATAATAACAATATTTCAACACAACGTCACAAACAAATTTAACGAATTAAGAAATCAACAATTTCTTCAAACAAACAAACCGTTAACATAAGTTGATTAAACAAATCAAACGTACTTATGTTAATACATTTATTGTATATAGGTTAACACACCTTGGGCTATTACCCGTCGGCTGCTAGCTTTCCTTACCGAGCACATCACAGTGAGTTTACAGCCCCTACTTTTAAATGTTTTCTGCTTTTAAACACAGGGGTGTTAAACATAGAAATTGCATGCCAACACATGCAATCAAACTATAAATGCTTTATTGCTTTTATACAACTGTTGATTTGTGATATTACATATTCACTGTCATTTTGGGAATTTAGACAAGGTATCCTAGTACGGACCTAGACTTGGATTGTGTGCATGAAAGACCTCATGACATGCTACTGTAACCATTAGCTAGGTAACTCTAGCCACTGAGTATACGGATAGTACTATTGCCGTGACGACCCTCCTACGGTGGAGCGTATACTTAAATGTCCGTTCAGGCAAACAACATAAGTTCTGGTTGTGGTTTGGTTATAGGGTTAGGTCGCGTTACTTTAACCTGCGAGGTTTAGCTCACCTTTTGGGGGATCACAGTCTAAGTAAATTCCCACATACTTTTAGGAAGAATGAATCCTACAATTGTTAAACACCGGAAAACATACCGGTAACTTATTTTACACTGGTAAACAACCAGTAACATATTTGGGACGACATCCCACGTATAACAATACTTTAGGGTGACAACCCTACATAACTTGTATTTTATAAATGAATAACAAATCATTTGTACAAACTTGGTTTAACTAACCACATACATATACAAACCTGTAAATTCACTCAACATATTTGTTGACGACTTTCTCTATGTTTTTCAGGAAATTAGCTGGGTAAGTAATCGCATGCATTCAGGATGGACAACCCTGGACTAATTAGGATGTCACCTACTGTTGGGACCGCTTTTGAGGATTTCATTTGTATAACTGCAGACATTGCGGTCATACTTATGAAATCTTATTTTAAACTTATGTATTGTTGTTAAAACTAAAATGTTTTAAACTCCACTACTACTGTTACGACTTACATAGTCGTACTTACTTTTGTAACAAATGTTTGAACTGGCATCCTTATTTATTATGTTGTGCAATAACCATATGCTCTGAGTATGTATGTATCTGTTGGTTGAAAATACTGCTCGCAGCCCCGCCACGTCATTTAAGCTTCCGCAAACTAATCATAACTAAGTGTAATTAGCGTTTGGCATGGTGTGACAGACTTGGTATCAGAGGCATTGGTTATAGCGAACTAGAAGTCTTTAAGTGACCTAAAACCTTAGAGACCTAGACTATAGCCTTGGCTAAAACATTCATTGCATACATACACACTTTGCATACATCTAACATACGACTGACACGTCACCTACGACTTCTTTGTCTCAGCATGTCGAGGCACAGTCCGATCTATTTGTATGCTTCTGATGAGGAGCCGACTGAGGATTCCTATCATAGCGACGCTAGCACCAGAGTTGCGAGCCCACCAATTCAGCTGAGAGCTCTATCTGATGACACCGGTGATGCCTACATCACCCCACCACCTACTGCACATGTGGTCCCACCTACTACTGCTCCCACTGACCCTACCACTCGTATGTTAGGGTCTACCTTTATGGCGATACGCCATACGACTGCTGGACCTTCCAGAGGACCGGTACCTAGGAGGACACCATGGATGTGTGTCCGAGACTTCCCTAGAGGACCACTTGCGCCCCGTGATAAGGCGCCGATGGCAGAGGAGAGGATGATGCACTGTGATGAGCTGCCACAGAGGGTACCTAGGCTTGCCCACTTGGAGTGGATGACTCCTATGTTGGGGCGGTGGAGGTCGTTGGAGGGTTTTCCTTCTACTTTTAAGACCGGGGAGTCCTCCCAATCCTCCGCACCATTGCCTACTACTTGAGAGCCCGTGGAGTTGACTCTCCCTACCATTGTGGCTGTGATTCGCACATTGTTTCGCATTTCTGGTAGCAGGGGTGTTCACCTTGCAGAGCTACAGAGCGATGTCTCCCGTCTGGATGGAGACATGACAGACATACATGAGCGTTGCCACTTCTTGTTGAGCAACGTGGTTGCTGCCAGAGAGATAGCCGAGACCGCACATGCTCGTGTCAGGGTACTAGAGAGGCGTGCGAGGACAGCAGGGTTGATGATTGGAGCTTGTGTGATGATAGCTGTGCTGAGGACAGCTGTGGGGTTGTTTCTACCTTATTTTCATTAGACTTGTGTATGGCGGTTTGCGCCTACTGGGCATCAGACCGACCACTTTTTGGATGATGGATATGTTAGTAGGTCCATCACGTGTGGTATAGACTAGTATCAGATGGGTAGATGTATGTATGTACTGGACATGTACTAGACGGGAAAAATCTGTTGTTAGAATGGGTATATGTATAGGAAAACCCATTGACTTTTGTATAGCGCTAACCGCTGATGGGGCGTATTAGGGATCCCATCTTGTTTTGTATAAAACTGTTGTATCAGCGCTACACCTTTTGATATAATATAACTTATGTTTGATGGTATTTCGTATTCATTACTTTTAACAACGACTTTAGTATTATATCTACATTTACATATGTGTGTTAGGAACGGTAACCAATCAATAACATTTGATCATTCCTTGAAAACCATGAAACATACCACAACTTGATTATTGAGTCCTATCTTGGATTTTCTTTGAACTCGATTGTGTTGAATGATGATGAAAAGAAATATGTATTTAGCATTATATAATGACGCCTAGCCAACGTGATTATATTGTACTAACTACATATGGGCGTTTCAAAGTCGTGCGACATGAGATACAAAATCTTGTCCTTCAATTCTTCATATTGTTTCCTTGTTAAAAATGTGAAATCTTGTTCATCACATTCAATACCTTAGCATTGACTTCTGCATTTTTATTTCATCGCAGAACGGAATCATGCCACCAAAACGACGAATAACTAAGAACAGTCGACGAACGACTCCTTCTTCCATTCCTGAAACCGTTCCCCCACCCAACAACAATGAAACTACTGAAAAAATGATAGCACGTCAAATAGCTGAAGGTATTGCTGAGTATGAAGCAAGCCGAAATCGCGAGAATGGAATGAATAACAGTGGGTCTACCCCTGTTAATACTGAGGCACCTGCGAATACTCGCCGAGGGTGTTCATACAAGACATTCCAGGCTTGTAAGCCAGTTACTTTTCGTGGCACCGAGGGTGCTATTGGAATTATACATTGGATAGAGAAGACAGAGTCGGTATTGGACATTAGTGACTGCTCACCCGACTGTATGGTCAAGTATGCCACCTGCACTCTTGCTGACAAGGCTCTTACTTGGTGGAACAGTCAAGTCCAATCACTCGGACGACCAGCTGCCTACTCCATGTCATGAGAAGTACTGAAAAACATGATGTTGGAGGAGTTCTGTCCCCGTAGCGAGATGCAGAAAGTCGAAACTGAGCTGTGGAACATCACTATGATTGGTGCCGATGTCACTGGTTATACAACCAAGTTTCAGGAACTAGCACGTCTAGTGCCACATATGGTGACACCCGAGTACAAGCGCATCGAGCGCTATGTATATGGTCTGGCACCGCAAATCAGGAGTTTGGTTACATCTTCCAAACCTGACACATTCAGGAGCGCTGTTGTTTTAGCGCAAAGTTTGACCGATGAGGCAGTGAGGATGGGAACACTGACCAAGAAAACTGCATCGGGCAAGGTTGAGCCGAGCAGTACTGAAGCTGGAAGTTCTGGAGGTACAAAGCGTAAGTGGAATGACAGAGGAAGTGACCGTTAGGGTCAAACAAATAAGAAGGGATCTGGGAACCCAAAGTCCTATGCTGCCACCACTGTGGAATCAAAACCATACTTGGGTAACAAACCTAAGTGTGACAAATGTGGCAAACACCACGAGGGTGAATGTTGGTATTGCAACAACTGTAGAGGTTGGGGTCACAAAACCCAAAACTGCAAAGCTAACCCTACCCCTAGGGAAAGCACAGAACGCCGAAACCAAGGGTGTTTTGAATGTGGCGACACGAGGCACTATCGGAACCGTTGCCCTCGACTCAACAACCAAAATCCCAACAATAACAACCAGAACAACCAAAACCGCAACAACACCAACAACCGTGGTAACAACAACCGAGCCAACAACATCATCAATCAGCCGGCTCAAGGAAGAGCATTTGTGATTGGAGCACAGGAGGCACGCCAGGACCCTAACACCGTCACTGGTACGTTTCTTGTAAACAACCATTATGCCTCTGTGTTAATCGATTCAGGTGCCGATTTAAGTTTTGTGTCTAATGAGTTTAGACCACTATTAGAACTTGAATCACGTAAGTTAGATAACAAATATACTATTGAACTAGCCGATGGTGAGTTAATCGAGTCAGGAGAAATAGTACCGGGATGTACCTTGGAATTAGAAGGTCACCTCTTCGAAATAGACTTGCTACCGGTTAAGTTGGGAAGTTTCGACGTTGTAGTCGGCATGGATTGGTTGGCTAAAAACCGCACTGAGATCATTTGTTACGATAAGTTGGTACGCTTACCACTACCGACAGGAGAAACTCTCATGGTCAAGGGTGAGAAACGAAAAAGTGCCACAAAAATGATTACTTGCATGGAAGCCAGTAAGTATCTCCGAAAGGGATACCAAGCATTTTTGGCACACGTTGTAGAAAAGAAATCCGTGGAACGACGTATAGATGACGTACCTATTGTACGTGACTACCCGGGAGTATTTCCCGACGAATTACCAGGATTACCACCCCCATGACAGGTTGAATTTCATATCGACCTAGTTCCTGGAGCAGCACCAATTGCTCGTGCACCTTACCGTCTTGCTCCATCAGAAATGCAAGAGCTGTCTGCACAACTGCAGGAACTCTTAGACTTAGGATTCATCCGACCGAGCTTTTCGCCTTGGGGAGCTCCGATTTTATTCGTCAAGAAAAAGGATGGATCAATGCGAATGTGTATCGATTATCGGGAACTGAACAAAGTAACTATTAAGAATCGATATCCACTACCTCGCATCGATGACTTATTTGACCAGCTACAAGGGTCAAGCTACTATTCGAAAATCGACTTGCGATCTGGTTACCATCAACTGAAGGTTCGGGATGAGGATATTCCTAAGACTGCGTTTAGGACTCGATACGGTCATTATGAGTTCTTAGTCATGCCTTTCGGACTGACAAATGCACCAGCAGTGTTCATGGACCTCATGAATAGAGTATGCAAACCTTATCTTGATAAGTTCGTGATTGTGTTTATCGATGACATATTGATATACTCCCGAACGAAGGAGGATCACGAGAAACATTTGAGAATGATTCTTGAATTACTAGAGAAAGAGAAGCTTTACGCAAAGTTCTCTAAGTGTGAATTTTGGATGCGCGAGGTTCATTTCCTTGGTCATGTGATCAATAACAAGGGAATTCATGTGGACCCATCCAAAATCGAGGCAATTAAGAACTGGGAAGCCCCGAAAACACCATCCGAGATACGACAATTTCTTGGGCTAGCCGGCTATTACCGACGCTTCATCGAGAACTTCTCAAAAATAGCCCAACCACTTACCGCTCTAACTCAAAAGGATAAGAAATTTGATTGGGATGAGAAGCAAGAGATTGCTTTCCAATTGTTGAAACAGAAACTAAGTACCGCACCAATCCTATTACTACCAAAAGGAGTAGAAAACTTTGTTGTCTATTGTGATGCTTCACATCAGGGATTGGGTTGCGTATTGATGCAAAACGACAAAGTCATTGCTTACGCGTCTCGACAATTGAAAGTTCACGAAAAGAACTATACGACGCATGACTTAGAGCTAGGAGCCGTCGTTTTCGCACTTAAGATTTGGAGACACTACCTATACGGTACAAAGTGCACTATCTTCACGGATCACAAAAGTCTCCGACATATATTTGGCCAGAAAGAACTCAACATGAGGCAACGTCATTGGGTCGAATTATTGAACGATTACGACTGTGATATTAAGTATCACCCGGGCAAAGCAAACGTTGTAGTTGATGCCTTGAGTCGTAAGGAACGAGTCAAACCCCGTAGAGTTCGAGCTTTAGGATTGACAATCCACTCGAATCTCATTACTCAAATTCGTGATGCTCAACAACTAGCATTTATTCCCGAACACTTTAAGGAAGAATCCTTAAAGGGAGTGGAAAAACAACTTGAAACCAAAGACAACGGAGTGTTGTACTTCATGAACCGAATTTGGGTACCATGCGTAGACGAATTGCGCCGATTAATTTTGGACGAAGCACATAAGTCCAACTACTCGATACATCCTGGTGCAGATAAGATGTATCACGACTTGAAAGGATTCTACCGGTGGCCTGGCATGAAACGAGACATTGCCACATACGTTAGTAAGTGCTTGACTTGTGCAAAAGTCAAAGTTGAATATCAAAAGCCGTCTGGGCTTTTGCAACAACCTGAAATGCCCAAATGGAAATGGGAACACATCACGATGGACTTCATCACGAAGTTACCGAAAACAACATCCGGAGTTGACACCATATGGGTGATTGTCGATCGATTAACGAAATCAGCCCACTTCATTGCTATTAAAGAATCAGACAAAATGGAGAAACTGACTAGAATCTATTTGAAAGAGGTCGTTTCTCGACATGGTGTGCCATTATCTATCATCTCTGATAGAGACGCACGATTCACTTCTCGTTTCTGGAAAACACTTCAACATGCACTGGGTACTAGACTCGACATGAGTACTGCTTACCACCCACAAACTGACGGCCAGAGCGAGCGAACGATACAAACGCTCAAAGACCTGTTGAGAGCATGTGTGATAGACTTTGGAGGTAATTGGGATACACACCTACCTCTAGCAGAATTCTCATATAATAACAGTTATCACACCAGCATACAGATGGCACCATTTGAGGCATTGTATGGACGCAAGTGCCGATCGCCACTCTGTTGGGCAGAGTTGGGCGACAGACATTTATCGGGTCCTGAGATCGTCCAAGAAACTACGGACAAGATATCTCAAGTGCTTAACAGATTGAAAACAGCACGTGACCGACAAAAGAGTTATGCCGATAACAGACGAAAACCTTTAGAATTTCAAGTAGGTGACAAAGTCCTACTCAAAGTGGCACCCTGGAAAGGGGTCGTAAGATTTGGTAAACGAGGTAAACTGAACCCACGATACATAGGACCATTCGAGATCCTTGCAAGGATTGGTCCTGTCGCCTACAAGCTCAAACTACCGCAAGAGCTTAGTAGCATCCATGACACCTTTCATATATCTAACTTGAAAAAGTGTCTTTTCGATGAAACACATATCATTCCTCCGGACGAGGTCTTCATTGACTCAAAACTGAACTTTGTGGAGGAACCTATCGAAGTTATGGACACGAAAACACAGAAACTTCGACACAAACGAATCAAGCTAGTTAAAGTTCGTTGGAACTTGAAACATGGCCCAGAGTTCACCTGGGAACGTGAGGATAAAATGCGCAAGAAGTATCCTCGACTATTTGAAACCGTGACCGCGACTCACGACACAAATTAAATCTCGGGACGAGATTTCCCTAACGGGGGGAGAATGTGACAACTCTCCAAATTAGGTACTGATTAACATTTAAGCATGTGCATTCTTACGCTAATTTCCTGAATTAAGTTTAAAACAAAACTTTTGATGTGATGTAAGCCTAGCAGCCCAGTACTTTTAAACAAAAAGTATTGCTAATACGTAAGTATTTAAGTGTTACGTACAAATGTATCGGAATGAACTCGACAGAAAAATACAACAAAAGTTGGTGACACAACATAATTAATAATTCAATTATTAATTACGAGTACAATCGTATCTATAACCTATAGATAAAACGAGTTAAAAATACGTTTAACATAAAACGTATTATAAAACGAACAGAAACAATTTTAAAATGCATTCAGAGATCAAGATGAAGAAAATTCGAATTTTCTCACTCTTTCGGAAACATTTGTAACATTACCTCAAAATATAAACCCGAAATTCGACTGAAGTTTGGCACTCAATTAAATGTTAGCAGTCCAATGTACAAATTTGTGCAACAGTCAAAAATAATGAAAACATCACTATTCCGAATTTAAATAACGAACCACGAGAGTATCTACAAAATAAAAATATAAAATGTTTACTTTTATATTGCTATAGTTATACCCGTACCCGAAATTAACGGGCTAAATATCCCACCACCTCAAATAATTGAGGAGGCAGTATGATTATATACTGCAACTCTCGTTTGAAATTATACACTCCCATTTTCTTCTTCTGTGATTTTCTTTACACCCACATCTACCATCATCATCATCTATCTTCCTTTTCTTCTTCTTTGCTAAACACCAAGCAGCAGCAGCAAGAAGGGTGGGAGAACAACAAGCCAGAAACATCATCCATTCAACATAACATCATCATCCTCTTCGTACATCATCGCCACCATCAACTTCACTTTGTAAGGAACTTCAAATCTTTCGATTTCCATACTTAAATTTCGTTGCATAACATATTTACATATCATAATCCATATGTATAACTTCATCATTTGATGATTATATGTGTTGTTCTTGGTAATGAGTTTATAAAACTAAAAACCTTGAACTCAATGTAATGGACATAAACTTAATAAAATGTGATGTTATAGTATTGGAAATGGTGTGATAATGAGCTAAAACTCGTAACAAACACCTATATATATATGTACCACGAACTCAGGCAAGAACAGAGGGCAAGAGGACAGGGACGAACCAACCCGATCGGTTGGCTTAGGCCAGCCGATCGGCTGGATATAATGAGCCGAACGGCTCAACAAACTGAGCCGATCGGCTAGTTTGGTTGAGCCGAACGGCTAGCCATGATGAGCCGAACGGTTTGTGATTTTTCACCCGAACGAACGGGTTAGGATATGGACTGGACCGAAACAAATAATGGGCTAATTAAATTGGACTGGATCGAATGGGATTTGGTTGGGCTGGAGACCCCAGCCGAACGGCTGGACCTACCCGAGCCGAACGGCTAGCCCAAGCCGAACGGCTGGGCTACGCTGTGGGCTGGACTGAACTGCGGACTGGGCTTTGGTCGCAAGTTGGGCCGAATACTCCTTGGGCCTAAGACAATGGGTTGGACCGAGAATTGTAAAAACAAATGAGTCAAAATTAAATAAACGGGCCATTGGGCCAAAACTTGTAATGGCCCAACGAACTATGTAATCGGGTTAAGTTATTGGGCCGAAAACAAAACTAATCGGGCCGAGCCCAGTAAACTTCCAAAACATTCCAAACATAAGACGTGACCCAGTATATTTCACGGAATGAATATTTATAAAACGGAACGTTTATGATTCTATATATATATATAAATATATATATACATACTTAATAACAAACGACGAATCTATAAATATATATGTTTTATGTATATACAAAAGATGACTTTTCAATAACGATAACATTTATTTATTTTATAAGCGGAAATAAATACAATAAGAAGTTTTTATGACAAATAAAACTTATATACATTTTAATACGTAAACCACTAAACCACGTGTTTAGAACTTATATATATATAAATATATATATACATACACACGACAAATTCAATGTGTTGAAACAATAACTATCTAATTTTCATGTATATGTACAAAAAGGAACAGAACAACGTTCAAATATCTATATGTATGACTACATACGTGTATATACACTTGACAAGGTATACGACTTGAGAAATAATAACAATATTTCAACACAACGTCACCAACAAATTTAACGACATTAAGAAATCAACAATTTCTTCAAACAAACAAACCATTAACATAAGTTGATTAAACAAATCAAACGTACTTATGTTAATACATTTATTGTATATAGGTTAACACACCTTGGGCTATTACCCGTCGGCTGCTAACTTTCCTTACCGAGCACATCATAGTGAGTTTACAGCCCCTACTTTTAAATGTTTTCTGCTTTTAAACACAGGGGTGTTAAACATAGAAATTGCATGCCAACACATGCAATCAAACTATAAATGCTTTATTGCTTTTATACAACTGTTGATTTGTGATATTACATATTCACTGTCATTTTGGGAATTTAGACAAGGTATCCTAGTACGGACCTAGACTTGGATTGTGTGCATGAAAGACCTCATGACATGCTACTGTAACCATTAGCTAGGTGACTCTAGCCACTGAGTATACGGATAGTACTATTGCCGTGACGACCCTCCTACGGTGGAGCGTATACTTAAATGTCCGTTCAGGCAAACAACATAAGTTCTGGTTGTGGTTTGGTTATAGGGTTAGGTCGCGTTACTTTAACCTGCGAGGTTTAGCTCACCTTTCAGGGGATCACAGTCTAAGTAAATTCCCACATACTTTTAGGAAGAACGAATCCTACAATTGTTAAACACCGGAAAACATACCGGTAACTTATTTTACACTGGTAAACAACCAGTAACATATTTGGGACGACATCCCACATATAACAATACTTTAGGGTGACAACCCTACATAACTTGTATTTTATAAATGAATAACAAATCATTTGTACAAACTTGGTTTAACTAACCACATACATATACAAACCTGTAAATTCACTCAACATATTTGTTGACGACTTTCTCTATGTTTTTCAGGAAATTAGCTGGGTAAGTAATCGCATGCATTCAGGATGGACAACCCTGGACTAATTAGAATGCCACCTACTGTTGGGACCGCTTTTGAGGATTTCATTTGTATAACTGCAGACATTGCGGTCATACTTATGAAATCTTATTTTAAACTTATGTATTGTTGTTAAAACTAAAATGTTTTAAACTCCACTACTACTGTTACGACTTACATAGTCGTACTTACTTTTGTAACAAATGTTTGAACTGGCATCCTTATTTATTATGTTATGCAATAACCATATGCTCTGAGTATGTATGTATCTGTTGGTTGAAAATACTACTCGCAGCCCCGCCACGTCATTTAAGCTTCCGCAAACTAATAATAACTAAGTGTAATTAGCGTTTGGCGGGGTGTGACAATACGCTATACTGAGATTCACACGTGTACCCAACTCTTGCTGTAAGCTTCGCCAAAAATGAGAAATAAACCGAGAAACCCTATCCGATACAATAGACAACGGAATACCATGTCGGGAAACAATTTCATTAACATACAATTGTGCAAGCTTACTCAAAGATGCATTTCACTCGTAGCCAGGAAATGTGCACTTTTGGTCAAACGGTCAACAATGACCCAAATCATGTCATTTCCTCGAGATGTACGTGGAAGTTTGTCGCACCCCTAAAACACGTGGCAGCGGAAGTATGAGGTGTCACGAGGGCGCCGACCAAATCAAATATCATAACACCAAGATTAAAGAAAATGACCTCTATATGAGACGTTTGAAAATAGTTACATTACAATAATTCAAAAGTTTACAAAAGTATTTGGAGTTTGCATAATAAAAGTAGAATTACATAATTATAACTAGTAATATAATAAATGCAATTCAATTTCCATGATGTTTGAAAACAATGCGACTCGAACTAAGCTATCCAAAAGCATCATACTATCTTGATTTCCTGTGGGTAGTCCTATGGCGTCTGTTAACATGAGAATACATATTAAAAGGTCAACATAAAGTTGGTTAGTTCATAGATTTGCAGTAAATAAACAGTTGTGAACACAATCAAGTTAAAATATTGCACGAGTGCAATGTAGTGAATATACAATTGTCATGAGCATCATAGTCGAAGCTTAACACGTCTGTAAAGTACAATCAAGTACCCGAAAATTTGCCCCTGTGAGTGCTAATCCAAAAACACTCATATGAAACGAGTAAGAAACGCTCGTTTATACAGTACGGTTCGTGGTAGTGCGTGCTACCCCGGGCGGGGATGGTCAGTCCCAAATGGATCCATTTACTAAAACTCGCGCTTAAGTCGATAATTAACAACTATGATTCAGAGACCTTCAGTGGATTAATCGTAACTCTTGCAAATCAGTATATCAATAGTCTGTAAGTCTATAAAATAGCAAGTCTGTTCATGTGTTCAGGTAAAAGAAATTATATAAACATGTGTGTATGTATTTTGTACATTAATAGTCTGTAAGTCTGTAAGATAGCAAGTTTGTACATGTGTTCAAGTAAAAGTAGTTGTGTAAAGCAGTTGTAGTATGTATTCTCCCCCAAAACAATTAAAAACAAGTAAAAAGGGGCTATGAAACTCACCTGAGTTCTAGCAAATAGTAAGCAAGCAGTGTCAAATAACAAGTAAAATGTGATCCAATGTGCAACCTTCTAACGTCCTAAACGTATAAGGTTGTATGAGTAGATGTCTTGAAAGATCGTCTATAGTGATTGTATAAGTGAGGGTTTATGTTCACTTAAGCCACTCGGGTAGGTGGGGGGTTTATGTCCACCTAAAGCTAGTTCACTCAACTAGTATGTCCAAGTAAGTTGTTCAAGTTTGTTTATTAAATACGTGTACGACCCGTTGGTGAAAGTTTGTAATAATAATTCATTTATACATTACTATTAAGTTTGTTTTGTTGTATATTATTTATTAGTACATATCGTATGTTGTAAACAGATTATTTAGTTCGTAAAAACCTTTAACCGTAGGTCAAAGTTGGTCAACTCGTTGGTCAAAGCTGGTCAAAGTTGGTCAAAGCTGCTCAAGCTTGGTCAAAGTTGGTCAAAGTCATTAATTAACTCACCCAACCCTATTTTGTTACCATTTTGCCAAAAATAGTAACTTTGTCGTTTTTAGGAACCGAGTCCCATTTTTGTTGACTTGGTCAAACCTACTCGGTTTGACCCGAAACTTTTACCCAACCCTTAGTTATGTTCATAGATCACAAAAAGTTAGTCTTTCTCTTTATAGTAGGTCCATAGGTGTCGGTTTTTAAAAGTTATCAAAATCAGTTCACTTTTTACCATTTCCAGAAAATACATCTCATTATTGTATTTATTAAAAATAATTCTATTCCGAATTAATATTCACGAAAAATACCGGTTATTCCCCCACATGTTAACCACTTTCGGTAATTTTTCTATGAATTTTAGAGTAGTCTAAGTATTTATCAAAATTGCATGTGTCCTCTGAGGTCCAACAGTTGACCAATCTGGACACATGCATGAAGATCGAGTTTTTGAGAAACATCTACAACTTTTCAAGAAAGCTCTATCAGTACAACTTTTGTATCTAACCAAATTTGTAAGATTTTGACGGTGGTTTCAAGTCATATGGAGTTGTGTAGTTCAAGATATGGTCAAAACCATGTGAACAAAGTTTCTGACTTTTTAGAGCAGTTTGTATATGTGTTTTTATATAAATTATTAAAAATAGTAAATGAGCTCAAAAGGATATGAGGTTTATTGGGTTTGAAAGATAACATCTTGAACTTAAGTTTTGACTATGAAAACATCTATTTTCATGGAGAGATTAATTTTATAAAATTCGTAGAATTAAATGAAACTTTCTGGACAGAAACAAAAGTTGCATTTTTGTGACATTCTTTGTTAGGAAAAGTGGTTTTTAAGTAAGATTTTGTTATAATACTTGTTGAGTGAACTTTATATCATATTATGAGAGTAATATGAAGCATGAAAAAGAGTCCTCACAATGGGAATGAGATGAGAAGGGCAGAGATGAAGTCTTGAACTTGATTCCTTGTAAAAACATGAAGATTTAAAGTGGTGGTTGTTGGTGGTTGTATGGTGGTCAAAGGTGGTGATATGGTGGTCAATGGTGGTGTGAGGGCTGGAAATCTCCAGATTTTAGTGAGAGAGGGAGAAAGTTAGAGAGAAGGGAGAGCAAATCTAGTGAAGTGTGAAGTGGGAAATGATGAATGCATGTATGGGTAGAAGTAAAAGGAAAAGAAATTGCATGTAAAATCATTGGGGAAAGGAGAGGTGGCTGGCCCCATGGGGGTCCCATCTGAGTTTATGTGATTTAATTGTTGTTTTCAGACTGTGTTACGTATTTTGGTGGTTTACTCGTTATTCGTGTTAATACGTTAAATCGCCTAACGTTTATTTGCGTCGTTTTTTACTAACGATTGATTTGAGATATTTTTACATTGAAGTATTGTTAAAATACTTAAATTTTTGTTGTCAAAATATTAATTAGGGTTTCGTTTGGTTGTGGGGTTCAGTTGCACATTTTAACCGCATTTGTTACGTTTTTAACAAAACGTCTAGGTTTTTCGTGTATTATTATTTCAAAATGATAATATATGATAAATGACTTCTAAAAATAGATTTAAGTTATTTATGGAAAAGTTTTCACCAACGTCATATAGTCTGTCGGACTCCATCCGATTGTTTCGCGTAATTACAACTAATTACGCATGCGTAATATAAAACAATTACGGGAGTGTATATTCACATATTATACAAATAGTTACAAGTAATTACAAGTATTTATCCTAATAATAAACTAAACACGTGTAATTAGGGTTTTCAGTAGAAAATCAGTAACCCTAAATCGGCGGGTGTCACAAAGTTTAATTACAAAATCCATCGTTAAGTGTTCCCACTTCCATTCAGGAATTTTCAACTGTTTCAATGACGCATATGGCTTCTGGTGTTCAGCTTTAACTTGAGCACAAATATGACAATTACCAACAAATTGTGCTATATCATTTTTCATCGTAGGCCACCAATAAAACTGTAACACCCCCATCCCAATAATGAAACGGAAGGTCACATTTATTACTAAATAATTAAAGTCATAACAAAGTCTAGAAATAATAAATGACCAAGGTTCAAAACAACCATAAATGATGTCTCAAACTAACTCCAACTATCAATGATAAACATAAGTCCAAACTAATAAAATGAAAGGTAGGTCTCTAAGGCAAGTCCAAGTCTTGAACTCTCGCACTCATCCCATCTGACCCTGATTACCTGCCGCAGGAAAAGAAAATGCGGCTGAGCGAATTGCTCAGTGCGCGGATGTTGACAGAAATAAATAGTAACAGTAATATATCTCAATGTAAGAATGAAGCGAAGTAAATAATAAAATTATTTTAAAATTCACCCATCGAATCATACCACCCTTACACCAGAATAAAGGCTGAGGCAACGAGGGGTTGGGTTATTTTATACCGAGTACCCTAAACAAAACAAAATAGCCAAGCTGCACACACCGGTGCCAAATAATATAATAACTCGCGCAATATATCACAATCACACACTGGTCATGACTCCAGGTGGTTCCCCTATATTGGAAGGTGTGTATGGCACTACACCACACGATGGCACTACACAAATCATATCATATCAAACGTATCCTAGGATGCATCCATACGCCCCCTAAATAATCCAAAGGCTCACCCGAGCATAATCACACAAATAATGGCTCACTCCGGAGCATAAAAAATAATATCACAAAAAGTGGGGACGCCGTGGACTAATCCCACTGCCACAGTTGGTGCGATGTCATTGGTGCCATAATGACGCCCCTGTGGTCCTCCACAGGAAGCTGACTCGGTATACCTATCTCCTGTCTACAAAATCTAGGGTTCTATGGTTACACAATGGACATATTAACCAACCACACACCAGAGTATGTCCACCATGCATTTGGAACCTAAATCAAATGAATCAAAGATAGATCACAATAATGAATTCCCCAAGTTTTCTGAAAAAGTCATTTTTCACACAAGTTTTCTCAAAAGTTTCTACAATTCTCAATTCTCAATTAACACTTTAGCTCAAAACTATTTATCTCAAATAGGAGAATCAGATCACACAAATATATCAAGATATCAAAAGAACCACACGGATATAAAGAGAACTCAAGGATATCAACAAAGCATGTCAAGATAACGCTGAAAAAAGAGTACGGATATTCGTACCTGGATAAGTGTCTAAAGCCCTCAAGATCGAAAAGATGCTCCCAAAGTATCCACAAAGTCTACATATAACAATTACTATATTTAGAAACTTTGTTCCCCTAAGTATTCCCAGACCCATTTTCTATCTGTTTACACTATACATCTTATATCTATATGTTTTAAATTCTCAGTGTAGTATCTTTTTAAGCTCCTAATTTAATTGTTATACCAAGATATATGTGGGTATTATTTTTTTTGTTATTACAGAAGTTAAAATAGACCAACCAAGTGAAATTTGTTTGAAACACGTAGGCTCATTTCCTAATAATGTTGTACGCATAATATTAATATTTAACTTACTAGCCTTATACGGAGCAATACTCGTCAGCATCATATACAAAGATAACAATATTCTACATATATGTTGGATTAAAAATAGTTCATAAAGTGTTAATTATTTCGGAGTTGATATGTATTGTAAGATCCATGTGAACTAAACTTTAACCAAAATGTAGTTCCATAATATCTTCAAGTTAACGACATACATACTTATAAGGGTTAAAATGAAATTAAGCTAGTCTGTTAATTTATTTAGCAAAATCTATATAGTTTAGGGGGCTTAACAAAAATTGACAAAAGTCTCCAAGAACTCATCGTCTTCATTCGTAACTCATGTACAGGAAACTAACGAAAATTTAATACCCATTTATTAGGCTCGGTTCATTCAAGCGATTGTGTATATACTTAAGCAACCCATCATTGAACCTATGACCACAAAATTTTAGTTCCGATTTCACAACAATACATATTTTAATACTCGTATTTTCTCATTTCATCATAAGTAAGATTAAAAATAATATGTCACTCTCAAGTCAATAAACCGATTATATAGACTAATCAAGAGATATGAACGAATAACACATGATTAACATAATAGTTGGATCAAGATTTACCTCAAAACGAACTTGACTTCCGAACCGAGATCGATTACGTACAAGCTTATTCTTGTTTCAACCCGCTGGACTCTAGATATATGCTCTCTACGTTTGCTTGTTCTCTTAATTTTTGCTTTGTAGGTGAATATGTGTTTATGGTTAAATGATTCTCGTTTTGAGTTTGGTATATAACAAATGTAGTTACCGATAAACCATCGACTTTCTCCTAAAGAAACGGCACTTCAAATTTAAGCCTTATCACTTCCAAGTTTATAATTCTTTTAATTTGTTTATAAGCCATGTGACAATATTATATATAATAGATTTTATTACTTAATTGTAGTTTATTTATGTTTGAAAATTAACACCAATATCTGATATCATGAGAATTTCGGTGGGTTACAAATACCATTATTATTTAATTATTATTATTCTTCAAAGTTAAGACCATTAGTAATTGATGATCACCATTAATTTAATTTCTTTAGCTATATCCGGTTTTCTATTTGTAAATTATAAAGTACTTATTCTAATTCTATTTCATTTACTTCATAGCATACTTTGTAGTGTATTATATTTCCGGGTCATTATAACATATCCCCCTAAAAAGGATTTCGTCCCCGAAATCAACAATAATAACTTCCTAGATATTATAACATATCCCCCTAAAAGAAAGATTTCGTCCCCGAAATCAACAAAAATAGAATTCTAACCTTAGGCAAATAGAGAAGGGTATCGTTCACGTATAGGTTCCTCAAGTTCCTAAGTGGCTTCCCATTCCAGATGATTCCTCCACAATACTTTAACATAAGGGATCATTTTATTTCTATGTATTCATTCCTCACGAGCTAGAGTTTCTTGTGCCTCCTCTTCACACGAGAGGTCTTCTCGGATCTTATGGAGCGGATATTGTACAACATGAAGTGGAGAGTAGTTGTAGCCTCGTAAACTAGACACGTGAAACACATTGTGCACATGAGACAATGCCGGGGGTAATTCTAGACGATAAGAGACCTCTCCAACTCTTTCCAACACCTCAAAAAGACCAATGAATCTCGGGCTAAGCTTTCCTTTAAGGCCAAAATGACGAACGCCTTTACAAGGAGAAACTTTAAGAAAAACGTGTTCACCAACTTTAAACTCAAGTGACCGACGATGCTTATCAGCATAACTTTTCTAACGTGTGCGGGCCTCTTTCAATTTCTCTTTCGCCAATTCAACTTTTTCATTAGTAATTTGGACTAACTCGGGTCCTTCAATCACTTTCTCACCGGGCTCGTTCCAACAAATCGGGGCTCTACATTTCCGTCCATACAACATTTCGTAGGGTGCCATATCGATACTTGCATGCCAACTGTTATTATATGCAAACTCAACCAAGCAAAGATAATCATCCCAACTTCCTGTCCACTCTAAAGCACAAGCCCTTAACATATCTTCCAATGTCTGAATGGCCCTTTCTGACTGACCATCTGTTTGTGGGTGAAAAGCAGTGCCGTAGTTTAGCTTTATGCCAAAAGATTTCTGAAAACCCTTCCAAAATTATGAAGTAAAACGAGGATCTCGGTCTGAAACAATTGACACCGGGGTGCCATGAAGTCTGACAATCTCCTTCTGAAAAATTTCCGCTAACTGACTAGCAGAGTACGTCTCTCGAATAGGTAAAAAGTGAGCTGATTTTGCGAGACGATCTACTACAACCCAGATTGCATCATTCTTCCTCAATGTCTTCGGCAAGCCAGTCACCAAATCCATAGTACTGTCATCCCACTTCTAAACAGGAATATCTAGCTATTGTAACAAACTGCTAGTCCGCTGATGCTCTATTTTGACTTGCTGACATGTAAGACATTTAGCCACAAACTCTGCCACATCTCTCTTCATTCCACTCCACCAAAAATGTTTCTTCAAATCACGGTACATCTTTGCAGAACCAGGGTGAATAGAAAATGGAGAACTATGAGCCTCCGTTAGTAATGCTTCTCGAATCTCTGTATTATTAGGAACACATAACCTGTTACCTTGCCACACAACTTCATGCTCATCAACTCGGAACTCATGTTGTTTATCATTCTCTACGTTTTGCACTATGGCCGACAACTCCCCGTCTTCCTTTTGAGCTTCTGTAATTTGTGTCACCAATGTAGGTTCAACGGTCAGCTGAGCTATGATTCCACCTGCTTGCTTACTGTATATTTATACTTCAAGGTGCTCCAAATCACAGATGATTTCAGGCTGAGTAATAAGACATGATATACTACCTGAGCTCTTCCGGCTAAGGGCATTAGCAACAACGTTTGCTTTACCAGGGTGATACTGAATGTTGGCGTCATAATCTTTCAAAAGCTCTAACCATGTTCTCTGCCTCATGTTAAGCTCTTTATGTGTGAAAATATACTTAAGACGTTTGTGATCAGTGAAGATATCACAAATCTCACCATACAAATAGTGCCTCCAAATCTTAAGAGCAAACACGACTGCAGAAAGTTCCAAGTCGTGTGTAGGGTAGTTCTTATCATATGGTTTTAGCTGTCTCGAAGCGTAGGCAATCACCTTCCCATGTTGCATAAGAACACACCCTAAACCCTTATTAGAAGCATCACTACAAATCTGAAATCCACCTGTCCCTTCTGGCACAGCAAGAATCGGTGCAGTCACTAGCTTCCTCTTCAACTCTTCAAAATATTTCTCACGTTCATCATTCCATTCAAATTTCACACCCTTTTTTATCAGTCGTGTTAAAGGTAAGGCTAAAGTTGAGAAACCTTACACAAAACGACGATAGTAACCAGCCAAACCCAAGAAACTTCTCACTTCCGTTACCAAGGTAGGTCTTGGCTAATTTGTAACAGCATCAACCTTCGCAGGATCGACTTCAATTCCATCTCCGGATACCACATGACCAAGAAAGGAAACACGTTGCAACCAGAATTCACAATTGAAAAATTTGGCAAATAATTTCTTCTCTCGGAGGATTCCCAAAGCAATACGTAAGTGATCCTCGTGTTCCTCTTTTGACTTAGAGTACACCAAAATATCATCGATGAAGACCACAAAGACACGATTCATCAGATCCATAAAGACAGCCTGAGCATTCATCAACCCGAATGGCATCACCGAGAATTCATAATGCCCATAGCGAGTATGAAATGCCGTCTTAGGAATATCTTCTGACCTCACCCGCAGCTGATGATAACCAGATCTCAAATCTATTTTCGAGAAATACTTTGCTCTTTGAAGCTGATCAAACAAGTCATCTATACGAGGCAATGGATACCTATTTCTGATAGTAACTCGGTTCAGCTCTCGGTAGTCGATGCATAACCTCACAGACCCATCTTTCTTCTTTACAAATAAAATAGGAGCACCCCATAGAGATACACTCGGCCTTATGAATCCCCGGTCCAATAACTCTTGCAGCTGCTCTTTTAACTCCTGCAACTCTATAGGTGCCATTCGGTAAGGCGCCTTAGAGATAGGCTCAGCACCAGGAACAAGATCAATAGTGAATTCAACCTCCCTGTCTGGCAGCAATCCAGGGAGTTCCTCGGGAAACACGTCTAGGAATTCTTTAACAACCGGATGAACATCAATGCTAAACTCTTTCTACGAGTCATCATGAATTGATATCGCGTAAAAAGTCACGTTTTTACTACCGATATCTCTCTCATTCTGGAACGATTCTTGGCACTTTAACTCAAAAACATTACAAATCAATAGTATTATGTCAAGATGGTCAAAACAAGGTTGCACGATAAAAATCAAGCAAAACGGATGAAAAACGAAGATTTCACACACGTTTGAAGATTCAAGACATCAAAATGAGATTTCAAGACAAAAGTGCCCATCACCAACATCCACCTTACCCAAGATGTTCATTTTCTAATTACGAATCCAACAGAAGAAGAATCAACAAAAACGGACGAAGAATGAAGATTCTACGTACTCCAGAAGATCCAAACGATTCGTACGACACATCTAAAGTTCAGAGACATATTTTTGGGATTTCTTTTCATCAAAAGCTTCGCTTTTGAATTACGAATCGAACACAAAAAGAATCAACGCAAACGGACGCATAACGACGAAAACACACACGAATCGAGAAACGAGGCAATAGGCAGCGAGCTGGTGTAGGTAGCAGCCAGCCGCCGCCGGCCAGCCACCAGGCCACCGCCGGCTGCCACCCTCCCACACGGATCGCGCTTGGAGCAACTCTTATTAATTCAAGCCTATCCCTTATCGCATATTAATCTTGGTTATTTCTATCCGTATCTATCTTGATTAAATATGTATACTTTAATTATGCTAGAGATAGTTTGTGCCATGATTAGCGAGTAGATTACTATTGTGTTTGTTGTGACGTAGTTAGCATATATAATTGTGGGATGACTTTAAATATGTCGTGAAATAAAATGACAGCCCCTATTCGACTGTTTACTTGGTATAGTGCTGGAAATGCTTTTAAGCAAAGTACATACGTATGGAAGCCGGTAACGACCGAAGGTAGTTGTATTATGGATCGACATTATAAAACGGAAAATTTATGAACGGACTTATCTTATGATTTTAAACCTAAAAGTTACATTCGCCTTTAGATTAACAAACGTGATTGTAACCTTGTAAAGAGGAGTCGCGAACCTTACTACTTGGTCAATAGTTATCTGTGTAAAACTATGGTTTCAATTGTAACGTCATGCGAGCATCATAAAATGCAATGTGATTATGTGGAATTGCCATGAGTATTATACACTTGAAATCACAATGTAGTTATCATGTAAACATCATGAAGCAATTGAATTCACAATGGAAACATCGGTAAACGATTAAATACATTGTGGACTACCATAGCATTTTCAGACATAGTCTGGGTTTAACTTTATGCAAAAAGCCGTCAGCATTTTAATTAACATTTTAATTAGATTAGTTAGTTTTGATTAGATTAGGTAGGCTATAGGATAAATAACAATTTACGAAAACCAAGGTATTTGTTAATTGTATTGAGAAAGGCAAGTTTAAAATCCAATTTAAATCGATACTTTTCCTTAACCTATGAAATTTAAAGTAAGGTACGCAAGAAACCTCAACACTTTCCTTCGGTTACCATGCTTAAACTTCATTACAGGGAATTGATCAACTAAGTCCGAACATATTTGCTAAGTTAGTTGTTTTCTATATTTATAGCCTTTATGGTATTAAGAACGGTTAGACTTGTTGTAGACTTGCTACTCTATTTCTTCGCCCATGAACAAATGTGTTCAATAACAAGGGCCACTGACTCCCTCACAGGAGAGTGTGGAGAGTTGAGCATTGTCTGTCTGATTAGAATCATGACACCGTGGTTCCTCGTGACATATTAGTTGATAACCGGCTAATAGGGAACCTATCGGTTATACCATAAACTACCAAGTCTAGTGAACATTCCAAATTTAGTAAACATTTTCCCTACAAGTCATCGTCCCACATTATAAGCTAATGAACTCACAACAAATACTCCTTTTATTATCTGATTTACCATTATCTTTTATTCGCTTTATTTAGTTTACTTAATTAACTGAACCAAAAACCCCCCAACGCACTCTTTTAAAACATTTATTAGAAAAGAAAGGTTGATTGGATCACCTCCGTTTCAATTCAGTTTCTCTTTAAGAACGACTCTAGGTCATACTTGCCATCTACTAGCCTTTGGTTCAGTATTAGTAAGTCACACTTAGACCCCAACAAATACAAATTTAAAACAAACCGATTGTGGTCCAAGCATCGTCTTCATACGACGCTTCAAGGCTGCACATCATGTTTTTGGCGCCGCTGCCGGGGAGACTAACTGTCCGATACAGAGGCCTAACCAATCCCAATTCTAGTAAACCCTTAGGATAAAACCTTATATATATATATATATATATATTCTTTATTATTAGTTTTTCTCTATTTTCTGTTTCTCTTTTGTGTATGACCTGTTCCCCTAGATCTGCACCACTGTTTAATTTCCCTGATCCAGAACTTATAATACATACCATTCAACGAGAAAAGAAGCAATCCGCACTTAGACAAAAAATGGCTGAACGCATCACTCTCGCTGACAACAGTAGACCCTCTATCGAAGGAAGAGGATGACCAATTCTCTACCCTGAAACCCCTGGTCAATCTTTCGAGCTTAAACACCACATCATCCAACTAATCCAAAACCACTGTCAATTCCATGGATTACCAAGTGATGATCCCAACTCTCACCTCGACAAGTTCATATCTCTTTCAAATTCCTACAAACAAAACGTAATTAGCCAAGACACAATCCGCGTGTATCTTTTCCCTTATTCGCTCACTCATCATGCGCAAACATGGTTTGAAGGTTTAGAGACCGGCTCTATCCCTTCATGGACGGTAATAGCAACAAAGTTCCTAACCAAATACTTTCCGCCTTCTAAACAAACCAAACTTCAAAATGACATCATGAATTTCTGACAAGCTTTTGATGAGTCATTATATACCGCATGGAACGATTCAAAGGAGCCTTGAACATGTGCCCCAATCACCGTCTCGACAAATCCGCATAATTGTGTACTTTCTACAATGGTTTAGATCCCAACCACCGAACCACCCTCGATGCTGCTGCACAAGGAAGCTTCATGGCAAAGACCGATGAAGAAGGATGGAACCTGATAGAGAACATGACTATGCATCACCATGATTGGAACTCTGGAGATCATTCAACATCTTCAGCACCTATCCCTGCATCAAATCCAGTTCCAGTTGAAGCACTTAAAGTATTAACGGAGAAAATGGACTCACTTGTCAAACAATTTGGAGAACTTAAGAAACAACAGCACCAAGTACACCAAGTGCAAGTCTGTCAACATTGTACCAACCCACAACCATCTGGTGAATACCAAGTGGAATACGAAGAAGCAGATGGCACAGTCTACTATGCTCAGTTTCCCGCTCGACCACAGAATTTTCCACCCGGTTTCAACCAAAACAATAACCAACCTAGAGGACCTCCATTCCCACACAGAACTAACCAACCATACCAACCCCGATACCCACCTAGATACCCACCTTACCCACAACAATCACAACCTTCTTATAACCAACCCCTCGCACTTCCTGCACCTACTTCCGATACAAACCTAACCGCTGAACAACCTGCAAAGACAAATGCCCCAGCTTCAAGTTCAGATGACGCCTTCACCCAATTCATGCAAGGTCAACACCTACTCAACCAAAAGACGTCTGCTAGACAAGATCAAGCCGACCTCTTTATGAGAAACCAATTGGCTGTGCTAAAGAATTTGGAAGCCCAAATTGGACAATTGGCACAACATCTTGATAATAGACCCAGAGGAAGTTTTCCTAGCAACACGGTTCACAACCCACATGTTGAGGAAGCAAAGCAACTCACTACCACAAATGAAGCAGCCACTCCACCTCCTGCTGCTGTACTAGTAAAGGAAGAACCAAAGATCAAGACACCAGCTGTGGAAACCACTCCGACCATGAACAAAGAGGTTAGGATCCCTTATCCCGTTAGACTTAAAGCCCAACCTAAGAAATTATCATCATTTAAGCTAGATGGAAAATTTCTCGATACCATGTCTAGAGTTCCCGGTCGTAATAAATATATGAGGAAATTGCTATCCACTAAGGATAAACTGCCCGAAGTAAACAACATTCCCCTTAGTTCTGAAACATCAGCCCTATGTAAGAATAACCTTCCTGAAAAACTAGGAGACACCGGTAGATTCACACTCCCTTGTTCTATTTACCAATCCGGAGATATCAGCGCTCTAGCCGACCTAGGAGCTAGCATTAACCTTATGCCCTACTCCCTATTTAAGAGGCTAGAACTTGAAAATTTGAAACCCTCTAAGATGATTATCCAGCTAGCTGACCAATCTGTTAGATACCCAAAGGGAATAGCTGAGAACGTCTTAGTTCAAGTTAACAAATTCTTCTTTCCGACGGATTTCATGGTAATGGATATCCACGAGGACATAAACATCCCGATTATCCTTGGAAGACCATTTATGAACACAGCTAGAGCAGTGATTGATGTGTATAACCATACGATTGTTCTACGAGCACATGGTGAAACCATCACTTACAAGATCGACCAACCAGACTGTACACCAGAACAAGAAGAATGCCACGCTATATCAACAGGCAGAATATGTTCCGATGACGAATCAGACCCCGAAGAAGAACGATGCTTGATTCGACTAACAACCTTGATCTACGACACTGAAACAGACCGAGATGAGGACGAGGAGTACCAAGACGCCGAGGAAGAAGAAGAATCCGAGGAGGATGAATCAGAACCTGAGGAAGAAGAGGAAGAACCCGCTGAGGAAGATGAAAGAACGGAAGAAATGGAAGAAGAAGAACCTGAGGAAGAGGAAGAAATGGAGGAAGATGAAGATCAAACTGATTTACCATAGATGGCTGAAGTCAAGAGAATACAAGACTGCAAAGACTACACTTCATCAGAACAATCCTTTGATTATGGAGCCATCCACCAAGAGCTTAGATCCACTCATCTCAAAAGAATGGGAAACATTCTCGACTCTTATCTCGATCCATCGAAACCCTTTACCAGAACCCGACTCCGAGACATAGATACTTTTGAAGAACTCCGAACATCACAACACCCTGACTTGTATGCTAAACTCCTACAAAGAATTTCTGCATATAAGGCACGACAACCAGGAAGCTTTGCTGAAGAAAACCTTCAAAACACCATCACGGAAGTCAGAACCATCGAAATCGACAGTACTCAACCTTTCAACAACGCACCCTCAGACGAAGAAATCCACCAATTCCCAGATTCATGAGACGAAGATTCCGACTACCAGAGTGTCGAATTTGACGGCGATTTTGTTGACGTCACTATCGATGAACGCTCTATTCCAAAAACTCCTCTTGCTCCACCAAAATCACCCGTCATCACAGCTGAAAGACTAGAGATTCCCCTCATCGACACTCACAAAGAGATGATTGACCTGATTGATGAAAACAACGAGGTACGCATCATTGTGGAGGCTATCAAAGAGTCAACCAATGAATACAACACCGCTCAGAGACACCTGATAATGCAAATTGAACGAGAATACGATTCATATCTCGCCAATTATGGAGAACCAGTATCCCAGACTTTGATCAGACATATCCAAGAATTCTCCGATTCCCTTCAAGAACAAGTCACCAGAGAAGCTCAACAGCCAGAAAGACCAGACTACCCAATGGGAGAAATCGAGTTCTGCAGCAACCAAAGGCAAATATACCAAAAAGTATATTGTGCCTTAGCCGGATCAGCTTTTCCCTACTCATCAAGTCAAAAGGCTACACTAGCATCCATGAGGACCCATCTTGAAAGAGCTACTGGAAATCCACAGAATTATGCGGACATAAGAATGGTGGGAGATCTTAGAACCCTTCTAGATCTCATCGAAACTGGAGAACATCTCACAACTCCAGAAAACTTCAGGATCGTCATTCACTCCACTATAGGTCATCACGTTGAACTAATAGTTGATGAACTGAATCAAGCAGCATTCGAAGAAAACACTCATGACATTCCAACACGATATTGGCACATGTCACCAGTCAACTTAGCATCCTATGTAATAGATCGACTGCGTGGAATGTATGAGGAAGAAGACATAGAAATTGACGCTTACCGCAACGGATATCGTGAAATATTCAGCAAGTTAATCTACGTCTTCACAGACTCAGATTTTCCCTTCGACCGTGAGCAACATCAACTCATCAGACAAGTATGTCAAGCAACCCGATCTTTTGGAGGAGACCCTTTAGCTGAAGACTTTCAAGAAGTGAAGACTCAATTCATGGCTTTAATCACCTCAATAGGCAGAAACCACCCCCAGCGTGAAATTGTTCGAACTCACACCTGCACTCGAATCGATCCTAACAGACCGGTCACAAGGGCAGTTCGATACATCAGCTATAGGATGGCAATTTCTCGACCGACTGGCCACCGATCTCTTCAAAAGCTTCAGAATGGAATCCACCACTCCACTAACTCTCATTGCCGACATGATAGAAAAACTCCTGCGATACTTTCCTCCACGCTACAGCTTACCTAGGAACCACAATGACCACTCTAGCACCACGGACACATCCAGCATCATCTGAAGAAGAAAGGACTAAGTCGAGCTCTCGACTTTAAAAGAGCGCTTCTCGGGAGGTAACCCGTGCTTTTACATTTCTGCAATTTAACTTTTCAAGAAGTGATGAAATCTCCGACTATCTTTCACACTCGGATCGTCAAAGCATGCTCCAGCCTACAAGAAAATATCAACACCAAGAAGAATAATATATCCGACGTGTTCACACCTGTGAGACCAATCACAAGAAGACTTGATCAAGAATGCACCAAACAAGACGGATCCGGCAAATGCACCAAAGGAACACTGCAACCACCGGGGAGTACTTCTATACCGTCTCTTTCATTCGTTTTAAATATACCATATCCAATATGCTTATCACTAAGTGTGGGATTCAAACCCAACACACACTGAAAGAATGCAACCTAGATGTTTAAAACCCTAAGTGTGGGATTTTACCCCATTTAGAGCTTAGTATAACTTCGAGGATGATGTTTCTTTAAGTGTGGGATAGCAGTAGTTGCACTACTATAAAATGGATAATGGTATATGCTTGATTCTAAAATCATTGCTCTTTATAAGACCATCCTTCTCCAAAAAGTAAACAAAATTTTCAAAATTGAGTTAAAAATGAAAAATATGAGACGAAGAATGATTTACTTTGGGAAAAAGGATAAATAAAATACAAATTCTCTTGAAAAATTAGTTTAGTAATCCCCTAAAGAGCATCGCATGACTAAAGCACATAACAACCCAACTTTCGATTCGTGAGGTATCTTGAGCCATATGAAAAGCATTCACTTTTAATGCTTCACTTTTTCGATTCTTGAGTGTGCCGATGTATGCGTTTAGAATCAGAACTTGCTTTTGTTATGCATTTCGAATCCGAACTGGTGATCAAAAAGGAGATCGAATCACATCATTCTTAAACCCATCCGTACACCCATACTCCCAAAGAAAAATAGATACGTTACCCCTACTTTCTCAAAAGCATCCCCCAAACTTTGAAACAAAGTTTCAAAGATGAACAAAGAGAAATCGCAAGGGGATGATGTTGAAAAAAAAAATCCAAGAAAGAAAAATCGAAGAAAAAGGAAATCAATAGGAGAAAAAGACTCCTTCCGCAAATATCAAAAAGGCGTCAATCCCCCAAAAATTCCAATTTCAACAAAAAGAAAACCCATCAAAAACCCAACAAAAACCCCTCTCATACCACCAACCTCTCACTCCAAAAACCTTACATTCCCTCTCCTTGAATGATTGTGGCTAGATCGACTTCGCACTCACCAAAAAGGGAACGATTTGATTCTCGATCAAGCCTATGATGATAAATGATACATGACTGGCGTTCTGAGTGATTGATAATATTAGAATAGGAAACCCGAAACACTTTGAGTGATTTGAGTGACCACCTTGAGAGGATCGCCTAGTCATGTATCCAAGATCAAAGATCAAAAGAATGCTCCTAAAGATTATAATCCTTCCTTTTCCAAGAACAAGTATTTTACTTTCCCAAAACCCCTTAGTAAAAAGTTCCGCCACAAAAATATTTTATCTTTAACCATGTTGAAAATCGAGTTTGTTTGAGGACAAGCAAAGTTCTAAGTGTGGGATACTTGATATCGCGTAAAAAGTCACGTTTTTACTACCGATATCGCTCTCATTCTGGAAGGATTCTTGGCACTTTAACTCAAAAACATTACAAATCAATAGTATTATTCCAAGATGATCAAAACAAGGTTGCACGATGAAAATCAAGCAAAACGGATGAAAAACGAAGATTTCACACACGTTTGAAGATTCAAGACATCAAAATGATATTTCAAGACAAAAGTGCCCATCACCAACATCCATCTGACCCAAGAAGAAGAATCAACAAAAACGGACGAAGAATGAAGATTCTACGTACTCCAGAAGATCCAAACGATTCGTACGACACATCTAAAGTTCAGAGACATATTTTTGGGATTTCTTTTCATCAAAAGCTTCATTTTTGAATTACGAATCCAACGCAAAAAGAATCAACGCAAACGGACGCATAACGACAAAAACATGCACGAATCGAGAAATGAGGCAACAGGCAGCGGGCTGGTGCAGGTAGCAGCCAGCCGCCGCCGGCCAGCCACCAGGCCACCGCCGGCTGCCACCTGGCTGCCGCCGGCTGCCACCCTCCCACACGGATCGCACTTTTTTGTCTTTTTTCATACCCGGTGCTAGACATTTACGTGTTTTTCGTACCCGGTGCCACTACCTTTTCCACCTTTTTCGTACCCGGTGCCACTTCCATTTCCACCTTTTGCTATTCTGAGCTTCCACTTGCTAAAATGCACCAAAACTCTCCTATAAATAGGAGGCATGAGGCTCATTACCAAAAACACACCAAGGGCATTAGGATTCCAACATACCTAGGCACTTTCACACTTTCTTTCTCTAGCTTCTAGCTTTTCTTTCTTTCTTTATTTTAAATTAGTATTAGGCTAGTTAAAATAGAAGCAAGGAACGTGCTTGTAGTCCTTGGTGAGGAACGTATTTGTAATCGTTGGTGTACGCTTGGAGCAACTCTTATTAATTCAAGCCTATCCCTTCTCGCATATTAATCTTGGTTATTTCTATCCTTATCTATCTTGATTAAATATGTATACTTTAATTATGCTAGAGATAGTTTGTGCCATGATTAGCGAGTAGATTACTATTGTGTTTGTTGTGATGTAGTTAGCATATATAATTGTGGGATGACTTTAAATATGTCGTGAAATAATATGACGGCCCCTATTCGACTGTTTACTCGGTATAGTGCTGGAAATGCTTTTAAGCAAAGTACATACGTATGGAAGCCGGTAACGACCGAAGGTAGTTGTATTATGGATCGACATTATAAAACGGAAAATTTATGAACGGACTTATCTTATGATTTTAAACCTAAAAGTTACATTCGCCTTTCGATTAACAAACGTGATTTTAACCTTGTAAAGAGGAGTCGCGAACCTTACTACTTGGTCAATAGTTATCTGTGTAAAACTATGGTTTCAATTGTAACGTCATGCGAGCATCATAAAATGCAATGTGATTACGTGGAATTGCCATGAGTATTATACACTTGAAATCACAATGTACTTATCATGTAAACATCACGAAGCAATTGAATTCACAATGGAAACATCGGTAAACGATTAAATACATTGTGGACTACCATAGCATTTTCCGACATAGTCTGGGTTTAACTTTATGCAAAAAGCCGTCAGCATTTTAATTAACATTTTAATTAGATTAGTTAGTTTAGATTAGATTAGGTAGGCTATAGGCTAAATAACAATTTACGAAAACCTAGGGATTTGTTAATTGTATTGAGAAAGGCAAGTTTAAAATCCAATTTAACAATTTACGCAAGAAACCTCAACACTTTCCTTCGGTTACCATGCTTAAACTTCATTACAGGGAATTGATCAACTAAGTCCGAACATATTTGCTAAGTTAGTTGTTTGCTAAATTTATAGACTTTATGGTATTAAGAACGGTTAGACTTGTTGTAGACTTGCTACTCTATTCCTTCGCCCACGAACAAATGTGTTCAATAACAAGGGCCACTGACTCCCTCACAGGAGAGTGTGGAGAGTTGTGCATTGTCTGTCTGATTAGAATCATGACACCGTGGTTCCTCATGACATATTAGTTGATAACCGGCTAATAGGGAACCTATCGGTTATACCATAAACTACCAAGTCTAGTGAACATTTCAAATTTAGTAAACGTTTTCCCTACAAGTCATCGTCCTACATTATAAGCTAATGAACTCACAACAAATACTCCTTTTATTATCTGATTTACCATTATCTTTTATTCGCTTCATTTAGTTTACTTAATTAACTGAAACAAAAATCCCCAACGCACTCTTTTAAAACATTTACTAGAAAAGAAAGTGTCGCACCCCCAAATTTCGGGTTGCGGAAGCGAATCGGGTCGGGGCGCGACTAATCAATATACACAGCACAAAAGATATAATGAACGACCACTATATGCGTCGTTTTACATTGATATTGATAAAATAAAAGTTTACATCAAACTATTGTTTACATTAGCTCTGCTTGAAAATAAGAGATTTGAATACATAATTAATCTATACAAAATATAATAATGCAGTTAAAATCTCTGTTTGTTTGCATGCTGACTTGAGCTAATAGATCTTGATTGAGTAGTCCAACCTACTGCTGGTCACCTGTGATACATGCTAAAATGGGTCAGCGAAATGCTGGTGAGCTCACAGGTTTGTATGTCAACACATATTTGTATGAACCGCAAGATTTTATAATTGAATTTAAAATGCAATTAAGCAAAATAAAAGTTATACAGCCATGAACACATAGTCTGAGCTTAACTTGAGTGTCAGGTCCAATTAAGGAAACCCAACTGAGTTGCCTCCTACGAGTGCCTAATCTACACTCGTCTTCCCAAATGCTAATACGTCCGTTTGACCAGTTAGTGCGTGCTAACCAGGACGAGGATTGTCAATCCTATATGATATCATATACTAACATTCACGCTACAGATGTATTACCAGACTATGCTATGGAGGGCTTTATTGATTAGTTGAAAATAACTCATGTAGTATTTGATTGAATTGTACTTGCGTTCTACTTGTAAAACAAAACGAGCAATAATATCACACCCCTGATTGAAAAGCAGTAAAATAGGGGCCATGAGACTCACCTGAGCCTTGAGTGTTTATTAAAATAAACTTGAATTGATTAGCTGTGTATTGATGTCCGAAGACTTGTAACCTGTCGGGCGTTCAAAACGCGCAACGTTATATGAGTGAGTAGATGTCTCAACAGACCATCTATGTTTGTTGTCCAACAATTAGTTATGTCCAAATGTTTGATTGATCAACTTTGTTTATCAAAAACGTGTACGACCCGTTGGTGAAAGTTTGTAATAATAATTCTTTAAGACATTATTATTAAGTTTGTGTCCTCATATATATAGTTACAGTATGTATCCTGTGTGTTTATAAGTTGTTATCCATGTTCAATACTTAGTGAAAACAAGTCCCATAAATTCTGTTTTTAGCGACACTAGTAGCGTCACTAGTGTCAGTGTCGCAAGTCATGCGACACTAGGGTAAGTGTCGCAGTGTATGCGAGTGTTGCAGGTCATGCGACACTAAGGTCAATATCACAGTGAGTTTATGCGACACTAGGATCAGTGTCGCATTAAGGTTAATGTCGTAGTGAGGTTATGCGACATTAGGGTCAGTGTCGCACTAAAGTCAGTGTCGCAGTAAGGTTATGCGACATTAGGGTCAGTGTCGCAGGTTCAATCAAATTTTCAATAAGTAGCGACACTATTAGCGACACTATGGTAGTGTCGCAGGTAATGTCGCAGGTAGTGTCGCAGGCCATGCGACACTAGCGTCTGGTCAAATTTCCATTTTTAGCCCAAGTGTATCCAAGTGTCAGTTTTTCATTCGGGAAACTTTCCAAAATTAGTTTTTGGTCCAAGTTACTAACTAGGTCAACCAAACCCATTTTTGTTACCACTTTCCAAATATAGTAAGTTTTTCGAAACTAGCCACTTTTGTTGACTTGGTCAAACTTACTCGGTTTGACCCGAAACTTTCACCCAACCCAAATATCAGTTTATAGAGTCTAAATAAATTGTCGGTTTGTGTCCAAGTTCACCAAGAGTGTCGATTCTTATAAAAGTTCCAAATATTTAAAATTTCACATTTTCGACTTTTTGTCGGTTTATTCACCAAGTGATATTACCAATTTCTGGTCCAAGTCAAGTCTCACAATTTTTATCAACTGATCTTCTATGTGTGTAGTGTCTAACTTATGTTTTCCAAGAGTTTTGAGTCCAAAATCATAGAGAAACAATTTAATTAGTCATGCATAGTCCAGTTTCTAATTTTAAACAGGTCAGTCCCACAATTTGATAAATAGAGAAAAATACGTTCGGATCTGGTAAAAACGTAAAACATGAAAGTTGTAGATCTTTTCAATACGCAAGATTTAAAAGAAAATGTATCTTCTAACTCTTTCTAGAACTCAAGTTATGACATTTTTAGTAATCTGTGTTTTTCTGGACAGATTGTGTATTCTTTGTGAAAAATTCATGAAAACGTATTTTGAGCTTATATTTGGACATAATATTGTTAGATGAGCTTTATAACATATGATTAAACAATATGGAAGTAATAAATAGTTTCCTTACAAAGATTTTGGTGAAGATGAGATGAGGTTATAATGCTTGTGTTCTTGAGCCAAAAATCCTTGCAAAATGTTAACTTTTAAAGTGGTGGTGTTATGGTGGATTGTGGTTGTGGTTGTGGTGGTGATATGAACTGAAATTTTCTGGAGTTTAGAGAGAGAAGTGATAGAGAGAAGGTGGAGAAAATGTGAGTGAAGAAGTTAGTGGAAATGAAAGTGGTCTTGCATGTTGAATGTATGGAAGTGGTAAGTGGTGTGCATGAGAGTTTAGAGGGTGAGATGGGAGGTGAGCATGTGAATCATGGGGTTTGTGGGGGGGGGGGGGGGCGGCCTATGGGGCCCACTCAGGGGTATTTTGGTCATTTTCTCATTTATTCGATTTGTGCTTCGTGCGGTGTTCGTTTTCTCGTTCGGTTTGGTGTTTAAACGTTTATTACGCGTTTTTAAGTAACGATTTAAATTTCAATACTTTCACTTGAAGTGTTCTTTCTAAATACTTGGAAAAACATTTATATAGATGATTCGTTAATTTAGGGATCTCGATTTGCTCGTTCGTTATACGGATTTTAAATCACGTAACCGTTGTTTGTACGATACGAATTAATTACAAAGTATTATTATCAAGATAATATTTTGGGAAAGATATTGTCATTAAATAATGTTATATTATTTAATAAAATTTGTTTCACCAACGTCCGTATTTAATTGAACCGAAATACTTTCGATTTGAAACTTGTACGATTTAATCGAATCGCATAATTGTATATATTCAATAATATATATATAGGTACATTAATTAGCCTAACACAGAACTAATTACATGTATTAATAAGTGATTAGGCACTAATTACTAGCCCTAAATTGACAGGTGTCACAGAAAGGTTGATTGGATCACCTACGTTTCAATTCAGTTTCTCTTTAAGAACGACTCTAGGTCATACTTACCATCTACTAGCCTTTGGTTCAGTATTAGTAAGTCACACTTAGACCCCAACAAATACAAATTTAAAACAAACCGATTACGGTCCGAGCACCGTCTTCATACGACGCTTCGGGGTAGCACATCATGAATAGTTGCGAGATACCCCTCACAACCATTACGAATTAGTTTCATTGCCTTCATAGCAGAAATAACTTTCACAAGTCCACTTGGTGAAGTTCCCTGATACACAAAATTTGGTTTAGCGGCGTCTCCAAATACAATCCGTTTACCAAAACAGTCAACATGTGTGTGGTGTGGAGACAGCCAATCCATTCCCAAGATTATATCAAAATCATGCATCTCCATAGGATGTAATTCGGCTTTAAGAACATTATTTTCAATCGATATGGGACAATCATGATATACGCTAGTAATAGTCATAGAATTACCCAAAGGAGTAGCAATACAAATAGGTGGATGTAACACAGAAGAAGACAATTTAACACGTTGAGCAAAAGATAAAGATATAACTGAATGCGTGGCACCCGTATCAAACAACACATGAGCCTTAGTACCATGTAAAGTAAGAATGCCAGAAATGGTACCTTGAGCTTGTGCTTCTTGATGTGTAGTCATAGTGAAAATCCTGCCATTTGTAGCGCCCTGATCATTTCCCCCATTCTTCTGATTAGTATTTTGGTGAGAAGGACAATCCTTGGCCAAATGCCCCTGCTGCCCACATGTGAAGCATGCACCCAACTCTCTATAACAAGGCCTTCCAGGATGATTAGCCCCACATTTCGAACACGCTGGAATCGGAATCCTATTTGGGTTATTTCTGTCAGTTGAACCAGATTGCCTACCTGAACCTTGAGTTGTTTGCCCCTAATTATTACCCCTATTCTGATAAGACCTCTAACCCTGCAACTGTCCCTGATTATTATTGTTACCCCTGTGCTGGTATGATCTATAACCCTGCCACTATCTAGACTGACTCCCACGAGATTGATCCCCATTATCACGATGATACCCTGATTGAGACTTACCATAATGGTCTGAACCCGACCCATAGTGGTCATCATCTCTATTTCTCTTCCTACCATTAGCAGCCTGATATGCAAGAAAGTTAGGTCGTTCCAATTCTAGATTTTTAGCAGTGTTGGCCACGTCAGATACAGTGGCAAACCTGGTGTTAACCAATGGACGTCTGTGTTCAAAAAGTAAGCCCCACTTAAATTTCTCTGCTTGCTCCTCTGCAGTACCTGCTGAACTACCGGCGATCCCAACCACCCTGATGAAACGCTCCATGAAAGCATTAATAGACTCACGAGGAGCCTGTCGGATGTTAAGATACTCTCGTTTATAGGCTTCTCTGTCAGCAATAGGAAAATAGTGTTGATAAAACACTTCAAGAAAATCACGCCACGTAAGAGCCTCTGCATACCCATCCCCTTCAGCTGATTTCACTTCTTGCCACCATCGGTTAGCATCTCCTTCTAACTTATAAGTTTCCATGCGAACTTTCTGATTTTCAGTACACTCAAGAACTTCAAATATCTTCTCCATGTGTGCAATCCAGTTCTAATTCCATTTCATTTACTTCATAGCATACTTTGTAGTGTATTATATGCAAATTCAACTAATGGTAAGTGAGAATCCCAAGAACCGCCATATTCAATAACACAAGCTCGAAGCATATCCTCGAGTGTCTTAATCGTACGTTCTGACTGACCATCTGTTTGAGGATGATACGCTATACTGAGATTCACACGTGTACCCAACTCTTGCTGTAAGCTTTGCCAAAAATGAGAAATAAACCGAGAATCCCTATCCGATACAATAGACAACGGAATACCATGTCGGGAAATAATTTCATTAACATACAACTGTGCAAGCTTACTCAAAGATGCAGTTTCACTCGTAGCCAGAAAATGTGCACTTTTGGTCAAACGGTCAACAATGACCCAAATCATGTCATTTCCTCGAGATGTACGTGGAAGTTTAGTTACAAAATCCACTGTTAAGTGTTCCCACTTCCATTCAGGAATTTCCAACTGTTTCAATGACCCATATGGCTTATGGTGTTCAGCTTTAACTTGAGCACAAATATGACAATTACCAATAAATTGTGGTATATCATTTTTCATCGTAGGCCATCAATAAAACGGTTTCAAGTCATTATTGTGAGTGCCCTAGACGTTAGACCTAAGTGATGATTGACTGCTATTGAGAGGCGGAAACACTCAATTGCACAAAACACTAACAAACACAAACCGAAACAATTGATTCAAACAAAGTAAAAGTGATTATTAGCTTGAATAACGTATGGAACTTGATTACAGATGGTTTAGTCGACAAATGGTGCTAGGGTTTCGTCAACCCTAGCCAAAAACCCGTAGGTTCTATTTATACACAAAATTCTGGCCGACATGCGTCACTTGTGGAAGTGTCGCATGTGGCCGCTTTAATGCGTCACTGACCTAAGTGTCGCTATGCGTCACTTAGGCAAGTGTCGCCTAACCTAAAACTTAAGTGTCGCATTATATAAAATCTATATTTCTATCAAATGACTAAATGACACTTTTCCAACTCGATAGACCAACTGACAGACAAACAAATATGCATCAACAAACTCCCCCGTGTCTTCTGCTTGGTCTTCAAAATCTTCAAAAACTTTAACACTTCACTCAGCACCACCCTTCTGGGAATGTTCCTCCAGCATGTATTCCCACCTTCAAACAAATTTCGACCACCCTTGTAAACTTTGAAGCTTCCTCTAAATCAACTTGATTATACTGAAGTTTATTCTTGTAGAGAGCTTTCAAATCTTTCTTCGTCATATTTATTAGGCTGATCGGATCAAAAACTCGAATAGACTTTCCCACGAACTCCTTAACTGGCCATTCTCCCCATATATCCTGTGTTTGTACCACAGCAGTCTTTGTAGAATATTCAATAACAGCTTCTTGAGTGACAGAGTCAAACCACCAATACTTTAAATCTCGTAAGAAATCCAGTGGTAACTCTTGTAGGGGAACAGTCTTGAGACTAGCAGCTGGTGGATAATGATATTTCACGATTGGTTGTTGAGTTCTCAAATCAATCTTCTTCTTGTATGAATACCGAACTCCCAGCTCTGGTCTAATCCACATATATTTCTTGCTATAGATTTCCTTTCTCAAAATTCTCTGAAAAAGAACTCCTCGAGTATCTTCAGAGTGATTAACAATATTTAGCTGAGCAAGACGATTCAGTTCAACCTTTGGCAGTGTGCTGATATGATTGAACTAGGTTTGAAGTATTGCACGCCATCACTTCTCTTGATCAAAATAAGAAAATTATCAACATCAAATTTCCAGCTTCTGATCAATCCAGTCAATTCACCTTTAACAAGATAAGTTTTACAAGTCTTCAACTCAGGTGCAATTGATTTGTATACCACTTGAGGTTTCGAAGTTCCAGAAGATGTAGACATAGGAACTGATTCATCAGTATGTTGTTCCATTTCAGGTTCTGCCTCATCCTCTGAAGAATCTGTTTCAATAACCGGAGCATCAAAGTTATATGCTTGAGCAGGTTGTCGTAACGCTAGCTCCGGTTCTCATTCAGGCACCGGTTCTTGATTTGGATTATCCATATATTCCTCATCCGACCCTAGAACCTCTGCATCCATTTCTATATCATCGGGATCAAAAGATCTGTCAACTTCATCAAATTGATTAACCAAACTCTGCAGATATGTCAGATTGACATTTGAATAATCGGCTGCAATCGGAGTCGGTTGTCCCGGAACATCAACAAAATAATCTAAAGCGATATTTTCATTTATGTCTGAAGATTGTACATTTTCTGGTTCAGGGGGAGGAGTTACATTTGTTTCTAACTCTTTGGGAATATCCTCCCCCGAAACAATTGTGACAGACTCTAACTCTAAAACCCTAGATGACAGATTCGTCACCTGAAGCTGGAGATTATCAACCTCGGCAGCTTTGAGCTCCAAATACTTTATCTGGGAAGCCTGAGCTGCAATTATAGCCTGTTGGTCGTCAAATCGTTTCACCAAAAGCTCCATCTGAGCAAGTATCATCTGAAGTGATGGCATGTCAGTCGGTGGTGGAGGTTGTGGTCGCTGAGAAGTAGGTTCCTCAATAACAACCGTAGTCCGCTGGCGTCTTCTAAGAGGTAAATCTGCAGGACGTTTGCCTGGATTCCTCGGGACATGGACCCTGCCAGCAGAAATCCGTCTCAAGATACGCTTAAAGCGTCGAGGATCAGCAAGTTGAATCCCGTCCAAAGCAGATTGTGGAGGCACGTCACCCTCAGAATCGGGTGTAGTGGGCCCACCATCATCAGAATCAACATCAACCCGGTCAACACGCTCAATATCATCTAAATCCTGAGCAATCTCGGTGTCAACCACTTCCTCATTAACCGGAGGAATCACATCATCCTCAAAACCATCATCGAGCGGTGCAACATAGTTCTCATTGACTATGTGCCCGAAGAGCTCACGGTCGGCCAAAATTTGCTCACCCTTTGGCGCGAGCTTGCAGTCATTGAAGACTCGAAGAAGCATAGTGTCAGCACCAGAAGGGATCGCTGATCTGGAGCTATCTCAAGATTCAAATCATTTAATAATAACTGCACAAACCTTGGATACTGCAGCCATTTATCCTTACCAGCTCGGATATTCTCCACCATGTTGCCAAAAATGTAACCGCTGAAGTTGTACGGCTTATTGTAGATGAGGGCCAACATGAGAGATAACGTGAGATGACTAGCAGCGTCATATCCTCCCTTTCTCGGAGATAAACAAACGTTGACGATATGACATAAATATCTCCAAACCCGGCAGAGATATTGCTTGCGAAAATCAGTAAGCTGATTCGCAGGATAACCCATGCGCTGTAGTCCCCCGTAGATAAACGTTGTAAGGAACAAAGTGGGCATCGTAGAATTGTCATCAAACTGGAGAACCCGTCGAATAGAATTCTCAGTGATCTCTATCTCTTTACCAAACATCGTAGAAACAATCCTTGGGACATCACCCTGAGTCCGTATTAACGCGTGATCATAAAACTCTTCAACTTGATTCATATAAACCGGAGTGGAAGCAGTAATAGCATGATAAATCCTCGAACGTCGAAGGAACTCGATCATAGGCCTGAAAGGAGCCGAATTGGCGTGCGTAGATTCCAAAAATGCAGTAATGTTGTGACGGGTGTTGGTGCGGCGGTAATAGTTTTGTAGTTCAGCCATCTGTAAGCTAAAATACGAAACAAAAATAACAAAAGTCGTTATAGAATTAGCACGAACACACATAACCCAAAAAATGAAATTCTGATTTAGGCGTCACTTAGGGTAAGTGACGCATAACTACTACCGACACTTAGGAAGTGTCGCAGAAAACAGTGCTCAAAATCAGAATTAAAGTATAGCGTCACTTATGGTAAGTGACGCTATCAGGCGTCACTGGTGTAAGTGACGTTGCCAGATCATGAGTCATTAGATACGACACTTAAGAAGTGTCGGGTGAAAATCATGCGGCATTTAACAGACTGACGGTGTCATAAGTGAGTCAATTAGGAAGTGACGGTATAAGTGACATTATAGACAAAAGTGTCACTTAGACAGTCACTTAAGAGAGTGACGCATGAGTGGGCGTCACTAGGATGAGTGACGGACTTAACAGATAATCTAAGGACATGCGTCACTAAGAGAGTCACTTCAGAAGTGACGCAATAATAAGCGTTACTGATGAAGTGACGGTATAGGTTTCAAATTACCAAGTAGCGTCACTTATGATAAGTGACGCAACGATGAAGATCATCGTGTCACTGTTCATGCCCAGAAATAAAATTTGGGGGTTTTCAAAATTGAAGTTATCACTTCGTACGCATGAAAAAAACGAGTAAAACACACCTTTTAGAAGCGTAAAACATAAACAAATCAAGCCCCAAATTAAATGATTTCACAGAAACCCCAAAACCCGTAACCCTAATTTGAAATTAAAACATGAATACAGAAAGATAAAGGTTAAGATTAGTACCTAATGAGTCGTGTGAATGAGAGGAACAAGAATATAATACAGGAAAGCGCAACCAAGCTCTAGAAATCACGAACAGATCAAGAAAATTCGCACAGAGGAAGTGACGCAGAGACACACTGAGTGACGGTATGTCAGAGCAAGTGTCGGTATAAGTGTGAGAAAAGTGGTGCGGTTGAGTGTCGTTGAACAGGGTATTTATACAAAAACCCTAGTATGCGTCACTCAACTCGGCACTTATGACGTAGCTTAACCCGGCACTTACAACGTTACTAGTGTAAGTGACGCAATATCGTAAGCGTCACTGGTAGCGCAGGTCACTTTTAGCGATTTGATCGATTTTAGCGTTGTGATTTCGGTACTTAAATTTGAAAAGGTAAATATAACTTGGATAAAATCTAAAAGTAAACTAACTTATAGAAAATACAAGAACACATAAAAGAAAGCAAATTTACAAATAGAAAATTTAACACATTCTTTTTGGTGACGGAGTTGAAATAATCTGTTTAGGGATCATATCGGAGTAGCATGCATTTATTAGGAACAGTAAGTGTTATTTTGATTATCAGTATATTTGTCCACTTTATATTTACTTGACATGTTAGAAACACTTTTTATAAAAATTATTTCAAAATGATTATTAGTATAATTGTCCACTTTAAACATGTTACACTCAAATCTAGGAGGTAATTTTATTATTATTGGAATGTACATTTCGCTGTGGTCCCCACCATAGATATACATCTTAACTTAAGACATAGACCATGTTTCCATTTACAGAGAGAATATAAGAAAATCAAATTTAAGAATCAGGTCAGCGGTGACAGGTTTGTACTGACGTATAACAGAGCGACATAGCTTGATTCAGGTTTAAGCAAAATCAGACTTGGTCAAACCATTTTGGCGACCTTGTAAGGTATCTTATTTTAAAGACTTTGCAAGTACTTTGACTTGTGTTTGCTTAATTTTTAAGTATATATTAACAGAAACCAGGTCTATACTTACGTATAACAGAGGAGACGGTCAATATATACCCCCAAATGATATCAAATAAACTTCTTTCAACGAACACATGTCTAGTATAAGTAAGAAATTAAGACTTTTGTCATACATCTAATGATGTTGTACCACTTGAAATAGACAATTAATTATTAGGCTTCTTAAGAAATCTCAAAGAGTTTTGCATAACATGCCTACTAATATATCGTATGATGAAGACAATGTTTATAAAAACTATTTTCAACACATCAGATAAATCTACTGACACATCCAAGATAAACCTTAAAATTCCATTTTATGCATGTCACCCGATGTATTATCATATCCCAAGTTGTTTACAGACACAACTTCAACGTCTATTTTAAAATGTAGCAACGGTGCATTTCTTTAATACTAAAAAGTATAAAGAGTGGCTGTTGCGCGTTTTTTTTTTTTTTTTTTTTTTTTTTAACACACATAAAAAGACATAAATTACGTTCCAAGTTACAAATTACTTTTTAGCGATAAAGAACCTTAAACCAATCATGTTGATTAGTTCATCAAATCGAGTACGCGAAAAAGCTTTTGTGAAAAGGTCGGCATTCTGCTTTAGGGTGTCTATGTGGACAAGGTCTATCAGGTGTTTTTCATAGCAATCCCGTATAAAGTGGAACCTAAGTTCAATGTGTTTAGTCTTAGAGTGTTGTACGGGATTGCGTGTGATAGAAATAGCAGCAGTATTATCTATGTGAATAGGAGTCATAGAAAGAAGTAACCCGTAATCATGCAGTTGATGCTGAATCCATAGAACCTGAGAGTAGCAACTCGCAGCAGCAACGTACTCAGCTTCTGCAGTTGAAAGAGAAACTGTAGTCTGTTTCTTGCATTGCCAAGAGACCAACCGAGATCCTAGAAATTGACATCCACCAGTGGTAGATTTCTTGTCTATGCTGCAGCCGCCATGATCCGAATCCAAATAGGCAGAAAGAGCGAATGATTTCTCGTTTGAATACCATAGACCAAGATTGGGTCTATGTTTGAGATAACCAAAGATTCGCTTTACCGCCTTCATATGAGACACCTTGGGTTTGGCTTGAAAGCGTGAGCATACGGATACCGCAAATACAATATCCGGTCGAGAAGCGGTCAAATACATCAAAGAACCTATCATTGATAGATAGTCCTTTTCTTTGCAATCTTCCTCATCTTCAGCGAGTCTGAGATTGTGATTAAGTTCGATAGGAGTCCCATAGGTCTTACAATTGAGCAGGTCATATCGAGTCAACATGTCTTTGACATACTTTGACTGATGAATATAAATACCTTTTGGAGACTGCTCAACTTGTACACCTAAAAAGAATTTGAGCTCCCCCATCGCACTCATCTCAAACTCAGATTTCATAATCTCCTCAAAATGCTTGCACATCGCTTCATTTGTAGAGCCAAATATGATATCGTCCACATACACCTGCACGAGTAACATATCCTCTCGATCGCCAGTCCGTTCTTTACGAATGAACAGAGTGCTGTCGATATTCCCTCGAACAAAACCATGCTTGATTAAGTGGGTAGTGAGCCTCTCGTACCAAAGCCGCGGAGCTTGATGAAGACCATATAACGCCTTGTTTAACTTGCAGACGTATTCTGGATGCTCAGGGTCTTCAAAACCTGGAGGCTGTTTCACGTACACATCCGTATCCACTTGTCCATATAAAAAGGCGCTTTTAACTTCGAGTTGGTTCACACAAAACTCTTTGAAAGAAGCGAACGCAAGAAAGATCCGAATAGACTTAAGTCTTGCCACAGGAGCAAAGACTTCATCATAATCTAATCTCTCGATCTGACTAAAACCATGAACAACCAATCGAGCTTTATTCCGAATCACGATACCCCGATCATCCATCTTATTTCGAAATACCCATCGAGTGCCGGTTAAATGAGCACCTTTGGGTAACGGAACTATATCCCATACGTGCAGCTTGTTGAATTGCTGCAACTCTTCTTGCATGGCCTCAACCCAGGATGGATCTTTTAAGGCCTCATCAACTTTCTTAGGTTCAATTTGGGATAAATGACAAGAATTTATCCGAGCAACCAAGTTTAACATTTCTTGATTTGGATTTTGCTTCACTTGGTGCCTTGTTTGAACAGCAACATTAGGATCACCGATAATATTATCGATGGGGTGATCCCTGTGTATACGTGTGACTGGGATTAACTCCGGTGCAAGTACTAACTCCAAATTGTTCATGTCCCCCTCAGTAACTGGAACAGTGTTAGTCGCAGGAGCAGTAGGACTTTCAGGTTGCACAGGAGGTTGAAGTTCCGTATCATCTTCATTAGAGAAGAGGTGAGAATGAACCATTTCTTCTTCTTCCTCGTCTTCCTCTAACAGTGGCATGTTGGGATCATCTGGATGTTCTGTTGCATTAGCCGTTCCTGAAGTTGAAGGAACATCCGAAGGTGGAACAGTAGGCGATGGTGTGGATGTAGTAGGTAGTGGTGTGGGAGTTGGAGTAGGTGTTAGACTTGATGGTGTGGGTGCTGGGATAGGTGGTGGTGTAGGTTTTAAGGTAGATGTGTCTTGACACAGACTGATGCCATGAAGTAAGGTAACTAACTCCTCAGCTTCGCCATCTTCTTTGGGTATGTCAAACGAGTTAAACACATCCTTATAATTGAATAACCATTCAGGACCCGTTCCTTGAGGAGGATCCGTGTAACGCAGGCATTTTACCTCAAAATACTCTTCCACCTGGTGTGTTGATTTAATGTAGACTCTTTTGTTCGGAGAGTTGACTGAATAGCCAAGGAAAATTCCTTCAACGGCTTTAGCTCCAAACTTCGAGACTTTGTCTTTTGAGACCATAATCAAACAAGGACACCCAAACGGCTCTAGAAACTGTAAAGTGGGCTTACGGTTATTGAACAGTTCATAACAGGTTTTGTTCTTTTTCTTAACTGTGAGCACGCGATGTAGAACATAACAAGCAGTACTGACTGCGTCTGCCCAAAATATGATAGGAAGCTTAGAATCGGCCAGCATAGTTCGAGCTGTCTCGATAATTGTCCTATTCTTTCGCTCTGCAACTCCATTCTGTTGAGGAGTTCTTGGGGCACTGAACTGATGATCAATACCTTTTGTGGCACAGTATAACTCAAGAGTTGAGTTCTTGAATTCAGTTCCATTGTCACTTCTCAGTCTCTTCACCTTTAAGTTGCACAGATTTGCCAACTTATCCAACAAATACACCAAAATATCTGGTGTTTCACTCTTTGCACCTAGAAAGTATACCCACGAAAATCTCGAGTAGTCATCGGTGACTACTAAGCAGTAAGATCTACTGCCTATGCTCTTAGTTGATATAGGACCAAACAGATCCATGTGTAAGAGCTCCAGTGGTGCAGCAATGGAATTCACTATCTTCGACTTATGGGATTTCTTGTGGAGTTTCCCTTTATGGCATGCAGCGCAGTCATCTTTTAGGGCAAATGACTGTTTTGGAACTCCATTTACCAAATCATTGTTAATTAAAAAATTCATCTTACGAAAATGGATGTGTCCCATTCGTCTATGCCACAATAGTGATTCCTTTTCCGAAGCCTTTGACAGGAGACAAGTGTATTCATCTGTAGTCTCCACAGTTCGCATATTCATTACATAGGTGTCGTTTCTCCGTGGCGCCCTCATAAGCACCCATTCTTCAGGAATAACGAAACCTGGCTTCAGTATCACACATTCCGTCTTCGTGAACGCAGTGGTAAAGTCCTTATCACAGACTCGTGAAACGCTTAGCAAGTTGTGAGTAAGTTGAGCCACATAATTCACATTCTCGAAGCTAACTTTCCCGTTAGTTAGCGTTCCCTTTCCCGTAATGGTTCCTCCTGTATCTCTAGCAAAAGCAACATGTCCTCCGGCATGTGGTTTAACATCCGTCAAAAGAGACACATCACCAGTCATGTGTCGCGAGCAGCCACTATCCATAAACCTTTCACTATCCTTAACACGTTCTGACTGCTGCAACACATAAAGTAAGGAGATTAGTGAGAAACCGTGACCCAAGCCTTTACAGACTTAGGTCTACCAAGGTCATCAACAATAATCACATCGGACATAACTTTATTTTATAACAAATTAGAATTTTCATCTAATGTGTTATTGTTGATGACAGAAGAGTCACTAACAGACTCCTTTCGTTTCCAAACTTTAGGTTGTTCGGAAATTGGTTTGGGAGTAACATCGGGCTTTTGTTTTGGCAAAGGTTTTTGCCCAATATTACTCGACTTTTCAGCAGGCTTGGGAGAGGTTGAGTAACGCCTAGGTGGAGATTTTGAAAATGAATTTCTGTAAACAGATGTCCTAGGCATTTCTCTCCCATAGTGCTGATGAGACAGTTTAGGACATTCACGAATTAAATGTCCTTGTCTTTTACAATAAAAGCATGATCGGGTCTCAGCAACTGGTTGAGGCTGAGGATTTACCACAGGAGTAGGAGAAGCATTTCTAGAACATGAACATTTCATGCACGTCTTAGTAAATGCTTGTTTTGGTTGAGAAGTTGAAGTAGAAGGTTTAGCACAAAAATCATTTGCACGTGTAGCTTGATGTTGCAAAATCTGTACAGGTGACTGTAAAGTTTGAGATTTTGTAGTTAAAACCTTATTCTTTTCCTTTTTAGGTTGAACCTTAATTGTAGGTTCAACCTTTGAAACCATTTTGACAGATTTTACTTCAACCTTCTTTTTAAATTCAGGATACTCCTGATCAGTAATATCCTCAATCTCAACAATCTCCTCAATTCTAACTGGAGATTCACATTCTGACTTAACAAACTGAGGCGAAGGATACTCTGACCGTTTGGTTTTCTCCTTTGCCTGTTTGTTTTGATTATTGACCTTAGACTTGACCCCATATAACAGTGCATAGTCAACTGGAATCTCTTCGGTGCCTTCCTTAACTGGCATATGACAGTATTCAGTGGGAGGCGGGACTACAGTATAACCTAGTCCTGTCTTAGTTTTACTATCTGTCCTTTGCTTATTAAGGATTTCGTTGAAGGCAACCGTAGAAGAAGAGGAACCTAGAATTTTACTTTTATATTTATCATATTCAACTTTCAGATCAGACAGTTCCTTTCGCAAAAGATCTATTTCAGCAAGATAACTATTAATAGCATCCTGTTGACTAAAAACCTTAGATTTATACCTAAGCGTGTCCTGTTGATAAGCCTCAATTTTCTTATCATACAATTGTTCATTGGCTTTTAGGTATTTATTTGACTCACTAAGTTTTTAACCTTTTTCCTTAAGTCTACGTTATCTTCTTGAAAACACCTTAAAGATTCAGTTAACTTTATGCATGAGATACAGTTCAAAGGTTCTTCTGGTTCATTGCGTACCTCATTAGAAATGTGAGCCATGAGACACTGTTGATAATTATCAGCATACATGCTCCAGTCGGTGTTGGTAGGCTCAAAGACAATTAGTGCATCAGCTGTCGCTTACTTCACCTCATCTTTTTCTGGAGTTCTGGGAGCATCAGGCTTCGTGAAACCCGATGGAGGAACTTTGGGTTTCTCACACTCTCTCGCAAAATGTCCCAGATTCTGACAGTTATAACAGCGAACCTTGCTTTTATCAAAACCAAAACTGGTTTTGCCATCTCCTTCCAAACTCTTGCGACCAGTTCGTTGCAAGAATTTCTGAACTCTCCTTGATATCATGGCAATATTCCAGTTTAAGTCCATTTGCTCAAGATCATCGTCATCTAGTTGAGCATAATCTTCTTTGGCAAGTTCTAAAGTAGAATTCGGTTGTGAAACCAAATCCTTGTAAGAGCTTAGAAAGGCTGTATAGATAGCAGCCTGCTCTTGAATAGCAGGGGACACCGAAACTTGCGGTTGTGACCCTTGTGAGGGTCCAGAAGCATACACCGGATGATGAACTCCGGTAGATTGCAATGAAGGTTGAAGTGGAGAACTTGTAGATGAAACAAAAGCCATTCCACCATAAGTCTTTCCGGTGTTGACTTTTCCTCCATATAATGTCGGGTCTTGAACAAAACCACCCGACTTGCATTCTTTCTTCTTCAACTCCATCGCATGGGCTTGAAGAACACCAATTAGCTCGTCTAAGTTCATCGTGGCTAATTCTTGACTTTCTTTCAGAAACTGTACTTTAACATCCCAACTACTCGGTAGAACGTCCAACAGCTTCTTGTTTATTTCAATCTGAGGGAAATTATATCCTCCCTCAGTTAACTCACTAACCAACTGTGAGTATCTGGTAAACACACCCGAAGCAGTTTCATTTGGCAGAGAATCAAACAGATCATACTGTTTCTTGATCAATTCCAATTTAGCCTCCTTGTACTTCTGATTTCCACCACATCTTGTCTCAATAGCCTTCCAGAGATCGTATGTTATGTCATGTGTTTTGAAGAGGCGTAAGACATCTTTAGTAAGGCACATGCAGATGGCTGAATGAGCCTTCCTTTCAATATCATACTCCTTTTTCTCTTTAGGAGACATGGCTTTGTATGTTTTGGAAGGAGGGATACCACGATAGTCTCCCTCAGCTACAGGAGCTTCATATCTTTCTCTGAGCGGACCCCAGAGCTCCGGACAGTGGAAATCTACATACTGTTCAAATCTATCACGCCAATATGCATAATCCATATAAGCAGTAAATAGAGGAGGTTTATTATTGGAACCAACGTCATGATTTTGTTTTAGCATATCTCTAATTCCCCGAATATCCTCTTTATCAGCAACAGCAGCCATTAAAAGATTAACCTGAAAATTAACTCAAAAACGAGAACTTGCAAACTAATTAGTACCAAAGGCGTCACTTGGTAAGTGACGCACTCAAGTGTCGCAACGACTAGCGTCACTTGGTAAGTGACGCTATCGAGTGACGGATGAAGTGATTGATGATACTGTAAGCAAGTGTCGCTCAATCTAGCAAGTGACGCACTCAAGTGTCGTACTTGAGTGACACACTAGAAAAAATAGGCGTCACTAGTAAAAGTGACGTAATAAATCAAAAGGCGTCACTAACGGAAGTGACGCAAGAAATCAAATAGGCGTCACTAGCAGAAGTGACGCTTGGCACTCAAGTGACGTGCTAAAGTGACGCACGTGAGTGACTGTTGATTAAAATAGATGACACTTAAGTTAAGTGTCGTATAAACCTCAAATGACGCTTCAAGTGACGCGTTCAAGTGACGGTAAAACCCTAATTTGAGATTACGAAGTGCCGCTCTAAGTGACGCGTTCAAGTGACGCAGCGAGTGTCGCAGAAACGGCTGTAAAATCCCAAAAACCCTAAAAATCGAATTTTCGTCATCCAAACGAAAATTCCTTGAACCCTAATGAACGAAACCTGTTGTTAATGATGAATATCATCTGGAAATCACCTTGTCAATTCGAAATCCGTAGTTATTCTCAATTCTTGATCCGAACTAAACCGAAATCAATCCAAAACGTCTTCAAAACGTCAATCTAAACACCTATATTCTCTGATACCAGTTGTGAGTGCCCTAGACGTTGGACCTAAGTGATGATTGACTGCTATTGAGAGGCGGAAACACTCAATTGCACAAAACACTAACAAACACAAACCGAAACAATTGATTCAAACAAAGTAAAAGTGTTTATTAGCTTGAATAACGTATGGAACTTGATTACAGATGGTTTAGTCGACAAATGGTGCTAGGGTTTCGTCAACCCTAGCCAAAAACCCGTAGGTTCTATTTATACACAAAATTCTGGCCGACATGCGTCACTTGTGGAAGTGTCGCATGTGGCCGCCTTAATGCGTCACTTACCTAAGTGTCGCTATGCGTCACTTAGGCAAGTGTCGCCTAACCTAAAACTTAAGTGTCGCATTATATAAAATCTATATTTCTATCAAATGACTAATGACACTTTTACAACTCGATAGACCAACTGACAGACAAACAAATATGCATCAACAATTATACATTCGAGTACTTCCGGGATGAACGGATAATCTAGACTTATGAGCTTCAGTCAAAATCGTATCCCGAATACCACCAATGAGAGGAATCCACTCGCGAGACTGAAAAGTTTTTAATTCTCTAGAATCGTTAACCAACAAATCTTTCATTTTTAACATGATTTCTGACTTTAGATTATGATCTAATAAAGCTTCTAACTGTGCATCTTTAATTTTATCCACTAAGTCAGAAGAAACATCAACTTTCAAATAATAAATTCGATCAGAAGTACCTTTTCGGCTTAACACATCAGCAACCACGTTCGCTTTTCCTGGATGGTAACGAATTTCACAATCATAATCTTTGATCAACTCTAACCATCATCTCTGACGCATATTCAACTCTTTCTGAGAAAACATGTACTGAAGACTCTTGTGATCTGTACAGATAATACACCTTGTACCATAAAGATAATGTCTCCAGATTTTCAACGCAAACACAATAGCTGCCAATTCTAAGTCATGAGTGGGGTAATTTCTTTCATGTTGTTTCAACTGCCGAGAAGCATAAGCTATAACTCTATATCTTTGCATAAGAACACCACTCAAACCAGAATAAGAAGCATCACAGTAAACAACAAAATCCTCAGACCCATCAGGTAATGCCAAAACTGGTGCCTGACACAATAATTGTTTCAGAGTCTGAAAAGCTACCTCTTGTGACTCATCCTATTGAAACTTAACATCTTTACGTGTCAACTTTGTTAACGGACCGGCAATTTTAGAAAAATCCTTAATGAACTTCCGGTAATAACCCGCTAAACCCAGAAATTTTTTAATTTCAGAAGCATTCTTTGGAGCTTTCCAATTCATGACCGCTTCAATTTTTGAAGGATCAACTTTAACACCATCCTTGCAAATAATATGACCCAAAAATTACACCTCCCGAATCCAGAATTCATATTTAGAAAATTTTGCATATAAGTGTTCTCTTTTCAAGGTTTCCGACACTAACCTCAAATGCATTTCATGTTCTGATTCGGATTTAGAATATACCAGAATATCATCAATAAAGACAATCACAAATTTATCGAGAAAAGACTGGCAAACCCTATTCACCAAATCCATAAAAACTACTGGAGCATTTGTTAACCCAAAAGGCATAACCAGAAATTCATAATGACCATACCTGGTACGAAAAGCAGTCTTAGAAATATCCTGTTCACAAACACGAACTTGATGATAACCTGATCTCAGATCAATTTTAGAATAAACAGAAGATCCCTGCAACTAATCAAATAAATCATCTATTCGAGGCAGAGGATATTTGTTCTTTATTGTTCGTTTATTCAGTTCTCGATAGTCAATACACATTCTAAAAGACCCATCCTTCTTTTTCACAAACAAAACCGGTGCACCCTAGGGAGAGGAACTCGGTCTAATGAACCCTTTATCCAATAATTCCTGTTATCGATTCATCATTTCACATATTTCAGAAGGAGCTAGTCTATAGGGATCTTTGGCTACATGCGATGAGCCAGGAACAAGATCAATATGGTATTCAACTTCCCTAACTGATGGCAAACCAGGTAATTCATCAGGAAACACTTCCAGATATTCAGAAACAACTGGAACATCAGAAATAGATTTTTTTCTAACTTGGAATCAATAACGTAAGTTAGGTATGACTCACAACCTTTAGACAAAGATTTCCAGGATTTCATCATACTAATTAGAGGAATATGGCCACTATCCCGTTCTCCTCGAGCCACGACATATGACTCTTCAGGAATTGGGATTCTTATCAACTTTTGGTGACAATCTATACTCGCTTTATTTTGACTCAACCAATCCATACCAATAATCATATCAAAACTAGGTAACGTCATCAACAAAAATGAGATTGGGAAAGTCTGGTCATCTATCACAATACTAGCTCCAGTCACCGAGGTGGTAACAGGAACTAACTTGCCACTAACAATTTTTACTTCTACATGATTTGTTATCACAGTATGGATTAATTTCAAGTTTTCACAGAAACACACAGAGATAAACGAGCAGTTTGCTCCAGAATCAAATAAAACACGTGCTGGTACAGAGTTTATAAGAAATGTACTAGTTATAACATCATTTGTGTGGACAGCCTCATCGACTGTCATCTGAAATGCCCTACTCACAGCTGGCAGCGGATTCTTCCACTTTTGCCCGGAAGATGACGAACTCCCGACCGAACCCAAACCCTGTCTCCCCGCCTCAGGACATTGCCCAACCCGATGACCTTCTTTCTTACAATTCCAACACACAAAATTCAAAAATTTGCAATTTTTAAATTCATGGCCAAGTTCTCCACATTTAACTGTCGCACCCCCAGATTCGGGTTACGGAAACGAATCGGGTCGGGGCGAGACTAATCAATAATCACAACACAAAGATATAATGAACGACTCTATATGCGTCATTTTACAACTTGTATTGATAAAACCAAAGTTTACATCAAAATATAATTTACAATAGCTCAGTTTCTAAATTGAGGGATTTACATACATAATTAATTTTTACAAAATATAGTAATGCAGCTAAATCTCTGAATGTTTTGCATGATGACTCGAGCTAATGATATCCTGAAGGCAGTCCAACCTACTGCTGAGTACCTGTGATACATGCTAAAATGGGTCAGCGAAACACCGGTGAGCTCATAGGTTTGTATGTTAACACATAATGTATGAACCGCAAGATTTAATAGAATTTAAAGTGCAATTAAGGAAATTAAAAGTTTTACAGCCATGAGCACATAGTCTGAGCTTAACTCGAGGTGTCAGGTCCACATTTAAGGTATCCTGATCGAGGTGCCTCCCACGAGTGCCTAATTTACACTCGTCTGAACAAATATTAATACATCTGTCCGTTTAACTAGTTAGTGCATGCTAACCCGGACGAGGATGGTCAATCCTATATGGTACCATATACTAATATTCACACTACAACGTATTACCAAACTATGCTGAGGAGGGCTTTGAAAAGATTAGTGAGATAACTCATGTGGTATTTGATTGATTTCGTACTTGCGTTCATATTGTAATATAAAGAGCAGTATATCACACCCCTGAGTAAAACAGTAAAATAGGGGCTATGAGACTCACCTGAGTCTTGAGAGTTTAACTTAACAAACTTGAGTTGATTAGTCGAAGTGAGTGGTCCGAAGATTGGTAACCTGAGGGTGTCCACGACACGCGATGGTTATAAATGTGAGCAGGTATCTATAAAGACTACCTTCGTAGTTGTTCGTCCAACTAGAATGTCCAAATTACTATGATTCGGTTGATTTGATTATGTTTTGAAAACGTGTATGGCCCGTTGGTGATTTGTTGTAATAATAAATCTCATTATTATTATTATTTTTACGATTTTGAAGTGTTATGTTCAAGAACGTATCCCGATGTTTAAAAAGTCGTATCATTTAAGTGTATGAAGTTACACAAGTTTGACACTTAGTAGAAGTCCCTATTTTCAAAGTTTTGATTTGTGCGACACTGGATGCGGCACCAAGTGCGACATAGGCTAATGTGTCGCAGGTCAGGACTGTGACATAGGTCTTTGGGTCGCTATGTGCGACGTCCGTAATTTAATGCGACATAAGGTGTTGTGTCGCTACTGCGACATTCATAATTTAATGCGACATAGTGGCTTGTGTTGCTATGTGCGACGTAGCCTATTCTTTGCGACATAAAGGCTTGTGTCGCAGGTGCCTTGGAGCCTCTGCGACATAACTGGCTGTCCAAAATCAAAAGTGTCGGGTTTGTGGTCAAACGACTTCGGTTTGACCTGAAACTTTTACACAAGTCTTAGATGAGTTTATAAAGCTTGCAGAAATTATTAGTTTATGTTGGTTATGTTCGAGAGATCATTTTCTTTAAAATGGTCAAAACCAACATTTTCCAACAATGTTCCGAAATCGAGTTTTAAACATATATTTCGACATCTCTAAGCTAGATTAACAACGTTCAACTAAAAATAAACGAAATCGAAAAGTTTCAGGATTTATCGGAAACTTACGAATTAGTGCCGGGAGAAACCGAAAAGATAGAATCGTAGATCGTGACGTGGTGAATCTTTTTCTCCAAATTAGCTAGATGAAATAATGGGTTTTTATGGTGAAAATCGGCGGTGGAAGTGGCGGTGGGGTGGTGGTAGTTTAGAGAGGAAATAGAGAGAAATGAGTTGGTTTGTGTTTTTGGTGTAAAATGAAAAGGGAGAGGGTTTGGGTAGGGGGTTGGGCCGGTTGGAAGGGGGGCCCCACTAAGGTGGGTGTCTCCTATTTTAATCTTCGGTTTCTGCGCTCCGTGCGGTGTTTGTTTCCCCGATCGTTTAAACGTTAAATAATTGTTTTATACATTTAAGTACACATTTAAAGATACGAATAATTATTTGATATTTTTGTTGAAGCATTTCACCAAATGCTTAATAATTATGTTATGGATTATAACTTATTCTTGTTTCGATTGTTTGCGCATTTATTATTTTAATCGCGTTGACTTTGTTTGTACTATACGAATTTGAGTTGAAACATTTTCTAAATAATATTTTGGATAAAATAGAGTTATTAATAATGTCATATTATTTAATAAAATTGTTCACCAACGTCCGTATAAATTGAATCGAATTACATTCGATTTGAAACTTGTACGATTTAATCAAATCGCATACTTGTATATATTCATCAATATATATTTCGATAAATTAATTAGCCTAACACTGAACTAATTACATGTATTAACAATTGATTAGGCACTAATTACTAGTCCTAATTTAGCGGGTGTCCAGAAATTTAGTTCGTCCAGAAATCAAATCTCCCCTTGTTAGAAGAATTTCGTCCACAAATTTAGTTCGTAGTCGTGTTGGAAGTAGCTTCAGTGAATAACTGAGGGTACTTGTGTCGCATTTGGTCTTCCCGTTCCCAAGTGAATTCCGGCCCACGCCGCGAATTCCACCTGACTTTGACGATGGGAATACGACTTTGTTTGATTTGTTTGACCTCACGGTCCATGATTTCTGCAGTTTCCTCAACGAAATGAAGTTTGTCATCGACGCGAATCTCGTCGAGTGGAATAATAAGTGTCTCATCAGACAGACATTTCTTCAAGTTAGAAATGTGAAAAGTGGGATGCACGCTGCTGAGCTCGGATGGTAGCTGCAATCGATATGCCACTGGACCAATCCTCTCGAGGATCTCGAATGGTCCAATGTACCTGGGATTTAACTTCCCGCATTTGCCGAAACGAATGACACCTTTCAAAGGTGAAACTTTGAGTAGTACTCGATCCCCAACCTGGAACTCGAGTGGTTTGCGTCTCACGTCAGTATAACTTTTCTGACGATCACGTGCGGCTTTGAGTTTATTTTTGGTCTCGAAGACCTTCTCGGTTATTTCGTGAATGAGTTCGGGACCAGTGAGCTGACTGTCTCCCACCTCGGTCCAACAAATCGGTGATCGGCACTTACGACCGTAGAGTACCCCGAAAGGTGCAACCTTAATGCTGGTGTGATAACTGTTGTTGTACGAAAACTTGCACAACGGTAGGTGTTTTTCCAAGTTTACACCGAAGTCAACTAGGCAAGCTTGTAGCATGTCTTCTAGTGTTTGAATCGTTCGTTCACTATGGCCGTCGGTTTGAGGGTGGTTAGCGGTACTCATGTCAAGGCGGGTACCCAATGATCGCTGAAGCGATTTCCGAAAGTGAGATGTGAAGCGACTATCCCTATCTGAGATAATCGAGATTGAAACACCGTGTCGAGAAACAATTTCTTTGATGTAGATTCGTGTGAGGCATTCCATTTTATCAGTTTCCTTGATCGGAAGAAAATGAGCAGATTTTGTGAGACGGTCGACGATCACCCAAATGGTATCGCAACCGCTCGATGACTTAGAAAGTTTGGTTATGAAATCCATGGCGATCTGTTCCCACTTCCATTGAGGAATTTCGGGTTGTTGGAGTAAACCAGAAGGTTTCTGATACTCGGCTTTGACTTTTGAGCAAGTAAGGCACTTGCTGACATATGTGGCAATTTCAGCTTTCATTTTCGGCCACCAATAAAACTCCTTGATGCCGTGGTACATTTTACCGGATCCCGGATGGATAGAGTATTTGGACTTGTGAGCTTCATCCATCACCAAGTCTCGCAGGTTCCCAAAACTAGGCAACCAGATTCGGTTAGAGAGGTACCTAACTCTGTGCGGTTTGATTTCAAACTGTTTATCCATGCCTCGCAAGGCTTCATTTTTGATGTTGTTGGCTTTCAGAGCTTCGAGTTGAGCAGCGAGGATTTGAATGTTTAGATCATTGTGAATTGTCATACTTAGGCCTCGGACTCGAAGGGGTTTCGTTCGTTCTTTTCAACTGAGGGCATCGGCAACAACATTTGCCTTACCCGGATGGTATTTGATCTCGCAATCGTAGTCGTTAAGCAACTCGACCCACCAACGTTGCCTCATGTTGAGATCCTTCTGATCGAATATGTGTTGGAGACTTTTATGGTCGGTAAAGATTGTGCACTTAGTGCCATAAAGGTAGTGTCTCCAAATTTTGAGGGCAAAGATGACAGCTCCTAGCTCGAGATCGTAGGTGGTGTAGTTCTTTTCATGGATTTTGATTTGTCATGAAGTGTAAGTTATGACCTTGTCTCGCTGCATCAACACGCAACCGAGACCTTGGTGGGAAGCATCGCAGTATACCACGAAGTCATTGGTGCCTTTGGGTAACAATAGGATAGGAGCACTCCAAAGCTTTCGCTTTAGAAGTTGAAATGTTGACTCTTGTTTATCAATCCAATCGAACTTTTTGTCTTTTTGAGTCAGAGTTGTGAGTGGTTGGGCTATTTTCGAGAAATTTTCAATAAATCGCCGATAGTACCCAGCAAGACCCAAGAATCGGCGTACTTCGGTTGGAGTTGTTGGTGCTTGCCAGCACTTGCTAGCCTAGATTTTTGATGGATCAACATGGATTCCTTGACTATTAACAATGTGTCCAAGGAATTTGGCATATAACTCCTCGTGTCTGAGTAGTTCTAGGATGGTTTTGAGGTGTTGCGCGTGTTCTTGTTCATTTTGCGAGTATATGAGAATGTCTTCGATGAAGACAATGACAAACTTATCGAGATAAGATCCATGAATACAGCCGGTGAGTTTGTTAAACCGAAGGGCATCACCTGAAATTCGTAATGCCCGTAGCGAGTTCGGAAAGCATTTATCAGGATATCGGTGTCGCAAACTCGAAGTTGATGATAACCTGACCGTAGATTGATCTTTGAATAAATACTCGACCCTTGAAGTTGGTCAAACAGGTCATCGATACGAGGGAGTGGGTATCGGTTCTTGACGGTCAACTTGTTCAACTCTCGGTAGTCGATGCACATTCTGAAAGAACCGTCTTTCTTTTTCAAGAATAAGACCGGAGCTCGCCAAGGTGAACAACTCGGTCTAATGAATCCTCTATCCAGGAGTTCCTGTAATTGGGTGGACAACTCCTGAAGTTCGGATGGGGCTAAGCGGTATGGTACTCGGGCCACAGGTGCAGCACCTGGCACGAGATCGATTGAGAACTCAACCTGTCATGGTGGTGGTAGAACAGGTAGTTCTTTGGTAAAGACTTCTGGAAAGTCTCGAATGATAGGCACATCCTCAAGTCGCTTCTCCTCCAACTTTTTCTCCATGATGTGTGCGAGGATTGCTGGATACCCCTTTCTTAGGAATTTTTGGTTTTTCAAACAAGAGATGATGTTGAGTCTTATCCCACCGGTCTCTCCCTGTATGATCAAAGTTCTACCGGCGATGAGGGGAATGCGAACGACCTTATCATAACAAACGATTTCGGCACGGTGCTTGGACAACCAGTCCATACCAATGATGACGTTGATACTTCCGATTTCAACAGGCATAAGGTCGCTTGAAAAGGTTTCGTTGGCTAGGTTTAAAGTGCAATTAGGTATCACACTATCGGTTTCTATGAGTTTATAGTTTGCTAGTTCTATAGTGTACTTAACATCTAGAGCAACAGGGGTGATGTCAAGCAATTGGTAAAATTCATTAGAAATAAAGCTTTTATCGGCACCAATATCAAATAGAACAGAAGCAGTTAAGTTGTTGAGGAGGAACATACCCGAGACCACATTAGAATCTTCGCGGGCATCCCCAGAGTTGAGTACAAAGGCTCTACCTCTCGCGTTGTTGTTGTTGTTGTTTTTCAGCTTTGGGCATTCATTCCTGAAGTGCCCGGTGTTCCCACATTCGAAGCAGGCTCTTGGTGGCCTGGTGTTGTTGTTGGAGGTATTGTTGTTGGGTTTGGGAGCTCGGCAATCCTTGGTTGAATGCCCGTACCTCCTGCAGTTGTTGCAAGGGGTATTGCATTGACCCTCGTGGTGGCGGTTATACTTAGAACAATAGGGTTTGTTCCTAGTATACCCGCATTTGGGTTCAGTGTTGGAGGTGTAAGCTTGGATGGCGATGGGTTTCTTGTTTGGTTGGTCATGATGTTCAGAGGATTTGCATTTGTGGCTGGAGGATGGGAGTGGTGTCTCACGGCTGACGACCATTTCCATGAGTTCATGAGCTAACCGGATTGCACTTTCAACAGTGGTTGGTTTAGATGAGGCGACGTTCCCCTGGATATTCTCTGGGAGACCGCAGATGTATCTCTTGATGCATTTCTCCTCCGGATTAACCAAACCCGGGCATAACAAAGCAAATTACTGGAATTTGGTGGTATATCCAGCAATGTCAGTTCCCTGCACTCTCAAGTGGCAGAATTCTTCCTCCAGACGGTGCAGTTCTTCTTCAGGATAATATTTTTCCCTAAGCTTTTTCTTCAGTTCAGCCTAAGGAAGCTGGTTTGCTATCTCGATGCCCATAGAGTTTGCGTGGTTGTTTCACCATGTAAGTGCACCTTCCTAAAAGGTGTAGGCAGCAAACTTGACTTTGCTGTCTTCAGCACAATTGCATAGGCTAAAGACAGATTCCATGTTGAAGCAAGATTGTCTAAAGCTTGATTTTATTTGTTTTTGTAAAAACTGAAATGTATAAAATTTGTCTAAGTTTTTTTGTTTTTGCGACAATAGAATTCCATGAATAGCATTGTCGTAAAAGTCATTCCGACAATAGCATTGTCGGAGTTGACTAGGTCAAAGTGAATTGAGTATTGTCGCATAGATTAGTCTATATATATAGGCTTTTAGTTGAAAGTTTGGCTAAGTCTTTTGTCCATATTGTCGCAGAACTCTCTGTGTTTGAAATACAAAAGCAAAGTTTGATATTGAATACTTCTTCTCTTATTCATGTATTGAGTTATATCTTGTATTCCGCACTAGATATAAAGTTCTAATTGTGATTCGTGATCCACGACACATCAAAGTGGTATCAGAGCCGTACGAATAATAATTAGAGCTGTGTGATTGAATTAGAGTTTGTATTTGAAGTATTTGATCGATTTGAAGGTTTCGAAAGAATTCGGATTGATACTGTTTGATTGATTCGAGGTATTGGACACTGTTTGATTGATTTGGAGATCAATTTGCTTTGAATTTGAAGAATTTTTCAAAATCTGAAGACTCTTGTTGCTGTATGTGATTCTGTGATCATAATTCATTCGAATTTGATCTGATTATCTTAGTTTGATCTTTTGAATTGATTACGACTTATCGTCAAATTGTACGGATTTGTAAAATTGACGGTAAAAGATCAAATTGATTAGTTACGAGTATCAGAAATTGAATTTCGAGCTGAGTGATATAAATTTTAGCAAAAAACAAGCTAAAATTGAAGAGTTTACAACATTTTTCATTTTCTGGAAATTTTTTGCGTGAATAACATCTTTCCGACAATAAGTATTACCATTTTTTCCGTGATTGCACTTACGTGAATAGTAATCCGACAATAATCTATTGTCGCATGAACAGTAGTTATTGTCGCATGAACAGTAGTTGATTGACGGATTGACGGATTAACAGATTGACGGATTAATGGATTTTGTTAGTTTCGCATAAACAATGTTAGTTGTGATTAATGGAGTGTTATTAACGGATTGTCATCATTCTCGGATTGATTGTTATTCTCGGATTGATCATTAATCTCGGATTGTCATTATTCTTACTCACGGATTGATTATTACTCTCGGACTAATTGTTACTCTCGGAGTATTTTGAAGCTGCTATTCTCGGATTATCTGCTTATTCACGGATATTGGTATTCGTGAATTTTTCTAAGTGTTAAAATGGCTCATGTTAATTGGCAAGCTATGATGAAGAATGAACAAGAGACAGAACTACAACCAAACCACCAAAGTTTATTGCTCTATATGATCCAGATCTAATGATTCCTATCTTGGAGCAATACATTCATCCTAGAGCTGAAGGAATTTATAGAGATAATAATCCTCCTCCCAAGTCACTCAAAATGATGACTTCTGATGAAAGGAAAGAACATGATCGAGATAAGAAAGCGAAATCAGTTATCTCTATGAGTCTTCCTAGTGATGTTCTTGCTGGATGGAAAGATTTGAATACGGCTTATGAGCTCTACAAAGCAATGGAGAAACGTTTTGCTGGAAATGACAAGTTGAAGAAAAGTAAACGTGATTTGTTAAAGAAACAACGGGATGTATTCACATGCATGCTAAATGAATCTTTTAATGATTTGAATGTCCGATATTCCTAGCTAATCAGTGAGCTCAAAAGACATGGTTTGATTTTGGAACGTCTTGAAATCAATGAGAAGTTGATTGAAGCTTTACCTTCAAGGTGGGATATTAAGGCTAACATTTTGATGGATGATGAATCGTTGGGTGAATATGCATATGAAGACTTGATCAATAAGTTGCAATTATATGATGTTTCTTTACAGAAGAAGGAGACTGGAAAGATGATGCAATATTCTCAATTCGGTTCTAAGAAAACTTCAGAAACAACAACATTGTTCTATGGTTCTGAGACATTCAATGGTGGGAATTCTAGTGGATCCACAGGTGGATATTCTGGTTATGGATTTTATGGATCTGGAAGTGCTATAGCTACCAGTCATCAACAATCAAATTCCAACCAACATGTTTCAAAGATAACCGAAAATCATGAAAATGTTGTCATAACTTTTCTTTCATCATATGAAGCGTTTATTGCTGGAAAGGTTGGTAATGTAGACTTGACAGAAGAAGATTATGATCAGTTACATCCTGACGATCTTGAAGAAATGGACCTCCAATGGAATCTTGCTATGTTAACAAGAAAGGTGAAAAAGTTTCTTCAAAGAACTGGAAAAAGAAAGTTGGGGGGTAAACCAGGTTTTGACAAGTCGAAGGTTCGGTGTTACAACTGTCATAATTTAGGGCACTTTGCTCGGGAATGTGAGAAAAGCAAAGCACCTACCTCTGGTTTCACCAAGCCTTCCACATCTAAAACCTATTCTTCTGCTCAACCACAATCTTCTGGAAAAGATACAACTCCTGCTTCCACATCATCAGCACTAATTTCAACAGCAGATGAATTTTATGAATGGAGTGCAAACGTGGAGGAATATTCTCATAATCAAGCTTTCATGGAAAATGTCTCTGAGGTTGATTCTTCTCCATTTGAACAAATTTGTTCAAAATGTACTGATTTGAGTGATCAACTCACTCTTTACAAAACTCAAAATCAACAACTTTTAACTGACATTGAATTGATTAAAAATCAAAATAAGGAGTTGGTGGAAAACAACAAGCTTTTAAATAAACGTTTTGAGTCAACTGATGTTGAGACTCATGATTTGAAAGCTAAAATTTTAAATCAGCAATCCATCATAAACAGTTATTTGGTTGAGATGGATTTACTTAAACAAGAAAAATCTGAAGCTGATTCTAAAATTTTAGATCTTGAAAGACAATTGTTGAATGTTTCTACATCAACAGTGGTTTTTGATGAAATTATCCATAAACAGCGTTTAGATACTAAATCTAAATCTGGTAATGGATATCATTTTATTCCACAACCAAAATCTTATTTTCAATTGCCAGTTAAAGATGAATCTGATTCTGAGTTTGTGTATGGGAAGGGAAAAGTTGATGATTCAAAACCTCAGAAAGAAGCAACTCAAAAGATTTCTTCTAAAGAGAGTTCCGAATCACCACATGAGAATAATTCATCAGATTTCTCTAATCAATCTTCAAAGATGAAGAACAATGATAGTGATGATTGTGAAAAGCTTAAGAAATGTGTTTTGAATCAAAATGATAAAGAAAAATCTAAAGCTTGTGAAATTCCAAAACAAGTTACCAAGATTTTGAAAAGAACTTCTTCTCCACACAAATTACAATCATCTTCTTCATCACCAAAAGGTCAATATCATGCTTCAAAACCCGAATTTTCAAAGTGTGAAGCTTCTACTAGTAAAAGCTCATATTCCAAATATGATGCTTCTACAAGTAAACCTTCATATCATGGTTCTCATAAAAGTTTTCATTCTCGGAGAAAGTATGAAACACGAAGTTGTTTCTATTATGGAATTCGTGGACATCTTTTGAATGATTGTCATAAACTTGCTAGAAAACGTTCGGGAGAACATTCGAAGCAAGTTAAATCTTCAAAGGACAAAAATGTTTCAAAATCATCTAATGAAAATCCACAAAAACCGGGAATCAATACTTTTGTTTCTTCCAAGAAGAAATCTTCATCTTATTATACGTCAAAAGATTTCAAAAAGGATTTCAAAGAAATTTACGTTTTCATCATAGATGAAATCACCGAACGACCCAAAGCCTCCAAGGCTTGGGTCTCCATTAGCAACTAATTGTTTCCATAAAATGTCTTGCAGTCATCCCGAGCTATCGATAATGTGTGGTACATAGATAGTGGCTGCTCAAGACATATGACCGGGAATCTCTCCTTACTAGAAGATGTTAAAATCAAAAATGGAGGGTTTGTTGCTTTTGTGGGAGATAAAGGAGGAATGATTTCAGGTGAAGGAACTGTCACAAATGGCGAAATAAGTTTTGACAAAGTGAATTATGTTGAACAACTTCAACATAATTTACTTAGTGTTTCACAAGTGTGTGACAAAAAGTTGTCGACATGGTTCAATGATGAAGAGTGTTTGATTCTCAAACCGGGTTTTGTTGTTCCAAAAGAATGGATTCTTATGCGGGCTCCTAGGGTTAAAGATATGTATGTCCTAGATATGCGATCTATAACTCCTACATTGGAGCATACTTGTTTGTTGTCAAAAGCATCAGAAAAGGACTCAGTTTTATGGCACAGACGGATGGGGCATATCAACTTTAGGAAAATGAACTTTTTAGTCAAAAATGATTTAGTGATTGGAGTTCCTAAACAGACTTTCTCACTAAATGATCATTGTATTTCCTGTAAAAAGGGAAAACAAACTAAAAAGTCTCATAAACCTAAATTGGTGAATTCTATTAACACTCCATTGGAACTTCTCCATATGGATTTGTTTGGCCCAGTTAGTGTGAGGAGTATTGGTGGTAAATCCTATTGCTTGGTAATTACTGATGATTACTCAAGATTTTCATGGGTTTACTTTCTAAGTACCAAAGATGAGACGGCTGAGAAAATTAAGTATCTGATTTTACGATTAGAGACTTTATTTTCGTTAAAAGTAAAGAGGTTACGAAGTGATAATGGAACGGAGTTTAAGAACTACATCATGGAAATGTTCTGTCTTCAACATGGTATTTCTCAACAATTCAGTGCTTCTCGAACTCCACAGCAAAATGGAGTTGCTGAAAGAAAGAACAGAACATTGATTGAAGCTGCAAGAACTATGCTTTCGGATGCAAAATTACCAACAATTTTTTGGGCTGAAGCAGTTAATACGGCTTGTTTCGTATTAAATAGAGTTCTTGTGGTCAAAGACAAAAAGAAAACGAGCTATGAGTTATTGAATAATCGGAAGCCGAATATTCACTTTCTGGAACCTTTTGGATGCCCATGTTTATTGATGAAAACTAAGGATCGTATTTCCAAATTTGCCGAGAAATCTGAATCTGGATTTTTCTTAGGTTACTCAGCAAATTATCAAAACAAAAGAGTTTATAACACGGAATCACATCGAATAGAAGAATGCTATGAGGTTGAATTCTTACGGTATTCCTCTCCATTTAATGGGATCGGTCCAGAATGGTTATTTGACTATGACTCATTCTTTAATTCTCTTGCTCATTTTCAAAATGATGTGTCATCTCTTGTTGAGGATTCTGATGATTTTTTTATTCCGGTTCTTTCTTCTCCTGTTGAACCGATTCTTTCTTCTGTTACACCAGTATCTACTTCTAATCTTTCTCCTCCTCAATCAACTGAAGAATCTTTTGCTCATGAACCTTCTCATCCTTTGTCAAATGATGAAGTTGACACAACTTCAAATCCTGATGATACTGAAGCTTTTCATGAACCTTCTACTGAACTAGAAGAATCAATTCATGATGATTCTAGTGATGAAGTAGTGAGTAATCCTGAGGATTCACATTTAGGAACCAACTTGAATGTGGAATCTGTTCCTACTTTGTGGGTTAATTCTGAGCATAAACATCCACTCACAAATGTGATTGGAGATGTTTATGAAGGGATCAAAACTCGACATCAACACAAGTCTTCTACTTGTTTTTTTTATCACAAATTGAACCAAAGAATGTTCAGATAGCTTTGTTAGACTCTTCTTGGGTTCAAGCAATGCAAGAAGAATTGCAACAGTTCGTAAAATTGCAAGTTTGGACATTGGTGAAACCTCCCAAGGATATTCATCCTATTGGCACGCGTTGGGTTTTCAGAAAGATGATCGAGGAGTTGTGGTTCGTAATAAAGCAAGATTAGTGGTTCAAGGTTTTACTCAGATTGAAGGTTTGGATTATGATGAAGTTTTTGCTCCGGTTGCTAGACCTGAATCCATTCGGATTTTCCTAGCATATGCTTCTTTCATGAATTTCAAAGTGTATCAGCTCGATGTCAAGTGTGCATTTTTGTATGGGAAAGTGCATGAAGAAGTGTTTGTCAAACAACTTCCAGGTTTTGAAGATCCTAAATACCCAGATTATGTGTTTTAGTTGGATAAAGCCTTATATGGGTTACATCAAGCTCCTGGAGCTTGGTATGAGACTTTATCTCAACATCTTCTTGCTAATGGGTTTTTACGGGGTTAAATTGATAGTACACTCTTTATTCGGAAAACAAAAGGAAATTTGCTCCTCATTCAAGTATATGTAGACGACATTATATTTGGGTCTACAAATCACAATTTGTGCAAAGAATTTGAGCATTTCATGAAGTCTAAGTTTGAAATGAGTTCAATGGGAGAAATGTCTTTCTTTCTAGGTTTGCAAGTTCAGCAACTAGACAAGGGCATTTTCATACATCAAACGAAGTATGTTCATGACATCTTAAAGAAATTTAAGATGGTGGATGCCAAATCTATTTCAACTCCCATTGATCTTGTTGACAAAATTGGACCTGCTCTTGATGAATCACCAACTGATCAAAAGGAATATCGATCAATGATTGGTTCTCTTATGTACTTAACTGCTTCAAGATCTGATATTATGTTTGCTGTGTCTATTTGTTCGCGGTATCAAGCAAATCCCAAAGTCTCACATTTGAAGGCCGTACAAAGAATCTTTCGATATTTGAAGGGCAAACCTGATCTAGGCATCTGGTATTCGAATGATGCAGACTTTTCACTTTCAGCATACTCTGATTCTGACTATGGCGGATGTAGTATTGACTTCAAATCCACGTCTGGTGGATGTCAATTTTTAGGAGATCGTCTCGTGACCTGGCAATGCAAGAAACAAAACACGGTTTCTACCTCTACTGCGGAGGCAGAATATATTGTTGCTGCCAATTGTTGTTAGCAAATCCTTTGGATTCAACAACAACTTCGAGATTATGGTTTACTTCTTACCAAAACTCCTTTGCATATCGACAATACTGCCGCCATAAGTATCATACGTAATCCCGTTCAGCACTCAAAAACTAAACTTATTGAAATACGTTTTCACTTCATACGGGATTGCTATGAGAAAAACTTGATTATTTTGGTTCATGTTGATACATTGAAACAAAGAGCTGATTTGTTTACCAAAGCTTTTTCAAAACCACATTTTGAGGAACTCATTTCGATGCTCGGCATGCAACATTTGGATCAAATTAAGTAAACTTTGGATCTTTAATATTTCTATTTTCTGTTTGTTGTTTGCTTGTTTAAACAAAAATCCAAAAACATTTGAAAAATAAAAAATCGGGGGAGATTTTGTGTAAAAAATTGGGAAATGATAGTACATTGGGAAATGTATTGATAAATATTACGTAAAAGAAATGATTAGTACTATATTTGATGTGTTAGTAGGTTTACATAGCATTTTTAAGCCAAATTTTCTACTAATTAATTTTATATGTGATTTATTGGTAGGCATTTTTGCATTTAAAATATCTAGTCTAAGAAATTTTAATCGTATATGCATATTATTTTACATAATCAAAATATTAATATATGACAATCAAAGGTCTAATCAAAATGATCAAAGGTCATCAAAATGATGATAAAATGTCTTAAATTTTGGGGAATTAGTATATTATGATTCATGATTTAGGGTCTTAATATTATGATATCTGGGGAAATATATTGACTATTTGTTGTACTGAGTACAGACCTTAGTTGGTATATTTTTATAAACGGACGTGCAAATATTCCAAAGTTTCATATATCAAAACAAAATAAACTCTATCACTTTGTTATACGATGTATAGACCTGTGATACAGTTTATAAGTCCAACCAGGGGTATGACATGTGTGACTAAGTGTCATTCCAACATATGTGTGTACTTCTAAAGATATCATCATATTCTCACTCTTTATATGAAAATACTAATATATTATGTACCTAAAAGTATATTTTTATTTAGATTATCTAAAGTAATATGCATGCTAATAATAAAAGAATTAAAGATATTTAAATGCAAGAGTGTTTTAGAGAACAATAATACCAATAATTACATGTAGAATGATTCTTAGAAAGCATGTTTTATTAATGCTAAGTAAATTTAAAGAGGTCAAAAATACTAACAATCAAAATAGACTTTCATTTCTAAATAATAAAAATAAATACATTCATTTATCCCAATATGATCCTAACTCATGAGAATTACCCCAACAAAAATATTTTACTTTTATTTTGTTATGTTAAGTTTGTAAATATTTAGTTTAATGATTTTCCATTTTTTAAAACTTTTAGTTTTAAATAGTTTAGCATTTTATCCAAAGTATATTTGATTTGATCAAAATGTTTTATTAAACAGTTATTGTCGGAATAATATTCTCGGAGCTTATTCGCAGAATTTTCCTTATTCACGGATAAAGAAAAAGAAAAAGTAGTGTATAAGTATTTCAAATTTTGAAATTTTATTCACTTTTTCAAAAAACCATCCGACAAACACCTTTTCTGACAATAACCCTTTCCGAAAATACGCTAGAATTTTGAGTTTCTTTTCGATTACTTGCTGTGTGCTTCATTTCTTTCGATTTTGTTCAGACAGACTTGAACGCCTTTTCATTACGCATCTATTGGTATAATTTTTCCTCTTTATCTCTCTGTAAATAAGTTTTAATCGTTGAAAATGTGCGTAATACACTGTTCATGAACAGTACTTCCAAATCGTCCGACAATACTTATTGTCGGATGAACAGTGTATTAGGGTTTGATGCGTGAATAGCTTATTTTCCGTGAATTTGACTTGTTGACTTTGACTTGTTTTAAATACTTGTTACGAAAATTCATTATTATCGCATGAACAGTACTTATTCACGCATAAATAGTACTCCGACAAATGTTATTCACGTATGAACAGTGTTCTGTATATAACTATTATCGTATAATAATGATATTGTCGCATGAACAGTGCTCAAAGTTCTTATTGTCGCATACTTTCAACACTTAGAAAATTTTCAGATTTTTTTTAAGACTTGAAAGTTTTCAAAAGTATGTTTAGGTTCTTTGCTTAACATAATTTGTGCAGTTTGTATTTGTATATCCATGACAACTCTTGATCCTATCGCTGCTGAACAACCTGATGTGCTTCGATGGCCTGTTATTTTTAAAAAATGACACAATGCCACAACTTATCTACTTGAGGCACCGGATAAACCTGAAACAAGGAAATTCTTTCCTATGGTTAGGTTTCTTTTACGTTCAAGGATATCTCATGCCTTGACGGTTCCAGTGGCCAACATCTATGAGGATCATATGACGGATTTATGGGTTTCTGCTGAATATCACACGGATGTTCAACCATCTTGTATCACGGCCACAGTCGATGGAAGACCTCTGGTGCTCACTGAGGAATTAATTCGACATACTTTACAATTAGGTGATTCTGTGAATGCGTTAAATAATATTCCTCGCAATATTATTGATGATTGTCTTCACCAAATGGGTTGTATAAAAGGACCACAAGATGTCCAGATCATGAAGAATCATTTTTGTCCACACTGGAAATTCTTGGCTCACACATTGATTGGATGTATCTCTCCACGGAAAGCTGGATTTGACGCAATGAGTTACCACTTAGCTGGTTTAATGACAGCTTTGGTACTCAACATTCCGTATAACTTCTCAAGATATATTTTTGATAATTTTTTTGGAAATATCAATGAAGATGGATTTTTTTATGTACCCATGATTTCTTCAGCTGATCTTTGATCAACATATTCAAGGGATTACAAATCATGGGACAATTTTGCATTATACTCCGATTCCCAAGAGAGTGTTCGCTGACTGTAATAGTTATCGTGGTAAACCTACACCACCAACTGTTGATCTCTTTGGGCATATCATAGATGATGACTTTCTTCCACCTCAGATTGATATACAAATGGAATCAGACGATGATAGTGACGAAGCTTCAGCTGAGGGGGAGTCAGTTCAAGGAGAAGATGAACTTCAAATGGTTCATGAAATTGATGATATTGTTCAACAAAATCTTGATCATCCTGTTGAGATAGAATCATCTAGTTCTGAGGATGTGGAACCAATTCGTCCAAAGACTATTGAAGAATCTTTAGTTTCTCAACGACTTACTGAGGAAAATACCGAGAAGGAACGACAAGATTTAAGATGACAACGAGAGGAGGCACAGGATCCTGAATATATTCATGAGTATAGACCTACTCAAAGAAGGAAGTTGTTTGTATCTTCTGAGGCTGGATCTTCTTCTTCTTCTTCTCTACCAGTGACTTCTTCTGCAATATCTATTTCTGAATCTTTGCCGGTCACTTCTTCAGCATTGCCTTCTTCTATATCAATGCCTGTTATGTCTTCTGCATCTGGTATTTCTACCTCTCTTCCTATTCCTTCATCCATACCTGCTACTTCATTTTCTACAGCTGCTGGAACTTCATCGACCACAACTACTCCTATTGTGAGTATGGCAGCTCTCGATGCTTCTCTTCAAAAAGCTGTGACTCCTTTGATGTCTTTGGTAGATAAATTGCGATATGATTTATTTCATGCTCTGCAACGCATTGGCACCCAGGATATACTTATTGCTAATCAAGGTCAACAACTTGCTTCTCAGACCTTAAGAATTGAGTCACTCGAACAAGAAGTCTTTCTTTTAAAAGAAAAATTAGGTGATCAGGGGGAGAATGTGCATGAAGTTGCTGATGTTGATGATGATGATGATAATGATCAGAATAATGATAATGCTGAACTAAATGATCAAGGAAATGAAGGATCTGATGATGATGATGATGTTGAAGGGCATGATGACAGTATTTCTGATGATTCTGATGATTCTGGTGAAAATGGTGGTGATCAGCCTGATTTTTCTCTAGCAATGGTTTTAGTTCAGAATGTTGAAGAGGAAGAACCTTTGAATGTCGAACCAATAAGTTCTGTTCCTGCTTTGGTGTTGACTCCCAAACCAAATTTTGAAGATATGGAGTTTGATAATCTTGGTGAAACAGATTTAAATGATTTACATCTTGAAAGTTTGTTTGATGATATTGAAGAATCTTCTATATTTGAAATTGGTGAATCTTCACGTAGATTTGATCAAGAGGAGTTATCGGATAGTATTGATGACGAAGAAGAGATTCTATGTCCTACTCCTTTGAATATCATTATTGAAGATTTGGTTCTGTTTGTGGAGTTATGTAATGATGGTGAATATGATTTTGATGAATTTGAAGATCCACTATTTCCTCCAGGGTTTGAGCCTGATTTTGATGATGTACATGTTGAAGACTGGGAAGATTCCGAAGATGAATTGCATCCGGAAAAAGTTCAGTCTGATATGTGTTCTCAAGAAGGGTTTTGGGTTGACTCAGATGAAGAAAAAGAACTGGAACAAAAAGTTCCTTGGTGGTTTTTAAAGCAACCTGAGCCTGAGATTATCAAGACAAGAAAATTCTTCAAGATTCCAAGTCATGAATGTGTGGGAAGGATTATTAGATTGAAGTATGATAATGATAACAAAGTATTTATCATCAAGAGAACAGATGGGCTGCAATATTTTTATCCAACATTCAAAGCTCTTGAAAAACTTCCAAAGTGTGAAATAAATCGTATTGCTTCAATTGATATTATCAATCATTCTAAGAATGGTTTGGTGAATTGGATGACTGAAGTTCTCTCCCGTGAATGCAATAAAGGAAAATACACTTGGGTTAAAGAGACGTTTCCAAGGAGAACTGTGGATTATTTCGACATTGAACCCGTTTCAAATCAACCAAGAGTAATCATTACTTATCCAAAGGTAAAATATCTGAGAAAAATTCCACTTGAGAAACTTCCGATTAATTTTTGGAAATTCGTGAGTTATTGGAAGTATAATGGAAGCACAGGAGAAGCAGAGATTGCATGTCATGATCGCGATACCAAGGGAGAAATTATGTGGAATCGTGAAATGATTGTATATGTGTTTGATCCCTTGAGTTTGATAAATCTCTCAAAAGATGATCTTGAAGTTCTTCTAGTAAATCCAATTATATATGATGATGCCTTTGATGATGAAGTCATGACCTTGAAGTTTCAAAGAGTTGTTGAAGTTTGCTGTGCTCAAGGTGTTCATGCCGGATGTAATTTGCCTGGATATACTTAAAGTTTAAAGTTTCAAGAAATCAAGCATTATCCAAGGGGGAGTTTGTTGAAGCAAGATTGTCTAAAGCTTGATTTTATTTGTTTTTGTAAAAACTGAAATGTATAAAATTTGTCTAAGTGTTTTTGTTTTTGCGACAATAGAATTCCGTGAATAGCATTGTCGTAAAAGTCATTCCGACAATAGCATTGTCGGAGTTGACTAGGTCAAAGTAAATTGAGTATTGTCACACAGATTAGTCTATATATATAGGCTTTTAGTTGAAATTTTGGCTAAGTCTTTTGTACATATTGTCGCAGAACTCTCTGTGTTTGAAATACAAAAGCAAAGTTTGATAATGAATACTTCTTCTCTTATTCATATATTGAGTTATATCTTGTATTCCGCACTAGATATAAAGTTCTAATTGCGATTCGTGATCCAGGGCACATCATTCCATACATTCCATCTACCGGATGAACCCAATGGCACTTTCTGTGCCCTTGAAATACAGTGGTTTGCAGCTGAGAAAATCCTTGTAAGAGCAAGGTTTAATGACAGGGGTATTGTCAGCAGTGTCATCACTTCTTCTAGATGTTCGGGGTGATTCCTGAGTAGCCAGGGATTCGGCCACAACTCGGGAAATGAGAGCAGCAATTTCAGCATCGCTGTAACTTTTCTTCTTTGGCGGCATGATTCTTCAAGAAAGAAACAAGAGGTACATGTGTAACACCCCCAAATTCTGTGTTTAGCGGAAGCAAGCTTTGGGGTGCTAGTAATCAAATATCAACAGCACAAAGATAAAGCAAACGACATCTATATGCAACGTTTGAAAAATAGTTACATTTCATAGATACAAAGTTTGAAAACATAGTGTTTTCGGTTACAAAATGTAGTTCCCTAGAGTCCATGCGTGTAGCGGGAGATTCTATTACATAATCAAAGTATACAAAAGATAATGCTAAGCATCTCCGTTAAATGCAGTGTAGAAAATCATGCGACTCTAGCTAGTGTCCAGGGAGTAATCCTACTCCGTCTGTGTACCTGAGATACAAAGCTAAAAAGTGTCAACCAAAAAGGTTGGTGAATCTTACAAGTTTGGTAATAAGTAATTGTTATGAACCACAAGTATGTACCGGTGTTGCTATCAAGCAAAGTAAGTAAATCAGTAAGTCAGCACAGTTGCCATGCGCTCATAAATTGAAGCTTAACAGTGTTTAAGTATGAATCAATTAAGAATCATATAAAGTACCCCCGTGAGTGCTATCCCGACACTCATATGTAACAAATACTAATATACCTGTTTCTACGGTGTAATCCGTGGTGGCGCTACCACCCCAGGCAGGGATTGTCAGTCCCAAATGGATCCATTTATTAGTAATCGCGCTTAAGTCCATAACTAACAATTTACGATAGGAGGATTTCAGTGGATAAAAGTAACTCATGCAATGTGTGTAAAAAGTAGTGTAATTAGTTCAGTACATTGTGTTCATATGTAAAACAGTTGCTAAGTATCTCACCTTGATATCGCGTAAAAAGTCACATTTTTACTACCGATATCTCTCTCATTCTGGAATGATTCTCGGCATATTGAACTCAAATATGGTTCAAATCAGTGATATTATATTGAGAAGGTCAAAACAAAGTTGCACGATAAAAATCAAGCAAAACGGATGAAAAATGAAGATTCCACGCACAATTGAAGATTCAAGGCATCAAGACAAGATTTAGAGTCAAAGTGCCCACCACTGAGATTTCTCTTATCCAAGATGTTCGTTTTCAAAATACGAATCCAACAGAAGAAGAATCGGCAAAAACGGATGAAGAATGAAGATTCTACGCACGCTGAAGATTCAAATGATTCGTATGACACATCTAAAGTTCAGAGACATATTTTTGGGATTTCTTTTCATCAAAGTCTTCATTTTTGAAAAATGAATCCAACAAAAAAAGAATCGATGCAAACGAACGCATAACGAAGAAAACACGCATGAATAAAAAAATAGAGCAAAAGACGGCGAACTGGGGCGGCAGGCTGCCAGCCGCCACCGGCCACCAGCCAGCTGCCGCCGGCCAGCAGGGTGGCGGCGCCGGCCACCTGAACCCATCCCAATTCCGCTTTTTGGTCCTTTCGTGTACCCGGTGCCACACCTTTATGCGATTGTACGTACCCGGTGCCACACCTTTGCGCGATTGTACGTACCTGGTGCACCACCTTTTCCGCCTTTTGCTAAAGTGCTCCTCAAGATGCTAACATGAGCTGGATTTTACCTATAAATAGGAGGCATGAGGCTTCATTTCAACACACACCATTCTTAGAACAATATACTTCTCTTAAGATATTGCTTCTACTTTCTTTCTATTTTCTTACTAAAAATTAGTTTTAGGCTAGTTTAGGAGCTTGTTTAGAATAGAAGGAAAGTACGGAACGCATTATAAATCTTCGATGTAAGCTTGGAATTGAGTCAATTAATTCAAGTATACTTTCTCCCGCATTTATTCCTGGTGCTTTCTAATCCTTATCTATGTTAATTAATTACGTTTATATTGATTATGCTAGATTTAGTTATTGCCATGATTAGAGAGTAATATACTTGTTGGGATGATTTACAATTAAATATTAAAGATCTGTAGTATTTCTTTGATCATCTTATTGCATGTTCTTGTTTGATTGTTGCCTTAGGATCATCATAGTGGTAAAATATAAACGGGCTTAATTATCGTAAAGTAATATGACGGCCCCTATTCGACTGTTATTCGATATAGTACTGGAAACACTTCAAGGTGGAGTACAAATGTATGGAAATCGAGGAACGACCGAAGGTAGTCATATTACGAAATGGTAAAATATTATAAAGTAATATGATGGCCTCTATTCGACTATTATTCGATATAGTACTGGAAACACTCAAGGTGGAAGTCGAGTAACGACCGAAGGTAGTTATACTACGGACTAACATATAAAATGAGAAACCTAGTTTAATTAACCTTTCTAAATAGACTTTTAAACTTCAAATTAATCTATCACCTTTCCACCAATAAACGTGATTACAACACCTTTTTAACGACGTCCAATTAAAAGGTAGTCAGTCATCTGTGTCAATATATTTTGTCAAAGGTATGAAACTATGGAACCGCAAGGCTACACGGGGGATTATCGTAGGACAAGACATGACCAAGGTTTGAAGCGGCGGAACCACTTTAAGTGAGGAATGTTGTGGATAATTTGAAGATTTATTGTGTAGTCTTAAGTAAGGGCTGGTTTAAAGTCATAAAGGAACTTTTTAAATACATGAATCTATTAGGATGACGAGGAATCGTTATATGATTCAGTTGTGTCTAGTACCTTAAGATTTTGTTCCCGTTCATATGAAAGTATTATTAAACCATAATTAAGATTTTGCTTATTATTCTAAATACTTTGTAATGTTACCATAACCTAGCTCCCGGTGTGACATGCTAATGGAATTTTAATTAGTAGGGAATCTAGTGTTTACATACAAGTATTCAAGAATGATAATTAACTAATATCTTTCAAAATAATTTCTCCAAACATCATCCCATAACTTAATTAACGAAGTCTCAGTAAACACTATCTTTATCTTTTCTGCTTTATCTTTTATTTTAATTTCGCCTTTATTTATTTACTTTCCTAAGTTAGTTAATAGAAAAACCAAAACTCCCCCACTATTTTATAAACCCTTCACTAGTTTGAAAGCCCTCATTTGCCACGCCTTAGTTTCAATTCAGTCGGTTTGAAGAACGACTCTAGGTCATAACTACCACTTGCTCACCCTTAGGATTAGCATTGTTAGGGAAAACTTAGGCCCCGCAATTACAAATTTAAAAACACCCACTGATTACCGTCGCCAATAGCCGGTGCAACGACAAGGGTAAAATCCTTTCCGACCGCTGGTGAGCCATCAAGTTTTTGGCGCCGCTGCCGGGGAACCAACTGTATGATCCATAGGCGTTAACACGAACTTACTCACTATTGAATCTTTAGAATTCCTTAAACCCCTACGTCTTTCTTTGTTTTTCCTTCCTTTTTCTACTTTTAAATTACCACCCCTATCCACTCAACCAGTTAACCACCTGCCAACTAGACTATGACTGCTGCACGTATAACTCTCGTTGAAGACTCTAAACATTTGATTGAAGGTCGAGGAGGACCAATCGTCTATCCGGAAACCGATAGAACTTCATTTGAATTAAATCCCCATATTGTTAGTTAGTCCAAAACCTCTGTCAATTTCGTGGCCTACCAAATGATGATCCAAACTCCCACCTTGACAAATTCATTTCCTTATCCAACTCCTTTAAGCCGATTGGGGTTAATCAGGACATAGTCTATCTATACCTATTTCCCTATTCACTAACTCTCAATGCACAAAACTGGTTTGAGGAACTAGAAATCAACTCTATAACCTCTTGGGTAGAATTAGCAACCAAATTTTTGCCCAAATATTTTCCCCCATCAAAACAATCCACGTTTAGGTCCAACATCATAAACTTCCACCAAGTTCACGATGAATCAATCTACGATGCATGGGAAAGCTTTAAGAAATTGCTTAAGAAATGTCCAAATCATCATTTTGAGCGCTCATACCAGTTGCGCATTTTCTACAATGGTCTCTTCCCACATCACTGACCTTTACTTGATACCGCCTCTCAAGGCAGTTTTATGAACTGTACGGTCGATGACGCTTGGAGCCTTATTGAGAAAATGACAACACACAACCATGACTGGAACAGTGAAAATCACCCGTCACTAGTGAATTCACCTACTACAATCGGGAATGAAGCTATCAAAACCCTCACTCAGCAAGTGGAAGAATTAATTAAAGAGATCAAGGAATTGAAAAGTCAAAAACAACAAGTCTGTCAAGTTCAAACCTGCCTTAATTGTGCTAATCCGAACCATTTAGCCCAAATTCCTCAGTCTCATCTAACTTCACCCAATACTAACCCTTCTCTTAACCCACCTAGGAATAGCCCACTAACTTACCAACCTCAATCTTTGGAACCCTCTTCCTCACAAATCTATAGTTTTGACGACACCCTGATACAAGTCATTCAAGGACTCTCATCTAGACAAGACCAAACTGATATCATCTTAAGAGATTATTTGACTTTGTTAAAAGCTTTAGAATCCCAATTAGGACAATTAGCACAGTGTATTAACGCTAAACCTCAGGATAGTCCAACTAGTTGCCATAAGGAGGCTTCCCATATTCAAGACTCTCAGGTAGCACATAGCCCACCTACGATTTCTTCTCCGGTGAAGGAACCACCTATTGTCCCATCGATAATGGACTTAGAGTCTACACCAAATAGGAAAGTAAGCATTCCATTTCCGGCCCGTCTTAGACAACGACCCGACAAGCTTAAGTCTTTTAAGCTTGATAGGAAATTCCTATACACCGCCTCTGAAGTTCACTCCAAAAAGTACTGCAGAAAGCTTCTTACAACCAAGGATAAGGTACTCGAAGTACCCAATGTCCCGCTGAATGAGGAATGTTAAGCTATCTTAAAAAATACCATTCCAGAAAAACTTAGAGACACCGGACGTTTTACTCTCCCCTGTTCTATCCACAATTCAGGCATCATCTGTTCTCTTGCCGATTTAGGAGCTAGTGTTAACCTTATGCCATACTTGCTTTTCAAGAGGCTTGAGTTAGAAAAATGTTTTAATTAGGATTGACAACTTTCTTTACACGGCAGATTTTGTAGTAATGGATAGGCAGGAAGACGTACACATCCCAATCATACTAGGAAGACCTTTCATGAATACGGCCAAGGCAATCATCAACGTCTTCACACAAACCATCAGCTTGCAGTCTCAGGGAGAAACCATCACTTTCCATATCGACAATCCTAACACTGGAGACCAAGCCGATATGTACATGATCTCCATGAACAAGACCACATAGGACAAAGAAACTGCAAGGTCAACAAGTGAAAGTAGATCTAGCAAGGAAATGGCAATCATGCCATATTTCCCGATTGACCTCCGATGAATAGTACAAGAGATGAAACATGCATCTCCATCAGTGAAAAACTCAACGATGGAAGAAATTAGGATGAGAAATAAGGAAAAGAAAACAAAAGAAGCATACCGCCAACTAATCTGTTCACCACCAAAGAAATGGTGGGAAGTAACCACAACAATCCTACGAGAAGAGAAACAGTGGAGGAATATTCAAAACGCACAAGATACCAACCGCAAACCATCATAGATCACAAAGTGCTCGAAGAGTTGATCCAAAGATTTGACAAAGTAGTAGGAGGAATAAGCGGCGTAGTCAACATGCTGGCTCTTTCCCCCGCTGAACTGCAATTCTGTCAACAACAGAAATGGACTTACACTAGGATCTACAATGCCCTTAAAAGATCTAACATCCCATTCACCTCAACGCAATGGGAGATGTTAGGATCCATTAGAGCGCATATGAAAGAGACTACTGGACATCCGAGAAGTCGTGCCGACATTTCAATAATGAATGACCTCACATCATTGCTTAACTTGCTAAGTAGAGAAGATCACCTCAGTTCCAAGGAAAGCGGATCTATGGTTATCAACTCCACTATGGAAAAACAAATTGAGTTAATGATTGAAGAACTTAGTGATCTTGTTTGGGAGGAATCAAGGCGCGAACGACCTTTTAGGGCTACATATGAATCACCACTTGATATCGCTACTTTTGTTACGATCCATATACGGGAGATTCAACAATGGAAAAGTAACTCCAGAAGAAAGTGCATATTCTACTCAGGATGCAAGGAGATACTTCGTCAGCTTACTATAGTTTTCTCAGAATCCGACTTTCCATTCAACAACCATCAGCATCGGCAAATAGAGGACCTGTGCACTTCCATCAGAAGATTCAACGGAGACCCCAAGACCGAGAATTTTGAAAGCATAAAACTGCAATTCTTGGCGTTTGTATGCTCTCTCTGGCAAAACCCACCGCCAAGAGAGGTTGTTAAGACAGACACAACCACCATGACCGACCCTAGTGGGACTGTCACTAAAGCAGTCGATTACATCACCTTCGGACTTCACAGACTTGCGAGGACAACTTCAGAGCATCTTCTGAACTACAAGGCATCATCGAGAGATAGTCCATTTGAATTTATTACAACAATAGTCAATCATTTCATGAGAATCTATCCACCTCGATACACTTTTCCGCAACCTAGGGCCCACAATATCAACACAGTGAATCCCATGGATGCATCCATCTCCATCTAGCTAGGAGAGAAGAAGTCGAGCTCTCGACTTTAAAAGAGCGCTTCTCGGGAGGCAACCCGTGTTTACATTTATGCAATTTTACATTCCAAGAAGTGATGAAGTCTCCGACTGTGTTTCACACTTGGATATACGAAGAAGACAGACACATCAAGTTTTTGGCGCCGCATCAAACATCAAGTTTTTGGCACCAGAATTAAGAAAAGTATATCCAACGTGTTCACACATACGAGAAAAATCACAAAAGACTTGAAGAAATCGGAGCACACAACACCAACGAAGGGACTCTATGAAAAAGTCGGCAATCATGTGCTTCGGAGCACTCCTCATCATCACCAACAAACCACATATATAAATGGGGAGTACTTCTGTTCTAATCTCTTTCTTTCGCTTATAAATATACCATATCCACTATGCTTATCACTAAGTGTGGGATTCAAACCCAACACACACTGCTGAAAGAATACGTCTTAGATGTTTCAATTCTTAAGTGTGGGATTTTACCCCTGTCAGAACTTAGAATAACATCGAGGACGATGTTCCTTTAAGTGTGGGATAGCAGTAGTTACACTACTGTAAAATGGATAATGGTATATGCTTGATTCTAAACTCGTTGCTCTTTAGACCATCCTTCTCCAATAAATAAACAAAATTTTTCAAAATTGAGTTAAAAAAATATGTTGAAAATGAAAAATTTTATACAAAGAATGATTTACTTTGGGGAAGAAGGATAATAAAATACAAATTCCTTGGAAAAATTAGTTTACTAATCCCATAAAGAGCATCGCATGACTAGGCACACAACAAACCAACTTTCGATTCGTGAGGTATCTTGAGCTATATAAAAAGCATTCACTTTTAACGCTTCACTTTTTCAAGTCTTGAGTGTGCCGATGTATGCGTTTAGAATCAGAACTTGCTCATGTTATGCATTTCAAATCCGGATTGGTGAGTAAAGAGGAGATCGAATCACTTCATTCTTAAACCCATCCATATACCCATAAATAAACACGTTATCCCTACCTTCTCAAAAGTATCCCTGAAACTTCATAGTAAGTCCCAAAGATGAAAGAAAAGAAGCTACAAGGATATGACGTCAAAGAAGAAAACCCAAGAAAGAAAATTCGAAGAAAAGAAAATCAATTGAAGAAAAAGACTCCTTCTGCAAACACCAAAAGAAAAGGGCGTCAATCCTCCTAGAAATTCCAACTTCACCAAAAAGAAACAAATGAAAAACTAACAAAACCCCCTCTCACATAACGAACACTTCACCCCAGAAACCCTGCATTACTTTCCTTAGAATGATTGTGGCTAGATGGACTTCGCGCTCACCAAAAAGGTAACGATTTGATTCTCGATCAAGCCTATGATGATAAATGATGCATGACTGGCGTTCTGAGTGATTGATAATACTAGAATAGGAAACCCTAAACACTTTGAGTTATTGGAGTGACCACCTTGAGAGGATCTCCTAGTCATGTATCAAAGATCAAAGATCAAAAGCATGCTCCCAAAGATTACAACCTTGTTTTTCAAAGAACAAATATTTCATTTTTTCCAAAACCCCCTTTAGTAAAAACTTCTGCCTCAAAATATTTCATTATCTGCTTATCTTTAACCATGTTGAAATTCAAGTTTGCTTGAGGACAAGCAAAGTTCTAAGTGTGGGATACTTGATATCGCGTAAAAAGTCACGTTTTTACTACCGATATCTCTCTCATTCTAGAACGATTCTTGGCATATTGAACTCAAATACGGTTCAAATCAGTGATATTATGCTGAGTTGGTCAAAATAAGGTTGCACGATAAAAATCAAGCAAAACGGATGAAAAACGAAGATTCCACGAACAATTGAAGATTGAAGACATCAAAACAAGATTTAGAGACAAAGTGCCCACCACTGAGATTTCTCTTATCCAAGATGTTCATTTTCAAAATACGAATCCAACAGAAGAAGAATTGGCAAAAACGGATGAAGAATGAAGATTCTACGCACGCCGGAAGATTTAAAAGATTCGTAAAACACATCTAAAGTTCAGAGACATATTTTTGGGATTTCTTTTCATCAAAGTCTTCATTTTTGAAAAATGAATCCAACAAAAAAAGAATCGACGCAAACGGACGCATAACGAAGAAAACACGCACGAATCAAGAAAACAGAGCAAAAGACGGCGAACCGGGGCGGCAGGCTGCTAGCCGCCACCAGCCATCTGCCGCCGGCCAGCAGGGTGGCGGCTCTGGTCACCTTCCCCCATCCCAATTCTGCTTTTTGGTCCTTTCGTGTACCCGGTGTCACACCTTTACGCGATTGTACGTACCCGGTGCCACACCTTTGCGCGATTGTATGTACCTGGTGCACTACCTTTTCCACCTTTTGCTAATGTGCTCCTCAAGATGCTAACATGAGCCGGATTTCACCTATAAATAGGAGGCATGAGGCTTCATTTCAACACACACCATTCTTAGAACAATATACTTCTCTTAAGATATTGCTTCTACTTTCTTTCTATTTTCTTACTAAAAATTAGTTTTAGGCTAGTTTAGGAGCTTGTTTAGAATAGAAGGAAAGTACGGAACGCATTGTAAATCTTCGGTGTAAGGTTGGAATTATGTAAATTAATTCAAGTCTACTTTCTCCCGCATTTAATCCTGGTGCTTTCTAATCCTTATCTATCTTAATTAATTACATTTATATTGATTATGCTAGATTTAGTTATTGTCATGATTAGAGAGTAGTATACTTGTTGTGTTTGCTTGCGAGGTAGTTAATTAATTATGGGATGATTTACAATTACATATTAAAGATCGGTAATATTGCTTTGATCATCTTATTGCATGTTCTTGTTTGATTGTTGCCTTAGGATCATCATAGTGGTAAAATATAAATGGACTTAATTATCGTAAAGTAATATGTTGGCCTCTATTCGACTGTTATTTGATATAGTAATGAAAACACTTCAAGGTGGAGTACAAATGTATGGAAGTCGAGTAACAACCGAAGGTAGTTATATTACGGACTAACATATAAAATGAGAAATCTATTTTAATTAACTTTTCTAAATAGACTTTTAAACTTCAAATTAATCTATCGCCTTTCCACCAATAAACGTGATTACAACAACTTTTTAACGACGTCCAATTAAAAGGTAATCAGTCATCTGTGTCAATATAATTTGTCAAAGGTATGAAACTATGGAACCGCAAGGCTACACGGGGGATTATCGTAGGACAAGACATGGCCATGGTTTGAAGTGGCGGAACCACTTTAAGTGATGAACGTTGTGGATAATTAGGGATTTATTGGGTAGTCTTAAGCAAGGGCTGGTTTAAAGTCATAAATGAACTTTTTAAATACATGAATCTGTTAGGATGACGAGGAATCGTTATATGATTCAGTTATGTCTAGTACCTTCAGATTTTGTTCCCGTTCATATGAAAGTATTACTAAACCATAATTAAGATTTTGCTTATTATTCTAAATACTTTATAATGTTACCATAACCTAGCTCCCGGTGTGACATGCTAATGGAATTTTAATTAGTAGGGAATCTAGTGTTTACATACAAGTATTCAAGAATGATAATTAACTAATATATTTCAAAGTAGTTTCTCCAAACATCATCACATAACTTAATTAATGAAGTCTCAGCAAACATTATCTTTATCTTTTCTGCTTTATTATTTATTTTAATTTCGCCTTTATTTATTTACTTGCCTATGTTAGTTAATAGAAAAACCAAAACTCCCCCACTATTTTACAAACCCTTCACTAGTTTGAAAGCCCTCATCTGCCACTCCTTAGTTTCAATTCAGTCGGTTTGAAGAACGACTCTAGGTCATACCTACCACTTGCTCACGCTTAGGATTAGCATTGTAAGGGAAAACTAAGGCCCCACAATTACAAATTGGGGCTGTAAGACTCAGCTGAGTCTAGTAAGTACGTATGTGAAATCAACCAAGTAAAGCGGATGTAAGTCCGTAAGGGTGTCGGGTGTAATTCCGTATGTTGGTTCTTCGAACCCTGCAACCTTCTGGCGTCCGAAACGCACAAGGTTGTAAGTAAACAAGTAATTAAGTTGGTGTCTTAAAAGATCACCCATGCTAGTTGTCCACTCAACTAGGAAATATACAAGTGTTTGTTTAGTAATCCGTTTGTAATTTGAAAACAAGTACGGTCCGTTGGTGACGGTTTGTAATAAGAATCCGAAAGTGTTATTATTATATATATAGTTGTATCAGGTTTCATTGTTTGTAAGTGTTCGACACTTAGAGTGAAAAGTATTTACAAGTTCCTAGATGACGGGAGTTCGGGGGCAGGGCCCCTGGTCGCGGGGTCCAAGGGGCAGAGCCCCTGGCTGGGGTCGAGCTGCCAGGTCAACTTGGAAAATTTTTATTTCTACTACATTGCTTTATTAAAAATCGCATCTGGAACTTAATTTCGGAAAAATCGACTAAGGTTGGCCGCGGACTGAAATTGCTGTGCCAATTGAGTTCGCGATGCGAATTGAGTTTAACTTCGCAAGGCAGTAGGCTGCGAACTGAGTTCGGTTCGCAGCATAAGGTTCGGTTCGCAAATCTCAACTCGCAGGTCGGTTCGCAGGTCAACTCGCAAGTCAGTTCACAGGTCAGTTCAGTTCGCAGTTTGGGTTCGCGAGTTCAGTTTTTGGTAGGTAAATCTCGGTTCGCAGCTCGATCTGCAAGCTGAGACGCATCTCAGTTTGCAAATGCTGCTGTAAGTACAAATCGGGTCTTAAAACTTTTTGGACATAAGTTCATTGATTAAATGTTCTAGCATGTAAATCAAAGCTTTATAAGTAATTGAAAAGTGTTAAGAGATCTCATAGCACGAAATTGAAAACGAAGAAGATGAAGATGAAGCTCAAAATGTGGTGATCATTTTCTCTTGAATCGATTCCGCGAGATGGTGAGTTTTTGGTGAGGTTTTGGGACGATTTTGCTGCTGCGATTTGAGAGAAAAAGGGAGAGTTTTGGGTGTAGGTGTGTGGGTGAAATGAAATGAAATGGGAAAGGAAAGAAATACAAGGGGAATAGGTCGGTGGGTCGGGTCCGCGGGTCTGGGCCGACCCACTTGCGGGTCTCGGGTTTGTTTACTTGTTCCTCGATTACGTTACGTTTCGTGATTACTTAAATGTTGTTCTGCGTTTTATGTTAAAGTTTATCCGAAACATTTTTAACCGAAGTATTTTATCGAAATACTTAATAATGAGTTATAAAAATATGATTTGATTTATTTTCTTTTGTTGGGCGTGTTTCGTGTGTTTCCGTCGCGTTCGGAACGTTTTAACCGATAAGAAATACGTGTAATATTATTCTCACAATATATTAATATAAATAATGTTTTTTGGATAATTCCACATTATTTAAAAGTTTTATCACCAACGTCCATATTAAATAAAGTCGGACCTCATCCGGTTCATAAGTGTACAATTTAAACAAATTGCGTACGCGTGTATGTAATTACACAAAATGTCACAAATATTTAGCCTATAACAAAACTAAATACACGAAATTACAAGTTGTTTAGCTACAAATTATAGCCCTAAATTGGCGGGTGTTACATTCTCCCCTTGTTTGCAGAATTTCATCCCGAAATTGAGTTCATGTCGTATGAGTAGAGTTTGTAAACATGTGTGGGTATTTCAGTCGCATTTGGTCTTCCCATTCCCAAGTGAATTCAGGACCGCCCCTCGAATTCCACCTGACCTTAACAATGGGAATACGACTCTGTTTTAAATGTTTGACCTTTCGGTCCATTATTTCTGCGGGTTCCTTGACAAAGTGTAGTTTGTTGTTAATATGTATCTCATCGAGGGGTATAATCAGTGTCTCATAAGACAAACATTTCTTCTAGTTAGAAATGTGGAAGGTAGGGTGCACGCTATTGAGTTCATGAGGTAACTGCAGTCTGTATGCCACCGTACCAATCCTTTCAAGGATTTCGAATGGTCCAATGTACCTGGGATTTAGTTTCCCACCTTTTCCAAATTGGATAATGCCTTTCCAAGGTGATACTTTCAGAAGAACTCGATCCCTAACTTGGAACTCGAGGTTTTTGCATCTCACGTCAACATAGCTTTTCTCACAATCACGCGCGGCTTTCAGCCGGTTTTGGATGCCGACGATCTTTTCGATTGTTTCGTGTATGATTTCTGGACCGGTGAGTTATGTATCCCCCACCTCAGTCCAACAGATAGGTGACCGGCACTTACGACCGTAGAGTGCTGATCGCGCCCCAACGGTCGGTCAAGGAATCGCTTCCCTGTCGTTGCGGACCTTCCAGTCGGAGGCGGGTGATCAGTGGGTTTTAAATTTATAATGCTGGGAAGCCTAAGTTTTATTACTACCTAATGCTCTTGTTAAGGGTAGTAAGCGGTAAGTCTGACTCAGGTGTCATTCTTAAAATCGGAGCGAATCGAAATGAAGTAAATACTTTAAACAATAGAAGCTAATAGGATGGGTTTTTAAAAGAGCAGGTAGGGTTTTTTGGTATTTTCTAAATTAACTACGATACTGAAAAGTAAATACTAAACTACAGGTAGGGTAAGCAGATAGATAGAGATTGTGACTGTTGAAGTTTCAATATTCAGGTTTCGGGATGATGTTCATTATAAAAGATGATTGGAGACTTCCCTTTAATAAAATTAACAGAGGTTTGGTGTCAACACTAGCATCCTACGATTTAAGTGGAAAACCTAAGTCGCATGTCACTGAATACTAGGTTATCATGAGTCTGATCAGATTAGGCTGCTCAGTCCCCCAACACTGTCCGATGAGGACTAGTGACCCGTCTTGGAGTTAACTCCTGGGCGCATGAATAAGGAAACAGACCGGTATTTAATTTTTGACCTTTCTTAACACCTAATTCTAACTGATTTTATTAAGGGTCGTACTATTGCTTGCTAATGTATGTTAAACTGTCAGTTAAGTTGGATCAAGGGGTTTAAGCATCCTACACTAAAGCTGAATGTTTGCTTTCTTTTCAAGATCCCTTAGATTTTAATCGAGGAGCACAAATACTTCTGTCAAGGTGTAGACCCTCCTTTGCGATCAAACGTTCATCCCTAGGTACGTTTCACGGTGTATACTACATTTTTCAGCAGTTCCACAACTTTTATATATACTTAGACCATGTTCAGGAAGGGTGACTTCCAGGTATCCACGGTGTCATATGCTTATGATCGGTCCGTAGCTTCCACGCATTTGTACTCCACCAGTGGTGTTTCCAGCGCTATACTAAGTACTGGGCCGTTTTACAGCATGTCCACAGCTTCATACAAAAACACAGATAACTATCTACCGATATTAGGGTTGATCAGATCCTAATACTAAAGTAATAGTCACGTGAAAGCTTGGAAAGGGTGGAATGGGTGGTTTAGATCTACCGCTTGAAAAGTTTAACCCGATACATAACATGACAACTTCCAATCACATATTTAATTAAAGATTAATTTAACATCATCCCTACTCCTAAATATCTACATTTCAACAATCACAATATTACACTACTCAATAAACATGGCAATAAGTAAAGCACATACCATAATATTACGCATGGATAAATCAGACATAATAACAGTATGAGAGAATAGATATCACCGGATAATAGAGCAGCGTAACAAGAGAATAGAACTTGCAATCCTTGAATAAAAGCTTGAACACAAATACTCCTTGATTACAACAGCTACTTTATACTCTAATCTACTAGCTACCATATACATCATTAAGGCTCTTCCAATGGCGATTTCTAGGGTTTCAATTTTCTAAGCTTTTCAATCGATTCTAGCATGATTTTGATCCTCTAATCTATTACTGAATCTGTTATTGTCTTTGATACACGCTTGTGTCCCTCCATTGATGATACGAATTTCAATAATAGACCAAGAAATTGATTTCATGTCTTAGGGTTTGCATTGATTAGTTTAGTTTTCGTTTTTCTGGTTTAATTGTTTCATCTTTTGTTTTGGTTTGGTCGTTGGTTTGGACCATTAATATTTAGTATAATGACTAAATCGACAAGCAGAAAGAAGAAGAAGAAATCGCCATCCACAAAATCTGATTAATCAAGATCATGTGATTCGGATCAGAATTCTGATCATGCTTCGGGTAATTTGGACGATCATGAGCAAGGGGTGGCTGTGGATGCTGATTCCCTTGAAGCTAGATTGGATAGAATATAGAATTTACATAGCAAAAAGCAAGAGGAGGCTAGGGTTTCTTCAAACCCTAATTCTGTTAAGGCGACAACTTGGAGGGCAAGTAATGACTTGGGTAATAAGGAAACTGAATTATATCATGATTTGGGGGATCAATACACGTTTAAACCCAAGGATGCTGCCCCAAATCCGTATTCAAATATGGTTAAAAACGATGTGCTTGATAACCAGGTTGTGGATTCAGTCCATTGTAAAATCCCTGGTTTGATACATGAGGTAAGTAAAGAGCAGAATCGGTCCAATTATTCTGTTTATGCTGATATCATTGATGAACCACAGGTTAAGCTTAATGCTTATAAAATCCCTGAGAATTCTGATCAACGTGATGAGGATAATTTGGACATGGCGTATGACACGGATGTGAGTGAGGATGAGATGGAACGGAAAGATGGTAATTGCCAACAATCTTCTTTTGCTCCTAAAGGGTTGGATCGACTTTATGCAGCCACTGTTCCGGTTATTAACCATATGACATCGCAGCCTCTTTCTGGAGGTAAATCATATGCCCAAGTAGCTAATAAGAGTACAATGAAAAAGGTGGATTTCAGGAAGCTGACTTTAGAAGTACCAAAGGGAATAGAAGCAGATATTGAAATCCCTTTGGAAACTGTTAGAGAGGCAAGTAAAAAGTATGCTAATACATTGTATGGGTACTTCATAGGTAAACGATTGGCGTTCCCGGTTGTTCAGAATTATGTTATGAACGCATGGAAGAAATTTGGTATTGAAAGGGTTATGATGCATGCTAATGGTTTCTTTTTCTTTAAGTTTAACTCTGAGCATGGGATGAATTAGGTGATAGAAGGTGGTCCTTGGATGATTCGGTTAATTCCCATTATTCTAAGGAAGTGGTCTTCGGATGATGATTTGACGAAGGAAGATCTATCTAAAGTTCCAGTGTGGGTAAAATTCCACAACGTTCCATTACTTGCTTTTAATGAGGTTGGGCTGAGTGCCATCGCCACGAAAGTTGGCGATCCATTAATGCTAGATTCTTACACAAGCACAATGTGTATGGAAGCTTGGGGGCGCCCGAACTTTGCTCGTGCAATGATTGAGGTGGATTCGGATCTGCCTTTGAAAGAGAATGTGGTTGTGTCAATTCCGAAGGTTGAGGGCAATGGGAAGACGTTGTATACAGTCCGGGTTGAATATGAATGGAAGCCACCAAGATGTAACTTGTGTCGGATTTTTAGACATCGTGATTCTGAGTGCCCAAAACAGGTTGTTAATGAGGCTGTCCCGAAAGCTATTCCAGAATTTCAAGCTCCAAAAAAGGTTGCTAAAGAAGGTGACTAAATTAGCTGCAGGTTTTATTATGCGAAATCAGCAACCAAAAATGGTTTATAAACCCAAGGAGACGGGACAAACATCCAAATCTAGTATTCTGAATACCAAACAAGTTGTTCATTTAAGTAATAGATTTGATGTGTTAAATGATGAATCAAAGGATATTGGAGGACCTGATTTGCATCAATCTAAACCGAGAGCATCTAATGATAAAGCAAAGCAGGTTGTAGATGAGATGGGTGAACATAGTGATGTGGAAGCTGTTTTCAATGAGACAGCAAACTTTGTTGGTAATCCACAAGCTTCTTTTAGTTCTGAGGGGGCAAGCACTCCCGGTTTGAATGGTTCTAATGGTTAGTCTCGCCTCATGGAATATTAGGGGTATGAACCGCATCCCTAAACAAAGTGAGGTTCAGTATATGGTTAATGAAAATAATTTAAGTATTTGTGCTGTTTTGGAATCTCATATTCATGCATCTAAGCTTCACAATATTTGTTCAAAGATTTTCTTCAATTGGAATTGGATTTCAAATGCGGCTTATTGTGTTGGGGGTACTAGAATCATAGTAGGTTGGGATCCGGGTGTGGCTGATTTGATGTATCTTCATGCCTCGGATCAGGCTCTTCATTGTCAAATTGGCATTCGTGCGGTAAATAAAACTTTCTTTTGCTCGTTCATTTATGTGGCGAATGCTTATGGTAATAGAAGGGAATTATGGCGTGATTTACGCAAACATAGCCAATTTGTTAATGGAAGACCGTGGGTTCTTATGGGCGATTTTAATGCTCCTCTTAATCTAGGGGACTCTTCTTCTGGCTCATCTGGTTTTTCTATAGCTATGCGAGAGTTTAAGGAATGTGTTGAAGATATTGATGTCATGGACATGAACAGCTTCGGTTTCCACTATACATGGAATCAAAAGCCCAAAACTAATGATGGAATTCTTCGGAAGATTGATAGAGTGATGGGAAATGTGGAGATGTCTAATATGTGGCCTGGTTTAGTTGCTTTATTTCAGCCTTACCGCATATCCGATCATACCCCAGCTGTGTTGAAATTACTTACTTCTATTGGTAGGAATCCTAAACCGTTTAAATTCTTTAATTTCTTAGCTCACAAGGCTGATTTCCTCAAGATTGTTAGTGATGTTTGGAAGAATCCGGTTCTTGGTCATAATATGTTTCGTATTACTAGCAATTTGAAATTATTGAAGAAACCATTACGCAAGCTTATGCGGGATCAAGGTAATCTTCATGAAAAAGTGGCTAAACTTCGAGTGGAGCTTGATAAGGTCCAGAAGGACCTTGATGATAACCCTGATTCAGTTGAGTTAAGGGAAGAAGTGGGTCACTATTTGGAGGCATTTAATCAGGCTATCGTTGATGAGGAAAGGTATTTAAAGCAAAAGGCGAAGATTGATTGGCTTCGTGAAGGGGATAGCAATACCAAATACTTTCACAATGTTGTGAAAGAGAAGGCAAGTCGGAATAGAGTTAATGCTGTCCTCGACATCCAAAATAATTGTTGTGAAGGAGATCAAGTTCCTCTTGCTTTCGTGAATCATTATCAGAATTTTTTGGGTAAAACCGATGTAGTTCAACCCCTTGCTGATGAGGGGCTGTTTTATAAAAAGATTTCAAGACAGAAAGCTTTTGATATGATTCGTGAAGTAACTAAGGAGGAGGTTAGAGCTGCGATGTTCTCAATGGGGGATAATAAATCTCCGGGTCCGGATGGCTATTCTGCAGCTTTTTTTTAAGAAAGCATGGGAGATTGTGGGTAATGATGTTTATCTTGCTGTTAGGGACTTCTTTTCGAATGGCTGTCTTCTTAAGGGTTTGAACCATACATCGATTGTCTTAATTCCTAAAATCCCTACTCCTGCTCATATTAATGATTTTCGTCCAATATCTTTATGTAATGTCTTGTATAAATGCATCAGCAAGGTCATTACTAATCGAATTAAAGATTCATTGGGCGATATTGTTAGCGAGAATCAATCAGCTTTTGTTCCTGGAAGATCTATTTCTGATAATATTCTTCTGACTCAGGAATTAATGCGAGGATATCACCTTAATAAAGGACCTCCTAGATGTGCTTTTAAGGTGGATATTCAGAAGGCGTATGATACGGTTAATTGGAGTTTTTTGCAATGCATTCTCCATGGCTTTGGGTTTCACTCGCATATGATAAAGCTGATTATGGCTTGCGTCACCTCGGTGTCTTTTTCTGTTAGTCTTCACGGCCATTCCCATGGGTTCTTTAAAGGAGGTAGGGGGCTGCGTCAAGGTGACCCGCTTTCTCCTTATCTCTTTACTTTGGTGATGGAGATCTTGACTTTGTTAATCAGAAAACGGGCCCATGATTCTGAGAGTTTCGATTATCATCATCTTTGTGACAACTGATAAACCAAGATCTATCTATTAAACTATTAGATAACCACGGTTTTGAATGATTACTAAGAAGTTTGCGGAATAACACTTAGTAATACAATGAAGATCAATATGAATAACAATAATAGAATTATAAAAAGCTCCAATCTTATTAATAATATAAGACGAATACACTGATTTGTATTAGGGTTACAAAACCTTGAAGCTGCGCAAAAAAAAACTCTTAACGTAATCTAGGTTAAGGATCTCTATTTATAACACATAGAGTCCTGCTAAAAATGATCTCCTATAATTATGGAATTCAAATTTATCCCATAAATATCTCTAACAGACTTCTATATACTAACAGTGGGAATGACTTACTTTGTACCAACAGTGGTAGTAAGTTTCCTTTACATACATGTATACTAACAGTGACACTGCTTAACTACACTAGCAGTGGCTAGATCTTTACTTCTTCTGGCAGTGGCTAGCACTCCTTCTTCTGGCAGTGGCTAGCACTCCTTCTAGCAGTGGTACTGCTGCTTCAATAACAGTGGCTAGCAGTAAAACAGACAGTGGCTAGCCTTCAACACTTGTCAAGTTTAGCTCAGATCCCAACAACAACCAACAAATTGTAAACATTTGTTTTGCAGATGATCTATTTCTGTTTTGCAGGGGCAATTCTAGATCGGTTCAGCTTATTTCGCAGGTTTTGGATGAGTTCACTCTGGTCTCGGGCCTTGCTCCTAGTATTCCCAAGAGTACGGTTTTTATGTGTAACGTGCCGGTGGTTGTCCGGAATAGCATCCTGTCCATTATGCCTTTCTCGGAAGGGCAACTCCCGGTTCGCTATTTAGGAGTGCCCTTAATCTCAACAGGTCTATTATCGAGCCATTGTAAGCCGTTAGTTGAGAAAATTCAGAATCGAATAGGGAACTGGAAGAACAAGTGGTTGTCGTTGGCAGGAAGACTACAACTTGTTTCCTCAGTGCTTTCGTCACTTCAAGGTTATTGGGCTGCTCTATTCATTCTCCCAGCAAATATTGTTAAAGATATTGAAGGCCTGATCCGAGGCTTTCTCTGGTGTCAAGGTGAGTTAAAGCGAGGTAAAGCCAAGGTTTCTTGGAAGGTAGTGTGTCTTCCAAAAAATGAAGGTGGTCTTGGAATTAAAAGATTGGACATTTGGAATAGAGCTCTAATGACTAAGCATATTTGGAACCTTTTAACTCGTAAGGATTCTATGTGGGTAAGGTGGATATATTCTCATAAACTTCGTGATCGAAGCTTTTGGGATGTCTCTCCTACAGGGGATATGAGTTGGTGTTGGAGGAAAATTCTCCATATGCGGGAATCTATCCGAAAACACTTTTGGTTCCGGGTAGGAAATGGTAAATCTATTTTAGTTTGGTTTGATACATGGCACTCTGTTTGCCCTTTATATCGATTTATATCCAGGTATTATATTTCCAGAGAATTCCAGATTTCAGATTCGATTGCGGACATAATTGTCAATAATGCTTGGAATTGGCCATCCTCTTGGTATACTAGATTTCCGTTACTAAACCAGCTTCCGCACTTGTATCTTTCTAATGAACCGGATAAGCTGTTTTGGAAGCTATTAGATGGAGATTTGGTTGACTTTAAAATCAGACATGTGTGGGATACCATTCGTCCACAGGCTGACCCGGTTGAATGGGTTTCGGTTGTGTGGCTTTCGACTTGTATTCCTCGTCATTCTATTCACTTATGGCTGATTTTAGGTGAAAAGTTGAAAACTCAAGACCATTTGAAGCAATGGGATGTTGGTTATTCAACCAACTTAAACCTGCTTCGATGCCCTTTTTGCAACACTCAACCGGATTCACATTCTCACTTGTTCTTTGAATGTTCTTTTTCGTCTCAGGTTTGGAAGAAGGTTCTTAGCTTTGCAGGTTATCATTTTCAATCTTCTAGTCTGGTGGATTGTGTTGATTGGATTACTCCGTTTTCTAATAGGAATCTGATTAGAGTTACCATCTACAAGCTTCTATTGGGTGCTACTTCGTACTTTATTTGGAATGAACGGAATTTACGTTTGTTTAAGAAGGAAAGTAGATCTGTTGATCAGGTGGTGAACTTTATCATTGAGACAACTCGTTTAAGGCTTCATTCGTGCAAATTCAAGCCTTCTTTTTGGGTTCATAGGGCTGTGGAGAATTGGAAGCTTCCATGCTCCCTTATTAACAACGTCTGATTCTAGTTGGATGCGGTTGCAGTGGTTAATCCCTTGGAGGTTTTGTTTATAGCAGCTTGGTTGTTTAGGTTGTTAAAGTGGTTGTCATATACTTGGCATGTCAAGTATATGTGCTTAGTCTTTCTTTGTTTAGGCTAAGCTTTGTGGTTTTCCACATCCTTGTACTTGTAATGTTATATCTTTTAATAATATTTACCGGGGTATCCCCATTTACCCAAAAAAAAAAAAAAAAATCTACTAGCTACCCACTAACTACTCTCTAACCCTCTAGAGAGAGAGGTTAGAGAGAGAAACTAACTAAGAAATGAAAATTACAAGAGAAAAGTGTTTGATTTGATTTGAATGGAATTGAATTGTTGTGAGTTGATGAGAAATGAGAAGGTTGAAGCCTCTATTTATAGGCATCCAAGTCACAATTTAACACTCAACACCCTCGCATCCGTTTTAACACTGAAATACACCCCTGAGCTATGAAATTCGACACCAAATAGGGCGTATTCGACACCAAATAGGGCGTATTTGACACCAAATAGGGCGTATTCGGTAGCAAATAGGGCGTATTCGGTATCAAACGGGGCGTATCCAGCACCACAGGGGGGGGTATACCACCCCTAGAAGGGCGTATATGGCTTCTATAGGGGCGTATACGGCCCCTAGAGGGTGGTATACGGCCCCTGTGGGGGTGGTGAGCCTTGGTCCGTGGTCTTGTGTGCTGGATCGTAAGTCTTGTGTGCTGGATCGTGCTTGTTTGGCCCTATCTTCTTCGTTCTTGATCCGTTTTTGATGATCTTTATACCCACGCGTTCGTATTCTCCAGACCTACATTTTAAGATATTTATTAAGTCCCAGATCGGAGTTTTATGAGAAAATCCCATGTCGAACGAATTATGCCCTTTTAAGTGTGTTTTTCATCCATTTACCGTTGTTTTTGAAATACTTATAAAGCTTTGACCTTTTTAACAAAATGTGGTAAATGTGGACTTTATTGGCATGATTTTGTGAATTAAGTGCTAAATATAAGGTAAAAGATGTGCGTAAAACATGACTTTTTCGTCAAATCAAGTATCCCACACTTAGACTTTGCTTGTCCTCAAGCAAACCATATCTCACTTTGCTCAAGGTTTTGAGAAAATGGATCAGTTGATGAGAACATATATTTCTTAAGGACATCAACTCCTCAAAATAGGTAAATTATTTCAGAAAGTAAGCATCAATAGAATAAGAAATCTTAAAATCTGAACTGGTTGTCCCTTTAGCATACTTTGCAACTCTCGAAATGTAGAAGTACATGACTGGGCGATTCTCACAGGTGGTCACTCAATTCACTCAAGAAGTGTATCGGGTTTCCAAACTACCTAAACAAATGAAATCGCTCAAAGCCAGTCATGCAGCGCTTATCATCATAGGCTTGGTCGAGAATCGCATCTCCACCACTCCAAATGAGGACGGTGCTAATTATCCCAAGGCATTTTTGTTGGGTTGTAATGTTCGGGTGAGGGACACAAAAAGGGTTGTTTTCAGGTTTAAAGGGTATGCTTATCTTAGGAATTTTCAAATTTTTATGAAAAAACTTTATTTAGATATGTTTTTTAATGAAAATGGAAAAACGGATAACGGTAAGGAAAGAAGATAGCTATTTTGACTTCTATCTTTTTGAAAACACATGGAATATTTAGTCTCTCAGAGATTAGAGTTTTTGGGGGATTTTGAAGCACTTAGCTTTATTTAGATAATTTTTTTTTTTTTAATAGAATTTCTTTGCCAAAGAATTTCTAAGGATTTTTCTTTTTTACTGCCTTTTGAGATCCTTTCATATTTTCATTTTTCACACTTTTTGATATTTCGAATTTTACTTGGTGCCAATTTTTCGCACCGCATGATTCTCGATCTTTTGAGATTTGATTTCTGAAATGCATGCGAGAAGTTTTTTTTTAGTAAAACACAAATTTTGTGTTTTTTGGAGTGAAAGCAAAAAGAATATCTAGATATCATTTTTCAAAAATTTAAAAATTCTAAGACAAGGTTTTGGTGGGTATGGAAAGGAATGGGTTTTAAAATATTTGGGTATTTAAGAACTGAAAAGGTTAAGGCTCAACAGGGTTTACTAAGCGGATCATCGATACTAAAATTGAGTATCGGTAGGGTTAGGCTTGAAAAGTTATGAGAAAAATGGGTTTAAATCCTAATAAATGCCAAGATCCTATAATTGCACCTATACCGCGTACTCTTTGGTATGGTCTCGAAGCGTATACCAAGACGCATGCATCGGCACACACATAGAAATGAATGGTGAAGCATTAAAAATGAATGCTTATTAAAGGCTCAAATTCCTCACACAACAATATAGGGTGTATGTGCCTAGTCATGTGATGCTTCGAAGATGACCATTTCATTTTTAAGGGATCCTTATTCCGCCTTATCGTACTTTCCAAAGTAATTTATTTATTCTCAAAAAGTGATTATCCTTAAAAAGTATTTTTCTTACCAAAAGATCAAAAATTTTTACAAAAGTCAGTCTGCTGAATGAGTAGTCCGACTACTGTCGAAGCGAGACTGTTTTTTATAGCGAATATTTTGGAATTTTTTTGAAAAAATGGAGTTTTGATTTAAAAATTTTTTTGTAAAAATTTTGAGCAAGAAATGAGTTTCAAGTTAACTTTGGAGGACAAAATGTCAGAAAACTTTACTGTATAATATACCGTGTATCCCACACTTAAAGGAACATTGTCCCTAATGTTCACTGCTAAGGCGGAGATCTTTTGGGGGATCCCACACTTAGAGAAGTTGATTATAGGATATGCTCACTTTATCGTATTTTGAAAATGGTGGAATAAAATCCCACACTTAGAGATTAGGCATAAAGGATATGGTATGAATATTTCAGGAAGACAACGGATAAGAACGAAAAACTCCCCTCAATGATTCACGAGATGAAAATGATTTGGCTGAAGAAGGATGAATTGCTCGCTAGAGATTCCAGGTTGCTTCCGTCTAAGAACAGCCTTCCAGTTTAGTGTGTGTCATCTAGTCATGAATTGCTTCCATCATTCTCAACAATCAGTTCAACCACATTTTATTCTACTAAAATAAACAAAGAAAACGTAAGCATAATAATAAAGATAGATAGATAGATCATCCAACTATGTAGCAAGCTGGGTAAAAAGTACCAAAAGATTAAAACAAGCTCACAGGTTATCCCACCATAATAGTTAGTACTAATACAGACCAATAATAATAATAATAAAGTACTGGAGATGAGAAAGTCTAAGGACGAGGAGACCCCTGATCAGTCACATGAAGATCAAATGCAGAAGTGGAAGGGTTATTTCCTGCAGCTGAAAGCTCTCCACTAGTGGCTGTTCCTGATACAGTCTCTGATGTAATAAGCCTGTGTTGCCTCAAAACATCCCTTAAGACATTTGTTGGCAAGTCATCTACTATTGTACGCATTGAGCTGTCATGCGTGCTTCCTCAAGTAATATCAAGTAACCTCTCCTAATGTCGTTCTCATTTGGGAGCTCATTTTCTGGAATAACATCAAAGTTGAGCATCCCCGAGAATCCTGGGAATGTGAGGCCGTCAACACTAGTAGTGGGCATGACTGGGCGATAAACATTTGGATCGTCAGGCCTCGGGATCTCATAAATCGGAGATAAGACATGGGTAGCTGGGGATGGCTGTCGTGAAGTGGATGGAGCAGTTGAGGTGTGTATAGAGTATACTGGCTCATGGCGAGATGTGGTGGGTATGGTGTATGGTGGAAGAGTGGTGGTAAATGGGGCAAAGGTGGTGGTGACTGGTGGAAATGTGGCTAGTGGTGTCGCACATCTATACATCAGTGGCTCTGGTATCGGCAATCCAAATCTGCAAGCTACATTTATGTCATGAGCACCTGAAGTGCATGGAAAGTCCAATACTGAGAAAGTGGAGTCACTGATGTAGTCCAGTCGACAACACTCTGAACCCTAGATGTAGAGCCAGGTGCCCTAGTATCCTCCTGCAGTGCTCGAACATCTCTATCATCATCTGGTATCTCAATCGGCTCATCATCCTCAACATCCCTGTCTCCCTTACTATTCTTCCTCTTGAGAACACAACCAGGAATAGCCTGTTTGGTAGTGCTCCAGAATGCCTGCCCGCTCGAATCAGTAGATATCAACCATATAGTGCAGAAGTACTCTAGATCAAACGGCAGGGATCGAACATAAGGCGAGATGGTGTACTCGCTTATGTGATCCTCTGGGAGCAAACCCATACGGCTACAAATCCTGGTTATGAAAGCTCCCATATAGATATACTTTGTCATCTCAAATGTCGTCTCTCTTTGAATCCTCTCGGCTACTAAGAAAGCTACATTCACATTCTTCTTCTTAATCATTGCGTTCATCACAAAGAGATCGTCGGCTCCAACAGCTCCTCCTGTTTCTTTCTTTCCATGCAGTGATACATCTAGTAGCTTGCGCAGGAGTCGATGCTCAACTTTGTAGAACGCGGAGGCTTTTACATTTGAATGAAAACTAGTACCCGTTAGATTGTCCCAAATCAGCCCATGGTCTTCATTACATGAAATACCCCGTGAACTATCGAAGAATATCTGAGAATGTGTCTGTTCTTCTGTGTAGAACCCAAGAAATACCGCAAACTCAGCCAAAGACACATGCTGCTTCACCCCTCTATAGTTAAAGCTGATTAATCGCTTATCTGTAATATTGGAAACGCAAGGGTTGAATTTGTAGGTCAACATGAATTCGATAACTAGCTCTAGGTAAATGTCTTCATTGAGGGCGAACATCTTGTACCAAGCATCTATTTTCTCATCATTGATCTTGTATTTCACTAACTTCCTCAACTCTCTCTTGTACCCAAGTGCCTTTACATCTCTCCAGACGATAAATCTGTTTTTTCCTAATGGCCGGTTCATCCAATCCTTAATTAGTTTCTTCTTTTTGGCAAAAGTGGCCAAGTATTCCAAATTAGGATGGATATCTTCAGAAGCAGACCTCATCTGTCAAGATAAAAGACAATTAGTGTGCATCATGATCATAGATATATGGATTTACTATGTTATCCCAAATTTTTAATGAAAATTCAAAATGTAGGCTTTAAAAATCGAATAATCCATAACCTAGAAAGATACATTTATAACCAAACCGCAATCACCAAACCACAAATTTATCACCAATAAGTTTCTTAGGCTATGGTAAATGTCATAAGCATTTTTCTAGGACAAAAGGTTTTATTTTACGAATGATTCCTAGAAAAGGCTTTAAACAATGAAAATGCATTAGTATTTAACTAAGTAAGCATTAAGATTTTAAAGAAACCTTGTAATTACCTTACTTTAGTCAAAACTTTGCAATTTACCATAAACTTAGAAAACTAGTGATGAAACTTTGACCATTTTATGTATTTAAAGATATTAATATCAAGTGTTAGTCAAATTTTGAAAATTGGTGTTTTATGATGTGAAATTGACTAACAACTTAACATTCATCTTTAAATTACAATATTGGTTCCTTAGAAATATGACTTGCTATTCAAAAGCTTCATGCATTTTATTAACTAAAATGATGCAACTTTCAAATTGAGACTAGTCGTTTAAATTTTGATAAAGAAAGGTTTCAAGAATTCAAGTGAGTATTTAATATCAATATTTGCACAAGTATCATTTTGGTTTGAAAGATTTTAATTAAAATAATGATACTTCACAAATACTCATAAAAATGCTTACTTTAATTCTTGAAAGTCAATTAACCAATCACTTAACTAATTCAAACTAGTTTACACATGTTTAACATATCATTATAAGCATCTTTTATCAAAAAAAGTCAAACATAGGCAATTCTAGCTAAAAAGTCAACAAAAGTCAATGTTCATCACTTTGAAAATCAAAGTTCATCAATCTCACATGAAATCACTAGATTACTAACAATAATCATCATACAATGGTGGAAATTTGGTGGTGGTATGGTGGTGGTGGGGGGTTTCGGCCGAAGAAGAGGGGGGGGGGGGGGGGGAGGGGAGGGAGAAAGTAAAAAAAATGTTTTCATTTTTTGCTTTTTAACCTCCTTACCCATTTTTACTTTTACCTTTTTACCCCAAGTGGTAATTTAGTGAAAGTAAATGGTAATTAGGTTAAAAAGGGTTTATTAAAAACTTAGAATATTTTTGTGTTCTTAAAAATTTTAATCCCATTAAAACTTGTTAAAATTTGTTAATTATTAAATTTGTGGTTTAATAATTGGACAAACTTTAAACTTTGCGTGATAAACAATAAGATAAAGTTTTAAAGAACGTTTTTAAAGAAGATTATTAAAAAACTTTTAAATTTTAATCCTAAATAAACTATATTAACTACTTAATTTATTAAAATTGGGTTGCCTCCCAATAAGCGTTTTGTTTTAAAGTCAACGGCTCGACTTTTCCAATTAATTAATTCGGGGCCCGAGGCTGAGGAAAAGTATAACGAGGAATAAATGAAAATCGGAGTACTTTAGTGATATGATAAATTCGGTTGGCGGAGTTTAAGAAAAATAATTCAAGTTCATTTAGAAAACTTCTCTCCTCGTGTCCTAATTTTATAAGTGCATCAACGAAATTATTAAAATCCCGTTTAACTTTCTTGGGATTTGAAATTCCATCTCGTGGTCCGTCGTCTAAAAAGTTAAGATCGTGAAGTAATTTATCCAATATTAATTAAGTGCTAAATATGAGGTACAAGATGTGCGTAAAACATGACTTTTTACGTCAAATCAAGTGCCTCGAAGGGTGCAGCCTTTATGCTGGTGTGGTAGCTGTTGTTGTACGAGAATTCTCATAACGGTAAGTGGTTTTCCCAGTTTTTACCGAAGTCAACTACACAGGCTCGTAGCATATCCTCCAGTGTTTGTATAGTTCATTCACTTTGGCTGTCAGTTTGTAGGTGGTATGCAGTATTCATATCCAAACGATTACCGAGTGATTTTTGTAAGGATTGCCAGAAGTGGGAAGTAAATCGGCTATCTCTGTTAGAGATAATTTAGATGGGCACGCCGTGTCTTGACACAATATCTTTCAGGTATATCCGTGTCAAACGTTCCATCTTGTTAGTTTCTTTGATAGCCAGGAAATGAGCAGATTTTGTGAGTCGGTCGACAATCACCCAAATGGTATCATAACCGCTAGGTGTTTCCAGGAGTTTAGTAATGAAATCCATGGTGATCTGCTCCCATTTCCATTGTGGGATTTCCGGTTGTTGCAACAAGCCGGATGGTTTCTGGTGTTCAGCTTTAACTTTGGAATAAGTAAGACACTTGCTAACATAGGTTGCAATGTCAGCTTTCATGTTGGGCTACCAATACATTTCTTTGATGCCATGATACATTTTGTCGGCACCGGGGTGTATAGAATACTTAGACTTGTGAGCTTCATCCATCACCAAGTCTCGAAGGTTCCCAAAACTTGGTAAATAGATTATGTTAGAGAAGTATTTAGCCCCGTTAGGTTTTGTTTCAAATTGTTTATCCATGCCGCGCAAGGCCTCATTTTTCACATTAACATCCTTAAGTGCTTCGAGTTGAGCGGTAAGGATTTGAGTAGTAAGGTTGTTGTTGATTGTCATACCGAGGGCTCGAACTCAAAGTGGTTTTACTCATTCTTTTCGGCTTAAGGCATCGGCAACAACGTTTGCCTTTCTCGGATGATAGCCAATCTCACAATCGTAATCTGTAAGTAGTTCGACCCAACGACGTTGTCTCATGTTCAGGTCTTTGTGGTCGAATATGTGTTGGAGACTTTTGTGGTCAGTAAAGATTGTACACTTGGTACCGTATAAGTAGTGTCTCCAAATTTTGAGAGCGAATACAACAGCCCCCAACTCTAGTTCATGAGTCGTTTAATTCTTTTCATGGACCTTGAGTTGTCGAGAGGCATAAGCAATGACTTTGTCTCGTTCTATCAACACGCAACCGAGACCTTGGTGTGAGGCATCACAGTACACCACGAAGTCATCATTACCTTCGGGTAGTGATAAGATGGGTGCACTACAAAGTTTTTGTTTGAGCAGTTGGAAAGCTGACTCTTGTTTTTCGGTCTAGTCAAACTTCTTTTCTTTCTGAGTCAGTACGGTGAGAAGTTGGGCTATTTTCGAAAAGTTCTCAATGAATCGCCTGTAGTATCCAGCGAGTCCTAAGAATTGTCGTACGTTAGTAGATGTAGTTGGTGCTTGCCAACATTTGATAGCCTCAATTTATGAAGGATCAACATGAATCCTTTGACTGTCAATTACGTGGCCAGGGAATTGTACTGTTTGCATCCAGAACTCACACTTAGAGAATTTGGCGTATAACTCCTCATGTTTGAATAGCTCTAGGATGGTTTTCAGGTGTTGTGCGTGTTCTTGTTCATTGCGCGAGTAAATCAGGATGTCATCGATGAAGACGATAACAAACTTGTCAAGGTAAGGCTTGCACACCCGATTCATAAGGTCCATGAATACAGCCGGTGCGTTGGTTAAGCCGAATGGCATCACTTTGAATTCATAATGCCCATAGCGAGTTCGGAAAGCAGTTTTAGGGATAATGGTTCTTGATAGTCAATTTGTTGAGCTCACAATAGCCGATTCACATGCGGAAAGAATCGTCTTTCTTTTTCACAAACAGGACCAGAGCTCCCCAAGGTGAGGAACTTGGTCTGATAAATCCCTTGTCCAGGAGTTCCTGTAATTGTGCAGACAACTCCTGATGTTCGGATGGGGCTAAACGATATGATGCTCGTGCCATAGGTGCTGCACCAGGCACAAGGTCAATCGAGAATTCAACTTGTCTGGTTGGTGGTAGGCCGGGTAAGTCTTCAGGAAAGACTTCTGGGAAGTCTCGATCAATAGGCACATCCTCAAGTCGCTTCTCCTCTGACTTTTTCTCCATGATGTGTGCGAGGATGGCCTGGTACCCTTTTCTCAAGTATTTATGGGTTTTCATGCAAGAAATGAATCTCTTATCGGCACCAGTATCAAATAATACAGAAGCATTTAAACCGTTGAGTAGGAACGTACCCGTGACCACATCAGGGTCTTGACGGGTCTCCCTTGAGTTGAGAACGAAAGCTCTACCTCGAGCGTTGTTGTTGTTCCTGTTGTTGTTGTTGTTTCCGCTTTTCAGTTTTGGACAATCTTTTCTGAAATGCCCAGTACCATTGCACTCATAGCAGGTCTTGGGTGCACTAGTGTTGGTACTGGTGTTTGCTCTGCAGTCCTTAGCCAAGTGCCCGAATCGTCTGCACTTGTTACATGGGAAAGAACCATCATGGTGAAGATTGCATTTTGAGCAATATGGTTTGCTCCCAACATACCCTTTCTTGTTATCAGAACCCGAAGTATAGGCCTTAACAGTCTTAGGCCTCTTGTGGGTTGTAGGTTTGGGTGATCAGAGGATTTGCGTTTGTTGTTGGAGGATGGGAGAGGTGTCTCACGTCTAATGATTAGTGCCATGAGTTCGTGTGCCAACCGGATGGCACTCTCAATAGTGGTTGGCCTAGATGAGGCGACATTCCCCTGGATATTTTTCGGGAGGCCGTGGATGTATCTCTTGATGCATTTTTCCTCCGGATCAACCAATCCCGGGCATAACAAAGAAAATTGTTGGAATTTGGTAGTATACCCAGTAATATCAGTTCCCTGCACAGTCAGGTGCCAGAACTTTTCCTCCAACCAATGCAGTTTTTCTTCGGGACAGTATTTTTCCCTTAGCTTCTTCTTCAATTCAGCCCAACATAGTTGGCGTGGGTATTCCACCACGTAAGTGCACCTTCTTGAAAGGTGTAAGCAGCGAATTTAACTTTGTTATCCTCAGTACAATTGCAGAGACTGAAGACAGATTCCATACGTTCTATCCATCAGATCAGGCTAATGGCACCTTCCGTGCCCTTGAAGGATAATGGTTTGCAGCTGAGAAAGTCCTTGTAAGAGCAAGGTTTGATGACAGGAGTAGTGTCAGCAGTGTCATCACTTCTCCTAGATGTTGATGGTGATTCCCGAGTAGCCAGGGCTTCAGCCACAAATCGGGAAACGAGAGCAACAATATCATCATCGCTGTAACTTTTCTTCTTTGGCGGCATGATTCTTCAAGAAAGAAACAAGAGGTACATGAGAGATTGCACCAGAATGTTAATTGAGGTAGATGTATATATAAAAGCGGTAATATACACATCACAATGTAAAGACTAATAGTGTCGAGTCATAGAGAGAAATTGTCAGTTGATATTACAGAGTTAAATGATTACAGACAATTTCGAGTTACGAGTTTCAAAAGTTACAGACTTAGGTAGTTTTCAAAAGATGTCGGGAATTGTTACATCCGGTCGAATTACATAGATCCTATGGAAGTACAATAGATCACTAGATATTTACTACACTAATCTTGGTATAGATTGAGTTGTGGAAGTAGTGAGGTGAAATTGTCCATAGACTCTTCAAGTCTACTAACCATTCTGAGAGCATCCTCGGTCTCCCGCAGGCGCGTCTCACATTCTTGCAAGTTTGATTGTAAAATGGAGATCTCGTTTCGGTTATTGATTACATGGTTATGAACGATCTCCATGGTTTGTGTGGTATCTTCCGTTTGGTCATGAGTTCGGGTCAAGGTTTCAGAGGTGTCTGCTTGGCCTATGTGTAACTGGGCGATACCATCTTGAGTTTGCTCCATCCAATTAGAGCAAATATTGCGTTGTTCGATTTCCATGTTGTGTAGCCTGCTTTCGTGGCGGTGCACTCGAGCAACTAACACGGGAACAGTGAAGTGAGTAGGTTCTTGGGTATAGGGAGATACTTCCATGTTGAAAAACCCTCCATTAGTTGTGGGGAGTTGGATTCCTTCCTCGTCCCTCCAAGTGTCGAGTTGGTCTGATAACCATCGCCATTGGCTCATTGTTGTATGCCTTTGAGGCTGGTTATTGAGTTGGTTTTGAGTTGGATATGGGCTAGCTCGAGGCAACCCAGTGTTCCTCCTAGCTACCCTTGAGTTTCGTAATCCATACGAATGAGAGCGAGAAGAATTTGGTGGTGTGTTTGCCATTTCTGAGACAAAGCATTAGATAGAATGAGGCTTATATTCGTATCATAAATAATATAGCCCAAAGTTCGTAGAGAGGTCTATCTATGTACATATATATACATCACATAATAGCCTATTGAGTGTCTAGCACAGACATGTTTGAGTCCCGGTTCTCTCAAGGTTAGAGTCAACTAGTGTATCCCTGTTCAACATAACCTTTTCAGACCTCACATCATCTTTCCTTAATTGTACATAGTTGATCAGGCTATGTTAAATTAAAGTCGTATAATGTAATTCCTGAACTAGTCATGCCTAATGGGGTAATACTGCTTAACGGTCATAGTCTAGGCCCACTAAATGCAACCTAGTTCGTTATAACCTTAGGCTCTGATACCAATCTGTAACACCCCCAAATTATGTGTTTAGTGGAAGCAAGCTTTAGGGTGCTACTAATCAAATATCAACAACACAAAGATAAAGCAAATGACATCTATATGCAACGTTTGAAAAATAGTTACATTTCATAGATACAAAGTTTGAAAACATAGTGTTTTCGGTTACAAAATGTAGTTCCCTAGAGTCCACGCGTGTAGCGGGACATTCTATTACATAATCAAAGTATAAAAAAGATAATGCTAAGAATCTCCGTTAAATGCAGTGTAGAAAATCATGCGACTCTAGCTAGTGTCCAGGGAGTATACCTACTCCGTCTGTGTAGCTGAGATACAACGCTAAAAAGTGTCAACCGAAAAGGTTGGTGAATCTTACAGGTTTGGTAATAAGTAATTGTTATGAACCACAAGTATGTACCGGTGTTGCTATCAAGCAAAGTAAGTAAATCAATAAGTCAGCACAATTGCCATGAGCTCATAAGTTGAAGCTTAACAGTGTGTAAGTATGAATCAATTAAGAATCATATAAAGTACCCCCATGAGTGCTATCCCGACACTCATATGTAACAAATACTAATATACTTGTTTCTACGGTGTAATCCATGGTGGCGCTACCACCCCAGGCAGGGATTGTCAGTCCTAAATGGATCCATTTACTAGTAATCGCGCTTAAGTCCATAACTAATAACTTACGATAGGAGGCTTTCAGTGGATAAAAGTAACTCATGCAATGTGTGTAAAAAGTAGTGTAATCAGTTAAGTACATTGTGTTCATATGTAAAACAGTTGCTAAGTATCTCACCTCAAGGTAGAAAAACAGTAAAAGTGGGGTTGTAAGACTCACCTGAGTCTAGTAAGTACGTATGTGAAATCAACCAAGTAAAGCGGATGTAAGTCCGTAAGGGTGTCGGGTGTAATCCCGTATGTTTGTTCTCCGAACCCTACAACCTTCTGGCGTCTGAAACGCACAAGGTTGTAAGTAAACAAGTAAATAAGTTGGTGTCTTAAAAGATCACCCGTGCTAGTTGTCCACTCAACTCGGAAATGTCCAAGTGTTTGTTTAGTAATCCGTTTGTAATTTGAAAACAAGTATGGCCAGTTGGTGACGGTGTGTAATAATAATAATCCGAAAGTGATATTATTTTATGTATCGTTGAATCAGGTTTCATTATTTGTAAGTGTTCGACACTTAGAGTGAAAAGTATTTACAAGTTCCTGGATGACGGGGGTTCGGGGGTAGCGCCCCTGGTAGCGGGGTCCAAGGGACAGCAGCCCCTGGTGGGGTCCAAGGGGCAGAGCCCCTGGCTGGGGTCGAGCTGACTGAAATTGCTTATTTAAAAATCGCATATCCATAGTATTAAGTCGTTGCTCATGACGGTGTAGCCTAGTGGCTAAGTCCGACAAGGTGAAGTGAGTGGGGTATGGGTCAGCTCGAGGCAACCTGGTGTTCCTCCTAGCTACCCTTGAATTTCGTGATCCATACGAATGAGAGCGTGACGAATTGGGTGGTGCGTTTGCCATTCTAAGACAAAGCGTTAGAAAGAATGAGGCCTATATCCATATAATACATATATAATATAGCCTAAGTTATTGAGTGGGAGTGAGGCCTATCTATGTATACATATATATATATATATATATCACATAATAGCCTAGGGTGTCTAACACAGACATGTTTGAGTCCCGATTTTTCTGTCGCACCCCCAAATTCGGGTTACGGAAGCGAATCGGGTCGGGGCGCGACTAATCAATAATCACAACACAAAGATATAATGAACGACTCTATATACGTCGTTTTACAACTTGTATTGATAAAACCAAAGTTTACATCAAAATATAATTTACATTAGCTCAGTTTCTATATTGAGAGATTTACATAAATAATTAATTTATACAAATTATAATAATGCAGCTAAATCTCTGAATGTTTTGCATGATGACTCGAGCTAATGATATCCTGAAGGCAGTCCAACCTACTACTGAGTCCTGTGATACATGCTAAAATGGGTTAGCGAAACGCTGGTGAGCTCACAGGTTTGTATGTCAACACATAATGTATGAACCGCAAGATTTAATAGAATTTAAAGTGAAATTAAGCAAATTAAAAGTTTTACAGCCATAAGCACATAGTTTGAGCTTAACTCGAGGTGTCAGGTCCACATTTAAGGTATCCTGATCGAGGTGCCTCCCACGAGTGCCTAAGCTACTCTCGTCTGAACAAATATTAATACATCCGTTTAACCAGTTAGTGCGTGCAAACGGACGAGGATGGTCAATCCTATAAGGTACCATATACTAATATTCACGCTACAACGTATTACCAAACTATGCTGAGGAGGGCTTTGAAAAGATTAGTGAGATAACTCATGTAGTATTTGATTGATTTCGTACTTGCGTTCATATTGTAAAATAAAACGAGCAGTATATCACACCCCTGAGTAAAACAGTAAAATAGGGGCTATGAGACTCACCTGAGTCTTGAGAGTTTAACTTAATAAACTCGAGTTGATTAGTCGAAGTGAGTGGTCTGAAGATTGGTAACTTGAGGGTGTCCACGACACGCGATGGTTATAAATGTGAGCAGGTATCTATAAAGACTACCTTCGTAGTTGTTCGTCCAACTAGAATGTCCAAATTACTACGATTCGGTTGATTTGATTATGTTTTGAAAACGTGTACGGCCCGTTGGTGATTTGTTGTAATAATAAATCTCACTATTATTATTATGATTTTGAAGTGTTATGATCAAGAACGTATCCCGATGTTTAAAAAGTCGTATCATTTAAGTGTTTGAAGTTACACAAGTTTGACACTTAGTAGAAGTCCCTATTTTCAAAGTTCTGATTTGTGCGACACTGGGTGCGACACTGGATGCGGCACCAAGTGCGACATAGGCTAATGTTTTGCAGGTCAGGACTGCGACATAGGTCTTTGTGTCGCTATGTGCGACGTCCGTAATTTAATGCGATATAAGGTGTTGTGTCGCTACTGCGACATTCGTAATTTAATGCGACATAGTGGCTTGTGTCGCTATGTGCGACGTAGCCTATTCTTAGCGACATAAAGGCTTGTGTCGCAGGTGCCCTGGAGCCTCTGCGACATAACTGGCTGTCCAAAATCAAAAGTGTCGGGTTTGTGGTCAAACGACTTCGGCTGGACCTGAAACTTTTACACAAGTCTTAGATGAGTTTATAAATCTTGCAGAAGTTATTTGTTTGTGCCGGTTATGTTCGAGAGATCGTTTTCTTTAAAATGGTCAAAACTGACATTTTCTTACAATGTTCCAAATCGAGTTTTAAACATATATTTGGACATCTCTAAGCTAGATTAACAACGTTCAACTAAAAATAAACGAAATCGGAAAGTTTTGGAATTTATCGAAAACTTACAAATTAGCGCCGGGAGAAACCGAAAAGATAGAATCGTAGATCGTGACGCGATGAATCTTTTTCTCTAAATGAGCTAGATAAAATAATGGGTTTTTATGGTGGAAATCGGCGGTGGAATTGGCGGTGAGGTGGTGGTAGTTTAGAGAGGAAATAGAGAGAGAAATGAGTTGGTTTGTGTTTTTGGTGTAAAATGAAAAGGGAGAGGGGTTTGGGTGGGGGGTTGGGCCGGTTGGAAGGGGGACCCCACTAAGGTGGGTGTCTCCCATTTTAATCCCCTGTTTCTACGCTCCGTGTGGTGTTCGTGTCTCCGATCGTTTAAACTTTAAATAATTATTTTATACATTTAAGTACACGTTTTAAGATACGAATAATTATTCGGTATTTTTGTTGAAGCATTTCACCAAATGCTTAATAATTATGTTAAAAATTATAACTTATTCTTGTTTCGATTGTTTGTGCGTTTATTATTTTAATCGTGTTGACTTTGTTTGTACAATACGAATTTGAGTTGAAACATTTTCTAAATAATATTTTGGATAAAATAAAGTTATTAAATAATGTCATAGTATTTAATAAAATTGTTCATCAACGTCCGTATAAATTGAATCGAAATACATTCGATTTGAAACTTGTACGATTTAATCAAATCGCATACTTGTATATATTCATCAATATATATTTCGATACATTAATTAGCCTAACACATAACTAATTACATGTATTAACAATTGATTAGGCACTAATTACTAGTCCTAATTTAGCGGGTGTCACATTAGCACATTTATTTGTCTGAACTGTACATGGGCCATTATGTTTTGATCTACAAGAACTACACCAATTAGAATTTCCAAACGAACTACTTTTACTGTCAAACTTTTTGTTTTGTATGTTACCTTGCCATCTAGACATGCCTTTACCTGAAGAATCAGTCATAAAACCCGGAGAAGAAGTATCTTTAATTTGAAAACCCGAAGCGCTCATATCACTATCAGCAGAACATGCCAAAGTGAAACCCTGAGATAAAGAACCAGCTAACCTCACTGTAGTGCGGTAATTCGGAGGTAGAGTACCAACAAACTGTTCAACTCTGGTTTTCTCATCAGGAACCCGTTGTTGAACAAACCTTAACTTTTCAGAAAACTGTGAAATCAATTCATCAATTGTCCTTTTATCAGTTAACTGCAAATTGGTAAACTCTCGTCTAATTCGAGCCGTGTCAAAATCTGAACAATATTGATTACAAACTACATGATGAAAATCGGGCCATCGAATGGCTTCTTTCTGTTGTTGAACTGCATATGAAACCTTAGATTCTTCCTCACAATGTGTTACATCAAATTTTCGTTCCATATCTCTTAACCAATTTAGTGTCACTGACGGATTGGTGCTTCCATGAAACTCCGGTGGTTTACTTGCCATTAACATTTTTAAATGAACATATTTTATTTAACTGAAAGGGAGGAACAGTACCAAACACAGGTATTTATTGTTGAGAACGTTGCTGAGATGATGCAGCTTCAGTTTGTCTTTTAAATTCTCTGAGATTAATCACCTCATCTTCTAGTTAAAAAAGATAATCATCTCTATTTGATTCTTCATGAACCGGAATAGAAGTACCCTCATGATCATACCTCTCATTATGAGTATCCGAAGGAGGAACATCGATCCTAGAGGCATTGTTAGGGTTGGTGGTCGGTTGCACGTTATTTGCCATATCTGTCATCAACACAACACTTGAAATTTGTTAATCGTTAGTACCTATCTACTAACAATTTCATACACCATGCTAAATCCCATACCCAGGAATGTTTGACGTAACACTGTCTAGATTTGGGATTGAACACTTTACAATGCTCATTAACCAAAATCTATGCTCTGATGCCAACTTATAACACCCCTCATTCAGTATGGTAATATTAAATTATTTATCTCGGAAGCGTTAGTTAAAACAAACTGTATTATTAAACATTTCATAAAATGCACACAACCTGTTTGAAACATTTGATACACACTAAACTAAAGATATTAAATCACAACCCAAGTATTATACAAAACGGGTGTTATAGAATTTCAACAAGGTTTATAATAAAACCATATCAGAGTTAGCACAACGTCAAAACATTCCTTGTATTTAAGCATCCTTTCCTGACACCCACATACTTAGCAGAACCTGCAGGAAGTAGGATGAGGGATTAGCACATAGCTAAGAGCACATAGCTAAGTGAATGAACTTGTGACACACAATTCAATTTAGCATAACTATGAACTTACATCAAATAACCGTAAACACACATATTTCAATGAGGATCGGTGGCTCTTGGGATATCATAATACTCGGGGATTCCCCAAGAACACTTATCGTACATATCCGTATGGCCATAACGGACGAGACCGATAACTAGTGGTTATTATAATCAAACACAGGTTTTATACACAACGAATGAATCAAGACCCTGTGTAATTCATACAATAACCAAATAGCCCAACTAACACGTTGACCTCAATAATACGGATACACACGTAGATTAATTCAGTAATTAAGACTAAACAGTCTAATAAACACATCTACGTTTACTTGTTGCAACCAAACAGTCACAACTAAATCAAACGGTGAGTTTCAAATCCACTCACCAATACCTTTGTCTTCACCAATTCAGAATCTCGATATCACTTAGTCTTTGGAGAATCTGAGAATCAACAATCAAATATAAGTCAGTAACACATTTAGCAACCCTTAACTTATATTCGAATACTACTCAGAATATCAACACTATTTACACAACACATAATAACTCATAACACTAGGAACTTAATATAATCAACGTCACCATCAGAAGTTCCTAATCACATATTATTACTTATAACATAGCTATTATTATGTACCAACATTGGTTTATAATTTCTACAATATATATTAAACATAGCTGATTTGATTATGTTTTTAACCCATACCCGATCGGCTCAATGTTCATAGCCGATCGGCTAATCCTAAAATACCCGATCGGCTCACCCATGAACCGATCGGCTAACATGTTAATTTCCGACACTTTTGTTTCAACGCAATGTTCTGTAATGGCTTTGTTCTAAAATACACGATCGGCTAATTTTAGCCGTTCGGCTAACCAATCACACCCGATCGGCTCAACCTTTATAGCCGATCGACTATAGTTTAAAACCCAGAAACCATCATCTGCACCTGCTCAAACTCAGTTCCGATTTCCACTAAAAATCACACAAGTTCAGACACATAATCGAGTTTATGCAGAATTCTACTATCACTAACATTTACCAACTATGTATAATAGTTTTCAAACATCAATTCTATGCCAAAATCATACCAGACCTAATTTTCAATGTAACCCAATTTCATGAATATGTATATATATACAAACTAAAAACTTACTTACAATCTAATGAATACCAAAATGAAGATGATGATGACAATGAGAAGCAACTCTTGAATCCAGGATTACACAAAGATGGGGTTTATCAAAATTGGCTTTAAATTTCTTCAAGGTCTTTGTTAGTTTAGGTGAAATGAAGAACAAGGGTTTGAAAGAAGGAGTAGGTCGACTCCTTATAAACCGACCCCAAATTATTTGGGTATTTTATACCCGCCTTAATTCTATTGTCTGGAACCTAAAAACTTTCACGATAATTATTACTTTATAATACCGTCAATTATAATAATTTAAAATAAGTAATATTTCACAATTCACAATAAGTCCGGGGACATATTTATCTAAGTTTCACAAATAAATAATAATATCCAGTAATTACTAAAATAATTAAATAATAAATTTTAAATAAATAATTACTAGACTAGTAAGGAGGATGTTACAATGATTGCTTCAAGTCTAGCCACTGGTGCATAGGTTTCATCATAGTCAATGCCTTCTTGCTGACAATAACCTTGTGCAATCAGTCTAGCCTTGTTCCTGGTTACTACACCATCAACATCCATCTTGTTTCTGAATACCCATCTTGCTCCAATCACTGATTTACTAGAGGGCTGAGGCACCAACTTCCAGACTTTGTTTCTTTCAAACTATGATAGCTCTTCTTGCATGGCAGCTATCCAGTGATGATTAGTGAGTGCTTTATCAACCTTCTTTGGTTCCATCAGTGACACAAAGGTAATAAACAAACAAAAGTTAACAGTTGCTGATCTTATCTGAACCCTGGATTGTGGATTACCAATAATCAACTGATTATCAATATGTTTTGTCCACTTAGTCATTCACTGAGGTTCAGCAGTGACTGTCTTATCCGGTGATGGTCCATGTGACAGATTAGCATTAGAAACATGAGTATTGTTGTTCTGAGAGCCTTGGTTTGGACAGTGAGATGACGATGATGGAATATCAATAGGTAAAGATGATGTTCCTGAATTTTTCTCAGCTGAAATAGAGCTATAATTGATTTCAGGAACATTATCTTCCCTATCAGAATCTGATGAGAAATTTTCATATTTTTTATCATTTGATTTTCTTCAACTGATGAGTCACCATCCATTTTATTAAAAACAAGATTTTCATACTCTTTTGGATCAGTGAGTGAATCATCATACGATTCATCAAAAGTAACATCCATTGATTCCTCAATACATTCTCTTCTTTTATTATAAACTCTGAAGGCTTTAGAGATGATTGAGTAACCAACAGATATTCCTTCATCAGTTTTTGGATCAAACTTTCCTAAGTGATCTCTTTTGTTTAAAATGTAGCAGGTACTACCAAAAACATGGAGAAAACTTATGTTAGGTTTTCTCCCCCTTAACACCTCATATGCTATCTTATTATGTCGTTTGACAATCAGTGACTTATTCTGGGTATAGCAGGTAGTACTCACTACTTCAGCCCAGAAATTGGTCTTAAGACCAGCATCAATGAGCATTGACCTAGCAAATTCAATCAAGGTTCTATTTCTCCTTTCAGCAACCCCATTTTGTTGCGGTGTTCTAGGTGCTGAAATTTTTTGAGAAATACCTTTTGAATCACAGAAGCTTTTGTAACACCCACCAAATTTGGGCTCGTCATTAGGTCCAAATCATTTTGTAGTAAGTGTAATTAGTACTGTATTAGGCTAATTGTATGTATTCTGTGACACCCCGCAATTTTGACATAATTATAAACGTAATTAGTACGCATTTCTAGGCTAATTCCCTAACTTAGAGTGAGTTCACAACACATTTTAGAGGTAAGTCTAGCAAAGCCCAACTAGCTAATATGTGAGGTATTACATATTTCATAATTAGTATAATTACGTACAAAACATTCGGAACAAACACGACAAAATATATGATCGTTGGTGAACGAAATTTATTTAATAATATGAAATTATTAAATAACGTTATTATTTATTAAATATTATGTTGAGAATATTTACAAAGTATTTTGTATCGTACAAAACGTATTCTGCGCGACAAAACATATACGTCAAACTGAGGTAAAACAAAGTTATATTTTCCAAAAACATAGTTAATATATTTTTATAAAATATTTCGATTAAAAATATATTCGATTTCATATTTAGAAAATTTTCATTTAAAAATATTATACTACTTAACGATCGGATACGCGAACACGGAGCGAAAATACTGCAAAATGAGACAAGATCCATAATTTGTGGATCTTGCCCCAAATGAGCCGGCCCCAAACCCCCTCCCCTTTCCCTTCTTTCACTTCATTTTCTTCTTCATCTTTTCTCTATCTCTTTCTTTTTCTCTCAAACAACAACAACAACTTCTTCAACAACAACAATAACAATTGACAACAACAAATTAACAACAACAACAAAAGCAACAGCAGCAGCGTAGCATCATCATCATCACCATCTTCATCTTCATCATCATATTCATTTTGTTCATCATCACCATTTTCATTTTCTTGAGTTTTTACTAAAAATTGGTAAGGAAAAACACCTCCTTTAACTTATTTTCATGTACTTTTACAACCTAAACATATTATTGTTCACTATATGAAAGAATCAAACTTAAAAACTTAGTTTTTCAAAGATTTCACACTTACAGCGCCGACTGCGAGTTGAGATTCGTCTCGATTTGCAGCAATCACGTTGGAACTGAATCATCTGCAAGTCGAGCCGAGTTGTGAGTCGAACCAAGCTGCGAGCCGAGCCGAGCTACGAGCCGAACCAAGTTGCGAATTGAACCAATGCGAACCGAACTAGCGAGTCGAGCTTGCGAGTCGAGCTTGCGAGTCAAGTTTGTAAAATCGAAAACGAAATGATTTTTAATAATGATTTAACATAGAATTATTATTACGAAAACCATCACAAACGTATCATAACTTCTATAAACAAAACGATCATTCAACAAGTGAACAATTAACATAGTTTGGCGGGTAGCCAACTACTTATACCATACGTTTATGGCGTTAGGAGATTACTATTTTGAGGACATTTAGGCTTTTGGCTTTGCTAGCACTCGCACATTACTTAACTCAACAAGTGAGTTCACAGTCCCTACATTTTAACTATTTTTTTGCTTTCAACTAGGGGTGGAAAACATAGTCAAACGTTTTAAATACATGATTGTATACTGATTTTACTCGAGCGAATAGAGTACATTGGACTGTTAAACTGTTACACTAACTAAAGAATATGAATTAACGTTTTCATACTACAAGCACTATAAACGGATTAAACTTGTTTTGGAAACGCTGGAGAACGACCAGCAACGCTTCTACGAAACTGATTGGGTAACTGATGGGTCCTTCTGACATGGACCAGATCCTACTGACATGGATCAAGGGACACTGACACACCTTACCATTTGAACCCTACTGACATGGGTACTAGATCCTTCTGACATGGATCCATTATACTTGTTGAACAGGGGACACTGACACTCCCCACTAGGTGAACCCTACTGACATGGGTACTCGATCCTATTGACATGGATCCGTTAACGACTATTAGGATACTGACATTCCTACGAACAACTATTAGGATACTGACATTCCTATGAACAACTATTAGGATACTAACATTCCTATGAACAACCATAAGGATACTTACATTCCTACAAATACTAATAGGATACTGCTTTCCTACGAATCTTAAACTATATTTTGGGTAACATCCCACGTAACTACGTCTTTGGGCTACATCCCACTAAACGTACACATTGGATAACACTCCACGAAACTTTATTTGATCGTGATGACGATAATTATTTGTGAACGCTTCGAAACAACCAACTACTATTGTGAACATAAAACCTGTGAATTCACTCAACCTCGTTGTTGACTTTTACTATATTTTTCAGGGAATTAGCTGCGCACGTAACAACCGCCTGCACATACGGAACTAGGGCGACCCGCGAAGCTTTAGGATGCCAACTTTTGAAACTTTTGGATTTCTTTTGTATAACTAAAGTGATTTTAGTCATATTTACGAAATCTACTTTTGTAAACTTAATAACTTTTACATTTGTACGATTTGACGAATCGTAAATTTTGTAACTATTACATTTGGCATCTTAATATATTATGTTCTGTTGTAATCATAAGCTCTGATACGTATGCATGTACTGTGTATTGTGGCACTCCCCATACTTAACTAAATGCTTCCGCTAAACTCAATCAACAAATTTTGGGGGTGTTACAGATTGGTATCAGAGCCATTGGTTATAGCGAACTAGATTTCTTAGGTGACTTAGAGACCTTATAGACCTAGACTATATCTTGGCTATAACGCACATGCATACGCACATTTGCATACGTCTAACTATTGTAACGACTCATCGATATGCGTAATCTATTATTTGAACCGTGCTACATCTGATTCACTCAAACTCACTCTTATCTCGTACGAACAAAATCGTATTAAGCGGTTGATGAAAAGAAGTATGTATTTAGCATCATAAAATGACGCCTGGCCAACGTGATTATATTATACTAAGTACATATGGGCGTTTCATAGTTGTAAGATACGTGATGGGGATCTTATCAATCCTTCTTAATGTTCTATAACTAAAAAATGTGAAACTCCATTCTTCACATCCTTTTCATTGGCATTGACTTCTGCATTTCCTTCATCGCAGAACGTCATCATGCCGCCTAAACAAAGAAAGACCCGAAACAGTCGTTGAACGGATACACCTCCTGTCAACGAAACCACCGAACAAATTATCGAGCGCCGTGTGGCAGAAGCAATTGCCCAATACGAGTCCAGTCGCAACCGTGAAATGTGGTGCACAACAGTGGAACCACTCCCGTCAACAACGAAACACCTGCGAATACTCAACGAGGGAGTTCATATAAAACCTTTCAAGCTTGCAAACCGAACACCTTCACCGGGACTGAAGGGGCCATCGGCCTAGTCCACTAGATCGAGAAAATGGAATCGGTCTTCGATATCAGCGACTGTGCTACCAACAACATGGTGAAATATGCTACATTACCGGTTAGAAACTCGAGACTGAACTGTGGAACATCCAAATGACCGGCGCTGACATTACCGGTTATACAACTAGATTCCAAGAGCTTGCACGTCTTGTGCCCCACATGGTGACTCCTGAGAATGAACGCATCAAACGATACCTTAAGGGTTTGGCACCACAAATCAGAGGAATGGTGATGTCCTCCAAACCGGCTACTTTTAGGAGCGTAGTGGATCTGGCTCAAAGTTTGACTGACGATGCGGTCCTAATCGGAACTTTGAAAGCTGCGTCAGGGAAGAACGAACCCAACCGCACTGATGCGGGCAAATCTGAAAACAATAAATGCAAATGAAACAACGAGGGTAATGACCGTCAGGGTCAACAGAACAGGTACGTGGGAAACACCCGAGCCTACGCTGCAATCGCTAACACTGAAACGAAACCTTATCTTGGCAAGAGGCCCAAGTGTGGAAAGTGCAGAAAGCACCACGAGGGAGATTGCTTCTTCTGTGATAACTGCAACCGATTTGGACACAGAACCCAGGCATGCAGAAACCATCCTGCAAACAATGAGCAACGAAACAATAGGTGTTTCAGATGCGGTGACATGAACCACTACCGAAACCAATGCCCACAACTCAACAACCAAAACAATAACAACCGCAACATCGAAAACAACAATCAGAACAACAACAACCGCATAGCCAACAACGAAAATGCTCGTGGACGCGCATACATCCTTCGTGCACGGGATGCACCAAAGGATCCATACGCTAACATTGGTACGTTTTAGCAAGCTATTATTACGCTTAAGCGTTACGCTATTTGAATGTCGATTCAAACCTAACGCTTGGTAAAATTTGACCACTTAGCGAACACTCAATTTATTAAACTATACGACGAGTATACACGAATTGTTAAAACTTTTATGGCAACTTAGAGTGCGACGCAAACTATTACTATTGTTAACAACACGACTTTTCGGAAAACATACGCAGCGGGCGTTCCGACTTGATTCTAAATCTCGGGACGAGATTTCTCTAACATGGGGAGAATGGGACACCCCGCAATTTTGACATATTTATAAACGTAATTAGCACACATTTCTAGGATAATTCCCTAACTTAGAGTGAATTCACAACACATTTTAGAGTTAAGTCTAGCAAAACCCAACTAGCTAATACGTGAGGTATTACATATTTCGTAATTAGTATAATTACGTACAAAACATTCGGAACAAACACGACAAAATATACGATTGTTGGTGAACGAAATTTATTTAATAATATGAAATTATTAAATAATGTTATTATTTATTAAATATTATGTTGATAATATTTACAGAGTATTTTGTATCGTACAAAACGTATTCTACGCGACAACACATATCCGTCAAAATGAGGTAAAACAAAGTTATATTTTCCAAAAACTTAGTTAAATTATTTTTATAAAATATTCGATTAAAAATATATTCGATTTCATATTTAGAAAATTTTCATTTAAAAATATTATACTACTTAACGATCGGATACGCGAACACGGAGCGAAAATACTGCAAAATGAAACAAGATCCATAATTTTTGGATCTTGCCCCAAATGAGTCGGTCCCAAACCCCCTCCCCTTTCCCCTCTTTCACTTCATTTTCTTCTTCATCTTTTTTCTATCTCTTACTTTTTCTCTCAAACAACAACAACAACTTCATCAACAACAACAACAACAATAACAATTGACAACAACAAATTAACAACAATAACAAAAGCAACAGCAGCAGCGTAGCATCATCATCATCACCATCTTCATCATCATATTCATCTTGTTCATCATCACCATCTTCATCTTCTTGAGTTTTTACTAAAAATTGGTAAGGAAAAACACCTCCTTTAACTTATTTTCATGTACTTTTACAACCTAAATGTGTTATTGTTCACTATATGAAAGAATCAAACTCAAAAACATAGTTTTTCAAAGATTTCACACTTACAGTGCCGACTGCGAGTTTAGATTCGTCTTGATTCGCAGCAATCGCATTGGAACTGAATCATCTGCGAGTCGAGCCGAGTTGCGAGTCGAACCGAGCTGCGAGCCAAGCCGAGCTGCGAGCCGAACCGAGTTGCGAATCGAACCAATGCCAACCGAACTAGCGAGTACATTGGACTGCTAAACTGTTACACAAACTGATGTTTATGAATTAACGTTTTCATACTACAAGCACTGTAATGTATTAAACTTGTTTTGGAAACGTTGGAGAACGACCAACAACGCTTCTACAAAATTGATTGGGTAACTGATGGGTCCTTCTGACATGGACCAGATCCTACTGACATGGATCAAGGGACACTGACACACCTTACCATTTGAACCCTACTGACATAGGTACTAGATCCTTCTGACATGGATCCGTTATACTTGCAGAACAGGGGACACTAACACTCCCCACTAGGTGAACCCTACTGACATGGGTACTCGATCCTACTGACATGGATCCGTTAACAACTATTACGATACCGACATTCCTACGAACAACTATTAGGATACTGACATTCCTACGAACAACCATAAGGATACTTACATTCCTACAAATACTAATAGGATACTGCTTTCCTACGAATCTTAAACTATATTTTGGGTAACATCCCACGTAACTACATCTTTGGGCTACATCCCACTAAACGTACACATATGATAACACTCCACAAAACTTTATTTGATCGTGATGATGATAACTATTTGTGAACGCTTTGAAACAACCAACTATTATTGTGAACATAAAACCTGTGAATTCACTCAACCTCGTTGTTGACTTTTACTATGTTTTTTAGGGAATTAGCTGCGCACGTAACAACCGCCTGCACATACGGAACTAGGGCGACCCGCGAAGTTTAGGATGCCAACTTTTGAAACTTTTGGATTTCTTTTGTATAACTAAAGTGATTTTAGTCATATTTACGAAATTTACTTTTGTAAACTTAATAACTTTTACATTTGTACGATTTGACGAATCGTAAACTTTGTAACTATTACATTTGGCATCTTAATATATTATGTTCTGTTGTAATCATAAGCTTTGATACGTATGCATGTACTGTGTATTATGGCACTCCCCATACTTAACTAAATGCTTCCGCTAAACTCAATCAACAAGTTTTGGGGGTGTTACATATTCTTACGTGTATAAATATATATACGTATCTACGCGATTGAATTACATCGTGCATTTTATTATATCGGCCGAATTCCGATACACTCATATGGACGTTGGTGAACATCGTTTTATTAAATAATATTAAATTATTGATAAAGCTAATTATTTCCAAGTATTATATAAATAATGTTCTATAAGTATCTTGTATCACATTGAAAGCCCTATGCGACCGAAACGTGCGAAACGCGCCTGACAACCGAATAAAGACCAGAATATATTTCATAAGTTTAAATATATCATTTTATGTGAGGACATTATTTAAGTTTTAGCATTTTAAATTAATAACTAAAACGTGTTATAAAAACGTCACATCCTATTTATAAGCGAAACCCGAACCTGTAAACATGACCAACACATTTTCAAATCATTTTAATAAATGTTTCGAGTATTAACAATTAAGATTTCAAATTAAAAATATTGAAGAGTTAGTTTTTATTTATTTAAAAACGTATGTAAAATAATTAATTAACATCACAAATAAATGTTTAAACGACCGGGTAAAAGAACACCGCACAGAACGAGGTTTGGGACACCCCACATAGGGGTGGGCCCCACAAAAATCTGCCCAAAAAGGGAGGGAGATCCCCTCCCCATCCCTCATTTCCACTATCTATCTCTCTCTCTCTCTTCATCCTCCTTCTTTCTTTCCTCTCAAAACACCCACCACCACCACCACACTTTCACCACCAAAATCCACCATCAAACGACCTCGGATCATCTTGGCTCTTTGAAGAAAAATATTCACCTCGCGACGATCTACCTTCTTATCTTTTCGAAATCTTCACGCGTTAACTTGTAAGTTTCCGATAAAATCTCGAAACTCCTCGATTTCAAGTGTTTTTAACATGTTGTTGTTTATTTAAGCTTGAAATGTCCAATCATGGGTTGGGTAAAAGTTTCAGACCAAACGGAAACCGGAAAACACGTTTTTGGCTCAAAATCCGGCCAACAGACCTAAGTGTCGCATAGACCAGTGCAGCGTAGCGTAACTTAATGCGTCACTTAAGTGACGCACTGAGTGTCGCTTAAAACCCTAATCTTGCGTCACTTGCCTAAGGGCCGCATAAAACCCCTTTTTCCCGACACTTGCCTAAGTGTCGCAAATTCAATACCTAAGACTCCTAACCGACACTTCTAGCGACACTTGTATAAGTGTCGCCTATAATTGAATTCTAATTTCAACCGACACTAACCCTAGTGACGCATGACCCTGATACCAACACTTGTACCCAACACTTGCTTAAGTGTCGCCCCTTTATGCGTCACTTCCTCAAGTGATGCTATAAGTATCGCATGAAACAGAACCTAAAAAACACAGATTTTACTAAGTGTCAAGACCTAAGGCTTTATCACTTGATTTCACCCAAATTCAAATCTTAGAGGCGTTTTTCACTATAACAATATGTTAAAAATAAAAATTTCTCGACCCCAGCCAGGGGCTCTTCCCCTTAGACCCCACCAGGGGTTGCCACCTCTGGGACCCTGCTAACCAGGGGCGCTGCCCTCGGACCCCTGTCACCTAAAATTTGTAAGTACTTTTTAAGTATAACACTTCAAAAATCATAATAATAATAATGAGAATATTAACACAACCAGTCACCAACGGCCGTACACGTTTTCAAAACATATTCAAATCAACCGAGTCGTAGTAACTTGGACAAGTTAAACAAACCAAATCGAAATCATTTGGACATTCTGGTTGGATGAACAACTACAAAGGTAGTCTTGATAGATACCTAATTATCATATTAACCTTGCGCGTTATAAACGCCCGACAGGTTACGGTCTTCGGACACCCCACTTTACTTCACCACAATTGCTTCATTGCAACTCTTCAGGCTCAGGTGAGTCTCGTAGCCCCTCATTTTACTGTTTTTAAACCCAGGGGTGGGAATACATGCTTACCTTGTTTTACATGTGAACACGAGTACAAAACTCGCTATATACTACATGAGCTATTTTCTAATCACTTTTAAGTCCTCTACGATCATAGTTCTGGTAATACTTTATGTAGCTCGAATTTTAGTGTATGGTACCATATAGGACTGACCATCCTCGTTTGGGACAGCAAGCACTGACTGGTTAAACGAACGTATTAACTTTTGTTCATACGAGAGTGGATTAGACACTCGCCTGGAGGCACCCACGATCAGACACTTTATTGTGATCCTGACACCCACGTTAAGTGCAGACTATGACCTCATGGCAGACATATACATCATTTGATTCATTTCAAATGGTTATCACTAAATCTAGTGGTTCACACTTACATATTTATTATGCAAACCTGTTAGCTCACCAGCGTTAGCTGACCTTTTTAGCATGTGTTCTCAGGTACCCAACAACAGTAGGACATGTTCACTCAGGATGCCCATAGCTCGAGTCAGCATACACATCAGGAGATTATTTTGCATTACTACATCTTGTAACTAAGTTATGCCGATTAATCTTTAAACATTGTAATTATTGGGCTTTTGTAAACATTTATACATTGTAAAACTTTATATTATCAATGTATCTGTAAAACGACGCATATAGAGTCGTTCATTATATGCCTTGTGTGTTTTGATTATTGATTAGTAGCACCCCAAAGCTTGCTTCCGCTAAACAGTAAATTTGGGGGTGTTATAGATTGGTATTAGAGCCTAAGGTTATAGTGAACTAGGTTGCATTTAGTGGGCCTAGACTATGACCGTTAGGCAGTATTTCCTTATTAGGCATGATTGATTCAGGGATTACATCATACGGGTTTAATTTAACATAGCCTGATCAACTATGTATAATTAAATGAAGATGATGTAAGAGCTGAAACGGTTATGTTGAACAGGGATACACTAGTTGATTCTGTTCTCGAGAGAACCGGGACTCAAACATGTCTGTGCTAGACACTCAATAGGCTATTGTGTGATATACATATAAATACATAGATAGACCTCTTGATATCGCGTAAAAAGTTATGTTTTTACTACCGATATCTCTCTCATTCTGGAACGATTCTTGGCATTTTAAACTCAAAAACAGTACAAATCAATGATATTATGCCAAGATGGTCAAAACAAGGTTGCACGACAAAAACCAAGCAAAACGAATGAAAAACGAAGATTCCACGCACGTTTGAAGATTCAAGGTATCAAAATGAGATTTCAAGACAAAAGTGCCCATCATCAACATATATCTCATCTAAGATGTTCGTTTTCAAATTACGAATCCAACAGAAGAAGAATCAACGAAAACGGATAAAGAATGAAGATTCTACGCCCGCTGGAAGATCCAAATGATTCGTATGCAATATCTGGAGATAGGAAACATATTTTTGGGATATCTTTACATCAAAGTCTTCTTTTTTGAATTGCAAATCCAACGCCAAAAGAATCAACGCAAACGGACGCATAACGAAGAAAACACGCACGAATCAAGAAACGAAGCAACAGACGACGAACCGGTGGGGGGGGGGATGCCAGCCGCCGCCGGACAGCCACCCCACCGCCGCCGGCTGCCACCAGGCCACCGTCGGCCGGCTGTCACCTGCACGGTTAGCGCTTTTTGTTCCTTTCGTGTACCCGGTGCTAGACCTTTACGTGTTTTTCCATACCCGGTGCACCACCTTTTCCACCTTTTTCCTACCCGGTCCCACCACCTTTTCCACCTTTTGCTATTGTGAGCTTCCACTTGCTAAAATGCACCAAAACTCTCCTATAAATAGGAGGCATGAGGCTCATTTGCAAAAACACACCATTTCTAGAACAATATACTTCTCTTAAGATATTGCTTCTACTTTAGTTTAGGAGCTTGTTTAGAATAGAGGGAAAGTACGGAACGCATTGTAAATCTTCGGAGTACGCTTGGAATTGTGTCAATTAATTCAAGTCTATTCTCTCTCGCATTTAATCCTGGTTCTTTCTATCCTTATCTATCTTAGTTAATTACGTTTATATTGATTATGCTAGATTTAGTTATTGCCATGATTAGAGAATAGTATACTTGTTGTGTTTGCTTGCGATGTAGTTAATTAATTATGGGATGATTTATAATTAAATATTAAAGATCGGTAGTATCGCTTTGATCGTTTTATTGCATGTTCTTGTTTGATTGTTGCCTTAATATCATCATAGTGGTAAAATATAAACGGTCTTAATTATTGTAAAGTAATATGATGGCCCCTATTCGACTGTTACTCGATATAGCACTAGAAACACTTCAAGGTGGATTACAAATGTATGGAAGTCGAGGAACGACCGAAGGTAGTCATATTGCGAAACAGTACAATATTCTGAAGTAATATGATGGCCCCTATTCGACTGTTATTCGATATAGTACTGGAAACACTTCAAGGTGGAGTACAAATGTATGGAAGTCGAGTAACGACCGAAGGTAGTTATATTATGGACTAACCTATTAAATGAGAAACCTAGTTTAATTAACCTTTCTAAATAGACTTTTAAACTTCAATTTAATCTATCGCCTTTCCACCAATAAACGTGATTACAACACCTTTTTAACGACGTCCAATTAAAAGGTAGTCAGTCATCTGTGTCAATATAATTTGTCAAAGGTATGAAACTATGTAACCGCAAGGCTACATGGGGGATTATCATAGGACAAGACATGGCCAAGGTTTGAAGCGGTGGAACCACTTTAAGTGAGGAATGCTGTGGATAATTAGGGGATTTATTGGGTAGTCTTAAGCAAGGCTGGTTTAAAGTCATTTATGAACTTTTTAAATACATGAATCTGTTAGGATGACGAGGAATCGTTATATGATTCGGTTATGTCTAGTACCTTAAGATTTTGTTCCCGTTCATATGAAAGTATAATTAAACCATAATTAAGATTTTGCTTATTATTCTAAATACTTTGTGATGGTACCATAACCTAGCTCCCGGTGTGACATGCTAATGGGATTTTAATTAGTAGGGAATCTAGTGTTTACATCACGAGTATTCAAGAATAATAATTAACAAATATCTTTCAGCACAGTTTCTCCAAACATCATCCCATAACTTAATTAACGAAATCTCAGCAAACACTATCTTTATTTTATCTCCTTTATCTTTTATTTTTATTTCACTTTTATTTATTTACTTGCCTAAGTTAGTTAATATAAAAACCAAAACTCCCTCACTATTTTATAAAACCTTCACTAGTTTGAAAGCCCTTATCTGCCACGCCTTAGTTTCACTTCAGTCGGTTTGAAGAACGACTCTAGGTCATACCTACCACTTGCTCACCCTTAGGATTAGCATTGTTAGGGAAAACTTAGGCCCCGCAATTACAAATTTAAAACACCCACTGATGCCCGTCGCCAATAGCCGGTGCAACGACAAGGGGAAAACCCTTACCGACCGCTGGTGACGCATCACCTCTTTATAAACTTTAGGCTATATTATATACGATACGAATATAAGCCTCATTCTTTCTAACGCTTTGTCTTAGAAATGGAAAACACACCACCAAACTCGTCACGCTCTCATCCGTACGAATCACAAAACTCAAAGGTAGCTAAGAGGAACACGGGGTTGCCTCAAGCTTGCCCATACCATGTTCAAAACTAACTCAATAACCAGTCCCAAAGGCAAACAACAACTAGCCAATGGAGATGGTTATCAAACCGACTTAACACATGGAGGGATAAGGAAGGCATCCAACTCCCCACACCGAACAAATGACTTTCCAGCATGGACGTCTCTCCCTATACTCAAGAACCTGCTCACTTCACTGAACCAGTCCTGGCTGCCAGGGTACACCGTCACGAGCAACAACTACGTGATATGGACATCGAACTCCAGGAGACTCGCGAACACTGGAGACTCACAGCAATGGAACGTATCAATAATGTTGCTGAAGACCATGAGAACACTGTTAACAACATGGACGTCCTTTACAACAAAGTGATAGATTTAGCCATGGAATCTGCACTTTTACGGCACAGAATGGAAGAATGTGAGCAACGCTTGCGGGATACTGAAGAGTACGCCCGTGGTCTAGTACAATGGCTAGTCTTGGCAGAAGACAACGCCCGACAGGCCAGCAGCCTTGCAAACACCATGGATCGTCTTGTTGCATTAATGGAACAAATTAACCTGCGTCAAGATTAGTGTAGCCTTATCTTATAACTTTTCTAGTATCTATGTAAAAATCATTGTAATTCGACAGGATGTAACAATTCCCAACATCTTTTGTAACCCTTATGTTCTGTATCTTTTGGAACTCCCGCCTTGTATCCAACTTAATTATCTAAATGGATTATGATTATCATATTGTGTTATCATTGTATATTTCACCACATATACAACTGTGATACATCATAATGTCCTACAGACATCTCACTTGTTCTTTTTCCTGATTCAGCAATATGCCTCCGAGACGATACACATTCAACGATACCGAAATTGCCCAGCTCATCGCCCAGAGTGTGGCTCATGCCATGGCTACCCGAACAACAAATTCTGGTAGCGAAGACATGGCTGCCAACGGGTCACAACCTAGGCCCTATTCATATAAAGATTTTTAGAACTGCAAGACGTTGAACTTCAAAGGCACCGAGGGTGCAATTGGATTATTACGCTGGTTGGAGAAAGTCGAGTCAGTCTTCCGCATATGCAACTGCCTGGAGGACTGCAAGGTCAAATATTCCACTTGCACCTTTCTAGATAGTGCTCTGACTTGGTGGAATACCTATGCTCAGACTGTGGGCATCAATACTGCTTATCTAACTCCATGGGAAGAGTTGAAACAGATGTTGAAGGACGAGTACTGTCCTAGAGACGAGATTCAGCAGCTAGAGCACGAGTTCTGGCACCTCACCACCCAAGGCAATGACATTGCCGGATACACTACCAGCTTTAACCAACTGGCACTGTTGTGCCCATCTCTTGTTGATCCGGAATACAAGCGGATCGAGCGATACATCTGGGGGCTTCCCCCACACATTCAGGGTTTGGTCACTGCTTCCAACCCCGCCACTATCCAAGCTGCCATCCGAATGGCACATAATCTCATGGCACAGGTGGTCCGTCGAGGAACATCTGCTGTCAACAATCCGAACCAGTCTGGGGATAACAAACGCAAATGGTCGGGAAACAACAACGAAAACACCTCATCATCCAAGAAACCCGAAACTATCAAGGCCTACTCTTATGGGTCTGAATCAAAAAGGGGCTACTTTGGAAACAAGCCCTTCTGCTCTAAGTGCCACCGACACCATGATGGTCCTTGTAGTACCCAATGCTCGAACTGTCAGATATTTGGGCACATGGACAAGGACTGCAAATCTACCACCAACTCCAACACCAGTCAACCCAGAGCCTGTTTCGAGTGTGGTAATCCAGGGCACTTCATGAATGAATGTCCCAAACGGAAGAACAATAGCACCAACACCGCTAAAGGTAGAGCTTTTGTCCTCAACTCAAAGGATGCCCGCCAAGACCCGAATGTGGTCTCGGGTATATTCCTCATCAACAACTTATCTACTTCTATTCTATTTGATACTGGTGCTGATAGAAGCTTTATATCTGATGAATTCTGTCCACAACTTGACATCACACCTGTTGCATTAGATGCTAAATATGTCGTAGAGTTAGCTAACGGAAAACTCATTGAAACTGATAGTGTGATACCTAATTGCACATTAAACCTCGCCAATGAATTGTTTTCAATTGATCTTATACCTGTCGAGATTGGGAGTTTCGACGTCATCATCAGCAGGGACTGGCTGTCCAAGCATCATGCTGCGATCGTTTGCTTCGATAAAATTGTCCGCATACCCCTCGCCTCCGGTGGTACTCTAGCCATACAAGGGGAGACCGGTGGGATGAGGTTGAACATCATCTCTTGTTTGAAAACCCGAATATTTCTAAGAAAAGGTTATCAGGCAATCCTCGCACACGTTATGGAGAAAAAGTCAGAGGAGAAGCGACTTGAGGATGTGCCTATCGTTCGAGACTTCCCAGAAGTTTTTCCCGAGGAATTACCCGACCTTCCACCGTTTAGGCAGGTAGAGTTCTCCATCGATCTTGTGCCCGGAGCAGCACACATGGCACGAGCACCGTACCATTTAGCTCCATCTGAACTTCAAGAGTTGTCCTCTTAGTTATAGGAACTCCTGGACAAAGGGTTCATCCGACCAAGCTCTTCACCTTGGGGAGCTCCAGTCTTGTTTGTCATAAAGAAAGACGGTTCTTTCCGCATGTGCATCGACTACAGGGAATTGAACAAGTTAACCATCAAGAACCGTTATCCACTACCACACATCGATGACCTATTCGACCAACTTCAAGGGTCAAGTTTCTATTCCAAAATTGATTTATGATCCGGCTACCGCCAGTTACGAGTTCGCGATATTGACATTCCGAAAGCTGCCTTCCGAACTCGTTACGGGCACTATGAGTTTCAAGTCATGCCCTTCGGTTTGACAAACACAACGGCTGTATTCATTGACCTCATGAACCGAGTGTATAAACCATATCTCGACAAGTTTGTCATCGTATTCATTGATAACATTCTAATCTACTCGCGCAACAAAGAAGAACACGCGCAACATCTAAAGATTATTCTAGAACTTCTCAAACACGAAGAGTTATACGCCAAATTCTCTAAGTGTGAATTCTGGATACAAACCGTTCAATTCCTTGGACGCATTGTAGATAGTCAAGGAATTCATGTTGATCCATCAAAGATCGAGGCTATCAAATGTTGGCAAGCACCGATAACGCCGACCGAAGTACATCAATTCTTGGGTCTCGCTGGTTATTATCGACGTTTCATCGAAAACTTTTCAAGATAGCCCAACCTCTCACAATACTCACTCAAAAAGAAAAGAAATTCGATTGGACTGACAGACCAGAGTCAGCTTTCCAACTCCTTAAACAAAAATTATGCAGCGAACCTATTCTATCTCTACCCGAAGGCACTGACGACTTCATGGTATATTGCGATGCTTCTCATCAAGGTCTCGGTTGCGTGCTTATGAAACGAGACAAAGTCATCGCCTACGCCTCCCGAAAACTCAAAATCCATGAAAAGAATTACACCACTCATGACCTTAAACTGGGAGCCGTAGTGTTTGCACTCATAATCTGGAGACACTACCTCTATGGCACTAAGTGCACGATCTTTACCGACCACAAAAGTCTCCAACGCATTCTCAATCAGAAAGATCTCAACATGAGGCAACGTCGCTGGGTTGAGTTGCTTACCGATTACGACTGTGAGATCAAATATCACCCTGGCAAGGCAAATGTTGTTGCTGACGCTCTCAGCCGAAAGTATAGACCGAAACCACTTCGAGTCCGAGCCCTCAGCATTACAATCCAATGGGGTTAAATATTTCGCAAACTGAATCTGGTTACCGTGTTTCGGGAATCTCCGAGACTTAGTAGTGGACGAAGCCCACAAATCCAAATACTCTATACATCCTGGATCTGACAAGATGTATCATGGCGTCAAGGAACTGTACTGGTGGCCGAACATGAAAGCTGAAATCGCCACCTACGTCAGTAAGTGTATCACGTGCTCAAAAGTCAAAATCGAACACCAGAAGCCTTCCGGCTTACTTCAACAACCGGACATACCCCGATGGAAATGGGAACAGATTACCATCGACTTCATCACCAAGCTCCCAAAAATGACAAGCGGTTGCGAAACCATTTGGGTAATCGTTGATCGTCTCACCAAATCTGCCCATTTTCTCGCCATCAAGGAAACCGATAGAATGGAACGCCTCACCCGAATCTACCTGAAAGAAATCGTATCCCGACACGGCGTTTCTATTTCGATTATCTCTGACAGGGATAGTCGTTTCACCTCACACTTTTCGCAATCATTACAGAAATCTTTGGGTACTCGCCTAGATATGTGTACCGCTTATCATCCACAAACCGACAGCCAAATTGAACGAACCATTCAAACACTAGAAGACATGCTTCAAGCCTGCATAGTTGATTTAGGTGCAAATTGGGAACACCACTTACCCTTGTGTGAATTCTCATACAACAACAACTACCATACCAGTATCGGAGGTGCACCATTCGAGGCACTTTACGATCGTAAGTGCCGATCACCTATCTGTTGGACCGAAGTGGGAGACAGCCAACTCACCTGTCCTGAAATCATTCATGAAACTACCGAGAAAATCGTTGGTATCAAACAACGACTGAAATCCGCACGTGATCGTCAGAAAAGTTATGCTAACGTGAGACGCAAACAACTTAAGTTCCAGGTTGGAGACCGAGTACTAGTCAAGGTATCGCCTTGGAAAGGCGTCATCCGTTTCGATAAGCGCGGGAAACTGAACCCCAGATACATCGGACCTTTTGAAATCCTCGAAAGGGTTGGTCCGGTGGCATATCGATTGCAACTACTAGCTGTGGGCATCAATACTGCTTATCTAACTCCATGGGAAGAGTTGAAACAGATGTTGAAGGACGAGTATTGTCCTAGAGACGAGATTCAGCAGCTAGAGCACGAGTTCTGGCACCTCACCACCCAAGGCAATGACATTGCCGGATACACTACCAGCTTTAACCAACTGGCACTGTTGTGCCCATCTCTTGTTGATCCGGAATACAAGCGGATCGAGCAATACATCTGGGGGCTTCCCCCACGCATTCAGGGTTTGGTCACTGCTTCCAACCCCGCCACTATCCAAGCTGCCATCCGAATGGCACATAATCTCATGGCACAGGTGGTCCGTCGAGGAACATCTGCTGTCAACAATCCGAACCAGTCTGGGGATAACAAACGCAAATGGTCGGGAAACAACAACGAAAACACCTCATCATCCAAGAAACCCGAAACCATCAAGGCCTACTCTTATGGGTCTGAATCAAAAAGGGGCTACTTTGGAAACAAGCCCTTCTGCTCTAAGTGCCGCCGACACCATGATGGTCCTTGTAGTACCCAATGCTCGAACTGTCAGATATTTGGGCACATGGACAAGGACTGCAAATCTACCACCAACTCCAACACCAGTCAACCCAGAGCCTGTTTCGAGTGTGGTAATCCAGGGCACTTCAAGAATGAATGTCCCAAACTGAAGAACAAGAGCAACAACACCGCTAAAGGTAGAGCTTTTGTCCCGAACTTAAAGGATGCCCGCCAAGACCTGAATGTGGTCTCGGGTATATTCCTCATCAACAACTTATCTACTTCTATTCTATTTGATACTGGTGATGATAGAAACTTTATATCTGATGAATTCTGTCCACAACTTGACATCACACCTGTTGCATTAGATGCTAAATATGTCGTAGAGTTAGCTAACGGAAAACTCATTGAAACTGATAGTGTGATACCTAATTGCACATGAAAACCTCGCCAATGAATTGTTTTCAATTGATCTTATACCTGTCGAGATTGGGAGTTTCGACGTCATCATCAGCAGCGACTGGCTTTCCAAGCATCATGCTGCGATCGTTTGCTTCGATAAAATTGTCCGCATACCCCTCGCCTCCGGTAGTACTCTAGCCATACAAGGGGAGACCGGTGGGATGAGGTTGAACATCATCTCTTGTTTGAAAACCCGAATATTTCTAAGAAAAGGTTATCAGGAAATCCTCGCACACGTTACGGAGAAAAAGTCAGAGGAGAAGCGACTTGAGATTGTGCCTATCGTTCGAGACTTCCCAAAAGTTTTTCCCGAGGAATTACCCGACCTTCCACCGTTTAGGCAGGTAGAGTTCTCCATCGATCTTGTGCCCGGAGCAGCATACATGGCACGAGCACCGTACCATTTAGCTCCATCCGAACTTCAAGAGTTGTCCTCTTAGTTATAGGAACTCCTGGACAAAGGGTTCATCCGACCAAGCTCTTCACCTTGGGGAGCTCCAGTCTTGTTTGTCATAAAGAAAGACGGTTCTTTCCGCATGTGCATCGACTACAGGGAATTGAACAAGTTAACCATCAAGAACCGTTATCCACTACCACACATCGATGACCTATTCGACCAACTTCAAGGGTCAAGTTTCTATTCCAAAATTGATTTATGATCCGGCTACCGCCAGTTACGAGTTCGCGATATTGACATTCCGAAAGCTGCCTTCCGAACTCGTTACGGGCACTATGAGTTTCAAGTCATGCCCTTCGGTTTGACAAACACAACGGCTGTATTCATTGACCTCATGAACCAAGTGTATAAACCATATCTCGACAAGTTTGTCATCGTATTCATTGATAACATTCTAATCTACTCGCGCAACGAAGAAGAACACACGCAACATCTAAAGATTATTCTAGAACTTCTCAAACATGAAGAGTTATACGCCAAATTCGCTAAGTGTGAATTCTGGATACAAACCGTTCAATTCCTTGGACGCATTGTAGATAGTCAAGGAATTCATGTTGATCCATCAAAGATCGAGGCTATCAAATGTTGGCAAGCACCGATAACGCCGACCGAAGTACATCAATTCTTGGGTCTCGCTGGTTATTATCGACGTTTCATCGAAAACTTTTCAAGATAGCCCAACCTCTCACAATACTCACTCAAAAAGAAAAGAAATTCGATTGGACTGACAGACCAGAGTCAGCTTTCCAACTCCTTAAACAAAAATTATGCAGCGAACCTATTCTATCTCTACCCGAAGGCACTGACGACTTCGTGGTATATTACGATGCTTCTCATCAAGGTCTCGGTTGCGTGCTTATGAAACGAGACAAAGTCATCGCCTACGCCTCCCGAAAACTCAAAATCCATGAAAAGAATTACACCACTCATGACCTTAAACTGGGAGCCGTAGTGTTTGCACTCAAAATCTGGAGACACTACCTCTAAGGCACTAAGTGCACGATCTTTACCGACCACAAAAGTCTCCAACGCATTCTCAATCAGAAAGATCTCAACATGAGGCAACGTCGCTGGGTTGAGTTGCTTATCGATTACGACTGTGAGATCAAATATCACCCTGGCAAGGCAAATGTTGTTGCTGACGCTCTCAGCCGAAAGTATAGACCGAAACCACTTCGAGTCCGAGCCCTCAGCATTACAATCCACAACGATCTTATCACTCAAATCCTTACGGCTCAACTCGAAGCCTTGAACCCTGAAAATATAAAAAATGAAGCTTTGCGAAATATGGAGAAACAATTCGAAACCAAACCCAATGGGGTTAAATATTTCGCAAACTGAATCTGGTTACTGTGTTTCGGGAATCTCCGAGACTTAGTAGTGGACGAAGCCCACAAATCCAAATACTCTATACATCCTGGATCTGACAAGATGTATCATGGCGTCAAGGAACTGTACTGGTGGCCGAACATGAAAGCTGAAATCGCCACCTACGTCAGTAAGTGTATCACGTGCTCAAAAGTCAAAATCGAACACCAGAAGCCTTCCGGCTTACTTCAACAACCAGACATACCCCGATGGAAATGGGAACAGATTACCATCGACTTCATCACCAAGCTCCCAAAAATGACAAGCGGTTGCGAAACCATTTGGGTAATCGTTGATCGTCTCACCAAATCTGCCCATTTTCTCGCCATCAAGGAAACCGATAGAATGGAACGCCTCACCCGAATCTACCTGAAAGAAATCGTATCCCGACACGGCGTTCCTATTTCGATTATCTCTGACAGGGATAGTCGTTTCACCTCACACTTTTCGCAATCATTACAGAAATCTTTGGGTACTCGCCTAGATATGAGTACCGCTTATCATCCACAAACCAACAGCCAAAGTGAATGAACCATTCAAACACTAGAAGACATGCTACAAGCCTGCATAGTTGATTTAGGTGCAAATTGGGAACACCACTTACCCTTGTGTGAATTCTCATACAACAACAACTACCATACCAGTATCGGAGGTGCACCATTCGAGGCACTTTACGGTCGTAAGTGCCGATCACCTATCTGTTGGACCGAAGTGGGAGACAGCCAACTCACCTGTCCCGAAATCATTCATGAAACCACCGAGAAAATCGTTGGTATCAAACAACGACTGAAAGCCGCACGTGATCGTCAGAAAAGTTATGCTAACGTGAGACGCAAACAACTTAAGTTCCAGGTTGGAGACCGAGTACTAGTCAAGGTATCGCCTTGGAAAGGCATCATCCGTTTTGGTAAGCGTGGGAAACTGAACCCCAGATACATCGGACCTTTTGAAATCCTCGAAAGGGTTGGTCCGGTGGCATATCGATTGCAACTACCAGCTGAAATCGGTAGTGAACACCCTACATTCCACATTTCCAACTTAAAGAAATGTCTATCCGACGAAACACTCATCATTTCCCTAAAGGAAGGTTAAATCGACGACAAAATCCATTTTGTTGAGACACCAGTGGAGATTATGAACCGTGAAATCAAACAACTTAAACAAAGTCGTATTCCTATCGTCAAAGTCCGGTGGAATTCGTGGCGTGGTCCGGAATTCACCTGGGAATGAGAGGATCAGATGCGACTCAAATATCCGCAACTTTACTTCGACGCCACTTGATAAGCATCAAATAGATAGTATATTTTATAGTAATTTATCCCTATATTTTTATACATTTTAGTGCATTTATATGATTTTAGATACTTATTTTGTTAATATTTGCATAGATGTATTTTAAAATGGAGATTGAAGAAAAGGAACGAAAACAATGCAAAGATTGAAGAAAAAGAAGATTAAATGAAGACTCGAAATAAATGTAGCTTAAACCTTGAAGAAATGAAGAAGATGTCTCAAAAGTGGATTGATAACATCAATTAAGTGTTTTAAATGAAGCTTGGATGAAAGAAGCGGAAGTTCGATCAAAAGCTGAAGAAAAGTGTAAATGCTAAATTTTCTGCGCGCTGTTACTATTTTGACCATAACTCTCTCATACGGAGTCCAAATGAGTTGATTCAAGTGGCCAAATTTAGCTAACACATAGGGCTACAACATATCAAAAATTCAGATTATTTGGATAAAAACTCAACCGCCGGTTGAGCCTTTCAACCGGCGGTTGGAACTGAAAATCTGGAATATTCTGGAAACGAAGAGTTTGACTTGGAGACAAAGTAACCAACCGCCGGTTGGACCTTCCAACCGCCGGTTGGGACCGACTTTCAGCTATTATAAATAGAAAACACCTTCCATCTTTGAAATATATCCCAATAACCTTAATAATTCGTATATTACGAATTATTAACCTCAAATTCGACTAGAAACCCTTTCTAGGGGTTTTAGGAGCAATTTAGAGTCGCGGGTTCGCAAGGGTTTGTCTATGATCAAGCGTACGGAGCGTGGTTCACGATTTTGGTTTGCGTATCTTATTCTTTATTTAATTTTGAATGTGTTTTATTATTGAATATTGATTATGATTATGTTTAACTTAATTATGAACTAATATTTATTGTATTTGCTTAGATTTATATTATTGTTGGAACTATATTATTGAATATTATTATGCAAGAATTATGTGTTATATTATGTTAATGATCATAATTAAGTGATTTATAGATAAACTTCACTAATCTTTTGGGTTTTTAATTAAGTGATTATGTTTCATTAGATGTTAAGTAGCATTATAATTCAACCGACCCTGGAATTGCATCAATAATATGTTGATAGATCTTAATAAATAGTGATACTTTACATAACCTTTGACTGTATTGCTATATGAGAATTGTCATAACCTTTGAGGTTTTCTACATTACTAAATCACAATAATAATAACCAACAATAAATAATCTAAGTAAATACATATTTATCTCTAATTGTTTACTATCCTTAGTTAATTGTTTTCTATTGAATTGGTTATAATTTAGTATTCTTAAATACGTTCATACGGAACTAAAACGTATCCCCTTATCTGTATATTGTATATTTCAATTGAATTATAAATTCTATTTTATTTATAACCACCATTCCCAGTGTTCGACTCGGACTTACTTAAAAGCTATATTATACGAACGGGTTATTCTTGCCTGGCTTGTGTGATATTATTATTTAAGTATTTCTATTTATTAAAGCTTGTTATTTTAAACTATAATCACACGACATCAAGTTTTTGGCGCCGCTGCCGTGGAGTGGTTGCGTTTATTTAATTTGGAATTTATAGTTTTTTTTCTTTTATTTTTATCCTGTAAAAATTTCTGTACATTGCAAAACCAATAGAAATATCGGCTCACCCATTGAGAATACTGACCAAAACAAAGGTATAAGGAGAGTAAAGCCCTACCTCATTGATTTATCATATAAGAGGTAAGGTGCTTCTCTAAAGAGATAGGTTTTTAATACGCTTCGCGCTGACCTATTTCTCCGCTTTTGTGTACAATTAATGGAGCTACCGAGATCTGTTGACTAGCTTTGTAAAAGAATTATTATTGGAATATTTTTTTTAGTTAGATTTTATTTTATTTTCTACTCTTTTTCTTTTTCTTTTATTTTGGCAGGTATGTACCACTGTAGGTATAATATTCCTGTGATTTATCAAAATGCGAGAAACTATCATATGAATGAAGATATGAGGACTATTGATGAAGAGGAGGATATGCATCGAGCTTTTGATAGGATAGAGGCATTAATTTCGAAAGCTATTCAAGATATTGAAATTTCAATGAAGCGTAAGGAAGAATTTTGGAATAAAGATCCAATTGTGAAGGATATGGAAAGCGACAAGGTGGAAAATTTTGACAAATCCGGAGATGAAGGATGTGAACCTAATGTAAATTAGGAAGAGATAATGAGTCAACAGATGTCGACTACAAATATGCGAATGGAAAAAGACGAAGCAATTCTAGAAAGTCAAAGTGATTCCATTCAACGAATTGCGAAATTGTTAAAAGAAATAGAAAGCATACTTGAAGAGAATCTTAGCAAAATCGAGATTGAAGGACACGAGACAAATGAAAAACCAAATTTCAACAATTATCCGCCTTCACCTTCCTACCCACAAGCCTTAACGGAAGAAATTATTAAAAAATACACACCTCTGCCTCCTTATCTAGCTGCTTTGAATAGAGATTATAATGAAGTTCAAGGATCAATTTTTCCAAAGCTTAAGAAATGTAAAGCTAAAAGTTTATCTCGACCAGTGATTGTGAACGCTACGCAATCTATGGAGACCTCAAGTGAAAAAGTGGAAGATACCGAAACTATTGGCCACAGTCAAGGAGATTTCATTCAACAACTTGAGGGGATGGACAATCAAATAGATAAGTACTCTCAATCCTCAGAATCCTTATTTTCTAATGAAATTTTTAGTAAAATTAAACAGGAAGAAGATATGGAGGTAGATGGGTTGCCTTTTCCAAGATTTGACCATTATGATTCTGATGAGGAATCAATTTCGTTACTTAATTGTAATGAAGAGGATAACCTTGATTTAGAAAACCAAGATGGGGTTATGACAGAAGAAGAATTAATAGTCGCTATGGATCCAGCTATTGATGAAACTTCATCATTACATCCAGAGGTTGAACAATTAGAGGAAAATGATCAAGCAATGGTAAGGACTGGAGAAGAAACATAAAACAAAACTTGTAGTAATCAGATAGAAGCCGAACCATTTGAAATTCAAACGGTGGTTGAGTTGATGCGACCAACGGTTGAAGTATCTATAAGCACAAGTACATTGTTTTACCAATATGAAGATCCTTTTTGGTAATTCGATTGGAAAGCAAGTTTCTCACAATTTTTGGAAAATCATGGAGCATCTCTGAAAGGATATTTACCTGCCATAACCGATAAGTATCTCAGTACTTTACTTTTATTCAACTTACATTTATTAAATATTTATAGATATTACCATCCATGCTTACTTTTAAGTGTGGGGAAAGTCACTAGATTTTTAGGTAAGTAAGGTTGGAGTCAAGCTAGTGACTCGAACAAAAACAAGCGCTTCTCGGGAGGCAACCCGTGCTTGTATATTATGTTGTATAGTTAATAGGTAGATTTAGATTTAGTTTTAGTATTAGTAGTTTTTACTTTATCTTTAGTTTTTACTTTTAGTTTGTTATTAACAATAGGTTGAAGGAACCATAATCACTAGAAAACGTTGCTACGAAAATTAAATTAAATAGGGCTACTTAAATAAATTATGATAAAGGTCGTTATATTCAAAAAAATTGCTGCTAGCAACCAACCGGCGTCTGAAATATTTAACCGGCGGTTGGACACTTTTTCGATTAAACACCCAACAACAGTTATAATTACCATACTTTTTCACAAAAACCAAAGAACACTATTCAATTATTCTTAAAGTAAATTGTTGTAATATTTGTTAAGCTTTTATATTTTGGGAATATCTAATTACGAAATCGTCATATTTAGTTTCTGAGAAATTTGTTATTTAGGGTTCACTCTAGTAAAATAATTTCTTTTAAAATTGATTCTAATATTTTCAATTCTTATTTAGAGATTCAGATTAGGTGATAAGTGTAAAACTTTGGGGTTTAACTTAAAACTTATTAATGTTAATGGTTTATAATATATTTTAGTTTTCATAATAAGTTAAGATCTTCAATTTAATGAACTCCGGTAGAAAGTTGCTATGAGTGTAATGATTTAGTAAGTTTAAGTTCAGATTTTGAATTAAGAAATTAGAGTTACATTGCATGTACTTTTATCTAAGACTCCTGCCAGTAATTGAATTAGGAATTCGATGGTTGTAGGTACCCAACTAGAGGTTGAATATTTTTTGGCTTTATTTGAAGGAAATCTGAATAGCAGTAATTTCATAAGTTTTTATCACACAATAAGCCCATAGAAAATAAAAAATAAAAAAATAAAAATAAAAATTCGTAGCATGTGTTTATATGTTTCTGGACTATCTTTAATTTGTATTTTTCATTTTAATTTTAGTTTTTATTTTTATATTTGGTACGTTTAATTTGTTTGCCTGTTTATTTTTAGAATATTTTTGCCATTTTTTGAAGCTGGCGTATGATATAGTACAGCTGAACAATGGATTAAAATTTTTGGAAATTTAATAAGTTTATCTTATTAATTATGAACTTTGTGGGTGTGTTTCCTAGAAACCCTCACGAGAATATAACTCGTCCACTTGGGATACCGAGGGGTTTAAAGACTTATTGTATACGCTAAATGCAATCGTGATTAACTACGAAAGTGTGGATGTTGTATATTTTTGAATAAAGATCGCGGAAACCAATACGTTGAACTACAAATAGAAAAGATGAACCATTAAGCCGATTCAGATAACGATAATCGCTTCTAAGTCAGGGAAGTTTTTCTGTTCTACTTTTTCTTTTCCTTACTCACTTTTGTTTATCAATTTTTATACAATGAGGGCATTGTATAATTTAAGTGTGGGGATAGGGTTCGTAAGAAAAAGAATTTCTTTAATTAACATTTAAGTTTCTATTTGTTCTTAAATTTTATCAAAATTTAAAATTTAAAAGTGAATAACTAAGTATTTATTAGTTAGAATACTTTTGTTAAAAGTTTTGTTTTGTATTTAGAAGTTTAGACTTTAATGTGGATTAACTGTTTTGTATATATAACGTAAGCTACTTAATAATAAGTGATATATAGCTACATGATATGATGTACTAATAGGCAATCTATATGAAGATTTCTGGATTTTAAGAAATTAATAAAAATAATTGTATATTATTTTATGGTACATAATATGATGTATGACATAAAAGTCTTAATTTTTAGATTTATCATGCGATAATTTTATATATCTTTATACTTATGTGAAGACATTTGGGAGTTTACTAATTGTTTCCTCTATTGTACGTAAGTACAAACCTGATCTATAATTAGTATTCTTAAATAAAGCAAAAGAAAGAAAAATCTTTCAAATAAAATCAAAATAAAAATCAAACTATGTCGCTTTGTTGTACGTTTGTACAGACCTGTCACCGCTGGTTTGATTTAAATTAAACTTCTTTACCTGAATCAAGTTATGTCGCTCTGTTGCATGAAAATGCAGACCTGTCACCAATGTCTTGATTCTTAAAAATGGATTTCATATATTTATTTTGAATATAAAAGTAAATTGCATGATTAAATTTAAGAATATATCATATGTGAAAATCATAAGTAATATACATATAAATAAAAAAGATGTATTTAGGAATATAAATATAGATTGTTTAAAGTGGACAAATATATTAGTAATCGTTCATGAACTATATATTGCGTGAATAATAATATTTTTTACATTATAGTTATCCATGTTAATTAAATTGTTTAAAGTTTTAAAGTATGAAACAGATTTTTAAGTTAAGTATTTTGATTATTAAATATTAGTTTGATGCTTATTTTAAATTTTATTCAGTATTCTACTTGAGGACAAGCAGAACTTAAGTGTGGGGATATTTGATAAGCATCAAATAGATAGTATATTTTATAGTAATTTATCCCTATATTTATATACATTTTAGTGCATTTATATGATTTTAGATACTTATTTTGTTAATATTTGCATAAATGTATTTTAAAGTGGAGATTGAAGAAAATGAACGAAAACAAGGCAAAGATTGAAGAAAAAGAAGATTAAATGAAGACTCGAAGAAAATGTAGCTTAAACCTTGAAGAAATGAAGAAGATGAATCAAAAGTGGAGTGATAACATCAATTAAGTGTTTTAAATGAAGCTTGGATGAAAGAAGCGGAAGTTCGATCAAAAGCTGAAGAAAAGTGTAAATGCTGAATTTTCTGCGCGCTGTTAGTATTTTGACCATAACTCTCTCATACGGAGTCCAAATGAGTTGATTCAAGCAGCCAAATTTAGCTAACACATAGGGCTACAACATATCAAAAATTCAGATTATTTGGATAAAAACTCAACCGCCGGTTGAGCCTTTCAACCGGCGGTTGGAACTGAAAATCTGGAACATTCGGGAAACGAAGAGTTTGATTTGGAGACAAAGTAACCAACTGCCGGTTGGACCTTCCAACCGCCGGTTGGGACCGACTTTCAGCTATTATAAATAGAAAACACCTTCCAGCTTTGAAATATATCCCAATAACCTTAATAATTCGTATATTACGAATTATTAACCTCAAATTCGACTAGAAACCCTTTCTAGGGGTTTTAGGAGCAATTTAGAGTCGCGGTTTCGCAAGGGTTTGTCTATGATCAAGCGTACGGAGCGTGGTTCACGATTTTGGTTTGCGTATCTTATTCTTTATTTAATTTTGAATGTGTTTTATTATTGAATATTGATTATGATTATGTTTAACTTAATTATGAACTAATATTTATTGTATTTGCTTAGATTTATATTATTGTTGGAACTATATTATTGAATATTATTATGCAAGAATTATGTGTTATATTATGTTAATGATCATAATTAACTGATTTATAGATAAACTTCACTAATCTTTTGGGTTTTTAAATTAAGTGATTATGTTTCATTAGATGTTAAGTAGCATTATAATTCAACCGACCCTGGAATTGCATCAATAATATGTTGATAGATCTTAATAAATAGTGATACTTTACATAACCTTTGACTGTATTGCTATATGAGAATTGTCATAACCTTTGAGGTTTTCTACATTAGTAAATCACAATAATAATAACCAACAATAAATAATCTAAGTAAATACATATTTATCTCTAATTATTTACTATCCTTAGTTAATTGTTTTCTATTGAATTGGTTATAATTTAGTATTCTTAAATACGTTCATACGGAACTAAAACGTATCTCCTTATCTGTATATTGTATATTTCAATTGAATTATAAATTCTATTTTATTTATAACCACCATTCCCAGTGTTCGACTCGGACTTACTTAAAAGTTATATTATACGAACGGGTTATTCTTGCCTGGCTTGTGTGATATTATTATTTAAGTATTTCTATTTATTAAAACTTGTTATTTTGAACTCTAATCACACGACATCACCACTCGCACGACTACACAGACTTAAATTTCGGGAAGAAATTCTTCTAACAAGAGGAGAATGTAACACCCGCCAAATTTAGGCTCGTCATTAGGTCCAAATCATTTTGTAGTAAGTGTAATTAGTACTGTATGAGGCTAATTGTATGTATTCTTACATGTATAAATATATATACGTATCTACGCGATTGAATTAAATCGTGCATTTTATTATATCGGCCGAATTCCTATACACTCATACGGACGTTGGTGAACATTGTTTTATTAAATAATATTAAATTATTGATAAGCCTAATTAATTCTAAGTATTAATTCAATAATATTCTGTAAGTATCTTGTATCACATTGAAAGCCCTACGCGACCAAAATGCGCGAAACGCGCCCGACAACCAAATAAAGACCAGAATATATTTCATAAGTTTAAAATATGTCATTTTATGTGAGGAAATTATTTAACTTTTAGTATTTTAAATTAATAACTAAAACGTTTTATAAAAACGTCACATCTTATTTATAAGCGAAACCCGAACCGGTATACATGACCAACACATTTTCAAATCATTTTACTAAATGTTTCGAGTATTAACAATTAAGATTTCAAATTAAAAATATTGAAGAGTTAGTTTTTATTTATTTAAAAACGTATGTAAAATAGTTAATTAACATCACAAATAAACGTTTAAACGACCGGGGAAACGAATACCGCACGGAACGAGGTTTGGGACACACCCACATAGGGGTGGGCCCCACAAAAATCTGCCTAAAAAGGGAGGGAGATCCCCTCCCCATCCCTCATTTCCACTATCTATCTCTCGCTCTTCATCCTCCTTCTTTCTTTCCTCTCAAAACACCCACCACCACCACCACACTTCCACCACAAAAATCCACCATCAAACGACCTCGGATCATCTTGCCTCTTTGAAGAAAAACGTTCACCTCGCGACGATCTACCTTCCTATCTTTTCGAAATCTTCACGCGTTAACTTATAAGATTCCGAAAAAATCTCGAAACTCCTCGATTTCAAGTGTTTTTAACATGTTGTTTATTTAAGCTTGAAATGTCCAAATATGGGTTGGGTAAAAGTTTCAGACCAAACGGAAACCGGAAAACACGTTTCCGGCTCAAAATCCGGACAATAGACCTAAGTGTCGCATAGACCAGTGTAGCATAGTGTCACTTAAGTGACGCAATGAGGGTTGCTTAAAACCCTAATCTAGCGTCACGTGCCTAAGTGCCGCATAAAACCCGTTTTTTCTGACACTTGCCTAAGTGTCACAAATTCAATACCCAACACTCCTAACCGACACTCCTAACCGACACTTCTAGCGACACTTATCTAAGTGTCGCCTATGATTGAATTCTGATTTCATCCGACACTAACCCTAGTGACGCATGACCCTGATACCGACACTTATACCCGACACTTGCTTAAGTGACGCTATAAGTATCGCATGAAACATAACCTAGAAAACACAGATTTTACTAAGTGTCAAGACCTAAGATTTTATCACTTGATTTCACCCAAATTCAAATCTTAGAGGCATTTTTCACTATAAGAATATGGTAGAAATAAAATGTTCTCGACCCGAGCCAGGGGCTCTGCCCCTTAGACCCCGCCAGGGGTTGCAACCCTTGGGACCCCGCTAACCAGGGGCGCTGCCCACGGACCCCCGTCACCTAAAATTTGTAAATACTTTTTATGTATAACACTTCAAAAATCATAATAATAATAATGAGAATATTATCACAACTAGTCACCAACGGGCCGTACATGTTTTCAAAATATATTCAAATCAACCGAGTCGTAGTAACTTGGATATGTTAAACAAACCAAATCGAAATCATTTGGACATTCTGGTTGGACGAACAACTACAAAGGTTGTCTTGATAGATACCTACTTATCATATTAACCTTGCGCGTTATAAACGCCCGGCAGGTTACGGTCTTCGGATACCCCACTTTACTTCACCATAATTGCTTCATTGCAAGTCTTCAGGCTCAGGAGAGTCTCATAGCCCCTCATTTTACTGTTTTTAAACCCAGGGGTGGGAATACATGCTTACCTTGTTTTATATGTGAACACGAGTACAAAACTCGCTATATACTGCATGAGCTATTTTCTAATCACTTTTAAGTCCTCTGTGATCATATTCTGGTAATACTTTATGTAGCGCGAATGTTAGTGTATGGTACCATATAGGAATGACCATTCTCTTCCGGGTCAGCAAGCACTGACTGGTTAAACGAACGCATTAACTTTTGTTCATACGAGTGAAGATTAGATACTCGCCTGGAGGCACCCACGATCAAGCACTTTATTGTGATCCTGACACCCACGTTAAGCGCAAACTATGACCTCATGGCAGACATATACATCATTTGATTCATTTCAAACGGTTATCATTAAATCTTGTGGTTCACACTTACATATTTATTATGCAAACATGTGAGCTCACCAGCGTTAGCTGACCTTTTTAGCATGTGTTCTCAGGTACCCAATAGCAGTAGGACATGTTCACTCAGGATGCCCATTGCTCGAGTCAGCATACACATCAGAAGATTATTTTGCATTACTACATTTTGTAACTAAGTTATGTCGATTAATCTCTAAACATTGTAATTATTGGGCTTTTGTAAACATACATTGTAAAACTTTATATTATCAATGTATCTGTAAAACGATGCATACAGAGTCGTTCATTATATGCCTTGTGTGTTTTTATTATTGATTAGTAGCACCCCAAAGCTTGCTTCCGCTAAACACTTTGTATGGATATTTTATAGGCAAGCGATTGGCATTTCCCATGGTCCAAAATTATGTTATGAATGTGTAGAGAAAATTTGGGATTGAAAAGGTAATGATGAACTCCAATGGGTTCTTTTTCTTTAAATTTTCTACGGAACAGGGTATGAATGACGTTTTGGAAGGTGGACCTTGGATGATCAGGTCAGTTCCCATCATAATAAGGAAATGGTCTTCGGATGATGATTTAATAAAGGAGGATTTATCGAAAGTTCCAACATGGATTAAGCAACATATTGTCCCGCTTCTTGATTTTAATGAGGTTGGTTTAAGTGGTATTGCTACTAAGGTTGGGACACCAATTATGCTTGATTCATATACTAGCACAATGTGTATAGATGCTTGCGGTCGACCTAATTTTGCTCGTGCCATGATTGAGGTTGATTCTGGTGCTGATTTGAAGGAAAATATTTCTGTGGCTATTCCCAAGCTTGACGGTACTGGTAAAAATCTTTACTCGGTAAGGGTTGAATATGAATGGCGTCCGCCAAGATGTAGTGTGTGTAAGCTTTTTGGGCATAAGGATGAGGAATGCCCAAAGAATGTGATTCAGGTTGAAGCCCGAAAGGCAAATACTTCTGTTTTCGTTGCTCCTAAAAAGACAGCCCGAGGACCTTTGAAACAGGGTGTGAAATCTCTTGATGGTTTTGTTGTGCAAAAACAGAAACCAAAGGTGATTTATAGGGTTAAAAACCGGGGGAATGTTCCTAAACAGATTCCAAGTACTAGTAATCAGAATTGGTCTTCTAAGACGGATAAGGGGTTTTTTTAACCCTTTTACATTGGAAAATTGATTTGGTGTTCTTAATGTGGATGAGAAAGAGGAAGATTTGCGAGGTAAGAAAGTCCAATGTGAAGATGATAACGTTGATGACCAAAATCAGTCCCGAAACGTAAATGGGGTTGTTTTTGGTAATAGTAATTATGTTGTTGACTCTGAATCTGATATCGAGGAAGTTTATGATGAAACAACTGATTACATGAGACTTTCTAATGGCGTGTCTATTTCTGAGGGGGCAAGCACTCCTGGTTTTTCTCCTCCTCATGGTTAGTCTTGCTTCATGGAATATAAGGGGCTTGAACCGTGTCCCTAAACAGAAAGAGGTTCAACAGGTGGTGAGTGAGAATAAGTTGTGTATTTGTGCCATCTTGGAGTCTCATGTTCATATTTCTAAGCTTCAAACTATTTATTCTTGGTTGGGATTCGGATAGGGTGGATCTGATAGTTCTTTCTTTTACGGATCAGGTTATGCATTGTCAGGTTCGGTTCGTGGTACTATTCAGTTCTTCTACTGTTCCTTTGTGTATGCTAGTAATTCCTATAAGGCTCTTGCTATATTTCAGCCTTATAGGATTTCGGATCATTCTCCTTCTGTTCTTACTTTGCCTAGGGTTTTAAAGCCTGGGGTTAAGTCGTTTAGATTCTATAATTTGCTTGTTCATAAACCTGAATTAAAAGGAATAGTTCAGGAAGCTTGGAATGAGGAGATTGAGGGACATTCTATGTTTTAGATTACCAGACGGTTAAAAAGACTTAAGAAGCCTTTAGCTTCTTTGATGAGAGCTCAAGGGAATATTCATAAGAAAGTTGTTAATCTCATAGCTGAGCTAGATGAGGTCCAAAAGGCTTAAGATCGTAATCCGGACTCTGCTGATTTGCGACAAGAGGAAAGTATCTATCTTCGTACTTTTAATGCTACTGTTATTGATGAGGAGAGATTCTTTAAGCAGAAAGCAAAGATTGAATGGCTTCGAGTTGGGGATAGTAATTCGAAATATTTCCATAATGCGGTTAAAGAAAAGGCTAATAGGAGGATTGATCGAGTGCATGATGTGAATAATATTGTGCATGAGGGAGATTCGGTTCCTTTAGCTTTTGTTGATCATTATCGGAATTTTTTGGGATGTCCAGGTGTTTGTAGGATTTTGGATGCTTCGGGACTGTTTTCTCGAAAGCTTTCGACTTTGGAGGCTGATTTGATGATTAGGCATGTCAATATGGAGGAGGTCCGGAGAGCTATGTTTTCTATGGGTGATCTTAAATCTCCGGGTCATGATGGTTATTCAGCTGCTTTGTAGGACCCTTGTAGTCGGACCTAATCAAATCCTAATACTCAATCAACGTGCAGAATCCAAAGATTGATTATAAACGTTAAACGATTAAAAACAAACAAACACAAAGTATATTAATACCCAAATGATTACCGATCAGATTAATTGCAAGAACTCGAGTACAATATACTGAAACTTTACCTAGGTTCGTCAACCCTAGCAAATGAGCCGAACTCATCTATTTATACTCGACACCTAATCTGATCTATGTGACACAAGCTGTGTCGCCAAGCCGACTCATGCGACACAAGTTGTGTCGCCAAGTTGACTTATGCGACACAAAACCCTTGTGTCGCCAAAACATAAAATGTAATTACTTTTCAAATACAAATGTCATAACTAACGTAATTACATATCTAACGCATTATAGACTTAGACCAACTGACAGACACACTAAGATGCACCAACAAACTCCCCCATGTCTTCAGCTTGGTCTTCAAAAAATTTCAATTAAACCCAGCCTTCAGGAAACCTGCCTCCAGCATGAATCCCATGCGTAACACACACAGTCACAACTTTCTGAAATTGTCTAGCAAGAATCGAATTCACAACATTTCTTACGTTGAAGCGATTTGGACTATCAAACAATTTCCGTAAATCTTTCTGTGACATATTAATCAAGCTCATAGGATCAAATACTTTGAATTGAGCTTTCTTCAAACTATATAGCGAAGTTGTCTCTAGATGCTTAGATTCTGGAACAAAAATAAAAAAAGCTTCACCCGTATGTGGATCAAGTTCCCAATGATGAAATCTTCTAAGAAAGTTAAAGGGAACTGTCGCAAGCAGAATCTCAATCAAACAATCAGCTGGCGGATAGTGTACTTTGCAGATCGACTGTCTTGTTACTAGATCAAGTTTCTTCTTGAATATAAATCTCATTCCAAGCGTCAGTTTGATAAAGTTATATCGTTTACTCTTCACTTCACGACGCAAAACCGTCTGTACAAAATTAGCTCATGAATCTCTGGTTGGATTTATCAATTCCAGTTGAGCTAGACGATTTATTTCTCCCTTAGGCAATGTACTCAGCTTCTTAAATGAGCTTTTAAAGTACTGAATACCATTGCTTCTCTTAATCATGAAGATACCTTTGTAGGTTTTCCAACTTTTAATAATTCATGTGTAATTCCCACTAACTTTATATGTCTTGCAAGTAACAGGAATAGGTTCACCAGGAGTAAAGCTTATCACTGGTCTATGAGAAGTTGATGTAGAAGCAGTTTCAGAAGTCGGTGTAGTCTCTGGAACAGTTTGCGAAGTTCCAGCTGGCTCTACTTCATCTTCTGAAGAATCAGTCTTGATTGTCGGAGCATCATTATAGAATTCATCAGAACGCATCTCCTCTTCCTCAATCTCAACATCATCATTAATCTCAAATTCAGGTTCAGATGCCTGACCTTTCTCATTAACCATTCGCTGAATAAAAGATAGATTAGCATTTGAATAATCTACAGCTAGTGGTCTTGGTTGACCTGGAATATCGTCGACCGAGAAGTAATCCAAACGAAGAGATTCATTATCATCAGAAACATTTACATTATCATTTACATCATTAGTCTGTGTTCCGGCAGAAGCCCTAGATGTTGTTTCTATGGCACGCAGGCCTGACTCCCCCGGAACAGCAGCTAGGGATTCTAATTCTAAGACCCTAGAATTCAAAGTAGGAACTAAAGTTGCCATTTCTTCTAACACCTTGATCTGCGCAGCTTGAACCTCCAAAACCGATGCCTGAGACTGAATCAATTGAGCTTGATTATCCATAGTCTGCTGCATCGCATCCATCCTTTTCAATAGCTCTTGAATAACCGAAGGCAGAGGTTGAATTGGAACCTCATCACGGGGAATGTCGACCCGTGGCCTAGAAGCAGAAGTAGAAGTACGACGGATAGACTGGGGTGGAACCCAATCTTCATCAGTGAGATCATCGTCTCGAGGTCTTTTTCCATGATCAGGGCGCACGAATGTCGTGCCCTGACGAATACATCACTGAGTACGTTTGAACCGATGTGGTTCAAACCGTTGAATATTTCTCAATGCATGTTCCGAAGGTACAACCCTCGGAGAAGTCTCAGGAGTAGAACCTCCATCCGAATCCACAGCAGTTGGATCCTCAAGATTAGGCTGAGCAGCCTGTCCACCAACTGGAAAATTATCTATTTCCTCTACCAGGTCATCAACCTGTATCTGTGCCTCATGGAGGTGTAGTTCCTCCTACTGAGGTTGCTGCCCAGGTGCAGCCAAAGTATCCATAAATCCGTCGGCTGGCGGAGCAACATAGGCTTCATCAATGATATGCCCAAACATAGGAAAGTTGCCATTTGCATTTGCACCTACCGCACAAACCGTCCAGATTCGGACGTTGATGGGAGTCGGACGCAGGCGTTCTCGAGCGTTCTGTGGAATGTCAGGACGCTTATTATCAATAAAAAGCTAAATAAAGCGTGGATATAGATTCAAACGCTTGTCCCCGACATTAACATTGTCGACCATCACCCTGAATATATACCATGAAAAGTTGAAGGGCTTATTGTAAACCAACGCAAGCATGGCAGAGGCCGTAGAATAGATGATTCCGTCAAAACTAGCCTTACGAGGAGAAAGGCAGACGATAATCACATGCATTAAGTTACTCTAAACCTTAGGCAGATTTGCCTTTCGGTATTGATCATTTGGCACCCATGGATAACCGATGTGTGTCATAGCTCCAGCAATAAACTCATTCCCAAACAGACTGGGCATCTCAGGAGTATCACCAAACTGGAAGAAGTCCTGAATAACCTGTTCCGAGATTACGAGTTGACGATCGCCAAGAGTGTAGATAATTCTGGTAAATGGCAACTCAGAGTTGATCATTGCATTCTCCCAAAACGGACCCACCTGATCCTTGTAAATAGTGGTGGTCACAGTGATAGCAGTGTAGATGCGAGACCGGCGTAGAAATGCCACCATTGGCCTGTATGGAGCCGCCGTCTCCTTTGAATCATCTAAAAATGCCACTATATTGTGACGTGGTTCCCAAAGAACATCACCATCTGCCATTGCTGTATAAAATATAACAATAAAACTCAAAAATAGTTAGCGTAACCATATACAATGGAAGCAAATAAATCAATTGAAAATTCTGTTTTATGCGACACAGGGAATTGTGTCGCAGGATTCCTGCGACATAAAAGCTTTGTGTCACTTGCAGAATTAAAATTGATTTACAAAGATAAGCGACATAAGGAATTGTGTCGCTAAACACGGATGCGACAGAAAGAGTTGTGTCTCATTTTGCAATTAAATCGAATTTTACGCTTTTGGTGACATAACTCTTTGTGGCGCATACATTGTGTTGGTTAGTAAAGCGACATAAGAATTTGTGACGCATTAAATAGCGACATAAAAGATATGTCGCAGGTATTAGCGACATAAATTGATTTCATGAATCTTGCGACATAAAAGCTTATCTCGCATGTTATGTCGCAAAGACGAACTGCAAGTCCCAACCCAGAAACCCTTAACCCCAAATTTAGGGTTTTAATAATAAGGCTAACCCTAGGGTACAGCATCAAACCACGAACATGAAAATGTAATTATTAACATCTAAAAGGAATATGTTCGTATCTAATTAACCCAATAACCAAAAAACCTAAAAACCGTAACTTGAATCATCAATTAAGTATAAAATATACGGTGAAAAAGGGTGAAATTAGTACCTATTAATCGAGTAAAGCACGAGTAATGAGAATCGAGTGATTGATTGGCAAGAAAACACACCGAATGCACGAGGAAATTGAAAAAATCACCACATAGCGTTGTGTCGCTAAAATTGAATTTGTGTCGCTAGATTTGAATTTGTGTCGCAAAGTATGGTAATAGTGAAAGCGACTGGAGTGGGGTATTTATACCTCAACCCAACTTAGCGACATAACAAGCGACATAAAAGGCGACGTAAGTTATGTCGTAGAACATTATTTATGTCGCATACCCCAGAAAACTTGATATTTAATTTCAAGTTTTGTAACCCGATTCAAGAGTAACTTAGGGACTTGTGAAAATAAATATACAAAAATTGAAAGTAACATAAACTAAAATAATTTAATTACTAAACCTAAAATGAAACTTAAATTAATTTTATTTTTGGTGATGTAGTTATTTTATCTGGTAAGGGATCATATTAGTATAACATGCAATTATTAGCAAATAGTAAGTGTTATCTCGATTATCAGTATATTTTTCGTCTTTAGATTTACTTAGCATATTTAGAACACCTTTTATAAATATTATTTCAAGATGATTACTGGTATTGTTTGACCACATAAACATGTTATATCTGCGTCTATAAGCGAACCTTTTATTGTGAGTATGAATAGTTATCTGTGTTCCCCACCATAGACATATCCCTATAATTTAGACTAGAACATAACTTCCAAGATAGATATAATAGAGGAAAATCAATTTTAAGAATCAAGTCAGTGGTGACAGGTCTGTACAAACGTACAACAAAGCAACATAGCTTGATTCAGGTGTAAGCAAAACCAGACTTGGTCAAACCATTTTGGCGACCTTGTTAGGTATCTTGTGATTTAAGACTTTTTCAAGTTCATTGACTTGCGTTTGCTTAACTTTTAAGTATATACAAATTGAGACCAGGTCTGTACTTACGTACAACAGAGAAAACAATCAGTATATACCCCCAAATGATTTCATATCATAAACTAAAATAGAAGTATGCCAAGCTATATTAAGGATTTAAGACATTTAGTCATACATCACAGGGTGTTGACCACATGGTAATAGGACATGTATTAGACTTGCTTTTTAATGGCTCAAAGACCGGTGTATCATGCCTACCAGTACATCATATGATGAAACTAATATTTATGAAAGCTGTGGTAAGTATGCTAGATAAACCTACTGATACATCAAGGATAAACCTTAGAATTTCCATTTTGTGAATGTACCCTAATGTACTATCATTTCCCTAGTTGTTTACAAACACAACTAAATGTCTTTTTACAAATGTTGCAACCGTGCATTTCTTTAATACTAAAGTGTATAAAGAGTGGTTGTTGCATTTTTTATTTTTTTATTTTTTTATTAAAATAATAGTCCAAGTCCAAAAATTACTTCTTAAGTTGAAAGAAGCGTAAACCAATCATGTTGACTAGTTCATCAAATCGGGCACGAGAAAAGGCCTTAGTGAACAAGTCAACATTCTGCTTAAGGGTATCTATGTGGACAAGATCTATTAAGTGTTTCTCATAGCAATCCCATATGAAGTGGAAATTAAGTTCTATGTGTTTAGTCCTAGAATGATGTACGGGATTGCGTGTAGTAGAAATGGCAGCAATATTATCAATATGAATAGGAGTCATAGTAAGAAGTAACCCGTAATCATGCAATTGATGCTGAATCTACAGAATCTGGGAACAGCAACTAGCCACGGCAACATACTCAGCCTTCGCAGTGGAAGTAGCCACTGTAGTTTGCTTTTTGCACTGCCACGAGACCAAACGTGGTCCAAGAAACTGGCATCCACCAATTGTAGACTTCTTATCTATGCTACAGCCGCCATGATCAGAATTCGAGTATGTAGTGAGTGCAAACGATTTCTCGTTGGAGTACCATAGACCAAGAGTTGGTCTATATTTGAGGTAACCAAATATGTGCTTTACTGCTTTCATGTGAGAAAATTTTGGCCTAGCTTGATATCTGGAGCACTAGACACATCAAATACGATGTCCGGCCTTAAAGAGGTCAGATACATGAGAGAACCAATCATTGAGCGATAGTCCTTTTCTTTACAATCCTCTTCATCAATGGCCGGCCCGAGATTGTGATTAATTTCAATGGGGGTGCCATAGGTCTTACAGTTAAGCAAGTCATACCTAGTTAACATATCAGTAACATATTTGGACTGATGAATGTAGATTCCTTTGGTAGACTGCTCAACTTGTACACCCAAAAAGAACGTAAGTTCCCCCATTGCACTCATCTCAAATTCAGACTTCATGAGATGTTCGAAGTCTTTACACATGGAATCTTTTGTACAACCAAATATGATGTCGTCGACATAAACCTATACCAGTAACAAGTCGTCTCCATCTCTTTTTGTGAATAGATTTCTATCAATACTACCTCTTTCGAATCCATTTTTAATCAGATGAGTGGCAAGCCTCTCATACCACAGTCTTGGCGCCTGATGCAAACCATACAATGCCTTATTGAGTTTACAGACATATTCCGGATGCAAAGGATCTTCAAAACCAGGAGGCTGCTTCACATAGACATCAGTAATAACCTGTCCATACAGAAAAGCACTCTTCACACCAAGCTGATAAACACGAAATTCCTTGAAAGACGCGAAGGCCAAGAAGATACGAATCGACTCCAATCTTGCAACAGGAGTGAAAACTTCATCATAATCCAAACCCTCTACTTGATGAAAGCCTTGAACTACTAGCCATGCTTTATTTCTAATAACTAACCCTCGATCATTTTTCTTGATTCTATATACCCATCGAGTGCCGGTATGATGTGCACCCTTAGGTAATGGCACCAATTCCCAAACATGCAGTTTTTTGAATTGCTGCAACTCCTCTTGCATTGCTTCAACCCAGTGTGGGTCTTTTAAAGCATCCTCTGTCCGTTTAGGTTCCACCTGAGATAGAAAGCACGATTTGACCTCTGCGGCAAGACATGCAAGAGAAACGGGCTCAGAAGAATCAGAAGGGGATGCAGAATTTTCAACAGCAATAACTTGACTTCGTGTCTGAATCCCCTTATCTAAAGGACCGATAATATTTTCCACCGGATGGTCCTTATTGATATAAGAACTTGGAATCTCGTCAGGCACAATGACAAAGTCCAAGTTTGTGAAATCGGCTTCCTGTGCCGAATCAAACTCCCTCGTATTCTCAAGAGGTTCATCTTCATCACCAGACAACTCAGGAATATCATTATATGTTTCTTGATTTCTTGTTGATGATTCAGGAACCTCAACATTGGGTTGAGAAGGAGGTGGAGTAGCAGAAGCAGTCGGTGGCTTTGATGCTGATGGCTGAGAAGTATCTGAAGACAAATCAAGGGCGTGGAGCAGTGTGACCACCTGATCAACCTCATCATCTTGATTAGGAAGATTGAATGAGTCAAAAATTACTTCATAAATAAACAAGTGTGCGGGTCCCTTTCCCTCCGAATTTTAGTATATCGAAAGCACGTGACTTCAAAATGTTCTTCTATGTGCTTAGTTGCCAAATTGTACACACGTTTATTTGGAGAGTTATTTGAAAAACCCAAAAATAAACCTTCACTTGACTTTGCTCCAAATTTAGCAACTCTCTCTTTTGTGTACATAATAGTGCAGGGACATCCAAAAGGTTCAAGAAACTGTAACGAAGGTTTTCGATTATTAAGCAGCTCATAAGACGTTTTATTGTGCTTTTTAACCATATAAACTCTGTTAAAAATATAACAAGCGGTATTAAGCGCTTCAGCCCATAAAGAGATAAGCAGCTTGGAGTCTGCCAACATTGTTCGTGCGGCTTCAATGAGTGTCCTGTTTTTACGTTCAACAACTCCATTATGTTGAGGAGTACGAGTAGCACTGAATTGATGATCAATGCCTTTTCTTAGACAGTACAACTTAATTGTTGAATTCTTAAACTCAGTCCCGTTATCCGATCGCAGCTTCTTATCGATAAATTGCACAGATTCTCAAGCTTATCAAACAAATAAGTGAGAATTTCGGGAACTTCATCCTTAGTAGATAAGAAATACACCCACGAAAAGCGAGAATAATCATCAGTTACTACCAAGCAGTATTTAGAACCTCCCATACTCTTCTTACTTACTGGTCCAAAGAGATCCATATGCAATAGCTCCAATGGACTTGAAACAGAATTCACCACTTTTGACTTATGGGATTTCTTGTGTTGTTTCCCTTTTTGGCAGGAAACACAATGATCATTAATTCCAAAGGATTGCTTCGGAACTCCACGCACAAGATCATTCTTCACCAAATAATTCATTTTCCGAAAGTGCAAGTGACCCATACGTCTGTGCCAAAGTAGTGATTCTTTTTCAGGAGCTCTTGAGAGTAGACACGTATGTTGAGTTATTTCAACAGTCTTCATATCCAAAATATATGTGTCTTTTTGCCGAGGTGCCCTCGGTAGCACCCAATCCTCAGGAATAACGTATCATGGTTTCAAAATGCAGCACTCAGTTTTGGTAAATGCCGTAGTATACTCTTTGTCGCACACTTGTGACACATTGAGCAGATTGTGGGTAAGCTGTTCCACAAAATTAACTTTCTCAAAACTCACTTGCCCATTAGTGATGTACCCTGTCCGGTTATAACTCCTCCTTTATCACCGGCAAAAACAACATATCCCCCATTGTAATCTTTAACTTCAGATAGTAGAGATAAGTCGCCTGTCATATGTCGCGAGCAACCGCTGTCTATATACCATTTACTATTATGAACTGCTTCAGATTGCTGCGACATCACCAACATAAAAATCAATTAGTAAGGGAGACCTAAGCCTTTACAGACTTGGGTAACCCAATAGCATCATCCACAACGATTACATCAGTTAGAATATTATTTTTTAGCAAATCGAAATCATTGCCTGATGTATCATTGTCAGATGAAGAGTCAGAACATGACTCCTTGATCTTCTAAATCTTTTGATATTTGGATGGTTGCTTGTTAACAATATTGAGCTTATTATGATTAACTTTGTTTGGCTCAATACTGTTAATCTCAGAAGTAGGTGGTGGAACTACAGAACCTCTCATGGATTTTTTAGAAAAATTTTGAGATTGGGAGGTTCGTGTATCTCCCCTACGACCATACTTCTTAGCAAGCAATGGGCACTTACTTATCAGATGACCTTGTTTCTTGCAGTAGAAACAAGATCGTTGCTCAACACTGTCATGAAATTGAGGTATGAACCTTTGAGCTTGGCCAAAAGATGGATGTCCTGAGCATGTACACTGATGTGTACAAGCAGAAGTTAAACCTTGTGAGTAATTTTTAGAAGATTTTTTAGTAGATTTGTGATTATCTGGTTTAAAAATCTTCTTTGTAGGTTCAACCTTGGCTTTACCTTTCATTTTATAAATCTCATCATAACCTTCACTAGTGAAGATATGATGGTCGTTGGTTACATTCTTCATTTTTAAATAACTGTATTCTTCATCGGTTATATCCTTAATCTCAATTTCCTCCATCAAACTGGCTGGAGGAATGGACTTATCATTAACTTTCTCAGACTTGGAAACTTCAATAGGCTTAATAGGCTCAACCTTAGTTTATGGTTTCTTAACAGATTCATTAACTATTCGCATAAAAGGCTCAGCCCTTACATCAAGCTTCTTAATGTAGTCAACCTTTTGAGCCTTCAATTTATCAGGCTCACTAGTCGATGCCTTAACTGGCTCAGGCATACTAGTTACAGGTTTTTGAGACTCATCTTTAACAATTTCAGCCTTATCTTCCTGGTCAGACATGGGATGATACTCTATTGGTGGTGGGACATGGTGAAAACCAAGTCCTACTTTACCAAGCTCGGGTTTACTTATCTTTACCTTAACTGGCTTAACAGGTTTTATGTCTACTTTAGTGACAGTAGGCACAAAATCTTTGATGATTTCCTGTTCAGGCATAGGAAGATAATTTTTTGGAGGTGGGACATGGTGATAACCAAGTCCTGCTTACTTTTAGTACCAGTCCTTTGTTTTTTGAAGAATTTCATCAAAGATGAGAGAGGACGTTGAAAAGTTTGATAGTTTACGATTCAAAGTAAGAATTTCAGCCTGGGAGTCAACAAGATCCTTTTTTACTAAAGTTAGCATATCAACATAACTTCCGATTTCATCTTGTTGTTCCAAAATTTTGGCTTTTGATTCTTTCTTTTCTTCAAAAACAGCTTTTAGTTTCTTTTCTGAAGCCTTATAACTTTCCTTTAACATTTCATTACTTTCTGTTAATTGTGCGATAGTAGCATTAAGGCGTTCGTTGTCCTCTCTACACCTGTTAAACTAGTTAGTAAGTTCAATGCATGAAACACAAGATAAAGGTTCTTCATCAACCTCATGAACTTCGGCCATGAAAGCCGTGTTTTCTTCTTCATCGTCAGCTGCATCTGGCCAGCTGTTGTCCCATGGAGTTTCAGTCAGCATTAACGTAGCTGACACCGTAGCTTTCTCTTCAGCCTTAGTTGGAGAGGGTTTGGTAAGACCCGAAGGTGGAGTCTTATGCTTCTCACATTCATGAGCAAAGTGTCCATAATTTTGACACTTGTAACACTTTACCTTGCCTTTATTAAACCCCAAGCCCTTTTCACCTGGATCATTCACCGAAGTTCTTCCAGATTTCTTCAAGAAGTTCTTAACCCTTCTTGTCAGCATCGCCATGTTCCATTTCAAGTCTAACCTTTCCAATTCCTCTTGATCAATTTGACCAAAGTCTTCATCAGTAAAATCACTAGTAGAGGCTAGAAATGCCGAAAATGTGGAAGAGTACTCTTCACCAGATGACATTCCCGAACTTTGAAAATAGGTACCACCTGATGGAATATTTGTAGTTACATTTCCACTAGCTTTGCTAGTGATAAATGCGGTACCCGTAGCCTTACTTGCTGTGACTGGAACATCTACACCATACAGCTTTGGATTTTGGAGATGAGAAGTGGCCTTGGTCTCCTTTCTCTGCATCTCAAGAAGCTCTGCCTCAATATGACCTATAAGATCTTCGAGCTCCATATCCATGATATTGTCATCCCTTTCCATTAAGAGGACACGAGTATGCCACTTCTTGGGTAGTGAATCAAGAAGTTTCTTATTCACATCTGTCCTTTCAAGAGTTATACCTCCTTCCAATAACTCAGTAACCAATTGAGAATATCTGCTGCACAGATCTTCCAATGATTCATCTTGTAGCATATCAAAGACTTCATACTGTTTCTTGATCAAGTCTATTTTCTTCTTCTTATATTGGTCACTACCACCACACTTCTTCTCAAATGCTTTCCACAGATCATAAGCAATTTTATGTTGCCTTAATTGTCTCATGATAGGTTGAAGCAATGCCATAGTGATTGCAGAATAGGTTTTTCGTTCCATATCAAATGCCTTACGTTCCTCAGGAGTTATGGATTTAATTGACTTTTCAGGAGCTGGGCTATTAAAGACTCCGGTTCTAAGAGGATGCTCATATCTTTCCTCTAAGTAGATCATCATTTCCGGATCATTGAGACCAACATATGATTCAAAACGTTGATGCCAATCTGCATAACTCATTCCTGGCATATACATAGGAGGCTTATTTCCTGATCCAACTTCATTATTTTGCTTCAACATAGCTCCAACCGACTAAATAGAATGTGTTGTAGAAGATGACATTTTGAATTACCTGCAAAATAATCAAACACAAAAAGAACAAACTGTTATGCGACACAAGCATGTGTCACAAAAAGATCAAGCGACACAAAGATTATGTCGCAGAAGCTGCTAAATTCCAAAGTGTCTAGCGACACAAAGGTTGTGTCGCAAAATAGTAGCGACGGAAGAAAACCATGTCTTATGTCGCAAGCTTGTGTCGCCTAAGTAAAGGCTTATGTCGCAAAATTGTGTCGCCTACTTAAAGGCTTATGTCGCAACGAACATAAAACGACAAAAAGGTTATGTCGCACCAACCCTAATCATGACACAAAATTTAGTGTCACTGCTTGTGTACCAGAAATGGCTGCAGCAGCAATTAAGAAACCCTAAAATTCGTAAAATTTGTATACCCAACGAATTTTCACGAATGAATGACGAACAAGAAACCCAAAATCTTCCAGAAAACTTAAAAACCAAGTTTGTAGCACCTTTCTTTGAAGATTTTAACCAAAAACAACTTTTAACCGAGAAACGTATCAAAACGGATTCAATAACGCCAAATCCTTAGATTTTGGCTCTTATACCACTTGTAGGACTCCTGTAGTCGGATCTAATCAAATCCTAATACTCAATCAACGTGCGGAATCCAAAGATTGAATATAAACGTTAAACAATTAAAAACAAACAAACACAAAGTATATTAATACCCAAATGATTACCGAGTACAATATACTGAAACTTTACCTAGGTTCGTCAACCCTAGCAAATGAGCCGAACTCATCTATTTATACTCGACACCTAATCTGATCTATGCGACACAAGCTGTGTCGCCAAGCCGACTCATGCGACTCAAGTTGTGTCGCCAAGTTGACTTATGCGACACAAAACCCTTGTGTCGCCAAAACATAAAATATAATTACTTTTCAAATACAAATGTCATAACTAACGTAATTACATATCTAACGCATTACAGACTTAGACCAACTGACAGACACACTAAGATGCACCAACATGCTTTCTTCAAAAGGTCATGGGATATTATTGGTAATAATGTTTTTTATGCTCTTCGGGACTTCTTTTCTAATGGACAGATTCTTAAGGAGATTAACGATACTGTGATTGCTTTAATTCCAAAGGTTGCTACTCCTTTAAGGATTAATGATTTTCGTCCTATCTCCTTATGTAATGTTTTGTATAAGTGTATTAGTAAGGTAATTACCAATAGGATTAAGGATGCTTTGGTCAATCTTGTGAGTGATAATCAGTCGGCTTTCATTCCTGGTCAGAGCATTTCGGATAACATTCTTTTGACTCAGGAGCTTATGCAGTGTTATCACTTACATCATGGTGCTTCCCGGTGTGCATTTAAGATTGATATCTAAAAAGCCTATGATACTGTGGATTGGAATTTACATCGGGCTATCTTACATGGGTTTGGCTTTCACCCTGTAATGGTAGATCGGATTATGAAATCTGTGGCTAGTACTTCTTTCTCTCTGAGCATTAATGGGGCTGTTCATGGTTATTTTCAGGGCAGAAGCGGGTTGAGGCAAGGAGATCCTATGTCTCCTTACCTTTTTACTTTGATTATGGAAGTATTGGCTTTGATGATTCGTAAAAAGGTGGATGAGTCCCAGTTGTTTAAGTATCATGCTAGGTGTGATAAATTGGGTTTGGTTAATCTTTGTTTTGCAGATGATCTTTTGCTATTTGCTCACGGTGATTTGAACTCGGTTAAGGTGCTACAATAAGCCCTTAATGAGTTTAAAGAAGTTTCTGGTTTAGTTCATAGTATTCCGAAAAGTACTGCTTTCTTCTATAACGTTCCTATGAATGTGAGGTAGCATATCCTTAGTGTTATGCCTTTTGAAGAAGGTGGTCTTCCTGTTAGGTATCTTAGGGTCCCCCTAATTTCTATGAGGCTTCTTAAAACAGATTGTAAAGGCTTGGTGGAGAAGGTTCGAAACCGGATTGGAAACTTTATCGTTTGCGGGCCGTGTCCGACTCATTACTTCTGTCATTTCTACTCTTCATCGTTACTGGGCTTCTATGTTTATTCTTCCCCTGTTGATTATTTCTGAGTTAGAGAAGCTTATGAGAAGTTTTCTTTGGTGTCAAGGGCCGATGAAGTCTGGTAAAGCAAAAGTTGCTTGGGAGGACTTATGCTTACCAAGGCAGGAAGGTGGCTTGGGTATTCATCGTTTGGGTGAGTGGAATATTTCTTTGATGACCAAGCATATTTGGAGTATTCTTACCCAGAAGGATTCCATTTGGGTCAGATGGGTCTATGCCTATAAGCTGGTTAATCGAAGTTTCTGGGATGTCTCTCCTCAAAATAGCATTAGTTGGGGATGGAGGATTCTACTTCATATTCGGGATCTGATTCGTCCTTTTTGTTGGTATCGGATTGGTGATGGGAGGACGGCTTTGGTTTGGTATGACACTTGGTGTGACCAGTGTCATATTGCTCGTGTATTCTCTTGTTATCGTGATATTACGCGCCAGGGTTTTTCTGTTACTGATTCAGTGGTTGATCTCCTTGATGGTGATGGCTAAAGATGGCCGACTGTTTGGATCCAAAGGTATCCTATTTTTTCTCAGATTGTGGTTCCCATTATCTCTTCTCATCCTGATAAGCTTTTATGGCATGATGGTGATGATAATTTTTCTGAATTCTAGGTGAGTGATGTCTGGGAATCCATTCGGATGCGGTGTTCTACGGTGGCGTGGGCTTCTGTTATTTGGTTTCCTCAGTGCATTCTTCGGCATGCTTTCAATATGTGGCTGGTTTTTAAAGGAAAGCTGAAGACTCAAGATCGCCTGAGGCAATGGGATGTTGGCCCTTCGGTCGACTTAAACCTGCTTCGGTGCTACTTGTGTGGTTCATGTCCTGATTCACACTCTCATCTTTTCTTTGAATGTGTGTTTTCTTCGCAGGTTTAGTTTTGGGTTATTAGCTTTGCTGATATTCTGACTGTGTCTGATAAGCTGGAAGATGTGCTCCCTTTCTTTCTATCTGCTTCTTCGTCAAAGAATGTAGATCATATGATCTCTCGTCTAGTGTTGGCTGGTACGACCTATTTTGTTTGGCAAGAGCGGAATTTTTGTCTCTTTGCTAAAGGAAGATGTTCGTGTATAGAGATTGCTGATGTTATCCTCTCTGAGATGTGGCTAAAGTTGGTTTCCTTCAAGTTCAAGTCTTCGTTTCGAGCTAATCAGGTTTTTGGAGCGTTGGAAGATTCCGAATCGTGCTTAAGCTTGGTTTGCGTGGTTTGGTTTTTTTTGTGTGTTTATGGCCTCTTTTGAAGTGCTGCTGATTGGTTGCTCATTTATATTATATTGGATGTACTATTTATTTGTTTTATGGGCTATGTTAGTTATTTGTATATGGCATGTCATATACAGAGAGTTTAGCCGTTGCTAGCTAGTTGTTCCGGTTGGTTTGGTAGTGGTTGTGTCTTGTTATGTAGTGTCTTTGCCTATGTAACGGGCTGAGGTGTGTGACTCACCCATATCCTTTGTACTTAAACGTTTTTTTTTGGAGTAATATATTTGCCGGGTGTAAACCCTTTACCCAAAAAAATAATAATAATTATGCCGTTAAAGTGCGCGTTACTGTTCCAGCGGACAGAAACATTCATCTCTTTCTCGAGACCATTACTTGAGTTCTAGACCGAATTAGTACATGAATCTTATATCAAAATCTTCATATGGAACTCTACTACAAAAAGTCCTTCTATGGCCCGACTTGAAAACCCGCCGATTTTTGTGTAGGTGTCGATCTTTGAGCTGTGTTTGTTTTCGGACCATAATCGACTAATTTCTGTTATCATTTTATTTGACCACCGCAAGGACCACTATAAATCTTGGGAAAATTATGTTGGATACTAGACTCATAGATGATTATGTGTGATTTTTGGTTAGACTTTTTTCGGAATAAAAGGTGGTGAAAATGATAGAGTTATCATTTCGAAAAACCGAAACATATATAAAAAAGGACTGTTTTGGAAACATTTTAAAAACCGACACTTCGAGTGACCCACGAAATGAAATAATAATTTGGTAACAGTTATTTAACATATTTAAGACTACTATAAATATCTCGGGTCAAACCAAGCATGTTTGACTTTAAAACCGAATATGAAAAACACTTATACTTTGGAAAATATACACTACACTCGAATCAATTAATATATATATACGAGCTTACACTAGCACTCATTAATATACATACGAGTTTACACTGCTTAAACTTACATTCGAACTATGCTTACACGTCATGATACAAATGACAGGCTTATGAATATACTTTACAAGTATACAATACAACGAAATACATAATAATATTACTTGAATTATTATTACACGTCATCACCAACAGGCCGTACACACAATCTACAAACTACAAATACAAATGATTATAAACTTACAAACAAACATTGGACATTAACTAGTTGAGTTGACACATATCGGGAATGATCTAAATAGACATTCACTCATATGTATAACCTTATATGCTTAGGGCAATTGAAGGTTTTGGGTTGTCCATTCCATATCGGATATAATTGCTCGGTGACTTAGGTGAGTCTCACGGCCCCATTCTTACTATTTTACTATTTTGATTTGGGGGAGATGCAACACATTGTTTTCGTGATCACAGTTATTCGGTTAGTTAATTTAGTTATTAACTCGGTTCTTCGGTTATCATTGTCGGTATTATTTTTGTTCGGATATTGCATGAGTATTTTAATTTGGTAAAGTCCTCATCAGTGAATGGTTCGTTAACTTAGTAAGGTGCGATTACTAAAAGATAGATCTATCATGGGAGTGACGTCCCCGTCCGGGTTGCCAGCTACAACCACGTACAAATGAGAATTTTAGTAATTGTTATTGGTATTGACACCGTTCGGGTGGCAGAAAATCGGGTTAGGCCTCGAACCATGGCTCAGTGAAATGTCAGTGTCGGTATATTTAATTCGAAAACCTTAATTGGTTTAATTTTTTTTCGGTTATAAATCGTCGGATAATATTGTGTGTCACATCAATGTTTTACTTTAAACCTGTGAGATTCACCAGCTTTATAGCTGACCTTTAAGTGTTGTATTCTCAGGTGATTAACTACAGTAGGGTGGCCCGCAGGATATGCTAGCTAGTACGAGTCACATGCATCTATAAACATATGAAAATTTTATAGCATTATCTTTTGTTAATCGGTTATGTATTAAAATCTTTGGAATCTAATTATGCGGACTCATTAATGTTGTAAACTTATGACCAAAACTATGTATTACTTTTGTAAAATGTATAAACGTCTCATGTAGAGTCGTTTGCTTATACTTTGGTGTTCTGATTATTGATTAGTCACACCCAAATTGCCGTTTCCGCAAATCATGAAATCGGGGGTGTGACACTAACCATCCCTAATTCAAGGTGATTCTTTTTCTTGCTAAAGGATGTGTTTGGCATGGGGCTTATGGGGTCTTTTAGGTGCTTGAGCTTCTACTTTTAATAAGCCTCAGCCCATAAGTCTTGTTGGGCAGCACAAAATCAATGGGGCTTCTTGAAAAAATAAACCCTTAGAAGCCCATAAACAAGAAGCTTCCTAAGGTGACTTTTGTATAAAAGCCCAAGCCCCAACTCCAGCCCCAAGCTCCATCCTCTAGCTCCAACCCCAGCTCCGGCCCGTTGTTGCCAAACACACCCAAAGTTTAACCTAGCTAGAAACTTGATTTTGAGGGGTTTTGATAAATTAGTTGATTGTAATACAAAATTGGGGTTAGTTTAGCTGATGGGTACTACTAACATTAATTCGATTTAAAACTCAAGAATATGATTTGCGTTCTTGATGATGAAAGTGGGTGATGTTAAAAATTTACAAAGTAGTGATACAAGTGTTTCTCATGAAGATGAAGTGAGGTTATGTGGAACTTTTAGTGAATTAGTGGTAACCTACTTAATTGTAAGTAGAAAGACTGGTTATAACATCATTTTGATATTTTGATTATAATCAAAGTAGTTAAACTATGGAAGTGAATCTAATTATGAAAGTTGAGGTTGTGTTTAGTTTGGCTAATAGTCAAACTTGATCACTCGATTGAGAGAGAGGATACGTCTCATCGGTCAAGTGTAAACAAATAAAAGGTGTTTATAAGAGAAGCTTATGAGAGGCTTTATTTGGTGTCAAGGATCAATGAAGTCTGGTAAAGCAAAGGTTGCTTGGAAGGACTTATGCTTACCGAGGAAAGAAGGTGGCTTGGGTATTCGACGTTTGCGTGAGTGGAATATCTCTTTGATGACCAAGCATATTTGGAGTATCCTTACCAGGAAGGATTCCATTTGGGTCAGATGGGTCTATGCCTATAAGTTGGATAATCGAAGCTTCTGGGATGTTTCTTTCAAAATAGCATGAGTTGGGGATGGAGGAGTCTGCTTCATATTCGGGATCTTATCCGACCTTTTTGTTGGTATCAGATTGGTGATGGGAGGATGACTTCGGTTTGGTATGACACTTGGTGTGACCAGTGTTCGATTGCTCATGTCTTTTCTAGTTACCGTGATATCACACGTCAGGGATTCTCTAGTTAATGATTCAGTTGCTGATCTCCTTGATGGTGATGTTTGGAGATGGCCGAGTTTATGGATCAAAAGTTATCCTATTTTTTCTCACATCGTGGTTCCCGTTATTTCTGCTCATCCTGATAAGCTTTTATTGCATGATGGTTATGGTAATTTTTCTGAATTCCGGGTGAGTGAAATATGGGACTTCATTCAGACGCGGTGTTCTAATGTGGCATGGGCTTCTGTTGTTTGGTTTCCTCAGTGTATCCATCAACATGCTTTTAATATGTTGCTGGTTTTTAAGGGAATGCTGAAGACTCAAGATCGCCTGAGGCAATGGGATGTTAGCCCTTCGGTCGACTTAAACCTGCTTCGGTGCTATTTATGTGGATCATGTCCTGATTCACATTCTCATCTTTTCTTTGAATGTGTGTTTTCTTTGCAGGTTTTGGTTTTGGGTTGTTAGCTATGTTGATATTCCGATTGTATCTGATAAGCTGGAAGATGTGCTCCCTTTCTTTCTTTCTGCGTCATCGTCGAAGAATGTAGAATGTGATTTCTCGCTTATTATTGGCTGCTATGACATATTTTATTTGGCAAGAGCGGAATTTTTGTCTCTTTGCCAAAGGAAGACGTTCGTGTATAGTGCTTGCTGATGTTATTCTCTCTGAGATTCGCTTGAAGTTGGTTTCCTTCAAGTTCAGGTCTTCGTTTCGAGCTACTCGTGCTTTGGAGCGATGGAAGATTCTGAACCATGTTTATGCTTGGTCTGCTTTCTATCGTGTGTGTATGGCTTCATCTGGAATTTTGCTTATTGGCTTCTCTTTTATATTATATTGGATGTATTATTTATTTTTTTACGAGTTATGTTATTTTTTATATATAGCATGTCATATATAGAGAGTTTAGCCGTTGCTAGCTAGTTTTCCGGTTGGTTTGGTAGTGGCTGTGTCTTGTTATGTAGTATCTTTTGCCTATGTAATGGGCTGAGATGTGGGATTCACCCACATCCTTTGTACTTAAACGTTTCTTTTGGAGTAATATACTTACCGGGTGTAAACCCTTTACCAAAAAAAAATATTGATGAAATTAATAAGGTGAAATGATAACATGATTCATATATGTTTATATCATTATATGATGAGTCACCGTGTGAATAGAAGTATGCGTATTAAATTAGCAGATGATAAAATTGAAAGATGAATTTGATAGAGGAAAAGTTAAATGCCTGTCAAACTAACAATTATGTGTTAAGTGATTAGTGTGGAAAGAACTCATTTGATATGTGAAATTATGCAAAATTACGTGGAATAATGTGTAATGAGTAAAGTAAGTAAATGGATGATTGTTGAGAAAAGTAATGATCATTGACATTAGCTTGAAGTTTAGCCAAGTAATGATCGATTGACATTAGCTTGATGATTAGCCAAGTAATGATCCTTGTCGTTAACTTGATGATTAGCCAAGTAATGATCAATGATATTAGCTTGATGAATGATGTTGATTCTTATGAATTAGCTGTTGGAATAGTATCCAAGGTATGTCCAAGGTCATAACTAATAGGTAAGACTATCGTTAAAAGTGGAGTCCTTTTTGGGTTGCCCTCGATGAACAGTAAGAGAAACAATACGAGAGAAATAATATTAATAGGAATTAATATTAAGATTAGTTTATTAATTTATCAAAGTGATAAATTAATGAGAAACTTAAAGATTATAGTTAATTAATTAGTTTGTTAATTTGTCAAAGTTGATAGATTAATTAGAAGATAAAAGAAATTAACGGAAACAATAAAGCGTATTTAGTTAGTTTATTAATTAAATATTAATTAGAAACTAAAAGTAATATTCCGGAAAGTAAATTCAACCGGCAGCTAAAGGCTTTAGCTACCGGCAAAATGGATTAGGGTTTAAGGCGGAGCGACGTGTGTTTGACTTGAGAAATGATTACTTTCAACCCCCGGCTGAAGGCTTTTTCTGGGTGCTAAATGCGTCAGAAGTTGTCCCACATCAGCCATGGGTTAAAACCCAAGGGCTTCCTCTTTCCTATAAATATAGGTCATCCCTAAGCGTTCCAATTATCCCAGTTTCAAATTTAATTCGATAGTTTTTCTCTTTCTCATTCCTAATCCTTGTAAGAGTTTAAACGACATAGAGTTGGGACCCTAGGATTTGGAGTTTCTCTTGGTTCACGGGTGTGAAGCATTAGAGGTATTCTAGTTTGGGTTCTTGCCATCCAAAACATGGAAGCTCAAGCAAGGTGGTCTGTGCACGTGAGAAATTGGTTTTCTCAAAAGTTAATATTTTCTCATTTATCTATTTATCGATTTATTTTGTTATTGTTAATAGGTTTATTAAGTCAAGGTCCTTAGGGTTTAGTTTCCTAGTTGCTCTAGATTAAATATTATTTTCCGTTGTATATGTTAATCTAGTTAGAGAATAGAAAACCCAACAATGGTATCAGAGCCATAGCTTAATAATGTTAGTAATATAAAACGTAGATAAAATATAATTGGAAATAGAATTTTTTTTATTTTGTCCAAATAACTAAATTAAGTATATATGTATAACAGAGTTGTATATGTATACAATTAATTTATTTACTAATCAGACCTTAGTATTTTAATTGTTTAAAATATACGCCCAAATTTTAAAATGTTTTAAATAGAACTCTGAACCTTAATTGATTAAGAGAGACCTTATATATAACATGATTTATATATATGTATCACTTCAGTCAAAATACATCATCAGTCAATTGATAAATCGGCTCACCCATAGTGAACAAACTATAAGAGGGGTATAAGGCGGGTCGCTTTGCTTCCCTAAAGAAGTAAGTTTTTAATAAGCTTCGTGCTGACCTGCTTCTCCGCTTCTTTGTGCTTTCAATGGAGTTACCGAGGACTTTTGATAGGATGATGTCTGATCGAACCCTAACGTTCGGTTCATGAATTTCTTCCTTGTCGTTGCGGACATTCTAGTTGAGACAGGCGATCAGCGGGTGGTTTTATATTTATAATGCAGGGAAGCCTAAGTTATACTACTACTTGTATAGTAAGTGGCAGGTATGACTCATGTGTCGTTCTTAAACCACAACGGGCATGGGATCTTAGGAGGATTAATTATTTTTGGTAGTTTAGCTGGGATTTTATAAACTTTTTGAGGGGTTTTGTTTTCTATTTTATATAAACTAAAGACAGTAAAGTAAATAAGGAGTGTAGTCGCTTAGAGATCTATAGATTACGTGAGTGTTTGCTATGATGTCGGTATATGCTATTTAGGGGTAGTTATGAGGATTAAGGCTCTAATTATAATGAATCATAGCAGTGCTGACTTGGGGTCTCTGGGCGATGTTCAAGATAGTACTGTACCTACGGCCTTTTTGTGGCTTCCACGCATTTGTACTTCACCAGAGGTGGTTCTAGCGCTATTCCAAGTACTGAGCCATTTAACGGTATTTCAAATGCCTCGCCCAGAGATCCCGTATCATTACTGTATATGTGCTAATGAGCCATAGCTCCTATCTTATTACTTATCTAACATAGAGTTATCCACAATCAGATAAATAACATGTCACATGGATAAGAGATATGTAATATAAGCTACACCGGAATTTCTCCCAATTATAGTACCAATTTAACCGACAACTAACCTCGAATCGTATTCCGCAGTCTCGATTGTCTGAGACGTCCATCTTGGCACAAATTGTTGAATAAACAATAAAGTGAACATGAGTTACCCTGCGGAATAAGTTTGGAAATTCTGTATAACGGTTGGTTAATTTGTTCGACATTATTTCATACAGATCATTTTAATTATTCTAGCATGTTAAACTGTTGTATGTAATTATTCTATGTTTGAAAACCTAATCATAAATCCAACAACCACAATAGACAAATAGATGCTAGCATGAAAACCCTAAAGCAACAATCAAACAAGAACATGCAGTAGTGTAACATGGATAGTTATAAGTTTATTTCAGGCAGAGTTTCTGGATAAATGTTTAAGTCACGAATACTCTGAAAGTTCTCTCAAAAGCATTCAATATAAGATATTAATTCTAATCTATCTCTAATCCTATGCTCCGTGTCTCCTCCAATGTATTTCAATCAGGAGAACAACGGCTATGCCGAAATCATTGAATCATTCAGACATCGAATAGTTGAGGGACCTATTTCTAGTAATTGGCGGGATTCTATCAATAGGTTTCAAACCATGGCATAAGTTGGATGAATAAACATTTGAGAATTAATTCATAAATTCAAACATATCCTAATTACATGCGAGCAGAGTAACAACATGGTTTAAAGCATAACTACCCTAGCATAACGTCTATCATAGGAAAACTGATTTGTCTAGCCTAACATAGCAATTAATAAAGCATCGACTCTTAAATAATCATGGCAAAAGCATAACATATTTAAAAAATAACAAGAAAGGATTATATAATAAAACCTGTTAGGCGTTACAACAAATCTGAGCAACCGCAGTCTCGGAGCGACTCCGTACAAAGCTCGTAAGCTTGCTACTCTACTCCTACTAGCTAACTACTACTACTACTACTACTATTATAGAGAGAGAAAGTGTGTGTGAGAGAGAAAGAAAGAAAAATGGAATGAGAATTGTGTGTTAAATGAGGAGGTTGATGCCTCTATTTATAGGCAAAGCCTTCCAAGCATGCTACCACAATTTGACACCCAATTCTTCCGATTTTCTCTAAAATACCACCCCTAGCTCAAAGATTCGGCACCAAAAGGGGAGTATCGGACACCAAAAGGGGGGGTATCAAACACCATAAAGGGCGAATACAACACCAAAAGTTGCGTATACCACCTCAAAGGGGTAGTATACCACCCCTAGAGGGTACTATACAGCCCTGTAGGGGTCGTATACGCCCTCTAGGTGGTGGTATACAGCCTCTAGGGGGTGGTATGCCAGCCCACGTGGTCTTTTGCACTAGATCGTAAGTCTTGGTTGCTTGGTCGTAGTTCTTGTGATCTTCGTTTGGCTCTATCTTCTTTGTTACTTGTCAGATTTGAATGATTCTTGCGCCATGGTTTTGTAGTTTCCTGAAGATCAATATGACACAGATTAGGCCAGTTTTGCTTAATTATACGTCAAAACCACAAGTGAATCGTTTTAGCTCTGGTTTGTTCATTATTTGAGCATTTTAAGTGATTTTTCGAAAGGAAGTCTAAGGTTTGGCTCATTCTACATATTTAGCATAAAACATTGATTATTTGATGTTTATTCCAAGATTTGAGCCAAAATGGGCTTGAAATGGTGCACAAAAACGTGACTTTTGCGTCAAATAAATGTCAACATAAAAAGTAGACTTAAAATACTAAAACAAAATCCCGTTTTAGCTATAGAAAAATGTAAAAAGTATGCTAACCCATGAAAATCGCACATCTCTCATATAGACTGTTAATGGAGCGTGTGTAGTTAACCGACACATTAATGTGAGGACATAAGGAGAGGTGATGTGAAACTTGCGATTCTCAAGCGTTCTCGAGCCGGGCACCACATGGGTTTTGTATGGTTAATTCAGCATCTAGTTCATGATCCTCGGCATACGAGTCATGAATGGTAGATAAGCATAACCGAGTTAACATGCCATTGATAAGTATCAATGAATTTAAGATCTAGGAGTTTCATAGAAATGAAATATACAAAGGTATTTTGTTATATGATTACGATGACCCTTTTCATAAAACTTAAAATGTAGATCCTAGCTAGCATTAATGTAAAATTGGGTAATTAAGTATGGAATATTCAGACTAACTAAAACAATTTTTTTTATCTTAATGGTACCTATTGAAAATGGTAATAATCCTTCCGTTCCCAATTACGCAAATAAACCCAACTTCTCACTACCTCAGTTGTTGAAAGGGAAAGGCTTACCGGTCCAAAAATGTATGGACTGGATGTAAAACCTTAGGTTCACTCAAAAGAATGAGAACAAGAAGTATGTTCTTGATGTGTGACACCCGATAAATTAGGACTTTAATTAGTGCCTAACACTTGTATAATGACATGTATTTAGTTTTGTATTAGGCTAAATATGTGTAACATTTTGTATATATGACATTATTATATATATATACACGTACACGATTAAGTTTAATCGTGCAAACTCAAACTGGATGGATATCCGACAATGAAAATACGGGCATTGGTGAAACAATTATTAAATAATATGAAATTATTTAATAGCATTTATAATTACACTATATTATATTTATAATATAACGAACACATACGTTTTGCTTAAAACGTGACTGAACGCAACGAAAACGCGCGAGACGCGTTTGACAGACGAAACACGTTCAAGTTATATTTTTATAATTCAAAACTAAGTATTTTTATTAAATACTTCGAGTAAAAATATCGTGATTACACGCGATCAAATAAAACGTTTAAAAATGTTACACAACTCCAATAAACGTGCAATTCACAACGGACGACCAAACAAAAACCCCAATGTCATTTTAGTAACTTAAAATATATCATTTTGAGTGATATATTTTGACACTTAGCAGTATATTTTGAAACGAGCAGTATATCACACCCCTGAATAAAAATAGTCAAATAGGGGCTATGAGACTCACCTGAGTCTTGGAGTGTTTAACTTAATAAACTTGAGTTGATTAGCCGAATTGTGATGTCCGAAGACTTGTAACCTGATGGTGCCCATGACATGCAATGGTTATAAACGTGAGTAGTTATATATAAAGACTACCTTTGTAGTTGTTCATCCAACTATAATGTCCAAATGACTACGATTTTGTTGATTAGCTTGTCCAAGTTACTACGACTTGGTTGATTTGATTGTGTTTTGAAAACGTGTACGGCCTGTTGGTGATTATTTGTAATAATAATCTCAACATTATCATTATAATTTCGAAGTGTTGTACTTAAAAGTATCTCCCCATGTGTTTTAGATGTCGTATCGTATAAGTGTTTGAGGTTATATAAGTTTGACACTTAGTATAAAAAGGGGTTGTAAACTCTCTGTTTTTAGCGACACTTATAGCGTCACTTGATGGCTTTTGGTGACACTCAGGAAGTGTCGCATAAAATGATATTTTCTGAATTATTAGCATCACTTTGGGAAGTGTTGCACATGGGACGACACTTAAGCAAGTGTCGGGTGAAATGCAAATCGATTTCGGGGAGACACTTAGGCAAGTGTCGGGTACAAGTGTCGGGTATTGAATTTGCGTCACTTAGGCAGTGACGTAAAAAGAGGGTTTTAAGCGGCACTTAGGCAAGTGACGCAAGATTAAGGTTTTAAGCGACACTTAATGCGTCACTTAAGGAAGTGACGCTATACTGGATCTGGTCGTGCGACACTCGCAATTGATCGGGATTTTTGAGTCCAAAAACGTGTTTTCCATTTTTCGTTTGGTCCGATTCTTTTACCCAACCCACATTTGGACATTTTAAGCTTATACAAGTAATATAACAAAGATTTAAGAGTTTTCGAGAATTGTCAGAATCTTACAACTTAACGCGGGAGGAATCCCGAAATATAGAATTGTAGATCGTTGCGAGGTGAACATTTTTCTCCAAACGAGCAATATGATTAAATGAGTTTTGATGGTGCTTTTTAGTGATTTAAGGTGGTGGTGGTGTGGTGGTGGAGTTGATGAAAGAAAAAGAAAGAGAGAGAGAGAGAGAGAGAGAGAGAGAGAGAGAGAGAAAGAGTGTTTTGTGCTTGAAAATGAAAAGAAAATGAGAGGTGGGGGGTGGTGGAGCTGATTTGGGGAGGTCACCAAAGTGTGGCCTCTCCAACTTTTAATCTCCTGTATTTGCGCTCCGTGCGGTGTTCGTTTTCCTGGTCGTTTAAACGTTTAAATAGTTTTGTATGCATTTAAATGTGGGTTTTAAATAACGAGAAATTATCCGATATTTTTACTGAAGTATTTTACTAAATATTTTATAAATGAGTTATAATTTATAACTTGGAATAAGTTGCGCATTTAATGTTTTAAATCGCGTAGACGTTAATTGTACGATACGAAATTAGAATTGAAATATCATCAAAATAATTTTTTTGGATATAATATGGTTATTAAATAAGGGTATATTATTTAATAAAATTGTTCACCAACGTCCGTATTAAATTGAATCGAATTACATTCGATTTAGATTGCGTATGATTTAATCAAATCACATAATTGTATATATTCAACAATATATATTACTTGGTATATTAATTAGCCTAATTCAGAACTAATTACATGTATTGCGAATGATTATGCACTAATTACTAGTCCTAATTTGACGGGTGTCACACTCTCCCCTTGTTAGGAGAATTTCGTCCCGAAATTTAGCTAGAAGTTGGGTTTGGAGTAATGTCAGTGAATAATTGGGGATACTTGAGGCATTTGGTCTTCCCATTCCCAAGTGAATTCCGGGCTGTGCCGCGAATTCCACCGGACCTTGACGATGGGAATACGACTTTGTTTGAGTTGTTTGACCTCACGGTCCATGATTTCGGTGGGTTCTTCAACGAAGTGAAGTTTGTCATCAATACATATTTCATCGAGTGTAATAATAAGTGTCTCATCAGATACATGCATTTCTTCAAGTTAGAAATGTGAAAAGTGGGGTGCACGCTGCTGAGCTCGGGTGGCAGCTGCAATCGATATGCCACTGAACCTATCATGTCGAGGATCTCAAATGGTCCAATGTATCTAGGATTTAGTTTTCTGCATTTGCCAAAATGAATGGCACCTTTCCAAAATGAATGGCACCTTGCCAAAATCAACCTGGAACTCGAGTGGTTTGTGTCGTGAGCCCCAGCGGTCGAATCGGGTTATTCACTCTGGTCATTGCAATGGCCAACCAAGACTCGCGGCAGAGGGTAGTTTTAAATTTATAAAGCTGGGGACCTAAGTTTTACTACAACTGTATAGCAGTAGTATGACCTAGGGTTGTTCTTCAAGCTAACCGTATTGTGAAGTAGAAGCGTCAGGACAAATTATTCAATTTAGTGATGGGTTTTAAAAAGACTTTGAGTGGGGGGTTTTAGTACTTAGGTCTGTTTAAACTAATTTAACTAAGCCTAATAAACAGTAAATAAGCTAGGGATGTGATCAATATAAGAGGATGTGTTTGTTATGACTTCGTTAGTTTTATGTGGGGATGATGCCTAGGTTTAAAGTATGAAAACGTCTTTTAAAGGTTTGTGTCCTACTTGAGGATAGTTGCTTGTAGTGTAAACACTAGTACCCTACTGATTGGGGAGACCAATCAATATGTCACTGAGTACTAGGCCAGATTGAGTCTGATCGGAGGAGGATGCTCAAATCTTCAACGCCTATTCTGATAACAGAATACCGACCCTTCTTGGAATTGGGATTCCTGGGTGCATGAGATAGAGTAACATACCCACTATGGTTCCGACCTTTCTTAACACTACAGAACAATTAATTCAAGCAAGGCATTTAAGATTAAGACTTGGTTTAGGTGACTGTTAACTTTGTATTAATGGTCATGGTCTAGTCCAGAGCTTTGTGGTCAACCAGGATGTGACACAGTCTTCAACCACTGGCATTTCCATAGCTTCCACGTATTTGTACTGCACCAGAGGTGTTTCCAATGCTATACTAAGTACAATGCCGTTTCCCGTGGTTTTTTCGGTGTCACATACTTTGTGGTCACTCCAGACTAGGTTTAAACTAAGTTTGTAATAAAGATTTACGATCTATGATATAAACTCACTATTCCCAATAAATCCATGATTGATTCACGGTGTACTATACGGAAGGTTTAAACAGTATTTCCACAACTACACAATTCAGACCATGTTTGTATTTTAGAAAACACAGATAGGTAGTGACCGTTTGATCAAGGTTTGCGACTCCTTGTTATAAAGGTTCTACCTACGTTTATATTGAGGAAAGGCGATTGTATTTAGGTTTAGAAATTCATAAATGCAGAGTAACAGTACACCAGGTTTTCAATAGTATATTAAAGTAGCATCATCCCACATATGTATAAACTAACTACATCATAACAAACACACAAGGTAACTACTCACTACGCATTAACAGATCCTAAATCTAGCTTAACAACAATAGCAATCATCATTATAAAAGATAACAATATAATTGACCGTAATTAAAGCGTAGATTGAATTAGCGTTTGAAAGAATACACGAGCGTAGCCTCCACAATATCTCTAGAAATATTACAAAACAGCCCCTGACTCCTTACATTTATTACAAAGTAGACCCTCCGTTAATTCTTGGTTAAATATTAACCAAGACTAACTGACACCTAACCCTAATGCTAGAGAGAGAAACTCTCTAGAGAGAGAAACAAGAGAGAGAAAGAGTGTGTGAGAGAGAAAGTATGAGAGAATGAGAATGAGGTGTGTTGAAGTTAAAGAATGAGGCCACTATTTATAGGCAAAGTCCCAAATCAGCTGTACAACCTCCGAAGCATCACGTACAAGCGCGCAAAACTCAAACCAGCAACCAGATGGGGTAGGGGGGCCATATACGGCCTTCAGGGGGCCGTATATGGTACTTATGGGGCCATATACGGTGCCTGCATGGCCGTATACGGTAGGCAAGGGGCCCTATATGGCCTCCAGGGCTGTATTCGGTTCTTGTTCATTGCTTAACACGCTGGTAACTTTTTCGTCCGATGTCCGTTTGACCTGATTCTTTCGCCTATGAATTCATAATTCCGTTACGCTTCTAATGACACCAATCTCATATAAAGTGGATGTGTGTGGCTCGGGCATTGATGAAATGACTTGTAGCATTCTGAAACAACAATATCTCTTCCGTTCTTTCCTTGCTTTGCATGATTCTTGATTCTCCAGACTCGTTTTTACCTGTATTATCATATACTGAGGTTAGATGATGTATCTTATAGGGTAAATGAGTTTGTGAGAATCATTTGTTGTTTATCTGCTCTGTTTTGCTCGTTATTTGGCTGTTTTTAGTGTCTTTTGCAGCAATGCCTGTATTTGGACCTCTTTAGTGGATTTAAGTGAATAAAGGTTGTTTTGATATGTTTTCACTAAAGATGTGACCAAAAAGTAGGGAATACAGCACTTAAAAATATGACTTTTTGCGTCACATCAAGTATCCCACACTTAGACGTTGCTTGTCCTCAAGCAACACTCAGCTGTGAAAACATTTTGAAAACGATTTCTAGAGCGAGACAAAACATTTTTTTTAAAGTTACTATTTTCATATGCAAGCAAGATAGTTCGGAAACATGGAAAAGATAACATAAGATAGTTCGGAAACATGGAAAAGATAAGATAATCCTCCCTTAAACAAGAAATGATTCTCTTGGGCATACATCCAAATCTCGTGATCTTGGAGTATACATGACAAGGCGATCTCACTAAAGGTGGTCACTCAATTCACTCAAAGTGTATCGGGTTTCCTATCAATCTATTTGAATTGAAATTGCTCAAATAGCCAGTCATGCAGCACTCATCGTCATAGGCTTGATCGAGAATCGGATCTCCAGAACTTAGGTGAGGATGGTGCTAATTATCCCTAGACATTTATGAGGGTTATAGTGTTTTCGTGAGGTTTAAGGGGGACATGGATAGTGGAAGGTTTGGGTTTTGTATAAGGTTGGTATAGGGGTTGTGCTTATCTTAAAACTACCGAGATGTGAATAATTTTATTCAGAGATAGCTAATTGTCTTCTATCGGGTTTCTTGTGAGATGTTGATACTCTTAAGCACTTAGCTTTATTCTTGGAACTATTTTCTTTTCTTTTCTTGCTTTTTCTTCTTTTTCTTTTCTTTTTTCTTTTTCAGATTTTCTTTGCTAGAGAATTTCTGAGGATATTTTCTTATTTTCTTTTGCTTTCTTTCAGAATTCCTCTATCTTTGAACATTTCGAGTCTTTTCTTGGTGCCAGTTTTTTGCACCTTGTATCTTCAGGGTACCAATTTTACGTACCCTTTAGACTTTTTACCTTGTTTGGAGAACACGAAGATGATAGAATAAGCGGATGCTCTAAAAGATGTTATTCACAGCCTCGGAAATTCTAAGATAAGTATTGGGAATTTTTGGGAAGCAGGGTTAGGTAATGAGGGTTTTATAAAGAAATGAAAGTTTTAGGCTCAAATGGGTTTTCTAAGCGGATCTTCGATACTAAAAATGAGCATCGGAAAGGGTTTTGGGCTTGAAAAGTAGGCTAAAAAGGGGTTATATCCTAGGGAATGTCAAGGTCATCTTATTGAACCTATACCGCGTATGGTACACACCAATGTCGTCTCGAAACGTATGTCAAGAGAAAGTTCTAATTCAGAGATGCAAGCATCAGCACATACACAAGAAATGAAAGTGAAGCATTAAAGATGAATGCTTTTAGGCTCAAGATACCTCACTGCAAAATAGGGTTTTATGTGCCTAGCCATGCTTCTCTTCGATTACCATTTCTTGCTTAATGAATTTCTACCTTAATTTTCCTAGATTCTGAAATATTTTACTCATTTTTGAAATGGCTCCTCCAAAAAGATATTTTGACTCTAAAATAGTAGAGAAGATTGAAAGATTTAACTCATACTTTATTTAATTTTTGAAAATTTATGAAAAACTTGAGGAACATTTTATGAGTTTGCTATTGTTGCGACATGCACCGGTCGTTGGGATTTCTAATGGTGACGTGACACAGCAGTGGGTTTTTAATTTATAAGGTTGGGCCTAGGGTTACTTATTATGCTAATCAAAGGGCTAGCAAAGGACAAGTATGACCTAGCATCGTTCTTCAAAGCGCGACAAATTGAAACTAGGGGGTTTAGAAGCTTTTATATATTTAGCTAGAGTTAAAAGACTTGGTTTTGGTTTTGGGTTTTCGATCCTAAATTAAACTAGACTGAATTAAAAAGTGGAGGTTACTTCGGGCGTTCAGCAATTAAAGCGATTGTCTACTATAACGTGGTTTAGAAGTTGATAAATATGGAGAGTTCTAATGGAGATAAGTTCGTAAGTTGATGTGAGCTATTACTACAATCCTTCTATTGGGTTAACGCGGAGGTGTCCACAATTAGGCAAATAGAATGTCACGTGGATTGCAAAATATATTAAAGTATACACCGAAAGTTCTCTCAAATGTACACCCACATTATCCGACAGTTAACCTCGAATCCTATTCCCCAATCTCGGTCGTCAGAGATGCCCAAATCATGGCATAGTTTGTTGAATAAACAATTTTATGAACGAGGGTTATCCTCACCGGAATAGGTTGGGCTAACTGGTCTAGACGGCCGGATAACATGTCATCACTTATTCGTACGAGTTATCATCATTACTCAGGGATGCAACAAACAGGGATGATTTATGCCACAAATAGAAAACTAAGTAATACGTTTGTTATTCGATTCATAATACAACTACCTTTGGTCGTTCTTGACTTCCATACATTTGTACTCCGCCGTAAGCGTTTCCAGTACTATATCAAAGAACAGTCGAATAGGGGCCGTCATATTATTTCACGATGATTAATGCCGTTTAAATTTCACTATTATGATGATCCTAAGGCAACAATCAAACAAGAACATGCAATAAGATGATCAAGGCAACAGTTCAATTTAAGCATACAAAAGTATTATCTAAGTTGAGGATATTCCGAAAGTTGTCTCAAAAATATCGTCTATATGAATTTAATCTTAATCTACCTCTACTCCCATGTTCCGTGTCTCTTGGATCCTATTTTGGTCTAGAGAACACCGGCCATGCCGAGCTCAATGATTCAATCTAACATAGTATAACTAAGTGACCTATACCCTATGAGTTAGCTACGTTCATTTTTGGATAAGGTTTTAGTCACAACATGAGTTGGGCAGATAAACGATAAAGATTTAATTCCTATCTCCATTTGTAAAGTAAACCATCCGAAATCTCATAACATACCACATAGTCACATATTTAATACTTTTCTAAACGACTATCATAGCAGACAATTGAGTTAATTAGCTAATCATGGCAATTCTAGCATGCATATTTAAATTAATTAAAGAAAGGACAAGCATATTAAATATGAAAGATAGATTAACACCTGGAAAGAAGTACAATAACTCATAGCAAAAATATGCATCTCGGAGTACCTCCGTACAAATCTTCCTTAATTATTTAATTAGTTAATTAGCTAGTCTAATTAACTAGGAAGAATTACCAATAATATTACAATAAAGGAAATGTGGAATGTGTATACGTGTAGGAGTCTTGGTGTGTCTTCAAATGAAACTCATGCCTCCTATTTATAGGAGTGTTTTGATGCATTTTAGCAAGTGGTAGCTCACAATAGCAAAAGGAGGAAAAGGTGGTGGCACCGGGTACGCACAGGTGGTGGCACGAGGTACGTAAAGTTACGTAAAGGTGGTGCACGAGGTACGTAAAGTTGCGCAAAGGTCTAGCACCGGGTACACGAAAGGACAAAAAAGCACGAACCGTGCGGGTGAAATCCGGTCGGCGGTGGCCTTGTGGCAGCCGGCGGCGATGGGGTGGCAGGCCAGCGGCGGCTGGCACCCCCCCGTACCGGTTCGTCGCTTGTTGCCTAGTTTCTTGATTCGTGCGTGTTTTCTTCGTTATGCGTCCATTTGCGTCGATTCTTTTTTTGTTGGATTCGTAATTCAAAAACGAAGATTTTGATAAAAAGATATCCCAAAAATATGTCTCTGAACTTTGGATGTGTCGTACGAATCGTTTGAATCTTTCGGCGTGCGTAGAATCTTCATTCTTCATCCGTTTTTGCCGATTCTACTTTTGTTGGATTTGTAATTTGAAAATGAACATCTTGGGTTAGATGGATGTTTGTGACGGTCAATTTTGCCTTGAAATCTCGTTTTGATGTCTTGAATCTTTACACATGCGTGGAATCTTTGTTTTTCGGCCGTTTTGCTTTATTTTGCTCGTGCAACCTTGTTTTGATCTTCTTAGCATATTATCAATGATTTATGCGTTGTTTGAGTCCAAATGCCAAGTATTGCTCCAGAATGAGAGAGATATCGGTGGTAAGAACGTGACTTTTTACGCGATATCAAGTATCCCACACTTAGAGCTTTGCTTGTCCTCAAGCAAACCTTCATAAAATTGTGATGAAAGGTTGGAAGGGTGTCTTCGTATTCCGGAGAACTTTGATTCCTGCAGGTTTTGGTAAAACGATTTCGGACGAGGTTCCATCCTTTGATGTTTCCCCAAACCTTTGGTTCTAACAAGCTCTCTTTTCAATCTTCATAATGTAAGATATACATGACTGGGGCCCTCACAGGTGGTCACTCAATTCACTCAAGTGTATCGGGTTCCCTAACTTCTAATTCACTCAGGGGCCAGTCATGTAGCTCTTCATTTGTCATAAGCTTGATCGAGAATCAAATCTACAATACTTAAACGAGGACGGTGCTAATTATCCCTAGACATTCGTAAGAGGGTGAAGATGGTGTATAGGATAAGGATTTTTGTAGGTGGTTTAATTGGGAGTTTAATATAGCCTAAGAGTTGTCTGTGATGACTTATCTTTGACGTTTTAGTTGATACCTCTTTTTGGATTTCTCTCTTTAAGAGCCTTCTTTTCGTAACTTTTTCTTCTTTGAAGAACCTTTCCCTCGGCTTTAAATGATCCTTGGGTTTTTAGTTCTTTGATTTCTTTGGCAGCTTTGGTTACGCCTTTCTTTGGTTACACTTGGGTGTGATTCCTTCTAGAAGTGTGTTTGTTGCAGCGATTTTGCTGACAGAACAGAAATTTAGGCTATGGCAAAGAGATGTAAAGAAAGGGTTGGTTTTGAAGTGAGTATTCGAAACGAAAAGGCTAAGGCTCAAAAGGTTTTCTAAATGATCTTCAATGCCAAAGATGGGCATTGGCCGGGTTAGGCTTGAAAACGGGGGTTTTACGAGAGGGTTTTATCCTAGGGAATGTCAAGATCCTCTAATTTCACCTTTGCCACGTGTGACGCTTATTTTTGTAATTTCAAAATGTATTCTTCGAACAAGTTCTAACTCAATAAGGCATTCATCGGCACACTCATAGTCGAAAAATTGAAGCATTAAAGGTGAATGCTTTTATATGGCTCAAGATTCCTCACTCATTTTGGGTGGTTTTTGTGCCTAGTCATGAGATCGCTTGTTTTGAAACTTGGTTTGAAAGTTATCAAAGAGTTTTGCTCGTCATAGTCGATTTGCCATACCTTTTGAACTTTTGTTGACCAGAAATACCCTTTTTGACTATCCTTGATTCCAAAAATTTTGCTGAAAATCTGAGTTTTGATCAAAAGTTTATGTTGCAATACAGTAGTTAATACTACTGCTATCTCACACTTAAAAGAACATTGTCCACTGGAAAAACGAACTTATCGACTTTGACCATGACATCTTCAGCAATCGGATAGTCATACGAGTAGGTAATAGGTCATCTAATCCTAATTTCTTGTAGAGGGAATAAGGCATAAGATTAACACTAGCACCTAGGTCTGCTAAGGCGTTACTAATTTGAATTCCTTGGAGAAAACAGGGTATAGTAAAACGTCCAGTACCGCCTAAGTTAGGTGGGAGACCACGTTGTTCACTTTGACCGTCGGTTTGAGGGTGGTATGTGGTACTCATATCAAGACGGGTACCCAATGATTTCTGAAGTGATTGCCAAAAGTGAGATGTGAATCGACTATCCCTATCGGAGATAATCGAGATTGGAACAATGTGTCCAGAAATAATTTCTTTGATGTAGATTCGTGTGAGGCATTGCATTTTATCGGTTTCCCTGATCGCAAGAAAATTAGCAGATTTTGTGAGACGATCCACGATAACCCAAATGGTATCGCAACCGCTCGATGGTTTAGGGAGTTTGGTTATGAAATCCATGGCAATTTGTTGCCATTTCCATTGAGGAAATTTGGGTTGTTGGAGTAAACCGGAAGGTTTATGATATTCGGCTTTGACTTTTGAGCAAGTAAGACACTTGCTAACGTATGTAGCTATTTCAGCTTTCATATTCGGCCACCAATAAAATTCCTTGATGCCTTTATACATTTTGTCGGATCCCGGATGGATATAATATTTGGACTTGTGAGCTTCATCCATCACCAAGTCTCATAGGTTTCCGAAACTAGGTAACCAAATTCAATTTGAGAAGTACCTAACTCCGTTAGGTTTGATTTGAAACTGTTTATCCAAGCCTTGCAAGGCTTCATTTTTGATGTTTTCAGGTTTCAGAGCTTCGAGTTGAGCAGCGAGAACCTGAATGTTTAGGTCGTTGTGAATTGTCATACTGAGGGATCGGACTCGAAGTGGTTTTGTTCATTCTTTTCGGCTGAGGGCATCGGCAACAACATTTGCCTTACCCGGATGGTATTTGATTTCACAATCGTAATCGGTAAGCAACTTGACCCACCGACATTGCCTCATGTTGAGATCCTTCTGATCGAATATGTGTTGGAGACTTTGTGAGCCGTAGAGATAATGTCTCAAGATTTTGAGAGCAAAGACGACGTCTCCAAGCTCGAGATCATGAGTGGTGTAGTTCTTTTCGTGAATCTTGAGTTTTCTTGAATTAATACGCAACCGAGACCTTGATGAGAAGCATCGCAGTATACCACAAAGTCATCGGTGCCTTCGGGTAAGGACAGAATAGGAGCACTACAAAGCTTTTGTTTCAGAAGTTGAAATGCTAACTCTTGTTTATCCATCCAATCGAACTTTTTGTCTTTCTGATTCAGTGTCGTGAGTGGTTGGGCTATTTTCGAGAAGTTTTCAATGAATCACCGATAGTACCCAACATGACCCAAGAATTGGCGTACTTCGGTTGGAGTTGTTGGTGCTTGCCAGCACTTGATAGCCTCGATTTTCAATGGATCAACATGGATTCCTTGACTATCGATGACGTGTGACACCTGACAAATTAGGGCTAGCTATTAGTTCCTAATCGTCTATTAATACATGTAATTAGTTCTGGATTAGGCTAATTGTACGTATCATTATATACATTGGAATATATGTACACGTACGCGATTAAATTTAATCGTGCATCTTTCATATCGGGCGGATCCCGACTCATTAATACGGACATTGGTGAATTCAATTTATTAAATAATATGAAATTATTTGATAAACATATCTATTTCCAAATATTATTTCGTTAATATCACATAAGCAATTCGTATCTTGTAAAATGCTCATAAACGACCAAAAACGCGCAAAATGCGCCCGACAATCGAATAAACGCCAAAATATATTTTATAAACTTAAAATATATTATTTTACATAGTTTTGATGATTAAATGTAATGCGAATAATAACGATAACAAAAACATTTAATTTAAACGTTACCGACACACCAACCATGTATTTTTGTAAATACTACAAAATAATATGAAGTATTATTTCATCTCAAAGCCTTGGAAATTATTTGTTAATTATAACTCATGCGTCTTACGTTTTAGAAATAAACGAATACCGCACGGGACACAAACACGGGAACGAAAATTGGGGACACCACACCTTATGTGGGGCCCCCAACCAGCCGGCCAACACAGCCCCCAAAAGGAGGGGGGCTTGCTCCCTTGACCCATTCCACCAAATGCCCCATCTCCCCTCACTTTGTCCCTCACACTCTCTCACTACACTCTCACTCTAAAAATACACCCACAAGGCTCTCTCCCTCACCACCTACGGCCTCCATCATCACCACCTAAAACCACCATCATCCACCATCATCCTCTTTGAAGAAAAGCAAGGAGAAGAAGCTAGGAGAAGCAACAAGCACCATCTCACCTTCCTCTCTCTCTAGAACACGTTTTTGGTATGAACCACCACCCCTATTTCTCTATATTTTCATGATTTTCATAAGTCTACATGTTATTATGTTCATTTGACAAGATAATGTCCAAAACAAAGCTTTAAAAACGTTTTTGCAAACAACTATAGATATATATAAATCTGCCCAGAAAATAACCCTCACCAAAACGTCTATATCTTGAATACTAGGAAGAACTAACTCTCGACATCTAAACAAAAAATGTTCATTAAGATACCAGCTACAACTTTCCTTTTTGGCTCTCGGACCAGATCTTCACGGATCATAGTGAAAAACGTGAGTCTTTGGACTGAACCTACTTTCGGACCAAAACCGACCACTCTTCGTATTTATTTTGTTAAAAATAGTAAATGAACATTTAAAAATTCCATAAAGTGCAGAAATGAACTAGACATATATGAGGACATGTGTGACTTTTGGTTATGTATGAATCGGACTAGAAATGGTCCGAATCGGGAGGTTTATCGAGTTCAAAATCTGGAAAAATGAATACTAAGGTCAACCATAAAATGCAATGACAATTTTCTAAAGCTTATTTAACATATTTAAAGACTTCCCTAAAAGTTTCGAGTCAAACCGAACAGCTTTGACCTAGTCGACGAAAACGAACACTTAAACGAAATCGTAACCAAGACTTGCGACAATATCTCTTATGCGACAATGCCATTGTCGCAAAACCCCCATTGTCACATGAACAGTGCCCGACAATACCACCATTGTCGCATGAACAATGTCCGAGAATACCCATTGTCGCATACCTTAGTATCGGATAATTGAGTACTTTTATTATTGTCACATAAAACATCATTGTCGCAAACCTTATTGTCTCATGAATAGTAATTTTCGACAATGCTATTGTCTCATGAATAGTAATTCCCGACAATGTTATTGTCTCATGAATAGTAATTCCCGACAATGCTATTGTCTCATAAATAGTAATTCCCGACAATGCTATTGTCTCATGAATAGTAATTCCCGACAATGCTATTGTCTCATGAATAGTGATTCCAAATAATCACTATTGTCTCATAAATAGTGTTCAACACTAATTTGCATGACCGACTTTTCAAACAAGACAATATCATAATATACTTGATTTAACGTCAATACAATATTTGGAATAACTCGGAAACATATGACACATATACTTTTGTAAGTGTACAATGAGACAAACATAATAATAATGCTTTTGATAATCATTATTACGAAACTCACCAACGGGCCGTACATATTTTCAAAACTCAAACTAATCAATCAAACAACCAAATTATTTGGACATTACTAGTTGGATGAACAACTAGCATGGAAGGTCTTTTGAGACGTCTACATATACTTATAACCTTGCGCGTTTTGAACGCCCGACAGGTTACCGTCTTCGGACAACATCACCTTGTGCAACATCATACTTGCTTGATAGCAACACACCAGACTCAGGTGAGTCTCATAGCCCCTCATTTTACTGTTTTTAACCCAGGGGTGGGAATACATACTTGTTTTGTTTTACATGTGGACATGAGTACTAAACCTCGATATATACTGCATGAGTTGTTTTGCAAATCATTTAAAGCCCTCCACTACATAGTTTGTTTATATGGATTTAGCGCGATAGTTAGTGTATGGTACCATATGGGATTGACAATCCTCGTCCGGGTTAGCACGCATTAACTGGTCAAACGGACGCATTAGCATTTGTTCATACGAGTGTAGATTAGGCACTCGCAGGGAGGCACCCTCACTCAGGCACTTGGTTGTGATCCTGACACCTCAGTTAAGCTCAAACTATGGGCTCATGGCAGTGATATACATCTATTTTATTTGCTTGGTTGCAAATCATTATATTAAATCTCATGGTTCACACCTCATGTTTATCTATACAAACCTGTGAGCTCACCAGCTTTTAGCTGACATTTTAGTATGTATTCTCAGGTACTCAGCAGTAGTAGATATGCTCAGCATTATTAGCTAGAGTCGCATACAGACACCAGGAGATTCCCCTGCATTTCTACATTTTGTAAACTAGATATGCCTTAGAATCTCTAAACATTAATTACGAGCTTTTGTAAACATTACAACTTTGTAAAACTTTTACGTCATATTAATGTAACTTGTAAACGACGCATATAGAGTCGTTCACTTTATCTTATGTGCTTGTGATATTTGATTAGTCGTGCCCCGACCCGATTCGCTTCCGCACAGTAAATTTGGGGGTGCGACATGACGTGTCCAAGGAATTGAATGGCTTGCATCCAGAACTCACAGTTGGATGGTTTTGAGATGTCGCGCATGTTCATCTTCATTTCACGAGTATATGAGAATGTCATCGATGAAGACAATGACAAACATGTCGAGATAAGGCTTGCACACCCGGTTCATAAGGTCCATGAATACAGCCGGTGCATTGGTTGGACCGAATGGCATCACTTGAAATTCATAATGCCGACCGAATGGCATCACTTGAAATTCATAATGCCTGTAGCGAGTTCGGAAAGCAGTTTTCGGGATATCGTTGTCGCGAACTCGGAGTTGATGATAACCTGACTGTAGATCAATTTTTGAATAAAAAATAGATCCCTGAAGTTGGTCAAACAGGTCATCGATTCGAGGGAATGGATATCGGTTCTTGACGGTCAACTTGTTCAACTCTCGGTATCGATGCACATTCTGAAGCGACCATCTTTTTTTTTCACGAATAAGACCGGAGTTCCCCGAGGTGAAGAACTCGGTCTAATAAATCCTCTATCCAGGGTTCCTGTAATTGGGTGGACAGCTCTTGAAGTTTGGATGAGGCTAAGCAGTAAGGTGCTCGGGCCACAGGTGCAGCACCTCGCACGAGATCGATTGAGAACTCAACCTGTCTTGTTGGTGGTAGACCAGACAGTTCTTCAGGAAAGACATCTGGAAAGTCTCGAACGATGGGCACATCCTCGAGTCGCTTCTCCTCTGACTTTTTCTCCATGATGTGTGCAAGGATTGTCGGATAACCTTTTCTCAAAAAATTTCGGGTTTTCAAACAAGAGATGATGTTTAGTCTCGTCCCACCGGTCTCCCCCTGTATGATCAAAGTTCTACTGATGGTGAGAGGAATGCGAACGACCTTATCATAACAAATGATTTCGGCATGGTGTTTGGACAACCAGTCCATACCAATGATGACGTCGAAACTTCCAATTTCAACAGGCATAAGATCGATTGAAAAGATTTCGTTGGCTAGGTTTAACATGCAATTAGGTATCACACTATCGGTTTCTATGAGTTTACTGTTCACTAGTTCTACAACATACTTAACATCTAGAGCAACAGGGGTGATGTCAAGAAGTGGATAAAACTCATCAGTAATAAAGCTACTATTGGCACCAGTATTAAACAGCACATAAGCAGTTAAGTTGTTGAGGAGGAACATACCCGAGACCACATTAGGGTCTTGACGGGCGTCCCTAGAGTTAAGTACGAAGGCTCTACCTCTTAAGTTGTTGTTGTTGTTGCCCTTGTTCTTCAGTTTTGGACACTCATTCCTAAATTGTCCAGCGTCTCCACATTCATAACAGGCCCTGGGTTGTTTGGTGTTGATGTTGGTTTTGGGAGCTCGGCAATCTTTGGTCGAATGTTCGTACCTCCTACAGTTGTTGCAAGGGGTACTACAAGGACCATCATGGTGGTGGTTACACTTGGAATAGTAGGGTTTGTTCCCAGTGTACCCACGCTTGGGTTCAGAGTTGGTGTTGTAAGCCTTGATGGTGTTGGGTTTCTTGTCTGGTTGGTTATGGTGTTCAGAAGATTTGCGTTTGTTGTTGGAGGATGAAAGGGATGTCTCACGGCTGACAATCAGTGCCATGAGTTCGTGTGCTAGGCGGATAGAACTCTGAATGGTGGTTGTCTTGGATGAGGCGACATTCTCCTGGATACTCTCCGAGAGGCCGCGGATGTATTTCTTGATGTGTTTTTCTTCCGGATCTACCATACCCGGGCATAAGAGAGCGAGTTGCTGGAATTTGGTGGTATAGCCAGCATAAGAGTGCCCTGAATTGTTAGGTGCCAGAACTCTTCCTCCAACCTGTGGAGTTCCTCATTGGAACAATACTCATCCCTCATCATTTTCTTCATATCCGCCCATGGGAGTTGGTTAGCTACATCAATGCCCACAGAACTGGCATGAGTATTCCACCCTGTTGGTTAGCTACATCAATGCCCACGCGTCTCGCATTCTTGCAGCGTTGATTGTAAAACGGAGATCTCGTTTCAGTTACTGTTTACTTGGTTATGAACGATCTCCATGGTTTGCGTGGTATCTTCCATTTGGTCATGTTTTCGGGTCAAAGTGTCAGCGATGTCAATCTGACCTATGTACAACTGTGCGACAGCATCTTGAGTTTGTTCCATCTACTTAGAGCGAATATTATGATGTTCGATTTCCATGTCGTGTAACCTGCTTTCGTGACGGTGCACTCGAGCAGCTAACACATGAACAGTGAAGTGATTAGGTTCTTGGGTATAGGGAGAGACTTCCATGCTAGAAAATCCTTCATTTGATGTGGAGAGTTGGATTCCTTCCTCGTCCCTCCTGGTATTGAGTCGGTTTGATAACCATCGCTATTGGTTAGTTATTGTTTGCCTTTGGTCTAGTTGTTGAGTTGGTTTTGAGTGGGATATGGGCTAGTTCGAGGCAACCCAGTGTTCCTCCTAGCTACCCTTGAGTTTCGTGATCCATATGGATGAGAGCGAGACGAATCAGGTGGTGTGTTTGCCATTTCTAAGACAAAGCGTTAGAAAGAATGAGGTCTATATTCGTATATAATATAGCCTAAGATTTGTAAAGAGGTCTATATATGTATATATGTGTATATCACATAATAGCCTATTGAGTGTCTAGCACAAACATGTTTGAGTCCCGGTTCTCTCGAGGTCAGAGTCAACTAGTGTATCCCTGTTCAGCATAACTATCTCAGGTCTCACATCATCTTCCTTTAATTGTACATAGTTGATCAGGCTATGTTAAATTAAAGTTGTATGATGTAATTTCTGAACCAGTCATGCGTAATAAGAAAATACTGCCTAACAGTCATAGTCTAGGCCCAATAAATGCAACCTAGTTCACTAACCTTAGGCTCTGATACCAATCTATCGCACCCCCAATGTTGGGTTGCGGAAGCGAGTCGGGTCGGGGCACGACTAATCAATATTCAAAACACACAAGGTACATAATGAACGACCACTACATGTGTCGTTTTACATTTATATTGATTTAAACCAAAGTTTACATAAAAAATATAGTTTACATTAGCCCAGTTTCTGAATTGAGAGATTTACATTACATAATTACTTTATTCAAAATATAATAATGCAATTAAATCTCTGATTGTTTGAATGCTGACTCGAGCTAATGAATCCTGATTGGGCAGTTCAACCTATTGCTGAGTACCCGTGATACATACTAAAATGGGTCAGTGAATACTGGTGAGCTCACAGGTTTGTATGACAAAACATATTCGTATGAACCGCAAGATTTAATTGAATTTAAAATGAAATTAAGTGAAATAAAAGTTATACAGCCATGAGTACATAGTCTGAGCTTAACTGGAGGTGTCAGGTCCACATTTAAGGTATCCTGATCGAGGTGCCTCCCACGAGTGCCTAATCTACATTCTTCTGAACAAATATTAATACATCCGTTTAACCAGTTAGTGCGTGCTAACCCGGACGAGGATGATCAATCCTATATTGTACCATATACTAATATTCACACTACAACATATTACCAAACTATGCTGAGGAAGGCTTTGAAATGATTAGTGAAATAACTCATGTAGTATTTGTTTGATTTCGTACTTGCGTTCATATAGTAAAATGAAACAAGCAGTATATCACACCCCTGAGTAAAAACAGTAAAATAGGGGTTATGAGACTCACCTGAGTCTTGGAGTGATTAACTTAATAAACTTGTGTTGATTAGCCGCATTGTGATGTCCAAAGACTTGCAACCTGAGTGTGTCTATGACACGCGATGGTTATAAACGTGAGTAGGTATCTATAAAGACTACCTTTGTAGTTGTTCGTCCAACTAGAATGTCCAAATGACTACGATTTTGTTGATTAGCTTGTCCACATTACTATGACTTGGTTGATGATTGTGTTTTGAAAACGTGTACGACCCGTTGGTGATTGTTTGTAATAATAATCTCAACATTATCATTATGATTTCAAAGTGTTGTACTTAAAAGTATGTCCCCATGTGTTTTAGATGTCGTATCGTATAAGTGTTTGAGGTTATATAAGTTTGACACTTAGTATAAAAAGGGGTTGTAAACTCTCTGTTTTTAGCGACACATATAGCGTCACTTGATGGCTTTTGGCGACACTCAGGAATTGTTGCATAAAATGATATGTTCTGAATTATTATCGTCACTTGGGGAAGTGTCGCACATGGGGCGACACTTAAGCAAGTGTCGGGTACAAGTGTCGGGTGAATTGCAAATCGATTTCAGGGCGACACTTAGGCAAGTGTCGGGTACAAGTGTCGGGTATTGAATTTGCATCACTTAGGCAGTGACGTAAAAAGAGGGTTTTAGGCGGCACTTAGGCAAGTGACGAAAGATTAGGGTTTTAAGCGACACTTAATGCGTCACTTAAGGAAGTGATGCTATACTGGATCCAGTCGTGCGACACTCGCAACTGATCGGAATTTTTGAGTCCAAAAATGTGTTTTCAGATTTCCGTTTGGTCCGATTATTTTACCCAACCCACATTTGGACATTTTAAGCTTATACAAAAAACTTACAAGTAAAATAACAAAGATTTAAGAGTTTTCGAGAATTGTCAGAATCTTACAACTTAACGCGGGAGGAATCCGGAAAGATAGAATTGTAGATCGTTGCGAGGTGAACGTTTTTCTCTAAACGATCAAGATGATTGAATGAGTTTTGATGGTGCTTTTTAGTGATTTAAGATGGTGGTGGTGTGGTGTGGAGTTGATGAAAGAAAAAGAAAGAGAGAGAGAGAGAGAATGTGTTTTGTGTTTGAAAATGAAAAGAAAATGAGAGGTGGGGGTTGGTGGAGCCGATTTAGGGAGGTCACCAAAGTGTGGCCTCTCCAACTTTTAATCCCCTATATTTGCGCTCCGTGCGATGTTCGTTTTCCTGGTCGTTTAAACGTTTAAATAGTTTTGTATGCATATAAATGTGGGTTTTAAATTATGAGAAATTATCCGATATTTTTACTGAAGTATTTTACTAAATACTTTATAATTGAGTTATAAAATATAACTTGGATTAAATTGCGCATTTAATGTTTCAAATCACGTAGACGTTAATTGTACGATACAAAATTAGAATTAAAATATTATCAAAATAATATTTTTGGATATAATATGGTTATTATATAATGGTATATTATTTAATAAAATTGTTCACCAACGTCCGTATTAAATTGAATCGAATTACATTCGATTTAGATTGCGTACGATTTAATCAAATCACATAATTGTATATATTCAACAATATATATTACTTGATACATTATTTAGCCTAATACAGAACTAATTACATGTATTACAAATGATTAGGTACTAATTACTAGTCCTAATTTGACGGGTGTCACACTAGTTGAGTGGACAACTAGCATGAGTGGACATTAACCCTCCACTCACACTTAATTATATAAGTGTACTTTAATACCCCACTTACACACAACCTTATGCGTTTAGGGTGCTAGAGGGTTGCTTATTAGGACATTGACAGCTTGCTTATTATACTAGCATTCCAAACTCAGATGAATTTCATAGCCCCATTTTTACTGTTTTACCTTATGGGGTGAGATTACATACTTTGCTTTTATGATCACACATAACTATTAGCAACTTTTATATGAATTGCATGAGACGTTAATCCACTAAAAGTCATCACCTTATCATAGTTCGTTAATTGCATAAGCGCGAGTCATTTGGATATTTGTTTTACAACCACAAGGATAATGTGGTGTTTGTAACTCAAAAGGGAGTGTTCTTGAGAGAGAAATGATATCTAAAGAGGACAGTGGGATAATTGATCTTGAAGAAGTTCAAGGATCTACCGATGAATAACCTACAGTAAACACTGGCACTCAACAAGAGGTGGTGACACCTGTTGAACTTGATGACATATCCTTACCAGCTCGCAGTTGTAGAGTTAGCAACCCTCCTCAGTTATATTATATTTCAAGAGTTGAACTTGCTAACTACCAGAAAGCGATAACAGGCCCTAAGGATGCTAACAACTCCAAGAGGATAAGATTAGTGATAGTGCACTAAGTGAATTAGATGAACTTGCTAACTACCAGAAAGCGATAACAGGCCCTAAGGATGCTAAGTGGAAGGAAGCTATGAAAAGAAAGATTCAGTCTATGTCTGACAACCAAGTATGGAGTTTGGTTGGCTTAACACTCAGTCTCGAGATAATGAGTTTTTAAGTGTATCTTCAAGAGAAAGACAGACATAAATGGAGAAGTATACACCTATAAAGCTAGGGGCTATACTCAAACCTTCAGGATTGATTATCTTCTCCCAATAGCTAAGATTAAGTCAATTAGGATAATACTTGCAATAAATGCATTTCATGGTTATGAAATTTGGCAGATAGATGTCAGAACCACTATTGTTAACAGGGTACTGACAGAGGATTTGTTCATTGCACAACTGGAAGGTTTTGAAAATGCAAAGTATCCTAATAGATTGTACAAGCTTCATAAGCCCATTCATGGACTTAAATATACTTCATGGTATTATATGTGAAAGATATAATACTCATAGAAATATAATCCCAACATTACTAGGTGTAAAGAATTGGTAGGGAAAATATTTCGATATGAAAAATTTAGAAGATACAATGTTATATTCTTGGTGTAAAGATTTACACATATAGGTACAAACGTCTCAGAGGACTTAACCAGGACATGTACTTAGAATAAAATTTAAAAAGGTTTTAAAATGGAGAATTCTAAGAATGGGAATCTACCCTGACATCATGGCATAAAGATTAGTTAGGATCTGTGTCCAAGACTAAGCAAGAATTAGACAGAATGAGTCATGTCCCATATGCTGTAACTATAGGATCGATCATGTATGCCGTGACGTGTACAAGACCTGATGTCTCTTTTGCTTGGAGCATAGTGAGTCGACATCAGCAGAATCTTGGTGAAGATCATTGAATGACTGTAAAGAATATTCTTAAGTATTTGAGGAATACTAAAGACAGGTTCTTAATTTATGGTGGAGAAGAGAAACCTAGAGTAACGGGTTATGGTAACGTAAATTTCCGAACAGACAGAGATGAGAGTCGTTCACAGTCTGGTTGGGGATTCTTACTGAATAGTGAAGCAATAACCTGAAAAGTTCAAAGCAATATATAATAGCAGATAGTAATCTGAGTATATTGAAACTTGCGAGACTTCAAAGGAAGTCATTTGGATAAGGAATTTCATTGGTGATCTTGGAGGTGTTCAAATAGTACGAATCCCATTGAAATAATATGTGATAATGGAAAGTCCAAAGCACATTGAAAGAAAATAACCATTTTTTCAAAGGAAGATGGAGCGTAAGTTTACGAGATAAAGTTTTAGTTGTTAGTTTGATTATGAAACGTTACAAACAATGATGGGAACTAGAATGGATTTGGTAATTAAATAATGGAGTTTTATTTATTTGCAAGGAGTATGCAACCATCTACTATCGTTTGTCATTGTGTTTCGGTTTTGCATGTTAGACACCACTTCCAACTTCCAGAGTAATTAGAATTACTTAAACCTCCTCAGTCGATCACACTATAAGAAGTATGTGGTGAATTAAGACTGTCATGGAGTGTTAGTAGATTGTCTATGGAGATTAGACATTGCATGGAGATTGCTGCAACACTCATGAGTATTTAATGGAGATTTAAGTATAGGAGAAACCCGCACTCAGAGAGATTACTTCATGGATTGAAATCAAGAGTACTTCTGAGATGATAATATCTTATATTCTTAATATGGAGATACATTGAGTTTCTAGTTCTTCAAGTCTGTTATACCTTAATCTTTTTAAATGATGTAGCGCAAATGCCATATATAAATGGTCTGCTAGGAATGACATGATGAGTTGGCTAGTACTATGTATTTGGAATTTATTTGTTCCTTTTGCCTAAATGGAAAAGCGATATCTCTGGGCCATCTGATGATTAAATGTTGACTCATAAAGTGCTTAGCCAAGCCATGATTAAATTGATATGTAGTCCCATATAGTCAAATTGATCGGAGACCCTAAAACAAAATCTTGAATATGAAGATTGATTAAAATCCATGTCCCTGTTTTATAGGATATCTGAAACAAAGGAATATTTGGTCATTTATCTAAATGGCTGTCTATTGACATGATTCAAAGTTCGGCAGTTGCATTGGCTGACACTCTCTACTTAGTTAATAGGATAGAGACTTGGACCAATGGTAGTTGATGACTTGTTCAAGTAGGAGAGTATTGGAATAGAATCTAAGGTATGTCCAAGGTCATTACTAATTGGTAAGACTATTGTTAAAAGTGGAGTCATTTATGGGTTGCCCTCGATGAACAGTTTGAGAAACAATACGAGAGAAATAATATTAAGATTAGTTTATAAATTTATCAAAGTTGATAAATTAATTAGAAGCTAAAAGAAATTAACAGAAACTATAAAGTGTATTTAGTTAGTTTATTATTTAATTATTAATTAGAAACTAAAAGCAATATTCCGGAAAGTAAATTCAACCGACGGCTAAATGGATTAGGGTTTAAGGTGGTGCGATGCGTGTTTGACTTGGGAAAGGATTACTTTCAACCGTCGGCCGAAGGCTTTAGCCGGGTGCTAAATGCGTTAGAAGTTATCTCACATCGTCTATGGGTTAAAACCCAAGGGCTTCCTCTTCCCTATAAAAAGAGGTCATCCCTAAGCTTTTCAATTATCTCAGTTTCGAATTTAATTCGATACTTTCTCTCTTTCTCATTCCTAATCCTTGTAAGAGTTTACACGACATAGAGTCAGGACCCTATGATTTGGAGTTGCTCTTGGTTCAGGGTGTGAAGCATTTGAGGTATTCTAGCTTGGGTACTTGCCATCCAAAGCATGGAAGCTCGAGCAAGGTGGTCTGCGCACGTGAAAAAATTATTTTCTCAAAGGTTAGTATTTTCTCGTTTATCTATTTATTTTGTTATTGTTAATAGGTTTAATAAGTTAAGGTCCTTAGGGTTTAGTTTCCTAGTTGCTCTAGATTAATTATTATTTTCCGCTGCATATATTAATCTAGTTAGGGAATAGAAAACGCAACATTAACATGGTTATGTTGTTAAGGATCCTTAATATTGTTGATGATGTAAAGAGAATAGCCAAGTAATGCCATTGAGATAATGTGCACTAGTTTGATGAAGTAACGATGTTATTTAATTAGTTTAGCCAAGTAGTGACATTAAGAAAATGTGTACTAGCTTGATAAATTAGAAAGATTGATATATGAATGGTTTCTAATAAAGGTTATTGTTGTTGAATTGTGGTAAATGGATTATTTATTTAATTGCTCGTATGCTCACTAAGCATTTTATTTACCCCTTTAGTTGTTTAATGTTGTAGGTGCATGGTTCAGTTGAACCAAATGGCTATAATGAATAGATTGTGGTTGCAAGAAGTTAGTGTGGAATGGAACTTTGCCACACCCCCGATTTCACTGTTTAGCGGAAGCGATCATTTGGGAACGACTAATAAATAATCAAGCATTAGGGTACAAGCAAACGACTCTTAATGAGACGTTTATATACTACAAAAGTAGTTATACCGTTTAAGTCACAAGTTTACATCATTAATGAGTTCGCATAATAAGATACTGAAGATTCTAATATATAACCGTATTACAAAAGATAATGCAAGAAAATCTATATAAGTGTATAATGCATGCGACTCGTACTAGCTAGCATATCCTGCGGGTAACCCTACTGTTGCATAGCACATGAGAATACAACACTAAAAGGGTCAGCTAAAAAGCTTGTGAATCTCATAGGCTTAAATAAAACATGTTGTGATATAGAAGATTTATCCGATGATTTATAGCCGAGTTAATAAATAAACCAATTAAGGTTTCCGATTCAATATACCGATATTATCCACTATCCGACATAATCGACATAGCACGAGCCTATGGTTCAAAGCCTAACCTGAATTTTGCCTCCTGGAGGTGTCGAAACACCTATAAACTACTACTAAAGTGTTTGTTTGACATGGTTGTAGCTAGCAACCCAGAAGGGGACGTCATTCCCATGATAGATCTATCCATTAGTAATCGCGCCATTGAAGTTAACGAACCATGTCGTGAGGAGGTCTTTTCCCAAATTGAAACAACTCATGTAATAACCGAATTAAATAACCGAAAAGGATAACTGAACTTAATAACCGAAGTAATTAATTAAATTAACTAACCGAATACTTGTGATCATAAAAGTAGTTAAGCGTTGTATCTCACCCCGAGTTTAAAATAGTAAAACAATTGGGGTTGTGAGACTCACCTGAGTCATCGAGCAATGTAAGGCATAAATCAAGTAAGAAGGTTCTCTTAACCACTAACCTCTAGCATCCTAAACGCAGAGATATATTAACATAAGTACTTGAAATTATGTTGTTGAGTCACTGGTAGCTGACCAACTCAACGATAACAAACTTGATGAAGAAAATGATTAAGTCGAAGCTGCTGTTGTCGATGTGAAGGTAACCAAACAGGCCCTACTTTCATTTTCTATTGGCAAGTCTTATCAAGATCAAGTTCTTTGTGATGTTATACCTATGGATGCATGCCATTTGTTACTTGGTAGACCTTGGCAATATGATAGACAGGTTATACATGACGGTTACCATAATACCTATTCTTTTGTCATGGATAAGAAGAAGGTAATTCTCGATCCGTTACCACCTACTTTGCTCCTAAAAAAAGACCAAGGGCTGGAAAAGAAGGGAAGAAAAAAGTTTACTAATGAGTGAATCACGGACGGAGAAGGCTATTATGAAGGGTAAACCGGTTTATGTTTTGTTTCTAGTTGAAAACAGGTCTCCCGGATTGCATGCTGATGTTCGCCCTCTTTTGGATGAATTTCAGGATGTGTTTCCTTCTGATTTGCCTCCCGGATTGCCCCCACTTAGGGGTATTGAACATCATATTGATCTTATTCCATGAGCACCACTTCCCAACAAACCAGCCTATCGTTGTGATCCAGAAAAGACTCGGGTGTTGGTCCACAAATGGATAGACAAACTGAAGTCACAAATCGTACACTTACAACCTTGTTGAGAACTATGGTGAGTAAGTCATTAAAGGACTGGGATACTAAGCTTTCTTTTGCTGAATTTTCATATAACAGGTCTCCTACATATGCTACTGGTCGCACACCATTTGAAGTCAACTATGGAACAAACCCCCTTATGCCTATTGAACTTGTACCCCTTCCTAAGGGTAGTGAAGTCAACTTTGAGGCAGCAGCTTGTGCCAAAGAAATGCAGAAAATTCATGAACAAGTCAAGAAGAAGATTGAACATGCTAATGACTTGTACAAGAAAAAGGCTAACAAGCATCGCAAACAAGATCTCTTTGAACCTGGGGATCTGGTATGGTTGCACTTAAGGAAGGAAAGGTTCCCATCAAAAAGGAAAAATAAGTTAATGCCGAGAGGTGATGGACCGTATAAAGTCTTGGGAAAGATTGGTGATAATGCTTACAAGATAAAGTTACCAGGAGATTCAAATATTTCAGCAACTTTTAATGTGGGGGATCTCTCCCCTTATCTTGAAGATGGATATTTGGAAGATTTGAGGGAAAATTCTTCACAATCCGGAGTGATTGATGTGGGAGCAAGTGATAAAGAGGCCCATTTTATGTGTCAGGCTACCTATGGATCAGATTTGGATGCTCAAGATATATTTGGGTTCAAAGCTCTTATTGGGAAGAACATAATATATTGGCAGCCCAATAATGTTTAAACTCAGCCCAATGATAAAGACCAAGTTGAAGATTTTATGAGCATTAATCAAGACCATTCAACACAATTACTAGCCTTTAAGTTGAAGTTTCAAGAGCATTAATCAAGAGTTATCACTAGTCTTTATCACAAATCACATTTAGTCCTAATTTTAATTTGATTTATTAGTTTTTAATGCATTTCAACTCTTGATTTACACTTAGGCTTTTGATTATCAAGAGTTAATGTTTTAATTTCGTTTTTATCATCCTTTATAAGGATTTTCAAGTTGTAATAGCAGATATATATCTGATCTTGAATAAAACTTCATGTTTGAAGCTAAATTGAGTGTTTTGATACACGAAAGGAGTCGATTTTGCATGTTCTTAGTGTGGTGTTTGGCTGTATCACTAATAACATCGATTTCGCCAATTTGAATATTCTTGGTGGTGTTTTATTACTTTATCCCTGAATTATTCAAATTGTTAGACTTGGTGGTGGCAACTTTATCCAAGTCATATTCGTTGTTTTGAATTCTAACAATTTGTTTTCTTACCCCTCAAACCTACTCCCATCCACCACGTATCACAAAGCTTCCTTGTTATGTTTATAGACTGGATAAAGCCCTGTATGGACTAAAACAGGCTCCTGAGCCTGGTATGATACTCTTTCTATCTATCTGATAAAATGTGGCTATGTCAGAGGTAAGATTGACAGCACCTTATTTATTAAGAGAGATAAGAGAGATGTCATCCTAGTTCAAATATATGTTGATGATATCATTTTTGGGTCTACTAACAGTGACATGTGCAAGGAATTTTCTGATATCATGACTATAAGTTATGAGATAAGCATGATGGGTGAATTAACATTTTTCCTTGGTTTCAAATAAAACAAACCAAAACTAGAATTTTAATAAGTCAAGGAAAATATGTCAAAGATTTTGTCACACCCCCAAATTCGGGTAGCGGAAGCGAATCGGGTCGGGGCGTGACTAATCAATATACACAGCACAAAAGATATAATGAACGACCACTATATGCGTCATTTTACATTGATATTGTTAAAACAAAAGTTTACATCAAAATATTGTTTACATTAGCTCAGTTTGAAAATGAGAGATTTAAGTACATAATTAATCTATACAAAATATAATAATGCAGCTAAAATCTCTGATTGTTTGTATGCTGACTCGAGCTAATAGATCTTGATTGAGCAGTCCAACCTACTGCTGGTCACCTGTGATACATGCTAAAATTGGTCAGCGAAACGCTGGTGAGCTCACAGGTTTGTATGTCAACACATATTTGTATGAACCGCAAGATTTAATTGAATTTAAAATGCAATTAAGCAAAATAAAAGTTATACAGCCATGAGCACATAGTCTGAGCTTAACTTAAGCGTCAGGTCAAATTAAGGAAACCTAACTGAGTTGCCTCCTACGAGTGCCTAATCTACACTCGTCTTCCCAAATGCTAATACGTCCGTTTGACCAGTTAGTGCGTGCTAACCCGAACGAGGATTGTCAATCCTATATGATATCATATACTAACATTCACGCTACAGATGTATTACCAAACTATGTTGTGGAGGGCTTTGAAATGATTAGTGAAAACAACTCATGCAGTATTTGATTTGTATTGTACTTGCATTCATATTGTAAAATAAAAAGAGCAATGTAATCACACCCCTGATTGAAAAGAAGTAAAATAGGGGCCATGAGACTCACCTGAGCCTTGAGTGTTTAAATTAATAAACTTGAATTGATTAGCGGTGGATTGATGTCCGAAAACTTGTAACCTGAGGGTGTCCAAGACACAAACAATGGTTATAACATGAGTAGGCATCTCGAAAGACTGCCCTTGTAGTTGTTCGTCCAACTTAGAATGTCCAAATTACTACGATTTGTTTGATTGAATTATCCAAATTACTACGATTTGGTTGTTTGACTTGTGTTTTGAAAACGTGTACGGCCGTCGGTGAATTGGTTGTATAAATAATCTCATTATTACTTTCATGATTTTGAAGTGTTGTACTTAAAAGTAAGTTCCAATGTGTTTTAGAAGTCATGTCGCGTTCGTGTTTGATGTTATACAAGTTTAGCACTTTGTGTGAAGGTTTAGATGTAACACTGTTACTCGTGACCCTAGAGTAAGGGCGAAGCCCGTTAATGACGGGGGTCCGGGGGCAGCGCCCCTGGTAGCGGGGTCCAAGGGGCGGCAGCCCCTGGTGGGGTCCAAGGGGCAGAGCCCCTGGCTGGGGTCGAGCTGATAAAATTTTTGGTGAAAAACGCACCTAGACTTGAATTTGGGTGAAATCGAGTGATAAAATTTTAGGTCTCGACACTTAGTAAAATTTATGTTTTCTTGGTTCTGTTTCATGCGACATAGCGTGCGACATACGGCTTTGTGTCGCTAAGTGCGACATAGTCTGTTGTGTCGCAGATCATATCTGCGACATAAGGGCTTGTGTCGCTAAGGGCGACATCCACAATTTAATGCGACGTAGGGCGTTGTGTCGCTATATGCGACGTCTGTAATTTCTGTGACATAACTATTTGTGTTGCTATATGCGACATCCGTGGTTAGTGCGACATAGTGGCTTATGTCGCTATATGCGACATAAGTTCTGATTTAGCCACATAAAGGCTTATGTCGCAGGTGGCCTGGAGCCTCTGCGACATAACGCGCTGTTAGCCAGAAAATGAGCTGAAAAGGTGTTTTCCGGCCTCCATTTGATTTTAATATGTCTGGACTCTGGTGTTGTAGTTGTTTGCTTGAGACTTTTACTCGACCCATATTTGGACATTTTAAGCTTAAAGAAACCATAAACATGTAAAAATAAGTGAAATCGATGAATTTCGAGAGTTCGCCGGAAACTTACGAAGTGATGAATCGAAATTCCGGAAAGGTAGGAGTGTAGATCGTTGTGTGGTGATCATTTTCTTCTAAATGAGTCTCGAGATATATGGTGGTTTGGTGGTGTTAATTGGTGGAGGAAGGTGGTGGTGTTGTGGTGTTAGTTAGAGAGAAAAGAAGATGAAGAAAATGGAGAGAGAGAAAAGAAATGAAAAGAATGAGGAGGGGGAAATGGTTTTGGGGCAGTTTTTGGGGAGGGGAAAAAGGGTTTTCTCCCAACTTTTTAGTCCCCGTGTTTGCGCTCCGTGCGGTGTTCGTTTTCCCGGTCGTTTAAATGTTAAATAAGTATATTATACGTTTAATTGGGAGTTTTTAAAATACGGATATTTATTCAAAATTATATTTGAAGAATTTCATCAAATACTTAATATTTGGGTTATAAATTGTAACTTTAACTTTATTTTGGTTGTTCGCGCGTTTAACATTTTATCGCGTTGACTTTGTTTGTACGATACGAAATAGCTATGAAATATTATTAAAATAATATTTGTGATAATATGGTGTCTTTAAATAATGTTACATTATTTAGTGAAAATGTTCACCAACGTCCGTATTTAATTGAACCGAATTACATTCGATTTGAAACTTGTACGATTTAATCAAATCGCATAATTGTATATATTCCTCAATATATATTTCGATACATTAATTAGTCTAATACAAAACTATTTACATGTATTAACAATTGATTAGGCACTAATTACTAGTCCTAATTAGGTTTACAGACGCAGTAGGACTACCCACAGTAAACAAGATAGTAGGATGCTTTTGGAAAGCATAGCTCGAGTCGCATATTTTCAAACAAGAGATTTAATTGCATTACGATATTTTGTATCAACAAGTATGTATTAGAAATGTCTAGACTATTTTTGCAAACTACAATGTTTTTGGGTAACAATTGTAAACATTTGATTATGGCAATGTAACTATTTTTCAAACGTCTGATGTAGAGGTCGTTTGTTGTAATCATTGTGTGATGATATTTAATTTGGCCGGCGCCCCTATGACACCTTCTACTCCCGCTGCCACGTGTTCTGGGGGTGCGACAGATTGGTATCAGAGCCTAAGGTTATAGCGAACTAGGATTGCATTAATGACCTAGACTATAACTGTTAGGTTAGTATTCCACGTTTGGTATGACTGGTTCAGCAATTGCATCATTTGAATTAATTTAACATAGCCTGATCAACTATGTACAATTAAAGGAGAATTGATGCAAGACCTGAAATGGTTATAGCGAATGGGAATGCATTAGAAGACTTTGACCAAGGATAGAAACAGGACCAACCTTTTACGTGCTTATGTGCTAGGTTATTATATTTCTATATATATAACCTTAACTTCTCGTATACTAAACCTCTTGCCACATAAAATTGCAACCACTCCCACAACTACGTCACCTAACATTGAAAACGAAACACAAACCTTACTTACTACTATGGAGATTTCCACGGTACCCGCTCGCCCAACCGAATCGGGTAACGATATAATCGAATAGGACTCACTTGAGGAAAATCCACCTAAGGATTCGCCACCTAAACAAGTGACACCTACTTCACCCTCTTCTTTTCGCTCGTAACCAAATCACTCGGGAACACGTATAAAACTTGAACAATATGATACTTCATCACTTGGATGAACAACACTTACTTCCATCACTTCACACTCTCCCTTCCCACTCACATCATAGATCTATGGATCGCATACGTCACAAACACGCCTCGAACTATAATTTATCTTGTTCATTTGACTACTACTACTGCTGCTACTGCTACTGCTACTGCTACTGCTATTGCTACTGCTACCGCTACTGCTCCTGCTCCTGCTCCTGTTACTGCTGTTGATGCGGCTGCTGCAACTGCTACTGCTGCTACTGCTACTGCTGTTGCTGCTACTGCTGCTCCTGGTACTACTACTACTGGTACTACTACTACTGGTACTACTACTACTGGTACTACTACTACTACTACTGCTACAACTACTACTACTACTACTACTACTACTACTACTACTACTACTACTACTACTACTACTACTGCTGTTGCTACTCCTACTGCTACTGCTACTGCTACTGCTATTGTTGTTGCTCCTACTGCTGCTACTGGTACTACTACTACTGGTACTACTACTACTTTTACTACTACTACTGCTACTAATACTACTACTACTACTACTACTACTGCTGCTGCTGCTACTACTACTACTACTACTACTACTACTACTACTACTACTACTGCTGCTGCTGCTACTACTACTGCTACTGCTATTGCTACTGCGACTACCCCTGCTCTTGCTCTTGCTCTTGCTCCTGCTCCTGCTGCTGTTGCTGCTACTGCTGCTACTGCTGCTACTACTGCTACTACTGCTACTGCTGCTACTACTGCTACTACTGCTACTTCTGCTACTACTGCCACTACTGCTGCTACTGCTACTGCTACTATCGCTACTACAGCCACTACCGCCACTACCACCACTACCTCCAACTGCTACTACTGCTACTGCTACTACCGCTACTACCGCCACTACCGCCACTACCGCCACCACCGCCACTACCGCCGCCACCACCACCGCTGCTACCGCCGCCACTACCGCCACCACTACTGTCACCACTACCACTACCGCTGCTACCACTGCTACTGCTACTGCTACTGCTGCTGCTACTCCTGCTGCTGCTGCTACTGCTGCTACTACTACTACTACCACTACTACTACTACCACTACTACTACCACTACTACTACCACTACTACTACCACTACTACTACCACTACTACTACTACTGCTGCTACTACTGCTACTGTTGCTGCTGCTACTGCTGCTACTGCTGCTGCTGGTACTACTGATACTCCACCACTAGGACCCTTGGTCATACAGGGATCCGCTAGTGAACTTGGTTAACCACAACACCTACTTATCGGAAATGATTTTTCCAATAATTGAATGAACCGCAATGATTCACTCAACTCTATGCTGATCACGATTGATCACTCTTTGACTTGTATGTCAACACTTCGTTCAAAACTCGAGACTTACTACTTAAATCATGTTTAGCCATCACTTCGACACGCTTGTCAAAATATTTGCTCATAACTTGATTCGTAACTTGATTCACGACTTTGACTGCTCCAAACATCACGGGATTAGTTTTGTGTGTGATACTCACAATGACTAAGTCCCTAAACTGCTTCAAACTATGACTTGAACATTCTAATCATTTCTACACGGGCTACTTGCAGCTACAAAATTACCAATCATCTTTAACAATCTATCTGAAACTTCTATCTCGATGGGTGTATAAAACCCCATCACATTTTTTATAAGACTTATGTATTCGTCCGGATGTAACGATGCCCGACATGTTTTGTAAACTTCGAATTCTATAATTTATTAATCTTGCACCCTATTGGTCACTAATCATATTACCTTGTACCAGTTAACCTTCGTACTACAATGTCACATATTATTTCAACCACGTCTGCGATAATCTTAGTTCTCATATAAGGATCTCTTTCATTCTTTATCCCTTTTCGTTTAAGGATATGCCACTATGAGAATCAACGGAAATTTCCAACACTTTACAATAACAAGAGTTATCAACGGATTTCTAACAACTCAAGTTTTCAAAGAATTTTCATCAAACATTTACTCGGAATTATCAACAACTTCTATAGTTTCAACTGATTCTTACTAGAGAGAAATTTTCAACGTCTTGTCGCCGACAAGAGTTTCCAACATAATTCAAATCAACTCGGGTTTACAATGGACAACAAATTTTCAAACAAATTCTCATCATCAAAATTTTTCAATAGATTTTACACTGACTCTTCCATAAAAGGTCTCATAAAAATTTTCAAAATTCATAAACTAATTATTTAATTATTTGTATACAGTCTAATATCTTGAAATTGTTAGCAAAATTTTGTTAACACTTTTACTAGACGAAAGTTTTTATAAAATAACAAACACTTGATTTTCACGCAGTCTAGCTAAAGACAAATCATAACGTAGGTAATACAGATGATGACATTAATTTAACCTGAAATGGTACCGACAGTTTTGTAATGAAACATGAAATAGTTACAAATCTTTTCATATATCAGAAATTGATGTAACTTTAGAGGCTAACACCTATTTTACAAATTCATTATTTTGATAAAATACTTTTCTCGTAGGAAATGGCAAGTCCTTATGTAAACAAACACGTTTCTGATGACAGTCAACTCTGTGATGAACCAACGACTTTCCTGTACCTACTTACTTTGGTTGATGATATTAAACTGTTGGAAGATGAACCCTTGGAAACGATGGCACCTGAGGAAGAACCTGAGGAATCCTCACCTAACCCTATGTCATCACAGATGTTGTTTAACACCGAGAAAAGTACCAAGATACCCTGATCTAACCCCACCCATAACCTCACTACTACTACTACCCCTACTACTGCTTCATCCACCGCTACTACCCCCGCTGCAATTATCACAATTGGAGAAACTGCTCATCCCACAAAAGAAACCCTTAACGCAATACTTACCCAACTATCCAATGCCCAGGAAGTAATCACTAGCCTACGTCACCGTGTTGATCTAAGCGACACGCGCATCCTTGAGTACGAACAACACATGACAACTATGGAAACCACCTTAGGAAAATTGATGCTTCTTTATCCAACCTTTGAAAATACGGTTCACTTAGTCTACAACTCCATGGCACAAATGGCTCAACATGATACCCCTACTGAAGAAGAAACCGGAGAAAAGATGTTAGATAATAAGAGAAAATGGGAGGAAAATTCCAACAGCCACCCCCTTCAACAACAAACCAAAAGGCCAAAAATGGATAAGGCATGTGCGGCAGGATCGGAAAAAGGGAAAACGTATAAAAGAAGCAAACCTTTGTGCATCAAATGCAACAATCATCCCGAATAACACTGCCCTGCGGCAAATGCAAACGTTATGGACACCAGACAACGGATTGTAAGGCGAAATCTTGTTTCGAGTGTGGGAAAGTTGGGCATTTCAGGAAGGAATGTCCGAAGTTGAGCAACAACACCCGACATGTAACACCCGCCAAATTAGGGCTAGTGATTAGTGCCTAATTATTTGTTAATACATGTAATTAGTTCGGTTTTAGGCTAATTAATGTATCGAAATATATATTGATGAATATATACAAGTATGCGATTTGATTAAATCATACAAGGTTCAAATCGAATGCAATTCGATTCAACTAATACAGACATTGGTGAACACTTTTATTAAATAATATGACACTATTTAATGACTTTATTTTATCCAAAATATTATTTAGATAATATTTCAACTCAAATTCGTATCGTACAAACAAGGATTACGCGATTAAAATATTAAAAGCGCGCAACAATCAAAATGAGGGTAAATTATACCTTGTAATTCACTTACTAAATATTTGATAAAATACTTTAAACAAAATATTGGATAAATATTTATATTTTAAAACGTATATTTAAAAGTATAAAATAAATAATTAAACGATTAAACGATCGGGAAAACAAACACCACATGGGACTCGATTGCACAGGGGATTAAATTTGGGACTCCCATACAAGGTGGGGCCCCCTTGAAAATCGGTCAAGGGGAGGGGACATCACCCCCCTCACCCTCACTTTCTCATCCCACTCTCTTTCTCCTTCTTCTTTTCTCTCAAACAAACCCAAACGCACAACCTCCATAAATCACAAAATAACACCACAAAACAACCTCGGATCCTCACGCTCGTTTGGAAGGAAAGAATTACGGAGTCACGATCTACACATCCATCTTTTCGAAATCTCTCCGCGTGAATTTGTAAGATTCCCGAAAAATCTCGAAACTCTTCGATTTTGTATATTTTTACTTGAAAGTTGTTTATTTAGCTTTGAAATGTCCATCTAAGGGTTGGGTAAAAGAATCGGACCAAACGGAAACCGGAAAACATATTTTTGGCTCAAAATCCGTCGATCATACCTAAGTGTCGCATAGGCCAGTCCAGTATAGCGTCACTTCTTACGATACTTAAGTGCCGCATCAAGTGACGCATAAAACCCTAAATTTCCGTCACTTGTATAAGTGCCGCATAAAACCCTTTTTTCCCGACACTTACATCCGTCACTTGTCTAGTGACGCCCTAAACTATTTACCGACACTTCCAACGACACTTGCCTAAGTGTCGTATACAATTGAACCTAAATTCCATCCGACACTCGACACTAGTGACGCCTAGAACCCTTACCCGACACTGATAACCGACACTGCCTAAGTGACGCCTCGTTATGCGTCACTTCCCCTAGTTATGCCTCGTCATGCATCACTTCCCTAAGTGACGCCTTAAACTCAGATTTTACAATTTCATGCGACACTTCCTAAGTATCGCCTAAACCCCTAAGTGTCTCATCAAGTATCGAACTTCTATAACCACAAACCTTTATACGATGCGACTTTTAAAACACAGTAGGAACAAGTTTTCAAGCATAACACTTCAAAATCATAATGATAAGGATAAGATTATTATTACAAACAATCATCAACGGGCTGTACGCATTTTCAAATACATAAACAAATCAACCAAATCGTAGTACTTTGGACATTCTAGTTGGACGAACAACTACAAGGGTGATCCTTGAGATACCCAATCATGTTTATAACCATCGCGTTTCGTGGACACCCTCAGGTTACGAGTCTTCGGACAATCACTAATCGGCTAATCAAACTCACGTTTATTGATTAAACGCTTCAAGACTCAAGTGAGTCTCATGGCCCCTCTTTTACTGTTTTTACTCAGGGGTGTGATTCATTGCTTATTTTTAACATGTGAACGCAAGTACATACATTTTCATATACTATATGAGTTTCACACAACTAATCATTTCAAAGTCCTCCATCAACATAGTTTGGTAATACGTTGTAACGTGAATATTAGTATATGATATCATATAGGATTGACCCTCCTCGTCCGGGTTAGCAAGCACTAACTGGGTAAACGGACGTACTAATATTTGTTCAGACGAGTGTTGATTAGGCACTCATGGAGGCTGATGGCACCTAAAAGCGTCGGTGTCATTGATGGTAACTAATCGGGCACCACCAGGGGTTTTAAAATTTATGTTTAGCGGGGTTTAATTTATATGAACTACCTACTCTGGTTAGTAAGCGGTAAATATAAACTAAGATCGTTCTATGAATCCAAACGTGTGGTGATTAAAGTTAGCACTTTTGGTAGGGAAGTATTTAGGAAGGAACAAAGTAGGTAGGTTTGGGGGTTTTTAAACTAAAGACAAGTAATTAACATGTAGGGAAGTAAGTTGCAGGGAATTAAAGTACAAGAAAGCAGATAAAGATAGAGATGTGATTGCTGAGATTTCGATAATTAATGTTTCGGGATGACAGACTAAATAGGGACAAAAATGAATATAATAAGTAAACTATTAGGTGTAAACTCTAGAACCCTACCAACTAAATTTCCCATTGGCATGTCACTAGGAACTAGGTTATCATGATTATGATATGAGCAATACGACAACTTCCAATACCTATCTGGTTGAGAGATAAGCAACCTATTTTGGTTTTATACCGAGGTGCATGAATCAGTGGCGTATCGTCTTATAGGTCCGACAGTTCTTAACCCCAAAGATAGTTTATTGTTTTATTAGCATGCAGATTAATAATTTTGTATGTTTAGACCACCAATTTTATAAAACCTAGAGGTTTAAATATCCTATGTCACTTGGAGTTTCACTTTCATTCCTAAGTCTTATTATTTAGATTCCGGTTTCTTCGACTTATGAATTAAATCTCTCCTTTTCAAACAGTTATACATCCCTAGATTATTCGCAGTTTATTAAAACGTGTTTCATATGCAGACCATACCTTTCGCAGTAGTTCCACGACTTCTTACATCCAACATGCGGTCAAGAGTAATTGACAGTGAAAGTGACACTCTAAACTAATTAAATGTAAAGCAGTGCAGAAATGTAAACCTAATATATACAACGAGTGATTTCACTGTGTCTTACTTATTGCATGTCATGGGCACAGATAACTACTTACCATAATTAAGGTTGATCAGGTCCTAATTACTAGGTTGCAGACACGTAGATAACCAGAAAGGGTACTCCATAGATTAAACTTAAGTTCATAAGGTCTTAACAGTACAAGGGTTATTAATCCCTATTTTGTCTGAACGTATTTTACGAACATTACTTTGTAATGCATTGACTTTCGTAGGTTACACCAGTTAGTTGTGAAGTTGTATTATCCTTTTGGAATTCCAACTGTTAAACCAGAGCTGATTCCAGTGATATGACTACCTTCGATCGTTTATGACTTCCATACATTTGTACTTTGCTCGAAAGCATTTCCAGTACTATATCGAATAAACAGTCGAATAGGGGCCATCATATCACTTTATGATCATCGTGTACTAATTATATATTGTCATCCCTACTTATAATTATCTACATCATCAACAATCACAATAATAAACTACTCGCAATTCATGGCAACAAATAAATTACATACCCGTCAATAATACATATTAATATATGAAATGGCACCCGAAAGCGTCGATGTCGTTGATGGTAACTAATCGGGCGCCACCAGGGGTTTTAAAATTTATATTTAGTGGGGCTTAAATTATATGTACTACCTAAAATAGTTAGTAAGCGGTAAGTATAACCTAAGATCGTTCTATGAATCCAAACGTGTGGTGATTAAAGTTAGCACATTTGTTAGGGAAGTATTTAGGATGGAACAAAGTAGGTAGGTTTGGGGGTTTTTAAACTAAAGACATGTAATTAACATGCAGGGTATTAAATTACAGGAAAGCAGATAAAGATAGAGATGTGATTGCTGAGATTTCGATAATTAATGTTTCGGGATGACAGACTAAATAGGGACAAAACTTAATATAATAAGTAAACTATTAGGTGTAAACTCTAGAAACCTATGATATCGCGTAAAAAGTGTTAGAACATGTTGTTCTAACATTTTGTGACAATAGTTTGTATATTCTTTTAGCTATTGTATTGTGACAATATTCATACAACAATAGTATTGCAACAAAGCTATTGTTGTATGGTTAGTCAAAGCTATTGACTAAGTTTGACTTTATTAAGTCTTATTGTTGCATATATGTTTGGAGGTCTATAAATAGACTTCCTTAGGTCATTTTGAAAAAGCAATTGTATGGTAACACTTTCACTTCCATATCTAGAGAGAGTTTGAGAGAGAGCTCAGAGAAAGAACTCAAGCTGATTTTGTATACTTTGTGATATGAAATAAAAGTTCTCAACTTTTATTTACATCTTTACATTCCGAATACGATTTATACTTTGATTCACGTTTTACACTTGTGATTGATTTCCGCTCAATTGCAAGAATTCGATCAGCTGTAGATCCTACGGCATTCACAATTGGTATCAGAGCGGGAACAGCTCTTCGAATAGGTGAAAAACGTGTTCTGTAAGAATGACTTGAACTCAGCAGTTAATGTTTCATTAATTTTGAGTTGTTTGATTGAATTCTGGTATTCAATTTTTGTTCAAAACTTGAAGACGAGTACTTCTGTGATCGAAATTCATTTGAATTCAATCTGAGGCTCTAATTTGATCTGAATTCGTAAGAAATTGATTACGTACTTATCGTTAAAATTTTGAAAGTTCAGAAATTTGACGGTAAAATATCAAATTGAGTGTATACGAGCGTCGGAAATCGAATTCCGAGTTCATTACTTCAATTTTTAGAAAAATCGAGCTAAAATTGAAGATTCTACAGCATTTTTACGATTCTGGAAAATTACTCCGTGATTAGAAGTTGATAATTGCATTCCGTGAATAAGTAATTGTCGGATGAACAGTAGTGTTTTCTTCCGTGATTAGTAATTCCGTGATTAAGTATTCCGTGATTAATTCTGTGTGTAGTCCGACAATAGCTTATTGTCGCATAAACAGTACTGGATCATTCACGGACTAGTATTGACGGACTTCAGACATTGTGATTCACGCATAAGTGTTATTCTTGGAGTGTGTTATTCACGGATTAAGGATTCACGGACTAATGTTATTAAACAGTAGTTGATATTGACGGATTGAGCTATTGTCGTAAGAACATTATGATTGGTATTCACGGACTGTTAGTCTCAGATTCTGAAATTCTCGGATTCTGACATTCTCGGATTACTACTCTCAGAATATCATACTTGGATTTCTTATTCTCGCAACAAGAGTATTGTTAAAAAAAAAATAATAATAAAAAAATAAAATTTGGTGAGAAGTTGTATACTTCCAAAAATTTTTGGCGGGAAAATTTGTATACTTCCAAAATTTTTTCTAAGCCTTAAAAGTGATAAATTTTGGCTTTGAAAAAGTTTCATTTTACCCGGGCGTTTTTGAGCGTTTTTGGACGTTTTTGAACGTGATTTTGGAGGGAAATTTGTAAAAATTTTCTTATTGCAAAATTTTGTTATTAAGATTAAAATTGTTCATTTTTAGCTTGGGAAAAATTACATTTTATCCAAGTAATTTTGGACATTTTTAACAAAATTTGGTGGGAAAATTCAAGAGAGGTGAAGATGGCATCTTCAAAGTTTGAGCTTGACTACAATGGAAATCCCCTACCTCCAAGATTCTTCTGTAATAATGATTACACTAGTTGGAAGACTAGATTTGAAGAATTTATTGTGTTCAGCAATCCTGATTTGTGGATTCCCATTATCAACCGATATGAGAGACCAAAAGCAAAAGGGACGTACTTTGGTATTGTTCCATTTAAATCGGTGAAATTAATGGATGAACAGGAACGCAAGGAATTTAACAGAGACAAGAAAGCCTTTGAAACAATTAAAAGTTGTTTATCAGAAGAAGTGTTTCGTGCTTTCTCAGAAGCCGAAACCTCCTATGATTTATGGATTTCTTTGTCAAAAAGTTTTGGGGGAGAAGATTTGTTGAAATTGTCAAATGTTGATGACAGAATTAAGGATGAATCAATACAGAAAGATGATGAGCTTAAAGCCTTGCAATCTAAAGTTCTAATCATGGAAACTGAACGTGATGAAATGCGTTTAAAGATTGCTAGAATGGAAGAACAGATTCTAGAACTTCAGAGTCAACAAACGGAGCTAATCAAGCTACAAGAAGATCATAGTCATGCTTTGAAGACTATTCAAGATCTTCGTGGTCAATTCTCTCGAAACTTTCACTTTGCAAAACAACCTGAAAAGGTTGTACAACCTGCAAAGGTTGTGAAAAAGATTTACACAAGTAAATCTTCGTATGAGAAAAAGATTTCTCAGTTTACTAATTATTCTTTGCAAAAGAATAAGAAGTATTCTAAGAAATCACAATTAACTTCCAAAAAGGTTGATTGTTTGGATTCTGTAAAGGTCAAGAATGTTAACAAATCGGTTTCAGAACATCAAAAGAAGACAAAAAGAGCTTCTTCAGCACCGATACAACCTTCTTCAGAATCAAGACAAACAAAATCTTGTGCATACACACGGGCACAGATGTTTGCATTAGCACCTTCACGATGTCATCATACGGTGTTAAAGCAACCTCCAGATTTTGTTCCTTTCTCCCAAAGGCGAACTTCTTCACAATCGATTCCTTGTCAACAATTTAGATATGAAACACCGTGTTTCTTATCTAGATGGAATTCGATTTCCTTGGATTATGTAGACACAACTTATCGATGGCTGTCAGGGCTATCTAAGCCTGTTGGAACTATGCTCAGGTGGGTTCCAAAAGTTGTTGCTACTTGATTGATACAAGACCAAGGAAGATAAAATCTACTGTTCAGGGGGAGTTATGATCTATTCTGATGGTATCAGAATATGGAACAGTTAGATTTTGTGAAGATTGAATGCTTGAAGATTATTCTCTCTCTCAACAAGTTTATCATCAATGAAGCTAAAGTCGAAGACTTATACAAGCTATTGACAAGGGGGAGTTTGTTAGAACATGTTGTTCTAACAGTTTGTGTCGATAGTTTGTATATACAAGCTATTGTCAAGGGGGAGTTTGTTAGAACATGTTGTTCTAACATTTTGTGACAATAGTTTGTATATTCTTTTAGCTATTGTATTGTGACAATATTCATACAACAATAGTATTGCAACAAAGCTATTGTTGTATGGTTAGTCAAAGCTATTGACTAAGTTTGACTTTATTAAGTCTTATTGTTGCATATATGTTTGGAGGTCTATAAATAGACTTCCTTAGGTCATTTTGAAAAAGCAATTGTATGGTAACACTTTCACTTCCATATCTAGAGAGAGTTTGAGAGAGAGCTCAGAGAAAGAACTCAAGCTGATTTTGTATACTTTGTGATATGAAATAAAAGTTCTCAACTTTTATTTGCATCTTTACATTCCGAATTGGATTTATACTTTGATTCACGTTTTACACTTGTGATTGATTTCCGCTCAATTGCAAGAATTCGATCAGCTGTAGATCCTACGGCGTTCACAATTGGTATCAGAGCGGGAACAGCTCTTCGAATAGGTGAAAAACGTGTTCTGTAAGAATGACTTGAACTCAGCAGTTAATGTTTCATTAATTTTAATCCGGGTTCTTTCTATCCTATTCTATCTTAATTAAATATGTATGCTTTAATTATGCTAGAATTAGTTTGTGCCATGATTAGCGAGTAGATTACTATTGTATTTGTTGTGATGTAGTTAGCATATATAATTGTGGGAGGACTTTAAATATGTTGTGAAATAATATGATGGCCCCTATTCAACTGTTTACTCGGTATAGTGCTGGAAATGCTTTTAAGCAAAGTACATACGTATGGAAGCCGGTAACGACCGAAGGTAGTTGTATTATGGATTGACATTATAAAATGGAAACTTTATGAAAGGACTTATTTTATGATTTTAAACCTAAAACTTATATTCACCTTTCGATTAACAAACGTGATTGTAATCCTGTAAAGAGGAGTCGCGAACCTTGATACTTGGTCAATAGTTATTTGTGTAAAAACTATGTTTTTAACTGTAACGTCATGCAAGCATCATAAAATGCAATGTGATTATGTGGACTTGCCATGAGTATTGTACACTTTCGATCACAATGTACTTATCATGTGAACATGGCGAAACAATTAAATTTACAATGGAAATATCGGTAAACGGTTAAATACATTGTGAATCACCATAGCATTTTTCGACATGGTCTGGGTTTAACTTTATGCAAAAAGCTGTCAGCATTTTAATTAGCATTATAATTAAATTAGTTAATTTAGATTAGATTTGAGTAGGTAGGCTACAGGCTAAATAACCATTTACGAAAACCTAGGGATTTGTTAATAGTAATGAGAAAGGCAAGTTTGGAATCTAAGTTACACTGATATCCTTTCCTTAAAATATGAAACCAAAAGTAAGATACGCAAGAACCTTGAACGTTTTCCCCTGTTTATCATCCTTAAGTTTCATTAATAGGAAATGGTTAATAAGTCTGAACATAAATTCTAAGTTAATTGTTTAATGGATTTGTGTAACACCTTCCTAATTAGGATGATTAAATATGCCTAATTACGTGTAACTATCTGTGGTTAGTATGTAATAGGACTAATTACAGACCAAATTTGTGTGTGTATATATATATATATATATATATATATATATATATATATATGTACGCGACTTGGTTTAAATAGTGCAATTTAACCGAAATGAGTCCGACACGAGTTAACTTGGACGTTGGTGACAAAACCTTTTAAAAATAACTTAGAATTATCCAAACAAACATTATTTGGATTAATAAATTGAGGAAATACATTACACATATTCCGCATTTTTCTAAAAATGCTCTAAACGCAACGAAAGCTCACGAAACACGCCCGACAAAGGAAAATAAATCAAATCATATTGTTATGACACATTATTAAGTATTTCGATAGAATACTTCATTTAAAAATATTCCGTATATACTTTAACACATAACGCGAAATGACCTTTAGACAACTAACGAACGTAACGCAAATTTAAGAAACAAATCCACGAGCCTAAACCCGCAAACGGGTCGGCTCTAACCCGCGAACCGACCCGAGACCCCTTTTCCCTTTTCTTCCTTTCTCCTCCTACATTCACCTCATTTTCACACACAACTTCCACCAAAAATCCTCTCATCTCTCTCTCTCTACCCATTTTCGTACCTTTCTCTCTCTAAAAACTGAGGAAATCAGCAACACCACCACCATTAAATCGACCATCATCATCACAAGGAAGCAAGGAGTATCAAGATCTTCATCTTCATCTCCCCCATCTCTTCCATTTTCGATTTCTTGGTAAGAATACTTGAAAGCCCTTTTAAATTACTTGTAAAGCTATGATTTACATGCTAGAATGTTCACACGACAAGTTTATGTCCAAAATCCCACTGGAAACGCTTTAAAAATCGAAACCCATACAAAAATTCACGAACAGCTCGATCTGCGAACTGAGATCCAACTCAGTTCGCAACCCGTATCTGCAAGTTGAGATTTAGCGAGTCGAACTCGACTTGCGAGATGAGGGTTTTGCGAATCGACCTGCGAACCAAATTGACCTGCGAATTGAACTGCGAGTTGACCTGCGAACCGACCTGCGGGTCGAGTTCTGCGAACCGACCTGCGAGTCGAGTTCTACGAATCGAACCTTGCGCCGCGAACCGAATTCAGTTTGCAGCCTACTGCCTTGCGAGCCGAACTCAATTCGCACCGCGAACTCAGCTCGCAACACATTTTAGTCCGCTGCCAGACTAGGCAAAAGTTTCCCGATTTTTGTTAAATTACAGATACATTTTCAAAGAAACAACATAACGAAATACAACACAATGCTAATACGTAGATTATTATTACACCCCGTCACCAACGGGCCCTAATTGATTACAAACGAACACTTGGACGTCTTCTAGTTGAGTGGACCACTAGCATGGGTGACCTTTCAGGACACAAACTTATTTACTTATGTACTTACAACCTTGTGCGTTCCGGATGTCAGGAGGTTGCGGGGTTCTGAGAACCGATACACGGACTTACGACCGCTTTACTTACTTGATTTTTCCTACTCGCTAGGCTCGGGTGAGTCTTACAGCCCCATTTTTACTGTTTTTATACTTTGGGGTGAGGTACTTAGCAACTGTTTTACGTATGAGCACGATGTACTAAACTGATTTCATTGCTTCTTATATACAATGCATGAGTTACTGTTTATCCACTGAAAACCGCCTATCATAAGTTGTTAGTTATAGGCTTAAGCGTGAGTATTAGTAAGATGGATCCATTCGGGACTGACAATCCCCGCCCGGGGTAGTAGCGCTACCACGAAATCTTCTGTAGAAACGGGCGTTTGATACTTGTTATATATGAGTGTTCGGATAGCACTCACGAGGGTCGTGATGCTGTACTTAACTATACCATTCACATTACACTGTTAAGCTTCAACTTGTGAGCTCATGGCACTTGTGATGATTTACTGATTTACTTATTTTACTGATAGCAATACTGGTACATACCGTGGTTCATAATAACTATTTATTACTAAACCTGTAAGATTCACCAACCTTTTTGGTTGACCTTTTTAGCTTTGTATCTCAGGTACACAGACGGAGTAGGATTACCCCTGGACACTAGCTAGAGTCGCATGATTTCTACATTGCATATAACGGAGATTCTTGGCATTATCTTTTGTATATTATGATTATGTAATAGAATCTCCCGCTACACGCGTGGACTCTAGGGAACTACATTTTGTAACCGAAAACACTATGTTTTCAAACTCTGTATCTATGAATTGTAACTATTTTTAAAACGTTGCATATAGATGTCGTTTGCTTTATCTTTGTGCTGTTGATATTGGATTAGTAGCACCCCAAAGCTTTCTTCCGCTAAACATATAAATTTGGGGGTGTTACAGATTGGTATCAGAGCCTAAGGTTATAGCGAACTAGGTTGCATTTAGTGGGCCTAGACTATGACCGTTAGGCAGTATTTCCTTATTAGGTATGACTGGTTCGGGAATTGCATCATACGACATTAATTTAACATAGCCTGATCATCTATGTACAATTAAGGAAAGATGATGTGAAGCCTGAAAAGGGTTATATTGAACAGGAATACACTAGTGAACAGGGACACAAACATGTCTGTACTAGACACTCAATAGGCTATTATGTGATATATAGATATATACACAAATTGATCTCTCTGTGAATTCTAGACTATGTTATATGTATGAATATAGGCCTCATTCTTTCTAATGCCTTGTCTCAGAATGGCAAACACACCACCCAACTCGTAACGCTCTCATCCCCATGGATTGCGAACCCAAGGGTGGCTAGGAGGAACACCAGGTCGCCTCGAGCCGACCCATACCCCACTCACTCCACCTTGTCGGACTTAGCCACTAGGCTACACTAGCACGAGCAACGACTTAACACTATGGATATTGAACTCCAAGAAACCAACGAACACTGGAGACTCACATCACTCGAACGTATCAATCAAGTCTCCGATGATCATGAAAATACCGTCAACCGCATGGACACCCTTGACAACCGTCTGGGTGAAACCGTCGAAACTATGGAGGTTGTCCACAACCAGGTGATTGGCAACCAAAACGAAATCTCCGTCCTACAATCAAGGCTAAATCAGTGCGAGACACGTCTAAGGGAGACCGAGGACGCTCTCCGAATGGTTAGCAGACTTGCAGAATCTGTAGACCGTCTCACCGCACTGCTGCCGCAACTCAATTTACGCCAGGATTAGCTTAGGCTAAATTTGTACTTTATCATGCTTTTGTAGGACCTAGGTAATTCGACCGGATGTAACAATTCGCGGCACTTTTGTGAAAATCTCTAAGTCTGTAAACGTTTGAAACTCGTACTCGAAATTGTCTGTAATCACTTAACATCGTAATATCAATCGACAATTTCTCTCAACTATCTTGCATTGTTAACTTTCACCTCGTGATGTTGTATATTACCATTTTAATATATGTACATCTATCAAATTTTCATTCTGGTACAACTTCTTATGTGCCTCTTGTTCTTTCTTGAAGAATCATGCCGCCAAAGAAGAAAAGTTACAGCGATGCTGAAATCGCTGCTCTCGTTTCCCGAGCTGTGGCCGAAGCCCTGGCTACCCGGGAATCACCATGAACATCTAGGAGAAGTGATGACACCGCTGACACTACTCCTGTCATCAAACCTTGCTCTTACAAGGACTTTCTCAGCTGCAAACCATTGTACTTTAAGGGCACGGAAGGCGCCATTGGCCTGATCCGATGGATAGAACGTATGGATTTTGTCTTCAGTCTCTGCAACTGTATTGAGGGTAACAAGGTTAAATTCGCTGCTTACACCTTTCAAGAAGGTGCACTTACGTGGTGGAATACCCACGCCAACTCTGTGGGCATTGAGATTGCAAACCAGCTTCCCTGGACTGAACTAAAGAATAAATTAAGGGAGAAGTACTGCCCTGAAGAAGAACTGCACCGTGTAGAGGAAGAGTTCTGGCACTTGACAGTGCAGGGAACCGATATTGATGAATACACCACCAAGTTTCAGCAGTTCTCGTTGTTATGCCCGGGATTGGTTGATCCGGAGGTAAAAGGCATCAAGAGATACATCCGCGGCCTCCCCGAGAATATTCAGGGAAATGTCGCCTCGTCAAAACCAACCACGGTTGAAAGTGCAATACGGCTAGCTCATGAACTCATGGCAATGGTTGTCAGCCGTGAGACATCCAACACACCCACCTCCAACCACAAACGCAAATCCTCTGATCACCAAAACCAACAACCCAGCAAAAGGCCTATGATTGTTAAGGCTTATGCCACCGGCTCTGAGGATAGGAAGGAGTATAAGGGGACCAAGCCCTATTGCTCTAAGTGCCAACGACACCATGATGGTTCTTGCCCCTGTGGCAAGTGTAAGAGATTTGGACACTTGGCTAAAGATTGTAAATCCAACACCTTTGACACAAATATCTCTGCACCAAAGACCTGTTATGAGTGCAACGGTACTTGGCATTTCAGAAAAGATTGCCCGAAGCTGAAGAACAACAACAAGGCTCGGGGAAGAGCTTTCGTGCTGAAATCTGGAGAAGCCCGTCAAGACCCGAATGTGGTCACGGGTACGTTCCTTCTCAACAACTTGACTGCTTCTGTATTATTTGATACTGGGCTGATAAGAGCTTCATTTCTGATGAGTTTTATCCACTACTTGACACTACACCTGTTACCTTAGACTCTAAGTACACAGTAGAATTGGCGAACAGAAAACTTATTGAGGCCGATAGTGTAATACCTAATTGCACTTTAAACTTAGCTAGTGAGCTCTTTTCCATTGATTTGATACCTGTAGAGATCGGCAGTTTTGACATTATCGTCGGTATGGATTGGTTATCCAAGCACCAAGCTGAAATCGTCTGCTATGACAAACTCGTTCGCATACCTCTCATCTCCGGTGGAACCTTAGTCCTACAAGGGGAGACCGGTAGACAAAATCTGAATATTGTATCGTGCATGAAAACTAGAAAATACCTACGAAAGGGATATCAAGCCATCCTTGCGCATCTCACCGGGAAGAAGTCGGAGGAGAAGCGACTTGAGGATGTGCCTATCGTGCGGGAATTCCCAGAAGTCTTCCCTGAGGACTTGCTTGGACTTCCGCCGCCCAGACAAATCGAATTCCAAATCGAGCTTGTGCCAGGAGCTACGCCCGTGGCACGAGATCCGTATCATTTAGCACCCTTCGAAATGCAGGAGTTGTCTAACCAATTACAGGAACTCCTGGAAAGAGGATTCATTCGACCAAGTTCCTCGCCTTGGGGAACTCCGGTCTTATTCGTGAAAAAGAAAGATGGATCATTCCGTATGTGTATCAATTACCGAGAGTTGAATAAGCTAACCATAAAGAATCGGTATCCACTTCCTAGAATCGATGACCTATTCGACCAACTTCAGGGATCGAGTGTTTATTCGAAGATTGACCTACGGTCAGGTTATCACCAACTCCGAGTTCGTGACGATGATATTCCAAAGATAGCTTTTCGAACACGCTATGGGCATTACGAATTCCAAGTGATGCCGTTCGGATTAACCAATGCACCTGCAGTATTCATGGACCTTATGAATCGGGTGTGCAAACCGTATCTTGACAAGTTTGTCATTGTGTTCATCGATGACATTTTGATCTACTCTCGCGATGAGCAAGAACACGCCCAGCATCTGAAAACCGTTCTAGAACTCCTCAAACACGAAGAGTTATATGCCAAATTCTCTAAGTGTGAGTTTTGGATTCGAACCGTTAAATTCCTTGGACACGTCATTGATAGCCAGGGAATCCATGTCGATCCCGCCAAGATTGAAGCAATCAAGGGCTGGGGGTCACCGACCACTCCGACCGAAGTGAGACAATTCTTAGGTCTCGCTGGGTATTACCGTCGATTCATTGAGAACTTCTCGAAAATAGCTATTCCTCTAACGACACTGACTTGGAAGGATAAGAAATTCGATTGGACCGACAAACAAGAGTCAGCCTTCCAACTGTTGAAGCACAAACTCTGCAGTGCACCAATCTTGTCCTTACCCGAAGGCACCGATGACTTCGTGGTTTACTGCGACGCCTCGCACCAAGGACTTGGTTGTGTGCTAATGCAACGGGAGAAAGTCATTGCCTATGCCTCACGACAACTAAAAATTCATGAGAAAAATTACACGACACATGATCTAGAGTTAGGTGCCGTGGTATTCGCGCTGAAGATCTGGAGACATTACCTTTACGGTACGAAAAGTACTAGTTTTTTTACCGATCACAAAAGCCTCCAACACATATTCGATCAAAAGGATCTAAACATGAGGCAATGACGTTGGGTCGAGTTACTTAGTGACTATGACTGCAAAATCAAATATCACCTAGGCAAGGCGAACGTAGTTGCCGATGCCTTAAGCCGAAAAGAACGAGTGAAACCCCTTCGAGTCCGAGCCCTCAGTATTACCATCCACAACGATTTCATCACCCAAATTCTTGACGCTCAACTCGAAGCACTCAAACCCAAAAACATCGTCAATGAAGCCTTGCGAGGCATGGATAAACAATTTGAAATCAAACCTGATGGAACTCGATACTTCTCTAACAGGGCATGGTTACCCAAACTCGGAAACTTGCGAGAATTGGTGATGGCTGAAGCTCACAAATCTCGATACTCTATACATCCTGGTTCTGACAAAATGTATCACGATATCAAAGGATTGTATTGGTGGCCTAACCTGAAAGCTAATATCACCATATACGTCAGTAAATGCTTAACTTGTTCCAAGGTCAAGGCCGAACACCAAAAACCCTCAGGATTGCTCCGACAACCTGAAATCCCCCAATGGAAATGGGAACAGATTTCCATGGACTTCATCACCAAACTACCTAAAACCTCGAACGGTTACGATACTGTATGGGTGATTGTAGACCATCTCACGAAATCTGCCAATTTTCTAGCCATCAGGGAGACTGACAAAATGGAACGTTTAGCTCGCATCTACATCAAGGAAATTGTATCGCGCCACGGTGTACCTACCTCAATCATCTCGGATAGGGACAGTCTCTTTACTTCTAACTTTTGGCAATCATTACAAAAATCCCTCGGTACTCATCTGGATATGAGTACTGCTTATCACCCGCAAACTGATGGCCAAAGCGAACGAACTATTCAAACACTGGAAGACATGTTACGCACCTGCGTAGTTGACTTCGGTATTTCTTGGGAAAATCACTTACCATTGTGTGAGTTTTCATACAACAACAGCTACCATACCAACATTAAGGTTGCACCTTTCGAGGCACTCTATGGATGAAAGTGCCGATCACCTATCTGTTGGACTGAGGTGGGGGATACCCAACTCAATAATCCAGAAATCATTCATGAAACCACTGAGAAAATCGTTGGTATCCAAAACCGACTAAAAGCCGCACGTGATCGTCAGAAAAGTTACGCTGACATGAGACGTAAACACCTTAAGTTCCAGGTTGGGGACAAGGTACTCCTTAAGGTAGCACCATGGAAATGTGTCATTCGATTCGGGAAGTGAGGAAAACTGAACCCTAGGTACATTGGACCATTTGAAATTCTTGAAAGAATTGGTCCAGTGGCATATCGACTGCAACTACCTCCCGAACTTAGTAGCGTGCATCCTACCTTTCACATTTCTAACTTGAAGAAATGCATGTCTGATGAGACACTGATTGTTCCGCTCGATGAAATACAAGTCGATGATAAACTTCACTTTGTCGAGGAACCCGCATAAATAACGGACCGGGAGGTCAAACGTTTAAAACAAAGTCGCATGATTTCTACATTGCATATAACGGAGATTCTTGGCATTATCTTTTGTATATTATGATTATGTAATAGAATCTCCCGCTACACGCGTGGACTCTAGGGAACTACATTTTGTAACCGAAAACACTATGTTTTCAAACTCTATATCTATGAATTGTAACTATTTTTAAAACGTTGCATATAGATTTCGTTTGCTTTATCTTTGTGCTGTTGATATTGGATTAGTATCACCGCAAAGCTTGCTTCCGCTAAACATATAAATTTGGGGGTGTTACAATTTGAAATCTTTATGGTATTAAGAATGGTCAGACTTGCTAATGACCTGCTACTCTATTCCTTCACCCACGAGCGAATACGTTCAGTAATACGGGTCACTGACTCCCTCATAGGAGAATGTGGAGAGTTGAGCATCGTCTGTCTGATCAGAATCATGACAACTTAGCTCCTCGTGACATATTAGTTGATAACCGACTAATAGGGAACTTATTGGTTATACCACTGGGTGTTGAATCCACTAGACATTCCCAATTTAGATAATCATTTTCCCATAAGAGTCATCATCCCACATTATTAGCTAACGAACTCACAACAAATACTACTTTTATTATCTGAATTATCATTACACTTTTATTCGCTTTATTTAGTTTACTTAGTTAACTGAACCAAAATGCCAAACGCACTCTTTTAAAACCTTTACTTGAAAAGAAAGATTGACTGGATCACCTCCGTTTCAATTCAGTTTCTCTTTAAGAACGACTCTCGGTCATACTTACCATCTACTAGCCTTCGGTTCAGTATTAGTAAGTCATACTTAGACCCCAACAAATATAAATTTAAAACAAACCGATTGCAATCCGTACGTCGTCTTCATACGACCGTTCGGGTAGCACATCACCCTACCAACTAAATTTCCCATTGGCATGTCACTAGGAACTAGGTTATCTTGATTCTGATCGGAGAAAACGCCAACTTCCAATACCTATCTGGTTGAGAGATAAGCAACCTATTGTTGTTTTATACCGAGGTGCATGAATCAGTGGCGTATCGTCTCATAGGTCCGACCGTTCTTAACCCCTAAGATAGTTTACTATTCTATTAGCATGCAGATTAACAACTTTGTAAGTTTAGACCGCCGATTTTATAAGACCTAGAGGATTAAGTATCCTAAGTCACTTGGATTTTCACTTTCATTCCTAAGTCTTATTATTTAGATTCCGGTTACTTTGACTTATGACTTAAATCTCTCCTTTTCAAACAGTTATACATCCCTGGATTATTCGTAGTTTATTAAAAACGTGTTTCATATGCAGACCATACCTTTCAGTAATTAGACCGTGTATGGTAGTTCCACGGCTTCATACATCCAACATGCGGTCAAGAGTCATCATCCCACATTATTAGCTAACGAACTCACAACAAATACTACTTTTATTATTTGATTTATCATTACACTTTTATTCGCTTTATTTAGTTTACTTAGTTAACTTAACCAAAACGCCAAACGCACTCTTTTAAAACCATTACTAGAAAAGAAAGATTGATTGGATCACCTCCGTTTCAATTCAGTTTCTCTTTAAGAACGACTCTCGGTCATACTTACCATCTACTAGCCTTCGGTTCAGTATTAGTAAGTCATACTTAGACCCCAACAAATATAAATTTAAAACAAACCGATTGCAATCCGTACGTCGTCTTCATACGACCATTCGGGTAGCACATCACCCTACCAACTAAATTTCCCATTGGCATGTCACTAGGAACTAGGTTATCTTGATTCTGATCGGAGCAATACGCCAACTTCCAATACCTATCTGGTTGAGAGATAAGCAACCTATTGTTGTTTTATACCGAGGTGCATGAATCAGTGGCGTATCGTCTCATAGGTCCGACCGTTCTTAACCCCTAAGATAGTTTACTATTCTATTAGCATGCAGATTAACAACTTTGTAAGTTTAGACCGCCGATTTTATAAGACCTAAAGGATTAAGTATCCTAAGTCACTTGGATTTTCACTTTCATTCCTAAGTCTTATTATTTAGATTCCGGTTACTTTGACTTATGACTTAAATCTCTCCTTTTCAAACAGTTATACATCCCTGGATTATTCGCAGTTTATTAAAAACGTGTTTCATATGCAGACCATACCTTTCAGTAATTAGACCGTGTATGGTAGTTCCACGGCTTCATACATCCAACATGCGGTCAAGAGTCATCATCCCACATTATTAGCTAACGAACTCACAACAAATACTACTTTTATTATCTGATTTATCATTACACTTTTATTCGCTTTATTTAGTTTACTTAGTTAACTTAACCAAAACGCCAAACGTACTCTTTTAAAACCATTACTAGAAAAGAAAGATTGATTGGATCACCTCCGTTTCAATTCAGTTTCTCTTTAAGAACGACTCTCGGTCATACTTACCATCTACTAGCCTTCGGTTCATTATTAGTAAGTCATACTTAGACCCCAACAAATATAAATTTAAAACAAACCGATTGCAATCCGTACGTCATCTTCATACGACCGTTCGGGTAGCACATCACCCTACCAACTAAATTTCCCATTGGCATGTCACTAGGAACTAGGTTATCTTGATTCTGATCGGAGCAATACGCCAACTTCCAATACCTATCTGGTTGAGAGATAAGCAACCTATTGTTGTTTTATACCGAGGTGCATGAATCAGTGGCGTATCGTCTCATAGGTCCGACCGTTCTTAACCCCTAAGATAGTTTACTATTCTATTAGCATGCAGATTAACAACTTTGTAAGTTTAGACCGCCGATTTTATAAGACCTAGAGGATTAAGTATCCTAAGTAACTTGGATTTTCACTTTCATTCCTAAGTCTTATTATTTAGATTCCAGTTACTTTGACTTATGACTTAAATCTCTCCTTTTCAAACAGTTTACATCCCTGGATTATTCGCAGTTTATTAAAAACGTGTTTCATATGCAGACCATAGCTTTCAGTAATTAGACCGTGTATGGTAGTTCCACGGCTTCTTACATCCAACATGCGGTCAAGAGTAATTGACAGTGAAAGTGACACTCTAAACTAATTAAATGTAAAGCAGTGCGGAATTGTAAACCTAATATATACAACGAGTGATTTCACTGTGTCTTACTTATTGCATGTCATGGGCACAGATAACTACTTACCATAATTAAGGTTGATCAGGTCCTAATTACTAGGTTGCAGTCACGTGGATAACCAGAAAGGGTACTCCACAGATTAAACTTAAGTTCATAAGGTCTTAACAGTACAAGGGTTATTAATCCCTATTTTGTCTGTACGTATTTTACGAACATTACTTTGTAATGCATTGACTTTCGTAGGATACACCAGTTAGTTGTGAAGTTGTATTATCCTTTTGGAATTCCAACTGTTAAACCAGAGCAGATTCCAGTGATATGACTACCTTTGGTCATTTATGACTTCCATACATTTGTACTTTGCTCGAAAGCATTTCCAGTACTATATCGAATAAAGAATAGGGGCCATCATATCACTTTACGATTGTCGTACACTAATTATATAATATCATCCCTACTTATAATTATCTACATCATCAACAATCAGTATAATAAACTACTCGCAATTTTTGGCAACAAATAAATTACATACCAGACAATAATACATATTAATATATGAAATGAGACAGGTAAAATAAAAGTTTAGATATCACCCGGAAATAAATGCGTAGCAGTGTATTATTACGATTGAAAACACTTTTTCACATACAAAGATTGATCTCCGAATCCCTAGCGTTCGCCCTAGCTTCTATATTAATCCATAGATTAATAACAATAATCCTAGAATGAGAAAGACTAAAGAATACAAGAGATTTTCTATAGAAAATGTGTAAGACTTGTAAGTTGTGTTGAAAAAGAGTGTGTTTTCAAATGAACCAAAGCCCTCCTATTTATAGGTGAAATCCGGCTTACGTTAGCAACTTGAGGAGCACTTTAGCAAAAGGTGGAAAAGGTGGTGCACCAGGTACGTAAAATCGCGCAAAGGTGTGGCACCGGGTACGTACAATCGCGTAAAGGTGTGGCACCGGGTACACGAAAGGACCAAAAAGCGGAAACGAGATGGGGGAGGGGAGGCCGGCGCCGCCCACCTGTAGGCCGGCGGTGGCTAGTGGTTGGCCGGCGGCGGCTGGCTGCCACCCGCCCCGGTTCGCCGTCTTTTATTGCGTTTCTTAATTCGCGCGTATTTTCTTCGTTATGCTTCCGTTTTCGTCGATTCTTTTTTCCTTGGATTCGTTTTTCAAAAACGAAGACTTTGATGAAAAGTAATCCGAAAAATGAGTTTCCTATCTCCAGATATTGCGTATGAATAATTTGAATCTTCCGGCGTGCGTAGAATCTTCATTCTTTATCCGTTTTTGTTGATTCTTCTTCTGTTAGACTCCTATTTTGAAAATTAACATCTTGGATAAGATGGATGTTGATGATGGGAAATTTAGTCTTTAACTCTTGTTTTGATACCTTGAATCTTCAAACGTGCGTGGAATCTTTGTTTTTCATCCGTTTTGCTTGATTTTTATCGTGCAACCTTGTTTTGACCTTCTTGGCCGATTCTCGTTGATTTGAGTGTTATTTGAGTTCAAATGCTAAGGATCGTTCCACAATGAGAGAGGTATCGGTAGTAAAAACGTGACTTTTTACGCGATATCAGAGGCACCTCGATCAGGTCCTTAAAGGTGGATCCTGACCCCTTGAGTTAAGCTCAGACTATATGCTCATGGCTGTATACTTTATCATTATCTTTATTTGTTGGATGCAAATATGTACTTAAATCTTGTGGTTCATACGAAATTAATTGATATTCAAACATGTGAGCTCACCAGCGTTAGCTGACCCCTTTTAGCATGTATCACAGGTACTTAGCAGTAGATTTGGACTGCCCTCCGGATTACTATAGCTCGAGTCAGCATGCAGACAATAGAGATTTCATTGCATTAATATATTTTGTACAAGTATTTATGTATCGAAATCTCTCATTTAATCGAACACGAGCTATGTACGGATTCAACTGTTGTAAACATCTTAATATTAATATATTTTGTTTAAAATGATGCATATAGAGTCGTTTGCTATATATCTGTGTGTTTCGATTATTGATTAGTAACACCCAAATTATGCTTCCGCCAAACAGTAAATATGGGGGTGTTACACGACAGAACCCATGACTTTGTTACGAGTATGTTTCCTCACAATCACCTGACTATTTCAAATTTTATTTGATACCTAACGAGTTTAAACTATTACACAAACTTGCGCTAGAAACACACACTTACTTTCTCTCAGACCCCACACAACCCATGACCACAAACTAATTTCAGGATGAAATTCTCCTAACAGGGGGAGAATGTGACACCCGCCGATTTAGGGTTACTAATTTCCTGCTGAAAACCCTAATTACGTGTGTTTAATTTAGTATTAGGCTAAATACTTGAAATTACTTGTAACTATTTGTCTATTTATGTGAATATACACTCCCGTAATTGTTTTATATTATGCATACGTAATTAATTGTAATTACGCTAAACAACCGGATGGAGTCCGATAGACTATACGACGTTAGTGAAAACCTTTCCATAAATAACTTAAATCGATTTTTAGAAGTTATTTATCATATATTAGTATTTCGTATAATAATACGCGAGAAACTTAGACGTTTTTCCCTAAATGTGACAAACACGGTGAAAACGCGCAAACTGAACTCGACAACCAAACGAAACCTAAATAAATACTTCAATAACTCAAAATACAGTATTTTAATAATATTTAAATAGAAAAATATCCCAAATGTATCGTTAGTTAAAAACGACTCAAAATAACATTAGGCGATTTAACGTTTTAACACGAATAACAGGTAAACGACCGAAATACATAACACAGTCCGAAAACAAGAATTAAATCACAAAAATTCAGTGGGGCCCATGGGAGTCCACTTCCACCTCTCAAAACTCATGCAAAATGCAAAGTTCATTTCTCATCATTCAATCACGTCACTTTTATTCTAGCCTCTCACTAAAAATTCCCTCTCTCTCTATAAAATCTGGAGATCAGCCTCCATAACACCATCACACTACCACCATTGACCACCATACAAATCCATTTGACCACCATAGCACCACCAACAACCACCACCTCAAAAAAATCATCCAAGGTTTCAAGACCTCCTCATCTCACTTCTGTCCAAATCTCTTTAAAATCATCATTGTAAGGAAGATTCTTACTCCTAATTATTCTTATAACATGTATTAAAGTTCAATCAACTTGTACATAACAAAATGTGGCATAAAAATCGTTTTTCTTAACTTTAAGTTCATAAAAATACGTTTTCAGCTTAAGATTGTAACACAAAATATACTAAACCATAACTCAGTCATTTTTAATGAAATTAGACGTTTTTATAATCTAAAATAAAGTTCAAGAAGTAATCTTTCCAACCCCATAAACCATATTTTTATGAGCTCGAATACTATTTTTAATAATTTTTATAAAAACACATATACAATCTATTCCAGAAATCCAGAAACTTTACTCTTAGTATTTTGGCCATATCTCAAACTACACAACTCCAAATGACCTGAAACCAACGCTCAAATTTGAGAAATTTCATTAGCTACAAAAATTATGGTGACTACTTTTACTAGTTCTGTGTAGATTTTTCTCAGAAATATAATCTTCATCCATGTGTCCAGATTGGTCAACTGTTGGACCTCAGAGGACACATGTAATTTTTATAAATATATATACTTCACTAAACTTCATGGAAAAATTAATAGCAGTAGATAACTTATGGGGGAATCACTAGTATTTTTCTTGGGAACTAATTTGGAATGTACCATTTTATAAAAATTATACAAACAAGTAACAAAAGGATTAATTTATAAAAATTGAGATAGTGGACTAATTTTGCCAAAAGGATTATACCAACACTGAACTTCTCGAAAATAGCTATTCCTCTAACGACACTGACTCGGAAGGATAAGAAATTCGATTGGACCGACAAACAAGGGTCAGCCTTCCAACTGTTGAAGCACAAACTCTGCAGTGCACCAATCCTGTCCTTACCCGAAGGCACCGATGACTTCGTGGTGTACTGCGACGCCTCGCACCAAGGACTTGGTTGCATGCTAATGCAACGTGAGAAAGTCATTGCCTATGCCTCACGACAACTAAAAATTCATGAGAAAAATTACACGATACATGATCTAGAGTTAGGTGTCGTGGTATTCGCGCTGAAGATCTGGAGACATTACCTTTACGGTACGAAAAGTACTATTTTTTTACCGATCACAAAAGCCTCCAACACATATTCAATCAAAAGGATCTAAACATGAGGCAACGACGTTGGGTCGAGTTACTTAGTGACTACGACTGCGAAATCAAATATCACCCAGGCAAGGCGAACGTAGTTGCCGATGCCTTAAGCCGAAAAGAACGAGTGAAACCCCTTCGAGTCCGAGCCCTCAGTATTACCATCCACAACGATTTCATCACCCAAATTCTTGCCGCTCAACTAGAAGCACTAAAACCCAAAAACATCGTCAATAAAGCCTTGCGAGGCATGGATAAACAATTTGAAATTAAACCTGATGGAACTCGATACTTCTCTAACCGGGCATGGTTACCCAAACTCCGAAACTTGCGAGAATTGGTGATGGCTGAAGCTCACAAATCTCGATACTCTATACATCCTGGTTCTGACAAGATGTATCACGATATCAAAGGATTGTATTGGTGGCCTAACCTGAAAGCTGATATCGCCATATACGTCAGTAAATGCTTAACTTGTTCCAAGGTCAAGGCCGAACACCAAAAACCCTCAGGATTGCTCCGACAACCTGAAATCCCCCAATGGAAATGGGAACAGATTTCCATGGACTTCATCACCAAACTACCAAAAACCTCGAACGGTTACGATACCGTTAGGGTGATTGTAGACCATCTCTTGATATCTGCCCTTTTTCTAGACATCAGGGAGACTGACAAAATGGAACGTTTAGCTCGCATCTACATTAAGGAAATTGTATCACGACACGGTGTACCTACCTCGATCATCTCGGATAGGGACAGTCGCTTTACTTCTAACTTTTTGCAATCATTACAAAAATCCCTCGGTACTCATCTGGATATGAGTACTGGTTATCACCCGTAAACTGATGGCCAAAGCGAACGAACTATTCAAAAACTGGAGGACATGTTACGTGCCTGCGTAGTTGACTTCGGTATTTCTTAGGAAAATCACTTACCATTGTGTGAGTTTTCATACAACAACAGCTACCAAACCAACACTAAGGTTGCACCTTTCAAGGCACTTTACGGATGAAAGTGCCGATCACCTATCTGTTGGACTGAGGTGGGGGATACCCAACTCACTAGTCCAGAAATCATTCATGAAACCACCAAGAAAATAGTTGGTATCTAAAACCGACTGAAAGCCGCACGTGATCATCAGAAAAGTTACGCTGACATGAGACGTAAACACCATGAGTTCCAGGTTGGGGACAAGGTACTCCTTAAGGTAGCACCATGGAAAGGTGTCATTCGATTCGGGAAGCGAGGAAAACTGAACCCTAGGTACATTGGACCATTTGAAATTCTTGAAAGAATTGGTCCAATGGCATATCGACTGCAACTACCTCCCGAACTTAGTAGCGTACATCCTATCTTTCACATTTCTAACTTGAAGAAATGCCTGTCTGATGAGACACTTATTATCCCGCTCGATGAAATACAAGTCGATGATAAACTTCACTTTGTCGATGAACCCGCGGAAATAACGGACCGGGAGGTCAAACGTTTAAAACAAAGTCGTATTCCCATCGTAAAGGTCAGGTGGAATTCGAGGCGTGGTCCTGAATTCACTTGGGAACGGGAAGACCAAATGCGACTGAAATACCCACATCTCTTCCCAGACCACGCGCAGACCCTGAACTCGAGCTAAATTTCGGGATGAAATTTAATTGACAAGGGGAGAATGTAACACCTGCCAAATTAGGATGACTAATTATGCCTAATTACGTGTAACTATCTGTGGTTAGTATGTAATAGGACTAATTACAGACCAAATTTGTGTGTGTATATATATATATATATATATATATCCGTACACGACTTGGTTTTAATAGTGCAATTTAACCGAAATGAGTCCGACACAAGTTAACTTGGACGTTGGTGACAAAACCTTTTAAAAATAACGTAAAATTATCCAAATAAACATTATTTGGATTAATATATTGAGGAAATACATTACACATATTCCGCATTTTTCTAAAAACGCTCTAAACGCAACGAAAGCTCACGAAACACGCCCGAAAAAGGAAAATAAATCAAATCATATTGTTATGACCCATTATTAAGTATTTTGATAGAATACTTCATTTAAAAATATTCCGGATATACTTCTCTAACCGGGCATGGTTACCCAAACTCCGAAACTTGCGAGAATTGGTGATGGCTGAAGCTCACAAATCTCGATACTCTATACATCCTGGTTCTGACAAGATGTATCACGATATCAAAGGATTGTATTGGTGGCCTAACCTGAAAGCTGATATCGCCATATGCGTCAGTAAATGCTTAACTTGTTCCAAGGTCAAGGCCGAACACCAAAAACCCTCAGGATTGCTCCGACAACCTGAAATCCCCCAATGGAAATGGGAACAGATTTCCATGGACTTCATCACCAAACTACCGAAAACCTCGAACGGTTACGATACCGTTTGGGTGATTGTAGACCATCTCATGAAATCTGCCCATTTTCTAGACATCAGGGAGACTAACAAAATGGAACGTTTAGGTCGCATCTACATCAAGGAAATTGTATCGCGACACGGTGTACCTACCTCGATCATCTCGGATAGGGACAGTCGCTTTACTTCTAACTTTTGGCAATCATTACAAAAATCCCTCGGTACTCATCTGTATATGAGTACTGCTTATCACCCGTAAACTGATGGCCAAAGCGAACAAACTATTCAAACACTGGAGGACATGTTACGCGCCTGCGTAGTTAACTTCGGTATTTCTTGGGAAAATCACTTACCATTGTGTGAGTTTTCATACCACAACAGCTACCATACCAACATTAAGGTTGCACCTTTCGAGGCACTTTACGGATGAAAGTGCCGATCACCTATCTGTTGCACTGAGGTGGGGGATACCCAACTCACTAGTCCAGAACTCATTCATGAAACCACCGAGAAAATCGTTGGTATCTAAAACCGACTGAAAGCCGCACGTGATCGTCAGAAAATTTACGCTGACATGAGACGTAAACACCTTGAGTTCCAGGTTGGGGACAAGGTACTCCTTAAGGTAGCACCATGGAAAGGTGTCATTCGATTCGGGAAGCGAGGAAAACTGAATCCTAGGTACATTGGACCATTTGAAATTCTTGAAAGAATTGGTCCAGTGGCATATCGACTGCAACTACCTCCCGAACTTAGTAGCGTGCATCCTACCTTTCACATTTCTAACTTGAAGAAATGCCTGTCTGATGAGACACTGATTGTTCCACTCGACGAAATACAAGTCGATGATAAACTTCACTTTGTCGATGAACCCGCGGAAATAACGGACCGGGAGGTCAAACGTTTAAAACAAAGTCGTATTCCCATTGTAAAGGTCAGGTGGAATTCGAGGCGTGGTCCTGAATTCACTTGGGAACGGGAAGACCAAATGCGACTGAAATACCCACATCTCTTCCCAGACCACGCGCAGACCCTGAACTCGAGCTAAATTTCGGGATGAAATTTAATTAACAAGGGGAGAATGTAACACCTGCCAAATTAGGATGACTAATTATGCCTAATTACGTGTAACTATCTGTGGTTAGTATGTAATAGGACTAATTACAGACCAAATTTGTGTGTGTATATATATATATATATATCCGAACGCGACTTGGTTTTAATAGTGCAATTTAACCGAAATGAGTCCGACACGAGTTAATTTGGACGTTGGTGACAAAACCTTTTAATAATAACGTAAAATTATCCAAACAAACATTAATAATCCAGAAATCATTCATGAAACCACTGAGAAAATCGTTGGTATCCAAAACCGACTAAAAGCCGCACGTGATCGTCAGAAAAGTTACCCTGACATGAGACGTAAACACCTTAAGTTCCAGGTTGGGGACAAGGTACTCGAACGGTTACGATACCGTTTGGGTGATTGTAGACCATCTCATGAAATCTGCCCATTTTCTAGACATCAGGGAGACTGACAAAATGGAACGTTTAGCTCGCATCTACATCAAGGAAATTGTATCGCGACACGGTGTACCTACCTCGATCATCTCGGATAGGGACAGTTGCTTTACTTCTAACTTTTGGCAATCATTACAAAAATCCCTCGGTACTCATCTGGATATGAGTACTGCTTATCACCCGTAAACTGATGGCCAAAGCGAACGAACTATTCAAACACTGGAGGACATGTTACGCGCCTGCGTAGTTAACTTCGGTATTTCTTGGGAAAATCACTTACCATTGTGTGAGTTTTGATACCACAACAGCTACCATACCAACATTAAGGTTGCACCTTTCGAGGCACTTTACGGATGAAAGTGCCGATCACCTATCTGTTGCACTGAGGTGGGGGATACCCAACTCACTAGTCCAGAACTCATTCATGAAACTACCGAGAAAATCGTTGGTATCTAAAACCGACTGAAAGCCGCACGTGATCGTCAGAAAATTTACGTTGACATGAGACGTAAACACCTTGAGTTCCAGGTTGGGGACAAGGTACTCCTTAAGGTAGCACCATGGAAAGGTGTCATTCGATTCGGGAAGCGAGGAAAACTGAACCCTAGGTACATTGGACCATTTGAAATTCTTGAAAGAATTGGTCCAGTGGCATATCGACTGCAACTACCTCCCGAACTTAGTAGCGTGCATCCTACCTTTCACATTTCTAACTTGAAGAAATGCCTGTCTGATGAGACACTGATTGTTCCGCTCGACGAAATACAAGTCGATGATAAACTTCACTTTGTCGAGGAACCCGCATAAATAACGGACCGGGAGGTCAAACGTTTAAAACAAAGTCGTATTCCCATTGTAAAGGTCAGGTGGAATTCGAGGCGTGGTCCTGAATTCACTTGGGAACGGGAAGACCAAATGCGACTGAAATACCCACATCTCTTCCCAGACCACGCGCAGACCCTGAACTCGAGCTAAATTTCGGGATGAAATTTAATTAACAAGGGGAGAATGTAACACCTGCCAAATTAGGATGACTAATTATGCCTAATTACGTGTAACTATCTGTGGTTAGTATGTAATAGGACTAATTACAGACCAAATTTGTGTGTGTATATATATATATATATCCGAACGCGACTTGGTTTTAATAGTGCAATTTAACCGAAATGAGTCCGACACGAGTTAATTTGGACGTTGGTGACAAAACCTTTTAATAATAACGTAAAATTATCCAAACAAACATTAATAATCCAGAAATCATTCATGAAACCACTGAGAAAATCGTTGGTATCCAAAACCGACTAAAAGCCGCACGTGATCGTCAGAAAAGTTACCCTGACATGAGACGTAAACACCTTAAGTTCCAGGTTGGGGACAAGGTACTCGAACGGTTACGATACCGTTTGGGTGATTGTAGACCATCTCATGAAATCTGCCCATTTTCTAGACATCAGGGAGACTGACAAAATGGAATGTTTAGCTCGCATCTACATCAAGGAAATTGTATCGCGACACGGTGTACCTACCTCGATCATCTCGGATAGGGACAGTTGCTTTACTTCTAACTTTTGGCAATCATTACAAAAATCCCTCGGTACTCATCTGGATATGAGTACTGCTTATCACCCGTAAACTGATGGCCAAAGCGAACGAACTATTCAAACACTGGAGGACATGTTACGCGCCTGCGTAGTTAACTTCGGTATTTCTTGGGAAAATCACTTACCATTGTGTGAGTTTTGATACCACAACAGCTACCATACCAACATTAAGGTTGCACCTTTCGAGGCACTTTACGGATGAAAGTGCCGATCACCTATCTGTTGCACTGAGGTGGGGGATACCCAACTCACTAGTCCAGAACTCATTCATGAAACTACCGAGAAAATCGTTGGTATCTAAAACCGACTGAAAGCCGCACGTGATCGTCAGAAAATTTACGTTGACATGAGACGTAAACACCTTGAGTTCCAGGTTGGGGACAAGGTACTCCTTAAGGTAGCACCATGGAAAGGTGTCATTCGATTCGGGAAGCGAGGAAAACTGAACCCTAGGTACATTGGACCATTTGAAATTCTTGAAAGAATTGGTCCAGTGGCATATCGACTGCAACTACCTCCCGAACTTAGTAGCGTGCATCCTACCTTTCACATTTCTAACTTGAAGAAATGCCTGTCTGATGAGACACTGATTGTTCCGCTCGACGAAATACAAGTCGATGATAAACTTCACTTTGTCGAGGAACCCGCATAAATAACGGACCGGGAGGTCAAACGTTTAAAACAAAGTCGTATTCCCATTGTAAAGGTCAGGTGGAATTCGAGGCGTGGTCCTGAATTCACTTGGGAACGGGAAGACCAAATGCGACTGAAATACCCACATCTCTTCCCAGACCACGCGCAGACCCTGAACTCGAGCTAAATTTCGGGATGAAATTTAATTAACAAGGGGAGAATGTAACACCTGCCAAATTAGGATGACTAATTATGCCTAATTACGTGTAACTATCTGTGGTTAGTATGTAATAGGACTAATTACAGACCAAATTTGTGTGTGTATATATATATATATATCCGAACGCGACTTGGTTTTAATAGTGCAATTTAACCGAAATGAGTCCGACACGAGTTAATTTGGACGTTGGTGACAAAACCTTTTAATAATAACGTAAAATTATCCAAACAAACATTAATAATCCAGAAATCATTCATGAAACCACTGAGAAAATCGTTGGTATCCAAAACCGACTAAAAGCCGCACGTGATCGTCAGAAAAGTTACCCTGACATGAGACGTAAACACCTTAAGTTCCAGGTTGGGGACAAGGTACTCGAACGGTTACGATACCGTTTGGGTGATTGTAGACCATCTCATGAAATCTGCCCATTTTCTAGACATCAGGGAGACTGACAAAATGGAACGTTTAGCTCGCATCTACATCAAGGAAATTGTATCGCGACACGGTGTACCTACCTCGATCATCTCGGATAGGGACAGTTGCTTTACTTCTAACTTTTGGCAATCATTACAAAAATCCCTCGGTACTCATCTGGATATGAGTACTACTTATCACCCGTAAACTGATGGCCAAAGCGAACGAACTATTCAAACACTGGAGGACATGTTACGCGCCTGCGTAGTTAACTTCGGTATTTCTTGGGAAAATCACTTACCATTGTGTGAGTTTTGATACCACAACAGCTACCATACCAACATTAAGGTTGCACCTTTCGAGGCACTTTACGGATGAAAGTGCCGATCACCTATCTGTTGCACTGAGGTGGGGGATACCCAACTCACTAGTCCAGAACTCATTCATGAAACTACCGAGAAAATCGTTGGTATCTAAAACCGACTGAAAGCCGCACGCGATCGTCAGAAAATTTACGTTGACATGAGACGTAAACACCTTGAGTTCCAGGTTGGGGACAAGGTACTCCTTAAGGTAGCACCATGGAAAGGTGTCATTCGATTCGGGAAGCGAGGAAAACTGAACCCTAGGTACATTGGACCATTTGAAATTCTTGAAAGAATTGGTCCAGTGGCATATCGACTGCAACTACCTCCCGAACTTAGTAGCGTGCATCCTACCTTTCACATTTCTAACTTGAAGAAATGCATATCTGATGAGACACTGATTGTTCCGCTCGACGAAATACAAGTCGATGATAAACTTCACTTTGTCGAGGAACCCGCATAAATAACGGACCGGGAGGTCAAACGTTTAAAACAAAGTCGTATTCCCATCGTAAAGGTCAGGTGGAATTCGAGGCGTGGTCCTGAATTCACTTGGGAACAGGAAGACCAAATGCGACTGAAATACCCACATCTCTTCCCAGACCACGCGCAGACCCTGAACTCGAGCCAAATTTCAGGACGAAATTTAACTAACAAGGGGAGAATGTAACACCTGCCTAATTAGGATGACTAATTATGCCTAATTACGTGTAACTATCTGTGGTTAGTATGTAATAGGACTAATTACAGACCAAATTTGTGTGTATATATATATATATATATATATATATATATATATATATATATATATATATATATCCGTACGCGACTTGGTTTAAATAGTGCAATTTAACCGAAATGAGTCCGACACGAGTTAACTTGGACGTTGGTGACAAAACCTTTTAAAAATAACGTAAAATTATCCAAACAAACATTATTTGGATTAATATATTGAGGAAATACATTACACATATTCCGCATTTTTCTAAAAACGCTCTAAACGCAACGAAAGCTCACGAAACACGCCCGACAAAGGAAAATAAATCAAATCATATTGTTATGACCCATTATTAAGTATTTTGATAGAATACTTCATTTAAAAATATTCCGGATATACTTCTCTAACCGGGCATGGTTACCCAAACTCCGAAACTTGCGAGAATTGGTGATGGCTGAAGCTCACAAATCTCGATACTCTATACATCCTGGTTCTGAAAAGATGTATCACGATATCAAAGGATTGTATTGGTGGCCTAACCTGAAAGCTGATATCGCCATATGCGTCAGTAAATGCTTAACTTGTTCCAAGGTCAAGGCCGAACACCAAAAACCCTCAGGATTGCTCCGACAACCTGAAATCCCCCAATGGAAATGGGAACAGATTTCCATGGACTTCATCACCAAACTACTGAAAACCTCGAACGGTTACGATACCGTTTGGGTGATTGTAGACCATCTCATGAAATCTGCCCATTTTCTAGACATCAGGGAGACTGACAAAATGGAACGTTTAGCTCGCATCTACATCAAGGAAATTGTATCGCGACACGGTGTACCTACCTCGATCATCTCGGATAGGGACAGTCGCTTTACTTCTAACTTTTGGCAATCATTACAAAAATCCCTCGGTACTCATCTGGATATGAGTACTGCTTATCACCCGTAAACTGATGGCCAAAGCGAACGAACTATTCAAACACTAGAGGACATGTTACGCGCCTGCGTAGTTGACTTCGGTATTTCTTGGGAAAATCACTTACCATTGTATGAGTTTTCATACAACAACAGCTACCATACCAACATTAAGGTTGCACCTTTCGAGGCACTTTACGGATGAAAGTGCCGATCACCTATCTGTTGCACTGAGGTGGGGGATACCCAACTCACTAGTCCAGAACTCATTCATGAAACCACCGAGAAAATCGTTGGTATCAAAAACCGACTGAAAGCCGCACGTGATCGTTAGAAAATTTACGCTGACATGAGACGTAAACACCTTGAGTTCCAGGTTGGGGACAAGGTACTCCTTAAGGTAGCACCATGGAAAGGTGTCATTCGATTCGGGAAGCGAGGAAAACTGAACCCTAGGTACATTAGACCATTTGAAATTCTTGAAAGAATTGGTCCAGTGGCATATCGACTGCAACTACCTCCCGAACTTAGTAGCGTGCATCCTACCTTTCACATTTCTAACTTGAAGAAATGCATGTCTGATGAGACACTGATTGTTCCGCTCGACGAAATACAAGTCGATGATAAACTTCACTTTGTCGAGGAACCTGCGGAAATAACGGACCGGGAGTTCAAACGTTTAAAACAAAGTCGTATTCCCATCGTAAAGGTCAGGTGGAATTCGAGGCATGGTCCTGAATTCACTTGGGAACGGGAAGACCAAATGCGACTGAAATACCCACATCTCTTCCCAGACCACGCGCAGACCTTGAACTCGAGCTAAATTTAGGGACGAAATTTAATTAACAAGGGGAGAATGTAACACCTGCCTAATTAGGATGATTAATTATGCCTAATTACGTGTCACTATCTGTGGTTAGTATGTAATAGGACTAATTACAGACCAAATTTGTGTGTGTATATATATATATATATATTCGTATGCGACTTGGTTTAAATAGTGCAATTTAACCGAAATGAGTCCGACACGAGTTAACTTGGACGTTGGTGACAAAACCTTTTAAAAATAACGTAGAATTATCCAAACAAACATTATTTGGATTAATATATTGAGGAAATACATTACACATATTCCGCATTTTTCTAAAAACGCTCTAAACGCAACGAAAGCTCACGAAACACGCCCGACAAAGGAAAATAAATCAAATCATATTGTTATGACCCATTATTAAGTATTTTGATAGAATACTTCATTTAAAAATATTCCGGATATACTTTAACACATAACGCGAAATGACCTTTAGACAACTAACGAACGTAACGCAAATTTAAGAAACGAATCCACGAGCCTAAACCCGCAAACGGGTTGGCTCTAACCCGCGAACCGACCTGAGACCCCTTTTCCCTTTTCTTCCTTTCTGCTCCTACACTCACCTCATTTTCACACACAACATCCACCAAAAATCCTCTCATCTCTCTCTCTCTACCCATTTTCGTACCTCTCTCTCTCTAAAAACTGAGGAAATCAGCAACACCACCACCATTAAATCGACCATCATCATCACAAGGAAGCAAGAAGTATCAAGATCTTCATCTTCATCTCCCCCATCTCTTCCATTTTCGATTTCTTGGTAAGAATACTTGAAAGCCCTTTTAAATTACTTGTAAAGCTATGATTTACATGCTAGAATGTTCACACAACAAGTTTATGTCCAAAATCCCACGGAAAACGCTCTAAAAATTGAAACCCATACAAAATTTCATGAACAGCTCGATCTGCGAACTGAGATCCAACTCAGTTCGCAACCCGTATCTGCGAGTCAAGATTTAGCGAGTTGAACTCGACTTCCGAGCTGAGGGTTTTGCGAATCGACCTGCGAACCAAATTGACATGCGAATTGAACTGCGAGTTGACCTGCGAACCGACCTGCGAGTCGAGTTCTGCGAACCGACTTGCGAGTTGAGTTCTGCGAATCGAACCTTGCGCCGCGAACCGAATTCAGTTCGCAGCCTACTGCCTTGCGAGCCGAACTCAGTTCGCACCGCGAACTCAGCTCGTAACATTTTTTAGTCCACTGCCAGACTAGGTAAAAGTTTCCTGATTTTTGTTAAGTTACAGATACATTTTCAAAGAAACAACATAACGAAATTATTATTACACCCCGTCACCAACGGGCCCTAATTGATTACAAACAAACACTTGGACGTCTTCTAGTTGAGTGGACAACTAGCATGGGTGAACTTTCAGGACACCAACTTATTTAGTTATGTACTTACAACCTTGTGCGTTCCGGATGTCAGGAGGTTGCGGGGTTCTGAGAACCGATACACGGACTTATGACCGCTTTTCTTACTTGATTTTGCCTTCTCGCTAGGCTCAGGTGAGTCTTACAGCCCCATTTTTACTGTTTTTATACTTTGGGGTGAGGTACTTAGCAACTGTTTTACGTATGAGCACGATGTACTAAACTGATTTCATTGCTTCTTATATACAACGCATGAGTTACTGTTTATCCGCTAAAAACCTCCTATCATAAGTTGTTAGTTATAGGCTTAAGCGCGAGTATTAGTAGGCACTAGTACAAATTTGGGCTTTCATCACACATGGTCTATTTGAAACGGTTACACATTCCAATATTTATGTGACCAAAGGGCCAAAAAAAAACTGGACGTTATTCTTTAGCCACACATGAACTCCAATCGTGTGACCATTCTGAAACGTATTTTCCACACCTTTGAACATTTATGTGGCTAAAGGGAACTGAAATTGTTTTGCATTTCATTTAGTCACACATGAAGTTGGAACGCGTGACAAATCTTGTCACACACTTGAACACTGTGACCAAACGCCACTATATGTTCACATGGAGTAATTGTATATGTGACTAAAGCACAGAGTCGATTTTGTCACACATGATTAAAGTGTAGCCAAAGCCATGTACATATGGTCACATAAGTTATTATGTGACCATATGTTTAGTGTCTGTTAGAATGGCAAAAGGTAATGTGTTTAGTCACACTAATTTCTAGCCCGATCATGTGACTATATCGCATTAGAATAGTCACACCATATCACAAATGTGTATCAAAAGGATGTTTATGGCCACATGTTAGGTGATTATATGTGACCAATATATTCACAACAGTCACATTTTTAGATATTCATGTGACTATTTTTTAAAGCGAAAATGGGCAAAGACGATTATCATTAAATTTGATATTAGTCACATTGAGTGCTGTTTGTGTGGCTATATCATGAGACCTTATTGGTCACATGGAGTAATGGTTTGTGTGACTATAGCATAGAGTCGATTTTGTCACACATGACTTAAGTGTAGCCGAAGCCAGGTACATATGGTCACATAAGTTATTATGTGTGTCTAAAGTTTAGTGTGTGTTAGAAACTTAGAATGGCAAAACGTAATGTGTATAGTCACCCTAATTTCTAGCCCGATCATGTGACTATATGGCATGGTAATAGCCACACCATATTACAAATGTGTATCCAAAAGGATGTTTATGGCCACATTTTGGGTGATTATATGTGACCAATGTATTCACAACAGTCACGTTGTTAAATATTCTTGTGACTATTTTTTAAAGCGAAAATGGGCAAAAACGATTATCATTAAGTATTATATTAGTCACATTCAGTGTTGTTGTGTGGCTAAATCATGAGACCCTATTGGTCACATGGAGGAATTGTTTATGTGACTAAAGTATAGAGTCGATTTTGTCACACATGATTTAAATGTAGCCCAAGTCAGGTACATATGGTCACACAAGTTATTATGTGTGTCTAAAGTTTAGTGTGTGTTAGAAACTCAGAATGGCAAAACGTAATGTGTATAGTCACCCTAATTTCTTGCCCGATCATGTGACTATATGGCATGGTAATAGCCACACCATATCACATATGTGTATCCAATAGCATGTTTATGGCCACATTTTGGGTGATTATATGTGACCAATGTATTCACAACAGTCACGTTGTTAAATATTCTTGTGACTATTTTTTAAAGCTAAAATGGGCAAAAACGATTATCATTAAATTTGATATTAGTCACATTCAATGTTGTTTGTGTGGCTAAATCTAACGTATATTGTTATATTAAAAAGCATTGGAATTCTAACAGATATAACATTTAGCTGCATTGGTTAACGTGTTTCTTTGTAGGTGTATTGGCTGGGACCCAAGTTCGAACCCCACTCTCAGAATGTTTTTTACTATAAATGTCATTTTGACCAAAAGGTTTAATGTATGCAAGCAGACTTAGTGGTATGGTCAAATTAAATGGTTATTGTAATATGCCCGTGATTAGTTATTGGTTACGATGTTATATATGACATTTATCCGTAAGTATTTATGTTGTAATTTACAAAGTTAATGCATGTACTAAAAAAAATGGAAGTCATAGAAATTAAGATACAAGTAATCATTCCATAAAATATTCAAAAGGTAAGGTTACTGTACTAAAATTAATATAGCTACTGTTCCAGCATTACATATATGTTGATCACTTGGACTTTGGTATAACAATACCCAAACTCTAGTTGGTTCAAAAGTAATCATCTCATGATTCATTACCCAAGTCACGTTTATCCACACGTGGCAATATGCTATCATTTTACGGGTGAATGACCGTGCTAAATTCCTCATCGATTTCATCATATGTATCTCTGTAATTCTTGGGAGGTGCTTTCAGGACAATAGATAAATTCCTAGTTAGCTGGTCTTTCACATAAAACACTTGTCGTGCTTGTGAGGCTAACACGAATAGATCAACCTTGTGGCCTACATTATTCAGGTCAACCAATGTATAACCAAGATTAGTATCGCGTTGGACCGCGCCATCTTTACGGTTAACCCAATCACATTTGAGAAGAGGAAGTTGCCTGAAGCGGTAATCCAGTACCCATATCTCTTGCAAAACCCCATAATAAAATGTGCGTCTAGTGGTTGCAACTTCTTTGGATATGTGAATATCTTCTGTCTCAACACTAACCTCACTGTTTTGGTAAACTCTACCATCACTACATTTAGTACGAAATGTATAACCATTAATGTTATATGCAGTGTATTTCACTACGTTGGCTCGTGGTCCATATGAGATCCACCTTACGGTTTCGGATACACTGTCTTTGGAGATCGCTAACTCTCTCTCAATCTGTAGAATCTCATTACAAGTATATATATATATATATATATATATATATATATATATATGCATGTGTGTGTGTGTGAGCTTGAAATTGAACGAATTAACAAAACACAAATAGTGATAGAAAAAAACAATTGTCCAGCTTTTAGTTTGACTTTATTCTTCAACTCTGACAGTACATACTAACAGGCTTAATAGTAGTAACTTTGGTTAATGAAACTACAGATAATTAAGTCGATCTACAATTGGTAAAAACTGGACAATTGTAAGGAGTAAATAATATACGATTAAATAACAATTACCTCTTCGCGTAACCACTTATCAAAAGATTTAACGTGCTCATTCTGCAGCCATGCTTTTCGTTTACCCGGGTTTTGTGTTACCAAAACCTCCTTGTGTTGCCTGAAACAAGGTATTTTGTTATTATATTTGATAGAACATTAACTAAAGTAACGAAATAGCTAGACATGTGTTAGTAATTAATACTTACTCGATATACGGTACAATCTCATCTGTATTCAGTATTACATACAAATGTGCTTTCTGAAAGAGTTCTGCAGAAACTTCACTTGATTTGCCAGCCGACAGTGGCTTTCCGTCCTCGTTTTCATCAGTTTCATGTGTATCATTTGGGATACTAATAGTTTTCATGGATTTTTGATATTCTCCGAAAAACTCTATTGTTTCTTCTGCAATAGTCTCCTCAGCAATGTATCCCTCTGGTCTATTTCTATTTCGCACATGTCCCTTAATAACCTTCATACATCGTTCGAAGGGATACATCCACCGAAAGCATACAGGACCACATAATTTTACCTCCCTAATTAGGTGCACAGTCAAATGGACCATAATATCAAAAAAAGAGGGGGGAAAGAACTTTTCGAGTAGGCACAGTGTGACACAAAGTTCTTCGTGCATCTTATCTAGTTCCTCTAATATGATCTCTTTGCTACATATAGATTTAAAGAAAAAGCAAAACCTAATAATAGCCTTGCGTGTGGGTTCGTCCATTATCGAACGTATTGCAATGGGCAAAAACTCCTGCATTAGCATGTGATAGTCATGTGATTTAAGGCCGATGAGCTTCCTATCTGTGAGCCTGACTAAACTAGAGAAATTAGAACAATATCCTTGCGGTACCCTCATGTTGTATAACGTCTGACAAAAGATGTCCTTTTCGGCATTCGTTAGCGTGTAACCTGCTGGTGGTATTACTGTTATTTCTCGGTCGTCTTTCCTAACAAACAACTCTGGTTTGTCTATTCCCAACTCTTTAAGATCCAATCGAGCATTCTCTCCATCTTTCGTCTTTCCCGGCACATTTAGCAAAGTCCCGACTAGACTCTCACCAACATTCTTTTCTATATGCATGAAATCGATACAATGTTGAACTTCATTGTGCCTCCAATACTTTAGCTTTCGATACCAAATGTTGAATTTCTTCCAATACGCACCATCATGTTCATTTGATTTGCTTGAAGTACCATCTTCTTTTCCTGATCTTTTCCTCTTCTACTTTTGGATCTTCCCACCTCTGCCTCTGGCATCTTCTTGGTTTTCTTGTTTTACGCGTCCCCACTTATTTTCAATATGTTTTACCTCGTTGTATATTTGTTCACTGGTCATTGGAATTGGAGCCGTGCCAAATTCTTGATTTCCATTAAACGCATTCTTTTGCTTTCTGAACGCATGGTTATATGGTAGATATCTTCTGTGACCTACATAGCTCTACTTGGATGATGCAGGAAGTCTAATACTATATGTATCTTTCCCACATACCACACAACCTTTGTATCCACTGGTTGGGCAGCCACATAAAGTACCAAGTGCAGGGTAATCATTTATTGTCCATAACACCATCGCACGTAGATTAAATATTTGCTTTGCGGAAGCATCATATGTATCGACCCCTGTCTCGAATAAGAGTTGCAGATCATCAACCAACGGTTCTAAAAAAACATCGATATCATTTTCCGGGTATCCCGATATCAGTACAGATAGCATGATAAACTTTCTTTTCATACACAACCATGGAGGAAGGTTGTAGATGACAGATAAAACTGGCCACACACTGTGATGCCTATTTCCTCTGTTGACATCAACACCATCAGCAGATATTCCTAGCCTTAGATTCCTTGGATCATTTGCAATTTTGGGGAATTCGTTATCTATGGTTCGCCATGCCTGTGAATCTGCCGGGTGACGTAACACACTATCTATTTTCCTCTTTGTCGCGTGCCATCTTAATTCTTCTGAAATACTTGTTATCTTAAAGAGACGTTGCAGCCTTGGTATTATTGGAAAGTACCACATTACGTTTGCTGGAGTCTTCTCATACACTTTTTTTGTCTTCTTATCCACCTTCCATCTTGATGTCCCACAGGTACGACACACGGTCAATTCCTTGTCCTCTTTCCAGTAAAGAAAGCAATTGTTGATACATACATCTATCTTTTTGTATCCTGATCCCAGCAATTTCAAAATTTTCTTTGCATGATAAGTGTTTCTCGGCAATTCGTTACCATCAGGTAGCATCTTTTTTAACAATCCTAGCAGATCAGTAAAGAATTGATCAGAACAGCCATACTTACTCTTTAAGTTGAGTAGGTGAACTATGGCTGACAACTTTGTGAAGTCAGGACACCCACTATAAAGTGGCTTCTCTGCATCTGATAGCAGTTCTAGAAGCTTGGCATGGTCATCCGGATCCTCATCATCAAAATTATCTTTTGTAGCATTAACCATTTCCACTGTTTCACTTGCATGTGTTGGGAGTTCTGCATCAAAATCCATATGGTTGTCACCATATTCTGTTGTAACAATTGGCTCATCCTTCTCTCCATGATAAGTCCATTGTGTGTAGTTTTGATCAATACCATTGCTGAATAAATGGAAATGCACTTCCTCCGTTTTACGAACTACATGGTTTAAACATTTGGTACATGGACATGGGATTAGAAGATGTGGATTATTACCCTGTGGGTCGATGTTACTCATCTTCTTCAAGTTGTTTACCGCATAATCAATAAATGCTTCTACTCCGTCTCTATAAATTTTGCCCAGCCTATTTGTTCCCATCCAAGACTTGTCCATCACTTAGGGTTTGAAAAATCCAATTAGGTGTGTCGGCGTGTTATGTACTGTAATTGATTAGGGTATGAAATATTTTAGGAAGTGCCTTGATTAATTCAATTAGGGAAATTAATTCGGATCTCATAAATGCAATTAGGGAATCTGAGTTGAGGAGTGCCACTGTTAGGTATTTTACATACCTTCCCACTGTCAGTTATTCTTGACAGTGCCACTGTAAGTTCTATTTTCTAGGGATTGGCACTGCTAACTGTATATAACCTTAAAACACTTCAATTTTTCATTACGCTCTCATCTAACCACTGCAACTACAATTCAAAATACAACCGCCTCTTCTTCTACGATTAATTTGACGATCATGGCTTCTTCTTCTTCATCTGATTTGACCCTTAGTGTTCATGAAGAACACAATATGATCGCTTTTCTAATGAAACCCCCATCTGCACAGAATTTCACTCAAATAGTTGATTTTCTTCGTGCTAGTTATGTTTATCACGCGCTTACAGTATCTCCGAGGGTGTCAAGGGGTCATCTGAATGAATTCTGGAAGAATGCACGGTTAGAAGTGGTTGTTGGTGTAAATCAAGTGGTTTCAAAGGTTCAAGAAACCAAAGTGGTGGTTACTGAGGAAATTTTACGAGATGTTCTTTTACTTGATGATGCCACAGGTATAACTTCCTTAGATGACACAGAATTGTTTGATAATTTAAGATTAATAGGGTATGAGGGTGATTATACACGTTTTACATTTTTTAAATCACTCTTTAGCCCACAATGGAAATTTTTAATTCATACAATTCTTCATTGCTTGTCATCTAAGAGAACTTCTTACAATGAATTTGGAACACAATTAGCCTATTTTCTTGTGTGTTTGACCAAGTGTCAGAAATATAATTTTTCCAAATACATACTTGATGGCATGAACAGAAACATCACAAAGGGTAAAAAGGATCTTTTTATAATGTATCCAAGATTTGTGCAACTTGTTTTAAACAAACAAATTACTGATTTGGTTGCACAAAAAGTTATCATTGGTGTTGGTACTCTCTCTGCTAGAACATTCACAGAGATGAGTAAAAATACCAATAAGAAGTTCTCAGGGAAGGAAACAGCATTGTTTCCAACAATGCTTCCTGCTTGGTGACCACTTGGTGATACACAGATGTAGTACCACCAACTACATCTGAACCACTTGGTGACAGGCCAGCAGAACCAGTTGTGCCTGAACACACACCAAGTGGGGGTAAAAAGAGAAAACAAGGGACCAAACAGCCTACCACATCTAAGCCTAAGAAAAAGAAAGTTAAACAGGCAAGTGAGGCTCCTACTGCTCATTTGTCTTAGTCAAATGTACCACCACAGCAGGTGTCTCAGTCAAATGTACCTACCATTGAATTGACGAATGTACAACTGACAGAAGATGTGGATAAAATTTAGGAGAAATTAAAGAAGGATAAACAGATCAATCGGGCTCAAGATGAGAAAATAGCAGAGCATGCTGCTAAGATTGATGAGCAACAAAAAGTGATTGAGGATCTCAAAGACAGGCTTGCTGCACTTGAAGCTTTGTTGGTTAAGACCACTTTCAACAAGGGGGAGAATAATGATGATGATGAAGGCAGAAATGATGCAAGCAATGATGAAAAAGTGGTGCAGAATGATGATATGGCTGAGGAGACTACAAAGCTACCTGAGGTCAATATGGATGATGTGCAGCCTAAGGATGTTGAAAGTGTTGAAAATGTTGATCAACCAAAGAATGTAGATGAAGGTAGTGTTGAAACTGAGAAGGTGGAAGGTGATGGAGATGATGCAGAGGCTGAGGGGGAGTCAAAGGTTAGAACAGAGCCTAAGATGACAATGGGAAGAAAGAAATCAATACCATATGCAAGTGCTAAAGCTAGTAGAATTGAAGAACTTAAAAGGGCTAGTAGTAAACCTACCACTGTTATACCAACTGAACCTACCACTGCTACAACACCCACTACCACTGTTCCAACAGAACCTCAAGCCCCTGCTACCAAAGAACCAGAACTTCAACCTACTGTTATAAATCAACCCACTATTGATATACCACAACCACCCACTGCTACAAAATCAACCACTGCCAGGAAACCTGAAGTACCATTTAAAATCAATGAACCTAGTAGTGTGCCTAAACCTGGTTCCAAGCCATCTATTCAGAGGTCAGTTTCTATACAGAAATCTGCATCTGAATCTGATGCAATAGATGTTTTGCTACCATCTGGAAGAATTGTGAAGATGAGCAGAGAAGCTAGCAGAGTGTATGCAGAAATGAAGTCAAAGGGTTTGAAAGTAGAGGATGACATTATATATGATGCTTATGTTGAAAAGACCAAGGGTAACCCTCTGCAAGTTGCAATTGATAGGATCAGAAAGAAGGATGCTGAAGAGAAAGAAGCTAAGAGGAAAGCTAAGAAACCAAAAAGAGGTGAATTGAAAAATCAATTGGTTTGCAAGTTAAGAGGAGATAGATATTCTACAATGGAGTTGAGGAGAATGACATTAGAGCAATTGCAGGAATTGTGGGATAACAATCCAATTGTTAATCCTGAGGCAAGAGAAAGAATTGAAAAGAAAAGGAGAGAGGATGAAGAGATACAGAGAAGGCTGAAATTAAGGTATCTACAGATTGAGGAGGAGCTTGAACAAAAGAAAATCGAAGCCCAAAAGGCTGAAGAGTTGAGATTAAAAGTTGCAAGTCATAGAAGGTCATTTCAAATGATTCAAGACTCTGATGATCAGATATATGATTTGGATAGAGATGAAGAAATCTTAGAAGAGATGATGGTTGAAAAGAAAGATAGGAATGAAAATACAAATCTTAATGATGAAGATCTCTCAGATATTGTTGAATGGCAAGGAATGTTCATAGAGTCAAACAATGTGTCTTATGAACTCAGAATTAAAAGAAGAAATGGAGATGTGAGTTTTCATAAGTCTATGGGTGATATTTTGAGAAAAGTAAAGAAAATGGATGTGTATGATATGTATAGAGTTGGAATGGAAAAGGATATGAAGCTTGTGAGTATTCATATTGAAAGACACGTATGGGAATGGTTAAGAATGATGTTTGAACCAGAACAGTATGGTGAACTATTTTTGGGTATTGAATCTGTTACTGATTGGAGACATTTTGCAAGAGCAGGAGTTCATTGCATACGACTGAGGAATGGTAAATACATCTATATGTTGGAAGAAAGAGATTATGTTCTGAGCCAATCACTGTTGAAACAGCTAATTGAAAGAAAGTTACTTGTAGCTATCAAAACTGATAAAGGAAAGGATATAATCTATAAAATCATGAATCAGTACAACAAGAGGGTAGAATCAAGCAAGAAAGGGTCCAAATCTTCTAAAGAATCTGAGGCTGAATGAAGAAACTTAATGCAATTCCAGATTGATTAAGTTTAGGGGGAGATTGTTGGGATCTGAGCTGATATGGCTAAGTGTGGAAGTGCTTACCACTGTTAGTATATTGTGCTACGTATATTGTAGCCACTGTTAGTGGAAAGCATGGCGTAGCCACTATTAATGTAATTAATGATATATGATTATATGGCACTAAACGGAAAACGAATTCGATTAACCATAAGGATTCATCATTTTGAACACTTTTATAAACTTTAGTTATCATTAAACACATTTTATAAACTTTGGTAATTCTTGAACACGTTGCGTATAGTTATGGTTGATTTACGTACAATTTTTTATCCGAGTTTGAATTGTTAGCATTGAATTGATTATTAATATTTTATTTGATTTTATTATTCAACCTAAAATAAGATTTAGGCGATTTGAGTTATATATATATTTTTTTCATAAGTTGTTTAGTAAATAATTATGAACTTTAAAGGAATATATCTTTAGACATTTGTCACATATTGTTTAATTATATTGTTCTAATAACAGAAAACTATGCCTCCGAAATCTCTATCCGGATCTGAAAAGCGTAAAAGGAGAAAAAGAGAAAAAGAGTTGGTTGACAATTTTGCTTCCAAGAATGTCTAGAAGGGCCGCACTATATAAATAGTAAATTTGATTTTTTTTTGGTATGAGACTTTGTTACTCTTGTTTTGATATTATTATGCTTATAATAGCTTTACAGTAATGATACAACTTTTTATTTATATTATTTATTATATATTCATATATATATTTGTGTATAAAGGGCCCCTTTTTATTTTTGCAACGGGCCTTTGAATTCTCGGGGCCGGGCCTGCTTGTTGTCTATTAACTTTTTCGATAAAAAGTTTTATCGTTTCATTTTTTACATCTTTAACAGATTCGTTGTACTAAACCAAATGAATTTGATTGAACAGATTCTACGTCTTAAACAGATTTACGTCTTTATGTGACTTTAGCCTAAGTTTAATAGTGAAATGTATGATATATGGCACTACCGGTATCACACATGAGGGTATTTAGGTAATTTCCTTTCCTACCCACCTTTTTAATCCCCTTTCTTCCCCATTCCTTTACATCGTACAGTAGATATTTCCCTCCATTACCATCCCCATTTTATTCCCGCTCATTTTTCTCCCTGTAACATGGCGTCATCATCATCTTCTCAAAATCAAGTTTTGGAACCACAATTTTATTACTGTCATTGCGAAGCCAAGATGTATGTTCGCACATCATGGACTGAGATCAACCCGGCACGCAAATTTGTAAAATGCCCAGATGTTAGTTTTAACCTTATTTTTTAATTGTTGTTGGTATCTGCAATTGATGATGCTATTAGGTTAAATATTGACTCAAAAATGCTTTAATTTTGTTATTTTGTTGTGATTTAGGTTAAAACCAGTTTTTGCACAAGATATCTCTTTCTTGATTCGGAGCTTCCAGAGTATTACAGGAAGATTATGTATCAATTAAGAATGGAATGCAAAAACAAGTCCATCAGGAATGAAACGGAAGAAGATTCAGACTCAAAGATGGTGTTGATGAAGATGGTTGAAGAGTTGACTCTCATGAAGTCAAAATTGAAGATGTTTGACCAAGTGTTTGCACTTTTAATTGGTGTTGTAGTGATGTTGTGTGTAGTTATACTTGTTATTGTTATGAACTAAGTTTCATTTAATGGTGTGTTTAAATTTAGGGGTGTTCATGGACGGTTAACCGGAGACTCGGTTAACCGGAGTCTCGGTTTGTAATATTTTTGAACCTAAACCGAAACCGAAAAAATTGGTTAATCGGAAATCGGTTAACCGTTTTTTCGGTTCGGATAATCGGTTAACCAAATGAACCGTTAATTAATTAATACTTACTTAAAAGGTAATTAATAACACACATATAAATATTTATTTTTCAATGTTCACTATATTTAAAATACTTTGATAATAGAAGTATCAAACGATAAACATTTTACTCTTTATAATTGTGTATTTATGTTATACGTACGTAAATCATTTCAATATAATTAGAAACTTAGTAGAAGTAATTACCATATTAGGCCAAAATTTAACTAGTAAATTACATTAAAATGAGTGAAAAAGAAATAAAAATAATTTTATCAAAATAAAAGTGTAAATATTTATATATAAATATAATATGTACACTATATATACATATATTTAAAACTATATATAAAGTTTTTGGTTTTTTCGGTTAACCGTTTATAACGTCTATCTCAAAATCATGAACCGAAACCGAAATCGAAAAACCGAAAAAAACTCGGTTCGGTTAACCGAAACCGAAAAACGAAAAAAAGTCGGTTCGGTTAACCGAAATTCGGTTCGATTCTACCGGTTTTCGGATCGGTTTTTCGGTTTTGAAATTTTTTGAACACCCCTATGTTTAATGGTTCTTTTAAGTAGCTATATGTATCATGTTTGGTGGGTGTATGCTAAATAAATTATTATATAAATGTAACATCAACTAATAATAAATAAATTAATCAAAGCAGAATGAACAAAAAACCATTTGTGAAATATTATATGCAAATTATATGTAATTCGTCATTTCGGCATATGTATGTGACATTGCCCTAAGGTTAATAGTCAAATGTACGATATACGGCAGTTGTGGTATCACACACGCCACTATTGAACTTAGGGTGTTATGTAATTCGTCATTTCGGCATATGTATGTGACATTGTCCTAAGGTTAATAGTCAAATGTACGATATACGGCAGTTGCGGTATCACACACGCCACTATTGAACTTACGGCCGTGTGTTATGTAATTCGTCATTTCGGCATATGTATGTGACATTGCCCCAAGGTTAATAGTCAAATGTACCATATACGGCAGTAATTGCGGTATCACACATGCCACTATTGAACTTAGGGTGTTATGTAATTCGTCATTTCAGCATATATATGTATGTGACATTGTCCTAAGGTTAATAGTCAAATGTACGATATACGGCATAATTCTACTTATTATAAGTATAAGATTTTCATACTTTTGTTTGTGTGTGTATAAATAAAAATAGGTTATTGTTAAATTGTGTACCGATTAAAAATATAATTTATCTTCTTACCATATTTTTTTATATAAATACGCTTTTATAACATTTTTATAATATTGTATATAAATATGTTATTGTGAAATTGTGTATATCAAGAGTAAAAATAGTTTATCTTTTTACCACATTTGGTAATTACGTCTACTAATACTAACCCTTAAAGGTTGAATGACATAAATACCCTTAATAATCAATTACCAATACAATAAGAAGGATTTTAATAGTAAGGGCATTTAGGTAATTTACTTAAAGACTTGGAAGTAGGCGCGTGAGGCGTAAACTTTACGAGTAAAATTCAGACATCAGATCAACACCTTCCAATTCCCGGCGTACCAACTTCCAAAGAAACTCAAAACAGAGCATCAACAAATCATCTAAACAAGATATAAACCATGGATTCCCAAAGCTCTAAACGACATAAACCTGCTATGGAAGATGATCGACCTCTTGCTGACCTTCCGGACGGCGTCGTTAGTCAAGTACTGGCCCGTGTCGGGGCTTGCAACGCCAAGCAAGTTTTTAAATTGAGGACTCTGTAAGTCTCCATACCCTAGTTTCTAGTTTGGATTCTCGTTTCAACCTAAGGTTATATTGACGTTTTGTCAGTATAAGCCTTGTATTTTCTGTAATTCTTAAAAAATGTAGCGCAATTATTAATTAGGGCTTGATTTAGGAATATTTAAATTATATTGTGCATTTACAGTATTTAAGAAATCACCTTTTAAGATCAAGGGACTTAGATTGTGTTTATGACGTCGTTTATATGCATTACAGGTGCAAGACCTTCAGACGTGCATTTGATTCAGATGAGGTTTATCGCCAGCTGGATGATGATTCCCTCTATCCTCTATTTTCTACGAACTTGCACAAAATTGATGTGCTATCAAAAATGAGGGAGAATCGAAACCCTAACATGCTGTTTAGGGATGGCATGGTAATGTTTATTTTACATTTTATTGAAGTTTTTACTTGTACTCTGTCACATACTAATTTACTTTTCTTAAATGTCTTGATCAGAACAAGTTCTTCTCATTTGGTGATGAGGCTGCTGGAAAGGAGATGATGCAACAGGCATCTAATTTGGGACAACGTGATGCAACGTTTGTGCTGGTGATGCTGTAGGTGATGGGGGAAAGTCAAGAGAGACAGGCAGAGGCCAAGCAACTGTTGACCTCTACCAGAACAAGGTTAGCAGGTCTATGGGATGTGGCCCGGACAACTAACAAGGTACGTCGATTGTTGGCTGATGCCCGTATCTTATGGCGAGCAAAAAGGGAATACACTAACTGCATTCTTAATTTGTTGTCCTAAGCACAAGGTATTGCACGGGCAGACGTTACGCGATGCCTTCTTTCACAGACGGGCTTGGCTGTTCGATTGTAATGTATGCTTGTGGGATGCTTGCTACATTAACTTTGTATCTACTTTTGGTATTTTTTACTTTTGATTAAGTATATATAGTTAGTTATAGACAGATGTATGTCGGATACTTATAAATATGTACTTATTTTTTGTAGTTAAGTTAATGATGTGTTATATATATGTGCATTATATGCTTTTGTTAATGGAAGGTCAGGAAAGGAAACAAGATGCTAGGAACCTGTGGGTCATTTCACTTTAGCGTTTAGGGTTTAACAACATAATATTATATATTTATCGTGGGAAAAGTAAATCAATTATATTCATAGTTGAGTTGGTCATTTCATTGAGGAGCTAACCTAGCAATCCCGGGTTCGAGTCCGCTAACCTACATTTTGTTTTTTTTTAGCTCAATATTGTTTGATTTGTTGTTTTCCCCCCTACAATCAGAATTCACTAGTACAAAAACCCGCGCAATGCAGCGGAAATCAATAATAAAGTTATGTGATTCGATAATGTTTTTTTTTTCCGAAAAAACATAGTGAAATCGTTTTGAACGCATTTTTTTATTAGCATCCTAGGTCATTATATGTCAATGTATTAGAAAGATATGAATATATAATTGGTAAAAGTACATTACATAGAAAGTAATTTGAAATATATTATGGTATGTATTAATGTACATTAGTGTTATAATTGACAAATTAAAAGTATGGGCATTTAAGTAATGATATCCTTCAATTTAATATTGATTATTCTTTGATTTAAAATTAAATACAGGGGCAATATTGGTATTTCTCATATGATTTAAGGTCAACATACTGAAATGCTTAATAAGGGGTATAGAAAAATAACCTTATTCATAATTTTAACTCTAAATATTATTTCATTCATTTTGGAGCCAAATTTTTCACCAAAAAATTTAAACTGACCAATTAGAGCCAAGCAGAAAAATTTGAATTGCAAGTGACCTATTTACATTCCAAAACATCTTAATAAAGGATTTACAACTCTCAATTAATCTCCAACCAAAATATCAAAGAATTTACAACTCTCAATTAAAGTATATATCATGGATAACGAAGCCGATCATCCTCTAAATAATTATAATGATGACGACCACGATTTAGGATATGAATCGGAGGGTTACGATGATGTACAAGATGATGAAGCCGATAAAAACGACAATAATGCAAATCCCAAAATAGTTCCGCCGAGGGGCATAACAAGATTATTTGCGTTTCGCAACAAGTATGGCAGACCCGGTGCACAAAAGCTCAAGGTAACCTTCGATCAAATGGATCGGCTAATAGGGGACAATAGAGCCTTGTTTCGAGTTTTTTGGGAGACATTGTTCGTGAGCATATTGGTTTGAAGATTCTATCCTGGAAGAAGGTCGATAAAGAAGAAAGAGATAAACTGTGGGATGAAATCATGGTATTTGTAACCCACTCCATGCTCCCTTGATTAATTTCCTTTATTAATTAAAATTGTTTACAATACATTATATATGCAACTGGATGTATATATATATATATATATATATAGATAGATAGATTTAACTTGTTAATATTGATCTTGCAGCGATATTTTGATGTTGATGAGACACACAGAAAGCTAGTAATGAATCGTCTTGGTGCCCATCTTAGGAATTTCAGAAGGAAATTGAGGGAATCCTACATACTGCCCAACCTAAACACACCAGCAGTAAATGAAGTCCCAATGAAATATAGTGCATTTGTTCATGCCCCGGAATGGAACTCTTTTGTAGAGTATACGAGCACGGAGGATTACCAGGTTTAGTCATTTATATTAGAGTGCATATATATATATATATATATATATATATATATATATATATATAATTTCAGATTATTGTGTTTGCACATTAATGCCATCTAATAATGATTTTGTTCTCTAATTAGAAAAAGTCAGATGCATCAAAAGAGGCGCGCTCCAAGTCAGTTTATCTGCATACCATGGGACGAGGTGGCTACGTACATGTGAAAAATAAATTGGTAATTACATTTACATATATAATGTATGTTTCTATTTTGTACATTTTATGTATCAATTATATATAAGATCAAAGTAAAATACACAGAAAGCTAGTGTACTTTGTTTCTGTTTTCAATTTTATATGCTTACATGTTAATTGGTAATTTGACTAATTTACATGTGTGTTGATTTGATGATTACAAGATCGAAGAAAAAGTAATTGAAGCACATGAAGAACCCCCACGTAGTATATTGTGGTTGAGAGGAAGGCAAAACAAAGCCGGGTTATTTCTAGACGAAATGACTAAAGATAAGGGACAACAACTAGCAAGCATTAATTTGACATGCAAATTTTCTGTTTAAATAGTTCATGTAGTTTACTTTCGATAAATCATTTAACTACTGGCTGTTGGAATCTATAATGCAGATAGACACTCACGAGAAGATCAAAACCGGAACCTTACAGCTTGCTCATGGCAACGATGCAATGACAGAGGTATTTGGAAAGGAAAAGGGAGGGTATGCCAGAGGAGTAGGAAGTGGAGTGACAATCAACAAGTATTTTCATCTTCCAGCAGCTCGAAGCAGAAAAGCAGCAGATGCCGAACAGATGAAATTACTTCAAGCAGAACTTGCAGCTGAGAGACGTGCCCGTGAAGACAAAGACAAAGTTCTAGAAACGTTGTCCAACCAGGTGTCAGAAGTGATGGCCAAGTTGACTGCACAAGAGGCAAAAATTAATTCAATGTCAACTCAAAACCTGCCATCTGAGGAAAGACATTTAATTCTTGTATTAATTAAGTAATTATGCTAACATATTATTCATTAATTTATATTGCAGCTAACGGATATATGTATTTCTTTATATATATTGCAGGTGTCTCCATCAGTGGACGTTAATCCTAAAGCAACCATTGAAACTGCAGATCAGGAGTGCCAAATAAGGACATCAAGTGTGGTTGGAAGTGGGCAGGAAGCTAATTTTGACAGGCCTAAAGGACTTGCAACTAGCATGATCAACCAAAAAGACAAAATGGTAATTAAGTAATAAAACATTAGAATTACATTGATTTTGCAGTGGCATTGAAGAACTTAAAAGGGCCAAGTCATGTACTCCCACTGCTAGTTCAAGAGTCACTCCTATTTACAATAATTACTTGTTTGCCTTGTTTTATATAGGAGACTGTTGAAAAAGCAGTTAACAAGTCAGCAAACAGGACGCTTGATTCACGAGAGAACACGGTTGAACCTAACCGGTCGTCCCGATCACAAAATAAACGGTCTCCAACACCACCAACGCTGCAGGTATATATATGTATTTCAGCATGTTGAAATATTATTCAATTAAGTTTCATCTAATTCTGATATTGCATACATATATATATATATATACATGATATGATGCTGCTGGAAAATATTGAAATCGGTAAATATGAAGTACGTGCTATTAATTATTTGTTGAAATATTGGTTTATACAATTCTGAATTTAATTAGAATGCAATTACAGGGTATTTATTGTGAGTTGTACTCTGTGCATATCTGAAATCTTCACCGTTTAAGACAGAGGCTTATGCTTTAGTTATAATTAGTATATATATTTATATTAATCGTCATCATTTCATTTTGTTTAGGTATTCAAGTGTAAACTGTGGAACCTAAAGAAGTCAAACACTATTGCTTTGGGTACCGTACACGTGTCGAGTGGAAAACAGATGCTTCATAGCAAAGTAATCCCAAAGGATTGCTACAAAGTGTCTGTTGGTACATCGTTGGTGGATGCAGCTTTTTTACCGGACGTTGGAGACAATGGTGTCAAAACTGCTTTGCAGGCAGTAGGTGGTTTTTATGCATGGCCCAAGGAGCAAGTGGTATTTGAGGAGGAGGTACATACAGTAGGTATACGTTTTTAACAACCTATATCTACCTACGTATACATATATAATTCTTCATATATTAATATTGATGTTTGATACATATATATGCGGCTTTTGTCTTTTACAGGTAACACCACCTACTTCAGGTCAATTGGCGTATGTGGAAAACAAAACTGCACCAGAAGTATCAAAGAAAAGGCGCAACAAATCGGTTTTTATAACTAGTGATACCTTGCAAAAGTAAGCGAGGATGAAACTCAAGAGTCAAAAGGCCTTGCAACTGTGATCATGTATAATTACTTTATCATTTTGATACATTTATTCGGTTATTATTATCATGTAAAACAATAATCCAATATTAGTTTGGGTACATGTATGGAGTTAATTATGTACATATATATTATTCCAATTTTAATTTGTCGTGTTATATAATATATTATATAACACGACAAATTAAAATTGGAATAATATATATGTACATAATTAACTCCATACATGTACCCAAACTAATATTGGATTATTGTTTTACATGATAATAATAACCGAATAAATGTATCAAAATGATAAAGTACATATATATATATATATATATATATATATATATATATATATATATATATATATATATTTATATATATATAATTCCAATTGACACACGAAATATTGATTTGTTATATGTCACTAAATGATGCGCTCACATGATACGATCACACATTGATTGACTCGTTGTGTGACTAAATGATATCAAACGTCACACAAAAAAAGATTTCATGTGGCCATTGGATGAACAATAGTCACACAAAAAACAGGTTCACGTGACTTTAAAGATCATATGGTCACACATATTAACACCTACGGCCACATTTGGTTTAATTATATATATGTGACCAAATCCAAAAATAAAACACTTGTGTGTGTGACTAAATGATACCAAACGTCACGCAAACATAAAATTCGAGTGGCCATTGGATTAACAATAGTCACACAAAATATAGGTTTTACGTGACTTAAAAGATCATATGGTCACATATATTAACACCTATGGCCACATTTGGTTTAATTCTATATATGTGACCAAATCCAAAAATAAAACACTCGTTGTGTGACTAAATGATACCAAACGTCACGCAAACATAAAATTCGACTGGCCGTTGGATTAACAATAGTCACACAAAATACAGGTTTACGTGACTTTAAAGATCATATGGTCACACATATTAACACCTATGGCCACATTTGGTTTAATTCTATATACGTGACCAAATCCAAAAATAAAACACTCGTTGTGTGACTAAATGATACCAAACGTCACGCAAACATAAAATTCGAGTGGCCGTTGGATTAACAATAGTCACACAAAATACAGGTTTACGTGACTTTAAAGATCATATGGTCACACATATTAACACCTATGGCCACATTTGGTTTAATTCTATATACGTGACCAAATCCAAAAATAAAACACTCGTTGTGTGACTAAATGATACCAAACGTCACGCAAACATAAAATTCGAGTGGCCATTGGATTAACAATAGTCACACAAAATACAGGTTTACATGACTTTAAAGATCATATGGTCACACATATTAACACCTATGGCCACATTTGGTTTAATTCTATATACGTGACCAAATCCAAAAATAAAACACTCGTTGTGTGACTAAATGATACCAAACGTCACGCAAACATAAAATTCGAGTGGCCATTGGATTAAAATAGTCACACAAAATACAAGTTTACGGGACTTTAAAGATCATATGGTCACACATATTAACAACTATGGCCACATTTGGTTTAATTCTATATGTGTGACCAAATCCAAAAATAAAACACTCGTTGTGTGACTAAATGATACCAAACGTCACACAAACATAAAATTCGAGTGGCCATTGGATTAACAATAGTCACACAAAATACAGGTTTACGTGACTTTAAAGATCATATGGTCACACATATTAACACCTATGGCCACTTTTGGCTTACTTTTGTGTGACCAAATCCTAAAGAAAAGCACTCGTTGTGTGACTAAATGTTACATAACGCCATACAAAGATAGAGTTCACGTGGCCATTGGAGGCACAATAGCCACACAAAATCCACGTTTACTTGGCTTTAAGGAGCATTTGGTCACGCTTATTAACACCTATGGCCACTTTTGGCTTCATTTTATGTGACCATATCTCCAAATTAAAACACTCATTCTGTGACGACATGTTACATAATGCCACACAAACATAGAATTCAAGTGGCCATTGGATGAACAATAGTCACATATAATACACCTTTACTTGATTTAAAAGAGCATATGGTCACACCTTTTATGATTTTGGTCACTCTTTTTAAATGGATGCCGCCACTAACGATTTAATGTGGCCGTAGTCACCCTATTTGCTGACTTACAAGTGTGACCGTAAGCATATCGTCACGCTTTTCTGGTGTGACCAAAGCCCAAATCTCTACTAGTGAGGATGGATCCATTCGGGACTGATAATCCCCACCCGGTGTAGGACCCTTGTGCCGGACCTAATCGAATCCCCAATAATCAACCGTAGTGCGGAATCCCACGATTGATAACAAAATGTTAAACGAATAAACACTAATCAAACACAAAGTATATGATTGATTAACACAAAACCGATCAGCTTATATTACTTAGAATGATTACAATATGCTCTCACTGATCACAAATTCGTCAACCTCAAAACATGAGCCGTAAAAGACTATTTATACTAAACCTAGTCTGACCTTTGCGACACAAGCTGTGTCGCCAAGCCGACTCATGCGACACAAGATGTGTCACCAGGTTGACTATTGCGACACAAAGACCTTGTGTCGCCAAAACACAAAATGTAATTAAGACAAACGTTATCAACTAACTTAATTACATATCAAACGCATTACAGACTTAGACCAACTGACAGACACACTAAGATGCACCAACAAACTCCCCCGTGTCTTCAGCTTGGTCTTCAAAATTTATTCAATTAAGCCCAGCCTGTAGGAAACCTGCCTCCAGCATGAATCCCATGCGTAACACACACAGTCACTACTTTTTGGAATTGTCTAGCTAGAATCGAATTCACAACATTTCTTACGTTGAAGCGAATTGGATTATCAAACAACTTCCTCAAGTCTTTCTGTGACAAATTAATCAAGCTCATAGGATCAAAAACTTTAAATTGAGCTTTCTTCAAACCATAAAGCGAAGTTCTTTCTGGATGCTCAGATTCTGGAACAAAAATAAACATAGCTTCGCCTGTGTGGGGATCGAGTTCCCAATAATGAAATCTTCTTAGAAAGTTAAAAGGAACTGTCTCCAATGGTATCTCAGTTAAACAATCAGCTGGTGGATAACGCATTTTGCAAATTGGCTGCATTGTAACTGGATCAAGTTTCTTTTTGTATATGAATCTCTTACCAAGCGTCGGTTTGATAAAATTATATCTTTTGCTCTTCACTTCACGACGCAAAACCGTCTGTACAAAATCAGCTCTTGAATCCCTAGTTGGATTTATCAGTTCCAGTTGAGCTAGATGATTTATTTCTCCCTTTGGCAATGTACTCAGCTTCTTAAATGATCTTTTGAAATACTGAATGCCATCGCTCCTTTTAATCATGAAAATACCTTTATAGATTTTCCAGCTTTTAATAATTCCTGTATAATTCCCACTAATCTTATATGTCTTGCAAGTAACGGGAACATATACATCAGGAATAAAACTTATAACAGGCCGCTCAGAGGTCGAAGTAGATGTAGTATCAGAAGCCGATGTAGTTTCTAGAACAGTTTGCGAAGTTCCAGCTGGCTCTGTTTCATCTTCCGAAGAATCAGTCTCGATTGTAGGAGCATCGTCATAGAATTCATCAGGACGCATTTCCTCTTCTTCAATCTCAACATCATCATTTGTTTCGAATTCAGGTTCAGATTCCTGATTTACCTCATTAACCATTTGCTGAATAAAAGATAGATTAGCATTTGAAAAGTCTACAGCTAACGGTCTTGGTTGACCTGGAATGTCATCAACAGAGAAGTAATCCAAACGAAGAGATTCATTACTATCAAAAAGATTTACATTTTCATCTACATTATCTGTCTGTGTTCCGGCTGAAGCCCTAGATGTTGTTTCTATGGCACGCAGGCCTGACTCCCCCGGAACGACAGCTAGGGATTCTAGTTCTAACACCCTAGTATTCAAAGTAGGAACCAAAGCTGCTTGTTCTTCCAAAACTTTAATCTGAGCAGCCTGAACTTCCAACACCGATGCCTGAGACTGAAGCAATTTAGCTTGATGATCCATAGTCTGCTGCATCTGATCCATTCTTTTCAACAATTCCTCAACAACCGAGGGCAAAGGTTGAATGGGAACCTCAACACGGGGAATATCAACCCGTAGCCTTGAAGACGACGTAGAAGTACGATGAATAGACTGAGGTGGAACCCAGTCTTCATCATCAAGATCGGTACTTCGTGGTCGTTTGCCCAGATCAGGACGAACATAACTCGAACCAGCACGAATACAACGTTGTATTCTTTTGTACCGACGAGGATCAAAGCGTTGAATATTTCTCAACGCATCTCCGGAGGGGATATCCCTTGGAGAAGTCTCAGGAGTAGAACCTCCATCTGAATCTTCAGTAACTGGAACATCAGAATTAGGCTGAGCAGCCTGTTCTCCAGTCTGGAAATCCTCAATTTCCTGTAACAGATCATCGACCTGTATTTGAGCATCATGGAGGTGTAATTCCTCCTCCTGAATTCCCTGCCCAGGTGCAGGCAAAACATCCATAAAACCATCATCGGGCGGTGCGACATAAGCATCATTGATTATGTGCCCAAATAATGGAAAATTGCTATTCGCATTCGCACCAGCCGCACAAACCGTCCAGATTCGGACGTTCATGGGAGCAGGCCGTAAGCGTTCGCGAGCATTCTTTGGAAGGCCAGGAAGCTGGCTGTCAAGAAACAGCTGAATGAAACGTGGATATAAATTCTAACACTTATCCCCAGCGTTAAGATTATCCACCATGGCCCTAAAGATATAACCAGAAAAGTTAAAGGGCTTATTGTAGATCAAAGCCAACATGGCAGAAGCCGTAGAGTGACTAATGCCATCAAATCCTGCCTTACGGGGAGAAAGGCAAACGATAATAACATGCATCAAGTATCGCCAGACCTTAGGCAGATTCGCCTTGCGATATTGGTCGTTGGGTACCCCAGGATAGCCAAGACGTGTCATAGCCCCGGCAATAAACTCATTGCCAAAAAGAGTAGGCATCTCTGTAGTATCTCCGAAGTGAAAGAAATCCCGAATGACCTGCTCGGAGATAATAAGTTGACGATCTCCAACAGTATAAATAATTCTGGTGAATGGGAGGTCGGAGTTGATCACTGCGTTTTCCCAAAAATGAGCCACCCGATCCTTGTAGATAGTGGTTGTTGCAGTAATAGCAGTATAAATGCGAGAGCGGCGTAGGAATGCCACCATTGGCCTATATGATGCAGCCGTATCCTTTGAATCGTCCAAGAATGCCATAATGTTGTGACGTGGCTCCCATAAAATATCAGCATCTGCCATTGCTGTGTAAACAGTAGAGATAAAACTTGCAAACAGTTAGCGTTAGCAGATTTAATCAAAATACACAAATCAGTTCGATACCAAATGCGACACAGAGAATTGTGGCGCAGAAATTCTGCGACATAATAAGAATGTGTCGCTAATAGAAAAAAATTGATTATTTATAAAGTAAGCGACATAAAGAATTGTGTGGCTAAAGATTAATGCGACGAACAGAGTTATGTCGCAGTTAGCAATGTAGTCGAATAGGCGACATAATGAGTTATGTCGCAGCAAGCAAGCGACATAAAACAATTATGTCGCAAAAATGATGCGACATAAAAGATGCGTCGCATAACAGTGTGCAAATTCTCATAAATTATAAACAAAGAGATCAAATTCGCACAAAATAAGGGTTTCATTGATAATTAAGAATAATACATAGTTATAATTACAAATTATCACATTTCTAAACCCTAAACCCTAAACCTAAATAGTATCCTCGGATACTATTAATACGAAGAAAGCCAAGATTCAAGACAAGGCCAAGCTAAGATCCAGGACAAAAAGCCAAGATTCAAGACAAATGGCCAAGATTCAAGACAAGGTCAGGCTAAGATCCAGGATAGTGAGGGGATCCCACCAGACCACCAAAAAAAGAAGGTAGCCGATCAAGCAAGAGTGCTATCACGACACCTGAATGCACATAAGCTTCCACGACCGTAAGAGAACCCTCGTAGTCGCGGAAGTGCAAGACATGATAGTCTTTGGGCAGAAGCAGTGAATACAGGAGTGTATAACACCGTTGTCCTGAACGAAGTCACCTGCCATGGCTATACCATAATTGGACACAAGTGAGAAATAGGCTAAGGTAAGGTAAGCGACATAAGCTATGTCGCAAGAACATTTGGCGACATAAAAGTTATGGCACAAGAAAGTATTTAGCGACATAAGAGTTATGGCGCAAGATGACAATTAGCGACATAAAATTTATGGCGCAAGGTGACATTTAGCGACATAACATTTGTGTCGCTAGATGAAGCGACATTAATTTAAATTGAGGAAACCTGCGACATAAAACGTTATGTCGCAGGTTATGTCGCAATGACGAACTGCAAGCCCCAACCCAGAAAACCCTAACCTCTAATTTGGGGTTTTCGAAAACGAGACATACCCTAGGGTACGCCAACATACCAGAAACACGAAAACATGTATATTAACAAATATGAGTGTGATTTTCGTGTCACATTAAGCCAAAAACGTAAACCCTATAAACCCGTAATAAACATTAATGATTTAAGGGAAAATAAGCAGTAATAAAGGGTGAAACTAGTACCTATCGATCGAGTGGAAGGTAGTGAACAAGAAACACTAGGTGGATTGCGTAAACAAACACCGGATGATCGAAATCGAGAAGAGAAGAACACCGCAGGTTTTGTGTTGCAGGAATGAATTTTGTGTCGCAGGTTTTTGAATTTGTGTCGCTTAAAGTGTAAACAGAGATAGCGACGGGAGTGAGGTATTTATACCTCTGCCCCAACTAGCGACATAAAATGGCGACATAGAAGGCGACATAAGTTGTGTCGCAGAAAACTTGATTTTTAATTTCAAGTTTTGTAACCCGATGGAAGAGTAACTAGTTGGACTTGTGAAAAAGTAAATATACAAATTGAAGATAAAAAAAAATAACGGAATTATTAAACCTAAACTAAAACTTAAATTACCTTTCTTTTTGGTGACGTAGTTATTTTGTCTGCTAAGGGATCATATTAGAATAACATGCACTTATTAGAAAATGGTAAGCGTTATCTCGATTATCAGTATATGTAACCTCTTGAAATTTACTTAGCATATTTAAAACACCTTTGATAAATCTTATTTCAAGATGATTACTGGTATTGTTTGACCACCTAAACATGTTACGTTTACGGCTATGAGCAAAACTTTTATTGTTATTATGAATAATTATCTGTGGTCCCCACCACAGATATACTCCTATAATTTAGACAAGAACATAACTTCCAAGATAGATAAAATAGAGGAAAGTCATTTTTAAGAATCAAGTCAGCGGTGACAGGTCTGTACAGACGTACAACAAAGCGACATAGCTTGATTCAGGTGTAAGCAAAACCAGACTTGGTCAAACCATTTTGGCGACCTTGTGAGGTATCTTATGATTTAAGACTTGTTCAAGTTCTTTGACTTGCGTTTGCTTAGCTTTTAAGTATATACAACTTGAGACCAGGTCTGTACTTACGTACAACAGAGGAAACGAGAAGTATATACCCCCAAAGTATTTCATATTTTAAGTTAAAATGGAAGTATGCCAAGCTATATTAAGGAATTAAGATACTAAATCATACATCACAGGATGTTGACCACATGATAATAGACATGTATTAGACTGACGTGTTAATTGCTCAAAGACTAGTGTAACATGCCTACCAGCACATCATAAGATGAATCTAATGTTTATGAAAGTTGTGGTAAGTATTCTAGACAAACCTACTGATACATCAAGTATAAAACTTAAAATTTTCATTTTGTGCATGCACCCTAATGTACTATCATTTCCCTAGTTGTTTACAGACACAACTAAACGTCTTTTTACAAATGTTGCAATGGTGCATTTCTTAAATACTAAAGAGTATAAAGAATGGCTATTGCTTTTTTTTTTTTTTTTTATAAATAGTCTAAGTCCAAAAAATTACTTCTTAAGCTGAAAGAAGCGCAAACCAATCATGTTGATCAGTTCATCAAATCGGGCACGAGAAAAGGCCTTAGTGAATAGGTCAGCATTCTGTTTAAGGGTATCTATATGGACGAGGTCTATTAAGTGTCTCTCATAGCAATCCCGTATAAAGTGAAATCTAAGTTCTATATGCTTAGTTCTAGAGTGCTGTACGGGATTGCGTATAATTGAAATAGCAGCAGTATTATCAATATGTAAAGGAGTCATAGTAAGAAGTAACCCGTAATCGCGCAATTGATGCTGAATCCACAGAACCTGGGAACAGCAACTAGCAGCAGCAACGTATTCAGCCTCTGCGGTAGAAGTAGCCACCGTCGTCTGCTTCTTGCATTGCCACGATACCAAACGTGATCCAAGAAACTAGCATCCACCAGTTGTTGACTTCTTATCTATACTACAGCCGCCATGATCAGAATCCGAATAAGCAGTTAGTTTAAACGATTTTTCATTGGAGTACCATAGACCAAGAGTTGGCCTGTGTTTGAGGTACCCAAAAATTCGCTTTACTGCTTTCATATGAGAAACCTTCGGCCTAGCCTAATATGAGAGAACCAATCATAGAGCGATAGTCCTTTTCTTTACAATCCTCGTCATCGATGGCCGGTCCGAGATTATGATTTATTTCAATGGGGGTTCCATAAGTCTTGCAATTAAGCAAGTCATACCTGGTTAACATATCAGTGACATACTTGGACTGATGAATGTAAATTCCTTTGGCAGACTGCTCAACTTGAACACCTAAAAAGAACGTGAGTTCCCCCATTGCACTCATCTCAAATTCAGACTTCATGAGATATTCAAAGTCTTTACACATGGAGTCTTTGGTAGATCCAAAAATGATGTCGTCGACATATACTTGTACCAGTAATAAGTCTTCTCCATCCCTTTTAGTGAACAACGTACTATCAATGCTACCTCTTTCGAAACCATTCTTAACTAGATGAGTTGCAAGCCTCTCATACCACAGTCGTGGTGCCTGATGCAAACCATATAATGCCTTATTAAGTTTACAGACATATTCTGGATGCAATGGATCTTCAAAACCCGGAGGCTGCTTGACATAGACATCGGTATCAACTTGTCCATACAGAAAAGCGCTCTTTACATCAAGCTGATAAACAATGAACTCTTTGAAGGATGCAAAGGCCAAGAAAATACGAATGGACTCCAGTCTTGCAATAGGAGTGAAAACCTCATCATAGTCCAAACCCTCTACTTGATGAAAAACTTGAACTACAAGCCTTGCTTTGTTTCTAATAACCACTCCTCGATCATCTTTCTTGATTCGGTAAACCCATCGAGTGCCAGTTTGATGTGCACCCTTAGGTAATGGTACTAATTCCCACACATGCAGCTTTTGGAATTGCTGCAGCTCCTCCTGCATTGCTTCAACCCAGTGTGGATCTTTTAGAGCCTCTTCTGTACGTTTTGGCTCCACCTGAGATAAAAAACATGTTTTAACCTCAGCAGAAAGACATGCAAGAGAAGCAGACTCATGAGAGTCTGAAGGGGATGCAGGATTTGATTCTGCAGCAACTTGACTTCTTGTCTGAATCCCCTTATCCAAAGGACCTATGATATTCTCTACTGGATGGTCCTTATTAACACGTGAACTAGGAATCTCGTCAGGCACAATAACAAAGTCCATGTTTGTAAAATCGGCTTCCTGTGCCGATTCAAATTCCCTTGAATTCTCAAGTTGTTCATCTTCATCATCAGATACCGCAGGAACATCGGTATATGTTTCTTGGTTTCTAGTAGATGATTCAGGAACATCAACATTTGGTTGAGAAGGAAGTGGAGTAGCAGAGGAAGTGAAGTATTTGAAGATAAATCAAGGCCATGAAGTAATGTGACCACCTGATCAATATCATCATCCTCCTTAGGAAGATTAAAGGAATCAAAAATTGCCTCATAATTAAACAAATGTGCTGGTCCCTTTCCTTCCGGATTATCAGAGTAACGAAAGCACGTGACTTCATAGTGTTCTTCCATACGCTTAGTTGCCAAGTTATACACACGTTTGTTTGGAGAGTTATTTGAAAAACCCAAAAATAAACCTTCACTTGACTTTGCTCCAAACTTAGCAACTCTTTCTTTCGTGTACATAATCGTGCAGGGACAACCAAAAGGTTCAAGAAACTGTAACGAGAGTTTCCGGTTGTTAAGCAATTCATAGGACGTTTTATTATGTGTTTTAACCACAGAAACCCGATTAAGAATGTAACAAGCAGTATTTACTGCTTCAGCCCAAAAAGAAATAGGCAGCTTAGAATCTGCCAACATTGTGCGTGCAGCTTCAATGAGTGTCCTGTTTTTGTGTTCAGCAACTCCATTCTGTTGAGGAGTTCGTGCGGCACTGAATTGATGATCAATGCCTTTTCTTAAACAGTACAGCTCAATTGTTGAATTCTTAAACTCAGTACCATTATCTGATCTCAGTTTCTTAATTGACAGGTTGCATAGGTTCTCTAGTTTGTCAAACAAATAGATGAGAATTTCAGGAACTTCATCTTTAGTAGTTAAGAAATACACCCATGAAAAACGGTAGTAGTCATCAGTCACTACCAAGCAATATTTTGAACCTCCCATACTCTTCTTACTAACAGGTCCAAAGAGATCCATATGCAGTAGCTCCAAAGGACTTGAAACAGAATTGATCACTTTTGACTTATGGGACTTCTTGTGTTGTTTCCCTTTTTGACAGGAAACACAAAGATCGTTGATTCCAAAGGATTGCTTTAGAACGCCACGCACAAGATCATGCTTTACCAAATAATTCATCTTTCGGAAGTGTAGATGACCCATACGTCTGTGCCACAAAAGTGATTCTTTTTCAGGAGCTTTCGAAAGTAAACACGTATGTTGGGTTGTTTCAACGGTTTTCATATCTAGAATATACGTGTCTTTTTGCCTAGGTGCCCTCAGTAACACCCATTCCTTAGGAATTACAAATCCTGGTTTCAAGATGCAGCATTCAGTTTTAGTAAATGCTGTAGTGTACTCTTTGTCACACACTTGTGATACACTGAGCAGGTTGTGAGTAAACTGCTCCACAAAATTAACTTTTTCAAAACTCACTTGACCATTAGTGAGTGTACCTTGTCCAGTCATAACTCCTCCTTTATCACCGGCAAAAGCAACATATCCCCCATTATAATCCTTGACTTCAGATAACAGAGATAAGTCGCCTGTCATATGTCGCGAGCAACCACTATCAATATACCATCTACTATTTTGAACTGCTTCAGATTGCTGCGACATGAAAAACAAAAAGATCAATTAGTAAGGGAGACCCAAGCCTTAACAGACTTGGGTAACCCAGTAGCATCATCCACAATGATTACATCAGTCAAAATTTTATCTTTTAACACATCAAAATCATTGCCTGATGAATCATTGTCAGATGAAGAGTCAGAACATGACTCTTTGATCTTCCATACCTTTTGAGGTTTGGATGGTTGCTTGTTAACATTATTGAGCTTATCTTGTTTAAATTTGGTGGGCTCAATATTGTTATCCTTAGAAGTAGTTGGTGGAACTGCAGAACCTCTCATAGATTTTTTTGAAAAACTTTGAGAATTAGAGGTTCGTGCATCTCCCCGTCGACCATACTTCTTAGCAAGCAACGGGCAAAAACTAATCAAATGACCTTGTTTCTTACAATAAAAACAAGATCTTTGCTCAACATTTACAGGAGATTGAGGTTTAAACCGTTGAAGATGACCAAAAATCGGTTGTGCTGAACAAGTACACTTATGTGCACATGCAGAAGTTGAGCCGTGAGATTTGCTTTTAGAAGATTTTTTATCAGATTTGAAAGTTTCTGGTTTAGAAATCTCCTTTGTAGGTTCAGCCTTAGCTTTACCTTTCATTTTATAAATCTCCTCATATCCTTCACTAGTGAAGATATGATGGTCATTGGATACATTTTTGTTTTTCAAATAACCGTATTCTTCTTCGGTTATATCCTCAATCTCAATTTCCTCCTTCAAACTAACTGGAGGAATCAACTTAGTAACAGATTTGACAGATTTGGAAACTCTAACAGGCTTAATAAGCTTAGCCTTAGTTTCCCGTTTCTCAATAGGCTTGAATGGTTCAGCCCTGACATCAAGTTTTTTAACTGAGTCAACCTTAGGAGCCTTCAAATTTTCAGGCTCACGAGTTGATGCCTTAACTAGCTCAGGCATACTAGCCACAGGTTTATGAGACTCATGTTTAACAGTTTCGGCCGTATCATCTTGATGATACTCTGTTGGTGGTGGAACTTGATGAAAACCTAGTCCCTCCTTTCCAACATGAGGCCTACTGATCCTTACTTTAACAGGTTTGACAGGTGTTGTATCTACTTGAGGAACAGTAGGTACAAAATCTTTGATGATTTCTTGCTGAGGCATAGGCAGATAATCTTTTGGAGGTGGGACATGGTGATAACCAAGTCCTGCCTTGCTCTTAGTATCTGTCCTTTGCTTTTGAAGAATTTCATCAAAAACGAGAGAGGATGTCGAAAAATTTGATAATTTTCGATTTAAAGTAAGAACTTCAGCCTGTGAATCAACAAGTTCCTTTTTAACAAAAGTTAACATATCAACATAGCTTCCTATTTCATCTTGTTGTTCAAAAATTTTGGCTTTTAGTTCTTTCTTTTCTTCAAAAATAGCCGTTAATTTCTTCTCAGATGCCTTATAACTTTCTTTCAACGTTTCATTATTTTCTGTTAATTGTGAAATAGTAGTATTAAGGCGTTCGTTATCCTCTCTGCACCTATTTATCTGATTAGTAAGTTTGATGCATGACACATAAGATAAAGGTTCATCATCTACCTCATGAACCTTAGCCATTAACGCAGTATTCTCGTCTTCATCATCAGCTGCATCTGACCAGCTATTGTCCCATGGAGTTTCTGTCAGCATTAATGCAGCTGACACCATGGCTTTCTCTTCAGCCTTACTTGGTGAAGGTTTGGTAAGACCAGAAGATGGGGTCTTATTAGTCTTTTCACATTCACGAGCAAAGTGTCCATAGTTCTGACACTTATAGCACCTCACCTTCCCTTTATTAAAACCGATTCCTTTTTCACCAGGATTATTCACAGACGTTCTACCGGTTTTCTGCAAAACATTCTTCACTCTCCTCGTCAGCATAGCCATATTCCATTTTAAATCAAACCTCTCCAATTCTTCTTGATCAATTTGACCAAAATCCTCATCGGAAAAGTCACCAGCACAAGCTAAGAAAGCTGAAAAAGTGGAAGAATAATCTTCACCAGAAGAGACACCAGAACTCTGAAAATAAGTACCACTTGATGTAGTACTTGCAGAAGCATTTCCACTAGCATTGCTAGCTAGGAATGCGGTAACAGTAGGCTTGCTTGAAGATACCGGAACATCAACTCCATATAACTTTGGATTCTGGAGATGAGAAGTAGCCTTGGTCTCTTTTCGTTGCATCTCTAGAAGCTCAGCTTCAATGTGACCAATGAGATCTTCGAGCTCCATATCCATGATATCTTCATCTCTTTCCATCAATAACACTCGAGTATGCCACTTCTTTGGAAGTGAGTCCAGAAGCTTCTTGTTTACATCGTTACGCCCGAGAACTACACCTCCTTCTATCAACTCAGTGACCAGTTGGGAATATCTGCTACACAGATCTTCTAGAGACTCATCCTGAAGCATATCAAACACTTCGTACTGCTTCTTGATTAGATCAATCTTTTTCTTTTTGTATTGATCACTGCCACCACACTTTTTCTCAAATGCTTTCCAAAGATCATATGCAATCTTATGTTGTCTCATTTATCTCATAATAGGTTGAGGCAATGCCATTGTGATTGCAGCATGGGTTTTCCTTTCCATATCAAAGGCTTTGCGTTCCTCAGGAGTCATTGATTTAATTGACATCTCAGGAGCTGGACCATTAAAGACTCCTGTTCTCAGAGGACGTTCATATCTTTCCTCTAAGTATATCATCATTTCAGGGTCATTTAATCCAACATAAGATTCGAAGCGTTGACGCCAATCTGAATAACTCATCCCTGGCATATACATTGGAGGTTTGTTTCCAGATCCAACCTCATTGTTCTGTTTCAACATTGCTCCAACTGACTGAATAGAGTGTGCTGAAGATGATGTCATTTTAATTAACCTGCAAAACAATTGAAAACACAAATAGCAAACTGTTAAGCGACACAAATATGTGTCGCAAAGGATTAAGCGACACAGAGATTATGTCGCAACAGATTATGTCGCAACTAATTATGTCGCAACTGATTATGTCGCAAAAATAAGCAACTGAAGAAAAACCAAATGTTATGTCGCAAGCTTATGTCGCAAGCTTGTGTCGCAAGCTTGTGTCGCCTAAATTAAGGCTTATGTCGCAAATCACAGTAAGCTTGAGTCGCAAGCTTATGTCGCCAAACTAAAGGCGTATGTCGCAGTAACCCTAGACGCGACACAAAGGTTATGTCGCAAAATAGTGTCGCAGAAACGGCTGACCAGCGACCAAAAACCCTAAATTCGAAAATTCTCGATAACCTAACGAAAATTTACGATTGGAGGACGAATAATAACTTCAATATCTTCCAGAAACACCAAATAATAATTTTAAGCACTTGTCAAAGAAGATTCTAGCTCAAACTTGTTGTATTTATCCGAGAAACTTGTCAAAATGGATTCAATAACACCAAATCCTGAGATTTTAGCTCTGATACCACTTGTAGGACCCTTGTGCCAGACCTAATCGAATCCCCAATAATCAACCGTAGTGCGGAATCCCACGATTGATAACAAAATGTTAAACAAATAAACACTAATCAAACACAAAGTATATGATTGATTAACACAAAACCAATCAGCTTATATTACTTAGAATGATTACAATATGCTCTCACTAATCACAAATTCGTCAACCTCAAAACATGAGCCGTAAAAGACTATTTATACTAAACCTAATCTGACCTTTGCGACACAAGCTGTGTCGCCAAGCCGACTCATGCGACACAAGATGTGTCACCAGGTTGACTATTGCGACACAAAGACCTTGTGTCGCCAAAACACAAAATGTAATTAAGACAAACGTTATCAACTAACTTAATTACATATCAAACGCATTACAGACTTAGACCAACTGACAGACACACTAAGATGCACCAACACCCGGGGTAGTAGCGCTACCACAAACTCTTCCGTAGAAACGGGTGTTTGATACTCAAACATGTGAGCTCACCAGCGTTAGCTGACCCATTTTAGCATGTATCACAGGTACTCAACAGTAGATTTGGACTGCCCTCAGGATTACTATAGCTCGAGTCAGCATGCAGACAATAGAGATTTCATTGCATTAATATATTTTGTACAAGTATTTATGTATCGAAATCTCTCATTTAATCGAACACGAGCTATGTACGGATTAAACTGTTGTAAACATCTTAATATTAATATATTTTGTTTAAAATGACGCATATAGAGTCGTTTGGTATATATCTGTGTGTTTCGATTATTGATTAGTAACACCCAAATTATGCTTCCGCCAAACAGTAAATTTAGGGGTGTTACACGACAGAACCCATGACTTTGTTACGAGTATGTTTCCTCACAATCACCTGACTATTTCAAATTTTATTTGATACCTAACGAGTTTAAACTATTACACAAAATTGCGCTAGAAACACACACTTACTTTCTCTCAGACCCCACACAACCCGTGACCACAAACTAATTTCAGGACGAAATTCTCCTAACAGGGGGAGAATGTGACACCCGCCGATTTAGGGTTACTGATTTCCTGCTGAAAACCCTAATTACGTGTGTTTAATTTAGTATTAGGCTAAATACTTGAAATTACTTGTAACTATTTGTCTATTTATGTGAATATACACTCCCGTAATTGTTTTATATTACGCATACGTAATTAATTGTAATTACGCTAAACAACCTGATGGAGTCCGACAGACTATACGACGTTAGTGAAAACCTTTCCATAAATAACTTAAATCGATTTTTAGAAGTTATTTATCATATATTAGTATTTCATATAATAATACGCGAGAAACTTAGACGTTTTGCCCTAAATGTGACAAACACGGTGAAAACGCGCAAAGTGAACTCGACAACCAAACGAAACCTAAATAAATACTTCAATAACTCAAAATAAAGTATTTTAATAATATTTAAATACAAAAATATCCAAAACGTATCGTTAGTTAAAAACGACTCAAAATAATGTTAGGCGATTTAACGTTTTAACACGAATAACGGGTAAATGACCGAAATACGTAACACAGTCTGAAAACAAGAATTAAATCACAAAAATTCAGTGGGGCCCATGGGAGGCCAGCAACCTCCACTTCCACCTCTCAAAACTCATGCAAAATGCAAAGTTCATTTCTCATCATTCAATCACCTCACCTTTTTTCTAGCCTCTCACTAAAAATTCCCTCTCTCTCTATAAAATCTGGAGATCAGCCTCCATAACACCATCACACTACCACCATCTACCACCATACAAATCCAGTTGACCACCATAGCACCACCAACAACCACCACCTCAAAAACATCATCCAAGGTTTCAAGACCTCCTCATCTCACTTCTGTCCAAATCTCTTTAAAATCATCATTGTAAGGAAGATTCTTACTCCTAATTATTCTTATAACATGTATTAAAGTTCACTCAACTTGTATATAACAAAATGTGGCATAAAAATCATTTTTCTTAACTTTAAGTTCATAAAAATACATTTTCAGCTTCAGATTGTAACACAAAATATACTAAACCATAAGTCAGTCATTTTTAATGAAATTAGACGTTTTTATAATCTAAATTTTTTTTCAAAAAGTAATCTTTCCAACCCCATAAACCTCATATTTTTATGAGCTCGAGTACTATTTTTAATAATTTTTATAAAAACACATACAATCTATTCCAGAAATCCAGAAACTTTACTCTTAGTATTTTGGCCATATCTCAAACTACACAACTCCAAATGACCTGAAACCAACGCTCAAATTTGAGAAATTTCATTAGCTACAAAAATTATGTTGACTACTTTTACTAGTTCCGTGTAGATTTTTCTCAGAAATATAATCTTCATCCATGTGTCCAGATTAGTAAACTGTTGGACCTCAGAGGACACATGTAATTTTTATAAATATTTATACTTCACTAAACTTCATGGAAAAATTAATACCAGTAGATAACTTATGGGGGAATCACTAGTATTTTTCTTGGGAACTAATTTGAAATGTACCATTTTATAAAAATTATACAAACAAGTGCATTTTCTGGAAAATTGAGATAGTGGAATGATTTTGCCAAAAGGATTAAACCAACACTTGTAAGCTTGTTAAAAGTGGAAAAATAAACTTTTTAAGGCTTGTGAATATATTTAAGGGTTTGGGAAAAACCGAGTAGGTTTGACCAAGTCAACAAAAATGAGGCTCGATTTTGAAAAACGTGAAACTTACTATTTTTGAAAAGAATGGTAATAAAAGGGGTTTGGGTGACATATTTAGTAACTTTGACCAGTTTGACCAACTTTGATTAGTTTGACCAATTTTGACCAGCTTTGACTAACGAGTTGACCAACTTTGACCTACGGTTTAAGGTTTTTGCGAACTAAATAATATGTTTGCGACACATGATATGTACTAATGAATAATATACAACAAAAAAACTTAATAATAAAATCTTAATGAATTATTATTACAAAATTTCACCAACGGGTCGTACACGCTTTTAACAACTTAATTGAACATACTAGTTGAGTGAACTAGCTTTAGGTGGACATAAACCCTCCCACCTACCCGATTGGCTTAAGTGGACATAAACCCTCCCACTTATACAATTGCTATAGATGGTCTTTTGAGACATCTACTTACCCAACCTTATACGTTTAGGACGTTAAAAGGTTGCGCTTTGGACTTTGCTTGCTATTTGATTATTGTTTGCTACTTGTTAACCTAAGGTGAGTTTCATAGTTCCCCCCCCCCCCCCCCCCCACCCCTTTTTTTTTTTTTTTTTTTTACTATTTTTCACTGGGGTGAGCATACATACAACTATTTTATATAAACTGCTTTTCGTACGGATTGCATGAGATTTTATGATAATCCTCTAAAACCCTCTACCCATCATAGTTCGTTAATATATGCGTGAATATAATTGGATACTACTATCAGGGTATGACAAACCTCGTCCGGGCTAGTCGCTCTAGCCAAACCACGGGCGCAATATTATTTGTGAATTGGAAGTGTATCGGGTTAGTACACTTACCGGAGGCAAACAACGTTAAGATCGAACTATGAGACTCATGCAAATGGTATACTTATATTGCAATATACAATACTTTTACTTATCATTGATGAATGATACAATTTTGGTAATCTTGTGGATCATACTTATAACTGTTTGCTTACAAACCTATGAACTCACCAACTTTATGTTGACCCTTTTAGTATGTATTCTCAAGTTTACAGACGCAGTAGGACTACCCACATGAATCAAGATAATAGGATTCTTTTGTTTCAACAACTATGTATTAGAAATCTCTAGACTATTTTTGCGAACTCCAATGTTTGTGGGTAACTGTAACACCCACCAAATTAGGACTAGTGATTAGTACATAATCAGTTGTTAATACATGTAATTAGTTCTTAGATTAGGATAATTAATGTATCTTAATATATATTGTTGAATATATACGAATATGCGATTTAATTAAATCGTACACATCTCTAAATCGAATGGACTTCGATTCAATTAAATACGGACGTTCGTGAACAATTTCATTAAATAAGAAAAACATTATTTAATAACGATATTATGCCCCAAAATGTTGTTTTGATAAACGTCTACGCGACCAAACCATTTAACGCTTAAACAAATCGAAACAAAATTTGTTACATTTTATAACACGATAATTAAGTATTTGGTAAAATACTTCCTCAAAAATATTAAAGAAATACTCGTATTTTAAAACTCGTGTTTGAACACGTAAAATAATTATTTAAAAGTTTAAACGAACGAGAAAACGAACGCCGCACCGAGCGCGTACGCAGGGAAATGAAAAACTGGTGAAGCCCACACCCGGTGGACCCTACCAGCCGGGCCCCCCTTCCCCCTTCTTTCCCTTCTCTTTCCTTCCTTCTTCTCATTTCATCATCTACCCCTCTCTCTCTTCCTCTCTTTTTTCTCTCAAAACTCACCACCACCATCACCATTAAACCCACTAAAAACGCCACGAAACGAACCCGGATCATCAAGCTCGTTCTGAGAAAAGTGACCACCTCGCAACAATCTACATTTTCATCTTTCTGGATTCCTCACGCGCGAAGTCGTAAGTTTCTGACAAAACTCGAAACTCTCCGATTTTACTCATTTTCACTTGTCTATGGGTTATTTAAGCTTAAAATGTCCAAATATGGGTTGCGTAAAAGAATTGGACCAAACGGTCGCTGGAAAACATGTTTTTGGCTCAAATTCCGGCCAACACACCGTTATGTCGCAGAGGCTCCAGACCACCTGCGACACAAGCCCTTATGTCGTTAAACCCCCACTTATGTCGCATATGGCGACACAAGTGACTATGTCGCAAACCCTTCGGATGTCGCATTTAGCGACTCAAAATACTATGTCGCAAAACCTATTTCTATCGCATATAGCGACACAACATTATATGTCGCATAAATTGCGGATGTCGCACTTAGCGACACAAGCCCTTATGTCGCAGATATGATCTGCGACACAATAGACTATGTCGCACCTAGCGACACAAGCCTTATGTCGCATTAAACAGAACCAAGAAAACACATATTTTACTAAGTGTCAAGATGTAGAATTTTATCACTTGATTTCACCCCAAATTCAAGTCCAGGTGCGTTTTTCACCAAAGCAATATAATAGAAATAAAAAAATTTCAAGCTGACTTGGCATCTCGACCCCAACCAGGGACCAGCCCCTTGGACCCCGCCAGGGGTTGCCACCCCTGGGACCCTGCTAACCAAGGGCACTGCCCCCGGACCCCCGTTACCTAAAGTTTATAAATACTTCTAAGTATAACACTTCGAAATCATAATAATAATAGTTGAGATTATTATTACAAACAAATCACCAACGGGCCGTACACATTTTCAAAACTCAAGATTAATCAACCGAATTGTAGTCATTTGGATATTCTAGTTGGACGAGCAACTACAAAGGTACTTTTAAGATACCTGATCAATTAATAACCATCGTGTGTCGTGGACACCCTCAGGTTACAAGTCTTCAGACAATCACTAATCGGAAATCCTCGAAAGAGTTTGTCCAGTAGCATATTGATTGCAGTTACCTCAAGAACTTAGTAGCGTACATCCCACTTTCCGCATTTCTAACCTAAAGAAATGTATATCTGACGAACCCTCATCATTCCCTTCGAGGAGATCCAAATCAATGACAAATTACATTTTGTCGGGACATCATTGGAGATCATAGAACGGGAAGATCAAATGCGACTGAAGTATCCACAGTTATTCTTGGGCTCCACTCATACCACGACTCAGAGCTAAATTTCAGGACAAGATTCTCTTACACAAGGGGAGAATGTGACACCCGCCAAATTAGGACTAGTATTAGTTCCTAATTTTAGTAATCATACATGTAATTAGTTATGTTTAGGGCTAATTATACATACCATTATGTGGATTGATATGTGTTTTATATATACACACGTACGCGATTTGGCTAAATCGTGCATTTCATATCGGATGGATTCTGACTTATCTGGCCGTTGGTGAATCATCTTATACTCTATATAAAACCATCTTTGTGATGAAATGGTCGTCATGAACTTAGCATTATTATTGTATAACAATATCCTCGAAAAACTTTCACGTTTGAAATAAAACGTAACGTATACGTGAAGATGCGCGAATCGAGCCCGACATCCAAACGAAACCCAAATACATTCTGATAACTCAAAATAATGTGTTTAAACATATTTAGTCACCCCGGATATCATTTACACATTTAAAACATACACAAGAAACTTAACGTTAATTATTAACTTTTAAACCGCACGATTAACGTTCACCGAACGTAACCCGAATCAAGGAGCGAGATTCACGAGCCCAACACAAGAGGGCTGAGCCCACTCCCAGCCCAGGCCCACGACCAGCAGCCCATACCTGCTCCAGATCAGCCAAACAAACCAAACCCAAGCCCACCATATGTAAACCCTTAACCCCCTTAATCTCATTCACTTCCACCAAACACATCCAACACCTTATCCCTTCCTCTCTCTGATTTCAAAGATTTTCAGAGACAAAAACCCACCAAAACACATTCCTAAATCCCCTCCAAGAACACTTAAACAAGATTTACCAACACCTAACACCATCCTACACGTTTTTAGCAAGGAAGGAGCAGGAAAAATGCAAACCGAACGAGCAGCAGCACCCTTCTCTTGTTCTTCCTCTAAATCACATTTTTCCTTGTAAGATTCCTCTAGATTTTCGTTTATATTACTTGAATAACGTTAATATACATGTTAGTGTTTGTCCCTTACTGATTATATCCAAGATCATGCTTAAAAATCGTATGAATATACTATTAACCATTGGATAATAGCTTTACACAATGGGTAATAAAATAGATCGGATTAGATCCGTGATATCTAACCCATTTCTTAATGAAATCTTGCGTTTCTTGGCTCTAAGCTGAATCATTTTGAGTCTAGTTTTCGAATATGTATGTCTCACTATTTAACTCAGCGGTTTTCTATTTTTAGTAAGTCAAACAAAGTACAATAGCAGATCTGAACAATCTGACCAGGATCTTGACCAAATCTAGATAACCATATCTTGGTGTGTGGAATGAACTGAAACTTGAAACCAGTGGTAAAAAATCACAATTTTTGTTATCTTTCCAAATCCTACTGGCACTTTTCATGAAGTTTTATAAGACTCAACTTATGACCAGATTACTAGACATATGTCGCAAAAACGGGCAGCTTGACCCTTGTCCCCTTGCAATTTAATATAAAAAGATTTATTTGGCTAAACACCATGTGAAAATATGAGAATTAAACCTGAGACATAACCCTACAACCTGTATTTTTTATAGTTTCGATACCGATTTAAAACAGAGTCAAAATAGGCACCGAAAACAACCAAAATCTGTTAAAAACTAATATAGGGACTGTTTTGGAATATGTTTAAAACCGACACTTTCGAGATTCTCACAGAACATGGAAACTATTTTATTTTGGTTAGAAAACATATTTGAGGCTTCTGTAAAAGTTTCGGGTCAAACCGAGCATTTTTGACTTAGCCCTTAAAAATGATAACCATCTCAGCCCGATTCTGCGACACAACTACCTTATGTCGCACTCGTGCGACACAACGCTGCGACACCAATCACTATGTCGCATCTAAATCTGAAACCCTAATCTGCGACACCAAACCTTATGTCGCTACACAATTTATGTCGCGTCATGCGACACAGACCTCTATGTCGCATACTTAATTTATTTTGCTAAACTGCGACATCACTCTTATGTCGCCACAATGACTAGCGACGCAACCCTTGTGTCGCATAACACAAATTATTAAAAACCCTTATTTCACTAAGTCTCGATTTCGCGCAACGTTGCTTAACTGTATACAACACTACATGAACATACAACTACAAATACTCAATGAGTATACAAACATAACGATAACTTCATTTCGGATTATTATTACATACATAAACTTCACCAACGGGCCACAAACAGTTACAATTAAACAAACGAATTTGGGGGTGCTGTGATTACCGGATTAGTCGCGTCCCGACCCGAATCGCTTCCGCACCATGAATTTGGGGGTGCGACATTGCAACACTCATAGTAGACTTTCATCCGACAGTCTCTAGTAAGGTGACCATAACGCTTGCACTTATCGCATGGAGTGCCACAAGGCCCGTCATGGTGGCAGTTGAGCAGAATGGTTTGGCTCCAGTGTACTCTTTCTTAGTTCCGGATCCAAAGGTGTAGGCCTTGACAGTTGCATGCCTTTTATTGGTTTGGCTTTGATTGTCGAGGTTTCATGGATAGCGCTATTTAGGGGGAAACCACTCCTCACTCACACTGGTCGTGAGTGCATAGTATCACCAGTACTCATGTTACCGATAGAACATGGAGCTTGGGGCATGTGTCAGGTGAAACAGTTAAGTAGTGGCCTCAATTGCATTAAAACTCTTGTATACTACCTTTCATATTCACAACTATTACAACCAATCATTTTTATTCATGTCATTTATGAACAAAGATTTTGATTCATTTGTTTATAACACTAAACCTGTGTACTCACTAACTATGACCATAGTTGACCCTTTTATTTTATCATGCTTTTCTAGGAGTACATTAGCATACATGAGTTAGATGAGTTGAGATAGAATGTATATGAGACTCCCGTGGTTTTTCTCTCTACATGTGGTGATTTTTGAACCCTATTTTTGCTTAATTCTTTTGCATTGCCTTAGTCTTCCTTCATTTCTGATCTGATTGATTGATTCTCATTGATTTCAGTGCTTAATCTTTCTGGTTTATCACTGATTCATGTGGGTTTTAGTTGATTGTATCACAAATCGGGATTAGGGTTGCGACTTTTAGGATTAGGGGTTTTTAAATCATTTGTTATTTTGTGCTTGTCATATTCATCCTTACTTTGATTGATTATGACACGTAAAGCTTCATAGAACTCTTATTGATTTCGACGGATCCTGTCTGCACTCGTTTAGGGATGCTACGTGTTTGTTTTTTAATCATTTAGGGTTTATATTGGTGAAGGTGACCGGCTGCCGTTTAGGTTGGTCGATTTAGAGCTTTGCTTTTCCAGTGGTGATTACGGTTTTGTGTTGTGCTTCAATTGTTTCCCGGGACTGGTTTCCGATCTGATTGCTAGGGTTCTGCTTGTGTTATTTTCTCTAAATATGTATGGTGTTGCTACTATATCTTATGCGTTGTTACCCGATACTGTTACATCTCGTGTTTCCGCTTTAGCAGGGTGTGACATGTTTGATATAAGAGTCTAAGGTTATAGAGAATGCCTGTTTTTCAAATAAAAACCCCAACTATAGCCAACACTTTCAAATTATTTTTTTCTTAAAACACCAAAATATTACCAGTTCAACTAAATTGAACATATTACTAGTATAGCTAACCCGTGTGTTGCATTATTAGACCTCGCTTAGACATATCCTGATCACCTATGTTTAATTTAGGTAAGATTATGCGAGATACAGAGTAGGTATACTACAATTGTGTTCAATTTTCTTTTTTTACTCAAGTCTTTAAAAAGCAAATTTTGCGTGTGTGCATTACATATCGTAGGCATCCATATAGCACTGTTAGTAACTAAGTATACCTCCATTTTCGTCTTATCATTTCAAGGTTAACATATTAGTGCATAATGTCAAAGTTGCTTGTTTAAGGTGTTAGACAAATCTTGTGGTCTTTGTAAAGAGACACTAAGTACATGATAGCAACATCCCAGGTGTTGCTATATCTACTGTATGTATATAGTGGTTGTGTCTTGATTTGTGACTGTCGTTCTGTCTGTGCTCAAGCAATATTATGTGATACGGTAATCGTTTCTGATTAATTATAGAGAAATAGTTTTACTACTCTTGTTTGTATTAAATGGCACTTGATTTCGCATACATAAACTCGTTTAAGAATATTCCACACGTTTAACTAATAAATCGAACCTTAAAGATCAATAGATTGGAAACTACACATCATTTTCCCACATCGCTTACTCAACAAACGCGTTAGGACACATCACTAATCGTCTTAGGGACTAAATCTTCTATTTGTAGTCTTACATTACCGGTCGCCCTCGCGACAACCTACCAAGAATCGAGGAGGAGAATCTATCCGAAAAGTGACCCACTTGAAAAGGTTTCGCCTGAGGATGAACCAATTAAACTGGACCCACATGAAAACTCGTCACCTAGGCACGTTACATTTAGTTCTTCTACTTCACACTCCTCCTCCCACCCTTATCGAAGACCTATGAATCGCGTGAGTTATACATGACTAGAAGGACTAACAGACCACCTCGAACTAGACCTTACACTATCTATACTACTTGTAACACCCCCAGATTTACTGTTGCGCGGAAGCAAGCTTTGGGTGCTACTAATCAATAATCAAGCACCAAAGTAAAGCAAACAACATCTATATGCAACGTCGTACAATAGTACAAAAGTATTACATTGTTGAATCATAATAACAAGCTTCGAGTTCGAAGATGATTTCCTAGAGATTCTAATACATAACTGATATACAAAAAGTAATGCAAAAGAATCTCCACAAGTTTGTATGCATGCGACTCGAGCTATCAGTCCTGGGGTAATCCTACTCCGTTTGTGTACCTGAGATACAAAGCTAAAAAGGTCAACCAAAAAGGTTGGTGAATCTCACAGGTTTAGTAATAAAGTAATTGTTTATGAACCACAAGTATGTACCAGCGTTGCTATCAAGCAAAGTAAGTAAATCAGTATGTACGCACAGTTGCCATGAGCTCATAAGTTGAAGCTTAACCGTGTAGTGTGAATATATCACGTACCCCCGTGAGTGCTATCCGCACACTCATATGTAACAAATACTAATATGCCTGTTTCTACGTGTAAATCAGTACGTGGTGGCGCTACCACCCCAGGCAGGGATTGTCAGTCCCAAATGGATCCATTTACTAGTAATCGCGCTTAAGTCCATAACTAACAACTTACGATAGGAGGCTTTCAGTGGATAAAAGTAACTCATGCAATGTATGTAAAAAGTAGAGAAATCAGTTCAGTACATTGTGTTCATGCGTAAAACCGTTGCTAAGTATCTCCCCCAAAGTATAAAAACAGTAAAAGTGGGGCCGTAAGACTCACCTGAGTCAAGCAAGCAAGTGTTTAACTTAATAAACGTAAAGTCTGAAAGCAGTAGTAATCCGTAGGTTCCACGAACCCGCAACCTTCTAATGCCCTAAGCATATAAGGTTGTATGTATAAGTGAATGTCTCAAAAGATCATTCATGCTAGTTGTCCACTCAACTAGTTATGTCCAAATAATTTGGTTGTTTGATTGATTAGTTTGAGTTTTTGAAAATATGTACGGCCCGTTGGTGATGGTTTATAATAATGTTTCGCAAATATCATTTTAGTTGTCTTATGTCAAGTTGGTTCATAATACTCTTGTAATATTATTGTTCTCGGCGTTTAAGCTTTAGGATTCACTAAGGTATATGTATATACATATATATATGTGTGTGAAAATTTTATGGTCCGAAAGTGTAGAGTCTCGAAACTTAGAATTATAAAAGTGAAATTTTTCCAAAAGTGAGTCCGACAGTCCAAAGGATCCGACAATACATTTGATCCGTTAGTCAAAGAAAGTCAAAGGCCACAATTAATCCGACAATAGGGTACTGCGTCAATAGGATTCTCGGAGTACTGTTCATGCGAGAATAGTAATTCACGGACTTTGTTTATGCGTTTATGATACACAGATTTTTGTTTATGCGTTAATGATATTCACGGATTTTGTTTATGCGTGAATGATATTCACGGATTTTGTTCCTACGACAATGGTATTCACGGATGACAGAAACAGTTCTTACACTTTGGTTTTCTAGATATTAACTCGACAAGTCTCTCGATTTAATCAACTTCTTAACCGAATTAAGCCTAACTAAAAATCATACATGTTCTCCTATATGTCTAGTGTAAAAATGCACTTTATGGTATTTTTATATATTCATTTACTATTCTTAACAAAAATAATCATGAAGGGTTGTCGGTTTTGATCCAAGAACAGCTACAGCCTAAAGATCAGCTTCTACACTAAAAACCGTGTATTTCTGGAAAAGGCTAAAGCAGAACTTTTTGTAGAGTACATCCACACGGAAATTTCGGTATAAGATTCATGTTCTAACTCGACATAGAACCCAAGTTATGGCTGTTTTGGTGAGGTGATTTTTCTGGACAGATTACGATACTTGTATATATGCTTGGTAAAAATGATTTTTAAGATGATATTTGGACATTATCTTGTTTAATGAGCAACTAGACATGTATACAAGTATATTTAAAGTAAAACTATTAGAATATTAAGAGTTCTTACAAAAAGATGAAGAATCTAACTCGGAATTACGACGGGAGTGCGTAAAACTTCTTCTCCTTGCGTTTTCTTGATTTTTCGAGTGGTGGTTGATGGTGATTTGTGGTGGATGGCTGTGGTGGAGTGGTGGCAGCCCTTGGGGCCTGGAATTTCGTGGAGGGAGAGAGGGAAAGAGGGGTTGGAGTGAGTGGGTGAAGGGAATGGAAATAGGGGAGGGTATGGGGTGTGGTGGAGTCAAACAAGCAAGAAGATGGGAGCATGGCTTCCCATTTTCTGCAGTTTTTCAGCGGGTCCCTCTGACTAGGTGAGTGTTTAAATTGTTTTCCCAAAGTTACATTAAGTCCCGCGGTCGTTTACCCGATCGTTCAAACTTATAATTAGATGTTTAATGTTATACGTACGTATTTTAAATAACGATTAAAGTTCGATATTTTTAACTTGGGAGTAATACTTATTATTACTTAGAAACATTTATAAAATATTATTGTGATGTGTCGGTAGTGGCTCGCGGAGTCGTGTTACGATTAGTAAATCACGTGACGTTTAAATCAAACGTTTTTATTATCGGTTTGAAACACGATACTTCAAGTAAATACTTACCATCCAAAATGATATATTTTAATTTATAAAAATATATTTTTGACGTTTATTTGATTGTTGGGTGCGTTTTACGCGTTTTTGGTCTTTTCTGAGCATTTTACACGATACGAAACGCTTATATGATATTATCGAAATAAAATTTGGAAATAAATATGTTTATCAAATAATTTCATATTATTTAATAAGTTGAGTTCACCAACGTCCGTATTAATGTATCGGGATCCGCCCGATATGAAAATGCACGATTGAACATAATCGCGTATGTGTATATATATTCCAATATATATATTGATACATACAATTAGCCTAATCTAACAATAATTACATGTATTAGCATATGATTAGGAACTAACAACTAGCCCTAATTTGTCGGGTGTCACACTACTACCGATACTCCAACTACTAGAACCCATCGTCGGTCAGATGTCCGCCAATTGAGTTGGTTACCTGCAACTCTTGAGACTTGGAGAACTAAAGGAGGAATACAGATTCCTACAGAGGGCGAAGAAGCTTTCGACATGCATACTTCCCCCTATGCACAGGAATCCGATCACCATACCATTCTGGTTCTAGCTACTCGGCTACGCTACCACAAGAATAGAATAGTCGTTATGGAGTTAGAACAATACGAAACCCGTTTAGGATGGATGCACCTGCCACAGGGCCAAGTTGCATAGATCAGCAGGATCTTAGCGAAACCATAGAAATTACCCATCTCCAGGTGATGGAGACCAGAGGTGAAGAGTTGCCTTGCGATTAAGACTAGTGTGCAAAATAGAACTCACTTAAGACTAGTAGAAATTCGCTACACATGTACAGTGTGTGGGAAGCTATTTCAACTAAATTTTCGTCAGACATTTTCCATGGAATTTTTCACAAACATAAATCTTCCAACAAATTTTTGTTAAAACAGAACTTTGAACACTTTTCATTGACTAGAGCTTTCAATGTATATTATCGACTCAAGCCTTCAACGGATTTTCATCGGACATTGAATTAAAATTTTTCACAACTTCAATCTTTTCGAACGGATTTAGTTAAACAAAATTTTCAAATGATTTGTCAGTAACAAGAGTTTTCAACGTATTTTGAGTGACTCAAATTTTCAACTAACTCTAAGTTGTAAAACAAATTTTCAACGTAAAAATTTTTCAACAAATTTTACGACAACTCTTCCACAAAATGTTTTATAAAATATGCAAATCCATAAATTATTAGCAAAGTTGCCAAAATCACGATGACGTTAGTAATAGAGGAGACGACGCCAATTTAACCAGAAATAGTACCAGCAGTTTTGTGTTAAAACTCGAGACTAGCTAAAAATTCCTTTCGTATACTAGAAATATGTATTTCTTTAGAAACTAAACATTGATGCATCAAGAGCTTGTTACGAGTGTGGAAACACATTGAAATTCCAGTGTGGTCACTGGTACGTTTCTCCTAAATAACCACAACACAGTAGTACCTTTGACTAAGAGGCAGATAAGAGCTTTGTCTCACATCAGTTAGGGCCCCTAATCCATAGGGAATCCTAACCTTTAGGACCTCCATATGCAATAGAACTCGCTAGTGGTTACAAACTGATTGTTGGTTGAATAATACGCAACTGCGTTCTACAACTGGAAGGTGAATCCTTCGGTACAGACCTTATTCCAATGAAAATAGGCAGTTTTGATGTAGTAGTTGGCATGGACAGGTTAGCAGAAAATCATGTAGACATAAGTTATCATCAGAAAATTTTACGAGTAACCATGCGAATTGTCACACCCCGCTAAAGCGGAAACACGAGATGTAACAGTAACGAGTAACAATGCATAAGATATAGAAGCAACACCATACATAATTTGTAGAAAGTATTACAAGTTACTACAAGTTCAAACCATAGTTTCAAAAGAGATTACACCAAGTTCCTAAAAGTTTCCAAAAGATTATCTTAATTCAAAATAAAGCAAACGCATATGAGTATGCATCCATGCAAAAGTACTCCTAGAATGCACCTTATTGTCGTTCACCTGAAAAGCATGATAAAACAAAAGGGTCAACTATGGTCATAGCTGGTGAGTTCACAGGTTTAATGTCACAAACAATTGAACTAAAAGTTTTGTTCATAAGAGACATAAATATAAATGATTGGTTGTAATAGTTGCGAATATGAAAGGTAATATACAAGAGTGTTAATGCAATTGAGGCCACTACTAAACCGATTCAACTGACACATGCCCCAAGCTCCATGTTCTATCGCTAACATTAGTAAGGTGATACTATGCACTCACGACCAGTGTGAGTGAGGAGTGGTTTCCCCCTAAATAGCGCTATCCATAAATATCAACGGCTCGTCTGGCTCTCGGACGAGTTAATAAGTAGTGTAAACTGTATTTCCGGGGACTTTAGCATGATAGTACTCAAGCGTAACAATAGTATACCCCAATTCGCATAAAAAGTATAGTAAAAGTTCAACAAGTTCATAAAGAGTACAACCAATTTAGTTAAAGTTAGGATCATGCTTTTCACCCCAAAATAATAAACAGGTAAAAAGGGGCTGTGAATACTCACAATTGAGTGTAAGAGTAAACGATGAATGTAGCGCGCGTGCTTGTCGGGTATGACTCCTATCCAAGTCCTATGAACACGAGGTTTCTAATTAGTTTCTTGGTAAATTAGGTTTGATAGGATTGCTTAGCTAAATATTTAGATTACAAAGTGCCAAAATGGTTTGTTTGCTTTTGAAGTTTGTTAATGTCCAATAATCGCATTGAATATAATAATGATTATACAAGTGTATAATATCTCACGATTGTTAGTGTCTATAAAATCGTAATGTTTTGAGCTTTGGAACTTTGGTTCCTTCCAATTTATGATTAACAACACACAAATCAATAGATACATCATAAGACACCCGAACCCCTTTTGGTTATCATTCATTCCAAAAATAGTAAGTTTCCCGTTTTCGAAATCGAGACCGATTATTGTTGACCCGGTCAAACCTTCTCGGTTTGACCCGAAACTTTTACCCAATCCTTAAACATGTTTATAAGTCATAAAAAGTTAGTCTTTCTCAAAATAGCAAGTCCGTAAGTGTCGGCTTCCAACTTTTACCAAAATCAGTCCATAATCTTAATTCCAAAAATCTTACACCTGTTTGTTGGATTTATTAAAAATACTTCTACTCCAAATTCAAATAAGGAAAAAATCACAAATGTTGTACATTATATTATCTACTTTGTGTAATTTTTACAGAACCAATAGAGAAGTCCAAGTATTTTTAGATTTTACTTTTATCTTCTGGAGTCGGATTTAAACACATGCATGCAATCATTGTTTCTGAGCAAAATGTACATGGAATCAATAAAAATGGTCTTCTAGAAAGTTGTAGCCAATGAAATTTGTAAATTTTTGGCATTTGTTTCAAGTCATTTGGAGTTGTAATGCTCTAGTTATGATTATAACATTGAAAGAAAAGTTTCTGACCTAACCTAACAGCTTATACATCTTTAATCTCAAAAATGATTAAAAATATCAAATTATCTCATATGAACATGAGGCTTACTTGGTTGGAAAGCTTATTTCCAGAACTTGATTTTTGACTATAAAAACGTCCATTTTCATGAAGAAATGAATTTTATAAAAATCGTTGAAGTAGATGAAACTTTCTGGACAGCAACTAAACATGCCTCAAAATGATGTTTTCTTCAAAATGAAAAACATTAAGCATTAAATAAAAGTGGTTCTTGATCCTTTGACCTTTAAATCCATGTTCTTATACATGCATGGTGTTGAAATACATCTTTGATGTGTTAGAGATGATTATTAACATATAAACAAGTTTTTTACACAAAGATAAACAAGATCTAACAAGATTACAAACAATAACATGATTTTTCACTCGATTTTCGGTTTGATCATGGGTTATCCTCTCTTTTAACACATATTGATGTGTAGAGGTATAACCTATAAACATCAAGCATTTTATGAGGATTTTAACCATATAGAAGGCATAAAATCCGAGTTTTATGAAGTAGAAGTGCAAGAAAGTGAAAGATTACCAGTGTTAGTGTTCTAGTTTACCTTTGTGTTCTTGAAATTGCTTAAACACACCTTTAATCTCTGGATTTTTCTTTGAAAAGGGGCTGGAAATTAGAGAGGAAAATGAGAGAGTTTATGTGTGTTTTTGAGAGAGAAATGAGGAGAGTGAAGTAAGTGTTTTGGAAAAATGAAAAGAGTAATGAATGAGTAGGTTAAATTAAATGAAAATTTGAAATGAGAAATAAAAAAAAAGGGCTGGCCGATTTTTTTTTGTTGTGGTCTTAATTACCATTAATTACTTTTGTTTTTGTGTAATTATGTCTATTAAGTGTAGATTAAAGTTAGGTATTAATTTGGTATAAGTATTATATAATATAAGGTTTATTTGTGATGATTTGGTGATTAATATTTGAGTTATAAGATTTTATTTTCTAAGTTCTTGATATGGATTTTTAATCATTGAATTTATCTAAGTTTGATGTTCATGAGTTATTTATCCTACTAAGTTTACGTTGTCGAGTCACGGGAATTTCGGTTTGCGATTCGATAAGGATTTTGTTAAAGCATAAAGAGATAAGTTTTTCATTGTTTAATTTGGCACTTAGTAACCTAATTTAACATGTCTAAAAGAACTTATGGTTCACTAAGTGATGTTGCGTATACAGGGTTAAGTTTTATAAATGGAAAATACCCACTTACTATACACAACTCAGGCAAGAATACCTGGTGATATAATAGTATAGCACAGTAAGTCCGAGTCGAACGCGAGGAACGGATGTCAATTATAAATAAATTGGAAATTGTTACACAAATAATGTAATATAAATAGAAGGGAAACGTTTTAGTTCCATTCGAACAATTGTCAAACAATTATGAGAATTGATTTATTAAATAAAACTTAATTAGAAAATAAAGAAATGATAAAATAATTACTTAAACAATATTTAATTCAAATAATAAAAGAAATGCATTTGCTTGGATTATTTTCCTTAGAATCCGGAAATCATCTTACTGAATTGCTAACATATGGATTTATTGGTGAATTAACAAATATAACCAATCTTCCTTACAAGACAAATTGATATAAACACAATCAAGAAAGACACAAGGTTGATTTCAACACACTAACAGTTCAATTTAACGTTGCCCATCAAATTGTATTCTAAATTAAACCAACACCGTTCATGTGATTTATTCTGTTCACTTGAATCAACAAAGTCTATAAGTAATTAAAGTTATCTTGTTCATCAATGATCATTATCAATTATTAACCCTAACCTGTCAAACTCAATATATTCAGCAACAATCGTCAATTGAAATCAAAAATTATCAATAATCTTATGATTAAAAGGAAATCAATCTTAACTAATCATAAAACCACGTTAGGTAATTACTAATAATCATTCAATAACCAAGGATCTTCAAATAAACACATAAACTTTCAATAAATCCAATTAAATCCGCAAATCAATAATCAATCTGTAATCTAAGTATCATTATCCAAGCAAATACAATAAAGAATTAGCCAATCATGATAATACAGAAAATCAGACTCAATAACATATCAATAGTCATAATCAAATGAAAGAAAGAAATGTATTCGAACCGAAGAACATGAATTAGCAATTGAAAAGGTATAATTCTTCTTGCTTCCTTATCATCAAAATTCTCCAGATTAAGGGTTTGGAATGATGAAAATCAGCTGTGTAGGTAATTGGAGTGATAACCCTCAAATGAAAGCAAAATGAGATATTTAGGGTTTCTGCCGATGCAATCCATACGCCATATGGACATCCATATGCCGTATGGATTGATTTGGCCCATGGATCAGACCCGCATATCCTGGGGGCCCGGCTCACTCAAACCATATGCCGTATGGACATCCATACGCCGTATGGATTGAAAAGTACAACTTTTCAGCATCACGACCTTCATTCTTCAACTTTAAACTTTTTAGCTTCTTTTCTTCAATACTAGTTCATTTTCTGCTTCTTTTCCAATTCAAGCTCCAATCAACTCCTATATGCAAATGTTGAGTCACTGATCGCTGAACTCAAGTGGTCACTGATCACAAGGATTAAGGGGGAGATTATGTAGGAGATTGTTGAAGTCACTGTTCGCTGATAAGTGAAGTCACTGATCATGCTATCTGTTCACAGTCTCTGATCTTCTCAATAATGCTCCATGAAGAAAATGATTCAAGTCAAGCTCCTGTTGCTGAAGGTCTCTATGTCGCTGATCATATGTTAAACCAGTAGATGAAGATCTTATCAAGATAAAAGACTCAACTATGTGTGTCGCTGATACTCATCTATCAGCGAGAGTCTCCAAGTCTTCTTGAGTTCTCTCTTCTGCTGAATAAAAGAAGTCACTGAAGATTAGCTGTTCAAGTCATTCTTTATAGCATGTTAGCTCGCATCGAGAATGAGGAGAATTGTTGTTTCTATCAGTGACTGCAGCATTAAATGCCGCATTAAATAAGAAGTTGACATTCGGCGTTATTACGGCGCAGCACGTGTTCCTTGAAACTTGAAAAGAGTAACGTGGAAGCATTTGATTAGTTTATGGTACAAGGTGATATTTCCCAAGACAGAATGTCGTGCCATGATATATCACATCTCAACTACCTCTCCAATCAAGCAGCGACACGTGTCCTTCAGATCCGGAAATTAAGGATTTCAGTGTCTATAAATAGCGTAGTATGTTGCACTTCATTGTGTGTCGATTACTTGTATTGTCACTTGTTTGTCAGTGACTAGTTTGTCTAAGATATAAGTAACACCAGCGAGTGAACTAATAGCGTGTTTGTCCACTACTAGTTTACCTCAGCGAGTGAGCAAGTTAGCGTGTTTGTCCACTACTGCTCATCTCCATTGTAATAGCTGTATTGTTTGATTTGGATTAGCTTTGGCTAATCTATTCCGCAATCAACAAGAGATAAATTTTATCAATAAAAGAATTTATCTTTCAGCTAAGTATTGCATCAGCATCTGAACTGCTTATCTTATATACATTTGTATTCATATAGCTGTCACTTTAATACGGTTAAAAACTTGCTAAACAAGCTAACACATTATAACAGAAAAGTTTTTAATTGTATTCAACCCCCCCTTCTACAATTAACTCACTGTAAACGATTCACAATCACTAACATAATAGTGATTAGGGACTCACAATTGGTATCAGAGCGGAGTTGGTTTAAAATATAATTTAACCAGATCTGCAATGGAATCCATTAAGTACAGTTGTGTTGATTCTGAGTACCAGAAGGGAAATGGATCCACTACAAAACCTCCAGCTTTTGACCCATCAAGAATTGAAACCTGGATGTCCAGGATGATGATGTTCTTAGACCTTGTTGATGATCGTCTTTGTTCTATGATAACTGACGGTCCTCACACCCCCACTGTCATTATTCCTGCTGTTGCAGCCACTGCAACCACTCCTGCATTACCAGAAATGGTTATGCCAAAAAGGGAGGAACAATGGACAGATGAGGACAAGCGCATGGTCAGGCTGGATAAACAAGCTAAAATATACATAAGCATGTCACTTCCTGATGAAGTGTTTGAGTCCATTAGATTGTGCAGTACAGCGAAACACATGTGGGACACTCTGAGAAATATATATATTGGAACCCCCGACATTATTCGCTGTAGAGAAGTAAATCTGACTCGTCAATATGAACTGTTTGCCATGGAACCCAATGAGTCACTGGCCTCCACCTATACTAGATATCAAGCTTTAATAAATAAAATGGAAAAGGCTAATATAGAAAAGGACCAAAGATTTGTTGTCGAAAAATTTCTAGAACTGTTACCTAGAAAAGTTTGGGGAACCATTGCAACATGTACTCGACAACGTAATGATTATACTTCTCTCAATCTAACTCAAATTTATGGTATATTGTTAAATTGGGAACAATCTGAGAAACAGGCTGATCAAAGTGAGCACATTCGTGCTGCACTAGGCAGTCAAAAGATTTCTAATGCCCTTGTAGCTGAGCTAGAAGAAATTGATCAAAAGCAGAAAGTGAAGATCACCAAGTTGAGTTCAAAGTCACTGATTGCAGATGAGGAAGGTTGTGCTGCTGACAGTCAGTCTGAAGTCAACTATGAAGAAGGACTAGAGAAGCTGGAAAGAGATATGGCCATGATGGTTGCAAATTTCAGAAAGAACACAAGATTCAACAAATTTGCTGGAGCACCATCAAGTGACATCCCAAAGTCAAAAGGCGACTGCTACAAATGTGGCAAACCTGGTCACTTTGCAGCTGACTGTAGATCCAAAGCTGTCAATCCTCTCCTTGAGCAAAGGCCCAGCTTCAGAAATGACAAGTACAACAAGTACAAGTCAAAGTACAAGAAGCTGAAAGCTCTGTCCAAAGCTGGCAAGAAAAAGGGAAAAGGGTTCGTCGCTGAAGAAGGATCCTTCAGCGACTCTGACTCAACCTCATCATCTGATGAAGAGGAAGCTATGATTTGTTTAGATCGGGATTACTGCCTGATGGCTGATGATGCTAACTTCCATGTAGACATCAAGGAAGTAGCTAAGAAATGTTCAACATCCGGCTGGGATCCAGAGACTCTCTACAAGGTACATTGCTTTAAATCAGCTTCAGTGACTGAAAAGGAGAATATCTTTGAGACTTTGATAGTTGATTTATCAAATGCTCATGATATTCAGAAAAGACAAGAATGCATGATCAATGACTTGACATCAAAACTTAAACTTCAAGAAGAAAATTTGTTGAAAATGAAAGACCTAAAACTTGAACTTGATGCACAAATACATGCAAATCAAATGTGCATTCAAGAGAAAGTAAATTTTGAAACCAAATTTTCTCAACTAAATGAAGTTATAAAGTCATGGTGCAAATCTGCATTAAACGTAAATCAGTGTGTTAATAATCAAATTCCAAAACAAGTAAAAGCTATTTTGGGAGGTGATTATGATACAGCTGCTTCTCTGGTTGATGCATAAAGCATTGATCAAATATTCAAGCCTGATCAATCCTTTTCAAACTTCGTTTTTGAGTCAAAGTCAGTCTTCAACGAGGCTAAACCAAATCACTTTGTTAAAAGCTCGCTGGTCACTGACAATTGTGATATAGCTGCAAGTATTGATGAACTGAAAGACTTGAGCATAAATAAGTCAACAACTAATCCTGTTTCCATCAGTTTTACTGCTATTAATCAAAAGTTATTCAGCAACCTCACCTCTGACACCCTAGTGACTGATGATCTTGTCATCAGTGACTTGGAGTCAAAGAAACAAACTGAGACAGTAAGTCTAAACTCTTTTAAATCTAAATCAAATCAGCATACTGAGCAAAGGAAGTCTAAAGCCACAAATAAAAAATGCTATAAGTGTGGAAATAGACAACATGTGTCAACAGATTGTTCATCAGTACATGCTTGTGTCCAACCAACCACCAGCAGTGAGTCAAATGTCTTGCTGGTTAGTGGAAGCCATGTTCAAGGCTTGTCCACTATGAACCCATCTCAGGATGGGTTCATAAATTGAACTAACATTTTACTCCTGATGTAGGGCATTCTTAGAGAGACAATCTGGTATCTGGATAGTGGGTGTTCCAGAAATATGACCGGATGTAAGTCCCTGCTTAGCGACTACCAGGATGAAAGAGGTCCTGATGTAGTTTTTGGTGATAACAACATTGGTAAGACCAGAGGGTATGGGGTCTTGACCAATGGTAATGTCATGTTTAAAAGGGTGGCATATGTTGAAGGACTGAAGCATAATCTATTAAGCATCAGTCAGTTCTGCGATGCCAAAAATAAGGTGCTATTTGATCATGAAGCTGGAGTTGTTTACAACAAGAATGGAAGTGCTGTCCTGGGTGCTCAAAGGAAAGGAAATACATATGTAGTCAATATGGACTCAGCACAATCAGGAACATGCTTTTATTCCAGAACCGTTTCAGAAGAAAAATGGTTATGGCATAAGCATCTTTCTCACCTGAACTTCAAGGCCATCAGCAAGCTTAGCAAGAATGACTTGGTAAATGGTCTTTCAAAGCTTACTTATGACAAAGACAAGCTTTGTTCAGCGTGTGAGAAGGGAAAGCATCACAGCTCTTCTTTCAAAAGCAAACAAACATCTTCAGTGACAGAATGTTTTCAACTGATGCATATGGATCTGTTTGGTCCAGTGAGTTCTCCCAGTCTTGGTGGTAAAAGGTATTGCTTGGTAATTGTGGATGAATATTCCAGATATACTTGGGTATTCTTCCTCAAAGCCAAAAGTGATGCAACACAGGAAATCATATCCTTTGTCAAAAAGATGGAAAACTTAAATGATTGTTCAGTTAAACATTTAAGAAGTGATAATGGCACTGAATTTAGAAATGTTGACCTTGAAAGTTTCTGTGATTCAAAAGGTATTTCTCAAAACTTCTCTACACCAAGAACACCTCAACAGAATGGTGTTGCAGAGAGGAGAAATAGAACCTTGATTGAATCAGCAAGGTCAATGCTCATATATGCTGGTCTTAAGACCCATTTCTGGGCTGAAGCAGTTAACACTGCCTGCTACACTTAGAATAGGTCTCTGATTGTCAAGAGACATGATAAGAAAAGCCTATGAGGTGTTAAGGGGGAGAAAACCTGACATAAGTTTTCTTCATGTTTTTGGCAGTACCTGCTATATCTTAAACAAAAGAGATCACTTAGGAAAGTTTGATCCCAAAGCTGATGAAGGTATATTTGTTGGTTACTCAATCATTTCAAAAGCTTTCAGAGTTTATAATAAAAGAAGGGAATGTATTGAAGAATCAATGGATGTTATCTTTGATGAATCTTATGATGAATCACTCACTGATCCAAAAGACTATGAAAATCTTATTTTTAATACAATCAGTGATGACCAGCATGAGGTTCATCCATCAGATTCTGAAAGGGAAGATGATGTCCCTGAAGATACTTCTGGCTCTACTTTAGCTAAGAATGATTCAGGAACTTCATCTTTGCCTATTGATATCCCATCATCATCATCTCATCATGTGCATCAAAATAATAACACTCACTGTCCAAATCAAAGCTTAAACATTAATCATGCTTCTAATGCTGATGTGTCTGGTGGATCATCTCTGAATAATCAAGTCACTGCTGAATCTCAGCGAGTGACTAAATGGACTAGACATATTGATAATCAATTGATTATTGGTGATCCTCAATCCAAGGTCCAGACCAGATCAGCATCTGCTAACTTTTGTTTGTTTGTAAGCTTTATGTCACTGATTGAGCCCAAGAAAATTGATGAGGCACTCACTGATTATCACTGGATAGCTGTCATGCAAGATGAGCTATCTCAGTTTGAAAGGAATAAAGTGTGGAAGTTAGTACCTCAAGTAGCTGGGAAATCTGTGATTGGAACAAGATGGGTGTTCAGAAACAAGATGGATGCTGATGGTGTTGTAATAAGGAATAAGGCTAGACTGGTTGCACAAGGTTACTGTCAGCAAGAAGGAATCGACTATGATGAAACCTTTGCACCAGTTGCTAGGCTTGAAGCAATCAGGTTATTCTTAGCATATGCAGCTCACAAGAAGTTCAAGGTATATCAAATGGATGTGAAAAGTGCCTTCTTGAATGGAAAGCTGCAGGAAGAAGTGTATGTGAAGCAACCACCTGGATTCACTGATCCCAAGCACCCAGGTTATGTCTATAAGCTGGAGAAAGCTTTATATGGACTAAAATAAGCTCCTAGAGCTTGGTATGACACTCTCTCTACCTTCTTAACTAACTGTGGGTATGTCAGAGGTAAAATTGACAGCACACTTTTTATTAAAAAGGATAAGAGAGATGTTATATTGGTCCAAATTTATGTTGATGATATTATTTTTGGGTCTACTAACAATGACATGTGCAAGGAATTCAGTAACCTCATGACTAAAAGTTATGAAATGAGCATGATGGGTGAACTAACATTTTTCCTTGGTCTGCAAATAAAGCAAACCAAGACTGGTATTTTTATAAATCAAGGAAAATATGTTAAAGATTTATTAAAGAAATTTGAATTCACCAACTGCTCATCCCTTGCTACACCAATGTCATCTGCAGTAAAATTACATGCTGATCCTGATGGTAAATCTGTAAACATCACTGCTTACAGAGGAATGATCGGGTCACTGCTGTATTTAACTGCTAGTAGACCAGACATTATGTTTTCTACTTGTCTATGTGCTAGATATCAAGCTGATCCAAAGGAATCCCACTTGCTCGCTGTCAAAAGAATATTCAGATATCTGAAGGGTACACCAAATCTTGGTCTCTTGTACCCATCTGGTTCAGATTTCTCACTAAAGGGATATTCAGATTCTGATCATGCTGGATGCAAAATGGACAGAAAGAGTACCTCTGGTAGCTGTCAGTTTCTTGGAGAAAAGCTTGTAAGCTGGTCAAGCAAGAAACAAAATTCTGTCTCAACTTCCACTGCTGAGGCTGAATATGTCGCTGCCGGAGCTTGTACTGCTCAAATTCTGTGGATGAGAAATCAGCTCGCTGACTATGGCTTTGACTTTGGCAATGTTCCAATTTATTGTGACAGTCAAAGTGCCATTGCCATAGCAAATAATCCTGTGATGCACTCAAGGACAAAGCATATTGATGTCAGATATCACTTCATCAGGGACCACGTCATGAAAGGTGACATTGAATTACATTTCATTCCAACTGACTACCAACTCGCTGACATATTTACAAAACCTTTAGATGAGAAAAGATTCATCTTTCTCATCAGCGAGTTGGGAATGTTGAACTTAAATGATTAAAACCTGATTGTTTAATAAAAGGTAATTACAGAATATATGGTTTATAATTTTAACTTGCTGACCTATTATTCTCACTAATGTAATCATTAAGAACAATAAGTTAGCATAGTTATAATCAACAAATTATATACTTTGTAACTGTACATGAGAATTCTTTATATCACATAAATAAAATATATCTTATGCTTCACAAACTTGACTAGCTGATTAGATTAGTATTCTAAGTTGTAATCTGATCAGCGACATCAAATAAGAAACATAAGTAGTTACGGGTTCGTGGGGTGAAAAGGTTATTGGTAAAAACCTCAAAATCGTCGACAAGAAAAGTGTTAATTAATGGCGAGTTAGGGGGTGCGGAAGCAGCGCGTCTTCTTTGATGAAGTATGCGTTCGGGTTCTTCGAAAGGATCAGTAGGGTCGGGTTCCATTGTTCGGGTCATAAACTTCTTGCAAATAACTTATAAAGTCAGCAGAACAAGCAACTCTGACAACCCTTAACAGAACAACTCAAATTAATATTCACAATAGTACCCTAATAGATAAAAGTTGAAACAAAGCTAATAGCTACTAAATAAATAGACAAGCAACAACTAAACAAATTCCAATTTATTGAATCAAAACAAACCGCTCCCCGGCAGCGGCGCCAAAAACTTGATGCTACGTACACAGGGTTAAGTTTTATAAATGGAAAATACCCACTTACTATACACAACTCAGGCAAGAATACCTGGTCATATAATAGTATAGCACAGTAAGTCCGAGTCGAACACGAGGAACGGATGTCAATTATAAATAAATAGGAAATTGTTACACAAATAAAGTAATATAAATAGAAGGGAAACATTTTAGTTTCGTTCGAACAATTGGCAAACAATTATGAGAATTGATTTATTAAATAAAACTTAATTAGAAAATAAAGAAATGATAAAATAATTACTTAAACAAAATATTTAATTCAAATAATAAAAGAAATGCATTTGCTTGGATTATTTTCCTTAGAGTCCGGAAATCATCTTACTGAATTACTAACATATGGATTTATTGGTGAATTAACAAATATAACGAATCTTCCTTACAAGACAAATTGATATAAACACAATCAAGAAAGACACAAGGTTGATTTCAACACACTAACAGTTCAATTTAACGTTGCCCACCAAATTGTATTCTAAATTAAACCAACACCGTTCATGTGATTTATTCTCTTTACTTTAATAAACAAAGTCTATAACTAATTAAAGTTATCTTGTTCATCAATGATCATTATCAATTATTAACCCTAATCTGTCAAACTCAATATATTCAGCAATAATCGTCAACTGAAATCATAAATTATCAATAATCTTATGATTAAAAGGAAATCAATCTCAATTAATCATAAAACCACGTTAGGTAATTACTAATAATCATTCAATAACCAAGGATCTTCAAATAAACACATAAAATTTCAATAAATCCAATTAAATTCGCAAATCAATAACCAATCCGTAATCTAAGTATAATTATCCAAGCAAATACAATACAGAATTCGCCAATCATGATAATACTATTAAATCAGACTCAATAACATATCAATAGTCATAATCAAATTAAAGAAAGAAATGTATTCGAACCCAAGAACATGAATTAGCAATTGAAAAGGTTTAATTCTTCTTGCTTCCTTATCATCAAAATGCTCCAGATTAAGGGTTTGGAATGATGAAAATCGGTTGTGTAGGTAATTGGAGTGATAACCCTCAAATGAAAGCAAAATGAGATATTTAGGGTTTCTACCGATGCAATCCATACGCCGTATGGACATCCATACGCCGTATGGATTGATTTGGCCCATGGATCAGACCCGCGTATCCTGGCGGCCCGACTCACTCAATCCATACGCCGTATGGACATCCATACGCCGTATGGATTGAAAAGTATAACTTTTCAGCATCACGACCTTCATTCTTCAACTTTAAACTTTTTATCTCCTAAATGTAAATATGAATGAAATGAGTATCGAATTCAAATGAAATGCATAAGAAATCTATTGAATAAAGGGGTAATTAGCACTATAAAATAGCACATTTTGGCGTTCATCACTAAGAAACCTCTAAGTTGTTATGTGGCTTTAGTAAACCTAAGGAGTCATAACTTTAAGTTTCACTAGGATTGATGGAATGCTGTAAATTTAAGATTCGAGTGCGGTAATGACTTGAGATTTTGATGGATGTCACAGTATCCCACCGTTGAAATGAATTTCGTCCCGAAATTCAATCCGTCCCATGGGGTAACGATACACTCAAGAATAGATGCGGATACTTGTTTCGAAATTGGTCCTCACGCTCCCATGTTAATTCAGGACCTCGTCGCGAATTCCATCGGACCTTAACAATGGGAATTCGGCTTTGCTTCAACCTTTTAGCCACACGGTCCATGATTTCGAGTGTGTAACACCCCCAAATTTATTGTTTAGCGGAAGCAAGATTTGGGTGTTACTAATCAATATTCAAAGCACAGAGATTAATAGTAAACGATTCTATATGCGTCGTTTTAACAGAATGTATTAATAGCAAAATGTTTACAAGGTTTGAAGCTACATATAGCTCGTGTTCGTTTAAAATGAGAGATTTCAATACATAAATATTTATACAAAAATATATTAATGCAAGGAAATCTCTATTTGTCTGCATGCTGACTCGAGCTATAGTTTCCTGGGGCAATCCTGCCTACTGCTTTGTACCTGCGATACATGCTAAAATGGGTCAGCTAACGCTGGTGAGCTCACAGGTTTGAGTATCATATAAGTTGTGTGAACCGCAAGATTTAAATAGTTGTTTTGCATCCAGCAAATGATAGTGGTAACAGTATACAGCCATGAGCACATAGTTGAGCTTAACTCGTGGGTCAGGACACAGCCTGAGCGTTTTCGCCTCCACGGATGCCTAATCAACATCCGTCTTCCTTAAATATTAGTACGTCCGTTTACCCGGTTAGTGCTTGCTAACCCGGATGAGGTGGGTCAATCCTATATGGTACCATATACTAATATTCACGCTACAAATGTATTAACAACTATGCTGATGGAGGGCTTTAAAAGATTAGTTGTGTAAAACTCATGTAGTACATGTAAAAGTTGTACTTGCGTTCACGCGTTAAAACAAGCAATATATCACACCCCTGAGTAAAAATAGTAAAAGAGGGGCTATGAGACTCACCTGAGTCTTTAGAGTTTATATCAATAAACTGAGATTGATGAGTCGGGAATCGAAGTGCAAAGACTTGTAACCTGAGGGTGTCCACGACACGTGATGGTTATAAACATATGAAGGCATCTCATAAGACTACCTTGTAGTTGTTTGTCCAACTAGAATGTCCAAATGATTACAATTTGGTTGATTGTTTAAGTGTTTGAAAATGTGTATGGCCCGTTGGTGATTGTTGGTAATAATAATATTATCATTATTCTTGAAAAACGTGTTCCAAAGTGTTTTAGAAGTCATGTCGCATTCGTGTTTGCTGTTATACAAGTTTAACACTTTGTGTGAAAATTTAGATGTAACACTGTTACTCGTGACTCTAGGGTAAGGGCGAAGCCCGTTAATGACGGGGGTCCGGGGGCAGCGCCCCTGGTAGCGGGGTCCAAGGGGCGGCAGCCCCTGGCGGGGTCCAAGGGGCAGAGCCCCTGGCTGGGGTCGAGTTGTCAAATTTTTATTTCAACTAAATTGCTTTGGTGAAAAACGCATCTGGACTTGAATTTCGGTGAAATTGAGTGTCAAATTTTGAGTCTCAAAACTTAGTGAAAAATGAGTTGTAAACTCTCTGTTTTTAGCGACACAGCATGCGACACAATGGTCATGTATGCGACACAAGGGTTGTGTCGCATAAGAATGCGACACAAGAGCTTAGCGACACAAGGGTTGTGTCGTATAAGTGTACGATGCTGATTTAACAGCGACATAGTGATTGTGTCGCATGGGATTTGCGACATAAGGTACGACACAAAGGATCTTATGCGACACAAGGCTTGTGTCGCAAAGATGAACACTCAGGCAGTCCCCAGCGACTGTCGGGGTTTTCAAACCCAAAACTCAAATCTAACTCGTTTTTAGGCTATAAAATCATGTTTTCTTCATACATTTGGACATTACTAAGTTGTGTAAACATTATAACACCGAAATAATACATCAAAATGAGTGGATCTAAATATTTAGAGAATTTCTTACAATTGCAAATCGAGACAAAACGAGGAAGAAAACGAGGGTGGTGCCTTTGTTAATCTTGTTCCTCTCTTGATGGTGATTCCGAAAATGTAAGTTTTGTGGTCGGATTTGATAAATCCGAAAATTTGGTGGTGATGGGCTTGAGAGTGTTTAGTGGTGTGTGTGTGTTTTTGATGAATGCAAATGAAAGAAAGAGGGAAAGTGGAGGTGGGGTGTAGGTGAAAGCCTCACCCTTTTCAGTCCCTGCAATCGCGCTCCGTGCGATGTTCGTTCTCCCGCTCGTTTAAACGTTAAATGTTTATTTTATACTTTTAAATATACGAATAATTACCCAATATTTTTGTTGAAGTGTTTTACTAAATACCTAATGGTTGCGTTATAAAATATAACTTTAACTTGTTTCTATTTGTTTGCGCGTTTAATGTTTTAATTGCGTAGACGTTTGTTTGTACGATACGAATTTACTACAAAATATTATTAAAATAATATCTTGGATATAATGGTTGTATTAAATAATATTATATTACTTAATAAAATCATTCACCAACGTCCATATTAATAGAACCGAATTACATTCGATTTGAAAATTGCACGATTTAATCAAATCGCATAATTGTATATATATATATCAAACAATATACATATTGATACACATAACTAATTACATGTATTACACTTGATTAGGCACTAATTACTAGTCCTAATTTGACGGGTGTCACAGAGTGGTTCTTCTATGAAGTGGAGTTTATCGTCGATTTGAATTTCCTCGAGAGGGACGATGAGTGTTTCATCGGACAAGCATTTCTTCATGTTAGAAACATGGAATGTGTCATAAATGCCACAGAGCTCTTGCGGCAGTTTGAGTCGGTAGGCTACCAGACCAATCCTTTGTAGTACCTCGAAGGGTCCAATGTATCTCGGACTTAGTTTTCCTCGCTTTCCAAAGCGGACTACGCCCTTCCACGGTGACACCTTTAGAAGTACTTTGTCACCGATTTGAAACTCTAGAGGTTTCTTACGGTTATCTGCATAACTTTGCTGACGACTTTTGGCTGTCTTCAACCTTTCCCTAATGGTTGTGATCTTGTTAGTTGTTTCTTGTATGAGGTCAAGTCTCGTCAAATGTCTATCACCTACCTCTAACCAACAAAGTGGTGAACGATATTTATGCCCATATAAGGCTTCAAATGGCGCACACTTAATGATAGTGTGATAGCTGTTGTTATAAGAGAATTCCACCAAAGGCAAATGAGTATCCCAACTTCCTCCAAAGCCGATCACGCAAGCTCGCAACATGTCTTCCAAAGTTTGTATGGTCCGCTCACTTTGTCCGTCAGTTTGGGGGTGATAGGTAGTACTTAGATCTATTCGATCAGCTGTAAGGCGCCTCCTACTTCTCCAAACTCGACCTACGGTCAGGTTATCACCAATTATGGATTCACAAAGAAGATATACCCAAAATGGCATTCCAAACACGATACGAGCATTATGAGTTTATGCTTATGCCCTTCGGCCTAACCAATGCTCCTACGACATTCATGAACTTAATGAACAAAGTCTGCAAAGCATACTGGGATAAGTTTGTGATTTTATTGATGGCATACTAGTCTACTCGCGTAGTAAAGAGAATCACAAGCAACATTTAGGGCAAGTGTTGCAACCACATAAGGAAGAGAAGTTGTACTCCAAATTCTCTAAGTGGGAGTTTTGGAACAGAGAAGTACACTTCCTCGGTCATATAGTGAACATGGAAGGGATCCATGTGGATCCAGCTAAAATTGAGGCGATTGAGAAATGGGAAGTCCCGACGACTCCTACAAAAATCCATCAATTTATAGGATTGGCTGGATACTACAAAAGGTCCATAGAAAATTTCTCAAGGATCACCAAGCCCTTGACAGAACTGACCCAAAGGATGAAGGAATTCATTTGTGATATTGAACAGGAGAAAGCATCCCAAATGCTGAAGGAGAAACTGTGCAATGCGCCAATCCTATCATTGCCCAAAGGAACAGATTGTGGTATATTGTGATGCGTCACACTTGGGATTGGGCTGCGCTCTGATGCGGAAGAATAAAGTAATTACGAGTGCTTCCAGGTAGCTCAAAATAAATGGGTGAACTATACGATGCATAACTTGGAACTAGGAGCAGTGGTCGTTTCACTTATAATATGGAGGCATTACCTAAATGGTTCCGGATGTACTGTGTTTTCCGATCATAAGAGTCTCCAGGACATACTCGAGCAGAATATGCTCTACATGAGGCAATGAAGGTGGATGGAGTTACTTAACCATTATGATTGCAGAATTATGTACCAAAAGTTCTTAGGGTCATTACAACAACCCAAAATACCCCAATGGAAGTGGGAACAGATAACAATGGACTTCGTCACTAAGTCACCTCGAACTTCCAAAGGTCACGACTCTATTTGAGTTATCGTCAACCAACTGAAAAGATCTGTGCATTTTCTACCTATCCAAGAGGATTACATAATGGAGAGACTTGCTCAAAGCTATATTGAAGAAGATGTGCACGTCATGGAATGTCCATTTCGATTATCTACGATAGAGATTGTCATTCTACATCACAGTTTTGGCTATCAATGTAGAAGATGTTGGATACCCAACTAAACCTGAGTACAGCTTATCACCCTCAAACAGACAGGCAAGTGAGCGAACAAATCAAACCTTAGACTATATGCTACGAGTCTGTGTACTAGACTTCGGAGGAAGTTAGGATGTATACTTACCCCTGATAGAGTTCACTTACAACAACAGGTGATAGAATGTCGAGTGTGAAGCACTTGACAAGGCCAGACATCATTCGGAAAATCTACGTTCACAATCACAGAAAGCCACTAGAATTCCAAACAGGTGATAGAATGTTCCTGATAGTATCACCTCGGAAAGGACTTGTGCGCTTCGGCAAGAAAGGCAAGCTAAGCCCACACTAAATTGGACCATAAAAAATCTTGAAACAAATAGGCCCGGTGGCTTACGAACTAGAATCGTCCAAAGAGTTGGATGGTGTTCATGACATATTTCCTGTCTCAAACCTTAAGAAGTGTCTAGTTGACAACTCTCAGACTTTGCCCTTAGAAGAGTACGAATCGATGATTGACTACTTTCTTTTAGTGAAGCACCCACTGAAATTCTTAAAAGAGGTACCAAACAGTTGAGACGTTACAAGATTCCTTTAGTTAATGCTCACTGAAATTCTAAACATGGACTTGAGTTCACATAGGAACAGGAAGATTTAATGAGATGAAAGTAACTGCATCTATTCTCGAGTGCATCGTCACTCCATGGGAGGAATTGAATTTCGGGACAAAATTCATTTCAACGGTGGGATACTGTGACATCCATCAAAATCTTAGGTCATTATCGCACTCGAATCTCAATTATAGTTTCAATCATTCCTTAAAATCCTAGGTTATGACTCCCTAGGCTTACTAGAGTTGTAGAACGTCTTAGAAACTATTTGGTGAACTGTAATAATAATAATAATAATCAACAATCAGATATCATCAATTAGGTATCAGAAATCAGCAATCAGCTTAATAAATCATCAAAAAGGCCTAAAAGTCAGCAATCAACTAAACAAATCATCAACAAGGCCTAAAAATCAGTAATCAAGCAGTAGTAAATTCATCACTAAGACCTCTATCCACTAATTCGCCAATGCACTAAAATATACAACATTAGATATACTAAATTAGATTACTAAATGCCAAATATAATAAAGAAAAATCATCCTCTTATGTCTCCACAAAATCCTCATCGAATCACAAAAACTGGAATTTCCGGTGACTCGACAAGTAAATTCAATCGGATGGTACCCGACTTAACACGAACGTTAGTGAAAACATTTCTATAAATAATTTGAATCTATTTCTAGAAGTTATTTTTCATATATTATTTTTTTATATAATAATACACGAAAAACCTAGACGTTTCGATTAAAACGTCTCAAACGCAATAAAAATGCGCGAATTGAATTCGGCAACCAAATGAAGGTCAATACTTAATTTGAAAACTAAAAAAAAATTATTTTAATAATACTTCAATGAAAATTTACCCAAAATATATCGTAAATTTAAACGACTCAAAATAACGTTACGCGATTTAACGTTTTAGCGAAAATAACGGGTAAACGAACACAGTACGTAATCTAAACTAAATAGATAAAATTTTAACTTATTTTTGACTCCAAATGGTCCCCCTTGTTCGTTCTTCCCATGCCCCCCGCCCCCCATGTGCCACCTCCTTTCTCCTCCAATCCTACTTCATGCAAAGAAATGACCATCATTTCATTTCCATCATTGCCCCACTCCACACTCACCACGTTTTTTATTCCCCAACACACTCTCTCTTTTTTTTTTGCTGAGATTTCTCCAGCCCTCTTACACCTCTAATCACCACCACAATCCACCATATAGCCACCTACAACCACCACCCAAATACTACACCTCTTAGCAAGATTTTTCAAGAATTCAAGGCTTCAAGCATCTCTCATTTCAAATCTGTCAATCTTTTTTCATAAACACCATTGTAAGGATAATATTTCACTTATTATACTCTCATTTATATGTACAAAGGTTCACTCAACATTATGTGTCAAGAACTTGGCTTAAAAACTAATTTTCGTAACTTGAAAATCTCAAAAAGGTAAAGTTTCAGTTCTTAGAGACCTAGACTATAGCCTTAGCTAGGACACTCATGCATACATTCATTTGCGTACACCTAAATCACTCCACTATAATCATCGTCACAACACGTCTATAGGAATATCTCTGCCTACATTAACTATTCCTGCGAGGAACTCTCTTTAAACACGATTACGCTAACAATGACACATCGGCAAACTAGAACCCGCCGACCGACGCTATCTAATACTTAATCTATCTATTAATTACGAACGTTTTCGCTTGTTATATAATATAGTGTATGGTTTATTCTATCTTGTATTCCTTGAACCATACTACATTTAATTAGCTCGTTCTTGCTTTAATCTCATAAGAACCTGATCGTATTAGACGGTGATGAAAAGAAGTATGTAGTTAGCATCATATAATGACGCCTGGCCAACGTGATTATATTATACTAAGTACATATGGACGTTTCAAAGTCGTAAAATATGTGATGGGAATATCGTTAACTCTTCTGATTTCTTGAGAAACAAAACATCGTGAAACATCGTTCTTCACATTCCTTACTTTGGTTGACTACTATGCAAACAACCCCTCACTTTCTAACGGACTGAACAAATTCATACTAAATATTTAGCTACTAGGACTAATAAATTATCAATTGAATGGAAGGATGGAACAAATGGAGATCGTGATACGTATCGGAGTAACGAGCCTATTAGGTACCACACGGACGAAACAAAGTAATGTGCTATTGTACGATAATCGAGACGGGGTCTCAAACAACCACAGGGGTAATCAGACCCAACCTTGGAAAACAAATCCTCCCACGAATAACAAACTTTATAGAACCGTTTTCCTATGAAATATATATATTGAAATGTTTATTTCAACAAACAACTATACTAGAATGTTTTCTTACTATTTATTCACCTGATTTATTTCTAAACGAATACTACTATTTATATACTGGAATATTTTTCTAAACATGAATTCATGTATTATAACGAACGATTATTTTAGATCGCCTACGGGTCATCTACAAAAGATATAATATGTTTCTGATAAAGTTTTCCTAACAAACTAATTATTAGGAAGTTTTCAAAATGATTTATATTGGATAAGGTCCAACTATTTATACACAACATAAACTTATTACCCGATCTCGAACTGACCGCTATTTTGACTGAATGTCAACGAGTTATACATAACTTGTTTATATTTAAACAACAACTGATTTACAAGTAAATTTATCAATTGTTTTAAACAACTACTCTTTCATGGTTTGACTACAATTTGAATAACGATTGACTATGATTTGAACAACGATTTGACCATTATGATCACTATCGCAAGTGGTACTTGCAGCAACTGATTTGCCAACAATTTTAACAACTGTTTGTTCATTGTGAACAACAACTAAATTTACTATTTAATTTCTATTTAAACAAATTCTACACAGTCATTTTTGATCAATGGTTTACAAGCTAATTAAAACCCTAAACCTGCCACTGGTACGTAATCAGTGCGCTGTGATGTTATATAATTCGCGCGTCGACTAGAGTTTTGTGTCTACTAAACTAGGACCGCTTTTGGATATAGAATCCACTAGATTAAGTATACCAAAAGTCGTTATGACTTTTGTGACAACCTAAATTGCCACAGCGGCAACAACACATCTTTTCGGAAACACACGCATCGGACACTCACGACACGATTTAATCTCGGGACGAGATTTCTCTAACAGGGGGAGAATGTGACACTCCGCAAATTTTGGTGGAATTACGTACATTAAACACGTGCATACTTAGAGCTAATTCCCTACTTAAGAGAATTCACACTATTTTTATGAGATAAGTCTAGCAAAGCCCAACAAATTAATACGTGAAGTATTACAAAATTTGTAATTATTAAAAATAACGCGAAAAATGATCGAACAGAGTACGACACAATATACGACATTGGTGAAAACATTTCTATTAAATCTATTTTTAGTAGTTATTTATCCTATATTATTATTTTAATATAATAATACACGAAAAATCTAGACGTTTTAATTAAAACGTAACAAACTCGGTAAAAACACACGAATTGAATTTGGAACTCGCCGGAGAATGACCAGTGCTAACTTGAGAACTCGCCGGAGAACGACCGGTGCTAACTTGAGAACTCGCCGAAGAACGACCGGTGCTAACTTGTGAACTCGTCGGAGAACGACCGGTGCTAACTTGTGAACTCGCCGGAGAACGACCGGTGCTAATTTGGAACTAACCGGAGAACGACCCGTGCTAAGTTGGGAACTCGCCGGAGAACGACCCGTGCTAACTTGTGAACACGTCGGAGAATGACCGGTGCAAACTTGTGAACTCGCCGGAGAACGACCGGTGCTAATTTGGAACTCACCGGAGAACAACTGGCACTATTTTGGAAACCGCTGGAGAACGACCAGCAACATATTTTAAACTTGTACTTTGGGTGACATCCCAACCAAACCTATATTTTGGATAAACTTCCAACTTAACCTCATTTGACTTTTAGGTCAACAAACTTTCAATGTGATTAGTTGAATAAACTGTACTTATAAAACTTGTGAATTCACTCAACAACCATGTTGACTTTTTACTATGTTTTTCAGAGAATTAGTTGCGCATATAAGATTGCATGCATTGTGAACTAGGAGACCCACGACAAAATAGAATGACATATTAGCTGATGTTCAGCAATAATCATACGCTCTGATGCATGAATGTCCAATGTTAACGTCGACACCCCAGCTTACTCTAATGCTTCCGCTGACCAACGTTGACCGTTTTTAGACATAGATTCTAGGAGTAAGAATATATAATCTTAACTTCTCGTATACTAAACTTCTTGCCACAGAAAATGGCAACCACTCCCACAACTACGTCACCTAACATCGAGAACAAAATACAGACCTTACTTACTACAGTGGAGAATTCCATGGTACACGCTCTCCCAACAGAATTGGGAAACGAGATAATTGAATAGGATTCACTTGAGGAATATCCACCTAAGGATTCACCACCCAAACAAGTGACACCTACTTCACCCTCTTCTTTCCGCTCCCAACCAAATCACTCGGGAACACGTATAAAACTTGAACAATACGATACTTCATCACTTAGACGAACTACACCAACTTCCGTCACTTCACACTCTCCCATTCCCACTCACATCGTAGATCTATGGATCGCGTACATCACAAACAACTAGGGGAAATGCTAGAACTTCCTCGAACTATAATTTATCTTATTCATACTACTATTACTACTACTGATACTCCACCCACTAGGACCCGTCTTCGTGCAGATGCCGCCGATGCAATTTGTCAACCACAACACCTAAACATTGAAAACGTTTCCCAGCCCTTTGATGAATTCCAACAATTTACGGGTCTTTTCTCCGAACGAATCAGGGATAGGATTCATTACCGGAGGGAAGTAGCTACTAACTTAAAGCAAAGGACAAAAATGTGGATCTAACAAATGTACAAACAATCAACAAAGGATATCTTAATCCATCCTACGCCTCAACAATACAGAGACATGCTTGAAGCACGTTACTACCCTCACGACCTGAACCTAGAATAGATTAGAAGTAGAAAGACGTGCCCGAATGACAGAAAACATTGCTAGAGTTATCTCGATGATGACTTGACTGATGACTTTCGTGGAGATGTAACTGTTTGGTTAAGTCTACGTATGACGAAGTTACGCCTACCTTTTGTTATAATAAAAACTTTTATCCCGATAGGTATATAAGAAACCCCATCACCTTTTAAATAAGACTTTTGTATTCGCCTGGATGTAACAATGCCCGACATGTTTTGTAAACTTCGAATTCAGTAAATTATTAATCTTGCACCCTATTGGTCACTAATCATATTACCTTGTACCGACTAATCTTCGTACTATGATGTCACGTATTATTTCAAACACGTCTGCGATAATCTTAGTTTTCATATAAGGATCTCGTTCAATTCTTTTATCTCCATTCGTTTAAGGATATGCCACTAGAGAATCAACGTAAACATTTTACAATAACAAGAGTTCTCAACAGAACCAACTCGAGTTTTCAAAGAATTATCATCGAACATTGACCCGGAATTATCTACAACATCTAAATTTTGACTAATTCTTATTAGACAGAAATCTTCAAACGTCTTGTCAACAATAAGAGTTTCTAACCTATTTCGATTGAATCACATTTTTTTTATGGATATTAAACTTTCAAACAACTTTTATTATAAAAAATATTTATACAGACTTTACACTAGCTCTTCCACAAAATGATTTATAAAAATTTTCAAAATTTATAAACTGCTTAGTTACATTGAAATTTTTATTAGACAAAAAATTTATATAAGAAAAAGCACTTAATTTTCACTCAGCCTTTCTAAAGATGTTAACAATATAGGTGACGACGTTCATTTAAACAGAAATGGTACCGGTAGTTTGTGTTAAAACTTGAGATATTCAAAACTCTGTCATATACTAGTAATATATGCAGCTTAAGAGGCTAAACCCTATTTAACAAATTCACTATTTTGATAAAAACAATTTTCTCGTAGAAAATGGCAAGTCCCTTTGTTGACAAACACGTGTCTGACGACAACCAACTCTGTGATGAACCAACGACATTCCCATACCTACTTAGTTTAAACGATGATATGGGTATGTTCTTTCTCGAAAACTTAAATATTCAATCTTATTCAACACTAATGAGTGTAGCTCATTACTTCATTTCACTCCCATCGACCTTTACGTCGAGTGCATCGTAGGTTTGGCTAACTGGTTTGAGCCAACAGAAAACCATGGATTTGCAAAAGAAACTTTTCCCACATAGGCCTTTTAGATTGCGATCTATGTTCTCTAACACTCGATAATGACTTGTACTTCAAAACACCTACGGGACTTCTAATGATTTACGTATGTGAAATACGCTTCCGACAACTTATATTAAAGGAATATCAGGGTCGGTTATGTGATGAGCCGACCTAACTTTCTTAAATCATTATGAGCTTCTCATATATTTTTTTTTTCTTTTTCATAAAAACTTCAAAACCTAATAACTTCAAAATCAAAAAGGGAGAAAGCAAGAATGGGTTCTGTGTGTAATCCAATGACTTACTCACATTTTACACGGGATTATGATTGGAATGTCTCTGCCACACTTATACGAAACTAATTACTTGACCTCGATTAACCATTACTTTGACTTGTGCGTCAACGATGCATCCAAAACATGAGACTTAATACCCATCGACATCGAAATCCTTCTTTCACCTCTCCCTTCTCGATGATATCATTTCCATGAATTGGCTTCTCTAAGATCCGCACCAAAATCATCTGCGACGAGGAAATTGAACAGTCTACCCCTCATACCGGTGGATCATTTATCAAACAAGGGGAGTGATATCGCGTAAAAAGTCACGTTTTTACTACCGATATCTCTCTCATTGTAGAAAAATTATTGGCATTTGAACTCAAATAACAATCAAATCAATGAGAATCTACGAAGAAGGTCAAAACAAGGTTGCACGATAAAAATCAAGCAAAACGTATGAAAAACGAAGATTCCACGCACGTTTGAAGATTCAAGGCATCAAAACAAGATTTAAAGACTAAAGTGCCCATCATCAACATCCATCTTATCCAAGATTTTTGTTTTCAAAATACGAGTCTAACAGAAGAAGAATCAACAAAAACGGATAAAGAATGAAGATTCTACACCCGCCGGAAGATTCAAATGATTCGTACGCAACATCTAGAGATAGGAAGCTCAACTTTGGGATTTCATTATATCAAAATCATTGTTTTTGAATTACGAATCCAATGAAAAAAGAATCGATGAATACGGACGCATAATGAAGAAAACACGTGCGAATTAAGAAACGCATCGAAAGACGACGGACCGGGGCGGGTGGCAGCCAGCCGCTGCCGGCCAGCCACTAGCCACCGCTGGCCACCTGGAGGGCGGCGCCAGCCTCCCCTCCCCCATCTCATTTCCGCTTTTTGGTCCTTTCATGTACGCGGTGCCACACCTTTACGCGATTGTACGTACCCGGTGCCACAACTTTGCGCGATTTTACGTACCTAATGCACCACCTTTTCCACCTTTTGCTAAAGTGCTCCTCAAGATGCAAACATGAGCCGAATATCCCCTATAAATAGGAGGGCTTTGGTTAATTTGAAACACACACTCTTTTAAACACAACTTACAAATATTACACACTTTCTTTAGAAAATCTCTTGTAATCTTTAGTCTTTCTCATTCTAGGATTATTGTAATTAATCTACGGATTAATATAGAAGCTAGGGCGAACGCTAGGGATTTGGAGATCAATCTTTGTAAGTGCAAAAGAGTTATCAATCATAATAATACACTGTTACGCATTTATTTCCGGGTGATATCTAAACTTCTATTTTACTTGTATCATTTCATATTTTAATATGTATTATTGCCTAGTAAGTGATTTATTTGTTGCCATGAATTGCGAGTAGTTTATTATTGTGATTTTTGATGATGTAGATAATTATAAGTAGGGATGACATTATATAATTAGTGCACGACGATCGTAAAGTGATATGATGGCCCCTATTCGATTGTTTATTCGATATAGTACTGGAAATACTTTCGAGCAAAGTACAAATGTATGGAAGTCATAAACGACCGAAGGTAGTCATATCACTGGAATCAGCTATGGTTTAACAGTTGAAATTCCAAAAGGATAATACATTTTCACAACTAACTGGTGTATCCTACGAAAGTCAATGCACTACAAAGTAATGTTCATAAAATACGTTCAGACAAAATAGGAATTAATAACCCTTGTACTGTTAAGACCTTATGAACTCAAGACTAATCTATGGAGTACCCATTCTAGTTATCCACGTGACTGCAACCTAGTAATTAGGACCTGATCAACCTTAATTATGGTAAGTAGTTATCTGTGCCCATGACATGCAATAAGTAAGACACAGTGAAATCACTCATTGTATATATTAGGTTTATATTTCTGCACTACTTTACATTTAATTAGTTTAGAGTATCACTTTCACTGTCAATTACTCTTGACAGCATGTTGGATGTAAGAAGCCGTGGAACTACCATGTAAAGTACACGGTCTAATTACTGAAAGGTATGGTCTGCATATGAAACACGTTTTTTAATAAACTGCGAATAATCCAGGGATGTATAACTGTTTGAAAATGAGAGATTTAAGTCATAAGTCGAAGAAACCGGAATCTAAATAATAAGACTTAGGAATGAAAGTGAAAGTCCAAGTGACTTAAGATACTTAAACCTCTAGGTCTTATAAAATCGACGGTCCAAACATACAAAGTTATTAATCTGCATGCTAATAAAATGGTAAACTACCTTAGGGGTTAATAAAACGGTAAACTACCTATGAGACGATACGCCACTGATTCATGCACCTCGGTATAAAACCAAAATAGGTTGCTTATCTCTTGGCCAGATAGGTATTGGAAGTTGGCGTATTGCTCCGATCAGAAACATGATAACCTAGTTCCTAGTGACATGCCAATGGAAAATTTAGTTGGTAGGGTTCTAGAGTTTATACCTAATAGTTTACTTATTATATTAAGCTTTATCCCTATTTATTCTGTCATCCCGAAAGACTAATTATCGAAATCTCAGCAATCACATATTTATCTTTATCTGTTTTCCTCCAATTTACTTTCCTGTCTTTTTAATTACCTGTCTTTAGTTTAAAAACCCCCAAACCTACCTACTTTGTTCCATCCTAAATACTTCCCTACCAAAAGTGCTAACTTTAATCACCACACGTTTGGATTCATAGAATGATCTTAGGTTATACTTATCGCTTACTAACCATAGTAGGTAGTACATATAATTTAAGCCCCACTAAATATAAATTTTAAAACCTCTGGTGGAGCCCGATTAGTTACCATCAACGACACCGACACTTTCGGGTGCCATCAAGTTTTTGGCGCCGCTGCCGGGGAGTCACAAACATACGATTTAAAGTCACCTTAAGGAGTAGTATTTAGGAGATCCTTCCGATCGAAATCTTCTCAGAAATCTTTCGAAAGTTAATTTATTTAGTGTTAATTTAGTATTAGTTAATTAGGATGATATTAGTTCAAAAATGACAACTCAAAAACCCACTTCTTGCCTCATTTCGAAGGATGAACTGATGGCAATGGATGATACGAATTCTTTCACTACTTAGTAAGGGAAATAGGATCTGATTTCTTTTCACCCTCTTCCTCTAAAGCTAAAGAAACTTCTGAAACCCTAGATGAATTTAGGACCTCACTTTCTATTCCAAAACATTGCCTGGACTTGGATGACATGAATCAGTTGCCTGACCTATCATCATCCCCAGAAGATCACTCTCCAACTTTGCATTTGCTTCAATTACCAAATTCTGTCCACTTCAAATATTTTCCCGAAGAAGATTATGAAGTAAAACCTCCAAAATTATGTGACCTAATTACCCTCATTCCCGAAACTTCAGTGTATGGCAAAACTCTGTCAAATTCTTGTAATGTCGGTATCTTCCCATTCTTTTCAAATGAACACCAATACACCATCTATCGAGCCAGAAAAACCCTGTTCCAGAGAACGCCACTTAGGCGCATCTTTCAATCCTTCTTGAAGAATAGACATCTATAGGACATTCGTTAGGAAATTAAACTCCTCCGACTTTCCTTTTTCATACGAACAATGAGAAAAGATTACCAATCTTGACGAACAAGTGAAATTCCTATCTCGCCTGTCAAATCATGAATGCGAAAGCACTTCCTCTAATTTCAGAGACCAAGAACTAAAGTTCATAACAGACTTAGATCCACTTTTTGAATCACTTGCCGACATGGATTTCCTCCCAATATCTATGATATTAATACATCACAATGTCGTTACAATGATCAATGAACTTGAGTTCTGGATAGAACGGGACCCAATGATTCCTATCATCATCCCTGGTAAAATTCCATTCTTTGTTGACCCCGCCTCTTACTTGATCTCAAAATTACGAGACGTTTTTCCTGATTACGCAAAGGAAAGAATCGATACAGCCCTTTTCATTAAAAGAAAAGACCTTCACATTAAGCTTGTTCGAATCTTCGCCTTTACCAAATACCCTTTCACTTCCACACAAAAAGCAAAAATCAGTAAACTCGTTAGGATAATCAATTCTACAACCGGAGAACCTGATTCACAGGAACAGAAAGCATTTGGGGAAGTCTTAGATAAACTCACTCACGATCTAAATTATAAAGACCTAGGGCCACGCGATGGTTTATCAAACCCTAAAAAGATAAGAAAGGCATATCATAGGTTAATCAGCGATCTTGTCGATTTGGGATATGAAGAACGAGAAGTCCTAGGGAAACTAGAGAATAGTCATTACTATTTAGTTTATAATGTCATCTCGGAACTTTCAAAATGTTTGTACTTAAAAACGTTCACTTAAGGGAGCAAATCTCGACCCTTTCCTTATGGAGGGATCGGAACGAATCGTAAAATAATTCTATCCGAAAAGGTCGAAGCTCGCGACTTTAAATGAGCATATTTTAATACATATAATAATATAATAAATTCTTTAAAAATAGAAAACGTTTTTAAATGTTGTCTGAAAACAAGCGCGCGTCTAAAAGAATGTACACCTTTTAAAAAAGCATTTAGCCGAAACATTTGTACATTCTATAAACCAGCATTAGACAAATATTTTAAAACACCTAAAAACATACTAAGTTTACTATCTTATTTATAAAGTAACAAGGAACCAACAAGTAACTAGTTACAATAAGTATACTTAAGATTCGTACTTACAATTAATGCGACATTAGGAATTGATCTAGAGCATTAAACTTAATCTTAGAGTACAATAGGGACCATGTGTAAGGAATATGGTACTTAAGGACATGACACATATTCCTAAGGACCACTAAACCTTCCATACCTTCCCCATGATTCAAAAATAAGAAGAAAATTTCTTATTCCTCCCTTCTCCTCTCCAAAACCGGCCACCACCATGACCACCATGAAACCACCATCAAAACTCTACCAAAACTTGTGATCTTGTATCTTTTGAACTCCTCTTTGCATGCTCTTCACGGTTGTACGATTATTTTCAAGTTTTATCCATCAAAAATAAGGTATGATCATAAAACCCACTTTAATTTTAAAAGAGCTTATTTCTTGAAGTTAGCTAAGTTAGTAACTAGAAATTAGTGTTTTTCTTGGTTAAATGATTACGAACTACATGCTACTACCACTAACTCATGTTAATTCACACATATTTGACTTTATCAAAAGAATGAACTTTGACCAATTGATTAAGTCTAGACTTTTGCTTGATTAAGTGTTAGCATCTAAGTACAAAAGTAATTAGGGTGTTTTGATCTATGTTAATTGTATAGTACGGATAGATTAGGATTAGCAAGTTTGATTTTTAAATCAACAAAAATTTAACTAGCTTGCATGAATAGAATAATGGACCAAGATCACTTGACCATTCTTGCTTACTAGGATGCTTGTACTTGCTTGACTAGTCAAACTAGGCAATATAACTGTTGATGCATATTAGTTTGTCTGTCAGTTGGTCTATTAAGTTGTAAAAGTGTCGTTAGTCATTTAATAGATATATAGATTTTGTATGATGCGACACTTAAGTTTTAGTTTAGGCGACACTTGCCTAAGTGACGCATAGCGACACTTAGGTAAGTGACGCATGAAGGCGGCTACATGCGACACTTCCACAAGTGACGCATGTCTGCTAGAATGTTAGTATAAATACAAACCTACGGGTTTTTGGCTAGGGTTGACGAAACCCTAGCACCATTTGTCAACTAAACTCATCTGTAATCAAGTTCCGATACATTATTCAATCTAATAAACTCATTTACTTTGTTCAATTGATCGTTTCGGTTTAGGTTTATTAGTGATTTGTGTAATTGATTGTTTCCGCCATTCAATTGCTGTTGATCATCACTTAGATCCATCACATAGGGCACTCACAACTGGTATCAGAGCCACTAGGTGATTAGATTGACGTTTTGAAGACGTTTTGGATTGATTTCGGTTTCGTTCGGATAAAGAATCAAGAATAACTACGGATTTCGAGTTGATAAGGTGCTTTCCAGATGATTTTCATCATTTACCACAGGTTTCGTTCGTTAGGGTTTGAGGAATTTTCGTTAGGTTTACGAAAATTCGATTTTTAGGGTTTTTGGGATTTTACAGCCGTTTCTGCGACACTCGCTGCGTCACTTGAATGCGTCACTTAGAGCGGCACTTCGTAATTCCAAATTAGGGTTTTACCGTCACTTGAACGTGACACTTGGAGCGTCATTTGGGGTTCATACGACACTTAACTTAAGTGTCGTCTATTTTAATTCATCGTCACTCACGTGCGTCACTTTAGCACGTCACTTGAGTGCCAAGCGTCACTTCTGCTAGTGACGCCTATTTGATTCCTTGCGTCACTTCTGTTAGTGACACCTTTTGATTTCTTGCGTCACTTTTACTAGTGACGCCTGTTTATTTTCTTGCGTCACTCAAGTATGACACTTGAGTGCGTCACTTGCTAGATTGAGCGACACTTACTTACAGTGTCCTCAGTCACTTCATCTGTCACTCGATAGCGTCACTTATCAAGTGCCGCTAGTCGTTGCGACACTTGAGTGCGTCACTTACCAAGTGACGCCTTTGGTACTAATTAGTTTGCAAGTTTTTTTTTGAGTTAATTTTCTGGTTAATCTTTAATGGCTGCTGCTGATAAAGAGGATATTCGGGGAATCAGGGATATGATTAAACAAAATCATGTCGGTTCTAATAATAAACCTCCTCTATTCACTGCTGATATGGATTAAGCATATTGGCGTGATCGATTTGAACAGTACGTAGATTTCCACTGTCCGGAGCTCTGGGATCCCCTCAGAGAAAGATATGAAGCTCCAGTAGCTGAGGGAGACTATCGTGGTATCCATCCATCCAAAACTTACAAAGCCATGTCTCCTGAAGAGAAGAAGGAGTACCATATTGAAAGAAAGGCTCATTCGGCCATCTGTATGTGCCTTACTAAAGATGTCTTACGCCTCTTCAAAACACATGACATAACATACGATCTTTGGAAGGCTATTGAGACAAGATGTGGTGGAAATCAGAAGTACAAGGAGGCTAAATTAGAACTGATCAAGAAACAGTATGATTAGTTTGATTCTCTTCCTAATGAAACAGCTTCGGGTGTGTTTACAAGATACTCATAGTTAGTTAGTGAGTTGACCGAGGGAGGCTACAATTTCCCTCAGATTGCAATAAATAAGAAGTTGTTCGACGTTCTACCGAGTAGTTGGGACGTTAAAGTGCAATTTTTAAAAGATAGTCAAGAATTAGCTACAATGAACTTGGATGAGCTAATTGGTGTTCTTCAAGCTCATGCGATGGAGTTAAAGAAGAAGGAATGCAAATCGGGTGGTTTTATTCAAGACCCGACATTATATGGAGGAAAAGTCAACACCGGAAAGACTTATGGTGGAATGGCTTTCGTTTCTTCTACGAATTCTCCATTACAACCTTCATTGCAATTTACCGGTGTTCATCATCCGGTGTATGCTTCTGGACCCTCACAAGGGTCACAACAACAAGTTCCAGTTTCCCCTGCTATTCAAGAACATGTTGCTATCTATACAGCCTTTCTTAGCTCCTACAAGGATTTGGTTTCACAACCGAATTCTACTTTAGAACTTGCTAAAGAAGATTATGCTCAATTAGATGACGATGATCTTGAGCAAATGGACTTAAACTGGAATATTGCCATGATCTCAATGAGAGTTCAGAAATTCTTGCAACAGACTGGTCGCAAGAGTTTGGAAGGAGATGGCAAAACCAGTTTTGGTTTTGATAAGAGAAAGGTTCGCTGTTATAACTGTCAGAATTTGGGACATTTTGCGAGAGAATGTGAAAAACCCAAAGTTCCTCCATCGGGTTTCACGAAGCCTGATGCTCCCGGAACTCCAGAGAAAGATGAAGTGAAGCAAGCGACAGCTGACGCACTAGTTGTTTTTGAGCATACCAACACCGACTGGAGCATGTATGCTGATAAGTATCAACAGTGTCTCATGGCTCACATTTCTAATGAGGTACGCATTGAACCAGAAGAACCTTTGAACTGTATTTCATGCATTAAGTTAACTGAATCTTTAAAGTGCTTTCAAGAAGATAACGTAGACTTAAGAAAAAAGGTTGAAAAGCTTAGTGAGTCAAATAAGTACCTAAAGGCTAATGAACAATTGTATCATAATAAAATTGAGGCTTATCAACAGGACACTCAAAAGTATAAATCTAAGGTTTTTAGTCAACTATCTGATCTGAAAGTATAAATAGCTATCTTGCTGAAATAGAACTTTTGAGAAAGGAACTATCTGATCTGAAAGTTGAATATGACAAATATAAAAGTAAGATTCTAGGTTCCTCCTCTTCTACGGTTGCCTTCAACAAAATCCTTAACAAGCAAAGGACAGATAATAAAACTAAGATTGGACTAGGTTATACTGTAGTCCCGCCTCCCACTGAGTACTATCCTATGCCCGTTAAGGAAGGCACCGAAGAGATTCCAGTTGACTATGCATTGTTATATGGGGTCAAGTCAAAGGTCAATAATCAAAACAAACAGGCAAAGGAGAAAACCAAGCGGCCAGAGTATCCTTCACCTCAGTTTGTTAAGTCTAAATATGAATCTCCAGTTAGTATTGAGGAGATTGTTGAGATTGAGGATATTACTGATCAGGAGTATCCTGAATTTAAAAAGAAGGTTGAAGTCAAATCTGACAAAGTGGTGTTAAAGGTTGAACCTACAATTAAGGTTCAACCTAAAAAGGAAAAGGACAAGGTTTTAAATACAAAATCTCAAACTTTACAGTCACCTGTAAAGATTTTGCAACATAAAGCTACACGTGCAAATGATTTTTGTGATAAACCTTCCACTTCAACCTCTCAACCAAAACAAGCATCTTCTAAGACGTGCACGAAATGTTCATGTTCTAGAAATGCTTCCCCTCCTGCTGTGGTAAGTCCTCAGTCTCAACCATTTGTTGAGACCCGTTCATGGTTTTACTGTAAAAGACAAGGACATTTAATTCGTGAATGTCCTAAACTGTCTCATCAGCACTATGGGAGAGAGATGCCTAGGACATCAGTTTACAAAATTCATTTTCAAAATCTCCACCTAGGCGTTATTCAATCTCTCCCAAGCCTGCTGAAAGGCCGAGTAATGTTGGGCAAAACCCTTTGCCAAAACAAAAGCCCGACATTACTCCCAAACCAATTTCCGAACAAACTAAAGTTTGGAAACGAAAGGAGTCTGTTAGTGACTCTTCTGTCATCAACAATAACACATTAGATGAAAATTCTGATTTGTTAAAAAATAAAGTTTTGTCCGATGTGATTATTGTTGATGACCTTGGTAGACCTAAGTTTGTAAAGGCTTGGGTCACCGTTTCTCACTAATCTCCTTACCTTATGTGTTGCAGCAGTCAAAACGCGTTAAAGATAGTGAATGGTTTATGGATAGTGGCTGTTCGCGACACATGACTGGCGATGTGTCTCTTTTGACGGATGTTAAACCACATGCCGGAGGACATGTTGCTTTTGCTGGAGATACAGGAGGAACCATTACGGAAAAGGGAACGCTAACTAATGGGAAAGTTAGCTTTGAGAATGTGAACTATGTGGCTCAACTTACTCACAACTTGCTGAGCGTTTCACAAGTCTGTGATAAGGACTTTACCACTGCTTTCACAAAGACGGAATGTGTGATACTGAAGCCTGGTTTCGTTATCCCTGAAGAATGGGTGCTTATGAGGGCGCCACGGAGAAACGACACCTATGTAATGAATATGCGAACTGTGGAGACTACAGATGAGTACACCTGTCTCCTGTCAAAGGCTTCTGAAAAGGAATCATTACTTTGGCATAGACGAATGGGACACATTCATTTTCGCAAGATGAATTTTGTAATAAACAATGATTTGGTAAATGGAGTTCCAAAACAGTCATTTGCCCTAAAAGATGACTGCATTGCATGCCATAAAGGGAAACTCCACAAAAAGTCCCATAAGTCGAAGGTAGTGAATTCCATTGTTGCACCACTGGAGCTCTTACATATGGATCTGTTTGGTCCTATTTCCACTAAGAGCATCGGTGGTAGATCTTACTTCTTAGTAGTCACCGATGACTACTCAAGATTTTCATGGGTATATTTTCTAGGTGCGAAGAGTGAAACACCAGATATTTTGGTGTATCTGTTGGATAAGTTGGCAAATCTGTGCAACTTAAAGGTGAAGAGACTGAGAAGTGACAATGGAACTGAATTCAAGAACTCAACTCTTGAGTTATACTGTGCCACGAAAGGTATTGATCATCAGTTTAGTGCCCCAAGAACTCCTCAACAGAATGGAGTTGCAGAGCGTAAGAATAGGACTATTATCGAGACAGCTCAGACTATGCTGGCCGATTCTAAGCTTCCTATTATATTTTGGGCAGAAGCAGTCAAACTGCTTGTTACATTCTGAATCGCGTGCTCACGGTTAAGAAAAAGAACAAGACCTGTTATGAGCTTTTCAATAACCGTAAGCCAACTTTGCAGTTTCTAGAGCCATTTGGGTGTCCGTGTTTGATTATGATTTCAAAAGAAAAGGTCTTGAAGTTTGGAGCTAAAGCCGTTGAAGGAATTTTCCTTGGCTATTCAGTCAACTCTCCGAACAAAAGAGTCTACATTAAATCAACACACCAGGTGGAAGAGCATTTTGAGGTAAAATGCATGCGTTACACGGATCCTCCTCAAGGAACGGGTCTGGAATGGTTATTCAACTACAAAGATGTGTTTAATTCTTTTGACATACCCGAAGAAGATAATGAAGATGAGGAGCTAGTTACCTTACTTCATGGCATCAGCTTGTGTCAAGACACATCTACCTCAAAACCTACATCAACACCTACTCCAACACCCATACCATCACCTCCAACACCTACTCCAACACCCACACCACTACCTACTACACCCACACCACTACCTACTACATCCACACCATCTCCTACTATCCCACCTTCGGATGTTCCTTCGACTTCAGGAACGACTAATGCAACAGAACATCCTGATGATCCCAACATGCCACCTTTAGAGGAAGACGAGGAAGAAGAAGAATTGGTTCATTCTCACCTCTTCTCTAAAGAAGATGATACGGAACTTCAACCACCAGTGCAATCTGAAACTTCTACTGCTCCTGCGACTAACACTGTTCCTGTTACTGAAGGGGATATGAACAATTTGGAGTTAGTACTAGCACCGGATTCAATCCCAGTCACACGTGTACACAGGGATCACCCCATCGATAATATTATCGGTGATCCTAATGCTGCTGTTCAAACAAGGCAACAAGTGAAGCAAAATCCAAATCAAGAAATGTTAAATTTGGTTGCTCGGATAAATTCTTGTCATTTATCCCAAATTGAACCTAAGAAAGTTGATGAGGCCTTAAAAGATCCATCCTGGGTCGAGGCCATGCAAGAAGAATTGCAGCAGTTCAACAAGCTGCATGTGTGGGATATAGTTCCGTTACCCAAAGGTGCTCATTTAACAGGCACTCGATGGGTATTTCGAAATAAGATGGATGATCGGGGTATAGTGATTCGGAATAAAGCTCGATTGGTTGTTCAAGGTTTTAGTCATATCGAGGGCTTGGATTATGATGAAGTCTTCGCTACTGTGGAAAGACTTGAGTCTATTCAGATCTTTCTTGCGTTCGCTTCTTTCAAAGAGTTTCGTGTTAACCAACTCGATGTTAAAAGCGCCTTTCTATATGGACAAGTGGACACAGATGTTTATGTTAAACAGCCTCTAGGTTTTGAAGACCCTGAGAATCCAGAATACGTCTGCAAGCTGAACAAGGCATTATATGGTCTTCATCAAGCTCCACGGCTTTGGTATGAGAGGCTTACTACCCACTTAATCAAGCACGGTTTTGTTCGAGGAAATATCGATAGTACTCTTTTCATCCGTAAAGAACGGACTGGCGATCGAGAAGATATGTTACTTGTGCAGGTGTATTGGACGACATTATCTTTGGCTCTACAAATGAAGCAATCTGCAAGCATTTAGAGGAGATTATGAAATCTGAGTTTGAGATGAGTGCGATGGGGGAGCTCAAATTCTTTTTAGGTGTACAAGTTGAGCAGTCTCAAAAAGGTATTTATATTCATCAGTCAAAGTATGTCAAAGACATGTTGACTCGATATGAACTGCTCAATTGTAAAACCTATGGGACTCCTATCGAACTTAATCACAATCTTAGACTTGCTGAAGATGAGAAAGATTGCAAAGAAAAGGACTATCGATCAATGATAGGTTCTTTGATGTATTTGACCGCTTCTCAACCGGATATTGTGTTTGCGGTATCCGTCTGCTCACGCTTTCAAGCCAAACCCAAGGTGTCTCACATGAAGGTGGTAAAGCGAATCTTTGGTTATCTCAAACATAGACCCAATCTTGGTCTATGGTATTCAAACGAGAAATCATTTGCTCTTTCTGCCTATTCGGATTCGGATCATGGAGGATGCAGCATAGACAAGAAATCTACCACTGGTGGATGCCAATTCCTCGGATCTCGATTGGTCTCATGGCAATGCAAGAAACAGACTACAGTTTCTCTTTCAACAGCAGAAGCTGAGTACGTTGCTGCTGCGAGTTGCTGCTCTCAGGTTCTATGGATTCAGCATCAACTGCGTGATTACGGGTTACTTCTTTGTATGACTCCTATTCACATAGATAATACTGCTGCTATTTCTATCACACGCAATCCCGTACAACACTCTAAGACTAAACACATTGAACTTAGGTTCCACTTTATACGGGATTGCTATGAAAAACACCTGATAGACCTTGTCCACATAGACACCCTAAAGCAGAATGCCGACCTTTTCACAAAAAGTAATTCGTAACTTGGAACGTAATTTATTTCTTTTATGTGTGTTAAGATAAAAAAAAAATATTACGCAACAACCACTCTTTATATACTTTTTAGTATTAAAGAAATGCACCGTTGCTATATTTTAAAATAGACGTTGAAGTTGTGTCTGTAAACAACTTGGGATATGATAGTACATCGGGTGACATGCATAAAATGGAATTTTAAGATTTATCTTGGATGTGTCAGTAGATTTATCTGACGTGTTAACAACAGTTTTTATAAACATTGTCTTCATCATACCATATATTAGTAGGCATGTTATGCAAAACTCTTTGAGATCTCTTAAGAAGCCTAATAATTAATTGTCTATTTCAAGTGGTACAACATCATTAGATGCATGACAAAAGTCTTAATTTCTTACTTATACTAGACATGTTTTCGTTGAAAGAAGTTTATTTGATATCATTTGGGGGTATATATTGACAGTTTCCTCTGTTATACGTAAGTATGGACCTGGTTTCTGTAAATATATACTTAAAAATTATGCAAACACAAGTCAAAGTACTTGCAAAGTCTTTAAAATTAAGGTACCTTACAAGGTCGCCAAAATGGTTTGACCAAGTCTGGTTTTGCTTAAACCTGAATCAAGCTATGTCGCTCTGTTGTACGTCAGTACAGACCTTTCACCGCTGACTTGATTCTTAAATTTGATTTTCTTATATTCTCTCTGTAAATGGAAACATGGTCTATGTCTTAAGTTAAGATGTATATCTATGGTGCGGACCACAGCGAAATGTACATACCAATAATAATAAAATTAACTCCTAGATGTGAGTGTAACATGTTTAAAGTGGACAAATATACTAATAATTGTTTTGAAATAATTTTTATAAAAAGTGTTTTTAGCATGTCAAGTAAATTTAACGTGGACAAATATACTGATGATCGAAATAGCACTTACTGTTCCTAATAAATGCATGTTACTCCGATATGATCCCTAACCAGATTATATCAACTCCGTCACCAAAAAGAATGTGTTAATTTTCTATTTGTAAATTTACATTCCTTTATGTGTTCTTATTTTCAGATTTTATCCAAGTTATAGTTACCTTTTCAAATTTGAGTACCGAAATCACAACGCAAAAATCGATAAAATCGCAAACTTTTCACTAAAAGTGACATGTTGCGTCACTTTCATAAGTGACGCTACCAGTGACGCATACGATATTGCATCACTTCCACTAGTGACGCTGTAAGTGTCGGGTTAAGCTACGCTATAAGTGCCGGGTTGAGTGACGCATACTAGGGTTTTCGTATAAATACCCTTTCCAACGACACTCAACCTCACCACTTTTCAAATTCACATAGCGTCACTTTCTCTGACATACCGTCACTTGCTGTGTCTCTGCGTCACTTAGTCTATGCGATTTTCTTCGATCTGTTTGTCGTTTCTCGAGCTTGGTTGCGCATTCCAGTGTGATATTCTTATTCTTCTCATTCATACGACTCGATTGGTACTAATTTTATCCTTTTTCTTTCTGTATTCGTGTTTTAATCTTGTATTAGGGTTACGGGATTTGGGTTTGTTTGAAATCATAAGATTTGGGGCTTGATTTGTTAATGTTTTATGTTATTAAATGGTGTGTTTCACTCGTTTTTCTCATGCGTACGTTGTGATAACTTCAATTTTCAAAATCCCCAAATTTGATTTCTGGGTATGAACAGTGACACGATGATCTTCATCGTTGCGTCACTTCATGCGTCACTTACCTCAAGTGACGCTACTTGGTAATTTAGAACCCATACCGTCACTTCATCAGTGACGCTTACTATTGCGTCACTTCTTAAGTGAGTCTCTTAGTGACGCATGTACTTGTATTATCTGTTAGTCCGTCACTCATCTTAGTGACACCCACTTATGCATCACTCTCTTAAGTGACTCACTTAGTGACGCCCTTGTCTATACCGACACTTATACCGTCACTTCCTAATTGACTCACTTAGGATACCGTCACTCTGTTAAATGCCGCATGCTATTGACCCGACACTTCTTAAGTGTCGTATATAATGACGCATGATTTGGCAACGTCACTTACACCAGTGAAGCATGATAGCGTCACTTACCATAAGTGACGCTATACTTAATTTCTGATTTTGAACACTATTTTCTGCGACACTTCCTAAGTGTCGGTAGTGGTTATGCGTCACTTCATAAGTGACGCCTAAATCAGAATTTCGTTTATTTAGGTTATGCATGTGCGTGCTAATTCTATAACGTTTGTGGTTATTTTTGTTTCGTATTTTAGCTTACAGATGGCTAATCTACAAAATTATTACCGCCGCACCAACACACGTCACAATATCACAGCATTCTTGGAGTCCACACACGCCAACTCGGCTCCTTTTCGGCCTATGATCGAGTTCCTCCGCTGATCGAGGATTCATTACGCTATTACTGCATCTACTCCGGTTTATATGAATTAGGTTGAGGAGTTCTACGATCATGCGTTCATACGGACTCAGGGTGATGTCTCGAGGATTGTCTCAAAGATGTTTGGTGAAGAAATCGAGATCACCGAGAATTCTATTCGACGGGTTCTCCAGTTCAATGAAAATGATACGATGCCGACTATGTTCCCAACAACGTTTATCTACGGGGGACTTCAATGCATGGGCTATCTGGCGAATCAGCTTTCTGATTTTCGCAAGCAATATCTCTGCAGGGTTTGGAGGTATTTATGTCATATTGTAATTGTTTGCTTATCTCCGAGGAAGGGAGGATACAACGCTGCCAGTCATCTGACGTTATCTCTTATGTTGGCCCTAATCTACAACAAGCCGTATAACTTCAGCGGTTATATATTTGGCAAAATGGTTGAGAATATCCGAGCTGGTAAGGATAAGTGGCTGCAATATCCAAGGTTTGTGCAGCTATTATTAAATGATTTGAATCTCGAGATTGCCCCTGATCAACGTTCCCTCTTGGTGCCAACACCAATGCTTCTTCGAGTCTTCAACGACTGCAAACTAGCGCCAAAGGGTGAACAAATTTTGGCTGACCGTGAACTATTCAGGCACATAGTCAATGAAAACTATGTTGCGCCGATCAATGATGTCTTTGAGGATGATGTGATTCCTCCGGTTAATGAGGATGACCCGGTTGACACCGAGATAGCACAGGATTTGGACGATATTGATCGTGTTGACCGGGTTGATGATGATTCTGATGATGGTGGGCCCACTCCACCTGATTCTGAGGGTGACGTGCCCCCACAAACTGCTTTGGATGGGATTCAACTTGCTGATCCTCGACGCTTTAAGCGTATCTTGAGACGGATTTCTACTGGCAGGGTCCACGTCCCGAGGAATCCAGGAAAATGTCCGGCCGGGTCTTCTTCTTCGTATACTGATTTACCTATTCGAAGATGCCAGAGAACCACTGTTGTGATCGAGGAACCAACTCCGCATACTTCTCAGTGACCACAACCTCCACCACAGTCTGACATGCCATCGATTCAGATGCTACTTGCTCAGATGGAGCTTTTGTCGAAATGATTTGACGATAAATAGGCTATTATTGTAGCTCAGGCCTCCCAGATAAAGGATTTGGAGCTCAAAGCTGCTGAGGTTGACAATCTCCAGCTTCAAGTGACGAATCTGTCGTCTAGGGTTTTAGAATTGGAGTCAGTCACAATTGTTTCGGGGGAGGATATTCCCAGGGAGTTAGAAAGAAATGTAACTCCTCCCCCAGAACCAGAAAATGTACAAACTTCAGATATTAATGAAAATATTGCTTTAGATTACTTCATTGATGTTCTGGGACAACCAACTCCGATTGCAGCCGATTATTCAAATGTCAATCTGACATATCTGTAGAGTTTGGTTAATCAATTTGATAAAGTAGATAGATCTTTTGATCCTGATGATATAAAAATGAACGCAGAGGTTCCAGGGTCGGATGAGGAATATATGGATAATCCAAATCAAGAACCGGCGCCTGAACATGAACCGGAGCTAGTGTTACGACAACCTGCTCAAGCATACAACTTTGATGCTCCGGTTATTGAGACAGATTCTTCTGAGGATGAGGCAGAACCTGCAATGGAACAACCTACTGATGAATCAGTTCCTGTGTCTACATCTTCAGAAAGTTCAAAACCACAAGTGGTATACAAATCAATTGCACCTGATTTGAAGATTTGTAAAACTTATCTGGTTAAAGGTGAATTGACTGGTTTGATCAGAAGCTGGAAATTTGATGTTGATAACTTTCATAATTTGATCAAGAGAAGCGATGGCGTGCAATACTTCAAGCCTAGATTCAATCATATCAGCACATTGCCAAAGGTCGAACTTAATCGTCTTGCTCAGTTAAATATTGTAAATCATTCTGAAGATACTCGAGGAGTTCTCTTTCAGAAAATTTTGAGAAAAGAAATCTACAGCAAGAAATATATGTGGATTAGACCAGAGCTGGGAGTTCGATATTCGTACAAGAAAAAGATTGATCTGAGAACTCAACAACCGATTGTGAAATATCATTATCCACCAGCTGCTAGTCTCAAGACTGTTCCTTTACAAGAGTTACCACTGGATTTCTTACGTGATTTAAAGTATTGGTGGTTTGACTCTGTCACTCAAGAAGCTGTAATTGAATATTCTACCAAGACTGTTGTGGTACAAACACAGGATAAATGGGGAGAATGGCCAATTAAGGAGTTCGTGGGAAAGTCTGTTCGAGTTTTTGATCCGATCAGCCTGATAAATTTGACAAAGAAATATTTGAAAGCTCTCTACAAGAATAAACTTCAGTATAATCAAGTTGATTTAAAAGAAGCTTCAAAGTTTACAAGGGTGGTCGAGATTTGTTTGAAAGTGGGAATACATGCTGGAGGAACATTCCCAGAAGGTTGGTGCTGATTAAAGTTTTGAAGTTTAAAGATTTTGAAGACCAAGCTGAAGACACGGGGGAGTTTGTTGATGCATATTAGTTTTTCTGTTAGTTGGTCTATTGAGTTGTAAAAGTGTCGTTAGTCGTTTAATAGATATATAGATTTTGTATGATGCGACACTTAAGTTTTAGTTTAGGCGACACTTGCCTAAGTGACGCATAGCTACACTTAGGTAAGTGATGCATGAAGGCGGCTACATGCGACACTTCCACAAGTGATGCATGTCTGCCAGAATGTTAGTATAAATACAAACCTACGGGTTTTCGGCTAGGGTTGACGAAACCTTAGCACCATTTGTCGAGTAAACTCATCTGTAATCAAGTTCCAATACGTTATTCAATCTAATAAACTCGTTTACTTTGTTCATCTGATCGTTTCGGTTTAGGTTTATTAGTGATTTGTGTAATTGATTGTTTCCGCCATTCAATTGCTGTCGATCATCACTTAGATCCATCACATAGGGAACTCACAATAACTAGAGTATCATCATTTTAAAAATAAAAGTCTTGAACTAAACTAAACACATGGATGTGATGACTTTTTATGCATAACCTAGCTTGTTCACCAATTAGGAAATGCTTGAAATAGTTTGAATCATGTATGCATAGGTTGAAATGATGGCATGCGAAAACTTGAAAATATCATTTGAGGAAAGACCTAAAAAGTCAACTTGAAGTATTGAATCTTTTAAGCAAATTATTTTCAAAATTTTTATTCAAAAATCTTACTTCAACTTGGACTCCTAAAAGTCAAACCTTACTAAAAATGATATGACCATAAGTTGTGAAATTCTGACATTTCAAACTTGGGTAACACCAAACAATATTCCACAATAAAATTGCCATCATAATGACCATATAGTTTTCTAATGTCGATATTACCTTAGTATTAATAAAACTGATTGTTCGTTGCTTGGGAACATTGAATGCTTAATGAAATCTTTGGGATTGTCAAAAATTTATAGGCCCTCACTTAGAAATTTCAATAACAGACTTCGAAACGTGCTTTGAATTTCTCTTCCTTAAAATATCCATTATTTTTAAATGTTCTCAGGTACCATGTCATCGAAGAAGAAGCTAAGCCAAACACGACCTCTTACAGGACCTCTCGCCTATCTTAGTGCCACGCCTCACTACGACCAGATGGCACGCATCTGGAGAGACAAGAAGTTCGGTCGTTTAAGATATGTTGACTAGGACAAGTTACAGGTATTAGGATTCAGACAGAGACTTGAAAGCCTACTCAGTTATTCAGTTGGGGATCAGCAATTCGAGTCCTTTAAAAGGCTATTCAGTATTGATGAGCCAGTGTATATGGAGATGGTTACAGAGATCATGACCACCTACACATTTGAGACCGAGAGTAGAGTTGGAGATGGTTTGATCACATTTCGGTACATGGGCAGTTTATTCACCTTGACACTAGCCCAGTTTGCCTAGCACTTGGATCTGTACACCCCAGAGGAGATACATTCCCCTCTATTCACTGGTGGAGCCACCTCGATTTCCATCACGACCACACACGCCGAGGCATGGAGCCATTGGTCGCCAAAACCATATTTCTCGGGTATCAAGGCTACATAACTCAGAGACCCAGTCCTGCAAATCTTACACAAACTAATAGCTTATTCACTTGATGGAAAACACACAACAAGCGGTCGAGTTGCAGCATTTGATGTTTCCTTAATGGCAAGTATCCTCGAAAGAAAGAATATTCAGGTTGCACATTTCGTCGCCCAACGGATCCTAGAGGAGAATGATTTTGGTACAAAGAGATCTTACATGGGCCCAGTGATTACAAGACTTATCCGACGAATGGGATTACTTAGGATAGCGGAGGTAGAAAGATTTAAGAGCATGCCAGGATGGAGTGCCCATCCAGTGGATTACTATTTTCTGAGGAGTATGGACATACTCAGGATTATGAGAGATGGCACTGTCTACATTAGGGCACAACTTTCGGATCCTGACAGTATTGACACATTGATACCAGGACTAGTTCTACCAAGAGAGACAAAGAAAAGGAAACAGCCAAGAGAGCCTTGTGATTCAGATACAGACAAGGATGGGGATGAAAGTAATGATAACGATGATGATGACCTCCCACCACCATCATCAGCAGTACCACCGCCTGTTAAGGCAAGACCTTCCACCCCTGCCCCCAGAGTTCAGACACCCACATACATCTATCACTACGGGACTCCCCCGGGTTCAGACTATTGGTACTGGCTGATGCAGATGCAGGTCAGATGTTATAAGGCAATAAGACAACAGACAGCAGGGGTACCCGTGAGCCCACTTCCTGACTTACCATGTGGATTGGGCCGAGCACCACCACACATATATCCCCCTGTAGTTCCTACTCTAGCACCTCACCCGTATCCTGCCCATGGTCGTAATCTACCCCCTCGAACTATGCCTCCTAGACCACAGCAACCTCCAGCACAGGCTCCCATCACGAGACAGCCTATCCCATCAGTCGTTGGGTCAGTTAGGGTTCACACTTCGAGAGGCAGCAGTGTCACACCCCCGATTTCATGATTTGCGGAAGCGGCGATTTTGGGTGTGACTAATCAATAATCAAACACAGAGGTTACAAGCAAACGACTCTACATGAGACGCTTATAAATATATTACAAAAGTAGTACAAAGTTTTAAGTCATAAGTTATAAGTTTACAATAACGGCGAGTTCACATTTGATTTTGACGATTTTAATACATAACTATTAATACAAAACATAATGTAAGAAAATCTTCATGTCCAAATAGATGCATGCGACTCGTAAGTAGATAGCTTATCCTGAGGGCCATCCTACTATTACTAATCACCTGAGAATACAACACTAAAAGGTCAGCTATAAAGCTGGTGAATCTCACAGGTTTAACATAAACATTGATGTGATCAACATGATTATCCGACGATTTAATACCGATAAAGATTAAATAATACAACCGAACAATGATAAACCAATTAAGGTTTCTGAACAATGATTAAACCATTAAGGTTACCGAACTATGATTAACCAATTAAGGTTACCGAATAGATTTACCCACAATGATATTTGTATTGCATTAAGCCATGGTTTGAGGCCTAACCCGATTTGTGCCTCCCGAACGGTGTCAACACCCATATCAATTACTAAAATGCCCATTTGTACATGGTTGTAGCTAGCAACCCGGCCAGGCATGTCACTCCCATGATAGATCTATCTTTTAGTAATCGCGCCTTATTAAGTTAACGAACCATGCAATGATGAGGACTTTCCCGTATTAAAACACTCATGCAATACCCGAACAATGAAAATCAAGACCGACAATGATAACCAACATACTTTACAGAGTTAATAATTAAATTAACTAACCGAATAATAGTGATCACGAAAAAAAAGTAAGAATTTTATCTCACCCCAAGTTTTAAAACAGTAAAAGTGGGGCTGTGAGACTCACCTGAGTCTATCCGAGCAATGAATATGTCCGATGTGGAATAGACAATCCCCGAATCTCCTAGTGTCCTAAACACGCGAGATTCTAATGAGCATTTGATTATCTAATATTTCTCCGTATTAATGTTTATCCATTTTGATTATGTCCAAGTGATTATATTTGTACTTTCGATTAAAGTTTATAAAATGTATGGCCCGTTGGTGATGGATTGAAATTATATTCTAAAGATATATAACGTGTGTTTTTGCATTTATATAACTCGTACATGGATGTATCATATTGTTTACAATTATCAATATATTTGTTATATTTTATTTCATAAGTTACGAAATTTGGTACGGGGTCCAAAAACTGAAATATGTCATTTTCGACCCCTAGACGACCCCGAAATGCCTAAAACTGTCTAGGCTATGTACCAATCATTGGGCCGTTTTCGAGTGACCGTGTGAATTTTAGCCCAATCCGTTATATTAATTTTTTCATCGAGAAGCTACCATAAAAACACTTCAGCCGTTCGGCTGTGAAGGTCCAACCGTTCGGCTATGGAGGACCTAGCCATTCGGCTATTGAAGTCCAGCCGTTCGGCTAAGGTATCCTAGCTGTTCGGCTAAGGAAACCTAGCCGTTCGACAGATGAAATCCAGCCGTTCGGCTGATGATTTCCAGCCGTTCGGCTCAGGGACCAATTTCAGGTCTGTTCGCGAAATCAGTTGGGAAAATGAGTATAGGTTCGATTTTTCGGACATAATACGTAGATATAACCTTAATACATGATAATATATGTTTGTAAAACACAAATTTAAAGAAAAGTTAAAGTTTTCCTAACAAATTAAAAATGGAGCCATGTAAGGTTGATGATGATGAACCGGATGATGGTGATGATCGAAGATGATGATTATGATGATGATATTGCTGTTGACTCTTGTTGTTGTTGTTAATGTTATTGTTGTTGTTGTTTGTTTGATAAAGATGATGATGATTTGAGCCTAAAGAGGGAGAGCCGAGAGAGATGGATGCATATGTCGTGTATGTGTTTGGGTTTGTGAATTATTGGGGGTTGGTTGTTATAACCACCCCAATAATTGGTGCTTGCCAGTATTTTTGCTCCGTGTTTGTGTACCCGATCATAAAGTAGTATAATGTTTTCAAATGATAATTTTCTAAATATAAAACTGTATATATATTTTTATTTGAAGTATTTTATAAAAATACCTTTAATGAGATATACAAATATATCTTTGCTTCAACTAATTTTGACGGATAGTTTTCAGTGTACAAAATGTGTTTAAATTTTCAACCAAGTAAATAATTATTATTTTAATGGATAATACATTATTTAAAAATGTTTTGCACCAACGTCCGTATTTGAGATTGCGTGTTCTTTCAGATTTGATTGTATGTGATTATTAAATAATTATTTTAATGTTATATATATATTTATATATATAATATCCGAAAGATTTTGTTTAATCATGTATCGAGTACGAATGATTTAGGTTTAAATTAGGGGCTAATTTTGGCCCTCTTTAACTGGGTGTCACAAGCAGGACATCCAGAGTCTTCGCTCAAACCATCACTGTTCAGAGTCACAGGATTGCCAGACATACCATCCCTACAGTTGTTTTGCCTGATCCAGTATATTCTCACAGGCAGACAGACCTATTTAAAGGTGTCGCACCCCCAAATTCGGGTTGCGGAAGCGAATCGGGTCGGGGCGCGACTAATCAATATACACAGCACAAAAGATATAATGAACGACCACTACATGCGTCGTTTTACTTTGATATTGATAAAAAAAAAGTTTACATCAAAATATTGTTTACATTAGCCCGGTTTGAAATTGAGAGATTTAGGTACATAATCAACCTATACAAAATATAATAATGCAGCTAAATCTCTGATTGGTTGCATGCTGACTCGAGCTAATAGTTCTTGATTGAGCTGTCCAACCTACTGCTGGTCACCTGTGATACATGCTAAAATGGGTCAGCGAAACGCTGGTGAACTCACAGGTTTGTATGTCAACGCATATTTGTATGAACTGCAAGATTTTATAATATAATTGAATTTAAAATGCAATTAAGCAAAATAAAAGTTATACAGCCATGAGCACATAGTCTGAGCTTAACTTGAGTGTCAGGTCCAATTAAGGAAACCCAACTTGAATGCCTCCTACGAGTGCCTAATCCACACTGGTCTTCCCAAATGCTAATACGTCCGTTTGACCAGTTAGTGCGTGCTAACCCGGACGAGGATTGTCAATCCTATATGATATCATATACTAACATTCACGCTACAGATGTATTACCAGACTATGTATGGAGGGCTTTATTGATTAGTTGAAAACAACTCATGTAGTATTTGATTGATATGTACTTGCGTTCTACTTGTAAAACAAAATGAGCAATAATATCACACCCCTTAATGAAAACAGTAAAATAGGGGCCATGAGACTCACCTGAGCCTTGAGCGATTAAATTAATAAACTTGAATTGATTAGCGGTGGATTGATGTCCGAAGATTTGTAACCTGAGGGTGTCCAAGACACACAATGGTTATAACATGAGTAGGCATCTCTAAAGACTGTCCTTGTAATTGTTCGTCCAACTTAGAATGTCCAAATTACCGCTATTTGGTTGTTTGTTTAAGTCTTTGAAAATGTGTACGGCCCGTTGGTGCTTGTTTGTAACAATAATCCCACATTATTATTTTGATGGTTTTGAAGTGTTATACCTAAAACTAAGTTCCGTTGTGTTTTAGAAGTTGTATCGCATTCGTGTTTGATGTTATACAGGTTTAACACTTTGTGTGAAAGTTTAGATGTAGCACCGTTACTTGTGAACCTAGGGTAAGGGCGAAGCCCGTTAATGATGGGGGTCCGGGGCAGCGCCCCTGGTAGCAGGGTCCAAGGGGCGGCAGCCCCTGGCGGGGTCCAAGGGACAGAGCCCCTGGCTGGGGTCGAGCCCCTGGCTGGGGTCGAGCTGCCACGTCAGCTTCGAAATTTTTTTTATTTCTACTAAATTGCTTTGGTGAAAAACGCACCTGGACTTGAATTTGGGTGAAATCGGGTGATAAAATTTTAGGTCTCGACACTTAGTAAAATCTGTGTTTTCTTGGTTCTGTTTCATGCGACACAAAGGTCAGGTATGCGACACAAGAGCTTAGCGACACAAGGTTGTGTCGCATAAGCTTTCGGTGCTAAATCAATAGCGACATAAGGGTTGTGTCGTATAGGGTATACGACACCAGGTGCGACATAATCGTTGAGTCGCAAAATCTACGACACAAGGGTTGATGCGACATAAAATGCGATGTCAATGGGTTTATGCGACACAACCTTGCGACACAAGGCTTGTGTCGCAAAGATGAACACCAGCCCAGAAACAGCGCCTGTCCCGCTTTTCTGACCCAAATCACAAATCTAGCTCATTTTTAGGCTGCAAAATCGTGTTTTCTTCATACATTTGGACAATACTAAGTTGTGTAAACATTATAACACTGAAATAATACACCAAAATGAGTAGATCTAAATATTTAGAGAATTTCTTACAATTGCAAATCGAAGCTATAGGAGGCCGAAAATGATGACGATGCTTTTGTAAATCTTGTTCCTTGCTTGATGGTGATTCCGAAAATATAACTTTTGTTAGTTGGTTTGCAAATCCGAAAATTGATGGAAGTTTTTGGGTTTGAGAGCGTTTTTGTGGTGTGTGTGTTTTTGTTGAAATGAAAATGAAAGAAAGAGGGAAAGAGGTGGGGTGTAGGTGAAAGCCTCACCTTTTTCAGTCCCCGCAATCGCGCTCCGTGCGGTGTTCGTTCTCCCGTTCGTTTAAACGTTAAATGTTTATTTTATACGTTTAAATATACGTTTTAAAATACGAATAATTACCCAATATTTTTGTTGAAGTATTTTACCAAATACTTAATGGTTGCGTTATAAAGTATAACTTTAACTTGTTTCGATTTGTTTGCGCGTTTAATAATCTAATCATGTAGTCCTTGTTTGTACGATACGAATTTGAATAGAAATATTATCTAAATAATATTTTGGATATAATTGCGTTATTAAATAATATTATATTATTTAATAAAATTTTCACCAACGTCCGTATTAATTGAATCGAGTTGCATTCGATTTGAAACTCGTACGATTTAATCAAATCGCATACTTGTATATATATACTCATCAATATATATGTTGATACATTAATTAGCCTAACACAAAACTAATTACATGTATTAAAACTTGATTAGGCACTAACTACTAGTCCTAATTTGACGGGTGTCACATTCTCCCCCTCTTAGAAGAATTTCATCCCGAAATTTAAGTTGAAGTCGTGTTTGATGTAGCTTCAGTGAATAACTGAGGGTACTTGAGTCGCATTTGGTCTTCCCGTTCCCAGGTCTTTTCCGGCCCACGCCGCGAATTCCACCTGACTTTGACAATGGGAATACGACTTTGTTTGAGTTGTTTAACCTCACGGTCCATGATTTCGGCGGGTTCTTCAACAAAATGAAGCTTGTCGTCAATACGAATTTCATCGAGTGGAATGATAAGTGTCTCGTCAGACAGACACTTTTTTAGATTTGAAATGTGGAAAGTGGGATGCACGCTGCTGAGCTCGGATGGCAGTTGCAATCGATATACCACTGGACCTATCCTCTCGAGGATCTCAAATGGTCCAATGTATCTGGGATTTAACTTCCCGCGTTTACCGAATCGGATAACACCTTTCCAAGGTGAAACTTTGAGTAGCACTCGATCCCCAACCTGGAATTCGAGTGGTTTGCGTCTCACGTCAGCATAACTTTTCTGACGATCACGTGCGGCTTTGAGTTTGTTTTGGATCTCGAAGATTTTTTCAGTTGTCTCGTGAATGATCTCAGGACCAGTGAGTTGGCTGTCTCCCACTTCGGTCCAACAGATAGGTGATCGGCACTTACGACCGTACAGTGCCTCGAAAGGAGCAGCCTTGATGCTGGTGTGATAGCTGTTGTTGTACGAAAACTCGCACAACGGTAGATGTTTTTCCCAGTTTACACCGAAGTCAACTACGCAAGCTCGTAGCATGTCTTCCAGTGTTTGAATTGTTCGTTCACTTTGGTCGTCGGTTTGAGGGTGGTATGCGGTACTCATATCAAGACGGGTACCCAATGATTTTTGAAGTGATTGCCAAAAGTTAGAGGTGAATCGACTATCCCTATCGGAGATAATCGAGATTGGAACACCGTGTCAAGAAACAACCTCTTTGATGTAGATTTGTGTGAGGCGTTCCATTTTGTCGGTTTCCTTGATTGCCAGGAAATGAGCAGATTTTGTGAGACGATCGACGATCACCCAAATGGTATCGTAACCGCTCGATGACTTTGGTAGTTTGGTTATGAAATCCATGGCAATTTCTTCCCATTTCCATTCAGGAATGCTGGGTTGTTGGAGTAAACCAGAAGGTTTTTGGTATTCAGCCTTGACTTTCGAGCAAGTAAGACACTTGCTGACGTATGTAGCGATTTCAGCTTTCATATTCGGCCACTAATAAAATTCCTTGATGCCGTGATACATTTTGTCGGATCCAGGATGGATAGAATATTTGGACTTGTGAGCTTCATCCATCACCAAGTCTCGCAGGTTTCCAAAACTGGGTAACCAGATTCGGCTTGAGAAATACCTAACCCCGTTAGGTTTGATTTCGAATTGTTTGCCCATGCCTCGCAAGGCTTCGTTCTTGATATTATCGGGTTTCAGAGCTTCGAGTTGAGCAGTGAGAATCTGAATGTTTAGATCATTGTGAATGGTTATACTGAGGGCTCGGACTCGAAGTGGTTTCGTTCGTTCCTTTCGACTGAGGGCATCGGCAACAACATTTGCTTTGCCCGGATGGTATTTGATCTCACAATCGTAGTCGGTAAGCAATTCAACCCACCGGCGTTGTCTCATGTTGAGATCCTTCTGATCGAATATGTGTTGGAGACTTTTGTGGTCGGTAAAGATTGTGCACTTAGTGCCGTAGAGGTAGTGTCTCCATATTTTGAGGGCAAAGACGACAGCTCCTAGCTCGAGATCGTGGGTGGTGTAGTTCTTTTCATGAATTTTGAGCTGTCTCGAAGCATAAGCAATAACTTTGTCCCGTTGCATCAACACGCAACCGAGACCTTGGTGAGAAGCATCGCAGTATACCACGAAGTCATCGGTGCCTTCGGGTAGGGATAGAATCGGAGCACTGCAAAGCTTTTGTTTCAGGAGTTGAAATGCTGACTCTTGTTTATTAGTCCAATCAAACTTTTTGTCTTTCTGAGTCAGGGTTGTGAGTGGTTGGGCTATTTTGGAAAAATTTTCAATAAATCGCCGATAGTATCCGGCAAGACCCAAGAATTGACGTACTTCGGTTGGAGATGTTGGTGCTTGCCAGCACTTGATGGCCTCGATTTTCGATGGATCGACATGGATCCCTTGACTATTAACAACATGTCCAAGGAATTGAACGGATTGTATCCAGAACTCACACTTGGAAAATTTGGCATATAACTCCTCGTGTCTGAGCAGTTCTAGGACGGTTTTGAGGTGTTGCGCGTGTTCTTGTTCGTTTCGCGAGTATATGAGGATGTCGTCGATGAAGACAATGACAAACTTATCAAGGTAAGGTTTGCACACCCGATTCATAAGGTCCATGAATACAGCCGGTGCGTTTGTTAAACCGAAGGGCATCACCTGAAATTCATAATGCCCGTAACGAGTTCGGAAAGCAATTTTCAGGATATCGGTGTCGCGAACTCGAAGTTGATGGTAACCTGACCGAAGATCGATCTTTGAATAAATACTCGACCCTTGTAGTTGGTCAAATAGGTCATCGATGCGAGGAAGTGGATACCGGTTCTTAATGGTTAGCTTGTTCAACTCTCGGTAGTCGATGCACATTCGGAAAGAACCGTCTTTCTTTTTCACGAATAAGACCGGAGCTCCCCAAGGCGAAGAACTCGGTCGAATGAATCCTTTATCCAGGAGTCCCTGTAACTGGGTGGACAACTCCTGAAGTTCGGTTGGGGCTAATCGGTATGGTGCTCGGGCCACAGGCGCAGCACCTGGCACGAGGTCAATTGAGAATTCAACCTGTCTTGGCGGTGGCAGACCTGGCAGTTCTTCGGGAAAGACTTCTGGAAAGTCTCGAACGATGGGCACATCTTCAAGTCTCTTCTCCTCCGACTTTTTCTCCATGATGTGTGCCAGGATTGCTTGATAACCCTTTCTCATAAATTTCCGAGTTTTCAAGCAAGATATGATGTTTAGTCTCGTCCCACCGGTCTCCCCCTGTATGACCAAGGTTCTACCGACGGCGAGAGGAATACGAACGAGTTTATCATAACAAATGATTTCAGCGCGATGTTTGGACAACCAGTCCATACCAATGATGACGTCGAAACTTCCAATTTCAACAGGCATAAGATCGATTGAAAAGATTTCATTGGCTAGGTTTAAAGTGCAATTAGGTATCACACTATCAGTTTCTATGAGTTTACCATTTGCAAGTTCTACGGTGTACTTAACATCTAGGGCAATTGGTGCAATATCAAGTAGAGGGCAGAACTCATCGGAAATAAAACTTCTATCGGCACCAGTATCAAATAGAACAGAAGCAGTTAAGTTGTTGAGGAGGAACATACCCGTGACCACATTTGGGTCCTGACGGGCATCCCCAGAATTGAGTACGAACGCTCTTCCCCTTGCGTTGTTGTTGTTGTTGTTGTTGTCCTTGTTCTTGTTTTTAGGACATTCGTTCTTGAAGTGTCCTGTTTCTCCACACCCAAAACAGGATTTGGGTTAGTTGGAATTGTTGCGAGAGGTGTTGTTGTTGGATTTGGGGGCTCGGCAATCTCGGGTCAAGTGCCCATACCTCCTGCAGTTGTTGCAGGGAGTACTGCATAGACCGTCGTGGTGGTAGTTGCACTTGGAACAATATGGCCTGTCCCCAGTGTAAGCGCGTTTGGGTTCAGAGTTGGTGTTGTAAACTTGGATGGTGTTGGATTTCTTGTTCTGGTTGTTGTGGTGTTCAGAAGGTTTGCGTTTGTTGTTGTTTGAGGAGGATGTATTGGATTTTTCACGGCTGACAACCATTGCCATGAGTTCATGTGCTAGCCGGATAGCACTTTCAGTAGTGGTTGGCTTGGATGAAGCGACATTCCCCTGGATATTTTCCGGGAGGCCGCGGATGTATCTTTTGATGCTTTTCTCCTCCGGATCAACCAAACCCGGGCATAACAATGCAAATTGCTGGAATTTGGTGGTATATCCAGCAATGTCAGTTCCCTGCACAGTCAGGTGCCAGAACTCTTCCTCCAACCGGTGCAGTTCTTCTTCGGGGCAGTATTTTTCCCTTAGCTTCTTCTTCAATTCAGCCCAGGGGAGTTGGTTTGCTATTTCGATGCCCACAGAATTGGCGTGGGTGTTCCACCACGTAAGAGCACCTTCCTGAAAGGTGTATGCAGCGAACTTGACTTTGTTATCCTCCGTACAGTTACAGAGGATGAAGACGGATTCCATACGTTCAATCCATCTGATTAGACCAATAGCACCTTCCGTGCCCTTGAAGTAGAGTGGTTTGCAGCTGAGAAAATCCTTGTAATAGCAAGGCCTGATAACAGGGGTATTGACTGGGGTCTTACCAGTACTTCGGGAGTTTCGTGGTGAATCCCGAGCAGCCAAAGCATCGGGCACTGCTCGAGATACGACAGCAGCGAGTTCAGCGTCACTGTAACTTTTCCTCTTTAGCGGCATGATTCTTCAAGGAAGAAACAAGAGGCACATGAGAGGTTGTTCCAGAACGATAATTCGACAGATGTATATATATATTAAAGCGGTAATATACAACATCACAAAGAGAAAATTAACAATGTAAGATAGTCAAGAGAAATTGTCGATTGATATTACGATGTTAAACGATAACAGACAATTTCGAGTTATGAGTTTCAAAAGTTACTAACTTAGAAGGTTTTTAAAAGTGCCGGGAATTGTTACTTCCGTTCGAATTACATAGGTCCTACGAAAGCATGATAAAGTACAGATTTAGCCCTAGCTAATCCTGTCGTAGATTGAGTTGTGGCAGCAGTGCGGTGAGATGGTCTACAGATTCTGCAAGTCTGCTAACCATTCGGAGGGCGTCTTCGGTTTCCCTTAGACGTGTCTCGCACTGATTTAGCCTTGATTGTAGGACGGAGATTTCATTTCGGTTGCCAATCACTTGGTTGTGGACAACCTCCATGGTTTCGATGGTTTCTCCCATTTCATTTTGAAGGGTACCCATGGTGTTGATAGTGTTTTCGTGGTCTTCGGAGACTTGATTGATTCGTTCGAGTGAAGTGAGTCTCCAGTTTTCGTTGGTTTCTTGAAGTTCGATATCCATAGCGTTAAGTCGTTGCTCGTGGTGGTGTACCCTAACGGCTAAATCCGGTAGAATAAGGGGAGCAGGATATGGGCTGGCCCGAGGCGACCTGGGGTCCCTCCTAGCCACTCTTAGATTTCTGATCCATACGGAAGAGAGCGTGATGAATTGGGTGGTGTGTTTGCCATTCTGAGACAAAGCGTTAGAAAGAATAAGGCCTATATTCATATAATACATATATGATATAGCCTAAGATATTGAGCGTGAGAGAGGCCTATCTATGTATATATACATATATCACATAATAGCCTAAAGTGTCTAACACACACATGTTTGAGTCCCGGTTTTTCTCGTGGTTAGAGTCAACTAATGTATCCTGTTCAGTCATGACTCTTTTCAGGTCTCACATCATATTCTTTTAATTGTACATAGTTGATCAGGCTATGTTAACCTAAACCAATATCATGTAGTCACTGAACCTAATCATACTTAATAAGGGATATTGCCTAACGGTCATAGTCTAGGCCCACTAAATGCAACCTAGTTCACTATAACCTTAGGCTCTGATACCAATATGTCGCACCCCCAAATTCGGGTTGCGGAAGCGAATCGGGTCGGGGCGCGACTAATCAATATACACAGCACAAAAGATATAATGAACGACCACTACATGCGTCATTTTACTTTGATATTGATAAAACAAAAGTTTACATCAAAATATTGTTTACATTAGCCCGGTTTGAAATTGAGAGATTTAGGTACATAATTAACCTATACAAAATATAATAATGCAGCTAAATCTCTGATTGGTTGCATGCTGACTCGAGCTAATAGTTCTTGATTGAGTTGTCCAACCTACTGCTGACCAACCTGTGATACATGCTAAAATGGGTCAGCGAAACGCTGGTGAGCTCACAGGTTTGTATGTCAACGCATATTTGTATGAACCGCAAGATTTTATAATATAATTGAATTTAAAATGCAATTAAGCAAAATAAAAGTTATACAGCCATGAGCACATAGTCTGAGCTTAACTTGAGTGTCAGGTCCAATTAAGGAAACCCAACTTGAATGCCTCCTACGAGTGCCTAATCCACATTGGTCTTCCCAAATGCTAATACGTCCGTTTGACCAGTTAGTGCGTGCTAACCCGGACGAGGATTGTCAATCCTATATGATATCATATACTAACATTCACGCTACAGATGTATTACCAGACTATGCTATGGAGGGCTTTATTGATTAGTTGAAAACAACTCATGTAGTATTTGATTGATTTGTACTTGCGTTCTACTTGTAAAACAAAATGAGCAATAATATCACACCCCTTAATGAAAACAGTAAAATAGGGGCCATGAGACTCACCTGAGCCTTGAGCGATTAAATTAATAAACTTGAATTGATTAGCGGTGGATTGATGTTCGAAGACTTGTAACCTGAGGGTGTCTAAGACACACAATGGTTATAACATGAGTAGGCATCTCTAAAGACTGTCCTTGTAATTGTTCGTCCAACTTAGAATGTCCAAATTACTGCTATTTGGTTGTTTATTTAAGTCTTTGAAAATGTGTACGGCCCGTTGGTGCTTGTTTGTAACAATAATCCCACATTATTATTTTGATGGTTTTGAAGTGTTATACCTAAAACTAAGTTCCAGTGTGTTTTAGAAGTTGTATCGCATTCGTGTTTGATGTTATACAGGTTTAACACTTTGTGTGAAAGTTTAGATGTAGCACCGTTACTTGTGAACCTAGGGTAAGGGCGAAGCCCGTTAATGACAGGGGTCCGGGGGCAGCGCCCCTGGTAGCGGGGTCCAAGGGGCAGAAGCCCGTGGCGCGGTCCAAGGGGCAGAGCCCCTGGCTGGGGTCGAGCTGCCAGGTCAGCTTGGAAAATTTTTTTATTTCTACTAAATTGCTTTGGTGAAAAACGCACCTGGACTTGAATTTGGGTGAAATCGGGTGATAAAATTTTAGGTCTCGACTCTTAGTAAAATCTGTGTTTTCTTGGTTCTGTTTCATGCGACACAAAGGTCAGGTATGCGACACAAGAGCTTAGCGACACAAGGGTTGTGTCGCATAAGCTTTCGGTGCTAAATCAATAGCGACATAAGGGCTGTGTCGTATAGGGTATACGACACAAGGTGCGACATAATCGTTGTGTCGCAAAATCTACGACACAAGGGTTGATGCGACATAAAATGCGACGTGAATGGGTTTATGCGACACAACCTTGCGACACAAGGCTTGTGTCGCAAAGATGAACACCAGCCCAGAAACAGCGTCTGTCGCGCTTTTCCGACCCAAATCACAAATCTAGCTCATTTTTAGGCTGCAAAATCGTGTTTTCTTCATACATTTGGACAATACTAAGTTGTGTAAACATTATAACACCGAAATAATACACCAAAATGAGTAGATCTAAATATTTAGAGAATTTCTTACAATTGCAAATCGAAGCTATAGGAGGCCGAAAATGATGACGATGCTTTTGTAAATCTTGTTCCTTGCTTGATGGTGATTCCGAAAATATAACTTTTGTTGGTTGGTTTGCAAATCCGAAAATTGATGGAAGTTTTTGGGTTTGAGAGTGTTTTTGTGGTGTGTGTGTTTTTGTTGAAATGAAAATGAAAGAAAGAGGGAAAGAGGTGGGGTGTAGGTGAAAGCCTCACCTTTTTCAGTCCCCGCAATCGCGCTCCGTGCGGTGTTCGTTCTCCCGTTCGTTTAAACGTTAAATGTTTATTTTATACGTTTAAATATACGTTTTAAAATACGAATAATTACCCAATATTTTTGTTGAAGTATTTTACCAAATACTTAATGGTTGCGTTATAAAGTATAACTTTAACTTGTTTCGATTTGTTTGCACGTTTAATAATCTAATCATGTAGTCCTTGTTTGTACGATACGAATTTGAATAGAAATATTATCTAAATAATATTTTGGATATAATTGCGTTATTAAATAATATTATATTATTTAATAAAATTTTCACCAACGTCCGTATTAATTGAATCGAATTGCATTCGATTTGAAACTCGTACGATTTAATCAAATCGCATACTTGTATATATATACTCATCAATATATATGTTGATACATTAATTAGCCTAACACAAAACTAATTACATGTATTAAAACTTGATTAGGCACTAACTACTAGTCCTAATTTGACGGGTGTCAGAAAAGGGCACACCCAACAGGAATCACCTATGTACCCACTTGACAGTTTCGACATGCCTGCAGGACCTTTTGTAGATCAGCTGATACAAAATGGAGTCCTGACGATCGGTACACTAGAAGCAGGAGCTGACCATGATGCATCAGACAAAGGCACAAACTGTCAGTGTGACGATTCTTCATCAGACGAGACCTCTCCTGGACCTATCATGTCTACCGCAGCAGCTTCACCACCAGTAGAGCACTAGATTGCTCCACTTTCTGACTTCTTTCTACTTTCTAGCAGATTATATTACCATTAGTTGTATTGATGTACTATGGATGCATATACATCACCTCTATCTATTTATTACTTTATTATGCTAAAACTTTACTTTTCTTATTAGCAGCTATTATTTGATTGTTGAGTGGAATGTTTATTTGATCCAACCACAATTTATCGAAGACTAAAGCAAAGGAAGCCGTGGACCTCTCCATGAAGGACACTCATAGTACGGATAACAAATCGGTAACCCATCCCAAAACTCTCCATCTATTTAAAGCTTCGATTATCTAATCCGATATCCACAAAACCACATAACACTTACGTAACAATTCGGAAATAAGTAGAATCTCTAAGTGTGGGATACTTCGACAAGAGTTACTCAACAAATAAGATTCGAACATTAGGGACAATGTTCCTCTAAGTGTGGGATATATGGTAGCAACCGCAAGTTTGACCTCTTGTCCGTAAAACAAACAATATTTTCATTAAATGGCTAAAAATAGAGAAATTTAAAATTTTTCTTTTGGATTCAAAAGCAACATTTTTAGAACTTCTATTTCCCGAAAATATAAAATACAGTAAGAAACGAGTTCTCAAAGAAACAAAACTGTTTTCGAATGAGACATGGATAAAAAGGGCAACACATGACTAGGCACACATTGACCAAAATATTCGATTCGTGAGGTTTGAGCCCATAAGTAGCATTCATCTTAAAAATGCTTCACTTTTCGTTTCATGTGTGTGCCGATGTATGCATTTGAATTAGAACTTGCTCTTGCAGTACATTTCGAGATCACACCAATGAGTGCCATACGTGGCATAGGTACAATCTGTCTTGATACTTTCTAAGGAATCTACACACCTTCCAAACTCCAAACATCCACTCTTCAACCAAAACCTCCTTCACACTTTCCAAACACCAAACATCTACTCACTCTTCGCACCCAAACCTCCCTTTATTTATCCCGAACCTATGGAAGTCACATATTCCCGCATTTCTCAGAGACACTCTCGATTTCTCAAATTTCTTCAAGTAAAGCCAACATAATCTCACAACCCAACACTCAAAGAAACCTTTCGGGCCAAAATAACACATATTCATCGGTAAGTCCAGCATAGTAAAAAGAAAAATGAGAAAAAGAAAGAAAATAAAGAAACATTATGCCGGCACTACCAAGAAAAAGGCCAGAAAAAGGAAACTAATATCCAAAAAGGGTTACACTATGAAGTCTTATTAAAAGTCTGAGATTCTAAAAAGAGACCTCCTAAAAGAAAGCACTTTCGCTTCGAGAAAATATAAGAAAAAAACCCATCACACTCCCCTTCACAACTTCCTCAAAACTAAAAACCCGATTCCTTCTAAGATATCTTGACAGACTAGTGCCATTCTCATCCAAAATGATGGAGATTTGATTCTTGATCAAGCCTATGACGAGAATGCTGCATGTCTGGCTATCTGAGTGATTGACACTAGCAAGTAGGAAACCCTGAACACTTGAGTGATTTGAGTGACTCATTTTTAGGATTGCCTAGTCATGATCACCATCTGAGTTGCTCGAAGAAGTTATCAAATTCTAAACTATTAGTTCCTCATGAAAAGCTCTTTCATAACTGGAATATTTTATTCGCTAGAAATGGCATTCCTAAGAAAAATTGCAATTAGAATCCTTCTAAAAGGCTTTCTGAATGAGTTTACTTAAGGACAAGCAAAGTTCTAAGTGTGGGATAATTGATATCGCGTAAAAAGTCACATTTTTACTACCGATATCTCTCTCATTCTGGAACGATTCTTGGCATTTGAACTCAAATAACACTCAAATCAATGAGAATCTGCCAAGAAGGTCAAAACAAGGTTGCACGATAAAAATCAAGCAAAACGGATGAAAAACGAAGATTCCACGCACGATTGAAGATTCAAGGCATCAAAACAAGATTTAAAGACTAAAGTGCCCATCATCAACATCCATCTTATCCAAGGTGTTCATTTTCAAAATACAAGTCTAACAGAAGAAGAATCAACAAAAACGGACAAAGAATGAAGATTCTACACCCGCCAGAAGATTCAAATGATTCGTAAGCAACATCTGGAGATAGGAAGCTCAACTTTGGGATTTCTTTATATCAAAATCTTCGTTTTTGAATTACGAATCCAACGAAAAAACAATCGACGAAAACGGATGCATAACGAATGATTCGTAATCCACTAGCCGCCTCCGGCCACCAGGAGGGCGGCTCCGGCCTCCCCTCCCCCATCTCCTTTCCGATTTTTGGTCCTTTCGTGTACCCGGTGCCACACCTTTACGCGATTGTACGTACCCGGTGCCACACCTTTGCGGATTGTACGTACCTGGTGCACCACCTTTTTCACCTTTTGCTAAATTGCTCCTCAAGATTCTAACATGAGCCGAATTTCCCTTATAAATAGGAGGGCTTTGGTTCATTTGAAACACACACTCTTTTCAACACAACTTACAAATATTACACACTTTCTTTAGAAAATCTCTTGACCGCATGTTGGATGTAAGAAGCCGTGGAACTACCATGTAAAGTACACGGTCTAATTACTGAAAGGTATGGTATGCATATGAAACACGTTTTTTAATAAACTGCGAATAATCCAGGGATGTATAATTGTTTGAAAATGAGAGATTTAAGTCATACGTCGAAGAAACCGGAATCTAAATAATAAGACTTAGGAATGAAAGTGAAAGTCCAAGTGACTTAAGATACTTAAACCTCTAGGTCTTATAAAATCGACGGTCCAAACATACAAAGTTATCAATCTGCATGCCAATAGAATGGTAAACTACCTTAGGGGTTAAGAACGGTCAGACCTATGAGACGATATGCCACTGATTCATGCACCTCGGTATAAAACCAAAATAGGTTGCTTATCTCTCGGCCAGATAGGTATTGGAAGTTGGCGTATTGCTCCGATCAGAATCATGCTAACCTAGTTCCTAATGACATGCCAATGGGAAATTTAGTTGGTAGGGTTCTAGAATTTACACCTAATAGTTTACTTATTATATTAAGCTTTGTCCCTATTTAGTCTGTCATCCCGAAACACTAATTATCGAAATCTCAGCAATCATATATTTATCTTTATCTGTTTTCCTGCAATTTACTTTCCTGTACTTTTAATTACTTGTCTTTAGTTTAAAAAACCCCCAAACCTACCTACTTTGTTCCGTCCTAAATACTTCCCTACCAAAAGTGCTAACTTTAATCACCAAACGTTTGGATTCATAGAACGATCTTAGGTTCTACTTACCGCTTACTAACCAGAGTAGGTAGTACATATAATTTAAGCCCCGCTAAATATAAATTTTAAAACCCCTGGTGGCGCCCGATTAGTTACCATCAACGACACCGATGCTTTCGGGTGCCATCAGGGAGACCAACAAAACAAAGTTGAACACCAAATCACATCGAAAGTGTATGAGAGAACTACATCAACCACAAGTTTGGACTTAAAGAGCCGTAGTATTTGCCCTATGGATTTGGAGATACTACCATAAGGTACGAATGTACAATGTTATTCGGTTATAAGAACCCCTAACCACATTCGATTAGAAGGATATGAATATTAGACAACGCCAACAGGTCGAACTAATCAGTGAATTACGATTACGAGTTCTCATACAACAACTATCTCACCATCATTAAGGTTGCATCATTCGAGGCACTTTATGGAAGAAAGTTTCGATCACCCATTTGCTGGACCGAGGTGGACAATAGCCAATTCACTGGTCCTGAAATCATTCGCAAAACAACCAAGAAAATCGTAAGCATTCAAAACCGGATAAAAGATGCACGTGATGGTTAGAAGAGTTACGCTGACGTGAGACGCAAACCCCTCGAATTCCAAGTCGGGGACAAAGTACTTCTCAAGGTGTCACCTTGGAAAGGTGTCATCCGTTTTAGTAGACGCGGTAAACTGAACCCTAGATACATCGGACCCCTCGAAGATCTTGAAAGAATTGGTCCGGTGGCATATCGACTGCAGCTACCACCATAACTCGGTAGCGTGCACAACACTTTCCACATTTCTAACCTTAAGAAATGCTTGTTTGATGAGACCCTTGTTATCCCGCTCGATGAAATCCACATAGATGATAAACTTCATTTCGTTGAGGAACCGATTGAAACCATGGACCATGAGGTCAAATGCTTAAAACAGAGTCGTATTCCCATCGTTAAAGTCCGGTGGAATTCCAAGCGCGGTCCTTAATTCACTTGGGAACGGTAAGACCAAATGCGACTGAAACACACACATCTATTCTTAGATGCCCAACAGACCACGACAATAAGCTAATTTCGAGATGAAATTCTTCTAACAAGGGGAGAATGTGACACCCTGCGATTTAGGTTAACTATTAAACCTAACTGAAACCCTAATTACGTGTATTTAGATGTGATTTAGGCTAAATACTTATAATTGTTTGTAACTATTTGTATATTTATGTAAATATACACTTTCATACTTGTTTAAATTACGCCTACGTAATTAGTTATAATTACGCGAAACAACCGGATGGAGTCCGACTATTTATAAGACGTTGGTGAAACCACTTTTATAAATAACGTGAACCTACTTTATAAATTAAATAGTAGTTATTTACCCCATATTATTATTTCGTATAATAATACAAGAAAAACCTAGACATTTTGTTTAAAACATAACAAATACGCTAAACATGCGTGAATCGAATTCGGCAACCAAACAAAAGTCAATAAATATTTTGATAACCCAAAATGAAGTATTCTAATAATACTTCAACTTAAAAATAACTCAATTATATCTTTAGTTAAAAAACGACTCGAATAAACATTTAGCGATTAAACGAATAACGAAAATGACGGGTAAACGACCAAAATACGTAACATAAATTGGGAATTAAAATTGAAACTCTGCACCCACCATATAGGGCCCCCAAGGCCAGCCACCTCCTCACTTCCCCAATAGGCATACATGCAATTTTCTTGATTATTTACACCCACCAAACCACATGCAAGCACTCATTTCTCACCATCCACTTTCTCTCTAATTCTCTACCTTCTCTCTAGACTCTCAATCTCTCACTTACTTTATGGAAAATCAGCCACCATTCCCACCACCACAAACCACCACACCACCACTTAAATACCACGCTATTCTTCAAGATTTTTACAAGAAAAGGAAGCTCTCAAGAACCCCATTACAAATCTGCCATTCTTTCATCTATAACACCATTGTAAGAATGATTCTCACTTTTAAATACTCTCAATAACATGTATTATAGTTCACTTAAGTATTATGATCATAAACAAAATTAAAACCCAACTTTTCTTAACTTAAAACTCATAAATATGTGAGAAAACCTTCTGACCAGAAAGTTATGCTCATTTCCACGATTTTTAGAAAAATCATCTCTCCATGAAAATGGATGTTTTTATAGTCAAAATTAAAGTTCAACATGTTAGCTTTCAAATCCCACAAGCCTCATATCTTTTTGAGCTCATTTACTCTTTGAAATAATTTATATAAAAACACATATATAATCAGCTATGAAAAGTTAGAAACTTTGTTCATATGGTTTTGACCATATCTTGAGCTACACAACTCTAAATGACCTGAAACTACCACCCAAATTTCACACATTCCATTAGCTACAACTTTGATGATTACAACTTTTACTGGTTCCTTGTAGATTTTTCCCATAAAGGTAACCTTCGTGCATGTGTCCAGATTGGTCAACTGTTGAACCTCAAAGGACACATTTAATTTTTATAAATACTTAGACTTCTCTAAAATTCATGAAAAAAATTTTGAAAGTAGAAAGCTTATGGGGGAACAACTAATATTTTTCTTCGGAATTAGTTCGGAATATAAATGTTTATAAAAATTCAGCAAAATGATGCATTTTCTAGAAAATTATAAAAGTGGACTGATTTTATTAACTTATGAAAACCGACACCTTCCAGACATGCAATAAGTGTTAAAACTGACTTTTATGGACTCTCAAACAAATCTAAGGTTTGGGTAAAAGTTTCGGGTCAAACCGAATAGGTTTGACTAAGTCAACAAAAACGGAGCTCGATTTATAAAAACCGACAAACTTACTGTTTTTGGAAAATGGTAACAAAAATGGGTTTGGGTGACTTAGTTGGTAACTTTGACCAAATTTGACCAAATTTGACTAGGTTTGACCAACTTTGACTAGGTTTGACCAACTTTGACCAGGTTTGACCACCTTTGACCAGTTTGACCAACTTTGACCTACGATTTAAGGTTTTTACGAACTAAATAATCTGTTAGCAACACACACTATGTACTAATGAATAGTATACAACTAAACAAACTTAATTTTAATGTCTTAAAGAATTATTATTACAAACTTTCACCAACAGGTCGTACAAGCTTTTAACAACTTAATTGAACATACTAGTTGAGTGAACTAGCTTTAGGTGGACATAAACCGCCCACCTACCCGATTGGCTTAAGTGGACATAAACCCCTACTTATACAATCACTATCAATGGTCTTTTGAGACATCTACTTACCCAACCTTATACGTTTAGGACGTTAGAAGGTTGCACTTTGGACTTTGCTTGCTATTTGATTATTGCTTGCTACCTGCTTAACTCTGGTGAGTTTCATAGCCCCTTTTTACTGTTTTTCAACCGGGGTGAGAATACATACAACTGTTTATATAAACTGATTTTATGACCATAAGTACTGGCAACAACTTTTCGTACGGATTGCATGAGATCTTATGATAATATATGCGTGAATATTATTGGATAGTACTATCAGGGTTTGACAAACCTCGTCCGGGCTAGTCGCTCTAGCCAAGCCACGGGCGCAATATTATTTGTGAATTAGAAGTGTATCGGATTAGTACACTTACCGGAGGCAAACAACGTTAAGCTCGAACTATGAGACTCATGCAAATGGTATACTTTATTGCAATATGAAATACTTTTACTTATCATTATCGAATGATACAATTTTGGTAATCTTGTGGATCATACTTATAACTGTTTGCTTACAAACCTATGAACTCACCAACTTTATGTTGACCCTTTTAATATGTATTCTCAGGTTTACAGACGCAGTAAGACTACCTACAGGAATCAAGACAGTAGGATGCTTTTGGATAGCTTAGTTTGAGTCGCATTGTTTTCAAACATCAAGGAATTTGAATTGCATTTATTATATTACTAGTTATAATTACGTAATTCTACTTTTATTATGCGAACTCCAAATACTTTTGTAAACTTTTGAATTATTGTAATGTAACTATTTTCAAACGTCTCATATAGAGGTCGTTTGCATTAATCTTGGTGTTATGATATTTGATTTGGTCGGCGCCCCCGTGACTCCTCCTATTTCCGCTACCACGTGTCTTGGGGGTGCGACAGATTCCTTTTTAGAAAATATTTCTCACCTTTTCTCTATTTTTCAACTGGGGTGAGAATACATACAACTTTTTATATAAACTGCTTTTATGACCATAAGTACTAGCAACAACTTTTCTTACGGATTGCATGAGATCTTATGATAATCCACTAGATTAAAAGATATGTATACCAAAAGCCGTTACGACTTTTGTGACAAAATAAAATGCCACAGCGGCAACAACACATCTTTTCGGAAACACACGCATCAGACACTCGCGACACGATTTAAATCTTGGGACGTCTAACAGGGGGAGAATGTGACACTCCGCAAATTTCGGTGTAATTACGTACATTAAACACGTGCATACTTAGAGCTAATTCCCTACTTAAGAGAATTCACACTATTTTTATGAGATAAGTCTAGCAAAGCCCAACAAATTAATACGTGAAGTATTACAAAACTTGTAATTATTAAAAATAACGCGTGAAACGATCGGACAGAGTCCGACACAATATACAACATTGGTGAAAGTATTTCTATAAATAACTTAAATCTATTTTTAGTAGTTATTTATCGTATATTATTATTTTAATATAATAATACACGAAAAACCTAGAAGTTTTAATTAAAACGTAACAAACTCGGTAAAAACACGCGAATTGAATTTGGCAACGAAACGAATTTCAATAAATATTTCGGTAACTCAAAATAAAGTAGATTAATAATACTTCAATGGAAAAATATTTCAAATATATCGATAACAATAACAACGCAAATAAACGTTAGGCAATTTTACGTCTTAACACGAATAACGGGTAAATGACCAAAATACGTAAAACAGTCTAAAAACGAGAATTAAATCACAAAATTCTGGTGGGGCCCATGGGGGACCAGCCACCACTCCTCTCCTCCTATGAAAACACATGCAAAACATCATCATTACTTTCTTCTTACAACACCAACCAAAGTTGATGGAAGACTCATTTCTCAACACTCATTCTTTCCCATTCTCTCCACCTTCTCTCTAAACCACTCTCTCTCTCTCACTAGAAATCTAGAGAAATCAGCCCACAACAACCACCACAAACCACCATACACCACCAAGAACCACCACCCTCATCCTCATCTTTTTGCAAAGGAAATTCAAGATTTCAAGACTACAAGTCCTCCTCATTTCATTTCTGTCATTCAACATCATAAACATCATTGTAAGGAACTTATTTTCTTCATAATTTTCTTAAATAACATGTGAATATGTTCACTAAAAAGATCATGTCCAAAAATATGCATAAAAAAGTTTTTCATCATCAAAAACTTACAAAAATGCAACATGCACTTTCTGTCCAAAAAGTTATACGATTTTATCTTATTTATTTCTTACTCATTTCTTAATGAAAATGAACGTTTTAAAAGCCTAAAATTAAGTTCAAGATGTTAGCTTTCAAACCCCATTGACCTCATAATTTTTAGAGTTTATTTACTATTTTAGATAGTTTTTTTGAGATAACATAGATAATCTGTCCAGTAAAGTCAGAAACTTTTCTCATAGTGTTTTAATCATAGCTGGAGCCACACACCTTCAAATAACTTGAAACCACCGCCAAACGTTTATAAATTTTATTGGCTACAATTGTTGTGTTGCCCACTTTTGCTGAAAACCTAAGGATTTTGCTCAGAAACTATAACTTCATGCATGTGTCCAAATCTGACTACATAAGACAAAAGTAATTATTAAAAATACTTAGACATCTCTAAAAATACTGCAAAAATTATCTAAGGTAGATAACATATAGGGGAACAACTATACTATTTTTGGATTTGATTACATATTGTTGATTTTTAGAAAAATCCGGCAAGGTGATGAATTTTCTGGAAAACGTAAAAGTGGACTGATTTTAGGTAACTTATGAAAACCGACACTTGCGGACTTGCTATTGTCGCACCCCCAAATTCGGGTTGTAGAAGCGAATCGGGTCGGGGCGCGACTAATCAATAATCACAAGCACAAAGATATAATGAACGCCCACTAAATGCGTCGTTTTACATTGTATTGGTAAAACCAAAGTTTACATCAAAAATATTATTTACATTAGCTCAGTTCCTTGAGATTGAGAGATTTACATTACATAATTACTTTATACAAAATATAATAATGCAATTAAATTTCTGATTGATTGAATGAAGACTCGAGCTAAAGAATCCTGATTGGGCAGTCCAACCTACTGCTGTGTACCTGTGATACATGCTAAAATGGGTCAGCGAAATGCTAGTGAGCTCACAGGTTTGTATGTCAACACATATTTGTATGAACCATAAGATTTAATTGAATTTAAAGTGCAATTAAGCAAAATAAACGTTATACAGCCATGAGCACATTGTCTGAGCTTAACTTGAGTGTCAGGTCCAATTAAGGAAACCCAACTGAGGTGCCTCCTACGAGTGCCTAATCTACACTCGTTTTCCCAAATGCTAATATGTCCGTTTGACCAGTTAGTGCGTGCTAACCCAGACGAGGATTGTCAATCCTATATGATATCATATACTAACATTCACGCTACAGATGTATTACCAAACTAAGCTTGTGGAGGGCTTTAGTTGATTAGTTGAAAACAACTCATGTAGTATTTGATTTGTATTGTACTTGCGTTCATATTATAAAACAAAATGAGCAATGTAATCACACCCGTGATGAAAAACATAAAATAGGGGCTATGAGACTCACCTGAGCCTTGAGTGTTTATCGAAATAAACTTGAATTGATTAGCTGTGAATTGATATCCAAAGACTTATAACCTGAGGGTGTCCATGACACGTGATGGTTATAAACATGATTAGGTATCTCGAAAGACTACCTTTGTAGTTGTTCGTCCAACTAGAATGTCCAAATTACTACGATTTGGTTGATTAAATTGTCCAAATTACTACGATTTTGTTGTTTAACTAGTCCAAGTTACTACGACTTGGTTGATTAAATTGTCCGAATTACTACGATTTGGTTGTTTAACTTGTCCAAGTTACTACGACTTGGTTGATTTGATTATGTTTAGAAAACGTGTACGGCCCGTTGATGATTGGTTGTAATAAAAATCTTATTATTATTATGATTTCGAAGTGTTTATGTTCAAAAACGTATCCCGATGTGTTTAAAAAGTCATATTGTATAAGTGTTTGAAGTTACACAAGTTTGACGCTTAGTAAACTCTATATTTCAATGTTCTGATTTATGCGACACTGGGTGCGACATAAGGCTTTGTGTCGCTAGTTGTGACATTGTAGTCCTAGTGCGACATAATCTGTTGTGTCGCAGATCATGACCGCAACATAAGTCATTGTGTCGCTACATGCGACATCCGCAATTTAATGCGACATAAGGTGTTGTGTCTCTATGTGCGACGGGAATGAGTTTTGCGACATAGTGTTTTGTGTCGCTATATGCGACATCCGTGATGTGGTGTGACATAGAGGCTTGTGTCGCTATATGCGACATAGGACATGTTTTGCGACTTAAGAGCTTGTGTCGCAGGTGGCCTGGAGCCTCTGCGACATAACGTGCTGTTGGCCGGAATTTGAGCCGAAAAGGTGTTTTCCGTTTCCGTTTGACTTGAAACTTTTACCCAACCCATATTTGGATATTTCAAGCTTAAATAAACAACAAACAAGTGAAAATAATGGAAATCAAAGGATTTCGAGATTCGTCGGAAATGTAGATCGTGATGTCGTGGTTCTTTTTCTCCAAACGAGTCTTGTAATTTGATGTCGTTTTGTGGTGCCTTTTGATGGAAATAGATAGTGGTGGTGTGGTGGTGTGGTGGTTATGTTTAGAGAGAAAAGAAAGAAAAAGTGAGTTGGTGTGTGTTTGAGAATGATGAAAATGAAAGAGGGAGAGAGATTGGGCCGGTTTTGGGGGAGGTCACCTAGTGTGGCCTCTCCAACTTTTTAGTCTCCTGCGGTTGCGCTCCGTGCAGTATTCGTTTTTCCGATCATTTTAAAAGTTAAATAATCATTTTAAAATACGAATATTTATTAATGTTCTTGTTAAAGTATTTCATCAAATACTTTTATTTGAGTTATAAATATAACTTATTCTTGTTTCAATTGTTTGCGCGTTTATTATTTTAGTCGCGTAATCCTTGTTTGTACGATACGAATTTGAGTTGAAATATTATCTGAATAATATTTTGGATAAAATAGAGTTGTTAATTAATGTCATATTATTTAATAAGATTGTTCACCAACGTCCGTATTAATTGAATCGAATTGCATTCGATTTGAAACTTGTACGATTTAATCAAATCGCATACTTGTATATATTCATCAATATATATTTCGATACATTAATTAGCCTAACACGGAACTAGTTACATGTATTAATAATTGATTAGGCACTAATTACTAGTCCTAATTTGGCAGGTGTCACATTCTCCACCTGTTAGAAGAATTTCGTCCCAAAATTTAGTTTGAAGTCGTGATTGAAGTAGCGTCAGTGAATAACTAAGGGTACTTGAGTCGCATTTGGTCTTCCCGTTCCCAAGTGAATTCCGGCCCACGCCGCGAATTCCACCTGACCTTGACGATGGGAATGCGACTTTGTTTGAGTTGTTTGACCTCACGGTCCATGATTTCAGCGGTTTCTTCAACGAAGTGAAGCTTGTCATCGACGCGAATCTTGTCGAGTGGAATAATGAGTGTCTCATCAGACAAGCATTTCTTCACATTAGAAATATGAAACTTAGGGTGCACGCTGCTGAGCTCGGGTGGCAGCTGCAATCAGTATGCCACTAGACCAATTCTTTCGAGGATTTCAAAAGGTCCAATGTATCTAAGGTTCAGTTTTCCTCGTTTTCCAAATCGAATTACACCTTTTCAAGGTGAAACTTTGAGTAGCACTCGATCCCCAACCTGGAACTCGAGTGGTTTGCGTCTCATGTCAGCATAACGTTTCTAACGATCACGTACGGCTTTGAGTTTGTTTTGGATCTCGAAGATCTTTTTCGTACTTTTGTAAATGATCTCCGGACTAGTGAGTTGACTGTCTCCCACTTCGGTCCAACAGATAGGTGAGCGACACTTACGACCGTACAGTGACTCGAAAGGTGCAGCTTTAATGCTTGAGTGATAATTGTTGTACGAAAACTCGCACAACGGTAGATGTTTCTCCCAGTTTTAACCGAAGTCAACTACGCAAGCTTGTAGCATGTCTTCTAGTGTTTCAATTGTTCGTTCACTTTTGTAACACCCCCAAATTCGTTGATTGTGGTTAGCGGAAGCATTGGCATAAGCTGGGGGTGCCACAATAACAATGTACATGCATACGTATCAGAGCTTATGATTACAACAGAACATAATATATTAAGATGCCATATGTAATAGTTACAAAGTTTACGATTTGTCAAATCGTACAAATGTAAAAGTTATTAAGTTTACAAAAGTTGATTTCGTAAATATGACTAAACTCACTTTAGTTATACAAAAGAAATCCAGTTGTCAAAAGTTGGCTTCCTATTCCTTCGTGGGTCTCCTATGTTCCATGTGTGAAGTATGTCTTACATGCAGCTATTTTCCTGAAAAACATAGTAAAAGTCAACAACGAGGTTGAGTGAATTCACAGGTTTTATGTTTGCAATAGTTGAATCAAGTTCGTAAGCACAGTTGTTAAAATCAATACGTTCACAAATAGTTATTTCCATTATAGTTAAGTAAACGTTTTGTGGAATGTTATCCAAATATAGTTCGGTTGGGATGTTACCCAAAATACGGTTTACGTAGGATGTTACCCAAAATGCCATTTACGTGGGATGTTACCCAAAATACCGTTTACGTAGGATGTTACCCATAATATTGTTTACGTGGGATGTTACCCAAAATACCATTTATGTGGGATGTTACCTAAAATACAGATAGTAATACGTTCCTGGTCATTCTCCAGCATTTCCAAAACAGTACCGGTCGTTCTCCGGTCTAAATACGCACAGGTCATTCTTCCGTCCAAACTCGGCCAGTTATTTTCTGGCATAAAACACTGCTGGTCGTTCTCCAGCGAAACACAGTACCGGTTGTTCTCCGGTCAAAAGAGGCACTAGTCATTCTCCTGTCCACTTGGTCAGTCGTTCTCTGGCACTAAAAAACAATGCTGATCATTCTCCAGCATTTACATAAAAGTATCGGTCGTTCTCCGGTTTACCCAACAAAGTTTATAGTGTGAAAATGTTGTTTCATAAATACCGGTTTTATGTAAGAGTTCAACAATTTACAGTACTCTAATTTTGCGAGTAAACAAGTATGATAAACAATCATGTAAGCAAAAATAGTTATGGCAGTCAATAAAGCAGTTGACTATGTTTCTCACCCCAAGTTGAAAGCGGTAAAACAGTTAAAAGTGGGGCTGTGAACTCACTTGTTGAGTTGAGTATGTTCGAGTGCTTGCAAAGCCTAAGGCCCAAGAAGTCTAGTCGAAATCTCCTAACGCCCTAAACGTATGAGATTTAATGAGTACGTGGAGGTCTAAGTTTACCATCCATGCTAGTGTTCGTACAACCAAGTTATGTCTAAGTGTTTGTTCGATGTTTATGTTTGATGTTTTGAAAATGTATACGACTGGTTGGTGATAGTTTGAAATCGACATTTCAATATTATAAGTGTGTTTGTAATGTTTATAAAGTTCGTGTATTGTATCGTATGTAAATATTAGTTTCCGGTTAAGTTCGACACTTGGTGGGAAAAAGATTTACAAGTTTCCTGTTTTATGCATTACTTAAGGGCGTCACTTGCCTTGGGGGTAGTGACACTTAGGAAGTGTCGCATACAATAGGAAGTTCTGAATTATTAGCATCACTCGAGGAAGTGACGCATATGGGGCGTCACTTAAATCAGTGACAGGTACAAGTGTCGGGTAGGAGTGTCGGTATAAGTGTCAGAAAAAAAGGGTTTGTAGCATCACTTGGCACAGTGACGCAAAAAGAGTGCTTTATGTGACACTTAGTGCGACACTTAGTGCGACACTTAGTGCGTCACTTAAGTGACGCGGTACTGTTTTTGGGCCTGATGCGTCACTTAGGAATGTTCGTAGATCAGTTTGTAAAAATGAGATTTAAGTTTCGATTTGGACATAATCAGTTGATAAAAACACTAAAACACGGTACATTAAGTATTATAAAGATGAGATACCAAAGAAAATAGCAAGATTTAAGAGTTTGCGGGATTGTCGGGATCTTACAAAGTTATTGCATGAGAAATCCGAGAAGATAGGAAAGTAGAGCTCGACTCCGTGATCGTTTTTCTCTAAATGAGCGAGGTGATTTGATGTAGTTTTTGTGTGATTTGTGTGGTGTTTTAGAGAGAAAATTGAAAGAGAATGGGGGTAGAGAGAGAGATGAATGGAAGAATGACAAAGGAGGGGAAGTGGGGTGGGGGTTTTGGTGTTGTTTTCGTGTCCCCATTTTTTTGTGGTATTTTTATTTGTGTTATTTACCCGATCGTTACATGTTACAATATTTTTGATAATAAGTTTTTAAATACGTATTCTATTATATTTTTAATTGAGATATCTATAAAACTAATCTAGTTGAGTTTATAAAATCTTAAACTTTATTTTGTTTCAGTTTTACGGATATGTTTTGTCACGCAAAATATGTTTTGTTTGATACGAACACCTTGTAAATATTATCGACATAATAATAAATAATAACGTTATTTAATAATAAAAATAATTTTGACCACCAACAGTCATATATTTTTGCCAAGCTTGTTCCAATTGTTTCGTACGTAATTATACAAGTTAAGTATTATGTAATACTACGCGTATTATCTAGTTGGGCTTTGCTAGACTTACCTCTAAAACGTGTTGTGAATTCATTCAAAGTAGGGAATTAGACTAAAAATGCGTGCAAATTACGTTTATAATTATGTTGAAATTGCGGGGTGTTACATTCTCCCCCTGTTAAAGAAATCTCGTCCCGAGATTTAAAATCAAGTCGGAACGCCCGTCGCGTATGTTTTCCGAAAAGTCATGTCGTTAATAATAATAATAGTTTGCATGGCGCTCTATATTGCCACAAAGTTCTAACGGTTCATGTATACCCGCGGTATAGTTTGATAAGTGATGTGTTCGTTAAGCGGTCAAAGTTTACCAAGTGTTAGGTTTGAATCGACATTCAAATAGTGTAACATTTAAGCGTAATAGTTTGTTAAAACGTACCAATGTTGGCGTAGGGATCCTCTCGTGCTTCCCGTGCACAAAGGATGTATGCGCATCCGCGAGCGTTTTTGGTGTTGGCGAGGCGGTTGTTGTTCTGATTGTTGTTGGTGTTGTTGAGCTGTGGGCACTGGTTTCGGTAGTGTCCTGGTTCACCACACTCAAAGCAGCCCGTATTTTTTCATCCAGGGTTTGGTTGAGCGGGAGGGTTGTTTTTACATGAATGGGCTCGGTGTCCCCATTGACTGCACTTGCCGCAAAGGGAACATTCACCCTCGTGGTGTCGCCCGCACTTATCACACTTTGGTTTGTTGCCAAGGTAGGGTTTTGATCCAGCTGTGGTGGTGGAAACGTACGCTCGGGTGTTCCCCGGGTTTCTATTTTGCTGACCCTGTCTGTCATTACCCTCACTGTTCCATTTTCGCTTGTTTTGACCTGAATCACCAGCATCAATTCAGTTGGGTTCACTTTTCCCCGTAGTAGTTTTCAGGGTTCCAATCAGAACTGCATCATCAATCAAGCTTTGAGCCAGATCAACTGCGCTCCTAAAGGTAGTTGGTTTGGAGGACATCACCATGCCTCTAATTTGTGGGGCTAAACCCCTGATGTATCGTTTGATGTGTTCCTTCTCAGGAGTCACCATGTGGGGCACCAGACGTGCAAGCTCTTGGAATCTAGTTGTATAACCAGTAATGTCAGTGCCGGTCATTTAGATGTTCCACAGTTCAGTCTCGAGTTTCTGAACCTCGTTGGTAGAGCAAAACTCTTCTGTCATCATCTATTTCAATGTTTCCCAAGAGATGGAGTAAGCAGTTGTGCGTATGAGGATTTGGACCTGAGAGTTCCACCATGTCAATGCCTTGTCGGCGAGAGTACACATGGCATAATTTTACCATGTTGTTGGTAGAGCAGTCATTGATATCGAAGACCGATTCCATTTTCTCGATCCAGTGAATTAGGCCAATGGCCCCTTCATTCCCGGTGAAGGTGCTTGGTTTGCAGGCCTGGAAAGTTTTGTATGAACACCCCTGTTGGGTATTCATCGAGGTTTCACTATTGACCAGGGTGGCTCCACTGTTGTTTGCCACATTGTCTCAATTTCGGATGGCCTCATACTGGGCAATAGCTTCAGCCAAGTGTCGTTCGATAATTTGCTTGGTTTTTTCAACAACAGGAGGTGTTATTTCTCGGCGGCTGTTTCAGGTATTTCTTCGTTTAGGCAGCACGATGACGTTCTGCGATGAAGGAGTGCAGAAGTCAATGCCAATGAAAAGGATGTGAAGAATAAAGTTTCACATGTTTTTAGTTATAGAACATTAAAAAGGATTGACAAGATCCCCATCACGTATCTTGCGACTATGAAATGCCCATATGTACTTAGTATTATATAATCACTTTGGCCAGGCGTCATTATATGATGCTAAATACATACTTCTTTTCATCAACCCCTTAATACGATCAGGTTCACATGAGATCAGAGTGAGTTTGAACGAATCGAATGTAGCACGGTTCAAATAATGGATTGTTCGTATCGATGAGTCATAGATTAGTTAGACGTATGCAAATGTGTGTATACATGTGCGTTCTAGCCAAGGCTATAGTCTAGGTCTCTAAGGTCTCTAAGTCACCTAAGAAATCTAGTTTGCTATAACCAATGGCTCTGATACCAATCTGTAGCACCCCCAAATTCGTTGATTGTGGTTAGCGGAAGCATTGGCATAAGCTGGGGGTGCCGCAATAACAATGTACATGCGTACGTATCAGAGCTTATGATTACAACAGAACATAATATATTAAGATGCCTAATGTAATAGTTACAAAGTTTACGATTTGTCAAATCGTACAAATGTAAAAGTTATTAAGTTTACAAAAGTAGATTTCGTAAATATGACTAAAATCACTATAGTTATACAAAAGAAATCCAGTTGTCAAAAGTTGGCATCCTAGTCCTTCATGGGTCACCTATGTTCCATGTGTGCAGGATGTCTTACATGCAACTAATTCCCTGAAAAACATAGTAAAAGTCAACAACGAGGTTCAGTGAATTCACAGGTTTTATGTTTGCAATAGTTGAATCAAGTTCGTAAGCACAGTTGTTAAAATCAATACGTTCACAAATAGTTATTTCCATAATAGTTAAGTAAACATTTTTTAGAATGTTATCCAAATATAGTTCGGTTGGGATGCTGCCCGAAATACGGTTTACGTGGGATGTTACCCAAAATACCATTTACGTGGGATGTCACCCAAAATACCGTTTGCGTGGGATGTTACCCAAAATGCCATTTACGTGGGATGTTACCCAAAATACCGTTTACGTGGGATGTTACCCAAAATACATATTGTAATACATTACTGGTCATTCTCCAGCGTTTTCAAAACAGTACCGGTCGTTCTCTGGTCTAAGCACGCATGGGTTGTTCTCCCGTCCAAACTCGGCCAATCATTCTCTGGCATAAAACACTGTTGGTTGTTCTCCAGCGAAACACAGTACCGATCATTATCCGGTCAAAAGACGCACGGGTCGTTCTCCCGTCCACTTGACTAGTCGTTCTATGGCACTAAAATACGTTGCTGGTCGTTCTCCAATGTTTACATAAAAGTACCGGTCGTTCTCTGGTTTACCCAACAAAGTTTAACAAGTTTATAGTATGAAAATGTTGTTTCATAAATACCGGTTTTGTGTAAGAGTTCAACAGTTTACAGTACTCTAATCGTGCGAGTAAAAAAGTAAGATAAACAATCATGTAAGCAAAAACAATTATGGCAATCAATAAATCAGTTGACTATGTTTCTCACCCCAAGTTGAAAGCGGTAAAACAGTTAAATGTGGGGCTGTGAACTCACCTGTTGAGTTGAGTATGTTCGAGTGCTTGCAAAGCCTAAGGCCCAAGAAGTCTAGTCGAAATCTCCTAACGCCCTAAACGTATGAGATTTAATGAGTACGTGGAGGTCTAAGTTTACCATCCATGCTAGTGTTCGTACAACCAAGTTATGTCTAAGTGTTTGTTCGATGTTTATGTTTGATGTTTTGAAAATGTATACGACTCATTGATGATAGTTTGAAATCGACATTTCAAAATTATAAGTGTGTTTGTAATGTTTATAAAGTTCGTGTATTGTATCGTATGTAAATATTTGTTTCCGGTTAAGTTTGACACTTGGTGGGAAAAAGATTTGCAAGTTTTCTGTTTTATGTGTCACTTAAGGGCGTCACTTGCCTTGGGGGTAGCGACACATAGGAAGTGTCGCATACAATAGTAAGTTTTGAATTATTAGCGTCACTCGAGGAAGTGACGCATATGAGGCGTTACTTAAATAAGTGACGGGTACAAGTGTTGGGTAGGAGTGTCGGTATAACTGTCGAAAAAAGAGGGTTTGTAGCGTCACTTGGCGAAGTGACGCAAAAAGAGGGCTTTATGCGATACTTAGTGCGTCATTTAAGTGACGCGGTACTGTTTTTGGGCCTGATGCATCACTTAGGACTGTTCATAGATCAGTTTGTAAAAACGTGATTTAAGCTTCGATTTGGACATAATCAGTTAATAAAAACACTTAAACATGGTATAATAAGTATTATAAACATGAGATACCAAAGAAAATAGCAAGATTTAAGAGTTTGCGGGATTGTTGGGATCTTACAAAGTTATTGCATGAGAAATCCGAGAAGATAGGAAGGTAGAAGGCGACTCGGTGATCGTTTTTCTCTAAATGTGCGAGGTGATTTGATGCGTTTTTGATGTAGTTTTGTGTGATTTGTGTGGTGTTTTAGAGAGAAAATTGAAAGAGAATGGGGGTAGAAAGAGAGATGAATGGAAGAATGATAAAGGAGGGGAAGTGGGGTGGGGGTTTCGGTGTTGTTTTTGTGTCCCCATTTTTTTGTGGTATTTTTATCCGGGTTTGTTTACCCGATCGTTACATGTTACAATATTTTTGATAATAAGTTTTTAAATACGCATTCTATTATATTATTAATTGAGATATCTATAAAACTAATCTAGTTGAGTTTATAAAATCTTAAACTTTATTTTGTTTCAGTTTTACGGATATGTTTGGTCGCGAAGAATATGTTTTGTTTGATACGAACACCTTGTAAATATTATCGACATAATAATAAATAATAATATTAAATAATAATAAAAATAAATTTGACCACCAGCAGTCATATATTTTTGTTGCGCTTGTTCCAATTGTTTCGTATGTAATTATACAAGTTAAGTATTATGTAATACTACGCGTATTATCTAGTTGGGCTTTGCTAGACTTACCTCTAAAACGTGTTGTGAAGTCACTCAAAGTAGGGAATTAGTCTAAAAATGCGTGCAAATTACGTTTATAATTATGTTGAAATTGCGGGGTGTTACAACTTTGGCCGTCGGTTTGAGGGTGGTACGCGGTATTCATATCAAGACGGGTACCCAATGATTTTTGAAGTGACTGCCAAAAGTGAGATGTGAAACGACTATCCCTATCGGAGATAATCGAGATTGGAACACCGTGTCGAGAAACAACCTCTTTGATGTAGATTCGTGTGAGATGTTCAATTTTGTCGGTTTCCTTGATCGGAAGGAAATGGGCAGATTTTGTGAGACGATCGACAATCACCCAAATGGTATCGTAACCGCTCGATGACTTTGGTAGTTTGGTTATGAAATCCATGGCAATTTGTTCCCATTTCCATTCAGGAATGCTGGGGTGTTGGAGTAAACCAGAAGGTTTTTGGTATTCAGCCTTGACTTTCGAGCAAGTAAGACACTTGCTGACGTATGTAGCGATTTCAGCTTTCATATTCGGCCACCAATAAAATTCCTTGATGCCGTGATACATTTTGTCGGATCCAGGATGGATAGAATATTTGGACTTGTGAGCTTCATCCATCACCAAGTCTCGCAGGTTTCCAAAACTGGGTAACCAGATTTGGTTAGAGAGGTACCTAACTCCGTTAGGTTTGATTTTGAATTGTTTATCCATGCCTCGCAAGGCTTCGTTTTTGACATTGTCGGGTTTCATAGCTTCGAGTTGAGCAGCGAGAATCTGAATGTTCAGATCGTTGTGAATGGTCATACTGAGGGCTCGGACTTGAAGTTGTTTTGTTCGTTCCTTTCGACTGAGGGCATCGGCAACAACATTTGCCTTACCCGGATGGTATTTGATCTCGCAATCGTAATCGGTAAGCAAATTGACCTATCGGCGTTGCCTCATATTGAGATCTTTTTGATCGAATATGTGTTGGAGACTTTTATGGTCGGTAAAGATTATGCACTTAGTGCCGTAGAGATAATATCTCCAGATTTTAAGAGCAAAGACGACAACTCCGAGTTCAAGATCGTGGGTAGTGTAGTTCTTTTCATGAATTTTGAGTTTTCGTGAAGCGTAAGCAATGACTTTGTCTCGTTGCATAAGCACGCAACCGAGACCTTGATGAGAAGCATCGCATTATACCACGAAGTCATTGGTGCCTTCGGGTAATGATAGAATAGGAGCATTGCAGAGCTTCTGTTTCAGGAGTTGGAATGCTGACTCTTGTTTATCCGTCCAGTCAAACTTTTTATCTTTCTGAGTCAGTGTCGTGAGTGGTTGAGCTCTTTTCGAGAAATTTTCGATGAACCGACGATAATACACTGCCAATCCCAAAAATTAGCGTACCTCGTTCGGAGTGGTTGGCGATTGCCAGTCTTTGATAGTTGCGATTTTTGATGTTCGACATGGATTCCTTGACTATCGATGACATGTCCAAGGAATTGAACGGTTTGAATCCAGAAGTCACACTTAGAGAATTTAGCATACAACTCTTCGTGTCTAAGTAGCTCTAGGATGGTTTTGAGATGTTGCGCGTGTTCTTGTTCGTTTCGCAAGTATATGAGAATGTCGTCAATGAAGACAATGACAAACTTGTCGAGATATGGCTTGCACTCCTGATTCATAAGATCCATGAATACGACCGGTGCGTTGGTTAGACCGAAGGACATTACTTGAAATTCGTAATGCCCATACCGGGTTCTGAAAGCGGTTTTTGGGATGTCGGTGTCGCGAACACATAATTGATGATAACCTGATCGGAGATCGATCTTTGAATAAAAACTCGACCCTTGTAGTTGGTCGAACAGGTCATCAATACGAGGAAGTGGATATCGATTCTTGACGGTCAATTTGATCAACTCTCGGTAGTCGATACACATTCTGAATGAACCGTCTTTATTTTTCACAAATAAGACCGGAGCTCCCCAAGGTGAAGAACTCGGCCTAATGAATCCTCTTTCCGGGAGTTCCTGTAATTGGTTGGACAACTCCTGAAGTTCGGATGGGGCTAAGCGGTATGGTGCTCGGGCCACAAGTGCGGCACCTGGCACGAGGTCCATTGAGAACTCAACCTGACTTGGTGGTGGTAGACTAGGTAGTTCTTCGGGAAAGACTTCTGGAAAGTCTCGAACAATGTGCGCATCCTTAAGTCGCTTCTCCTCTGACTTTTTCTCCATGATATGCGCGAGGATTACTGGATAACCCCTTCTCAGAAATTTCTGGGTTTTCAAACAGGATATGATGTTGAGTCTTGTCCCACCGGTCTCCCCCTGTATGACCAAGGTTCTACCGACGGCGAGAGGAATACGAATGATTCTATCGTAACAAATGATTTCGGCTCGGTGTCTGGACAACCAGTCCATTCCTATGATGACGTCAAAAATTCCAATTTCAACAGGCATAAGATCGATTGAAAAGGTTTCGTTGGCTAGGTTCAAAGTGCAATTAGGTATCACACTATCGTTTTCTATGAGTTTACCGTTCCCTAGTTCTACAACGTACATAACATCTAGAGCAACAAGGGTGATGTCAAGCAATGGGTAAAATTCATCAGAAATAAAGCTTCTATCGGCACCAGTATCAAATAGAAAAGAAGCAGATAAGTTGTTGAGGAGGAACATACCCATAACCGCATTCGGGTCCTGACGGGCATCCCCGGAGTTGAGTACGAACGCTCTTCCCCTTGCGTTTTTGTTGTTGTTGCCCTTGTTCTTGTTTTTAGGACATTCATTTCTGAAGTGTCTCGCCTCCCCACACCCAAAGCAGGATTTGGGTTGTCCGACATTGTGGTGAGAGGTTTTGTTGTTAGATTTGGGGGCTCGGCAATTTCTGTGAGTGCCCTTGACGTTGGACCTAAGTGATGATCGACTGCTATTGAAAGGCGAAAACAATCAATTGCACTAATCACTAATAAACGCAAACCGAAACGATTAAATTAAACCAAGTAAACGAGTTTATTAGCTTTGAATAACGTAATGGTAATGATTACAGGTATGCTTAGTCGACAAATGGTGCTAGGGTTTCGTCAACCCTAGCCGGAAACCCGTAGGTTTGTATTTATACTAAAATTTTGGCCGACATGCGTCACTTGTGGTAGTGTCGCATGTGGCCGCCTTAATGCGTCACTTACCTAAGTGTCGCTATGCGTCACTTAGGCAAGTGTCGCCTAACCTAAAACTTAAGTGTCGCATCATATAAAATCTATATTTCTATCAAACAACTAACGACACTTTTACAACTCGATAGACCAACTGACAGACAAACAAATATGCATCAACAAATTCCCCCGTGTCTTCAGCTTGGTCTTCAAAATCTTTGAGTCTTCAACTATTTCCAGCCAGCTGGAAATACACCACCAGCGTGTACCCCATTGGCTACGCAGATATCGATAATCTTCTGAAATTTAATGGCTTCTGCTCTATCTCTTTCTTTGAACTGAATCTTGTTCTGATGTAGTCTTTTCATGTCTTGTACAGAGAGATTAATCAAACTCAGAGGGTCAAATACACAAAATCTCTTTCTCTTCAGACCCCACATAGACCTCTTTTTAGGTTGAACAGCATCCCAAGCTGTTTTCTCTTCATTTTCCAAATTCTGCATCTAAAGACTCAGGATCCGTAGTTGGTTCGGATTTTGGAATAAACACAATCACAGCTTCACCCGTAATATCATCGTATTCCCAGTATAACAACCTATTCAAAAAGTCCAAAGGAATGATCTCTAAAGGTATCTTCTGTAAGCATTTTGCTGGTGGATAGATCATCCTTACAATTGGTTGTCGTGTAACCGGATCCAACTTCTTCTTAAACTTATATCTCATACCCAACGTCGGTTTAATCAGATTATACTTCTTGCTGTTAATTTCCCGACGAATAACCACTTGAAAGAAATCTGCTCGTGAATCTCGAGCACGGTTGATCAAAGGTATCTGAGATAATCTTTGAAGCTCACATTTTTGCAAAGTACTTATTTTATAAAACTTTAAGTTGAAGTACTGAATGCCATCACTCCTTTTAATCATGAATACCGAATTATTTTCATCAAACTTCCAGCTTTTTATCAAACCCGTATAATCAGTTCTGACTTTGTAAAATTTACACGTAACAGGTACCTCAACTCTAGGTTTAAGCACTATGTCAGGCTTTATCATTGAGGGTTCAGCCGTAGAAGCTGATTGCTCATTAGTTTCTGTCTCAGAAGCATGACCTGATTCATCTTCTGAAGAATCTGATTCGATAATAGGAGCATCATAATAACATTCATCACTTTGGAGCTGCTCCCCCTCAACCTCAACATCATCATTTCCTTCAAAGAAACAATCCTCTGCCACTGGATCATTTATCACATCTTCCTCAGGTATCGATGTATTTTCATTCATCATATTTTGAAGAAATGTAAGATCTACATACGAATAGTCAACAACAATTGGTCTTGCCTGACCCTGAACCTCAACAAAGTAATCCAAAGAGATATTTTCATTAATTGCAGAAGGTTGTACATTTTTTGGTTCTGGGGGAGGCGTTACATTTGTTTCCAAGGCACGCTGACCTTCTTCCCCCGAAACAATAGTAACAGACTCCAACTCTAGCAAACTAGAATCTAACTCGGAGACCTGTAGCTTTAACTCATCCACCTGTGCAGCTTTAAGCTCTAACTCCTTGATCTGAGACACCTGAGCTGCAATGATCGCATTCTGATCATCAAATCTTTTCGTCAAACTCTCCATCTGAGCAAGCAATATCTGAATCAATGACAAATCAGTCTGTGGTGGAAGTGGTGGTTGCTGAGAAGTATGCTGAGTGGGTTCCTCAATAACAACCGTAGTCCGCTGGCGTCTTCGAAGAGGTAAATCTTCATAAGAAGGTGAAGACCCAGCAGGACGTTTGCCTGGATTCCTCGGGACATGGACCCTGCTAGCAGAAATCCGTCTCAAGGTACGCTTAAAGCGTCGAGGATCAACTATTTGAATACCATCCAGAGCAGTTGGTGGGGGCACGTCACCCTCAGAATCGGGTGGTGTGGGCCCACCATCATCAGAGTCATCCTCAACCCGGTCAACACGATCAATATCATCTAAATCCTGAGCGATCTCAGTGTCAACCAGGTCATCCTCATTGACCGGAGGAATTACCTCATCCTCAAAACCATCATTGAGCGGGGCAATATAGTTCTCACTGACTATGTGCCCGAAAAGCTCACGGTCAGCCAAAACTTGCTCACCCTTTGGCGCGAGTTTGCAGTCATTGAAGACGCGAAGAAGCATAGGTGTCGGCATCAGAAGGGATCGCTGATCTGGAGCTATCTCAAGATTCAAATCATTTAATAATAACTGGACAAACCTTGGATACTGCAGCCATTTATCCTTACCAGCTCGGATATTCTCAACCATGTTGCCAAAAATATAACCGCTGAAGTTATACGGTTTGTTGTAGATTAGGGCCAACATGAGAGATAACGTAAAAGATGACTTTCGGTGTCATATCCTCCCTTTCTCAGAGATAAACAAACGATCACGATATGACACAAATATCTCCAAACCCTGCAGAGACATTGCTTGCGAAAATCAGAAAGCTGATTCGCCGGATAACCCATACGCTGAAGTCCCCCGTAGATAAACGTGGTTGGGAACATAGGTCGGCATTGTAGCATTGTCATCAAACTGGAGAACCCGTCTAATGGAGTTCTCGGTGATCTCGATCTCTTCACCAAACATCGTTGACACAATCCTTGGGACATCACCCTGAGTCCGTATTAATGCGTGATCGTAAAACTCTTCTACTTGATTCATATAAACCGGAGTAGAAGCAGTAATAGCGTGATAAATCCTCGAACGTCGAAGGAACTCGATCATTGGCCTGAAAGGAGCCGAATTGGCGTGCGTAGACTCCAAAAATGCAGTAATGTTGTGACGGGTATTGGTGCGGCGGTAATAGTTTTGTAGGTCAGCCATCTGTAAGCTAAAATACGAAACAAAAATAACAAAAATCGTTATAGAATTAGCACGAACACACATAACCTAAAAAACGAAATTCTGATTTAGGCATCACTTAGGGTAAGTGACGCATAACTACTACCGACACTTAGGAAGTGTCGCAGAAAACAGTGCTCAAAATCAGAATTAAAGTATAGCGTCACTTATGGTAAGTGACGCTATCATGCGTCACTGGTGTAAGTGACGTTGCCAGATCATGAGTCATTATATACGGCACTTAAGAAGTGTCGGGTGAAAATCATGCGGCATATAACAGAGTGACGGTATCATAAGTGAGTCACTTAGGAAGTGACGGTATAAGTGACGTTATAGACAAAAGCGTCACTTAGACAGTCACTTAAGAGAGTGACGCATGAATGGGCGTCACTAGGATGAGAGACGGACTTAACAGATAATCTAAGTACATGCGTCACTAAGAGAGTCACTTTAGAAGTGACGCACTAATAAGCGTCACTGATGAAGTGACGGTATAGGTTTCAAATTACCAAGTAGCGTCACTTATGATAAGTGACCCATGAAGTGACGCAACGATGAAGATCATCGTGTCACTGTTCATGCCCAGAAATAAAATTTGGGGGTTTTCAAAATTGAAGTTATCACTTCGTACGCATGTAAAAAACGAGTGAAATACACCATTTAATATCAGAAAACATTAACAAATCAAGCCCCAAATTGGATGATTTCAAAGAAACCCAAAAACCGTAACCCTAATTCGAAATTAAAACGCGAATACAGAAAGATAAAGGTTAAGATTAGTACCAAATGAGTCGTGTGGATGAGGGGAACAAGAATTTCACGATCGAATGCGTAAACAAAGCGTGAAAAGTCACAACCAGATCGCAAATCACGAGCAAAAGAAGTGACGCAAAGACACAAGTAGTGATGGTATGTCAGAGCAAGTGTCGGTATAAGAATTTGAAAAGTGGTAAGGTTGAGTGTCGTTGGACAAGGTATTTATACAAAACCCTAGTATGCGTCACTCAACCCGGCACTTATAGCGTAGCTTAACCCGGCACTTACAGCGTCACTAGTGTAAGTGACGCAATATCGAATGCGTCACTGGTAGCATCACTTATGAAAGTGACGCAACAGGTCACTTTTAGTGAAAAGTTTGCGATTTTATCGATTTTTGCGTTGTGATTTCGGTACTCAAATTTGAAAAGGTAAATATAACTTGGATAAAATCTAAAAGTAAACTAACTTATAGAAAATACAAGAACACATAAAAGAAAGCAAATTTACAATTAGAAAATTTAACACATTCTTTTTGGTGACGGAGTTGAAATAATCTGTTTAGGGATCATATCGGAGTAGCATGCATTTATTAGGAACAGTTGTGTTATTTCGATTATCAGTATATTTGTCCACTTTAAATTTACTTGACATGTTAGAAACACTTTTTATAAAAATTATTTCAAAACGATTATTAGTATAATTGTCCACTTTAAACATGTTACACGCACATCTAAGAGCTAATTTTATAATTATTCGCATGTACATTTCACTGTGGTCCCCACCATAGATATACATCTTAACTCAAGACATAGACCATATTTCCATTGACATAGAGAATATAAGAAAATCAAAATTAAGAATCAAGTCAGCGGTGACAGGTCTGTACTGACGTACAACAGAGCAACATAGCTTGATTCAGGTTTAAGCAAAACCAGACTTGGTCAAACCATTTTGGCGACCGTGTAAGGTATCTTAATTTTAAAGACTTTGCAAGTACTTTGACTTGTGTTTGCTTAATTTTTAAGTATATATTAATAGAGACCAGGTCTATACTTACGTATAACAGAGGAAACTGTCAATATGTACCCCCAAATGATATCAAATAAACTCCTTTCACGAAAACATGTCTAGCATAAGTAAGAAATTAAGACTTGTGTCATACATCTAATGATGTTATACCATGTGAAATAGACAATTAACTATTAAGCTTCTTTAAGAGATCTCAAAGAGTTTTGCATAACATGCCTACTAATATATCGTATGATTAAGACAATGTTTATAAAAATTGTTTTCAACACATCAGATAAATCTACTGACACATCCAAGATAAACCTTAAAATTCCATTTTATGCATGTCACCCGATGTACTATCATATCCCAAGTTGTTTACAGACACAACTTCAACGTCTATTTTAAAATGTAGCAACGGTGTATTTCTTTAATACTAAAAAGTATAAAGAGTGGCTGTTGCGCTTTTTTTTTTTTTTTTTTTTTTTTTTTTAAACACACATAAAAAGACATAAATTACCTTCCAAGTTACAAATTACTTTTTAGCGATAAAGAACCTTAAACCAATCATGTTGATTAGTTCATCAAATCGAGTACGCGAAAAAGCTTTTGAGAAAAAGCTCTATGTGGACAAGGTTTATCAGGTGTTTTTCATAGCAATCCCGTATAAAGTGGAACCTAAGTTCAATGTGTTTAGTCTTAGAGTGCTGTACGGGATTGCGTGTGATAGAAATAGCAGCAGTATTATCTATGTGAATAGGAGTCATAGAAAGAAATAACCCGGAATCACGCAGTTGATGCTGAATCCATAGAACCTGAGAGCAGCAACTCGCAGCAGCAACGTACTCAGCTTCTGCAGTTGAAAGAGAAACTGTAGTCTGTTTCTTGCATTGCCAAGAGACCAATCGAGATCCTAGGAATTGGCATCCACCAGTGGTAGATTTCTTGTCTATGCTGCAGCCGCCATGATCCGAATCCGAATAGGCAGAAAGAGCGAATGATTTCTCGTTTGAATACCATAGACCAAGATTGGGTCTATGTTTGAGATAACCAAAGATTCAGTTAACTTTATGCATGAGATATAGTTCAAAGGTTCTTCTAGTGCATTGCGTACCTCATTAGAAATGTGAGCCATGAGACACTGTTGATAATTATCAGCATACATGCTCCAGTCGGTGTTGGTAAGCTCAAAGACAACTAGTGCATCAGCTGTCGCTTGCTTCACCTCATCTTTCTCTGGAGTTCTGGGAGCATCAGGCTTCATGAAACCCGATGGAGGAACTTTGGGTTTCTCACACTCTCTCGCAAAATGTCCCAGATTCTGACAATTATAACAGCGAACCTTGCTTTTATCAAAACCAAAACTGGTTTTGCCATCTCCTTCCAAACTCTTGCGACCAGTTCGTTGCAAGAATTTCTGAACTCTTATTGATATCATTGCAATATTCCAGTTTAAGTCCATTTGCTCAAGATCATCGTCATCTAGTTGAGCATAATCTTCTTTGGCAAGTTCTAAAGTAGAATTTGGTTGTGAAACCAAATCCTTATAAGAGCTGAGAAAGGTTGTATAGATAGCATCCTGCTCTTGAATAGAAGGGGACACTGGAACTTGCGGTTGTGACCCTTGTGAGGGTCCAGAAGCATACACCGGATGATGAACTCCGGTAGATTGCAATGAAGGTTGAAGTGGAGAACTTGTAGAAGAAACAAAAGCCATTCCACAATAAGTCTTTCCGGTGTTGACTTTTCCTCCATATAACGTCAGGTCTTGAACAAAACCACCTGACTTACATTCTTTCTTCTTCAACTCCATCGCATGGGCTTGAAGAACACCAATTAGCTCATCTAAGTTCATCGTGGCTAATTCTTGACTTTCTTTCAGAAACTGTACTTTAACATCCCAACTACTCGGTAGAACGTCCAACAGCTTCTTGTTTATTTCAATCTGAGGGAAATTATATCCTCCCTCAGTCAACTCAATAACCAACTGTGAGTATCTGGTAAACACACCCGAAGCAGTTTCATTAGGCAGAGAATCAAACAGATCATACTGTTTCTTGATCAGTTCCAATTTAGCCTCCTTGTACTTCTGATTTCCACCACATCTTGTTTCAATAGCCTTCCAGAGATCGTATGTTATGTCATGTGTTTTGAAGAGGCGTAAGATATCTTTAGTAAGGAACATGCAAATGGCTGAATGAGCCTTCCTTTCAATATCGTACTCCTTTTTCTCTTCAGGAGACATGGCTTTGTATGTTTTGGAAGGAGGGATACCACGATAGTTTCCCTCATCTACAGGAGCTTCATATCTTTCTCTGAGCGGACCCCAGAGCTCCGGACAGTGGAAATCTATATAATGTTCAAATCTATCACGCCAATATGCGTAATCCATATCAGCAGTAAATAGAGGAGGTTTATTATTGGAACCAACATCATGATTTTGTTTTAGCATATCTCTAATTCCCCGAATATCCTCTTTATCAGCAACAGCAGCCATTAAAAATTAACCTGAAAATTAACTCAAAAACGAGAACTTGCAAACTAATTAGTACCAAAGGCGTCACTTGGTAAGTGACGCACTCAAGTGTCGCAACGACTAGCGGCACTTGGTAAGTGACGCTATCGAGTGACGGATGAAGTGACTGATGACACTGTAAGCAAGTGTCGCTCAATCTAGCAAGTGACGCACTCAAGTGTCGTACTTGAGTGACGCACTAGAACAAATAGGCGTCACTAGTAAAAGTGACGCAATAAATCAAAAGGCGTCACTAACGGAAGTGACGCAAGAAATCAAACAGGCGTCACTAGCAGAAGTGACGCTTGGCACTCAAGTGACGTGCTAAAGTGACGCACGTGAGTGACTGTGGATTAAAATAGACGGCACTTAAGTTAAGTGTCGTATAAACCTCAAATGACGCTCCAAGTGACGCGTTCAAGTGACGGTAAAACCCTAATTTGGGATTAAGAAGTGCCGCTATAAGTGACGCGTTCAAGTGACGCAGCGAGTGTCGCAAAAACGGCTGTAAAATCCCAAAAACCCTAAAATTCGAATTTTCGTAAACCAAACGAAAATTCCTTGAACCCTAATGAACGAAACCTGTATTAAATGATGAATATCTTTTGGAAATCACCTTATCAACTCGAAATCCGTAGTTATTCTCGATTCGAACGAAACCGAAATCAATCCAAAACGTCTTCAAAATGTCAATCTAATCACCTAGTGGCTCTGATTCCAGTTGTGAGTGCCCTCGACGTTGTACCTAAGTGATGATCGACTGCTATTGAAAGGCGGAAATAATCAATTGCACTAATCACTAATAAACACAAACCGAAACGATTGAATTAAACCAAGTAAACGAGTTTATTAGCTTTGAATAACGTAATGGTAATGATTACAGGTATGCTTAGTCGACAAATGGTGCTAGGGTTTCGTCAACCCTAGCCGGAAACCCGTAGGTTTGTATTTATACTAAAATTCTGGCCGACATGCGTCACTTGTGGTAGTGTTGCATGTGGCCGCCTTAATGCGTCACTTACCTAAGTGTCGCTATGCGTCACTTAGGCAAGTGTCGCCTAACCTAAAACTTAAGTGTCGCATCATATAAAATCTATATTTCTATCAAACAACTAACGACACTTTTACAACTCGATAGACCAACTGACAGACAAACAAATATACATCAACAATCTCGGGTCTAGTGTCCGTACCTCTTGCAGTTGTTGTAGAAAGTACTGCATGGACCGTCGTGGTGGTAGGTACATTTGGAGCGGTATGGCATGTCCCCAGTGTATCTATGCTTAGGTTTAGAATTGGTAGTGTAAACTTGGATGGCATCGGATTTCTTGTTCTGGTTGTTGTGGTGTTGAGACGATTTGCGTTTGTTGTTGTTCGAGGAGGGTGTGTTGGATGTCTCACTGCTGACAACCATGGCCATGAGTTCATGTGCCAATCGGATTGCACTTTCAACGGTGGTTGGCTTGGATGAGGTGACGTTCCCCTGAATATTCTCAGGGAGGCCGCAGATGTATCTCTTGATGCATGCATTTCCCCTCCGGATCAATCAAACCCGGGCATACCAAAGCAAATTGCTGGAATTTGGTAGGATATCCAGCAATGTCACTTCCCTGCATTGTCAAGTGCCAGAATTCTTCCTCTAGATGGTGCAGTTCTTCTTCGGGACAGTATTTTTCTCTAAGCTTTTTCTTCAGTTCAGCCCAAGGAAGTCGGTTTGCTATCTCAATGCCCACAGAGTTTGCGTGGGTGTTCCACCACCTAAGTGCACCTTCCTGATAGGTGTAGGCAGCAAACTTGACTTTGTTATCCTCAGTGCTATTGCAGAGGTTGAAGACGGATTCCATACGTTCAATCCACCTTGTTAGACCAATAGCACCTTTCATACCTTTGAAGTAGAGCGGTTTGCAGCTAAGAAAATCCTTGTAAGAGCAAGGTTTGATAACAGGGGTATTGACTGGGGTTTCGTCATTGCTTCTAGAGTTTCGAGGTGAATCCCGAGCACCCAAAGCATCGGCCACTGCTCGAGATATGACAGCAGCAAGTTTGGCATCACCGTAACTTTTCCTCTTTAGCGGCATGATTCTTCATGAGAGAAACAAGAGGCACATGAGAAGTTGTACCAGAATGATAATTATTAAAACGGTAATATACAACATCACAAAGTGAAAATTAACAATGTAAGATAGTCGAGAGAAATTGTTGATTGATATTACGATGTAAAAAGATTACAGACAATTTCGAGTTACGTGTCCCAAAAGTTACAGGATTAGATTTTTAACAAAAAGGCACCGGGAATTGTTACATCCGGTTGAATTACATAGGTCCTACGAAAGCATGATAAAGTACAGATTTAGCCTAAGCTAATCCTGACGTAGATTGAGTTGCGGTAGTAGTGCGGTGAGATGGTCCACAGATTCTGCAAGTCTGCTAACCATTCGGAGGGCGTCCTCGGTTTCCCTTAGACGTATCTCGCACTGATTCAATCTTGATTGTAGGACGGAGATTTCATTTTGGTTGCCAATCACTTAATTATGGACAACCTCCATAGTTTCGATGATTTCACCCAGACGGTTGTCAAGGGTGTCCATGTTGTTGACGGTATTTTTGTGATCTTCAGAGACTTGATTAATACGTTTGAGTGACGTGAGTCTCCAGTTTTTGTTGGTTTCTTGGAGTTCGATATACATAGTATTAAGTCGTTGCTCGTTACGGTGTAGCCTAGTGGCTAAGTCCGACAAAGTGAAGTGAGTGTGGTATGGGTCAGCTCGAGGCAACCTGGTGTTCCTCCTAGCCACCCTTGGGTTTCGCCATCCATACGGATGAGACCGTGATGAATAGAGTGGTGTGTTTGCCATTCTGAGACAAAGCGTTAGAAGGAATGAGGCCTATATTCACATAATACATATATAATATAGCCTAAGATATTGAACGAGAGCGAGGCCTATCTATGTATATATATATATCACATAATAGCCTAAAGTGTCTAACACATACATGTTTGAGTCCCGGTTCTCTCGAGATCAGAGTCAACGAGTGTATCCCATTCAGTCATGACTACTTTCAGATCTCACATCATATTCTTTTAATTGTACATAGTTGATCAGGCTATGTTAAATTAAACCAATACAATGTAGTCACTGAACCTAATCATACTTAATAAGGAATACTGCCTAACGGTCATAGTCTAGGCCCACTAAATGCAACCTAGTTCACTATAATCTTAGGCTCTGATACCAATCTATCGCACCCCCAAATTCGGGTTGCGGAAGCAAATCAGGTCGGGGCGCAACTAATCAATAATCACAAGCACAAAGATATAATGAACGACCACTAAATTCGTCATTTTACATTGTATTGGTAAAACCAAAGTTTACATCAAAATGTTGTTTACATTAGCTCAGTTCCTTGAGATTGAGAGATTTACATTACATAATTACTTTATACATAATATAATAATGTAATTAAATTTCTAATTGATTAAATGAAGACTCGAGCTAAAGAATCCTGATTGGGCAGTCTAACCTACTGCTGTGTACCTGTGATACATGCTAAAATGGGTCAGCGAAATGCTGGTGAGCTCACAGGTTTGTATGTCAACACATATTTGTATGAATCGCAAGATTTAATTGAATTTAAAGTGCAATTAAGCAAAATAAAAGTTATACAGCCATGAGCACATAGTCTAAGCTTAACTTGAGTGTCAGGTTCAATTAAGGAAACCCAACTGAGGTGCCTCCTACGAGTGCCTAATTTACACTCGTCTTCCCAAATGCTAATACGTCCGTTTGACCAGTTAGTGCGTGCTAACCCGGACGAGGATTGCCAATCCTATATGATATCATATACTAACATTCAAGCTACAGATGTATTACCAAACTATGCTTGTGGAGGGCTTTAATTGATTAGTTGAAAACAACTCATGTAGTATTTGATTTGTATTATACTTGCGTTCATATTGTAAAACAAAATGAGCAATGTAATCACACCCCTAATGAAAACCATAAAATAGGGGCTATGAGACTCACCTAAGGCTTTGTGTCGCTAGGTGCGGCATTGTAGTCCTAGTGCGACATAATCTGTTGTGTCGCAGATCATGACTGTGACATAAGTCATTGTGTCGCTACGTGCGACATCCGCAATTTAATGCGACATAAGGTGTTGTGTCGCTATGTGTGACGGGAATGAGTTCTACGACATAGTGTTTAGTGTCGCTATATGCGACATCCGAAGGTGTTGCGACAAAGTCACTTGTGTCGCTATATGTGACATCCGTGATGTGGTGCGACATAGAGGCTGTGTCGCTATATGCGACATAGGACATGTTTTACGACATAAGAGCTTGTGTCGCAGGTGGCCTGAAGCCTCTGCGACATAACGGGCTGTTGGCCGGAATTTGAGCCGAAAAGGTATTTTCCGGTTTCCGTTTGACTTGAAACTTTTACCCAACCCATATTTGGACATTTCAAGCTTAAATAAACAACAAACAAGTGAAAATAATGGAAATCGAAGGGTCTCGAAATTTGTCGGAAACTTACAAAACTTAACGCCGGAGAAATCCGAAAAGATGTAAATGTATATCGTGATGTCGTGGTTCTTTTTCTCCAAACGAGTCTTGTAGTTTGATGTTGTTTTGTGGTGGGTTTTGATGGAAATAGATGGTGGTGGTGTGGTGGTTATGTTTAGAGAGAAAAGAGAGAAAAAGTGAGTTGGTGTGTGTTTGAGAATGATGAAAATGAAAGAGGGAGAGAGAGAGGGCCGGTTTTTGGGGAGGTCACCTAGTGTGGCCTCTCCAACTTTTTAGTCTCCCGCGGTTGCGCTCCGTGCAGTGTTCATTTTCCCGATTGTTTTAAAGTTTAAATAATCATTTTAAATACGAATATTTATTAATGTTCTTGTTGAAGTATTTCGTCAAATACTTTTATTTGAGTTATAAATATAACTTATTCTTGTTTCGATCGTTTACGCGTTTATTATTTTAGTCGCGTAATCCTTGTTTGTACGATACGAATTTGAGTTGAAATATTATTTGAATAATATTTTTGATAAATAGAGTTATTAAATAATGTCATATTATTTAATAAGATTATTCACCAACGTCCGTATTAATTGAATCGAATTGAATTCGATTTGAAACTTATACGATTTAATCAAATCACGTACTTGTATATATTCATCAATATATATATCGATACATTAATTAGCCTAACACGGAACTAATTACACGTATTAATAATTGATTAGGCACTAATTACTAGTCCTAATTTGGTAGGTGTCACAACTATTTAAGGAAAGACTAACTTTTTATGACTTATGAATATGTTTAAGGTTTGGGTAAAAGTCTCGGGTCAGACCAAGAAGGTTTGACTGTAACACCCTCAAATTTTGGGTTGCGGAAGCGGTCGGGTCGGGTGTTACCAATTCAAAGATCACAAGCATAAAGGTACATAATGAACGACTATAAATGAGACATTTGAAAATAGTTATACAATTCCAAAATAAAAGTGTACACAAGTTGCGAGTTCGCAAAATAATTTCAATACATAATTTGTAAAACAAAACTTATGCAGAGAAATCCGGATGTTTGAAAACATGTGAATCGAACTAGCATATCTTGTAGCAATCCTAATCCTGCCGGGCACCTGAGAACACATGCTAAAACGAGTCATCTATAAAGTTGGTGAGTTCATAGGATAGTTAGTTGAAAACATAAATTATAAACCTTGTATGTTTTGGAAAATGATTCAAAATCCATGATTTTGATTTGTATTGTCATAGTATTGTAAAATCCGTATTTAATACACCTATCGAGGTATCTCGTACCTAAGTGATTCAGTAGTGTACATAAGTACATCGAGGAAAATGGCAATCCATGCCTTGTTACCTATCAGGTAATGGTATGTCTATAATGATGTCAGGCAATCTATGCCTAGATACTAACAAGTGGGCGTATGACATAGTCATATCGAGGGTGTAGCAATCTATGCCTAAGTACAATTTGAGTATGTCTATGACCACGTCATATAGTAACAAGTATTAATATTACTTATTCAGTAGTAATGTGTTAGAGTGCCCCCCTGACATATTGTGTTGCCACCAGCAACATGAAATTGTAGTCCTGATGAACTATGATTGAGTATTTAATCAAATACTGAGTTAACGACCTCGCGTGAAAGCTCACTGATCCGTTATCTAATGTAAATCTCGAGTGTAAACTCGCCGATTCGTGATTGAGTGTAAATCCCAAGTGTAAGCTCGCTGATCCATCGATTGAGTGTGAACCCCAAGTGTAAATTCGCTGATCCATCGATTGAGTGTGAACCCCGAGTGTAAGCTCGCTGATCCATCGATTGAGCATAAACCCCGAGTATAAGCTCACTGATCCATCGATTGTGTGTGAACCCCGAGTGTAAGCTCGTTGATCCATCGATTGAGTGTGAACCTCGAGTATAAGCTCGCTGATCCATCAATTGTGTGTGAACCCCAAGTGAAAGCTCGTTGATCCATCGATTGAGTGTGAACCCCGAGTATAAGCTTGCTGATCCATCGATTGTATCGCTTTACCACGATATCGTAATTGTGCCCACTTTACCGTGGCATCGTTTTGTGCCTCATCGGCATCGACTGGTTGCTTCGCAAGCAATGTATAAAATCGAAAGCTGGCAGAACTACGACATGCCCGACTAGTATAATTGAGAGCCGACAGTACTATGCAATCTATGTCTGACTATAGTAATTATGTTTGTATAAGTGTATGTATACCAATATACATATGTAGATTGTAGGTAGCACCAAGTGCTCGAGATAGAGTACGAGTATGTGTATATATATATGTATATATATAAGTCATATCAACAAACACGTCCTAACGAGTATCATGTAACCCATGATGGTGATTTAGTGTATCTAAGCATGTATATACAATACTTAAATATTAGATCTAGCACGATAAGCCTAAGTATGAATAACTCATCACCTAGTTGTTTTGTATTAGTATAAAGAATCTATACTAACGTATGTTATTAACGTATACTTCTAGCCTCAGCCTAGCAAGTATAATGAGGTATGTGGTTAATGTTTATTTAAGTACACTCCATCCTATTAATAATGAAATGTAACAGCAGTCTTAGTTCCTAACAGGATAACTAATCCAGTAAAAGTCTAGTCGTTGTCTAACATAGGTACAACTAACTAGTTCTAGTGTGCTTGATAGTATTGTCCCGCGACAATATGGTTAATGCATAATGATAACTTAGTCAAGTTATGTGATGGTGATTGTTTTTCAACAATTTAACAATTTACAATGGCAACCTATCTAGGTTAAGTAGTGATATTTTTCTACAACAATATAATGGGTGTAATTCCTAAGTATTACACATTTTGTATTACATAACGTTAACATAGTTGAGTGTGAATTATAAAGGTTTTATCATTATAATTCGAAAACAGTAGTTGTGCATGCGTCTCACCCCGAAAATAGTAAAATAGTTGAAAGAGTGGGGCTATGAACTCACTGAAGAGCTAGGGATCCTACGATACGCGCGTTGTCCGATGGGTAACCCCCTAGTGTCCTAAACACGTGAGATTATATGAGTACGAGACAAATCAGTTTGTCTAAGCGAGTTGTGTAAGTATTCATTTATCGTTCAGGTTTAGAAACCGTGTACGGGGGTCCGCGGGCAATGCCCCTGGTAGCGGGGTCCAAGGGGTGGCAACCCCTGGCGGGGTCCAAGGGGCAGAGCCCCTGGCTGGGGTCGAGCTGGAAAGTTTTTATTTTTATTATGTTGCTGTAGTGAAAAACGCTCCGAAATTCCATTTCAGATTAAAATTAGCTGTTAAAATTTGAGTCTCGACTGTTAGTGAAAAATGAGTTGTAAACATTCTATTTTTTGCGACACTTATAGCGTCACTTAGGGGTTTATGTGACACTCATAAAGTGCCGCGTAAAATGGGAAATTCTGAAGTGTTAGCGTCACTTGGGGAAGTGACGCATAAGGGGCGACACTTAAGCAAGTGTCGGGTGTAAGTGTCAGATTCAAGTGTCGGTTCATGTGTCAGTTGTTGCATTTGCGTCACTTAGGCAGTGATGCAAAAAGAGGGTTTTATGCGACACATAGGCAAGTGATGCAAGATTCGGGTTTTATGCGACACTTAATGCGTCACTTAAGGAAGCGACGCTATACTTGATCTGGTCGTGCGTCACTTACGTCTGTTCGATGATTTCCCCCCCAAAATCAAGATCTAACCTATTTTTGGACCAAATCTTGTTGATATAATGTTAATACATTATATATTTAGTGTTTTTAAGAAGAAATAACAAGAAAAAGTGGGTAATTCCGTACGATTTAAAGATCGAAGGTTTGAGGATGATGATGATGATTTTGATGATGGAGAAGATGGAGATGCAAGGATGGAGATGATGATGATGATGACGATTTGTTGTTGTTCTTGTTGATGTTATTGTTGTTGATGATGTTATTGTTGTTGATGAAGCCTCTGCGACATAACGGGCTGTTGGCCGGAATTTGAGCCGAAAAGGTATTTTCCGGTTTCCGTTTGACTTGAAACTTTTACCCAACCCATATTTGGACATTTCAAGCTTAAATAAACAACAAACAAGTGAAAATAATGGAAATCGAAGGGTCTCGAAATTTGTCGGAAACTTACAAAACTTAACGCCGGAGAAATCCGAAAAGATGTAAATGTATATCGTGATGTCGTGGTTCTTTTTCTCCAAACGAGTCTTGTAGTTTGATGTTGTTTTGTGGTGGTTTTTGATGGAAATAGATGGTGGTGGTGTGGTGGTTATGTTTAGAGAGAAAAGAGAGAAAAAGTGAGTTGGTGTGTGTTTGAGAATGATGAAAATGAAAGAGGGAGAGAGAGAGGGCCGGTTTTTGGGGAGGTCACCTAGTGTGGCCTCTCCAACTTTTTAGTCTCCCGCGGTTGCGCTCCGTGCAGTGTTCATTTTCCCGATTGTTTTAAAGTTTAAATAATCATTTTAAATACGAATATTTATTAATGTTCTTGTTTAAGTATTTCATCAAATACTTTTATTTGAGTTATAAATATAACTTATTCTTGTTTCGATCGTTTACGCGTTTATTATTTTAGTCGCGTAATCCTTGTTTGTACGATACGAATTTGAGTTGAAATATTATTTGAATAATATTTTTGATAAATAGAGTTATTAAATAATGTCATATTATTTAATAAGATTATTCACCAACGTCCGTATTAATTGAATCGAATTGAAACTTATACGATTTAATCAAATCACGTACTTGTATATATTCATCAATATATATATCGATACATTAATTAGCCTAACACGGAACTAATTACACGTATTAATAATTGATTAGGCACTAATTACTAGTCCTAATTTGGTAGGTGTCACAACTATTTAAGGAAAGACTAACTTTTTATGACTTATGAATATGTTTAAGGTTTGGGTAAAAGTCTCGGGTCAGACCAAGAAGGTTTGACTGTAACACCCTCAAATTTTGGGTTGCGGAAGCGGTCGGGTCGGGTGTTACCAATTCAAAGATCACAAGCATAAAGGTACATAATGAACGACTATAAATGAGACATTTGAAAATAGTTATACAATTCCAAAATAAAAGTGTACACAAGTTGCGAGTTCGCAAAATAATTTCAATACATAATTTGTAAAACAAAACTTATGCAGAGAAATCCGGATGTTTGAAAACATGTGAATCGAACTAGCATATCTTGTAGCAATCCTAATCCTGCCGGGCACCTGAGAACACATGCTAAAACGAGTCATCTATAAAGTTGGTGAGTTCATAGGATAGTTAGTTGAAAACATAAATTATAAACCTTGTATGTTTTGGAAAATGATTCAAAATCCATGATTTTGATTTGTATTGTCATAGTATTGTAAAATCCGTATTTAATACACCTATCGAGGTATCTCGTACCTAAGTGATTCAGTAGTGTACATAAGTACATCGAGGAAAATGGCAATCCATGCCTTGTTACCTATCAGGTAATGGTATGTCTATAATGATGTCAGGCAATCCATGCCTAGATACTAACAAGTGGGCGTATGACATAGTCATATCGAGGGTGTAGCAATCTATGCCTAAGTACAATTTGAGTATGTCTATGACCACGTCATATAGTAACAAGTATTAATATTACTTATTCAGTAGTAATGTGTTAGAGTGCCCCCCTGACATATTGTGTTGCCACCAGCAACATGAAATTGTAGTCCTGATGAACTATGATTGAGTATTTAATCAAATACTGAGTTAACGACCTCGCGTGAAAGCTCACTGATCCGTTATCTAATGTAAATCTCGAGTGTAAACTCGCCGATTCGTGATTGAGTGTAAATCCCGAGTGTAAGCTCGCTGATCCATCGATTGAGTGTGAACCCCAAGTGTAAACTCGCTGATCCATCGATTGAGTGTGAACCCCGAGTGTAAGCTCGCTGATCCATCGATTGAGCATAAACCCCGAGTATAAGCTCACTGATCCATCGATTGTGTGTGAACCCCGAGTGTAAGCTCGTTGATCCATCGATTGAGTGTGAACCTCGAGTATAAGCTCGCTGATCCATCAATTGTGTGTGAACCCCAAGTGAAAGCTCGTTGATCCATCGATTGAGTGTGAACCCCGAGTATAAGCTTGCTGATCCATCGATTGTATCGCTTTACCACGATATCGTAATTGTGCCCACTTTACCGTGGCATCGTTTTGTGCCTCATCGGCATCGACTGGTTGCTTCGCAAGCAATGTATAAAATCGAAAGCTGGCAGAACTACGACATGCCCGACTAGTATAATTGAGAGCCGACAGTACTATGCAATCTATGTCTGACTATAGTAATTATGTTTGTATAAGTGTATGTATACCAATATACATATGTAGATTGTAGGTAGCACCAAGTGCTCGAGATAGAGTACGAGTATGTGTATATATATATGTATATATATAAGTCATATCAACAAACACGTCCTACCGAGTATCATGTAACCCATGATGGTGATTTAGTGTATCTAAGCATGTATATACAATAATTAAATATTAGGTCTAGCACGATAAGCCTAAGTATGAATAACTCATCACCTAGTTGTTTTGTATTAGTATAAAGAATCTATACTAACGTATGTTATTAACGTATACTTCTAGCCTCAGCCTAGCAAGTATAATGAGGTATGTGGTTAATGTTTATTTAAGTACACTCCATCCTATTAATAATGAAATGTAACAGCAGTCTTAGTTCCTAACAGGATAACTAATCCAGTAAAAGTCTAGTCGTTGTCTAACATAGGTACAACTAACTAGTTCTAGTGTGCTTGATAGTATTGTCCCGCGACAATATGGTTAATGCATAATGATAACTTAGTCAAGTTATGTGATGGTGATTGTTTTTCAACAATTTAACAATTTACAATGGCAACCTATCTAGGTTAAGTAGTGATATTTTTCTACAACAATATAATGGGTGTAATTCCTAAGTATTACACATTTTGTATTACATAACGTTAACATAGTTGAGTGTGAATTATAATGGTTTTATCATTATAATTCGAAAACAGTAGTTGTGCATGCGTCTCACCCCGAAAATAGTAAAATAGTTGAAAGAGTGGGGCTATGAACTCACTGAAGAGCTAGGGATCCTACGATACGCGCGTTGTCCGATGGGTAACCCCCTAGTGTCCTAAACACGTGAGATTATATGAGTACGAGACAAATCAGTTTGTCTAAGCGAGTTGTGTAAGTATTCATTTATCGTTCAGGTTTAGAAACCGTGTACGGGGGTCCGCGGGCAATGCCCCTGGTAGCGGGGTCCAAGGGGTGGCAACCCCTGGCGGGGTCCAAGGGGCAGAGCCCCTGGCTGGGGTCGAGCTGGAAAGTTTTTATTTTTATTATGTTGCTGTAGTGAAAAATGCTCCGAAATTCCATTTCAGATTAAAATTAGCTGTTAAAATTTGAGTCTCGACTGTTAGTGAAAAATGAGTTGTAAACATTCTATTTTTTGCGACACTTATAGCGTCACTTAGGGGTTTATGTGACACTCATAAAGTGCCGCGTAAAATGGGAAATTCTGAAGTGTTAGCGTCACTTGGGGATGTGACGCATAAGGGGCGACACTTAAGCAAGTGTCGGGTGTAAGTGTCAGATTCAAGTGTCGGTTCATGTGTCAGTTGTTGCATTTGCGTCACTTAGGCAGTGATGCAAAAAGAGGGTTTTATGCGACACATAGGCAAGTGATGCAAGATTCGGGTTTTATGCGACACTTAATGCGTCACTTAAGGAAGCGACGCTATACTGGATCTGGCCGTGCGTCACTTACGTCTGTTCGATGATTTCCCCCCCAAAATCAAGATCTAACCTATTTTTGGACCAAATCTTGTTGATATAATGTTAATACATTATATATTTAGTGTTTTTAAGAAGAAATAACAAGAAAAAGTGGGTAATTCCTTACGATTTAAAGATCGAAGGTTTGAGGATGATGATGATGATTTTGATGATGGAGAAGATGGAGATGCAATGATGGAGATGATGATGATGATGACGATTTGTTGTTGTTCTTGTTGATGTTATTGTTGTTGATGATGTTAGTTGTTGTTGTTTGTTGTTTGGATTTGAGAGAGAAAAGAGATGAGAAAAGAAGAAAAAGAGGAAGAAATGATAAAAATGAGAAAGGGGTTAGATTGGATCGGCTTATGTTAGGTGGGGGAGTACACTGCCTCCCAAATTGCAGTGTAAAATACCCGTGTTTGTTTGCCCGATCGTATAAAAATGTAATATTTTTAATTTATAAAATTCTTTTATATATTTTCGAATATTGTTGATTTGAAATATTTTATAAAAATAAAATATTTGGGTTAAAGTTTTATAACTAAATTTCGCGTAGTTTCAGATGACTAGAATGCGTTTTATCAGATTTGTTTCCTAGTGATTATGAAATAATCATCTTGCATTACATATATATAATTATATATATATATATATATATATATATATATATATATATATATATATTGTCACACCCCGCTAAAGCGGAAACACGAGATGTAACAGCACAATGGTTCCACAGCACAAGGCTCCACTAATGACTTCAACATTCATAAGGGTAATCGTAGCTTCATTTTCCCAACTACTGATTGTTTCCTGAAAAGCATGTAAAAATGAGGGTCAACCATAAAGATAGTTGGTGAGTTCACAGGTTTTAGAATAAGTGAGAATTCCGTTTAAAAGTATTCAAAATCACATTTGAAAGATTTACGTTGCTACGTAAATAGTTGCTTAGTGTATAAATGCGAAAGTCATCTAGAAGTTATCAAAACCACGTTTGAAAGATTTACGTTGCTATGTAACTAGTTGTTTATACGCGAATTAGAATTAATTTAAGAACGACATGTATAGCTTGAGTCCACAACCAAACCTACTGGCCCGAGAACAACGCCCCAAAGACATGTCCTATCGCGAACATTTAAAGTTGGTGGTATGCACTCACATGCACGAGAGAGTGGAAAGGTGGCCTCCTTCCAAATACTACTATCCATATCAACCATCGGCTCAATAATGAGTTAATAGGTTGTGTAAGAGAAAAAAACTGGGGACTTTAGATGTGATAGAGTCACAAGCATACAATAAGAGCATATATATAGTATATGTACACATAGAAACATTTTTAGCACAAGAGATAGCATGTGTACATTTCCAGAACAGTTTTTAATATCAAAGTAGTAAATGTTCAATCATGAGCAGTTTCGTAATCGGATTCAATAAGAACAGCTTTGCAGTAAGATATAGTTTGTGTACACGTTCAAGAAAGGTTGTACTAGTGCACAAGTTCAAGGGCAGTTTCAATAAACAAGATAAGTTTCGCAGTAAAATATGGATTGTGTACCTCTTTCAAGAACAATTTTACTAAGCGTACACATTAAAGAACAGTTTAGAAAACAAGTAGTCATGCTTTTCACCCCAAAAAGTTTATGAAAACAGTAGAAAAATAGGACTGTGAATACTCACCTAAGTTTAGCAAGAAAATATAGCAATTAGCAAGTATGTGTGTTCCAAATGCAACCTTCTAGCGCCCTAAACGCATAAGGTCGGGTGTAAGTGGGAGTTAATGTTTACTTATACTAATTGTTCACTCAACTAGTATGTCCATATATATTTTGTTTTAGAAAACGTGTGTGACCCGTTGGTGAAAGTTTGTAACAATAATTCTCAAAGACATTATTATTATATATGGTTCATTGTACACTTTGCAATAGTATATGTCGCGTGTGTCTAAGTTGTCCTCGTTTTTGAAACCGAGTCCTGTATTTGTTGACTTGGTCAAACCTACTCGGTTTGATCCGAGACTTTTACCAAACCCTAAAATATTTTCAAATGTCATAAAAACTCAGTCCTTTCACTTTTCGTAGGTCAACAAGTGCCGATTTTTATATTATACCCTAAACAGTCCACACATTACATTTTCCAGATTTTACATCCACTTGTCGGATTTTTATAAAAATCTATAATTCGAAATAGAATATGAGAAAAATCAGAGGTGATCCCCAAGATATTATCAAGTTTCAGTAATTTTTGTACTACTTTTAGAAAGGTATAAGTATTTTATTAAATTTCTTTTTCCTCTGTGGTCCAGAAACTGACCAATCTGAAAGCATGCATGAAGATTACATTTATAAGCAAAATCTACAAGGAATCAATAAAAGTGGTCTTCATGAAAGTTATAGCCAATGAAATTTTTAAGATTTGGGCGGCAGTTTCAGGTCATTTGGACTTGTGTAGCTCAAGATATGGTCAAAACCATATGAACAAAGTTTCTGACTTTTCAGAGCAGATTGTATATGAATTTTTATATGAATTATTAAAAATAGTAAATGAGCTCAAAAGGATATGAGGTTTGCGGGGTTTAAAAACTAACATCTTGAACTTGATGATAGACTATAGAAACGTCCATTTTCATGAAGAATTGATTTTTCTAAAATTCGTGGAATTGGACCAAACTTTCTGGATAGAAAGTATTCCTTACTTTTTGTTGATTTCATGTTAAGAGAAATAGTTTTTGAGTAGTGTTTTATTATAATACTTGTTGAGTGAACCTTATTACATGTTTATAAGCATAAATAGATGTAAGAAAAGTTCTCACAATGATGTTTTGAAGAAAGGAGGACAGAAATGAGATGAGATGTTCTTGAGCTCTTGAAATCTTGAAAAATCTTGAGAAATGGATGAAGATTTGTGTGGTGGTTGTATGGTGGTTTATGGTGGAGCTTGTGGTGGTTTTTGGTGATGTGAGGTCTGAGTTTTCTCAGAGTATTAGAGAGAGGAAGTGAGTTTAGAGAGAGGTTAGAGAGTTTGTGAAAAAATGTGAATGTGAAATGATCTTGCAAGAGGTTTGAATGGAGGTGTAAGTAAAAGTAAAATGCATGGAATTTGAATGGGGGAAGAGGGGTGGTGGTGGACGGTTTGGGGGCCCCACAAGAAGGGTGTGGGTGTTTAAATTCTGATTTTTAGACTGTGTTTACGTACAGTGTTCGTTTGCCCGTTATTTTCGTTATTCGGTTAAATCGCGTAACGTTATTTTGAGTCGCTTAAATTAACGGTATAATTTGGATGATTTTTCATTGTAAGTATTATTAAAATATTTTATTTTTAGTTGTCAAAATATTTATTGACTTTCGTTTAGTTGCAGAATTCGATTCGTGCATTTTTACTGCGTTTGAGACGTTTTAATTAAAACGTCTAGGTTTTTCGTGTATTATTTTATAAAAAATAATAATGTATGATAAATAACTTCTAAAAATAGTTTTAAGTTAATTTTAGAAATGTTTTCACCAACTTTCATGTTAAGTCGGGTACCGTCCGATTGAATTTACTTGTCGAGTCACTGAAATTTCGGTTTTGCGATTCGATAAAGATTTTGTGAAGACATAAAGAGGTAGATTTTTCTTTGTTTAGTTTGGCACTTAGTACCAAATTTAGGAAGTCTAGAGGAATTTAAGATTCACTAAGCAATCTCCTAGACGTTCTACGACTTTAGTAAGCCTACGGAGTCATAACCTAGAATTTTCACTAGGATTTAAAGAATATTGTAAGCGTAGTTTAAGATTCGAGTGCGGTTATGACATGAGATTTTAACGATTGTCACAGTCTCCCCCAGTTAGAAGAATTTCATCCCGAAATTCCACTGGTGGCACTGTCTAGATTAAGCTAGTGAATGGATGAGGGTATTTTCGTTTCATGAAATCCTCACATTCCTATGTGAACTCAGGTCTATGTTTAGAATTCCAGTGAGCCTTAACCAAGGAAATTTTGTCACGTCTCAAGTGTTTGGCACCTTTATAAAGGATTTTTGTGGGTTCCTCGGTAAAATGAAATCAATCATCGATTCGAATCCATTCTAAGGTCAAGATCTAAGAGTTGTCGACTAGACACTCCTTAAGGTTTGAGACATGAAATACTTCATGAATGCCACTCAACTCTTGGGCAGTTCTAGTTTGTAAGCCACCGGGCCTATTCGTTTCAAGATTTTGTATGGTCCAATGTAGCGTGGGCTTAACTTGCCTTTCATGCCAAAGCGTACAAGTTCTTTCCAAGGTGATACTCTCAGGAACACTCTATAACCCATTTGGAATTCAAGGGGCTTTTTGCGATTGTAAGCGTAGATTTTATGTCTACCTTGGATTGCCTTGTGTCGTTCTCTTATGGTTGTGATTTAGTCCACAGTTTCCTGAAAGATGTCTGGCCTTGTCAAGTGCTTCTCACTGACTTTGTGCCAACTTAACGGTGATTGGCATTTCTGTCCATAAAAGCCTCAAATGATGCACACTAGAAGCTAGTGTGGTAACTGTTATTGTAAGAGAACTCTATCAGGGGTAAGTGTACATCCCAACTTCCTCCGAAGTCTAGTACACAGTCTTGCATCATATGTTCTAAGGTTTAAATTGTTCGCTCACTTGTCCGTTTGTTTGAGGGTGATAAGCAGTACTCAGATTTAGTTAGGTATCCAACGCCTTCTACATTGATAGCCAAATTTGTGGTGTAAAATGACAATCTCTATCAGAGATAATTGACATGGGCACTCTGTAACGCGGCATAATTTATTCAATATAGATTTGAGCAAGTCTCTCCATTATGTAATCTTCTCGGATAGGTAGAAAACGCACAGATTTTGTCGGATAGGTAGAAAACGCACAGATTTTGTTGGTAGGTCGACAATAACTCAAATGGAGTTGTGACCCTTGGAAGTTCGAGGTGACTTAGTGACGAAGTCTATTGCAATCTGTTCCCATTTCCATTGGGGTATTTCGGGTTGTTGTAATAACCCTGACGGCTTCCTGTACTTAACTTCGCAGTCATAGTCGTTAAGTAATTCGACCCATCGGTGCTGTCTCATGTTTTGGTCTTTTTGGTCGAAGATGTGTTGGAGACTTTTGTGGTCGGTGAAAATAGTATCTTTGTACCGTACAAGTAGCTATCTAGAGTTTAAGCTCGAAAATAATGGCTCCTAACTCTAAGTCATGAGTTGTATAGTTCTTTTCGTGGATTATCAGTTGTCGAGAGGTGTAGACGATGACTTTATTCCGTTGCATCAACACGCAACCAAGTCTTTGGTGTAAGGCATTGCAGTAACTACTAAATCATCGTTGCCTTCGGGTAAGGACAAGATTGGTGCACTGCGGAGTTTTTGTTTCAACAGTTGGAAATCTGACTCTTGTTTGTCGATCCAATCGAATTTCTTCTCTTTCTGAGTCAGTGAGGTTAAAGGTTGGTCTATTTTGGGGAAATTCTCAATGAATTGTCGATAATATCCAACAGACCTAAGAATTGTCGTACCTCAGTTGGAGTAGTAGGTGCTTTCCAGCACTTGAGTGCCTCGATCTTGGCTGAATCAACATGTATCCCTTGACCGTCAATGACGTGCCCTAGGAATTGTACTGTTCACATCCAGAACTCATACTTAGAGAATTTGGCGTATAACTCCTTGTGCTTGAGTAATTCCAAGATAGTTTTTAGGTGTTGGCCATGTTCGGTTTCAGTGTGAGAGTAGATTAAGGTGTCGTCGATAAACACAATAACAAATTTGTCAAGATATGGCTTGCACACCCGATTCATAAGGTCCATGAATACTGTCGGTACGTTTTTATAGTCGAATGGCATCACTTGGAAGTCGTAATGCCCGTAGCGAGTTCTAAAGGTTGTTTTAGGAATGTCAGAGTCTCGAATTCGTAGTTGATGATAACCAGACCGTAGATCTATCTTTGAGTAAAATCTCGACCCTTGAAGTTGGTCCAGCAAGTCATTGATTCTTGGAAGTGGGTATCGATTCTTAGTGGTTAGTTTGTTCAGTCGTCGGTAATCGATACACATTCGAAAAGATCCATCTTCCGAAAGTTGTCTCAAAAATATCATCTATATGAATTTAATCTTAATCTACCTCTATTCCCATATTCCGTGTCTCTTGGATCCTATTTTGGTCTAGAGAACACCGGCCATGCCGAGCTCAATGATTCAATCTAACATAGTATAACTAAGTGACCTATATCCTATAAGTTAGCTACGTTCATTTTTGGATAATGTTTTAGTCATAACATGAGTTGGGCAGATAAACGATAAAGATTTAATTCCTACATCTATTTGTAATATAAACCATCCGCAATCTCATAACATACAACTTAATTACATGTTTAAAACTTTCTAAATTACTATCATAGCAGACAATTGAGTTATCTAATTAATCATGGCAATTCTAGCATGCATATTTAAATTTATTAAAGAAAGAACAAACATAATTAAATATGAAAGATAGATTAAAACTCGGAGCTACAAATGAAAGATAAATATGAAAGAAACATAAATTTATTAAAGATAGAACAAACATAAATATGAAAGATAGATTAAAACCTGAAATAAGCGTACAATAACTCGGAGCTACAAATGCGTCCCGGAGAACCTCCGTACAAGTCTTCCTAGATTAGTTAACTAGCTAATCTAATTAAGGAAGAATTACAAATAAAGAAAGAAAAAGTGAAGGTGTGTGTTGTTGGTGTTTTTGGTGTATCTAAGGTGTGTAGGCGTGTCTTCCAAATGAGCCAAAGCCCTCCTATTTATTGTAGAAATCCGGCTTACATTAGCAACTTGAGGAGCACTTTAACAAAAGGTGAAAAAGGTGGTGCACCAAGTACGTACAATCACGCAAAGGTGTGGCATCGGGTACGTACAATCGCGTAAAGGTGTGGCACCCGGTACACGAACGGACCAAAAAGAGGAAACGATACGGGGGAGAGGTGGCCGGCTCCGCCCTCCTAGTGGCCGGTGGCGGCTGGTGGCTGGCCGGCGGTGGCTAGCTACCACCCGTCCCTGTCTGTCGTCTTTCGCTGCGTTTCTTAATTCACGCGTGTTTTCTTCGTTGTGCGTCCGTTTTCCTTGATTCTTTTTTTGTTGGATTTTTTTTTTCAAAAACGAAGACTTTGATTAAAAGTAATCCCAAAATTGAGCTTCTTATCTCCAGATATTGCGTACGAATCATTTGAATCTTCCAGCGGGCGTAGAATCTTCATTCTTTATCCGTTTTTGTTGATTCTTCTTCTGTTAGACTCGTATTTTGAAAACGAACATCTTGGATAAGATGGATGTTTATGATGGGTACTTTATTCTTCAAATCTTGTTTTGATGCCTTGAATCCTCAAACGTGCGTGGAATCTTTGTTTTTCGTCCGTTTTACTTGATTTTTATCGGGCATCTTCATTTTGATCTTCTTGATGGATTCTCATTGATTTTGATGTTATTTGGGTTAAAATGTTGAGAATCGTTTCAGGATGAGAAGGATATCGGTAGTAAAAGCGTGATTTTTTACGCAATATTAAGTATCCCACACTTAGAGTTTTGCTTGTCCTCAAGCAAATTGTTAGAAAAACTGCTTTTGAAAGTCTGGAAGGGTGTCTTCGTATCCTGGAGAACTTTGATTCCTGCAGGATGGGTGAAAAGATTTTAAACGGGGTTTTAACCTTTGATGCTTTCCCAAATTACTGGTTCTTACAAGCTCTCTTTTCAATCTTCGTGATGTAAGATATACATGACTGGGGCCCTCACAGGTGGTCTGATGTGTGCTAAGTATAAGCAATTATAATCACAAGTTTTAATTAAGGAAATACTAAATAATACTATCACACAATTCAGGCAAGTGTTATCCTGATCATAGAATATAGTTTTATAAGTAAGTCCAGATTCGAACACAGGGAACGTGATTTAATCTATAACTAACTATTTATTTATCCTAATTACAATTATTACAATTAATATACAATTTATACAATAATATATAAGACAGGGGGGGCGTTTAGTTCCGATCGAACATATGTATAATTGATACCAATTCTAAATAGATAAGTTTTAAGGAACAACTTAAGAATACGCAATTGAATAGAAGATTATGACTATTTAAACTATTATTTATTAAACTTATTATATAAACTTATGTCTATTTGCGTGTTGGCTATTATTATTGTGATTTACTAATGTAGAAAACCTCAAAGGTTATGACAATTCTCATATAGCAATACAGTCAAAAGTTATGTAAAGTATCACTATTTATTAAGATCTATCAACATATTATTGATGCAATTCCAGGGTCGGTTGAATCATAATGCTACTTAACATCTAATAAAACATAATCACTTAATTTAAAAACACAAAAGGTTAGTGGGTTTATCTATAAATCAGTTAATTATGATCATTAACATAATATAACACATAATTCTTGCATAATAATATTCAATAATATAGTTCCAACATAAACGTATAATTCATATAATAAACATAGTAAACATACATTTAAACATTCATAATGAAAATCTAACAAACAATTAATTCAAATAAACAATATCCATAGTAACCCAAAAGGTTAGTGAAGCTACAAGGATAAAGAAACCGAACCAATTGACGAACTAGCTTTTCCTAGGGTTGAAAACCTTCAAACCCTAGCTCCTTAGCCTCCAAATTTGCACCTAAAGTCGACCTAAAACCTTAACTTTCGACTTTGTATTCTTAGAATCGTATATGGTATATCTCTTGAAGCTGGAATGAGTTTCCTATTTATAATAGCTGAAAATTGGTCCCAACCGACGGTTGGAAGGTCCAACCGGCGGTTGGGTACTATATCTCCAAGTACAACTCCACGTTTCTTGAATATTCCAGATTTTTGATCCAACTGCCGGTTGAAAGTCCCAACCGGCGGTTGAGTTTTTATCCAAATAGGCTGAATTTTTGATATCTTGTAACCCTATGTGTCAGCTAAAATCTACAAGTTGAATCAGCTCATTTGGACAACGTATGAGAGAGTTATGGTCCAAATACTAACAGCGCGCAGAAAATTCAGCATTTACACTTTTCTTTAGCTTGTGATCGAATTTCCGCTTTTTTCATCCAAGCTTCATTCAAAACAGTTAATTGATATTATCACTCCACTTTTGAGCCATCTTCTTCATTTCTTCCAGGTTTAAGCTACATTTTCTCCGAGTCTTAATTTAATCTTCTTTTTCTTCAATCTTTGCCTTGTTTTCGTTCATTTTCTTCAATCTCCATTTTAAAATACATCTATGCAAATATTAACAAAATAAGTATCTAAAATCATATAAATGCACTAAAATGTATATAAATATAGGGATAAATTGCTATAAAATATAATATCTATTTGATGCTTATCAAATATCCCCACATTTAAGTTTTACTTGTCCTCAAGTAGAATACTAAATAAAATTTAAAATAAGCATCAAACTAATATTTAAAAATTAGAATACCAATACTAAAAACCTGTTTCATAAGTTTAAAATTTAAACAATTTAATTTACATGGATAACTATAATGTATAAATAAAAATTATTATTATACGTGCAATATATAGCTCATGAATGATTACTAATATATTTATCCACTTTAAACAATCTATACTTATATTTCTGAATACATTTTTATTATTATTATTAAGTATATTACTTATGATTTCCATATATGATATACTCTTAAACTTAATCATGCAATTTACTTTTATATTCCAAATAAGTATATAAAATCTATTTTTAAGAATCAAGACATTGGTGACAGGTCTGCATTTACATGCAACAAAGCGACATAACTTGATTCAGGTAAAGTAACTTTTCAAATCAAACCAGCGGTGACAGGTCTGTACAGCCGTACAACAAAGCGACATAGTTTGATTTTTATTTTCATTCATTTTTTTATCAAGAATTTCTTCTTTCTTCTACTTTATTTAAGAATACTAATTAGAAACCAGGTCTGTACTTACGTACAATAGAGGAAACAATTAGTAGACCCCCAAATGTTTTTATATAAATATAAAGATATATAAAATTATTGCATGATAAATCTAAGAATTAAGACTTTTATGTCATACATCATATTATGTATCATAAAATAATAAACAAGTTATTTATATTAATTTCTTAAAATTCAGAAATCTTCATATAGATTGCCTATTAGTACATCATATCATATAACTATATATTACTCAGTTATTAAGTAGCTTACATTATATATACAAAACAGTTAATCCATATTAAAGTCTAAACTTTTAAATACAAAACAAAACTTTTAACAAAAGTATTCTAACTAATCAATACTTAGTTATAAACTTAAATTTTTAAATTTTAATACACAAGTGAGTAAGGGAAAGAAAAAGTAGAACATAAAAACTCCCATGACTGTAGAAGCAATCATCGTCGGCTAGGTCAAAATTGTTGTTGAATTCATCATCGGCTAGAAAAAATAGGTTGTTTCCTTGATCTTTGAAAATAATATACAACATCCACACTTTCGTAGTTAATCACGATTGCATTTAGCGTATGCAATAAGCCTTTAAACCCCTCGGTATCCCGAGTGGACGAGTTATAGTCTCGTGAGGGTTTCCAGGAAACATACCCACAAAGTTCAGTCCTGAAATAAAAATCATAACATATATAAAAATAACCACAGGTTGTCTCCTGAGAAGCACTTTTGTTTAAATGTCGGTAAGTTCGACCAAATCCTGTAACCTATACTTCCAAAGATATATCTGAAAAATGCTCCACAGTTCCTTCATAATATTTCTTTAAACGATGTCCATTGACCTTAAAAATATTTCCATCGAATGCTATTAAATCCACACTTCCATTAGCATGAACTTGGTGAATCACATATGATCCGCTCCATCTTGATCTTAATTTACCTGGAAATAAACGAATACGAGAATTATATAAAAGCACATGTTCTCCAGCAACAAAGTCTTTATTTCCCCGAAGTCGCGCATCATGCCATTTTTTCGTCCTTTCTTTATAAAGCCTTGAATTTTCATAAGCATTCCAACGAAGCTCATCTAACTCATGTAACTGTAAAAAGCGATACCTACCAACCTCATTGGTATCCATGTTGCATTCCCGAAGTGCCCAATATGCTTTTTGTTCTATTTCCACTGGTAAATGACAAGCTTTCCCATAAATTAACCTATAAGGAGTACAACCTGTAGGTATTTTAAATGCGGTCCTATATGCCCAAAGTGCATCATCTAATTTCTCTGACCACTCTTTTCTGTTTGATCCAACAGAACGTTCCAAAATACGTTTGATTGTGCAATTTGTATTTTCAACCTGTCCACTTGTTTGTGGATGATAAGGTGTAGCAATCCTGTGACTAACTCCATATCTCTTTAATACTTTTTCCAATTGAGTATTACAAAAATGAGTACCTCGATCACTAATTAAGGCTTTAGGAGTTCCAAATCTTGCAAATAATTGTTTAAGAAATTTTACCACAACTCTCGCATCATTTGTAGGTAATGCCTTTGCTTCTGCCCACTTGGAAACATAATCCACATCAACTAATGTATACTTATTACCGTGACTTGTAGGAAACGGTCCCATAAAATCAATACCCCAGATATCAAATATCTCACAAACCTGTATATTAGTCTGTGGCATCTCATCTTTTTTAGAAATATTTCCAGCTCTCTGACATGAATCACAATTCCTAACAAAAGCATACGTATCTTTAAAAATCGTCGGCCAATAAAAGCCTGCATCAAATATTTTTCTTGCCGTGTAACTTGGTCCATTATGACCTTCAACTGGTCCTTCATGACAATGCTTTATAATTTGTTGAGCTTCGTCACCATGTATACAGCGTCTAATTATACCATCTGCACAATACCTGAAAAGAAATGGGTCTTCCCAAAAATAATACTTTAAATCATAAAAGAATTTCTTTTTCTTTTGGTAATCCATCCTTGGTAAAATCTTAGTAACCAAATAATTTGCATAATTTGCAAACCAAGGTATATTCGTTATTTCTTGTGCAGTCATCAACTTCTCATCAGGAAATGTATCTTGAATTTCCTCTTCATCTAGTATTTCTAATTCGGGATTTTCCAACCTTGACAAATGATCTGCTGTGACATTTTCAGCTCCTTTCTTGTCTTTAATTTCAATATCGAATTCATGCAATAAAAGAATCCATCGCAATAAACGAGAGCGCGCGCCCTGCTTATCAAACAAATACTTCAATGCAGAATGGTCAGTATAAACCACAGTTTTAGTTAAAACAAGATAAGAACGAAACTTATCGAATGCAAAAACTACTGCCAAAAGTTCCTTTTCCGTAGTTGTATAATTTTTCTGAGCATCTGTTAATGTCTTACTGGCATAATAGATTGGCTTAAACTTGTTATCAATTTTCTGTCCCAAAACAGCTCCTACTGCATAATCACTATCATCACACATTAATTCAAAAGGTAAATTCCAGTCTGGACTAATCATTACCGGAGCAGATATCAACTTTTCCTTAAAGGCATTAAACGACTGTTTGCATTCATCTGTAAACTCGAACTTTGCATCTTTTTCCAGCAAATGATTCAATGGTATCGCAATCTTTGAAAAATCTTTTATAAATCTTCTATAAAATCCGGCATGGCCTAGGAAACTCCTTATTCCCTTTACATTAGTAGCATAAGGTAATTTTGAAATAACCTCAATCTTTGCTTTATCCACCTCAATTCCTATCTTTGATATTTTATGTCCTAAAACAATCCCTTCTCGAACCATAAAATGACATTTTTCCCAATCAAGAACTAGATTAGCACCTTCACATCTTTGCAACATCCTTTTTAAATTTTCTAAACAAGCATCAAATGAATCCCCAAATACCGAGAAATCATCCATAAATATTTCCATAAAATCCTCCACCATATCATGAAATATCGTGATCATGCAACGTTGAAATGTAGCTGGTGCATTACACAAACCAAACGGCATTCTTCTATAAGCAAAAGTACCAAACGGACAAGTGAATGTTGTCTTATCTTGATCTTCAACTGCGATGGGTATTTGAAAATATCCTGAAAATCCATCCAGAAAACAATAGAATTCTTTTCCTGCTAATCTTTCTAACATTTGATCAATAAATGGTAATGGAAAATGATCTTTTCTGGTAGCATCATTCAATTTCCGATAATCAATACAAACTCTCCACCCTGTTACCGTCCTTATGGGTTTTAATTCGTTCTTCTCATTAGGTACCACTGTCATTCCACCTTTCTTTGGTATGACATGTATTGGACTTACCCATGGACTGTCTGAAATAGGATAGATTAATCCTGAATCCAATAATTTAATGATTTCTTTCCTGACGACGTCTTTCACATTTGGATTCAATCTTCTTAATGGTTGAACAACTGGTTTAAAATCCATTTCCATTAAGATTTATGAGTGCAGTAAGTAGGACTGATTCCCTTGATATCCGTGATCTTCCATGCTATTGCCTTTTTATGTTGTTTAAGAACCTGCACTAAGCGATCTTTTCCTGCAGTTGATAGTTTAGAAGATATGATAACTGGTAATTCGGATGTACCTTGTAGATAAGCATGTTCTAGATGCGCTGGTAGCTCTTTAAGTTCCAATTGTGGTGGTTCTTCAATAGATGTTTTGAACTCGAAGATTTCTTCCTTCAGATAAGGAATCTTGTCGATAGAATTTGGTAATAATTCTTGGTTGAGAATTTTAGCAACTGGTTGTGATGATTCAGCTTTAGTATGTTGTTGAAGAACAACAATTACTTCTGACTCTTCATCTTCTTCTATAGTTTGTCAAATTCTACCAAATCTTTCTCAATGTCAAATTCTTCAGTCCATTCTGTAAAAATTCGAGTATCTGTTTGATCTTTTTCTATAAAATCTTGAAAAGAAGGGTTATCTAGATATTCAGAAGCATTCAAATAATAACAAGAATCATCAACATAATCAGGAAATTTCATAGATTTATTAACATCAAAAACAATTTTATCATCTCCTAATCTCATGGTAATCTTTCTATCAAAAACGTCTATTAGGGCATGTGTTGTTGCTAAAAATGGTCTTCCTAAGATAATAGGGACTTTAGGGTCTTCTACCATATCTAAAATTACAAAATCACATGGAAAAACAAATTTATCAACTTTAATCAAAACATTTTCAATTATTCCCCTAGGATATTGAACAGATCGGTCAGCTAATTCGATACACATACGAATAGGTTTTGGTTCTCCTAATCCTAATCGTATAAAAAGTGTATATGGCATTAATGAAATACTAGCTCCTAAATCTGCCAATGCATTTTCAATAGTCATTTCACCAATTTTGCAAGGTATAGTAATACTCCCTGGATCTTTGACTTTCGGAGGTAATTTATTCTGCATTATTGCTGAGCATCTTGCATTCATTGTCACCTTCGTCACATTATCCAGTTTAGTTTTGTTTGTCAGCAGCTCCTTAAGATACTTTGCATATTTTGGCATCTGAGCTATAGCTTCAACAAAAGGAATGTTAATATGAAGTTGTTTCAGGTATTCTAGAAATTTGTGGTATTGTTCATCTTCTTTGTCTTTCCTAAGAGCAGCTGGATATGGAGGTGGGGGTGTATAGTCTTTGATGACTTCTTTAACTTTATTTTCTCCATTCTCCTTTTTGTTTGCTTGTATGTCTTCATCAATTGTTTCCTTTTCAACCTGCTTAGATTCAACAATTTTATTAGCTATAATAGGAGAGTCAACATTCTTACCACTTCTGGTAATTACTGCGTTAGCTTGTTCCTTTGGATTTGTTTCAGTAAATCCTGGCAATGTTCCTGGAAATCTCTCCTGCAATGCTTTAGCAATTTGATGAACTGAGCTCTCAATTTGTTTGATCGAGGCTTCGTGATTACGCATTCTGGCATCGTCTTCTTCATTTCTTTTATTACTTGCTTCAGCCATTTTTCCCAATGCGTTTTCTATCACCGTCATTCTGTCATTATAGGAAGTTTGTCCTGTTTTGACATAATATCCTGGTGCTCCTAGTTGATATTGTTGGCCTGGTTGATTAACTCTTCTAAAATTAGAAACTTGACGATAATTTGGATTTGCTTGATAATCCCCATACATGACTTCCTCATTACATATTTTGTTGTCAGTATTAGGACATTCTTCTTTTAGATTACTTCCTCCACATATTTCACACCCAATCCTAATTGCATGAACTTGTTCATTTACTTTCTTAATATCTCTTCCCATACTTTCCAATTTCGCTGTTATAGCTGCTAGTCCATCATTATCTTCAGATATCCTTTTTCTTCCAGATGAACCATCATCCCATAACTGAGAATGTTTAGCTAATTCTTCAATTCTGGCTCTTGCCACTGCTGGAGGTTTCTTAGGTACTGGACCTTGTGCATCCAACTGTTGACGTGTTGCCCGATCAACTACTTTATAAAATATTGTTATTTCTTGTTGGACATTCAAATCATGTTGTGGACATTTGTGTAACATTTCCTTATATCTTTCCCAAGTTTGATACAGAGATCATCAGATTTCTGTTTGAAATTCCTAATCTCATCAATCATTTTTGAGGTCTTGGAAGGTGTACAGTACATTTTTAGAAATTTTGTACGAAGATCTTCCCAAGTAGTTATGGATCCGGCTGGCTCGTTATTGATCCATCTCTTAGCTCCATCCTTTAGTGTTAAAGGAAATACTCGCAACATAACCTGATCTCTTGTAACATTGGGAATATGAAACATATTTGCAATCTCCAAAATTTTCTATACATGCTCGTTTGCATCTTCTTTATCCTCTCCTCTGAAAGGATTTTCACGTAATTCTTTCAAAAATTGCCCCTTTAACTTAAATTCTACTTCTCTGGCTATGACAGGCCTAACCACTCCCGGTCTCGGATCTCCACGAGTTTGAATCGTGTAATCTTCAAGCGTCATGTCAGCTATGTCTGCCATAATTGGTTGTATTTCGTGCTCTGGTTCAGAATCACTTGGATATATCGTAGGTTGCCTAGAAGGTATTTTATCCTCACCCGACTCTGGATTAGAATAATAACCGTATTCAGCCATTTTTGCTAAATTGTTATGGAAAACTAAATTGTCTTCGTCTGGTGAAAGTTCGTGTTCTGGTGAATTTGGTGGTGCATATGATAATCTTTTTCTCGAATGAAATTCTCGTTCTGGTTCATCAAATGGACTGAGAGGATCTGGATGAAGTGTCCGGGTCATACATCAATCTGTTAAAGAAGAATAGAATTTTAGTAGCATCATAAATTCAAAAGTAAATGTTAGTAATATTTTATAAATAATCAGGTTGATGTATATGAATTTCGAAAATTAATAATAAAACACATTCAAAATTAAATATTCGAAAAGATATTCCCAACCCAACTTTTCCTATTTGTTAGTAATGTAAGTTAGTTATTAATTAAAGTTAAAATTAATTTGTTAAATTTCTTATACCAAGCTAGTCAATAGATCTCGGTAGCTCCATTGATTGTACCCAAAACCTATTTCTTTCGAGAAGCACCTTACCTCTTATATGATAAATCAATGAGGTAGGGCTGAACTCTCCTTATACCTTTGTTTTTGTTAATACTTTCAATGGGTGAGCCGATATTTCGTATTGATTTTGAAAAGCATTAGAAATAAAATTATTTTACAGGGAAAATAGTTAGTTTAAATTAAAATACACCGCTCCCCGGCAGCGGCGCCAAAAACTTGATGTGTGCTAAGTATAGGCAATTATAATCACAAGTTTTAATTAAGGAAATACAAAATAATACTATCACACAATTCAGACAAGTGTTATCCTGATCATAGAATATAGTTTTATAAGTAAGTCCAGATTCGAACACAGGGAACGTGATTTAATCTATAACTAACTATTTATTTATCCTAATTACAATTATTACAATTAATATACAATTTATACAATAATATATAAGACAGGGGGGACGTTTTAGTTCAGATCGAACATATGTATAATTGATTCCAATTCTAAATAGATAAGTTTTAAAGAACAACTTAAGAATACGCAATTGGATAGAAGATTATGACTATTTAAACTATTATTTATTAAACTTATTATATCAACTTATGTCTATTTGCGTGTTGGCTATTATTATTGTGATTTACTAATGTAGAAAACCTCAAAGGTTATGACAATTCTCATATAGAAATACAGTCAAAGGTTATGTAATGTATCACTATTTATTAAGATCTATCAACATATTATTGATGCAATTCCAGGGTCGGTTGAATCATAATGCTACTTAACATCTAATAAAACATAATCACTTAATTTAAAAACCCAAAAGGTTAGTGAGTTTATCTATAAATCAGTTTATCATGATCATTAACATAATATAACACATAATTCTTGCATAATAATATTCAATAGTATAGTTCCAACATAAACATATAATTCATATAATAAACATAGTAAACATACATTTAAACATTCATAATGAAAATCTAACAAGCAATTAATTCAAATAAACAATATCCATAGTAGCCCAAAAGGTTAGTGAAGATACAAGGATAAAGAAACTGAACCAATTGACGAACTAGCTTTTCCTAGGGTTGAAAACCTTCAAACCCTAGCTCCTTAACCTCCAAATCCGCACCTAAAGTCGACCTAAAACCTTAACTTTCGACTTTGTATTCTTAGAATCGTATATGGTATATCCCTTGAAGCTGGAATGACTTTCCTATTTATAATAGCTGAAAATTGGTCCCAACTGGCAGTTGTAAGGTCCAACCGGCGATTGGGTACTTTATCTCCAAGTACAACTCCATGTTTCTTGAATATTCCAGATTTTTGATCCAACCGCCGGTTGAAAGTCCCAACCGGCGGTTGTTTTTATCCAAATAGGCTGAATATTTGATATGTTGTAGCCCTATGTGTTAGCTAAATTCTCCAAGTTGAATAAACTCATTTGGACTCCGTATGAAAGAGTTATGGTCCAAATACTAACAGCTCGCAGAAAATTCAGCATTTACACTTTTCTTCAGCTTGTGATCGAATTTCCGCTTCTTTCATCCAAGCTTCATTCAAAACACTTAATTGATGTTATCACTGCACTTTTGAGCCATCTTCTTCATTTCTTCAAGGTTTAAGTTACATTTTCTTCGAGTCTTCATTTAATCTTCTTTTTCTTCAATCTTTGCCTTGTTTTCGTTCATTTTCTTCAATCTCCATTTTAAAATACATCTATGCAAATATTAACAAAATAAGTATCTAAAATCATATAAATGCACTAAAATGTATATAAATATAGGGATAAATTACTATAAAATATACTATATATTTGATGCTTATCATGGTCACTCAATTCACTCAAATGTATCGGGTTTCCTAATTTCTAATTCACTTAGGGGCCAGTCATGTAGCTAAGCTTGGTCGAGAATCAGATCTGCAATACTTAAATGGGGACGGTGCTAATTATTCCTTAGACATTTGTAAGAGGGTAGAGATGGTTATGGAAGAAAGGTTTTGTAGGTGGTTTAGTGGGGTTTTGATATAGCCTAAGAGTTTGTCTTTGATGACTTATTTTTGACGTTTTAGTGATACCTCTTTTTGGATTTCTCTCTTTGAGAGCCTACTTTTCATGTTTTCATTTGAGGAACCTTCCCCTTGGCATTAAATGATCCTTGGGTCTTTTTGTTCTTTGGTTCCTCCTGGCAGCTTTGTCTTTGCTGAATTTTTGCTTTTCTTCGGAGTTCCCCTTCTCTTTTTGGATAGTAATAATTTTTTTTTTCTTCGGGGATTTCAATGTGTTTATTGCAGTAATTCTTCTTGACAGAACAGAAACTTAGGTTATGGCCAAGAGATGTAAATGAAGGGTTGGTTTCTTGACGTAAATTTTTGAAATGACAAGGCTAGGGCTCAACAGGTTTTCTACTTGATCTTCAATGCTGAAAGTGAGCATTGGTTTGGTTAAGGTTGAAAACATGGGTTTTTAGGAGAAAGTTTTATCCTAGGGAATAACAAGATCCTCTAATTGCACCTTCATCACGTATGACCTTCGTCACGTATGACGCCCATCTTTGTAGTTTCGAAATGTATTGCTCAAGCAAGTTCTAACTTAAAAAGGCATACATCGGCACACTCTCAATCGAAAAGTGAAGCATTAAAGATAAATGCTTTTATATGGCTCAAGATTACTCACTTGTTTTGGTGGTTTAGTGCCTAGTCATGCGATCGCTTGTTTTGAAACTTAGTTTGGACGATTTTCAAAAAGTTTTGCCCGTTATTATCGATTTCCCAAACCTTTGAAATTTCGGTGACCAGAAATACCCCTTTTTTTTTTACTTTCCTTGATTCAAAAATTTGAAAATTTTGCTAAGAATCTGAGTTTTCTAAAAAGATTGTTCAAGAAGTTTTATGTTGCACGCCAGTAGTGAATACTACTGTTGTTATCCCACACTTAAAAGAACATTGTCCCTAATGTTCCATTTCTAAGTTAGGTTAATCCCACACTTAGAATTTTGAATGAGGGTCAATATTTTTGAAGTTATTCTCTGTTTGTGAGTCATAATCCCACACTTTAGAGTTTCACTTAGAGTTTTATTGTGTTTGTCAAGCAAAGTAAGGTTGGAAGAGATACTTCCTCATGTTGCGTGCGTTGCCAATGGATTTTATGGACCAGGTTTGAGTGTGCGAAATTGCTGGAAGTGGACCATGCTCATTAGAAATGAACTTGTTCCATAATTTCCACGTCAAGTTCTGCATAATAAATATCCTTCAGGAAACACAAATGTCAATACAAGTTAATACTAAATAGAAATAATATGACTGATAATAACTAATCCATGTCAGCATAGAGCGCCTCCCAGTCAGTGAAGTCATCATCCATAAAAATCGTTTTTCCACGACCGATGTAGGAGTTGCTGACTCTATGATGGTATAGACTTGAGATGCAGTGCCATCCTCTGGGTCCTGAATCCAAGCATCTACTGCAGTGATCTCCTCCTCTAGTGGGTCCGTAATAGTGGGGTGGTCCTGCGCAATCAGGTTCCAAGGTGGGAATAGGTCCCACGGTGGAATGTGCGGAGCTGGATCAGGTCCCATCTAAAAAGGGCATACAAGTGTGGAAGGAAGGCCCAGAGCAGTGTGGATTTCAGTGATGGCAGCGTGCTGGACCTTGAGGTCTCTCAATATTGACCAAGTGACAGCAGGGTCCGCGGTAGTCACCCCATGCTGAAAGGTGGGTACTCGGGAGGGCCCTGCGGTCTGTCCCTCGGATTGGTGAGACGAAGGTAACCTGGCATGGATGGAACGCAACAGGAAAGTCTCCTGAACGTTCACCTCCACCAAGTCTGCCAAGGTCTCGTCCAATCGAGGGGGCGGTGACTGTGATCCCGTGATGGTCCTCATGCTACCACCCGATGATGAACTCTAGGAGTTATACATGGCACGTGAGCGTCTCTGACTGGGTGCTCTAGCTAGATGTGAACTCATCCTGCAAAATAAAAAAGGTTAGTGATCTAAACATAATCATTAGCCTTCCATAAGGCGAGATACTGCATAAGAATGGATTAGATCAAACACAAAAATAAAATTAATGATTGAAAATATAAGATAGGCTTGGGGTGCCTCCCAAGAGCGCTTTGTTTATCAAGTCTCGTAGCTTGACTCATTCATACCTACTATTCTATTAGGGTGGTTCATAGTTATAGACTTCCTCGGTTGCGGGAAAGTCTTCTACATAGTGTTTTAAACGGTGAACATTTACTTTGAAATTTCCATCTGGGGCCTCAAGCTCGATGGCACGATAAGGAAATACTTTAGAGAATGTGAATGGACCGCTCCACCGTGTTTTGAATTTACCAGAAAACTTCTTAAATCGTTAGTTAAAGAGTAGAACTTTATCACCTGGATTGAAGCGTGTAGGGTGAAGCTTTGAATCGTGGAGCAACTTGGTTCTTTCTTTGAATTTGTAGGAGCTTTCATAGGCTTGATCTCATTCAGTTGCATTTTCCAGTGCGTTCCCGTTATCGTAAGATCCAAGCTACAGTTTTTCAGTGCCCAATAAGCTTTGTATTTGAGTTCAATCGGGAGATGACATGCCTTTCCATAAAAGAGCCTATAGGGGGTTGTTCCTAATGGCGTTTTGTAAGCTGTTCGAAATGCCCATAAAGCATCGTCTAGCTTATCTACCCATCTCTCCTTGTGTTGACCAACTATTTGTTTAAAGATCCTTCTTAATCCCCGGTTTGTAATTTCCGCTTGCCCATTTGTCTGTGGGTGGTAGGCCGTAGACGTCTTGTGGGTAACACCGTATTGTTGCAATAGTTTCATAAATTGGGTGTTGCAAAAGTGTGTGCCTCGATCACTGATGATTGCCAGAGGGGTTCCAAACCGACAGAATAGCTGTTTTAAGAACTTGGTTACGACCCTTGAGTCATTTGTTGGAAAAGCTTGAGCTTCGGCCCATCTGGATACATAGTCGACAGCTACTAGAATGTATTCTTTTTCGTATGATTTGGAAATGGTCCCATGAAATCTAATCCCCATATGTCAAATATTTCACATGCTTGGATATTCGTTAACGACATTTCGTTACGCGTTGTGATATTTCCAAACCTTTGGCAAATATCACAGCGTTTCACCAACTCTTGTGCATCCTTGAAAATAGTAGGCCAATATAATCCTGAGTCGTAAACTTTCTTTGCTGTCAAATTGGCTGCGTGATGTCCTCCGGTAGGTCCGTGATGGCTTTGGTGGAGTATATGTTTGGCTTCTTTCCCATCGACACATCTTCTCACAATTTGGTCGGGACAGACTTTGAACAAATATGGATCATCCCAAAAATAATGTTTGACGTTACGGAAGAATTTATCTTCGCGATGATATCATCCCCTTTCTTGCGATCCCTCCAACTACGAAATTGGCGATGTCTGCAAACCAAGGGTCGTCAGTGAATTGTGAACCTTGCATTTGTTCTCCTAAGCTCATTAACTACTCCTCCGGAAATCGATCTTTAATATCTCTTTCTGCAAGTTGTTCCATTGATGGGTTTTCAAGTCGACTTAAATGATCTGCGGCGACATTTTCTGCTCCTTTTTTATCTTTTATTTCGATGTTGAATTCTTGTAGGAGTAGAATCCATCGTAACAATTTGGGCTTTGCGTCTTGCTTTTTGAAGAGATATTTTAGAGCTGAGTGATCCGTGTACACTATCATTTTGGACAGTATTAGGTAGGATCGAAATTTGTCAAAGGCAAACACTACATCTAACAACTCCTTTTCGGTGGTTGTGTAGTTCTCTTGAGCGTCTCTGAGTGTTTTGCTGGCGTAGTAGATTGGTCGAAAATGATTATCTTTCCTTTGCCCTTGCACTGCCCCAACTGCAAAATCACTTGCGTCGCACATGATTTCAAACGGTAGATTCCAATCTGGAGCGACCATGATTGGAGCATTTGTTAGCTCCTTTTTTAGGTAGTTGAAAGCTTTCATGCAGTTCTCATCAAATTTGAACTTGATGTCCTCTCCTAGAAGGTGGGTCATAGGTCGAGAAATCTTGGAGTAATCCTTGATAAAACGGCGGTAGCACCCAACGTGTCCTAGAAAGCTTCGGATGGCCTTAACGTTAGTTGGTGGTGGTAGTTTGGAAATTGTTTCGACTTTTTTTTATCTACTTCGATTCCTGATTTTGATATTCGGTGTCCTGAAACTATTCCTTCCTTCACCATAAAGTGACATTTCTCCCAATTCAAGACAAGATTTGATTCTTCACACTTGGCGAGCATTCTATCGAGGTTGGATAGACATGATGTGAAAGAGTCTCCAAAGACCGAAAAATCATCCATAAAGACCTCCATGCATTGTTCAATCATGTCGTGGAAAATTACAACCATGCATGTGACACCCGGTCAAAAAGGGCCAAAGTTAGCCCCTAATTTAAACCTAAATCATTCGTACTCAATACGTGATTAAACAAAAACTTTCGGATATTATATATATAAATATATATATAACATTAAAATGATTAATTAATAATCACATACCATCAAAGTTGAAAGAACACGCAATCTCAAATACGGACGTTGGTGCAAAGCATTTTTAAATAATGTATTATTAACGAGAATAATAATTATTTACTTGGTTGCGAATTTAAACGCATATTGTACACTGAAAACTATCCGTCCAACCAAAGAGAAACAAAGATATAACTTTATATCTCATTAAAAGTATTTTTATAAAATACTTCGATTAAAAATCTATACGATTTCATATTTAAAATTTTATCATTTGAAAACATTATACTACTTTGCGATCGGGTACGCGAACACGGGTACCACCCAACAATTATTGGGGTCGGTTATAACAACCAACCCCAATCATTTTACACACACAAACACAGACTCATCTCTTTCTCTCTCGCTCTCTCCCTCTCGGATTCAAAATCATCATCATCTTGATCATCAACAACAACAAGATTCAGTAACAATCATCATCATCATCACATTCATCTTCATCTTCTTTGATCATCATCACCATCCGGATCATCCTCCTCCTCCTCACGGGTTCAAATTTTAATTTGTAAGGAAACTCAAACTTTACTTTAAATTTCGCGTTTATAATACTTATATTATCATATACTAGTGTTTTATATATGAGAATTTGGTTAAAAATGAAGTTAAAAACTGGGTTGGGGATGAACTGCACGAACAGAACTGGAAATAGACTACCAGCTGAACGGCTGGACTCGATGAGCCGAACGGATGGATTCGATGAGCCGAACAACTGGACTTCCATAGCTTCTCGATGAAAAAATTTATTATAACGGTTTGTGCTAAAAGTCACACGGTCACTCGAAAACAGCCTAATGATCAAGGCTATGTACCATAGCGTAGGCGGCTTTAGGCCTTTCGGGGTCGTCTATGGGTCGAAAATGACATATTTCAGTTTTTGGACCTCATACCAAATTTCGTAACTTATGAAATAAAATATAACGAATATAAGGATAATTGTAAACAATATGATACATCCATGAACGAGTTATATAAATGCAAAAACACATGTTATATATCTTTAGAATATAATTTCAATCCGTCACCAACGGGCCGTACATTTTATAAACTTTAATCGGAAGTACAAATATAATCACTTGGACATAATCAAAATGGATAAACATTAATACGGAGAAATATTAGATAATCAAATTCTTATTAGAATCTCGCGTGTTTAGGACACTAGGAGATTCGGGGATTGCCTATTCCACGTCGGACATATTCATTGCTCGGATAGACTCAGGTGCGTCTCACAGCCCCATTTTTACTGTTTTTAAATATTGGGGTGAGATACAATGCTTACTTGTCTTCATGATCACTGTTATTCGGTTAGTTAATTTAATTATTAACTCTGTTAAACATGTTGGTTATCATTGTCGGTCTTGATTTTCATTGTTCGGGTATTGCATGAGTGTTTTAATACGGGAAAGTCCTCATCATTGCATGGTTCGTTAACTTAATAAGGCACGATTACTAAAAGATAGATCTATCATGGGAGTGACGTCCCCGTCCGGGTTGCTAGCTACAACCATGTACAAACGGGCATTTTAGTAATTGTTATGGGTGTTGACACCGTTCGGGAGGCACAAATCGGGTTAGGCCTCGAACCATGGCTTAATGCAATACAAATGTCATTGTCGGTAAATCTAGTCGGTAACCTTAATTGGTTAATCATAGTTTGGTAACCTTAATGGTTTAATCATTGTTCGGAAACCTTAATTGGTTGATCATTGTTCGGTTGTATTATTTAATCTTTATCGGTATTAGATCGTCGGATAATCATGTTGATCACATCAATGTTTATGTTAAACCTGTGAGATTCACCAGCTTTATAGTTGACCTTTAAGTGTTGTATTCTCAGGTGATCAGTAATAGTAGGATGGCCCTCAGGATAAGCTATCTACTTACGAGTCGCATGCATCTATTTGGACATGAAGATTTTCTTGCATTATGTTTTGTATTAATGGTTATGTATTAAAATCTTCAAAATCAAATGTGAACTCGCTATTATTGTAAACTTATAACTTATGACTTAAAACTTTTTACTACTTTTGTAATATATTTATAAACGTCTCATGTAAAGTCGTTTGCTTGTAACCTCTGTGTTTGATTATTGATTAGTCACGCCCAAAAACAATCGCTTCCGCAAAGCATGAAATTGGGGGTGTGACAATGCATCTCTGAAATGTCGCAGGTGTGTTGCACAATCCAAACGGCATTCGCCGGTAAGCAAATGTTCCGTACGGGCATGTGAACGTTGTCTTTTCTTGGTCCTTTGGATCGAGTGGGATTTGGAAATACCCAAAAAAACCATCAAGGAAACAATAGAATTCGTTCCCTGATAGCCTTTCGAGCATTTGGTCAATAAATGGAAGCGGGAAGTGATCCTTGCGAGTTGCTTCGTTTAACTTCCGGTAATCGATGCAAACCCTCCAACCGGTAACCGTCCTAGTTGGGATAAGTTCATTTTCTTCATTTGTAATGACCGTCATTCCACCCTTTTTCGGGATGACTTGAACAGGGCTAACCCAAGGTGAGTCGGATATTGGGTAAATCAATCCAGCATCCAAGAGTTTGATAACCTCTTGCTTTACCACGTCCTAAATCTTTGGGTTTACCATTCTCTGCCTTTGTACGGATGGTTTGAAATAGTTCTCCATGAGTATCTTGTGTGTGCAATAGTTGGGACTGATTCCTTGTATATCAAAAATCTTCCATGCGATTGCCTTCTTGTGCGATTTCAGAACATTGATGAGTTGAGTTTTCTCTTCGGGTTTTAACTCTTTTGAGATTATCACCGGGAGTTGGGAAGCTCCTTGGAGGTAAGCGTACTCAAGGTGAGGTGGTAATTCTTTTAATTCCAGGTTTGGTGGTTCTTCGATAGACGGCTTCATTCTAGCTATCTCGTCTCTATTCAGTTTCTCATATTCATCCTGGGATGGTGGCTCGTCTATCTCTGGTTCGGATGTGGCGATTGATGCTATTTCGACTCACTCGGTTGCATTTGAGAATTCGTCTATCTTTAGCTCATATTTGTTGACTGATGATGAGGAAACTTCATCATTTCTGGTGAGAATGATTTCTCCGTTGTTGGTGAACTGGAATTCTTGAAACTGAGCGGATGAAGATTGGTTTATGGTGATTTCAGGGTTTGAAAGTGGTAGTGGTATGGGTTGGTTGTCTAATTGTGGTTCAAATGGCGGTGACTCAACACTCATTCCCTTGAATGAATTTAGTATTTCTTCAATTGAAGGAAATGGGTTTGGTCTGTTGAATATAGGTTTATCTCTCTTTAGCCAAGGTATCGATGTACCGCATCCTAACGGAACAGCGATTGCTTTGCCATCGGTGCGAGAAGATTTCTTTTCAAACAGGGGAAATAGTAGTTCATCGGATGTTGTTGGCGAAGTGATTGCGGAATGTAGCCCAGGGTCCTCATTATATAGCTTCCGAACAGTGATTATGGTGTTAGGTATCGGATCCCGGCTAGATAGTGCTAGTACTTCGTGGAGATGTTCATCAAAAAAATCCTGCATGGTATCACACAAACCAAGGTCCTCTTCCAGAGGGTGCTTCATTAATCGATCGACATTAAAGGTGACCTCCTCTTTCCCAACTCTTAATTTTAAAGATTTTTCGTTAACGTCGATTACGGCCTTGGCAGTATTTAGAAATGGTCTACCAAGGATGAGCAGGATATGGGTGTCTTCCTCTATATCCATGACAATAAAGTCTATTGGAAAAACGAACTTATCGACTTTGACCATGACATCTTCAGCTATTCCTCGAGGGAGCTTAACTGATCTGTCAGCTAATTGGATGGTCATACGAGTTGGCAGTAGGTCATCTAGTCCTAGTTTCTTATAAAGGGAATAAGGTATAAGACTAACACTGACACCTATGTCTGCTAAGGCGTTACTAATTTGAATTCCTTGGAGAAAACATGGTATAGTAAAGCGTCCAGTATCGCGTAATTTAGGTGGGAGACCATGTTGTACAATTGAAGAACATTCAGCATTCAAGGGTAAACTAACTATTTGCCTAAGTTTTTCTTTGTTTGATAGGAGTTCTTTTAAAAATTTGGCACACAAAGGCATTTCTACTAAAGCATCTAATAATCTAACATTTAAGTGCAGGCTTTTAAATATTTCCAGATATTTACTGAATTGGGCTTCTTGCTTTTCCTTCTTTAGTCTACCAGGATAAGGTATTCTCGTGCAAGGTACATTATTTGGAGTTTTGGATGGGTCGAATGCTGTGACAGGGATGTCAATTGACACATTTTCACTAGATGTAGGTTTTGGAAAAGAAGTGTTTTCAGGGGTGTTATCGGGTGGTGGTGGATCAACTTTGGTTACTTTTCCTCCCCTAGTAACGATTAACACATCATCACTTGGTGGATGAGTGGTGTCATTAGTGCTTGCTGACGTACTTTCCTCAATGAAACTTAAGATTTTCAAAGTAGATTCCATGTTAGAGATTAATTTTTCTGAAATTTTTATCATGGCGTTAATGTTATCTTGAAATTCAACATATCTTTTGTTTATAAGGTCTTGTTCAAGCATAAAAAGTGGCAAAAGTGATTTTGAAGAAAATAAGTGGCTCGTAGGAGAAGAATCATCCAAAAGTTGGGTCCAATCGGGATAAGGTGTTGACATGGTTGGTTAAAAAGTAGGTAAAACTAATCTAATCTAATCCTAAAGGCAAGAAATGTAACTTTGGATTGATGTTAATATTTCAAAAGGATCGTTAAATACTAAAGTTGCTAAGCTCCTAAAATCAGTTGCTGACGCTCCCCGGCAGCGGCGCCAAAAACTTGTTGCACTGCACACCGGTCGTTGGGATTTCTAATGGAGATGCAGCACAACAGTGGGTTTTAAATTTATAAGGCTGGGGCCTAGGGTTACTATTATGCTAATCAAGGGGCTAGCAATGGATAAGTATGACCTAGGATCGTTCTTCAAAGCGCGACAAATTGAAGCTAAGGGGTTTAAAAACTTTTATGTATTTAGCTAGGGGGGAAAAGAGTTGGTTTTTGTTTTGGTTTTAGATTTTCTACTCTAAATTAAATTAAGATAAACTAAAAGGTGGAGGTTACTTCGGGCGTTCAGCAATTAAAGCGATTGTCTACTATGAAGCGGTTTAGGAGTTGTTGAATATGTAGAGTTCTAATGAGGATAAGTTCGTAAGTTAATGTGAGCTACCACTACAATCCATCTATCGGGCTAACGCGGAGGTGTCCACAATCAGGCAAATAGAATGTCACATGGGTTGCAGCGTATATTAAAGCATACACCGAAAGTTCTCTCAAATGTATACCCAAATTATCTGACAGTTAATCTCGAATCCTATCCCCCAATCTCGGTCTTCAGAGATGTCCGAATTATGGCGTAGTTTGTTGAATAAACAATCTTATGAACGAGGTTTTACCCTCACTAGAATAGGTTGGACTAACTGGTCTAGGCGGTCGGATAATATGTCATCACTTATTCGTACGATTTATCAACATTACTCAGGTATGCAGGAATATTGGGGTGGTTTGTACTACAAATGGAAACTTAAGCAACACGTTTGTTATTCGATTCATGATACAACTACCTTCGGTCGTTCTCGACTTCCATACGATTGTACTCCGCCGTAGGCTTTTCCAGTACTATATCAGAAAACAGTTGAATAGGAGCCGTCATATTACGTCACGATATTTAATGCCGTATGTATTTCACTATTATGATAATCTTAAGGCAACAATCAAACAAGAACATGCAATAAGACAATCAAAGCAATAGTTCAATATAAGCATGCAAAGGTATTATTTAAGTCGAGGATATTCCGAAAGTTGTCTCAAAAATATCATATATATGAATTTAATCTTAATCTACCTCTATTCTCATATTCCGTATCTCTTGGATCCTATTTTGGTCTAGAGAACACCGGCCATGCCGAGCTCAATGATTCAATCTAACATAGTATAACTAAGTGACCTATATCCTATGAGTTAGCTACGTTCATTTTTGGATAAAGTTTTAGTCATAACATGAGTTGGGTAGATAAACGATTAAGATTTAATTCCTACATCTATTTGTAATATAAACCATCCGCAATCTCATAACATACAGCTTAATTACATATTTATAACTTTCTAAATGACTATCATACCATACAATTGAGTTATCTAATTAATCATTGCAATTCTAGCATGCATATTTAAATTTATTAAAGAAAGAACAAACATAATTAAATATGAAATATAGATTAAAACCTGAAATAAGCGTACAATAACTTGGAATCACAAATGCGTCCCTTAGCACCTCCGTACAAATCTTCCTAGATTACTTAACTAGCTAATCTAATTAACTAAGGAAGAATTATAAATAAAGAAAGAAAAAGTGAAAGTGTGTGTTATTGGTGTTTTTGGTGTATCCAAGGTGTGTAGGTGTGTCTTCCAAATGAACCAAAGCCCTCCTATTTATAGGAGAAATCCAGCTTACGTTAGCAACTTGAGGAACACTTCAGCAAAAGGTGGAAAAGGTGGTGCACCAAGTACGTACAATCACGCAAAGGTGTGGCACCGAGTACGTACAATCGCGTAAAGGTGTGGCACCGGGTACATGAAAGGACCAAAAAGAGGAAACGAGACGGGGGAGGGGTGGCCGGCGCCGCCCTCTTAGTGGCCGGCGGTGGCTGGCTGCCACCCGCCCCGGTCCATCGTCTTTTGCTGCGTTTCATAATTCGCGCGTGTTTTCTTCGTTGTGCGTCCGTTTTCGTCGATTCTTTTTTCGTTGGATTCGTTTTTCAAAAACGAAGACTTTGATGAAAAGTAATCGCAAAATTGAGCTTCTTATCTCCAGATATTGCGTACGAATCATTTGAATCTTCCGGCGGGTGTAGAATCTTCATTCTTTATCTATTTTTGTTGATTCTTCTTCTGTTAGACTCGTATTTTGAAAATGAACATCTTGGATAAGATGGATGTTGATGATGGGTACTTTAGTCTTTAAATCTTGTTTTGATGCCTTGAATCGTTAAACGTGCGTGGAATCTTTGTTTTTCATCCGTTTTGCTTGATTTTTATTGGGCGTCTTCATTTTGATCTTCTTGATGGATTCTCATTGATTTTAATTTTTTTTAGGTTAAAATGCTCATAATTGTTTCTGGATGAGAAGGATATCGGTAGTAAAAACGTGACTTTTTACGCGATATCAATAGGTTGGCGGTAATGATGTTATATTTGGCCATACTTGGCATTTTCGATGGTGTGAGTGTTTAGTGAGAATATTTTCGCATGAGAGTGTTATATATATCCAATATATATAGGTACGTAGAGAGTAGTACACAAGTAAGGCCTATTCATATATACCTACAGTACATATAATAGCCTAAAGTGTCTAGCACAAAACAATCAGAGTCAACTAGTGCATTCCCGATCTAGTATAACCCCTTTCAGATATCACATCATCTTTATTTAATTGTACATAGTTAGCTATGCTATGTTAAATTAAACTTGTATGATGTAATCCCTGAACCAATTATACCTAATGAGGAATACTGCCTATTGGTCATAGTCTAGGCCCACTAAATGCAACCTAGTTTACTATTACATTAGGCTTTGATACCAATCTGTAACACCCTCAAATTTCGGATTGCGGAAGCGGTCGGGTCAGGTGTTACCAAATCAAATATCACAAGCACAAAGGTACATAATGAACGACTCTAAATAAGACGTTTGAAAATAGTTATACAATTCCAAAATAAAAAGTGTATACAAGTTGAGAGTTAGCAAAATAATTTCAATACATAATTTGTAATACAAAAGTTATGCAGAGAAGTCTGGATGTTTGAAAACATGCGACTCGAGCTAGCATATCTTGTAGAAATCCTAATCCTGCTGGGCACCGGAGAACACATGCTAAAACGAGTCAGCTATAAAGTTGGTGAGTTCATAGGATTGTTAGTTGAAAACATAAAGTATAAACCTTGTATATTTTGGAAAATGATTCAAAATCCACGATTTTAATTTGTATTGTTATAGTGTTGTTAAATCCGTGTGTAATACACCTATCGAGGTATCTCGTACGTAAGTGATTCAGTAGTGTACATAAGTACATCGACGAAAACGGCAATCCATGCCTTTTTACCTATCAGGTAATCGTATGTCTATGATGATGTCAGGCAATCCATTCCTAGATACTAACAAGTGGGCGTATGACATAGTCATATTAAGGGTGTGGCAATCCATGCCTAAGTACAATTTAAGTATGTGTATGACCACGTCATATGGTAATGATTTAATGTAAAAAGTCACGTTTTTGCGTAAATAATTCCCACTTTTTAGCCCCAAAATGGATGAAATCATTCAATATCAGTACTTTTTCACCATAACTCATTATTAAGGATAAAAATAAGGCATTGTATCAAAAATCAAGTAAAATGGCTAAATAACGTACAAAACAAAGCTTAAACGATACAGTCACGTTCTACGAGCATTTTTTAGCATATTACCTTGAAATTATTCCTTGATTAGTTCATTATGATCTTTAGGTAATTACGATCACGTGGATATAAAGAACGCTGAAAACGGATCAAGAATGAAGAAGTTATGGCCAAACGAAGTTCGACCAGTGCACAAGACTTACGATCCAGCACACAAGACCATGGACCAAGGGGATACCACCCCACAGGGGCCATATATACCCCCTTATGGGCCGTATACCCCCTATTTAGGGTCGTATACCCCCTGTAGGGGTGGTATACCCCCTCTACAATGTCAGATACACCCCGTTTGCTAACGAATACGCCCTATTTGGTATCGAATACGCCCCTTTTGGTGCCGAATTTTATAGCTCGAGGGTGTATTTCAGTGTTAAATTGGAGTGAGGGTTTTAAGTGTAAAATCGTATCTTGTAAGCCTATAAATAGAGGCTCAAACCTCTTTCACACACACTCTCTAGTTTAGGTAAGTTAGTTTGCGGTTATTTTCTCGTTAATATTTAACGGGACTAACGGAGGGGCTATTTTGTAATATTTGTTGAAGATACTTGGAGGGGTGCTTTTGTAATATTCGAGGCTCTGCTCGTTGTAATCTTTCAGCTTATATTCAACTACGCATTTATCACGGTTACCTCTTTCCTTATATGTTATAATGCATGCTATTGTTATTATGCTAGATTTAGGATTCGTTACCATGATTAGTGAGTAGTTACCTTGTGTGTTTGTTGTGATGTAGTTAGCCATTATAATGTGGGATGATGTTAACTTAGATATAAAACTGAAAACTATGTATGTTCATATTTTCATCTTTGATTATTAACTTTTCATCAAACTATCGCGTTTCCTCCAATAAACGTGGTTAAAACCCTAAAAGACAAGGAGTCGCGAACCTTGTTCTGAGGGTAATTAATTATCTATGCTGTCTATGCATGGTCTGATTTTGAAGCTTTGGAAATACCGCTAAACCAAATGTATAGTACAACGTGAATAAATAAGGGATTTATTGGGTAATATTAAGTGAGGGCTGGGTTTATATCATAGATGGGTACGCTTTAATACAAACTGAGTTTAAAAGGGTTCAGAGTGACCCAAATGTGCAACATGTGAGGAACACCGTAAAATGACCTATTACTTAGTATAGTGTTGGAACCACCTATGGTGTAGTACAAATGCATGGAAGCTACGGAATGGTCGTCGGTGTATACACCCTAACTTGCATTAGTATGCATCTTAGTGTGTATGTCAGTTAGTCTAAGTCTGTAATGCGTTAGATATGTAATTACTTTAGTTGTGACGTTTGTATTTGAAAAGTAATTACATTTTGTGTTTTGGCAACACAAGGGTTTTGTATCGCATAAGTCAATTTGGCGACACAACTTGTGTCGCAGGAGTCGGCTTGGCGACACAGCTTGTGTCGCATAGATCAGATTAGGTGTCGAGTATAAATAAATGAGTTCGGCTCATTTGCTAGGGTTGACGAACCTAGGTAAAGTTTCAGTTTATTGTACTCAAGTTCTTGCAATTAATCTGATCGGTAAGCATTTGGGTATTAATATACTTTGTATTTGTTTCGTTTAATCGTTTAACGTTTATATATTCAATCTTTGGATTCCGCACATTGATTGAGTATTAGGATTCGATTAGGTCTGACTAAAGGGGTTCTACAAGTGGTATCAGAGCCATGAATCAGTTATTCTAGGGTTTCGGATCGTGATTTGAAGTTTTCAGTTTGATTCGCGAAGGTTTTATTGATTAATCTTCGTTTCTGGGTTAGTTTGCTTGAAGATTTCATTTTCTGAAAAGTTTTTCTGGGTTTGTTCGTCGTTCGTTCTTCGTAAATCGTGAGGGTTTCGAAAATTTTCGATTTTAGGGTTTTGGAATCTGCCCAGCGCTGTTTTGCGACACAACCTGCGACATAATCTTTGTGTCGCTAATTAGGGTTTTCAAAGTGCGACACAAGTTCGCGACATACATTTGTGACATAAGCCTTTGATTAGGTGACATAAGCTGCGACACAAATATATGTGTCGCTAATTTTGAGGTTTTGAACTGCGACATAAACTGCGACACAAGTATTTGTGTCGCTAATACTTGCCAAAAATATAAATTGTGTTTTCAAATTTTGTTCATAGGCTTAAAAGTGTTCAATTTTAGTCTGGAAAAAGTTTTATTTTACCTGGGCATTTTTGGACGTTTTCGGTTGAATTTTTGGCGGGAAATTCGCGAAAAAATTTGTAGTACCAAATTTTGTTTTTGAACTTAAAAGTTCATAATTGTAGTTTGGGAAAAGTTTAGTGGTGCTCGCCCAATTTTCAATATTTTCAAACCAAATTTTGGTCGGAGAATCTGGTTGTCTGTGTTTTGCTAAATTTCTTGTTTATAAGATGTCACTCCTGCATAGTGCTTGCAACAACCTTCTGATGTTCACCCAAAACACCAAATACTCAAGCTGGATAAGAGATTTTGAGGCCTACATTTCTTCTAATGATCCAGACATGTGGATTCCATTGACTAAGAGATATGAAATGCCAGTCAGGGAAGGAACACGAACTGCAAAATCATATAAATCAATGACTCTCGAAGAACGTAAAGCATGGGATAATGAACGGAAGACTTTCAGAGCAATTCAAGAATCTTTATCAACGGAGATCTTACAGTTGTTTAAGCATCACAAAAATGTGTATGATCTTTGGGCTGCCATTGAAAAGCGTTGTGGTGGCTATAACAAGGAAGAAGAACCTCAACATAGTGCATTTGTGGCTCAAACAAAAGAGGTTGATTCTGATGCATTTACATGTTTATCTTGCATTCAATTAACAGGTTCTAACAACAGGTACAAGGATAACATTGAAACCCTGCGATCAAATCTCGAAAATTTGACAGAGGCTAATAAGGTTTTGAAAGAAAATGAATTAGCTTATGAAAAGAAATTCAAAGCCTATCAAGATGAGTCTGAAGCGTTCAAAGCTAAAATCTATAGTCAACAAGATGAAATAGATAGTTATTTGAAAGAAATTTATTTGCTTAACAAAGAGCTTGCTGACTCTAAATCTGAAGCTGATGATCTTAAACAAAAAATGTCAAATTTTGCTACGTCAAACATGATATTTGATCATATCCTTGATAAGCAAAGGACTGATACGAAAATCAAGGTAGGATTTGGATATAACCATGTACCTCCTCCTATGGACTATCTTCCAATGCGTGTTAAGGATGCAATCAAAGACTTTGTGCATTCTTCCTTAAATGTAGACACAAATTCTGTTAATGTGCCAGTTAATTAGCAAGTTAAACAGGCCGAGCTTGTTAGGCCTACATTTGTTAAAGCTAGAAATAAACCTCCGGTCAGTGTTGAAGAGGTTGTTGTGGTAAAAGATATACCTGAAGTGTCTACCATTAAGGTTGAGAAAATAACTTTCAAACCAGACTGTTTTAAATGCAAAGGCAAAGCTAAAGTTGATAATGAATCTTTCAAAGTTAAAAATGTTAAAAGGGATTCTAAATCTACTAACTCAACCTCAAGAACATCTACTTCAACATGTTCACCTAAAAGTGCATGTTCAACAAATGTTCCTTTTAATAGACTTTCTGTGTACTGTCTTCCACCGAAACGATTTGAGGGAACTCATTGGAATCAATTTTATGTTGAGAGACGTTCTTGCTGTCGTTGTGGTCAACAGGGGCATATTATTAGGGATTCTAGGTTATTATCCCTAGATAGGTTTGGAAGAGGGATGCCAAGAACTTCCTCTTTTAGGAACTCTTTTTCAAAATCTTTTTCAACGCGTCGTTCGTATTCGCCTGTATCTAGTTGTGCATCAAACTCTCCACAACCTATGGCTAGAGTAAACAAAGTTGTGCCTAGTAGACCTCAAGTTCAACAACACAATATTGTTGAAAATAAATCATCCGAACCTAAACAGGTTTGGAAACCAAAATCCACAAACAACACATCTATGAAATCAACTGAGTTTTTAAAAAATCATAAACTCATGGATGTGATGATTATGGACGATAATGGACAACCCAAGTTTATCAAGGCTTGGGTGTCCCATAAACTCTAATGTTTGATTGTTTGTGGTGATGCAGTCAGTTTCTTGTTAGCCAATATTTTTTAGTGACTGCATAGATGTGGATATTGTTTGAAGAATGGTGACTGGAATGATGAAATTTTTGACGTTCAGGAAGTTAAAGTGCTAAAAATACATTTGTTTTGACTTAATATGTGATTTTGAAACTTTTATTTTGGAATTTTTATTTTTTATTTATTAGTTTTGCAACGGTCATTCTTTGTACGTTTTAGTATCAAAGAAATGCAATGTTGCGAAATATCTTAAATCAAAAATTACAAAAATATGTTTAATGTTTAAGGGAGTACTTTTGAATTGGATTTTCAAAAAGAATTTGCTGTTCGGGGGGAGTAATTAAAATTCTGATTATTTGGATCAGAAATGTGAACAGCAAGATTCTTATTCCTCAAAAAGATATTGGATTATGTCTGTAAACAACATGGGAAATGATTGTACATCATGGTACATGCACAAAATGGAAATTTGAAGCTTTATCCTTGATGTATCAGTAGGTTTATCTGGCATGTTTAAAATAGCTTTTATAAACATTAGCTTCATCATATGATGTACTGGTAGGCATGATACACACCAGTTTCTGGGTTCTAAAGAAGTAATTCTAATACGTGTCTATGATCTTGTGGTAAACACCATATGATGTACGACTAAATGTCTTAAATCCTTAACGTAGCATGACATATTTCTATACCTGAGGTTTATCTGAAATCATTTGGGGGTCTATATAGATTGTTTCCCCTGTTGTACGTAAGTACAGACCTGGTCTCAATTAGTATATGCTTAAAAGTTAAGCAAACGCAAGTCAATGAACTTGAATCAAGTTATGTCTCTTTGAAAAAGTCTTCAATCAAAAGATAGCTAACAAGGTCACCAAAATGGTTTGACCAAGTCTGGTTTTGCTTAAACCTGAATCAAGTTATGTCTCTTTGTTGTACATTTGTACAGACCTGTCACCGCTGACTTGATTCTTAAAAATGATACTCTTATATTCTCTCTGGATTTGGAAGCTATGTTCATGTCTGGGTTACAGGAGTATGTCATTGGTGGGGACCATGGAGAAATATTCATACTAACAATAAAAGGTTAATTCACAGACCCGGATGTAACGTGTTTAAGTCGATAAACAATACCAGTAATCGTCTTGAAGTGGACAAATATACTATTTCATCGTCTTGAAGTGGACAAGTATGCTAAGTAAATTTAAAGTGGACAAATATACTGATAATTGAAATAACACTTACTATTTCATTATAATTGCATGTTGGCCTGATATGATCTCTAAGCAAATGTAAAACAATCCTATCCCCAAATTTATTTTAATCTTTGTTCTTTACTTTTCCTTTATAAAGAAAATACAAAAAGATTTTATTTCTATATTATTTTCTTCAAACATCACAAACCTTGTTAAAGTCAAATAATAAAGATGTAAAGGATGTCGGTTATTCTTCAAAGACTGTGAAGATAAATTCTATCGGAGAAGCTGATAATGATTAAGAGATGGTCACGGAGTTTAAAGATCTTATTGTATGATAAATGTGTGTCAGTCACATGAATCAGGACATCAAGATTGTCTGAAGACCATGCTATCTCAATGGGGGAGTTTCTGATTGTTGAAGACATGAAGGAGTTTGTTGGTGAAGACTAATTGAATCTTATTTGACCAAGCTGCTAACATGGGGGAGTTTGTTGGTGCATTTTGTGTGTCAGTCAGTTGGTCAACGTTTGTACTTGTCAAAGTCAATTAGTCTCAGTACGTGATGTGATTAGTGTGTATATTCGAGTCTGTAAATGAAATATAATTATAGAATATACATAGAATATTAGTCATGCGACACAGTGCTTGTGTCGCAATGGTCACAATAGCGACACAATGCTTGTGTCGCTAATAGGTCAGGTCAGGCTATAAATAGAGTTGTAGGGTTTCATTTGTAGATTGATCAAACCCTAGAGAGTGTGTGAGGCATGAGTAGAGAGAAGAGGCAGAGAATTCATTTTGTAATCTTCATACGTTCAAGTGTTAATATATACAAGATTAAAGATATAGTGTTTGTTTGATTCAATTAACGTTCAATATTCAATCGTTTGGATACCGCACGTTCAATTATCCTAATATGATCCCTTAGCAGATAAAATAACTACGTCACCAAAAAGAAAATTAATTTAAGTTTCATTTTAGGTTTAGTAATTAAATTATTTTAGTTTATGTTACTTTCAATTTTTGTATATTTATTTTCACAAGCCCCTAAGTTACTCTTGAATCGGGTTACAAAACTTGAAATTCAAAATCAATTTTTCCGGGGTATGAGACATAAATAATGTTCTGCGACATAACTTATGTCGCCTTTTATGTCGCTTGTTATGTCGCTAGGTTGGGTTGAGGTATAAATACCCTACTCCAGTCGCTTTCACTGTTACCATACTTTGCGACATAAATTCAAATATAGCGACACAAAACCTATTTTAGCGACACAACACTCTGTGGTGGATTTTGCTTTTGATTTCGATTTTCTGACCATTTTCACTCATATCGATCTTGTGTATCTTGTTCCTAGTGCTTTACTTGATCAATACTACTAATTTCACCCTTTTTCACCATATATTTTAGATTTAATTGATGATTCAAGTTACGGATTTTAGGGTTTTCGGTTATTGGGTTAATTAGACACGAACATATTCCTATTAAATGATAATAATTACGTTTTCATGTTTGTGGTTTGATGTCGTACCCTAGGGTTAGCCTTATTTTCAAAAACCCCAAATTTGGGGTTTAGGGTTTCTGGGTTGGGGCTTGCAGTTCGTCTTTGCGACATAACATGCGACATAAGCTTTTATGTCGCAAGATTCATGAAATCAATTTATGTCGCTAATACCTGCGACATATCTTTTATGTCGCTGGTTCATGCGTCACAAATCCTTCTGTAGCTTTAATAAGTGACACAATATATGCGCCACAAGAGTTATGTCGCCAAAAGCATAATATTCGATTAAATTCGATTTAATTGCAAAATGCGACACAACTCTTTCTGTCGCATCCGTGATTAGCGACACAATTCCTTATGTCACATATCTTTGAAAATCAATTTTAATTCTGCAAGCGACACAAAGTTTTTATGTCGCAGGACTCCTGCGACACAGTTCCTGTGTCGCATAAAACAGGATTTTAAGTTGATTTATTTGTTTCCATTGAATCTGCTTACGCTAACTGTTTTCGAGTTTTATTGTTATATTTTATACAGCAATGGCAAATGGTGATGTTCTTTGGGAACCACGTCACAATATAGTGAGATTTTTGGATGATTCTAAGGAGACGACAGCTCCGTACAGGCAAATGGTGGCATTCTTATGCCGTTCTCGTATCTACACTGCTATTACCGCCACCACAACTATTTACAAGGATCAGGTGGGTCCGTTTTGGGAAAATGCAGTGATCAATTCTGAGTTGCCGTTTATACGGATTGTCAACACACTTGGTGATCGTCAGTTGATCATCTCCGAACAGGTTATCCGGGATTTCTTTCGGTTCGGTGATACTCCTGAGATGCCCACTCTGTTTGGGAATCAGTTCATCGCTGGAGCTATGACTCGCATCGGTTATCCAGGGGTTCCAAATGATCAATACCGAAAGGCGAATCTGCCTAAGGTTTAGAGATACCTGATGCACGTGGTGATTGTCTGTTTATCTCCACGCAAGGCCGGTTTTGATGGAATCAGCTATTCTACCGCCTCTGCTATGCTTGCGTTGGTTTACAACAAGCCCTTTAACTTTTAAGGGTATATATTCAGGGCAATGGTAGACAACATCAATGCTGGGGACAAGCGTTAGAATCTATATCCATGCTTCATTCAGCTTTTTTTGATAATCAGCTTCCCGGCCTTCCACCGAACGCTCGAGAATGCCTGCGTCCGACTCCCATGAACGTCCGAATCTGGACGGTTTGTGCAGGTGCAAATGCAAATGGCAATTTTCCTATGTTTGGGCATATCAATGATGAATCCTATGTTGCTCCGCCCAATGATGGATTTATGTACATTTTGGCTGCACCTGGGCAACAACCTCAAGAGGATGAACTACATCTCCATGAGGCACAGATACAGGTTGATGACCTGCTGCAGGAAATTGATAATTTTCCAGTTGGTGTATAGGCTGCTCAGCCTAATCTTAAGGAACCAGCGACTGATGATTCGGATGGGGGCTCTACTCCCGAGACTTCTCTGATGGTTGTACCTTCGGAACATACCTTGAGAAATATTCAAAGGTTTGATCCATGTCGGTTCAAATGCATTCAGTGACGCATTCGTCAGGGCACGACATCCGTGCGACCTGATCATGGCAAAAGACCTCGAGACGACGATTTCAATGATGAAGATTGGGTTCCACCCAAGTCTATCCGTCATACTTCTACTTCTACTTCGAGGCCTTCGGTCATCCAAGAGCTACTAAAAAGGATGGATGCGATGCAGCAGACTATGGATAATCAAGCTCAGCTGATTCAGTCTCAGGCATCAGTTTTGGAGGATCAAGCAGCGCAGATCAAGGAGTTATAAGAAAAGGCAGCTTTAGTACCTACTTTGAATACTAGGGTTTTAGAATTAGAATCCCTAGCTGCTGTTCTGGGGGAGTCAGGCCTGCGTGCCATAGAAAAAATATCTAGGGCTTCTGCCGGAACACAGACTGATGATGTAAATGATAATGTAAATGTTTTTGATGATAATGAAACTCTTCGTTTGGATTACTTCTCGGTCGATGATATTCCAGGTCAACCAAGACAACTAGCTGTAGATTATTCACATGCTAATCTATCTTTTATTCAGTGAATGGTTAATGAGGAAGGTCAGGCATCTGTACCTGAATTTGAGATTAATGATGATGTTGAAATTGAGGAAGAGGAGATGCGTTCTGATGAATTTTATGATGATGCTCCGACAATCGAGATTGATTCATCAGAAGATGAAGCAGAGCCAGCTGGAACTTCGCAAACTGTTCAAGAGACTACACCGGTTTCTGAAACTGCTACTACATCAACTTCTCATAGACAAGTGATAAGCTATATTCCCGGTGAACCTATTCATGTTACTTGCAAGACATATAAAGTTAGTGGGAATTACACAGGAATTATTAAAAGTTGGAAAACCTACAAAGGTATCTTCATGATTAAGAGAAGCGACGGTATTCAGTACTTTAAAAGGACATTCAAGAAGCTGAGCACGTTGCCTAAGGGAGAAATAAATCGTCTAGCTCAACTGGAATTGATAAATCCAACCAGAGATTCACGAGCTGATTTTGTACAGACGGTTTTGCGTCATGAAGTGAAGAGTAAACGATATAACTTTATCAAATCGACGCTTGGAACGAGATTTATACTTAAGAAGAGACTTGATCCAGTAACAAGATAGCCGATCTGTAAAGTACACTATCCGCCAGCTAATTGTTTGACTGAGATTCCGCTTGAGACAATTCCTTTTAACTTTCTTAGAAGATTTCATCATTGGGAACTTGATCCGCATACAGGCGAAGAAGTTTTTATTTTTGTTCCAGAATCTGAGCATCCGGAGATGACTTCGCTGTACGGTTTGAAGAAAGCTCAATTCAAAGTATTTGATCCTATGAGCTTGATTAATATGTCACAGAAAGATTTACGGAAATTGTTTGATAATCCAATTCGCTTCAACGTAAGAAATGTAGTGAATTCGACTCTTGCTAGACAATTTCAGAAAGTTGTGACTGTGTATGTTACGCATGGGATTCATGCTGGAGGCAGGTTTCCTGAAGGCTGGGTTTAATTGAAGAAATTTTGAAGACCAAGGTGAAGACACGGGGGAGTTTGTTGATGCATCTTAGTGTGTCTGTCAGTTGGTCTAAGTCTGTAATGCGTTAGATATGTAATTATGTTAGTTATGACGTTAGTATTAGAAAAGTAATTACATTTTGTATTTTGGCGACACAAGGGTTTTGTGTCGCATAAGTCAATTTGGCAACACAACTTGTGTCGCATGAGTCGGCTTGGCGACACAGCTTGTGTCGCATAGATCAGATTAGGTGTCAAGTATAAATAGATGAGTTCGGCTCATTTGCTAGGGTTGACGAACCTAGGTAAAGTTTCAGTATATTGTACTCGAGTTCTTGCAATTAATATGATCGGTAATCATTTGGGTATTAATATACTTTGTGTTTGTTTCGTTTAATCGTTTAACGTTTATATATTCAATCTTTAGATTCCGCACGTTGATTGAGTATTAGGATTCGATTAGGTCCGACTATAGGGGTTCTACAGTGCGCAAGGCATGGAATGCCGTAAAACGTCCTAGTACCTCGTGTAAGTGTCGGAACCATCCTTTGGGAATGGTTCCCATACACCCAAGCTATGGAACGGAAGTCGGTGTATATATTCTGAGCAGCACTGGGTCACCCACAAGCTCTTAAGTGCTCTATTTTGGATTAGAATACTTTATTGTATCAAAGAACGGTCAGAGATTAAATATCAGTTTGTTACTTTATTCATGCGCCCAGGAGTTAACTCCAAGAAGGGTCACTAGTCTTCACAGACAGTGTTGAGGGTAGAGTAGCCTGATCTGATCAGAATCATGACAACCTAGTACTCAGTGACATGCTATCTGAGGACAACCTAGTACTTAGTGACATGCTATCTAAGGAATCAGATAGTAGGGTGCTAGTGTTGACACCATAAAGTACCTAAAACAGTAGAACACAAATACTTAGAAAGAATGTTTTCAAAATATTAAACCCAAACATCATCTCCCCTTTAGGCTAATGAAATCACAACAAACACTCCTCTCCATACTGATTATCACCTATTATTTTATTTTGCTGTTTATTTAGTTTAATTTAGGACCTAAGTAAAAACCCAAAAATCAAATCTCTTGTTTACAAACCCTACTAAATCGAATCGATCGTCTTAACTGCTTGGTTTCACAATACGGTTGATCTTATGAATGACCCTGAGTCATTACTTGTCGCTAACTACCCTTAGCTATACTAAAACTTAGGTCCCCAGCTCTATAAATATAAAACCACCCGTCCGATCGTGCAATCCCGACTGGGAGGTCAGCAACGACAAGGAAGCAATTCCTTGACCGACGGTCTGGGATCCGATCAGGTTTTTGGCGCCGCTACCGGGGAATCAATCGTAAGACTCTTAGGCATCTTGACGAACCTTTCTATTTAGTTCCACTTGTAAATACCCGTAGTTTTCTATTCCTTGTTCCAAGCAAAAATTCCTTCCCACAACATACAACGACGATCGACCAGATCATCCAGAACTGAACCACTCGTATTCACACCTGATCCTGAGTCGAATATCCGAACAATTCGCAAAGAAAGACGCTCTCGCTTCCGACAAATGGCCGCACGGAGCACTCTCGCCGACCACACCAAACCGTCTATCGAAGGATGAGGAGGACCCATACGCTATCCGGTAATCGAAGGCGCATCTTTCGAACTTAAACACTACATTTTTCAACTCATCAAAGACAACTGTCAATTCCACGGTTTCCCTCATGATGACCCCAACGCCCACATCGACAAATTCATTCAGATTTCTAAGTTTTACAAGCAGAATGGGGTTGAGCAGGATATAGTTCGCCTATACTTGTTCCCCTATTCTCTTGCTCTACATGCCCAGACATGGTTTGAGGGACTTGAGACCGGCTCAGTCACCTCATGGACGGATATGGCCACCAAATTCTTAACCAAATACTTCCCTCCGTCCAAACAAAACAAGTCAAAGAATGACATCACAAACTTCCACCAAGCATGTGATGAATCTATCTATTCGGCGTGAGAACGATTCAAGATCCTTCTGAAGAAATGTCCAAACCACCAACTCAAAAACATTGCCCAGTTATGCACGTTCTACAACGGTCTTGTTCCAAACCACCGTATCATCCTTGATGCCGCTGCTCAAGGCAACTTCATGCAACTCATGGATGGAAAAGCTTGGAACTTGATCAAGAATATGACAATGCACCATCACGAATGGAAGACGGATGAGCAATCCTCATCACTACCTCTATCCTCCTACAACCAAATCCAACCTGAGACACTCAAATCCTTGAGTGAGCAGATTGAGTCGTTGACGAAACAGCTAGGAGAGCTAAAGAAGCAACCGCAGCAGATCCACCAAGTTCAGGCTTTCCAGAACTGTGCTCACCTTCCCATGGAAGAATATCAAGTTGAGTATGAAGATCCAGCTGACGGCACGGTCTACTGCTCACAATTCCCAGTTCGACCACAAAATCCGCCTGTTTTCACACGAACTTCTCCACCTAGGACACGAGGCACTCAATTTCCTCCATGAAACACCCAACCAACCTTCCACCCCAAATACCAACCAAGATACCCAACCTACACACAACAACCCCAACTTATCTACAACCGACCCTTATCCTTAACCGCACCAGATGTCAGCCCACCTAGTGATACCATAAAGACCATTGTGCCTATCACTAGTCAAGATGATAATCTCACCAAATTTATCGAGGGTCAGACACAATTCAATAAGAGAACCACCGCCAGACAAGACCAGACTGACTTGTTCCTTAGAAACCAACTCTCGGTTCTTAAAAGCCTTGAGAACCAAATTGGTCAGTTGGCTCAGCGTCTTGACACTAGACCCCAAGGAACCCTTCCAAGCAATACCATTCACAACCCACACGTGGAAGAGGCCAAACAAGTAACCTCCAAGGACCCAAAGGTGGCACCGAGCCAGCCTAATATTTCTTCTCCAGTGAAGAAAGAATCTCCTATCCCGAAGATAGTTGAGACACCATCCATACCCACTCCTGCTAGAGAAGTGAGAACCCTATTCCCTAATCATCTTAAGAAAAGGTATAAGGTTAACTCCTTCAAGCTCGATGATAAATTCTTAGACACCGTGTCTAGAATTCCTACCAGTGCCAAGCACAATAGGCGAATGCTTTCCACCAAAGATAAGATACCCGACGTATCTACTATCCCGCTGAACGCAAAATGTTCAGCTGTCGTAAGCAATTTGCCCAAAAAATTAGGAGATACTGGTCATTTTACCTTGCCCTGTTCTATCTATCAATCAGGTGTGATTCGCTCCTTGGCCGATCTTGGAGCCAGCATCAATCTCATACCTTACTCTCTATACGTTATATTAGAATTAGGAAACCTTAAGTCAACAAAGATGTGCGTGCAACTTGCCGATCAATCGGTCCGATATCCACGAGGAATAGCCAAAAATATAATGGTTAAGGTTGATAAATTCTTTTTTCCCACTGACTTCGTTGTGATGGATATACAAGAAGATATCAATATACCAATCATCCTAGGCAGACGTTTCATGAACACTGCCCGTGCTATCATAGATGTATACTCGTAGACTATAAGCCTTCGAGCCAACGGAGAAACTGTATCCTTCTAAGTTGATCAGGCTGATAGTTCTCGTCTAGAGCATGCTGAGATATACACCATATCCACTAGCAGAGTCACATCCGACGATGATACATCCGAGTCAGATCCTTCAGACACATATGTACCAGATGACCATACCTGTCTCATCACATCAACGGAAGAATCTGAATCCGAGACAGAAGAGATGAAAGACTCGGAGTCAGAGGCCAATGAGATGGAAGAATCTGAAGAGGAGCAAGAAGAGGATGAGCCAGAAGGAGCAAGAAGAAGAGCAAGAGGAGGACGTGTATCAATCCACACCACCTCACGAATACTTCCCTGATTCTCAGCATCCGACAGAAGAGATCATGCAGCTTAAGTATATTCCAATCACTCTGTCAGATGACGATTCAGATGAATGCTAACCGATTGATTACTCCTGCCTTGAAGAAAAGGACAATGAAATGGACTCTTCTCAGCCTATATCACAAATCACCGACGCGACTCAGCCACCATCCGATACTGTTGAGTTCCCTGATTCTTAGAACACGGACACTCCAGTAACAGACAGTGATGAGGATGACGTCGTCTTTATAGATGTCCCAATAGATGTCTGCTCCATCCACCTTCGTGCATCTCCAGTTATTCCTGATCCTCCTCTCGAGATCATCCAGGTTCAGGTCGTCTCTACCCATGAAGGGATGATCAGTGCTCTCGAAAGATTTGAGGATGATTTACGTATGATCATGGCTGTCATTAGAGACTCGAATAATGATCCGAGACAAAGAGAATTAATCGAGGACATCAACACTGAGTATACGATCTATCGTGCTAATAACTCTAGGAGTCCTGAATTTCTACAAAACCGCATTCATGCCTTCGCAAGAACACCATATTGATGAGACACCTGCTGCAGACGAGATAGAGTTCTTAGAGGAACAAAAAGTCATATATGGAAAGGTTTATGAAGCCCTAATCAGGTACACATTTCCATATTCTAACCAAAAGATGAGTTTGCTACATTCTTACAGGTATAAGTTGGACTATGCATCTGGGAACCCTGAGGAGGAAGTAGACATTTAGATGATGAATGATCTTAGAGGATTGATGGATTCCATAGCTGATAACGACCATATTGATGATACCTCATCACATAGGTTTTACATCGACAACACCATTGAACATCACGCCAACAGGATTATCGAGAGGCTCGAATACGTGAGTTTCAACGAAAGAACGCATGCCATCCCTTCTTCCATCCCAAATGGAACAATGGTCAACACTGCAAACTTTGTCACGGAACGTCTCTCAGAGATCTTTGGTACTGTTCCTCTAGAAGAACCCAGGTAGCTATTTCATGATGGTCTACGTGAAGTCTACTACAGAATCTTAAACATCTTTAGGAACTCTGAACTCACATACTCCAGTCACCAAAACCAGCTTCTCCAGGGTATTCAAGAATCCATCCGTACACTAAGAAGAAACCCAGACAATCATGAAGACATACATCTATGCTTCTTCGGTTTCATGGATTCTTTAAAGAGAGAATGTCCTGAGCGTGAGGTTGTCAGATCCAATGGGACCCTCATCTTTGATCCCAACGGAGTCATCTCAAAGTCAGTCAATGATATCACCTGGGATCTTCTTCACTTGCAAAGGGTCGCTGAAAAATACTTTGACAGCTTCCCTCTTCATGTGGAAAGGATCCCAAACATCACTCAGGTTATCACCCGCCACTTCTTGAGATTCTATTCTAGGGTCCCAGCTTCCAGCACCATTGGCCCTGGAAGTTCCACCACCCACTGATTCTGAAGGAAGGAAAGTTGAGCTCTCAACTCTAAAAGCAGAACTTCTCAGGAGGCAACCCGAGTAATAAAACGTGTGTTGATTGTGTGTTAATAAGTTAAGATAAATCTCTGAATATCCTTCACACTTGGATATACCTCAAAAATATTTTCAAAATATTTTAAAGTCACAACTCATCCTTTTCAAAAATCACTTATCTCAGATAAATAGGAAACACTTTTCAAAAATTAGTTCATATGTTTCGAGCATTTGAGGTACTTGCATACTACTTTTATGCATTATGCTCGAACTCGTTTAAAAACATATGTTCTGCAAAATGATTTGTAATAGAAAATATCTTTTCATTCTGAGATAGTGATTCCTTTTCATTGCAAAAATATGGAGTTAAAAGGTATATCCAACGTGTTCACATTTAAGAGATTGATTCACATATGATGTTTGAAATGGAAGGCAAGGTTCTAATTTAAAGGTAACCCCCCTAAAAGCTGAATAAATCCTCATGGAGCTGCTGCAAAAGAAAGACTTTTCTATCAGCACATATTCAGACCTTCAGCATTTAGCTATCTGGGGAGTTTCTTCATCCTTTCTCTTTTTTATCTTTTTACTTTATTGAGTAGAGTTAATTAATAAAAGTAATCTATACCATATCCTAAGCTTATCACTAAGTGTGAGATTCCAGCCTAAATTAACACTTGAGAAACATTTTCTTATATGTTTAAACTCTAAGTGTGGGATAACAGTATAGAATACCTTAGATAGATTTTTGTATCCAAATAGCAACTCAGAAAATATTCCTCACTTTAAAAATTGATCAAAAGCTTTAAAAATTTTACATAAAACAAAGAAAAACATGAGCTTAACTTCGACAGTAGATAGCTACTCATTCAGTTAGCTCTGCTATTTCTTTGAATTTCAATATTTCTAAGAGGAGCTATTTTAAATATAAGTAAGTTATTTTGGAAAGTAGTGTAAATAAGGTAGAAATTTCTCAAATTAAGAAATGATAATCTTAGGGGCAGCGCATGACTAAGCACATACAACCCATATTAATTCCAGTGAGGTATCTTGAGCCTATATAAGCATTCACTTTAAATGCTTCACTATTCATTTGTTGTGTGTTCCGATGTATGCATTTCTGAATTAGAACTTGCTCCTGGTATGTATTTCGAGACCATATTGGTGAGTACCATACGCGGTATAGGTGCAATTAGATGACCTTGACATTCCCTAGGAAATAAACCCATTTTCTCATATCTCTTCAAGCCTAACCCTGTCGATACTCATTTTTAGTATCGATGATCCACTTAGTAAACCCTGTTGAGCCTTAACCTTTTCATTTCTTGAAAACCCTTTATTAAAACCCCATCCACCTCCATACCCACCAAAACCTTATCTTGGAATTTTCAAATTTTTGAAAAATGCTATTTAGGTATTCTTTTTGCTTCCACTCAAAAATCTTAAATCTCGTGTTTTACTCAAAGTTTCTCGTGTGCGTTTCAATAATCAAAATCTAAAAAATATCGAGAAAGTCTGAAGGTGTGAAAAATTGACACCAAGTAAAATTCGAAATGTCAAAAGATTGAAAAAATGAAAGTAAGAAAGGATATCAAAAGGCAGAAAAAAAAATCTCTTAGAATCTCCTTGGCAAAGAAATTCTAAGCCAAAAATATGTCATAGATATAAAGCTAAGTGCTTCAAATCTCTTGAAAACTCCGATCTCTGAAAAATATATATTCCATGTGTTTTCAAAGAGAGAAGTCAGCTATCTTTACTTCCTTACCGTTATCCGTTTCCGTTTTCATTAAAAAGCATATCTAAATAAAGTTTTCATAAGTTTAAAAGTCATGAGATAAGCATACCCCTTTAAACTAAAAATACCCATTATCCATAGCCTTAACCCTCACTTCACACTATAACCCGATGAATGTTTTAGGATAATTAGCATCGTCCTCACCTAAGTGGTAGAGATTTGATTCTCGATCAAGCCTATGACGACGAATGCTACATGACTGGCTTTTGAGTGATTTCGTTTGTTTAGAATGATAGGAAACCCGATACACTTTTTGAGTGAATTGAGTGACCACCGGTGAGATTGCCTAACTCATGTGTATGCCAAAGATCACGAGAATCAGAATCATGCCCAAAGATATTCCTTTCTTATTTCTGGAACAATTATCATATTTATCTCAATTTTCTGAAATGGTTGTTCTAAGAAATATTTTAATTCGCAAAAATCGGACCTAAAACATCTTTTAAAAGTGAGGATAGTTGAAGTATTTCTTGAGGACAAGCAATGTCTAAGTGTGAGATATTTGATTTGACGTAAAAAGTCACGTTTTTGCGTACATAATTCCCACCTTTTTAGCCCCAAAATGGATGAAATCATTCAATATCAATACTTTTTCACCATAATTCATTATTAAGGCTAAAAATAAGGCATTGCTTCAAAAATCAAGTAAAATGGCTAAATAACGGACAAAACAAAGCATAAATGATACGGTCACGTTCTACGAGCACTTTTTTCATATTAACTTGAAATTATTCCTTGATTAGTTCATTATAATCTTTAGGTAATTACGATCACGTGGATATAAAGAACGCTGAAAACGGATCAAGAATGAAGAAGTTATGGCCAAACGAAGTTCGACCAGTGCACAAGACTTACGATCCAGCACACAAGACCACGGACCAAGGGGATACCACCCCACAGGGGCCGTATACACCCCGTTAGGGGCCGTATACCCCCCTTATGGGGCCGTATACCCTCTATTTAGGGCCGTATACCCCCTTTAGGGGTGGTATACCCCCTCTACGATGTCGGATACTCCCCGTTTGCTACAAAATACGCCCTATTTGCTACTGAATACGCCCTATTGGGTATCGAATATGCCCCTTTTGGTGTCGAATTTCATAGCTCGGGGGTGTATTTCAGTGTTAAATTGGAGCGAGGGTGTTAAGTGTAAAATCGTATCTTTTAAGCCTATAAATAGAGGCTCAAACCTCCTCATTTCTCATCCAATAACTCACAACACATCAATCCATTTCACCACTTTCACACACACTCTCTAGTTTAGGTTAGTTAGTTAGCGGTTAGTTTCTCATTAATATTTAAGGAGACTAACGGATGGGCTATTTTGTAGTATTTGTTGAAGATACTTGGAGGGGTGCTTTTGTAATATTCGAGGCTCTGCTCGTTGTAATCTTTCAGCTTATATTCAACTACGCATTTATCACGGCTACCTCTGTTGGGATCAGAGCCACTGCTAAAGTCTAAGTGTTGAAGATTGATTTCAGCCACTGCTAGAAGAAAAGGTTGTTGCCACTGTTAGAGAAGATTGAAGGCTAGCCACTGTTAGTGCTTTTGTAATAAATAGCCACTGTTGGTAGATTACTTAGTTGATTTTGTAATATACATTCACTACCACTGTTTGTATAAATATAGTTACTATCACTGTTGGTATGTTTATTAGTAAGTAGGTTAGACAGTTAGAGTTATATATGGAATCAAATTGTTTCCATAATAACATGCGATTGTATAGGATTCTATAATATATAAATAGAGATCCTTAGACCAAGAATAGGTTAACGATTTTGCGCAGCTTCAAGGTTTTCTGTAACCCTAATACATTAAGTGTATTCGTCTTATATCATTAATAAGATTGAAGCTTTTGATAATAATTGTGTTCTACAAGTTATTCATACTAGTCTTGATCTTCTTAATATTATTGAATGTGATTCCGCAACTTCTCAGTAATAATTCAAAGCTTATATTTATCAAATTATTTATTAGATTATTCTTGGTTTAAAAAGTGGTATCGGAGCTTTGGTTAAGCTTTGAATACAGGAAGATCTGGGATTATTGGTTGATCGATTTTTGAAAGTCTTATTCAAGATCTACGTATTGAATCAATGGTTTCAGACGGTAATGAAGGAATCCAAGTTAATAAGATCCTTAAGCTTAGGCCTGATGAGTTTGATCTATGGAAGAATAGGATCAAACAATACTTGCTTCTCACAGATTATCAGATGTGGGAAGTTGTAGTTAATGGTCCTCCAGTAACACTTGATGGTGATGGTGTTGCACAAACAAGACCACCACCAACTTCAGAAGCAGAAAGAAAAGTTAGATCAATAGAGTATAAAGCACTCAGTACTCTATTATTGTCTATTCCTAATGAATATCAAAGAAGGTTAGAATCATGTCTGGATGCTAAAGTTCTTATGGAAACTATTGAAAAGAGATTTGGTGCAATTCAAGCACCAAAAAGAATAGAAGATCTCTTTTAAAGCATCAATATGAGAACTTTAATTGTGTAAAGTCAGAAACTTTGACTCAAACCTTTGACAGGTTTTCAAAGTTAGTAGGAGATCTGGAGAATCATCAAGTGAAAATTGAAAAGGATGATCTAAACTGGAAGTTTTTGAGATCATTAGGTGAGGAGTGGACAATCTACACTGTTGGATTAAGACAGAGTACAGATTTGGAGTCAAAAGAGCTTGAAGATATTTACAATGATCTAAGAAACTTTGAACCTGAAGTGGAAAGCAAGAAGCAGGGTTCAGGAAACAACAACAACAATGCAGCCTTTATGTCTACAACTGGAACTAAAGCATAGTCAAGTCAAAAAGGCTCTACTTATGTTTCAAGAGGAAGTGGATCATCATCAGACTGCTCTAATGATCAAATTTTGGAATCTTTCTTTGCTAGTAATGTGAACTCTTCACTTACTAATGAAGATTTAGAACAATTTGATGGAGATGATCTAGAAGAGATGGATGTTAAATGGCAAATTTCTTTAATCACTCAAAGGGCAAAAAGATTTATGCAGAGAACTGGGAGGAACAACTTTGCATATAAAAGGAATGATGCAAGTTGGTTTGATAAGAGTAAGATAGAGTGCTTCAACTGTCATAAGATGGGGCACTTTGCAAGAGAATGTAGAAGTCCAAAGAAGGAACAGAATAGCAGTGAGAATGGTCAAAGAGCTTGAAGCAATGGAACTCAATCAAGGAACATATCAATCCAGGGTGCTTCATCAAATGCTCTTGTATCTATGGATGGTTGTGGATGGGACTGGAGTGATCAAGAAGAACATAAGGTGAAGAATCAATGTCTCATGGCCATTGCTGAATCTGACAAGAAGTCAGAGGTTCCATATGAGGTACAAAACAAATTATATTCTGCTGTTTGTAAACAAACTGTTAAACATTACAGGGATCATAATTTGAAAGTGTGTGATGAACTAAAATAATGGGAAATCAAAAGTAAACACACCATAGCAGCAATTGAAAATTTTGAAAAACAGATAAAGCATATGAAGTCAATGCAACACAGTTTAAATATGACATTGAATATGCTAGGTGGGAAAGAGACACTTTTAAAGATAAGGTAGAAATGTTTACTAAGAAACTTGTTGAGGTCTCATGTGAGAGAGATAGCATAAGACTTAATGTAAGTAACTTAGAACATGCATCTAAGAGTGTGAATAAGCTTATCGATTCACATATTCATGATAAGATTAAGACTGGGTTAGGATACAGTAATGTACCTCCTCCTTATAACCACAACTACTTTCCTTCCAAAAGTTAAATTGATATCAATTCTCTTAAAGAAGGAATGAATGATGAGGTTAAAAAGGCTGATCCAGTTAAGAGTTTAGAAGAAGATGTGAACTTTGATAAAGTAGTGGTTAGTGATTGGAGTGAAGAAGATGATGAGAGTGATGATACATCTGAAAGTGAGAAAAGTGTAACAAATAAATCATCTAATTCATCACCTGGGAGTAGCAAAAGAGTAACTGGTCTAGTTTAAGAACTTAATGTTGACAAACTAAGAGAGGGTAAAAAGATGTTTCTAGAAAAGGCTAAGCAACAGATAGAACATGTGAGCAAAGCTAATAAATCTAGGAATGGTTTAGGTTATATTAGCAAAACAGTTAGACAAGAATCTAAATTTTTGAATAATGATAAAATGTGTTAACTATGCTTGCAAAACAGGATTTCTGCACCAAAACCATTTGAAAAAACTGCACCCAGAGACAATCAAAGAAATTGGAACCAAATGGTTTTACAAAAATTGAGGCAAAATTTTAAATTGGTGAAAGAAAAATCTTGTTATATCTGTGGAAAAACCAATCATCTTCAATATGACTGTTATCACAATCCTAAAAACTTCAATAGGGTTGTGAAACCATTGTGCACAGCTGCCAACATGGTTAACAAACAAAATTTTATATCAAAAGTTAATCATGTTACCATTGTCAAGAGAATGAAGTATAAGGCTAATAGTGGTACAACTGCAGCCACTACTATCTATGTTGCAGTGGTACCACCAAACAAAGCCAACAGAGGCATGAAGACTAAAACAGTGGATAGTGTTGTCACTGTCAAGCATGGAGCCACTAGTGTTAAACGTTCCAAAAGAATGTCCACACCAAGTAAGGCTACCACTGCCAGAGTGATTAACATAGGCTTGAGAGTTACCTCTGTTAGGTCAATTCCCACTATTAAGTCTAATATAAGTTGGATTTGGAAACAAAAGAACACTGTTACATCTAAAGGTTCTAGATCCAACAATGCATCAAATTCAATTGTCTTAAAGAGAGTTGATTTTAAAGATGCACATGGGAAACCCAAAACCAAATTGGTTTGGGTTCCCAAGAGAAATTAATTTTCTTTTTAATTGTTTGTGCAGGGCAAGCCAGAGAGCTTATGGCTTGTTGATAGTGGCTGCTCAAGGCACATGAATGGTACAGGGAAAAGCTACAGAACTTCAAATCCTTTGATGGTGGATATGTAGCATTTGGAAGTAATCCCAAAGGTGGGAAAATTACACGCAAAGGAACAATTCAGAGTGCAAAGTTAAGTTTTGAAAATGTTTATTTTGTGGAACAATTGAGGTATAATTTGCTAAGTGTGATTCAAATCACAGATAAAAAGAATCTAGTACATTTTACTGACACTGAATGCCTTATCTTGTACAAGGAATTCAAAATACCAGAAAACATGATTTTAATGAGAATTCCAAGGCAAGATAATGTATATAAGTGTGACTTAGCAAACATGACAACTCAACCTGATTTAAACTGTCTTAATTCTAAAGCAAGTCTGAATGAATCTAAATTGTGGCATAGAAGGATGTGTCATATGAATTACAAAACTATTAATAAACTTGTCAAAAACAAGCTTGTTAGAGGTTTGCCTGAAAAGGTATATTCATGTGATGATCATTGTATCTCTTGTCTTAAATGAAAGCAACACAAATCTTCTTTTAAGTCCAAAACTATGAATACCAACTGCACTCCCTTACACTTATTGCATATGTACTTATTTGGACCAACCAATATAAGTAGTATAGGAAAGAGGTCTTACTGCCTTGTAATTATTGATGATTATACTAGATTTACATGGGTTTTCTTTCTTAGAACAAAAGATGAGACAAGTGAAATACTTAAATCATTTATAACTAAGATGGAGAATCAATTAGATAAAAAGGTTAAAATCATCAGGAGTGATAGTGGAACAGAGTTTAAAAATTATGAGATGGATAAATTCTGTGAAGATAAAGGTATTAAGAGAGAGTTTAGTGCACCTAGAACTCCCCAAAAAAATGGAGTGGCAAAAAGGAGGAATAGGACACTAATTGAGGCTGCCAAAACTATGTTATCTGATGCAAAATTGCCTATGTCTTTCTGGGCAGAGGCAGTTAGCATAACTTGCTATGTTCAGAATAGGGTATTAGTTGTTAAACCTCATAACAAAACACCATATCAAATGTTGTTTAAGAACTAACCATTGGTTAGTTTCTTAAAATCATTTGGATGTCCTTGTACTATCTTAAATACCAAAGATCACTTCGGAAAGTTTGAGAGCAAGGCAGATGAGGGAATATTTGTGGGTTACTCCATTCAAAGTAAGGCTTATAGGGTATTCAATCAAAGGACTAGGGTGATAGAATAATCAATAAACATCACTTTTAATGAAAATACCATTAATCCTGATAGTAAAGGTCCAAAGTCATTGTTTGATATCGAGGCACTTAACTCTGCTTTTAGATATACAACTGTAGATTCTAGTACAGGTACAAATGCAGGAATAGGAGATGGAAAAGGTGTAGCAGAATCATGAATGTCTTTTAAAAAGAACAATGACTCATTGGAATACATTTTGTTCCCAATTTGGTCTCCTGATCCTCCAGAAGTTTTTGATTCTGGATCAGATTCACAAAAGTCTTCAAAAGTCTCATACTAAAGGATAAAAGATATGGTGATAAAACTCCAGTGAATTATGAGACAGATCCAGATATGCCAGAATTGGAGGAAAGTGAGGATGAAAGTGATTTAGGTTCAGAATAGCAACTTGCAAAGAATTTGAATGAGTTTTCTAGTAATACAAGGCCTGTTGTTGAAAGAATCACTAGGGATGTTGAAGGTATTCTTATGAATGAGAATTACACCAATTTAGAAACTGAAATACCTGAATCTTCCACATCTCAGTACACTTCTCATAGAGATCATCCACTTGAGAATGTAATTGGAGATATTGGTTCTCCTGTTCAAACCAGAAAACAGACACAAGAAAATAAAGAAGACGACTACCCTTCTTTGTTTACTTTCTTTATGTCTCAAATGGAGCCCAAGAAAATTACTGAAGCCTTGAAAGATCCAAGTTAGATTGAAGCAATGCAGGAAGAGTTGCTTCAATTTCAGATTCAGAAAGTGTGGGCATTGGTTGACTTACCCAAGGGAAAAGGAGTTATTGGTACTAGATGGGTGTTTAGAAATAAAAGGGATGAAAGAGGTATTGTCATCAAGAACAAAGCCAGATTGGTAGCTCAGGGATATACACAAGAAGAAGGCATAGATTATGATGAGGTTTTTGCTCTTGTGGCTAGAATTGAAGCTATCAGAGTGTTTCTAGCTTTTGCTTCATTCGGAGAATTTAAGGTTTATCAAATGGATGTCAAAAGTGCCTTTCTTCATGGCCAACTTGATGAAGAAGTGTATGTGTGTCAACCACCAGGTTTTGAAGATCCTCAGTATCCTAATAAAGTGTTAAGACTGGACAAAGCTCTGTATGGCTTACATCAAGCACCTAGAGCTTGGTATGACACTTTATCAGTTTATTTGCTTCAAAATGGATTCAAAAGAGGTACCATAGACAAAACTTTGTTCACCAACAGAGTTAAGAATGATATTCTGCTAGTTCAAGTCTATGTAGATGATATCATCTTTGGCTCTACTTGGGATAGTTTATGTAAAGAATTTGAGTCCATTATGCATACAAGATTTAGCATGAGCTCAATGGGAGAGTTAACATTCTTTTTGGGATTACAAGTGCTGCAGAAATCTGATGGAATCTTCATCTGTCAAGAGAAATATGTTAAAGACATACTAAATAAGTTTGGATATAAAGATGCAAAAATTGCAAGCACACCCATGGAAACACATAACCAATTAACAGCAGATCCAGAAGGAGAAGAAGTTGATGTACATCTGAATAGATTAATGATAGGATCATTAATATATCTGACCTATTCCAGGCCAGATATCATTTTTGTTGTTTGTGTGTGTGCTAGGTTTCAAACATGTCCAAAGCAATCACATCTATTTGTAGTCAAAAGAATCTTTAGATATTTAAAGGGTCAACCAAAATTGGGTTTTTGGTATCCAAAGAGTAATTCTTTTGATCTTGTTGCATATACATATAGTGATTATGGTGGTGCTAACATGGACAGAAAGTCAACATTAGGAGGTTGTCAATTTTTGGGAGATAGGTTAGTTTCATGGCAATGCAAGAAGCAAACTACTGTATTCACATCTACTGCAGAAGCTAGGTATGTAGCTGCTACAAGTTGCTGTGCTCAAGTCTTATGGATACAGAATCAAATGCTTGATTATGGTTTGACCTTTCTAAATACTCCTATTTTGATTGATAATAATTCTGCTATCAGTATCATAAAGAAACCAGTTAAACATTCTAAAACTAAGCATATAGAGATAAGATATCATTTTATAAGAGATTGTAATGAAAAATGACTTATTCAGATTGAGAAAGTTCATACTGATAATCAATTTGCAGATCTGTTTACAAAGGCTTTTGATGTAGGCAGGCTTAAATTCTTGGTTACTAGTATTGGAATGATCAATTCTCCTTGAGTCTTTTCATCTACAAACTATTTTTCCGTATATATCTACATTTGCTTATGGGTTATTACTGATAGAATAATCAATGAAGAATAATCATATTATGGTTATTACTGTCTTCATTGCTTATTACTATATATAGTTAATTGGTAAAAAAAATAATTATTGTGTGTTTTCTAATAAAGATAAGTACTTGGCAGTGATAGTATTGAGTTTTGATAACCTTGGTCGGTTATCACTGCTAATGCTAGTAGCTGCTGTTAGCTTTATTGGTATAATTTTCTTTTAGTTTTTGAAAAATTGATTAAAGTGTTTCCCACTGCTAGGTATTGCTTATATCTTTCCACTGTTAGTTATATTGGTAAGTGCCACTATTAGTTCTTTTTCTCGGGCTTGACTCTGTTCTTATGACTAACAGTATATAATCTTTAGACACTTCAATTTTTCATTACGCTTTCTTATTTTCTCAAATAACTACTGCAATTACATTCAAAATCAAACCTCCTCTTCTTCTACGATCAAATTTCAAAATCAATTCCAAAATCGTGGCTTCTTCTTCATCATCTGACATGAATCTAAAGGTGTACGAAGAACACAATATGCTGGCTTTTCTCATGAAGCCCTCAAATGCACAGAATTTCATACAAATTGTTGATTTTCTTCGTGCAAGTCACATTCATCATGCGCTTACAGTTTCTCCAAGGGTTTCAAGAGGTTATCTTACTGATTTCTGGAAGAATGCCAAAGTAGAAGTGGTTGAGGGTAAAGAGCAATTGGTTTCCACAGTTCAAGAAACCAAAGTGGTGGTTACAGAGGATGCTCTTCGAGAAGTTCTTCTTCTTGATGATGCTGTAGGTATCACTTCTTTAGATGACAGGGATTTGTATGATAATCTTAGATTAATGGGGTATGAGGGTGATTACATTCGTTTTACATTCTTTAAATCATTCTTTAGTCCCCAATGGAAATTTTTAATACATACAATTCTCCACTGTTTGTCATCTAAACGAACTGCTTTTAATGAATTTGTAACTGAAATAGCCTATGCACTTGTGTGTTTGGCTAAGGGTCAAAAATACAATTTTTCAAAATACATACTTGATGGCATGATCAGAACATCACAAAGGGTAAAAAGGATATGTTTATAATGTATCCTAGATTTGTGCAACTTGTTTTAAATAAACAGGTTACTGATTTAGTTGCACAAGAACTTGTTATTGGTGTTAGTATTCTCTCTGCAAGAACATTTACAGAGATGAATAAAAATACCAATAAGAAGTTTTCTGGGAAGGATACAGCATTGTTTTCAACAATGCTTCCTGCTCCTTCCACCACAGATGTAGTATTACCAACTATATCTGAACCAATTGGTGACAGGCCAGTAGCGCCAACTGAGCCTGAACACACACCAAGTGGAGGTACCAAAAGAAAACAAGGGACCAAACAACCTACCCAATTAAAGCCAAAGAAAAAGAAATTGAAACAGGCAAGTGAGGCTCCTATTGCTCATTTGTCTCAGTCAAATATATCATCACAGCAGGTGACCCCACAGGAGATGGGTGGTCATTCTAGAAGGGCTGTCACTACTGTTACTAGTCTACTGACAGAACATGATAGTCATAACATCAATAAGACCCAACCAGAGGCAACTTCTAATGCTGAACCTACGGGTAATGAAGCAAATAAAGGTCCCAGTACCAAGAATAAAGGGACTTCTGTTGATCATGCTAGGCATTAGGCAGAAGATACATTTGTCAATGATTCACCTAGGAGGTCACACTCTAATGATGATGAGGCTAGTACTCACCCTGAATTGACGAATGTACAACTGACAGAAGCTGTGGATTTTATTTGGAATAAGTTGTTTCATGAAAAGAAAATGAATAGAGCTCAGGATGCAAAGATAGCAGAGCAGGCTGCTAAACTGGCTGATCAAGAGAAAGTGATTGAAGATCTAAAAGAAAGAATTATTAATCTTGAGAAGGTTTTGGTTAAATTTTTGAAAGAAGATGACTTATCTAAGCCAAGAGAGGATGCTGAAAACACTTTCACCAAAGGGGAGAAACATACAGAGGATGAGAATACTGATGAGTTTATGCCTGATCTAAATGATCAAGAGGATGTTGGGCAGACTGAGGTTGTGGGTGACACTGATAAGCCACATAAAGATGATACTGAGGTCATGGATGATTTGCAAACTGAGGTTGTTGTTGAAAGTGTTATTCAAAAGACTGTAGAGAGGGTTGAAGATGAAACAGAGATGGTAGATGATGTTGAAGATGGTGAAGAAGTGGTTCAACCTGTTAATGAATCAGTTGAGGATGGTGTGAAAGAAAGTGATGATGCAGGATCAGAGGTTAAGGGGGAGACTATTAATGTTAGAGCAGATCCTAAAATTACTTATGGAAGAAAGAAATCAATTCCATTTAGATCTGTGAAGGCAGCTAGAATTGAACAGATGAAGAGGGCTAAGTCAAGTAGTCCCACTGCTAAGACAAAGGTAACTCCTACCACTGCTAGAATTAATACTTCCACTGTTAATACTACTCCTGCTCCCACTGTTACATCAACAATACCATCAATCAATAAAACTACTACCACTGTCAATACAACTCCTACCACTGCTACTTTATTTAAACCTAGACCTGTTAGAACACCTGAAGTACCTTTTAGAATTAGAGATCCTACTGATTTGCCTAAGCCTGATTCTAAATTACCCAAGATTGATCCAAAAGTTAAGGCAAGGGTAAATTAGAAGAAAAATAAAAGATGAAAAAGGTACAACAGAATGTTGAGCATGATCATGAATAAGCTTTGAGGGTTCAAGCAGAGTTGGTTGAGCAGGATAGAATTGAAGCAGAAAAGAAAGCTGTTGAATCACAGAAATCAGTGCCAGTTCAAGTGAATGAACTAGATATTGATGAGATTGATGTTATTCTTGAAACTGGTAAGGTTGTAAAGATGACAAAGGAAGCAAGTAGAATATATGAGGAGATGAAGGTAAAAGGTTTGAAGGTGGATGATGATTTTGTCTACAATGCTTATGTGAAAAAATCCAAAGGAATAGATGGCTTTGAAAAAGAAAATTGAGAAAGATAGGAAATAAAAGATTGATAGAAAAGCTGCTAAGAAAAGAGCAAGAAAACCAACTAAGGCTGAATTGAAAAATGAATTGGTTTGTAAGCTTAGAGGAGATAGGATACCTACTATGACTCTAAGGAGAATGTCATTGGAAAGATTGCAACAAATATATGACAATAATCCTATTGTCAATCCTGAAGCAAGAAAGAGGTTGGAAAAGAAAAGGAAAGAAGATGAAGAGATTTAGAGAAGGCTAAAAGTAAGATATGAACAAATTGATGATGAATTGGCAAAGGAGAAAAAAGAGAAAAAGAAAGCAAAGGAATTCAGAATGAAAGTGGAGAAAGAAAGGAAAGACTATGAGAGAATACAGTCTTTGGATGATCAAGTTTATGATTTAGATAGAGATGAGGAAATTCTAGATAAGATGTTGATTGATGTGTCAGAAAGAACAGAGGGTACAAGATTGGATGTTGAGAGTTCTTCTGAAATAATTAAGTGGGAAGGTATATGCATGGAACTAAATACTGTTTTAACTGAAATCAAAATTCAAAGAAAGAATGGTAATGTTTCTTTTCACAAGTCAATGCATGATATCTTGAAGAGAGTGAGTAGTCATGATGTGTATGATATGTACAAGATAGGAATGAAGAAGAACGTCAAGCTGATTACAGTTGCAATTGAAAAGCATGTGTTAGAATGGCTGTAGATGATGTTTGAACCAGAGAAATATTCAGAATTATTCTTGAGCCATGAAGATGTCAGAATCTGGAAACACTTTGCTAGAGCTGGAGTGCACTGTGTATCTTTCAAACAAGGGGAGTATCTTTATATGCTTGAAGAAAGGGAATATGTGTTGAGTACTACTTTGTTAGAAAAGCTTGTTGAAAAGAAATTGCATGCTGCAATCAGAACAGGTGGGGTAAAGAATATACTTTACTGGGTGTTAAATCAATTTCATAAACAGCAGGAGCAGATGAAAAAGAAATCTCTTAAAAAGAATTGAAGCTGAACAAAGAAACTTGATGCAATTCAAGATTGATCAAGTTTAAGGGGAGATTATTGGGATCAGAGCCACTGCTAAAGTCTAAGTGTTGAAGATTGATTTCAGCCACTGCTAGAAGAAAAGGTTGTTGCCACTGTTAGAGAAGATTGAAGGCTAGCCACTACTAGTGCTTTTGTAATAAATAGCCACTGTTGGTAGATTACTTAGTTAATTTTGTAATATACATTCACTACCACTGTTTGTATAAATATAGTTACTATCACTGTTGGTATATTTATTAGTAAGTAGGTTAGACAGTTAGAGTTATATATGGAATCAAATTGTTTCCATAATAACATGCGATTGTATAAGATTCTATAATCTATAAATAGAGATCCTTAGACCTAGAATAGGTTAACGATTTTGCGCAGCTTCAAGGTTTTCTGTAACCCTAATACATTAAGTGTATTCGTCTTATATCATTAATAAGATTGAAGCTTTTGATATTAATAGTGTTCTACAAGTTATTCATACTAGTCTTGATCTTCTTAATATTATTGAGTGTGATTCTGCAACTTCTCAGTAAAAACCTCTTTCCTTATATGTTATAATGCATGCTATTGTTATTATGCTAGATTTAGGATTCATTACCATGATTAGTGAGTAGTTAGCTTGTGTTTTTGTTGTGATGTAGTTAGCCGTTATAATGGGGGATGATGTTAACTTAAATATATAACTGAAAACCTATGTCTAATCAACTTTTCATCTATGATTATTAACTTTTCATCAAACTATCACCTTTCCTCCAATAAACGTGGTTAAAACCCTAAAAGACAAGGAGTCGCGAACCATTTTCCGAGGGTAATTAATTATCTTTGCTGTCTATGCATGGTCTGCTTTCGAAGCTTTGGAAATACCGCTAAACCAAATGTATAATACAACGTAAATAAATTAGGGATTTATTGGGTAATATTAAGTGAAGGTTGGGTTTATATCATAGATGGTTACGCTTTAATACAAACTGAATTTAAAAGGGTTCAGAGGGACCCAAATGTGCAACATGTGTGGAACACCGTAAAACGACCTATTACTTAGTATAGTGGTGGAACTACCTCTGGTGTAGTACAAACGCATGGAAGCTACGGAACCGTCGTCGGTGTATACACCCTATCTTGCATTAGTGCGCAAGGCATGGAATGCCGTAAAACGTCCTAGTACCTCGAGTAAGTGTCAGAACCATCCTTTGGGAATGGTTCCCATACACCCAAGCTATGGAACGGGCATCGGTGTATACATTCTGAGCAGCACTGGGTCACCCACCAGCTCTGAACCTAACAAACCATCGATGAAAGTCAACAGACGCTTTCCGAATCAGTTCTTAAATGCTCTATTTTGGATTAGAATACTTTATGGTATCAAAGAATGGTCAGAGATTAAATATCGGTATGTTACCTTATTCATGCGCCCATGAGTTAACTCCAAGAAGGGTCACTAGTCTTCACAGACAGTGTTTAGGGTAGAGCAGCCTGATCTGATCAGAATCATGACAACCTAGTACTCAATGACATGCTATCTGAGGAATCAGATAGTAGGGTGCTAGTGTTGACACCATAAAGTACCTAAAATAGTAGAATACAGATACTTAGAAAGAACGTTTTCAAAATATCAAACCCAAACATCATCTCCCCTTTAGGCTAATGAAATCAAAACAAACACTCCTCTCCATACTAATTATCACCTATTATTTTATTTTGCTATTTATTTAGTTTAATTTAGGACCTAAGTAAAAACCCAAAAATCAAATCTCTTGTTTACAAACCCTACTAAATCGAATCGATCTTCTTAACTGCTTGGTTTCATAATATGATTGATCTTAAGAACAACCCTGAGTCATTACTTGTCGCTAACTACCCTTAGCTATAGTAAAACTTAGGACCCCAGCTCTATAAATATAAAAACACCCATCCGTTCGTGCGGTCCCGACTGGGAGGTCAGCAACGACAAGGAAGCGATTCCTTGACCGACCGTCTGGGATCCGATCAGGTAACAAGTATTAATATTAGTTATTCAGTAGTAAGGTGTTAGAGTGCCCCCTGGCATATTGTGTTGCCACCAAGAACATGAAATTGTAGTCCCACAGAACTATGACTGAGTATTTAAATCAAATAATGAGTTAACGACCTCGCGTGAAAGCTCACCGATCCGTTAACTAATGCGAATCTCAAGTGTAAACTCGCCGATCCGTGATTGAGTATGAATCCTGAGTGTAAGCTTGCTGATCTATCGATTGAGTGTGAACCCCGAGTGTAAACTCGCTGATCCATCGATTGAGTGTAAACCCCGAGTGTAAGCTCGCTGATCCATCGATTGAGTGTGAACCTCGAGTGTAAGCTCGCTGATCCATCGATTGAGTGTGAACCCCGAGTATAAGCTCGCTGATCCATCGATTGTGTGTGAACCCCGAGTGTAAGCTCGCTGATCCATCGATTGAGTGTGAACCCTGAGTATAAGCTCGTAGATCCATCGATTGTGTGTGAACCCCGAGTGAAAGCTCGCTAATCCATCGATTGAGTGTGAACCCCAAGTATAAGCTCGTTGATCCATCGATTGTATCGCTTTACCGCGATATCTTAGTTGTGCCCACTTTACCGTGGCATCGTTTTTTGCCCACTTTACCATGGCATCGTTTTGTGCCTCCTCAGCATCGACCGGTTGCTTCGCAATAAATGTATAAAATCGAAAACCGGCAGTACTACGACATGCCCGACCAGTATAATTGAGAGCCGATGGTACTACGACATGTCTGACTAGGGTAAATGAGATCCGGCAGTACCACGACATGCCCAACTATAGTAATTGTGTTTGTATAAGTGTACGTATGCCAATATACATATGTAGATTGTAGGTAGCACCAAGTGCTCGAGATAGAGTACGAGTATGTGTATATATATATGTATATATATATGTATATATATAAGTCAAATCAACAAACACGTCCTACCGAGTATCATGTAACCCATGATGGTGATTTGGTGTATCTAATCATGTATATACAATACTTAAATATTAGGTCTAGCATGATAAGCCTAGGTATGAGTAACTCATCACCTAGTTGTTTTGTATTAGTATAAATAATCGATACTAACGTATGTTATTAACGTATACTTCTAGCCTCAGCCTATAAAGTATAATGAGGTTCGTGGTTAATGTTTATTTAAGTACACTCCATCCTATTAATAATGAAATGTAACAGCAGTCTTAGTTCCTAAAAGGAAAACTAATCCAGTAAAAGTCTAGTCGTTGTCTAACGTAAGTAGAACTAACTAGTTCTAGTGTGCTTGATAGTATTGTCCCGCAACAATATGGTCAATGCATAATGATAACTTAGTCAAGTTATGTGATGGTGATTATTTTTCAACAATTTAACAATTTACAATGGCAACCTATTTAGGTTAAGTAGTGATATTGTTCTACAACAATATAATGGGTGTAATTCCTAAGTACTACACATTTTGTATTACATAAAGTTAACATAGTTGAGTGTGAATTATAAAGGTTTTATCATTATAATTCGAAAACAGTAGTTGTGCATGCGTCTCACCCTGAAAATAGTAAAATAGTTGAAAGAGTGGGACTATGAACTCACCTGAGGAGCTAGCGATCCTACGATACGCGCGTCGTCCGATGGGTAACCCCCTAGTGTCCTAAACACGTGAGGTTATATGAGTACAAGACAAATCAGTTTGTCTAAGCGAGTTGTGTAAGTATTCAGGTTTGGAAACCGTGTACGGGGGTCAGGGGGCAGCGCCCTTGGTAGCGGGGTCTAAGGGGCAAAGCCCCTGGCTGGGGTCGAGATGGGAAATTTTTATTTCTATTATGTTGCTGTAGTGAAAAACGCTCCGAAATTCCATTTCGGAGTAAAATTAGCTGGTAAAATTTGAGTCTCGACACTTATAGCGTCACTTAGGGGTTTATGCGACACTCAGGAAGTGCCACATAAAATGGGAAATTCTGAAGTGTTAGCGTCACTTGGGGAAGTGACGCATAAGGGGCGATACTTAAGCAAGTGTCGGGTGTAAGTGTCGGATTCAAGTGTCGGTTCAAGTGTCGGTTGTTGCATTTGCGTCACTTAGGCAGTGACGCAAAAAGAGGGTTTTATGCGACACTTAGGCAAGTGACGCAAGATTCGGGTTTTATGCGACACTTAATGCGTCACTTAAGAAAGTGACGCTATACTGGATATGTCCGTGCGTCACTTACGTCTGTTCGACGATTTCTCCCCCAAAATCAAGATGTAACCTATTTTAGGACCAAATCTTGTTGAATAATGTTAATACATTATATATTAAGTGTTTTTAACAAGAAATAACAAGAAAAAGTGCGTAATTCCTTACGATTTGAAGATCGAAGGTTTGAGGATGATCATGATGATTTTGATGATGGAGAAGATGGAGATGCAAAGATGGAGATGATGATGATGATGATTTGCTGCTGTTCTTGTTGATGTTATTGTTGTTGATGATGTTAGTTTTTGTTGCTTGTTATTTGGATTTGAGAGAGAAAAGAGATGAGAAAAGATGAAGAAGAAGAAGAAATGATAAAAATGAGAAAGGGGTTAGTTTGGATCGGCTTATGTTAGGTGGGGAGTACACTGCCTCAGAAATTGCAGTGTAAAATACCCATGTTTGTTTGCCCGATTGAATAAAAATGTAATATTTTTAATTTATAAAATTCTTTTATATATTTTTGAATATTTTTGATTTGAAACATTTTATAAAAATAAAATGTTTGGGTTAAATTTTTATAACTACATTTCGCGTAGTTTCAGAAGACTAGAATGCGTTTTATCAGATTTGTTTCCTAGTGATTATGAAATAATCATCTTACATCTCTACCCCTTTATTAAGCATTTCCATGTGTTGACCTTATGTCATATGGGAAATCCCCATAATACCCTTCTATTTAATCTTAAATAAAAAAATAATGTTAACACAAATGACTCTTTCTATTTTGGCAAGTCAACTATACAATAACTCTACAAAATCAATTACATTAAAATATTCACTACTCAATCAATTACAAAATCACTACACAAAAAAAACATAGTAAAATTAATACTATATAAACGCACTTGTACTCATGAAAAATATACCAATCTATTCATGTGCGTTTGGATTTTGCTATTTGAAGTTTAAATTTATTTATTTATCTGTTATTAATTTTTTCTTGTAATCATATGAATATGACATTTATAATGCACACATCTTAGACATGCAGTGTTTTTTTAATTTGTTATAATGGTGTTCATCATATTACTTCGTATTATTATTATTATTTGATTGATTTAAGCCGTATATTTTATATCAATTTTTCAACTACTCTTTCATCACCTTTTTTCACGAATTTCAAATATATTCCCGTCGCATTGCGCGGGTTATCGGCTAGTTACATATGATATATATATATATATATATATATATTATATAAAGTTTTCGAATACTTTGTTATAATTGCGTACTAAGTACGATTAATTGAAGTAAAAATTTGGCGTGAAAGTTGACCTTTTTAACCGGGTGTTACATTGACCAAGTCAACAAAAACGGGCCTCGGTTTCGAAAACGTCAAACTTACTAATTTTGGCAACTTGTAAAAAAAGTGGGTTTGACTGATTAATTAAGTGACTTGGACTAAAAATAAAACTTGTAAACATAACCCGAACGAAAAACGACACTTATATTTGAACCAAGACGTAAACCGCAAAACGTTGACGCTAACTATTAAATTCACGTGACAACCTATAACCACATACTAAGGTAGCACGATACCATATGATATATACTAATGTAAAGTATACAACGAACAAACATAATAGTAATGTCTTTTAAGAATTACTGTTACAAACTTTCACCAACGGGTCGTACACGTTTATTTTCAAAAACAAAACACAACTGGAAATACTAGTTGAGTGAACACATGCATGGATGGTCTTATAAGACATCTACTTACTTATACTTTTAATATAATGCGTTTAGGATGTTAGGGACTTTAATTGGACACAAGCTTTGCTAGCACTCACGTATTTAGCTCACGAATTTAGCTCACGAGGTGAGTTCACATCCCCTACCTTTTTACTATTTTTACTGCTTTCAAATAGGGGTGAAAAACATAGTCAATTCTTTTACGATAACATGCAACTATTACATAATTGCTTTTGTGCTTTTATACAAAATGTCTATGATTGATATCATACTATTACCAACTGCTTATAAATGCTTTTAGGCTTTATACAAACCGCATGTATATGAAATAACATTTTCATACTATAAACTATCACAAACGTGTTAAATTAACTTGTGAACTTACCAGAAAACGACTAGTACTAATTTGGAACTCGCCGGAGAACGACCGGTGCTAACTTGAGAACTCGCCGGAGAACGACCGGTGCTAACTTGTCAACTCATCGGAGAACGACCGGTGCTACTTTATGAACTCACCGGAGAACAACCGGTGCTAACTTGTGAACTCGCCGGAGAACAACCGGTGCTAACTTGTGAACTCACCGGAGAACGACCGGTGCTAAGTTGGAACTCGCAGGAGAACGACCGGTGCTAACTTGAGAACTCGCCGGAGAACGACCGGTGCTAACTTGAGAACTCACCAGAGAACGATCGGTGCTAACTTGTGAACTCGTCGGAGAACGACTAGTGCTAATTTGGAACTCGCCGGAGAACGACTGACACTATTTTGGAAACCGCTGGAGAACGACCAACAACATATTTTAAATTTAGGTGACATCCCAACCAAACCTATATATTGGATAACCTTCCAACTTAACCTCATTACACTTTTAGGTCAACAAACTTTCAATGTGATTAGTTGAATAAACTGTACTTATAAAACCTGTGAATTCACTCAACAACCATGTTGACTTTTTAATATGTTTTTCAGGGAATTAGCTGCGCAGATAAGATTGCATGCATATGGAACTAGGAGACCCACGACAAAATAGGATGACATATTAGATGTTGTTCAGCAATAATCATACGCTCTGATGCATGAATGTCCAATGTTGACGTCGGCACCCCCGCTAACTCTAATGCTTCCGCTGACCAATGTTGACAGTTATTGGGGGTGTGACAGATCCCCCGTTCGGGTAGGATACCTCACCCGATCGGGTTTGGTTCCATACCTGGTCGGGTATCGGTTGAATTTGAGTTACGCGGCGGATACTCTTGTACCCGGTTGGTACTTTCTGTTTTCAAGTGTTTTTCACGATTTCACCCGATCGGGCAACAAAACTGACCCGGTTGGGTATCATTGTTCACCCGATCGGGTATGGCTTCTTACCCGTTCGGGTGTGTTCATCTTTGTTCTATGATCGGTTCACAGTTCGTTATATCATCGTAATCTTCTCTGTTTTTGCTATGATTTGAGTTTAAATCTTTCACAAATTTTATAGTTACATTTCATGTGTTCCTTCAAGTGAGTTCACACCTTTATTTTACTCGTATACCTACTAAAATTTTTATACAAACAATATTTTTGGTCCAAAAATTATCATCACCAACATCTTAATTTCATTAGTTTCCATTCCATTTTTGGAGTTTGATCTTTCAGAATATATAGGGTTATCATAATATAAAGTGTTACATGATATATATTAAGAATTTATATAAGAAAATGAAGAAAAGAATTTTTACAGTGATTATGATGAGCCGATAAAGATGATGATGATACCCTAATGATGATGATACCCGGATGATGTTGCGGTGGTGAAGATGATGATAATGTGATGATGATGATGATTGTTGAAAATGAGATGATAAAGAAGATGTTTGAATTTGTAGATGATGATGAAGAAGAAATTGGTTCTTTCTTCCATTTCTGCTTCTGCTTCCAAAATGATCACAGAAAGGAGATTTAAGGGGTGAATTATTGATGTTTGGTGTGTGTGTGTGTTGGAGCAGTGAAGGAGGGAGTATATAAAAATTATAAATGGTTTAATTTTTCAAAGGTGGGTATGACTCAGTACGAGTTATGTCTTTAGATATTTTAGAGTTGTTGAATTTTTGGTATTTAACCTGTAAAGTTCGTGTACGGGTCCAAATATATCAAATTTAAAATTTGTATTTGTAAATTTATCTTGTAGTATTTTTCCTAATACTTTATTCGAAATAATAAAAATATAAATTTTGATTATTTTAGTTGTCGAACTTGTTTTATATATTTTTGTCGCGTACGATACGTTTTGTATAATACTTATAAATGTTTTTGTTTATTTTTAATTTTCTTTATTCACATAATACTTTCAAATAAATAATTATTTAAAATTATTTATGCGTTCATTATGAACATTGTATCACAAATGTTTATATTTATTGTTAGTCAATTATTGATCCGACTCGAACATTGTATGATTTTAACGAATCGTATTCGCTGTATATATATAATATATAAATGACCGTACATATTTAGTCTAATATTTATAACTAAATACCCGTAATCACACATTGATTAGGCACTAATTGCCGGTTGTCACATTCTCCCCTTGTTAGGAGAATTTCGTCCCGAAATTTATCCGAAGTCAAAGACCCGTGTGTTACTAAGCTCAGCCGTTAAATGTATCGTATTACTTGATATCCGATTTATCTGAGTTTTCTCCCCTTGTTTGGCTAACGCCTACCGTTTACTAAAAGAAAATGAGGGGAAGATTCCGATGGAATTTATAACCGTCCCATATTAGCATATATATAGATTTCCGATCTATAACCTGATATATATTCATCCCGATGTTTAACTCATAATTACCGATACTATAGCACACACGACTACAGTGTCATCCGAGGGGTAGAAATATGAATGGTTTCCTCCTAATGAACGATTTCAACACGATGACCGATCGGCCGATACATAGATCTGCCGATACATATCAATGATGATATCCGAGTTCCCGATCTCAACAAATGTGAGATGAATAGGAAGGAGTTTAGCCGTTGATTTAAAGTGAAATTATGTATTACACTGCCGGACTCGACTAACTACCGTTTGCTAAACTGATTAGACAATAACAGTCTAAGGAAATAGAATAGACGTTAATCAACAATTTAGAATTCACGGAGTAGGTAATAATGAAGTGGTTTAATTACGCGAAGATGAACGTACCGGTATCCATATTCGGGTCTTGACACGCATCTCCAGCATTGAGTACGTAGGATCTACCTCGAGCATTGTTGTTGTTTTTCAGCTTGGGACAGTCACACCGGAAATGTCCTGTGTTGCCACACTCGTAGCAGGCTTTCATCCGACAGTCTCTAGTAAGGTGACCATAACGCTTGTACTTGTCGCATGGAGTGCCACAAGGCCCGTCATGGTGGCGGTTGAGCAGAAGGGTTTGGCTCCAGTGTACTCTTTCTTAGTTCTGGATCCAGAGGTGTAGGCCTTGACAGTTGCAGGCCTTTTGTTGGTTTGGCTTTGATTGTCGAGGTTTCCATTAGATTTTCTTTTGTTATCCTTCCCTTTGTGGATGATCTGTGCCATGAGGCTGTGGGCCATACGAACAACACTTAGAATGGTTCCCGGATTGGAAGCACTTACCATTCCTTCGATGTGACACCCGACAATTTAGGCTTACTGATTAACCTGCTTGAAACCTTAATTACGTGTTTTTAGTTTAGTATTAGGCTAAATACTTGTAATTACTTGTAACTAAATTGGATATTTGTGTGAATATACACTCCCGTAATTCGTTTATATTACGCTTACATAATTAGTTGTAATTACGCGAATCAACCGGATGGAGTCCGACAGTACATACGACGTTATTTATCGTATATTAATATTTTGAAATAATAATACACGAAAAACCTAGACGTTTCGCATAAAACGTCTCAAACGTAAAGAAAATGCGCGAATCGCATTCGGCAACAAAACAAAAACCGATAAACATTTTGGTAACCCAAAATAAAGTATTCTAATATTACTTCAATGGAAAAACATCTCAAATATATTGTTAATTAAATCGACTCAAGAAAACGTTAGGCGATTTAACGATTTAACGAAATAACGAATAAATGAACACTGAACGCAACACAGTCTGGAAATGAGAATTAAATCACAAACACACCCTAATGGGGGCCATTTGACCAGCCACCCCCTTCCCCTCCACTCATTTCTCATGCAAATTGCTTTTTCCCTATACCAACCAAAACACATGCATTTTCTCACTTTTCACTTCACACACTTCACCAAATCCTCTCAATTCCCTCTCTAATCCCCCCTCTCTCTCTCTAAAAAAGAAATTGGGTCAGTCATAAAACCACCCACAACCACCCAAGGCCACCACAAACCACCACATCACCACCATAAGCCACCACCTAAATACTACACTATTCTTTAAGATTTTTACAAGGAATTAAAGCTCAAGAACTCCTCATTCATATTCTGTCCTCCTTTCTTCAAAACATCTATGTAAGGAACATTTTCACCTCCTTAGTAATCTTATAGCATGATAATAAGTTCACTCAACAAGTATTATAACAAGATATTACACGAATACCACTTTTCTTAACTTGAAACTTAACAAAATGTGAGGTATACTTTATGTCCAGAATGTTGGTCCACTTCCACGATTTTTATAAAATTCATTTGTTCATGAAAATCGATTTTTTTATAGTCAAAAATTAAGTTCCAGATGTTAGCTTTCAAAACCCACAAACCGCATATTTTTCTGAGCTTATTTACTATTTTTAATAATTTTTATAAAATCACATATACAATCTGTTCCAGAAATCCAGAAACTTTACTCTTAGTATTTTGGTCATATCTCGAGTTATAGGAAGAGTTAGACAATGAATGTTTTTTAAAAAGTTGCGTATTGAAAATTTCTACAACTTTTGTGTTGACCACTTTTACTTATTCCTTGTATATTTTTCTCATAAACGTTGATAGCATGCATGTATCCAAATCTGAACTTAGAATGGAAATGTAAACTTTAAAAATACTTAGACTATTCTATAATATATGGAAAAATTACTGGAAGTAAATAACATATAAGGTAACAATTAGTAATTTTGTTGGGATTTTTTACGAATTGTAGATTTTTATAAAAATCCAACAATGAGATGTATTTTCTGGAAAACATTAAGTGTGGAACCGTTTTGGTAAAACTTGAAAACCGACACTTGCGGACTTGCTATTTAGGGAAAAACTAATTTTTTGTGACTTATGAACATATTTAAGGGTTTTGGAAAAGATTCGGGTCAAACCGAGTAGGTTTAACCAAGTCAACAAAAATGGGGCTCGACTTCTAAAAACCAACAAACTTACTATTTTTGAAAAATGGTAACAAAAATGGGTTTGGGTGACTTAGTTGGTAACTTTGACCACCTTTGACCAGGTTTGACCACCTTTTACCAGTTTGACCAACTTTGACCAACGAGTTGACCAACTTTGACCTACGGTTTAAGGTTTTTACGAACTAAATAATCTGTTTGCGACACACGATATGTACTAATGAATAGTATACAACAAAACAAACTTAATAATAAAATCTCAATGAATTATTAATACAAAATTTGACCAACGGGTCGTACACGCTTTTAACAACTTAATTGAACATACTAGTTGAGTGAACTAGCCTTAGGTGGACATAAACCCCCCACCTACCCGATTGGCTTAAGTGGACATTAACCCTCACTTATATAATCGCTATAGATGGTCTTTTGAGATATCTACTTATACACAACCTTATACGTTTAGGATGTTAGAAGGTTGCACTTTGGGACACCTTGCTTGCTTATTTGATTATTTGCTCGCTAATTGCTTAACTCAGGTGAATTTCATATCCCCTTTTTACTGTTTTATATCCAGGGGTGAGAATACATACAACTGCTTTTACACAACTGTTTTTATGAACACAAGTACAACAAACAACGCTATACGGATTGCATGAGTTAACACACTAATCCATTTAAAGTCCTCACACATCATATCTTCGTTAATTTGGACTAAGCGTGAGTATTAGTAAATAGATCTATTTGGGACTGACAATCCCCATCCGGGTTAGTCGCGCTAACCTGTCAAACGGACGTACTAATATTTGTACACACGAGTGTATCAGATTAGACACTTGCAGGGGCACCAACGATCGTGTACTCGAAAGAGGCACGACACACACTGTTAAGCTTCGGACTATGAGCTCATGGCAATAGTATACATATTTGATTGATTTCAAACATTATTAATTCTTGTGTTTCATACCTATATCTTGACAACTGTTTAGAAAACCTATGAACTCACCAACTTTATGTTGACCCTTTTAGTATGTATTCTCAGGTTTACAGACGCAGTACGACTACCCACAGGAATCAAGACAGTATGATGCTTTTGGATAGTTTAGTTCGAGTAGCATTGTCTTCAAACATCAAGGAATTTGAATTGCATTTATTATATTACTAGTTATAATTATGTAATTCTACTTTTATTATGCGAACTCCAAATACTTTTGTAAACTTTTGAATTATTGTAATGTTACTATTTTCAAACATCTCATATAGAGGTCGTTTGCTTTAATCTTGGTGTTATGATATTTGATTTGGTCGGCGCCCCCGTGACACCTCATACTTCCGCTGCCACGTGTTTTGGGGGTGCGACATTTGATGGTTGTGGGAAGTCCCCAGATGTACCTTTTGACCCTTTTAAATTCAGGAGTGACCATGGTTGCGCAAAAGAGGGCTAGTTGGTGAAAACGAGTGGTGTATCCAGCTATGTCATCGCCTTTGATAGTGTGGTGCTAGAATTTGATTTCCAGTTCCATCTCGTAGAACTTGCATTTGAGTTACAGTGCCCAATTGTGGTCATCTAATTCTTCGACCTGATCCCGTACTCTTTCATAATCCTCGATGTCAATCAACCCGAAGTTGTGATTCACAATTTCCGCATTTTCGATTTCTCTAAGTGGAGCTATCTCTTCATTGAGATATGTGTACTAAATTTTCTCTTTGTTAATTTGGTTCGTTATCCGACGTGTAATCATTCGTTGTGGAGTTTGCCATTTTCCACGCTAGTGAATTCTATAGAGATAGCAAGAAAGGATTTTTGTCCTTAGAGGTATGCCGATTCCGAATGTTAATCATGACGGTGAGTGAATGTCGTAGATATTACGCTAGAAAAATTGGCTAGTGCTATAGCGAGTGTGTCACCGAGTATCCAATTCCTACTAATGTACATACGATATATAATAGCCTATACATATGTATACCGGAGAATGTGAAACAACGTCTTCCTTGCGAGTAAGTGTCCGTACTGTGGTATGTGTTGTCATTTTTCAAACAAATGATTTTGGCACGGTCTTTCGATAAGCAATCCGTACTGACTACAATGTCGAAATTTCCTAACCCTACCGGGGTAAGTCTATCTCGAAGAGATGACCCTCTAAGGCTAGGGTACATCCCGGTACTATTTTTCCTGACTCGATCAACTTACCATCAGCAAGTCCTAAGGTGTATTTGTTGTTTAGCTTAATAGATTTAGTTTCTAATAGTGGTCTAAACCCGGAAGATATGAAACTTAAATCAACATCCGAATTAAAATACGTAGAGGCATGATTTAGACATAGTATGGATGGATGGCATTATCGATTTTGCGCTGTTAAGCCAACATAAGTCACTCGGGTACACAAATACGTCGTCTGTATAGTGAACAGATAGATTAAGTGTGTGATAGAGTCGTGTGGTGGTTTCTCATGTGCCGATGTGTCATTTTTTTGGGGTAAAGGGCAAAAAAATTACCCGGTAAATATATTCCCAAAGCATTTAAGTACAATGGATGTGAGTGAGTCCCACACCTCAGCCTGTTACATAGGCAAAAAGACTACATAACAAGGAAACAACCACTACTCACTATCTGACTAAACATGAATCAAACAAGGATCATACTTGACTCAACTGACATCAAACAAAAACCGCAAACTTATTTCTTCTTATCCATTTTCCTATCATGAAGACTCATGTAATCAGCCATCTCGTTATCAAGATGATAAAGAACATCATCTTCAGTAGCCTCACCAGCCATAAATTCATCAGAAACATGAGATCCATAAGTGTCTTTCCAATGATAATACAAACTGGAATTATCAGTGTTACCATCAGAAGAAGCCACCTTCTTCCCATGATCTCCTGCTTACTATCCAACTGATCACTTGTAACAGTGTTATTATCCAACTTAGAATCTAACTTATTCAAAGCCTCAAAGGAATTAGAATTTGTAGTCTTACCAATCTCCTTTGTCTTCTTTTTACGAACAAACACCTGTTTAGACGGTGCAACAACCACATTCTTAGGATTACCAACCACAAGGCCACGAAAAGGTTTTCTCGGGGCTTGAAAACCTTCAGAGTCTTTCTTGTTCTTCACTTCAGCCCCTTTAACATTCACATCACCTTGATTTTCTGAAACAACAGGAACACGCTTTGGACATTGATCCTCTGCATGCCCAAAAACCTTACAAGCACTACAAGGAGGGGGCTTCCATTCATATTCCATGCAGACCGTATGAAGAGAATGCCCTGTACCTTCCACAAATGGAACATAGATTACCAAAGTATCCTTAGGAACCCGATCAGCCCTAATATCAATCAAGGCACGAGCAAAATCCAACCTTCCCCATGAATTGAAACACATAGAGCTGGTATAAGAATCAAGCATTAAAGGCGTACCCAATTTGGTAGCAATAGCACTCAAGCCATCCTCAGTAAATGCAGCAATAGGAACCCCATGAAGCTTGACCCATACTGGAATTGAAACAAGATCCTCTTTTAACAAACAAGCAGTAGAAGACCACTTCATTAGCACAATTGGCACATTTCGAATGAACCAAGGACCATTCTCCAGAAAATCATCCGTACCTATTGCCGAATTAAACTTGAAGAAGAAGAAACCCTTTGCATTCATCATCACTTTAGTAATACCGTATTTCTTCCAAACATTCAAGACAAAATGCTCAACAACAGGAAAAACAACTCTTTTACCAAGAAAATATCCATATAGAGTGTTCTCAAACCTAGAGTTTGCCTCCAAAACCGAAGACATAGGAATGTGAACATCTACATTATCATTAGGAGGCTTTTCCACTTCAAGCACACGGAAGTTTACCTTTTTATTACTTGTATCAGCCTTAACAACATTCACATAAGATGTAGTAGGTGGTTGTTTACTAGCTTCCTCGGTCACCACATTAGGAATAGATGCACTTCTAGGAACATGCACATCCTCACTAGAAAGTCCAAATAATTTTATTGGTTATGCCGCTGTGTCATTGTTACCATATATACATATATATCTACCTAGTTGTGTCTAGCACAAACAAGTGTGAGTCCCGGTTCTCTCGTGGTCAGAGTCAACTATTGCATTCCTAATATAACCCATTTCAGATCTTACATCATCTTTATTTAATTGTACATAGTTGATCAGGCTATGTTAAATTAAACTCGTATGATATAATCCATGAACCAGTTATACCTAATAAGGAATAGTGCCTAACGGTCATAGTCTAGGCCCACTAAATGCAACATTGTTGGCTATAACCTTAGGCTCTGATACCAATTTGTCACAGCCCTGATTTCACTGTTTAGCGGAAGTGATCATTTGGGTGCGACTAATCAATAATTAAGCACAAAGGTAGAAGCAAACGAATCTACATGAGACGTTTATATATTACAAAAGTAGATATACCGTTTAAGTCACAAGTTTACAGCATTAATGATGTAACACCCCGCAATTTCGACATAATTATAAACATTAATTGCACGTATTTATAGGCTAATTCCCTAACTAAGAGTGAATTCACAACACATTTTAGAGATAAGTCTAGCAAAGCCCCACTAGTTAATACGCGTAGCATTACATATTTTGAGACTTGTATGAACACATATAAAAAAATTGGAGCGAACATGACAAAAATATACGACTGTTGGTGAACAAAATTATTTAATAAATATGAAATTATTAAATAACGTTGACGTTTATTTAATATTATGTTGACAATATTTACACAGTATTTCGTATCGAATAACATTTATTTCGTACAACTGAAACAACTCGAAACGTACCCGTAAAACCGAACCAAAATAGGTTATAATTTTCTAACTCAACTAAATTATTTCAATAAAATATCTCAACTAAAGATATATTTGAATACGTATTTAAAAAGTTACCAATTAAAATTATTTTAACATTTAACGATAGGGTAAACGAACATGGGTAAAATACCACAAATGTGGAACAATATTCCCTCCCTTTTGGCACATAAAATCAGCCAAAAACCCCACCCCAACCCCATTTTCCTTTCATTTTTCATTTCTAAGAAAAACAAACACACACCTCTCTCTCTACACCATCACCTCCATCTCCCAGTTCCGCCACCGAAACCACCATCAAACGACCTCCAATTACCTCGCTCATTTGGAGAAAAGTGACCACGACAACCAGCTATACATTTCCATCTTTTCAAATTTCTCGCGCGACGACTTGTAAATTTATAGTAATTCTCGAAAACTCTTAGATTTCGCCATTTCTTTCGATACTTCATGTTTATGATACTTAATACATCATGTTTTATTGTTATAACAACTTATTATGCCCAAAAATCAACTTAAAACTGCTTTAAAAATCGAAATCTGCACAAAAATCGCGAACAACGAATTTCGCGAGTTGAGATTCAATCTCAACTCGCGAGGCAATCTTAACTCGCAGGGAAATCTCAACTGCGAGGCAAACTCAACTCGCAAGGCAATCTCAACTCGCGAGGCAAATCAACTCGCAAGGCAATCTCAACTCACGAGGCAATCTCAACTCGCAGGGAAATCTCAACTCGTGAGGCAAACTCAACTCACGAGGCAATCTCACCTCGCGAGGCAAACTCAACTCGCAAAGCAATCTCAACTCGCGGTCAACTTTGATCAACATTTTTCAGCACTTTGAAATTTACTTAAAATGGTTACCAAATGATGATAATTAATTAATACGATATTAAACCAATGCAAGAACAGTTAACACTCATTTTTATGAGTATACAAATGAATCGAAACATAATAATAATGTTTTTGAGAATTATTATTACACACCGTCACCAATGGGTCGTACATGTTTTCAAAGCTACAAAACTAAACGATAAACGAATACTTGGGCATATCTAGTTGAATGGATACTAGCATGGATGGTCGACTTAAACATCCACATACTTATCAAAATCTCATACGTTTAGGGCATTAGGAGATTTCAGACTAGACTTACACATAGGGCTTTGCTAGCACTCGAACGTACTTAACTCAACAAGTGAGTTCACAACCCCTACTATTATTGCTTTACTACTTTTGAACAGGGGTGGAAAACATAGTCAACTCTTTTGCTACGGTTGCAAACTTTTATACAATTGATTTGATGTATACTATACAAACTGTTTAAGATTGCGGTCAAACTGTTACAACTCTTGTTTATGAAATGGTATTTCATACGAAAACTAAACTGGAATTAGCTGGGGAACGACCAGCTACACATTTTCGCTAACTATCTTTTATGAAACAACATTTTCATAAATACTTGAAAAGTCCCTACGTCTTGGGCACACATACAGAAAGTCCCTACATCTTGGGCACACATACAGAAAGTCCCTACTTGTTGGGCAAGGTTCCATCCTTCGACTTGGGTGAAGGCTCTACTTCTTGAGCAGTGGGTCCTACATCTTGGATGCCAGTCCTACTTCTTGGACGCAACTTGAAAAGTCCCTACGTCTTGGGCACACAGAAAGTCACTACTTCTTGGGCAAATATTGTTACGTTCCATTTCTTGGACAAACGTTTTAGTCCCTACTACTTGGGCAAACATTGAAAGGTCCTACTTCTTGGACAAGCTTTTCTAACTATACTTTTGGGGCGACATCCCCACGAAACTTCATGTTGATGAACTTTACTGCACTTGGCAAAACGTTACAAACATGTTGATTGATCAAACTTACACTTAAACATAAAAACCTGTGAATTCACTCAAACTCATTGTTGACTTTTACTATGTTTTTCAGGGAATTAGTTGCCCGTAAGATCCCCCTGCATATATGGAACATAGGCGACCCACGAAGCAAATAGGATGCCAACTTTTGACAACGGGATTTCTTTTATATAACTAATCTGTTTTAGTCATATTTACGAAATCTACTTTTGTAAACTTTGTAACTATTACTCTTGGCATCTTAATATATACATATATATATATATATATATATGTATATATATATATATGTTCTGTTGAAATCATATGCTCTGATATGTATACATGTACAATGTTGGTGTCATTACCCCCATACTTAACTAAATGCTTCCGCTAATCAAAATCAACGAATTTAGGGGTGTGATAGATTGGTATCAGAGCCATTGGTTATAGCGAACTAGATTTCTTAGGTGACTTAGAGACCTTAGATACCTAGACTATAGCCTTGGCTAGAACGCACATGCATACACACATTTGCATACGTCTAACAGCGATACGACACAGCTATACCCGTGACTCGTTCATTGAACCGTACTACGTTCGAACCGTTCACTTTCACTCTGATCTCATACGAACCTGATCGTATTAAGCGGTTGATGAAAAGAAGTATGTATTTAGCATCATATAATGATGCCTGGCCAACGTGATTATATTATACTAAGTACATATGGGTGTTTCATAGTCGCAAGATACGTGATGGGGATCTTGTCAATCCTTTTTAATGTTGCATAACTAAAAACATGTGAAACTTCATTCTTCACATCCTTTTCATTGGCATTGACTTATGCATTTCCTTCATCGCAGAACGTCATCATGCCGCCTAAACAAAGAAAGACCTGAAACAGTCGCCAAGCACCTATACCTCCTGTCGTTGAAACCACCGAACAGATCATCGAACGACGTGTGGCAGAAGCAATCGCCCAGTATGAGGCAAGCCGTAATCATGACAATGTGGTGCACAACAGTTGAACCACTCCCGTCAACAGTGAAACACCTGCTAATACCCAACGAGGGTGTTAATACAAAACCTTCCAAGCTTGCAAACCGAGCACCTTCACCAGGACTGAAGGGGCCATCGGCCTAGTCCACTGGATCGAGAAAATGGAATCTGTCCTCGACATCAGCGACTGCGCACCCGAGAACATAGTGAAGTATGCCACTTGTACTCTAGCCGACAAAGCGTTGACATGGTGGAACGCTCAAGTCCAAATCCTTAGACGCACAACTGCTTACTCCATCTCATGGGAGACTTTGAAATAGATAATGATGGAAGAGTTTTGCTCTCCTAGTGAGCTTCAGAAACTCGAAACTGAACTATGGAACATCCAGATGATCGGTGCTGACATTACCGGGTACATAATAAGGTTCCAAGAGCTTGCATGCCTGGTACCTCACACGGTGACACCTGAGAGCGAACGCATTAAGCGATACACCAGAGATTTGGCACCACAGATCAGAGGCATGGTGATGTCCTCCAAACCGACTACCTTTAGGAGCGCAGTTGACCTGGCTCAAAGCTTGACCGATGACGTGGTCCTGATTGGAACTTTGAAAGCTGTCACTAGGAAAAGTGAACCCGCTCGTGCTGAAGCTGGTGATTCCGGGCAAAACAAATGAAAATGGAACAGTGAGGGTAATGACCGTCAGGGTCAACAAAACAGAAATCCGGGAAATGCTAGAGCATACGCCGCAATCACCAACACGGAACCGAAACCTTATCTACGCAACAGGCCTAAATGTGGAAAATGCGAGAGGCATCATGAGGGCGAATGCACTATATGTGGTAAGTGCAGCCAATGGGGACACCGAGCCAACGCTTGTAGAAACAACCCTCTCACTCAAGCAAACCCTGGGCGACAAAACACTGACTGTTTCGAGTGTGGCGAACTGGGACACTACCGAAATCAGTGCCCACAACTCAACAATGCAAACAACAATCAGAACAACAACCGCATCGCCAACAATGAACCCGCTCGTGGACGCGAATATGTCATTCGTGCACGAGATGCACCAGAGGATCCCTACGCTAACATTGGTACGTTTTAGCAACCTATTATTTCACTTAAACGTTACGCTACTCGAATATCAATTCGAACCTAAAACTTGGTAAACTATAGCCGCTTTCAAAACACAACTTATCAAGCTATACAATGAGTATGCAAAAACTATTTTGAGTTACGTGGTAACTCACGACATCACAAATAGTGACAAAACATCTTTTCGAAAACACATACGTCTGACGTAACGACTTGGATTAAATCTCGGGACGAGATTTCTCTAACATGGGAAGAATGTAACACCCCGCAATTTCAACATAATTATAAACATTAATTGCACGTATTTATAGGCTAATTCCCTAACTAAGAGTGAATTCACAACACATTTTAGAGATAAGTCTAGCAAAGCCCCACTAGTTAATACGCGTAGCATTACATATTTTGAGACTTGTATGAACACGTATAAAACAATGGGAGCAAAAGCGACAAATATATACGACTGTTGGTGAACAAAATTATTTACTAAATATGAAATTATTAAATAACGTTGACGTTTATTAAATATTATGTTGATAATATTTACAAAGTACTTCGTATCGAATAACATTTATTTCGTACAACTGAAACAACTCGAAACTTACCCGTAAAACCGAAACAAAACAAGTAATAAATTTATAACTCAACTAAATTATTTCTATAAAATATCTCAACTAAAGATATATTCGAATACGTATTTAAAAAGTTACCAATTAAAATTTGGGACTATATTCACTCCCTTTTGGCACATAAAATCAGCGAAAAACCCCACCCCAACCCCACTTTCCTTTTCTTTTTCATTTCTAAGAAAAAAATACACACCTCTCTCTCTACACCGTCACCTCCACCGCCCACTTCCGCTACCGAAACCACCATCAAACGACCTCCAATCACCTCGCTCATTTGGAGAAAAGTGACCACTACAATGAGCTCTACATTTCCATCTTTTCAAATTTCTCACGTGATGACTCGTAAGTTTCCGATAATTCTCAAAAACTCTTAGATTTCGCCATTTCTTTCGATACTTCATTTTATAATACTTAATACATCATTTTTTAGTGTTATATCAACTAATTATGACCAAAAATCAACTTAAAAATGATTTAAATATCGAAATTTGCAAAAAAATCACGAACAACGAATTTTGAGATTTGAGATTCAATCTCAACTCGCGAGGCAATCTCAACTCGCAAGGCAATCTCAACTCGCAGGGAAATCTCAACTCGCGAGGCAAACTCAACTCGTGAGGCAATCTCAACTCGCGAGGCAAACTCAACTCGCGAGGCAATCTCAATTCGCAGGGAAATCTCAACTCGCGAGGCAAACTCAACTCACGAGGCAATCTCAACTCGCGAGGCAAACTCAACTCGCAAGGCAATCTCAACTCGCGGTCAACTTTGGTCAACATTTTTCAGCACTTTGAAATTTACTTAAAATGGTTACCTAATGATGATAATTAATTAATATGATATTAAACCAATGCAAAAACAGTTAACACTCATTTTTATGAGTATACAAATGAATTGAAACATAATAATAATGTTTTTGAGAATTATTATTACACACTGTCACTAACTGACCGTACATGTTTTCAAAGCTACAAAACTAAACGATAAACGAATACTTGGGCATGTCTAGTTGAATGGACACTAGCATGGATGGTCGACTTAGAAATCCACATACTTATCAAAATCTCATACGTTTAGGGCGTAAGGGGATTTCAGACTAGAGTTGGAGTTAGGGCTTTGCTAGCACTCGAACGTACTTAACTCAACAGGTGAGTTCACAGCCTCTACTTTTACTGCTTTTCTACTTTTGAACAGGGGTGGAAAACATAGTCAACTCTTTTGCTACGGGTGCAAACTTTTATATAATTGATTTGATGTATACTATACAAACTGTTTAAGACTGCGGTCAAACTGTTACAACTCTTGTTTATGAAATGGTATTTCATACGAAAACTAAACTGGAACTAGCTGGGGAACGACCAGCCACACATTTTCGCTAACTATGTTTTATGAAACAACATTTTCATAAATACTTGAAAAGTCCCTACATCTTGGGGACACATACAGAAAGTCTCTACATCTTGGGCACACATACAGAAAGTCCCTACTTGTTGGGCAAGGTTACATCCTACGACTTGGGTGAAGGCTCTACTTCTTGAGCAGTAGGTCCTACGTCTTGGATGCCAGTCCTACTTCTTGGACACAACTTGAAAGTCCCTACGTTTTGGGCCCATAGAAAGTCCCTACTTCTTAGGCAAATATTGTTACATTCCATTTCTTGGACAAACTTTTTAGTCCCTACTATTTGGGCAAACATTGAAAGGTCCTACTTCTTGGACAAGCTTTTCTAACTATACTTTTGGGACAACATCCCCACGAAACTTCATGTTGATGAACTTTACTGCACTTGGCAAAACGTTACAAACATGTTGATTAATCAAACTTACACTCAAAAATAAAAACCTGTGAATTCACTCAACCTCGTTGTTGACTTTTACTATATTTTTCAGGGAATTAGCTGCACGTAAGATCCGCCTGCACATATGGAACATAGGCAACCCATGAAGCAAATAGGATGCCAACTTTTGACAACGGGATTTCTTTAATATAACTAATCTATTTTAGTCATATTTACGAAATCTACTTTTGTAAACTTAACAACTTGGACACTTGTACGATTCAATGAATCGTAAACTTTGTAACTATTACTCTTGGCATCTTAATATATATATATATATATATATATATGTTCTGTTGAAATCATATGCTCTGATATGTATGCATGTAAAATGTTGGTGTCATTACCCCCATACTTAACTAAATGCTTCCGCTAATCAAAATCAACGAATTTGGGGGTGTGACAAATGAGTTCGCATAATAAGATACTGAAGATTCTAATGCATAACCGTATTACAAAAGATAATGCGAGAAAATCTTTATAAGTGTATAATGCATGCGACTCGTACTAACTAGCATATCATGCGCGCAACCCTGCTGTTGCATAGTACCTGAGAATACAACACTAAAAGGGTCAGCTAAAAAGCTTGTAAATCTCACAGGTTTAAATATGTGACAATCGTCCATTTAGGGTAATAATCTTTACCTAACTTCATGCATTACCTAGAGTAATTCCCTGATTAGTGAATTCAAAACGATTTTTATGTGTTAAGTTTGTGAAACTTACTATGTGATACGTGATGTATTAGATTCCTAGTTATATGTATATATAATTACGTACGAAATGAACGTATTAAGCTCGACAAATTAAATACAACAAAGTTGGAAACACAAAGTAATTAATAATTCGAAAATTATTAATTACAAATATTATTAACTTATATTATTGAAATAATATACGATATTATACATTTTATATTAAACGTGACGAGCGCGTCATACACGAACAGAAACAATTATAAAACGTACCTAAAGGTCGAAAATAATAAAAGTATTTATTTTCCCGTTCCTATTTTAGTATTTGGAACATTACCTCAAAATATAAATTCAAAATTCAACTGAAATTTGGCATGCAGTTTAACTGTAAAGTCCCACTACGGCAAATAATTTTATTAATAATTTTAAATAAAATTATTTCATTTTTGTACTTATCAATTATAAAGTTTAAAATAAAATTTAAACAAACGAATAATTGAGTGGGACACGGAGTACAAATAATTGGACCCGTACACGGAATAAACGGGTTAAAAACCCAAACAAACAAACCAAAATAATATATCAGTTGACACTTTCACTACACCACCTTACCTCCCTTTGAATTTTTGAAGTACTGGAAACAATTTTTATATATCTTTCCTCACCTACATTTGATCATCAATAATTCATTTCACCAAAAATTTCTTCATCTGTGTTTGTGTGTGCGACTGGAAGCAGGAGCAAGAAGCAGGGATACCATCTCCATTTTTCTTCAAAAATCTTCAAACATCAAACCTTCAAACTAACAAAATGATCACATAACCTTTACCACCATAATCATCTCGTTCTCATCATCATCCGAAGCTTCAACCTATTGTGAGGAATTTAAACTCTTGAATTTTCATATTTATATTTTTCATACACTTTGATCATATGATTTTGATTGTATTTTGTTAGTATGTATGTAAACAAATTATAGTAGTGAATTGTATGTTATGTATTGATGATTAGTAATGTGCAAAAACGAGGAATCAAACACCCAAACATATACATATATACATTACAGACCAAGAACAGGGGACGAACACAGGATGAACCGGGCTAGGAACCAAACCGATCGGTTGGTTTTAACCAGCCGATCGGCTGGATTCAATGAGCCGATCAGCTCATCCTCTTTAGCCGATCGGCTAGGTGTTGTTTGAGCCGAACGGTTTGTTAAACTTGTACCCGATCGGCTAGGCTGTCTGTGTACTGACTTTTTCGATGCGTTTAAATTAATACACTGTCGATACATATATTTCGTAGTACAAATATATTAACGAGTACGAAATACAAATACTAAAAAGTTATAAAAGTTATAAAACTTTAGGATACAAAGTTTGGTACAAAATTATACACGACCGTGGGACATTATTTTGACACGGACAATTGATAATATAACTTTTTGGGCCAAACGGGCCGAATCTAAATTGGGTCCAAAAATTGTATTTTTGTTAACGGGCCAAACTATTCGACTTTGATATTGGACCAAACTAATTGGGTTGGGCCTAACGGGCTACGTGATTCCAAAACTCAAACTTAACCCGGATTATATAAGTGTTAAATGAGACAAATGAAATTAGTAACACGACAAACGGTTTATATATATATAGTTGACAATTATAATTTATATATAGTTATATAAATGAACTACGACAGTCATATTAAACAAAGTTATTTTTATAACTAATATAATTATGTTTTTGGAAACATAATCAACGACAATGACGACTACATATATATATATATATATATATATATATATATATATATATATACTTTTATAATATACATATATATATAATCAATGACGACAAATAACATATATATATATATTAGAATATGTATATTCAACTAATAAGTATATGTAAATATATACTTGTACGCAACGATTATTTCAACGCAAATATCACCAACAACTAAAATGTTATAAATAGTTCAACTTAACGATTAGTCCATATACTTATGTAAAGTATATTTAATTGTGTCTAGGTATTTGAGAGGCACGTTCGGACTACTGTATTACTAGCTGAAGTTTTGCTACACGTGAGTTCACAGCCCCTACCTTTTACTTGTTTTGAATGCTTTTAAAACCAGGGGTGGAAAACATAGAACTATGTGTTATTACATGCTACTTATTTTATATAATTGCTTGACATGCTTTTATATCAAACTGATTTATATAAATGCTATATGCTTTATATTCAACTGTTAACTATATGAAACGTTTTCACAACTTTTTGGGAATAAGACAACGAATCTTGATACGATCCTAGGTTTACGTGAGGTAGTTGTAGTGCACATAAGTCCCAGTGCTTGCAACCTATAACCATTAGCTAGGTGACTCTATCCACTGAGTATACAGATAGTACTATCGATTTGACAACCCTCCCACTGATATAACTCGTTGGTCATTCCAACCACACGATGACAGTCGTAACGAGGTGTGTATACTTACCGTGTTACTGAGGCAACAACATCAACTAATCGTGGTTTGGTTATAGTACTAGGAGTCGTTACTTTTAACTTTGAAGGTGTTGCTCACCTTAGAGGGATCAAAGTCTATATCTCCCACAAAACTAAACAACAAAACTACAACTTGATTGGGAAGGGTATTCCCTGTGAAAACAAATAGGACAGGTGTCCCTACGCATGATTTCTTTTTTTTTTTTGGAAACGTTTACCTTGATTGTTAAACATGTGTTTCCCACAACCAAACTTGGTTTCCCGACAAAACAACCTTTATAGGAAATGTTTACTTGACTGTTAAACCTGTGTTTCCTACAACCATTTATATGGAAATGTTTACTTGACTGTTAAACCTGTGTTTCCTACAACTATTTATATGGAAATGTTTACTTGGTTGTTAAACTTGAGTTTCCTGCAACTATTATTAGGAAATGTTTATGATTAAACTTGTGTTTCCTAACACATCGACTGAATTGTAGTAAGAATGACATTCTTACAGTAAAATAGGAAATGTTTTCTTTAATAAGAATACTTGTATTTCCTGCTATACATATAAACATTATGTTTGTGTACATGAATGATTTATACAAAACTTGGTTTAACTACACTTATACTAAACCGGTGAATTCACTCAACTTTCAATGTTGACGGTTTACTATGTTTTTCAGGGAATTAGGACTCAGGTACTTCTGCATGCATAAAGGACGTAGGCAACCCAGACTATTTATGATGCCACTTTTTGGGACACTTGGATTTCCTTTGTATTACCAATTCCATTGGTTATACTTACGAAATCCCTCTTTTATAAACTCGTGTTTTGTAAACTGACGTTGTTCTACAACACCACTACTTGTACGACTTTATAAGTCATACCCTTTTGTAATAACGTTTAAACTTATGGCATCTTAAATTAATATGTTTTGTATGATCATATGCTCTAATACAATGAATGCTCTATTGTAACGTCAGCACCCCCGCTGTTAAAACGCTTACTAAAATGCTTCCGCTAATAAACAAATGCTTCCGCTAAATAACTAAAGCTTCCGCTAATTACTAAGTAAACGCAATTACCGATTTTGGGGGTGTGACAAAATAAAACATGTTGTGATACACAAGATTTATCCGATGATTTATAGCCGAATTAATAAATTAATCAATTAAGGTTTCCGATTCAACATATCGATATCATCCACTATCCGACATAACCGATATAGCATGAGCCCATGGTTCGAAGCCTAACCCGAATTTTGCCTCCTAGAGGTGTCGAAACACCTATAAACAACTACTAACGAACCATGTCGCAACGAGGTCTTTTCCCGATCTAAAACAACTCATGTAATAACCCAATTAAATACCGAATTAAATAACTGAAAAGTATAACCGAACTTAATAACCGAATTAATTAATCAAATTAACTAACCGAATACTTGTGATCACGAAAACAGGTTAAGTGTTGTATCTCACCCCGAGTTTAAAATAGTAAAAAAATAAAATCGGGCTGTGAGACTCACCTGAGTCACCGAGCAATGTAATGTAGAAATCAAGTAAGAAGGTTCTCCGAACCAGTAACCTCTAGCGTCCTAAACACAGAGATATATTAACATAAGTACTTGAAATTAAGTTAGTGATTTGATTGTATTGAAAGATCGTTTGAGTTAAAAAGTGTACGATTCGTTGGTGATGATATTCTGAAATTTATTTGTATTACTCATGTTCTATCATTTGTTACATGTATATATATATATATATATATATGTATATATATATAAGTACATATATACATATATAAATAGTTTGTTTTGTTATATATATACATATAATGTCATTGTATATATATAACTAGTTCGTCGTATGTGTCTAAAAAGATGCGTTCCATTCGTTTTAGAGAACCGTTATAAAATTAATTGTTGTGCTTTAGTATATATATACATATGTATATCGTTTGTTTCATTGTATATATATATGTAAAATTGATTTCGTCATCATATATAGATATATATATATATATATATATATAGTTGGTTTCGCCGTAGATATATATTTATCCGAATGTATATATATATATATATATATAAAGTTAATAATAATAATTATTATTAATGGTTATTGTAATAATAATAAATAATAGATATATAAAATGAAAAGTTAATAATAATTATTATTATTAATGGTTGCTTATCCAGACGGTTACATAAATAAGGGACAGACAGCTGAGAGAGGTTTGGGAAACGCACTAGCCAATAACTCGGCCAATTCCAAGAAGAAGCCACAACCAAATCAACAACCATATTATCAATATGGAACTCTCTATTAATAACTCTTTGGTTTTGATGCGTTTACAGTGGATTATAGCTTGGTGGTCTATTTGTTTTGTGGCTTTTTTGCTTGGTTGTTTTCATGGTCGTCATATACTTGGCATGTCAAGTATATGTGCTTAGTCTTTCATTTGGTTAGTCTAAGCTTTGATGTATTGTAATGTTATATTTTATCTATAAAATTAACCAGGGTATACTCCCTTTACCAAAAAATAATAATAATAGATATATAATAAAATATCAATTATGAAATCCAGTGAAGACAAAGTCAAACACCCTCACCCGTACGGGTGTTAGGATCCACCTCATCGGGTATGGGTTGTGACACCCCGTAAATTCAAACGCAATTACGAACGCTAAACACTTGCATTATTAGGCTAATTCCCTACTTGAGTGAATTCACAACACATTTTAGAGGTAAGTCTAGCAAAGCCCAACTAGTTAATACGCGTAGTATTACATTTCGTAATTAGTTGTAATTACGTACAGAACGATTGAAACAACGCGACAAAAATATACGACTGTTGGTGAATAAAACTAATTAATAATATGAGATTATTAGTTAACATTAACGTCTATTAAATATTATTTTGATAATATTAAACGAGTACTTCGTAAACTAAAACAAATTCGAGACATTTCTATAACAAAACAAAGTTATAATGTTACAACTTAGTTAAGTTACTTTTATAAAAATATCTCAACTAAAATATATCTTAAAATGTATTTAAAAATTTTCAATTTAGAATAAATTAATATTTAAAGATCGGGTAAACGAACACGGGTTAAATGTGAGTTCCTTCTGCCTTGGATCTAAGTTATAGTTGACAATGATTGTAAGGCAGAATCAAACAATCACACGAAACAATAATAAACTCAAACCGAAACGATTGATTAAACAAGTAAAACGAGTTTATTAGCTTAACTAACGTAATTGAACTGATTACAAGTGAGTTTAGTCGACAAATGGTGTGGTGCTAGGGTTTCGTCAACCCTAGCCAGAAACCCGTAGGTTTGCTTAAATACTAACACAAAACAGCAGACTTGCGTCACTTGGCTAGTGTCGCATGTGGCCGCCTTCATGCGTCAATTACCTAAGTATCGCTATGCGTCACTAAGGCAAGTGTCGCCTAAACCAAAACTTAAGTGTCGCTAAGTACAAAATTTATATTTCTATTAAACGACTAATGACACTTTACAACTCAATAGACCAACTGACAAAACACACTGATATGCATCAACAAACTCCCCCGTGTCTTCAGCTTGGTCTTCCAAAAATTTCAGAGTCTTTGATCAAACCCAACCCGCTGGAAACTTCCTATCAGCGTGTATTCCATAAGTAACACAAACTTCAACAACCTTCTGAAATTGACTTGCAAGCTTCTTGTTGAATTCGTTATTTTCATTAAACCGAATCCTATTATCGAAGAGTTTTCTCAAATCTTTTTCATGAAGATTTATCAAACTCATAGGATCAAAAACTTGAAACGCAATCTTTTTCAAATTCCAAATACCCCTAAATTCTAGCTGTGGCTCTGAATCAGGAACAAATACTATCACTGCTTCACCAGTACATGGATCAAGTTCCCAATAAACAAATCTTCGTAGAAAATTATAAGGAACCTGCTCCAGAGGTATTTCTGTCACACAGTCAGCCGGTGGATAATGAACTTTAACCATAGGGCGACCTGTCGTAGGATCCAGCTTCTTCTTGTAAGTATACTTTGTTCCCAGCGTCGGCTTCAACTTATTGTATCTTTTAGTTCTAACCTCTTGACGCAATGTCCTCTGAATGTAATTAGCATAATCATCATTGACAGGGTTAATCAAGTTTAACTGAGCTAACCTGTTGATCTCCCCCTTTGGCAGCGTACTCAATTGACTGACTCTCAGTTTGAAATACTAAATACCATCCATTCTCTTAATCATAAACATCCTTTGAAGAACCTTCCAACTCTTGATCAAACCTGTGTAATCTCCACGAACCTTGTAAGTTTTGCAAGTCACTGGTACTGGTTTTGCAGATCTACCTTGAGGCCACCATTGCTTATGTTTTTCTGCTATTTCTTCAGCAGTTTCACTTTCAGATGCCTCTTGAGTTGGCGGTACTGATGCAGATTCCTGAGCAGGCGCTGCATGAGTTGAACTGGATTCTCCATGAGAAGTTTTAGCAGGCCCCTCATCATCACTCGAATTTGTCTCAATAACAGGTGCATCATCGTAATGCTCATCTGAACCCTAATGTTCGTCGTCAACCGACACATCATCATCCATATCGAATACATACCCTTGTTCAGTCTCCGAACCAGTGTCATTGATGATCCTCTGAATATATGAAAGATCAACAAACGAATAGTCAACAGCTATAGGTCTCGGCTGGCCCGGAATGTCATCAACAGAGAAATAATCCAAACAAACATTTTCATTGATTGTCGAATCAAGATTTACATTTTCGGGTTCTGGGGGAGGCATTACATTTGTTTCCAAGGTACGCTGACCTTCCTCCCCTGAAACAATAGTAACAGACTCCAACTCTAGTAATCTAGACCCAAGATCAGACACCTGTAGCTTCAATTCATCAACCTGTGCAGCTTTAACCTCCAAATCCTTGATCTGAGTTGCCTGAGCTGCAATAATTGCGGTCTGTTCATCAAAACGTTTGCTTAATTGCTCCGTTTGTCTCAAAAGCTGTTGAATAGACGGGAGTTGTGGCTATGGTGGTTGTTGTTGTGGAGATCACTATTTTCGTTGAGGCGTTTGCTGACCAGATTCTTGAATAACTATTCCAGTTCGCTGGCGTCTCCTCAGAGCTAAGTCAGCATAGGACGGAGAAGACCCAACTAGTTGCTTTCCAGGGTTCCTCGGTACATGAACCCTCCCCGTAGAAATCCGTTGCAAGATACGCTTAAAGCGTCTGTGATCTGCGATCTGAATACCATCTAAAGCAGTTTGTGGGGGAACATCACCCTCAGAATCGGGTGGTGTGGGCCCACCATCATCATCATCATCAGCAGCATGAACATTCTCAACCTGATCGATGTCGTCCAAATCCTGAGCGACCTCCGTATCAACCAAGTCATCCTCATTCATCAGAGGTATCACGACGTCATCAAAACCGTCGTTCGGTGGCGCAACATAGTTTTCATTTACTATGTGCCCAAACAGTTCACGATCTGCCAAAATCTGTTCACCCTTTGGCGCTAATTTGCAGTCGTTGAAGACGCGTAGAAGCATGGGCGTCGGAACTAATAACGAATGCTGATCGGGAGCGATGTCTAGATTCAAATCGTTCAATAGTAGCTGCACAAACCGCGGAAACTGCAGCCACTTATCTTTCCCGGTGTGGATGTTCTCAACCATATTTCCAAAGATATATCCGCTAAAGTTGTACGGCTTGTTGTAGACCAGTGCCAACATCAAAGATAGAGTCAAATGACTCGCAGCATCATATCCTCCTTTCCTTGGAGATAAGCAGCAATCATGATGTGGCATAGATATCTCCAAACCCGGCATAGATATTGTATTCTGAAATCGAAAAGCTGATTTGCCGGATAACCCATTCGCTAAAGACCACCGTAGATAAAGGTTGTCTCAAACGTAGTCAGCATTGTATGGGTATCGTTGAATTGGAGAACCCGATGAATAGAATTCTCTGTGATCTCAATCTCCTCGCCAAACATTGTAGAGACAATTCTCAGCACATCACCCTGAGTTCGAATAAACGCATGATCACAGAACTCTTCGATCTGATTCATGTAGACCGGAGTAGATGCAGTGATAGCATAGTAAATCCTCGATCATCGTAAGAACTCAATCATTGGTCTGAATGGAACTGAGTTCGCATGCGTTGACTCCAAGAATGTAGTAATGTTGTGGCGGGTGTTGGTGCGACGATAGTAGTTTTGTAAAGCAGCCATCTGTAAGCTAAAATACAAAACCAAGATAACCAGAAACTTTGTTATAGAATTAGCAAAAATACACAGAAAATATTAAACAAAGTTCTGTTTTGGGCGTCACTTGGGAAGTGACGCATGAACACTACCGACACTTAGGAAGTGTCGCAGGAAACAGTGTTCAAAATCAGAAATCAAGTATAGCATCACTTAGGGTAAGTAACGCTATCAGGCGTCACTGGTGTAAGTGACGTGGCCAAATCATGCGTCATTAGATACGACACTTAAGAAGTGTCGGGTCAAAATTATGTGTCATTTAGCATAGTGACGGTAACTTAGTGAGTTACTTAGGAAGTGACGGTATAAGTGTCGGTATAGACAAGGGCGTCACTAAGTGAGTCACTTACGGAAGTGAAGCATAGATGGGCATCACTCAGATGAGTGACGGGCTAAGCAATTGATACAAGCAAATGCGTCACTAAGAGAGTCACTTAAGAAATGACGCAGTAAAAGGCGTCACTGAAGAAGTGACGGTATGGGTTCTAAATTACCAAATAGCGTCACTTAAAGGAAGTGACGCATGAAGTGACGCAACGATGAAGATCATCGTGTCATTGTTCATCCCCAGAAATCACATCGAACAAAAATTAGGGGTTTTGGAAAACAAGTTAACCACAAGGTGCGTATATACTAAACGAGCAAAACACACCAAGTTTTAACACCAAATATTAATAAATGAAGGCTTAATTCGTGTGATTTCATAAAATCCTAAAACCCATAACCCTAAATTAAGAATAAAGCATGAACATTTAAAGATAAGGGTTAAAAGTAGTACCAATAGATGCGTATGATTGAGGGGAACAAGAATATCATGGCCGAATGCACAACCAAAGCTTGAAAATCCATGAACAAATTGAAAATCTCGCACAGACGAAGTGACACAAAGACAATGGAAATGACGGTATATCAGAGGTAGTGACGCTAATTGAATGTTGAAAGTGGTGAGGTTGAGTGTCGTTTGAAAGGGTATTTATACCAAAACCCTAATATGCATCACTCAACCCGGCACTTGTAGCGTAGCTAATCCCGACACTTAAAGCGTCACTAATGAAAGTGACGCAGTGTCGTGTGCGTCATTGCTAGCGTCACTCATGAAGTGACGCATCAGGTCACTTTTAGTGAAAAGTTTGAGATTTTATTGATTTTTGTGTTGTGATTTTGGTACTCAAATTTGAAGGTAACTATAACTTGGCTTTAACACAAAATAAAACTAACTAAGATAAAATATAGTAACACAAAAGTTAATGCAAATTTACAAATACAAAATTAACACATTCTTTTTGGTGACGGAGTTGATTTAATCTGGTTAGGGATCATATCGGAATAACATGCATTTATTAGGAACAATAAGTGTTATTTTGATCATCAGTATATTTGTCCACTTTAAATTTACTTGGCATGCTAAAAACACTCTTTATAAAAATTATTTCAAAACGATTATCAGTATATTTGTCCACTTTAAACATGTTACACTCACATCTAGGAGCTAATTTTATTATTATTCGTATGTACATTTCGCTGTGGTCCCCAACATAGATATACATCTTAACTTAAGACATAGACCATGATTCCTTTTACAGAAAGAATATAAGAAAATCAATTTTAAGAATCAAGTCAGCGGTGACAGGTCTGTACTTATGTACAACAGAGCGACATAGCTTGATTCAGGTTTAAGCAAAACCAGACTCGGTCAAACCATTTTGGCGACCTTGTTAGGTATCTTAATTTTAAAGACTTTGCAAGTACTTTGACTTGTGTTTGCTTAATTTTTAAGTATATATTAACAGAGACCAGGTATATACTTACGTATAACAAAGGAAACTGTCAATATATACCCCCAAATGATATCAAATAAACTTCTTTCACGAAAACATGTCTAGCATAAGTAAGAGATTAAGACTTTTGTCATACATCTAATGATGTTATACCACTTGAAATAAATAATTATAAATTAGGCTTCTTAAGAGATCTCAAAGAGTTTTGCATAACATGCCTACTAATATATCGTATGATGAAGACAATGTTTATAAAAACTGTTTTCAACATGTCAGATAAATCTACTGACACATCCAAGATAAATCTTAAAATTCCATTTTGTGCGTGTCACCCGATGTACTATCATATCCCAAGTTGTTTACAGACACAACTTCAACGTCTATTTTAAAAATGTAGCAACCGTGCATTTCTTTAATACTAAAAAGTATAAAGAGTGGTTGTTGCATTTTTTTTAACACACATAAAAGGAGGTAAATTATGTTCCAAGTTACAAATTAATTTTTGGCTATAAAGAACCTTAAAACAATCATGTTGATTAGTTCATCAAATAGAGTACGCGAAAAAGCTTTTGTGAAAAGGTCAGCATTCTACTTTAGGGTGTCTATGTGGACAAGGTCTATCAGGTGTTTTTCATAGCAATCCCGTATAAAGTGGAACCCAAGTTCGATGTGTTTAGTCTTAGAGTGTTGTACGGGATTGCGTGTGATAGATATAGCAGCAGTGTTATCTATGTGAATAGGAGTCATAGAAAGAAGTAACCCGTAATCACGCAGGTGATGCTGAATCCATAGAACCTGAGAGCAGCAACTCGCAACAGCAACGTACTCAGCTTCTGCAGTTGAAAGAGAAACTGTGGTCTGTTTCTTGCACTGCCACGAGACCAAGCGAGTCCGAGGAATTGGCATCCACCAGTGGTAGATTTCTTGTCTATGCTGCAGCCGCCATGATCAGAATCCGAATAGGCAGTAAGAGCGAATGATTTCTCATTTGAATACCATAGACCAAGATTGGGTCTATGTTTGAGATAACCAAAAATTTGCTTTACCACCTTCATGTGAGACACCTTAGGTTTGGCTTGACAGCCTGAGCAGACGGATACCGCGAACACAATATCTGGTCGAGAGGCAGTCAAATAGATCAAAGATCCTATCATTGAGCGATAGTCCTTTTCTTTGAAATCTTCCTCATCCTCAGCAAGTCTAAGGTTGTGATTAAGTTCGATAGGAGTGCCATAGGTTCTACAATTGAGCAGGTCATATCTAGTCAACAGGTCTTTGACATATTTTGACTGATGAATATAAATACCTTTTGCAGACTGCTCAAATTATACACCTAAAAAGAATTTGAGCTCCCCCATCGCACTCATCTCAAACTCAGACTTCATGATCTCCTCAAAGTGCTTGCACATTGCCTCATTTGTAGAGCCAAAGATAATATCATCCACATAAACCTGCACAAGTAACATATCTTCTCGATCCCCAGTCTCTTCTTTACGGATGAACAGAGTACTGTCAATATTCCCTCGAACAAAACCATGCTTGATTAGGTGAGTAGTGAGCTTCTCGTACCAAATCCTCGGAGCTTGATGAAGACCATATAACGCCTTGTTCAATTTGCAAACGTATTCTGGATGTTCAAGGTCTTCAAAACCCGGAGGCTATTTAACGTACACATCCGTATCCACTTGTCCATATACGAAGGCACTTTTAACATCGAGTTGATTAACACGAAACTCTTTGAAAGAAGCGAATGCAAGGAAGATACGAATAGACTTAAGTCTTGCCACAGGAGCAAAGACTTCATCATAATCCAAGCCCTCGATTTGACTAAAACCTTGAACAACCAATCGAGCTTTGTTACGAATCACTATACCCCGATCGTCCATCTTATTTCGAAATACCCATCGAGTGCCAGTTAATTGAGCACCTTTGGGTAACGGAACTATATCCCAAACGTGTAGCTTGTTGAACTGCTGTAATTCTTCTTGCATGGCCTCGACCCAGGATGGGTCTTTTAAGGCCTCATCAACCTTCTTGGGTTCAATTTGGGATAAATGACAAGAATTTATCCGAGCAACCATATTCTACATTTCTTGATTTGGATTTTGTTTCACTTGTTGTCTTGTTTGAACCGCATCATTAGGATCACCAATAATATTATCGATGGGGTGATCCCTATGTACACGTGTCACTGGGATTACATCCGGCGCAAGTACTAACTCCAAATTGTTCATATCCCCTTCAGTGGCAGGAACAGTTGTAGTCTCAGGAGCAGTAGAACTTTCAGGTTGCACATGTTGTTGTGGTTCCGCATCTTCTTCATCATGAGCGTTAAAGTTGGTGAAGACAGTTTCTTCTTCGTCAGCTTCCTCTAAAGGAGGCATATCAGGATCATCAGGAAGATCTTTTGCATTAATCGTTCCTGAAGTCGAAGGAGCATTCGAAGGTGAGATAATAGGAGATGGTGTGGGTGTTGTAGGTAATGGGGTAGGTGTTGTAGGTGATGGTGTGGGTGTTGATGTAGGTTTTGAGGTAGACGTGTCTTGACATAGACTGATGCCATGAAGTAGGGTAATCAACTCCTCCTCTTCATCATTTTCTTCGGGTATGTCGAAAGAGTTAAACACATCCTTATAATTAAACAACCAATCCGGACCCGTTCCTTGAGGAGGATTCGTGTAACGCAAGCATTTTACCTCAAAATGCTCTTCCACTTGGTATGTTGATTTAATGTATACTCTTTTGTTTGGAGAATTAACTGAATAACCAAGAAAAATCCCTTCAATAGTTTTAGCTCCAAACTTTGAGACTTTTTCTTTTGGGATCATAATCAGACACGGACACCCAAACGGCTCTAGAAACTGCAGAGTTGGCTTACAGTTATTGAAAAGTTCATAACAGGTCTTGTTCTTTTTCTTAACCGTGAGCACTCGATTCAGAACGTAACAAGCAGTACTGACTGCCTCAGCCCAAAATATGATAGGTAGCTTAGAATCAGCCAGCATAGTCCAAGTTGTCTCGATAATAGTCCTATTCTTACGTTCTGCAACTCCATTCTGTTGAGGAGTTCTTGGAGCACTGAACTGAAGATCAACGCCTTTCGTGGCACAATATAACTCGAGAGTTGAATTCTTGAAGTCAGTTCCATTGTCACTTCGCAGTCTCTTCACCTTTAAGTTGCACAGATTTACCAACTTATCCAACAGGTACACCAAAATATCTGTTGTTTCACTCTTCGCAGCAAGAAAGTATACCCACGAAAATCTGGAGTATTTATCGGTGACTACTAAGCAGTAAGATCGACCACCAATGCTCTTACTGGAAATAGGACCAAAAAGATCCATGTGTAAGAGCTCCAGTGGTGCAGCAATAGAATTCACTACCTTAGACTTATGGGACTTTTTGTGGAGTTTCCCTTTGTGGCATGCAATACAGTCATCTTTTAGAGCAAAGGACAATTTTGGAACTCCGTTTACCAAATCATTATTTATGAGAAAATTCTATTTGCAAAAATGAATATGTCCCATCCGTCGATGCCAAAGTAGTGATTCCTTTTCCGAAGCCTTTGACAGGAGACAAGTGTATTCATCTGTAGTCTCCACAGTTCGCATGTTCATCACGTAGGTATCGTTTCTCCGTGGCGCCCGCATAAGCAGCCATTCTTCAGGGATAACGAAACCTGGCTTCAAGATCACACATTCTGTCTTTGTGAAAGCAGTGGTATAACCCTTATCACAGACTTGTGAAACACTCAGCAAGTTGTGAGTGAGTTGAGCCACATAGTTCACATTCTCAAAGCTAACTTTCCCATTAGTTAGCATTCCCTTTCCAGTAATCGTTCCTTCAGTATCTCCAGCAAAGGCAACATGTCCTCCGGTGTGTGGTTTAACATCCGTCAAAAGAGACACATCGCCAGTCATGTGTCGCGAGCAGCCACTATCCATGAACCATTCACTATCTTTAATATGTTCTGACTGCTGCAACACATAAAAGTAAGGATATTAGTGAGAAATGGTGACCCAAGCCTTTAGAGACTTAGGTCTACCAAGGTCATCAACAATAATCACATCGGACATAACTTTATTTTTCAAAAAATCAGAATTTTCATCTAATGTGTTATTGTTGATGACGGAAGAGTCACTAGCAGACTCCTTTCGTTTCCAAACTTTAGATTGTTCGGAAGTTGGTTTGGGAGCAATGTCGGGCTTTGGCTTTGGCAAAGAATTTTGCCCACCATTACTCGGCTTCTCAGCATGCTTGGGAGAGTTTGAATAACGCCTAAGTGGAGATTTTGAAAAAGAATTTCTATAAACTGATGTCCTAGGCATCTCTCTCCCATAGCGCTGCTGAGAAAGTTTGGGACAGTCACGAATCAAGTGTCTTTGTCTCTTGCAGTAGAAACAAGAACGAGTCTCAACAAATGGTGGGGAAACATTTCTAGAACATGAACATTGCATGCACGTCTTAGAAAATGCATGTTTTGGTTGAGAGGTTGAAGTGGAAGGTTTATCACAAGAAATTTTTTTATTTATAACTTTATGTTGCAAAATCTTTACAGGTGACTGTAAAGTTTGTGGTTTTGCATTTAAAACCTTGTCTTTTCCTTTTTTAGTTTGAACCTTAATTGCAGGTTCAACCTTTAAAGCCACTTTTTCAGGTTTAACTTCAACCTTCTTAAATTCAGGATACTCCTGATCAGTAATGTCCTCAATCTCAACAATCTCCTCAATACTAACTGGAGATTCACATTTAGGCTTAACAAACTGAGGCGAAGGATACTCTGGCCGCTTGGTTTTCTCCTTTGCCTGTTTGTTTTGCTTATTACCTTTGACTTGATACCATATTATAATGCATAGTCAACAGGAATCTCTTCAGTGCCTTCCTTAACAGGCATAGGACAGTATTCAATGGGAGGCGGGACTTCAAAATAGCCTAGTCCTGTCGTAGTTTTGTTATCTGTCCTCTGCTTATTAAGGATTTCATTGAAAGCAACCGTAGAGGAAGAGGAACCTAGAATCTTGTTTTTATAGTTATAATGCTCAACTTTTAAATCAGAGAGTTCCTTTCTTAACAGTTCTATTTCAGCAAGATAGCTGTTAATAGCTGTTAATAGCATCATGTTGACTAAAGACCTTGGATTTGTACTTTTGAGTATCTTGTTTATAAGCCTCAATTTTCTTATCATACAGTTGTTCATTAGCTTTGAAGTACTTATTGGACTCATTAAGTTTTTCAACCTTTTTCCTTAAATCTTTGTTTTCTTCTTGAAAGCACTTTAATGATTTAGTTAACTTAATGCATGAAATACAGTTCAAAGGCTCTTCTGGTTCATTGCGTACCTCATTAGTAATGTGAGCCATAAGACATCGTTGATACTTGTCAGCAAACATGCTCCAGTCCGTGTTTGTAGGCTCTAAGACAACTAATGCATCAGATGTCGCTTGCTTTACTTCTTCCTTCTCTGGAGCTTTAGGAGCATCAGGCTTCGTAAAACCCGATGGAGGAACTTTGGGTTTCTCACATTCTCTAGCAAAATGTCCCAAATTCTGACAATTATAGCAGCGAACCTTGCTCTTGTCAAAACCAAAACTGCTTTTTGTCGTCTCCTTCCAAACTCTTGCGTCCAGTCCGTTGCAAGAATTTTTGAACTCTTCTTGAGATCATGGCAATATTCCAGTTTAAATCCATTTGCTCAAGATCATCGTCATCCAATTGAGCATAATCTTCTTTAGCAAGTTCTAGTGTAGAATTTGGTTGTGAAACCAGATCCTTGTAGGAGCTAAGAAAAGCTGTGTAGATAGCAGCCTATTCTTCAATAGCAGGGGAAATTGCAACTTGCTGTTGTGAACCTTGTGAAGGTCCAGAAGCGTAAACTGAATGATGAGCACCAGTAGACTGCAATGAAGAACTCGTATTAGAAATGAAGGCCATTCCACCATAAGTCTTCCCAGTGTTTACCTTTCCTCCATATAATGTCGGGTCTTGAACAAAACCACCCGATTTACACTCCTTCTTCTTCAACTCCATTGCATGAGCTTGAAGAACGCCAATTAACTCATCTAGATTCATTGTTGCTAACTCTTGGCTCTCCTTTAGAAGTTGTACTTTTACGTCTCAAGTACTAGAAAGAACATCCAACAGCTTCTTATTCAACTCAATCTGAGAGAAATTGTAACCTCCCTCGGTTAACTCACTAACTAACTGTGAGTATCTTGTGAATAATCCAGATGCCGTTTCATTAGGAAGAATATCAAACAGATCATATTGTTTCTTGATTAGTTCTAGTTTAGCCTCCTTATACTTCTGATTTCCTCCACATCTTGTTTCAATAGCCTTCCAAAGATCATATGTGATGTCATGAGTTTTGAAAAGGCGTAAGACATCTTTAGTGAGGCACATACAGATAGCCGAATGAGCCTTTCTCTCAATGTCATACTCCTTTTTCTCTTCAGGAGACATAGCTTTATATGTTTTGGATGGAGGGATACCACGATAATCTCCCTCAGCTACTGGAGCTTCATATCTTTCTCTGAGTGGACCCCAGAGCTCTGGACAATGGAAATCTACGTATTGTTCAAATCGGTCACGCCAATATGCGTAATCCATATCAACAGTAAACAAAGGAGGTTTATTGTTAGAACCAACATCATGATTTTGTTTGATCATATTTCTGATTCCCCTAATATCTTCTTTATCAGCAGCAGCATCCATTAAAGGATATCCTGAAAAATAGCTCAAAAACAAGAACTAGAAACTTATTAGTACCAAAGGCGTCACTTGGTAAGTGACGCACCTAAGTGTCGCAACGACTAGCGACACTCAATAAGTGTCGCTATCGAGTGACGTATAAAGTGACTGATGACACTAGAAGCGTCGCTCAATCAAGCAAGTGACGCACTCAAGTGTCGTACTTGAGTGACGCAGTAAATCAAATAGGCGTCACTAGTAGAAGTGACGCTTGACAAACAAGTGACGTGCTGAAGTGTCGCACGTGAGTGACGGTAGATTAAAGCAGACAACACTTGAGTTAAGTGTCGTATCTGACGCTCTAAGTGACTCACAAAGTGACACACCAGAGTGTCGGTAAAACCCTAATTAGAACTTACGAAGTGCCGCATGAAGTGTCGCGTTCAAGTGATGCAACGAGTGATGAAAAAACGGCTGTGAAGTCCCAAAAAAACCTAAAAGTCGAATTTTCGTAAACCTAACGAAAATTCTTCAAACCCTATCGAACAAAACCTTTAACTAATGATGAAAATCGTCTGGAAAGCACCTAATCAATCCAAAATCCTCGATTATTCTTGGTTTTTTATACAAACCAAACCGAAATCAATCCAAAAACGTCTTCAAAATGTCAATCGAACCACCTAAAGGCTCTGATACCAGTTGTGAGTTCCTTCTGCCTTGGAACTAAGTGATAGTTGACAATGATTGTAAGGCGGAATCAAACAATCACACGAAACAATAATAAACTCAAACCGAAACGATTGATTAAACAAGTAAAACGAGTTTATTATCTTAAATAACGTAATTGAACTGATTACAAGTGAGTTTAGTCGACAAATAGTGCTAGGGTTTCGTCAACCCTAGCAAGAAACCCGTAGGTTTGCTTAAATACTAACACAAAACGGCAGACATGCATCACTTGGCTAGTGTCGCATGTGGCCGCCTTCATGCGTCACTTACCTAAGTGTCGCTATGCGTCACTAAGGCAAGTGTCGCCTAAACCAAAACTTAAGTGTCGCTAAGTACAAAATCTATATTTCTATTAAACGACTAACGACACTTTACAAGTCAATAGACCAACTGACAGACACACTGATATGCATCAACATTAAATACCACAAATTGGGACAAAGTCCCTCCCCCATTTTGGAAGACCTAAAACCGGGGCCCCCTCCCCCATTTCCCTTTTCATTTCATTCTCATCATCATCTATCTCACACTCTCTCTTTCAAAATAATCCACCACCACCACCATCACAAACCACACTTAAACTACCATCGAACGACCTCCAATCACTTTGCTCAAATGGAGAAAAACGATCACGGAGTCGAGCTCTACACAACCATCTTCTCGGATTCCTCATGCGATAACCTTGTAAGAACCCGACAATTCCGCAAACTCTTAGATTTTGCTATTTTCTTTGATATTATGTGTTTATAATACTTAATACATCATGTATTAGTGTTCTCATCAACTGATTATGTCGGAAAATGACTCAAAAATGCGTTTTTAAGACTTAAGGTACGAACAGCCTATCGTGCGAGTTGAGATCCCAGATCTCAGTTCGTCCCGCGAGGCGAGCCAAGATCTCGACTCGTGAAGCCAAATCACGAACCGAAAATACCTGCGAACTGAACCAAAACTGCAAAACGAACCCACTCGCGAGTTGACTTGCGTGTTGACTTGTGAGCCGAACTCCACTCTGCGAACCCAACTCGGTTCGTAGCCTACTTTGCCTTGCGAGTCCAACCTCACTCGCACCACGAACTCAGTTCGCAATACCATTTCGGTCCGCAGCCAGACTTGATTAATTTCCCCGATTTTAAATTTTTGATACGTTTTTAATAAAGCAATGTAGTAGAAATAAACTTTTCTACTAGGGGTTCTGCCCCTTGGACCCCGCCAGGGGTTGCCACCCCTTGGACCCCGCTACCAGGGGCGCTGCCCCCGGACCCCCTTACATAATTTCATACTTTGTGAAACACAATGAAACGAATATAAAAATGTTTTCAAAGATTATAATGAGAAACTGATACCAACAAGTCGTATACCTTTCTAAAACGACAAACTCACGCGACAAACAAACACTTTGGACTTAATCTAGTTGCGTGGACACTAGCATAGATGGTCAAACCAAGACATCCACGTATTTATATTTATAACCTCATATGTTCAGGACGTTAAGGACCTTACCCGGGCTTAGGCTTTGAAAGCACTCGAACATACTTAGCTCATCAGGTGAGTTTACAACCTCACTTTTAACTATTTTACCGCTTTCAACTTGGGGTGAGAAACATAGTCAACTGCTTTATTGATTGCCATAACTGTTTTTGCTTACATGATTGTTTATCATACTTGTTTACTCGCACAATTAGAGTACTGTAAACTGTTGAACTCTTACACAAAACTGGCATTTATGAAACATCACTTCATACTATAAACTTGTTAAAGTTTGTTTGGTAAACCGTAGAATGACCGATACTTTTATGTAAACGCTGGAGAACGACCAACAATGTATTTTAGTGCCAAAGAACGACTGGCCAAGTGGACGGGAGAACGAACCGTGCGTCTTTTAACCGGAGAACGACCGGTACTGTGTTTCACTGCAGAACGACCAACAACATATTTTAGTGCCAGAGAACGACTTGCCAAGTGAACGGGAGAATGACCCGTGCGTCTTTTGACTGGAGAACAACCGGTACTGTGTTTCGCTGGAGAATGACCAGCAGTATTTATTGTCAGAGAACGACTGGCCGAGTTGGACGGGAGAACGACCCGCACGTATTTTGACCGGAAAACGACCGGTACTATTTTGGAAACGCTGGAGAACGACCAGCAACATATTGCAAACTGTGTTTTGGGTAACATCCCACGTAAACGGTATTTTGGGTAACATCCCACGCAAACTGTACTTTGGGCAACATCCCAACCGAACTATATTTGGATAACATTCCACGAAACATTTACTTAACTATTATGGCAATAACTATTAGTGAACGTATTGGTTTTAACATAAAACCTGTGAATTCACTCAACCTCGTTGTTGACTTTTACTATGTTTTTCAGAGATTAGCTGTGTGTTGTGTTGTACACCGGTCGTTGAGATATCTAATGGTGACGTGACACAACAGTGGGTTTTTAGTTTATAAGGCTGGGGCCTAGGGTAACTTATTACGCTATCACAGGACAAGTATGACCTAGGATCGTTCTTCAAAGCGCGACAAATTGAAACTAGGGGGTTTAGAAGCTTTTATGTGTTCAGCTGGGGTTGAAAGAGTGGGTTTTGGTTTTGGGTTTTCTTATCCTAATTTAAACTAGACTGAAATAAAAAGTGGAGGTTACTTCAGGCGTTCAGCAATTAAAGCGATTGTCTACTATAATGTGGTTTAGAAGTGGTTAAATATGGAAAGTTCTAATGAGGATAAGTTCGTAAGTTGATGTGAGCTATTCTACAATCCTTCTATCGGGATGACGCGGAGGTGTCCACAATCAGGCAAATAGAATGTCACAGGGATTGCACAATATATTAAAGTGTACACCGAAAGTTCTCTCAAATGTACACCCACACTACCCAACAATTAACCTCGAATCCTATTCCCTAATCTCGGTCATCAGAGATGCCCGAATCATGGCATAGTTTATTGAATAAACAATCTTATGAACGACGGTTATCCTCACCGGAATAGGTTAGGATAACTGGTCTACACGGTCGGATAACATGTCATCACTTATTCGTACGAGTTATCAACATTACTTGGGGATGCTACAAGACAGGGATGATTTGTGTTACAAATGGAGACCTAGGTAATATGTTTGCTATTCGATTCATAATACAACTACCTTCGGTTGTTCTGACATCCATACATTTGTACTCCGCTGTAAGCGTTTCCAGTACTATATCAAAGAACAGTAAAATGGGGGCCGTCATATTATTTCACGATGATTAATACCGTTTAAATTTTACTATTATGATGATCCTAAGGCAACATTCAAAAAAGAACATTCAGTAAGACGATCAAGGCGACAGTTTAATTTAAGCATACAAAAGTATTATCTAAGTTGACGATATTCCGAAAGTTGTCTCAAAAATATCGTCTATATGAATTTAATCTTAATCTACCTCTACTCCCATGTTCCATGTCTCTTGGATCCTATTTTGGTCTAGAGAACACCGGCCATGCCAAGCTCAATGATTCAATCTAACATAGTATAACTAAGTGACCTGTATCTTATGAGTTAGCTACGTTCATTTTTGGATAAAGTTTTAGTCATAACATGAGTTGGGCAGATAAACGATAAAGATTAAATTCCTATATCTATTTGCAATATAAACCATCTGCAATCTCAAAACCTACCACATAGTCACATATTTAATACTTTTCTAAACGACTATCATAGCAGACAATTGAGTTATTTAGCTAATCATGGCAATTCTAGCATATATATTTAAATTTATTAAAGAAAGGACAAACATATTAAATATGAAAGATAGATTGACACCTGGAAAGAAGTACAATAACTCGTAGCTAAAATATGCGTCCCGGAGCACCTCCGTACAAATCATCCTTAGCTAGTTAATTAGCTAGCCTAATTAACTAGGAAGAATAAAAGAAAAGAAAATACAAATGTGTTGGTAATTTGAGGTGTGTTGGTATGGCCTCGTGTGTCTTTCAAATGAGCCTCATGCCTCCTATTTATAGAGGAGTTTTGGTGCATTTTAGCAAATGGAAGCACACATTAGTAAAAGGTGAAAAAGGTAGTGGCACCAGGTACAAAAGGCGAAAAAGGTAGTGGCACCAGGTACGAAAAGCATGTAAAGGTCTAGCACCGGGAACGAAAAAGGACAAAAAAGTGCAATCCGTGCGGGTGACCAGCAGCCGGCGGCGGCAAGGTGGTGGCCGGCGGCGGCTGGCTGCCACCTGCACCAGCCCGCTGCCGGTTGCTTTGTTTCTCGATTCGTGCGTGTTTTCTTCGTTATGCGTCCGTTTATGTTGATTCTTTTTGCGTTGGATTCGTAATTCAAAAACGAAGCTTTTGATGAAAAGAAATCCCAAAAATATGTCTCTGAACTCTAGATGTGTCGTACGAATCATTTGGATCTTCCAGAGTACGTAGAATCTTCATTCTTCATCCGTTTTTGTTGATTCTTCTTCTGTTGGATTCGTAATTCGAAAACGAACATCTTGTGTCAAATAGGTGTTGGTGATGGGCTCTTTTATCTTGAAATCTCATTTTGATGTCTGGAATCTTCAAACGTGCGTGGAATCTTCGTTTTTCGACCGTTTTGCTTGATTTTGCTCATGCAACCTTGTTTTGATCTTCTCAGCATTTTATCACCGATTTTTGCATTATTTGAGTCAAAATGCTAAGTATTGCTCCAGAATGAGAGAGATATCGGTGGTAAAAACGTGACTTTTTACGCGATATCAAATATGCCTCAATTAGAGCTTTGCTTGTCCTCAAGCAAATCTTCATAAAATTGTGATGAAAGGTGTCTTGTATTCCGGAGAACTTTGCTTCCTGCAAGTTTGGTAAAAAGATTTCGGACGAGGTTCCATCCTTTGATGGTTTCCCAAACCTTTGGTTCTAACAAGCTTTCTTTTCAATCTTCATAATGTAAGATATACATGACTGGGGCCCTCACAGGTGGTCACTCAATTCACTCAAGTGTATCGGGTTTCCTAATTTCTAATTCACTCAGGGGCCAGTCATGTAGCTCTTCCGTTGTCATAAGCTTGATCGAGAATCAAATCTACAATACTTAAATGGGGACGGTGCTAATTATCCCTAGACATTCGCAAGATGGTGGAAGTGGTGTATATGGATGAAGGGTTTTATAGGTGGTTTATTTAGGGGTTTAATATAGCCTAAGAGTTGTTTATGATGACTTATCTTTGGCGCTTAGTAGTGCTTCTTTTTTGGATTTCTCTCTTTGAGAGCCGTCTTTTGCATCTTTTCTTTTCAAGTTTTCTTTTGATGAACCTTTCCCTTGGCTTTAAATGATCCTTGGGCTTTTAGGTTCCTTCTGACAGCTTTTTTTTTTTTTGTTTTTTTTTTTTTTTTGAATTTTCTTTTTCTTGGAGCTCTTTTTACGGATGGTGTTCATCCTTTGGGGAACGCTCCGTACTTCTTTGTTGGATTTCTTTTTCTTGGAGCTCCTTTTACGGATGGTGTTCATCCTTTGGGGAACGCTCCATACTTTTGATAATAATTCTTCTGTCAGCACAGAAACTTAGGCTATGGTCAAAAGATGAAAGAAGGGAGTGAAGTTTTTGAAAAGGCTAAGGCTCAGCATGTTTTCCTCTGAAGGTGAGCACTGGTTGGGTTTGAAAGTGAGGGTTTTATGAGAGGGTTCTTATCCTAGGGAATGTCAAGGTTTTCTGATTGCACCTTCGTCACGTATGATGCCCATTTTTGTAATCTCGAAATGTATTCCTTGAACAAGTTTTGATTCTAGAGAGCCTACATCGGCACACTCACAATTGAAAAGTGAAGCATTAAAGATGAATGCTTTTATATGGCTCAAGATTCCTCACTCATTTTGGGTAGTTTTGTGCCTAGTCATGCGATCGCTTGTTTTGAAACTTGGTTTGAAAGTTTATCAAAGAGTTTTACTTGTCATGTTCGTTTTACCAAACCTTTTGAACTTTTGTTGACCAGAAATACCTACCCTTTTTTATTTTGATTCAAAAATTTTGAAATTTTGAAAGTTTTGCTGAAGATCTGAGTTTTGCTAAAAAGTTTGATCAAAAGTTTATGTTGCAATACAGTAGTCGATACTACTGCTATCCTACACTTAAAATAACATTGTCCCTAATGTTCTATTTCTAAGTTAGGTCAATCCCACACTTAGATTTTTGAATAAGGGTCAATATTTTCGAAGTCATTCTCCATTTGCGAGTTGTAAGCCCATACTTAGAGTTTTACTTAGAATTTTAGCGTGTTTAGATTGAGCAAAATAAGGTTAGAAGAGATACTTCCTTGTGTATGCGTGAGTTGTCATTTGATTTTATGGACCAGGCTCAAGTGTGTGAATTTGCTGGAAATGGACCAGGCTCATTAAAAATGAACTTGTTCCACAAATTCTACTTTGAATTCTGCATAATACACATCCTTCAGAAAACACAAGTGTTAATACAAGTTAATATTAAACATAAAATAACTACTAAAAACTAATCCGTGTCAGGATAGAGCGACTCCCAATATGTGAAGTCATCATCCATAAAGATCGTGTTTTCCACGATCGATGTAGGAGATGCTGACTCCTCGATGGTATAGACAGGAGATGTCATGCCATCCTCTGGATCCTGAATCCAAGCGTCTAGGGCGGCAGTCTCCTCCTCCAGTGAGTCCATGAAAGTGGGGTGGTCCTGCGCAGTCAAGCTCCAAGGTGGGAATAAGTCCCACGATGGAATGTGCGAAGCGGGATCTGGTCCCATCTGAAAGGGGCACACAGGTGTGGAGGTAAGGCCCAGAGCAGTGTGGATCTCAGAGATGACGGTGTGCTGGACCTCGAGGGCTCTCAGTATAGACCAAGTGACAGCAGGATCCGCTGTAGTAACCCCATGCTCAAAGGTGGGTACTCTGGAGGTTCCTACGGTCTGTCCCGCTGGTCGGAGAGATGAAGGTAACCTGGAATGGATGGGACGTAACAGGAATGACTCCTGAACGTACACCTCCACCGAGTCTGCCGATATCTCATCCAACCTAGGAGGTGGTGACTGGGATCCTCTGACAGTCCTCATGCTACTACCCAGTGATGAACTCTGGGAGTGATGCATGGCATGAGAGCGTCTCTGACTGGGGGCTCGTGCTCTGTCTGACTGCAAACTCATCCTGCAAAATACAAAGGGTTAATGGTCTGAGACTATTAGTCTTTTGTAAGGCGAGGTACTGCATAAAAATTGGATAAGTTTAAACATAACAGTAAAGGAAAATTAATGCTGAAAATGTATGATAGGCTTGGGATGCCTCCCAAGAGTGCTTTGTTTATCGAGTCTCGTAGCTTGACTCTTTTATACCCATTTTTCTATTAGGGTGGTTCGTAGTTATAGACTTCCTCATTTGAGGGAAAGTCTTCTACGTAGTGTTTAAGTCGGTGACCGTTTACTTTGAAATTTCCGTTTGGAGCTTCGAGTTCGATGGCACCATAGGGAAATACTTTAGAGATTGTGAAGGGGCCGCTCCATCGTGTTTTGAACTTACCAGAAAATTTCTTAAATCAGGAGTTAAAGAGTAGAACTTTATCACCTGGATTGAAGCGTGTGGGGTGGAGCTTTGAATCGTGGAGTAACTTGATTCTTTCCTTAAATTTGTAGGAACTTTCGTAAGCTTGATCCCTCAACTCTGCTAGTTCATTTAGCTGCATTCTCCGGTGAGTTCCTGTTATCGTAGGATCTAAACTACAGTTCTTTAGTGCCCAGTAAGCTTTATATTCTAGTTCAATCCGGAGGTGACATGCCTTTCCATAAACGAGCCTATAGGGAGTTATTCCTAATGGCATTTTGTAAGCTGTCTGAAATGCCCATAAAGCATCGTCTAGCTTGTCTACCCATCTTTCCTTGTGTTGACCAATTGTTCGTTCCAAGATCCTTTTTAGTGCACGGTTTGTAATCTTTGCTTGTCCATTCGTCTGCAGGTGATAGGCCGTAGAGGTTTTGTGTGTAACCCCATATTGTTGCAATAGTTTGATAAACTGAGTATTGCAAAAGTGCGTGCCTCTATTGCTGATGATTGCTCGAGGTGTTCTAAACCGACAGAATAACTGTTTTAAGAACTTGGTTACGACCCTTGAATCATTTGTTGGAAAGGCTTGGGCTTCGGCCCATCTTGATACGTAATCGACAGCTACTAGAATGTATTCTTTTCCGTAAGATTTCGGAAATGGTCCCATGAAGTCTAATCCCCATATGTCAAATATTTCACATGCTTGGATATTCGTTAACGGCATTTCGTTACGCGTTGTGATATTTCCAAACCTTTGGCAAATATCGCAGTGTTTCACCAAGTCTTGTGCGTCTCTGAAAATTGTAGGCCAGCAGAATCCTGAGTCGTAGACTTTCTTTGCTGTCAGATTAGCTGCATGATGTCCTTCGGTAGGTCGGTGATGGCTTTGGTGGAGTATATGTTCGGCTTCTTTCCCATCGACACATCTTCTTACTATTTGGTCAGGACAGACTTTGAACAGATATGGATCATCCCAAAAGTAATATTTGACATCGCGAAAGAACTTTTGTCTCCGCGATGAGATCATTCCTTTTCTTGCGATCCCTCCAACTACAAAATTGGCAATGTCTGCGAACCAAGGATCGTCAGTGATTTGCGAACCTTGTTCTCCTAAACTCATTAACTGCTCTTCTGGAAATCGATCTTTAATATCTCTTTCTGCAAGTTGTTCCATTGACGGATTTTCAAGTCGACTTAAATGATATGCGGCGACGTTTTCTGCTCCTTTCTTATCCTTTATTTCTATGTCGAATTCTTGTAGGAGTAAAATCCATCGTAACAATCTAGGCTTTGCGTCTTGCTTTTTGAAGAGGTATTTTAGAGCTGAGTGATCCGTATATACTATTGTTTTGGACAATATCAGGTAGGATCTGAATTTGTTGAAGGCAAATACGACGGCTAGCAGCTCTTTTTCTGTGGTTGTATAGTTTTCTTGAGCATCTGTAAGTGTTTTGCTAGCGTAGTAGATTGGGCGAAAGTGATTATCCTTCCTTTAACCAAGAACTGCCCCAACTGTGAAGTCACTAGCATCGCACATGATTTCAAATGGTAGGTTCCAATCTGGAGCGACCATGATTGGTGCATTTGTAAGCTCCTTCTTCAGGTAATTGAAAGCCTTCATGCAGTTCTCATCAATCACAAACTTGATGTCTTTTCCTAGAAGGTGGGTGATAGGTTGAGAAATCTTGGAGAAGTCCTTGATAAAACGGCGGTAAAACCCAGCATGTCCTAGAAAGCTCCTAATGGATTTGACGTTGGTTGGTGGTGGAAGTTTGGCGATGGTTTCGACCTTTGCTTTGTCTACTTCAATTCCGGACTTGGATATTCGATGTCCTAAAACTATTCCTTCCTTCACCATAAAGTGACACTTTTCCCAATTTAACACGAGGTTTGATTCTTCACACTTGGTGAGCATTCTATTGAGGTTTGATAGACATGATGCGAAGGAGTCTCCAAAGATAGAGAAATCGTCCATGAAGACTTCCATGCATTGTTCAATCATGTCGTGGAAAATTGCAACCATGCATCTCTGAAACGTTGCAGGTACGTTGCATAATCCAAATGGCATTCGTCGGTAAGCAAATGTTCCGTAGGGACATGTGAATGTCGTCTTCTCTTGGTCCTTCGGATCGAGCGAGATTTGGAAATACCTGGAAAAACCATCGAGGAAACAGTAGAATTCGTTTCCTGATAACCTTTCGAGCATTTGGTCAATAAACGGAAGCGGGAAGTGATCTTTGCGAGTTGCTTCATTTAACTTCCGATAATCGATGCAGACCCTCCAACCGGTAACTGTCCGAGTTAGTATAAGCTCATTTTCTTCGTTTGTAATGACCGTGATTCCTCCCTTCTTTGGTACGACTTGAACAGGGCTAACCCAAGGTGAGTCGGATATTGGGTAGATCAATCCAGCATCTAAGAGTTTGATAACCTCTTGTTTGACCACGTCCTGGATCTTAGGGTTTACCCTTCTCTGCCTTTGTACGGATGGTTTGAAATCGTTCTCCATGAGGATCTTGTGTGTGCCATAGTTTGGACTGATTCCTTGTATGTCGGAAATCTTCCATGCAATTGCCTTCTTGTGTGATTTCAGAACATCAATGAGTTGAGCTTTCTCCTCTGGTTTTAACTCTTTTGATATTATCACCGGGAGTTGTGAGGTTCCATGGAGGTAAGCGTACTCAAGGTGAGGTGGTAGTTCTTTTAATTCTAGGTTTGGTGGTTCTTCGATAGACGGCTTCATTCTAGCTATCTTGTCTCTATTCAGCTTCCTGAATTCAGCTTGGAATGGTGCTTCGTCTGCCTCAGGTTCAGATGTGGAGATTGATGCTATTTCAACCCACTCGGTTTTATTTGAGAATTCGTCTGTCTGAAGCTCATACTTGTTGACTGACGATGATTCATCATTTCTGGTGATGATGATCTCTCCGTCGTTAGTGAATTGAAATTCTTGAAATTGAGCGGATGAAGACTGTCTTGTGGTGATTTCAGGGTTTGAAAACGGCAGTGGTTCGGGTTGATTGGCTAATTGTAGTTCAAACGATGGTGGGTCAACACTCATTTCTTTGAATGAATCCAAGATCTCTCTAATTGAGGGAAATGGGTTTGGTTCATTGAATATGGGTTTATCTCTCTTTAGCCAAGGTATCGATGTACCGCATCCTAATGGGACAGCGATTGTTTTGCCATCGATGTAAGGAGACTTCTTTTCAAACAGCAGAAATAGTAGTTCGTTGGATGTTGTTGGCGAAGCGATTGCGGAGTGCAGCCCAAGGTCCTCATTACACAGTTTTCGAATGGTGATTATGGTGTTGGGTATCGTATCCTGGCTGTATAGTGCTAGTACTTCGTGGAGATGCTCATCAAAAATATCCTGCATGGTATCACACAAACCAAGGTCCACTTCCAGAGGTTGCTTCATTAATTGATCGATATTAAAGGTGACTTCCTCTTTCCCAACTCTTACTTTTAAAGATTTTTCGTTAACATCAATTACAGCCTTGGCAGTATTTAGGAATGGTCTGCCTAGGATGAGCGGGATATGTGTGTCTTCTTCTATGTCCATGACAATAAAGTCCACTGGAAAAATGAACTTATCGACTTTGACCATGACATCTTCAGCAATTCCTCGAGGGAGATTTACTGATCTGTCAGCTAATTGGATGGTCATAAGAGTAGGTAATAGGTCATCTAATCCTAATTTCTTGTAAAGGGAATAAGGCATAAGATTAACACTATCACCTAGGTCTGCTAAGGCGTAACTAATTTGAATTCCTTGGAGAAAACAGGGTATAGTAAAACGTCCAGTATCGCCTAATTTAGGTGGGAGACCATGTTGTACAATTAATGAACATTCAGCATTCAAGGATAAACTAACCATTTTCCTAAGTTTTTCTTTGTTTGAAAGGAGTTCTTTAAAGAATTTAGCACACGAGGGCATTTCTACTAAACCATCTAATAATCTAACGTTTAAGTGTAGGCTTTTAAATATTTCCATATATTTACCAAATTGGGCTTCTTGCTTTTCCTTTTTAAGTCTACCAGGATAAGGTATTCTCATTCGAGGTACATTATCTGGAGTTTTGGCTGGTGATGGGTCAGGTATTGTGACAGGGATGTCAATTGACACATTTTCACTAGGTGTAGGTGTGGGCAAAGAAGTGTTTTCGGGGGTGTTATCCGGTGGCGGCGGATCAACTTTGGTCACTTTTCCTCCTCTAGTCACGATTAACAGATCATCACTTGGTGGATGAGTGGTGTCACCAGTGATTATCGACGTACTTTCCTCAATAAAACTTAAGTTTTTCAAAATGGATTTCATGTTAGAGATTAATTTTTCTAAAATTTTTATCATGGCGTCAATGTTATCTTGAAATCCGGTCACTCTTTTGTTTATAAAGTTTTGTTCAAACATAAATTTGGACAAAGATAGTTTTGAGGAAGGTAAGTGGTTTGTAGGTGAGGAAACAGCCAAAAGTTGGGTCAAAGACTCATTTGGTGTGGGGTTGGTCCAATCAAAGTGTGTTGTCATAATTGATTAAAAAGTAGTTACTAAAACTAAACTAATCCTAAGGGCAAAAAGATAACTTTTGATTGATGTTAATCTTTCAAAAGGATCGCTTAAACACTAAAGTTACTAAATCCTAAAATCGGTTGCCGACGCTCCCCGGCAGCGGCGCCAAAAACTTGTTGTGTTGCGCACCGGTCGTTGAGAATTCTAATGGTGATGTGACACTGCAGTGGGTTTTTAATTTATAAGGCTGGGGCCTAGGGTTACTTATTATGCTAGCACGGGACAAGTATGACCTAGGATCGTTCTTCAAAGCGCGACAAATTGAAACTAGGGGGTTTAGAAGCTTTTATGTGTTCAGCTGGGGTTGAAAGAGTGGGTTTTGATTTTGGGTTTTCTTATCCTAATTTAAACTAGACTGAAATAAAAAGTGGAGGTTACTTCGGGCGTTCAGCAATTAAAGCGATTGTCTTCTATAATGTGGTTTAGAAGTGGTTAAATATGGAAATTTCTAATGAGGATAAGTTCGTAAGTTGATGTGAGCTATTCTACAATCCTTCTATCGGGCTGACGCGGAGGTGTCCACAATCAGGCAAATAGAATGTCACGGGGATTGCACAATATATTAAAGTGTACACCGAAAGTTCTCTCAAATGTACACCCACACTACCCAACAGTTAACCTCGAATCCTATTCCCAATCTCGATCGTCAGAGATGCCCGAATCATGGCATAGTTTGTTGAATAAACAATCTTATGAACGAGGGTTATCCTCACCGGAATAGATTGGGATAACTGGTCTAGACGGTCGGATAACATGTCATCACTTATTCGTACGAGTTATCAACATTACTTGGGGATGCTACAAGACAGGGATGATTTGTGTTACAAATGGAGACCTAGGTAATACGTTTGCTATTCGATTCATAACACAACTACCTTCGGTTTTTCTGACTTCCATACATTTGTGCTCCGCTGTAAGCGTTTCCAGTACTATATCAAAGAACAGTCGAATAGGGGCCGTCATATTATTTCACGATGATTAATGCCGTTTAAATTTTACTATTATGATTATCCTAAGGCAATAATCAAACAAGAACATGCAGTAAGACGATCAAGGCAACAGTTTAATTTAAGCATACAAAAGTATTATCTAAGTTGAGGATATTCCGAAAGTTGTCTCAAAAATATCGTCTATATGAATTTAATCTTAATCTACCTCTACTCCCATGTTCTGTGTCTCTTGGATCCTATTTTGGTCTAGAGAACACCGGCCATGCCGAGCTCAATGATTCAATCTAACATAGTATAACTAAGTGACCTATATCCTATGAGTTAGCTACGTTCATTTTTGGATAAAGTTTTAGTCATAACATGAGTTGGGCAGATAAACGATAAAGATTAAATTCCAACATCTATTTGCAATATAAACCATCCGCAATCTCAAAACATACCATATAGTCACATATTTAATACTTTTCTAAACGACTATCATAGCAGACAATTGAGTTATTTAGCTAATCATGGCAATTCTAGCATATATATTTAAATTTATTAAAGAAAGGACAAACATATTAAATATGAAAGATAGATTGACACCTGGAAAGAAGTACAATAACTCGTAGCTAAAATATGCATCCCGGAGCACCTCCGTACAAATCTTCCTTAGCTAGTTAATTAGCTAGCCTAATTAACTAGGAAGAATAAAAGAAAAGAAAATACAAATGTGTTGGTAATTTGAGGTGTGTTTGTATGTCCTCGTGTGTCTTTCAAATGAGCCTCATGCCTCCTATTTATAGAGGAGTTTTGGTGCATTTTAGCAAATGGAAGCACACATTAGCAAAAGGTGGAAAAGGTAGTGGCACCAGGTACAAAAGGTGAAAAATGTAGTGGTACCAGGTACGAAAAGCATGTAAAGGTCTAGCACCGGGTACGAAAAAGGATAAAAAAGCGCAATCCATGCGGGTGACCGGCAGCCGGCGGCGGTTGGCTGGTAGCCGGCAGCGGCCAGGTGGTGGCCGGCGGCGGCTGGCTGCCACCTGCACCAGCCCGCTGCCGGTTGCTTTGTTTCTCGATTCGTGCGTGTTTTCTTCGTTATGCGTCCGTTTATGTTGATTCTTTTTGCTTCGATTCTTAATTCAAAAACGAAGCTTTTGATGAAAAGAAATCCCAAAAATATGTCTCTGAACTCTAGATGTGTCGTACGAATCATTTGGATCTTCCGGAGTACGTAGAATCTTCATTCTTCGTCCGTTTTTGTTGATTCTTCTTCTGTTGGATTCGTAATTCGAAAACGAACATCTTGTGTCAAATAGGTATTGGTGATGGGCTCTTTTATCTTGAAATCTCATTTTGATGTCTGGAATCTTCAAACGTGCGTGGAATCTTCGTTTTTCGACCGTTTTGCTTGATTTTGCTCATTCAACCTTGTTTTGATCTTCTCAGCATTTTATCACCGATTTTTGCATTATTTGAGTCAAAATGCTAAGTATTGCTCCAGAATGAGAGAGATATCGGTGGTAAAAACGTGACTTTTTACGCGATATCAAATATCCCTCACTTAGAGCTTTGCTTGTCCTCAAGCAAATCTTCATAAAATTGTGATGAAAGGTGTCTTGTATTCCGGAGAACTTTGCTTCCTGCAAGTTTGGTAAAAAGATTTCGGACGAGGTTCCATCCTTTGATGGTTTCCCAAACCTTTGGTTCTAACAAGCTTTCTTTTCAATCTTCATAATGTAAGATATACATGACTGGGGCCCTCACAGGTGGTCACTCAATTCACTCAAGTGTATCGGGTTTCCTAATTTCTAATTCACTCAGGGGCCAGTCATGTAGCTCTTCCGTTGTCATAAGCTTGATCGAGAATCAAATCTACAATACTTAAATGGGGACGGTGCTAATTATCCCTAGACATTCGCAAGATGGTGGAAGTGGTGTATATGGATGAAGGGTTTTATAGGTGGTTTATTTAGGGGTTTAATATAGCCTAAGAGTTGTTTATGATGACTTATCTTTGGCGCTTAGTAGTGCTTCTTTTTTGGATTTCTCTCTTTGAGAGCCATCTTTTGCATCTTTTCCTTTCAAGTTTTCTTTTGATGAACCTTTCCCTTGGCTTTAAATGATCCTTGGGCTTTTAGGTTCCTTCTGACAGCTTTTTTTTTTTTTGTTTTTTTTTTTTTGAATTTTCTTTTTCTTGAAGCTCTTTTTACGGATGGTGTTCATCCTTTGGGGAACGCTCCGTACTTCTTTGCTGGATTTCTTTTTCTTGGAGCTCCTTTTACGGATGGTGTTCATCCTTTGGGGAACGCTCCATACTTTTGATAATAATTCTTCTGTCAGCACAGAAACTTAGGCTATGGTCAAAAGATGAAAGAAGGGAGTGAAGTTTTTGAAAAGGCTAAGGCTCAGCATGTTTTCCTCTGAAGGTGAGCACTGGTTGGGTTTGAAAGTGAGGGTTTTATGAGAGGGTTCTTATCCTAGGGAATGTCAAGGTTTTCTGATTGCACCTTCATCACGTATGACGCCCATTTTTGTAATCTCGAAATGTATTCCTTGAACAAGTTTTGATTCTAGAGAGCCTACATCGGCACACTCACAATTGAAAAGTGAAGCATTAAAGATGAATGCTTTTATATGGCTCAAGATTCCTCACTCATTTTGGGTAGTTTTGTGCCTAGTCATGCGATCGCTTGTTTTGAAACTTGGTTTGAAAGTTTATCAAAGAGTTTTACTTGTCATGTTCGTTTTACCAAAACTTTTAAACTTTTGTTGACCAGAAATACCTACCCTTTTTGATTTTGATTCAAAAATTTTGAAATTTTGAAAGTTTTGCTGAAGATCTGAGTTTTGCTAAAAAGTTTGATCAAAAGTTTATGTTGCAATACAGTAGTCGATACTACTGCTATCCCACACTTAAAATAGCATTGTCCCTAATGTTCTATTTCTAAGTTAGGTCAATCCCACACTTAGATTTTTGAATAAGGGTCAATATTTTCGAAGTCATTCTCTATTTGCGAGTTGTAAGCCCATACTTAGACTTTTACTTAGAATTTTAGCGTGTTTAGATTGAGAAAAATAAGGTTAGAAGAGATACTTCCTTGTGCTACGTGAGTTGTCATTTGATTTTATGGACCAGGCTCAAGTGTGTGAATTTGCTGGAAATGGACCAGGCTCATTAAAAATGAACTTGTTCCACAAATTCTACTTTGAATTCTGCATAATACACATCCTTCAGAAAACACAAGTGTTAATACAAGTTAATATTAAACATAAAATAACTACTAAAAACTAATCCGTGTCAGGATAGAGCGACTCCCAATATGTGAAGTCATCATCCATAAAGATCGTGTTTTCCACGATCGATGTAGGAGATGCTGACTCCTCGATGGTATAGACAGGAGATGTCATGCCATCCTCTGGATCCTGAATCCAAGCGTCTAGGGCGGCAGTCTCCTCCTCCAGTGAGTCCATGAAAGTGGGGTGGTCCTGCGCAGTCAAGCTCCAAGGTGGGAATAAGTCCCACGATGGAATGTGCGAAGCGGGATCTGGTCCCATCTGAAAGGGGCACACAGGTGTGGAGGTAAGGCCCAGAGCAGTGTGGATCTCAGAGATGACGGTGTGCTGGACCTCGAGGGCTCTCAGTATAGACCAAGTGACAGCAGGATCCGCTGTAGTAACCCCATGCTCAAAGGTGGGTACTCTGGAGGTTCCTACGGTCTGTCCCGCTGGTCGGAGAGATGAAGGTAACCTGGAATGGATGGGACGTAACAGGAATGACTCCTGAATGTACACCTCCACCGAGTCTGCCGATATCTCATCCAACCTAGGAGGTGGTGACTGGGATCCTCTGACAGTCCTCATGCTACTACCCAGTGATGAACTCTGGGAGTGATGCATGGCATGAGAGCGTCTCTGACTGGGGGCTCGTGCTCTGTCTGACTGCAAACTCATCCTGCAAAATACAAAGGGTTAATGGTCTGAGACTATTAGTCTTTTGTAAGGCGAGGTACTGCATAAAAATTGGATAAGTTTAAACATAACAGTAAAGGAAAATTAATGCTGAAAATGTATGATAGGCTTGGGATGCCTCCCAAGAGCGCTTTGTTTATCGAGTCTCGTAGCTTGACTCTTTTATACCCATTTTTCTATTAGGGTGGTTCGTAGTTATAGACTTCCTCATTTGAGGGAAAGTCTTCTACGTAGTGTTTAAGTCGGTGACCGTTTACTTTGAAATTTCCGTTTGGAGCTTCGAGTTCGATGGCACCATAGGGAAATACTTTAGAGATTGTGAAGGGGCCGCTCCATCGTGTTTTGAACTTACCAGAAAGTTTCTTAAATCGGGAGTTAAAGAGTAGAACTTTATCACCAGGAATGAAGCGTGTGGGGTGGAGCTTTGAATCGTGGAGTAACTTGGTTCTTTCCTTAAATTTGTAGGAGCTTTCGTAAGCTTGATCCCTCAACTCTGCTAGTTCATTTAGCTGCATTCTCCGGTAAGTTCCTGTTATCGTAGGATCTAAACTACAGTTCTTTAGTGCCCAGTAAGCTTTATATTCTAGTTCAATCCGGAGGTGACATGCCTTTCCATAAACGAGCCTATAGGGAGTTATTCCTAATGGCATTTTGTAAGCTGTCTGAAATGCCCATAAAGCATCGTCTAGCTTGTCTACCCATCTTTCCTTGTGTTGACCAATTGTTCGTTCCAAGATCCTTTTTAGTGCACGGTTTGTAATCTCTGCTTGTCCATTCGTCTGCAGGTGATAGGCCGTAGAGGTTTTGTGTGTAACCCCATATTGTTGCAATAGTTTGATAAACTGAGTATTGCAAAAGTGCGTGCCTCTATTGCTGATGATTGCTCGAGGTGTTCCAAACCAACAGAATAATTGTTTTAAGAACTTGGTTACGACCCTTGAATCATTTGTTGGATAGGCTTGGGCTTCGGCCCATCTTGATACGTAATCGACAGCTACTAGAATGTATTCTTTTCCGTAAGATTTCGGAAATGGTCCCATGAAGTCTAATCCCCATATGTCAAATATTTCACATGCTTGGATATTCGTTAACGGCATTTCGTTACGCGTTGTGATATTTCCAAACCTTTGGCAAATATCGCAGCGTTTCACCAAGTCTTGTGCGTCTCTGAAAATTGTAGGCCAGTAGAATCCTGAGTCGTAGACTTTCTTTGCTGTCAGATTAGCTGCATGATGTCCTCCGGTGGGTCGGTGATGGCTTTGGTGGAGTATATGTTCGGCTTCTTTCCCATCAACACATCTTCTTACTATTTGGTCAGGACAGACTTTGAACAGATATGGATCATCCCAAAAGTAATATTTGACATCGCGAAAGAACTTTTGTCTCCGCGATGAGATCATTCCTTTTCTTGCGATCCCTCCAACTACAAAATTGGCAATGTCTGCGAACCAAGGATCGTCAGTGATTTGCGAACCTTGTTCTCCTAAACTCATTAACTGCTCTTCTGGAAATCGATCTTTAATATCTCTTTCTGCAAGTTGTTCCATTGACGGATTTTCAAGTCGACTTAAATGATATGCGGCGACGTTTTCTGCTCCTTTCTTATCCTTTATTTCTATGTCGAATTCTTGTAGGAGTAAAATCCATCGTAACAATCTAGGCTTTGCGTCTTGCTTTTTGAAGAGGTATTTTAGAGCTGAGTGATCCGTATATACTATTGTTTTGGACAATATCAGGTAGGATCTGAATTTGTTGAAGGCAAATACGACGGCTAGCAGCTCTTTTTCTGTGGTTGTATAGTTTTCTTGAGCATCTGTAAGTGTTTTGCTAGCGTAGTAGATTGGGCGAAAGTGATTATCCTTCCTTTAACCAAGAACTGCCCCAACTGTGAAGTCACTAGCATCGCACATGATTTCAAATGGTAGGTTCCAATCTGGAGCGACCATGATTGGTGCATTTGTAAGCTCCTTCTTCAGGTAATTGAAAGCCTTCATGCAGTTCTCATCAATCACAAACTTGATGTCTTTTCCTAGAAGGTGGGTGATAGGTTGAGAAATCTTGGAGAAGTCCTTGATAAAACGGTGGTAAAACCCAGCATGTCCTAGAAAGCTCCTAATGGATTTGACGTTGGTTGGTGGTGGAAGTTTGGCGATGGTTTCGACCTTTGCTTTGTCTACTTCAATACCGGACTTGGATATTCGATGTCCTACAACTATTCCTTCCTTCACCATAAAGTGACACTTTTCCCAATTTAACACGAGGTTTGATTCTTCACACTTGGTGAGCATTCTATTGAGGTTTGATAGACATGATGCGAAGGAGTCTCCAAAGATAGAGAAATCGTCCATGAAGACTTCCATGCATTGTTCAATCATGTCGTGGAAAATTGCAACCATGCATCTCTGAAACGTTGCAGGTACGTTGCATAATCCAAATGGCATTCGTCGGTATGCAAATGTTCCGTAGGGACATGTGAATGTCGTCTTCTCTTGGTCCTTCGGATCGAGCGAGATTTGGAAATACCTGGAAAAACCATCGAGGAAACAATAGAATTCGTTTCCTGATAACCTTTCGAGCATTTGGTCAATAAACGGAAGCGGGAAGTGATCTTTGCGAGTTGCTTCATTTAACTTCCGATAATCGATGCAGACCCTCCAACCGGTAACTGTCCGAGTTGGTATAAGCTCATTTTCTTCGTTTGTAATGACCGTGATTCCTCCCTTCTTTGGTACGACTTGAACAGGGCTAACCCAAGGTGAGTCGGATATTGGGTAGATCAATCCAGCATCTAAGAGTTTGATAACCTCTTGTTTGACCACGTCCTGGATCTTAGGGTTTACCCTTCTCTGCCTTTGTACGGATGGTTTGAAATCGTTCTCCATGAGGATCTTGTGTGTGCAATAGTTTGGACTGATTCCTTGTATGTCGGAAATCTTCCATGCAATTGCCTTCTTGTATGATTTCAGAACATCAATGAGTTGAGCTTTCTCCTCTGGTTTTAACTCTTTTGATATTATTACCGGGAGTTGTGAGGTTCCATGGAGGTAAGCGTACTCAAGGTGAGGTGGTAGTTCTTTTAATTCTAGGTTTGGTGGTTCTTCGATAGACGGCTTCATTCTAGCTATCTCGTCTCTATTCAGCTTCTCGAATTCAGCTTGGAATGGTGCTTCGTCTGCCTCAGGTTCAGATGTGGAGATTGATGCTATTTCAAACCACTCGGTTTTATTTGAGAATTTGTCTGTCTGTAGCTCGTACTTGTTGACTGACGATGATTCATCATTTCTGGTGATGATGATCTCTCCGTCGTTAGTGAATTGAAATTCTTGAAATTGAGCGGATGAAGACTGTCTTGTGGTGATTTCAGGGTTTGAAAACGGCAGTGGTTCGGGTTGATTGGCTAATTGTAGTTCAAATGATGGTGGGTCAACACTCATTTCTTTGAATGAATCCAAGATCTCTCTAATTGAGGGAAATGGGTTTGGTTCATTGAATATGGGTTTATCTCTCTTTAGCCAAGGTATCGGTGTACCGCATCCTAATGGGACAGCGATTGTTTTGCCATCGATGTAAGGAGACTTCTTTTCAAACAGCAGAAATAGTAGTTCGTTGGATGTTGTTGGCGAAGCGATTGCGGAGTGCAGCCCAAGGTCCTCATTACACAGTTTTCGAATGGTGATTATGGTGTTGGGTATCGGATCCTGGCTGGATAGTTCTAGTACTTCGTGGAGATGCTCATCAAAAATATCCTGCATGGTATCACACAAACCAAGGTCCTCTTCCAGAGGTTGCTTCATTAATCGATCGACATTAAAGGTGACTTCCTCTTTCCCAACTCTTACTTTTAAAGATTTTTCGTTAACATCAATTACATCCTTGGCAGTATTTAGGAATGGTCTGCCTAGGATGAGCGGGATATGTGTGTCTTCTTCTATGTCCATGACAATAAAGTCCACTGGAAAAATTAACTTATCGACTTTGACCATGACATCTTCAGCAATTCCTCGAGGGAGTTTTACTGATCTGTCAGCTAATTGGATGGTCATAAGAGTAGGTAATAGGTCATCTAATCCTAATTTCTTGTAAAGGGAAGAAGGCATAAGATTAACACTATCACCTAGGTCTGCTAAGGCGTAACTAATTTGAATTCCTTGGAGAAAACATGGTATAGTAAAACGTCCAGTATTGCCTAATTTAGGTGGGAGACCATGTTGTACAATTAATGAACATTCAGCATTCAAGGGTAAACTAACCATTTTCCTAACTTTTTCATTGTTTGAAAGGAGTTCTTTAAAGAATTTAGCACACGAGGGCATTTCTACTAAAGCATCAAATAATCTAACGTTTAAGTGTAGGCTTTTAAATATTTCCATATATTTACCGAATTGGGCTTCTTGCTTTTCCTTTTTAAGTCTACCAGGATAAGGTATTCTCGTTCGAGGTACATTATCTGGAGTTTTGGCTGGTGATGGGTCAGGTATTGTGACAGTCAATTGACACATTTTCACTAGGTGTAGGTGTGGGCAAAGAAGTGTTTTCCGGGGGTGTTATCCGGTGGCGGCGGATCAACTTTGGTCACTTTTCCTCCTCTAGTCACGATTAACAGATCATCACTTGGTGGATGAGTGGTGTCACCAGTGATTATCGACGTACTTTCCTCAATAAAACTTAAGTTTTTCAAAATGGATTTCATGTTAGAGATTAATTTTTCTGAAATTTTTTTCATGGCGTCAATGTTATCTTGAAATCCGGTCACTCTTTTGTTTATAAAGTTTTGTTCAAACATAAATTCGGACAAAGATAGTTTTGAGGAAGGTAAGTGGTTTGTAGGTGAGGAAACAGCCAAAAGTTGGGTCAAAGACTCATTTGGTGTGGGGTTGGTCCAATCAAAGTGTGTTGTCATAATTGATTAAAAAGTGGTTACTAAAACTAAACTAATCCTAAGGGCAAAAAGATAACTTTTGATTGATGTTAATCTTTCAAAAGGATCGCTTAAACACTAAAGTTACTAAATCCTAAAATCGGTTGCCGACGCTCCCCGGTAGCGGCGCCAAAAACTTGTTGTGTTGTGCACCGGTCGTTGAGAATTCTAATGGTGACGTTACACTGCAGTGGGTTTTTAATTTATAAGGCTGGGGCCTAGGGTTACTTATTATGCTAGCACGGGACAAGTATGACCTAGGATCGTTCTTCAAAGCGCGACAAATTGAAACTAGGGGGTTTAGAAGCTTTTATGTGTTCAGCTGGGGTTGAAAGAGTGGGTTTTGGTTTTGGGTTTTCTTATCCTAATTTAAACTAGACTGAAATAAAAAGTGAAGGTTACTTCGTGCATTCAGCAATTAAAGCGATTTTCTACTATAATGTGGTTTAGAAGTGGTTAAATATGGAAAGTTCTAATGAGGATAAGTTCGTAAGTTGATGTGAGCTATTCTACAATCCTTCTATCGGGCTGACGCGGAGGTGTCCACAATCAGGCAAATAGAATGTCACGGGGATTGCACAATATATTAAAGTGTACACCGAAAGTTCTCTCAAATGTACACCCACACTACCCAACAGTTAACCTCGAATCCTATTCCCAATCTCGATCGTCAAAGATGCCCGAATCATGGCATAGTTTGTTGAATAAATAATCTTATGAACGAGGGTTATCCTCACCGGAATAGATTGGGATAACTGGTCTAGACGGTCGGATAACATGTCATCACTTATTCGTACGAGTTATCAACATTACTTGGGGATGCTACAAGACAGGGATGATTTGTGTTACAAATGGAGACCTAGGTAATACGTTTGCTATTCGATTCATAACACAACTACCTTCGGTTTTTCTGACTTCCATACATTTGTGCTCCGCTGTAAGCGTTTCCAGTACTATATCAAAGAACAGTCGAATAGGGGCCGTCATATTATTTCACGATGATTAATGCCGTTTAAATTTTACTATTATGATGATCCTAAGGTAACAATCAAACAAGAACATGCAGTAAGACGATCAAGGCAACAGGTCATTTAAGCATACAAAAGTATTATCTAAGTTGAGGATATTCCGAAAGTTGTCTCAAAAATATCTTCTATATGAATTTAATCTTAATCTACCTCTACTCCCATGTTCCGTGTCTCTTGGATCCTATTTTGGTCTAGAGAACACCGGCCATGCCGAGCTTAATGATTCAATCTAACATAGTATAACTAAGTGACCTGTATCCTATGAGTTAGCTACGTTCATTTTTGGATAAAGTTTTAGTCATAACATGAGTTGGGCAGATAAACGATAAAGATTAAATTCCTACATCTATTTGCAATATAAACCATCCGCAATCTCAAAACATACCATATAGTCACATATTTAATACTTTTCTAAACGACTATCATAGCAGACAATTGAGTTATTTAGCTAATCATGGCAATTCTAGCATATATATTTAAATTTATTAAAGAAAGGACAAACATATTAAATATGAAAGATAGATTGACACCTGGAAAGAAGTACAATAACTCGTAGCTAAAATATGCGTCCCGGAGCACCTCCGTACAAATCATCCTTAGCTAGTTAATTAGCTAGCCTAATTAACTAGGAAGAATAAAAGAAAAGAAAATACAAATGTGTTGGTAATTTGAGGTGTGTTGGTATGTCCTCGTGTGTCTTTCAAATGAGCCTCATGCCTCCTATTTATAGAGGAGTTTTGGTGCATTTTAGCAAATGGAAGCACACATTAGCAAAAGGTGGAAAAGGTAGTGGCACCAAGTACAAAAGGTGAAAAAGGTAGTGGCACCAGGTACGAAAAGCATGTAAAGGTCTAGCACCGGGTATGAAAAAGGATAAAAAAGCGCAATCCATACGGGTGACCGGCAGTCGGCAGTGGTTGGCTGGCAGCCAGCAGCGGCCAGGTGGTGGCCGGCGGCGGCTGGCTGCCACCTGCACCAGCCCGTTGCCGGTTGCTTTGTTTCTCGATTCGTGCGTGTTTTCTTCGTTATGCATCTGTTTGCGTTGATTCTTTTTGCGTTGGATTCATAATTCAAAAACGAAGCTTGTGATGAAAAGAAATCCCAAAAATATGTCTCTGAACTCTAGATGTGTCGTACGAATCATTTGGATCTTCCGGAGTACGTAGAATCTTCATTCTTCATCCGTTTTTGTTGATTCTTCTTCTGTTGGATTTGTAATTCAAAAACGAACATCTTGGGTCGAATAGGTGTTGGTGATGGGCTCTTTTATCTTGAAATCTCATTTTGATGTCTGGAATCTTCAAACGTGCGTGGAATCTTCGTTTTTCGATCGTTTTGCTTGATTTTGCTCATGCAACCTTGTTTTGATCTTCTCAGCATTTTATCACTGATTTTTGCATTATTTGAGTCCAAATGCTAAGTATTGCTCCAGAATGAGAGAGATATCGGTGGTAAAAACGTGACTTTTTACGCGATATCACTGCGCACGTAAGAACCGCCTGTACATACGGAACTAGGGCGACCCGCGAAGCTTTAGGATGCCAACTTTTGAAACTTTTGGATTTCTTTTGTATAACTAAAGTGATTTTAGTCATATTTATGAAATCTACTTTTGTAAACTTCATAACTTTTACATTTGTACGATTTGACGAATCGTAAACTTTGTAACTATTACATTTGGCATCTTAATATATTATGTTCTGTTGTAATCATAAGCTCTGATACGTATGCATGTACTGTGTATTGTGGCACTCCGCATACTTAACTAAATGCTTCCGCTAAACTCAATCAACGAATTTTGGGGGTGTTACATGGGTTTATACCCATTCGTCTAATTCTTTGCTTCACCCATTTGGGTATATGGCACACACCTGTTCGGGTAGGATACCTCACCCGATCGGGTTTGGTTCCTTACCTGGTCGGGTATCGGTTGAATTTGGGTTTTACCCGGCGGATACTCTTGTACCCGGTGGGTACTTTTTGTTTTCAAGTGTTTTTCAAGATTTCACCTGGTCGAGCAACAAAACTTACCCGGTTGGGTATTAATGCTCACCCGATCGGGTGTGGCTTCTTACCCGTTTGGGTGTGTTCATCTTTGTTCTATGCTCGGTTTGCAGGTCATCATATCATCGTAATCTTCTCTGTTTTTGCTATGATTTCGAGTTTAAATCCTTAACAAATGTTATAGTTACATTTCATATGTTCCTTCATGTGAGTTCATACCTTTATTTTACTCGTATAACTACTAAAATTTTATACAAACAATATTTTTGGTACAAAAATTATCATCACCAACATCTTCATTTTACTTAGTTTCCTTTCCATTTTTGGAGTTTGATCTTTCACAATATATCGGGTTATCATAATATTAAGTGTTTACATGATATATATTAAGAATTTATATAAGAAAATGAAGAAAAGAATTTTTATAGTGATGATGATGAGCTGATGATGATGATGATGATAATGATGATGATGATACCAGATGATGATGTTGCGGTGGTGAAGATGATGATAATGATGATGATGATGATTGTTGCAAATGAGATGATAAAGATGATGTTTGAAGTTGTAGATGATGATGATGAAGAAATTGGTTCTTGCTTCCACTTCTACTTCTGAATTATTGGTGTTTAGTGTGTGTGTGTTGGAGCAGTGAAGAGGGAGTATATAAAACATATAAACTATTTAATTTTTCAAAGGGAGGTCTGGCTCAGTACGAGTTATGTCTCTAGATATTTTACAGTGGTTGAATTTTAGGTATTTAACCTGTAAATTTTGTGTACGGGTCTAATTATATTAAATTTTGGGTAAACGGTAAAATTTTACCTGGTAAATATATTACCAAAAGCATTTAAGAACAAAGGATGTGAGTGAATCCCACGTCTCAACCTGTTACATAGGCGATAAAGACTACATAACAAGGATACAACCACTACAAACTATTTGACTCAACAAAAATCAAACATAAACCATATTTAACTCAACAAAAGACATCAAAAAACTACCATTCTCCTCATTTCTTTTTTCCACTCTTCCTGTCATGAAGACTCATTTAATCAGCCATTTCATTATCTACAGGATCAAAGATATGTTCCTCATCCTCCTCATCATCCATATAGGAATTATCTGCATCCGGATTGTAAGCTTCTTTCCATCGAGAATACAAACTAGGTTTATCAGTACTTTCCTCTTCAGATGCAACTTTCTTCACACGATCATCCTTCTTTGAATCCAGCTGCTCACTAGAAGTAGCCTTACTATCCAATTTATTTAAGGCCTCAAAAGAGTTAGATGTTCTAGTCGTACTAACCTCCTTTGTCTTATGTTTAGGAATAAACACCTGTTTAGTAGGTGCGAGATCCACTTTCTTTAGGTTACCAACTACAAGGCCTCGGAACGGTTTTCTCAGGGCTTGAAATCCTTCAGAATTTTTCTTGTTCTTAACATAGGCCTCTTTACCAACCTTCCCAACACCTTGTTTTTCCAAAATAACATGAACACGCTTTGGACAAAGATCCTCCGCATGCCCAAAAACCTTACAAGCATTACACCGAGGAGGCTTCCATTCATATTCTACTCGAACCATATGTAAAGAGTGCCATGTATCTTCCATAGATGGAACTGAGATTACCAATGTATCCTTAGGGACCCGATCAGCCCTAATATCAATCAGGGCACGAGCAAAATCCAACTGACCCCATGAGTTGAAACACATGGAGCTGGTATAAGAATCAAGCGTAAGAGGAGTACCCAATTTGGTAGCAATTGCACTCAATCCATCCTCAGTAAATGCAGCTATTGGAACACCATGAAGCTTAACCCATAGTGGAATTGAGACAAGATCCTCTTTCAACAAGCTTGTTGTAGAAGACCAGTTCTTTAACACAATTGGCATATTACGAATGAACCAAGGACCATTCTCCATAACCCCCTCTAAACATGTTGCAGACTGATGAACGTCAAAATGTACTAGATTATAGTACTAATTTCCCCCTTGTTCAATAGATTTTTTATGAATTTCATTTAAATACGATACTTATTTTGTTCATATGTGCATTTAGGAGTTAATTGGTATTTTAATTGGAAAAGAAGCAGAAAATGAGCAAATATTGAAGGAAGGAGAGCTTAAAAGTTGAAGTTTTGTGAGAAGAAATTCGAAATGGTGAAAAGTTAGATTTTCTCATCCATACGGCGTATGGAATTTCCATACGGCGTATGGATCACATGAGCCGAACTGGCAGATAGCGGGCCATGTCTGCTGGGCTTTATCAGTCCATACGGCGTATGGAATTCCCATACGGTGTATGGATTAATTCGACAGATTTCCTTATAAACCCTAATTCACTTCATTTTTAGGGTTACAACTTATCATTTCTCTCCAGCCGATTTTCACACATTCCAGCACCATTTTCAGAGCACGTTTGAAGGTAGAGGCAAGAAGAATCAAAGTCCTTTCGGTTATTCAATCATTGTTTTGGTTTCTCGGTTGGAATACTTTAATCCTTTTCATTTGATTATGATTTCGGTTTTATTTGTGGATCTGAATTTCTGTAACAATATGATTGGCTAAGTCTTTTATGTATTTACTTGGATGATGATACTTATATGATGGTTTGATTATTGATTTGCGGAATACATTGGATTTTATGAATGTTTAAGTGTTTATTTGATGATCCTTGGTTATTGATTGATTATTATTGATTACCTAACGTGGTTTCTTGATTAATTGAGATTGAGTTCCATTTGGTTAAGAGATTATTGATAGTTGTTGATTTTGGTTAGCAATTATTGCTGAATAGATTGAGTTTGACAGGTTAGGGTTAATAATAAATATTAATCATTAATGAACAAGATAACTATTTGTTATAGACTTTGTTGATTCAAGTCATAAAAGTAAATCACATAAACAGCATAGATTTAATCTAGAATACAATTCGGTGGGCAACGTTACTTGAATGTTAACGTGTTGAAAATAACTTTGTGTCTTTCTTAATTGTATTAGATCAACTTACCTCGTAAAGGGGTTATCGTATTTGTTATGTCGCAATAAAATACATGTTTGAAGCAAATCAATAAAGTGATAACCAGAATCTAAGAAAATTAGTCTAAGTGAATACATTTCCTCTATCATTTGAATCAAGTAATTTTATTTGATTAATTGGTTTATCATTTCTTTCTTTTTAATTAAATTTTAATATTAAAATCTGATATCGCGTAAAAAGTCATATTTTTACTACCGATATCTCTCTCATTCTGGAATGATTCTTGGCATTTTAAACTAAGAAACAGTACAAATCAGTCATATTATGCCAAGGTGGTCAAAACAGGTTGCACGACAAAAATCAAGCAAAACGGATGAAAAACGAATATTCCACACATGTTTGAAGATTCAAGGCATCAAAACAAGATTTCAAGAAAAAAGTGCCCATCATCGACATCCATCTCATCCAAGATGTTCGTTTTCAAATTACGAATCCAACAGAAGAAGAATCAACAAAAACGGACGAAGAATGAAGATTCTACGTACGCCGGAAGATCCAAAAGATTCGTACGAGACATCCAAAGATGGGAGACATATTTTTGGGAAATCTTTATATCAAATTCTTCGTTTTTGAATTACGAATCCAACGCAAAAAGAATCAACGCAAATGGATGCATAACGAAGAAGATACGCGAGAATTAAGCAACGCAGCGAAAGACGATGGACCGGGACGGGTGGCAGCCAGCCGCCACCGGCCTGCTGGTGGGTGGCGCCGCTCCCCCTCCCCCATCTCGTTTCCGCTTTTTTGTACTTGCGTGTACCCGGTGCGCCACCTTTCCATGCTTTTTCGTACCCGGTGCACCACCTATCGCTACTTTTTCGTACCCGGTGCACCACCTTACACCCTTTTTCTAATGGGAGCCTAGGAATGCTAAAGTGAGCCACTTTTCACCTATAAATAGCAGCCCTTAGACCTCATTTGAACACACACTCAAATACACTCACACATTCTTACACCTATACACTCCTTTTCCATTTCCACTTTCTCATTCTAGAAATTCTCTTATCTTATAGTCTAGGATTATTCTAATTATTCTACGGATTATTATAGAGGCTAGAACGAACGTTAGGAGGTTTGAAGATTCATCTTTGTATGTGTAAACGATTTTTCAATCATAATAATACGATGTTGCGCATTTATTTCCAGGTGATATCTAAACTTTTATCATACTTGCTTTATTCCATATTTTAATTATGTGTTATTGCTTGGTATGTGATATATTTGTTGCCATGAACTGCGAGTAGTTTATTATTGTGATTGTTGATGATGTAGATAATTATAAGTAAGGATGACATTATATAATTAATGTACGACAATCGTAAAGAGATATGACGGCCCCTATTCGACTGTTTATCCGATATAGTACTGGAAACGCTTTAAGGCGAACTACAAATGTATGGAAGTCGGTAAAGGACCGAAGGTAGTTATATCCCTGGAATCAGCTCTGGTTTAATAGTTGGAATTCCGAAAGGGTAATACAACTTCATAACTAACTGGTATATCCTACGAAAGTCAAAACACTATAAAATGATGTTCGTAAAATACGTTCAGATAAAATAGGAATTAGTAACCCTTGTAGCGTTAAGACTTTATGAATTCAAGTTTAATTTATGGATTACCCTTTCTGGTTATCCACGTGACTGCAACCTAGTAATTAGGACCTGATCAACCTTAATTATGGTAAGTAGTTATCTGTGCCCATGACATGCAATAAGTAAGACACATTGAAACCACTCGTTGTATATATTAGGTTTACATTTCTGCACTGCTTTACATTTAATTAGATGGAGTGTCACTATCACTATCAATTACTCTTGACCACATGTTGATGTGAGAAACCGTGGAACTACTACGTAAAGTACACTGTCTATCATTGAAAGGCATGGTCCACATATGAAACACGTTTTAACAAACTGCGAATAATCCGGGGATGTATAACTGTTTGAAAAGGAGAAATTTGAATCATAAGTCGAAGTAATTAGAGCTTAAATGAATGATAACAGGACTTCGGAATAAGAGTAGAGTCGTAATGACCTAGAACACAACGTCTTACAAAATCAGCGGTCTAGACGTACGAAGTTATTAATTTATGTGCTAATCGAGCAGTAAACTGTTTTTAGGAGTTAAGAAAGGTCGGACCTATGAGACGATACGCTACTGATTCATGAACCTCGGTGTAAAACCAAAATAGGTTGCTTATCTTTCAACTAGATAAGTATTGGAAGTTTGCATATTGCTCCGATCAGAATCATGATAACCTAGTTCCTAATGACATGCCAATGGGAAATTGAGTTGGTAGGGTTCTAGAATTTACGCCAAGTAGTTTGGTTGCCACATCAGTATCATCCCTATTTATTCTGTCATCCTTAAATATTAATTATCGAAATCTCAACAATCACATATTTATCTTTATCTGCTTTCCGGTACTTTAATTTCCTGCATTTTAATTACTTTTCTTTAGTTTAAAACCCCCAAACCTACCTACTTTGTTCCATCCTAGATACTTCCCTACCGAAAGTGACAACTTTAATTGCCCACACGTTTGGATTCATAGAACGATCTTAGGTTATACTTACCGCTTACTAACCAGAGTAGGTAGTACATATAATTTAAGCCCCGCTAAATATAAATTTAAAACACCTGTTGGCACCCGATTAGTTACCATCAACGACACCGAGACTTTCGGGTGCTATCAAGTTCTTGGCGCCGCTGCCGGGGAATCACAAACGTACAATTTAAAGTCACCTTAACTAGTAGTATTTAGGAGATCCTTCCGAACGAAACCTTTCCAGGTATCTTTCGAAAGTTAATTTGAGTAATTTAGTATTAATTTAGTATTAGTTAATTAGGATAGTATTAGTTTAAAATGACAAATCGAAAACCCACTTCTTACCTCATTTCAAAAGATGGACTGACGGCAATGGACGATACGGAATTCTTTGACTACTTAGTAGGAGAAATAGGATCTGATTTCTTTACACCCTCTTCCTCTAAAGCTAAAGAAACCTCTGAAACCCTAGAAGAATTTAGGACCTCACTTTCTATTCAAAAACATTGCCTGGACTTTGATGACACGGATCAGTTGCCTGACCTGGCATCATCTCCAGAAGAACGCTTTCCAACTTTGCATTCGCCTCAAATACCAAATTCTGTCCACTTTGATAGTCCTTCCGAAGAAGATTATGAAGAAAAACCTCCGAAATTATGTGACTTAATCACCCTCATTCCTGAAACGTCAGTGTATGGCAACACTCTGTCAAATTCTCGTAATGACGGCATCTTTCCATTCCTTTCACAAGAACACAAATACACCATCTATCAAGTGGTGGATAAAGTTCCATCAGTCGAGCCAGAAAAACCTTGTTTTGAAGAACACCACCTCGGCGCATCCTTTAATCCTTCTCGCAGAATAGATGTTTATAGGGCATTCGTTAGGGAATTAGACTCCTCCGACTTTCCCTTTTCATATGACCAACGAGAAAAGATTACCAATCTTGACGAACAACTCAAATTCTTATCCCGCCTGTCAAATCATGAATGCGAAAGCACTTCCACCAATTTCAGAGGCCAAGAACTAAAGTTTATAGCAGATTTGGATATACTTTTTGAATCACTTACCGACATGGATTTCCATCCAATATCTATGATATTAATCAATCATAATGTTGTTGCAATGATCAATGAACTTGAGTTCTGGGTAGAACAGGACCCGATGATTCCTATCATCATCCCTGGTAAAATTCCATTCTTTGTTGACCCCGCTTCTTACTTGATCTCAAAATTGCGAGACATTTTTCCTGATTCCACCAAAAGACCTGACACTGCTTTCTTCGCTAAATGGAAAGACCTTCACGTTAAGCTTGTTCAAATCTTCACTTTCACCAAATACCCCTTCACTTCCACACAAAAAGCCATAATCAGTAAACTCGTAAGAATAGTCAATTCTACAACTGGAGAACCTGATTCGCAAGAAGATAAAGAATTTCTGGAAATCATGGATAAACTCAATCACGATCTAAATTACAAAGACCAAGGAGCTCGTGACGGATTGTCAAACCCTAGGAAGATAAGAAAGGCATATAATAAGTTAATTGGTGATCTTGTCAATTTAGGATATGAAGAAAGAGAAACCCTAGGGGACATAGAGAACAGTCATTATTTAATTTATAACGTCATTTGGGAACTTTCAAAATGTTTTGTGCCTTAAAACATTCGTTTAAGGGAACAACTCTCGATCCTTTCCCTACGGAGAGATCGGAATGAATCATAAAACAATTCTTTCCTAAAAGGTCGAGGCTCGCAACTTTAAATAAACATACTTTTAATATTTGCTATATATTAAATTTTTGAAAGTTTCTGTTAAATATATATATATATATATATATATATATATATAATAAATAACTTAAGTTTAATATTTTAGGTTGATTATAATCATCCCGCAAAAATTTGTGCGTTTCCTAAATATTTATAACGTGACAAGAAACTAACAAGTCACAATAAGTACACTTAGGATTCGTAATCATTGTTAATAGGACATTAGAAATTAACCTAGATTATTAACTTAATACTAGAAGTACATTAGGGACCACGTAAGGAATATGGTACTTGGAACTAGGACATATATTCCTAGGGGACCATTAAAACTTCCATGCACTCTCATAATTCAAAAACAAAGAACAAAAACACTTTCTTCCTCCCCTATGCTCTCCCATGGCCGGCCACCTTCCCACCACCCCACACCACCATGAACCACCATTAAATCTCCATCAAACTCTATAATTTTGCGTCCTTTTGAACTCCTCGTTGCATATTATTCTCGGTTGTACATTTGTTTTGAAGTTTTACGCACTACAATAAAGGTATGATCATGAGAAATCTACTTTGAACTTTGAATATCCTATTTTATGAAATTAGCTAAGTTAGTAACTAGGAATTACTACTTTTCTTGGTTAGATGCTTAGAAATTACATATTACTACCACTTACCCATGCTAATTCACAAATGTTTGACTTTGTTAAAAGGATGAACTTTGACCTATTAATTAAGTCTATAATTTTGCTTGATTAAGTGTAGTTGTTAGGTATTTAAATGATCATGGTGATTTGAATGATTGCTCTATGTTAATTGCACAATGCGAATGAATTAGGATTAGCAATTTGACTTTTGAAAGTCAACAAAAGATTAGCTAGCTTGCTTGAATAGAATAGTGAATTAAGATCACTTGACAATTCTTGCTCACTAGAATCTTGTACTTGCTTGACTAGTCAAAGTAGGCAAAATAACTAGAAAATCATTATTGTGAAAATAAAAATCTTGAATAAAATCAAACACATGGATGACATAACTCTTATTGCATGACCTAGCTTGTTTACCAATAAGGAAATGCTTGAAATAGTTTAGGTCATATTTACATGCATATGATATAATTTTGGCATACGAAGTTATCATTCGAATAAAGCTTTGACCTAAAAAGTCAACTTGAAGTATTGCACTCTTAAAACAAATCAATTGAAATTTTAAAAACCTTACTTCAAAAAGTCAAAACCTATGGATAATTATAAATTGTGAAATAATGACATTTCAAATTTGGGTAACACCAAACTTTGTAAATTATATTACTTCACAATAAACCTATTGCCATTTCATGACTATATATTTTTCATATATTAATGATTGCCTTATTATTTGTTTAAACTAATTATTGGTCACTTGGGGACATTTGATATTTACCGTAATCTTTGGACTATCAAAAATTTAAAGCCCTCATTTCAAATCTTCCATTGGAAATTTCAATAAGTGCTTTAAATTTTCTCCTTCTTGAGAATCCATTACTTTAAATCTCTCATGTTCTCAGGTATTATATCGCCGAAGAAGAAAAAACTAAACCCAGCACAACCACTTACAGGATCTCTCGCCTATCTTAGTGCATCACCCGATCACGACCAGATGGCATGCATTTGGAGAGACAAGAAGTTCGGGCGTTTTAGATATGTGGACTGGGAAAAATTGCAAGTATTGGGATTCAGACAAAGACTAGAGAACCTACTCAGTTATCCAGTTGAGGGTCAGCAGTTCAAGTCCTTCAAGAGACTGTTCAGTATTGATGAACCGGTATACATGGAAATGGTTACCGAGTTCATGACCACATACACATTTGAGACAGGGAGTAGAGTTGGAGACAGTTTGATCACATTTCGATATATGGTAAGTTCATTCACCTTGTCACTGGATCAGTTCGCACAACACTTGGATCTATACACACCAGAGGAGATACACTCCCCTCTGTTCACTAGTGAAGCTACTTCGATATCCATCTCGATCACACCAGCTGAAGCATGGAGTAAGTTATCATCAGCAAGATATTTCTCGGGTATAAAAGCTACCAGACTCAGAGATCCAGTCTTACAAATCCTACACAAGATGATAGCTTGTTCATTTGACGGAAAATACACGACGAGCGGTCGAGTTGCCAAATTTGATATTGCTATGATGACGTGCATCCTCGAGAGGAGGAATATTCAGGTTGCCCATTTAGTTGCCCAGCGGATTCTGGAAGAAAAGGATTTTGGTGCAAGGAGATCATATATGGGTCCAGTAATTACAAGGTTGATTCGCCGAATGGGATTGCTTAAGACGACAGAGGTAGAAAAATTCAAAAGCCTGCCAGTATGGAGTGCCGAGCATGGATATACTTAAGATTATGAGAGATGGCACCGTTTACATCAGGGCACGATCATCGGACCCAGGTAGTATGGATGCATTGGTACCAGGTCTAGTTTTACCAAGAGAGGGAAGAAAGAGGAAACAACCAAAAGAGCCAAATAACTCAGATTCAGACTCAGATTCAGACGAAGATAAGGATGATTATGATGACCCAGTCGCACCACCACCAGTAGTGCCACAACCTACTAGGGCAGGACGGCCTTCCACCCTAGCTCCTAGATCTCATGTGCCCCCTTACATATACCACTATGGGACACCACCAGGGCCAGACTATTGGTACTGGATGATGCAGATGCAGGTTCGATGTTATAGGGCTATGAGATAGCAAACAATAGGGATACCAGTGAGCCCACTTCCTGGCTTACCCTGTGGATTGGGCCGAGCACCACTACACTTATATCCCCCCTGCAGTTCCTACTCCAGCACCTCACCGACATCCAGTTCGTGACCGTGGCCATGGTTTACCACCTCTCACAGTTCCACCTAGGCCACAAGCACCGCCAACACAGGTTCCTATTCAGAGACAGCATGTTCCTTCAGTTGTCGGTTCGGCTAGAGGGCAGACTTCGAGAGGCAGTAGGATATCCAGAGTCCCTACACGAGCCACCATTGTTCAGAGTCACAGGATTCTCAGGAGCACCAGCCCTGCAGCTGCACCAATTGATCCAGTATCCTCTCATAAACAGACTGATTTATTCAGAGGATACTCTCAGCAGAGGACACCTGAGATTCCACTTGACAGCTTTGACATGCCCGCAGGGGATTTTTGTTGATCATTTGATACAGGATAGAGTATTCACCATAGGTACACAAGATGCAGAGGATAATCGAGATGCATCAGACAAAGGCACCCACTATCAGCATGATGATTCTTCATCAGATGAGACATCCCCTGGACCTATTGTATCTTCAGTTGCAGTATCACCACCAACCGAGCAATAGATTGATCCGCTTTCTAACTCCTTTCTATTTTCTATCAAGACCTTATTATTATTGTAATTGATGTACTGTAGATGCATAGACATCACATCTATCCAGTTATTACTTTATTATGCTATTACTTTACTTTTCTTATTAGCAGCTATTACTTTATTGAATTGAGTGGTTTGTTTGAGAAACTATCTATAAGAAGACCAAGACAAGGGAAGCTGTGGACCACACGATGAAGAATGCCGAGAGCCTTAAGTTACAAGCCGCGGACCAGCAGACTTCTAACGAGTAACCAACAACGTGCACAGCAAAAGCGGTACACTGTTCCAAAACCCTCTACCCGTTTAAAGAATTGATTATCTCATTCGATATTCCAAAAAACTAAGTGTGGGATCATCAAAACCACACTACACTTACGAAACAATCCAAAAATAAGTAGAATCTCTAAGTGTGGGATACTTCAACAAGAGGTACTCAACAAATAGATTCGAACATTAGGGACAATGTTCCTCTAAGTGTGGGATATACGGCCTTCAACCACAAGTTTTACCTCTTGTCCGTAAGTCAAACAATATTTTCATTAAAAGGCTAAAAATGGATAAAATTTCAAAAAATTTAGATTCAAAAACATCGTCCTTTAGAAATCCTATCTTTCAAAATTATAAATTACAGCAAGAAACGAGTTTTGACGACGAAACAAAACTGTTTTAGAATAAGATACGAACGAAAAGGGCAACACATGGCTAGGCACACTTTGACCAAAACATTCGATTCGTGAGGATTGAGCCCATCATTAGCATTCATCTCTAAAATGCTTCACTTTTTGTTTCATGTGTGCGCCGATGTATGCATTTGAATTAGAACTTGCTCCTGTAATGCATTTCGAGATCACACCGATGAGTGCCATACGTGGCATAGGTACAACCCATCTTGATAACTTCTAAGGAATCCAAACACCCTTCCACCATCAAACATACACCCACTCAACATTCACTCTTCACACCCAATCAAAACCTCCTATTATTCATCCCAAACCTACAAAAGTTCCATCTTCCAACAAATTCTCAGAGACACTCTTGATTTCCCAAGACTTTTGCAACCCAATACCATTAAGAATCTTCTAGGCCATAAAATACATCGGTAAGGTCGGCATAGGAAAAAAAAACAAATAAAATACATCAAAAGGATTATGCCGGCACAACCAAGAAAAGAAAAATTCCAAAGGAAAGGGAAGAAAAAGGCTATGTAGTCCTTTCAAAATCTGAGAAATTCCAAAGAAACTCTCTCAAGAAAAAAAAATTGAAAAAAAACAAGGAAAACCATCACACCTTCTTCGACCCAAACATCCGATTCCTTCCAAGATATCTCAAAAGGTTAGTACCGTCCTCATCAAAAGTGATAGAGATTTGATTCTCAATCAAGCCTATGACGAGAATGCTGCATGACGGGCTATCTGAGTGATTGACACTAGTAAGTAGGAAACCCTAAACACTTGAGTGATTTGAGTGACCCACTTGTGAGGATTTCCTAGTCATGATCATCATATACGTTGCTCGAAGAAGGTATCAAATTCTATAAACCCTTAGCTACCGGTAAAAACTCTTTCATAACTGTAACTTTATATTCTCTAAAAAACTAATGCGATTATAATCCTTTCAGAAGCTTTTTACGAATGAGTTTGCTTGAGGACAAGCAAAGTTCTAAGTGTGGGATACTTGATATCGCGTAAAAAGTCATGTTTTTACTACCGACATCTCTCTCATTCTGGAATGATTCTTGGCATTTTAAACTAAGAAACAGTACAAATCGGTGATATTATGCCAAGATGGTCAAAACAAGGTTGCACGACAAAAATCAAGCAAAACGGATAAAAAAATGAAGATTCTACGCACGTTTGAAGATTCAAGGCATCAAAACAAGATTTCAAGACAAAAGTTCCCATCATCAACATCCATCTCATCCAAGATGTTCATTTTCAAATTACGAATCCAACAGAAGAAGAATCAACAAAAACGGACGAAGAATGAAGATTCTACGTACGCCAGAAGATCCAAAAGATTTGTACGAGACATCCAAAGATGGGAGACATATTTTTGGGAAATCTTTACATCAAAGTCTTCATTTTTGAATTACGAATCCAACACAAAAAGAATCAATGCAAAAGGACACATAACAAAGAAGATACGCGCGAATTAAGCAAAGCAGCGAAAGACGATGGACCGGGACGGGTGGCAGCCAGCCGCCACCGTCCTGCTGGTGGGCGGTGCCACCCCCCCTCCCCCTATATCGTTTCCGCTTTTTGGTACTTACGTGTACCCAGTGCGCCACCTTTTCATGCTTTTTCGTACCCGGTGCGCCACCTTTCGCTACTTTTTCGTACCCGGTGCACCACCTTTCACCCTTTTTCTAATTTGAGCCTAGGAATGCTAACGTGAGCTACTTTTCACCTATACATAGCAGCCCTTAGACCTCATTTGAACACATACTCAAATACACTAACACATTCTTACACCTATACACACTCCTTTTCGATTTCCATTTTCTCATTCAAGAAGTTCTCTTATCTTATAGTCTAGGATTATTCTAATTAATCTACGGATTAGTATAGAGGCTAGAACGAACGTTAGGAGGTTTGAAGATTCATCTTTGTACGTGTAAACGAGTTGTCAATCATAATAATACGCTGTTGCGCATTTATTTCTGGGTGATGTCTAAACTTTTATCATACTTGCTTTATTCCATATTTTAATTGTGTGTTATTGCTTGGTATGTGATATATTTGTTTCCATGAATTGCGAGTAGTTTATTATTGTGATTGTTGATGATGTAGATATTTATAAGTAAGGATGACATTATATAATTAATGTACGACAATCGTAAAGAGATATGACGGCCCCTATTTGACTGTTTATCCGATATAGTACTGGAAACGCTTTAAGGCGAACTACAAATGTATGGAAGTCGGTAAACGACCGAAGGTAGTTATATCCCTGGAATCAGCTCTGGTTTAATAGTTGGAATTCCGAAAGGGTAATACAACTTCATAACTAACTGGCATATCCTACGAAAGTCAAAACACTATAAAATGATGTTCGTAAAATACATTCAGATAAAATAGGATTTAGTAACCCTTGTAGCGTTAAGACTTTATGAATTCAAGTTTAATTTATGGATTACCCTTTCTGGTTATCCACGTGACTGCAACCTAGTAATTAGGACCTGATCAACCTTAATTATGGTAAGTAGTTATCTGTGCCCATGATATGCAATAAGTAAGACACATTGAAACCACTCGTTGTATATATTAGGTTTACATCTCTGCACTGCTTTACATTTAATTTGATAGAGTGTCACTTTCACTGTCAATTACTCTTGACCGCATGTTGATGTGAGAAACCGTGGAACTACTACGTAAAGTACACTGTCTATCATTGAAAGGCATGGTCCACATATGAAACACGTTTTAACAAACTGCGAATAATCCGGGGATGTATAACTGTTTGAAAAGGAGAAATTTGAATCATAAGTCGAAGTAATTAGAGCTTAAATGAATGATAACAGGACTTCGGAATAAGAGTAGAGTCGTAATGACCTAGAACACAACGTCTTACAAAATCAGCGGTCTAGACGTACGAAGTTATTAATTTATGTGCTAATCGAGCAGTAAACTGTTTTTAGGAGTTAAGAAAGGTCGGACCTATGAGACGATACGCTACTGATTCATGAACCTCGGTGTAAAACCAAAATAGGTTGCTTATCTTTCAACTAGATAAGTATTGGAAGTTTGCATATTGCTCCGATCAGAATCATGATAACCTAGTTCCTAATGACATGCCAATGGGAAATTGAGTTGGTAGGGTTCTAGAATTTACGCCAAGTAGTTTGGTTGCCACATCAGTATCATCCCTATTTATTCTGTCATCCTTAAATATTAATTATCGAAATCTCAACAATCACATATTTATCTTTATCTGCTTTCCGGTACTTTAATTTCCTGCATTTTAATTACTTTTCTTTAGTTTAAAACCCCCAAACCTACCTACTTTGTTCCATCCTAGATACTTCCCTACCGAAAGTGACAACTTTAATTGCCCACACGTTTGGATTCATAGAACGATCTTAGGTTATACTTACCGCTTACTAACCAGAGTAGGTAGTACATATAATTTAAGCCCCGCTAAATATAAATTTAAAACTCCTGTTGGTGCCCGATTAGTTACCATCAACGACACCGACGCTTCGGGTGCCATCAAAATCACTTTTCATAATTGTTAGTCAATTGTTCGTTCGGAACTAAAACGCCCCCATATATTATTGCTTTCATTACTTGTAACAATTTCCATTTTATTTGTTATTGACATCCGTTCCTCATGTTCAACTCGGACTTATCATACTATACTATCATATGACCAGGTATTCTTGCCTGAGTTGTGTATAGTAAATAAGGTATATTCCACTTTTAAAGCTAGAGCTTCGTTCATGACATCAAGTTTTTGGCGCAGCGGTTTGATTTGATTCAATAATTTGGAATTTGTTTAGTCGTTTAATTGTCTAGTTGTGATTTACCTTTAGTTTGTCAGTTTTAAAGTGTGCCTTTGTTTAAAATTCTGTTTGTTCATACTTTTTCTTTTAACTAAAGTCGGGATAGTTAGTATTAAGCTGTGTTACCTAAGTAACATGTTCTACTGACTTGGTTAGTTTAATTGCAGGACCTTTATGACCCAAACATCGGATCTCAATCCTGCCGTTCCGTTTGAAGAACCCGAACGCACATTTCAAAAAAGATTACGCACGTATTCCGCACCACCCCATTCGCCAATAATCAACCGATTTCCGAACGAAGAGGACGAGATATTAGATTACAATCTTCACACACCACTGGCTTCCAATTACAATTCGGATTTTGAGGACGAATACGGAGAGTGTCGCAGAAGATCACCAACCGAGTATCCAAGCGATCAATCGGAACCAGATCTCGACATGGCGGACGACATTGCGAACATGACTCTCGAGCAGTATTCAAGCTGAATGCGCACCGATCTTGAGCCCGGAGTAGTGAGGCCCGCCATTGCGCGAGAAGTGGAGTTCGAAATCAAGGGACAATTCCTCAAGGAGCTTAGAGAGAACCCTTTCCTAGGCGAAGAAAAGGAAGATGCTAGCGAGCACGTCGAAAAGATCCTGGAAATCACCGATATGTTCAACGTTCCCAACATTACGCGCAATCAAGTCATGCTCGAGTGTTCCTAATAACACTAAAGGGAGCCGCTAAGAGATGGATTTCAAACGAACCAGCTAGATCCATCACCACGTGGGAAGATCTACGCACGAAATATTTGAAGATGTATTGCCCGTCATCCAAAACATCGAAGATGATCGACGAGATTAGGAATTTCAAGTAAGACATTGACGAGTTAATTCACCAAGCGTGGGAAAGATACAAGGATTTGATGCATAGGTGCCCACAGCACGACCTAAACGATCAACAAATCGTGATGGTATTCTACAAAGGAGTGGATCGTGCCACAAGACAGCAATTGGATGCTCAAGGATCTCTACCGAAGAAGATTCTAAGAGACGCTTTAGAGGAAATTCGTGATCAAGCAAAGCATTCTCAGCTTTGGGATGATGGAACCAGTCGGAGAAAGAGGTCGGTTAGCAATGAGAATGGACTCGCCGCCATCACTGCTAAGCTTGACAGCATGGGAAGAGATATAAAGAAGGTAATCGAGACTGTTCATGCAATCCAAGTAGGATGTGATAACTATGGAGGAACGCATCTAGTCAAAGATTGCCCTGAAATTGAATCTGGAGAAGCGAGAGAAGAAGTCAAATTTAGCGAAGCTCAGGGAAACTACCGCCAAGGCGGTGGGACCTTTTTCCGAAGACCATATCAAGAAGGAGGTCGCCAATTCCACCAGACTCGGTCAGGCTTCTACTCTAAAGAACAACCCATAACACCTTTTCCCGAGAAGAAAACTAGTTTGGAGGAAATGATGGGGAAGTTTTTGACTACTAACGAGCAATTTATTGCTAGTTCTGGCCAACGGATGGACACTACTGAAGCGTTAGTACGAAATCAAGGTGCCGCACTAAAGCAAATTGAGGGAACAGTTTCAAACATAGCTAAGGTTCTCCAAGAGAGATTTCCAGAAACCCTACTAGGATTCACCGAAACCAATCCACGAGATCAAGCTAAAGCGGTTACCACCAGAAGTGGAGAAGTTCATGAAGACCCTTATTTTGGTAAGAATCATGTATCTGAACTTTCGTCAAAAAAGGAGAAGGAAGTGGAAGTTGTTAAAAGTCCTACAGAGGACATGAAATCTGATCAAATTGCTAAGGATAAGTAATATGCAAAGGATCATATGCCACCCCCGCCTTACCCTGCAGCTTTGAGAAGAGGAAAGGATGAAGCTCATTATCATCAATTTCTCAAAAATTTGAAGCAGCTTCATATCAACATTCTGTTTGTAGAAGCTATTGCCCAAATGCCTAAGTATGCGAAATACTTGAAGGATCTTTTGACTAATAAGTCAAAATTGGCGGAGGCAACCACTGTAATGATGAATGAGCGATGCTCTGCTGTGATGCAAAACAAGTTACCAACAAAAATGGAAGGATCCAGGGAGTATCACTATTCCCTGTCTCATTAATAAATTGGACATCGCAAATGCACTAGTGGATCTTGGAGCTAGCATATCTATTATGCCCTATACTATGTATGCTAGACTCGAGCTAGGAGAACCCAAGGCCATTCGAATGTGCATTGAGTTAGCTGATTGTTCTATCCAATATCCAAGAGGGATGGTTGAGAACGTCTTAGTCAAGGTTGATAAGTTTGTGTTTCCCTGCGACTTCGTGATTCTCGACATGGTAGAAGATCCCAAGGTACCAATTATTCTAGCAAGACCTTTCCTAGCCACTTCAAGAGCATTGATAGATGTTTTTGATAGGAAAATCACCATGAGAGTTGGGGATGAGAAGGTTGTGTTCAATGTAAATGAGTCCATGCAATACCCTTCCTCTGTGGATGATACTTGTTACTTTGCTAGTGCGAAAGAACTGTCTGACGATGATGAGTTCTTGCAAAGTCTAAAGGATGATGAAGATCTTGGTCCAATGATTCTGGAAGGATAGACGGGGAGCATCGAGGCAATCTGTGATATTGAGGAGTTCGATAAACTGCTAGAGGAGATTGAGACAGCGTGCGATGAGGAGTTAGAGAACTAAGGAGTCAAGTTTAAGGAGAGTGAAGAGTCAATCTTGACGAATGGAATCTCCATCAAAACGGATGTTTTTTCAGTTAAATCCTCATTTGAAGAACCACCAAAGTTAGAGTTGAAGGAGTTACCAGCTCATTTGGAGTATGCATACTTGCAAGGGAAATCGGATCTGCCTGTAATCATTTCGGGAACTCTTTCACCTACTAGAAAAGGAAATTTTATTAAAAGTGCTTAAGGAGCACAAGCAGGCTATCGCATGGACGATTAGCGATATCAAAGGAATAAGCCCCTCATATTGCACTCACAAGATTCTTATGGAGTCTGATTTCAAGCCTGTGGTGCAACCTTTGAGGCGGTTAAACCCGAAGGTCATGGATGTGGTGAGAAAAGAAATTATTAAGTTACTAAACTCTGGGTTAATATATCCCATCTCCGATAGTCCATGGGTTAGCCCCATTCACGTTGTACCCAAGAAGGGAGGTATGACGGTGGTAGCAAATGAGAAGAATGAATTGATCCTCACAAGGACAGTCACTGGGTGGAGAGTGTGCATTGACTATAGGAAGTTGAACGATGCTACGCGCAAGGATCACTTTCCCCTACCTTTCATTGATCAAATGCTCGAGCGTCTAGCCAGAAAAGAATATTACTGTTTTCAAGATGGTTTTTCCAAATATTTTCAGATTCCGATAGATGCTAACGATCAAGATAAGACCACATTCACCTGTCCATTTGGAACTTTTGCGTACAGAAGAATGCCATTCGGGTTGTGCAATGAACCCGCAACATTCCAAAGGTGCATGATGGCAATCTTTCATGACATGATTGAAGATAGTATGGAGATATTTATGGATGATTTCTCCGTCTTTGGGAGTTCATTTGACGAGTGTTTGGTTAATTTGGAGAAAATGCTGCAGAGGTGTGAGAGTTCGAATCTTGTGTTGAACTGGGAGAAATGTCATTTTATGGTCCGTGAAGGGATTGTATTAGGACATAAGATTTCGAGCGTTGGAATCGAGGTGGATAAGGCTAAAGTCAAGGCAATAGCAAAGTTGCCTCCTCCCACAAATGTCAAGGGCATCCGTTGTTTCTTGGGTCACGCAGGATTTTATCGATGTTTTATTAAGGATTTTTCCAAGATAACTCATCCGATGAATAAACTGTTGGAGAAGGAAGCCAAGTTTGAGTTTTCCAAAGAATATCTTGATGCATTCAATCTGTTGAGAGAGAAGTTAGTATCTGCACCCATCATGATTAGTCCAAATTGGGATCTTCCCTTTGAACTAATGTGCGATGCTAGTGATTATGCTGTAGGAGCAGTGTTAGGGCAAAGGGTTGATAAGAAGTTTCAACCGATTTACTATGCTAGTAAGACCTTGACAAACGCGCAAGAGAACTACACTACAATCGAAAAAGAATTGCTTGCAGTTGTGTTTGCCTTTGATAAGTTTCGATCTTATTTGATTCTATCAAAGACTATAGTGTTTACAGATCATTCAGCGTTGAGGTATTTGTTTAGCAAGCAAGATGCAAAACCAAGATTGCTAAGGTGGATTCTTTTGTTGCAAGAATTCGACATAGAGATTCGTGATAAGAAGGAAGCTGAGAAATTAGCCGCAGATCACCTTTCCAGGTTGGAAAATCCGGAGTTAGAAAAGTTAGATGAATCGGAAATTAAGGATACATTTCCCGATGAGAGTTTAATGAAGGTTATCATGAGTGAGCTTCCATGGTTTGTTGATTACTCCAACTTCTTAGTTACAAAGATTCTTCCTACCGAGATGAAGTATAACGAAAGAAAGAGATTTTTCTCGGCCTTACGACATTATTTTGGGAAGATCCATTTTTGTTTAGGGAGTGTGCTGATGGTATGGTGAGAAGATGCGTTCACGGAGAAGAATGCATGAATATTCTAAGTCAGTGTCACAACGGTCCAACGGTAGGACATCATGGGCCATCGTACACGGCAAGGAAGGTGTTTGAAGCAGGATTCTACTGGCCAACTGTCTATAAGGATGCATATGAGTTTGTAAAGGAATGTGATGCTTGCCAACGAACTGGAAGGATCTCTAAAAGAGATGAGATGCCACAAAATCCTATTATGGTTAGTGAGATTTTCGATGTCTGGGGAATCGAATTTATGGGACCATTTCCACCAAGCAATGGAAGCAAATACATCATAGTGGCTGTAGATTATGTTTCAAAGTGGGCAAAAGCAAAAGCATTACCTACTAATGATGCGAGAGTAGTGATAAAATTCCTTAAACAGTTGTTTTCGCGATTTGGAACACCTAAGGCGTTGATTAGTGATCGTGGAACGCATTTTGCAAATGCGCAATTGGAAAAAGTTTTGAAGAAGTATGGAGTCAATCACAAGTTTTCTGCTGCTTATCATCCACAGACTAGTGGACAAGTTGAAGTGACTAATCGCGGGTTGAAATGTATTTCAGAATGTTCAATTGATGGAAATCCAAAGGATTGGTCAAATAAGTTGGATGATGCATTATGGGCTGCAAGGACTGCTTTTAAGACTTCTATTGGTACTACTCCTTATCGGCTGGTGTATGGGAAAGCATGTCACCTACCTTTTGAATTGGAACACAAGGCGTACTGGGCATTGAAACAATGCAACCTTGATGATCATGCGGCAGGAAAGGAGCGTTTGGCACAGTTACGGGAGTTAGAAGAGTTGAGGATAAATGCTTATGACAACGCAAAGCTGAATAAGGAGCGCACCAAGAAATGGCATGATTCACGCCTTAAATCAAATAATTCATTTGAACGAGGTGACAAGGTGCTTTTATACAGTTCTCGTCTGCATTTGTTTCCAGGGAAGTTAAAGACTCGTTGGACATGACCTTTCATAGTTGAAAAGGTTTATCCTTTTGGTGCTGTTGACCTGAAAGGTCATTCTGGGACGACGTTCAAGGTGAATGGCAGTCGATTGAAGAAGTATTATGGTGACACAAGGGACTCCAAAAGGGATTTGGAGATAAATTTCAATTAAGTTATGGAGCAAAGTGTTGAGCTTACCGACGTGATAAACAAAAGCGCTTTCAGGAGACAACCCATTGTTTTTCTTAATTATTTATTTTGTTTGTTTTTGTTTGTTAATAAGTCTTGTAAGAGGATGCTGTTGGAAGACTTCAATTTGAAGATAGCTTAGGGGAGTTTTTCTGTTCATTTCTTTTCTATTCCCTTCTATTTGTGTTTCTTTTTGCAATGAGGACATTGCATATTTTTAAGTGGGGGATGGGGAATAGAAGTCTTAAGAAGTCTGTTGTCCTTAAGATATGAATGGTAAATATCGACATATTGGCAAGATTAAGGGCATTCTATGTTAGTCATTTTTCAGTTTAAATTTTTCTTTTAAAATTGTATTCTGTGTAAGTTTAGCGAATCTTGTAACATATTTTGGGAATTCAAAGGATGAAATGAACTTAATTTTAAATATTAGATAGTTCATCATATGATGTATTGATAGGAAATCTATATGAAGGTATTTGAGCTCTTAAGAAATCTAATGCATAACGTAGGATTTATCCTAAGAGGATCTTTTAGCAAGGTATGATCTTAGCCTTAATTCTTATATGATAGCGTGTTATAATCCATATTTTTGGAATCCTAATTATCATCATTTGGGAATATGTTGGGTGTTGTCTCCTCTGTTGTACGTAAGTACAGACCTGGTTTCCGTCAGTATATTTAATAAAATAAAATAAAATAAAGAAATGAGTACAAAGAACTCATGAATGAAAAACCAAAGCCAAGTTATGTCGCTCTGTTGTACTGAGGTACAGACCTGTCACCAATATCTTGGTTTGAAAAATGATTGATTTAATTGGATATTCATTATGTGGAGAATTGTAGCACGTTAGTTGTATGAGGGTATTTTGCTATTGAGAATCAAGGGAAAAGCCTGCTAGAATAATAATAAGTTGAGCTCAATTTCTGAATTATAGATTCTTTAAGTGGACAACAATATCGATAATCATGGTGAATCATCTTTTATGATTAATAATAATATATTAGAAATTGTTTTCCTAGAAGAGTTTCTTGATTGCTAAAGCTTATAGTAGAAGAATTTTTAAGATAAAATTTGAATTGCGGAATGCTATGTAGTATGTAAATCCTTTTGCATTTTTGTTTGCCGTTCATGTTGACTTTTTTTTTGAAAGTTTTAATCAATAGTCTACTTGAGGACAAGTAGGATTCAAGTGGGGGATGTTTGATGAACGCTAAAATGTGCTAGATTATAGTACTAATTTCCCCCTTGTTCAATAGATTTCTTATGCATTTCATTTGAATACGATACTTATTTTGTTCATATGTGCATTTAGGAGTTAATTGGAATTTGAATTGGAAAAGAAGCAGAAAACGAGCAAATATTGAAGGAAGGAGAGCTTAAAAGTTGAAGTTTTATTAGAAGAAATTCGAAATAGTGAAAAGTTGGATTTTCTCATCCATACGGCGTATGGAATTTCCATACGGCGTATGGATCACATGAGCCGGACTGACAGATTGCGGGCCGTGTCTGCTAGGCTTTATCAATCCATACGGCGTATGGAATTTCCATACGACGTATGGATTAATTTGACAGATTTCCTTATAAACCCTAATTCACTTCATTTTTAGGGTTACGACTTATCATTTCTCTCCAGTCGATTTTCACACATTCCAGCACCATTTTCAGAGCACGTTTGAAGGTAGAGGCTAGAAGAATCGAAGTCCATTCGGTTATTCAATCATTCTTTCGGTTTCTCGGTTCGAATACTTTAATCCTTTTCATTTGATTATGATTTCGGTTTTATTTGTGGATCTGAATTTCTGTAACAATATGATTGGCTAAGTCTTTTATATATTTACTTGGATGATGATACTTAGATGATGGTTTGATTATTGATTTGCGGAATACATTGGATTTTATGAATGTTTAAGTGTTTATTTGATGATACTTGGTTATTGATTGATTATTGTTGATTACCTAACGTGGTTTCTTGATTAATTGAGATTGTGTTCCATTTGGTTAAGAGATTATTGATAGTTGTTGATTTTGGTTAGCAATTATTGCTGAATAGATTGAGTTTGACATGTTAGGGTTAATAATCAATATTAATCATTAATGAATAAGATAACTATTAGTTATAGACTTTGTTGATCCAAGTCATAAAAGTAAATCACATAAACGGCGTAGATTTAATCTAGAATACAATTCGGTGGGCAACGTTACTTGAATGTTAACGTGTTGAAAACAACTTTATGTCTTTATTAATTGCATTAGATCAACTTACCTCGTAAAGGGGGTTATCTTATTTGTTATGTCGCAATAAAATCCATGTTTGAAGCAAATCAATAAAGTGATAACCGGAATCTAAGGAAAGTAGTCTAAGTGAATACATTTCCTCTATCATTTGAATCAAGTAATTTTATTTGATTAATTGTTTAATCATTTCTTTCTTTTTAATTAAATTTTAATATTAAAATAACTTTTCATAATTGTTAGTCAATTGTTCGTTCGGAACTAAAACGCCCCCATATTTAATTGCTTTCATTACTTGTAACAATTTCCATTTTATTTGTTATTGACATCTATTCCTAATGTTCGACTCGGACTTATCATCCTATACTATCATATGACCAGGTATTCTTGCCTGAGTTGTGTATAGTAAATAAGGTATATTCCACTTTTAAAGCTAGAGCTTCGTTTACACGACATCACAGACTTAAACTTGAAAAAGTAGAATCCCCTTTGAGTTCATCATCACTTTACTAAGACCGAATTTCTTCCAAGCATTCAGGGCATAATATTCAACAACAGGAAAAGCAACTCTTTTACCAAGAAAATATCTAAAAAGAGTGTTCTCAAATCTAGAGTTTGCCTCCAGAACTGAAGACATAGGAATGTGAACATCAGCCGTATCATTTATAGGCTTGTCCACTTCCAAAACACGGAAAATTGACCTTCCTATTACTACATTCGCATAAGAAGTAGTAGAAGACTGATTACATACTTCCTCGGTCACCACATTAGGCTTCTGTGGTGTAGTATCACAAGAGCTAGAATCATGTTCATCTTCAGGATAGGTTGATGGAACCGGAAGCCCCTCAGCTCCAACTGATTTTTTATCAACCATTCTAACTGATTTAGAACCAAGGCTAACTTTTGGTGCATTAGAAATTCCATGTCTCTTTACCCCCATCATCTTATGCCTACCACAACAATTCTTACAACCCTCAAACCTGCATTTTTCCAATTTTAACAAACCAAGAATCAGATCACAAATCTGATTACAATCTGCAATCAACCAATAATACCACAAATAGCAAACCACAAACCTAATCTGACCAACCAATCAGATCGCAATAATGTCCACAGACCCTAAAAACCCACGACCAAACCTTAGAACCCTAATCTGCAAATATGTCCACAAACCCTAAATAAGCCGTATACAATTATCCAAACAATCAAGTACCAAAACAGCTCAATGTAATTTAGAAATCAATATGAATATAAACCCTAACGCAATCCAAGTATCGAATTAGAAAAACCCTAAAACGAATTAGAAATACGTTTGAAGGCCTGAATCAATAGCACAAATCAGAAATAAATCATAGCAGAAAACAAATCGCAACATATCCAAACTTGTTCACCAAGAAACTAATAAACAGTTCTGGCCGAATATTAATAAACCCTAATTAATTCAGATCGGCCAACAACTAGTAATAATGTTGTCGAACATGTACCACAAGATCAGCAGCAAGATTAGCAGCAGGTAAACATCAGTTCACGATCGTTAATAAAATAACCCTAATCAATTAAAGGTAAGCCGCACAAAAACCCTTAGAAAAGTTAGAGTGAAGCGGCCAAGAATCTATAGGTGATCTGTTATATGAACGTGAACTGAGATACTCGTGATGATTGGAAATATAAACTGATAATCGTGAATCTAATTCCAATCAGAAATAAGAATCACGAAACAAGAAGAAACCAGGAATCAGAATTGAGAAAACCCTAAAATCAGCAACACTAACCCCAAAAACGAAAAATAATGATCCTTTCAATGATTAATCCAAAAAAATTAACAATTGTGCAAATCAATCAGCAACGTAATAGGAATTAATGACCAGGTTCAAGGTTTAAGCAATTGAAAAATCGAAATCAGGGTTTCTTCAAGTCAATTATATCAAATTTAAAGTTTGATATTTGTAAATTTATTTTGTAGTATTTTTCCAAATACTTAATTCGAAATAATAAAAATATAAATTTTGATTATTTTAGTTGTCGAACTTGTTTTATATATTTTTTTCGCGTACGATACGTTTTGTATAAAATGTATAAATGTTTTTGTTTATTTTTAATTTTATTTGTTCACATAGTACTTTCAAATAAATAATTATTTAAAAATATTTTTGCGTACATTATGAACTTTGTTTCACAAATGATTGTATTTGTTTTTGGTCAATCATTGATCCGACTCGAACTTTGTACGATTTTAATGAATCGCATTCGCGTGTATATATATAATATATAAATGACCGCACATGTTTAGTCTAATATTTATAACTAAATACCAGTAATTACACATTGATTAGCCACTAATTATAGTCCTAATTTTGCCAGTTGTCACAAGCTTGCTTTTATGGTTAGATAAACTCCTCTTTCTTTTAAATTATCGTTGTGAATTGCCATTTGTATAAATCGCCCAAAACATGATTTGTTGACATGAGTTGGTTAATGTATCGTGTCCTTAATGAATCGGTGAATTATATCTTTGACTTTGAAAGTCAAAGTGGAAGTAGTAGTCTCTATTTAATATTATTGTATATGTGATTTCGAAAGTAAAGAGTTAATAAAAATGATGAAATTTGGTTAAGTGTCAATGTAAGTTCTTGGTTTAAATTGGTGGTGACATATAGTTAACTACCTTAAATTGGTCAATTATGTATGGAATAAAGAAGTAGGTTGATGATTGATGTTCATTTGTTGTTTGTTTTGAAAACGGTCAAAATGGTGTCCAATATGGTCACCAACGCGTGATATGTCAAAACAAGCCAAGGTGGAAGTATGTTGATTTTTGTTATAGTCTTAAGAGTCAAATGTATAGTAGTATGTGTTGGTAAAATGTCCAGTTTTGAAATGCACATGGTTTGCAATATGATTTGTCCTCAAAAAGGTGGTGAAATTCTTCGTTATTGTGAATGCTGGAAAAGTGTAAAAAGGGAAACCTTGTTTTTGGTATAGTGGAGGTGTCTGCGAGAAATTCAGATCCTAACTCTAAACGAGTGAAAAGTTATGCACTTCCAAATTTGGGCCTAAATCTGAGTTTGGTCATGTATTTGCAGACATTAGACAATATGCGATCCCATGAAGGGTTGGGGATTGATGCGCCCCCAGCCATCAGTGTCGTTGGTGTTGTTGGGGTTGTTGTAACGATTGAGGGGGGCGATCAGGGTGTTTTCAAATTTATTTTGCTCGGGGCCTAAACTTCCGAACTACCTACTGGTACTAGGTACTAGTACCTGATACTAGTATGTGGTAAGGATGATCAGGGTCGTCTTCAGACGGTCGAATTTGAAACAGGGTTTGTTTGGATAATTAAGTCTTAAAGATAGGGTTCGGATAGTTGGTTTGGTTTGGGTTTTTATCTAACTTAAACTACTAAAGCAATAAAACTAAAATGAGCTAGCTAGCATATAAGGAACAACTAAGGATAAGGAAGACGTGGTTTTCCATGACTTGAGATAATATAATGTTGGGAAGGTGTTTATGATGGGGACACTTTCAGATTAATAGATTGACAGAACTTGGTGTAAACACTAGAACCCTACCAATTAAGTTTTCCATTGGCATGTCACTAGGAGCTAGGTTATGATGATTATGATCAGAGCAATACGCTAGACTTACAATACTTAACTAATTGAAAGATAAGCAACCTATCTTGGTTAAACACCGAGGTACATGAATAAAGTAGTGTATCGTCTCATAGGTCCGACCGTTCTTAACACCTAAGCTTATCTCTTGTTCTTCTAATTCTGTAAGTAATTATTAACTTGTTATGTTTAAATAATCAAATATGTAAGATCTAGTGGATTTACGTATCCTAGGTCACTTAGACTTTACTTTCCTAGATCTTGTTAATACCTTTCTTAAGCTCTAATCACTTTGATTTATGACTTAGACCTCTCCTTTTCAAATAGTTATACATCCCTGGATTATTTGCAGTTTGTTAAAACGTGTTTCATATGCAGACCATACCTGTTAGTAATAAACAGTGTTCTTTATAGAATAGTTCCACGGCTTCTTAAATCCAACATGCGGTCAAGAGTTCTTGACAGTGAAAGTGACACTCTAGACTAACTAAATCTAAAGCAGTGCATAAATGTAAACCTAATATGTACAACGTGTGGTTTCACCGTGTCTTACTTATTGCATGCTATGGGTATAGATAACTACTTACCACAATTAAGGTCCATGACTGCCTAATGTCTAGGTTGTACTCACGTGGATAACTGGAAAGGGTACTCCATAAATTAGGTATGGTGTCATATATTTAAACAAAGTATAATAATTCCCATTCATATAAGTTTCTTTTTATAAATTTAAACTATGTTGGAATGAGTTGTTTTTACGATCCTATCAACTAACTAACGTAGAGTTGTCCGCAATCAGATATAAGATATGTCACATGGATAGTAAACACAAACAATTACAATACATCAGAAGTTCTCCCAAAAGTTATTGAACATATCGGCAAACAACTACCCTCGAGTCCTATTCCCCAATCTCAGTCGTCAGAGATGTTCATATCATGGCATGGTCTGTTGAATAAACAGTCTCATGATTAGGTTTTACCCTACCGGGTAGTCTGGTCATAAGCGGTTTGCCAAACATGCCATCATTCTATTTTAATTAATTTACAAATAGAAATTCATTTAACACGTTTATCATATTGATCCGTAATATAACTACCTTCGGTCGTCCCCGGACTTCCATACGTTTGTACTTCGCATAAAGCGTTTCCAGTACTATATCCGGAAACATTCGAATAGGGGCCGTCATATTACTTTACAATATTTAATATCGTCCCATTATAACTATCTAAATCATGACAAACATATAAGCAACTACTCGTAGATCATGGCAATAAACATTTCTAATATTAATAAATCATAAACATCAAACAAGAACATTACAAATAATTAATAAAAGAAAAGGATAGATATTACCCATAATTATTGCGAGCGAAACGATGCTTATATTACTTCCGAATATTCCAAAGCGTTACATTGTTAAGCTAGCTACTATTAACTACTACATAATTAATCTCCTACTTATCTCTCACCAAATTAATTAGATTAATTTAGAGAGAGAAAGTAGAGAAAAGAAAATAAAATAAAAGTTAGGAGAGTGAGTTGAAAGGTGTAAGGGTTTTGGTGTGTGGTGTGAATGGTGTGGTGTGGAAGGTGTGTCTTTCAAATGAACCAAAGGTACCTATTTATACTTGCATTTTGGTGCAATTTAGCAATTAGGGGCACATGTTAGCAAAATATGGTAAAGTGGCTAGCACATGTACCCTAAAGTGTGGAAAGGTCTACCACATGTACCCTAAAGTTGCGGAAAGGTCTAGCATGTGTACTAGGCGAGTAAGAGCAAGGACGAGAAAGCGGCCGAGAGAAGGGGGAGGGGCAGCCGGCGGCGCCACCATGGTGGCCAGCGGCGGCTGCCATCCACCCGCCCCAATTCGCCGTCTTTTGCTCGTTTCTTGATTCGTGAGTATCTTCTTCGTTATGTGTCCGTTTTCATCGATTCTTTTTGCGTTGGATTCGTTTTTAAAAAATGAAGACTTTGATGAAAAGAAATCCCTGAGATGTGTCTTTGATCTTTTAGATGTTTTGTACGAATCGTTTGGATCTTTCCGCAGATCTTCATTCTTCGTCCGTTTTTGCTGATTCTTCTTCTGTTAGATTCGTAATTTGAAAACAAAGATCTTGGATAAGAGAAATCTTAGTGATGGGTACTTTGTCTCAAATCTTGTCTCGGATGCCTTGAATCTTCAATCATGCCTAGAATCTTCGTTTTTCACCCATTTTTAGTGATTTTTCTCGTGCTTCCGTGTTTTCACCTTCTTGGCATTATATCACTTATTTTAGTGATAATTGAACTTGTATGCCAAGTATTAGTCTTACATGAGAAAGATATCGGTAGTAAAAGCATGACTTTCTACACGATATCAGGGATCACGTACTATAGAAGAAAAAGATCAGAGTGAAATTTTGTGTGTATGTACGCGATCCTGTGTATCTGATAGGATCGCGTATGTGGGTTCAATACGTGATCCTGTGAGGACTTTTGGATCGCGTAGTTTGCTAGGAAAGGATTACAGATCATTTTCGCGTTATGTTACACGATCCCATATGTAAACCAAGATCGCGTATATGTATATAAAAAAAATTTTTGGCGTTTCAGTAGGTATCTATAGTAATAGTTGAGATGGGCTTGGCTCAATGGGCTTCAACTAACCCTACACGTGTACGGCATTCACATCGTTGTGAGAAAATGAACTGTTGCTTTGACATCTGTAAGTGACGTCACTGTGACGGTTGGGCACGCTTTTGACCCATGCACAAAGGCAACTGACAAGACGTGCATTTAATACTTTTACTACACGCATTTATGGCCCGCCGTTGCACTGAAGTATACCTAGCGTCATCATTTCTAGAGTTCGGCATCACATTTTTCAAAAGTAACACCGGACGATGGCATCTCATCACGGTCTGAGCGCTGGTCACGAGCTCAGCTCGGCAAAATTATAATTGACCGCCACGAAGAGGTGAGTCATTTCTGTGATCACATCCGCGATGAAGTTTCTGTGATCATGGTCACGGAACCGTGATGATATTTGGTTTCCAACAGGAATTATGAATATCAAAGATCTTCCACGATGTGCTTCAATTAAGAGCTCCGAGCTCAAAAGAAATAACCCTGAGCTCGGCTAACACATACTTTGCATGACCTCCCGACAAGATGTGACATATATGGTACATCAGGCAAACATTCCATGCAGCCATTACGTGCATGCCTGTCACACTAACCTGGTCGGCTCACCTCATTGGGCCTCGTCAGCAACAATGTTAGGGAATGTATCATGCCCGTTGATTGAAAATGTGTCCTTCTAGAAGGTAGGGTTTTTACCATGCACCGCCTATATAACAGTTCTAAAACTCAACCATGTTCCTCAAGCACCTCATATAATTCTCAACCAAGATTAAGTTTTCTACCACCCTCAATCAATTGTTAATCTCGAGTCCGGGTTTGCATAGTTATTGGAATGTAGTAACTTAACCTCTCATAAATCGTTAATCTCGAGTCCGGGTTTGCACAGTTATTGCAGTGTAGTAACTTAATCTCTCATAAATCACACTATAATTGCACTCGGCTAAAATTTGATTGATCATATTACTATAAGGTTTGTGAAGTATCAAGCTTATAAGGTTTCTGAAGTATCAAGCTTAGCTAGTTTTTTTTTTTTTTGGTAAACGGGAAAATTCTACCCGGCAAATATATTCCCAAAAAGTGTTAAGGTATAATGGATGTGAGTGAATCCCACATCTCAGCCCGTTACATAGACGATAAAGACTACATAACAAGGACAAAACCACTACTCACTAGTCTGTAACAAAGCAAACCTATTACTAGACGCCAAACAACCACACTGCTAAACACAGTAATAACCAATTACCTTTAAACAAAACATAATAAATGTAAATGACCAACTTCATATAACCACATCCATAGTGAAACGCCTCATTCTTCAATTATCTTTATTAAGTGACCTGCGAACGCAACACCAACTTCCAAGCTGCAACGGCGGCAAAACATGCTAGTGTTATATTGCCAGCCTGCCCTACCAACACGAAAGATGGCAAAAGGTCCAGGACATAACCAATACAACCCGTCGACAAGGATGAACCTGTCCTACCAACATAGAGATGGCAAAAGGTCCAGGCACACACCAAACGGCTGAAATCAGCCATGATCCATGATAAGAAACCATACCCATAGTGAATGACTCCGTCTTCAAATATTATCAATAAAAGACCCATGAGTACCACACCAACTTCCCAGCTACAATAGCAGCAAACATGTCTAAAGTCATACCACCAACCTGCCCTACCAACACGAATCATGACAAAAGGTCAAGGAACACTAGTACAAACCTTCGACAAGAAAGAGTCTGCCCTACCAACTAATCGATGGCAAAAGGTCCAGACACTCCCCTAAATGGCTAACAACAGCCACAAAGCATCCAAACGACTTAAGCATAGCATGAACCCAAATGGAATCCGTACATACCCAAGCTGCACCATCCTCCACCTCGAAAATAGAACCATCAATGGAGGTTGATATGAAACGCATCATAAAGATACAAACAATCAACACAAACACCGGCAACCCTAATACTGATCGTCCTCTTCAAACAGAGGTCACAAACCCTAATACCGCCTACCGAAACCCTAATACCACTATCCAAAAAATAAAAGAAACCACCAATCGGCCAAGATGATAAGAATTAAAACACAATGGCCCCAAGGAACCTCAACAATCTGATCTACGCAAGTGAATACAGAATCAAACCAATCGATAGTCTGACCTGGGTGCATAAAAACCTCACGTGAAACCAGAATATACCAAAACCTTAATCGCCGTGATCAAGCAGAATGAAGAAGAAAAGGATTGAATGAACAGACCCTAATCACCAATCTGAATAAACCCGTAACTCGAACCAAGAAACCCTAAATACGAAATATAATCTCCTTGAGACAATAATTAATCGTGGTAATTAATCAATGAAAGAAGAGAAACCATAAACATATCACGATCAGATGGTAAAATATCATCAACAAGCCGTCTTAAACCAATATGCACAAACAAAAAACTTAAAATCAATTATGAGAAACAATCAGATCACGAATACAAGAATTGAATCAATGAAACTGGTAGGACTCAATCAAACAATGGAATCCAGGCTACAATTGAAGAATAATGGAGGATCTAAAAAACGATTTAGAATTTCTCCAAAATCGCCAATTTTGGGTGGGTGGGGGTGGGTGGGGGGGTAACTATGTCATTTTTTAGCTTCAAGGTTTAAACCCTAATACTTGGTGTATTCGTCTTGTTAGCTTAGCCAGTTTATAAATATAAACCGTAGTTTTACATTTCCAGCAAAGCATTGGCAACCCATCAATGAGTCCAACATTATTAGTACATTCAACTAGGAACTGTCTTCTGGTAATACACAACTACGAAAGTGATGAGAGCTATGAAAACTTTCCAAGAGTCAAAACCTAAAAAAAATCAACCCAAAATCTTGAAAAATAATAATACAGGCAAGATGACATTGGCTACATAGAAAGATGCCTACACATCCCGTAGAATTGGCCACCCTTTTCTAATAATTTCATTGACTTTGCCATCAATCCGGCTCTGAATTCTTGGTGGACATAGCTCGGCTGCATAACCGTTCAGTTTTGCTGCCAAGCTCGATTTCTCAAGTTCTTCTTCCACCATGTTGCCAATCAATTGTAAAAGGAACGGGTTTCGTTTTAGCTCGAACTTCTGCACAATATAATTCATGGTGTAAACACTTGCATGTTAATATGTTATATGAAAGTAATTGAAATTTAAACATTTAATGTATGCATTATCCATGACAAATAGCTACATGCTATGAGCACTTCACACATGCCATTTGTAGTTATAATGATTTACTCCCATCACATTTGTAACAAAACTAGCATAAATTCAAATACGATTTACACATCATAAATATAAATCTACAAAGGTCAATTTATCTGAGAAACATGCCTACTTTCTTGTTCTTTAAATCATTATATTTGGCCATTATATTACTTATTATTGAACTTTGGATGACTGTAAAAGCGTAAATACGAGCTCAGAATCACCTAAAGCCAGAATAACAACCTGGTGTTCAGGCTCTGCAGGGTAAAAGGTTCCGAGTTGTTGGAGTTGGGTAGTTACAATGCTACTCCTTGACTTAGTTTGCTCTCTTTCTTTGCTCAAGGCAGCCAATCTGGACTCCTCAGTTCCATTAACAAAAATTATAGACCTGTTGGACGAGAAAGACAATGGCTACATTTGGAATTTGAATAAACAGAAAGAAAAGGATCTTGTAGAAAAAAAAAAAAAAAAAACGAAAAACATAATATATCACCTATATTGGTTGCCAACATCAGGACCTTGCCCAAATACTTGCCTAGAGTCGTGGCTAGACCAGAAGACCTCCAAAAGTTGCCTGAAATTAATCAGCCGAGGATCATATTCAATCTGCAGAGAAATCATGGAAGACCATGATGCAAGTTCCCTTTAAACGTTTTCATCAACTGTCTCAAAACTTCTATCAAGTAATATGAAGGTTCAAATTGTAACAGAAATTTCTCAAAGTGAAGATTACAAATATACACAATGAACCAGTTGGGGGAATACATGAAGTTACAAGTTTATTTATTGCCCATTGGTAGTTTGGTACAATATGGACAGTAGCCAGACGAGCCAGTTCATCATAATTCAACAAGTTTAGTAAACTTGAACACATAACATGGTTCAGGCTGTCAGCTGTACTAAGAGCCTAAAACAGGCTCCCACCCAAGCCTGTATGAGACATTGTATAGTCTGTATAGGCTGCCAAGCCTCTTGGGCACTTTTACTCATATTATGTAAAATGGTTACCAACGATAAATACCCAAGTGACATAAGCAAACCATTAAACCAAATCATATTTCAAAGGAAAACTTATTATTTATCAGGCTAACAAAGATAGCTCTTTATGTACTGCTAAAGAGGTCAATGAATCAGCATCCACACGCAAATAGTTGTATCCATTTATGTAAAGAGAGATGATGTCCTTGAAGCAAATCTTGAATCATTAACGTACAAGATTACTTTGCTTCTCAAGATGTCAAGAACTATGTGACTTTAGAATACCTTAAAGTGTATAATAGAATGCCAAAATTAGACTTGTCTCCTTAAACCCAATTTCTGGAGTACACCAAAAGAAGCCCTTTTAAAAGTCTAACGATTTCTTGTTTTTGTCATCTTTTATTCTGCCAATTTATGTAATTCAGCATACCTGGATGATTTTATTGATCAAACATAGGTGTTAACCTTGGTCCATCAAGACCATAACCACCTTGATGCTAACTATAGCCCTTAGGCTACGGTTAAGCCTACCCCAAGGCTATGATAAAAATAACAAACACGAAATACTACATTCCAAATCATATTAACAATCACAATCTATCTTCATAAACATAGAAAACTGAAATTAATTAAATAATTAGAATGTGAAATAGGAGGGAATTGATACATACAAGTACGGATTCAGCATGATCACCCAAGGATCGGTACTCAGGATTGGATTTAGATCCACCGGCGTAACCAACAGTTGTCCTCACAACTCCATCCAAACAACCGAACACAGATTCCGATCTCCAGAAGCTTCCAAGAGAGAAAACTGCTGTTTTTAGAAACAACTCATCTGAAGGAGGATTTCCGGCGACTTGCTGAGATATCGGATTCGGAAACCTGATTGCATCAGCTGACAACACTATAATTGATATAATGAAGAAGAAATAATGTGATAGCAGCATCTGATGGAAATGAGATAGCTTCATTAGGGGTAGCTAGCTAGGTTTCTCGTAGTCGCCGGAGGTAATTTCCGGTCGATTTGGGCTGATCTACGATGTGCTTTATTCGTCTGCCCCCCAAATACTTTGTTACGTTAATTAACGAGATAATAATGGTTTTTGTTTCTTCGGTTCTTTCTTTACAATAATTAACCAAAATAAAAGACTATTAGTAAGGAAGATAAAATTGCCCATTTTATATCTATGTTTGTTCAAAAACTCACGCTCCATCGTTGAATTCACAAAATGTCATCGATATCCGTGTATTTGTTATTTTTGCTCATTAATAGTCCACTTCGTTAAATCAGTTAACTTTCTTCGTTAAGTTATGTTAAAATGACTAATATACCCTCATTGTCTTCCTCACATAACCCCTTTGTTCTCAGCAAGTGCATTCTCTCTACACCTCGATAACCCCAAATAGTAATAATGTTCTTCATAAAAAACCTATAAATGACAAAAATTAAAAGTTAAAACCATGTTTATGAATTTAAAAGTTAAACTTCATAATCAAAATCATCATACGCGAAAACAATCTGCAAATGCAATTTCATCACCAAATTCATCATCAAACTTTTCTTTTCATGAAAACAAATTTATACAAGGAAAATTGCAATTTCATCATCAAAATGACCAACCCACTTTTGTTTGCGTCTTTTGCCGTCACCGGATCTAGATATTGATATACGGTTTCGACAATACGCAAGTGTAAACAAACCATCGTTCCTTCATCACGTTTGATGTCATCTCCATAACTCCGATTGAATCAACATTTGGCCCGAAGGTTTGTCTCAAAATTTCATATCAAAGTTATCGAGACCTAGATCTGAGTGAACGAAGCCATGAAAGATGTGACACTCCGCAAATTTAAGTACAATTAAGTACAGTGAACACATGCATTTTAGGCTAATTCATACCTAAAAGCAAATTAAACTAACGTTGTGAAATAAGTCTAGCGGACTCACAAATTTTAATACAAAAAGTATTTCAACATTTATAATTATTTGTAATTATAAATTAATTATACGAAACATTAACGGGAGGAACCCGACAAAAACAAAGTACGATTGTTGGTGATACAAAAATTTGAGAGAACGCAAAACTATTTTAAATAGTTATCTAATTGAAAATATTTCGTGGGTAACGAAATGTGAAAAGACAACAAAATATCATACGTTTATATAAAACGTGTCGCACGCGAACATAAACAAATATAAAACGTGCCCGAAAGTCAAAAATAATAAAAATTCTATTTTTATTATTCATAATAAAGTAATTGGAGAAATACCTCAAAGTAAATTTACAAATATTAAATGTTATTAAATGTAAATTTACACATTATTAGACCCGTACACGAAATTAACGGGTTAAAAAATCAAACAATTACCCAGATGAAAATATATGTTCGACATGTTGGTACTGAAACATGCCTTCGTTGAAAATTTAAACTCAGATACATATTTTTTTTATATATATACTCCCTCTCTTCTCAATGATCAAACACCTAACTCAATAATTCAGCTCACCTAAAATTTGCTCTCTGTATTCTTCATCTCCATCGAGCAGCAGCAGTGGCAACGAGTAGAGCAACAACACCAAATTCATTTTCATTCTTTATCTTCAAACAATCATCCACTAACAACAACCAAAAACAATACACAATAATCATCATCATCGTTCCATCATCATCATTGATATCGCGTTAGAAGTCACGTTTTTACTACCGATATCTCTCCCATTCTGGAACAATACTTGGAAAATAAACTCAAATAATGTTCAAATCAATGAAACTTTGTCAAGAAGGTCAAAATAGAGTTGCACGAGAAAAATCAAGCAAAACGGACAAAAAACGAAGATTCCACACATGTTTGAAGATTCAAGACATCAAGACAAGATTTAAAGGAAAAAGTGCCCATCACTGAGATTTTTCTTATCCAAGATATTCGTTTTCAAAATATGAATCTAACAGAACAAGAATCAACAAAAACGGATGAAGAATGAAGATTCTACGTACGCCAGAAGATTCAAATGATTCGAACGAGACATCCAAATATCATTAACATATTTTTGGGATTTCTTTTAATCAAAGTCTTCGTTTTTGAAAAACGAATCCAACGCAAAAAGAATAAACACACACGGACGCATAACGAAGGAGATACGCACGAATCAATAAACGAGGCGAAAGACGGTGAACCGGGGCGGGGGAGGGGCTGCCGCCGCCGGCCACCACCCCACCGCTGTCAACCACCATGGTGGCGGCGCCGGCTGGCCTCCCCCTATCTCCCGTGCGCGTTTTCGTCCTAGCTCGTACTCGCAGGGTACATGTGTTAGGCCTTTTCCGCGACTCTAGGGTACACGTGCTAGACATTTACACGCTTTAGGGTACATGTGCTAGCAACTTTCCCACCTTTTGCTAACATGTGCCCCAAGTTGCTAGAATGCACCAATTTTCCCCTATAAATAAGGAGCCCATAATTCAGTTGAAGACACACCTTTACATCTTGGAAAAACACACTCCATACACCATCTAGATTCTATATCTTTCTTGTAAAATTAGTATTTCTTCTTTTAGGATAGTTTAGTTAATTAGAATAGCTAATTAATTAACTAAGGAAGATTTGTACGGAGGTGAGGATGCATTGTAGCTACGAGTTATTTGTATACCTTCCCAGGTTTTAATCTATCTTCTATATTTAAATATGTTTGTTCTTTATTTTATAAATTTGAATATGCATGCTAGAATTACCATGATTATCTAGATAACTCAATTATCTACTATCATAGTCGTTTAGAGAGTTTTAAATATGTAATTGTGTTGTATGTTATGAGATTTCGGATGGTTTATATTATAAATAGATGTATGAATTAAATCTTTATCGTTTATCTGCCCAACTCATGTTGTGACTAAAACCTTATCCAAAAATGAATGTAGCTAACTCATAGGATATAGGTCACTTAGTTATACTATGCTAGATTGAATCATTGAGCTCGGCATGGCCGGAGTTCTCTAGACCAAAATAGGATCCAAGAGACACGGAATATGGGAATAGAGGTAGATTAAGATTAAATTCACATAGACGATATTTTTGAGACAACTTTCGGAATATCCTCGACTTAAAATAATACATTTGTATGCTTATATCGAACTGTTGCTTTGATCGTCTTATTGCATGTTCTTGTTTGATTGTTGCCTTATGATCATCATAATAGTGAAATACAATTGGCATTAAATGTCACACCCCCAAATTCGGGTTGCGGAAGCGGTCGGGTCGGGGCATGACTAATCAATTATCAAAGCATAAGATACATAGCAAACGACCTATAAATGAGACGTTTGAAAAATAGTTGTTACATTTCCAAAATAAAAGTATATAAAAGTTGCGAGTTCGCAAAATAATTCCAAATATATAAGTTGTAGTACAAAAGTTATGCAAGGAAAATTCAAGTGTTTGAAATCATGCGACTCGAGCTAGCATATCTTGTAGCAATCCTAGTCCTGCTGGGCACCTGAGAATACATGCTAAAACGAGTCAGCTATAAAGCTGGTGAGTTCATAGGATTGTTAGTTGAAAACATAAAGTATAAACCTTGTATGTTTTGAAAAGTAATTCAAAATCCACGATTTTGATTTGTATTGTTATAGTGTTGTAACACCAATGTGTATACATCTAATGAGGTATCTCATACCTAAGTATTTGGGGGGTGTACCTAAGTACATCGAGAATATGGCATTCCATGCCTAGATAACTATTAGGTATAAGTATGTCTACAACCATGAGGCACTCATACCTAAGTACAATTGAGTAAGTGTATGACCGTGTCATATCGGGGGTGTGGCAATCCATGCCTAGAATACCTATCCGGTATGAGTAATACTACCAATGTGAGGCAATACATGCCTAAGTACGAATTGAGTAAGTGTATGACCACGTCATATGATAACAAGTATTAGACTAGTATGCCACCTGGCATAGTGTGTTGCCTCCAGCAACATGTAAGTGTAGTCCCGCAGAACTATAAGTAAGTATTTATCCACGTACCGAGTCAACGATCTCGAGTGTAAGCTCTCTGATCCGTTGATGAGTGCTAATCTCGAGTGTAAGCTCGCTGATTCCGTCACTGAGTGTAAATCTCGAGTGTAAGCTCGCCGATTCCGTGTTTTGTATCACTTTACCGCGATATCATTTTGTATCACTCTAACCGTGATATCGTTTTGTATCACTCTAACACCTGATATCATTTTGTATCACTCTAACCGTGATATCGTTTTGTGCTCACTTTACCGTGGCATCGAACAGTGTTGCTTGCAAGCAATGTATGTAATCGAGAGCCGGCAGTACTACGACATGCCCGATTAAGTAATTTGAGAGCCGGCAGTACTACGACATGCCCGACTAAGTGATTGAGAGCCGGCAGTACTACGACATGCCTGACTAAGTAATTGAGAGCCGACAGTACTACGACATGCCCGACTAAAGTAAACGTGTTTGTAAGTGTGTATGTATATCAATATACATAAGTAAATAGTAGATAGAACCATGTGCTTGAGATAATGTACAAGTATATGTATATATGTATATATATATATATATATATATATATATATATATATATATATAAAAGTCTTAGTCTACAAAACATCTAACTGGGTATCATGTAACACATGAAAGCGGTTTAGTGTATCTAGGTATGTATGTACAATACTTAGATATTATGTGTAGCACAAGGAGCCTAGGTATGTATAACCATCACCTAGCTGTTTTGTATTAGTATAAAGGACTATACTAACGTACGTTACTAATGTATACTTCTAGCCTCAGCCTAGCAAGTATATTGAGGTCCGTGGTTAATGTTTATTTAAGTGCAAATCCATTCTAGTAACAATGGAATGCAAAGGCAGTCTTAGTCCGTAAAAGGAAAAACTAATCCTGTAACCAACCTAGTTGTTGTCCAACATAGGTAGAACTAACCAGTTTTAATATATTTGATAGTATTGTCCCGCGACAATATGGCCAATGTATAGTGATAACTTAAGCAAGTTATGTAATGGTAATTATGTTTCAACGACAAGGTAGTGTACAGTGGTAACCTATCCAGGTTAAACTATGGTATTGTCCTACAACAATATGTTGGGTGTAATTCCTACATATTACACATTTTGTATTACATACAGTAATATAGTCAAGTGTGAATTATAAAGGTTTATCATTATAATTCGAAAACAGTAATTGTGCATGCGTCTCACCCCGAAAATAGTAAAACAGTTGAAAGAGTGGGGCTATGAACTCACCTGAGGAGTCAGTGATCCTACGATACGCGCATCATCAGCTGGGTAACCACCTAGTGTCCTAAATATATGAGGTTATATGAGTACGAGATAAATCAGTTTGTCTAAGCGAGTTGTGTAAGTATTCATTTGTTGTTCAGGTTAGGAAACTGTGTACGGGGGTCCGGGGGCAGCGCCCCTGGTAGCGGGGTCCAAGGGGTGGCAACCCCTGGCGGGGTCCAAGGGGCAGAGCCCCTGGCCGGGGTCAAGCTGGAAATTTTTTATTTCTATTATGTTGCTGTAGTGAAAAACGCTCTAAAATTCCATTTCAGAGTAAAATTAGCTGGTAAAATTTGAGTCTCGACACTTAGTGAAAAATGAGTTGTAAACATTCTGTTTTTAGCGACACTTATAGCGTCACTTAGGGGTTTATGCGACACTCAGGAAGTGCCGCATAAAATGGGAAATTCTGAAGTGTTAGCGTCACTTGGGGAAGTGACGCATAAGGGGCAACACTTAAGCAAGTGTCGGGTGTAAGTGTCGGATTCAAGTGTCGGTTGTTGCATTTGCGTCACTTAGGCAGTGACGCAAAAAGACGGTTTTATGCGACACTTAGGCAAGTGACGCAAGATTCGGGTTTTATGCGACACTTAATGCGTCACATAAGGAAGTGATGCTATACTAGATCTGGTCGTGCGTCACTTACATCTGTTCGACGATTTCTCCCCCAAAATCAAGATGTAACCTATTTTTGGACCAAATCTTGTTGATATAATGTTAATACATTATATATTAAGTGTCTTTAACAAGAAATAACAAGAAAAAGTGGGTAATTCCTTACGATTTGAAGATTGAAGGTTTGAGGATGATGATGATGATGATTTTGATGATGGAGAAGATGGAGATGCAAGGATGGAGATGATGATGATGACGATTTGCTGCTGTTCTTGTTGATGTTATTGTTGTTGATGATGTTAGTTGTTGTTGTTTGTTGTTTGGATTTGAGAGAGAAAAGAGATGAGAAAAGATGAAGAAGAAGAAGAAATGATAAAAATGAGAAAGGGGTTAGTTTGGATCGGCTTATGTTAGGTGGGGAGTACACTGCCTCCCAAATTGCAGTGTAAAATACCCGTGTTTGTTTGTCCGATCGTAAAAAAATGTAATATTTTTAATTTATAAAATTCTTTTATATATTTTCGAATCTTTTTTATTTGAAACATTTTATAAAATAAAATGTTTGGGTTAAAGTTTTATAACTAAATTTCGCGTAATTTCAGAAGACTAGAATGCGTTTTATCAGATTTGTTTCCTAGTGATTATGAAATAATCATCTTGCATTACATATAATATATATATATATATATATATCGTATCTGGAAATTTTTTATTTCTACTACATTGCTTTATTAAAAATCGTATCTGGAAATTTAAATTCGCAAGTCTCGGCTCGCAGGAAAAGTCAGTTCGCAAGTCTCGACTCGCAGGTCTCGACTCATTGCTCGGTTCGCAAATTCAGCTCGCAACTCAGTTCACAAGTGGTTCGGCTCGCAAGCCAGTTCAATTCGTAGGCCAGTTCAGTTCGCAGGCCAACTCTGTTCGCAGGCCAACTCAGTTCGCAGGTCAACTCAGTTCGCAGACCAACTCAGTTCGCAGGCCAGCTCAGTTCGCAGGTTACGGTTCGCTTCGCGAGATGAACTGGGATCTGGGATCTCAGTTAGCAAGACGAACTGATGCGAGTTTTGAAGTGGGTTTCGATTTTTAAAACGTTTTTAACCGATTTCTTGGATATATTCTTGTTGTATGGACTCAATAACATGTTAATAAACACAAATCAAGTGTTTGAAGGTGTGAAATTGGGTGTTCTTACCAAATGTCGATTCCGAGCCGAAACGAGACAAGATGGTGAAGATCTTGATGAAGAAGACGATGGTGAAGCTGTTGTTGTTGTTCTTGATGGTGATGGCGACGAGGTGGTGGTGATTCCGGTGGTGGTGGTGGTGTAAACTTTCTAGGACACGCTGGGTTCTACTGAAGCTTTCTAGGAAAAGGCCATCCGAAGCTTTCTAGGACACGCTGAGTTCTACCGCCGTTTTATCAAGGATTTCTCCAAGATATCGCGACCCATCACCCACCTGCTAGGTAAAGACATCAAGTTCATATTTGATGAGAACTGCAAGAAAGCTTTCAATTACCTGAAAAAGGAGCTAACTAATGCACCAATCATGGTCGCTCCAGATTGAAGTCTACCATTTGAAATCATGTGCGACGCTAGTGATTTCGCAGTTGGAGCTGTTCGTGGGCAAAGGAAGGACAATCACTTTCGACCAATCTACTACGCCAGCAAAACACTCACAGACGCTCAAGAGAACTACACAACCACCGAGAAGGAGCTGCTAGCCGTAGTGTTCGCCTTTGACAAATTCAGATCATACCTGATTCTGTCTAAAATGATAGTATACACGGATCACTCAGCTCTAAAATACCTCTTCAAAAAGCAAGATGCAAAACCCAGATTGTTACGATGGATTCTACTCCTACAAGAATTCAACATCGAAATAAAAGATAAGAAAGGAGCAGAAAATGTCACCGCATATCATTTAAGTCGACTAAAAAACCCATCAATGGAATAACTTGCAGAAAGAGATTAGGAGAACTTAATGAGTTTAGGAGAACAAATGCAAGGTTCGCAATTCACTGACGATCCTTGGTTTGCAGACATTGCCAATTTCGTAGTTGGAGGGATCACAAGAAAGGGGATGATATCATCGCGAAGATAAAAGTTCTTCCACGACGTCAAACATTATTTTTGGGATGATCCATATTTGTTCAAAGTCTGTCCCGACCAAATTGTGAGAAGATGTGTCGATGGGAAAGAAGCCGAACATATACTCCACCAAAGCCATCACGGACCTATTGGAGGACATCATGCAACCAATTTGACAACAAAGAAAGTTTACAACTCAGGATTCTATTGGCCTACCATCTTCAGAGATGCACAAGACTTGGTGAAACGCTGCGATATTTGCCAAAGGTTTGGAAATATCACAACGCATAATGAAATGCCGTTAACGAATATCCAAGCATGTGAAATATTTGACATATGGGGATTAGATTTCATGGGACCATTTCCAAAATCATATGGAAAAGAATACATTCTAGTAGCTGTTGACTATGTATCCAGATGGGCCGAAGCTCAAGCCTTTCCAACAAATGACTCAAGGGTTGTAACCAAGTTCTTAAAACAGCTATTCTGCCGGTTTGGAACCCCTCGGGCGATCATCAGTGATCGATACATGCACTTTTGCAATACGCAGTTTATGAAACTATTGCAACAATACGGTGTTACCCACAAGACATCTACGGCCTACGACCCACAGACAAATGGGCAAGCAAAAATTACAAACCGGGCACTAAAAAGGATCTTGGAATGAACAGTTGGTCAGCATAAGGAGAGAAGGGTAGATAAGCTAGACGATGTTTTATGGGCATTCCAAACAGCTTATAAAACGCCATTAGGAACAACTCCCATAGGCTCTTTTATGGAAAAGCATGTCATCTCCCGATTGAACTCGAATACAAAGCTTACTGGGCGCTGAAAAATTGCAGCTTAGATCCGACGATAACGGGAACGCACCGGAAAATGCAACTGAACGAGCTAGCAGAGTTAAGAGATCAAGCTTATGAAAGCTCCTTTAAATTCAAAGAAATAACCAAGTTGCTCCACGATTCAAAGCTCTGCCCCACACGCTTCAATCCAGGTGATAAAGTTCTACTCTTTAACTCACGGTTTAAGAAGTTTTCTGGTAAATTAAAAACACGGTGGAGCGGTCCGTTCACAATCTCTAAGGTATTTCCTTATGGTGCCATCGAACTCGAGGCCCCAGATGGGAATTTCAAAGTAAACGGTCATCGTTTAAAACACTACATAGAAGACTTTCCCACAACTGAGGAAGTCTATAACTATGAACCACCCTAATAAAATAGTAGGTATGAATGAGTCAAGCTACGAGACTCGATAAACAAAGCACTCTTGGGAGGCATCCCAAGCCTATCTTATTTTTTCCGCATTAATTTTTCTTTTATTTTTGATCTAATCCATTCTTATGCAGTACCTCGCCTTATAAAAGGCTGATGATTATGTTTCGACCATTAACCTTTTGTATTTTGCAGGATGAGTTCGCAGCTAGCTAGAGCACGAGCCCCCAGTCAGAGACGCTCACGTGCAATGTATCACTCCCGGAGTTCATCATCGGGTAGTAACATGAGGACCATCAGGGGATCACAGTCACTGCCCCCTCGATTGGACGAGACCTTGGCAGACTTGGTAGAGGTGAACGTTCATGAGACATTCCTTTTACGTTCCATCCATGCTAGGTTACCTTCATCTCACCAATTTGAGGGACAGACCGCAGGGACCTCCAGAGTACCCACCTTTCATCATGGGGTAACTACCGTGGACCCTGCTGTCACTTGGTCGATACTGAGAGCCCTCGAGATCCAGCACACTGCCATCACTGAGATCCACACTGCTCTGGGCCTTCCTTCCACACTTGTGTGCCCTTTTCAGATGGGACCTGATCCCGCTCTGCACATTCCACCGTGGGACCTATTCCCACCTTGGAACCTGACTGCGCAGGACCACCCCACTATTACGGACCCACTAGAGGAGGAGATCGCTGCAGTAGATGCTTGGATTCAGGACCCAGAGGATGGCACTGCATCTCCAGTCTATACCATCGTGGAGTCAGCATCTCCTACATCGGTCGTGGAAAACACGATCTTTATGGATAATGACTTCACCGATTGGGAGGCGCTCTATGCTGACATGGATTAGTTAATATTAGTTATGTTATTTCTGTTTAGTATATTAACGTGTATTGACATTTGTGTTTCCTGAAGGATATTTATTATGCAGAACTTGACGTGGAAATTATGGAACAAGTTCATTTCCAATGAGCCTGGTCCATTTCCAGCAATTTCACACACTTGAACCTGGTCCATAAAATCCAGTGGCAATGCACGCAACAAAAGGAAGTACCTCTTCTAACCCTACTTTGCTTGATTAACACACTAAAACTCTAAGTAAAACTCTAAAGTGTGGGATTATGACTCACAAAACAGAGAATGACTTCGAAAATATTGACCCTCATTCAAAATCTAAGTGTGGGATTAACCTAAATTAGAAATGGAACATTAGGGACAATGTTCTTTTAAGTGTGGGATAATAGTAGTATTCACTACTGAAGTGCAACATAAAATTTTGATCAATCTTTAACGCAAACTCAGATTTTCAGCAAAATTTTCAAAATTTTAAAAGTCTAAAAAGGGTATTTCCGGTCAACGAAAATCCAAAGGTTTGGGAAATCGACAATAATGGGTAAAACTCTGTGAAAAATTTTCAAACTAAGTTTGAAAACAAGCAATCGCATGACTAGGCATTAAACCATCAAAACAAGTGAGGAACCTTGAGCCATATAAAAGCATTTATCTTTAATGCTTCACTTTTCAATTGAGAGTGTGCCAATGTATGCCTTTTAAGTTAGAACTTGCTTGAGCAATACATTTCGAAACTACAAAGATGGGCGTCATACGTGACGAAGGTGCAATTAGAAGATCTTGACATTTCCTAGGATAAAACCCTCTCATAAAAACCCCTGTTTTCAAGCCTAACCCAACCAATGCTCACTTTCAGCATTGAAGATCAAGTAGAAAACCTGTTGAGCCTTAGCCTTTTCATTTCAAAAACTCACTTCAAGAAACCAACCCTTCCTTTACATCTCTTGGCCATAGCCTAAGTTTATGTTCTGTCAAGAAGAAGTACTGCAAGAAATACATTGAAACCCCCGAAGGATAAAAATACCATAAAAAAAAAAGAGAAGGGGAACTCCAAAGACAAGCATAAGTCAACAAAAACAAAGCTGTCAGGAGGAATCAAAGAACTAAAAGACCTAAGGATCATTTAATGCCAAGGGGAAGGTTCCTCAAAATGAAAACATGAAAAGAAGGCTCTCAAAGAGAGAAATCCAAAAAGAGGTATCACTAAAACGTCAAAGATAATTCATCACAGAAAAATTCTAAAGCTATATCAAAACCCCACTAAACCACCTACAAAACCCCTCTTCCATATCCATCTTTACCCTCTTACAAATGTCTAGGGATAATTAGCACCGTCCCCATTTGAGTATTACAGATTCAATTCTCAACCAAGCTTATGACAACAAAAGAGCTACATGACTGGCCCCTGAGTGAATTAGAAATTAGGAAACCGATACACTTGAGTGAATTGCGTGACCACCTGTGAGGGCCCCAGTTATGTAAGGAAAGCTTGTTAGAACCGGTAGTTTGAAAAATCATCAAGCGTTAAAACATCGTCTGAAATCTTTTCACCCGGCCTATAGGAATCAAAGTTCTCCAGGATACGAAGACACCCTTCCCGACATTCAAAGAAGTTTTTCTGACAATTTGCTTGAGGACAAGCAAAACTTTAAGTGTGGGATACTTGATATCGCATAAAAAGTCACGTTTTTACTACCGATATCTCTCCTATTCTAGAACAATACTTGGAAAATAAACTCAAATAATGTTCAAATCAATGCAACTTTGTCAAGAAGGTCAAAATAGAGTTGCACGAGAAAAATCAAGCAAAACGGACGAAAAACGAATATTCCACACACGTTTGAAGATTCAAGACATCAAGACAAAATTTAAAGACAAAAGTGCCCATCACTGAGATTTCTGTTATCCAAGATATTCGTTTTCAAAATACGAATCTAACAGAAGAAGAATCAATAAAAACGGATGAAGAATGAAGATTCTACGTACGCTGGAAGATTCAAATGATTCGATCGAGACATCCAAAGATTCATCAAAGTCTTCATTTTTGAAAAACGAATCCAACGCAAAAAGAATCAACGCAAACGGACGCATAACGAAGGAGATACGCATGAATCAATAAACGAGGCGAAAGACGGCGAACCGGGGTGGGGGAGGGGCAGCCGCCGCCGGCCACCACCCCACCGCCGCCGGCCACCATGGTGGCGGCGCCGGCTGGCCTCCCCATGTCTCCCGTGTGCTTTTTCGTCCTCGCCCGTACTCGTAGGGTACATGTGCTAGGCCTTTTCCGCAACTCTAAGGTACACGTGCTAGACCTTTACATGCTTTAGGGTACATGTGCTAGCAACTTTCCCACCTTTTGCTAACATGTGCCCTAAGTTGCTAGAATGCACCAATTTTCCCCTATAAATAGGGAGCCCATGGTTCATTTGAAGACACACCTTTACATCTTGGAAAAACACACTCCATACACCTTTTACATTCTATATCTTTCTTGTAAAATTAGTATTTCTTCCTTTAGGATAGTTTAGTTAATTTGAATAGCTAATTAATTAACTAAGGAAGATTTGTACGGAGGTGCTCCGGGATGCATTGTAGCTACGAGTTATTTGTATACCTTCCCAGGTTTTAATCTATCTTCCATATTTAAATATGTTTGTTCTTTATTTCATAAATTTGAATATGCATGCTAGAATTACCATGATTAACTAGATAACTCAATTGGCTGCTATGATAGTCGTTTAGAGAGTTTTAAATTTGTAATTGTGTTGTATGTTATGAGATTGTGGATGGTTTATATTATAAATAGATGTATGAATTAAATCTTTATCGTTTATCTGCCCAACTCATGTTGTGACTAAAACCTTATCCAAAAATGAACGTAGCTAACTCGTAGGATATAGGTCACTTAGTTATACTATGCTAGATTGAATCATTGAGCTCGGCATGGCCGGTGTTCTCTAGACCAAAATAGGATCCGAGAGACACGGAATATGGGAATAGAGGTAGATTAAGATTAAATTCACATAGACGATATTTTTGAGACAACTTTTGGAATATCCTCGACTTAAATAATACCTTTGTATGCGTTGTTTTGATCGTCTTATTGCATGTTCTTGTTTTATTATTGCCTTAGGATCATCATAATAGTGAAATACAATTGGCATTAAATATCATGAAGTAATATAATGGCCCCTATTCGACTGTTCTCTGATATAGTACCGGAAACGCCTACGGCGGAGTACAAATGTATGGAAGTCGAGAACGACCGGAGGTAGTTATATTATGAATCGAATAACAAACGTGTTACTTAAGTTTCCATTTGTAGTACAAACCATCCCTGTATTCTTTCATACCTGAGTAATGTTGATAATTCGTACGAATAAGTGATGACATATTATTCGGCCGCCTAGACCAGTTAGTCCAACCTATTCCGGTGAGGGTAAACCTCGTTCATAAGATTGTTTATTCAACAAATATGCCATGCTTCGGACATCTCTGACGACCGAGATTGGGGAATAGGATTCGAGATTAACTGTTAGATAACATGGGTATACATTTGAGAGAACTTTCGGTGTATGCTTTAATATATGCTGCAACCCACGTGACATTCTATTTGCCTGATTGTGGACACCTCCGCGTTAGCCCGATAGAAGGATTGCAGTGATAGCTCACGTTAACTTACGAACTTATCCCCATTAGAACTCTCCATATTAAACAACTCCTAAACCACTTCATAGTAGACAATCGCTTCAATTGCTGAACGCCCAAAGTAACCTCCACCTTTCAGTTTATTTTAATTTAGAATAGAAAATCCAAAACCAAAACCAAAACCAACTCTTTTCTCCCTAGCTAAATATATAAAAGTTTCTAAATCCCCTAGCTTTAGGGCCGCGCTTTGAAGAACGATCCTAGGTCATACTTATCCGTTGCTAGCCATTTGATTAGCATAATAGTAACCCTAGGCCCCAGCCTTACAAATTTAAAACCCATTGTTTTCTCGTATCACCATTAGAAATTCCAACGACCGGTGTGCAGCACAACAATCATCATCAAACCAAATCAATTTCATCAAAATCAAAGTCAGGAAACTTTCCATTTCTAAAATTCTTGCTCAAATTTTGTTTTATATAATGTTAATATAATTTAATCAAAGTTTATAACTCGATAAATTTGATGCTTGATTTATTTAGTTCTTAAAATAATTTTTTAAGAAACTAAACCCATGAACTCAAAAATTTGGAACATATGAAAGTGTTATCGTTGTTATAATCACTACACTATGTTAATAATCGTTATTATGATGATTGAGACTTGGAAAAACTGTTAGAACCAAAACAAAAGAGTACATAAGTGGTCTTTGACCATGAGGAAAGCAAGAACTGGAACAAACATTAACCCGGACGGGTAACTCAAATGACCCGGTCGGGTCACTCGAGTGATCCGGCCGGGTAAAGAAGGGAAACCGGACGGGTGGGGTATAAAAACATGGGAACCGGACGGGTGTTTAAAGGAGCCGCACGGGTATATGACTGAAACCCGGACAGGTCATTTTGTAAACCCGATCGGGTGATTAATGGATCACATAATTTGAAAGCCTTGATCACGTGACCACCTTTGTGTGACACGATTATGTAAAACTACAGATATGTACATGTCTAAATTGGAAGACTAATATAATAATAATAATACTTACATATTCTCGAATTCTACAAGCGGTATGATTGGATTTATGGATTCGTAATACAGATTTAACAATCGCATATTATATATTTTGGAACAAAAACAATTAATGGATATATAAACGAAGTATATATGGAATGAGTAAGACAATTGGGGTACAAACTTTATATTTTGTATGTTTATATATATATATAAACAACGACCATTTATATATATATACACATATATGACCACAATTTATATATATATATATATATATACAGATTTATGACAAGTGTATATACAATGAAATGATAACGATTATTCTCGTAACGAATGGACTTATGTTTTTTTTAAACATATAACGAACAAACTATATATATATATATATATATATACTTATTAGTTGAATATATATATATATATATATATATATATATATTTGTGTATATATAATTTACCTTAATCAATATATATATATATATATATATATATATATATACACTTACCTTAATCAAATGATTCAACGATAAACATAACTCGAAAAATACACACACACACACACACACACACACACACACACACATATATATATATATATATATATACACTTACCTTAATCAAATGATTCAACGATAAACATAACTCGAAAAATAATATTTATTTTTCAAACACATCTATCACCAACGAAATTGTACAAACCCTTTAAAACAGCTAATAGTCAAATACTTATGTAGATATTTATTGCGTCCAGGACTTTGAGGTTACTACTAGCTGTTATCGCTTACGCTATCGCTACCAGTGAGTTCACAGCCCCTACTTTTACTGTTTTACTGCTTTCAAACTAGGGGTGAAAAACATAGCAACTGTTTTTCTACTACATGCGCTAACTGTTTATAAATGCTGTTGTGCTTTTTTACTACTGATTATATGAATGATTTCATACTATGATTGTGAACTATTGGTGAATACTTAGACTTTTATACAAACCTTATTTTAGGATACTGACTTTTCTACAAGTACTGTTGATTAGGATACTTACTTTCCTACATACTGTCATGAGCGAAACTTATTTGACTCGCATGTCAACAACTTACAAATAAACTTGGTTTAACAAATCATGTTTATAAAAACCTGTGAATTCACTCAACAATTTTGTTGACCTTTTACTATGTTTTTAAGGTAATTAGCAGCACGAGTGAGAACACATACTTACGGAGTTAGGCCACCCACGATGAATTAGGATGCCACATTTTGGGACAAATAAGGATTTCTTTTGTATAACTGATACTATTTCAATGACTTTGAGGAGTCGTAGCTTTTTGTAATAGACTATTACTCAAATGGCATCTTAATTTACTTGTTCTGCAATAATCATATACGCTCTGATGCATGAATGTATAGATGTTGACGTCAGCACCCCCGCTTACACGAATGCTTCCGCTAATCGCGCGTTAATCGCGTTGATCGAATTTGGGGGTGTGACAGATTTGGTATCAGAGCCATTGGTTATAGCGAACTAGAAGTCTTTAAGTGACCTGAAATCCTTAGAGAACTAGACTATAGCCTTAGCTAGAACACTCATGCACTCATATATTGCAGAACTCTATTTCACTATGTAAAAACTATTTGATTAGGGCCGCGCTTTGAAGAACGATCCTAGGTCATACTTATCCGTTGCTAGCCATTTGATTAGCATAATAGTAACCCTAGGCCCCAGCCTTACAAATTTAAAACCCATTGTTTTCTTGTATCACCATTAGAAATTCCAACGACCGGTGTGCAGCACAACAATCATCATCAAACCAAATCAATTTCATCAAAATCAAAGTCAGGAAACTTTCCATTTCTAAAATTCTTGCTCAAATTTTGTTTTATATAATGTTAATATAATTTAATCAAAGTTTATAACTCGATAAATTTGATGCTTGATTTATTTAGTTCTTAAAATAATTTTTTAAGAAACTAAACCCATGAACTCAAAAATTTGGAACATATGAAAGTGTTATCGTTGTTATAATCACAACACTATGTTAATAATCGTTATTATGATGATTGAGACTTGGAAAAACTGTTAGAACCAAAACAAAAGAGTACATAAGTGGTCTTTGACCATGAGGAAAGCAAGAACTGGAACAAACATTAACCCGGACGGGTAACTCAAATGACCCGGTCGGGTCACTCGAGTGATCCGGCCGGGTAAAGAAGGGAAACCGGACGGGTGGGGTATAAAAACATGGGAACCGGACGGGTGTTTAAAGGAGCCGCACGGGTATATGACTGAAACCCGGACAGGTCATTCTGTAAACCCGATCGGGTGATTAATGGATCACATAATTTGAAAGCCTTGATCACGTGACCACCTTTGTGTGACACGATTATGTAAAACTACAGATATGTACATGTCTAAATTGGAAGACTAATATAATAATAATACTTACATATGCTCGAATTCTACAAGCGGTATGATTAGATTTAAGTGTGGGATTAACCTAAATTAGAAATGGAACATTAGGGACAATGTTCTTTTAAGTGTGGGATAATAGTAGTATTCACTACTGAAGTGCAACATAAAATTTTGATCAATCTTTAACGCAAACTCAGATTTTCAGCAAAATTTTCAAAATTTTAAAAGTCTAAAAAGGGTATTTCCGATCAACGAAAATCCAAAGGTTTGGGAAATCAACAATAATGGGTAAAACTCTGTGAAAATTTTTCAAACTAAGTTTGAAAACAAGCAATCGCATGACTAGGCATTAAACCATCAAAACAAGTGAGGAACCTTGAGCCATATAAAAGCATTTATCTTTAATGCTTCACTTTTCAATTGAGAGTGTGCCAATGTATGCCTTTTAAGTTAGAACTTGCTTGAGCAATACATTTCGAAACTACAAAGATGGGCGTCATACGTGACGAAGGTGCAATTAGAAGATCTCGACATTTCCTAGGATAAAACCCTCTCATAAAAACCCCTGTTTTCAAGCCTAACCCAACCAATGCTCACTTTCAGCATTGAAGATCAAGTAGAAAACCTGTTGAGCTTTAGCCTTTTCATTTCAAAAACTCACTTCAAGAAACCAACCCTTCCTTTACATCTCTTGGCCATAGCCTAAGTTTATGTTCTGTCAAGAAGAAGTACTGCAAGAAATACATTGAAACCCCCGAAGGGTAAAAATACCATCAAAAAAAAAGAGAAGGGGAACTCCAAAGACAAGCATAAGTCAACAAAAACAAAGCTGTCAGGAGGAACCAAAGAACTAAAAGACCCAAGGATCATTTAATGCCAAGGGGAAGGTTCCTCAAAATGAAAACATGAAAAGAAGGCTCTCAAAGAGAGAAATCCAAAAAGAGGTATCACTAAAACGTCAAAGATAATTCATCACAGAAAAATTCTAAAGCTATATCAAAACCCCACTAAACCACCTACAAAACCCCTCTTCCATATCCATCTTTACCCTCTTACAAATGTCTAGGGATAATTAGCACCGTCCCCATTTGAGTATTACAGATTCAATTCTCAACCAAGCTTATGACAACAAAAGAGCTACATGACTGGCCCCTGAGTGAATTAGAAATTAGGAAACCGATACACTTGAGTGAATTGCGTGACCACCTGTGAGGGCCCCAGTTATGTAAGGAAAGCTTGTTAGAACCGGTAGTTTGACAAATCATCAAGCGTTAAAACATCGTCTGAAATCTTTTCACCTGGCCTATAGGAATCAAAGTTCTCCAGGATACGAAGACACCCTTCCCGACATTCAAAGAAGTTTTTCTGACAATTTGCTTGAGGACAAGCAAAACTTTAAGTGTGGGATACTTGATATCGCATAAAAAGTCACGTTTTTACTACCGATAACTCTCCTATTCTAGAACAATACTTGGAAAATAAACTCAAATAATGTTCAAATCAATGCAACTTTGTCAAGAAGGTCAAAATAGAGTTGCACGAGAAAAATCAAGCAAAACGGACGAAAAATGAATATTCCACACACGTTTGAAGATTCAAGACATCAAGACAAAATTTAAAGACAAAAGTGCCCATCACTGAGATTTCTGTTATCCAAGGTATTCGTTTTTAAAATACGAATCTAACACAAGAAGAATCAATAAAAACGGATGAAGAATGAAGATTCTACGTACGCTGGAAGATTCAAATGATTCGATCGAGACATCCAAAGATTCATCAAAGTCTTCATTTTTGAAAAACGAATCCAACGCAAAAAGAATCAACGCAAACGGACGCATAACGAAGGAGATACGCATGAATCAATAAACGAGGCAAAAGACGGCGAACCGGGGTGGGGGAGGGGCAGCCGCCGCCGGCCACCACCTCACCGCCGCCGGCCACCATGGTGGCGGCGCCGGCTGGCCTCCCCATGTCTCCCGTGTGCTTTTTCGTCCTCGCCCGTACTCGCAGGGTACATGTGCTAGGCCTTTTCCGCAACTCTAAGGTACACGTGCTAGACCTTTACATGCTTTAGGGTACATGTGCTAGCAACTTTCCCACCTTTTGCTAACATGTGCCCTAAGTTGCTAGAATGCACCAATTTTCCCCTATAAATAGGGAGCCCATGGTTCATTTGAAGACACACCTTTACATCTTGGAAAAACACACTCCATACACCTTTTACATTCTATATCTTTCTTGTAAAATTAGTATTTCTTCCTTTAGGATAGTTTAGTTAATTTGAATAGCTAATTAATTAACTAAGGAAGATTTGTACGGAGGTGCTCCGGGATGCATTGTAGCTACGAGTTATTTGTATACCTTCCCAGGTTTTAATCTATCTTCCATATTTAAATATGTTTGTTCTTTATTTCATAAATTTGAATATGCATGCTAGAATTACCATGATTAACTAGATAACTCAATTGGCTGCTATGATAGTCGTTTAGAGAGTTTTAAATTTGTAATTGTGTTGTATGTTATGAGATTGTGGATGGTTTATATTATAAATAGATGTATGAATTAAATCTTTATCGTTTATCTGCCCAACTCATGTTGTGACTAAAACCTTATCCAAAAATGAACGTAGCTAACTCGTAGGATATAGGTCACTTAGTTATACTATGCTAGATTGAATCATTGAGCTCGGCATGGCCGGTGTTCTCTAGACCAAAATAGGATCCGAGAGACACGGAATATGGGAATAGAGGTAGATTAAGATTAAATTCACATAGACGATATTTTTGAGACAACTTTTGGAATATCCTCGACTTAAATAATACCTTTGTATGCGTTGTTTTGATCGTCTTATTGCATGTTCTTGTTTTATTATTGCCTTAGGATCATCATAATAGTGAAATACAATTGGCATTAAATATCATGAAGTAATATAATGGCCCCTATTCGACTGTTCTCTGATATAGTACCGGAAACGCCTACGGCGGAGTACAAATGTATGGAAGTCGAGAACGACCGGAGGTAGTTATATTATGAATCGAATAACAAACGTGTTACTTAAGTTTCCATTTGTAGTACAAACCATCCCTGTATTCTTTCATACCTGAGTAATGTTGATAATTCGTACGAATAAGTGATGACATATTATTCGGCCGCCTAGACCAGTTAGTCCAACCTATTCCGGTGAGGGTAAACCTCGTTCATAAGATTGTTTATTCAACAAACTATGCCATGCTTCGGACATCTCTGACGACCGAGATTGGGGAATAGGATTTGAGACTAACTGTTAGATAACATGGGTATACATTTGAGAGAACTTTCGGTGTATGCTTTAATATATGCTGCAACCCACGTGACATTCTATTTGCCTGATTGTGGACACCTTCGCGTTAGCCCGATAGAAGGATTGCAGTGATAGCTCACGTTAACTTACGAACTTATCCCCATTAGAACTCTCCATATTAAACAACTCCTAAACCACTTCATAGTAGACAATCGCTTCAATTGCTGAACGCCCAAAGTAACCTCCACCTTTCAGTTTATTTTAATTTAGAATAGAAAATCCAAAACCAAAACCAAAACCAACTCTTTTCTCCCTAGCTAAATATATAAAAGTTTCTAAATCCCCTAGCTTTAGGGCCGCGCTTTGAAGAACGATCCTAGGTCATACTTATCCGTTGCTAGCCATTTGATTAGCATAATAGTAACCCTAGGCCCAGCCTTACAAATTTAAAACCCACTGTTTTCTCGTATCACCATTAGAAATTCCAACGACCGGTGTGCAGCACAACAATCATCATCAAACCAAATCAATTTCATCAAAATTAAAGTCAGGAAACTTTCCATTTCTAAAATTCTTGCTCAAATTTTGTTTTATATAATGTTAATATAATTTAATCAAAGTGTATAACTCGATAAATTTGATGCTTGATTTATTTAGTTCTTAAAATAATTTTTTAAGAAACTAAACCCATGAACTCAAAAATTTGGAACATATGAAAGTGTTATCGTTGTTATAATCACAACACTATGTTAATAATCGTTATTATGATGATTGAGACTTGGAAAAACTGTTAGAACCAAAACAAAAGAGTACATAAGTGGTCTTTGACCATGAGGAAAGCAAGAACTGGAACAAACATTAACCCGGAAGGGTAACTCAAATGACCCGGTCGGGTCACTCGAGTGATCCGGCCGGGTAAAGAAGGGAAACCGGACGGGTGGGGTATAAAAACATGGGAACCGGACGGGTGTTTAAAGGAGCTGCACGGGTATATGACTGAAACCCGGATAGGTCATTCTGTAAACCCGATCGGGTGATTAGTGGATCACATAATTTGAAAGCCTTGATCACGTGACCACCTTTGTGTGACACGATTATGTAAAACTACAGATATGTACATGTCTAAATTGGAAGACTAATATAATAATAATACTTACATATGCTCGAATTCTACAAGCGGTATGATTAGATTTATGGATTCGTAATACAGATTTAACAATCGCATATTATATTTTTTGGAACAAAAACAATTAATGGATATATAAACGAAGTATATATGGAATGAGTAAGACAATTGGGTACAAACTTTATATTTTGTATGTTTATATATATATAAACAACGACCATTTATATATATACACATATATGACCACAATTTATATATATATATATATATATATATACAGATTTATGACAAGTGTATATACAATGAAATGATAACGATTATTCTCGTAACGAATGGACTTATGTTTTTTTTAAACATATAACGAACAAACTATATATATATATATATATATGTGTGTGTGTGTGTGTGTGTATATACGCGACGATGACAAATTATATATACACGAATATATATATATATATATATATATATATATATATATGTGTGTGTGTGTGTGTATACGCGACGACGACAAATTATATATACACGAATATATATATATATATATATATATATATATATATATATATATATATATATATATTCAACTAATAAGTATATATATATATACACTTACCTTAATCAAATGATTCAACGATAAACATAACTCGAAAAATAATATTTATTTTTCAAACACATCTATCACCAACGAAATTGTACAAACCCTTAAAAACAGCTAATAGTCAAATACTTATGTAGATATTTATTGCGTCTAGGACTTTGAGGTTACTACTAGCTGTTATCGCTTACGCTATCGCTACCAGTGAGTTCACAGCCCCTACTTTTACTGTTTTACTGCTTTCAAACTAGGGGTGAAAAACATAGCAACTGTTTTTCTACTACATGCGCTAACTGTTTATAAAAAGGGTATTTCCGGTCAACGAAAATCCAAAGGTTTGGGAAATCAACAATAATGGGTAAAACTCTGTGAAAATTTTTCAAACTAAGTTTGAAAACAAGCAATCGCATGACTAGGCATTAAACCATCAAAACAAGTGAGGAACCTTGAGCCATATAAAAGCATTTATCTTTAATGCTTCACTTTTCAATTGAGAGTGTGCCAATGTATGCCTTTTAAGTTAGAACTTGCTTGAGCAATACATTTCGAAACTACAAAGATGGGCGTCATACGTGACGAAGGTGCAATTAGAAGATCTCGACATTTCCTAGGATAAAACCCTCTCATAAAAACCCCTGTTTTCAAGCCTAACCCAACCAATGCTCACTTTCAGCATTGAAGATCAAGTAGAAAACCTGTTGAGCCTTAGCCTTTTCATTTCAAAAACTCACTTCAAGAAACCAACCCTTCCTTTACATCTCTTGGCCATAGCCTAAGTTTATGTTCTGTCAAGAAGAAGTACTGCAAGAAATACATTGAAACCCCCGAAGGATAAAAATACCATAAAAAAAAGAGAAGGGGAACTCCAAAGACAAGCATAAGTCAACAAAAACAAAGCTGTCAGGAGGAACCAAAGAACTAAAAGACCCAAGGATCATTTAATGCCAAGGGGAAGGTTCCTCAAAATGAAAACATGAAAAGAAGGCTCTCAAAGAGAGAAATCCAAAAAGAGGTATCACTAAAATGTCAAAGATAATTCATCACAGAAAAATTCTAAAGCTATATCAAAACCCCACTAAACCACCTACAAAACCCCTCTTCCATATCCATCTTTACCCTCTTACAAATGTCTAGGGATAATTAGCACCGTCCCCATTTGAGTATTACAGATTCAATTCTCAACCAAGCTTATGACAACAAAAGAGCTACATGACTGGTCACTGAGTGAATTAGAAATTAGGAAACCGATACACTTGAGTGAATTGCGTGACCACCTGTGAGGGCCCCAGTTATGTAAGGAAAGCTTGTTAGAACCGGTAGTTTGACAAATCATCAAGCGTTAAAAACATCGTCTGAAATCTTTTCACGCGGCCTACAGGAATCAAAGTTCTCCAGGATACGAAGACACCCTTCCCGACATTCAAAGAAGTTTTTCTGACAATTTGCTTGAGGACAAGCAAAACTTTAAGTGTGGGATACTTGATATCGCATAAAAAGTCACGTTTTTACTACCGATATCTCTCCTATTCTAGAACAATACTTGGAAAATAAACTCAAATAATGTTCAAATCAATGCAACTTTGTCAAGAAGGTCAAAAAAGAGTTGCACGAGAAAAATCAAGCAAAACGGACGAAAAACGAAGATTCCACACACGTTTGAAGATTCAAGACATCAAGACAAAATTTAAAGACAAAAGTGCCCATCACTGAGATTTCTGTTATCCAAGATATTCGTTTTCAAAATACGAATCTAACAGAAGAAGAATCAATAAAAACGGATGAAAAATGAAGATTCTACGTACGCTGGAAGATTCAAATGATTTGATCGAGACATCCAAAGATTCATCAAAGTCTTCATTTTTGAAAAACGAATCCAACGCAAAAAGAATCAACGCAAACGGACACATAACGAAGGAGATACGCATGAATCAATAAACGAGGCGAAAGACGGCGAACCGGGGCGGGGGAGGGGCAGCCGCCGCCGGCTACCACCCCACCGCCGCCGGCCACCATGGTGGCGGCGCCCGCTGGCCTCCCCATGTCTCCCGTGTGCTTTTTCGTCCTCGCCCGTACTCGCAGGGTATATGTACTAGGCCTTTTCCGCAACTCTAAGGTACACGTGCTAGACCTTTACATGCTTTAGGGTACATGTGCTAGCAACTTTCCCACCTTTTGCTAACATGTGCCCTAAGTTGCTAGAATGCACCAATTTTCCCCTATAAATAGGGAGCCCATGGTTCATTTGAAGACACACCTTTACATCTTGGAAAAACACACTCCATACACCTTTTACATTCTATATCTTTCTTGTAAAATTAGTATTTCTTCCTTTAGGATAGTTTAGTTAATTTGAATAGCTAATTAATTAACTAAGGAAGATTTGTACGGAGGTGCTCCGGGATGCATTGTAGCTACGAGTTATTTGTATACCTTCCCAGGTTTTAATCTATCTTCCATATTTAAATATGTTTGTTCTTTATTTCATAAATTTGAATATGCATGCTAGAATTACCATGATTAACTAGATAACTCAATTGGCTGCTATGATAGTCGTTTAGAGAGTTTTAAATTTGTAATTGTGTTGTATGTTATGAGATTGTGGATGGTTTATATTATAAATAGATGTATGAATTAAATCTTTATCGTTTATCTGCCCAACTCATGTTGTGACTAAAACCTTATCCAAAAATGAACGTAGCTAACTCGTAGGATATAGGTCACTTAGTTATACTATGCTAGATTGAATCATTGAGCTCGGCATGGCCGGTGTTCTCTAGACCAAAATAGGATCCGAGAGACACGGAATATGGGAATAGAGGTAGATTAAGATTAAATTCACATAGACGATAATTTTGAGACAACTTTTGGAATATCCTCGACTTAAATAATACCTTTGTATGCGTTGTTTTGATCGTCTTATTGCATGTTCTTGTTTTATTATTGCCTTAGGATCATCATAATAGTGAAATACAATTGGCATTAAATATCATGAAGTAATATAATGGCCCCTATTCGACTGTTCTCTGATATAGTACCGGAAACGCCTACGGCGGAGTACAAATGTATGGAAGTCGAGAACGACCGGAGGTAGTTATATTATGAATCGAATAACAAACGTGTTACTTAAGTTTCCATTTGTAGTACAAACCATCCCTGTATTCTTGCATACCTGAGTAATGTTGATAATTCGTACGAATAAGTGATGACATATTATTCGGCCGCCTAGACCAGTTAGTCCAACCTATTCCGGTGAGGGTAAACCTCGTTCATAAGATTGTTTATTCAACAAACTATGCCATGCTTCGGACATCTCTGACGACCGAGATTGGGGAATAGGATTCGAGATTAACTGTTAGATAACATGGGTATACATTTGAGAGAACTTTCGGTGTATGCTTTAATATATGCTGCAACCCACGTGATATTCTATTTGCCTGATTGTGGACACCTCCGCGTTAGCCCGATAGAAGGATTGCAGTGATAGCTCACGTTAACTTACGAACTTATCCCCATTAGAACTCTCCATATTAAACAACTCCTAAACCACTTCATAGTAGACAATCGCTTCAATTGCTGAACGCCCAAAGTAACCTCCACCTTTCAGTTTATTTTAATTTAGAATAGAAAATCCAAAACCAAAACCAAAACCAACTCTTTTCTCCCTAGCTAAATATATAAAAGTTTCTAAATCCCCTAGCTTTAGGGCCGCGCTTTGAAGAACGATCCTAGGTCATACTTATCCTTTGCTAGCCATTTGATTAGCATAATAGTAACCCTAGGCCCCAGCCTTACAAATTTAAAACCCACTGTTTTCTCGTATCACCATTAGAAATTCCAATGACCGGTGTGCAGCACAACAATCATCATCAAACCAAATCAATTTCATCAAAATCAAAGTCAGGAAACTTTCCATTTCTAAAATTCCGCATAAAACATTAAAAGAGGGGCTGTGAACTCACGGTGGTTCGCTCGGTATGAATGCTAGCAGCCGACAGATAATCGCCCAAGGTATGTTAACCTATATACAATAAATGTATTAACATAAGTACGTTTGATTTGTTTAATCAACTTATGTTAACAGTTTGTTGGTTTGAAGAAATTGTTGATTTCTTAATAATGTAAGTCGTTGAATTTGTTGGTGACATTGTGTTGAAATATTGTTATTATTTCTCTCGTCGTATACTTTGTTAAGTATATATACACGTATGTAGTCGTATATATACTTGGATGTCGCTTTGTTCCCTTTGTACATATACTTGTTCTATATATGTATACTTGTGCAAATATACTTGTTGTATATTATTGAGTCATGCATTTGTTAAACGTGTAATCCATATGTATATATATATATATATATTTACAAGCGTCGTATGTATATATATATATATATATGTATATATCTATATATATAATTTCAATACATTGTTTACGTATAAAAATGTGTAGGTTTTCATTTGTTAAGAAAACATCCATTTGTGAATATGATATATTCAAATTTCGAGTTCTAGTTATACATGTGTATGTATATATATATATATATATAAAGTTCGTTACTTGTTATATATACTAAATAATGTCGTTAAAACGATATGTTACATCGTTTATACATTTCCTCGTATTTATTTCCGTTAATAAAATAAATATTATAGTTTTCTAAAAAGATTATCGTGCACGTTTAATTATATCATTGTTAATGATTTCGAATCGAGTTTTAACGCTAGTAAAAACGTATCAAGTTTGTTATATATGTATATATATGTGTGTGTGTGTGTTATGTATATTTATATATATATATATATATATATTATTTGTTGGCGCAAGTTTTAAAGTCCAATATTTTTGTCTCGAGTCTAACTCATTTATAAGTTATTAATATATCACAAGTCCTAATATTGTCTCGTTTCCAAAACAAAATCATTCGGCCCAAAGGTATCCGACCCAGCTTGCGACCCGGCCCAGCTCACAGTCCACGGCCCAGCCCAACCGTTCAGCTTGGGCCAGCCGTTCGACTTGGGCCTTCAGCCGTTCGGCTGAAGCCTTCGGCCCAGTTCAAGTCTCACTCGGTCCAGTCCAATTATTTAGTCCATTAACTGTTTCGGCCCAAACACCCAACCCAGCCGTTCGGGTAAAAGGTTGCAAACCGTTCGGCTCAACACAACCTAGCCGTTCGGCTCAGTTGGTTGAGCCGTTCGGCTCATTACTTCCAGCCGATCGGCTGGCTTAAGCTAGCCGTTCGGCTAAGCTTTCCCAGCTGATCATTTCCCCTACGCTGTCCGTCTGAGCTCTGTTTTTGGTCTGTGTTCTATATTCATATATATACATGTTTTTGTTTCGGGTTTTGGCTCGTTTTTACACCTTCTTAATATCATAACATCATATATATTGCATTTTAACTACTGATCATTACATATAATCATGTATCCATATATGAATTTTGGATTTTAAGTTTTGGTTTTTATAACCAACTTCATGAACAATCAATATAATCATCAAATTTCTGTGTTATATACATGGATTATGATATATAAACATGTTAGATTACGAAATTTAAGTGTAGAAATCAAGGATTAGAAAGTTCCTTACAAAGGAGAAAGTGGTGAGGATGATAATGATACGCCCTGATGATGATGATGTTATTGTTCCTGGTTTGTTAGGTTCTGCTTCTACTTGTTGCTACTTCTACTGCCTTTGATTAAAGAAGAAGAAGATGATGGATAATGTGTGTGTGTGTGATGATCAGATGAAGAAATGAGAGGGAAGCATTTCTCAGTTCCAATTTTCAACGAGTATGGTATACTACAGGAGGTGGTCTCACCAATTATTGAAGTTTGGTGGCAAATTTTTACCCGTTAATTTCGAGTACGGGTATAATTAATACAATATAAAATTTAACATTTTATATTTTTATTTTGTAGATGTTCCCCTGGTTCGTTATTTAAATTTAGAATAGTGAGATTCTCATTATTTTTTACTGTTGTACAAATTTGTACATTGGACTGTGCGTATCCAATTGGGTGTCAAATTTCAGTTGAATTTTGAATTCATATTTTGAGGTAATGTTCCAAATACTTTCAAATGAATGAGAAAAATAGAACTTTTATGATTTGTGATCTCTGTGTACATTTTACAATTCTTTATGTTCGTTACATAATACGTTTTATATAAATCATTTTATCTATATGTTATAGATATATTAATACTCGTAATTAATAATTAAATTATTAATTATTTTTGTGTGTCACCAAGTTTTGTTATCTATTTTTGTCGGGTTTGTTCCGATACATTTGTACGTAACTTTAAATAACTACGTATTAAGTAATACTTTTTGTTTTAAAAGTACTGGGCTTGCTAGGCTTACATCACATCAGAAAGTTTTGTTTAAACTTAACCAGGAAATTAGCTCAAATTTTGTTTTATATAATGTTAATATAATTTAATCAAAGTGTATAACTCGATAAATTTGATGCTTGATTTATTTAGTTCTTAAAATAATTTTTTAAGAAACTAAACCCATGAACTCAAAAATTTGGAACATATGAAAGTGTTATCGTTGTTATAATCACAACACTATGTTAATAATCGTTATTATGATGATTGAGACTTGGAAAAACTGTTAGAACCAAAACAAAAGAGTACATAAGTGGTCTTTGACCATGAGGAAAGCAAGAACTGGAACAAACATTAACCCGGACGGGTAACTCAAATGACCCGGTCGGGTCACTCGAGTGATCCGGCCGGGTAAAGAAGGGAAACCGGACGGGTGGGGTATAAAAACATGGGAACCGGACGGGTGTTTAAAGGAGCCGCACGGGTATATGACTGAAACCCGGACAGGTCATTCTGTAAACCCGATCGGGTGATTAATGGATCACATAATTTGAAAGCCTTGATCACGTGACCACCTTTGTGTGACACGATTATGTAAAACTACAGATATGTACATGTCTAAATTGGAAGACTAATATAATAATAATACTTACCTATGCTCGAATTCTACAAGCGGTATGATTAGATTTATGGATTCGTAATACAGATTTAACAATCGCATATTATATTTTTTGGAACAAAAACAATTAATGGATATATAAACAAAGTATATATGGAATGAGTAAGACAATTGGGTACAAACTTTATATTTTGTATGTTTATATATATATAAACAACGACCATTTATATATATATACACATATATGACCACAATTTATATATATATATATATATATATATATATATATATATATATGTATATACAAATTTATGACAAGTGTATATACAATGAAATGATAACGATTATTCTCGTAACGAATGGACTTATGTTTTTTTTAAACATATAACGAACAAACTATATATATATATATATATATATATATATATATATGTGTGTGTGTGTGTGTGTGTGTATACGCGACGACGACAAATTATATATACACGAATATATATATATATATATATATATATATATATATATATTCAACTAATAAGTATATATATATATATATACACTTACCTTAATCAAATGATTCAACGATAAACATAACTCGAAAAATAATATTTATTTTTCAAACACATCTATCACCAACGAAATTGTACAAACCCTTAAAAACAGCTAATAGTCAAATACTTATGTAGATATTTATTGCGTCTAGGACTTTGAGGTTACTACTAGCTGTTATCGCTTACGCTATCGCTACCAGTGAGTTCACAGCCCCTACTTTTACTGTTTTACTGCTTTCAAACTAGGGGTGAAAAACATAGCAACTGTTTTTCTACTACATGTGCTAACTGTTTATAAAAAGGGTATTTCCGGTCAACGAAAATCCAAAGGTTTGGGAAATCAACAATAATGGGTAAAACTCTGTGAAAATTTTTCAAACTAAGTTTCAAAACAAGCAATCGCATGACTAGGCATTAAACCATCAAAACAAGTGAGGAACCTTGAGCCATATAAAAGCATTTATCTTTAATGCTTCACTTTTCAATTGAGAGTGTGCCAATGTATGCCTTTTAAGTTAGAACTTGCTTGAGCAATACATTTCGAAACTACAAAGATGGGCGTCATACGTGACGAAGGTGCAATTAGAAGATCTCGACATTTCCTAGGATAAAACCCTCTCATAAAAACCCCTGTTTTCAAGCCTAACCCAACTAATGCTCACTTTCAGCATTGAAGATCAAGTAGAAAACCTGTTGAGCCTTAGCCTTTTCATTTCAAAAACTCACTTCAAGAAACCAACCCTTCCTTTACATCTCTTGGCCATAGCCTAAGTTTCTGTTCTGTCAAGAAGAAGTACTGCAAGAAATACATTGAAACCCCCGAAGGATAAAAATACCATCAAAAAAAGAGAGAAGGGGAACTCCAAAGACAAGCATAAGTCAACAAAAACAAAGCTGTCAGGAGGAACCAAAGAACTAAAAGACCCAAGGATCATTTAATGCCAAGGGGAAGGTTCCTCAAAATGAAAACATGAAAAGAAGGCTCTCAAAGAGAGAAATCCAAAAAGAGGTATCACTAAAACGTCAAAGATAATTCATCACAGAAAAATTCTAAAGCTATATCAAAACCCCACTAAACCACCTACAAAACCCCTCTTCCATATCCATCTTTACCCTCTTACAGATGTCTAGGGATAATTAGCACCGTCCCCATTTGAGTATTACAGATTCAATTCTCAACCAAGCTTATGACAACAAAAGAGCTACATGACTGGCCCCTGAGTGAATTAGAAATTAGGAAACCGATACACTTGAGTGAATTGCGTGACCACGTGTGAGGGCCCCAGTTATGTAAGGAAAGCTTGTTAGAACCGGTAGTTTGACAAATCATCAAGCGTTAAAACATCGTCTGAAATCTTTTCACGCGGCCTACAGGAATCAAAGTTCTCCAGGATACGAAGACACCCTTCCCGACATTCAAAGAAGTTTTTCTGACAATTTGCTTGAGGACAAGCAAAACTTTAAGTGTGGGATACTTGATATCGCATAAAAAGTCACGTTTTTACTACCGATATCTCTCCTATTCTAGAACAGTACTTGGAAAATAAACTCAAATAATGTTCAAATCAATGCAACTTTGTCAAGAAGGTCAAAATAGAGTTGCACGAGAAAAATCAAGCAAAACGGACGAAAAACGAAGATTCCACACACGTTTGAAGATTCAATACATCAAGACAAAATTTAAAGACAAAAGTGCCCATCACTGAGATTTCTGTTATCCAAGATATTCGTTTTCAAAATACGAATCTAACAGAAGAAGAATCAATAAAAACGGATGAAAAATGAAGATTCTACGTACGCTGGAAGATTCAAATGATTCGATCGAGACATCCAAAGATTCATCAAAGTCTTCATTTTTGAAAAACGAATCCAACGCAAAAAGAATCAACGCAAACGGACGCATAACGAAGGAGATACGCATGAATCAATAAACGAGGCGAAAGACGGCGAACCGGGGTGGGGGAGGGGCAGCCGCCGCCGGCCACCACCCCACCGCCACCGGCCACCATGGTGGCGGCGCCGGCTGGCCTCCCCATGTCTCCCGTGTGCTTTTTCGTCCTCGCCCGTACTCGCAGGGTACATGTGCTAGGCCTTTTCCGCAACTCTAAGGTACACGTGCTAGACCTTTACATGCTTTAGGGTACATGTGCTAGCAACTTTCCCACCTTTTGCTAACATGTGCCCTAAGTTGCTAGAATGCACCAATTTTCCCCTATAAATAAGGAGCCCATGGTTCATTTGAAGACACACCTTTACATCTTGGAAAAACACACTCCATACACCTTTTACATTCTATATCTTTCTTGTAAAATTAGTATTTCTTCCTTTAGGATAGTTTAGTTAATTTGAATAGCTAATTAATTAACTAAGGAAGATTTGTACGGAGGTGCTCCGGGATGCATTGTAGCTACGAGTTATTTGTATACCTTCCCAGGTTTTAATCTATCTTCCATATTTAAATATGTTAGTTTTTTATTTCATAAATTTGAATATGCATGCTAGAATTACCATGATTAACTAGATAACTCAATTGGCTGCTATGATAGTCGTTTAGAGAGTTTTAAATTTGTAATTGTGTTGTATGTTATGAGATTGTGGATGGTTTATATTATAAATAGATGTATGAATTAAATCTTCATCGTTTATCTGCCCAACTCATGTTGTGACTAAAACCTTATCCAAAAATGAACGTAGCTAACTCGTAGGATATAAGTCACTTAGTTATACTATGCTAGATTGAATCATTGAGCTCGGCATGGCCGGTGTTCTCTAGACCAAAATAGGATCCGAGAGACACGGAATATGGGAATAGAGGTAGATTAAGATTAAATTCACATAGACGATATTTTTGAGACAACTTTTGGAATATCCTCGACTTAAATAATACCTTTGTATGCGTTGTTTTGATCGTCTTATTGCATGTTCTTGTTTATTATTGCCTTAGGATCATCATAATAGTGAAATACAATTGGCATTAAATATCATGAAGTAATATAATGGCCCCTATTCGACTGTTCTCTGATATAGTACCGGAAACGCCTACGGCGGAGTACAAATGTATGGAAGTCGAGAACGACCGGAGGTAGTTATATTATGAATCGAATAACAAACGTGTTACTTAAGTTTCCATTTGTAGTACAAACCATCCCTGTATTCTTTCATACCTGAGTAATGTTGATAATTCGTACGAATAAGTGATGACATATTATTCGGCCGCCTAGACCAGTTAGTCCAACCTATTCCGGTGAGGGTAAACCTCGTTCATAAGATTGTTTATTCAACAAACTATGCCATGCTTCGGACATCTCTGACGACCGAGATTGGGGAATAGGATTTGAGACTAACTGTTAGATAACATGGGTATACATTTGAGAGAACTTTCGGTGTATGCTTTAATATATGCTGCAACCCACGTGACATTCTATTTGCCTGATTGTGGACACCTCCGCGTTAGCCCGATAGAAGGATTGCAGTGATAGCTCATGTTAACTTACGAACTTATCCCCATTAGAACTCTCCATATTAAACAACTCCTAAACCACTTCATAGTAGACAATCGCTTCAATTGCTGAACGCCCAAAGTAACCTCCACCTTTCAGTTTATTTTAATTTAGAATAGAAAATCCAAAACCAAAACCAAAACCAACTCTTTTCTCCCTAGCTAAATATATAAAAGTTTCTAAATCCCCTAGCTTTAGGGCCGCGCTTTGAAGAACGATCCTAGGTCATACTTATCCATTGCTAGCCATTTGATTAGCATAATAGTAACCCTAGGCCCAGCCTTACAAATTTAAAACCCACTGTTTTCTCGTATCACCATTAGAAATTCCAACGACCAGTGTGCAGCACAACAATCATCATCAAACCAAATCAATTTCATCAAAATCAAAGTCAGGAAACTTTCCATTTCTAAAATTCTTGCTCAAATTTTGTTTTATATAATGTTAATATAATTTAATCAAAGTGTATAACTCGATAAATTTGATGCTTGATTTATTTAGTTCTTAAAATAATTTTTTAAGAAACTAAACCCATGAACTCAAAAATTTGGAACATATGAAAGTGTTATCGTTGTTATAATCACTACACTATGTTAATAATCGTTATTATGATGATTGAGACTTGGAAAAACTGTTAGAACCAAAACAAAAGAGTACATAAGTGGTCTTTGACCATGAGGAAAGCAAGAACTGGAACAAACATTAACCCGGACGGGTAACTCAAATGACCCGGTCGGGTCACTCGAGTGATCCGGCCGGGTAAAGAAGGGAAACCGGACGGGTGGGGTATAAAAACATGGGAACCGGACGGGTGTTTAAAGGAGCCGCACGGGTATATGACTGAAACCCGGACAGGTCATTTTGTAAACCCGATCGGGTGATTAATGGATCACATAATTTGAAAGCCTTGATCACGTGACCACCTTTGTGTGACACGATTATGTAAAACTACAGATATGTACATGTCTAAATTGGAAGACTAATATAATAATAATAATACTTACATATTCTCGAATTCTACAAGCGGTATGATTGGATTTATGGATTCGTAATACAGATTTAACAATCGCATATTATATATTTTGGAACAAAAACAATTAATGGATATATAAACGAAGTATATATGGAATGAGTAAGACAATTGGGGTACAAACTTTATATTTTGTATGTTTATATATATATATAAACAACGACCATTTATATATATATACACATATATGACCACAATTTATATATATATATATATATATATATATATACAGATTTATGACAAGTGTATATACAATGAAATGATAACGATTATTCTCGTAACGAATGGACTTATGTTTTTTTTAAACATATAACGAACAAACTATATATATATATATATATATATATATATATACTTATTAGTTGAATATATATATATATATATATATATATATATATATTTGTGTATATATAATTTACCTTAATCAATATATATATATATATATATATATATATATATACACTTACCTTAATCAAATGATTCAACGATAAACATAACTCGAAAAATACACACACACACACACACACACACACACACACATATATATATATATATATATATATATACACTTACCTTAATCAAATGATTCAACGATAAACATAACTCGAAAAATAATATTTATTTTTCAAACACATCTATCACCAACGAAATTGTACAAACCCTTAAAAACAGCTAATAGTCAAATACTTATGTAGATATTTATTGCGTCTAGGACTTTGAGGTTACTACTAGCTGTTATCGCTTACGCTATCGCTACCAGTGAGTTCACAGCCCCTACTTTTACTGTTTTACTGCTTTCAAACTAGGGGTGAAAAACATAGCAACTGTTTTTCTACTACATGCGCTAACTGTTTATAAATGCTGTTGTGCTTTTTTACTACTGATTATATGAATGATTTCATACTATGATTGTGAACTATTGGTGAATACTTAGACTTTTATACAAACCTTATTTTAGGATACTGACTTTTCTACAAGTACTGTTGATTAGGATACTTACTTTCCTACATACTGTCATGAGCGAAACTTATTTGACTCGCATGTCAACAACTTACAAATAAACTTGGTTTAACAAATCATGTTTATAAAAACCTGTGAATTCACTCAACAATTTTGTTGACCTTTTACTATGTTTTTAAGGTAATTAGCAGCACGAGTGAGAACACATACTTACGGAGTTAGGCCACCCACGATGAATTAGGATGCCACATTTTGGGACAAATAAGGATTTCTTTTGTATAACTGATACTATTTCAATGACTTTGAGGAGTCGTAGCTTTTTGTAATAGACTATTACTCAAATGGCATCTTAATTTACTTGTTCTGCAATAATCATATACGCTCTGATGCATGAATGTATAGATGTTGACGTCAGCACCCCCGCTTACACGAATGCTTCCGCTAATCGCGCGTTAATCGCGTTGATCGAATTTGGGGGTGTGACAGATTTGGTATCAGAGCCATTGGTTATAGCGAACTAGAAGTCTTTAAGTGACCTGAAATCCTTAGAGAACTAGACTATAGCCTTAGCTAGAACACTCATGCACTCATATATTGCAGAACTCTATTTCACTATGTAAAAACTATATATATTAAGAGTATGTCTCACGAACATCCTATCCGCGTAATCGAATTCGGCGAGGAACCGTCCGAGCACAACTATGCCAACGACGCTACATCTATCAAAGAAAACTTAACAACTATGTCTGCCCCAAAGCCTAACGTGGCACTTGGAGTAGATGAAACAATTTGTGGAACCATTGGAGGATGCTTGAGAGTATTCCTAACACCTTAGAGATCGAGGAGTCTTCTCGTACACCGCCGACTCTTACTATTACCGGGGAACCTATAGAACTGACTGTCCCCACCTTAGTTGTCGTACTCCACACACTATTCAGGGAACTCCCTAACACACGAAATGACATCTTAGAACTACAAAACGATATCTCCCGACTGGATGGAGACATGATCTCCACATACGAGCGCTTCGAACTTGTTGAAGGCCATACGAACATGGAAAATAAAACTGTCCATGCTACCTGTGCCCGAGCACAGATGCTAGAAGAGTGTACTCGAGTGGCAGAGAGTGTAGTTGGGGTCAGCATGATGTTGACTATATGCTGGCAACTGTAGGAATGTACTTATCTTATCTTCATTAAACCTACATACGACGGGCTGTGTCTCTGATGTACTATACTAAAACTTCTATTCGATGGATACATATAAATTCCATCACAATTTATATGAATACTAACGTACGAACGTCATGTTTGACAACTACTAGGTCATGGTTGATTTCTACACAAACTCTTACTTTCTATTGGACCGAACAAATTCTTTCTAAAGCTTTGATGATTAGAACCGTCAACTTATCAATCTAATGGATGAAGGGAACAAACAAAAGTCATGATACGTTTTGGAGTAACGATCCTTTTAAGTACTATGCAAACATTAGTAAGGCGTCATTACACACTAACCGATGATAGAGTCTTCAACAACCACTAGGGTAACCAGACCTAATTCTGCGAAACGAATTCCCCTCCCCACGAATAACAAACGTTATATGACAATTTTTATACAAATTGTTTACAAAAATGGAAAACTATAATTTTGGATAACATTCCAATGAAAACTATATTTTGGATAACATTCCAACGAAAATTATATTCTGGATAACATTCCAACAAACACCTTGAATAGGGTACTGGAGAATGCACCAGTACGCATTAATTGACCAGAGAACGCATCGGTGGTATTTTGAATCAACCGGAGAATGACCGGTAGATAAACTAGAGAACGACCAGTACTATGATTCACTGGAGAATGACCAGCAGTGTGATAAACTAGAGAATGACCGGTGGAGAACGACCAGTACTATGATTTGCTGGAGAACGACCAACAGTGTTACAAACCGGAAAACAACCAATAGGCTTTTGAAACGCTGGAGAATGACCAACAAAGTGTTTTGAACTATATTTTGAGTAACATCCCAACTAAGTTGTATTTTGGGTAACGTCTCAACTAAACGGTATTTGGGATACACCCCAACAAAACTATACTTTTGGACGAAATTCCAACAAAACGAAACTGATTAAATCCTAACATCGTCACCGAGATGTTGTAGAAAACAATGACTCCACTTGTAGAAGTTGACTCCTGTAAACTAGATGCCAAATACACCATAGAACTAGCCGATGGTAAGTTGATCGAATTAGGAAAAATAGTACCAGGATGTACTCTAACGTTAGATGGTCATTCCTTCGAAATAGACTTGTTGCCGGTAGAGTTGGAAAGTTTTGACATTATAGTCGGTATGGACTGGTTGTCGAGGAATCGAACTGAGATTGTATGTTTCGATAAGTTGGTACGATTACCATTCTCTGAGAGTCCCGTAATCACTATTACGAAGTGAAATGGAATCACAATAAGTAAAGTTTAATTGTAGAAGGGCGGGGTTGAATACAATTAAAAACTTTTTATGATTTTTATCCAAGTTAATTTCCAAGTTTTTAATCATGATACATAAACAGAGTATAACAGATATGGATATGACAGTTAAGGTAAATGCGCAATAGTAGCTGAACTGTGATCTTTATTAATCATTGGTATCACTTAGTATTGATTGCGGAATGAACTAGCCAAGGCTAATTCAAATCAAACACTCTAGCTAAACTATTACAAATGAGTTGAGCAGTAGTGGACAAACACGCTAACTACTTACTTGCTGGTCGCTGTTTCGTGCTTAGACAAACTACTCACCAAATGAACAAGTGATTAACACGTACAAACGACAAGTTTCTAAGTACATAGTACTGCTCTATTTATAGCGCATATGTCTTGTAAACATTTTCTTCAAATCATGATCTTGGAATGACACGTGTTGCTGTTTGATTGGTTTGATATATGAGTCTTGATTATTCTGTGGTCCCAATTCTGTTACCTCGAATATCGTGTCTTCCTTAACACCAATCACTTGCTGCCACGTAATCCCTCAAATATTTTTGAAGATATGGGAGACACTTGCTGACATAAGACTGAAGAGCAACTTGTACTTGACTAGAAACTTATTAGAGTAGTCATTGAAGATGAAATAATCCTCCTCACTCACTGCGAACTATCATGCTCTTGTAGAGTGACTTGAATTGAATATCTTCAGCAACCAACTTTTATTCGGGCAGTGACTTTTGCCTTTATTCATTTAAAGATGTAGTACTCTCGCTGCTAGTATCAACGACACACCAAGTTTAGTTTTAATCTTTCTCAGCATATCAGATTCCTCGAGTAGAATGAATAGCGACAAATGATTAATAAGGTCAGCAATAGCAGCTTCGACTTAATTATTTTCTTCATCGAGTTTGTTATCATTGAGTTGGTCAATGACCAGTGACTCAACAATCTCCCCCTAAATGATTGTGATCGAAGCTCCATAGACAAACTTTTTGTTATAGAAATTTATAGCAGTGCTTAAGAATTTAAGCATTCAGTGACTTGTACATGTGATCCATTCAGTTACAATAAATCTAATCTATTAAAAAACTTATTACAGGCTGCTCCAGATTTCTTCCTCTTTCACAATACCAAGCTCATCAACTAGCTCGTATTTCTCTGTAAAAGGTAGGTATCTGAACTATCTGGCCAAGGCTTCTTCAATGATAGCTTTTCTCATGTGTGAGTTCTTGTCAAGCATGCTAGCAGACCTGATCAGATGAACAAGTTGCTCATGATCTATATTCTCCAACTCAACTTCTCTCTGAAATCTTAGAGTGCCTTTTAAGTCTCTGTAGACCAAGCCTTTTTCTTTTTCAGTTACCTCAGTGCCTTCAAATCTTGGCACACCATCAAGGATTTTTAGATTTAACTTTGAAGTGTTTAGGATACTGTATATGCTGCTGGTACCTGACCTATACCTTGGGCTTGGTGGCTGCACTATCTCTTCTCCATCGGTCTGAGTAGCTAAGTCAACTGTCACACCCATCCTTTTAAAACAATCATTAAGTTATAAATCACTGCGGAAGCGTTATATTAATATATTATTTTCACAAAATCTTGCCAAAGATTTACACAGCATTTATACAAACCATTTATACAGAGTTAAATACATTTTACTTGTTTACAAACCAGGTGCTACAGTTAACAATACATTGTTAATAAACAACTTGATCAGAGTCGCCAATTTCAAACATTCCCAACATCAAAATTCCCTTCCTGACTTACCACATAATCAACATAACCTGCAGGAAGTAATTTGAGGGATTAGCACAAAGCTAAGTGAATGGATAATCAACTACAATTCAATTTAGCTAGCAATTTGTTCACAACTAATAATGTAACAAATATCGTCAAGAGGAACGGTGGTTCCTAAGGACCCTGTGTCGGGTGGCCCTATCAGAACACTTAAATCAACTGTAGGCCATAACAGTGATTAACTGCTAACTCATTGCTAATACTGATCAACACATGTACGCAACCCTGTGTTGATCAACAATAGCAATCAAGTTCAACCAACAATCTAGTTGACCTCTGGATTCAATCAAGCCAACATACAAGCTAATCAATCAACCAATCCAATGGCATATCATTTCAAGATAATCATTCTATCAATAGTAATCCTATAATTATTGATTGAAAATCAAACTAACACAACCAAACCAAACCGTGAGTTTCAAATCCACTCACCGATACCTCCAGAGTCGCTACACTCAGTTGCTAATCACTGAGCCTTTGGAGTATCTGAAACATTACATAATGCACAATTAGTAACTTGTATAAATAACTATCATATACAAGTAATAACAATATTACTTTATTTCAAACACAAGTATCTCTATACTATATTTATATATAGTATACACTTAAGCTCACAATTCATCACAATCATCAAAATACTACAGACAAACGCGATCCAGAGTATACATGAGCAGGATCGCATTCCTCTTAAGGAAAGTTTCTGTTACCAAAATACACTAGGCAATGCGATCCGGAACAAAGGGATGGATCGCGTTCCCCTTTGTAAAATCCACTTTTACCGTTTTGTACTAAGCAACGCGATCCTAGAAATAAAGGGCTGGATCGCGTTCACCTTTGTTAAACTTTCTGTAACAAATTTGCACTTGGCAACGCGATCCAGGTGAATGCTTGGGATCGCGTTCCCAAGAACAAAACTCATCCATCTTAATTTAAAACTGAGGAACGCGATCCAGGCTAGGGTTCTGGGATCGCGTTGAGCTGTTCTTCAGCTCAAGAACAAACCTGCAACTACACAGCTCGAACCAAACTCACAAATTCACATCTTTTGCATACAAATTCATACAAACAACGAATTTAACTTCAAATAAACATCCTACCATATGTAGCAACTTCAACAACATCAATTACAACATATATCATCAATCAATTCACTTAGGTTCATATTTGACCTAATCTCACAACACAAATTTATTAACAAACACTACACTTACACTTGTAGAAGATGATGATATCAAAAAGGGTGAAGAATTCTAGAATTCAGCTCCAATTTAATATGTCTTAATCACAGTTCTAGCAAGTGTTTAAGTTCTTGAAGTTTTTAGAGTTTGAGCTAGCAAGTGATGTGAACTATTAGGAAAGGATGACACAAAAGAGGGGGTCGGCCTCTTTAAACCGACTCACTTTATTCGGGTATTTTATGCCCGTCTTAAATCCATTGTCTGGAACTTAATTATTACTCGCGAAAAATCTATTTTATTGTACTGTCAACTTAAGTAAATTAGAACAATCACTAATTTACTATTCAAAATAAGTCCTGGGTCCTATTTATCTAAATTTCATGACAAATAATAATATCAATTAATTTCGCACATAATTTAATAATCAATTAAAAATAGAAAATTACCAGACTCATCGAGAGGATGTTACAAATCTCCCCTCCTTCAAGAGATTTTGTCCTCGAAATCTAAACTAAATCAAACAATCCAGGATATCTAGATTTCATAGACTCCTCGGACTCCTAAGTCAAATTAGAACCTAAACTGTGTCTCCATTTGACCAACACCATAGGAATTTGTTTCTTTCTAAGTTTAGTCACTTTCCTATCCAAGAGTTCAATAGGTTCTTCCACTAACTTCTGATTTTGATCAACCTTCAAGTCTTGCAGAGGAAGAATCTGAGACTGATCTTCAACATTACACTTCCTCAAATAACAGATATTAAACGTATCATGAATACCAGCAAGTTCAATAGGAAGATCCAATGAAACTGATTGATCATTAACTACCTGACGAACTCTGAAAGGACCAATATATCTAGGTGCCAATTTACCTCTTTTCCCAAATCTAATAACACCTTTCCACGGAGAAACCTTAAGATAAACAAGTTCTCCTTCGGCAAATACAACTGGTCATCTATGTGGGTCTGCATACTATTTCTGTCTATCACGAGCAGCTTTTAATTTCTCATGTGCAACTGCCACTTTATCTGCGATTATTTGAACAACATCGGGCCCTGCAAACTGTTTTTCTCCAGCCTCTAACCAACATACAGTTGTTCTACAACGACGTCCATACAACATTTCATATGGAGCCATGCCAATACTAGAATGATAAGAATTATTGTAGGCAAATTCTACTAAGGGCAAATGAGAATCCCAAGAACCGCCATATTCCATAACACATGCACGCAACATATCCTCAAGTGTTTGAATTGTACGTTCTGATTGACCATCTGTTTGAGGATGATATGCTGTACTAAGATTTACTCTAGTACCCAACTCCTGTTGTAAACTCTGCCAAAAATGTGAAACAAATCGAGTATCTCTATCTGATACAATTGACAAAGGAATACCATGTCTCGTGACAATTTCATCAACATACAATTGGGCAAGTTTAGTCAAAGACGCTGTTTCATTTGCAGCAAGAAAATGAGCACTTTTAGTTAATCGGTCGACAATAACCCAAATCATGTCATTACCTCGAGATGTACATGGAAGTTTAGTCACAAAATCCATAGTCAAGTGTTCCCACTTCCATTCTAGAATCTCTAACTGTTTCAACAACCCGTATGGTTTCTGGTGTTCGGCTTTCACTTGAGCACATATATGACAATTACCAACAAATCTTGCAATGTCAGTTTTCATTGTAGGCCACCAGTACAAAGACTTTAAATCATTATACATTCGTGTGCTACCAGGATGGACAGACAATCTAGACTTATGAGCTTCATTCAGAATAATATCCCAAAGATTACCAAACAAAGGAATCCAAACACGAGACTGAAAAGTCTTTAATCCTCTAGAATCATCAACTAACAAGTCTTTTCTTTTCAACATAATCTCTGATTTCAAATTATGATCCAATAAAGCTTCCAACTGTGCAGCTTTAACTTGATACACTAAATCAGAGGAAATATCAACTTTCAGGTAATAAACTCGGTTAGAAGTACCTTTTCGACTCAATGCGTCTGCAACTACATTGGCTTTTCCTGGATGGTAATGTATTTCACAGTCATAATCTTTGATTAACTCTAACCATCTTCTTTGACGCATATTCAACTCTTTCTGAGAAAACATATACTGGAGACTCTTATGATCAGTACAAACAATACATTTAGTACCATACAAATAATGTCTCCATATTTTCAATGCAAACACAACTGCTGCTAGTTCTAAATCATGTGTGGGATAGCTCTTTTCATGAGGTTTTAACTGACGAGAAGCATAAGCAATAACACGATCTCGCTGCATCAAAACACAACCCAAACCAGCAATCGATGCATCACAGAAAACAACAAAATCTTCAGACCCATCGGGTAATGTCAATATAGGAGCCTGACACAACAACTGTTTCAAAGTCTGAAAAGCTGTTTCCTGTTGTTCAGTCCACACAAATTTTTCATCCTTACGGGTCAATTTAGTCAATGAACCGGCAATTTTAGAAAAGTCCTTTATGAACTTCCGGTAGTAACCCACAAAACCAAGAAAACTCTTTATTTCTGAAGCAGACTTTGGAACTTTCCAATTCATTATAGCTTCAATTTTTGAACGATCAACTTTAACACCGTCATTACAAATAATATGACCTAAAAACTGCACTTCCCGAATCCAAAATTCACATTTCGAAAACTTTGCATATAATTGTTCTTTCTTCAAGGTTTCCAACACTAACCTCAAATGCATTCCATGTTTTGATTCGGATTTAGAGTATACAAGAATATCATCGATAAATACAATCACAAATTTATCAAGAAAAGGTCGACATACCCGGTTCATCAAATCCATAAAAACTGCAGGAGCATTAGTCAAACCAAATGGCATAACCAAGAATTCAAAATGACCATATCTAGTTCGAAAGGCAGTTTTAGGAATATCCTGTTCACGAACTTGATGATAACCGGATCTTAAATCAATTTTAGAATAAAACGAAGATCCTTGCAACTGATCAAACAAATCATCAATTCTGGGCAAAGGATATTTATTCTTTATTGTTCGATTATTCAATTCCCTATAATCAATGCACATTCGAAAAGACCCATCCTTCTTTTTCACAAACAAAACTGGTGCACCCCAAGGTGAAGAACTAGGTCTAATAAAACCTATATCCAATAACTCCTGAATCTGATTCATCATTTCACGCATTTCAGACGGAGCTAATCTATAGGGAGCTTTTGCTATAGGCGACGAACCAGGAACAAGCTCATTCTGGTATTCAACTTCCCTAACCGGTGGTAACCCAGGTAATTCATCAGGAAACACCTCTGGATATTCAGAAACAACTGGGACATCAGGAAGAGATTTCCTTTCTAACTTAGCATCAATCACATAAGCTAGGTACGACTCACAGCCTTTGGACAAAGATTTCCTAACTTTCATCATGGAAATCAAAGGAATACCCCCACTATCCCGTTCTCCTCGAGCCATAACGTATGACTCTTCGGAGATTGGGATTCTAATCAACTTATGATGGCAATCTATACTTGCTTTAAACTGACTTAACCAATCCATGCCAATAATCACATCAAAACTAGGAATCGGCATCAACAGAAACGAAATTGGAAAAGTCAGACCATCTATCACAATATTAGCTCCATTCACCGAGGTGGTAACAGGAACTAATTTGCCACTAACAATCTCTACTTCTAAGGGCTTAGTTATCACAGTAGGAATCAATTTCAACTTTTCACAGAAACACACAGATATAAAGGAACAATTTGCTCCAGAATCAAATAAAATACGTGCTGGTACAGAGTTTATAAGAAAAGTACCAGTTATGACATCATCTGTGTGGACAACCTCATCTACTGTCATCTGAAAAGCCCTACTCAACGCTGGTGGAGGATTCTTCCTCTTTTGACCGGAAGACGACGAGCTAACAACCAACCCAGAACCCTATCTCTTGGCCTCAGAACACTGATTTGCACGATGTCCTTCCTTATGGCAATTCCAACACACATAAGTAGGAAATACACAAGCCTTTGCTTCATGACCAATCGCACCACATTTCACACACCTAGTGGTTCGCACAGAACACGGCCCAACATGTCTAGCTCTACATTTAATACACCAATTGGGACGATCAGAAATACTACCATGACTCTCTTGTTTCTTACTTTATTGATTTCCTTGCCATCGTTGCTTACCTTTGCTAGAAGAATCACTTCTATACTTCTGAGAAACCATTTCTTTACTTGATATCTCTTGAGGTCTCAAGTCACTATCAACTGATCGAGCTAACATAAAAGCTTGGGAAAGAGAACCCGCTAGTCTCACTGAAGTTCGATAATGATTAGGTAACGTACCCACAAATTTTTCAATTCTGGTTCTCTCATCGGGAACCCATTGCTGAACAAATCTAAGTTTCTCTGAAAATTGATTAATCAAATCATCCATTGACATTTTATCAGTTAATTGCAACTCCATAAATTCCTTTCGAATTCGAGCTATATCAAAGTTTGAACAATACTGCTTACAAACTTCTTTATAAAACTCAGACCATCGAATGGATGCTTTCTGTGAAGGAGATAATACTGAAGTAATTGAATCCCACCAATTCATAGCTGGTCCTTTTAAAAGTTGAGTTGCATAAGGAACCTTTAACTCTTCCTCACATTGACAAACTTCAAATTTCTTTTCAATATCCCTCAACCAATCTAAAGTTACAGAAGGATTTGTACTACCAGAATACACGGAAGGATTACTACTCATAAAGGTTTTAAAAGAACACACCTTTTGTTTTGGTGGTACTATTGTGCTAAATACAGGATGAGATGATTCAGCCTCTTTTTGTTGTTTGTACATTCTCAGTGCTTGATTTTCCTCTTCCAAATGAAGTAGATACTCATCTCTTTCTAATTCCTCTCTAGCATGGAAAGAAGTACCAGTGTGCTCAGTCCGATCATTATGAGTCACAACATTAACTTCCGGCCTTGAGACATTACTAGGGTTAACAGGTGGTTGCTCGTTATCCGCCATGTCTGTAAACACAAAACAGCTCACCAATCGTTAATCGTTAGCACCTATCCCACTAACAGATTCCCATTCAGTACCTAATCCCATTCCCAGGAATGTTTGACACATTGCAACTAAAGTTTAGGATTGAATCTCCTATCCAATTCAATTCACCCAAACTATTGCTTTGATACCAACTTGTCACACCCATCCTTTTAAAACAATCATTAAGTTATAAATCACCGCGGAAGCGTTATATTAATATATTATTTTCACAAAATCTTGCCAAAGATTTACACAACATTTATACAAACCATTTATACAGAGTTAAATACATTTAACTTGTTTACAAACCAGGTGCTACAGTTAACAATACATTGTTAATAAACAACTTGATCAGAGTCGCCAATTTCAAACATTCCCAACATCAAAATTCCCTTCCTGACTTACCACATAATCAACATAACCTGCAGGAAGTAATTTGAGGGATTAGCACAAAGCTAAGTGAATGGATAATCAACTACAATTCAATTTAGCTAGCAATTTGTTCACAACTAATAATGTAACAAATATCGTCAAGAGGAACGGTGGTTCCTAAGGACCCTGTGTCGGGTGGCCCTATCAGAACACTTAAATCAACTGTAGGCCATAACAGTGATTAACCACTAACTCATTGCTAATACTGATCAACACATGTACACAACCTTGTGTTGATCAACAATAGCAATCAAGTTCAACCAACAATCTAGTTGACCTCTGGATTCAATCAAGCCAACATACAAGCTAATCAATCAACCAATCCAATGGCATATCATTTCAAGATAATCATTCTATCAATAGTAATCCTATAATTATTGATTGAAAATCAAACTAACACAACCAAACCAAACCGTGAGTTTCAAATCCACTCACCGATACCTCCAGAGTCGCTACACTCAGTTGCTAATCACTGAGCCTTTGGAGTATCTGAAACATTACATAATGCACAATTAGTAACTTGTATAAATAACTATCATATACAAGTAATAACAATATTACTTTATTTCAAACACAAGTATCTCTATACTATATTTATATATAGTATACACTTAAGCTCACAATTCATCACAATCATCAAAATACTACAGACAAACGCGATCCAGAGTATACATGAGCAGGATCGCATTCCTCTTAAGGAAAGTTTCTGTTACCAAAATACACTAGGCAATGCGATCCGGAACAAAGGGATGGATCGCGTTCCCCTTTGTAAAATCCACTTTTACCGTTTTGTACTAAGCAACGCGATCCTAGAAATAAAGGGCTGGATCGCGTTCACCTTTGTTAAACTTTCTGTAACAAATTTGCACTTGGCAACGCGATCCAGGTGAATGCTTGGGATCGCGTTCCCAAGAACAAAACTCATCCATCTTAATTTAAAACTGAGGAACGCGATCCAGGCTAGGGTTCTGGGATCGCGTTGAGCTGTTCTTCAGCTCAAGAACAAACCTGCAACTACACAGCTCGAACCAAACTCACAAATTCACATCTTTTGCATACAAATTCATACAAACAACGAATTTAACTTCAAATAAACATCCTACCATATGTAGCAACTTCAACAACATCAATTACAACATATATCATCAATCAATTCACTTAGGTTCATATTTGACCTAATCTCACAACACAAATTTATTAACAAACACTACACTTACACTTGTAGAAGATGATGATATCAAAAAGGGTGAAGAATTCTAGAATTCAGCTCCAATTTAATATGTCTTAATCACAGTTCTAGCAAGTGTTTAAGTTCTTGAAGTTTTTAGAGTTTGAGCTAGCAAGTGATGTGAACTATTTGGAAAGGATGACACAAAAGAGGGGGTCGGCCTCTTTAAACCGACTCACTTTATTCGGGTATTTTATGCCCGTCTTAAATCTATTATCTGGAACTTAATTATTACTCGCGAAAAATCTATTTTATTGTACTGTCAACTTAAGTAAATTAGAACAATCACTAATTTACTATTCACAATAAGTCCTGGGACCTATTTATCTAAATTTCATGACAAATAATAATATCAATTAATTTCGCACATAATTAAATAATCAATTAAAAATAGAAAATTACCAGACTCATCGAGAGGATGTTACATCAACCATCTTCCGAAATAGCCTATCAATTTCATTCAACACTTCTTTCTTTGCAGCACTAGAGGAGAGACTAATGGCAAGTCTGATTTCATTCCATTCTTCTTTATGCAGCTTGCAGACTTGATAAAGATTGATAGCTTGAGTTTCCAAACCTCTGTGGTTCAGTAGCTGAGCTTGAGATTTATTCTTTGGCTTCTTTAGATTTACCTTAGTGATAGGTGCAGGGTTTGATCTTCCAATCATTCTGGCAGCATATTTCTTTCTATCTATTTCATTCCAAAGTTTATCCACTGATGATTTATCTCCTCTTTTCTTTTTGGAAACAGCAACATCCTTTTCTTGTTGCTGCTTTGCTTCTTCTACTTCTTGCAGTATACGGGCGAACACTACATCACCTTCTTCCTGATCTCTTTTCAATTTAAGAGACCTTTCTCTTTCCTCAGCCTCCTTTCCACTTAATTCTAACAAATATTTCCTGTCAACATCTGATTGTTCTTTGAACTTCCTTTTTCTTTCTTTTTCTTCTTTTGCTTCTACCTCAGCTTAAATTTTTAATATCATTTCGCGCTCCTTATTTTGTCTCTCTCTGATCTTTCTTCCTTTCTTTACTCTTTTGTTTCATTGCTGTGAATGCTTCCTGAAGTAGAATCAGAAGAGAGAAGGAGAGCTGGGGCAGAAGTAGCTGGTATTGTGATTTCAAAGGGATTTGTGGTTGTTGTTGTTATGATAATTGCTTCTGTTGGGTGTTGCTGATGGTTGGAACTGGTAAGGTAATTTGTAAGGTTGCTGGTGTTGTTGGTGTTGGGTTTACCTCGGATATGACGATATCTAATTGAGGCTCTGGTGGTGATTCAAGGATATCCAGAAATGTTTGTAGCTGATGCATGGTAGCTGATATATCCTCCTCAGTGAATGTTATCTTTTGATGCTTGGAGGAGGTGGACCCAGATGTAGGCATTTCGCTGGTCCTTTTCATTTTCGTAAGAATAGAAGAGATATGTAATTGATCCTCCATTTCATCATCATCATCTTCTTTCTTATTTCCTTTATTAGCTCCATCATCTTTATCATCACCATCATTATTATCATCGTCATCACCCATATCCATATCATTGTTATTTTCATCATCCTCCTCCATGTTCATCTACTCCCAGCGAGCTAACTCGAAACTCACTGACTCCCCCTCAACCCTAGCTACCTCATCATCTACCCACCCTTTGATCTTCAAATCATACATCCTGAGTTCATCAGGATGAAACTCGGGGAATTCAATAGGATCAAAATCCTCATCTGCATCAGCATCAGTATCCATGCTAACCCAATTTAGCTCCGCAAAAGCTTCTGCTTCATTTTCAGGGCGTTCAATGATGGGTCTCAGAATATGGCCATCAAAAATGATTTTATTATAATCAGTGTTTCTTTTTTTGGGTAAAGGGAAAAATTACCCAGTAAATATATTCCCAAAAGCATTTAAGTACAAAGGATGTAAGTGAATCTCACATCTCTGCCCGTTACATAGGCGATTAAGACTACATAACAAGGACGCAACCACTACCCACTATTTAACTCAACATAAATCAAACATAAACCACATAACTCATAGACATCAAACACAAACCCCAAACCAACAATTGATTCAACATCGGACATCAAAAACAACCATTCTCCTCATTTCTTTGTTCCACTCTTCCTATCATGAAAACTCATGTAATCCGCCATTTCATTGCCTGCAGAATCAGAAACATCATCTTCATCTTCCTCATCATCCATATAGGGATGGTCCTCCTCAGTATTGTAAGCATCTTTCCATCGAGAATACAAAATAGTCTTTTCAGTACTTTCCTCTTCAGATGCAACTTTCTTCCCACGATCATCCTTCTTTATATCCGGCTGTTTACTAGATGTAGCCGCCGTAATATTCACTTTGTTTAAGGCCTCAAAAGAGTTAGATGTTTTCGTCGTACTATCCTCCTTTGTCTTCTTTTTAGGAACAAACACCTGTTTAGGAGGTGTTACAACCACTTTCTTTGGATTACCAACCACAAGACCACAAAATGGCTTTCTTGGAGCTTGAAATCCATCAGAGTCTTTCTTATTCTTCCCCTCAACCCCCTTAGCAACGTTTTGCTTAGCCCCAACATTCGTGACACCTTGTTTCCCGATCAGCTCTGATATCCCGATCAGCTCTGATATCTATTAGAGCACGAGCAAAATCTAACCTGCCCCATGAGTTAAAACACATAGAGCTAGTATAAGCGTCTAGCATTAAAGGAGTACCCAATTTTGTAGCAATAGCACTCAAATCATCTTTAGTAAACGCAGCTATTGGAACCCCATGCAGCTTGACCCATATTGGAATGGAAACTAGATCTTCCTTCAACAAAATAGTGGTAGAAGACCACTTCTTAAGAATAAATGGACTGTTCCGAATAAACCATGGACCAGTTTCCAATACTCCCTCCATACCAATTACAGAAGTAAATTTGAAAAAGATAAAACCCTGAGCATTCATCATAACCTTGGTGATGCCGAATTTCTTCCAAACATTCCTAACATAATTTTCCACAACCGGAAATGCTGTCACACCCCCAATTTCATACTTTGCGGAAGCGATTGTTTTTGGGCGTGACTAATCAAATATCAAGCACAAAGATTAGGCAAACGACTCTAAATGAGACGTTTTTGAAAAATAGATTACATTACAAAAGTAGTACAAGGTTTTAAGTCATAAGTATACATCATTAGTGAGTTCGCAAAATGAATCTGAAGATTTTAAATACATAATCATAGTACAAAAGATAATGCGAGTAAAATCTTCATAAGCGTGTATGCATGCGACTCGTACTAGCTTAGCATATAAGTAGATCCTGCTGGGCCATCCTACTGTGGCTGCGTACCTGAGAATTCATTACTAAAAGCGTCAACCAAAAGGTTGGTGAATCTCACAGGTTTGTAGTAAGTAAATCAGTTTGAACACAATATTAGTACCACAGTTTCACAATAGATGTAAAGTAATAAATGTAGTTGCACAATTGAATTAGCATAGTAAAAGTGATTGTACGCATGTAATAAGTCGGTATTTAATAATTGTACGAAAGCAATAGGGTAGTAAACATTAATTGTGTGTATATATCAGGTCGGTAATCAATGATTGCATCAATGCAATCGGGTAGTAACTAATGAGTGTAGGTAGGTAATAAGTCGGTAAGGCAGTAAGAAATAATTGCACGAATGCAATAGGGATCGATGTACATTGCTATGAGCATCATAGTCGAAGCTTAACAAGTCTGTAATTTTCCCCCGTGAGTGCTAATCCAAAAACACTCATATGAAACGAGTAAGAAACGCCCATTTATACAGTATGGTTCGTGGTAGCGCTACCACCCCGGGCGGGGATTGTCAGTCCCATATGGATCCATATACTAAAACTCGCGCTTATTGAATAATTAACCACTATGATTTCAGAGGCCTTTAGTGGATTAATCGTAACTCAAGCCACTAAGTATATCGGAAAGTCTGTAAGTCTGTAAGTCGGTAAGACAGTATGTCAGTAAGACTATAAGTCTGTAAGACTGTAAGTCTGTATAGTATCAGGTCTGTAGAGTAGTAAGTCCATAAGGTAGTAAGTCTGTAAAGTACTAAGTCTGTAATGTATTAAGTCTGTAAAGTAATTTAGTAAAGATAGTAGTACTATGTGTTCAAGTAAAACAAGTAACGCATCTCCCCCAAAGTAAAAGTAGTAAAAAGGGGCCGTGAGACTCACCTGAAGAGCAAGCAATCCTAAAGTACGTGAGTTGTTCCAATGGTAATCTCCTAATGCCCTAAACATTTGAGATTATAACGAGTAAGTGGATGTTTAACTAAACCATCCGTATAAGTGTTTGTGTTTGAGTTTGTGAAAAGGTATACGGCTCGTTGGTGACGGTTTGTAATAATAATTTCAAACTATTATTATTATACATGATTTGTTGTACTTATAAAAGTATATGTGTTTCGTGTGTAAGTCGTATCGTATAAGTTTAGTTGTTACTCAAGTTCGTCACATCCGTTACATTTTATTTCATAAGTTACGAAATTTGGTACGGGTCCGAAAACTGAAATATGTCATTTTCGACCCCTAGACGACCCCGAAAGGCCTAAAACCGCCTAGGCTATGGTACATAGCCTTGATCATTGGGCCGTTTTCGAGTGACCGTGTGACTTTTAGCCCAAACCGTTATAATAAATTTTTCATCGAGAAGCTACCCTGAAAACACTTGTTAGTATGTGTGATGTATTCTACCATAGATGAGGCCATTTCTGATTGCTGAGCAATGAGAGTGGTAATGGCTGCATCATGGGTATGTAGGCTGATTTTTATGGAGGTGACCAGCTCAGGGAGTGCCTTTGATTGAGTTTAGAGTAGCTGGGAATGGCTGAGTTCAGCTGCAGCTATGATTTTGACTTTTTCGTTGAGAGCCTCACTCCAGGAAGGGATGGCTTCATATACAGCTGCTAAAGAATGTACTTTATTGGTTAGCTCAGTAACATTACCTATTAGGGAATCCCTTTCGTCAGTGAGTAGCTTGATGTGTTGTTGGGAAGGGCAAGATACTCGAGCAACAACTTATCAGTGGCTATAAATGATGATGGTTATGGTGATGGTGATTTTTGGTGAGTAATAGGAGATGTTGGTGGACTTGGTTGTGGTTGTGATTGAGCAGTGGTAGTGAGTGGTTCATCACCAACTACTTGTGATATGTTGTCACTTGAAAGAGATATGGTGTGTAATTCTTGTATATATAGGTGAAGTGACAATAGTAGCTGGTGGAGTAGTGGTGAGTGGTGGCAGATTTGCTTCAGCGATAAGAGTGGCATATGATTTGTATGGTGGTGGTGATGGTTGTTCATCATCAGTTGTGGAAGTGGAGGTATCCAAGGGTTGGGCTCCCTCATCATCACCAGTTTGTGTTCTAGCTAATGGATCATTGGAAACTGAAATTGCAGCCTGTATCTCTCCCTGTGACTAGGAAGAGACATTGACAGCTGGTGCAGTGTAAGATGAGAGTTGGCTCGGGTCTGTAGCCAGTGGTGTGACATCAGTGATGGGTGTGTTATCACCCACTGATGCCACTAGCCCTTTATCTGAAATGTCATCCTTTTGTGAGGATGACAAGTAGCTAGGAGTTTGACTCTCTGAAGGGGTGTGGGATGCATCCAAGTCAATTCTACCAATGGTTTGAGCCATAAGAGCTTTATGCGGTTTACCCTTTTTAGAATCGCTGGACTTTCGGGAGTCCAGCGAAGTAGTTGAAAGCTTGGGTTTATCAAGGGTGCCCGCAGGATACGAACATTCAGTCGCTACTTCACCCTTGGCGTCCTTTAACATCTTTTTTTTTTTTTTTTTTTGCTTTGTCCTTGATCCTTTAATGTCAGGGACCCTAATTTGGATTTTCTTTTGGGAGCAGTGGGTGGTTTCTTGATTGTTGGTTGACCAGCAGAAGTCACTGGGGGTATGATCAGTGACGTGGTTGATGGGGGGGGGGCATTGACTGACGGATGTACATAAGTAATAGGATGGGGTGCAAGTACTCCCTTTGTTTTCATGAAATCAGGGAGAAGTATAGTCGCTGGTTTTGAAAATATTTGATTTCCTACCAGGGCTTGTTCAAAGCTAGTGAAAGGTACTTTATCATAGGCATCAAACTGATCTTCGAATATCAGTGAAATAAACCTAGGATAGGGCACGTATTTTTCCCTGGTAGGCTCAGCGATCCTATTAACCAGCTCGTTAAAGATCACACTTGCATAGTCAAATCTATGAGAGTTGAGCAGTGACCAGCTGATTTGTGCTTCTAGGGAGCTGAATTGATCATAGCTCCCTGTTTTTGTGCCCAAACATTGAATGAACCTAGAAAGCAGGGCATTCCACACACCATCCATCTTTGTTTTATGTACAATGGTATATTTACGATGACCACTGCTATCGATGGAATATTTGCAGTCAATCCCAGTGAGATTGACTAGGCCTCCCTTGGCCACATCTCCATCAGGCAGTGGATCATAAACATCGTGTACATGGAGTTGTAAAATAGCACGGATGATGGTGGCAGTGATAATTATCTTTGTACCTACATTTTCAATAAAACGCTGGAGTTGAGATGTACCATCGACAACTGAATGAGTGCAGGTAAACCAAAACTCACTCAGCCATTCGGGATTCATCTCTCCAGGTGACAATGTAAGAGCAGGGAGAATAAAGTGATTATTTAAGAAATTAATAACCTCCGCATACTCTGTTTTTGTACAATGTATATTTCGCAAATAATTAGATTTCGGGACTGTTATAACAAGATTCTCGCTGACTGCAGAGGTTCGAAGATCTTTAATCTCTGCAATAGGTGTATACGAGTTCGGAAAGAATTTTGATCTTGCCATTGCAATCCCTAAAATCAATTTGCAGGTTTTTTTTAAGATTAGGGTTTTGAAAAAATGAGAGAGTTTTTGGATAAACGAAAATAAAGATAGCATAAAAAGAAAAATGATTTAAGTCCATGAATTTATAGTGTACGCTATTTGATAATCATGTGGTGGAAAATGAGGAGTCGTGGATGATGGTGGTGGTTAGTGGTAGCAATATAGGGGTGATGATGATGGAACGTGGTGGCATTAATGGTGATGAGAGTGGTGCACTGGAAAAGTGAAATGACCTAGGAAGGAATCATGCAACTTTTCTGTTATACCATAAAACATTTATTTTGAAATCCGTTAAAGTAAATACAAAATGTATTAAATATAATGAATGTCTTTCGATTTATTTACCGCCATTAAATGCTACAATAGGAAGACCCTGATGCATATAATCAATAAATTGATTATCCATCAAAAAGTAATATAAATATCATAAGGAAATAAACATAAATGTATATCTAGTTGATGCCTTATCTTGCTGATTCAATCACAACTTAGAATACTGACTGAATCATTGAGATGTAGCAACAGTTTTGATATTCATTAGATTTATTATCTCTAGATACTTACATTGTTTTATTTAAGAAAATGAATATATACAATGTATTATATTAAATGTATAGCATATTTCTATATTACGATTCACTAATCAAGTTACAACTTAGAATACTAACTAGATCACCTAGAAGTAATATAAAGCAATGATATAAACTTAATATAGAGACATAAGTAAATATTCATGTAACTATACAAGTTATAAAATTAGATGAACATAACTAACTGATTATTACACTTGCTAATTAGATGAACATAAGGCATTTTTTTTAAAAAAAAAAAACTTACACAGGAATAACTAAACAAGCTTGACAACTTATTTAGTCATTAAGGTTCAACATACCAAGCTCGCTGATAAGAAAGTTAAACCTTTTCTCATCCAAAGGTTTTGTAAACAAATCAGCGAGTTGATAATCCATTGGAATAAAATGCAGTTCAATGTCACCTTTCATCACAAGGTCCCTGATGAAATGATATCTGACGTCAATGTGTTTTGTCCTTGAGTGCATTACTGGATTGTTTGCAATAGCTATGGCACTTTGACTATCACAATAGATTGGTACTTCAGTGAAGTCAAATCCATAGTCAGCAAGTTGATTTCTCATCTAGAGAATCTGAGCTGTACAGGCACTGGTAGCGACATATTCAGCTTCAGCAGTTGAAGTTGAAACTGAATTTTGTTTCTTGTTGGACTAGCTAACAAGTATTTCTCCTAGAAACTGAAAGCTACCAGATGTACTCTTTCTATACAGCTTACATCCAGCATGATCAGAATCTGAATATCCTTTTAGTGAGAAATCTGATCCAGATGGGTACCAGAGACCAAGATTTAGTGTACCCTTCAGATATCTGAATATTCTTTTAACAAACAGTAGATGTGATTCTTTTGGATCATCTTGATATCTAGCACAGAGACATGTAGCAAACATAATGTCTGGTCTACTTGCACTGAGATATAACAGTGATCCAATCATACTCTGTAAGCAGTAATGTTTACGGATTTACCATTTGGATCAGCATGTAATTTCACTGCAGGTGACATGGGTGTAGCAAGGGATGAGCAGTTAGTAAATTCAAATTTCTTTAACAAATCTTTGACATATTTTCCTTGACTTATAAAAATTCCAGTTTTGGTTTGTTTATTTGAAGACCAAAGAAAAATGTTAATTCACCCATCATGCTCATCTCATAACTTTTAGTCATGAGATCAGAAAATTCCTTGCACGTGTCACTATTAGTAGACCCAAAAATGATATCATCAACATATATTTAAACTAGTATGACATCTCTCTTATCTCTCTTAATAAATAATGTGTTGTCAATCTTACCTTTGACATAGCCACATTTTATCAGATAGACAGAAAGAGTATCATACCAGGTTCTAGGAGCTTGTTTTAGTCCATACAGGGCTTTATCCAGTCTATATACATAACCAGGAAGCTTTGGATCAATGAATTTAGGTGGCTGCTTGATATACACTTCTTCCTGTAGCTTTTCATTGAGAAAGGCACTTTTCACATCCATCTGATATACTTTGAATTTCTTGTGAGCTGCGTAGGCTAGAAATAGCCTGATAGCTTCAATTCTAGCAACTTGTGCAAATGTTTCATCATAGTCAATGTCTTCTTGCTGACGGTAACCTTGTGCAACCAGCCTAGCCTTGTTTCTAACAACCACACCATCAGCATCATCTTTGTTCCTGAACACCCATCTTGTTCCAATCACTTTTTTTCCAGCATGCTGAAGCACCAACTTCCATACTTTGTTTCTTTCAAACTGACCAAACTCTTCTTGCATAGCTGATATCCAGTTATGATCGGTGAGTGCTTCATCCACCTTCTTTGGTTCCATCAGTGAAACAAAGCTAACAAATAGACAAAAGTTAACAGTTGCTGATCTAGTCTGGACTTTGGATTTAGGATTACCAATAATTAATTGATTATCAATATGTTTTGTCCATTTAGTCATTTGCCGAGGTTCAACAGTGACTATCTTATCCATTATTTGTCCTGAAGACTGATCAGCATTGGAACAGTGAGTATTATCATTTTGTATGCTTTGGTTTGGACAGTGAGTTGATGATGATTGGTTTTGATTTGGCAAAGATGATGTTCCTGAACTATTCTCAGCTGAAGTAGAGCTAGAACTATTTTCAGGGACAACATCTTCCCTTTCAGAATCTGATGAGAAACTTTTATATTTCTCGTCATTAACTTTGTTGCTATTTGATGAGTCACTATCCATTTTGGTGAATTCATTGAAATCAAGAGATTCATAATCTTTTGGATCAGTGAGTGACACATCATAAGCTTCATCAAAAGTAATATCCATTGATTCTTCAATGCATTATCTTCTTTTATTATAGACTCTGAAAGCCTTAGAGATCATTGAGTAACCAACAAATATACCTTAATCAGCTTTTGGATTAAACTTGCCTAAGTGATCTCTTTTGTTTAAGACATAATAAGTACTGCCAAAAACATGGAGAAAACTTATATCAGGTTTCTCCCCCTTAACACTTCATATATTGTCTTATCATGTCTTTTGACAATCATTGACCTATTTTGAGTGAAGCAAGATGAACTTACTGCTTCAGCCTAGAAATGGGTTTTAAGACCAGCATCAATGAGCATTGACCTGGCAGATTCAATTAAGATTCTATTTCTCCTTTTAGCAACCCCATTTTGTTGGGGTGTTCTTGGTGCTGAGAAGTTTTGAGAAATACCTTTTGAATCATAGAAACTTTCCAGGTCAACATTTTTCTAAATTCAGTGCCATTATCACTTCTTAAATGTTTTACCAAACTACCATTTAAGTTCTCCATTCTTTTGATAAAGGATATAAATTTCACTTGTTGCTTCATTTTTGGCTTTTAGAAAGAATACCCAAGTATATCTGTAATATTCATCCACTATTACCAAGCAGTATCTCTTTCCACCAAGACTTGGAGTACTTACTGGACCGAATAGATCCATATGGAGTAAATAGAAACATTCAGTTACTGATGATGTCTGTTTACTCTTAAAGGATGAACTGTGATGCTTTCCTTTCTCACATGCTGAACAAAGCTTATCTTTATCATAAGACAATTTTGGAAGTCCAGTGACTAAACCATTCTTGCTTAATTTACTGATAGCTTTTAGATTCAGATGAGAAAGTCGCTTATGCCAAAACCATTTTTCTTCTAAAACAGTTCTAGAATAAAAGCATGTCCCTGACTGAGCTGAGTCCATATTGACAACATATGTATTTCCCTTTCTGATAGCAGCCAACACAACACTTCCTTTCTTGTTGTAAACCAAACCAGCTTCATGATTAAATAACACCTTATTTTTGGAATCACAAAACTGACTGATGCTCAATAAATTGTGCTTCAGTCCCTCCACATATGCAACTCTTTTGAACATCACATTGCCATTTGTTAAAACACCATAACCCCTTGTTTTGCCAATCTTATTATCACCAAACACTACATCATGACCTCTTTCATCCTGGTAGTCACTGAGTAGGGACTTACATCCGGTCATATGTCTGGAACAACCACTGTCCATATACCAGATAGTCTCTCTAAGAATGCTCTGCATCAATAATCAAGATTAGTTCAACTGGTGAACCCATCCCGAGATGGGTTCATAGTGGCTAAGCCTTGATTTTGGCTTCCACTGATTTGCATAAATGGTGTCAAAATGCTCACTGATGATCACATGTTTTGAAAATGGTGTTGTTGAGCATTCAGATGATAAGTGTTGCCTGTTTCCACATTTGTAGCACTTTCTATATGCATAAGTAGCGTTCTTAACTTTCTTTGATTTAAGTTGCTGAGCTGACACTGACTTACAACTTTTCTTGCAGATTTCTACCTCTTGTTTCTTTGACTTAGGGTCATTGATTATAATTATAATTTTATCAGTGACTGATATCGCGTAAAAAGTCACATTTTTACTACCGATATCTCTCTTATTTTGGAACAATACTTGGCAAATACACTCAAATAATATACAAATCAATGAAACTTTGCCAAGAAGGTCAAATAGAGTCGCACGGAAAAAATCAAGCAAAATGAACGAAAAACGAAGTTTCCGCGCACGATTGAAGATTCAAGGCATCCGAGACAAGATTTGAGACAAATTACCCATCACTGAGATTTCTCTTATCCAAGATCTTTGTTTTCAACTTACGAATCTAATAGAAGTAGAATCAGCAAAAACGGACGAAGAACGAAGATTCTGCGTACGCCAAAAGATCCAAGTGATTCGTACAAGATATCTTGATGGCACCCGAACAGTCAGGTTTTTGAAGCTCTCTCCTTGTGAGGGGGGAGAGCCCATCCCCGTCGTCTAGGGACTGATCGGACAGTACCGAGCGCGAATCGGTGGGAGTTTTAAATTTATAAAGAGCTGGGGACTCAATTTATAAGTACTACCTATCACACAGGGTGAGCAAGCAGTAAGTATAACTCGAGGTCGTTCTTAAATCGGAGCGAATTGAAACGAAGTGATGCCAAAGATAGAGTTTTGCTTTTAGGATGGGTTTTGTGCAGATAGGTAGGTTTTGGGGGTTTTCTAATTTAATTAACTAATTAACTAAAGACAGGTAAAGTAAATAATATAGAGAAGAATCGGTAGCTAGGTAGACAGAAAGAGAATTGTGGCGGTTGAAATTTCAATAATCAGTTGCGGGGATGATGCTTATTATAAAGATAATTGGGGACATTTTTAGTTAATAAACAGATGCATTATGGGTGTAAACACTAGGACCCTACTCATTCTAGTTATGTACCAGAATTAGTATGTCACGAGACCTAGGCTATCGTGATTCTGATCAGAACGGGCTGCTCAACCCCCACACTGTCTTTGTGGACAAGTGACCCTTGAAGGGTGCAGGAATAAGGTAACAGACTACCACGCAGGTAATTCTGACCGTTCTTAACACCTAAATGTAAATGCCATTTCCTAAACATGTTCAGATTATTCAACTTGCTATTCTAAACTATCAGTTTTGTAGAGTCTGGGGGTTTTAAGAATCCTGAACCACTGCTGGGCTTGACTTTCATCTCCAGACTCATTTCTTACGTTTGATTAGTTCAACTACTTCTGTCATGATCTAGCCTCTCCTTTGCAATCAGTCATTCAGCCCTAGGAACACCAGCGGTGTACAATGCATAATCCTTCCACAACGTACCAACCTAAGAACCGTTCATTATGTACTGCACTTAAACAGTTCCACATATTTATGTAACCAAGGATGTACTTGCGGTGTACTATGGTGTTTGCACAGCTTTTCATCCCTAGGTACAGATACGATGTACAATGTTAAAGCGTTTCCATAGCTTCAGTTACAGGGGTGGACATACTGTGTACTGTAACATTTCCACAGCTATATTGGTTCCTAGGCCATATTCTAGGGTCTCTAGGTAATCCACAGTGTCGGCACAGACGGCTCTTTCCGGGGCATTTGCCCAGTATTACAGCCGGATTACAGTGACATACACGGCTTCCTTACTATAACACAGATAACTTCCTACTGTACCTAGAGTTGATCAGGTTCTAAGCCTAAAGTAGTAGTCACGCGAAGGACTGGAAAGGGTGATCCATAACTAAGTCTAGATGCATGATAAGTTTAGACATAACAAATATAACAATCCCCAATTATATAGATTTAAAGATTAATTCAACATCATCCCTACTTCTAACTATCTACATTTCAATAACCGCAACAGTACAGTTACTCAATAAGCATGGCAATAACAGTAACATACATCATACAAACAGGCAGAAATAATTCGGACATAGTATAAGTATGAAAAGAAAGATATCACCAGTAAAATTGAGCAGAGTAACAACTGAAAAGAAAGGCAGATTCTTGCACCAAGAATGCTTCTTATTACACCGTGATTACAATACCAGCTTTCCTTCTCTCTCTACTGCTTACCAAGTAATTATATATCTCTCTCTAGAGAGAGAAAACTCTAGAGAGAGAAACTATCTAAACTAATCTAGAAAGAGTAAAAATATAAAAATGTAAGAAAATGAAGATTGTTGAGATGTGAAGTGTGAAATGTGTCTGTGATGTCTTCAAATGATGAAATGAGGCTTCTATATATAGAGATTGTACAGCCGTATCCGTAGACCGTATCCTAACCATGAAAGGCACAACCGTATTGCAAAGGCGTATAAAAATCAGATTTTTATCACCCAAACGCACGATACGGCTGAGCTAGGGTGAATACGGCTGAACTAGACCGTATTCGGCTGTGCATAGGGTGAATACGGCTAAGCTGGCCCGTATATGGCTGAGCACAGGCCATATACGGTCTGCACAGGCCGTATACGGTCTGTGTCTAGCCGTATACGGTCTGGCTCAGCCGTATACTGTTGTGTTCAGCCGTATCCTGGCCCTTCGGTTCTTCGTTTCTTCGTTCGGGCGTATCTTCTTCGTCGTTTATCCGTTTTGAGCGTTCTTTATATCCACGCGTTCGTATTTTCCTAATGAAGAAAATGCCATATGTTAGAGGTCATAATTCTTTGCGTAGCTATAAATGCATTGAAATGAGTGAACAGAGGTGCGATAAAGCAGTTTTGCCCGGTTTCTTACGTTTTTATGCCATTTTTAGTGATTTTTCAAACATCGACTCCGTTTTGACTTAGTTAACAAAACTTTATGAATAATGTCCTTTTAAGTATGTTTTTGTTAACTTTGTGCCTAAAATGTGGAAGATAACGTACGTAAAAACATGACTTTTTACGTGTTATCAAATATCCCACACTTAGACTTTTGCTTGTCCTCAAGCAAACTTTAAAATTCTCACTTGCTATAGAGGTTTTGAAAAAATCGGTTTTTAGGTTTTGACAAGAAATAACCTGAGATTTTTACTTAATCAGAGACCAAGAAAACCTTTTTAGAAAGCAAGCATCATTAAGATAATCCTCCCTTAATCATGAAATGTCAACCTTGACATACTTTCACAATTCTCGATGGATATTGTACATGACTAGGCGATCTCACAAAGGTGGTCACTCAATTCACTCAGAGTGTATCGGGTTTCCTATCATTCTAATTAAACGAAATCGCTCATCAAGACAATCATGCATTGCTTCTCATCATAGGCTTGATCAAGAATCGGATCTCCACAACTTCAATGAGGATGGTGCTAATCATCCCAGGACATTCAGAATGGGTTGTAATGGTTGGTGAGGGTTTAGTGGTATGGATAAGTGGGAATTTTTGGTTTAAAATATGGGGTTTGCTTATCTTTAAGAACTTTAAACTTTTTAGGAAAACATTACTTTAAACACCTTTTTAATGAAAACGGAAACGGATAAATGGCAAGGGAAGAAGATACCTATTTTGACTTCTATCTTTTTGAAAATACTCGGGGGAGTTTATATCTTTTATAAGAACAGGAATTTTCGAGAGATTCGAAGCACTTAGCTTTATTCTATTTTCTTTTTTTTTCTTTTCTTTTTTTTATTTTCATTTTTGGGCTTTTCTAGGGATTTCTTATTTTCTTTCTTTTTGCCCTTTTTTGATATCCTTTCTTCTTTTCATATTTTTCATCCTTTTGATGACTTTGCATTTACTTGGTGTCAATTTTTCACACCGTAAACTTTTTTCAACTTTTGATTTTTATCAGGGGAACGCACACGAGAAAGTTTTGAGTAAACACTAGTATTTATGATTTGGAGTGAAAGCCAAAAGGATAATTAAAAAAATATTTTCCACAAGTTTAAAATTTCTAAGATAAGATTTTTGGTGGGTGTGGAATAAGTGAGTTCAATTTTTTTGGTTTTGAAAGAAACGAATAGGCTAAGGCTCAACAGGGTTTTCTAGGTGGATCATCAACACTAAAAGTGAGTGTTGGAAGGGTTTTGGGGTTTGAAAAGATATGATAGAAAGGGGTTTATATCCTAAGGAATGTCTAGGTCCTTTGATTGCACCTTCACCGTGTACGGTGCTCATTGGTGTGGTCTCGAAGCTTATACCAAGAGCAAGTTCTAACTTAAAGCACATGCATCGGCACACACATCAAATGAAAAAGTGAAGCATTATAGATGAATTCTTTTATTAGGCTCAAATACCTCACTGCAATAGGGTTGTATGTGCCTAGCCGTGCGATGCTCTTAGATTAACATTTCTTTTTTTAGGAAATCGTATCATAACTTATTTTACTTTCCAATGCAGTTTAATTAATTTCTGAAAAATTTATTTTTCTCAAGATTATTTAGAGTTAGCAAATTAAAATTTTTAGCAAAAATGAGGTTTTTAGGAAAAATTTAAGCTAACAAAATGAGTGGAGATACCCCACTGTTGAAGTGAAGCTTATTTTTTGGAAAGTTATACTTTGGACAAGCAATCAAAGTCAAAGAATACGGTATAACATACCGTGTATCCCACACTTAGAGGAACATTGTCCCTAATGTTCTCAAACTAAGTTTAAAATTCTTGGGAAGGAATCCCACACTTAAAGTTTGAAAATATTTTGGAACCCTATTTCTATGTTGATTTAATTCGTGTGGGATTTAGAATCCCACACTTAGAATTTAAGCATGATGGCATAACGACGAGCTATAGGTGATGAAAGAAAATCACTAAGGAATGGAAAAAAAAACTCCCTGACGGCGCCCGAACTGTCAGGTTTTGGAAGCTCTCTCTCCTCGTGAGGGGTGAGAGCCCATCCCCGTCGTCAAGGGACTTGACCGGATGATACCGAGCGCCGTTCGGTGGGTAAGTTTTAAATTTATAAAGGGCTGGGGACTCAATTTATAAGTACTACCTATCACATAGGGTGAGTAAGCAGTAAGTATAACTCGAGGTCGTTCTTAAATCGGAGCGAATTGAAACGAAGTGATGCCAAAAATAGAGTTTTGCTTTTAGGATGGGTTTTGTGCAGATAGGTAGGTTTTGGGGGTTTTCTAATTTAATTAACTAATTAACTAAAGACAGGAAAAGTAAATAAGATAGAGAAGAATCGGTAGCTAGGTAGACAGATAGAGAATTGCGGCGGTTGAAACTTCAATAATCAGTGGCGGGGATGATGCTTATTATAAAGATAATTGGGGAGATTTTTAGGTAATAAACTGATGCATTATGGGTGTAAACACTAGGACCCTACTCATTCTAGTTATGTACCAGAATTAGTATGTCACGAGACCTAGGCTATCGTGATTCTGATCAGAACAGGCTGCTCAACCCCCCACACTGTCTTTGTGGACATGTGACCCTTGAAGGGTGCAGGAATAAGGTAACAGACTACCACGCAGGTAATTCTGACCGTTCTTAACACCTAAATGTAAATGCCATTTCCTAAACATGTTCAGATTATTTAACTTGCTATTCTAAACTATCAGTTTTGTAGAGTCTATGGGTTTTAAGAATCCTGAATCACTGCTGGGCTTGACTTTCATCTCCAGACTCATTTCTTACGTTTGATTAGTTCAACTACTTCTATCATGATCTAGCCTCTCCTTTGCAATCAGTCATTCAGCCCTTGGAACACCAGCGGTGTACAATGCATACTCCTTCCACAGCGTACCAACCTAGGAACCGTTCACGGTGTACTACAATTACACAGTTCCACAGATTTATGTAACCAAGGATGTACTTGCGGTGTACTATGGTGTTTCCACAGCTTTTCATTCTAAGGTACAGATACTGTGTACAATGTTAAAGCGTTTCCACAGCTTCAGTTACAGGGGTGGACATACTGTGTACTGTAACAGTTCCACAGCTATATTGGTTCCTAGGCCATATTCTAGGGTCTCTAGGTAATCCACAGTGTCGGCACAGACGGGTCTTTCCGGGGCATTTGCCCAGTATTACAGCCGGATTACAGTGACAAACACGGCTTCTTTACTATAACACAGATAACTTCCTACTGTACCTAGAGTTGATCACGTTCTAAGCCTAAAGTAGTCACGCGAATGACTGGAAAGGGTGATCCATAACTAAGTCTAGATGCATGATAAGTTTAGACATAACAAATATAACAATCCCCAATTATATAGATTTAATGATTAATTCAACATCATCCCTACTTCTAACTATCTACATTTCAATAACCGCAACAGTACACTTACTCAATAAGCATGGCAATAACAGTAACATACATCATACAAACATGCAGAAATAATTCGGACATAGTATAAGTATGAAAAGAAAGATATCACCAGTACAATTGAGCAGAGTAACAGCTGAAAAGAAAGGCAGATTCTTGCACCAAGAATGCTTCTTATTACACCGTGATTACAATACCAGCTTTCCTTCTCTCTCTACTGCTAACCAACTAACTATCTATCTCTCTCTCTAGAGAGAGAAACTATCTAAACTATTCTAGAGAGAGAGTAAAAATATAAAAATGTATGAAAACGAAGATTTGAAGTGTGAAATGTGTGTGTTGAATGAGAGATGTCTCCAAATGATGAAATGAGGCTCCTATATATAGAGATCGCACAACCGTATCCGTAGACCGTATCTAAACCTCAAAATGCACAACCGTATCGCAAGGGCGAATAAAAATCAGATTTTTATCACCCAAATGCACAATACGGCTGAGCTAGGGTGAATACGGGTGAACTGGACCGTATACGGCTGTGCATAGGGTGAATACGGCTGAGCTGGCCCATATACGGCTGAGCGCAGGCCGTATATGGTCTGCACAGGCCGTATACGGTCTGTGTCCAGCCGTATATGGTCTGGCTCAGCCGTATACGGCTGTGTTCAGCCGTATCCTGGCCCTTCGGTTCTTCATTTCTTCGTTCGGGCGTATCTTCTTCGTCGTTTATCCGTTTTGAGCGTTCTTTATATCCACGCGTTCGTATTTTCCTAGCGAAGAAAATGACATAAGTTAGAGGTCATAATTCTTTGCGTAGCTCAAAATGCATTGAAACGAATGAACGGAGGTGCGATAAAGCAGTTTTGCCCGGTTTCTTACATTTTTTATGCCATTTTTAGTGATTTTAAAAACATCGACTCCGTTTTGACTTAAGATAACCCTCCCTTAATCCTGAAATGTCAACCTTGGCATACTTTCACAATTCTCGATGGATATTGTACATGACTAGGCCATCTCACAAAGGGGGTCACTCAATTTACTCAGAGTGTATCGGGTTTCCTATCATTCTAATCAAACGAAATCGCTCATAAAGCCAGTCATGCATTGCTTCTCATCATAGGCTTGATCAAGAATCGGATCTCTACCACTTCAATAAGGACGGTGCTAATCATCCCAGGACATTCAAAATGGGTTGTAATGGTTGGTGAGGGTTTAGTGGTATGGATAAGTGGAAATTTTTGGTTCAAAATAGGGAGTTTGCTTATCTTTAAGAACTTTAAACTTTTTGGAAAAACATTACTTTAAACACCTTTTTAATGAAAACGGAAACGGATAAATGCCAAGGGAAGAAGATAGATATTTTGACTTCTATCTTTTTGAAAATACTCGGCGGAGTTTATATCTTTTACAAGAACAGGAATTTTTGAGAGATTTGAAGCACTTAGCTTTATTCTATTTTCTTTTTCTTTTTATTTTTGGGTTTTTCTAGGGATTTCTTATTTTCTTTCTTTTTGCCCTTTTTTGATATCCTTTCTTCTTTTTATCTCTTTCATCCTTCTGATGACTTTGCTTTTACTTGGTGTCAATTTTTCACACCATGAACTTTTTCAACTTTTGATTTTTATCAGGGGAATGCACACGAGAAAGTTTTGAGTAAACACCAGTATTTGTGATTTGGAGTGAAAGCAAAAAGGATAATTAAAATAACATTTTCCACAAGTTTAAAATTTCTAAGATAAGATTTTTGGTGGGTGTGGAATAAGTGGGTTCAAATTCTTGGGTTTTGAAAGAAACGAATAGGCTAAGGCTCAACAGGTTTTCTAGGCGGATCATCAACACTACAAGTGAGTGTTGGAAGGGTTTTGGGGCTTGAAAAGATATGATAGAAAGGGGTTTATATCCTAAGGAATGTCAAGGTCCTTTGACTGCACCTTCACCGCGTGCGGTGCCCATTGGTGTGGTCTCGAAGCGTATACCAAGAGCAAGTTCTAACTTAAAGCACATGCATCGGCACACACATCAAATGAAAAAGTGAAGCATTAAAGATGAATGCTTTTATTAGGCTCAAATACCTCACTGCAATAGGGTTGTATGTGCCTAGTCGTGCGATGCTCTTAGATTAACATTTCATTTTTAAGGAAATCGTATCTTAACTTATTTTACTTTCCAAATCAGTTTAATTAATTTCTGAAAAATTTATTTTTCTCAAGATTATTTGTAGTCAGAAAATTTAAAAATTTTAACAAAAATGAGTTTTTATGAAAATTAAGCCAACTGAATGAGTGGCATCTCCACTGTCGAAGTTAAGCTTATGATTTTGAGAAACGTTTTCTAAAATTTTAGCAAGAATGAGGTTTTTAGGAAAAATTTGAACTAACTGAATGAGTGGCATCTCCACTGTCGAAGTTAAGCTTATTTTTGGAAAGTTATACTTTGGACTAGCAATCAAAGTCAAAGAATACGGTATAACATACCGTGTATCCCACACTTAGAGGAACATTGTCCCTAATGTTCTCAAATTAAGTTTAAAATTCTTGGGAAGGAATCCCACACTTAAAGTTTGAAAATATTTTGGGACCCTATTTCTAAGTTGATTTGATTTGTATGGGATTTAGAATCCCACACTTAGAATTTAAGCATGATGGCATAACGGCGAGTTATAGGTGATGAAAGAAAATCACTAAGGAATGGAAAAAAACTCCCCTAGAAAGGACTGAGATGTGTGAATGAAGATTCTGATTCAGATGTGTAGGTCGATTAGTTTGTGTTAGGATCTTTGCGTGATTCGTGCGTCATCTTGATTTCTTCTCGGGGAACTTTCATACTATTTACTGCTCTCTTTTATTGAAAGTAATCTAAAAATTAACTAAGAACAGCATAAAATAAGTAAATGATAGATAAACGATAAGATAAGATAGATAGATGGTTCCAACCAGATTACAGGTTGGAACCCAAATAGTTCAAGCAACAACAGTCAAATACAGTAATCCCAAATATCAGTAATAATAATAATAAGTGATACAGTTATCCAACACAAATGGAACTAAAATCTGATAAGATCAAGGGTGAGAAGGATCCTGGTCGGATGGTGGTCCGTGAGCTGGAGGTGGCATGGAGTTGTAAGGTGCATGACGAGAGGTAGAGTGCTGTCCACTGGATAACCTGTGGGAGACTGATGCTGAAGATGAACTGCGTTGCCTGCCGGATGTTGGTGGCTGGATCGGGTACAAATGGAAGTTGGGATCTAGTCCCATCACTGCAACCTCATACGATCCTAAGGAAGCACCATGCATCGGGTACGGTGGTAGCTCAGCGGAAGGCACTGAGTTGCTCTGAAGCATCCTTGTGAATCCTGAAAAAGTAGGCACAACAGTAGCAGTAGTCATATCAGGCAGATAATCAGTCTGCACCGGTACCTGGTCATCAACCTGCATATCCTGTCTGAACCCTGACTGAGGTGAGTCTGTCTCTGAAGATGTGTCTGATGTGGCTGACTCAGCTGGTCTCGGACGGGTCATGGTACGGGAAGATAGATGTCCAATATGTGGGATATGCGGCTCATGTGGTGTCGCAGTGTGCACAGAGAAAACCGGCTCAGCCGCAGGAGTAGTGCTGGTACGGCGGGCTCGAGGAATCTTCATGGGCACAGTGCGAGTAGAGGATGTGGGTGGTATGGAGGTGTAGGGAACGGTGGTAGTGGGTGGCATCATGGCAAATGGATGTAGTGGCATGGTGTGGTAGTTGGGTGGTCGTGGGCCGCATACCCATGTAGGGCGTGTAGGTTGTGGGAATCCAAACTCAGTAGCTAAATATGTGTCCTGTGTGTAATGTGAGTTAAGCATACCCAATATACCGTACATGAGCTCGGATGATACCGGATCTCCCCAACCAAACTCTCGAACAGGCGGTATTAGTGGACTTTGTGCCTCAGCAGCAGCTGTCTCTCCTTCCTCTCGCTCATGAGCAACAGTGGTCCTAGGCTGTCGGTGGACCGTGCTGTCATCGAACTCAAACCTAACACTCTTTCTCCTCGGGGGTCTCATTTGAACTCCCGGAATGATCTCACCATCCTTCCATCTTATCTGCCCATCAGCATCTTTCTCTAGCAACCAAACCTTAACCATATAGTTAATGTCATATGGCTTAGATACCCTGTTCGCCACTGGTGTCAGGCTACCAATCACCTCCTCAGTCAACAGCCCCATTCTCCTAACTAACTTAGTGATTATTGCTCCCATATATGCAAACTCTGACTCGGTGTACCCCGACTCAGTAAGGATCCTATCAGCAACCATATAAACAACATTAACGTGTTCATGCTCTATAATGCTCTTGATGATCTGCAAGTCCTTTACCCCAACAGCTCCTTTAGTCTTTCTCTTTCCTCGAATGCTGCAAGCGATGAACTTGGTGGTGCTTATCAAGAAAAGAAGTGGCCTTGACATTTGACTGAAACTGATTTCCTGTCAATTCTCGCCAAATAGCAGTGTGGTCTCGCTGTTTTACCTCAGTGTTTGCCTTCAGGAAGAAAGGAGTGGTAACTTGATACTCAGTGTACAATTCAAGATGTCTGGCAAAGGTTTCTATTGACATGTAGTAAGGGTTTCCCATTAAGTTGAATCTAATCATTCGGTCATCATTTAGCTTATCAATCGTTTTGTCGAACTGGAATGATACCATAAACTCAACAACTAACTCTTGATAAACATTTTCCTTAATCTCAAATAGATTCCTCCATGCGCGCAGATGTCGCTTCCCTTCCTTAAACGCTATCAAATTTTCAAACCCTTCTTTTAAACTGATTTGCTCCAAATCCTCCCACACTAGGTATCTATTTTCTCCCAACTGATGTGTTAGCCATGTCTGATACCTTTCCCGTTTCTCTGCGTCCTTGATGGATTTTCTGATATACCGGGGAAAATCAGTCATCTGAAAAATATGAGAAAACAAGAACATAGTGAATTACCAGGAATAATTACAAGTTATTCGACTAAATCATATTCTCAATTTTGAATAAAAATTCGAAATATGGGCTTTAGAATATGAGCAAGCTAATAATACCACCTAACTCAATTTTCAATCACCACAAGAAACTTTGGTTTACAATAATAGGCTATTTGGTCTTAATGATTTCTACAAGAAAAGTCAAAGACTTATTTAACCATAACAAGCATGTATGATAAAGAGTTAAATCTTAATCATGTAATTACCTTATCATGGCAAGTATAACCTATTACCGCATGCAAACGAACCATGATATTTAAACAAGTATATAGCAATTTTGACCATATCATGCAAGTATCACAACAAAGCTTCTTTGGTTGACAAATGTATTGCTTGATTGTTTCTTTTAAGTAATTTTGGTATTTTTTTAAGTAGATACTACTTGAAAATTTAAAAGTGGTTAATTAAGGAAAATGTAGTATCCATTTAAGATTTACCATAACACTTTTAAAGATAAAATTTTACAACACCACCATGACTTTTTAACTAGAATGGTTACTAGTAAAATTAAGCATTTTGACTTTTAAAGTCAACATTACCAAAGTAAGGTTTCCTTTTTGTCATTTCCCAAATCTATCATAACACTAACTTGCATTAGCAAATCAAAGCAAGGCATTAGCATTAAAACATCATTTTATCAAAGGTTTTGTTTCAAAATGGTGATGTTTCAACAAAAGTATGCTTACTTTAATTTGCTAACTTGACCATATTATGCATTTAACCACAAATGAAGCAAATGAATAAGCTATACTAATCATATTTAGCATAAATAAATCAACAAACAACTTATCATAAGCAATTTAATCATCAATTGGTCAAAATGTACCTACTAGTCACAAAAGTCAAATATAGTCAACTTTCCAAAGTCAAACATCAAATTGCTTCAATCTAAGAAGTAATGCTAGTTCCTACATCATCCTATATCATCACTAAGCAAGAATCAAAGATCAATTTCTCAATGCAAAGCACAAATCATCAAAAACTAACTTGAAACCCTAGGTTAATAAAGTTAGAGAATTTTGGTATTTTAAGCTTGGATCATACCTTAATGAAGATGCAATGATGTTAGAGGACATAAAAATGACCTAGATATGAAGGTTTGAAGCTTGATTTTTTTTTTTTGTTTTTTTTTACTTGGGTTGACTCCTTTTTACCCCTTTTATTTACTCCTCCTTTTTACCGCTTTTATTTTGGGTAATTAAAAACCTTAGCCAAATATTTTAGCAAAAGTTTAAAATTTGGTATTTGACTGTGCACAACAAAAGATTGTTTTATTAAAATGCAAGGAGAACTAATTAACTAGATAAAAATAAACAATATTTTTGGTTTAAAATCTTGACTCTTTAAAATCTAAGCAATTTAAAACTTTATAAGATATTTTAATTTAAGATTTTCAAGTTTTCAGAAACTACGCAGATTTTGCGGAGACAAAGATTTTAAAAATGGTTTTTTTTTTTTTTTTTCTAACAAAACAAATTAAACCACTAAATAACTTATTTTTAACCTAAGAAAATTATTTTAAAGACCTAATTAAAAATTTGGGTTGCCTCCGAAAAAGCACTTGTTTCAAGTCTGTAGCTCGACTATTGTTCCAAATCTATTTAAAGGGGATTGCTTGAAAGCAATCTTGAACTATAGCTAGGGTGAATACGGGTGAACTGGACCGTATACGGTTGTGCATAGGGTGAATACGGATGAGTTGGCCCATATACGGCTGAGCACATGCCGTATACGGTCTACACAGGCCGTATACGGTCTGTGTCCAGTCGTATACGGTCTGGCTCAGCTGTATACGGCTTTGTTCAGCCGTATCCTGGCCCTTCGGTTCTTCATTTCTTCGTTCGGGCGTATCTTCTTCGTCGTTTATCCATTTTGAGTGTTCTTTATATCCACGCTTTCGTATTTTCCTAACGAAGAAAATGACATAAGTTAGAGGTCATAGTTCTTTGCGTAGCTCAAAATGCATTGAAATGAGTGAACGGAGGTGCGATAAAGCAGTTTCGCCCGGTTTCTTACGTTTTTTATGCCATTTTTAGTGATTTTACAAACATCGACTCCGTTTTGACTTAGTTAACAAAACTTTATGAATGATGTCCTTTTAAGTATGTTTTTGTTAACTTTTTGCCTAAAATGTAGAAGATAACGTACGTAAAAACATGACTTTTTACGTGTTATCACTCCCCTAGAAAGGACTGAGATGTGTGAATGAAGATTCTGATCCGGATGTGTAGGTTGATCAGTTTGTGTCAGGATCTTTGCGTGATTCGTGCGTCATCTCGGTTTCTTCTCGGGGAACTTTCATACTATTTATTGCTCTCTTTTATTGCAAGTAATCTAAAAATTAACTAAGAACAGCATAAAATAAGTAAATGATAGATAAACGATAAGATAAGATAGATAGGTGGGTCCAACCAGATTACAGGTTGGAACCCAAATAGTTCATGCAACAACAGTCAAATAAAGTAATCCCAAATATTAGTAATAATAATAATAAGTGATACAGTTATCCAACACAAATGGAAATAAAATCTGATAAGATTAAGGGTGAGAAGGATCCTGGTCGGATGGTGGTCCGTGAGATGGAGGTGGCATGGAGCTGTAAGGTGCATGACGGGAAGCAGAGTGCTGTCCACTGGATATCATGCGGGAGACTGATACTGAAGATGAACTGCGCTGCAACCTCATACGTGTAACACCCCCAAATTTAATGTTTTGCGGAAGCAAGATTTGGGTGTTACTAATCAATAACAAAGCACACAGATTAATAGTAAACGACTCTATATCAGAATAATATTTTGGATATAAGGTCGTCATTAAATACTGTTTTCTTATTCAATAAAATTGTTCACCAACGTCCGTATTTAAGTGAGCCGTATTACATTCGATTTAGAAACGCGTGCGATTTAATCAAATCGCATATTCATATATATTCGACAATATATATTTCGATACATTAATTAGCCTAATACAGAACTAATTACATGTATTAACAGTTAATTAGGAACTAATTACTAGTCCTAATTTGGCGGATGTTACATTCTCCCCCTGTTAGGAGAATTTCGTCCTGAAATTTAGCTCGATGTAGCGTTTGATGTAGAGTCAGTGAATAACTGAGGGTACTTGAGTCGCATTTGGTCTTCCCATTCCCAAGTGAACTCCGGACCGCGCCACGAATTCCACTTGACCTTAACGATGGGAATACGACTTTGTTTAAGTTGTTTGACCTCACAGTCCATGATTTCTGTGGGTTCTTCAACAAAATGAAGCTTGTCGTCAACTCGAATTTCATCGAGTGGAATGATATGTGTCTCGTCTGACAGACATTTCTTCAAGTTAGAAATATGAAAAGTGGGATGCACGCTGCTGAGTTTGGATGGCAGCTGCAATCGATATGCCACAGGGCCAATCCTTTCGAGGATTTCAAAAGGCCCAATGTATCTGGGATTTAACTTCCCGCGTTTGCCGAATCGGATCACGCCTTTCCAAGGCGATACTTTAAGGAGTACTCGATCCCCAACTTGGAACTCGAGTGGTTTGCGTCTCACGTCAGCATAACTTTTCTGACGATCACGTGCCGCTTTGAGTCTGTTTTGGATTTCAACAATTTTCTCAGTGGTTTCGTGTATGAGTTCAGGACCAGTGAGTTGACTGTCTCCCACTTCGGTCCAACAGATCGGTGATCGGCACTTACGACAGTACAGTGCCTCGAATGGTGTAACCTTAATGCTGGTGTGATAACTATTATTGTAGGAAAACTCACACAATGGCAGGTGTCTTTCCCAGTTTGCACTGAAGTCAACTATGCAAGCTCGTAGCATGTCTTCCAGTGTCTGAATGGTTCGTTCACTTTGGCCATGGGTTTGAGGATGGTATGCGGTACTCATATCAAGTCGGGTACCCAATGATTTTTGGAGCGATTGCCAAAAGTGAGATGTGAAACGAGCGTCCCTGTCAGAAATAATCGAGGTTGGGACACCGTGTCGAGAAACAATTTCTTTGATGTAGATTTGTGAGAGGCGTTCCATTTTATCGATTTCCTTGATCGCCAGGAAGTGAGCAAATTTGGTGAGTCGATCAACGATCACCCAAATGGTATCGCAACTGCTCAATGATTTGGGTTGTTTGGTTATGAAATCCATGGCGATTTATTCCCATTTCCATTCAGGAATGTTGGGTTATTGAAGTAAACCAGAAGGTTTTTGATGTTCGGTTTTGACTTTCGAGCAAGTAAGGCACTTGTTGACATATGTGGCGATTTCGGATTTCATGTTCGGACACCAATAGAATTCCTTGATGCCGTGATACATTTTGTCGGATCTAGGGTGGATAGAATATTTAGACTTGTGAGCTTCATCCATCACCAAGTTTCGTAGGTTCCCAAAACTAGGCAACCATATTCGATTTGAGAAGTACCTAACACCATTAGGTTTGATTTTGAATTACTTATCGATGCCTCGTAAGGCTTTGCTTTTGACATTTTCGAGTTTCAAAGCTTCGAGTTGAGCGGTATGAATTTGAATGGTGAGATCATTATGAATGGTCATACTAAGGGCTCGAACTCGGAGTGGTTTCGGTCGTTCCTTTCGACTGAGGGCATCGGCGACAACATTTGCATTGCCTGGGTGGTATTTGATTTCGCAGTCATAATCGGTGAGCAACTCGACCCAACGACGTTGTCGCATATTAAGGTCTTTTTGGTCGAAGATGTGTTGGAGACTTTTGTGATCGGTGAACACGGTACTTCGGGTACCATAGAGGTAGTGTCTCCAGATTTTGAGAGCGAACACCACGGCCCCTAGCTCGAGGTCGTGAGTCGTGTAGTTCTTCTCATGAACTTTGAGTTGTCGGGAAGCGTAAGCAATGACCTTATCTCGTTGCATCAACATGCAACCGAGACCTTGGTGGGAAGCATCGCAGTATACCACGAAATCGTCGGTTCCTTCCGGTAAGGATAGAATAGGAGCACTGCAAAGCTTGAGTTTTAATAGCTGGAATGCTGACTCTTGTTTATCAGTCCAATTGAACTTCTTTTCCTTCTGAGTCAGTGTTGTGAGTGGTTGAGCTATTTTGGAGAAATTTTCGATGAAACGACGATAATAACCGGCCAACCCTAGAAATTGGCGTACCTCGGTCGGAGTAGTTGGCGCTTGCCAGTCTTTGATAGCCTCGATTTTCGATGGGTCGACGTGAATTCCTTTACTATTAACAACATGTCCAAGGAATTGAACGGATTGTATCCAGAACTCACACTTGGAGAATTTGGCATATAACTCCTCGTGCTTAAGTAGCTCTAGGATGGTTTTGAGGTGTTGTGCGTGTTCTCGTTCGTTGCGCGAATAGATGAGGATGTCATCGATAAAGACAATGACAAACTTGTCGAGATAAAGTTTGCACACCCGATTCATAAGGTCCATGAATACAGCCGGTGCGTTTGTTAAACCGAAGGGCATCACCTGAAACTCATAATGCCTGTAACGAGTTCGGAAAGCAGTCTTCGGAATGTCGGTGTCGTGAACTCGAAGTTGATGACAACCCGACCGAAGATCGATCTGTGAATAAATACTCGAACCTTGTAGTTGGTCAAACAGGTCATCGATGCGAGGAAGTGGATACCGGTTCTTGACGGTCAACTTGTTCAACTCTCGATAGTCGATACACATTCAGAAAGAACCATCTTTCTTTTTCACGATTAAGACCGGAGCTCCCCATGATGAAGAACTAGGTCTAATAAATCCTCTGTCCAGGAGTTCCTGTAACTGGGTGGACAACTCCTGAAGTTCGGATGGGGCTAGGCGGTATGGTGCTCGGGCTACCGGTGCGGCACCCGATACGAGATCGATCGAGAACTCAACCTATCTATGTGGAGGTAAGCCAGGTAGTTCTTCCGGAAAGACTTCGGGAAAGTCTCTAATGATTGGCACATCCTCAAGTCGCTTCTCCTCTGACTTTTTCTCTGTGATGTGCGCGAGGATTGCTGGATAACCCTTTCTCAGAAATTTTTGGGTTTTCAAACAAGAGATGAAGTTTAGTCTCGTCCTGCCAGTCTCCCCCTGTATGATCAAGGTTCTACCGACGGCGAGAGGGATGCGGACGATTTTATCGTAACAGACGATTTCGGCTCGATGTTTGGACAACCAGTCCATTCCAATGATGACGTCGAAACTCCCAATTTCAACAGGCATAAGGTCGATCGAAAAGGTTTCATCGGCTAGGTTTAAAGTGCAATTAGGTATCACACTATTGGTTTCTATGAGTTTACGGTTTGCTAGCTCTACAGTGTACTTAACATCTAAGGCAACAGGAGTGATGTCAAGTAAGGGGTAAAACTCATCAGAAATAAAGCTCCTATCGGCACCAGTATCAAACAGAACAAAAGCAGTTAAGTTGTTGAGGAGGAACATACCCGAGACCACATTCGGGTCCTGCCGGGTGTCCCCAGAGTTGAGTACGAACGCTCTACCTTTTGCGTTGTTGTTGTTGTTGCTGCTGTTGTTGCCCTTTTTCTTCAGGCTTGGGCAATCATTCTTGAAGTGCCCGGTGTTTCCACACCCGAAACATGTCTTGGGTGCCTTGGGGTTGTAGTTGGAGTTGTTGTTGTTGGTGGGGGATCTACAGTCCTTGGTGAGGTGTCCGTACCTCTTGCAGTTGTTGCAATAAGGACCGCAAGGACCTTCAAAGTGGCGGTTGCACTTGGAACAGTAGGGCTTGTTCCCAGTGTAACCACGCCTGGGTTCGGTGGTTGAGTTGTAGGATTTGATGGTGTCGGGTTTCTTGTTTTGGTTGTTGCTGTGGTTGTCAGACCACTTCCTTTTGAGGTGGTTGGAGGAAGAAGTGGGTGGTTCTGGGTCCTCGTTCATAGCCATGAGTTCATGGGCCAATCTGATGGCACCATCAATGGTGGTCTGGTTTGAAGAGGCGACGTTCCCCCGGACGGGTTCCGGAAGACCGCGGATGTACCTTCGGATCTTATCGGGTTCGGTGCTCACCATTGCTGGGCGAAGGATGGGAAGCTGTTGGAATCTGACGGTATATCCATCAATGTCAGTTCCCTGCACCTTTAGGTGCCAGAACTCTTCCTCCAGCTTTTGGAGTTGTTCGATGGGACAATACTTAGCAGTAAGCATTGTCTTCAGTTCCTCCTAAGGGAGTAGGTAGGCGGTATCAATACCCACAGACTGGGCATACGAATTACACCATGAGAGTGCACCATCCTCAAGGGTGTAGGTGGAGTACTTGACTCTGTCCTCTTCCGCACACTTGCTGATGTGGAAGACGGACTCCATTTTCTCGAACCATCTGATCAGTCCGATGGCTCCTTCGGTTCCCTTGAAGTTCAAGGGTTTGCAGCTCAGGAAGTCCTTGTATGAACAAGGCTTGGATTGAGGCCCGTTGGCAGCTGTGTCTTCGCTGCTCGAACTAGGTTGTCGGGTAGCCATAGCTTGAGCCACGCTTTGGGCTATGAGTTGGGCGATTTCAGTTTCGCTGAAGGTGAATCGCTTCGGTGGCATCTTGCTTAACAAGATCAAGAAAAGACAATGAGATTCTTGTGTGAAATTCTGATGTATCACATGTGTATATGATGGAATGTACGATATAAAGTGATAATTATATTTCATTTAAATAACCAAGTTTGGTACATGACACGAGTTTTCAAAAGATTACATAATACGGGGAGTACAAAAGGTACTGGGAATTGTTACATCCGGTTAGAATAGTAGAAGTCCTACATAGATAGATATAGATTACAAGATGACAGCCACACTAGTTCTAATGCAAGTTGATCCTTTCCATTAGTGTGACGAGTCGATCCACGGTGACTGCGAGTCTGCTGGTTTGTCGGGCGTTGTCTTCTGCCAATGCTAGTCGTTGTACCAACATTCTTGAGTATTCTTCAGCCTCTCATAGGCGCTGCTCGCATTGTTCCAACCTGAGTCGCAAAAGTTCGACTTCTATTCCTGATTCCACTACTCGGTCGTGGAGTATGTTCATGTTGCTAATGGTGTTTTCGTGGTCCTCGGAGACTTGGTTGATACGCTCAAGCGCTGTGAGTCTCCAATTTTCATTAGTTTCTTGCAAAGCGACATCCATGGTGCAAAGTCGTTGCTCGTGACGGTCCAGCCTAGCGGCCAAGGCCGGCAGAGTGAAGTGAGTGGGGTACGGGCCAGCTCGAGGCAACCTGGCGTTCCTCCTAGCTACCCTCGGGTTCTGCGACCCGGATTGAGAGTGTGATGAATTGGGTGGTGTGTCTGCCATTCTGAGACAAAGCGTTAAAAGAGTGAGGCCTATCTATGTATATACATATATATTACATAATAGCCTAAGGTGTCTAACACAGACATGTTTGGGTCCCGGTTTCTCTCGTGGTCAGAGTCAACTAGTGTATCCTGTTCAGTCATGATTCCTTTCGGATCCTACATCATATCCTTTTAATTGTACATAGTTGATCAGACTATGTTAAATTAAACCAATACCATGTAGTCATTGAACCTAATCATACTTAATAAGGAATACTGCCTAACAGTCATAATCTAGGCCCACTAAATGCAACCTAGTTCACTATAACCTTACGCTCTGATACCAATCTGTAACACCCCCAAATTTAATGTTTTGCGGAAACAAGATTTGGGTGTTACTAATCAATAACAAAGCACACAGATTAATAGTAAACGACTCTATATGCATCGTTTTGACAAAATATATTAATATGAAAATGTTTACAATAATCATCCTACACATAGCTCGTGTTCGTAGTATGAAGAGATTTGAATACATAATTAGTTGTACAAAATCTAATAATGAAGTAAAATCTCTTGAATGCTTGCATGAAGACTCGAGCTAATATTCATCCTGTTGGGCAGTCCAGTTCTACTGTTGTGTACATGTGATACATGCTAAAATGGGTCAGCTAATGCTGGTGAGCTCACAGGTTTAGATATCAAATAAATTTAGTGTGAACCGCAAGATTTAATCGTTGATTTGCATCCAGCAAATGATAATAGTTATGTATACAGCCATGAGCGCATAGTCTGAGCTTAACTCGAGGGTCGGGTCCCATATAGAGAATTCCGAGCGAGGTGCCTCCACGAGAGCCATCTCGTCTTCCCAAATATTAGTACGTCTGTTGCAGAGGTTAGCGCGACTAACTCGGACGAGGTGGGTCAATCCTATATGGTACCATATACTAATATTCATGCTACTTTCGTATTACCAGACTATACTGACGGAGAACTTTTGATTTGATTAGTTGAAAACAACTCATATAGTATATTGAAATATGTACTCACGTTCACGTGTTAAAAACAGAGCAATGTATCACACCCCTAGTAAAACAGTAAAAAGAGGGGCTATGAGACTCACCTGAGCCTGAAGAGTTTATCTTAATAAACTTAGATTGATTAGCCAAGAATCAAAGTCCAACGACTTGTAACCTGAGGGTGTCCACGACACACGATGGTTATGACATGATTGAGTATCTCAAGGATCACCCTTGTAGTTATTTGTTCAACTAGAATGTCCAAATTACCACGATTTGGTTGTTTGTTTAAGTGTTTGAAAATGTGTATGGCCCGTTGGTGATTGTTTGTAATAATAATCCCACATTATTATTTTGATGATTTTGAAGTGTTATACCTAAAAGTAAGTTCCAATGTGTTTTAGAAGTTGTGTCCCATTCGTGTTTGATGTTATACCAGTTTAACACTCTGTGTGAAAGTTTGGATGTAACACTGTTACTCGTGACCCTAGGGTAAGGGCGAAGCCCGTTAATGACGGGGGTCCGGGGGCAGCGCCCCTGGTAGCGGGGTCCAAGGGGCGGCAGCCCCTGGCGGGGTCCAAGGGGCAGAGCCCCTGGCTGGGGTCGTATCTGGTGAAAAATGAGTGATAAAATTTGGGTGAAAAACGTTTGGGGTCGTATCTGGTGAAAACACAAATTTTTATTTCTACTAAATTGCTTTGGTGAAAAACGTATCTTGACTTGAATTTGGGTGAAATCGAGTGATAAAATTTTAGGTCTCGACACTTAGTAAAATTTGTGTTTTCTTGGTTCTGTTTCATGCGACATAGCGTGCGACATACGGCTTGTGTCGCTAGGTGCGACATAGTCTATTGTGTCGCAGATCATCTCTGCGACATAAGGGCTTGTGTCGCTAAGTGCGACATCCGCAATTTATGCGACATAAAATGTTGTGTCGCTATATGCGACGGAATTAGGTTTTGCGACATATTCACTTGTGTCGCTATATGCGACATAAGTGAGAGTTTAGCGACATAAGGCCTTGTGTCGCAGGTGGCCTGGAGCCTCTGCGACACAACGAGCTGTTGGCCGGAAAATGAGCCGAAAAGGTGTTTTCCGGCCTCCGTTCGACCTGAGACTTTTACCCAACCCATATTTGGACATTTTAAGCTTAAACAAACTATAAACATGTAAAAATAAGTGAAAACGATGAATTTCGAGAGTTCGCCGGAAACTTACAAAGTGATGAATCGAAATTCAGGAAAGGTAGGAGTGTAGATCGTGACGCGGTGGATCTTTTCCTTCAAACGGGCGAGAGAATTCGAGGTGGTTTGGTGGTGGTTTTTAGTGATTGTTTGTGGTGGAGGTGTGGTGAAAGTTGAGAGGAAAAGGAAGAAGAAAGAGGGGAGAGGATGAGAAACTGAGGGAAAAGGAAAAGGGGGAGGGGTTTCCCCCCCCATTTGGGCAGACTTTCAGTGGGGGCCCACCGGAGTGTGGGTCTCCAATTTTTAACTCCGTGTATTCGCATTTCGGGCGGTGTTTGTTTTCTCGTTCATTTAAACTTTAAATAATTATTTAAAATATTTAATTGTACATTTTTAAAGAGCAATTAATTACTTGATATTTATGTTGAAGTATCTTATCAAAATACTTAATACTTGGATTATAAATCATGACTTTAATTTATTTTGTTTTGTTTGCGCGTTTACGTTTTAATCGCGTAAGTTGTTAGTTATACGAAATGAATATGAAATATTATCAGAATAATATTTTGGATATAAGGTCGTCATTAAATAATGTTTTCTTATTCAATAAAATTGTTCACCAACATCCGTATTTTTGTGAGCCGTATTACATTCGATTTAGAAACGCATGCGATTTAATCAAATCGCATATTCGTATATATTCGACAATATATATTTCGATACATTAATTAGCCTAATACAGCACTAATTACATGTATTAACAGTTAATTAGGAACTAATTACTAGTCCTAATTTGGCGGGTGTTACAATACGATCCTAAGGAAGCACCATGCATCGGGTACGGTGGGAGTTTAGAGGAAAGCACTGGGTTGCTCTGAAGCATCCCTGTGAGTCCTGAAAAAGTAGGCACAACAGTAGCAGTAGTCATATCAGGCAGATAATCAGTCTGCACCGGTACCTGGTCATCAACCTGCATGTCCTGTCTGAACCCTGACTGAGGTGAGTCTGTCTCCGAAGATGTGTCTGTTGTGGCTGACTCAGCTGGTCTCGGACGGGTCATGGCACGGGAAGATGGTTGTCCAATATGTGGGATATGCGGCTCATGTGGTGTCGCACTGTGCACAGAGAAAACCGGCTCAGCCGCAGGAGTAGTCCTAGTACGGCGGGCTCGAGGAATCTCCATGGGCACAGTGCGAGTGGAGGATGTGGGTGGTATGAAGGTGTAGGGAACGGTGGTAGTGGGTGGCATCATGGCAAATGGATGTAGTGGCATGGTGTGGTAGTTGGGTGGTCGGGGGCCGCATACCCATGTAGGGCGTGTAGGTTGTGGGAATCCAAACTCAGTAGCTAAATATGTGTCCTGTGTGTAATGTGAGTTAAGCATACCCAACATACCATACATGAGCTCGGATGATACCGGATCTCCCCAACCAAACTCTCGAACAGGTGGTATCAGTGGACTTTGTGCCTCAGCAGCGGCTGTCTCTCCTTCCTCTCGCTCATGAGCAACAGTGGTCCTAGGCTGTCGGTGGACCGTGCTATCATCGAACTCAAACCTAACACTCTTGCTCCTCGGGGGTCTCATTCGAACTCCCGGAATGATCTAACCATCCTTCCATCTTATCTGCCCATCAGCATCTTTCTCTAGCAACCAAACCTTAACCATATAGTTAATGTCATATGGCTTAGATACCCTATTCGCCACTGGTGTCAGGTTACCAATCACCTCCTCAGTCAACAGCCCCATTCTCCTAACTAACTTAGTGATTACTGCTCCCATATATGCAAACTCTGACTCGGTGTACCCTGACTCAGTAAGGATCCTATCAGCAACCAAATAAGCAACATTAACGTGTTCCTGCTCTATAATGCTCTTGATGATCTGCAAGTCCTTTACCCCAACAACTCCTTAAGTCTTTCTCTTTCCTCGAATGCTGCAAGCGATGAGGTTGTGGAGAACTTGGTGGTGCTTATCAAGAAAAGAAGTGGCCTTGACATTGGACTGAAACTGATTTCCAGTCAATTCTTGCCAAATAGCAGTGTGGTCTCGCTGTTTTACCTCAGTGTTTGCCTTCAGGAAGAAAGGAGTGGTAACTTGATACTCAGTGTACAATTCAAGATGCCTGGCAAAGGTTGCTAATGACATGTGGTGAGGATTTCCCATGAAGTTGAATCTAATCATCCGGTCATCATTTAGCTTATCAATCGTTTTGTCGAACTGGAAGGTTACCATAAACTCAGCAACTAACTCTTGATAAACATTTTCCTTAATCTCAAATAGATTCCTCCATGCGCGCAGATGTTGCTTCCCTTCCTTAAACACTATCAAATTTTCAAACCCTTCTTTTAAACCAATTGGCTCCAAATCCTCCCACACTAGGTACCTATTTTCTCCCAACTGATGTGTTAGCCATGTCTGATACCTTTCCCGTTTCTCTGGGTCCTTGATGGATTTTCTGATATACCGGGGAATATCAGTCATCTGAAAAAACAAGAGAAAACAAGAACATAGTGAATTACCAGGAATAATTACAAGTTATTTGACTAAATCATTTTCTCAATTTTGAATAAAAATTCGAAATGTGGGCTTTAGAATATGAGCAGTCCCAAAAACCTGTAATAGCTAATAATACCACCAAACTCAATTTTCAATCACCACAAGAAACTTTGGTTTACAAAAATAGGCTATTAGGTCTTAATGATTTTTACAAGAAAAGTCAAAGACTTATTTAACCATAATAAGCATGTATGATAAAGATTTAAATCTTAATTATGTAATTACCTTATCATGGCAAGTATAACCTATTACCGCATGCAATCGAACCTTGGTATTCAAACAAGTATATAGCAATTTTGACCATATCATGCAAGTATCGCAACAAAGCTTCTTTAGTTGACAAATGTATTGCTTGATTGTATTTTTTTAAGTAATTATGGTATTCTTTTAAGTAGTCACTACTTTAAAATTTAAAAGTAGTTAATTAAGGAAAATGTAGTATCCATTTAAGATTTGCCATAACACTTTCAAAGATACAATTTTACAACACCACCATGACTTTTTAACTAGAATGGTTACTAGTATTACTAAAAATTAAGCATTTTGAGTTTTAAAGTCAACATTACCAAAGTAAGGTTTCCTTTATGTCATTTGCCAAATCTATCGTAACACTAACTTGCATTAGCAAATCAAAGCAAGGCATTAGCATCCAATTAAATTAAAACATCATTTTATCAAAGGTTTTGTTTCAAAATGGTGACGTTTCAAACTTTTCATGCTTACTTTAATTTGCTAACTTGACCATATTACGCATTTAACCACAAATGAAGCAAATGAATAAGCTATACTAATCATATTTAGCATAAATCAATCAACAAACAACTTATCATAAGTAATTTAATCATCAATTGGTCAAAATGGATCTACTAGTCACAAAAGTCAAATATAGTCAACTTTCCAAAGTCAAACATCAAATTGCTTCAATCTAAGAAGTAATGCTAGCTCCTACATCATCCTATATCATCACTAAGCAAGAATCAAAGCTCAATTTCGCAATGCAAAGCACAAATCATCAAAAACTAACTTGAAACCCTAGGTTAATAAAGTTAGAGAATTTTGGTATTTTAAGCTTGAATCATACCTTAATGAAGATGCAATGATGTTAGGGGACTTAAAAATGACCTAGAGATGAAGATTTAAGGCTTGGTTTGGTTAAAAATGGTGGAAAATGGTGGGTTTGGGGTGGGGTGATGGAGGTCGGCGCAAGGAGGGAGAAGGAGGGAGAAAAAATGATTTTTTTGTTGTTTTGACTTTGGTTGACTCCTTTTTACCCTTTTTATTTACTCACCCTTTTTACCATTTGTGATTAAATAACATTTTAAGTGTAATTACTAGGTATTTTGGGTAATTAAAAACCTTAGCCAAATATTTTTGCAAAAGTTTAAAATTTGGTATTTGACTGTGCGCAGCAAAAGATTGTTTTATTAAAACGCAAGGAGAACTACTTAAACAATTTTTTTGGTTTAAAATTTCGACTCTTTAAAATCTAAGCAATTTAAAACTTTATAAGATATTTTAATTTAAGATTTTCAAGTTTTTAGAAACTGCGCAGATTCTACGGAGACAAAGATTTTAAAAGGTTTTTTTAACTAAACTAACTTATTTTTAACCTAAGAAAATTATTTTAAAGACCTAATTAAAAATTTGGGTTGCCTCCCAAAAAGCGCTTGTTTCAAGTCTGTAGGTCGACTATTGTTCCAAATCTATTTAAAGGGGATTGCTTGAAAGCAATCTTGAAGTATAGCGAGGAATAAAATCACAGTTTAGAATGTTAATGACATAATCAACTAGCTTGGCAGGGTGTAATGAAAAATTTTCGAATTCGCTAAGAATCCTACGTTCTTTCTGGCCTAATTCTAGCAGATTGTTAATAAACTTATTAAATTCCTTTCTAACTTTCTTTTTACTTGAAATTCCTATTCGCATACCCTGAAACCTAAGTTCCTCTTTTGAGTCGGGATCTCCATTTGTAGTTTGCACTGCAATGGTGATATCCCAAATTAAAGATCTTTGAGAAATGGTAAAAGGAAATTTGGATTGATCGAACAACAAAGCGAGTTTAACGTGAATATCTTTTCTTTCGGCAAAGAAAACGGCTTTTATCTTGTCGTTGTCAGCTCCAGGAAATATTTCTTGCAACTTGGCGATTATATAAGCGGCGGGATCTACGAAAAATGGAATTTTTCCAGAAATGACGAGAGTGATTGCAGGATCTCTAGAAGTTAATAGCTCAAGCTCTTCTATCATTGCTGCAACATAACGATTAATCATGGTTTGTGAAACCGATGGATAATCGGTGCAAGCAAATAGATCCATGAGGCAATCTATTTCTGATAATAGCTTTCGCTCTTGATCTCGATATCGAGTGAAGATACCATCCCCTTTTTGGATCGGAAGACAGTGGAGAATACCTACGAGTATGCCAATCCTTAAGATGGTTTTTCTTTGCTCGACTGAGTAAGGATAATCAGACATATTTAAGTGTAAGGCAAATGCCTTACATACACCTAACATCCTGTCAGGGTCAAAAGAGTAACCAACGTATCGGATTTCATAACCATCTGAATCTTTCGGTATCTCCTTATCAACAACACGATAAATGGTGTACGAAGGTTCTGGTATGAGGTAGACAAAAATTGGGGATTTTGTAAGATGTTCATGAATATCCTCATTCCTTATGAGGAATGAAAGGATTGAGTGTTTTCAGGAATATTATCGACAAAATCAGGGAATCTAAGGGATATTTTCTAAGGAATATTTAATCTCAGGTGCAGGTAAAACCTGATAGCTTGGAATGCTAGAAGCAGAAGTTGAGATCTTCTGTTGTGATTTATGGGTACCTAAGTCAAGATCGAAGAATTTCCCTAAGGTTCTAGAATCGTCGTCTGGGCTAGCGGAGGCTTCTTCCGGTGATGAGTGAAAGTCGGATTTCAACTCTAGTTCCAAGTGGTCGAAGAACTTAGCATTGTCCATAGCCGTCATTTCTTCAGTCGTCTTGGAGGCGGACAGAGAAATGGGACAGGAAGGTGGCGAATCGTAGAAAGATATTTTTGGATTTTTCATTTTATTTTAAACTAAGGTAATTTATTCTAAGAAAAGTAACTTTCGAATAGATTGAGGACAACCTATACGAAAAGGATCTCCTAATTGCTTATTCTATCTAAGGCGGCTTCAGAATTGTAACGCTCTACGATCCCCGGCAGCGGCGCCAAAAACTTGATGGCGCCCGAACAGTCAGGTTTTTGAAGCTCTCTCCTTGTGAGGGGGGAGAGCCCTTCCCCGTCGTCTAGGGACTGACCGGACAGTACCGAGCGCCCATCGGTGGGAGTTTTAAATTTATAAAGAGCTGGGGACTCAATTTATAAGTACTACCTATCACACAGGGTGAGCAAGCAGTAAGTATAACTCGAGGTCGTTCTTAAATCGGAGCGAGTTGAAACGAAGTGATGCCAAAGATAGAGTTTTGCTTTTAGGATGGGTTTTGTGCAGATAGGTAGGTTTTCGGGGTTTTTTAATTTAATTAACTAATTAACTAAAGACAGGTAAAGTAAATAAGATAGAGAAGAATCGGTTGCTAGGTAGACAGATAGAGAATTGCGACGGTTGAAACTTCAATAATCAGTTGCGGGGATGATGCTTATTATAAAGATAATTGGGGACATTTTTAGTTAATAAACAGATGCATTATGGGTGTAAACACTAGGACCCTACTCATTCTAGTTATGTACCAGAATTAGTATGTCACGAGACCTAGGCTATCGTGATTCTGATCAGAACAGGCTGCTCAACCCCCCACACTGTCTTTGTGGACAAGTGACCCTTGAAGGGTGCAGGAATAAGGTAACAGACTGCCATGCAGGTAATTCTGACCGTTCTTAACACCTAAATGTAAATGCCATTTCCTAAACATGTTCATATTATTTAACTTGCAATTCTAAACTATCAGTTTTGTAGAGTCTAGGGGTTTTAAGAATCCTGAACCACTGCTGGGCTTGACTTTCATCTCCAGACTCATTTCTTACGTTTGATTAGTTCAACTACTTCTGTCATGATCTAGCCTCTCCTTTGCAATCAGTCATTCAGCCCTAGGAACACCAGTGGTGTACAATGCATACTCCTTCTACAGCGTACCAACCTAGGAACCGTTCACGATGTACTGCACTTAAACAGTTCCACAGATTTATGTAACCAAGGATGTACTTGCGGTGTACTATGGTGTTTCCACAGCTTTTCATCCCTAGGTACAGATACGGTGTACAATGTTAAAGCATTTCCACAGCTTCAGTTACAGGGGTAGACAGACTGTGTACTGTAACATTTCCACAGCTATGTTGGTTTCTAGGCCATATTCTTGGGTCACTAGGTAATCCACAGTGTCGGCACAGACGGCTCTTTCCGGGGCATTTTCCCAGTATTATAGCCGGATTACAGTGACATACACGGCTTCCTTACTATAACACAGATAACTTCCTATTGTACCTAAAGTTGATCAGGTTCTAAGCCTAAAGTAGTAGTCACGCGAAGGACTGGAAAGGGTGATCCATAGCTAAGTCTAGATGCATGATAAGTTTAGACATAACAAATATAACAATCCCCAATTATATAGATTTAAATATTAATTCAACATCATCCCTACTTCTAACTATCTACATTTACTCAATAAGCATGGCAATAACAGTAACATACATCATACAAACATGCAGAAATAATTCGGACATAGTATAAGTATGAAAAGAAAGATATCACCAGTACAATTGAGCAGAGTAACAGCTGAAAAGAAAGGCAGAGTCTTGCACCAAGAATGCTTCTTATTACACCGTGATTACAATACCAGCTTTCCTTCTCTCTCTACTGCTAACCAACTAACTATCTATCTCTCTCTAGAGAGAGAAAACTCTAGAGAGAGAAACAATCTAAACTAATCTAGAGAGAGAGTAAAAATATAAAAATGTAAGAAAATGAAGATTGTTGAGATGTGAAGTGTGAAATGTGTCTGTGATGTCTTCAAATGATGAAATGAGGCTTCTATATATAGAGATCGCACAGCCGTATCCGTAGACCGTATCCTAACCATGAAACGCACAACCATATTGCAAAGGCGAATAAAAATCAGATTTTTATCACCCAAATGCACGATACGGCTGAGCTAGGGTGAATACGGCTGAACTGGACCGTATACGGCTGTGCATAGGGTGAATACGGCTAAGCTGGCCCGTATACGGCTAAGCACAGGCCGTATATGGTCTGCAAAGGCCGTATACGGTCTGTGTCCAGCCGTATATGGTCTGGCTCAGCTGTATACGGCTGTGTTCAGCCGTATCCTGGCCCTTCGGTTCTTCGTTTCTTCGTTTAGGCGTATCTTCTTCGTCGTTTATCCGTTTTGAGCATTCTTTATATCCACGCGTTCGTATTTTCCTAACGAATAAAATGACCTAGTTAGAGGTTATAATTCTTTGCATAGCTCAAAATGCATTGAAATGAGTGAACGGAGGTGCGATAAAGCAGTTTTGCCCGGTTTCTTACGTTTTTATGCCATTTTTAGTGATTTTTCAAACATCGACTCCGTTTTAACTTAGTTAACAAAACTTTATGAATAATGTCCTTTTAAGTATGTTTTTGTTAACTTTATGTCTAAAATGTGGAATATAACGTACGTAAAAACATGACTTTTTACGTGTTATCATATCTAAAGATCCAAGACACATCTCAGAGATTTATTTCCATCAAAGTCTTTATTTTTGAAAAACGAATCCAACGAAAAAAGAATCAACGAAAACGGATGCATAACAAAGAAGATACGCGACCCGGGACGGCCGGTCGTCGACTGGCAGCCAGCTGCCGCCGGCCAGCAGCCAGGCGCCGTGTAACATCCGCAAAAAATAGGACTAGATTTTTTCCGTTCCTAATCATTAGTTAGTCGTGTAATTAGAACTATGTTAGACTAAATATATGTATCATTATGTATATCATTATATATATACGCTTTTATTCGATTAAATTTAATCGTGTCATTTATATCGGCCGAATTCCGATCCATTAATACGGACGTTGGGCAATGTTTAATAAATAACATAAATCTATTTGATAACTAAATAGTAGTTATTTACTCTATGTTATTATTTATTAATAATATACAAAACAATGTACGTTTTATGTGAAATGTAAACGACACGAACTGAACACGCGAAACGTGCCCGACAAATGAAATAAACTCAAGTTATATTATCATAACTCATTATTAAGTATTTTGATAAAACACTTCAAGTAAAAATATCACGATTACACGCGTACAATTATAACGTTTAAAAACATTACACAAGTTAAATAAACGTACTATTACACAACAAACACGCTAATCAAGACCCGACAACATTCTAATAACTTAAAATACAATATTTAAAATAATACTTCCATTAGAAATATCACAATTTAAAACGTTAATGAAACATACATATTAATACGTTTAACGTCTAAACGAACGAGTGTTAAACCAAGATCGATCTAATAAACTTATTAGATTAACACAAGCTTTGAATTATTACTGAGAAGTTGCGGAATAACACTCAATAATATAATGAAGATCAATAACAAAACAATGAACAACAAGATGACTATCAAAAGCTTCAATCTTATTAATATAAGACGAATACACTGAATTGTATTAGGGTTACAAAACCTTCAAGCTGCGTGAAAACTCAGTTAACCTAATCTAGGTCTAAGGATCTCTATTTATAATACATAGAGTCCTATACAATCTCTAGTTGTTATGGAATTCAAATCTATCCCATAAATAACTCTAACAGACTTATATACGATAACAGTGGGAACAACTTACTTTATACCAACAGTGGTAGTAAGTTTCCTTTACAGACACAAGTATATTTATACTAACAGTGGCACTGCTTAAATACACTAGCAGTGGCTAGCAGTGGCACTGCTTCTACATTAGCAGTGGCTATCATTAAAACGGACAGTGGCTAGACTTCAACACTTATCAAATACGCTCAGATCCCAACAATCTCCCCCTAAACTTAATCAATCTTGTATTGCATTAAGTTTCTGCATTCAACTTCATTCTTTTGTAGGAGAGTTTTATCTTTTCTTGCTTGCTTGATCTCTCTTGTAGAATTGATTCATAATCCAGTAGATAATGTCTTTGCCTTTTTCAGTCTTCACTGCAACTTGCAATTTCTTTTCCATTAGTTGCTTCAACAGAACTATGCTCAGAATGTACTCTCTCTCTTCCAACATATACACATATTTACCATTCTTGAGAGAAATACACTGCACTCCTGCTCTAGCAAAATGTCTCCAGTAAGCCACCAACTCAGCACACAAAAATATATCTCCATACATCTCAGGCTCAAACATCATTTGTATCCATTCCCACACATGCCTTTCAAGACTAGATTTAACATTTTTCAAGTCCTTTTCTAGCCCAATCTTATACATATCATATACATCAAATTTGTGAATTCTTTTCAGAATATCTTGCATTGACTTGTGAAAACTTACAACTCCATTCTTTCTTTCAATCCTTATTTCATAAGCCATTTCTTCAGTTGCTATCAATATTGCTTCCCATTTGATAATTTCTGAGTATTCTTCACCATCCAAATTGATGTTTTCTGATCTGTCAGGCTTAACTACAATCATCTTTTCTAATATCTCCTCATCCCTATCCAAATCACAAACATTATCCTCCATCTCTTGAAATTTAGCAAATGACCTTCTAACACCTTCAATTTTCAATTTCAGTTCCTTTTCTTTCTCCAACTCCTCATCGATTTGATCATATCTTTCTTGCAATCTCCTTTGAATTTCTGCATCATCTTTCCTCTTCTTTTCTAACCTTTGCCTTGCTTCAGGGTTGACATGAGGATTATTATCATACATATTTTGCAATTGTTCGAGTGATATCCTCCTCAATTGTCCTGTAGAAATTCGATCTCCCCTTAACTTACAAACCAGATCATTTTTCAAATCAGCCCTTGTTGGTTTCTTTGCTTTCCTCTTAGCTGCTTCTTTTTCCGTTCTCTCCTTCTGTCTCTCTTTCAATTTTCTTCTTTAATGCCATCTGCAATGGATTACCCTTTTTCTTTTCTTCATAAGCATGATATACAGTATCATCTGTTAATCCCTTTGCTTTCATATCTGCATACACTCTGCTGGCTTCTTTAGTCATTTTTACAATCTGCCCGTTCTCAAGCATCACATCCACTTCATCAACCTCAGATTCTTTGATTGGCACAGACTTTTGAGATTTAGCAGCTCTCTTTTCAGTTTCAAGTCTGTCCTGTTCATCCAATTCAGCTTGCAACCTCATAGCATATTCCAAGTCATGCTCAACATTCTGTGTCACCTTCTTCAACTTTGGCTTTTCCACCAATTTACCCTTACCTTTGTCTTTTGGATCAATCTTTGGAAGCTTAGACTCAGGTTTATCCACTCTAGATTCTTTGATGACAAACGCTACTTCTGGAGTTCTAGCAGTGGTTGGTTTTGTTTTAACAGTGGTAGTGGTAGCAGTTGAAGTAGTTGTAGCAGTGGTAGCCACTTTAGCAGTGGGACTACTTGACTTCGACTTTCTGATCTCTTCCATCTTTTTAGCTTTTATGCTGAACACTGGTACATATTTCTTCCCGCCATATGTAAGCTTAGGATCTGATCTTGGCATTGACTCCCCCTCTACCTCTGCATCATCACCATCACCTTTCATCTGTTCAGTTTCCATACTCACCACATCATCCACTGGTTGTACCACCTCTTCACCATCATCTACCTCAACAATCACCTCTGTCTCACCATCAACTACCTCAACAGTCTTTTGCATAACACTTTCAACAATTTCAGTCTGCACATCATCTTCCAAGACTTCAGTGTTAGCATTAGACATAGCATCTGTTTCACCCACAACCTCTTCCACATGATCATACATAAACACATCATCATCAACCATCTCTTCTGCATTCTTCTCCCCCTTTTTGAAAGTGTTCCTCACTAACAAAGCTTCTAACATAGTAAGCCTTTCTTTGAGTTCATCAATAACTTTCCCTTGCTCATCAATCTTAGCAGCTTGCTCTGCAATTTTAACATCTTGAGCTTTATTAACCCTCTTCTCCTTCACTAATTTCTCCCATAGTAAATCAACTGCCTCTGTCAATTGTACATTCGTCAATTCAATGTGAGGGCTAGTCTCATCATCATTAGAGTGTGACCTCCTAAATGAATCATTGACAAAAACATCTTCTGCCTCATGCCTAGCATGATCAACAGAAGTTCCCGTTTTCTTGGTACTGGGACCTTCACTTGCTTCATTACCCGTAGGTTCAACATTAGAAGTTGCCTCTGGTTGGGTCTTATTGATGTTACCACTGCCCTCCTCTGTCAGTGGACTAGTAGAAGTAGTGGCAGCCCTTCCAGAATGACCACCCATCTCCTGTGGGGTCACTTGCTGTGAAATAATAGATGGCTGAGACAAGTGAGCAGCAGGAACCTCACTTGCCTGTTTTCTTTTCTTTTGCTTTGGTTGTAAGTGGGTAGGTTGCTTGGTCCCTTATTTTCTTTTTGTACCCCCAATAAGTGTGTGTTCAGACCCAGTTGGTACTACTGGCCTGTCACCAATTGGTTCAGATGTAGTTGGTGGTACTACATCTGTGGTGGAAGGAGCAGGAAGCATTGTAGAAAATAATGCTGTTTCCTTCCCAGAAAACTTCTTATTGGTATTCTTACTCATCTCTGTAAAAGTTCTAGCAGAAAGAGTACTAACACCAATAATAAGTTCTTGTGCAACTAAATCAGAAATTTGTTTATTTAAAACAAGTTGCACAAATCTAGGATACATTATAAACATATCATTTTTCCCTTTTGTTATATTTCGTATCATGCCTTCAAGAATGTATTTAGAAAAATTAAATTTTTGACCCTTAGCCAAACGCACAAGTGCATAGGCTATTTGGGTACCAAATTCATTAAAAGCAGTTCGTTTGGATGACAAGCAGTGGAGAAGTGTATGTATGAAAAATTTCCATTGAGGACTAAAGAGTGATTTAAAAAATGTAAAACGTGTGTAATCACCCTCATACCCCATTAATCTAAGATTATCATACAAATCTCTGTCATCAATAGAAGTTATACCTGAAGCGTCATCAAGAAGAAGTGCTTCTCGAAGAGAATCCTCAGATACCACCACTTTGGTTCCTTGAACCGTAGAAACCACTTGTCTGTTGCCCTCAATTACTTCCAATCGAGCATTCTTCCAAAATTCGTTCAAATGACCCCTGGAAACCCTTGGAGATACAGTAAGTGCATGAAATATATAACTCGAACGCAGAAAATCCACAATTTGTGTGAAGTTTTGTGCCGATGAGGGTTTCATCAAGAAGGCGATCATATGGTGTTCTTTGTAAACACTCAATGTAAGATCTGTTGATGAAGAAGCCATGACTGTTGAATTGATCGTAATAGAAGTGAGGGTTTGATTTGAAGTGTAATTGCAGTGGTTATGTGGGAAAATAAGAAAGCGTAATGAAAAATTGAAGTGCTCTAAGTTCATATACTGTTAGTCATAAAAACAGAGCCAAGACCTAGAAAAATTAACTAGCAGTGGCATCGCTCGATATAACTAACAGTGGAAAGGTATAAAATACCTTAACAGTGGCAGACAATTTTTCAAACACATACTTAGAAAGCTAACAGCAGTTAGTAGCACTAGCAGTGGCAACCGACCAAGGTCATCAACACTTAGTACTAGCAGTGCCAAATATTTAGCTTTATAAGCAGATTTTTTTTTTTATCAACAAAATAAAGTAAAATAAACACTAGTTCCAGCAGTAACAATGTCTTCTGACAGTAGCTAAGAACCTGCACAGTGGTTAGCTAGAAAACAATAAACAGTAGCAATAATATATACAAGTGTACAGGCAGTGGCAACTGTATAAGAAGCAGTGGCTAGAAAGTTCTAACAGTGGTAAACACTTGGACCAGAAAGCACTTGTTCTTTATACAGTTCCACTGTTAGTATCTATTCTAATACCAAACATAAGTTAAGTTAGATTGATCATTCCAATACTGGTGACCAAAAATGTAAACCTTCCCACATCGAAAGCCTTTGTGAAAAGATCTGCATATTGATTATCAGTATGGATTTTAAAGATTTGAATCAATCTCTTTTCATTGCAGTCTCGTATGAAATGACAACGAATTTCAATATGTTTGGTCTTAGAATGCTTAACAGGATTGTTAATGATACTAATTGCAGAGTTATTATCAATATAAATAGGAGTATTTAGAAAAGTCAGACCATAATCCAGCATTTGATTCTGAATCCAAAGCACTTGTGCACAGCAACTGGATGCAGCAACATACTCTGCTTCTGCAGTTGAAGTGGATACAGTAGTTTGCTTCTTGCATTGCCAAGACACCAATCTTTGTCCTAGAAATTGACAACCCCCAGATGTAGACTTCCTATCTAGATTCTCACCACCATAATCACTATCTGTGAATGCCATAAGTTCAAAGGAAGAACTCTTGGGATACCAAAGGCCCAATTATGGTTGACCCTTTAAATATCTGAAGATCCTCTTTACTGCATACAAATGTGATTGCTTGGGATTAGCTTGATATCTAGCACACACACACACAACAAACATTATGTCTGGTCTAGATGAGGTGAGATACATGAGGGAGCCAATCATAGATCTGTATAGATGCACATCTACATCCTCCCCCTCAAGATCTGCATGTAATGCTTTGTGTGTCTCCATTGGTGTGCTAGCTATTTTAGCATCTGAGTAACCAAATCTGTCCAAAATGTCTTTGACATATTTGCTTTGGTTAATGAAAATGCCATCAGTCCTCTGCTTAACTTGAAGTCCCAAAAAGAAAGTAAGTTCTCCCATAGAACTCATCTTGAACTTCTGATGCATTAACTTCTCAAACTCCTTACACAAGGTATCATTAGTAGAACCAAAAATGATATCATCAACATACACTTGTATCAATAAGATATCATTGTGAATCTTCTTGGTGAACAGTGTTTTGTCAATGGTACCTCTTTTAAAACCATTCTCCAATAAGTAAACAGATAGAGTTTCATACCAGGCTCTAGGTGCTTGATGCAAGCCATATAGAGCTTTATCCAATCTGCATACTCTATCTGGATACTTGGGATCTTCAAATCCAGGTGGTTGACAAACATAAACTTCATCATCAATTTTCCCATAGAGAAAGGCACTCTTGACATCCATTTGATAAACTTTAAATCCATGATATGAAGCATATGCCAAGAATAATCTGATTGCTTCTATTCTTGCTACAGGAGCAAACACATCATCATAATCAATACCTTCTTCTTGTGTATATCCCTGTGCCACCAACCTGGCCTTGTTCTTGATGACAATACCCCTTTCATCCTTTTTATTCTTAAAGATCCATTTTGTGCCTATAGCTCTTTTTCCCTTTGGTAGATCAACTAAGGTCCACACATTCTGTATTTTAAACTGAAGCAATTCCTCCTGCATTGCTTCAATCCAACTTGGATCTTTAAGGGCTTCCACAGCCTTCTTTGGCTCAGTTTGAGATAAGAAACATACATATAAAGAGGTATGTATCTCTTCTTCATTGACAGTAGACTGCTGTCTAGTTTGAACAACAGAGTCAACATTCCCAATGACCTGTTCTAGAGGATGATCTTTGTGAACACGATAAGTAGATGTTGATGTCTCTGGAATGTTGGCTTCTAAATTGGTAAGATTGCCTTCTTGTCCAGAACTCTCACTAGATGATATATCAGTAGAGTCTTTTCTCTCAATTCTCTGAGAGGACTGTGGGTGATCAGAGGAAAACACCTCTGGTGGATCAGGAGTCCAGATTGGAAATACAATGTATTCCAATGACTCTTTATTCTTTTCTATGGACATTCCTGATAGTTCCTCACTTGCTTCATCTTCTGTCCCTGTGTTGGTACCTGTACTTGTACCTGCGCTAGAATTTACAGTTGCATATCTAAAAGCAGAATTAAGCACATCAATATCAAACAGTGACTTTGGACCTATCCCATCAGGATTAATGGTATTCTCATTAAAAGTGATGTTCATTGATTCTTCTATTACCCTGGTCCTTTGATTGGAAACCCTATATGCCTTACTTTGGATGGAATAACCTACAAAAATACCCTCATCTACCTTGCTTTCAAACTTTCCTAAGTGATCCTTGGTATTCAGAATGGTACATGGACATCCAAATGATTTTAAGAAACTAACCAATGGTTTGTTTTTAAACAGCAATTCATAAGGGGTTTTGAAATGAGGCTTAACAACGGTTACCCTATTCTGAACATAGCAAGCTGTGCTAACTGCTTCTGCCCAGAAAGACATAGGTAATTTTGTATCAGCTAACATAGTTCTAGCAGCCTTAATTAGTGTCCTATTCCTTCATTCAGCTACTCCATTCTGTTGAGGAGTTCTAGGAGCACTAAATTCTCTCTTAATGCCTTTTTCATCACAGAATTTATCCATCTCATGGTTTTTAAACTCTGTTCCATTATCACTCCTGATGATTTTAACCTTTTTATCTAATTGATTTTCCATCTTAGTTATAAATGATCTAAGTATTTCACCAGTCTCATCCTTTGTTCTAAGAAAGAAAACCCATGTAAATCTAGTATAATCATCAATTACTACAAGGCAGTAAGATCTCTTTCCCATACTCCTTATACTTGTTGGTCCAAACAAGTCCATATGTAACAAGTGTAAAGGAGTACAGTTTGTATTCACGGATTTGGACTTAAAAGAAGTTTTGTGTTGCTTTCCCTTAAGACAAGAAACACAGTGATCATCACATGAATATACCTTTTCAGGTAAACCTCTAACAAGCTTGTTTTTGACAAGTTTATTAATGGTTTTATAATTCATATGACACATCCTTCTATGCCACAAATTAGATTCATTCAGATTTGCTTTTGAAATCAAACAGTTTAAATCAGGTTGAAGTGCCATATTTGCTAAGTCACACTTATATACATTATCTTGCCTAGGAATTCTCATTAAAATCATGTTTTCTGGAATTTTGAATTCCTTTGACAAAATAAGGCATTCAGTGTCAGTAAAATGAACTGGATTCTTTTTATCTGTAATTTGACTTACACTTAGCAAATTATACCTCAATTGTTCCACAAAATAAACATTTTCAAAACTTAGCTTGGTACTCTGAACTGTTCCTTTGCCTGTAATTTTTCCCCCTTTGGGATTGCTTCCAAATGCTACATATCCACCATCAAATGATTTGAAGTTCTGTAGCTTATCCTTATCTCCAGTCATGTGCCTTGAACAGCCACTATCAATATGCCATAAGCTTCTTGGCTTGCCCTGCACACAAACAAACAAAGAGAGAAATTAATTTCTCTTGGGAACCCAAACCAATTTTGCTTTGGGTTTCCCATATGTATCAAAGTAATCAACTTTCTTAAAGATCATTGATTTTGATACATTGTTGGATTTTTGACTTCTGGGTAAATTAGATTGAGCAGGTGTCCAGACCCAACTAATTTTAGACTTAACAGTGGGTTTTGGTCTAACAGTGTTAATTGAAGGACCATAGTTATAATGCCTAACAGTGTTAAATTTGTTATAACTGTTGGTATGTCTAGCAGTGGTAAAATAATTAACACTGTTAGTATTCCTTACAGTGTTATTTACTCTACAAGTGGTAACTATTGAATTAACAGTCCTAACAGTTTTAACAGATTTACCACTGTTTACATTATACTCTTTTGCCACTGTTTTAGCCTTATTACTGTTGGCTAAATCTGTAACTTTTGTTCCTGCAGTGGAAACCTTTGCAGCAGCCTTAGCTTGATTTGCCATATAATTTATCTTTCTTACAGCAGCAATATGATTAACTTTAGATTTAAAATTTTGTTTGTTTATCATATTAACTGATGTCCATGGCTGTTTCACATTCTTTTGAACATATTTTTGATTATGAAAACAGTCATGTTGAAGATGATTATTCCTTTCACATATAAGGCATAACTTTTCTCTAATCGCTGTTACATTATTTCCCAGTTTTTGAGTTACCATTTGATTCCAATTTCTTTGATTACCTCTGGGAATATGCTTTTGAATATTTTGTGATTTAGAGTAGTTATCCTTACATTTGCAATTATCACATTTATTCAATGCATATGTAGTACATACAGATACAGATGATTTCACTGCATTCCTAACATTCCTTTGAAACTTCCTAGGTGTGTTAGGTGTGGCTCTCACATGTTCTACCTGATGTTTATCCTTCTCTACAAACATTTTCTTACCCTCTTCTAGTTTATTAACCTTAAGTTCTAAAACTAGATCAGTAATGCTTTTGCTGCTTTCACTTGTTGACTTAGATGAATGATTTGTCACAATGTCCTCACTTTCAGAAGTATCATTTTCCTCATCATCTTCTTTACTCTAATCCCTAATTTCAACTTTATCAAAGTTCACATCTTCTTCTAAACTCTTACCAGGGTCAGCCTTTTTAACATCAACATTCATTTCTTCTTTAAGTGAATTGATATCAATATCAGTTTTAGAAGGAAAGTAGTTGTTGTTATAAGGAGGAGGTACATTACTGTATCATAACCCAGTCTTAAGTTTATCATGAATCTGTGAGTTGATAAGTTTATGAACACTCTTAGATGCATTTTCTAAGTTACTTACATTAAGTCTTATGCTATCTCTTTCACATGTGACCTCAGCAAGTTTCTTAGTTAATACTTCTACCTTATCTTTAAGAGTATCTCTCTCCCACCTAGCAAATTCAATATCATACTTAAACTGTGTTGCATTTTCTTCATATGCATGTATCTGCTTTTCTAGATTATCTATTACTGATATTGTGTGTTTACTCTTGATTTCACATTGTTTTAATTCATCACACACTTTCTGATTATGATCCCTATAATGTTTAACTGTTTGTTTACACACAGGGGAACATAATTTAATTTGTACCTCATAAGGAATTTCTGACTGTTTGTCAGATTCAGTAGTAGCCATGAGACACTGATTCTTAACTTCATGCTCTTCTTGGTCACTCCAGTCCCAACCACATCCATCCACAGATACAAGAGCATTGGATGAAGTACCCTGGATTGGTACAGATCTTGTTTGACTCACATTTCCTCCACTTCTTTGACCATTCCCTCTATCATTCTGCTCATTCTTTGGACTTCTGCATTCCCTAGCAAAATGTCCCATTTTGTGACAGTTGAAACATTCAACTTTGCTCTTATCAAACCAACTTGCATCATTCCTCTTTTGTGCAAAGTTGTTCCTGCCAGTTCTTTGCATAAACCTTTTTGCCCTTTGAGTGATTAAGGCAATTTGTAACTTAATATCCATTTCTTCTAAATCATCTGATTCAAATTGATCTAAGTCTTCATTAGTAAGTGAAGAGTTCACATTACTAGCAAAGAAGGATTCTAAGATTTGATCATTAGAATGATTTGATGATGATCCACCTCCAACAGACCTATACGAAGAACCTTTCTGACCTGATTCTGCCTTTATTCCAGCCATTGACATAAATGCAGAATTGTTGTTGTTACTTCGTGATCCAATCTTCTTGCTCTCCACTTCAGCTTCAAAGTTTCTCAGATCATTATAAATGTCTTCCAGCTCTTTTGATTCCAGATCTGCACTTTGTCTTAACCCAACTGTATAAATTGTCCACTCATCTCCCAAAGACCTCAAAAACTTCCTGTTTAAATCATCCCTATCAATCTTCACTTGATGATTTTCCAGATCTCCTACTAACTTTGAAAACCTATCAAAGGTTTGAGTCAAAGTTTCTGACTTTGCAGAATTAAAATTCTCATATTGTTGTTTCAACAAAGACCTTTTATTCTTCTTGGTGTTATCATTCCCACCAAATCTCTTCTCTATAGCTTCCATGAGAACTTTAGCATCTTGACATGCTTCAAATCGTCTCTGATATTCATTTGGAATAGATAACAATAAAGTACTTAGAGCTTCGTACTCTATAGATCTAACCTTTCTTTCTGCCTCAGATGTTGGTGGTAATCTAGCCTGTGCAACACATCACTATTAAGAGTCACTGGAGGACCATTAACAACCACTTCCCACATCTGATAATCTGTGAGAAGCATGTATTGTCTGATTCTGTTCTTCCACAGATCAAACTCATCAGGTCTAAGCATGGGTATCTTTGTGACTTGAATTCCTTCATTGTTTTCTGCCATTGATTTAATAAAAGAATATTGACAATACTCAATCAAACAGTGATCCTAGATCTTCTTGTATTCAAAACTTAACCAAAAGATCTGATACCACTTGTTAAACCAAGATCGATCTAATAAACTTATTAGATTAACACAAGCTTTGAATTATTACTGAGAAGTTGCGGAATAACACTCAATAATATAATGAAGATCAATAACAAAACAATGAACAACAAGATTACTATCAAAAGCTTCAATCTTATTAATATAAGACGAATACACTGAATTGTATTAGGGTTACAAAACCTTGAAGCTGCGTGAAAACTCAGTTAACCTAATCTAGGTCTAAGGATCTCTATTTATAATACATAGAGTCCTATACAATCTCTAGTTGTTATGGAATTCAAATCTATCCCATAAATAACTCTAACAGACTTATATACGATAACAGTGGGAACAACTTACTTTATACCAACAGTGGTAGTAAGTTTCCTTTACAGACACAAGTATATTTATACTAACAGTGGCACTGCTTAAATACACTAGCAGTGGCTAGCAGTGGCACTGCTTCTACATTAGTAGTGGCTATCATTAAAACGGACAGTGGCTAGACTTCAACACTTATCAAATACGCTCAGATCCCAACAACGAGTAAACGGGCACCGTGCGTAACTTAAATTGGGGGAACAAATTTTAAGCTCACTATACCATGGGGCCCACTAGAAATCTACAGATTTCCGTCCCATATCAACCCCCCATGCCCCTTTGACTTTTACAAACAACAATCACCACCATACCTCTTTCTCTCACACCTCACTCCACCATTCTCTCTCAAATCCCAATATCTCTACTCCTCTCCCTCATCCACGAAAATCAGCAGCCAAAAACAACTAAGGACACCACCATATCACCACCATCAACCACCATAGCACCACCAAGTCGAAATTCAAGAAATGTATCAAAACGGACACCGCGGCTTCTCCTTCTTCTTCTCGGTTGTACAATACTTGTAAGAACATTAAAAATATTTCAAAATACTTGTTTTATGTTTATTAACATGTTTTAGTGCTCACTCAACCATTATATGTCCAAATAATTAATCGAAAGGTGATTTATAACTTGAAATATACACCTATGTTTTCTGTCCAGAAACTTCATCAACTTCAATGATTTTTAGAAAACTCATTTCTCCATGTAAATGGACGTTTCTTAAGACTAAAATGAATTACAAGAAGTAATATTTCTAACAAAAATTGTTTCGTAGCATTTTGACTCCGTTTAATGCCCGAGAATAATTTTCTCCGGCGAGATATACATTCTGTATTCTGGAGATAGAAAGTTGCACCTCCTTCTCGGAGAGATAACTTGAGTTCTATACCACTTAAGCGTATGATACCAGTGCCAAAATCTCACAAATTTTGTTATCTTTGAAGTTCTTCTATGGCCCGACTTGAAAACCCACGGATTTTTGTGTAGTACCCGATTTGTGAGCTGTAGCTGTTTCAAACCATAATCGGCTAACTTTTCATTTTAATTTTAATTGATCATACTAAAGACCACTATAAGTAATGGAAAAATCAGGTAAATTACTAGACACATACATGAACAACTGGTAAAAAGTGTGGATTCTAATTCAGAAGGGAACTAGTCAAAATGAGTGGACAAAACTGAGTAAAATATGATGGAATAACCTCTTAAGTCACTGACCCTTTAGTGACACAACTTTTAGTCACTGACCCCTTCAGCGATCAACCCCTTAAGTCATTGACCCCTTCAGTGACCAAACTCCTAAGCCGCTGACCCCATCAGCGACCAACTCCTTTTTGACCACCAACCTTTTGGTTGACCTTTTTAGTGATGCATTCTCAGGTACACAGCAACAGTAGGGTTGCCCAGCAGGATTGCTTACTAGCTCGAGTCACATGCATTAGAATCTCTAGGATTTTACTCGAACTCTGAGTTGTTGTAAACTTTTAAAATACTTATGTAATGTAATACTTTTTAGTCGCGCCCCGACCCGATTCGCTTCCGCAACCCGAATTTGGGGGTGCGACACGCCGTCGGATGGTAGCCGCCTATCCCCTCCTCCTTTTTCTGTCCTCGCTCGTACTCGTCTGGTACATGTGCTAGCACTTTCCGCAACTTTATGGAACACGTGCTACCACTTTCCGAGCCTAAAAGGTACATGTGCCACCACTTTCTGGGCAAGTACCACCCCCCCGAAAACCTGCTAACTTACACCTTGGATGGCTAATGTGCACCGGATTTCAGCTATAAATAGAGTCATCATGGTTCATTTCAACACAGACCTTCCACACCTTACAAAATCAAGAATACTTCTTCCATACTTTGTTAGTTTTACTTTGTCATTCTATTAGGCTAGTTTAGGGAACTTGTTTAGAATAGAACGAAATCAAGGAACGTGCTTGTAATCTTTGGTATACACTTGGAGTAACGCTTATAATTCAAGTCTATTCCTTCTCGCATATTAATCCCGGTTCTTTCTATCCTAATCTATCTTAATTAAATATGTATGCTTTAATTATGCTAGAGTAGTTTGTGCCATGCATAGCGAGTATATTACTATTATATTTGTTGTGATGTAGTTAGCTAAATAATTATGGGATGACTTTAAATATGTCATTAAATAATATGGCGGCCCCTATTCAACTGTTTACTTGATATAGTGCTGGAAACGCCTTTAGGCGGAGTACAAATGTACGGAAGTCGGTAAACGACCGAAGGTAGTTGTATTATGGATCGACATTATTAAAATGGAAAGTTTATGCAACGAACTTATCTTATCCTTATGATTTTAAACCTAAAACTTATATTCGCCTTTCGATTAACATACGTGATTGTAACCTTGTAAAGAGGAGTCACGAACCTTAATACTAGGTCAATAGTTATCCATGTCAAAACTATGGTTTAATTGTAACGTCATGCAATCATCATAAAATGCAATGTGATTACGTGGAATTGCCATGAGTATAGTACACTTTTAATCACAATGTACCTATCATGTAAACATTGTGAAGCAATTAAATTCACAACAGATACATCGGTTAACGATTAAATACATTGTGAACTACCATAGTATTTTCTGATATGGTATGGGTTTAACTTTATGCAAAAAGCCGTCAGCATTTTATTTAGAATAGTAAGTTTAGATTAGAGTAGGTAGGCTATAGGCTAAATAACCATTCACAGAAACCTAATTTAAAATGATACTTTTCCTTAAACTATGAAACCCAAAGTAAGGTACGCAAGAAACCTAAACGCTTTCCCTCGCTTATCATGTTTGAGTTTCACTAATAGGAATTAATCAATTAAGTCCGAGCATATTTTTTAAGTTAGTTGTTTGCCGGATTTGTAGTCTTTATGGTATTAAGAACGGTTAGACTTGTTATGGACTTGCTACTATGTTCCTTCGCCCACAAGCGAATGCGTTCAATAATAAGGGCCATTGACTCCCTCACAGGAGAGTGTGGAGAGTTAAGCATTGTCTGTCTGATCAGAATCATGACACCTTAGTTCCTTGTGACATATTAGTTGATAACCGACTAATAAGGAATCTATTGGTTATACCATAAGCTATCAAATCTAGTAAACATTCCCAATTTAGTTAGATGTTTTCCCCCTAAAAGTCATCATCCCATATTATGGGCAAATGAAATCACAACAAATACTACTTTCCATTATCTGATTTACTATTATCTTTTATTCGCTTTATTTAGTTTACTTAGTCAACTGAACCAAAACCCCCAACGCACTCTTATAAAAACCCCGTTTACTAAAAAAAGAAAGATTGATTGGATCACCTCCGTTTCAATTCATTTTCTATTTAAGAAAGACTCTAGGTCATACTTACTACCTACTAGCGTTTTGTTCGGTATCGGTAAGTCATACTTAGACCCCAGCAAATATAAATTTAAAACTTTCCACAACACACTGGTTGGTTGGCGTTGTGAATGCTCACAACGCCAACAAATTTTTGGCGCCATTGCCGGGGAGACTAACTGTCCGATACAGAGGCCCAACCAATCCCGATTTCTAGTAAACCCTTAGGATAAAACCTTATAAAAAAAAGATATTATTTTCTTTATTTTCAGTTTTTCTTTTAGTGTATGACTTGTTTCCCTAGATCTGCACCGCTTTTTAAATTTCCTGATCCAGAACTTATAATACGCACTATTCAACGAGAAAAGAAGCAATCTGCAATTAGACAAGCAATGGATGATCGCTTCACTCTCGCTGACAACAGTAAGCCCTCTATTGAAGGAAGAGGAGGCCCAATTCTCTACCGAGACACCCAAGAACAATCCTTCGAGCTTAAGCACCACATCATCCAATTAATCCATAATCACTGTAAATTCCATGGATTACCAAGTGATGATCCAAACTCTCACCTCGACACGTTCATATCTCTTTCGAACTCCTACAAATAGAATGGAGTCAGTGAAGATACAATCCGCTTGTATCTCTTCCCTTATTCGCTCACGCATCATGCACAAACATGGTTTGAAGGTTTAAAAACCAGATCTATTCGTTCATGGATGGTGATGGTGACAAAGTTTCTAACCAAGTACTTTCCGCCCTCTAAACAAACCAAACTCCGAAATGACATCATGAACTTTCGAAAAGCTTTTGGTGAGTCATTATTCACCGCATGGGAATGATTCAAAGGAGCCTTGAAGAAATGCCACACTCACCGTGATGGCGTCGGTGTCATTGATGGTAACTAATCGGGCGCCAAGAGGGGTTTTAAAATTTATAAATAGTGGGGCTTAAATTATATGTACTACCTACTCTGGTTAGTAAGCGATAAGTATAACCTAAGATCGTTCTATGAATCGAAACGTGTGGGTGATTAAAGCTGGTGCTTTCAGTAGGGAAGTATTTAGAATGGAACAAAGTAGGTAGGTTTGGGGGTTTTTAAACTAACAAATAATTAAAGTGCTGGAAAGTAAATTGGAAGAAATTAAAATACAGGAAAGCAGATAAAGATAAATATGTGATTGCTGAGATTTCGATAATTAATATTTCGAGATGACAGACTAAATAGGGGCAGTACTTAATATAATAGGTAAAATATTAGGTGTAAACTCTAGAACCCTACCAACTAAATTTCCCATTGGCATGTCACTAGGAACTAGGTTATCATGATTTTGATCGGAGCAATACGCCAACTTCCAATGCCCATCTGGTTAAGAGATAAGCAACCTATTTTGGTTTTATACCGAGGTGCATGAAACAGCAGCATATCGTCTCATAGGTCCGACCATTCTTAACCCCTAAGATAGTTTATTATTCTATTAGCATGCAGATTAATAACTTTTTTGTGTTTAGACCGCCGATTTTATAAGACCTAGAGGTTTAAGAATCCTAAGTCACTTGGACTTTTACTTTCATTTCTAAGACTTATTTATGATTAACTAGATTCTGGTTTCTTCGACTTATGACTTAAGTCTCTCCTTTTCAAACAGTTATACATCCCTGGATTATTCGCAATTTATTAAAAACGTGTTTCATATGTAGACTATACCTTTTAGTAATTAGACCGTGTACTTTACATGGTAGTTCCACGGCTTCTTACATCCAACATGCAGTCACGAGTAATTGACAGTGAGAATGACACTCTAAACTAATTAAATGTAAAGTAGTGCGGAAATGTAAACCTAATATATACAACGAGTGGTTTCACTGTGTCTTACTTATTGCATGTCATGGGCACAGATAACTGCTTACCATAATTAAGGTTGATCAGGTCCTAATTACTAGGTTGCAGTCACGTGGATAACCAGAAAGGGTACTCCGTAGATTAAACTTAAGTTCATAAAGTCTTAACAGTACAAGGGTTACTAATTCCTATTTTGTCTGAACGTATTTTACGAACATTACTTTATAGTGTGTTGACTTTCGTAGGATGTACCAGTTAGTTGTGAAGTTGTATTATCCTTTCGGAATTCCAACTGTTAAACCAGAGCTGATTCCAGTGATATGACTACCTTCGGTCGTTTATGACTTCCTTACATTTGTACTTTGCTCGAAAGCATGTCCAGTACTATATCGCAATAAACAGTCGAATATGGGCCATCATATCACTTTACGATTATCGTGCACTAATTATATAATGTCATCCCTACTTATAATTATCTACATCATCAACAATCACAATAATAAACTACTCGTAATTAATGGCAATAAGTAAATCACATACCAAGTAATGATACATATTTAAAATACGAAATAAAACAAGTATGATAAAGGTTTAGATATCACCCGAAAATAAATGCGTAGTTGCGTATTATTATGATTGACAACTCTTTCACACGTACAAAGATTTATCTCCGAATCCCTAGTGTTCCTTTTAGCCTCTATATTAATTCGTAGATTAATTACAATAATCCTAGAATGAGAAAAACTATAAAATACAAGAGAATTTGAAATGAGATGTGTGAGATATGAGGTGTGAGAGGTGTATAAGAGTGTGTGTTGAAATGAACCATGGAGCCTTCTATTTATAGGTGAAATCTGGTGCAATTTAGCAACTTGGGGAACACGTTAATAAAAGGTGGAGAAGTTGCTAGCACATGTACCCTAAAGCGTGTAAAGGTCTAGCACGTATACCCTAAAGTAGCGGAAAAGGCATAGCACGCGTACCCTTCGAGTACGAGAAAGGACAAAAAAGTGGACGGGGGACGGGGGCAGGCATCCGGCGGCGCCACCATGGCAGCCGGCGGCGGCTGGCTGGTGGCCAGTGGCGGCTGGCAGCCTGCTCCCCGGTTCGCCGTCTTTCGCTTCATTTCTCGATTTGTGCGTATCTTCTTCGTTATGCGTCCGTTTTTGTCAATTCTTTTTGCGTTGGATTCGTTTAAAAAAAAGACTTTGATGAAAAGAAATCCGAAAAATATGTCTCTGATCTTTGGATGTCTCGTACGAATCGTTTAAATCTTTCGGCATACGTAGAATCTTCATTCTTCATCCGTTTTTGTTGATTCTTCTTCAGTTAGATTCGTATTTTGAAAATGAATATCTTGGACAAGAGAAATCTTAGTGATGGGTACTTTGTCTCTAATTTTTGTCTTTGAGGCCTTGAATCTTCAAACGTGTGTGGAATCTTCGTTTTTCGCCCGTTTTGCTTGATTTTTCTCGTGCAACTCTATTTTGACCTTCTTGGCAAAGTTTCATTGATTTGAACATTATCTGAGTCTATTTGCCAAGTATTGTTCCAGAATGAGAGAGATATCGGTAGTAAAAACGTGACTTTTTACGCGATATCACACCGACTCGACAAATCCGCACAATTGTGTACCTTCTATAATGGTTTAAACCCTAACCACCGAACTACCCTCGACATTGCCGCACAAGGAAGCTTTATGACGAAGACATACGAAGAAAGATGGAACCTTATAAAAAACATGACTATGCATCACCATGATTGAAACTCTGGAGATCACTCAACATCTTCAGCACCTCTCATTGCATCGAATCCAATTCCATTCGAAGCAATTAAGTTATTAACGGAGAAGATGGACACACTTGTCAAACAGTTCGGAGAACTTAAGAAACAACAGCACCAAGTACACCAAGTGCAAGCTTTTCAAAACTGCACCAACCCGCAATCATCTGGTGAATATCAAGTTGAATATGAAGAGGCAGACGACACTGTTTACTATCCTCAGTTTCCCGCTCGAGCATAAAATTTTTCACCCGGTTTCAGCCAAAACAACAACCATCCTAGAGGACCTCCATTCCCACAAAGAAACAATCAACCTTTCTAACCCCGATACCCACCTATATATCCACCTTACCCACAACAACCACGACTTGCCTACAACCAACCCCTCACACTTCCTAGGCCCACTTCCGACACAAACCAAACCACTTAACAACCAAATAAGACAAATGTCCCAGCTTCAAGTTCAGATAACGCCTTTACCCAGTTCATGCAAGGCCAACACATACTCAACCAGAAGACGTCCGCTAGGCAAGATCAAGCCGATCTCTTTATGAGAAATCAGTTGGCCGTACTAAAGAACTTGGAAGCTCAAATTGGACAATTGGCACAACGTCTTGAGAATAGACCCAGAGGAAGTTTACCAAGCAACACGGTTCACAACCCACATGTTGAGGAGGCAAAGCAAGTTACCACCACCAAGGAAGCAGCTACTCCACCACCTGCTGCTATCCCAGTAAACGAAGAACCAGAGATCAAGATACCAGAATTGGAACCCACTCTGACCATGAACAAAGAGGTTAATATCCCTTACCCCGCTAGACTTAAAGCCCAACCTAAGAATTTATCATCCTTTAAGTTAGACTGAAAATTACTTGATACTATGTCTAGAGTTCCCGGTCGTAATAAGTATATTAGAAATTTGCTATCCACTAAGGATAAACTGCCAGAAGTAAACAATATTCCCCTTAGTTCTGAAAGCTCAGCCCTACTTAAGAATAGCCTTCCCGAAAAACTAGGAGACATTGGTAGATTTACACTCCCTTGTTCTATTTACTAATCCGGAGATATAAGCCCCTTAGCTGACCTAGGAGCTAGCATTAACCTTATGCCCTACTCCCTGTTTAAAAGGCTAGAACTTGAAAATTTGAAACTCACTAAGATGACTATCCAGCTAGCTGACCAATCCATTAGATACCCAAAAGGAATAACTGAGAATGTCTTAGTTCAAGTTAACAAATTATTCTTTCGTACAGATTTCATGGTAATGGACATCCACGAGGACATAAATATCCCGATTATCCTTGGAAGACCATTCATGAATACAGCTAGGGCAGTGATTGATGTGTATAACCATACGATTGTTCTACGATCACACGGTGAAAGCATCACTTACAAGATCGACCAACCTGCATGCACCCCAGAACAAGAAGATTGTTATGCTATATCAACAGGCAGAATTATTCATGATGAGGAATTAGAATCTGAAGAAGAACAACCTTTCACTCTGTCATCAGCCTTCATCTCTGACACTGAAACCGACCCATAAGAGGAAGAAGAATACCAAGAAGCTGAGGATGACGAAGAATATGAAGAAGAAGAAGAAGAACAGACTAACGAAGAAGAGGAAAAAATTGATGAAGAAACTGAAGACCAAGAAGAGGAGCCTGAAATGGAGGAAGATGAGGATCAAATTGATTCACCACCGGCAATGGCTGAAGTCATGAGGATACAATACTCCAAAGACAACACGTCATCAGAAGTAACAAATGAACCCGTTGATTATCAATCAGTTTTTCAATACTTCAGATCCACCCATCTCCGAAATATGGAAACCCTTCTTGACTCCTGTCTCGACCCTTCGAAACCTTTCACCTGAACCTGACTCCGAAAGTTAGATAACTTTGAAAGAGAACTCTGATCATCAAGCTACCCGGACCTATACACTAAAATCCTGAAAAGAATCGCTGCATATAGGACAAGTAAATTGGGCGATAGTGATGAGGGATACTCTTAAGATTCAACCACGGGAGTCAGAACCATCGAAATCGACAGCTCCCAACCTTTCAATAACGCGCCATCAGATGAGGAATGTCACCAATTTCCATATTCGCGCGATGCAGATTCTGGAATTGAGAACAATGAGGAAGACGGTTACATCAACATCCCGATTGACGAATGCTCTATTCCATCAACTCCCCCTGCTCCAGCAAAATCTCCTACCTCCTCAACTGAGATAATACGAGTCCCCCTCGTAGATACCCACCAAGAGATTATTGACTTGATTGATGAGTATGACGACATCCGCATCATCATAGAAGCTATTAGAGAATCAACCAATGACTACACCACCGCTCAGAGGCACCTGATAACGGAGATCGAACGAGAATACAATTCATACATCGCCAGTTATGGAGCGCAAAAATCTCGCACTATACGCAGACATATCCAAGAACTATCGGATTCCCTTCAAGCCCAAATTATGAGAGAAGCTCAACAACCAGAAAGGCCCCACTACCCGATGGGAGAAGTCGAATTTTGCAGCAACCAGAGGCAAATATACCAAAAAGTATATTGTGACCTAGCCGGATCAACTTTTCCCTACTCATCAAGTCAGAAGGCTACGCTTGCATCAATGAGAACCCATCTGGGAAGAGCTACTGGAAACCCACAGAATTATGTTGATATAAAAATAGTGAGAGATCTTATAACCCTTCTAGATCTCATTGAAATTGGAGAACACCTTACAGCCTATGAAAACTACAGGATCGTCATTCACTCCACCATTGGTCATCATGTTGAGCTGATAATTGATGAACTAAACCACTCAGCATATGAAGAAGAAACTCATGAGGTACAAAGATTCATTCCGCATTTGTCACAAATTCACTCAGCAACCTATGTGACAACTCGACTACGCGGAATGTACATTGAAGAAGATGTAGAGCTTGATGTTTATCGCAATGGATATCGTGAAATATTCAGCAAGCTAATCTACGTCTTCACAGACTCGTACTTTCCCTTCACCCGTGAACAACATCAACACATCCGAAAAGTATGCCAAGCAACCAGATCCATCGGAGGAGACCCTTTGGCTAGTGACTTTGAAGAAGTCAAAATTCAGTTCATGGCCCTAATCGCCTCGATAGGTCGAAACCACCCCTAGCGTGAGATTGTTCAAACTGACACCTGCACAAGAGTTGACCCTAATGGACCGGTCACACGGTCAGTTAGATACATCAGCTACGGGATGGCAATTCTTGACCGATTAGCCGCTAATCACTTCAAAAGCTCAGGATGGATTCGAACAACCCACCAACTCTAATTGCTGACATGAGAGAGCAATTCCTTCGATATTTTCCTCCACGGTACGCCCCACCTAGGAGCCACGGTAACCACTCCAACGTCCAGGATGCATCTAGCATTATCTAATGAAGAAAGGACTAAGTTGAGCTCTCGACTTTAAAAGAGCGCTTCTCGGGAGGCAACCCGTGTTTTACATTTCAAAAAAAAAAAAAAATTACTTTCCAAGAAGTGATGAAATCTCTGACTATCTTTCACACTCAGATATGCAAAGAATATCTCCTCCTTCAAGGAAGTATCCTCATCCAAAGAATCTTATATCTGACGTGTTCACACCTACGAGACCAATCACAAGAAGACTTGATCAAGAGTGAACCCAGCAAGACGAAGTTCGGCAAACACATACCAAGGAACACTGCAACTACTGGGGAGTACCTCTATACCAATCTCTTTCCTTCGTTATAAATATATCATATCCGTTATGCTTATCACTAAGTGTGGGATTCAAACCCAACACACACTGCTAAAGAATACGTCTTAGATGTTTCAAATCCTAAGTGTGGGATCTGTACCACAAACAGAACTTAGAATAACATCGAGGATGATGTTCCTTTAAGTGTGGGATAACATTAGTTATAGTACTATAAATTAAATAGTGGTATGGCTGATTCTAAACTCGTTTCTCTTTTAGACCATCCTTCTCCAAAAAGTAACTCGAAAATTTTTAAAATTTTTCAAAAGTAAGTTAAAAATATGTCGAAACTGAAAATTTTAAACAAAGAATGATTTACTTTGGGGAAGAAGAACAAATAAAATATGAATTCCATTGAAAAATTAGTTTAGTAATCCCATAAAGAGCATCACATGACTAGGCACACAACAAAACCAACTTTCGATTTGTGAGGTATCTTGAGCCGTATAAAGCATTCACTTTTAATGCTTCACTTCTTCGATTCTTGAGTGTGCCGATGTATGCATTTAGAATCAGAACTTGCTCCTGTTATGCATTTCGAACCCGAACTGGTGAGTAAAAAGGAGATCGGATCATAACATTCTTAAACCTAGCCGTACACCCAAAAAGAAATACGTTATACCTACCCTCTCAAAAGCATCCCTCAAACTTCATGGAAAATTCCAAAGATGGGATTCCTACTACACCAAAAGTCTTAGGTTCGAAATCTGTTAGAGTGGTTGATGGTAAATTGGTTGGAGCTGATGGCCTTCCTGTTCCGTCTACTTATCATAGTAAGGAACATGACTCTAGTTCTAATGATAATACACCAATCAAAACTGGAGTATCATATGCTAGTGTTGTGAATGGGGTACCAAGTGTACAGAAGATTAATTTTTGGTTACTTGAGACTCAAAATTCTTCGGATAATGCGGATGTTATGATCCCCATGTCCTCGGTTCTGAAAGCTAATGCGCGTTTCGAGAATACTTTGTATGGATATTTTCTTGGTAAGCGAGTTGCATTTCTCTTTGTCAAGAACTTAGTTATGAACGTTTGGAAGAAATATGGCATCACTAAAGCTATGATGAATGCACAAGGTTTCTTCTTTTTTAAATTTGATTATGAGGCAGGTTTGGATGGGGTTCTGGATAATGGTCCATGGTTTATTAGGAAGGTTCCCATTGTTTTAAAGAAGTGGTCTTCTACAACTACTTTGATGAAGGAAGATCTTGTTTCTGTTCCGATATGGGTTAAACTTCGTGGTGTTCCGATTGCTGCATTTACTGAGGATGGTTTGAGTGCTATTGCTACTAAGTTGGGTACTCCTCTTATGCATGATTCGTACACTAGTTCTATATTTTTAAACTCATGGGGTCGGTTGGATTTTGCTTGTGCATTAATTGATGTTAGGACTGATAAGGTTCCTAAGGATACTTTGGTAATTTCAATACCGTTTGTAGAAGGTGTAGGTCATTCTTTACATACGGTTTGAGTTGAATACGAATGGAAGCCCCCAAGATGTAATACTTGCACAGTTTTTGGGCATGCTGAAGATCAATGTCCATGATTTCGGTGGGTTCTTCAACAAAATGAAGCTTATCGTCAATACGAATTTCATCGAGTGGAATGATGAGTGTCTTATCAGATAGACACTTTTTCTGGTTTGAGATGTGAAAAGTGGGGTGCACGCTGCTGAGCTCGGATGGCAGCTGCAATCGATATGCCACTGGACCTATCCTCTCGAGGACTTCAAAAGGTCCAATGTATCTTGGGTTCAGTTTACCATGTTTGCCGAAACGAATGACACCTTTCCAAGGTGAAACTTTGAGTATCACTCGATCCCCAACCTGGAACTCGAGTGGTTTGCGTCTCACGTCAGCATAACTTTTCTGACGATCACGTGCGGCTTTGAGTTTGTTTTGGATCTCGAAGATCTTTTCAGTTGTTTCGTGAATGATCTCAGGACCAGTGAGTTGACTGTCTCCCACTTCGGTCCAACAGATAGGTGATCGGCACTTACGACCGTACAGTGCCTCGAAAGGCACAGCCTTAATGCTGGTGTGATAGCTGTTGTTGTACGAAAACTCGCACAATGGTAGATGTTTTTCCCAGTTTACACCGAAATCAACTACGCAGGCTCGTAGCATGTCTTCCAGTGTTTGAATTGTCCGTTCAATTTGGCCGTCGGTTTGAGGATGGTATGCGGTACTCATATCAAGACGGGTACCCAATGATTCTTGAAGTGATTGCCAAAAGTGAGACATGAAACGACTATCCCTATCGGAGATAATCGAGATTGGAACACCGTGTCGAGAAACAACCTCTTTGATGTAGATTTGTGTGAGGCGTTCCATTTTTTCGGTTTCCTTGATTGCCAGAAAATGAGCAGATTTTGTGAGACGATCGACGATCACCCAAATGGTATCGCAACCGCTCGATGACTTTGGTAGTTTGGTTATGAAATCCATGGCAATTTGTTCCCATTTCCATTCAGGAATGCTGGGTTGTTGGAGTAAACCAGAAGGTTTTTAGTATTCAGCTTTGACTTTCGAGCAAGTAAGACACTTGCCGACGTATGTAGCGACTTCAGCTTTCATATTTGGCCACCAATAGAATTCCTTGATGCCATGATACATTTTGGCGGATCCCGGGTGGATAGAGTATTTAGACTTGTGAGCTTCATCCATCACCAAGTCTCGCAGGTTCCCAAAACTAGGCAACCAAATTCGGTTAGAGAAGTACCTAACCCCGTTAGGCTTGATTTCGAATTGTTTGTCCATGCCTCGCAAGGCTTCGTTTTTGATATTATCGGGTTTCAGAGCTTCGAGTTGAGCAGTGAGAATCTAAATGTTTAGATCATTGTGAATGGTCATGCTGAGGGCTCGGACTCGAAGTGGTTTCGTTCGTTCTTTTCGACTGCGGGCATCGGCAACAACATTTGCCTTACCCGGATGGTATTTGATCTCACAATCGTAGTCGGTGAGCAACTCGACCCATCGACGTTGCCTCATGTTGAGATCCTTCTGATCGAATATGTGTTGGAGACTTTTGTGGTCGGTATAGATTGTGCACTTAGTGCCGTAGAGGTAGTGTCTCCATATTTTGAGGGCAAAGATGACAGCTCCTAGCTCGAGATCGTGGGTGGTGTAGTTCTTTTCATGAATTTTGAGCTGTCGTGAAGCATAAGCAATAACTTTGTCCCGTTGCATCAACACGCAACAGAGACCTTGGTGAGAAGCATCGCAGTATACCACGAAGTCATCGGTGCCTTCGGGTAGGGATAGAATCGGAGCACTACAAAGCTTTTGTTTTAGAAGTTGAAATGCTAACTCTTGTTTATTAGTCTAATCGAACTTTTTGTCTTTCTGTGTCAGGGTTGTGAGTGGTTGAGCTATTTTCGAGAAATTTTCAATGAATCGCCGATAGTATCCGGCAAGACCCAAGAATTGACGTACTTCGGTTGGAGATGTTGGTGCTTGCCAGCACTTGATGGCCTCGATTTTCAATGGATCGACATGGATTCCTTGACTATTCACAACATGTCCAAGGAATTGAACGGATTGTATCCAGAACTCACACTTGGAGAATTTGGCATAAAGCTCTTCGTGTTTAAGTAGCTCTAGGATGGTTTTGAGGTGTTGCGCGTGTTCTTGTTCGTTTTGCGAGTATATGAGAATGTCGTCAATGAAGACAATGACAAACTTGTCGAGATATGGCTTGCACACCCGATTCATAAGATCCATGAATACAGTCGGTGCGTTGGTTAGGCCGAATGGCATTACTTGAAATTCATAATGCCCGTAACGAGTTCGGAAAGCAGTTTTCGGGATATCGGTGTCGCGAACTCGAAGTTGATGATAACCTGACCGAAGATCGATCTTTGAATAAATACTCGACCCTTGTAGTTGGTCAAACAGGTCATCGATGCGAGGGAGTGGATATCGGTTCTTGACAGTCAATTTGTTCAACTCTCGGTAGTCGATACACATTCTGAACGAACCATCCTTCTTTTTCACAAATAAGATCGGAGCTCCCCAAGGTGAAGAACTCGGCCTAATGAATCCTCTTTCCAGGAGTTCCTGTAATTGGGTGGACAACTCCTGAAGTTCGGATGGAGCCAAGCGGTATGGTGCTCGGGCCACAGGTGCGGCACCCGGCACAAGATCGATTGAGAACTCAACCTGTCTTGATGGTGGTAGACCAGGTAGTTCTTCAGGAAACACTTCTGGAAAGTCTCGAACGATGGGCACATCCTCAAGTCGCTTCTCCTCCGACTTTTTCTCCATGATGTGTGCGAGGATTGCTGGATAACCCTTTCTTAGAAATTTCCGGGTTTTCAAACAGGATATGGTGTTGAGTCTCGTCCCATCGGTCTCCCCCTGTATGACCAAGGTTCTACCGAGGGCGAGAGGAATGCGAACAATTTTATCATAGCAAACGATTTTGGCACGATGCTTGGACAACCAGTCCATACCAACGATGACGTCGAAACTTCCAATCTCGACGGGCATAAGATCAATTGAGAATAGTTCGTTTGCAAGGTTTAAAGTGCAATTAGGTATCACACTATTGGTTTCTATGAGTATACCATTTGCAAGTTCTACGGTGTACTTAACATCTAAGGCAATTGGGGTGATGTCAAGTAGTGGGCAAAACTCATCAGAAATAAAGCTTCTATCGGCACCAGTATCAAACATAATAGAAGCAGATAAGTTGTTGAGGAGGAACATACCCGTGACCACATTCGGGTCCTGACGGGCATCCCAGGAGTTGAGTACGAACGCTCTTCCCCTTAAGTGTTGTTGTGGTTGTTGTTGCCCTTGTTCTTGTTTTTAGGACATTCATTTCTGAAGTGTCCTGTTTCTCCACACCCAAAGAAGGATTTGGGTTGGCTAGAATTGTTGCGAGAGGTGTTGTTATTGGATTTGGGGGCTCAGCAATCTCGGGTCAAGTGCCCGTACCTCCTGCAGTTGTTGCAGGGAGTACTGCATGGACCGTCGTGGTGGTAGTTGCACTTGGAACAATATGGCCTGTCCCCGGTGTAAGCACGTTTGGGTTCAGAATTGGTGTTGTAAACTTGGATGGTGTTGGATTTCTTGTTCTTGTTGTTGTAGTGTTCAGAAGGTTTGCGTTTGTTCTTGTTGGAGGAGGATGTATTGGATTTCTCACGGCTGACAACCATTGCCATGAGTTCATGTGCTAGCCGGATAGCACTTTCAGTAGTGGTTGGATTGAATGAAGCGACATTCCCCTGGATATTTTCCGGGAGGCCGCGGATGTATCTTTTGATGCTCTTCTCCTCCGGATCAACCAAACCCGGGCATAACAGTGCAAATTGCTGGAATTTGGTGGTATATCCGGCAATGTCAGTTCCCTGCACAGTCAGGTGCCAGAACTCTTCCTCCAACCGATGCAGTTCTTCTTCAGGGCAGTATTTTTCCCTTAGCTTCTTCTTCAATTCAGCCCAGGGGAGTTGGTTTGCTATTTCGATGCCTACAGAGTTGGCGTAGGTGTTCCACCATGTAAGTTCACCTTCCTGAAAGGTGTAGGCAGAGAATTTGACCTTGTTTTCCTCAGCACAGTTGCAGAGGTTGAAGACGGATTCCATACGTTCAATCCATCGGATCAGACCAGTGGCACCTTCCGTGCCTTTGAAGTAAAGTGGTTTACAGCTCAGAAAATCCTTGTAGGAACAAGGCTTGATGACAGGGGTAATGACTGGGGTTTCGTCATTACTTTGGGAGTTTCGAGGTGAATCCCGAGCAGCCAAAGCATCGGCCACTGCTCGAGACATGATAGCAGCAAGTTCGGCATCACTGTAACTTTTCTTCTTTGGCGGCATGATTCTTCAAGAAAGAAACAAGAGGTACATGAGAAGTTATACCGGAATGATAATTCAATAGATGTATATATATTTAAGCGGTAATATACAACATCACACAGTGAAAATTAACAATCTAAGGTAGTCGAGAGAAATTGCTGATTGATATTACGATGTTAAATGATTACAGACAATTCCGAGTCACGAGTTTCAAAAGTTACAGACTTAAAGGTTTTACAAAAGCTCCGGGAATCGTTACATCCGGTCGAATTACATAGGTCCTATGAAGGCATAATAAAGTACAGGTTCAGCCTAAGCTAATCCTGACGTAGATGGAGTTGTGGTAGTAGTGTGGTGAGACGGTCCACAGATTCTGCAAGTCTGCTAACCATTCGGAGGGCGTCCTCGGTTTCCCTTAGACGTGTCTCGCACTGGTGCAGCCTTGATTGTAGGATGGAAATTTCGTTTCAGTTGTCAATCACTTGGTTGTGGACAACCTCCATAGTTCCGATGGTTTCACCCAGACGGTTGTCAAGGGTGTCCATGTGGTTGACGGTATTTTCATGATCTTCGGAGACTTGATTGATACGTTCGAGTGACGTGAGTCTCCAGTTTTTGTTGGTTTCTTGGAGTTCGATATCCATTGTATCAAGTTGTTGTTCGTGTCGGTGTAGCCTAGTGGCTAAATCTGACAAAGTGAAGTGAATGGGGTATGGGTCAGCTCGAGGCAACCTGGTGTTCCTCCTAGCTACCCTTGGATTTCGCGATCCATACGGATGAGAGCGTGACAAATTGGGTGGTGTGTTTGCCATTCTGAGATAAGCGTTAGAAAGAATGAGGCCTATATTCATTTAATACATATATAATATAGCCTAAGATATTGAGCGTGAGAGAGGCCTATCTATGTATATATATATATCACATAATAGCCTAAAGTGTCTAACACAGACATGTTTGAGTCCCGGTTCTCTCGAGGTCAGAGTCAACTAGTGTATCCCTGTTCGACATAATCATTTCAGACCTTACATCATCTTCCTTTAATTGTACATAGTTGATCAGGCTATGTTAAATTAAAGTCGTATGATGTAATTCCTGAACCAGTCATACCTAATAAGGGAATACTGCCTAACAGTCATAGTCTAGGCCCACTAAATGCAACCTAGTTCACTATAACCTTAGACTCTGATACCAATCTGTCGCACCCCCAAATTTGAGTTGCGGAAGCGAATAGAGTCGGGGCTCGACTAATCAATATACACAGCACATAGATATAATGAACGACCACTATATGCGTCGTTTTACACTGATATTAATAAAACCAAAGTTTACATTAAAATATTGTTTACATTAGCTCGGTTTGAAATTGAGAGATTTAAGTACGTAATTAATCTATACAAAATATAATAATGCAGCTAAATCTCTGATTGTTTGCATGCTGACTCGAGCTAATGAATCTTGATTAAGCGGTCCAACCTACTGCTGGTCACCTGTGATACAAGCTAAAATTGGTCAGCGAAACGCTTGTGAGCTCACAGGTTTGTATGTCAACACATATTTGTATGAACTGCAAGATTTTATAATTGAATTTAAAATGCAATTTAGCAAAATAAAGGTTATACAGCCATGAGCACATAGTCTGAGCTTAACTTGAGCGTCAGGTCCAATTAAGGAAACCTAACTGAGTTGCCTCCTACGAGTGCCTAATCTACACTCGTCTTCCCAAATGCTAATACGTCCGTTTGGCCAGTTAGTGCATGCTAACCCGGACGAGGATTGTCAATCCTATATGATATCATATACTAACATTCATGCTACAGATGTATTACCAAACTATGTTGTGGAGGGCTTTGAAATGATTAGTGAAAACAACTCATGTAGTATTTGATTTGTATTGTACTTGCGTTCATATTGTAAAATAAAACGAGCAATGTAATCACACCGCTGAAAAAGCAGTAAAATAGGGGCCATGAGACTCACCTGAGACTTGAGTGTTTAAATTAATAAACTTGAATTGTTTAGCGGTGGATTGATGTCCGAAGACTTGTAACCTGAGGGTGTCCACGACACAATGGTTATAACATGAGTAGGCATCTCGAAAGACTGCCCTTGTAGTTGTTCATCCAACTTAGAATGTCCAAATCACTACGATTTGGTTGTTTGACTTGTGTTTTGAAAACGTGTACGGCCCATTGGTGATTTATTTGTAATAATAATCCCATATTATTATTTTGATGATTTTGAAGTATTATACTTAAAAATAAATTCCAATGTGTTTTGGAGGTCATGTCACATTCGTGTTTGATGTTATACAAGTTTAACTCTTTGTGTGAAAGTTTAGATGTAACACTGTTACTCGTGACCCTAGGGTAAGGGCGAAGCCCGTTAATGACGGGGGTCCGGGGGCAGCGCCCCTGGTAGCGGGGTCCAAGGGGCGGCAGCCCCTGGCGGGGTCCAAGGGGCAGAGCCCCTGGCTGGGGTCGAGAAAATTTTTATTTCTACTATATTGCTTTGGTGAAAAACGCACCTGGACTTGAATTTGGGTGAAATCGAGTGATAAAAATTTAGGTCTCGACACTTAGTAAAATTTGTGTTTTCTTGGTTCTGTTTCATGCGACATAGCGTGCGACATACGGCTTTGTGTCGCTAATTGCGACATAGTCTGTTGTGTCGCAGATCATATATGCGACATAAGGGCTTGTGTCGCTAAGGACGACATCTGCAATTTAATGCGACATAGGGCGTTGTGTAGCTATATGCGACATCCGTAATTTCTGTGACATAACTATTTGTGTCGCTATATGCGACATCCGTGATTAGTGCGACATAGTGGCTTATGTCGCTATATGCGACATAAGGTCTGATTTAGCGACATAAAGGCTTATGTCGCAGGTGGCCTGGAGCCTCTGCGACATAACGCGCTGTTGGCCGGATAATGGGCCGAAAAGGTGTTTTCCGGCCTCCGTTTGACCTGAGACTTTTACCCAACCCATTTTTGGACATTTTAAGCTTAAACCAACCATATACATGTAAAAATAAGTGAAATCGATGAGTTTCGAGAATTTACCGGAAACTTACGAAGTGGCGAATCAAGATTCCGGAAAGGTAGGAGTGTAGATCGTTGCGTGGTGGTTCTTTTCTTCCAAATGAGCGATGAAAACCGAGGTCGTTTGGTGGTGAAATTTTGTGATTTTAATGAAGTGGTGGTGGTGGTTTGGTTGGAGAGAAAAGAAAGAGAGAGAGAATAGAGATGATGGTGATGATAGAAATGGGGAGTGGGGTGGGATCCCCTCCCCTTTTGGCTGATTTCGGTGGGGGCCCACCGGAGTGTGGGTCTCCACTTTTTAACTCCGTGTATTCGCGCTCTGTGCGGCGTTCGTTTAAACATTAAATAATTATTTCATACGTTTAAATATATGTTTTAAAATACGGATATATTCAAAATTATATATGAAGTATTTCATCAAATACTTAATAATTGGGTTATAAATTGTAACTTTAACTTTATTTCGGTTGTACGCGCGTTTATTATTTTAATTGCGTAATTGTTGTTTGAACGATATGAATTTGAGTTGAAATATCACCTAAATAATATTTTGGATTAAATAGAGTTATTAAATAATGTCATATTATTTAATAAAATTGTTCACCAACGTCCGTATTAATTGAACCGAATTACATTCGGTTTGAAACTTGTACGATTTAATCAAATCGCATGATTGTATATATTCAACAATATATATATTACTTGATACATTAATTAGCCTAACACACAACTAATTACATGTATTATAACTGATTAGGCACTAATTACTAGTCCTAATTTGACGGGTGTCACACATGTTTTCAAACAACTAGATTTCTCTGCATAACTTTTGTATTACAAATTATGTATTGAAATTATTTTTTGAACTCGCAACTTGTATACACTTTTATTATGAAAATGTATAACTATTTTCAAACGTCTCATTTAGAGTCGTTCATTATTTACCTTTGTGCTTGTGATATTTGATTTGGTAACACCTGACCCGACCGCTTCCGCTACCCGAAATTTGGGGGTGTTAGAGATTGGTATCAGAGCCTAAGGTTATAGTGAACTAGGTTGCATTTAGTGGGCCTAGACTATTACCGTTAGGCACTATTCCTCATTAAGTATAACTGGTTCAGGGATTACATCATACGAATTTAATTTAACATAGCGTAGCTAACTATGTACAATTAAATAAAGATGATGTGATATCTGAAAGGGGTTATACTGGATTAGAAATGCACTAGTTGACTATGATTGTTACGTGCTAGACACCCTAGGCTACTATATGTACCGTAGGTATATATTAATAGGCCTTGCTTGTGTACTACTTCTATGTATCTATATATATACTGAGTATATTTAACACAAATCCACTGTACAATCACATACTCGCGAAGAGGTACATCGCCATCTTCCTCACCATCACGAATCAACACTCTCTCTATATGTACGCATAGGAGAATATCATACATATCGTTGAACCTAGGGAAGGAGGCATAAACATTACCAATTGGGATGGAAACCCACACATGCTAAAGGTTCACAAAATTTAAGAAAAACAATTTTCTCACCATAGGAGAAATCATTACCCGGGGCGTGTCACGATCACTACCCTCATATTATTTTCACTCGCTCTCATCGTCGGGCAGACGATCACCAATCAAAATCGGTCAACCACAACACTCAAACGTTTTGGGACGTTCTTCAAATAGTTAAACCGAAAATCAATGACTTATTTGCGCCTCGATATCAACTTTGACCATACTGATCACCATTGGATTAGTGTTGACTAAGTCCACAAAATCATCTCAATCACAACTGGATTATTTAGATCATCACGATTCTATACCTCGGTGCCTACCTGGTTCGATACCTTGGTAGTTATATGTTAGCCTTAGCGCTACAATTGTGAAATCACGAAACATCAACGCATCTTTGGCCTTAGGGCTACACTCGAACAACACACAACACATGGTGCTGCATTACACGGTATGTTAATACCGCAATTTGGCACCTTAGTGCAACACTCACAGAATGTTGATACTGCAAATGGCACATTGGTGCTACACTCACAGTACATGGGTACTGCATTACAGTGCTTCGGGTACTGCATTACGGCACGTGGTGCAGCATTTCATAGTACTTCGGTACTACACTCATAATACAATTATATTACATTACTGTGCTTTTAGCACTGCATTACGGTATGTGGTTACTGCATTCTAGTACTTAGGGTACTACACTTTGATTTATTAGAATTGCATCTACAGTACATTAGTACTGCAATATAGTCTGTTAGACTACTAGGATGACCTAGTCATGGTTGACCTACATTGGAAACACTATTTAGTCGTTATCATGACTACACACTGAAACTACAACATCTCAACTTACTCATTCTAAGCATATGTGAGCTATTCATGTCATGACAACTTAAAAGTCTGAGGACTTTCAAAATCATAACTTGATTAACTTTCTGGGTCACATCACTACAAATCACTGATTTTCACGTCGTGCTAAATCAAAATCTTTGAATAAAGATCTCACACCTTGTCATTTCATTCTTATTTAAGAATCATGCCGCCTAGACGACAAACTTACACTCAAGCTGAGCGTGACCAATTTGCTGATCAAAGAGTGGCTGATGCTCAAGCTACTCGAAACCTAGCGAGACCCTGCACCTATAAGGAATTCCTAAACTGTAGCCCACCAAACTTCGTTGGAACTGAAGGGGCTGCCGGATTAATCTGATGGATCGAAAGAATGGAATCTGTATTCCACATTTGCAATTGCCCCGATGACTACAAAGTTAAGTACTCCACCTACACCCTCCAAGATAATGCCCTTACCTGGTGGAATTCCTACGCCCAAACTGTAAGGATCGATACCGCTCACAAAATTCCTTGGGAGAAACTAAAACAAATCATGAGGGACGAGTATTGTCCCAGTGAGGAACTACACAAACTCGAGGATGAACTTTGGCACCTCACCGTAAAGGACAACGACATCATGTCATACACCAATCGTTTTGACCAGCTAGAACTTCTTTGCCCAACAATGGTGAACCCTGAAAACAAACAAATCAAAAAGTACATCAGAGGACTCCCGATGCAAATTGAGGGAATGGTCACAGCCTCCAAACCCTCCACTATTCACGATGATGTTCGCATGACTCACAAACTCATGGCACAGGTGGTCTGATGCGGAACACCTGCAACCAAAAACAACCAAGGAAAATGGAATGGAGATTCCAGCACTAGTCACAACCCAACAGATCAACCCGAACCCTTGAGGTCCTACGCAACCGAACCCAAAGAAAAACGAGGCTATGCGGGTAATAAACCATTTTGTCATGGCTGTAAACGTCATCATGATGGTTCATGTGGTTTACCCTGCGAAAGATGCCAATGATTTGGACACAAAATCTGGGACTACAGAGTTCCTGCCAATCCCGACTCACAAAGAATATGCTTCAAAGGTAGCGAACCCGGACATTACAAGAAGGATTGCCCAAAAATGAAACGCAAAATCCACCTGATCTCCGACAATGATATAGGTACATCCTTCCTCGAAAACATAATCTTTCAATTCTGATTTACACCAAGAGTGTACTTTCGTTCCTCGATATTACATTTTACCGACTAAATGCCGAGTACATCATAGGGCTAGTGAACCTAGGCCCACGTAAAACTCAAAGTTTGCTTTCAGCAGACGGATCAACTGAGCGTTCACCAACCACTTAGTCCTGATAGGACTACTCACTAAACAGTCACCATGTGACAACTATCTAGTCCCGAATGGACTACAATGTAAACGGTTTCATAGTAACCACGACTTAATCATGCCCTGAACAAACAACATAGTCAGAATCTGACTACAATGATAAATAGCGACACAGTCATGGAATGACTGCTTTTCAACTCCGTCATAGACATGGTGTGTGTCACACCCCGCTAAAGAGGAAACACGAGATGTAACAGTACCGGGTAACAATGCATAAGATATAGAAGCAACACCATACATAATTTGTAGAAAGTATTACAAGTTACTACAAGTTCAACCCATAGTTTCAAAAGAGACTACACCAAGTGCATAAAAGTTTCCAAAAGATAATCATAATTCAAAATAAAGCAAACGCATATGAGTATGCATCCATGCAAAAGTACTCCTAGAATGCACCTTACTGTCGTTCACCTGAAAAGCATGATAAAACAAATGGTCAACTATGGTCATAGTTGGTGAGTTCACAGGTTTGGTGTTACAAACTAATGAACTAAAGCTTTGTTCATAAATGACATGAATAAAAAGGATTGGTTGTGATAGTTGCGAATATGAAAGGTAAAATACAAGAGTGTTAATGCAATTGAGGCCACTACTAAACTGATTCAACCGACACATGCCCCAAGCTCCATGTTCTATCGCTAACATGAGTAAGGTGATACTATGCACTCACGACCAGTGTGAGTGAGGAGTGGTTTCCCCCTAAATAGCGCTATCCATAAGTATCAACGGATCGTCTGGCTCTCGGACGAGTTAATAAGTAGTGTAAACTTTATTTTCAGGGACAATAGTATACACCAAAGTATACACCAATTCGCATAAATAGTATAACAAAAGTTCAACAAGTTTATAAAGAGTACAACCAATTTAGTTAAAGTTCGAGATCATGCTTTTCACCCCAAAATAATAAACAAGTAAAAAGGGGCTGTGAATACTCACAATTGAGCGTAAGAGTAAACGATGCATGTAGCGCGTGTGCTTGTCGGGTATGACTCCTATCCAAGTCCTATGAACACGAGGTTTCCAATTACTTTCTTGGTAAATTAGGTTTCATAGGATTTCTTAGCTAAATATTTAGATTACAAAGTGCCAAAATGGTTTGTTTTCTTTTGAAGTTTGTTAATGTCCAATAATCGCGTTGATTATGATAATGAATACACAAGTATATAATATATCGCAATTGTTTGTGTCTAAATTTCATAATGTTTTGAGTGTTGGAACTTTGGTTCCTCCTAATTTATGATTAACAATACACAAATCGATTAATACATCATAAGACATCCAAACTCATTTTGGTTACCGTTCTTTCCGAAAATAGTAAGTTTCCCGTTTTCGGAACCAAGGCCCGTTCTTGTTGACTCGGTTAAACCTTCTCAGTTTGACCCGAGACTTTTACCCAAACCTTAAACATGTTCATGAGTTATAAAGAGTTAGTTTTTCCTTAATTAGCAAGTCCGCAAGTGTCAGTTTCCAACTATTACCAAAAATCAGTCCACATTCTTATATCCAGAAAATTATATCAGTTTGTTGAATTTATGAAAAATAATTATGATCCGAAATAAAATAAGGCAAAAATCACAGTTAAAACAAGATATTAGCTATTTTCTATAATTTTTCCAGGAATTATAGAGAAGTTCAAGTATTTTTAAAATTTACTTTTATCTTCATAGGTCAAATCTGAACACATGCATACAATCATTATTTCTGGACAAAATCTATTGGGTTTCAGAAAAAGTGATCAACACGATAGTTGTATCCAACACAATTTGTAAACTTTTTGTATTGGTTTCAAGTCATTTGGAGGTGTGTAACTCCAGTTATGATTAAAACACTAAGAGAAAAGTTTCTGACTAAATCTAACAGCTTGTACACCTTTTCTCACAAAAATTATTAAAAATACAGAATGAACTCAGAAAATTATGAGGTTTATGTGGTTAGAAAGTTTAATTCCAGGAATTGAATTTAGACTATAAAAACGTCTATTTCCATGAAGAAGTTATTTTTATAAAAATCGTGGAAGTTGAACAAACTTTCTGGACAGAAACATTCAAGTCCATGATTGAGTGTTTTATTCAAAGTGAAGAACACCAATCATGAAATAAAAGAAGATTTTCATCTTTTGACCTTTAAATCCATGTTCTAACACATGCATGGTGTTGAAATACATTTATGATGTGTTAGAGATGATTATTAACATATAAACAAGCTTTTTACATAAAGATGTACAAGATCTAACAAGATTACAAGCATTAACATGATTTTTCACTTGATTTTCAGTTTGATCATGGGTTAATCTTTCTTTTAACACATAATGATGTGAAAAGAGATAACCTACAAACATCAAGTATTTTATGAGGATTTTAGCCATGGAAAAGGCATAAAATCCGAATTTTTGAAGGAAAATACACGGAAATGAAAGATAAATGAGTGTAGATGATATAGATTACCTTGAAGGTTTATTTTGGTGGATGAACACCTTCAAAAATCTGGATTTTTCTTATGAATGTGGCTGGAAATTAGAGAGAAGATTGAGAAAATTTGAGTGTGTGTTTTAGAGAGAGGAATGTGAGGAGTGTAAGTATGGGTTTTGGGAAAATGAGTGTAATAATGAAGTGTTTTGAGAAGTTAAATAATTTGAATGAAAATAAGGGTGGGGGCTGGTTTTTAGAGGGTGTTTAATAATGTCATTATATATATATATATATTTTTTAAATAATAGGTATAATGTTTAGTTAAATGTTATGTATTAATTTGGTATAAGTTTTGTATGATATAAGGTTTATTTTGGTGATGATTTGGTGACTAATATTTGAGTAATAAAAATTTATTTTTCTAAGTTCTTGAATTTATTTAATAGACATTTAATTGTCTAAGTTTGATGTTCACAAATTATTTATCTGTTTAACTTTACGTTGTCGAGTCACGAGGATTTCGGTTTGCGATTCGATAAGGATTTTGTTAAAGCATAAAGAGATAAATTTTTCTTTGTTTAATTTGGCACTTAGTAATCTAATTTAACATGTCCAAAAGAACTTATGGTTCACTAAGCAATCTCTAAGTCGTTCTATGACTTTAGTAAACCTAAGGAGTCATAACCTTAAATTTCACTAGGATCGAAGGAATGCTGTAAATTTAAGATTCGAGTGCGGTAATGACCTGAGATTTTGACGGATGTCACAGTGCGTCTACAATCTATTCGACAAACTTCTCGTACATACATTTCCCCCCAGACCCCACGCGATCACAACCTCACTCGAAATTTCAGGACTAAATTTTCTTAACAGGGGGAGAATGTAACACCTGGTCAAAAAGGTCAAATTTCGCACCAATTTTAAACTTTAAATAATTGCATTTTATATGAAATTGTAACAAAGTATTCGAAAAGCAATGATTACTTAATAATCACAATTGAAACAATTTGAGACCACGCAGAAACCAAATTACATTTTTGTAATTCAACTGAAATGCTTTTATTTTAAATATTCAGAAAATAATTAAACAAGATTATAGATTTAAAATATTAAATTTATATTACAAACAGGTATAAAAACGCGGGTATTTTACACTATCATTTGGGGGAACAGTGTCCTCCCCACCAAACCTAAGCCAACCCATTCCCCCCTGTTACCCTTTCATTTCAATTCATTTTTACACACACACACCACACAACTCTCTCTATACTCTCCCTATCTCCTCCCTCCATCAGCACCTCCGCCGACCACCGTCGACCGGCCACCACCGCCGAAAACCACCGCCACCATCATCACCATCAACAAGATCAACCACAGCAATATCATCATCATCTTCATCTTCATCATCAAGTTCATCATCATCCTCAAACCCTCGATCTTCAAATCGTAAGGAATCATCCACTTTTCTTTGTTATTTCTTGATAAAAACACTTAATATAACATGTATTAACATTACATCAACAAGATTCGGCCTAAAATGGACTAGATTGCGTTTTTGGGTTAAAAGTCATCGAACAGGCTGAAGTGTCACCCACAGACCAGCAGCGCGGCGTCACTTGCCTAAGTGACGCATGTAAGTGTCACATGTAAGTGACGCAACATAGTGACGCCTCATAGTGTCGCTAGTAGTGACGCTATCACTAGTGACGCTACCTGTCCAGTGACGCCACCCAAGTGACGCCAATCTTAAGTGTCGCCTATAGCGACACTAGCCTAATGTCGGTAAAAACAGAAAGTACACAAATCGCTTAGACAAACTAATTTGTCTCGTACTCATATAACCTCACGTATTTACGACACTAGGAGGTTACCCATCGGACGACGCACGTATCGTAGGATTGCTAACTCCTCATGTTTATGTACTTAGGCATGCTCATCTACTGTTTTCGAATTATAATAATAAACTTTTATAATTCACACTTATCTATATTACTGCCATGTAATATGAAATGTGTAATACTTAGGAATTACACCCATCATATTGTCTTTGAACAATATCAATACCTAACCTAGATAGGTTATAACCATACACTGTTAGATTGTTGGCAAATAATTACCACCACATAACTTGACTAAGTTATCAATTATACCCGGACCATATTGTCACGAGACAATGCTATCAAACACACTAGGACTGTTTAGTTCTACCTACTCAAGACAACAACTAGACTTTTACAGGATTAGTCTCCCTCTTAGGAACTAAAATTGCCCATATATATTCCAGGACTTTTAAATTGGAATTGAACTCACGTAAATAACAACCAAGGATCTCAATATACTTGCTAAGCTGAGTCTAGGAGTATACATTAGAAATATACGTTAGTATGGATTTCTTATACAAATTCCAAAACAACTAGGTGATGATTAGTCATACCTAAGCTTATTGCGACACAACAAATAGTTAAGTACTGTATATACATACTTAGCTACAATAAATCAATTTCATGTGCTACATGATACCCTATCTGAGATATTTGTTGGTTCAACTCATATATATATATATATATATATATATATATATATATATATATATATGTGTGTGTGTGTGTATATATATATATATACACACACACACACACACATGTTTGTACTTCATCTTGGGCACTTGGTGCCACTTACAATTTAGTTATGTATATAGGTATACATACACGCATACAAACACAATCAAATTAGTCGGGCATGTCGTAGTACTGCCAGCTCTCATTTACATTAGTCAGGCATGTCGTAGTACTGCTGGCTCTCATTTACATTAGTCAGGCATGTCGTAGTACTGCCGGCTCTCATTTACACTAGTCAGACATGTCGTAGTACTGTCGGTTCTCAATTACTCAAGTCGGGCATGTCCTAGTACTGTCGGCTCAATTACATACTTTGCTTGCGAGCAATTCGGTCGATGCCAGATAGGCACAAAACGATGCCACGGTAGATTGGGCACAAAACAACGCCACGGTAGTGCAGTGGGCGCAAGTACTATATCGCGGTAAAGCGATACACTCGATGGATGGGCGAGCTTATGCTCGTGATCCACACACATATACGGATGGGTGAGCTTATGCCCGAGATCTGCACTATTAACGGATCGGCGAACTTTCGTGCGAGGCCGTCAACCCAGTATTTGACTAAATACTCAATCATAGTACGTGGGGCTACAATTATGCCAGGTGGCACATCAATTATTACACAACATCATATGACGTGGTCATACAATTACCCGATTGCCCTTAGGCGTGTATTGCCTCGCATTGATAGATTTACTTAATACCTGATAGGTATCCAGGCGCGGAATGCCTCAATGTTTATGTACTTAGGTATACATCACGGTCACTTAGGTATGAGATACCTTGTAGGATGTATACACATTGGTGTTACAACTTCAATACATTACATATCAAAATCGTAGATTTTGAACTACTTTTCAAAACATAAGGTTTTATACTTTATGTTTCAACTAACAATCCTATGAACTCACCAGCTTTATAGCTGACTCGTTTTAGCATGTGTTCTCAGGTGCCCAGCAGGATTAGGATTGCTACAAGATATGCTAGCTCGAGTTGCATATTTTCAAACAACTAGATTTCTCTGCATAACTTTTGTATTACAAATTATGTATTGAAATTATTTTGCGAACTCGCAACTTGTATACACTTTTATTATAAAAATGTATAACTATTTTCAAACGTCTCATTTAGAGTCGTTCATTATTTACCTTTGTGCTTGTGATATTTGATTCGGTAACACCTGACCCGACCGCTTCCGCAACCTGAAATTTGGGGGTGTTACAATGTGCCACCAATTTCTGGGAAAGCACCACCCCCCGAAAACCTGCTAACTTGCACCTTGGACGGCTAATGTGCACCGGATTTCAGCTATAAATTGAGGCATCATGGTTCATTTCAACACACACCTTCCACACCTTATAAAATCAAAAATACTTCTTCCATGCTTTCTTAGTTTTACTTTCTCATTCTATTAGGCTAATTTAGGGAACTTGTTTAGAATAGAACGAAAGCAAGGAACGTGCGTGTAATCTTTGGTGTACACTTGGAGTAACGCTTATTAATTCAAGTCTATTCCTTCTGGCATATTAATCCCGGTTCTTTCTATCCTAATCAATCTTAATTAAATATGTATGCTCTAATTATTCTAGAGTAGTTTGTGCCATGCTTAGCGAGTAGATTACTATTGTATTTGTTGTGATGTAGTTAGCATAAATAATTATGGGATGACTTTAAATATGTCATAAAATAATATGACGGCCCCTATTCAACTGTTTACTCGATATAGTGCTGGAAACGCCTTTAGGCGGAGTACAAATGTACGAAAGTCGGTAAACGACCGAAGGTATGGATCGACATTATTAAAATGGAAACTTTATGCAACAGACTTATCTTATACTTATGATTTTAAACCTAAAACTTATATTCGCCTTTCGATTAACAAACGTGATTGTAACCTGGTAAAGAGGAGTCGCTAACCTTAATACTTGGTCAATAGTTATCTGTGTCAAAACTATGGTTTAATTGTAACGTCATGCAATCATCATAAAATGCAATGTGATTACGTGGAATTGCCATGAGTATAGTACACTTCCAATTACAATGTACTTATCATGTAAACATCACGAAGCAATTAAATTCACAACGGAAACATCGTTTAACGATTAAATACATTGTGAACTACCATAGTATTTTCTGATATGGTCCGGGTTTAACTTTATGCAAAAATCCGTCAGCATTTTAATTAGATTATTTAGATTAGATTAGAGTAGGTAGGCTATAGGCTAAAGAACCATTCACGAAAACCTAGGGCTTTGTTAATTGTATTGAGAAAGGAAAGTTTAAAACCAAATTTAAAATGATACTTTTCCTTAAACTATGAAACCCAAAGTAAGGTATGCAAGAAACCTAAACGCTTTCCCTCGCTTATCATGCTTGAGTTTCACTAATAGGAATTAATCAATTAAGTCCGACCATATTTTCTAAGTTAGTTGTTTGCCGGATTTGTAGTCTTTATGGTATTTAGAACGATTAGACTTGTTATGGACTTGCTACTCTATTCCTTCGCCCACGAGCGAACGTGTTCAATAATAAGGGCCACTGACTCCCTCACGGGAGAGTGTGGAGAGTTGAGCATTATCTGTCTGATCAGAATTATGACACCTTAGTTCCTTGTGACATATTAGTTGATAACCGACTAATAAAGAATCTATTGGTCATACCATAAGCTATAAAATCTAGTAAACATTGCCAATTTAGTTAGATGTTTTCCCCCTAAAAGTCATCATCCCATATTATGGGCTAATGAAATCACAACAAATACTACTTTCCATTATCTGATTTACTATTATCTTTTATTCGCTTTATTTAGTTTACTTAGTCAACTGAACCAATACCCCCAACGCACTCTTATAAAAACTCCATTTACTAGAAAAAGAAAGATTGATTGGATCACCTCCGTTTCAATTCAGTTTCTCTTTAAGAATGACTCTAGGTCATACTTACTACCTACTAGCCTTTGGTTCAGTATCAGTAAGTCATATTTAGACCCCAAAAAATATAAATTTAAAACTTTCCACACCACATCGGTCGGTTGGCGTTGTGACCGCTCACAGCACCAACAGTGACTAAAACAGTGTCAGAGAGGTTGCTGATATCTTTTTGATCATCAGCGACTGATTCAGTGAATTTTGAAATTTCTGATAGATTATCAGCTTTAAAACTTTTGTTTTCACAATCAGTTATCACTATATTGCAACTATTAGTGAGCAGACCGCCTTTTGTGAAATAATTTGGTCTTAGCTCACTGATTATTGATATAGGTTCAAATACAGTATCTGAGAAATATCCATTAGAATTAAAAATGGGATCAATCTTTGTAGAGTCAGCAAGTGAGGCAGCATATCCATAATCACCTCCCAAAATAGCTTTTGCTTGTTTTAGAATTTGATTATTTACACACTGATTTACCCTCATGTTTGACTTACACCAAAATTCCATAACCGTTTTTAGTTCCAAAAATTGTGTCTCAAATTTTACTTTGTCTTGAATAAATACTTGATTTGCATGTAATTGTGCTTCAAGATCTATTTTCAAATTTTTTATTTTTGATACATTTTCCTCTTGATCAAGAAGTTTTGATTTCAAGTTGCTGATCTCATGTGACACCCGGTCAAAAAGGGGCTAAATTAGCTCCTAATTTAAACCTTAATCATTCGTACTTGGTACGTATTAAAACGGAAGTATTCGGATAATATATATATATATATATATATATATATATATATATATATATATATATATATATAACGTTAGATGATTATTTAATAATCATTATAAATCAATCTGAAAGAACGCAGAAAAATCAAATATGGACTTTGGTGACAAACTTTATAAATAATGTGGAATTATCCAAACAAAACATTATTTACTTAAATATATTACGAAAATATATCACACGTTATACGTTTTGTGTAAAACGTAACAGTACGCGATGAAAACACACGAAACGCGCACGACGAATGAAATAAATCAAAGTTATATTTTTATAACTCATTAGTAAGTATTTTGATAAAATACTCCAAGTAAAAATATAGCGATTGCACGCGTACAGTTAAAACGTTTAAAAACGTTACACAATTTAAACAAACGTCTAAACCGCAACCGACTACCGACCGACGACCGAAATATATTTTAATAACTTACAATATATTATTTGAGTAAAACTTTTATTTAAAATATCATGTTTTAAATCGTTAACAAAACGTATTAAATAAAACGTTATACGGTTAATTAAAACGTAAAACAATCAGGTAAACAAGCACCCCGTACTACGTAACTTTGGGGGAACAAAAATTAACCAAAACTCAGCCATGTGGGGCCTGTGGGCCGGCCTAGACACAACCCACAAACTGTGGATCTTGTTTGTTAAATAATACAAGACCAAACCACCACCACCTCAATCATTCACCATCTTTCATCTCTCTCTCTATATCTCTCTCCAATTGTCTCTCTCTCTCTCTCTCTCTAAATTCAGTCCAAAAACACATTAAATCACTCCCTTAAATCACCTTGGATCATCAAGTCGATTGAAGCAAAGACGATCACGAGAACGAGAGCTACGTTTGCATCTTTTCGGAATCTCCATACGATCATTGTAAGACTCCGACACTTTCGTAAAGTACTTGTATTATGTTTATATAGATGATATATTGTTCAAACAACTTGAATATGTCCAAATCCAAAGCCAAAACACGTTTTTCATAAACATTTAAAAGGGGCAGATTCTGCCTTCGAAAAGTCAACTTACAAAACTGGCCATAACTTGAGTTCTAAGATGAGTTAGACAACTATTTTTTTAAAAGTTGCGTATTAAAAAGAGCTACAACTTTCGTGTTTTACACTTTTTCCAGATCTGTACGTATTTATTTTTATAAACTGATCTTTGAGACTGGAACTAGTCAATAATGAATTACAAGGGCAGTAATAACGAGTTATCAAGGGCAGTAATAACGAGATTATAACTAGCAGTAATAACGAGATCATAACTAGCAATAATAACGAGATTATAACTAGCAGTAATAACAAGTAATCAAGGGCAGTAATAACGAGTATTCAAGGGCTGTAATAACGGGTTATCAAGGGCAGTAATAACGAGATTATAACTAGCAGTAATAACGAGATTATAACTAGCAATAATAACGAGATTATAACTAGCAGTAATAACGAGCGACACAACCTCTGTGTCACAACTATAACTAGCAGTTATAACTAACTGTGACACAAGCCCTATGTCGAACCTCACGTAACCTCTAATACTTATACGATACGACTTTTAAACACCTGAAACATACTTTATAAGTATCACGTAACAACATAATAATAACTACACATTGAAATTATTATTACAAAAACTCACCAACGGGCCGTACACTTTTATAATATACAAATTTAATCGATTTCAAAAACATACAATCGGAAAATATCGAACATTTAATAGTTGAGTGGACACATATCGGGAATGATCTAAATAAGACATTCACTCATATGTATAACCTTATATGCTTGGGGCATTGGAAGGTTTCGGGGTTGTTCATTCCTTATTGGATAATCATTGCTCGGCGACTCAGGTGAGTCTCACGGCCCCTTTTTACTGTCTTTACTTTGGGGGAGATGCATTGCTTGTTTTACTTGTATACATATATGTATGTATGGTTTTACCGACTTATAAATTTACTACTTGATAGACATACTACTTTACAGACTTTATAGACTTGCTACTCTACAAACTTACTGTCTTATCGACTTGTATATTTACTGTTTTACCAACGTATATATTTACCGCATGACCGACTTACAAATTTACCATTTTATAAACTATACCGACTTACAGACTTACAGACTTACTAAATTGCATGAGTTACGTTTTAATCCAATGAAGTCCTCTGAATCATAGTTGTTAGTTATGGGATAAGCGCGAGTTTTAGTATATGGATCCATATGGGACTGACAATCCCCGCCAGGGGTGGTAGAGCCACCATTAATCGTACTCGTATAAACAGGTGTTTTCTACTCGTTTCGTATGAGTGTTTTTGGATTAGCACTCACGGGGGCAAATTACAGACTTGTTAAGCTTCGACTATGATGGCTCATGGCAGACCACACCGACCTTACTATACTTGTGAAATCCTCACTGACCTACTACATTCGTACAATTATACTTTACTATCTTACTTAATTGTGAAATCATTACTTACCGACTTACTACACTTGAAATTTTCTTACTTACTGGCTTGTACATTGTGAGCTCATTACTACTAACTGATATTACTTGTACAATATTTTACTTATTGATTGTGTATGAACTATTGTTACTATTACTACAAACCTGTGAGATTTACTAACCTTTTGGTTGACGCTTTTAGTGATTCATTTGCAGGTACACAACAACAGTAGGGTTGCTCAGTAAGGATGGCCTGCAGGATATGCTAAGCTAATACGAGTCACATGCATAAACACTGATGAAGATTTTATTTGCATTATCTTTTGTACTTTGATTACGTATTTAAAATCTTCTGAATCATCTTGCGAACTCGCTAATAATGTATACTTATAACTTAAAACTTCGTATTACTCATGTAATGTAACGTATTTTCTAAAACGTCTCATTTAGAGTCGTTTGCTTAATCTTTGTGCTTGATACTTGATTAGTCACGCTCCAAAACATTCATAATTCTGATTTCTTTGAATGTCATGAGAATTTGACAAGTCAACTGTCCAAGATTCAAAAACATCATTTTTCCCAGTAGCTGAATATGACTTAAAACAATGTACCTTGCAGAGAGTTTCAGGATCCCATCCAAATGCTTAACATTTATGAGCGATCTCTTTGATGTCCTCATGTGTAACACCCCGCAATTTCGACATAATTATAAATATTAATTACATGCATTTTAGGCTAATTCCCTAACTAGAGTGAATTCACAACACATTTTAGAGATAAGTCTAGCAAATCCCGACTACTTAATACGTGTATTATTACATTTCTTAAATTGTTGTAAATACGTACAAAATAATTGGAACAAAAGCGACAAAAATATACGATTGTTAGTGAACCAGATTATTTAATAAAATGAAATTATTGAATAACATTAACGTTTATTAAATATTATGTTGATAATATTTATGAAGTATTTTGTAATGCGAAACGTTTATTTCATTTATTTCGTAAGCTGAAATAAAACAAAGTTAAAATATTATAACTCAATTAAATTATTTATATAAAATATCTCAAGTAAAAATATATTCGGTAACATATTTAAGAATTTATCATTTAAAAATATTAAAACATTTAACGATCGGGTAAGCAAACATGGGTAAAATACCATGAAAAGTGGGACACAAATCTCCTCCCCTCTTGTTTGGTCGGCCTACCCAAATCCCCTCCCACCAAACCCATTTCCTTCTTTCATTTTCACCTCCTCACCATCCACATCTCTCTATTTTTCTCTCATCTTCAACAACAAAAACACTAACAACAACCCAAAAATCAATAAAAATAACAACAAATTGGACACACAACAACAACAAAACGTATCATCAACCTCATCTTCAAGATCCAAGCTCAAGATCCACCATTTTCTTCTCCATTTTCATCTCCTACCTAACTTTTGGTTTTACTCAAATTTGGTAAGATTTCACCACTTTTCCTTGTTATTTCATGATTATTATGAGTAATATACCATGTATTAGTGTTTCTACAACAGATTATACCTAAAAATCGACCCAAAACTCGTTTTCCCCAAATTTTCGTCGAACAGTTAGATATGTCGCACGGGGCCAAAAACAGTAATGCGACACAAGCATTTGTGTCACAATACCACTTCTACGTCGCACTAAGCAACACAACATTTTATGTCTCACAATTTACCCTACGTCCCATACTTGCGACACAACTACTTACGTCGCAGCATTTGCGACACAAATACCTATGTCACATTAAATTATGGATGTCGCACATAGCAACACAAACCCTTGTGTCGCAGAACCTTTTTGCGACACAATCCTTATCTCGCAAAACACAGAACCTTAAAAATACATGTTTTTCACCAAGTGTCGGAACCAAATTTTACCACTTGATTTTACTCCGAATTTGGAATTCGGATGCGTTTTTCACTACAACAACATAGTAAAAATTTTCACTACAACAACATAAAAATTTTCACTACAGCTCGACCCTAGCCAGGGGCTCTGCCCCTTGGACCCCGCTACCAGGGGCGCTGCCCCCGGACCCCCGTACACAATTTCATACTTTATGAAACAAAATGAAACAATATAATAATACTTTCAGAGATTATTATTACAAACCGTTACCAACAAGTCGTATACATTTTTACAACTACAAATTGCGAATGTAAACATTAAAACAAACACGTGGGTCATAATCTAGTTGTGTGAACACTAGCATGGATGGTCAAACTAAGACATCCATATAATTATACTTATAAATCTCTTACTTTAGGGCTTTAGAGATTTCACTTGAGCTTTAGGCTTTGCTAGTGCTCGCAACTTTACTTACCTCACTTTTAACTGTTTTACCGCTTTCAACTTGGGGTGAGCAACATAGTCAATTGCTTTATTGATTGCCATAACTGCTTTTACTTACATGATTGTATACTTGTTTCACTCGAACGGTCAGAGTACTTTAAAACTGTTGAACTCTTACAGAAAACTGGTATGTATGAAACAACATTTTCATACTATAAACTTGTTAAACTTTCTTTGGTTAACCGGAGAACGACCGGTACTTTTTTATGTCAACGCTGGAGAACGACCAGCAACGTATTTCAGTGCCAGAGAACGACTTGCCAAGTTGGACGGGAGAACAACCCGTGCGTGTTTAGACCGGAGAACCACGTGTACTGTGTTTCGCTGGAGAATGACCAACAGTGTTTTGTGCCAGAGAACGAATGGCCAAGTTAGACGGGAGAATTACCCGTGGGTCTTTAGACCGGAGAACGACCGGTACTGTTTTGGGAACGCTAGAGAACTACCAGCAACGTATTTTAAACTGTATTTTAGGCAACATCCCAACTGAACTATATTTGGATAACATTCCACAAAACGTCTATTTAACTATTATGGCAACAACCATTTACGAACGTATTTGGTTAACGAACTGTACTTGCAAACTTAAAACGTGTGAATTCACTCAACCTCGTTGTTGACTTTTTCTATGTTTTTCAGGGAATTAGCAGCACACGAAAGGACCACTTGCACACATGGAACATAGGCGACCCTGGAAGCTTTAGGATGCCAACTTTTGAAACATATGGATTTCTTCTATATAACTAAAGTTGTTTTAGTCATATTTATGAAATCTACTTTCGTAAACATAACTTCTTTTACGTTTGTACAATTCGATGAATTGTAAAACTTTGTAACTATTACTATTGGCATTCTTATAATATATGTTATATTGTAATCATATGCTATGATACGTATGCATGTACAATGTTGGTGTCATTACCCCATACTTAACTAAATTCTTCCGCTAATCAAAATCAACGAATTTGGGGGTGTGACATCATGGAATTTCAGCATCATCAGCCATCAGACAGTAATCCTTATCTAAATAAATCATTGCTTCTTCTTCATCAGATGATGAGGATGAGTTAGAGTCGCTGAATGAACCCTCTTCAGCGACAAAACATTTTTTCTTCTTTTTCCTAGATTTGGAACTTTGTACTTGTTGTACTTGTCATTTCTGAAGCTTGGCTTTGGTTCAGGGATAGGATTTATTGACTTTGATCTATAATCAGCTGCAAAATGACCAGGTTTACCACACTTGTAGCAGTCACCTTTTGATTTGAAATTATCAAAAGATGGAGCACCAACGAACCTTTTTGATTTGGTGTTCCTTCTGAAATTTGCAACCATCATTGTCATGTCCCTTTCCAGCTTTTCTAGATTTTCAATATAGTCATACTCTGACTGTTCTTCAGTTCTTTCACCTTCTTCATCAGCTATCAGTGACTTTGAGCTTAGCTTTGACACTTTTGATTTCTATTTCTGATCAATTTCTTCAAGCTCAGCTACAAGGGCATTCGATATCTTTTGACTTCCAAGTGTTGCACGAATGTGCTCACTCTGATCAGCTTGCTTTTCAGACTGCTCCTAGTTGAGCAAAATACCATAGACTTGAGTAAAATTAAGAGTTGTATAATCATTCCTCTGTCTAGTACAGGTAGAAATAGTTCCCCAGATTTTCCTTAGCAAGAGCTCCAGGAACTTTTCAACCACAAATCTCTGCTCTTTTCCTATACCAGCCTTTTCCATCTTGTTCATCAGCGATTGATATCTTGTATAAGTAGAGGACAGGGACTCATTGGGTTCCATTGCAAACAGCTCATACTGTCGAGTGAGATTGACTTCCCTGCATCGAATAATATCAGAAGTTCCAATACATATATTTGTAAGGGTGTCCCACATGTCTTTAGCAGTTTTGCAAAGCCTAATATATTCAAATACTTCATCAGGAAGTGACATGCCTATGTAGATTTTAGCTTGTTTATCTAATTTAACCAACCTCTTGTCCTCATCAGACCACTATTCCTCTTTCTTTGGCACAACCTTTTCTGGTATAGCAGGAGTGGTTGTAGTAGTTGTAACAGCAGGAACAATTGTGGTTGGAATATGAGGACCATTGGTTATTATATTGAAAAGACGATCATCAACAAGATTAAGAAACATCATCATTCGGGACATCCAGGTTTTAATCCTAGAGGGATCAAACGCTGGAGGTTTGGTAGTAGAACCATTTCCTTTTTGATACTCAGAATCAACACAACTGTACTTTACCGATTCAATTGTAGATCTGGTTAATTAGATTAAACTAACTCTGCTCTGATACCAATTGAGAGTCCCGTAATCACTACTACGAAGTGAAATGTAATCACAATAAGTAAAGTTTAATTGTAGAGGGGGGTTGAATACAATTAAAAACTTTTTGTGATTTATATCCAAGTTAATTCCCAAGTTTTTAATTGTGATACATAAAAAGAGTATAACAGATATAGATATGACAGTTAAGGTAAATGCGTAATAGTAGCTGAACTGTTATATTTATTAATCATAAGTATCACTTAGTGTTGATTGCGGAATGAACTAGCCAAGGCTAATTCAAATCAAACACTCTAGCTAAACTATTACAAATGAGCTGAGCAGTAGTGGATTACTCTAAGTACATAGTACTGCTCTATTTATAGTGCAGATTTCTTGTAAACATTTTCTTCAAATCATGATCTTGGAATGACACGTGTCGCTGTTTGATTAGTTTGATCTCTGAGTCTTGATTATACTGTGGTCCCAATTCTATTACCTCGAATATCGCATCTTCCTTAACACCAATCACTTGGTGCCACGTAATCCCTCAGATATTTATGAAGATATGGACGACACTTGCTAACATAAGACTAAAGAGCAACTTGTACTTGACTAGAAACTTATTATAGTAGTCATTGAAGATGAAATAATCCTCCTCACTCACTGCGAACTATCGTGCTCTTGTAGAGTAACTTGAATTGAATATCTTCAACAACCAGCTTTTATTCGGGCATTGACTTTTGCCTTTATTCATTTAAAGATGTAAGACAATCGCTGCTAGTATCAGCGACACACCAAGTTGAGTTTTAATCTTTCTAAGCATATCATATTCCTCGAGTAGAATGAATAGCAATAAATGATTAATAACATCAGCAACAGCAGCTTCAAATTTATCATTTTCTTCATCGAGTTTTTTTTTGGTAAAGGGTTTACACCCGGCAAATATATTACTCCAAAATAAACGTTTAAGTACAAAGGGTGTGAGTAAATCCCACACCTCAGCCCATTACATAGGCAAAAGACACTACATAACAGGACACAACCACAACCAAACCAACAGGAACAGCTAGCTAGCAACGGCTAAACTCTCTGTATATGACATGCCATACACAAATAAATAAATAGCATAGCTCAAAAAGACAAATAACAAATGCATCCAATATAAAATAAATGAGCAATCAATTAGCAAAACTTCAGAGGAAGCCATAGCACACGAGAAAATCCGAACACCAAGCAGATGAAACTTAAACACGGTTGGGAATCTTCCAACGCTCCATAGCCCGAGTAGCTCAAAACGAAGACCTGAACTTGTAGGAAATCAACTTCAGACGAACCTCAGAGAGAATAGAAGCAAGCTCTATACACGAACGTCTTCCTTTGGCAAAAAGATGGAAGTTCCGCTCTTACCAAATAAAATAAGTCGTAGCAGCCAACAATAAGCGAGAAATCACATGATCTATATTCTTCGATGAAGAAGTAGAAATAAAGAAAGGGAGCACATCTTCCAGCTTATCAGACACAACCGGGATGTCAGCAAAGCTAACAACCCGAAACTAAACCTGCGAAGAGAACACACATTCAAAGAAAAGATGAGAGTGTGAATCAGGACATGATCCACATAAGTAGCACCGAAGCAGATTTAAGTCAACCAACGGGCCAACATCCCATTGCCTCGGTCAATCTTAGGTTTTCAACTTTCCCTTAAAAACCAGCCACATATTGAAAGCATGCCAAGGGATACACTAAGGAAACCAAATAACAGAAGACCACGTGACAGCAGAACACCGCATCTGAATAGATTCCCAGACTTCACTCACCCTGAAATCGGAAAAATTACCATCCCCATCACGCCATAGAAGCTTGTCAGGAGTAGTAGAAAGAATGGGAACCACAATCTGAGAAAAAATAGGATACTTTTAGATCCACAAATTTGGCCATCTCCAACCAGCACCATCAAGAAGGTCAGCAACTGAATCAGTAACTGAAAAACCCTGACGAGTAATATCACGGTAACAAGAAAACACACGGGCAATAAGAGACTGGTCACACCAAGTGTCATACCAAACTGAAGCAGTCCTCCCATCACCAATCTGGTACCAACAGAAAAGATGAATAAGATCCCGAATATGAAGTAAACTCCTCCATCCCCAACTCATGCTATTTTGCGGAGAAACATCCCAGAAATTTCGATTATCCAACTTATAGGCATGGACCCATCTGACCCAAATGGAATCCTTCCTATTAAGGATATTCCAAATATGCTTTGTCATTAATAATATATTCCACTCACGCAAACGCCGAATACCTAAACCACCTTCTTGTCTCGGTAAGCATAAGTCTTCCCAAGCAACCTTAGCTTTACCAGACTTCATAGGCCCTTGACACCAAAGAAAGCCTCTCATAAGCTTCTCTAACTCATAAAGAATCGACTGGGGAAGAATAAACATAGTAGCCCAGTAACCATGAAGAGAAGAAAGAACAGAAATAATTAGTTGTACACGACCCGTAAAAGATAAAGATTGATTCTTCCATTTGGCAATCCGCGTCTGAACCTTCTCCACCAAGCCTTTACAATCAGTTTTAAGAAGCCTCGTAGATATGAGGGGAAGTCCAAGATACCTAATGGGAAGAGCACCTTCTTCAAAAGGCATAACACTTAGGATACGCTGCCTCACATTCATAGGAACATTACAGAAAAAAGCAGTGCTCTTAGGAATACTAGGGACTAGGCCAGAAACTTCTTTGAACTCATTAAGAGCTGATTGTAAAACCTTAACCGAATTCAAATCACTGTGAGCAAATAGAAAAAGATCATCTGCAAAGCAAAGATTAACTGTAACATCCGATTTCTGGGCCTAGTAGTTTTGAGATATTTCCTGATTTAAATCATTATTTAAATGTGGGAGGAAACAGTTTTGTTTGATTTACCTGAAAATGATTGGTAAAATAAAATGTTTGGACTCGTGAGTGAATTCCGGGTTCCAGACAATAGGTTTAGAAGGGGTATTAAATAATACCAAATATTAGAGTCGGTGTTGGAGAGACCGACTTATTTTAACCTCCCTTCTTTGTTATTCATTTCTTTGAATACATACATATACTTAGAAAACTAAAAACAATATACAAGGCTATGATAGTAAGCTGTGAATTGATCTTTCCTACATCAAAGTTGTCATCATCATCTTACTTCCTTAATCTTGAGAGTAATATTATTGTATTTTCTATTTATAAACTTACTTTGAATAATTGGGGTTAATGATGAATATGTGAAATTGATGATTAAAAGATTATATATCAAGTTATATAAAGCTATAGATTGTTGTAACCTGATTATATGATGATACATGGTGGTTTATGATGTTCATCAAGTTTGTAAGTTTGATTGAATGGGTTAGGTTATGCCAATGGGTATATGAAGTTGTAATGAGAAAGAAACTTAAGAAAGTTGTTATTGAATGTTTGTGGATGTTATTGATACTAAAGTATTGATTTAATTTGTATATGAATCTGAAAGTTTGTGAGTTATTAGTTTGATTCGTATTTGGGGTTGAACTTGTGTAAGTCTGCAGATTGCTGTACTGCAGGTGGAACCCGGCTGATCCATGATCAAGCTGGCGGGTTGTTTGTATTTGGTTGGTACCCGGCGGGTAGATCCATTATGTCAGCAGCAGCCATTAAAGATTAACCAGAAAATTAACTCAAAAAAAAACTTGCAAACTAATTAGTACCAAAGGCGTCACTTGGTAAGTGAGGCACTCAAGTGTCGCAACGACTAGCGGCACTTGATAAGTGACGCTATCGAGTGACAGATGAAGTGACTGAGGACACTGTAAGTAAGTGTCGCTCAATCTAGCAAGTGACGCACTCAAGTGTCATACTTGAGTGACGCAAGAAAATAAACAGGCGTCACTAGTAAAAGTGACGCAAGAAATCAAAAGGTGTCACTAACAGAAGTGACGCAAGGAATCAAATAGGCGTCACTAGCAGAAGTGACGCTTGGCACTCAAGTGACGTGCTAAAGTGACGCACGTGAGTGACGATGAATTAAAATAGACGACACTTAAGTTAAGTGTCGTATGAACCCCAAATGACGCTCTAAGTGACACGTTCAAGTGACGGTAAAACCCTAATTTGGAATTACGAAGTGCCGCTCTAAGTGACGCATTCAAGTGACGCAGCGAGTGTCGCAGAAACGGCTGTAAAATCCCAAAAACCCTAAAAATCGAATTTTCGTAAACCTAACGAAAATTCCTCAAACCCTAACGAACGAAACCTGTGGTAAATGATGAAAATCATCTGGAAAGCACCTTATCAACTCGAAATCCGTAGTTATTCTTGATTCTTTATCCGAACGAAACCGAAATCAATCCAAAACGTCTTCAAAACGTCAATCTAATCACCTAGTGGCTCTGATACCAGTTGTGAGTGCCCTATGTGATGGATCTAAGTGATGATCAACAGCAATTGAATGGCGGAAACAATCAATTACACAAATCACTAATAAACCTAAACCGAAACGATCAATTGAACAAAGTAAATGAGTTTATTAGATTGAATAATGTATCGGAACTTGATTACAGATGAGTTTAGTTGACAAATGGTGCTAGGGTTTCGTCAACCCTAGCCAAAAACCCGTAGGTTTGTATTTATACTAACATTCTAGCAGACATGTGTCACTTGTGGAAGTGTCGCATGTAGCCGCCTTCATGCGTCACTTACCTAAGTGTCGCTATGCGTCACTTAGGCAAGTGTCGCCTAAACTAAAACTTAAGTGTCGCATCATACAAAATCTATATATCTATTAAATGACTAACGACACTTTTACAACTTAATAGACCAACTGACAGACAAACTAATATGCATCAACAGTTATATTGCCTAGTTTGACTAGTCAAGCAAGTACAAGCATCCTAGTAAGCAAGAATGGTCAAGTGATCTTGGTCCATTATTCTATTCATGCAAGCTAGTTAAATTTTTGTTGATTTAAAAATCAAACTTGCTAATCCTAATCTATCCGTACTATACAATTAACATAGATCAAAACACCCTAATTACTTTTGTACTTAGATGCTAACACTTAATCAAGCAAAAGTCTAGACTTAATCAATTGGTCAAAGTTCATTCTTTTGATAAAGTCAAACATGTGTGAATTAACATGAGTTAGTGGTAGTAGCATGTAGTTCGTAATCATTTAACCAAGAAAAACACTAATTTCTAGTTACTAACTTAGCTAACTTCAAGAAATAAGCTCTTTTAAAATTAAATTGGGTTTTATGATCATACCTTATTTTTGATGGATAAAACTTGAAAATAATCGTACAACCGTGAAGAGCATGCAAAGAGGAGTTCAAAAGATACAAGATCACAATTTTTGGTAGAGTTTTGATGGTGGTTTCATGGTGGTCATGGTGGTGGCCGGTTTTGGAGAGGAGAAGGGAGGAAGAAGAAATTTTCTTCTTATTTTTGAATCATGGGGAAGGTATGGAAGGTTTAGTGGTCCTTAGGAATATGTGTCATGTCCTTAAGTACCATATTCCTTACACATGGTCCCTATTGTACTCTAAGATTAAGTTTAATGCTCTAGATCAATTCCTAATGTCGCATTAATTGTAAGTACGAATCTTAAGTATACTTATTGTAACTAGTTACTTGTTGGTTCCTTGTTACTTTATAAATAAGATAGTAAACTTAGTATGTTTTTAGGTGTTTTAAAATATTTGTCTAATGCTGGTTTATAGAATGTACAAATGTTTCGGCTAAATGCTTTTTTAAAAGGTGTACATTCTTTTAGACGCGCGCTTGTTTTCAGACAACATTTAAAAACGTTTTCTATTTTTAAAGAATTTATTATATTATTATATGTATTAAAATATGCTCATTTAAAGTCGCGAGCTTCGACCTTTTCGGATAGAATTATTTTACGATTCGTTCCGATCCCTCCATAGGGAAAGGGTCGAGATTTGCTCCCTTAAGTGAACGTTTTTAAGTACAAACATTTTGAAAGTTCCGAGATGACATTATAAACTAAATAGTAATGACTATTCTCTAGTTTCCCTAGGACTTCTCGTTCTTCATATCCCAAATCGACAAGATCGCTGATTAACCTATGATATGCCTTTCTTATCTTTTTAGGGTTTGATAAACCATCGCGTGGCCCTAGGTCTTTATAATTTAGATCGTGAGTGAGTTTATCTAAGACTTCCCCAAATGCTTTCTGTTCCTGTGAATCAGGTTCTCCGGTTGTAGAATTGATTATCCTAACGAGTTTACTGATTTTTGCTTTTTGTGTGGAAGTGAAAGGGTATTTGGTAAGGCGAAGATTCGAACAAGCTTAATGTGAAGGTCTTTTCTTTTAATGAAAAGGGCTGTATCGATTCTTTCCTTTGCGTAATCAGGAAAAACGTCTCGTAATTTTGAGATCAAGTAAGAGGCGGGGTCAACAAAGAATGGAATTTTACCAGGGATGATGATAGGAATCATCGGGTCCCGTTCTATCCAGAACTCAAGTTCATTGATCATTGTAACGACATTGTGATGTATTAATATCATAGATATTGGGAGGAAATCCATGTCGGCAAGTGATTCAAAAAGTGGATCTAAGTCTGTTATGAACTTTAGTTCTTGGTCTCTGAAATTAGAGGAAGTGCTTTCGCATTCATGATTTGACAGGCGAGATAGGAATTTCACTTGTTCGTCAAGATTGGTAATCTTTTCTCATTGTTCGTATGAAAAAGGAAAGTCGGAGGAGTACATTAGGTTCTCCGGTTGTAGAATTGATTATCCTAAGCGAGATATGATTTTTAACTAGAAAAATGATATATAATTTAAAGATATAGTTGAAAGTTAAGTTTTTATTATATAACAGTTCAATTAAGTCTTGGAAATTATAAAAGTTAGTTAATTGTAAACTTAAATGTTTTGTGATTATTCACAGTACATTAGAGTTTAAATTTAATTAATGTGTGTTAAGTGTTTGATATAAGACTTAGGAAATCTTAGGTTGATTCAGGGTAATCAATAAAAGATTTATAAGTTATATATTCCGCGTTTATATTAATTACACAAAAGGATTAGTTTTGGAATTCTTAGATTGATTCAGGGAAATCAATAAGAGAATTTCAATCATTAATTTATTTGTGTTTATTTGTTTTCTCTAGGAATGGAAAGTCTAGATCTATCAGATTCAGAAAATGATATTTTGGATGAGATAGATGAAGAGATTGATTATGATCTTGAAGAGGGATAATTTCATCCACCTGAAGATTGGACTGCTGTTTCTGAGATTGAGCAAGACATGGGTGTAGATCCAGATGCTAATGTTGATGAACACCATGTGAGCCCATCTAGGACAGAAGTTATTATTGAAAATGATGAAGGTCCAATTGTTGTCGATGTAGATGAAGAGATCGATGATTTAACCAATACAGAAGATGAAGAAGTTTTTATTCCTACAAATAATCCAGCTGTTGTGCTTAGGAAACTTCCAAAACAAAGAAAGAAAATTGGAGTTTCAGAAGTAGATATAACAGGAAAACGTATACCACGCAGAGGGATTATTAGTTAGTACTTTGACTCTGAGCTGAAGCTGTTTGTTATTAAAAGGTTTGACGGAGTTCAATATTTTGAGCGAAAGCTTGCAGTGTTTAGTTCTTTGCCTAGATTTGAGATTCGAGATTTGGCTCGATTATCTTTGAATAATCTAAGTGATGATTTTGTTGGAAGATATGTTGAACACATAATCAAGACTGAGGTTAGAGCTAATAAATTTGAAAAGATTAAGCCAAGAAAAGGAAAGACTATTAAACTGGCAGAGATGTTGGGAGCTAAGCAGAATTGATCAAGTGTTGAAGTCTTGCCACTGTTAGTTCAATTGATTGCCACTGCTAGAAGGATTGAAGAACTAGCCACTGCTAGTGTATTTGTAGAAGCAGTGCCACTGTTAATGTAATTATACTTGGTGTCTGTAATGGGAACTTACTACCACTGTTGGTACAAAGTAAGTTACTCCCACTGTTGGTGTTTATAAGTCGGTTAGAGTTATTTTTGGGATAGATTTGAATACCATAATAACTAGAGATTGTATAGGACTCTATGTATTATAAATAGAGATCCTTAGACCTAGATTAGGTTAAGATTAGTTTTACGCAGCTTCAAGGTTTTCTGTAACCCTAATACTTAAGTGTATTCGTCTTATATCATTAATAAGATTGAAGCTTTTGATAATCAATTGTGTATTAAAATATTGTTATAATTCTTGATCTTCTTAATATTATTAAGTGTGATTCCGCAACTTCTCAATAATAATTCAAAGTTTATTGAATTGTATATTAAATAATTCTGGGTTTAACAAGTGGTATCAGAGCTTTGATTAAGCTTTGAATACAAGAAGATCTAGTATTACTGTTTGATTGATTTTCAAATTGTTTATTGAATCAATGGAAACAGAAGGTAATGAAGGAATCCAGGCAACAAAGATTCCATTGCTCAAACCTGATGAGTTTGATCTATGGAAGGTCAGGATCAAACAATATATGCTTCTCACAGATTATCAGATGTGGGAAGTTGTTGTTAATGGTCCTGCGTATAAAGTAGACAGTGATGGTGTCAAAGAAAGACCTCCACCAACATCAGAAGCTGAGAGAAAGGTTAGATCAACTGAGTACAAGCCTTTAAGTACTCTTCTTCTGTCAATTCCCAATGAATATCAAAGAAGATTCAAAAACTGTGATGATGCTAAAGAATTGATGGAAGCAATACATAAAAGGTTTGGAGGGAACGAGAACACTAAGAAGAATAAAAGATCTATGCTTAAACAGCAATTTAAGAATTTTAATTCTGTCAAGTCAGAAACTTTGACTCAAACCTTTGATAGGTTCACTAAACTTGTGGGAGATCTGGAAAACCACAAGGTTAAGATTGATAAGGATGATCTGAACAGAAAGTTCTTAAGGTCATTAGGTGAAGAATGGACCATATACACTGTTGGTCTAAGACAGAGTGCAGATTTAGAAGTTAAGGAGTTAGAAGACATCTACAATGACCTAAGAAACTTTGAATTTGAGATAGAAAGCAAGAAACAGACATCTGGATATAGTCACAATGCAACTTTTATGTCCATGGGTGGATTAAAGGGTGAATCAAGTCAACAACAATCTACCTATTTGTCTGGAGGAGTAGGATCATCTGAGATCAAATCTAATGATCAGATTCTAGAATCCTTCTTTGCTAGTAATGTGAACTCTTCACTTACTAATGAAGATCTAGAACAGTTTGATGGAGATGATTTAGAAGATATGGATATCAAACTACAGATTGCTTTGATAACTCAAAGGGCAAAGAGATTTATGCAGAGAACTGGGAGGAATAACTTTGCATACAAGAGGAATGATGCAAACTGGTTTGATAAGAGCAAAGTTGAGTGTTTCAACTGTCATAGGATGGGACACTTTTCCAGAGAATGCAGGAGTCCCAGGCAAGAGCAGAATGGTAATGGTCAAAGGTCAGGGAGCAATGGAACTCAATCAAGAAACATACCTGTTCAAGGTGCTTCATCCAATGCTTTTGTCTCTGTGGATGGGACTGGAGTGATCAAGAAGAGCATGAAGTAAAGAATCAGTGCTTCATGGCCATTGCTGAGTCTGACAAGAAGTCGGAAATTCCTTATGAGGTACAAAACAAATTATGTTCTGCTGTTTGTAAACAAACTGTTAAACATTACAGGGATCATAATCAGAAAGTGTGTGATGAATTAAGGCAATGAGAAATAAAAAATAAACACACCACTACAGCTATTGAAAATCTTGAAAAGCAAATCATAGCATATGAGATTAATGCAACTCAGTTTAAATATGACATTGATTATGCTAAATGGGAAAAAAGGTGTGTTGAATGAAAAGGTAGAATTGTTAACTAAGAAACTATCTGAGGTCACATGTGAGAGAGATAGTATTAAGTTATCAGTAGAAAATCTGCAATATGCCTCACAAAATGTACAAAAGTGTATCAACTCTCAAATACATGATAAGCTTAAGACTGGATTGGGATATAATAATGTTCCTCCACCTTATAACAACTACTTTCCTTCTCAAACTGATTTAGATTTAAATAAGTTAAAAGCAGGATTGGTAGATGAGGTTAAAAGGGTTGATGCAATCGAAAGCTTAGAGTGTAATAAAGAGTTTGATAAAGTTGAAATAAGAGAGTGGTGTGAGGAAGATGATCAGAGTGATAGTACATCTGAAAGTTTTGAATCATCTAATTCATCATGTGAAGGTAGCGAAAAGGTTACTGGTCTAGTTTCTGAACTAAATGTTGATAAACTAGAAGAGGGTAAAAGATTGTTTCTAGAAAAGGCCAAACAACATATAAAGCAAGTGATCAATACTAATAAGTCTAGAAAGGGTCTAGGATTTGTTAGTAAAACAGTTAAGCAGGAGGCAAAATCTGTGACAAATTTGAATGATAAATGTATCAACTGTGATTGCAAAACAAGACTTTCTTCACCAAAACCTTTTACTAAAACTGCACCAAGAGGCAATCAAAGAAATTGGAACCAAATGGTTTCACAAAGATTGGGGCAGAATTTTCAAGTGGTAAAAGAATTGTCTTGTTATATCTGTAGAAAAACTAATCATCTTCAACATGATTGTCATCACAATCCTAAGAATTTCACTAGGGTTGTGAAACCATTGTGGACAGCAGCAAACATGATTAATAAACAAAATTTCAAATAAAAAGTTAATCATGTTGCCACTGTCAAGAGGATGAAGAATACGGATAACAGTGGTACAACTGCAGCCACTGCTACTAATGCTGCAGTGATACCACCAAATAAAGCCAACAGAGGTAAGAAGACTAATACAGTGGGAAGTGTTACCACTGTTAAGCATGTAGCCACTGCTAGGGTTAAAAATTCCAAATGAATGTTTACACCAAGTATGACTACCACTGCTAGAATAATTAACACAAGCCTAAGGGTTACCACTGTTAGGCCAACTCCCACTGTTAAGTCTGAAATTAGTTGGGGTTGGAAACCAAATAACACTGTTGCATCCAAAGTTTCCAAATCTAACATTGCATCAAAATCAATTGTCTTCCAGAGAGTTGATTTTAATGATGCACATGGGAAACCCAAGACCAAATTGGTTTGGGTTCCCAAGAGAAAAAAATTCTCTTTTTGATATTTGTGCAGGGCAAGCCAAAGAGCTTATGGCATGTTGATAGTGGCTGCTCAAGGCACATGACTGGAGACAAAGGAAAGCTACAGGATTTCAAATCATTTGATGGAGGGTATGTAGCATTTGGAAGTAATCCCAAAGGTGGGAAAATTACGGGCAAAGGAACAGTGCAAAGTGATATGATAAGTTTTCATGATGTGTATTTTGTGAAACAGTTGAGGTACAATTTGCTAAGTGTGAGTCAAATCACAGATAAAAAGAATCCAGTCTATTTCAATGACAATGAATGCCTTATCTTATCCAAGGAATTTAAGATACCAGAAAACATGATTTTAATGAGAATTCCAAGGAAAGATAATGTATATAAGTGTGACTTAGCAAACATGTAACCTCAATCTGAGTTAAACTGTCTTATTTCAAAAGCAAGTCTGAATGAATCTGAATTGTGGCATAGAAGGATGTGTCACATGAATTATAAAACCATTAATAAACTTGTCAAAAACAAGCTCATTAGAGGTTTGCCTGAAAAGGTATATTCATGTGATGATCATTGTGTTTCTTGCCTAAAGGGAAAGCAACACAAAACTTCTTTTAAGTCAAAATCTGTGAATACCAACTGCACACCCTTACACTTATTGCATATGGACTTATTTGGACCAACCAATATAAGTAGTATGGGGAAAAGGTCTTACTGCCTTGTCATTATTGATGATTACACTAGATTTACATGGGTTTTCTTTCTTAGAACAAAAGATGAGACAGGTGAAATACTTAGATCATTTATAACTAAGATGGAAAATCAGTTGGATAAAAAGGTTAAAATCATCAGGAGTGATAATGGAACAGAGTTTAAAAATCATGAGATGGATAAATTCTGTGAAGTTAAAGGTATTAAGAGAGAGTTTAGTGCACCTAGAACTCCTCAACAAAATGGAGTAGCAGAAAGAAGAAATAGGACATTAATTGAGGCTGCAAGAACTAAGTTATCTAATGCAAAATTGCCTATGTCTTTCTGGGCAGAGGCAGTTAGCATAGCTTGCTATGTTTAGAATAGGGTACTAGTTGTTAAGCCTCATAACAAAACACCATATGAACTGCTGTTTAAGAACAAACCATTGGTTAGTTTCTTAAAATCTTTTGGATGTCCTTGTACCATTTTAAATACCAAAGATCACTTAGGAAAGTTTGAAAGCAAGGTAGATGAGGGTGTTTTTGTTGGTTACTCCATTCAAAGTAAGGCTTATAGGGTATTCAATCAAAGGACCAGAGTGATAGAAGAATCAATGAACATCACTTTTAATGAAAATATTACTAATCCAGATTGAAAAGGTCCAAAGTCTTTGTTTGATATTGATGCACTTAATTCTACTTTTAGATATACAACTGTAGACTCTAGTGCAGGTACAAGTGCAGGTACAAATGCTGGAACAAGTGATGAATGTGGTACATCTGAATCAGGAATGTCATTTGGAAAGAAGAAAGATTCAGTGGAATACATTGTATTTCCAATATGGTTTCCTGATCCCCCGGAAGTGTTTGAAACTGATCAGTCAAAGTCAACACAGAGTTTAAAGTCAGAAGACTCAGAAGACTCAGATGAACCATCCATTAAGCTTGTTGAATCTAACAGACAAAGCATGGAAGGCAGTGAAGAAGAAATTGAGATGAGTCCAACACAACAACTTGATAACGAGAAGGAGAAGATAGATTATCTGAATTATATGAGTTCTACTCCTTTGTCAAAAAGGATCTCAAGAGAGGCATCAAGTGAAAGGTCTGGACAAGATGGTAATTATACAAATTTGGAAACTGAGATACCTGAAACACCTACATCCAAATACACTGTTCATAGAGATCATCTTCTTGAACAAGTAATTGGTGATGTTGGTTCTACTGTGCAAACTAGACAGCAGACCAAGGTCAATGAAGAGGAACTCCATACCTCTTTATATGTATGTTTCTTATCTCAAACTGAACCAAAGAAGGCAGTGGAAGCTCTTAAAGATCCCAGTTGGATTGAAGCAATGCAGGAGGAATTGCTACAGTTTAAGATACAGAATGTGTGGACCTTAGTTGATCTACCAAAGGGAAAAAGAGTTATAGGCACCAAATGGATCTTTAAGAACAAAAAGGATGCAAGGGGTATTGTAATCAAGAACAAGGCAAGATTGGTGGCACAGGGGTATACACAGGAAGAAGGTATTGATTATGATGATATGTTTGCTCCTGTTGCAAGAATAGAAGCAATTAGGTTATTCTTGGCATATGCTTCATATCATGGATTTAAAGTTTATCAAATGGATGTCAAGAGTGCCTTTCTGTATGGGGCTATTGATGATGAAGTTTATGTTTGTCAACCACCTGGATTTGAAGACCCCATGTATCCAGATAGAGTATGCAGATTGGATAAGGCTCTATATGGCTTGCATCAAGCACCTAGAGCCTGGTATGAAACTCTATCTGTTTACTTATTGGAGAATGTTTTTAAAAGAGGTACCATTGATAAAACACTGTTCACCAAGAAGGTTCACAATGATATCTTGTTGGTACAAGTGTATGTTGATGATATCATTTTTGGTTCTACTAATGATATACTGTGCAAGGAGTTTGAGAAGTTAATGCATCAGAAGTTCAAGATGAGTTCTATGGGGGAACTTACTTTCTTTTTGGGACTTCAAGTTAAGCAGAGGACTGATGGCATTTTCATCAATCAAAGCAAGTATGTTAAAGACATTCTGAACAGATTTGGTTACACAGATGCTAAAGTAGCTAGCACACCAATGGAGACACACAAGGCATTACATGCAGATCTTGAGGGGGAGGATCTAGATGTCCATCTCTACAGATCTATGATTGGATCCCTCATGTATCTCACCTCATCTAGACCAGGCATTATGTTTGATGTGTGTGTGTGTGCTAGATATCAAGCCAATCCCAAGCAATCACATTTGTATGAGTAAAGAGGATCTTTAGATATTTAAAGGGTCAACCACAATTGGGCCTTTGGTATCCCAAGAGTTCTTCCTTTGAGCTCATGGCGTTTACAGATAGTGACTATGGCGGTGAGAATCTGGACAGGAAGTCTACATCAGGGGGTTGTCAATTTCTAGGACAAAGATTGGTGTCATGGAAATGCAAGAAGCAGACCACTGTATCTACTTCAACAGCAGAAGCAGAGTATGTTGCTGCATCAAGCTGCTGTGCACAAGTGCTTTGGATTCAGAATCAAATGCTGGATTATGCTCTAACTTTTCTAAATACTCCTATCTATATTGATAACAACTCTGCAATTAGTATCATTAACAATCCTGTTAAGCATTCTAAAACCAAACATATTGAAATTCGATATCATTTCATAAGAGATTGCAATGAAAAGAGATTGATCCAAATCTTTAAAATTCACAATGATAATCAATGTGTAGATCTTTTTGCAAAGGCTTTTGATGTGGGAAGGTTTACATTTTTGGTCACCAGTATTGGAATGATCAATCTCACTTAAACTATGTTTGGTATTAGAATAGATACTAACAGTGGTACTTTATAAAGAACAGTGCTTTATGTTCCAAGTGTTTGCCACTGCTAGCCTTAAGTTGCTTTCAGTTGGTACCACTGTTAGAACATTCTAGCCACTGCTCCTTATAAAGTTGCCACTGCTTGTAAACTTGTGTATATTACTGCCATTGTTTTTTTGTTTTCTAGCTAACCACTGTGTAGGTTTCTAGCTACTGTCAGAAGACATTGCTACTGCTGGAACTAAAATTTTATTTTATTTTATTTGTTTTATTTAGTTTTGATATAAAAAAAAAAAAATCTGCTTATAAAGCTAAATACTTGGCACTGCTAGTACTAAGCTTTGGTTACCTTGGTTGGTTGCCACTGCTAGTGCTACTAGGTGCTGTTTGCTTTTTAAGTACTTTCTTTGAGTGTTTGAAAAATTGAACGTTTGTCACTGTTAAGGTATTTTATCATACCTTACTACTGTTAGTTATGTTGAACAATGCCACTGCTTGTTCTTTTTCTAGGGCTTGACTCTGTTCTTATGACTAACACTATATAAACTTGACACACTTCAATTTTTCATTACGCTTTCTTATTTTCACACATAACCACTGCGATTAAACTCCCATTCATACCCTCACTTATACTACAATCAATTTAACAGTCATGGCTTCTTCCTCAACTGATCTTACACTAAGTGTTTATGAAGAACACAATATGATCGCCTTTCTGATGAAACCCTCATCGGCGCAAAATTTCACACAAATTGTTGATTTTCTTCGTTCGAGTTATATCTTTAATGCGCTTACTGTATCTCCAAGGGTTTCAAGGGGTCATATGAACGAATTCTGGAAGAATGCCAGATTAGAAGTGATTGAGGGCAACAATCAAGTGGTTTCTACGGTTCAAGGAACCAAGGTGGTGATATCAGAGGATTCTATTCGAGAAGTACTTCTTCTTGATGATGCTACAGGTATATCCTCTATCGATGACAGAGATTTGTATGCTAATCTTAGATTAATGGGGTATGAGGGTGATTATACACGTTTTACCTTTTATAAATCACTCTTTAGTCCTCAATGGAAATTTTTAATACATACACTTCTCCACTGCTTGTCATCAAAACGAACTGCTTTCAATGAACTTGGCACCCAAATAGCCTATGCACTTGTGTGTTTGGCTAAGGGTCAAAAATTTAATTTTTCAAAATACATACTTGAAGGCATGATAAGAAATATTACAAAAGGGAAAAAGGATATGTTCATTATGTATCCTAGATTTGTGCAACTTGTTTTAAATAAACAAATTCCTGATTTAGTTGCACAAGAACTTATTATTGGTGTTAGTACTCTTTCTGCTAGAACTTTTACAGAGATTAGTAAGAATACTAATAAGAAGTTTTCTGGGAAGGATACAGCATTGTTTTCTACAATGCTTCCTGCTCCTTCCACCACAGATGTAGTACCACCAACTACGTCTGAACTAATTGGTGACAGGCCAGTAGTACCAACTGAGTCTCAACACACACCAATTGGGGGTACTAAAAGAAAACAAGGGAACAAGCAACCTACCCACTTACAACCCAAGAAAAAGAAAAGAAAACAACCAAGTGAGGTTCCTGCTGCTCACTTGTCTCAGCCATCAATTTTACGACAGCAAGTGACCCTACAGGAGATGGGTGGTCATTCTGGAAGGGCTGCCACTACTCCTACTAGTCCACTGACAGAGGAGGGCAGTGGTAACATAAATAAGACGCAACCAGAGGCAACTTCTAATGCTGAACCTACGAGTAATGAAGCCGGTGAAGGTCCCAGTACCAAGAAAAAGGGAACTTCTGTTGATCATGCTAGGCATGAGATAGATGATACTTTTGTCAATGATTCATCTAGGAGGTCACACTTTAATGATGATGAGACTAGATCTCACATTGAATTGTCGAATGTACAATTGACAGAGGCAGTGGATTTACACTATTCGGACATGTCATAGTACTTTCGGCTGTAAATTACTCAAGTCGGACATATCGTTGTACTGTCGGCTCAATTACTCAAGTCGGGCATGTCGTAGTACTGTCGGCTCAATTACATACATTGCTTGCGAACAATCCGGTTGATGCCAGATAGGCTCAAAACGATGCCACGGTAAAGTGGGCACAAAATGATGCCACGGTATTGTAGTGGGCACAAGTACGTTATCGCGGTAAAGTGATACACTCGATGGATGGGCAAGCTTACGCTCATGATCCACACACATATACAGATGGGCAAGCTTTTGCTCGTGATCCGTAAAATTAACGGATCGGTGAACTTTCGCTCGAGGCCATCAACTCAGTATTTGACTAAATACTCAATCATAGTCCGTGGGACTACAATTATGTTGCTGGATGCAACACGCTATGCCAAGTGGCACATCAGTTATTACACAATATCATACGACGTGGTCATACAATTTCCCGATAGTTCCTAGGTATGTATTGCCTCACATTGATAGATTTACTAAATACCTGATAAGTATCCAGGCACGGAATTCCTCAATGTTTATGTACTTAGGTATACATCATGGTCATTTAGGTATGACATACCTTGTAGGATGTATACATATTGGTGTTACAACTTCAATACAATACATATCAAAATCGTAGATTTTGACTACTTTTCAAAACATAAAAGGTTTTATACTTTATGTTTTAACTGACAATCCTATGAACTCACCAGCTTTATAGCTGACTCGTTTTAGCATGTCTTCTCAGGTGCCCAGCAGGATTAGGATTGCTACAAGCTTTGCTAGCTCGAGTCGCATGTTTACAAACAACTGGATTTCTCTGCATAACTTTTGTATTACAAATTATGTATTGAAATTATCTTGCGAACTCACAACTTATATACACTTTTATTTTGGGAATGTATAACTATTTTCAAACGTCCCATTTAGAGTCATTCATTATTTACATTTGTGCTTGTGATATTTGATTTGGTAACACCCGACCTGACAGCTTCCGCAACCTGAAATTTGAGGGTGTTTCAGATTAGTGTCAAAGCCTAAGGTTATAGTGAACTAGGTTGCATTTAGTGGGCCTAGACTATGACTGTTAGGCAATATTCCTCATTAGGTATAACTGGTTTAGGGATTACCTTATACGAGTTTAATTTAACATAGCGTAGCTAACTATGTACAATTAAATAAAGATGATGTGATATCTGAAAGGGGTTATACTGGATTAGGAATGCACTAGTTAACTCTGATTGTTACGTGCTAGATACCTTACGCTATTATATGTACCATAGGTTTATATTAATAGGCCTTGCTTGTGTACTACTTCTATGTATCTATATATATACTGAGAATATATAACACAAATCCGTTGTACCATCACATACTCGTGAAGAGGCACATCGCCATCTTCCTCACCATCACGACTCAACACTCTCTCTTTATGTACGCATAGGAGAATATCATACCTATCATTGAACCTCGGGAAGGATGCATAAACATTACTAATTGGGATGGAAACCCACACATGCTAAAAGTTCACAAAATCTAAAACAAACAAATTTCTCACCATAGGGGAAATCATTACCCAGGGCGTGTCACGATCAGTACCCTCATATTATTTTCACTCGCTCTCATCATCGGGCAGACGATCACCAATCAAAATTTGGTCAACAACAACACTCAAATGTTTTGGGACGTTCTTCAGACAGTTAAACAGAAAATCAATGACTTATTTGCGCCTCGATATCAACTTTGACCATACTGATCTCCATTGGATTAGTGTCGACTAAGTCCACAAAATCATCTCAATCACAACTTGATCATTTTGATCATCACGATTCAATATCTCGGTGCCTACCTGGTTCGATACCTTGGCACTTATATTTTAGCTTTCGCACTACAATTGGGAAATTACGAAACATCAACGCATCTTTGGCCTTAGGGCTACACTCGAACAACACACAGCACGTGGTGATGCATTACACGGTATGTTAATACCACAATTTGGCACACTAGTGCAACACTCACAGTATGTTGATACTGCAAATGGCACATTGGTGCTACACTCACAGTACATGGGTACTGCATTACGGTGCTTCGGGCACTGCATTACCGCACGTGGTGCTGCGTTTCATAGTACTTCGGTACTAGACTCATAATACAATTATATCACATTACTGTGCTTTTAGCATTGCATTACGGTACGTGGTTACTGCATTCTTGTACTTAGGGGGACTACACTTTGATTTATTAGAATTACATCTACAGTACGTTAGTACTGCAATATAGTCTGTTCGACTACTACGATGACCTAGTCATGGTTGACCTACATTGGAAACACTATTTAGTCTTTATCACGACTACACACTGAAACTATTGTTGGAATAATGTCCAATATCATAACTAATTGGTAAGTACATCATTAAAAGTGGAGTCCTTTTTGGGTCGCCCTCAATGAACAGTAAGAGAAATAAATGAGAGATAATATTAATTGGAATTAATATTATATTTAGTTTATTAATTGGATATTAATTAGAAACTAAAAGTAAAAGAAATTTTGGAAACTCCATCCATACGCCGTATGGAATTCCATACGCCGTATCGATGCTAGGGTTGAAAGGTGGTGGAGCGCGTTGTCAGAAAGTTCTGAAACATCATCCATACGCCGTATGGATTTCCATACACCGTATGGACTGAAAACCAGTTATCCCACATCGGCTGGAGGACCAAAATGTGGGTTCCCTCCTCCCCTATAAATAGGGGCCTAACCCTTAGTTTTCTTTGAACCTTTGAATTGAATAGTTTTCAATTCTTCTTCTCTCTTTCTTATTCCTGCTCCTTGTAAGAGTTTTACGACTAAGAGTCATGACCATAGGAGACTTGGGAATTTCTCTTGGTTCGTGGGTGTGAAGCATTAGAGGTGTTCTAGTTTGCGCACTCACCACCAAGCAAGAAGTTTTTTGATTGTTCGTCTACGCGCGAGAAATTGTTTTCTCAAAGGTTAGTATCTTCCTTATTTATCTTAAGTTATTTTATTGCTTTTATTTATTCAAGTTAAGATTTCTTAAGGTTTATTTTCCTAATTGCCTTAGATTAATTTTTGTTATTATTCCGCTGCGCATATTAATCTAGTTAGGGAATAGAAAACCCAACAGTGATATCAGAGCCTTAGCTTGATAAATACTCGCATTTAATTATCTGTAATAGTATGTAGGTAAAGATAAATTAGAAATTGGCTTGTCGAAATTGGTAAAAAGAATTTACACTTTAGACCCTAATATTTTGAATTGTTTTAAAATATACACCTAAATTTTAAATTGTTTTAAAATAGAATCATAGACTTTAAGAGTTTAAAGAGAGACCTTACATATATTATGAGTTATATATATATGTATAATTAAAGTTAAATACATCGTTAGTCAATTGATAAATCGGCTCACCCATAGTGAACGAACTATAAGAAAGTTTCGTTGTGCATTCAATGGAGCTACCGAGGACTTTTGATAAGATGATGTTAAGATCAAAAGTATGACCTAAAGTACTAAAACAAAAATCCCGTTCTAGATACTATAAAATGTGAATAATATGCTAACCCATAAAAACCGCACATCTTTCGTATGGTCTGTTAGTGGAGCGTGTGTGGTTTATCGACACATTAATATGAGATCATATTGAGAGGTGATGTGGAACTCGCGATTCTCGAGCGTATTTGAGCCGGGGACCACGCAGGTTTGGCATGGTTAAGTTCACCATCTTGTTCATGATCATCGGCATACCAGTCATGAATGGTTGATGAGCATATCCGAGATTAACATGCCGTTGATAAGAATCAATTAATCTCAAAAGAACTAGGAGTTTCATAGAGAATGAAATTGACAAAGGAATTATCTACCTAAAATAAATTCGCAATATGATTACGGTAAACCTTTTCATAAAACGAATCTAAAATATGGATCCTATCCTTAATTTTGAAATTGGGTAATTAATTAAGGAATATTCAAACTAACTAAAAATGTTTATCCTATAGATGTCTTCTACAAATGGTAATAATCCTCCCGTCCCTAATTCCGCACACAACTCGAACTTCTCACTTCTCTCAGTTCTTGGAAGGGAAACACTGACTGGTCCAAACTATAAGGATTGAATGCGTAACCTAAGGTTTACCTTGAGGTACGAGAACAAGGAGTATGTTCTCGATGAGCAGATTCCCATGATTGATGAAAATTCAACCCAAGAGGAGATTGAGGCACACAAGAAACATTATGATGATGCGAATAAAGTGTCTTGTATCATGGCATCCTCCATAAGCCCCGAGTTGCAAAAGACTTTTGAGAATACTTGGGCTTATGAAATGAACCAACAGCTTAAGGAAATGTTCCAGGCAAAGGCGAGCAAAGAACGCCTTGATGTGGTTAAATCACTCATGGCTTGCAAACCCAAACCTGGAGCATCTATCTGTGCTTTCGTCTTGGAGATGAAAGGGTACTTTGATAGGTTGGAATCATTGAATATGATGTTTGACACAGAGTTTTCCATTGCCATAATTTTGTCCTGTCTGCCAGCTGTCTACAATCAGTTTATAATATCATATCAGATGAATATGAATGAGAGAGAAGGCTCAATAATGGAACTCCATAATTTGCTGCAAACTGCTGAGCAAGGAATCAAAAAGGATGACGTGTCCTCTAGCTCAGCAGCTGCTGTGTTGGCAATTGGTCAAACTGCAAAGAAAAGAAAGAGGTCGAATTGGAAAGCAAAGACTACGAATGGAAAGTCCAATCGTGGGTCCAAAAGAAAGATTGATTCTGATATTGCACCAGTGAATGATCCGGAGGAAGCAATGTGCTTTTATTGCAACACTAAGGGGCACTGGAAACGTAGCTGCCGAAATACCTGAAAGACCTTGAGGATGGTAAGGTCGAAAAGAGTATTCACTCAGGTATGTTCATGATCGAACTCCATAATACTACAACTTCTAATTCGTGGGTTCTGGATACAGGGTGTGGTACTCACATTTGCACTGTATCTCAGGGTCTAAAGGAAAGTAGGAAGTTGAAGCATGAGGAGCATAATCTAATCATGGGATACAGAGGAATCACACCTGTTACCGAGATTGGAAAGTATGAGCTCGTGCTGAATTCTGGAGTTCGGATAGATTTGAATAATTTCTGTTATTCATAAGAAATGACTAGAAACATTATTTCATTTTATAAGGATGGTTATCGATTTTCATTTGATAATGAGAATGGTGATATTTTGGTTTATTTAAATGGTTGTTTTATTTTCAAAGCATCTCCTTACAATGGCATATTTGAAAATGTTTAATGTGTAAGCAATTTGATTTTAAATATTGATTCGTCTAATGAGCTTGATAAATCCAAATTGTGGCATTATCGTCTTGGGCACATAAATAAGAAACGCATCGGCCAACTCCAAAAGGATGGAGTGTTGGAATCATTCGACCTCAAATCGGATGATGTATGCGAATCTTGCTTATTGGGCAAGATGACTAAATCACCATTCACCGGGTCGTGTGAAAGAGGTGAAGGACTCTTGGACTTGGTACACACGGATGTTTGTGGACCATTCCGATGCACCACAAAAGATGGAAATCAGTATTATGTTAAATTTACTGATGACTACAGTAGATTTGGACATGTCTATCTGATTAAGCATAAGTCGGACACTTTTTAAGTATTCAAAAGATACCAAAGCGAAGTAGAGAATCAATTGGGCAGAAAGATAAAGGTTCTCCGATCCGATTGGGGAGGAGAATACCTTAGTATCTAGTTTCTCGATCATCTTAGAGATTGTGGAATAGTTTCACAATTGACTCCTCCTAGAACACCACAGCTTAATGGAGTTGCTGAGAGGAGAAATAAAACCTTGTTGGACATGGTTCGGTCTATGATGAGTCGGGCTACACTTTCGATAAGTTTTTAGGGTTATGCATTAGAAACAGCCGCTCACATCTTAAATCTTTTACCCACCAAGAAGGTTTCAAAGACACCTTATGAGATGTGGAAGGGAAAACGTCCTTCTCTTGGTCACATCAAAATCTGGGGTTGTGAAGTTTTCGTTAGATGAGAAACTCAGGACAAACTAGACTCCAGATCTGAAAAGTATCTTTTCGTCGGTTATCTACAAGAGTCATTTGGATATCTGTTCTACAGACCCGCGGATAATGTGGTCTTTGTAGCTCGAAGAGGAGTGTTCCTTGAGAGAGAAATGATATCTAAAGAGGACAGTGGGAGTAAGATTGATCTTGAAGAAATTTAAGAGTCGACCGATGAAGAACCTACAGTAAACACTGAAGTTCAACAAGAGGTGGAAATGCCTATTGAACCTGAAGACATATCCTTACCCGTTCGCAGATCTAGTAGAGTTAGCAAGCCTCCTGATTTCTATTATGGTTTCCATATAGAAGAAGAGGATAAAATTAGTGATGGTACACTAAATGACTTAAATGAACCTGCTAACTACAAGGAAGCGATGGTAGGCCCTGAGGCTACCAAGTGGAAGGAAGCTATGAAAAGCGAACTTCAGTTTATGTATGACAATCAAGTTTAGAACTTGGTTGACACTACACCCGGTCTTAAGAAGGTGGGTTGTAAGTGGATCTTTAAGAAGAAGACCGACATGGATGGAAAAGTACACACTTATAAAGCTAGGTTGGTGGCGAAGGGCTATACTCAAACCCACGGGATTGATTATGAGGAAACCTTCTCACCAGTAGCTAAGATAAAGTCAATTAGGATTATGCTAGCCATAGCTGCGTTTCATGATTATGAAATTTGGCAGATGGATGTCAAAACCGCCTTCCTTAACGGGAAACTGACAGAGGATGTGTTCATGGCACAACCGGAGGGTTTTGAAATTGTAAAGTATCCTAATAAAGTGTGTAAGCTTCAAAAGGCTATTTATGGACTTAAACAAGCCTCTCGTAGCTGGAATCTCTGCTTCCATGAGAAAGTCATAGAGTTCGGATTTTCTAGAAGCGAAGATGAGTCCTGTATATATGTCAAGTTCAGTGGGAGTGTTGTAGTCTTCCTAGTATTATATGTGGATGATATACTACTCATAGGAAATGATATCCCAACTTTACAAGGTGTAAAGGATTGGTTGGGAAAATGTTTCGCTATGAAAGACTTGAGAGATGTAGTATATATTCTTGGTATAAAAATTTATAGAGATAGGTCGAGATGTCTCATAGGACTTAGCCAGGACACGTACTTAGATAAAATTTTGAAAAGATTCAAAATGGAGAACTCTAAGAAAGGGAATCTACCCTTACATCATGGCATAAAGATTTGTAAGGATCTTTGTCCGAAATCTAAGGAAGAATCGGATAGAATGAGTCGAGTCCCATATGCTTCGGCTATAGGATCGATCATGTATGCCATGATGTGTACAAGGCCTGATGTCTCATTTGCTTTGAGCTTAGTGAGTCGACATCAGCAGAATCCTGGTGAAGGTTATTGGACAGCTGTAAAGAATATTCTTAAGTATTTGAGAAATACTAAAGACAGGTTCTTAGTTTATGGTGGAGAAGAGGAACTTAGAGTAACGGGCTATAGTGATGCAAGTTTCCAAACAGATAGAGATGATAGCCGTTCACAGTCTGGTTGGGTATACTTACTGAATGGGGGAGCGGTGACATGGAAAAGTTCCAACCAAGATACGGTGGCAGACTCAACGTGCGAGTCTGAGTACATAGCGGCTTGCGAGGCTTCAAAGGAAGCTGGATGGATTAAGAATTTCATTGGAGATCTTGGAGTTATCCTAACGGTTCGAGACCCCATTGAAATATTCTGTTATAACGAAAGTGCGGTTGCCTTGAGTAGAGAACCTAAGGATCACGGAAAGTCAAAGCACATTGAAAGAAAATACCATTTTGTTCGAAGGAAAGTCGAAGAAGGACACATGATTGTGAAGAGTATAATATCAGAGGATAATCCGACTGATCCGTTCACAAAGCCACTTGGAAAGTCCAAACATGGTGAGCATGCTAGGAGCATAGGCTTAAGAGATAATGTAAAGTTTTAGTTGTTAGTTTGATTTTGAAACATTGTAAACAATGATAAATTGTTATAGACTTGGTGATTAAATAATGGAGATTTATTTATTGGAAGGAGTTCTACCATTTACTATTGTTTGTCATTGTGTTTCTGTTTTGCATGTTTAGACACCACTTCCCGAGTAAAACAGTTTTACTTAAACCTCCTCAGTCGTTCACACTCTTGGAAGTAAGTGGTGAATCAAGGTTGTCATGAAGTGTTAGTAGATTGTCTATGGAGATTAGACATGGCATAAAGAATACTGCAACACTCATGGGTACTCAATGGGGATTTAAGTATAGGAGAGACCCGCACTCATGGAAGTTACTTCATGGATTGAAATCACAAGTAACTCTGAGATGATAATATCCTCTATTCTTAAAATGGAGATACATTGAGTTTCTAGTTTTTCAAGTCTGTTGTACTTTAGCCTATTCTAAAGCTGTGCGTAAATGCCAGTCATAAAGGGTATGTTAGGTATGACATGATGAGTTGACTAGTACTATGTAGTTAAAATTTATTTGTTCCTTTTCGCCTAATGGGGAAAGCGATATCTTGGGCCCTCTGATGATTAAAGATTGACTCTAAAGTGCTAGGCATGGCCGAGACTAAGTTGATGGTTCAATAGTCTCATAAAGTCAATATAATCGGAAATCAGAAAACTGATCATGAATCTTGAGATTGATTAAAATCCATGTCTCGATTCATATGATATCAGTAGAGCAAAGGAATAGTTGATCACTTATCTAAAGGGCTAACTCTAAGATAAGAATCAGAGTTCGGCAGTTGCGTTGGATGGCACTCTCTGCTTAGTTAATGGATAAGCTTAGACCAATAATAGTTGATGAATTGTCCAAGTGGGAGACTGTTGGAATAGTGTCCAATATCATAACTAATTGGTTAGTACATCATTAAAAGTGGAGTCCTTTTTGGGTCGCCCTCAATGAACAGTAAGAGAAATAAATGAGAGATAATATTAATTGGAATTAATATTATATTTAGTTTATTAATTGGATATTAATTAGAAACTAAAAGTAAAAGAAATTTTGGAAATTCCATCCATACGCCATATGGATGCTAGGGTTGAAAGGTGGTGGAGCGCGTTGTCAGAAAGTTCTGAAACATCATTCATACGCCGTATGGAATTCCATACGCCGTATGGATTGAAAACCAGTTATCCCACATCGGCTGGAAGACCAAAATGTGGGTTCCCTCCTTCCCTATAAATAGGGGCCTAACCCTTAGTTTTCTTTGAACCTTTAAATTGAATAGTTTTCAATTCTTCTTCTCTCTTTCTTATTCCTGCTCCTTGTAAGAGTTTTATGACTAAGAGTCATGACGATAGGAGACTTGGGAATTTCTCTTGGTTCGTGGGTGTGAAGCATTAGACTCGGTACCAAGCAAGAAGTTTTTTGATTGTTCGTCTACGCGGGAGAAATTGTTTTCTCAAAGGTTAGTATCTTCCTTATTTATCTTAAGTTATTTTATTGCTTTTATTTATTCAAGTTAAGATTCCTTAAGGTTTATTTTCCTAATTGCCTTAGATTAATTTTTGTTTTTATTCCGCTGCGCATATTAATCTAGTTAGGGAATATAAAACCCAACAACTACAACATCTCAACTTACTCATTCTAAGCATACGTGAGCTATTCACGTCACGACAACTTAAAAGTCCGAGGACTTTCAAAAGCATAACTTGATTATCTTTCTGGGTCACATCACTACAAATCACTGATTTTCACGTCGTGCTAAATCAAAATCTTCGAATAAAGATCTCACACCTTGTCATGTCATTCTTATTTAAGAATCATGTCGCCTAGATGACAAACTTACACTCAAGCTGAGCGTGACCAATTCGCTGATCAAAGAGTGGTTGATACTCTAGCTACTCGAAACCTAGCGAGACCCTGCACCTATACGGAATTCCTGAACTGTGACCCACCGAATTTCGTTGGAACTGAAGGGGCTGCCGGATTAATCCGATGGATCGAGAGAATGAAATCTGTATTCCATATTTGCAACTGCCCCGAGGACTACAAAGTTAAGTACTCCACCTACATCCTCAAAGATAATGCCCTTACCTGGTGGAATTCCTATGCCCAAACTGTAGGGATCGATATGGCTCACAAACTTCCTTTGGAGGAACTAAAACGAATCATGAGGGATGAGTATTGTCCCAGTGAGGAACTACACAAACTCGAGGATGAACTTTAGCAACTCACCGTAAAGGACAACGACATCATGTCATACACCAATCGTTTTCACCAGCTGGCACTTCTTTGCCCAACCATGGTGAACCCTGAAAACAAACAAATCGAAAGGTACATCGGAGGACTTCCGATGAAAATTGAGGGAATGGTTACCGCCTCCAAACCCTCCACTATTCAGGATGTTGTTCGCATGGCTCACAAACTTATGGCACAGGTGATCCGACGCGGAACACCTACAACGGAAGACAACCAAGGAAAACGGAATGGAGATTCCAGCACTAACCATAACCCAAAAAATCAACCCGAACCCTTAAGGTCTTACGCCACTGAACCCAAAGAAAAATGAGGCTATGCGGGTAATAAACCATTTTGTGATGGCTGTAAACGTCATCATGATGGTTCATGTGGTTTACCCTGTGAAAGATGCCAACGATACGGACACAAAATCTGGGACTGCAGAGTTCTGCAAATCCCGACTCACAAAGGATATGATTTAAATGTAAAGAACCCGGACATTACAAGAAGGATAGTCCAAAAAAAGGAAACACAAAATCCACCTGATCGGCTCCGAAAGAACCGAACAAATCTCCGACAATAATGTAGGTACATCCTTCCTCAAACACATAACCTTCGATTTTAGGTTACCCTAAATGAGTACTTCTGCTCCTCGATATTGCTTTTACCGATTTGATGCCGAGTGCATCATTAGGCTAGTTAACCTAGGCCAACGTAAAACTAAAAGTTTGCTTTCAGCAGACTAGATGAACTGAACGTTTACCAAACACTCAGTCCTGATAGGACTACCCACTAAACGGTCACCGTGTGACAACTATCTAGTCCCGAATGGACTACATTGTAAATGGTTACCCTGTAACCACGACTTAACAACAACTTGAACGAACGAAGTGGTCAGAAATATGACTACCCTGACTAAACTACGTCTCAGTCATGGATTGACTGCTTTCAAACCTAACATAGACGTCGTATGTCTACTATCTACTCGACAAACCTCTCGTACGTACATTTCCCCCCAGACTCCACGCGATTACGACTTCACTCGAAATTTCGGGACGAAATTTTCTTAACAGGGGGAGAATGTAACACCTGGTCAAAAAGTCAATTTTTTTGCGCCAAATTTAAACTTCAAATAATTGTATTTTAATATGCATTCACAACTAAGTATTCAAAAACTTTATATATATATATATATATATATATATGTAATACACAATAATTGTTTAATAATCACAATTGAAATTATCTAAAAGAACGCAGAATAACGCGTTCCATTTTTGTAATTCAAGTGAAATATTTTTATTTAAAATATTTACGAAATTATATAGACAAAATTATAAATTAAAAATATTAACTTAATATTACGATCGGGTACAAAAAAACGTATTTTGTATTGTGGTTGGAGACCACAGTCCCCAAATTGGGGATTGAGTTTTGACAAAACCCAAATCCCCTCCTCATTCCATCTCATTTCATCATTTTCTTCTTCTTCTTCACCCACCTTTTCTCTCTAAAACTCACCACCACCAACAACAACTAACAACAACAAATAAATCAACAGCAACAAGCATCTATCACCATCATCACCATCTCCTTCATCATCAAGTTCATCCTCACCATTTTCTTGCTCGATCACCAAAATTGTAAGGATTTACTCTCTTTTGTTTGTTATTTCGAGCTAGAAATACTTAAAATAACATGTTTTAACATTATATCAACTAGATTTGGACCGAAAATAGGTTAGATCTTGATTTTTGTGGAAAAATCATGAACAGACTGTTGTGTCGCAGAGGATCAAAAACAGTGCTACGACATAGCCTGTGTCGCAGGTTTATGTCGCAGGATTGATGTCGCTGACTATGTCGCACTATTGCGACACAAATCCTTGTGTCTCACACCACCCCATTGTCGCATACTGCGACACAAAACTTTATGTCGCACTAAATTGCGGATGTCGCACTTGGCAACCCAAACCCTTGTATCGTAGAACCTTTTAGCGACACAGACCTTATGTCGCAAAACACATAATCTTGAAAACACATGATTTTCACTAAGTGTCGAGACTAAAATTTTACCAGCTAATTTTACTTCAAAATGGAATATAATTTCTAATCATCACGAATGGTCCGAACTCACTTTACAAACTTCAAACGTAAACACATGTCAAACGCGTTGTATACAATCTAACCGAATAAACAATAACTTGGACGGTTTATCACTTGAACGTCCATTCACTTATACGAAATCTTGCTTGTTTAGGACACTAGGAGATTATCATCGATACAACTCGCCACCTTAGGATCGCTAACTCCTCATGTGAGTTTCATAGCCCCAATATTTCAACTGTTTTACTGTTTTCAGGGTGAGACGCATGCTCAACTAGTATTTTCGAATTATAATAATAAACTTTTATAATTTACACTTATCTATATTTTTGCCATGTAATACGAAATGTGTAATACTTAGGAATTACACCCATCATATTGTCTTGGAACAATATCAATACTTAACATAGATAGGTTATAACCGTACACTGTTAGATTGTTGAAAGACAATTATCACTACATAACTTGACTAAGTTATCAATTACACCCGAACCATATTGTCACGGGACAATGCTATCAAACACTCTATGACTGTTTAGTTCTACCTACTCAAGACAACAACTAGACTTTTACAGGTTTAGTCTTCCTCTTAGGAACTAAAACTGCCCATATATATATTCCAGGACTTTTAAATTGGAATTGAACTCAAGTAAGCAACAACCAAGGATCTCAATATACTTGCTTGGCTGAGGCTAGGAGTATACATTAGAAATATACGTTAGTATGGATTTCTTATACTAATACTAAAATGACTAGGTGATGATTAGTCATATCTAGGCTTATTGCGACACAACAAATAGTTAAGTACTGTATATACATACTTAGCTACAATAAATCAATTTCATGTGCTACATGATACCCTATCTGAGGTATTTGTTAGTTCAACTTAGGTATATATGTGTATATATATATATATACACACATGCTTGTACTTCATCTCGAGCACTTGGTGCCACCTACAATTTAGTTATGTATATAGGTATACATACACGCATACAAACACAATCAAATTAGTCGGGCATGTCGTAGTACTGCCGGGTCTCTATTACATTAGTCGGGCATGTCGTAGAACTATTGGCTCTCATCTACACTAGTCGGACATGTCGTAGTACTGTCGGCTCTCAATTACTCAAGTCGGACATGTCGTTGTACTGTCGGCTCAATTACTCAAGTCGGGCATTTCGTAGTACTGCCGGCTCAATTACATACATTGCTTGCGAGCAATTCGGTCGATGCCAGATGGGCACAAAATAATGCCACGGTAAAGTGGGCACAAAATGATGCCACGGTATTGCAGTGGGCACAAGTACGATTTTGAGGTAAAGCGATACACTCGATGAATAGGCAAGCTTATGCTCGTGATCCACACACATATACAGATGGGCGAGCTTATGCTCGTGATCCATACAATTAACGGATCGGTGAACTTTCGCGCGAGTCCGTCCACTCAGTATTTGACTAAATACTCGATCATAGTCCGTGGGACTACAACTATGTTGCTGGATGCAACACGCTATGCCAAGTGGCACATCAATTTTTTACACAACATTGTATGACGTGGTCATACAATTTCCCGATAGTCCCTAGGCATGTATTGCCTCACATTGATAGATTTACTTAATACCTGATAAGTATCCAGGCGCGGAATGCCTCATTGTTTATGTACTTAGGTATAAATCATGGTCACTTAGGTATGAGATACCTTGTAGGATGTATACATATTGATGTTACAAATTCAATACAATACATATCAAAATCATAGATTTTGAACTACTTTTCAAAACATAAAAGGTTTTATACTTTATGTTTCAACTGACAATCCTATGAACTCACCAGCTTTATAGCTGACTCGTTTTAGCATGTCTTCTCAGGTGCCCAGCAGGATTAGGATTGCTACAAGCTTTGCTAGCTCGAGTCGCATGTTTACAAACAACTGGATTTCTCTGCATAACTTTTGTATTACAAATTATGTATTGAAATTATCTTGCGAACTCGCAACTTATATACACTTTTATTTTGGGAATGTATAACTATTTTCAAACGTCTCATTTAGAGTCGTTCATTATTTACCTTTGTGCTTGTGATATTTGATTTGGTAACACCCGACCTGACCGCTTCCGCAACCCGAAATTTGAGGGTGTTGCACAGAAACACAACATTTGGGCATGTGACTCATTTTCGCCCATTTTTGACATTTTTAGTTGACGACCCAAGTTACAATTCACACATTTGCAGCTCATGCACTTTCACCACTTTTCCAAAATGCTCAAACAAACTTAAAGCAAGTAACCAAGATTCTATATCCTTGGTCAAACTCATTATACACACATGAGTCAAAATTGGCCCATTTTGACACTTACGACCCATTCACCATTTAATAAACATACTAAGACTTCTATTCCATTTTCAATACATAATTTACACCAAGTGTTGACTTTCAATGTCAACTAATATCCAAAACCACATATTACTTAGTTCCAATGTATTTCAAAACAACTTGGGCGTATTATAAAGGTGGATACGAAACGATAATTCAAAAGAGAAAATGCTTGCTACTTACTAACGTGCAAGCTAATCCACTCCACGCTATTCCTTTTTCACATCCTTGCCATCCCGGCGTGAACTACTACCTACAATACATAATTACACAACGGGGTAAGCATAAATGCTTAGTGAATACATAGATTACCAATTAAGAAATTCAAGCAACATTTATCATAATCATACAATAATTGAGCATAGATAGAGATTAACCTCCACATGGATCCGCGGTCCATAAGATACCATTGTGCTTAGCACATACTTCATTTAATTATTATTTCGTATAATTGATATTTCGTAACAATAAATCTCTATTCTAATGCCCACATATAATTCACATCAAATTAACAATGACATCATATTCAATAATATAAAATTATAGAAACCCTCTAGTTTAGTTCAGCAGCCAGAAATACCTCAATGGAAATGGGAGCAGATCGCCATGGATTTCATAACCAAACTACCAAAGACATCGAGGGGTTGCGATACCATTTGGGTGATCGTCGATCGTCTCACAAAATCTGCCCATTTTCTCACCATCAAAGAAACTGACAAAATGGAACGCCTAACCCAAATCTATCTGAAAGAAATTGTGTCACGTCATGGCGTTCCAATCTCGATTATATCCGATAGGGATAGTCGCTTCACATCTCACTTTTAGAAATCACTTAAAAAATCATTGGGTACTCGTCTGGACATGAGTACTGCATACCATCCACAAACCGACAGCCAAAGTGAACGTACAATTTAAACACTTGAAGATATGCCACGAGCCTGCATAGTTGATTTCGGTGCGAACTGGGAAAAACATTTACCAGTGTGCGAGTTTTCGTACAACAACAGTTACCATACCAGTATTAGAGCTGCACCATTTGAGGCACTGTACTCTCGTAAGTGCCGATCAACTATTTGTTGGACCGAAATGGGGGACAGTCAGCTCACTGGTCCCGAACTCATTCACGAAGCAGCCGAAAAAATCTTCGAGATCCAAAACAAACTCAAAGCCGCACGTGATCGTCAGAAAAGTTATGCTGACATGAGACGCAAACCACTCTAGTTCCAGGTTGGGGATCAAGTACTACTCAAGGTTTCACTTTGGAAAGGTGTTATTCGATTTGGTAAATGAGAAAAACTGAACCTTAGATACATTGGGCATTTTGAGATCCTCGAGAGGATTGGTCTAGTGGCATATCGATTGGAGCTGCCACCCGAGCTCAGCAGCGTGCACCCCTCTTTTCACATTTCTAACTTGAAGAAATGCCTTTCTGATGAGACACTTATTATTCCACTCGATGAAATTTGAATTGATGACAAACTTCACTTTGTTGAAGAACCAGCCAAAATCATGGACCGTGAGGCCAAACAACTCAAACAAAGTCGTATTCCCATCGACAAGGTCAGGTGGAATTCGTGGCGTGGCCGGAATTCACTTAGGAACGGGAAGACCAAATGTGACTCAAATATCCTCAGTTGTTCAATGACTCTACATCAAACACGACTTCGAGCTAAATTTCGGGATGAAATTCTCCTTACAAGGGGAGAATGTGACACCCGACAAATTAGGACTTGTATTAGTTCCTAATCTCTTTGTTAATATATGTAATTAGTTTTGTAATAGGCTAATTATGTGTATCATTATATATATTTGAGAATATATATACACGTGCGCGATTTATTTAAATCGTATATTTTTTTATCGGACGGATTCCGATACATTTTCATACGGACGTTGGTGGATATTTCAATAAATAACTTAAATCTATTTAACAATTAAATAGTAGTTATTACCTTATATTATTATGTATTAATAATATACGAAACAACGTACGTTTTAATTAAAATGTAAACGACACGAGTTAACACGCAAAACGCACCCGACAAACGAGATAAATCAAAGTTATAATTTATAACTAAAAACAAAGTATTTTCAATAAAATACTTCCACTTTAAATATCGAGGTTTAAAGCGAAAGTGAAAACGCAATTAAATAACGTTACACATTTAAGTAAACATTTAAACAATAAGGGTAATGAACACCGTACGGAACGCAAATACAGGGGATTTAAAATTTGAGTCACCCACACATGGTGGGCATATGATAACCGGCCAAGGTGAGGGGGCATCAAGCCCTCACCTTTTGTTCACTTTGACACACAAACACACACACATTCACACTCCGAATTCACCATCTTCCCCACCTTCTCTCTTCCTGTTGATGCATATCAGTATGTCTGTCAGTTGGTCCATTGAGTTGTAAAGTGTCGTTAGTCGTTTAATAGAAATATAGATTTTGTACTTAGCGAAACTTAAGTTTTGGTTTAGGCGACACTTACCTTAGTGACGCATAGCGACACTTAGGTAAGTGACGCATGAAGGCGGCTACATGCGACACTAGCCAAGTGACGCATGTCTGCTGTTTTGTGTTAGTATTTAAGCAAACCTACGGATTTCTAGCTAGGGTTGACGAAACCCTAGCACCATTTGTCGACTAAACTCATTTGTAAACAGTTCCAATACATTAGTTAAGCTGTAAAACTGGTTTTACTTGATTGATTAATTGTTTCGGTTTGAGTTTATTATTATTTTGTGTGATTGTTTGATTCCGCCTTACTATCATTGTCGTTCATCACTTAGATCCATGTACATAGGGACTAACAAATGGTATCAGAGCCACTAAGTGGTTTGATCGACGTTTCGTTCGTGTATTGGAAGGTTTTCAGTTAGACTTTGTGAAGATCATTGGAATTGTTGCAATTTTCGGATCAATTGGGTGTTATTCTTACGTTTTGAATCAAGATTTTCAGGTTTCGTTCGTTTAGGATCGAAGGATTTTCGTTAGGTTTACGAAAATTCGTGTTTTAGGGTTTTTGGAGTGTCACTCGAAGCGTCACTTGGCAAGTTTTAGTGACACTTCGTAGCGTCACTTCATCCGACACTCAGTAAGGTTAATTAGGGTTTCACCGACACTCAAGTGCGTCACTTACACACGTCACTTGTTTGTTAGATGACACTCAAGTGCGTCACTTGTGTGTTAAACGACACTACTGTGCGTCACTTACCTTAGTGACGCCATTTGCATAATACGTCACTCAAGTCCGACACTTGGGTACGTCACTTCTATTGGCTTACTGACACTTCCTTAGTGTCGGTATTCTCAGTTATACGTCACTTACTAGCGTCATTTACCCTAGTGACGCTATACTAAGAAACACTTCGGTACGTCACTTCCTAAGTGACGCCTTTATTACTAATTTTCTTCCAAGTTTTGTTTTTGAGCTATTTTTCAGATTCGTTTAAATGGCCGCTGATAAGGAAGATATTAGAGGGATTAGGGAGATGATCAAACAGGCAAATGATATTTGATCGAGCAATAAACCTTCGTTGTTCACTACGGATATGGATTATGCGTACTGGAGAGATAGATTTGAACAGTTTGTAGACTTTCATTATCCAGAACTTTGGGGTCCACTAAAATAACGATATGAGGCTCCGGTTGCTGAAGGAAACTATCGTGGAATTCCTCCAGCAAAAACGTACAATGCCATGACTCCTCAAGAGAGAAAGGAACTTGAAATAGAAAGAAAGGCACACTCTGCCATCTGTATGTGTTTAACAAAGGATGTTATGAGACTCTTTAAAACTCATGACATAACTTATGATTTGTGGAAGGAAATTGAAACGAGGTGCGGGGGCAATGAAAAGTACAAGGAGGCTAAGCTGGAATTAATCAAAAAGCAGTATGATCTATTTGACATCTTTCCTAATGAGACTACTTCTGGACTATTCACTCGATACTCACAATTGGTTAGTGAGTTAATTGAAGGAGGATACAATCTCACGGCACTTGAGATAGACAAGAAATTGTTGGATGTGTTGCCAAGTGCTTGGGATGTGAAGGTCCAATTCTTGAAGGAAAATCAAGAATTATCTAGGATTACTTTGGACCAATTGATAGGAGTTCTTCAAGCTCATGCAATGGAGTTAAAGAAGAAAGAATGCAAATCGAGTGGATTTGTACAAAATCCCACACTTTATGGTGGACAAGTCAATTATGGTAATTTCCTATACACTCACATACAGATTCACTACTAGAGGTATTTTCTTCTAGAACATTAATATCATTTTCACTAAAATCTGAAATACTTGACTCGCTTGAATTATCTTTTATAATTAATTTACTAATTTATTTTTCAATTCATTTATTTTCTTTTTAACATAACAATCCTTCGTCATATGTCCATTTCTTCCATATTTGTAACATATTATAATATTCTTTTGTGTATGTTGATTAAAGTTTTTATAAGGAACCTTTCTTTTTCCCCTAAACTTATTTGTCTTATAATCATTTCCTTTCTCATATTCTTGATCTTTTTTATAATGTTTTTTATATTTTATATATTTGTTTTTATGTCTATATTTAATTTTCTTAGAACTAGAAGGAGGTAATTTTAGAGATTCATGTCCATATTGTTGACAAAAAAATCCTAATTCTAATCTAGAATTGACACCTTCTTTCTTAATTTTAGCTTTTAGATTTAGATCTGAACATATAGCTAAACCTTCTTGATTTACATAATTTATAATTTCACCATACGTTAACTCTTTATAAGATATATTATTATTATAATCATGACTTAATTTATTTCTAATTCTTTCAGCAAATAATTTAGTTAAACCTGCTATAAACCTTTCTTTCCAATATGCTTCTTTACAGTCTGGCCTGGTCATCACTTTTGCTAAATATACATCTTTATACCATCTAAAATTTTGTAATTTTCTACATGTTAAATTTAATAGTATAGATGAATTTCTTTCTTGATAAGCAGCTGGATTTCCTACATAATTTTTTAATATAGCATATATTAGCGTATTCAACATATCATCTATTTCTTTTTGACTAATTTGACCATTTTCTTTTTTAATTGTAGTCTTTCTTGCATTGAATATAGAATTTTTTTTTCTTGAGTTACATAACTATCCCACCAGCCTTTTAAAATTCCATTGAATCCTGATACAATCATTTGTGTTACTTGTAATTCAGTATTATTGTGTGATTTATATGCAGTAGTTGTCATGGTCATTTCTTGTAACAAATTTAAAATTTGATATTCTATTTGGCCATCTATATTCCATTCATATATAGAAGTTTCATCATATTTGGCTTGTACTATAGTAAGATGTTCTTCATATTTTAAATATGGAGGTGTTGGTCTATAATAATAGTTTCTTGTTTCTGGCTTTGGAGTATAAGTTTTATTTGAAGTATAAGGGTTATGTTCGATTTTTCTTATTTCATTATTATTAAATTAATTTTCTATATTAGGGATATCATCATCTGAAAATTCTTCTTCATTTATTACATTAATTTTATTACATGATACATGTAATTGAGATAATTTCTTTTCAATTTCTTTTAATATATCATTTTGTCTTCCTAAATTTATAGGAGTATCTATTTTATATGGTATAAATAAAGGACTTTCTTTGATAACTAATTTATTATTAGATTTAGAAGTACTAGGTTTATTATCTTCATTCTTTTCAATTCTATCTAGTTGTTGCCCTATAGTATTTAATATTTCATTTGTATAATTATTTTGGTATGCTATTTGTTTTAGAGTCTTATTAGAATCTCGTTCGTTTTTTATTTCTACTAAATGGATGAATTCCTATAGACTCTTCTTGTGTTTTAAGATTAATATATGTCTTGTTTATTTTAGTTATTGTTTCGGCCTATTCTAGAAAGGGAAGATCTATTTTTTCTTTCACACAATATATATGTAACCATGAAAAGAATGACATAACTTCATTATTTTCAAATATATACAAATGCCAATTTAATTGATTTATATATCTTTAATTTTTATCAAACTTACAATTATACCAATTTAACTTTTCTTTATTATAATCATTATTTATTTCATTTTCTAAATAATTTAATTCTTTTATAGTAAGTAATAGTTGTTTTTTTTGGCATTTTAACAAATAACTAATTTAGCTCTTTTTTCTGCAGCTAATTCAAAGTTTATATCTATTTTATGTTTTATATAATTAAAATACCATTCTATTTTTTTATCTATTTTAGACTTTCTTTATAGATTTTATTAATTTTTTTACTATTTTCTTTAATCAATTTACGTTTTCTAATTGTATTAATAAATTTTCTCTCTCTGCTTATAATCTATTGAGATGTAAAGTTATGCTATAATTCATATATAATCATCCATTTACTTGTATTTTTGTATCACCCAAAATTGCTCATCTCTATAACAATCTACTTCGATCTAGTTGGTTTGTATATATCACTAAAATCATCACTTTTATTATCATCTTCGTATAAAGGTTTAGGAATAGATTTATTAAAATTAACTCCTCGAACTCTCATAGACTGAGTTTTTCTTAAAAAGTTTTCACTAGATTTAGAACTAGAGGTTTCATGAATATAAGTAGAGAATCTAGATGGTTCTATATCATTTTCAAAATTTAAATCTATAGTTCTGTCGGTATGTTCTATTATGTTAGATATTTGTTTAGAATTTTCAAAAGATTTGGGTGAATTTATATATTCTAATTTCCGTTTTTGATTTTGAGTAATTTCATTCCATTGTAGCTTTTGTTGAGACATAGTTTGTAACAACAGATCTAGCTTGAAATAGGACTGGTGTAATTATTATCATGTTTGTACATTGGTTTAGATTTGTAAATAAATATTTGTTTTGTTATTAATATTCATTAAATATATTAGTATATTAAAGTGTTGGACGAATATCGGAAATGAAATAAACATGTATAGCGAGTCGAGATCTCAAGTTGCAAGGCATTGTGATGCGAGATGAGATCTGAGCTCGCAAAACACAACAGGTGACAATGAGCCGAGTTGAATTGGGCTTGGGCCTGTGTGCGAGTCGAGTCAACTCGCAGGCCCAGTGGCTGCGAGTTGAGACGAGATATATATATATATATATATGTTTTCATTACGTGAAAACCTATATAACTTTTACCATTTCGTTTTTGCAACCTGTGAATTCAATCCGGAGAATAATCTAAAGACTAACGGCTAGGCTTTGACGGTTTATAGTAAAAGCTAAGTATTAGTTAACCTAAACGCGAACTTATTCGTTATAGTAAGATAACGTGTATTGAGGAATTCCGCACCTTAATACTATAGGTAACGAAGTTATGGATCCTAGAACTAGGGACTTACAATTGGTATCAGAGCTTTCGGGCTAAATACGAGTAAGTTCGAGGTTTTTCAGGTTAATCGTGTGTGATTTAGGGTTGTTTTGACGTGCATTAGTGTGTAAATACAATCAAATCACTCTCTGGACGTTTTTAGGAGAGTTTACAGTCGAAATCTACTGATTTTAACATAAAAAATACCTAAAACTTTCGTTTTCGGTTTTTCGGCCGTTTAGCGAACTGAGATTAGGGTTTCAGAGTTGTCTGCGAACCGAGTTGAACTTGCGATCCGAACTGAGTTTTGCGAGTTGAACCAAGATTTCTTGCGAACCGAGATCACTTGCGAATTGACATCACTGCGATCCGAACTGAGATTTGCGAACCGAGATTTGCGAGTCGAGCTGAGATTGCGAGTTGAATTGAGTTTCTACGAGTTGAGTTTTTCTGAATTCGCAAATACAGTTTGACTTTTAAACTTCACGATGTCTGACCTTAGCAAAATGATTGAGATGGTACACGAGATTGGCAAATCTAATGTTCCACCTAAATTGTTAAGAGTTGAGGATTATTATAGCTGGAGGGATAGATTTGAATCTTACTGTAGATTCCATGATATATCTATCTAGATGTGTATCAAGAATGGATACACGAACCCTACACAAACTGTTGAGAATGCTATTGTGGTTCTCACTTATCAACAGATGAGTGAAGCACAAAAGAAGGAATTTGAGATTGTGAACAAGGCTCATTCTTCAATCAAGATGAGTCTTCCAAAGGAACTCAATCATCAACTGAAGTCCTTCCAAACTGCTAGAACTTTGTGGACAACTCTTGAGAAGAGGTGTGAAGGTAGTCCACAAGTTAAAGCAAGCAAGAGGAATCTCCTGAAAAAGCAGTTTACCGTTTCAAAGCTTTGAAAGGAGAAGATCTTGATGCCTATACCACAAGGTACTACCATTTGCTGAGTGAGCTAGATGACCATGAGATTTTAACTACTGAGACTGAGAAAACCAACAAGTTTATTAAGGGTTTACCGTCTATGTGGAAAATGCATGTCATAATGCTTAAAGACAATGATGAGAGGTATGCAACTATGAGCTTAGAGCAGGCTATTGATAAGCTCAGAGGTTATGATTTCACCAAGAAGACTAGAGATACTAATTCTGATCAGGCTCAGGATCCGGGACTATACCATAGAAAATCTACTATCTCTACTGCTTCTTTAAGCTCGACCACTGCTTTGTTTGTTGGTAATGCTGATGGAAAGGGTGAAATGATTACTAATGAATTGTGTCTCGTTACATCATCTGGTAGTGAAGAAAAGGGAAAACCAACTGAGAAGTTACCCCAGGAGCATCAAAAGATGCCTATGAGTGTAAAATCTGCTGAACAAAAATTATCTGTTCTTGCTTCCTTTGTAGCTTCATATGAAAACTATATTCAGGGTAAAATCAATGATCCAATTATGTTTGATGAAGATTATGATCAGATAGACCCTGATTATCTTGAAGAAATAGAACTTCAGGATCAACTTGCTATGTTATCGAGAAGAGTAAATAATTTCTTGAAGAAAACTGGTAGAAAGGTAGTTGGCAATCGGTCAGGGTTATGGACACTTTTCTCGAGAATGCCAAAGACCTAAGGTAGAAGCTGGCAATGGGAAACAAGGTTCGGGAAGCACTCTTGCTTCCAAAGCCTTGGTTGTGAAACAGTTGGATGGCTCTTATGAATGGAAAGGGTATGGAAACAGTTGGATGGCTCTCGAGAATGTCCGTGGAAGCCTTCATGGCTGAGATTAATGAGTCTACATCCTATATGCCTACTGATGCAGAGTGTGATGTAAAGGTGCCTGAGATTGAAGTGAAAGCAAGTGATGAAGACGTACTGTATATGGATTCAACTGAAAATATGAATCCTGAAGATTTTGTAGCACGCATGGCTGAAGTTCTAAGAGACAAGAAAAGGGTATGTATTGATATTCTTACTCTTGCTGATGTTTGTTACTTAGTTACTGATTTACAGTCACAGGTTAGTGTTTTAACTAAATCAAACAAAAATCTATCTTCTCAAGTTAACTTGATTATTGAATCTAATAATACTGTTAAATCTGAACTTGAACTAGCTAAGATTGATGTGCGTAGGTTAAGTGACGATAAACATGACTTAACAGATAAAATTAAGTCTGATGCTTCTGATAGGATTGCACTTAGAGATACCATTAATGAAAAAGCTGTTATCATAGATGGTCTCTATATAAATCTAAAAGACTTAATCATACAATTGCTAATAAGGAAAAAGAGTTAGCTGATTGTAAATTGAAGCTACTTGAGCATAACTGAAAGATAGAAAATTACAGAACCACTGAGATGGATAAGATGCTTGATGCTCAATGAAGTGTAAAGGATAAGTCAAGATTAGGTTACAATGAGACACCTCCTCCTTTCAATTCAAATTACACTAGGCTTCCAGAAGACACTGAGATGACTAAAGCATGTTATGTAGAACCAGTAACTAAACCTGAACAGTCAAAGGCACAGAAGAATGTTGCTAACAATCCTTCATCTGATGATAGTAAGAAAATTCCTCACACTAAAGTAAAGTTTGTACCGGGTGGAGTAATTAATGATACTAAGACTGATGAAGTGATTAATAAAGAACATGTTATTGATCCTTTAGTGCCTAAGATGCCGACTGCGAATGCAAAAGTTGGTAAGTCACAGAAACAGATGTCCTGCTTCAAATGTCACCAAAAAGGACATGTGGCTTCTTGTTGTTCAAATAAGAAGTTGGAAGCATCACATAAGTTAGTGAATACTGAAAAGACACCGACCACCTCTAGTTCAATTGTAGATAGGTTAGTCTCTAAACCGGGATTAGGCAGCAAACCTGTAAACATTCTGAAGAGAGATGGTAATCATAGTGTCTCTCCACCTAAACCTAAAAGGCCTTATACTCTGAACGAAAATACTTTCAATAATCCAAGAGATAAGACACCTTCGAGGTTTAGGACCCCTAGTAGAAATCATAGTCAGTTTGAAAATGGTTCTACTTCAAGTGCACAAGGAACTAAGTATGTGCCTAGGAGGTTTTCTACTCACTCTCCTCATAGGCCTAAGACTACTGATCATCAACAACCGCAAACTCCTGTGAAAGTTACCAAGGCTCCCGATGGGAATAGTTATGGTTACTTTAAGGAGGTTCAGATTGTAGATGATTAAGGATAAACCAAGACCGTAATGGCTTGGGTCCCTCTTGAAAACTAATTGTGTACAATTTGTCATGTATAGGAGCAGACTATGAACAAGGATAGCTGGTGGTATGTAGAAAGTGGATGCTCAAGGCACATGACAGGAGAACGAAATCTACTGAAGGACTTCAAAGAAGGTCTCAAGCAAAAAGTAAACTTTGCAGGAGATAAAGGAGGAGTAATTACTGGGAAAGGAAAAGTTTCAAATGGAAATTTGACTCTAGAGGATGTGAATTATGTTGAAGAACTAACTCATAACCTAGTGAGTGTTTCCCAAGTCTGCGATAAAGGTGATCTAGTTCATTTTAATGAAAAGGAGGCTTTAGTTCTGAAGCCAGGCTTCACAATTCCTGAAGAATGGATATTGATTAGGGAACCAAGGAATAAGGACATCTATGCTATAAACATGGGTGTTTCTAACTCTTCAATGATGTCGACATGTTTACTATCCAAGGCTTCAGAAGCAGACACACTTTTATGGCATAGGAGAATGGCACATCCGAACTTTCAAAAAATGAACTACATAACCAAGAATGGATTAATTTTAGGTGTACCACAGAAACATTCCGAGTCTGAAGACAAGTGTGTTCATTGTCTAATAGGAAAACAACAGAAGAAACCACACAGGTCTAAGATTGAAAACTCAATCTCCTCGCCATTTGAATTGCTACACATGGACCTCTTTGGCCCTATAAGCAAGAGAAGTCTAGGTGGCAAGTGGTATTGTTTAGTTATCACAGATGATTACTCTAGATTCTCATGGGTATTCTTTTTGGGATCTAAGGTAGATACTCCTTGAATTTTAATGGAGTTCTTAGATCTAGTAGATAATGTCTATAAAACGAGAGTAAAGTGTATTCGTAGTGATAACGGAACGGAATTCAAGAACTCAACGTTGAATATCTATTGCTTAAGCAAAGGGATATAACATCAATTCAGTGCACCGTATGAACCTCAACAGAACGGTGTTGTTAAGAACGGTGTTGAATATCTATTGCTTAAGCAAAGAGATCACTTGCAAATTGACATCACTGCGATCCGAACTGAGATTTGCGAACCGAGATTTGTGAGTCGAGCTGAGATTGCGAGTTGAATTGAGTTTCTACGAGTTGAGTTTTTCTGAATTCGCAAATACAGTTTGACTTTTAAACTTCACGATGTCTGACCTTAGCAAAATGATTGAGATGGTACACGAGATTGGCAAATCTAATGTTCCACCTAAATTGTTAAGAGTTGAGGATTATTATAGCTGGAGGGATAGATTTGAATCTTACTGTAGATTCCATGATATATCTATTTAGATGTGTATCAAGAATGGATACACGAACCCTACACAAACTGTTGAGAATGCTATTGTGGTTCTCACTTATCAACAGATGAGTGAAGCACAAAAGAAGGAATTTGAGATTGTGAACAAGGCTCATTCTTCAATCAAGATGAGTCTTCCAAAGGAACTCAATCATCAACTGAAGTCCTTCCAAACTGCTAGAACTTTGTGGACAACTCTTGAGAAGAGGTGTGAAGGTAGTCCACAAGTTAAAGCAAGCAAGAGGAATCTCCTGAAAAAGCAGTTTACCGTTTCAAAGCTTTGAAAGGAGAAGATCTTGATGCCTATACCACAAGGTACTACCATTTGCTGAGTGAGCTAGATGACCATGAGATTTTAACTACTGAGACTGAGAAAACCGACAAGTTTATTAAGGGTTTACCGTCTATGTGGAAAATGCATGTCATAATGCTTAAAGACAATGATGAGAGGTATGCAACTATGAGCTTAGAGCAGGCTATTGATAAGCTCAGAGGTTATGATTTCACCAAGAAGACTAGAGATACTAATTCTGATCAGGCTCAGGATCCGGGACTATACCATAGAAAATCTACTATCTCTACTGCTTCTTTAAGCTCGACCACTGCTTTGTTTGTTGGTAATGCTGATGGAAAGGGTGAAATGATTACTAATGAATTGTGTCTCGTTACATCATCTGGTAGTGAAGAAAAGGGAAAACCAACTGAGAAGTTACCCCAGGAGCATCAAAAGATGCCTATGAGTGTAAAATCTGCTGAACAAAAATTATCTGTTCTTGCTTCCTTTGTAGCTTCATATGAAAACTATATTCAGGGTAAAATCAATGATCCAATTATGTTTGATGAAGATTATGATCAGATAGACCCTGATTATCTTGAAGAAATAGAACTTCAGGATCAACTTGCTATGTTATCGAGAAGAGTAAATAATTTCTTGAAGAAAACTGGTAGAAAGGTAGTTGGCAATCGGTCAGGGTTATGGACACTTTTCTCGAGAATGCCAAAGACCTAAGGTAGAAGCTGGCAATGGGAAACAAGGTTCGGGAAGCACTCTTGCTTCCAAAGCCTTGGTTGTGAAACAGTTGGATGGCTCTTATGAATGGAAAGGGTATGGAAACAGTTGGATGGCTCTCGAGAATGTCCGTGGAAGCCTTCATGGCTGAGATTAATGAGTCTACATCCTATATGCCTACTGATGCAGAGTGTGATGTAAAGGTGCCTGAGATTGAAGTGAAAGCAAGTGATGAAGACGTACTGTATATGGATTCAACTGAAAATATGAATCCTGAAGATTTTGTAGCACGCATGGCTGAAGTTCTAAGAGACAAGAAAAGGGTATGTATTGATATTCTTACTCTTGCTGATGTTTGTTACTTAGTTCCTGATTTACAGTCACAGGTTAGTGTTTTAACTAAATCAAACAAAAATCTATCTTCTCAAGTTAACTTGATTATTGAATCTAATAAGACTGTTAAATCTGAACTTGAACTAGCTAAGATTAATGTGCGTAGGTTAAGTGACGATAAACATGACTTAACAGATAAAATTAAGTCTGATGCTTCTGATAGGATTGCACTTAGAGATACCATTAATGAAAAAGCTGTTATCATAGATGGTCTCTATATAAATCTAAAAGACTTAATCATACAATTGCTAATAAGGAAAAAGAGTTAGCTGATTGTAAATTGAAGCTACTTGAGCATAACCGAAAGATAGAAAATTACAGAACCACTGAGATGGATAAGATGCTTGATGCTCAATGAAGTGTAAAGGATAAGTCAAGATTAGGTTACAATGAGACACCTCCTCCTTTCAATTCAAATTACACTAGGCTTCCAGAAGACACTGAGATGACTAAAGCATGTTATGTAGAACCAGTAACTAAACCTGAACAGTCAAAGGCACAGAAGAATGTTGCTAACAATCCTTCATCTGATGATAGTAAGAAAATTCCTCACACTAAAGTAAAGTTTGTACCGGGTGGAGTAATTAATGATACTAAGACTGATGAAGTGATTAATAAAGAACATGTTATTGATCCTTTAGTGCCTAAGATGCCGACTGCGAATGCAAAAGTTGGTAAGTCACAGAAACAGATGTCCTGCTTCAAATGTCACCAAAAAGGACATGTGGCTTCTTGTTGTTCAAATAAGAAGTTGGAAGCATCACATAAGTTAGTGAATACTGAAAAGACACCGACCACCTCTAGTTCAATTGTAGATAGGTTAGTCTCTAAACCGGGATTAGGCAGCAAACCTGTAAACATTCTGAAGAGAGATGGTAATCATAGTGTCTCTCCACCTAAACCTAAAAGGCCTTATACTCTGAACGAAAATACTTTCAATAATCCAAGAGATAAGACACCTTCGAGGTTTAGGACCCCTAGTAGAAATCATAGTCAGTTTGAAAATGGTTCTACTTCAAGTGCACAAGGAACTAAGTATGTGCCTAGGAGGTTTTCTACTCACTCTCCTCATAGGCCTAAGACTACTGATCATCAACAACCGCAAACTCCTGTGAAAGTTACCAAGGCTCCCGATGGGAATAGTTATGGTTACTTTAAGGAGGTTCAGATTGTAGATGATTAAGGATAAACCAAGACCGTAATGGCTTGGGTCCCTCTTGAAAACTAATTGTGTACAATTTGTCATGTATAGGAGCAGACTATGAACAAGGATAGCTGGTGGTATGTAGAAAGTGGATGCTCAAGGCACATGACAGGAGAACGAAATCTACTGAAGGACTTCAAAGAAGGTCTCAAGCAAAAAGTAAACTTTGCAGGAGATAAAGGAGGAGTAATTACTGGGAAAGGAAAAGTTTCAAATGGAAATTTGACTCTAGAGGATGTGAATTATGTTGAAGAACTAACTCATAACCTAGTGAGTGTTTCCCAAGTCTGCGATAAAGGTGATCTAGTTCATTTTAATGAAAAGGAGGCTTTAGTTCTGAAGCCAGGCTTCACAATTCCTGAAGAATGGATATTGATTAGGGAACCAAGGAATAAGGACATCTATGCTATAAACATGGGTGTTTCTAACTCTTCAATGATGTCGACATGTTTACTATCCAAGGCTTCAGAAGCAGACACACTTTTATGGCATAGGAGAATGGCACATCCGAACTTTCAAAAAATGAACTACATAACCAAGAATGGATTAATTTTAGGTGTACCACAGAAACGTTCCGAGTCTGAAGACAAGTGTGTTCATTGTCTAATAGGAAAACAACAGAAGAAACCACACAGGTCTAAGATTGAAAACTCAATCTCCTCGCCATTTGAATTGCTACACATGGACCTCTTTGGCCCTATAAGCAAGAGAAGTCTAGGTGGCAAGTGGTATTGTTTAGTTATCACAGATGATTACTCTAGATTCTCATGGGTATTCTTTTTGGGATCTAAGGTAGATACTCCTTGAATTTTAATGGAGTTCTTAGATCTAGTAGATAATGTCTATAAAACGAGAGTAAAGTGTATTCGTAGTGATAACGGAACGGAATTCAAGAACTCAACGTTGAATATCTATTGCTTAAGCAAAGGGATATAACATCAATTCAGTGCACCGTATGAACCTCAACAGAACGGTGTTGTTAAGAACGGTGTTGAATATCTATTGCTTAAGCAAAGAGATCACTTGCGAATTGACATCACTGCGATCCGAACTGAGATTTGCGAACCGAGATTTGCGAGTCGAGCTGAGATTGCGAGTTGAATTGAGTTTCTACGAGTTGAGTTTTTCTGAATTCGCAAATACAGTTTGACTTTTAAACTTCACGATGTCTGACCTTAGCAAAATGATTGAGATGGTACACGAGATTGGCAAATCTAATGTTCCACCTAAATTGTTAAGAGTTGAGGATTATTATAGCTGGAGGGATAGATTTGAATCTTACTGTAGATTCCATGATATATCTATTTAGATGTGTATCAAGAATGGATACACGAACCCTACACAAACTGTTGAGAATGCTATTGTGGTTCTCACTTATCAACAGATGAGTGAAGCACAAAAGAAGGAATTTGAGATTGTGAACAAGGCTCATTCTTCAATCAAGATGAGTCTTCCAAAGGAACTCAATCATCAACTGAAGTCCTTCCAAACTGCTAGAACTTTGTGGACAACTCTTGAGAAGAGGTGTGAAGGTAGTCCACAAGTTAAAGCAAGCAAGAGGAATCTCCTGAAAAAGCAGTTTACCGTTTCAAAGCTTTGAAAGGAGAAGATCTTGATGCCTATACCACAAGGTACTACCATTTGCTGAGTGAGCTAGATGACCATGAGATTTTAACTACTGAGACTGAGAAAACCGACAAGTTTATTAAGGGTTTACCGTCTATGTGGAAAATGCATGTCATAATGCTTAAAGACAATGATGAGAGGTATGCAACTATGAGCTTAGAGCAGGCTATTGATAAGCTCAGAGGTTATGATTTCACCAAGAAGACTAGAGATACTAATTCTGATCAGGCTCAGGATCCGGGACTATACCATAGAAAATCTACTATCTCTACTGCTTCTTTAAGCTCGACCACTGCTTTGTTTGTTGGTAATGCTGATGGAAAGGGTGAAATGATTACTAATGAATTGTGTCTCGTTACATCATCTGGTAGTGAAGAAAAGGGAAAACCAACTGAGAAGTTACCCCAGGAGCATCAAAAGATGCCTATGAGTGTAAAATCTGCTGAACAAAAATTATCTGTTCTTGCTTCCTTTGTAGCTTCATATGAAAACTATATTCAGGGTAAAATCAATGATCCAATTATGTTTGATGAAGATTATGATCAGATAGACCCTGATTATCTTGAAGAAATAGAACTTCAGGATCAACTTGCTATGTTATCGAGAAGAGTAAATAATTTCTTGAAGAAAACTGGTAGAAAGGTAGTTGGCAATCGGTCAGGGTTATGGACACTTTTCTCGAGAATGCCAAAGACCTAAGGTAGAAGCTGGCAATGGGAAACAAGGTTCGGGAAGCACTCTTGCTTCCAAAGCCTTGGTTGTGAAACAGTTGGATGGCTCTTATGAATGGAAAGGGTATGGAAACAGTTGGATGGCTCTCGAGAATGTCCGTGGAAGCCTTCATGGCTGAGATTAATGAGTCTACATCCTATATGCCTACTGATGCAGAGTGTGATGTAAAGGTGCCTGAGATTGAAGTGAAAGCAAGTGATGAAGACGTACTGTATATGGATTCAACTGAAAATATGAATCCTGAAGATTTTGTAGCACGCATGGCTGAAGTTCTAAGAGACAAGAAAAGGGTATGTATTGATATTCTTACTCTTGCTGATGTTTGTTACTTAGTTCCTGATTTACAGTCACAGGTTAGTGTTTTAACTAAATCAAACAAAAATCTATCTTCTCAAGTTAACTTGATTATTGAATCTAATAAGACTGTTAAATCTGAACTTGAACTAGCTAAGATTAATGTGCGTAGGTTAAGTGACGATAAACATGACTTAACAGATAAAATTAAGTCTGATGCTTCTGATAGGATTGCACTTAGAGATACCATTAATGAAAAAGCTGTTATCATAGATGGTCTCTATATAAATCTAAAAGACTTAATCATACAATTGCTAATAAGGAAAAAGAGTTAGCTGATTGTAAATTGAAGCTACTTGAGCATAACCGAAAGATAGAAAATTACAGAACCACTGAGATGGATAAGATGCTTGATGCTCAATGAAGTGTAAAGGATAAGTCAAGATTAGGTTACAATGAGACACCTCCTCCTTTCAATTCAAATTACACTAGGCTTCCAGAAGACACTGAGATGACTAAAGCATGTTATGTAGAACCAGTAACTAAACCTGAACAGTCAAAGGCACAGAAGAATGTTGCTAACAATCCTTCATCTGATGATAGTAAGAAAATTCCTCACACTAAAGTAAAGTTTGTACCGGGTGGAGTAATTAATGATACTAAGACTGATGAAGTGATTAATAAAGAACATGTTATTGATCCTTTAGTGCCTAAGATGCCGACTGCGAATGCAAAAGTTGGTAAGTCACAGAAACAGATGTCCTGCTTCAAATGTCACCAAAAAGGACATGTGGCTTCTTGTTGTTCAAATAAGAAGTTGGAAGCATCACATAAGTTAGTGAATACTGAAAAGACACCGACCACCTCTAGTTCAATTGTAGATAGGTTAGTCTCTAAACCGGGATTAGGCAGCAAACCTGTAAACATTCTGAAGAGAGATGGTAATCATAGTGTCTCTCCACCTAAACCTAAAAGGCCTTATACTCTGAACGAAAATACTTTCAATAATCCAAGAGATAAGACACCTTCGAGGTTTAGGACCCCTAGTAGAAATCATAGTCAGTTTGAAAATGGTTCTACTTCAAGTGCACAAGGAACTAAGTATGTGCCTAGGAGGTTTTCTACTCACTCTCCTCATAGGCCTAAGACTACTGATCATTAACAACCGCAAACTCCTGTGAAAGTTACCAAGGCTCCCGATGGGAATAGTTATGGTTACTTTAAGGAGGTTCAGATTGTAGATGATTAAGGATAAACCAAGACCGTAATGGCTTGGGTCCCTCTTGAAAACTAATGGTGTACAATTTGTTATGTATAGGAGCAGACTATGAACAATGATAGCTGGTGGTATGTAGAAAGTGGATGCTCAAGGCACATGACAGGAGAACGAAATCTACTGAAGGACTTCAAAGAAGGTCTCAAGCAAAAAGTAAACTTTGCAGGAGATAAAGGAGGAGTAATTACTGGGAAAGGAAAAGTTTCAAATGGAAATTTGACTCTAGAGGATGTGAATTATGTTGAAGAACTAACTCATAACCTAGTGAGTGTTTCCCAAGTCTGCGATAAAGGTGATCTAGTTCATTTTAATGAAAAGGAGGCTTTAGTTCTGAAGCCAGGCTTCACAATTCCTGAAGAATGGATATTGATTAGGGAACCAAGGAATAAGGACATCTATGCTATAAACATGGGTGTTTCTAACTCTTCAATGATGTCGACATGTTTACTATCCAAGGCTTCAGAAGCAGACACACTTTTATGGCATAGGAGAATGGCACATCCGAACTTTCAAAAAATGAACTACATAACCAAGAATGGATTAATTTTAGGTGTACCACAGAAACGTTCCGAGTCTGAAGACAAGTGTGTTCATTGTCTAATAGGAAAACAACATAAGAAACCACACAGGTCTAAGATTGAAAACTCAATCTCCTCGCCATTTGAATTGCTACACATGGACCTCTTTGGCCCTATAAGCAAGAGAAGTCTAGGTGGCAAGTGGTATTGTTTAGTTATCACAGATGATTACTCTAGATTCTCATGGGTATTCTTTTTGGGATCTAAGGTAGAAACTCCTTGAATTTTAATGGAGTTCTTAGATCTAGTAGATAATGTCTATAAAACGAGAGTAAAGTGTATTCGTAGTGATAACGGAACGGAATTCAAGAACTCGACGTTGAATATCTATTGCTTAAGCAAAGGGATATAACATCAATTCAGTGCACCGTATGAACCTCAACAGAACGGTGTTGCTGAAAGGAAAAATCGAACGTTGATTGAAGTTGCTAGAACAATGCTTGCAGATTCAAAGCTTCCGGTCATCTTTTAGGCAGAAGCGGTGAATACAGCATGTCATGTTCTAAATAGGGTTCTTACGGTCAAAAAGCGTAACAATACTTGTTACGAATTATTGAACAATAAGAAACCTAATCTGAAGGGATTTGAACCCTTTGGAGTTGCATGTACGATATTGAAAACAGGAAATCAAACTAAATTTGGCGAAAAGGCTGACGAAAAATTTTTTCTAAGTTATGTGCCCAATTCGCCTAATAAAAGAGTTTTCATTAAAGTCACAGGGCGACTGGAAATAGCTTATAACATTAAAGTTACGAGCTATGTACCGGCTGTACATAAGGGATTAGATTGGCAATTTGACTATTCAGATCTCTTTCAGTCATTTAAAGTTCCCATAAGTGACTTTGTCAGTGATTCAGAGATACCTGAGCACTTATTCTATGAAAATTCAGACAATGGTCTTTCTCCAATATCGAGTGTTTCAAAATCTGTAATCAGGACAACTGATGACTCAAATGAAGCTTCTTCAAGTGGGTCACAACAACCTTCAAAGGATAAGTATCAAAAAACAGAAGATTCTGAGGATGATCTTCAAACAAAGTTTGATGATATACTTACTCCTTTGAAACACTTAAGGTTATCTTCAGCTCATTCAGAAGATATGCCTTCATTAGAAGAGATTGGTACTAACTTAGGAGATGAGTTAATAGTTGACCCTATACCGGTTACAAGAACGAGTAAGAATCATCCCGTTGAAAACATCATCGGTGATATTAATACTCCTGTTCAAACTAGGACTCAATCTAAAGCTAGTACATCAGAAGATTTAGAAATCTTGTATACTGCTATGAAAGAGACAGGGATATCTAATCAATTTCTATATTCATGCTTTATCTCACAAGTTGAGCCTAAAAATGTGAAAATGTCACTAAAAGAAAGCTCGTGGGTCGAAGCTATGCAAGAAGAACTGTTACAGTTCTCAAAACTACAAGTATGGGAGTTGGTTGACCTTCCAAAGGGAGAGTATTCAATTGGAACTAGATGTGTATTTAAGTGTAAGAGAGATGATCGGGGAGTCATTACTCGCAATAAAGCCCGTCTAGTGGTTCAAGGGTTTAATCAACAAGAAGGTATAGATTACAATGAAGTATTTGCACCAGTTGCTAGGCTTGAAGCAATTAGGGTATTCTTAGTATTTGCCTCATTCAAAGAGATAAAAGTTTATCAGTTGGATGTTAAGAGTGCCTTCTTGTATGGCAATGTAGAAGAATTGGTGTATGTTTCACAACCGCCAGGGTTCGCTGATCCTGACTATCCAGATAGAGTATATCGCTTAAATAAGGCTCTATATGGATTACATCAAGCACCTAGGGCATGGTATGGAACACTATCAACGTATCTACTTGAGAATGGATTCACAAGAGGATCAATTGATAGTACACTATTTGTAAAATGGAAGAAGAAAAACTTTCTTCTTGTTCAAATATATGTTAATGACATTATCTTTGGGTCATCTGACGAAAAAATGTGTCAAGAATTTGAACAAGTAATGAGGAAAAAGTTCGAGATGTCTGCAATGGGAGAGTTGAATTTCTTCTTAGGATTACAAGTTGATCAAAAGAAGGATGGATTCTTTATTCATCTATCTAAATACATTGTTCAATTATTAGAGCGATTTAAGATGGATGAAAGTAAAATCTATCATACTCCTATTCCAGTAAATCATGGACTTGATCCTGATACAACGAGTGATCAAGATGTGGATCTACTCTTTATAGGGCCATGATCGGATCACTAATGTATCTAACTGCTTCTAGGCCTGACATTATGTTTGTTGTTTGTATATGCGCAAGATATCAGGCTAATCCGAAAGAGTCACATATGCAATCTATGAAACGGATCTTTCGTTACCTCAAAGGGAAACTGAAGTTGGGACTTTGGTATCCGACTGATGGAGACTTAGATCTCATAGCTTACACTGATTCGGATTATGGAGGATGCAATCAGAATAGGAAATCTATAACCGGAGGATGTCAATTCTTAGGAGGTAGATTAGTATCCTGGCAGTGCAAGAAGCAAAGCTCGGTAGCCATTTCTACATGTGAAGCTGAGTATGTTGCAGCTGGCAGCTGTTGTTCTCAAGTCCTTTGGATCCAACAGCAACTGCGGGATTATGGGTTAAACATAACCAATACTCCTATGATGATTGATAACGAATCAACAATGTCGATCACCAATAATCCGGTAAAGCACAACAAAACTAAGAACATTGATATTCGACATCATTTTATTAGGGACCGTGCTGAGAAGAATTTGATTACGTTAGTTAAGGTTTCATCTCTGGATAACTTAGCAGACTTATACACGAAGGCGTTCGACAGAGCTCAATTTGAGATGTTGGTTCAACTTAACGGAATGAGAAATCCAGAGTGATTAGTCTTCCAAGGGTATTTTTATAATAGTTAGTAGTACTCTTTATGTTTTTTTAAAAAAAAGGGGGGGGGGGGTATGGCATTCATTTGCTTGTTACCTAAGGGGAATCGCCTCCAATAAAAGAACAACAATAGTTCTTTTAGAAAATTGTTTAAGTTTTTATCTGCAAAAACTTAAGGAGATGATAGTACATTAGGAGAATAAGCTTCACAATAATAAGCTTAAGTTCTAAGTATGATGTGTTAATAGGTTCAATTAAAGCTACATTAGAACTATAGCGGTTCTATCAGGTATGTATTTATATTTATTTGATTATGCACCTATATCCACAAGTTATAATTTGCATGTTTTAAATGACTAGACGGCTTCATTATATGATGTACTGGTAGACAAATTATATAAATATCTCTAAGCATTTAAGACATTTTAATATACTTGATTGTTATCTAGTGTTTCTATTATATGGTGTATGACATAAGTCTTAGTTGTTGACCAATAGTATTCACATACACTGTAATTATAAAGCCGTAAAATGACAAATAGTAACAATATGGGTATTAACTTAATTACAGGTGACTTTGTTGTACTGAGTACAGACCTGAAGCCTTTAATTAAATTGATATTCTCAAAGGTATTTTGAATCATGCTTAAAGGGATCCTCTGTTGTACTAAGTACAGACCTGGAAAACAAAGCATCTTCAAAGTATGTTTGATATTTTTCTAAATTCTAAATTCAAGTGTAAGTTCAATAAACCTCTACCATGAACCTAAAGAAATCAGTGTTATATGTGTTGCTTGAATTCTTCAGTATGTCATATCTTAGAAAACACTTGGTAATATTCATACTCACAATAATAGTGTTGCTTAGATATGTGAGTTTAATTTGTTTATGTGGATCACAATATTGGTAATCATCTTGAACTGTCTATAAGAAAATATTCACTTAAAGTGAATAATATGTTTTTATTAATTATGTTATGTGGATAAAGATATTTAAGAAATAAGTTTATAAATATAAATGAACAGATGATAAAATTAGTTGTAATTCTATTGCAATTTATTTGAATTTCATGAGGTATGTATATTAGCAATCTACTTAGACTTTTTAATACATTTAAATAGTTTGTTCTTTCTAATATGATCCCTAAGTAGATAAACTCTTATTCAGTTTATTTATTTATTTATTTTATGTTTAAGTGATTAATAAAATGGTACCTGATACCACGGTTAGCTTATTTCATTGTTTTATCTTATCTTTAATTTTATCTTAATAGTAAAAGTTTTTGTTTTGATATGTGTTTACCCTTTGAAATTAAATTAAACTGATTATTTTATATCTGTGTTGAACAATCGTAACAAATACAACCGAAAAATAATTTATTTATTTTAGACTTGTGTACAGACTTAAGACCGTCAGGTATATAAGTAAATAATTTTAGCTCAAAATTTTCTTTATACAAGATTAACTGTATCACGGGTTTAGTTGGTTAATATGTAAGAAGATTATCATTGAGGAAAAATTATGCAAAGACATTTTACTTAAAATGTTTAGGCTACATAGTTACAGAGTTAACTATATAAGCGTTAATGGGTTTTAATTTATACTTACTATTAAATTCATGTTTTAAGTTAATTCTGCGAGTTTGACTAGTCAAACCTGCGAATCGAGTTCCAAAATTGCGAATCGAGTACATAGTATAAAGGACCAAGTCAAACGAGTCAAATGTTCACTGAATCCATAAAAATTTGCGAGTTCACTTCATCTCTGCGAATTGAATTTGTGCAAAACGAGACGAAAACACAATTTTGTTTGATTTCGATTTTACGAGTACGGGAACGAGTTTTTCAATCCGTAGATTTTGTACACCTTTTCATTGCGATCATTTTGAGGTATACATTAACGGATTTCATCGTATAAATAACACAAAATCGAATCTTTTATATATCTAGGGTTTTGGCATTTGTTTGATTCACATATATTTAGGGCATTAATTATCAAGAATCTTTAGGGTTTATGTTAATCGAGTCTTATACAATGGGAATACATCGATCGATCGTGTTAAAATTGAAAAAATCCTCGATTTTGAGTTTAAACTCGCTACGTCAGTTTATGATGCGAGTCGAATTCCAGACTCAACTCGCAAATCAACTTAAGCGAGTTGAGTTCTTGCTTCAACTCGTAGACCAAACGAAGCGAGTTGAGCTTATGCTTGTGTTGAATTATTGACCATGTGAGTCAACTTTGTTCGTTGACTTGTTGACTTGTTGACTTTGTGGACCGAGTTTGATTAGCGAATCGACTTGCGAGTCGACCTGCGGCTTGACTTGGTTTGCGAGTTGATGTGTCTGCGAAGTCAGTTGCGAGTTGAGTTTAGTTTTTGCGAATCCAATATTTAGGATATTTTTAATAAACTCGTAACTTGCCCTTTTGATGTAATAAGTTATATATAAGTATAACTTTTGACCTCAAAAGTTATTATAAGTTTTGACCTGAGAATTTTAAATTAACACGTAATAACTTATTTTATATATAATTTACGATTATTTAATTATAAGTTGTATATGTATTTATATTCTAACTTATGACATTTTTGTTATAAGTTAAATATAAAATTTTATATATATAAGAGTTGAGACAATTATGTAACAAGTTATATATTCTAAATTTAGACCTAAGATGTTTGATGAATTTTGATTCATAATACATTATAGTTTAAAATTTAGTTAATGTTCTTAACGTGCATTAATTATTTTTGTCATTTGTGCTTTATACAGATATGGCACGCTCGTTTGATAAAGGTCACAACATACTTGTTGATCTAGATCTCAGTGCACGAGGAGCTAGCAAAGTAGCTCAGGTGCTTACATTTTTTGCACGTTCACCCATTCGTTATGCGATTACAGAGTCTCAACTGATCTCTTAGATGATATTGAATGATTTTTGGATGGATTTTCAGTATGATCAGACCGCCAACCCACCAGTGATACGCACAACGGTCAATCAGATACCAGTTGTCTTTTCTGCATCTGACCTTCGTCAGATTTTACGACTGGGGACAGTAGACCAAGAAGATGGTCCGACTGAGTACCCTATGGATTTTGTTGAGGGTGCCTTAGGCAGTATGGGGTATACGGGTGAGAAAGAGGACGTCAATTCCTCAAGGCCCTAGTTATTGGGCAATGGAGATTCTTGTGGCATGTTATTGTCACAATTTTTGGAACGAAGAAGGGCGGTTTTGACGAGTAAAGTCCTGATCTTGTATCGGCCGTGCTGTCACTGGTTTATATTAAACCATACAGTTTTTGTGATTATATTTTTGGAGAGCTAGTACGCTAGATATCGGGAACTATTAGATCAAGATTTTTGATCTACCCGAGGTTCTGCATGCTGATCATCCATTCTCGGATTGCTAATGTTGTTATCCCTGAGCCACATTTACGCGTAGACACTATCGCGCTCAGAGGATACAATGCTATGTTTCAGCAGACAATTCGACGGGAAGAGTGTGTTAAGCCGGAGATTCGTGATCTGTTTGGCTTCATTACTGATCCTGCTTATATAACGCCACCAAATAATGGTTGGCTGGATGTCGATGCTACTGATGATGTTACTGTTATTCCCGAGCCTGCTGCTAATGTGGTTCTACAACCTGAGCCACAAGAGCTGCTCGAAGATGTTCTTATTCAGGCTGATCAACCGCGACAGCAGGTTGAGGCACAGGTTGCTGCACAGCTAGTGCAAGAGGTGCTAGGAAAAATGATGATGCCAATGATCCGCTTCTTCAAGCGATTGATCAGTATATTGATGTTGCACCTGCACAGGTATAATTTAAATTATATAATAGTATAGATACTTAATTGATAGTTTTTATTATTAATCAAAGATGTATAATATTATTATATAATGATAATGATATAGATATTTAGATGATTAGGCAATATATCTGATCATAAAATATAAATATGATTATTCACAGGAAGCTGAGACTGCAGACCCAGAGATTGTACGACCTGAGGGTGATCAAGGACAGCAAGATAAATCGGAGGTTTTACCTCTGAAGGTAATATATCAGATTAATCTTACATATATATCGAACTTGTATGATAGAGCTTTTATGCTAATCATAAATATTTAATATATTTACTATTCAGGATACTATTGTTGGTACTTCTGGTGGAAAAGATGGTGAGATTGAATCAGATTCTTCTACAAATTTGGATGATGTCCGACCCATTTCACCTCCACCTGGACAAATTTTCTATGGTTCAAGGTTGATACCTGATCCGGCTTTGAAAGAAAAGCGTAAAGCTAAAGAAGCCGATCCTGACTTCAGTATTCTTGATGAAGGTCCTGAGGTGGCTGAGACCCCTCTGATTACTCAACGCAGAAAGTGTTCTAGGACCTTGACTATTCAGGATGGTACGTATTATTAAAGTTAGATAATCTTAACTTGCTGTTTATCAGGAGTTCAACTGAGACAGTTAATTCTTTGACAGTTTTTCGATATACACCGCAGGTGGAGTCCGTGACACCGGTGGTTACTGAACCAGTATTTGTACCATCTGAGGTATGAGATAAACGTTTAGTACTACAAGTATTATATAATTAGTTAGAGACTGAGACAGAGTTATCTGTAACAATTACTTTTTTATTTGTATCTAACTTTACAGGTTGAGACAAGGACAGAGTTACCGACACAAGAATCGGTTTCTCAGGTTATCAAGGAGGGGGTTGTGGAATTAGTGCGTTCAGCACAGTTTCCTACTACCAAGGCAAGCCGTTTTGCAGCTTGCCTTCTCACGACAACCTTATCTCAAGCCATTCCACCACTTACTCGTGATTCTCATATTGTTTCATTGACACCGCCTGGACCATCGACGATTCCAATGACTCCTATGACTGATGCTGAAAGGATTACATCCTTAGAGTCTAGAGTGAAGGAGTTAGAGAAAGTGACGGCATCGGTTCTATGGCTGTTAGCTGAAAATCTTTCTTTAGCACAACAGTTGCTTACTGTTAGTGAATCTTATCAGACATTGATGAAGGTTCATAACACACTGCTTGATGACTGCACTGCCTAGCGACTGAAGCTTGACATTTTGGAGGAACTCGTTTTGAGTCTGCATAAATAACAATCAGCTCAGGGGGAGGTTAGGGTATATAGAGCAGCGTGCAAAGAATATGAGTTGAAGCTGAAGAAGAGACATGACAGAGACGATGATCCCAGTGCATCTAAAGATAGTGAGCCGACTGGTCCTTTAAAGACTGGTGAGCATGCTGCTGTTCAGGGGGAGTCTGCTACTGGTGCAAGTGGTAGTGGTGCTGGTACAAGTACTGATACAACGGTACCGGTTGATACAGAAGCTGGTAAGATAGCTTAGTATTAGATTAGTACTATTTAGTATTTGTAAGTATTTGTACTAAAACAATTGGATAATTGTAACTTAATATTTTTGGTAATATATTCGACTTGATACTGTAATTTTAAGTTAAATATATTATAATTTATTTAAGTTATTAGTTCTAAAAAGTTAAATAAATTAGTGATCGAAAGTCTTCCGATTCATTGAGAAGTCGTGCGGCGTGTTCTGATTTATTTTAGCGGTCAAAGTTTATTTGAACTTAGACATTTTAGATTTGAGAGTTTTTATAACTAACAAGTTATAAATGTGTTTGTTTTTACTAGAAAAATGATATATAATTTAAGATATAATTGAAAAGTTAAGTTATTTGAAAATAACAATTCAATTAAGTCTTGAAAATTATATAAGTTAGTTAATTGTAAACTTAAATGTTTGGTGATTATTCACAATACATTAGAGTTTAAATTTAATTAATGTTTGTTAAGTGTTTGATATAAGACTTAGGAAATCTTAGGTTGATTCAGGGTAATCAATAAAAGATTTAGAAGTTATTAATTACGTTTATGTTATGGAATAATTACACAAAAGGACTAATAAATAAATTTTTAGATTGATTCAGAATATCAATGAAGGAATTTAGATTGTTAATAGTAATTTGTGTTAGTGTTTTTCTAGGAATTGAAATGCTTGATTTATCTGATTCAGAAGATGATTTTCTGGATGACATAGATAAAGACATTGTTTATGATTTAGAAGAAGGAGAATTTCAACCACCTAAAGATTGGACTGCTGTTCCTGAGATAGTGCAAGACATAGGTGTAGATCCAGATGAAAATATAGATGAACATCATGTGAGCCCTTCTAGGACAGAGGTTGTGATTGAAGATGATACGTGTCTTAAAGTTGTCGATGTAGATGAAGATATCGATGACTCAACCGATTTTGAAGAAGAGATTCCTAATAAGCACAAGATAATCCAATATTCAGACCTTTAGAGAAAATTAAGAAGAAAAAGGTTGATGTTTTGGAGGTTGATATTACAGGAAAACGCGAAGCGTATAGAGGGGTTATCGGTTGGTATTTTGACTCTGACATGAAGCTTTTTGCAATTAAAAGGTTTGACAGAGTTCAATAATTTGAGCGAAAGTTTGCAGTGTTCAGTTCTCTACCTAAGTATGAGATTCGAGACTTGGCTAGATATGTAGAACATATAATCAAGACTGAGGTTCGTTCAGGTAAGTTTGAAAAGATTAAGCAAAGGAATGGAAAAATGATAAAATTAAAGGAGAGAAGTGATAACACGCAAAAAGTCATGTTTTTACGTGCATTAATCTCACCTTTTTAGCCCAGTATGTGATGAAACAAATCAAAATAGATACTTTATCATTAAAACTCGTCACATGGGCCAAAATATAGACAATATTTCAAAAGTCAACTAAAATGGTCGAAAAACATGATAAATCTAACGAATACGATCATAAGCATTCTCGTTCACTCGTTCTAGCACTTTTTGAGCTACACAAAGAAATATGACCTCTAACTTATGTCATTTTCTTTGGTAGGAAAATACGAACGCGTGGATATAAAGAACGCTCAAAACGGATAAACGACGAAGAAGTTACGCCCGAACAAAGAAACGAAGAACCGAGGAACCAGCATACGGCTGAACCAGGCCGTATACGGCTGGTCCAGACCGTATACGGCTGGGCCTGGACCGTATACGGTCTGTGCAGGCCGTATACGGCCTGTGCTCAGCCGTATATGGCCCCGTTCAGCCCTATTCACCCTATGCTAAGCCGTATACGGTCCAGTTTAGCCGTATACGGTCCAGCTCAGCCGTATCGTGCGTTTGGGTGATAAAAATCTGATTTTTATTCGCCTTTGCGATACGGTTGTGCATTTGAAGGTTTAGATACGGTCTACAGATACGGCTGTGCGATCTCTATAAATACAAGCCTCATTTCATCATTTCAAAACACTTCACACCTTCACATTTTCACACTTCTATATACACTTTCTCTCACTACTCTCTCTCTAAATTAGTTAGTTAGTTAATTAGATTAGTTAAGCTAGTAGATTAGTAACTTACTTGTAACGGAGGTGCTCCGAGACTGCGGTGTCGCACGATTTGTAATAACGCTTGGTCAGGTTCTATTATAATCTCTATCTTGTTATTTTAAATAATGTTGTGTTGTTGCTATACTTGTTTAGAATTACTTTCTAGGATTATTTCCATGCTTAGCTAGACAAATCTGTGTTTGCTATGATAGTTGCCATGCTAGGGTAGTTATACTTAAATCATGCTGTTACTCTGTCTATATGCTGTTGAATTATATTTGAATCTATGAATTGAATCTCAAATGTTTATCTATCCAACTTATGCTGTGGTTAGTAACATCCTTCCAGGCTTGGCCAATTGCTAGTTGTATGCGGCTAATTATTCTGTGTCTGATGATCGTTGAACTCGACATGGCCGGTGTTCTCCTGGTTGAAATATTACCGCAGGGAGACACAGAGCGTAGGATTAGAGATAGATTAGATTCAGGCCATTTAACAAGTGTCTTAGAGAGAACTTTCGGGACATTTGTGACTTAACCATGTACCCCGTCACTCTGCATAATTGATCCCTGCTATGCTGTCTTTCTGCATGTTCTTGTTTGATTGTTGCTTAGGGTTTGCATGCTAGTATCTGTTATGCTGATTAGTTACATGATTAGGTTTTCGAATATTTATCAATTGCTTATACCAGTTTAACATGCATAGAATAGTTAAAATGATTTATATGAAATAATGATGAACAATTTAATCATCCGTTAGACCAGACCATCCCAACTTGTCCCGGTGGGAAACCCCTGTTCATGTTTTTATTTATTCAATAATTCATGCCATGATTCGGATATCTCAAATGTTCGAGATTGGGGGACAAGACTCGAGGATGGTTGTTGGTTAAATTGGTTGCTACATTTGGGACAACTTCCGGTGTAGTTTACATTCCATAACTGTTATCCACGTGACATATTATTTATCTGATTGCGGACAACTCTACGTTAGATAGATAATAGGCTAGGAGTTATGGCTCATTAGGAAATATTAATGTCATCTTAACTAAAGGCTTTATCCCACTAACTACCCCTAAATAGCATGAGTAATTATCATAGTAAACACTCGCTTCACCTATAAGTTCTCGTTGCCACCTCGCCTCCACTTTACTTTATTTTATTTTAATTTTAGATAATTAGTAGTTAGTTAAAACCAAAACAAACCAAAACCTCTTTTAAACCCTAGCTAAATTCCCATAGATAACTAAAGTCCTAGGTTGTAGTTTGAAGAACAACCCTAGGTCATACCTATCGCTGTACTCACCCATAGCTTTAGTATACTTAGGCCCAGCAAAAACAAATTTTAAAAACCCACTGGTGCCGCCGCTGATGGACGACCTGATCGACCGTTGGTGGCGCATCAAGTTTTTGGCGCCGCTGCTGGGGACTACAATGAACGATTTAGGAATTTAGTTGTCTTAGTTATTTAGCGATCATTTCGGAAGATCAATATCATCCGAAAGTTCCTTTTCTGTTCTTTCCTTTCCAAAACTCTCTTTTCTACCAAACCCGAACTTCATCAGCTATGACGAATCGTATTACTCTCGCCTCAACTTGTGCACCACTACTGGAAGGAAGAGGAGGACCTATCGTGCTGCCCGACGAAAACTTCAAAATTAAGCCTAGCATTTTCAAGTTACTCAAAACCTTCTGCCAATTTCACGGTTTTCCACTCGATGATCCAAATTCACATTTGGATAGATTCATCAATCTTTCTGATTCCTGTGAGCAATCAGGGATTTCAAGAGAAGTCTCCCGACTATATCTTTTTCCCTATTCTTTATCTTCGCATGCTCGAACCTGGTTTGATGAACTCGAACCCAATTCGATTCATACTTGGGAAGAGTTAGCTACTAAGTTTATGGCTAAGTTTTTCCCTCTTTCCAAGCAAACCAAGCTCAAGGATGATATCGTCAGTTTCCGACAAGAAACCAATGAATCATTCTATCTAGCATGGGAACGATTTAAGAAGATGCTTAATAGATGTCCGAATCATGAAATGGGTAAGACGAACCTAATTTTCATATTCTACAATGGTCTGACTCCTCAGCACAAGTCAACCCTCGATGCTGCTTCTCAAGGAAATTTCATGTCACATACTTCTGAAGAAGCCTGGGAGCTAGTTGAGACGATAGCAATGCATCAACATGATTGGGAGTTTGGCGAATCGGCTAAGGAAGTAACTAGTACTTCAAGCCTATCCTTTGAAGCTCTGCAAGCTTAAGTGGATAATCTCTCCAAAGTCTTCAAGGATCTTCAATTTTCTACACCTCAGCCTCGTAAAGGTACGGAAGAAATTCTTGTCACTACTGTTAAAAACCCTGAATCGAACTTTCATTCTAAACCTTTCATTCAGCGGCCAACCAATAACCCACCTACTCAGTTTCTGCAACCTTTATCCTCTAATATGTTAGATTCCCTCGTAAATTCTCAACAACACTATAATGAAACTTTGACTAATTTCATGGTTGATCAAATGAACATAAACAAACAAGTAATAGATTTTCAAGATAAAATTGATGCTTTACTTAAAATATCAGAAGATTTGATCAAAAACCTGGAAGTTAGCCTTAAACAACTGTTTTTAAAAGTTGAGAACCAAGGAGGAATCATGGTCATCACTAGAGGAGGTAAAGAAACCAGAAATGAGAAGTCCTCAGATAATTCTTCAAATCAACTTCCTATCTCTGAACCGACCACTGATCTAGTGCCTAGTGACACCCCTATCACTGCACCAGATCCAGTATCACCTAAAGCCCCAGAAATCATTCCACGAACTAGGATACCCTTTCCTGGTAGGCTTAAGAAAGAGAAACATGAAGCACAATTTGGGAAATATCTAGAAATGTTTAAAAGCCTGCACTTAAACGTTAGACTATTAGATGCTTTAGTAGAGATGCCTAGTTGTGCTAAGTTTTTCAAAGAACTCATTTCAAATAAAGAAAGACTAAGACAAATAGTTAGTTTACCCTTAGATGCTGAATGCTCAGCAATCATGTTCATGGCCTTCCACCCAAACTAGGAGATACTGACCGTTTCACTATTCCCTGTTTTCTTCAAAACATCCAAGTTAGTAACGCCTTAGCTGACCTAGGAGCTAGTGTCAATCTTATGCCTTACTCTCTCTATAAGAAACTAGGATTAGGTGAACTGCTACCCACTCAAATGACCATCCAATTAGCCGATAGATCAGTTAAAATCCCCCGAGGAATTGTTAAAGATATAATGGTCCGAGTTGGTAAATTTATCTTCCCGGTTGACTTTGTCATTACGGATATTGAGGAAGATGCCCACGTTCCCCTCATCCTTGGTAGACCTTTCTTAAACACTGCCAAGGCTGTGATAGATGTAAACGAAAAATCTTTAAAACTGAGGATCGGAGCGGAGGAAGTCACCTTTAATGTCGATAAGTTGATGAAGCACCCCATGGGAGAAGATCTTGGTCTTGTGGATACCATGCAGGAAATATATGATGAGCATTTGGAGGAGATTCTAGCAGTCAGCAGTAACGAACCTTTCTCCAGCACTGTCATCACCAAAAGAAGACTTTGCCCGAACAACATCGGACTCTGCTCGGCTATCTCCGACCAATCAGCACCTTCCGGAGAGCTGCTATTTCCATTACCTGAAATGAAGAATCATTTAGCACCGCCTAACTACTCTCCCACGAACAACTCTGTTGTTGCTGTTCCTTTAGGCAAAGGCATCCCTATCCCACTTTTAAGAAGAAATCAGTTTTTTCCGATACCCGAATCATCTCTGTCTGTAGCTGAGATTCTCAAATCTTTCGAGGAGATGGATTCCGGTACTTTGCCACAACTATCTGAAGGTTGTGCAAAATCAAATCCAAAAATCACCATAAGTACTTCTTCTAAAGCTCAATTTCAAGAGTTCGCACTCACCGACGAAGTCATCTACCTGCAAATACGAGTTAAAGAAGAACGCGCTTTCCAATGAGACAGAACTAGTAGAAATAGCATCAGCCACTATAGCCGACTCATCTCCAGAAGAATCAGAGTTCCAAAAGGAGTATGACGAGTTACAAAGAGACGAGATCGCTCGAATGAAACCCTCTATCGAAGAACCGCCAGAATTGGAGCTAAAGGAATTACCCTCTCACTTGGAATATGCTTTTCTCAAAGGAACCTCACACCTACCCGTCATAATTTCCAAAGGTCTTTCACCTAAAGAGAAAGCAAGACTTATCCAGGTCTTGAAGTCACACAAGAAGGCGATTGCATGGAAGATTTCTGACATACAAGGGATCAGTCCAAATTACTGCACGCACAAGATACTCATGGAAAACGACTTCAAACCTTCCATACAGAGACAGAGGAGAGTAAACCCAAAGATTCAAGACGTGGTCAAGAAAGAGGTTATCAAACTCTTAGATGCTGGTTTGATCTATCCTATCTCAGATTCCCCATGGGTCAGCCCAGTTCAGGTTGTCCCAAAGAAAGGAGGAATGACGGTTATCGCTAATGAAAATAATGAATTGATTCCTACACGAATCGTCACCGGCTGGAGGGTGTGTATCGACTACCGGAAATTAAATGAAGCCACCCGGAAAGATCACTTCCCTCTGCCGTTCATCGATCAGATGTTGGAAAGATTATCAAGGAATGAATATTACTGCTTCCTTGATGGTTTCTCCGGCTATTTTCAAATTCCTCTCGATCCAAAGGACCAGGAAAAGATGACATTCACATGTCCATATGGTACATTTGCCTACCGCCGCATGCCATTCAGTTTATGCAATGCGCCTGCAACATTTCAAAGGTGTATGGTGGCAATATTCCATGACATGATTGAACAGTGTATGGAGGTATTCATGGATGACTTCTCAGTCTTCGGTGATTCCTTCACATCTTGTCTTTCCAACCTTGAAAGGATGCTAGCCCGATGCGAAGAATCAAATCTTGTCTTAAACTGGGAAAAGTGCCACTTTATGGTGAAAGAAGGAATAGTTTTAGGACATCGAATATCAAAATCTGGAATCGAAGTTGACAAAGCCAAAGTTGAGACTATTGCCAAAATTCCGCCACCTACTTCTGTTAAAGCCATTCGCAGTTTTCTAGGTCACGCCGGATTCTACCGTCGCTTTATCAAGGATTTCTCTAAGATCTCTCGACCTATGACGCACCTTCTCGAGAAGGACACTCTGTTTGTCTTTTCAGATGACTGTCTTAAAGCATTCAACATCTTAAAGGATCAGCTCACACATGCACCGATCATGGTCGCCCCCGATTGGAATTCGAAATCATGTGCGATGCTAGTTACTTCGCTGTTGGGGCTGTCTTAGGGCAAAGGAAGGAGAAGCAGTTTCAGCCAATCTACTACGCCAGCAAGACACTCACTGATGCACAAGAGAATTACACCACAACAGAGAAAGAGCTTCTTGAGGTAGTATTCGCTTTTGATAAATTTCGTTCTTATTTAATATTGTCCAAAACTATTGTCTATACAGATCACTCAGCCTTGAAGTATCTCTTCAAAAAGCAAGACGCTAAGCCAAGACTGCTTAGATGGATTCTCCTCCTCCAAGAATTTGAAAGAGAAATCAAGGATAAAAAGGGAGCCGAGAATGTCGCAGCAGATCATCTTAGTCGACTGGAAAATCCGTCGATGGAGAAGCTTGATGAGAGAGAAATTCAAGACCAGTTTCCTGAAGAACAACTCATGAATATCGGAGGATACCAAAAGGGATCTCAATTCACTTACAACCCTTGGTATGCAGACTACGCAAATTATCTGGTTGGAGGAATTGTGCCAAAAGGAATGCCCACCTCTACAAAGCGCAAATTCTTTAGAGACATAAAGAACTACTATTGGTACGATCCATACTTATTCAAAGTATGCCCGGACCAAATCATCAGAAGATGCGCAGACGAGAGGGAGGCAAGGAACATTCTTCACCAAAGTCATCACGGACCAACTGGAGGACATCACGGAGCAAATACGACTGCAAAAAAGGTATATGACTCTGGCTTCTACTGGCCTACTATATTCAGAGACGCTCATGACTTGGTGAAACGCTGCGATGCTTGCCAAAGGTTTGGACGTATTTCATCGAGAAGTGAAATGCCACTTACTAACATCCAAGCTTGCGAGATCTTTGATATATGGGGGTTGGATTTTATGGGACCATTCCCAAAATCATGTGGGAAGGAGTATATTCTGGTTGCTGTCGACTACGTCTCCAGATGGGCCGAAGCTCAAGCATTTCCTACAAATGATTCCCGAGTAGTGGTAAAATTCTTAAAGCAGCACTTCTCACGTTTCGGTACTCCAAAGGCGATCATTAGTGATTGAGGCACGCACTTCTGTAATGCTCAGTTTATGAGGACATTACAATATTATGGTGTCACCCATAAGACCTCTACGGCTTACCACCCGCAGACGAATGGGCAAGCCGAAGTGACGAATCGAGTGCTCAAGAGAATTTTAGAACGAACCGTGGTTAATCATAGATAAAGATGGGCTGAAAAATTAGACGATGCTCTGTGGGCGTTCAAAACCGCATATAAATCGCCGCTAGGAACCACGCCCTACAGACTAGTCTATGGAAAAGCGTGTCATCTACCGATAGAGTTGGAGTATAAAGCTCACTGGGCGCTAAGAGGTTGTAATTTAGACCCTTCTGCAATTGGATCACATCGGAAAATGCAACTAAATGAACTAGCCGAATTAAGAGACCAAGCATATGATAGCTCTCTGCACTTCAAAGAACGAACAAAGAATACTCATGATGCTAAACTCAAATATTCTAAGTTCAAGCCCGGAGACAAAGTTCTTCTCTTCAATTCAAGATTCAAGAAATTCTCCGGCAAATTCAGATCAAGGTGGAGTGGACCATTTGTTGTATCAAAAGTCTTTACCTTCGGAGCAGTCGAACTAGAAGCCCTGGACGGTAATTTTAAAGTCAATGGTCATCGCTTAAAGCACTACATCAAAGATTTCACCTCTGGTGAGGAAGTCTATATTATTGAACCACCTTGAGCCGACTAGTAGGTACAAGGAGTCAAGCTAGAGACTCTCTAAACAAGCGCTCTTGGGAGGCACCCCATTGCTTATCTTATTTTATTTTATTTCTTAGTTATTTTTGCTTTAGTATTATCGTCCCTAAACTAACGATGCAGGATAAACCAAATATCTAACAATGTCACGCTCCTACATATACATCAGATAAGTTTTATTCATAGTATACAAATGTGAATGAACAGATGACCTCGCAAAGCTTTAACATTTAAACAAACATTTCTTGAAGTCATCTGATAATTTTGCATTTGTATACCCATTTTAAAACTATAGCATTACCTGTTTATCTTTATGTTTCAGGATGGATATTTCAGCTGAGACTTCAGGACAAGCTACTCAGAAACAAGAAAAGAAGAGGACCCGCAGAGGAAAAAGAAAGAAGACAATCACCACTACTGATGAGCATGCTCAGACTGCTCCTGTATCTGCCCTACTTTTTGACTTTGGAGTTACCACTTCAGATCCGATGGTGACTTGGGCAATGCTCAGTGAGCTTGCGATTCAGCGTAGCTCTCAGTCTGAAATCAGAGAAGCGATGGGTCTGCCGAAACTCGCCGACCAGCCGTATCAGCTTGGTCAGGGTCCCAGGCTAGCTCTCACACCTTTGTCCATCTTCCCAGCTGCCCCACCACAGACTGTTCCTCCCACTGCTGTTGCTTCTTCTAGGCCACCTTAGAATCTCGTTGATGTACCCGTGGTGTCTGATCACACTGCTGCCTTATCACTCACTTCAAATCCGGATCATGAGTGGTGTAATTCTTTTTGTGAACCTTGAGTTGTCGGGAGGCGTAGGCAATGACCTTGTCTCATTGCATTAACACGCAACCAAGACCTTGGTGTGAAGCATCGTAGTATACCACGAAGGCAAAGCTTTTGTTTTAACTGTTGGAACGCTGCCTCTTGTTTATCAGTCCAGTCGAACTTCTTCTCCTTCTGAGTCAGTGTCGTGAGTGGTTGGGCTATTTTCGAGAAGTTTTCGATAAATCGCCGATAGTACCCGGCCAGTCCCAAAAACTGCCGTACTTCGGTTGGAGTTGTTGGCGATTGCCAATTTTTGATAGCCTCGATTTTTGATGGATCAACATGTATCCCTTGACTGTCAATCACATGCCCAAGGAATTGGACGGTTTGCATCTAGAACTTACACTTGGAGAATTTAGCATATAACTCCTCGTGCTTGAGTAGCTCTAGAATGGTTTTCAGATGTTGCGCGTGTTCTTGCTCGTTGCGCAAGTAGATTAAGATGTCATCAATGAATACAATGACAAACTTATCAAGATATGGTTTGGACACTCGGTTCATAAGGTCCATGAATACAGCCGGTGCGTTTGTTAAACCAAATGGCATTACTTGGAACTCCTAGTGACCATAGCGAGTTCGGAAAGCTGTCTTCGGGATGTTGGTGTCTCGAACTCGGAGTTGATGATAACCTGACCATAGATCGATCTTTGAATAAAAGCTCGACCCTTGCAGTTGGTCAAATAGGTCATCAATTCGAGGAAGTGGATAACGATTCTTAACAGTGAGTTTGTTGAGTTCACGATAATCGATGCACATTCTGAAAGAACCGTCTTTCTTTTTGAAAAATAGGACCGGAGCTCCCCAAGGTGAAGAACTTGGTCGAATGAATCCTTTGTCCAGGAGTTCCTGTAACTGAGTAGACAACTCCTGAAGTTCGGATGGGGCTAAACGGTAAGATGCTCGTGCCACGAGTGCTGCACCCGACACGAGGTATATGGAAAACTCGACTTGTCTTGGCGGTGGAAGGCCAGGCAAGTCTTCAGGAAAGACTTCTGGGAAGTCTCGAACGATGGGCACATCCTCAAGTCGCTTCTCTTCCGACTTTTTCTCCATAACATGTGTGAGGATTGCCTGATATCCTTTTCTCAAATATTTTCGGGTTTTCATACATGATATGATATTCAGTCTCATCCCACCGGTCTCCCCTTGTATGATTAAAGTACCACCGGTTACGAGAGGAATACGACCAATTTTATCAAAACAGACGATCTCTGCTCGGTGTTTGGATAACCAATCCATACCGACGATGATGTCGAAACTACCGATCTCGACCGGTATGAGATCAATGTTGAAGAGTTCGTCGGCTAGTTTTAAAGTGCAATTGGGTATCACACTATTTGTTTCAATTAGTTTGCCATTAGCTAGTTCTACCATATACTTAGCTTCTAGGGCAACAGGGGCGATGTCAAGTAAGGAACTAAATTCATCAGATATAAAGCTCCTATCAGCACCAGTATCAAACAGAATAGAAGCATGTAAGTTGTTGATGAGGAACGTACCCGAGACCACATTCGGGTCTTGACGGGCTTCCCCTGAATTAAGGACAAAGGCTCTACCTCTCGGGTTGTTGTTGTTTCCCTTGTTCTTCAGCTTTGGGCAGTCATTTCTGAAGTGCCCAGTGTTGCCACACTCAAAATAGGCTTTTGGTTGGCTGGAGCTGGTGTTGGGGTTGTTGTTGGTATTGGTACTAGTAGACCTACAGTCTTTGGCTAGATGCCCATACCTCTGACACTTGTTACATGGAGTACCTTAGGGACCATCATGATGGCGGCGACACTTAGAGCAGAAAGGCTTGGTTCCAGTGTAGCCTTTCCTGGGTTCAGAACCAGATGTGTAAGCCTTGACAATTTCAGGCTTCTTTGATGACTGTTGATTTTGGTTGGAGTTTCCGGACCACTTTCTCTTGTGATGCCCAGAGTTATTACCGGTGTTTGTGGAAGTTGGTGTTTCTTGGCGAATCACCTGAGCCATAAGATTTTGTGCCATATGGACGGCACCTTGAATGGTAGGAGAGTTGGAAGCAGTGACCATTCCCTAAATGTGTGGGGGAAGTCCCCAGATGTAACGTTCGATCCTCTTATACTCAGGATCGACAATTGATGGGCACAGCAGTCCAAGTTGATGAAAACGGGTTGTGTAACTGGCAATATCATTGCCTTGACCTTTGAGATTCCAAAACTCGACCTCGAGTTGTTGCAACTCTTCTCTTGGACAATACTCATCCTTTAACATTCTTTTTAATTCTTCCCAGGGAGTTTGGTAGGCGATATCAATGCCTACAGTTTGAGCATGAGTATTCCACCAGGTTAGAGCACCATCCATGAAGGTGCAGGTGGAATACTTGACCTTGCAGTCTTCTGGGGAGTTACAAATCCGGAAGACTGATTCCATTTTCTCGATCCATCGTAATAGACCGATAGCTCTTTCCGTGCCTTTGAAGTTCAGAGGCTTGCAGTTGAGGAAGTCCTTGTATGAGCAAGGTTTGGCTGGAGGGGTGTTGTTGGTCGTGTCCTCATTGCCTGAGCGTGGTTGTTGGGCAGCAAGGGCTTGAGCTACACCCTGAGCAATGAGTTGAGTGATTTCCACTTGACTGTAAGTTCGTCTTGGCGGCATAATGCTTGAATAAATACAGAGGAAAAATATGTAAGATGTTGTTCAAAGGTTATGATTTATCGCATATGTATGTATATAGGAGGGTAATATACAACAACACAATGTGATAATCATATTTCATTAGATAATAAAATTAGATACCATACAAGGTACGAGTTCAAAAGACTACAGACTTTAGAGTTTACAAAAGGTACTGGGAATGGTTACATCCGGCTGAATTACACTGACTTAAAAAGGCTTAGATAAGTGATTACATAACAGATACTGTACTAATCTTGTCGTATAGCCACTAGTGACATCAGGGTGACAAGACGTTCCATGGCTTCAGCAAGTCGACTGGTCTGTCGAGCGGTATCTTCAACGATAGTTAGGCATTGCTCCAACATGCGAGCATATTGTTCGGCTTCCTGTGAGCGTAGCTCACATTCTTCCAGTCTCGCCTGCAGGAGGTCAACTGTGCTTCTGTCATCAATCACTTGTTGGTGGATCACATCCACATTCCGTGTCATGTTTTCTTGTTCCAGATAGAGTCCAGCAATACAGTCGTGTAATGTGCGTAACCCATGTGTTTGTACTATGTATTGTTGTAACACCCCCAAATTTATTGTTTAGCGGAAGCAGGATTTGGGTGTTACTAATCAATAATCAAAGCACAAAGATTAATAATGAACGACCACTACATGTGTCGTTTTACATTGATATTGATAAAATAAAAGTTTACATCAAAATATTGTTTACATTAGCTCAGTTTAAAATTGAGAGATTTAAGTACATAATTAATCTATACAAAATATAATAATGTAGCTAAAATCTCTGATTGTTTGCATGCTGACTCGAGCTAATAAATCTTGATTGAGCAGTCCAACCTACTGCTGGTCACCTGTGATACATGCTAAAATGGGTCAGCGAAACGCTGGTGAGCTCACAGGTTTGTATATCAACATATATTTGTATGAACCGCAAGATTTTATAATTGAATTTAAGATGCAATTGGGCAAAATAAAAGTTATACAGCCATGAGCACATAGTCTGAGCTTAACTTGAGTGTCAGGTCCAATTAAGGAAACCTAACAGAGTTGCCTCCTACGAGTGCCTAATCCACACTCGTCTTCCCAAATGCTAATACGTCCGTTTGACCAGTTAGTGCGTGCTAACCCGGACGAGGATTGTCAATCCTATATGATATCATATACTAACATTCACGCTACAGATGTATTACCAGACTATGCTATGGAGGGCTTTAATGATTAGTTGAAAACAACTCATGTAGTATTTGATTGAATTGTACTTGCGTTCTACTTGTAAAACAAAACGAGCAATAATATCACACCCCTTAATGAAAACAGTAAAATAGGGGCCATGAGACTCACCTGAGCCTTGAGTGTTTAAATTAATAAACTTGAATTGATTAGCGGTAGATTGATGTCCGAAGACTTGTAACCTGAGGGTGTCTAAGACACACAATGGTTATAACATGAGTAGGCATCTCGAAAGACTGCCCTTGTAGTTGTTTGTCCAACTTAGAATGTCCAAATTACTACGATTTGGTTAATTGAATTATCCAAATTACTACGATTTGGTTGTTTGACTTGTGTTTTGAAAACGTGTACGGCCCGTTGGTGATTTGTTTGTAATGATAATCCCATATCATTATTTTGATGATTTTGAAGCATTATACTAAAAATAAATTCCAATGTGTTTTAGGAGTCATGTCACATTCGTGTTTGATGTTATACAAATTTAACTCTTTGTGTGAAAGTTTAGATGTAACACTGTTACTCGTGACCCTAGGGTGAGGGCGAAGCCCGTTAATGACGGGGGTCCGGGGGCAGCGCCCCTGGTAGCGGGGTCCAAGGGGCGGCAGCCCCTGGCGGGGTCCAAGGGGCAGAGCCCCTGGCTGGGGTCGAGCTGGACTTGAATTTGGGCGAAATCGGGTGATAAAATTTTAGGTCTCGACACTTAGTAAAATCTATGTTTTCTTGGTTCTGTTTCATGCGACACAAGGTCAGATATGCGACACAAGGGTTGTATCGCATAAGCTTTCGGTGCTAAATCAATAGCGACATAAGGGTTGTGTCGTATAGGGTATACGACACAAGGTGCGACATAATCGTTGTGTCGCAAAATCAACGACACAAGGGTTGATGCGACATAAAATGCGACGTCAATGGGTTTATGCGACACAACCTTGCGACACAAGGCTTGTGTCGCAAAGATGAACACCAGCCCAGAAACAGCGCCTGTCGCGTTTTTCCGACCCAAATCACAAATCTAGCTCATTTTTAGGCTGCAAAATTGTGTTTTCTTCGTACATTTAGACAATACTAAGTTGTGTAAACATTATAACACCGAAATAATACACCAAAATGAGTAGATCTAATTATTTAGAGAATTTCTTACAATTTCAAATCGAAGCTAGAGGAGGCCGAAAATGATGATGATGCTTTTGTAAATCTTGTTCCTTGCTTGATGGTAATTCCGAAAATACAACTTTTGTTGGTTGGTTTACAAATCCGAAAATTGATGAAATCTTGGGAGAGAATTTAGGAAGTGTGTGTGTTTTGTTGAAATGGAAATGGAAGAAAGAGGGAAAGAGAGGTGGGGTGTAGGTGAAAGCCTCACCTTTTTCAGTCCCCGCAATCGCGCTCCGTGCGGTGTTCGTTCTCCCGTTCGTTTAAACGTTAAATGTTTATTTTATACATTTAAATATACGTTTTAAGGTACGAGGATTTAGTCAATATTTTTGTTGAAGTATTTTACCAAATACTTAACACTTAGAGTTATATACAATATAACTTAGTTTCACTTTGATTGTTTGCGCGCTTATATTTTAATCGCGTAGATGTTTCTTCGTGCGATGCGAATTAATTACAAAATATTATCAAATAGTATTTTGAATAATTACTGTTATTAAATAATGTCATATTACTTAATAAAATCGTTCACCAACGCCCATATTAATTGAACCGAATTACATTCGATTTGAAAATTGCACGATTTAATCAAATCGCATAATTGTATATATATTAAACAATATATATATTGGTACATTAATTAGCCTAACACATAACTAATTACATGTATTACACTTGATTAGGCACTAATTACTAGTCCTAATTTGACGGGTGTCACAATTGTTCTCGTTCCAAGCTTTCAAGCCTTGCCTCGTGACGGTGTAGTCGAGCAGCAAGCACTAGAACGGTATGGTGGATGGGTTCTTGTGTATATGGGGATATGTCCATGGGGTCAGCAGGAATCTGTATGGCTTCCTCAGACCTCCAGGTGTTCAGAGTCGTGGGTAGCCAATCCCACTTACGAGGGTAAGTTGGATAGTCTGCCCTGGTTGAGAGGTTACCGGCGTGGTAAGGGTTGACTCGAGCTGAACTGTTACCCCTTCGTTGATGTCGTGTGAGTCTTGCCTCCCCAGTGAAATAATAGAGAGGTTCAGTTGAAGTTTGGGGTAAAGCAGTTAACTCCTGTACAGTTGGGTAGGTTTGAGTTTCGTTGTTCGTGTCTGTCGGTGCTAGAGGAGGGATGTCTGCCATGTCTGTGGCAAGAGCGTTCAGTAAGTATTGTGAGGTCTATATATATATATACATATCATATAGCCTAATGTTTCTAGCACACACATGTATAGGTCCGGTTTCTCTCGTGGTCAGAGTCAACTAATGTATCCCTATTCCAGCATAACTAGTTCAAGCCTTACATCATCTTTATTTAATTGTACATAGTTGATCAGGCTATGTTAAATTAAACTCGTATGATGTAATTCTTGAACCAACCATACTTAACAGAAAATACTGCCTAACGGTCATAGTCTAGGCCCACTAATGCAACCTAGTTTACTATAACCTTAGGCTCTGATACCAATCTGTCGCACCCCCAAATTTACTGTGCGGAAGCGAATCGGGTCGGGGCACGACTAATCAAATATCACAAGCACATAAGATAAAGTGAATGACCCTATATGCGTCGTTTACTGCTTACATTAATATAATAAAAGTTTACAATGTAATAATGTTTACAAAAGCTCGTAATTAATGTTTAGAGATTCTAAGGCATATCTAGTTTACAAAATGTAGAAATGCAGGGGAATCTCTTGGTGCTGTATGCGATTCGAGCTAATAATCCTGAGCAGATCTACTACTGCTGAGTACCTGAGAATACATACTAAAATGTCAGCTAAAAGCTGGTGAGCTCACAAGTTTGTATAGATAAACATGATGTGTGAACCATGAGATTTAATATAATGATTTGCAATCAAGCAAATAAAATAGATGTATATCACTGCCATGAGCCCATAGTTTGAGCTTAACTGAGGTGTCAGGATCACAACCAAGTGCCTGAGCGAGGGTGCCTCCCTGCGAGTGCCTAATCTACACTCGTATGAACAAATGCTAATGCGTCCGTTTGACCAGTTAGTTCGTGCTAACCCGGACGGGGATTGTCAATCCCATATGGTACCATACACTAACAATCGCGCTAAATCCATATAAACAAACTATGTAGTGGAGGGCTTTAAATGATTAGCAAAACAACTCATGCAGTATATATCGAGGTTTAGTACTCATGCCCACATGTAAAACAAAACGAGTATGTATTCCCACCCCTGGGTTAATAACAGTAAAATGAGGGGCTATGAGACTCACCTGAGTCTGGTGTGTTGCTATCAAGCAAGTATGATGTTGCACAAGGTAATATTGTCCGAAGACGGTAACCTGCCGGGCGTTCAAAACGCACAAGGTTATAAGTATATGTAGACGTCTCAAAAGACCGTCCATGCTAGTTGTTCATCCAACTAGTAATGTCCAAATAGTTTGGTTGTTTGATTGATTAGTTTGAGTTTTTGAAAATATGTACGGCCCGTTGGTGATGGTTTATAATAATGTTTCGCAAATATCATTTTAGTTGTCTTATGTCAAGTTGGTTCATAATACTCTTGTAATATTATTGTTCTCGGCGTTTAAGCTTTAGGATTCACTAAGGTATATGTATATTCATATATATATGTGTGAGTATTTTACGGTCCAAAAGTGTAGAGTCTCGAAACTTAGAATTATAAAAGTGAAATTTTCCAAAAGTGAGTCCGACAGTCCAAAGGATCCGACAATACATTTGGCCCGTGAGTCAAAGAAAGTCAAAGGTCACATTTAATCCGACAATAGGGTACTGCGTCAATAGGATTCTCGGAGTACTGTTCATGCGACAATGGGAATTCACGGACACTGTTCATGCGAGAATAGTAATTCACGGACTTTGTTTATGCGTTAATGATATTCACGGATTTTGTTTATGCGTGAATGATATTCACGGATTAATTTATCGGACAATAGGGATTATCGGATTTTGTGAAGTGGTAAGAACAGTCCCTACACTTTGATTTTCTAGATCTTAACTGGACAAGTCTCTCGATTTAACCAACTTCTAAACCGAATAAAGCCTAACTAAAAATCATACATGTTCTCCTATATGTCTAGTGTAAAACTGCACTTTATGGTCTTTTTATATATTCATTTACTATTTTTAACAAAAATAGTTTGAATGGTGGTCAGATTTGGTCTAAAACAAACATTCCTTCAAAGAGTGATTTTTACATCAAAATACGGACATTTCTGGAAATGGTCCTAGCAGAACTTTTTTAAGTTAACAAACTATGTGAGGTTTTGACACTGGTCTCATATATTTTAGTGGTCTAGAATTCAAGATATGGTCTCGAGAAGGAGGTAGATATTTCTGCCCGCCAGAACAGTAATGCGCACCTTAACAGAAATATTATTTAAAAATAGTAAACGAAATCGATATGTTACGAAATTGGTGTCGTTTGAAAGCTAACATCACAGGCTACATTTTAGGCTTAAGAAACATTCATTTTAGTTAAGATATAAATTTTATAAAAATCGTGGAAGTTGACCAACTTTCTGGACAGAAAGCAGTGTGAATATAAGTTCATGAAAAATGAGTTTTAGCTTATACTTTGGACATATTTTTGAGTAAACGAACAACTAAACATGTATACAAGTATATTTAAAGTAAAAATAGTAGAATATTAAGAGTTCTTACAAGAGGATCAAAGATCTAGTGTCGAAATGCAAAGATGATGCGATAACCGAGCCTTTCCTTCGATTTTCTTCAAGAACTTGATGGTGGATGATGATGGTCTTGTGGTGGTTGGATGGTGGTGCTTTGGGGCTGTGGTGGTGGCAGGGATTTCGTGGATGAGGGAGTAGGAGAGAAGGAATTGAGTGGAAATGAGAAAAGTGGTATGGTGTGAGTTGAAAAGTGAGGTATGGTGGTGTGTGATTGTTTTCACAAGTAAGGGGAAGGAGGGCATGGGGGCATGGCCTCATTTTTCTGCAGAATTTCATGGGCCCCCACTCCATGTGGGTGCCTAAATTGTTTCGTTAAAGTTGTACCATGTGCGGTGATCGTTTACCCATTCGTTTTGACGTTTATTTTAGGCGTTAAACGTTTGACACTTTATAAATACTTATCATCCGAAATGATATATTTTAATTTATAAAAATATATTTTGACGTTTATTTGATTGTCGGGCGCGTTTTGCGCGTTTTTGGTCATTTCTGTGCATTATATACAATACGAAATGCTTATGAAATATTATCGCAATAATATTTGGAAATAAGTATGTTTATCAAATAACTTCATATTATTTAATAAATTGAGTTCACCAACGTCCGTATTAATGTATCAGGATCCGCCCGACATGAAAATGCACGATTGAACAAAATCGCGTACGTGTATATATATATTCCAATATATATGTATATATTGATACATACAATTAGCCTAATCTAGCACTAATTACATGTATTAGCAGATGACTAGGAACTAATAACTAGCCCTAATTTGTCGGGTGTCACAGATGATGTGAGACCTGAAATGGTTATGTTGAAAAGGGATACACTAGATGACTCTGACCTCGAGAGAACCGGGACTCAAAACATGTATGTGCTAGACACTCAATATATATATATATATATATATATATATATATTCATGGATAGACCTCTCTACGAATCTTAGGCTCTATTATATATACGAATATAGGCCTTATTCTTTCTAACGCTTTGTCTCCGAAATGGCAAACACGCCACCCAATTCATCCCGCTCTCATCCGTATGGATCACGAAACTCAAGGGTAGCTAGGAGGAGCATTGGGTTGCCTCGAGCTAGCCCATATCCCACTCAAAACCAACTCCATAACCAGCCCCAAAGGCAGACAACAACTAGCCAATGGTGATGGTTATCAAACCGAGTCAACACCTGGAGGGACGAGGAAGGAATCTAACTCCCCACATCAGATGGAGGATATTCCAACATGAAAGTATCTCCCTATACCCAAGAACCCGCTCACTTCACTGTCCCTGTGGTAGCTGCTCGAGTGCACCGTAACAAAAGCAGGTTACACATCATGGAAATCGAAAAACGTAATATTCGCTCTAACTGGATGGAGCAAACTCAAGAAGGTATCGCCCAGTTATACATAGGTCAGGCGGACATCTCTGAAACCTTGACCCGAACTCACGACCAAGTGGAAGATACCACACAAACCATGGAGATTTTTCATAACCATGTAATCAGTAACCGAAACGAGATTTCCATTTTACAATCAAGGCTGCAAGAATGCAAGATGCGCCTGCGGGAAACCGAGGATGCTCTCAGATTGGTTAGCAGACTTGCATAGTCTGTGGACCATCTCACCTCACTGCTCCCACAACTCAATCGACACCGAGATTAGTGTAGTAACTATCTTGTAATCTATGGTGCTTCAGTAGGATCTTTGTAATTCGACTGGATGTAACAATTCCCGGCATCTTTTGCAAATTACCTAAGTTTGTAACTTTTGAAACTCGTAACTCGAAATTGTCGGTAATCATTTAACTTTGTAATATCAATTGAAAATTTCTCACTATTACTCTACATTATTGGTATTTACATTATGATATGTATATTACCAATTTTATATATACATCTATCTCAATTATCATTATACAATCTCTCATGTACCTCTTGTTTCTTTCTTGATGAATCATGCCGCAAAAGAAGAAAAGTTACAGCGATGCTAAAATTGCTACCCTTGTTCCCCGAGCTATGGCCGAAGCCCTGGCAACTTTGGAATCACCCTGAACCTCTAGGAGAAGTGATGACACCACTAACACTACTCCTGTCATCAAACCTTGCTCTTACAAGGATTTTCTAAGATGCAAGCCGCTAAATTTCAAGGGCATGGAAGGTGCCATCGGTCTAATCAGGTGGATCGAAAGGATCTAATATGTCTTCAGTTTGTGCAACTGCACGAAAGACAGCAAGGTCAAATTTCAAGAAGGTGCAGTCACATGGTGGAACACTCATGTCAGTTTTGTGGGCATTGATGTAGCAAATCAACTCCCTGGGCAAACCTGAAGAAAATGCTAAGGAACGAATATTGCCCCACCGAGGAACTCCATCGCTTGGAGAAAGAATTCTAGTATTTGACTATTCAAGGCAATGATATCGCCGGTTACACCAGCAAATTCCAACAACTCGCCCTTCTATGTCCGGGTTTGGTAGACACAGACGAAAAAGGCATCAAGAAGTACATCTGCGGCCTCCCGGAGAACATCCATGAAAATGTGGCCTCATCCAAGCCAACCACCTTCCAATGTGATATCCGGCTTGCACATGAACTCATGGCGATGATTGTCAGCCGTGAGGCATCCACCACACCTTCCAACAAAAAAAAGAAACGTAAGCCCGCTGAACACCATGACCAACCAAACAAGAAACCCAATGCCATCTAAATGTACAACACCAACTCTGAACCCAAACGTGGGTATACTGGGAACAAACCCTATTGTTCCAAATGTAACCGCCACCACGATGGTCCATGTAGTACCCCTTACAACAACCCTAAGAGGTACGGACATTCGACCAAAGATTGCCGAGCTCCCAAATCCACCAACAATACCCCCAATAGCAACAACACCATGCCATCAAAACCCTACTTCGAATGTGGGAACACCGGGCACTTCAGGAATGAATGCCCAAAGCTGAAGAACAAGGACAACAACAAAAACAACAATAACAACGCAAGAGGTAGAGCCTTCGTACTCAACTCTGGGGACGCCCGTCAAGACCCTAATGTGGTATCGGGTATGTTTCTCCTCAACAACTTATCCGCTTCTATTCTGTTTGATACTGGTGCCGATAGATGCTTTATATCTCATGAATTTATTCCACTACTTGACATCACCCCTATTGCTCTAGATGTTAAGTACACTTTAGAACTAGCGAACGGTAAACTCATAGAAACCGATAGTGTGATACTTAATTGCACTTTAAACCTAGCCAACGAAACCTTCTCAGTCGATCTTATGCCCGTTAAAATTGGAAGTTTCGACGTCTTCATAGGAATGGACTTGTTGTCCAGACACCGAGCTGAAATCATTTGTTATGATAAGATCGTTCGCATCCCTCTCACCGCCGGTAGAACTTTGATCATACAGGGGGAGACCGGTGGGATGAGACTAAACATGATCTCTTGTTTGAAAACCATAAAATTTATGAGAAAGGGTTATCCGGCAATCCTCGCACACATCAAGGAGAAAAAGTCGGAGGAGAAGCGACTTGAGGATGTGCTCATCATTCGAGACTTTCCATAAGTCTTTCCTGAAGAACTGCCTGGTCTACAACCACCAAGACAGGTTGAGTTCTCAATCGACCTTGTGCTAGGTGTTGCACATGTGGCACGAGCACCATACCGCTTAGCCACATCCAAACTTCATGAGTTATCAAATCAATTATAGGAACTCCTGGAAAGAGGATTCATTAGACCGAGTTCTTCACCCTGGGGAGCTCCGGTCTTATTCGTGAAAAAGAAAGACGGTTCATTCAGAATGTGTATCGATTACCGAGAGTTGAACAAGTTGACCATCAAGGACCGCTACCCACTTCCTCGAATCGATGACCTGTTTGACCAACTACAAGGGTCGAGCTTTTATTCGAAGATCGATCTTCAGTCAGGTTATCACCAACTTTGTGTTCGTGACACCGATATCCTAAAAACTACTTTCAGAACCCGTTATGGGCACTACGAGTTCCAGGTAATGCCATTCGGTTTAACCAACGCACCGAATGTATTCATGAACCTTATGAATCGAGTGTGAAAACCTTATCTCAACCAATTTGTCATCGTCTTCATTGATGACATTCTTATCTACTCGCGCGACGAACAAGAACATGCGCGACACCTCAAAACCATCCTAGAGCTACTCAGATACGGGGAGTTATATGCCAAATTCTCCAAGTGTGAGTTCTGGATGCAAACCGTTCAATTCCTTGGACATGTCATTGATAGTCAAGGAATCCATGTTGATCCATCAAAAATCGAGGCTATCAAGTGCTGGCAAGCACTAACAACTCTAACTGAAGTACACCAATTCTTGGGTCTTGCTGGGTACTATCGGCGATTCATTGAAAACCTCTCGAAAATAGCCCAACCACTCACAACACTGACTCAGAAAGACAAAAAGTTTGATTAGATTGATAAACATGAGTTAGCATTTCAACTTCCGAATCAAAAGCTTTGCAGTGCTCCTATTCTATCATCACCCGAAGGCACCGATGACTTCGTGGTATACTGCATAATCTTTACCGACCACAAAAGTCTCCAGCACATATTCGTTCAGAAAGATCTCAACATGAGGCAACGTCGATGGGTTGAGTTGCTCACCGATTACGATTGCGAAATCAAATACCATCCAGGGAAGGAAAATGTTGTTGCCGAAGTGCTCGGTAAAAAAAAAACAATTGAAACCACTTCGAGTCCGAGCCCTCAGTATGACTATTCATAACGACCTAAATATTCAGATTCTCACCGCTCAACTCGAAGCCTTGAAACCTGAAAACATCAAAAGCGAAGCCTTGCGAGGCATGGATAAACAATTTGAAATCAAACCTAACGGAGTTAGGTACTTCTCTGACCGAATCTGGTTACCTAGTTTTGGAAACCTTCAGGATGTGGTGATGGATGAAGCTCACAAGTCCAAATATTCTATCCATCCTGGATCCGACAAAATGTATCACGGCATCAAGGAATTTTATTGGTGGCCGAATATGAAAGATTAAACTGCCACATACGTCAACAAGTGTCTTACTTGTTCAAAAGTCAAAGCCGAATATCAGAAACAAATACATGATTATGTAAAACCTCTTGCTCGTAAGCAATCCAGTATTACATAATCTTCACTTAATTGATTCTCTATTTACTCACCTAATGATTTGAATATTTCAAGCAATCAAGATACAAGTGTATTCCAAGCCTTTAATCACCTATTCATATCATAAGTACATAACGATACATTTAGATTCTAAAACTCATAAAAATTAGATAATGACTCATAATTCACTCTCCCCCACTTTGCTAAACCTAGATACTTCATTCTTTATTAATTTAAAACTACACTCTCAAAACCCATGATTATTTCAAACCTTTGATTTCTAAAATTCTTTATTGAATTCTTGTTTTAATAACTCAGTTAAGCTCTATTAAGATAATTAATCACTTTCTATGCTAACTAATCTAAGTTTAGATAGTTTTTAGCAAAACTCATAATTTCACCAAGAACACTTTTGGTGAATTCATCTCTTTCAGAGATTGGAAGGGTTAATACTAGTGATAATCATGCTATTAAACATCAATTGATTCCATCTCATAGTCTAATTCAAACCAATTGATGAAAATCTCCAAAACCCCATAACCACTTAAAACCTAGATTATGATTTAAAAAGAAAACACTTACAAAAGAGTTAGAGGTGATGATAGGGATGATCACTTGAAGATTCTTGAGCTTGATTACAAGTTAAAGTGAAGATTGATGATTCTAATGATGAATAACGATTTTTGGTTCCTCTGGTTTAAATTTCTGGAAAGGTTTGGAAAGCATCAGGAAAGAATACGTATAATTGATATATTACCCTTAATTTCTTAATTATTTACAGTCTGGAACTGAGGAATCCAATTACGTTTTATTTTATATCTTATTGTTTTAGTAATAATATTTCATGAGATGTGTATTTCTGGATACACTAAAATAATACCTTGAATATTGAGGTGTTATAAATCTCCCCCACTTATTTTGTTCTTGTCCTCACGAACCATTCTTGATACACGCCATGATAGTACACCATTATCCATTCCTCAGGTTCCTAAGTAAACTCAGAAACTTTTCTATGTTGCCATTGAACTTTGACGATAGAAACCATTTTATTTCTTAATTGTTTAACTTTTTGATCAAGAATCTTTACGGGTTCTTCTATATAATTCAACTTTTCATTTATTTGGATTTCGGAAAGAGGTACGTATGAAGCTTCGTCTATAAGGCATTTTCGAAGCTGTGAAACGTGGAATGTATTATGAATACCACCAAGCTCATCCGGTAATGGTAACCGATAAGCTACACGACCGACACGGTCAAGTATTTCGAAGGGTCCAATATACATTGGGCTTAATTTTCCTCTCTTTCGAAATCGAATAATACCATTCCAAGGAGAAACGTTTAGCATCACTTTATCACTAACTTGAAATTCTATTAGTCGTCTACGTTTGTCAGCATAAGATTTATGTCGGTCTTGAGCCATTTTTAACCTTTAACGGATATGATCAATCTTTTCAGTAGTCATTTGAACCACGTCAATACTGCTTAACTCACGTTGACCGACTTCTCTCCAACAAATAAGAGTATGACATTTTCGACCATAAAGCATTTCATATGGTGGCATCTTGATGGAAATATGATAACTGTTGTTATATGAAAATTCCACCAATGGAAGATAAGAATCCCAGCTACCCTCAAAATCAATGACACATGCTCGCAGCATATCTTCTAGAGTTTGAATAGTACGTTCACTTTGTCCATCCGTTTGAGGATGAAATGCCATACTAATATGTAATTCAGTACCCAAATCTTCTTGAAACTTTTTCCAAAACCTAGATGTGAAATAGTATCCCTATTAGAAACAATAGAAACAGGTACTCCATGGCGAGCAATAACCTCACGAACATAGATGTCAGCTAATACTTCAGATGATGATGCCTCTTTAAAAGGTATGAATATAGCACTTTTAGTTAATCGGTCTACAATCACCCAAATAGCATCATGCTGGCGAGGAGTTCTCGGTAGCTTTGTAACAAGATCCATGGTGATATGTTCCCATTTCCATACTGGAATATCCAAAGGTTGGAGTTTTCCATATGGTTGTTGGTGCTCATCTTTTACTTGGAGACAAGTGAGACAATTTTGAACATATTTAATGATATCACGTTTCATACCGGGCCACTAATAATCACATTTCAGATCACGATACATTTTGGTGGTACCTGGATGAACATAATATTTCAATTTATGAGCTTCATCCAATAACAATTTCTTCACATTACTCGTTACTGGTATCCAAATTCTACCATAACGAGTTTTCAAACCTCGAGAATCTTCAATTAATTCAGGAAGATGACCTTTTAAACGTTGCTTTTCCAGGTCATTAGAAGATAGAAGATAATGCATCAATTTAAGCAACTCTTATAGAACTGAGCAGTTGGGGAAACACAATCATGCTAAGAGATTTCACTGATAGAATATAATGAGTAGCCTTCCGGCTAAGAGCATCAACAATGACATTAGCTTTACCAGGATGGTAAAGGATGTCACAATCATAATCCTTAACTAGATCAAGCCATCTTCTCTGCCGATTATTCAAATCCCGCTGATCAAAGAAATATTTCAAACTTTTGTGGTCAGTATAAATCGTAGACTTAACTCCATATAGACAATGTCGCCAAATCTTCAATGCAAAGACCACGGCTGCTAATTCAAGATCATGTGTAGGATAGTTTTGCTCATGAGGTTTAAGTTGATGTGAAGCATAAGCAATAACCTTCCCACGTTGCATTAATACACAACCCAAACCAAGCTTAGATGCATCACAATAAACGACCATATCCTTATTACCTTAAGGTAGAACAAGGATATGAGCTTGGCTAAGTTTTTCTTTTGATAACTGGAAAGCTTTAGATTGATTCTCATCCCATTTCCATGAAACATTCTTTCGAGTTAATTGGGTCAATGGGGTAGCAATCTTAGAGAAATCTTGAAAGTAACGGCGGTAGTAACCCGCAAGACCAATGAAACCTCTAACTTCAGTTGGGATGGAAGGTGGGTCCCACTTAAGAACTGCAGCAACTTTAGAGGGATTAACTTGAATACCATGGACATTGATCACATGTCCTAGAAATTGAACTTCACGCAACCAAAATTCACATTTGGAGAATTTAGCATACAACTTTTCACATTGAAGCATCTCCAGAACATGTCTTAAATGTATTCAATGATCACTCTCACTTTTTGAATAAATGAGAATGTCATCAATAAAGACAATAACATATTTATCGAGCATAGGATGACATACTCGATTTATTGAATCCATAAAGGCAGCTGGAGCATTTGTTAGACCAAATGGCATAACTACAAAATTCATAGTGACCATAACGAGTTCGCAAAGCAGTATTAGGAATATCTTCTTTCTTTACCTTCAACTGATTGTAGCCAGATTGGAGATCAATTTTGGAGATGAAACTGGCACCTTGTAGTTGGTCAAATAAGTCATCGATTCTGGGTAAAGGATAACGATTCTTAATGGTCACTTTATTTAATTCCCGATAATCAATACACATTCTTAAAGATCTATATTTCTTTTTAACGAATAACACAGGAGCTCCACATGGCGAAGTGCTAGGACGAGTAAAGCCCTAATCAAGGAGTTCTTGCAATTGATTCATCATTTCTTACATTTCAGTCGGGGCTAAACGATAAGGAGTCTTAGTATTAGGACCGATCTACGAATTAAATCAATTCTAAACTCCACTTGTCGATTAGGGGGAAGACTAGGGAGTTCATCAGGAAACACATCCAAGAATTCATTTACAACAGGGATATTAGAAGGAACCGCAACAGATTTAAAGTTATCAACCACGTGTGGCAAAAAGTCCCGACACCCGTGTGACAACAATCTTTTAGCACGTGCAAAAGTGCATACAGTAATAGATCGATTGATACGTTCACCATAAACAGTTATTTCCTGTCGTCTAGGTGTTTTCAGGAAAATAACTTTTTCTTGACAATTTATTACGCATTTATTTCATCCTAACCAATCCATTCCTACTACTACATGAAATTCTCCCAAATGCGTCGGGATCAAGTCTACACTAAACTTCTCGTCCCCTATTTCGAAGATACATCCTTTATACACATCATAAACTATTACTTGCTTATTATCAGCAATTTCAACTTCTAAAGGATGATCCAGTTTAGATACAATAAGATTCAAATAATTATAGAATGATAGTGATACAAAAGATCTAGAAGCTCCGGAATCAAACAAAACATGGGCAGGAATGGAATTTATAATAAAGGTACCTGTGACCACGTCATGTGATTCCTTAGCCTCTTCTGCTGTTATTTGAAAAGCACAGGATTTAGACCCCGATCATGCGGTTGTCCCCTTTTTCTCAGCATCCTTCCTTTGTTGTTGTTTCCTCATTATTCCTTTTTAACGGGACAATCCGCCTGAATATGATCACTCTTGAAACAAGTATAACACAATCGAAAAGGACTTGGACAATCTGGTGCCATATTCCCAGGTTTCCCACACATGAAACATTTACAATCTCCTAGATGTCTTTTTCCACATTTATCACGCAAAGGCCATTCACGGATGTGAGTTTGAGTTGAGCGTTGTTGTTGTGATTGTGATTTCTGTGAGGATTATTGTGATGGTGATTTAGATTCGAATATGGTTTTCTTAAATGAAGAGGGTTGTAATGAAGTAGATTGTTCGGCCTTTCTTTTACTTGCAATTGCAACATACTTAGCCTGCAAGTCCTTCTCCTTTTTTTTTGGATAAAGGGGATTATCCCGACAAATATTATTAATGATAAAAAATGTTACAAATACAAGAAAAATACATCACTTAACCTATCAAAAGATTAAGCGCATACACATGCAAGCCATGTGTAAGTCAACCAGCAAAAGCACTACCAAGACAACCAAGTAGTCTATACAAAAGCTAAGCAATAATCCACTGCAATCGCATCCTAAAACCTCAATCAGAAGAAGAACACACCCGCTTCGGAATCTTCCATCTCTCCATAGCTCGAATTGCCCGAAGAGAAGGTTTAAATGTGAGGGACACCATCTTCAATCTAATAGTCGATATAATAACATCAGCAAGCTCCACACAAGTCCTCCTACCTTTGGCAAAGAGATGAAAATTACGCTCTTGCCAAATAATAAAATTTGTAGCAGCCAAAATAAGGCGAGAAACCACATGATCAATATTCTTCCATGATGAAGCCTTCAAGAAGAAAGGAATCAAATCTGCCAGCTTATCTGAAACCATCTGCATCTCTGCATGACTAGTAACCCGAAACCAAACCTACGAAGAAAAAACACACTCAAAGAACAAATGAGAATGCGAATCAGGACATGATCCACATAGAAATCACTGAAGCAGGTTTAAGTTGACCGAAGGGCCAACATCCCATTTCCTCAGGCGATCTTGAGTCTTTAGTCTTCCTTTAAAAACCAGCCACAAATGAAAAGAATGCCGAGAAATACAATGAGGAAACCATACAATAGAAGCCCAGTCGACAATAGAATTTCGTGGTCTAATGGCATCCCAAACTTCACCAACCCAAAAATTGGAGAAGTTACCAGCATCATCACGCCACACTGACTTATCTGGATGAGCAGATAAATTAGGGACCGCTATATGAGATAAAAAAGAATACCGTTGAATCCATACAGCCGGCCATCTCCAAGAGGGTCCTTCAATAAGGTCAGCAACCGAATCAGTAATAGAAAATCCCTGACGCGTAATATCTCGATGACTAGAAAAAACACGCGCAATAGGACAGTGGTCACTCCACATGTCATACCAAACCGACACATTTTTCCCATCCCCAATATTATACCAACAATGTGGACAAACCAAAGGCCGAATATGGAGTAAACACCTCCAACCCCAACTCATACAATTCTGAGGAGCAACATCCCAAAAGTTGCGATTATGCAATTTATAAGCGTAAACCCAACAGACCCAAATACACTTCTTCCTAGAGATAATGCTCCAAATATGAGAAGTCATAAGAGAAATATTCCACTATTTCAACCTACGAATACCTAAACCACCCTCTTGCTTAGGTAGACATAAGTCCTCCCATGAAACCTTCACTTTACCAGTCTTCATAGGACCCTGGCACCAAAGAAAACCACTCATAAGTTTCTCTAGATTAGAAATTATCGACTGAGGAAGAATAAACATCGACGCCCAATAACCATGAAGAGATGAAAGAACATAATTGATAAGTTGGACTCCGCCAGCCAAAGATAAAGACTTATTCTTCCAATTTCCAATCCTATTCTGAGCCTTCTCCACCAACACCTTGCAATCCTTTTTGAGAAGTCTTGAAGAAATTAAGGGAACTCCAAGATATCTGACAGGTAATACACCGTCCTCAAAAGGCATAATACCTAGAATACTTTGCCTCACATGCATAGGAACATTACAAAAGAACGCATTACTCTTTGGGATGCTAGGAATTAACCCCGAAACCTCTTTAAAATCAATAAGAGCATATTGTAATACCTTAACAGAACTCAAATCTCCATGAGCAAATAAGAATAGGTCATCAGCAAAACAAAGATTAACAAGCCCAAGCTTGTCACAATTAGCATGATACCTAAATAAATGAGACTCATCCACCTTCTTTCGAATCATCAAAGTTAAAACTTCCATAACCAAAGTAAAAAGATAAGGAGACAATCGATCTCCTTGTCTCAAACCTCTTCTCCCCTGATAATAACCATGAACATTCCCATTAATGCTCAGAGAAAAAGAAGTACTAGACACACATGTCATAATCCGGTCCACCATCAATGGATGAAAACCAAAACCATGCAAGATAGTCCGAAGAAAACTCCAATCCACAATATCATATGCTTTTTGGATATCAATCTTAAAAGCACAATGGGAAGCACCATGATTTAAGTGATAACGCTGCATAAGTTCTTGAGTCAAAAGAATATTATCCGAATACTCCTACTCGGGATAAACACCGACTGATTATCACTCACCAGATTGACCAACCCATCCTTAATTCTATTAGTAATCACCTTACTAATACACTTATACAAATCATTACATAAGGAAATAGGACGGAAATCATGAATCCTCGAAGGAGTAGCAACCTTTGGGATTAAAGATATCACAGTATGGTTAATCTCCTTTAGAATCTGGCCATTAGAAAAGAAATCACGAACGGCATAAAACACATCATTACCAATAATATCCCATGACTTTTTAAATAATGCAGTCAAATAACCATCAGGACATGGGGACTTATGATCCCCCATAGAAAACATAGCCCTTCTAACCTCCTCCATAGTGACAGGATGAATCATCAAATCAGACTCTACAGTAGAGAGCTTCTGAGAAAACAGTCCCGAAATATCCCAAGGCCTACAAACACCTGGGCATCCTAAAAAATTATGATAATGATCAACAAAAGCTGTAAGAATAGAATCTCGCTCATGCATAACATTAGTTACATCATACACTCGGTCAATCCTACTCCTGTTTGTCTTTTCTTTAACCACATTATGAAAATACTTAGAATTACAATCTCCAACCCGAAGCCATTCAATCTTAGCTTTCTATTTCAAAAATCTCCCCTCGTAAATAACAGCCGCATTGAAAGCAAAAAGATAAATGCTTTCCTCTTCTCTCAACTCAACCAAATCAGGGTTAGCATCCAAAGCTTTCTGAACCTCACCTAGCTCAGCTCTGAGATTAACCACTTTCTTATGAATATTCCCTTGAGACCTCATCAACGCAGCCGGAGGTTTTTTAAGCCTCTTTAACCGGCCAGTAACATGAAACATAGAATATCCCACAATCTTCTCATTCCAAACATCCTGAACAAGACCTTTAAATTCCGGTTTATGGATAAGTAAGTTAAAAAATCTAAAGGACACAACCTGAGATTCTGAACCATAGGAAGAGATAGCACAGCAGGCGAATGATCAAAAATCCTATAGGGCTGAAAAATCGCAAGCCCCTGAGGATAAGCACCCAAGAACTCACCATTACACATAATACGATCAATCTTCCTCAAAATACCCGAATCAGAGTGGGGTCTTTGATTCCAAGTAAAATGCAATCATGTAGCATGAACATCAACAAAACCGATCTCATCCACACACTCCCGAAATTCCATCATAGAAATAGAATGACTCAAAGACCCTGAGAAAGAATCTTCCAAATTAAGAATTGCATTAAAGTCACTTAAAATGGACCAAGGAGCATTACAGATAACTCTATTATGTAATCGGAGAGAATCCCACAAGTCACATCTACGGATGTAAGAATTACCATCATAAACAAAAGAACAATAGAATGAGTGGTTACTGTCACGCACCCGAACTTGACAATGCATAACCTGATCAGTGAACGGAAGGACCATAAGATCCACCCGATCAGATACCCATCCAAGAATAATACGCGATCCATTTGCACTCCTAGAAGAATTAGAAGTCCAACTCCATCGTTTAAAAACTCTTGAACTTATCCGGTCAAGATTAGAAATATTAACATGGGATTCCAGAATGGCACATATACACAACTTATTTTCACTAATTACCTGATGAACCTCATTCTGTTTAGGGACACGGTTCAACTCCTTATATTCCAAGAAGCAAGACTAACCATTGGCACTTGCATAATCTGGAGTGCTTGCCCCCTCAGAATGACCTGATTGCTTTGGAAGTTTCATATAATCTGCCATCTCATCATAAATCTCCTCAACATCACTATCAGAATCAACCATATGATCAACACCACCCGCTGTGTTTTTATCAACATTGGATGACACGTAGCTGTATTTTTCTTCTTCATTTCCCAACTACGGCCTCTTTCCTTTCGGATCTTCCTCCTGAACCTCCTCATTTAGAACCTTAAATCTTTTATCTAATGAAACCTGCCTATTATCCTTTTGATCAGCTTTAGGTTGATAAGATTTAGAATCACCTTGTTTTGGGACATTACCTGAATTTTTAACTCTATAAATTACCTTCGCTTTTTGTTTCTGCACAGTAAACCCCTCATTTATTTTAACACCTGGTTTAGGACCCCTGACTGTTTTCTTTGGAGCAATAAACGCAGAAGTACTTGCTTGCTTATCCTCAGTTAGAACCACCTTCTTAGGACATTCATAGTCCTTATGCCCAAATATTTTACATGAAGTACATCATGGCGGCCTCCACTCGTATTCCACCCTATCCATGAAAACATTCCTGCCAGACCCATCCAATTTAGGAATAGACACCGAAACAGACTCCTTTAATTCCACATCTGAGTTTACCTCTATCATTGCCCGAGCAAAGTTTGGTCGCCCCCAAGATTCAGTACACATATTGCTGGTATAAGAGTCAAGCATCCAACTTTAGTTGCAATACCACTTAACCCAATTTCATTAAAAGCCAGTAGAGGAACATTATGAAATTTTACCCAAACTGGCAGAGTGGTAGGGTCCTCCTTAGCTAAATCCACATCTGAAGACCATCTTTTCAGCATAATAGGGGCAATCGGATCATCTAAGGTCCTCCTTCTAACACCTGTGTCATTCCATGCTCCGATGAAAATTTACAGAAAAAGAATCCATTTGAGTTCATCATAACTTTTTCAATTCCAAATTTCCTCCAAACATTCATAACATAATTCTGAACAACCAGAAAAGGCAATCGTTTACCAACAAAATACCCATATAACGTATTCGAATACTGTTTACTAGCCTCAACAATTGTCTCCATTGGAATTTCTACATCCACCTCACTGCCACTAGAAGAATCCAGATTTAAAGTCTGAAAGTTAACTTTTTGCTTAGTTGACCTATCAGCAACTTGGGCATAAGATCTGCTTATGACTAGGTGGTTGTTGCATAACAGGAACAGTAGCCGCTATCAACCTATCAATACCTCATCTACCACAATCATTACCATCCACACCCATAGATACCTGTGCAAGAATTTTACCAAAATCCGAAGATTGAACCTGAGGAGGTACTAAACCATCCTTAATCAAAGTCGCTTGGTTAGAGCCATGATTGTCCAAACTTGCATTAACAGTATCATAAGATGATATATAAGTATCCGATTCAAAAATAGATACAGGAACCTGATGTGTTGGAGATCTCTCCACCTGCTCGTCGACTAAATCAGAACCTATATCAACCTTATGACTATGCAAGTCCGACGTTTGATTATCCACCACAACCGAAACAGGAATTTTAGAGAATTGTGAAATTCCAACCTGGTTCGAATCAGAAGCCATAGAAACATTACCAAAATCATACTACATAAACTCAGGGATTTTAGTAGGTAACAAGTACCCAACCTGATCATTATCAACCAAATTAGAAACCGGTTGGTCATGAGACAAAACTGAAGTACCATGAAGAACTGAAGAAGGCAAACTTTCAGTATTAATGTCGTGAACCACCCTCCATATTCGCCGAACTACTCAGGTCATCTAGATTCTCTGAGCATGACACGTTCACATTCACCTTCGCCGTAGTATTTAATAAATCAGAAACCCTGGATGAATCAACCATTGATTTCTCATCACCCACCTTCGTAGTATAGACTTCTGAACCTGAACCAACCTGTATTTCATCCGTAACTCGAGCACGATTAGTATTAAATCTTTGAGGATTCCTAAGTCTTTCCAAATGCGCAGCAACCGAATCAAGAATATCAGGGTTTAGTCTAGCAGACCCTTTGTTAATTTGCGCCGCATGGAACCCTAAAGGGTTAGGGTTTTGTGAGCTAGTATGAGCATGTATATCATCACCAGTAACCTTTGAATGGTCAGACTCCGAATGCATATATGATAAATTAGGCTTGTTCTCCAAGTTTTGTGAAGAATTATGCAAAACCCTAGTCGCATTTAATACTTCATCACCACCTGATTGCGTGAAAACATTCTGCCAATTAGGGTTAGAAACCCTAGTTGCAACACCCATCAGTCCATCACCTTTCTGCGCACCACCTTCCTATTGCGAATTTGGGTTTGCACGCAGATCAGAATAATGCCTCTCCAACGATTTTGACCATGATCAGAGTCAGAAAAAGAAGATGAACTAGAACCAGATTTAACAGAGTTTTTTTCCTTCTTTTTCTTAGTTGCCGAACTAGTCATCTTCTCTAGAAACAAAAACAAAACCCTAAGAATTAAACCACAGATTCGAAGCAATATAGAACCCTAATGATGACATGAAGAAACGAAATCAGATCCAGAAAAGAACCCTAATTGCATCAAGAGGGAGAGGAAAATCTGCTCTTGTTCAGGTACACTTTTCTTCCTCACCAACTCTATGAGAGTTTTTATTTTTATTTTTAAGAGGGAGAGGAAAGTCCTTCTCCCTTACCAAAGCCAGATTCAAGATTTTCGGAATATCATCATAAAATGACGGGTCAACAGATTCATGAATTTCAAGATTTAAATGACGATAGAAATGATCTGTCAACAACTTCTTAATAGAAGTATATTCCGGACAGAAACGGGATTTTTCATGGAAAGATTTTGAATATTCAGCTATAGTCATCCTTCCTTGATCAATAGCAGAAATTCACCCTTAAGCTTTTCCATTTCAGTAAGTGGTGAATATGCCTTTAAACATATCTTTAAACGTGTCCCAAGAAAATTGAGATGTCATTTCAAAACCATAAGTATCAATCTTTGAATTCCACCATTCGTGAGCACCACCTTTAAGTTGGTGTGCTGCGAATAGTACTCTCAAATTTTCAGGACACCTTGAGAACATAAACGTCTCTTCCATTCTACTCAACCACTTAAGACTAACAACAGGGTTAAGTTCACCTTCAAATTCAGGTAGCTTATAGCTTGAGAACTTTTTAAAATCGAAGCTTTCAGTCGACCCTTGTGCGGCCAAGAGTCCCACATTTGGTGGAGGATTCGTCAGAATAGGATGTTGTTTGTTCAAACTCTTTTAATTTATCAGTTACTACCTGGTTAGCTTTAGAAGTCACAATATTATCTACCTCTGAAATTATAGTTGGGCCAAATTCTCCAAGAGCTTGCCCAATGATTCGTTTAATTACTATTTCATCCTTAGGATTTAAACTTCTATCACCTGCATTCTCTTCATGTGGAGGAGAATGTCCCTGAGGATTCTGATCACCTTAAGTTGTTGACTGATAAACGCCAAAATGTACGATATTTTAGTACTAATTTACCCCGTGTTTGATAGATTTCTAATGCATTTTATGTGAATAAGATACTCATTTCGTTCATATTTTCATTTAGGGGTTAATTTGGAGCTTGGATCGAAAAGAAACAGAAAACGAGCTTATTGCGAAGAAAAGTTGCTAAAAGAATAAAGCATTGGACAAGAGAAGAATGGATCAGAGTAAAAGATGATCAAAATGAAGAAAAAGGGAAAATTCTGTAAATTCAATCCATACGGCGTATGGAAAATCCATACTGCGTATGGATTGAGTGAGCTGGGCTGCCAGTTACGCGAGCCTGGACTTTGGGCTTTTTGAATCCATACGGCGTATGGAAATTCCATACGACGTATAGATTGGTCGGCCAGAATCCTTAAATTCTTATTTTGTCTCATTTTAACCATCACTTTTTCATAACCCTAAACCTATGACCAGAGGCGACCAGAGGGGTTTTTCTCCCCTTTTGGGAGCGATTCGATGGCGATTCGGAGGCGGAAAAGGTTAGGATCAATTCCTATTGATTCTACTTCATTCGATCTATGATTTGGTTTGCGTATCATCTTCCGATTTCAATTCTAAACATGTCTATGTGTTTTGTTTTGGGATATGAATCTGATTTTGTATAATTGAATCATGGATTAGACTTATTGTTAATTGTTTAGTTGAATAACCTTTTATTATGAATGTTTGAAAGTTATAATTGTATTTTGAATCAATTGACTGATTGAATATTGTTATGTTATCTGTGAATCCTTATTTATTGGTGATTGTTAGTCATTATTTCTTAACATGGTTGATAATATTGATGAGATTGAGTTCCTTTAATATTATTGATTATTTATGGTTATTAATTTTAGTGTTTTTGACCATTGCTAAATATATTGATTTTGATAGGTTAAGAAAATAAGAACTAGACAATCTAAAATGAATAAGACAATAAGAAATTATTAGGTATTGTTGAGTCATACCATGAGGATTAATCGTAACATGTCCTGAATACTTAATGCACAATCTAGGGAAAAGCACACAATAGAGCACCATCCTTATGGCATCGGATTGATGTTTAATGTGGAACCCTAGATTGTAGATATTAGTTGGACCCGGAACGTTAGCTAATATACATTTAACTTGGATTCTTTGATTAGTATTTATGTTAATATGAAAGAAATCTCAAAACACATGAATCGGATAATATGAATCTATGTGTGAAGACTCTAATCAATTACATGTCTATCTCCAATTGTTTATCTGTTCCTCTTATCTTGTTTTATGTTGTTTGGTTTAGTTATTTAGTTCATCTTGAACATTCGCACGGAACTAAAACGTACCCCCTATTTTACTATTTTTTAATAATTCCAATTTAACTGAATAACATTGTTCCTGTGTTCCTGTGTTCGACCTGGACTTACCATAGCTACATTATTCCGATCTGGTATTCTTGCCTGGTTGTATGATAGTAGTGATTGGTATATCCTGTACTTTATAAATAATAAAACTAGACGCTTTCACACGCAACATTGACGATTCCATTTACTACAGAAAATATCAAATAATTAACATATTTCATTTTCTATATACTAAAACAACTTCAGAAATATCCTATGCAACCGTCAAGAACAATCATTTACTAGAGCCATCTTATACTTAAGAGTCTTTGATCACTCATATGCACTAGTATAATACAACTGCATTGGCCAAGCATAGTTATATTATGCTAATTACACACTTTTATCCATTACTCTTAAACATATTCAAGCTATTGCAACAACCGTTCTTAATGTTAAACAATTAATTCATACAGCAAGAATCTATCACGATACAATTCGAAGCATAATTATAGATTCAAAATAGTTTAAGATTAAGCAATCCTAAGGTGGATTACATAATTCTCTTAAACTATCGCTCTGATATCAACTTGAAATGCCCATAATTTTTTTTATATATAAATAATGCATATTAAGGTCCCATTACTTCTATATATTCCTATTATGCCATTACAATTCTACACATTATTGTGAATCTACTTCGATTTTAAAAATAACCAAAATACCAAATTTTCACTTACAAACGCGATCCCAAAAACCAAGCTGGATCGCGTTCCTATGTTCAAAACATTCTGTAACGAAAATGCACTGACGAACGCGATCCCAGAACCTTAACTTGATCACGTTTACTAGTTCAAAATGATCTGTGATAATTTTCAAAGGGGAACGCGATCCCGGATACCTATCCGGATCGCGTTCACTAGTTCAATTCCTGATCCAACCATAATTCAAATTTTAACGAAATTCAAATGTGCATAACTCATAAACCGTAAAGAATTAAGTTCTCAAATTTTGCAGATACATTCAAATGACCAAAATAAAAGTTTCCCATTTTGTACTTTTTCAATTTTCACAAAAACACAACATTTGGGCATGTGACTCATTTTCGCCCATTTTTGACATTTTTAGTTGACGACCCAAGTTACAATTCACACATTTGCAGCTCATGCACTTTTCACCACTTTTCCAAAATGCTCAAACAAACTTAAAGCAACTAACTAAGATTCTATAACCTTGGGAAAACTCATTATATACACATGGGTCAAAATTGGCCCATTTTGACACTTACGACCCATTCACCATTTAATAAACATACTAAGACTTCTATTCCATTTTCAATACATAATTTACACCAGTTGTTGACTTTCAATGTCAACTAGTATCCAAAATCACATATTACTTATTTCCAATGTATTTCAAAACAACATGGGCGTATTATACAAGTGGATACGAAACGATAATTCAAAAGAGAAAATGCTTGCTACTTACTAACGTGCAAGCTAATCCACGCTATTCCTTTTTCACATCCTTGCCATCCCGGCCTGAACTACTACCTACAATACATAATTACACAACGGGGTAAGCATAAATGCTTAGTGAATACATAGATTACCAATTAAGCAATTCAAGCAACATTTATCATAATCATACAATAATTGAGCATAGATAGAGATTAACCTCCACATGGATCCGCGGTCCATAAGATACCACTGTTCTTAGCACATATTTCGTATAATCATTATTTCATATAATTGATATTTCGTAACTATAAATCTCTATTCTAATGCCCACATATAATTCACATCAAATTCACAATGACATCATATTCAATAATATACAATTATAGCAACAAATACATGATTATGTAAAACCTCTTGCTCATAAGCAATCCGGTATTACAAGTGTATTCCAAGCCTTTAATAACCTATTCATATCATAAGTACATAAAGATACATTTAGATTCTAAAACTCATAATAATTAGCTAATGACTCATAATTCACTCTCCCCCACTTTGCTAAACCTAGATACTTCATTCTTTATTAATTTAAAACTACACTTTCAAAACCCATAATTATTTCAAACCTTTGATTTCTTGAATTCTCGTTTTAATAACTCAGTTAAGCTCTATAAACATAATTAATCACTTTCTATGCTAACTAATCTAAGTTTAGATAGTTTTTAGCAAAACTCATAATTTCACCAAGAACACTTTTGGCGAATTCATCACTTTCAGAATCGGAAGGGTTAATACTAGTGATAATCATGCTAATAAACATCAATTGATTCCATCTCATAGTCTAATTCAAACCAATTGATGAAAATCTCCAAAACCCCATAACCACTTAAAACCTAGATTATGATTTAAAAAGAAAACACTTACAAAAGAGTTAGAGGTGATGATAGGGATGATCACTTGAAGATTCTTGGCTTGATTACAAGTTAAAGTGAAGATTGATGATGTTAATGATGAATAACGATTTTTGGTTCCTCTGGTTTAAAGTTCTGGAAAGCTTTGGAAAGCATCAGGAAAGAATACGTATAATTGATATATCACTTAATTTCTTAATTATTTACAGTCTGGAACTGAGGAATCCAATTACGTTTTATTTTATATCTTATTGTTTTAGTAATAATATTTCATGAGATGTATATTTCTGGATACACTAAAATAATACCTCGAATATTGGGGTGTTACACGGTAGCGGCGCCAAAAACTTGATGCACCCCCAATCGTCCGCGTCGTTAGTGTTTAAAGAAACACTAACGATAGTTGGTTTTAAAATGACTGAGGGGGCGATCAGGGGGTTTTAAAATTTATTTTGCTCATGGCCTAAATCTCCGAACTACCTACTGGTACTGGGTACAAGTACCTAATACTAGTATGTAGTAAGGATGATCCGGGTCATCTCCAGACGGTCGAATGTGAAGCGGAACTCGTTTGGATAATTAGGTCTTCAAGATAGGGTTCAGATAGTTGGTTTTGTTTGGGTTTTTATCTAATTTAAACTATTAAAGCAATAAAATTAAAATAAGCTAGCTAGCACGTATGGAACAACTAAGGGTAGGAAAGACGTGGTTCGCCATGACTTAGGATAGTATAATATCGGGATGATGTTTATGTTGGGGACACTTTCAGATTAATAGATTGACAGACCTTGGTGTAAACACTAGAACCCTACCAATTAAATTCTCGTTGGCATGTCACTAGGAGCTAGGTTATCATGATTCCGATCGGAGCAATACGCTAAACTTTCAATACTTACCTAGTTGAAAGATAAGCAACCTATCTTGGTGAAGCACCGAGGTACATGAACAAAGCAGTGTATTGTCTCATAGGTCCGACCGTTGTTAACACCTAAGCTTATCTCTCGTTCTTCTAATTGTGTAACTAATTATTAACTTGTTATGTTTAAAGAAACAAATATGTAAGATCCAGGGGGTTTATATATCTAAGTCACTTGGACTTTCCTTCCTAGACCTTGTTAGTACTTAAGCTCTAATTACTTTGATTTGACCTAGACCTCTCCTTTTCAAACAGTTATACATCCCTAGATTATTCGCAGTTTGTCAAAATGTGTTTCATATGCAGACCATACATTTCAGTAATAACCCGTGTACTATATAGAATAGTTCCATGGCTTCTTACATTCAACATGCGATCAAAAGTAATTGACAGTGAGAATGACACTCTTAAACTAATTAAATTAAAAGCAAATGTAAATGTAAAGCAGTGTAGAAATGTAAACCTAATATGTGCAACGAGTGGTCTCACCGTGTCTTACTTGTTACATGCTATGGGTACACATAACTACTTACCACAATTAAGGTTCATGACTCCCTAATATCTAGGTTGTAGTCACGTGGATAACTGGAAAGGGTACTTCATAAATTAGGTATGTTGTAATATATTTAAACAATAACAAAGTATAATAATTCCCATTCATATATGTTTCTCTTTATAGATTTAAACTATGTTGGAATGAGTTGTTTTTACGATCCTATCAACTAACTAATGTAGAGTTTTCCGCAATCAGATAGAAGATATGTCACATGGATAGTAAACACAAACAATTACAATACACCAGAAGTTCTCCCAAATGTACTGAACACATCAGCCAATGACTACCCTCGAATCCTATTCCCCAATCTCGGTCGTTAGAGATGTCCGTATCATGTCATGGTCTATTGAATAAATATTCGCATAAACAGGTTTTACCCTACCGGAATAAGTTGGGGCAGTCTGGTTATAAGCGGTTAGCCAAAAGTGCCATCATTAGTTCATAATATTATAATTAAACTATAAACAAAAATTCATTTATCACATTTATAATATTGATCCGTAATATAACTACCTTCGGTCGTTCTCAGACATCCATACATTTGTACTTCGCATAAAGCGTTTCCAGCACTATATCTGGGAACAGTCGAATAGGGGTTGTCATATTACTTTGCGATATTTAATATCATCCCATTATTACTATCTAAATCATGGCAAACATATAAGTAATTACTCGCAGATCTTGGCAATAAACATTTCTAATGTTAATAAATTATTAACATCAAACAAGAACATTATGAATAATTAATAAAAGAAAAGGATAGATATTACCCGTAATTATTACGAGCAAAACGATGCTTATATTACTTCCGAATATTCCAAAGTGTTACATTACTAATCTAGCTACTACCAGCTACTACATAATTAATCTCCTACTTATCTCTCCCCAAATTAATTAGATTAATTTAGAAAGAAAGTAGAGAGAAAAAAAGAAAATAAAAGTTGGGAGAGTGAGTAGAAAGGTGTAAGGTGGTTGGTGTGGAAGGTGTATGGTGTGTCTTTCAAATGAACCAAAGGCACCTATTTATACTTGAATTTTGATGCACTTTAGCAACTAGGGGCACATGTTAGCAAAAGGTGGTAAAGTGGCTAGCACATGTACCCTAAAACGTAAAAAGGTCTAGCACATATACCCTAAAGTTTCGGAAAGGTCTAGCACGTGTATCAAACAAATACGAGCAAGGAAGAAAAAGTCACCGGGAGGCGGGGGAGGTGCAGCCGGCGCCACCACCATGGTGGCCAGCGGCGGCTACATGGTGGTCGGTGGCGGCTGCCATGCTCCCGCCCCGGTTGGCTGTCTTTTGCTCGTTTCTTTATTCACGCGTATCTTCTTTGTTCTGTGTTCGTTTTCATCGATTCTTTCTAGTTGGATTCGTTTTTCAAAAATGAAGACTTTGATGAAAAGAAATCTATGAAAAGTTTCTCTGATCTTTAAGTGTCTCGTGCGAATCGTTTGAATCTTCCGGTGTATGTAGAATCTTCGTTCTTCATCCGTTTTTGTTGATTCTTCTTTTGTTAGATTCGTGGTTTGAAAAGGAAGATCTTGGATAAGAGAACTCTCAGTGATGGGTACTTTGTCTCACATCTTGTCTCGGATGCCTTGAATCTTCAATCGTGCGTAGAATATTCGTTTTTCACCCATTTTTAGTAATTTTTCTCGTGCTTCCGTGTTTTGACCTTCTTGGCATAATATCACTTATTTAAGTGATAATTGAGCTTGTATGCCAAGTATTAGTCTTAAATGAGAAAGATATCGGTAGTAAAAATATGACTTTTTATGCGATATCACAGCCTCTAGAAATGAAAGTTAGTGAGGAAAGAACCCCGAACTCTCCAAAGGCCTACAATCACCTGGGCACCCCAAAAAATTCTGATAATGATTAACAAAGGCAAGAGGAACTGAATATCCCTCATGAACAACATCAAATACATCATGCACTCTATGAATCCGACTTCTACTAGTCTTTTGTTTAACAACATTATGAAAATACTAAGAGTTATAATCCCCAACCAGAAGCTACTCAATCTTGGCATTCTGCTTAAAGAATATCTCCTCATCAATTATAGCGGCATTAAGAGCACGAAGATAAATACTCTCCTATTCCAGATTCCGGGTTAACATCTAAAGCTTTTTGAACCTCATCCAACTCAGCTCTAAGGGTAACAAATCTCTTGTGAATATTCCCTTGAGCCCTCATCAAAGAAGCTAAAGGTTTTTTAAGAATCTTTAACCGTCTACTAATCTGAAACATAGAATGTCCCTCAATTGCCTCATTCCAAGCGTCCTGAACGAGTCCTTTAAATTAAGGTTTGTGAACAAGCAAATTATAAAACCTAAAGGACTTAACCCACGATTTATGAATTATAGGGAAAGTGAGAACCGCGGGAGAATGATCCTCCGCATTCACATCACCTTGGTTTTCCGATACAACACGCTTTGGACAAAGATCCTCCGCATGCTAAAAAACCTTACAAACATTACACCGAGGTGGCTTCCATTAATATTCTACTTGAACCATATGTATAGAGTGCCCTATACCTTCCATAGATGGAACTGAGATTAGAAACGAATCCATAGAGACCCGATCATCCCTAATATCAATCAGGGCACGAGCAAAACTTAAACCTACCCCATGAGTTAAAACACATAGAGCTGGTATAATAAACTAGCATAAGAGGAGTACTCAACTTGGTAGCAATTGCACTCAATCCATCCTCAGTAAACGCAACACAGCTATTGGGACCCCATGAAGCTTAACCCATATTGGAATTGAGATAAGATCCTCTTTCAACAAGCTTGCTTAAGAAGACAACTTCTTTAACACAATTGGCACATTACGAATGAACCAAGGACCATTTTCCATAACCCCCTCTAAACCCGTTGTAGAATTAAACTTGAAAAAGAAGAAACCCTTTGAGTTCATCATCACTTTATTAAGATCAAATTTCTTCCAAGCAGTCAAGACATAATGTTCAACGACATGAAAACAACTCTTTTACCAAGAAAAAATATATCCAAAAAGAGTGTTCTCAAACCTAGAGTTTGCCTCCAGAACCAAAGACATAGGAATGTGAACATCAGCCATATCATTTAAAGGCTTTTCCACTTCCAATACACGGAAATTGACCTTCCTATTACCCGTATTAGACTGTACCACATTCGCATAAGAAGTAGTAGGAGACTGATTACATACTTCCTTGATCACCACATTAGCGTACGAAGGCTTTTGTGGTGTAGTATCACACGAGCTAGAATCATGTTCTTTTCCATGATAAGTTGACGGAATCAGAAGTCCATCAGCTCCAACCAATTTTTCATCTACCATTCTAACTATTTTAGAGCCAAGGCTAACTTTTGGAGCATTAGAAAATCCATCTCTCTTTACCCCCATCATAATATTCAAACCATAGTAATTCTTACGACCCTCAAACCTGTGTTATCCATTGTAAGAAACCAACACTCGGATCATGATCACGAATCTGATGACAAGCTGCACTCGACCAATATTACCACAAAGAGCAAACCACAAACCCGATCAGTTTAGAAGAAAAACAAAATTAGGGTTTCAGAAAAACCCTAATTTAGCCGGAAAACCAGGTCCAGTAATATGCTTGAAACCAAAACCAATTAGCCACAATCAATCTAAATAATAAGCAATAATTGCAATCAACCCACTAAATAACTTGGAAGGAATATACGAATGAAATGTACATCAGACCGGCCAAGAAATATGGTAACAATACCTGAAGATCTTGTTGCCCAAGTGTAAAAAATGAATTATGGGTTAAACCCTAAAACAGATTTCGTACAGCTCAAGCAAGAAAAAACCAACCAATCATCAATATGTATAATTGTTTAAGCTGTAAAGGATATGAATTAATAGAAAGATCCAGATTTGCAATTCAAAAACCCTAAAATCGGCCAAGAACACTTGATGTAATCGATTGAAAAAATATGAAAGCACTGAAGAATCATAAGATTAATCAATGAATCAAGATGTATCAACAAACACAATCAAGCTTAATGACAGATTCAAGATTTAAAAAATCGAATGAAGAAATATAGGGGTTTAGAAAATTGCCCAAACTTGAGGGAGACTAGGGGTATCACCGATTTTCTACTTTTTTCGTTCATCATTTATATCCTAACCCTAAACATGAGTATCAAATTCCGTTTTCGTGACAGTTTTCACAACAAAAGTAACAATACGTACATCCTCGTGACCGCAATTTCTCTATTTACATCCACTTCTTTTATGCAGAATTGTTATGGCGGAGGGTTTAATTAGTCTGTCTCTGAAAGTCAAACGGTCAAACCCTAAGCCATTAGTGACATCAAAGTCAATATTAAGCATTTATGAAGGAATTCCCGAATGCTTGATAGAGCATAAAGGATTAAATCCGAAAGATTTAAATAATCGTCAGTCGGAATTCGATTTGTTGAACATGGGTACCAAATCTGGAAGATTTAAATTAACTTATCGATGTATATGCCTTGTGTTTTTAGCTATATATTTTTCACGATTTATATGCCCTTTTAGCTTTATTAAAGTCTATGATTTATGATTTATTTTTAATAATTTGAATTATTATTTAGCTTTCTTATCGAGCCAACTTTTGGCTATTAAATAGTCGCATTTGTTTAGGGTTAGGATTACAATTAAAGCTTTTCTTTAGCTTAAATTGCCTCATTGAAATTCTTATTATAAATCTGCTTCGTATTTGATTGCTCATTGATTACACTTGTCGCACCCGCAAATTATGATGTGGAAGCGATTCGGGTCGGGGCGCGACTAATCAAGTAGTCATAGCACAAAGATATATAGTAAACGACTCTATATGTGTCGTTTTAACAAAATATATTGATATTAGAAATGTTTACAACATTTGAAGTTATACATAGCTCGTGTTCTGAAAATGAGAGATTCCAATACATAAATACTTTTACAAAATATTAATGCTAGGAAATCTCTAATGTCTTCATGCTGACTCGAGCTACAGTAATCCTGAGGGCAGTCCAACCTACTGCAAAGTACCTGTGATACATGCTAAAATGGGTCAGCGAAACACTGGTGAGCTCTTGTATGTCAAAGCATATCGTATGAACCACAAGATTTAATTTAATTTAAAGTGCAATTAAGCATATTAAAAGTTATACAGCCATGAGCACATAGTCTGAGCGTAACTCGAGGTGTCAGGTCCACATTTAAGGTATCCTGATCGAGGTGCCTCCCATGAGTGCCTAATCTACACTCGTTTGAACAAATATTAATACATCCGTTTAACCAGTTAGTCGTAGAACATCATTGAGCTTGCTTAGTGAATCTTAAGTTCCTTTAGATGTGCTAAATTAGGTTACTAAGTGCCAATTAAATCAAAGAAAAATCTATCTCTTTATACTTTCACAAAATCCTCATCGAAACACAAAAACCAAAATTTCCGGTGACTCGACAATTAAATTCAATCGGATGGTACCCGACTTAACATGAACGTTGATGAAATATTTCTATAAATAACTTAAATCTATTTTTTTAATTTAATCATATATTATTATTTTGTTAAAGTAATACATGAGAAACCTAGACGTTTTGGCTAAAACATCTCAAACACAAAGAAAACGCGCTAATCGAATTCGGCAACCAAACAAACGTCAATAAATATTTTAACAACTCAAAATAAAGTATTTTAATAATACTTCAATGAAAAATAATCTTAAACATATCGTTAATAAAAACGACATAAGACAATGTTAGGCGATTTAACGAAAATAACGAGTAAACGACTAAAATACGTAAACACAGTCTAAGACTGGAAATTAAATCATACAAACTCATGGTGGGGCCCATGAGAACGACCAGCCACCCCTCTCCCCCTATCTAACTTCATGCAAAACTCATTATCACTCTCTTCCTTACACCCCCATTCACCTCTCATGCATATCTCACTCTTTCACTCCACCTTCACTCATTTCTCTCTCACTTTTCACACATATCACTCTCTCAAAAATCGGAGATTTATCTCAGCCCCTAAACACTCTCAACAACCTCCTCACACCACCATGAGTCCACCACAAGCCACCACCACAAAACATCACCATTCTTCAAGGTTCTTGTAAGGAAATAAAGCTCAAGACAACCTCATTTCAAATCTGCCCTCACTTCTTCAAAACCACCATTGTAAGGATAATTTCTTACTCAATATACTCTTATGGACATGTATTTAGGTTCACTCAAGTTGTATATAAGAAAATATTACATAAAAACCACTTTTCTTAACATAAAACTCAAGAAAATGATGCTCTAACTTTCTGTCCAGAACATTGTGCTAACTTTAACGAATTTTAGAAAAATCACTACTTCAAGGAAATGGACATTTTTATAGTCTAAAATCAAGTTCAAGAAATTATCTTTCAAACCCCACTGGTCTCATCATGTTTGGAGCTCATTTACTATTTTTAATAAATTGTGTAAGGAAATGTGTATAAGTTGTTAAAAAAAGTCAGAAATGTCTCACTCAGTATTTTGACCATAACTTGAGCTATACACCTCCAAATGACTTTAAACTACCGGCCAAATTTCATAAATTTCATTGGCTACAACTTTCGTGAAGATCACTTTTATTGATTCCTTGTGTATTTTGTTCAGTAGTTTAATCTTCATGCATGCTTTCAGGTGGGTCAGTTTCTGGACCTCAGTGGAAAAACGAAATTTTATAAAATATTTATACCTCTCTAAAAAGCCTACAAAAATTACTGTAACTTTATAATACATTTGTGATCACCTGTGATTTTTTTTATATTCTATTTCGGAATATAGAATTTTATAAAAATCTGACAAGTGGATGTAAAATATGGAAAATGGCAAAAAGTGGACTGTTTATGATGTAACATAAAAACTGACACTTATTGACCTACTAAAAGTAAAAGGACTGAATTTTTATGACATTTGAACATATTTAAGGGTTTGGTAAAAGTATCGACTCAAACCGAGTAGGTTTGACCAAGTCAACAAAAACGGGACTCGGTTTCTAAAAAGGCAACTTTACTATTTTTGGTTAAAATGGAAACCTTAATATTTTTGGCAAAACGAATAATTAAATGGGTTGGGTGACTTATTAAGTAATTTAGACCAAAACGAGACTTGAAAACAAAATTTTCACTAAGTACCAAATTCGCGCACCAACCTATAACTACAAACAAGAACAACTTAGACACACGTAACTCATGCTATTCCTAAGAATACCACGAAACAAACCAAATACGAATTGTGTGAAAAGTTTGACAAATTTTGGATGTTGTACACTTGCGTATTCATTATTGTACTCGCGTTTATTGGACGTTAACAAATTTTAAAGCAAACAAACAATATTGGCACTTTGTAATCTAGATGTTTAGCTAAGCAATCCTTACATACATAATTAGACAAGATCCTAATTAGAACCTTCGTGTTGATAGGTCGTGGATAGGAGTCGTACACGTTTAGCACTCAGAATACATCTAAACTGTATCATTCACATTTAATGGTTAGTATTCACAGCCCCATTTTTCTACTGTGTTCATAAACTTTTTGGGGTGAAAAGCATGACTACTTGTTTCCTAAACTGTTTTTTAATGTGTACGCTTAGTAAAACTGTTATTGAAAGAGGTACACTGTCCATATTTTACTACGAAACTTATCTTGTATATTGAAACTGATCTTGAACTTGTGCACTAGTAAAACTTGTTCTAGAACGTGTACACAAACTATATCTTACTGCGAAGCTGTTTTTATTGAATCCGATTACGAAACTGTTCATGATTGAACATTTACTACTTTGATATTAAAAACTGTTCTGGAAATGTACACATGCTATCTATTGTGCTAAAAATGTTTTCTATGTGTACGTATACCATTTATACGCTCTTATTGTATGCTTGTGACTTTATCGCATCTAAAGTCCCCGATTTTTCTCTTACACAACCTATTAACTCATTATTGAGCCGATGGTTGATATGGATAGTACTATTTGGAGGGAGGCCACCTTCCCACTCACACGGCCATGTGAGTGCATGCCACCAACTCTATATGTTCGCGATAGGACATATCTTTGGGGCGTTGATTCGTGGGCTAGTAGGTTTGGTTGTGGACTCAAGCTATACATGTCGTTCTTAAATGAATCTAAATTGCGTATAAACAACTTTTTACATAGCAACGTAAATCTTTCAAACATGATTTGATATTCTTTAAATGGCTTTCGCAACTGATTTCAAAACCTGTGAACTCAGCAACTATTTGTATAGTTGACCCTCATTTTTCATGCTTTTCAGGAAACAGTCAGTAGTTGTGGATTGAAGGTATGCTTATCTTTATTATTGTTGGTGTCACTAGATGTACTTTGGTCTTGCCTTTCGGATGTATTCGGATCGAAGATCTTTGTATTGTGTACTTTAGACGATGTGAACACCTTAGTGGTAGTATCTTGTGAACGTTGTAATAGTTGTACCTTATGTAATGAAACCATTGTGCTGTTACATCTCGTGTTTCCGCTTTAGCGGGGTGTGACACCCACAACCACCAACTTCTCTTCATCTCTTTTTCTCTCAAAAATTCAGACCTAACACATCCCAAAACTACACCAAAAACGCATCATATCACGAAGGCTCTTCAAGGAAAAACGATCACCATCTCGAGCTCTCCATCTCCATCTTCTTCGATTTTCGATTTCGTGAAGGTTGCAGGGTTCGGAGAACCAACATACGGGATCACACCCGACACCCTTACGGAGTTACATCCGATCTACTTGTTTGATTTCCCAAACATACTTGCTAGACTTAGGTGAGTCTTACAGCCCCACTTTTACTGTTTTTCTATCGTGGGGAGAGATACTTAGCAACTATTTTACATATGAACACAATGTACTGAACTGATTACACTACTTTTTACACACATTGCATGAGTTACTTTTATCCACTGAAAGCCTCCTATCGTAAGTTGTTAGTCATGGACTTAAGCGCAATTACTAGTAAATGGATCCATTTGGGACTGACAATCCCTGCCTAGGGAAGTAGCGCTACCACGGATTTCACCATAGAAACAGGCATATTAGTATTTGTTACATATGAGTGTCAGGATAGCACTCACGGGGGTACTTTATATGATTCTTAATTGATTCATACTTACACACTGTTAAGCTTCAACTTATGAGCTCATGGCAACTGTGCTGACTTACTGATTTACTTACTTTGCTTGATAACAACACTGGTACATACTTGTGGTTCATAACGATTACTTATTACTAAACCTGTAAGATTCACCAACATTTTTGGTTGACCCTTTTTAGCTTTGTATCTCAGGTACACAGATGGAGTAGGATTTCCCTTGGATACTAGCTAGAGTCGCATGATTTCTACATTGCATTTAACGGAGATTCTTAGCATTATCTTTTGTATATTATGATTATGTAATAGAATCTCCCACTACACGCGTGGACTCTAGGGAACAACGTTTTTGTAATTGAAAACCTTATGTTTTCAAACAATTTTATATTTGAAATATAACTATTTTTTAAACGTCTCATTTAGAGGTCATTTGCTATATACTTTGTGGTGTTGATATTTGATTAGTAGCATCCCAAAGCTTGCTTCCGCCAACAGTGAAAATTTGGGGGTGTTACATGCTAACCCGGATGAGGATGGTCAATCCTATATGGTACCATATACTAATTTTCGCGCTATAACGTATTACCAAACTATGATGAGGAGGGCTTGGAAAAGATTAGTGAGATAACTCATGTAGTATTTGTTTGTTTTCGTACTTGCATTCATATAGTAAAATAAAACGAGCAATGATATCACACCGCTGAGTAAAACAGTAAAATAGGGGCTATGAGACTCACCTGAGTCTTGAAGCATTAAGCCTAGCGTGTAAAGTATGTGATGTTCGAAGACTTGTAACATGTGGGCGTCCAAGACGCTCGATGGTTATAAACGTGAGTAGGTATCTTAAAAGATCACCCATGTTAGTTGTTCGTCTAACTAGTTATGTCCAAATACATTGATTTGTTTGATTGTTTGTTTGCGTTTTGAAAACATGTATGGCCCATTGGTGACGGTTGAAATAATAATTGTCAAAGTATTATTATCATTATGTTCGTTGTATGCTTATCAAAGTAAATGTATAGTGTGTACGAGTATCATCGTATAAGGTTTGTGGTAGTAAGTGTTCAACGCTTAGTGTGAAAAGTATTTTCGAGTCTTGGCTGACGGGGGTCCGGGGGCAACGCCCCTGGTAGTGGGGTCCAAGGGGTGGCAAACCCTGGCAGGGTCCAAGGGGCAGAGCCCCTGGCTGGGGTCGAGCTTGGAAAGTATTTATTTCTACTATATTGCTTTAGTGAAAAACGCATCTAAAATCTGAATTTGGGTATCGTAATTGATAAAATTTTAAGTCTTGACAATTAGTAAAAATTTGTGTTCTTAAGGTTCTGATTTGTGCGACACTAGGTGCGACAAGGGTTTTTGTGTCGCAGGTGATGGCTGCGACATAGGTCCTTCCGTCGCATTTGCGACATCCGCAATTTAATGCGACATAGGGTGCTGTGTCGCTATATGCGACATCCGAAAGTGTTGCGACATAATGGTTTGTGTCGCTAGGTGCGACAAAAATCAATTTTTGGCGACATAAGGCCTTGTGTCGCAAAGGCTTCAGGCCAGATGCGACAGAAAAGGTCTGATCGGTTTCAACATGTCAAGAACGTGGTCAAACAACCTCAGTTTGACTCGAAACTTTTACACAAGTCTTAAAACAGTTAGTAGAGTTTGTTAAAATTATCGGTTTGTGTCGAGAGTCATTCTAGGTGTGGATTTTATTAAATGGCCAAAACCGACACTTTCCGACAATGTTTCAAAATCAAGTTTTTAACACATATTTGGACATTACAAAGCTAGATCAACAACATACAAGAAAAATAAATGAAATGCAAGAGTATTCGAAAGTGTTGGGATTCTTACAAATCGACGTGAGAGAAATCCGAAAAGATGGAATCGTAAAGCTCCATGTCGTGGTCGTTTTTCTCCAAATGAGTCTTGCAATTTGAGGTGATTTAGTGGTGGTTTTTTGGTGGTGTTTGGGGCTGATTTAGAGAGAGACAGGAAAGGAAGAGAGAAGGTGGGGAAGATGGTTAAGTTGGAGTGTAAATGTGTGTGTGTTTGTGTGTCAAAGTGAACAAAGGGTGAGGGCTTGATGCCCCCTCACCTTGGCCGGTTTTCATGGGCCCGCCATGTGTTGGTGACTCAAATTTTTAATCCCCTGTATTTGCGCTCCGTGCGGTGTTCGTTTCCTCGGTCATTTAAACATTTATTTAAATGCGTAACGTTATTTAATTGCATTTTCATTTTCGCCTTAAACCCCGATATTTAAAGTGGAAGTATTTTATTAAAAACACTTTGTTTTGAGTTATAAATTATAACTTTGATTTATCTCGTTTGTCGGGTGCATTTTGCGTGTTAACTCGTGTCGGTTACGTTTTAATTAAAACGTACATTGTTTCGTATATTATTAATACATGATAATATAATGTAAATAACTACTATTTAATTGTTAAATAGATTTAAGTTAGTTATTGAAATGTCCACCAACATCTGAATGAAAATGTATCGGAATCCGTCTGATAGAAAAATATACGATTTAAATAAATCGCGCACGTGTATATATATTCTCAAATATATATAATGATACAAATAATTAGCCTATTACAAAACTAATTACATATATTAACAAAGTGATTAGGCACTAATACAAGTCCTAATTTGTCAGGTGTTACATTCTCACCCTGTAAGGAGAATTTCGTCCAAAAATTTAGCTGAAAGTCGTGTTTGATGTAGAGTCAGTGAACAACTAAGGATATGTGAGTCGCATTTGGTCTTCTCATTCCTAAGTGAATTCCGGCCCACGCCGCAAATTCCACCTGACCTTGACGATGGGAATACGACTTTGTTTGAGTTGTTTGACCTCACGGTCAATGATTTCAGCGGGTTCTTCAACAAAGTGAAGTTTGTCATCAATTCGAATTTCGTCGAGTGGAATAATAAGTGTCTCATCAGACAGGAATTTCTTCAAGTTAGAAATGTGAAAAGTGGGGTGCACGCTGCTGAGCTCGAGTGGCAGCTGCAATCGATATGCCACTAGACCAATCCTCTCGAGGATCCCAAAAGGCCTAATGTATCTAGGGTTCAGTTTTCCTCATTAACCAAATCGAATAACACCTTTCCAAGGTAAAACCTTGAGTAGTACTCGATCCCCAACCTGGAAGTCGAGTGGTTTGTGTCTCACGTCAGCATAACTTTTTTGACGATCACGTGCGGCTTTAAGTTTGTTTTGGATCTCGAAGATTTTCTCAGTTGATTCGTGAATGAGTTCGGGACCAGTGAGCTGACTGTCCCCCACTTCGGTCCAACAAATAGGTGATCGGCATTTACGACCGTACAGTGCCTCAAATGGTGTCACACCCCCAAAATCGGGTTGCGGAAATGGTCGGGTCAGGGCGTGACTAACCAATCATCAAGCATAAGATACGTAGCAAATGACCTCTAAATGAGACGTTTGAAAAATAGTTGTTACATTTCCAAAATAAAAGTATATACAAGTTGCGTATTCGCAAAATAATTCCAAATACATAAGTTGTAGTACAAAAGTTATGCAAGGAAAATCCAAGTGTTTGAAATCATGCGACTCGAGCTGGCATATCTTGTAGCAATCCTAGTCCTGCTGGAAACCTGAAAACACATGCTAAAACAAGTCAGCTATAAAGCTGGTGAGTTTATAGGATTGTTAGTTGAAAACATAAAGTATAAACCTTGTATGTTTTGAAAAGTAATTCAAAATCCACGATTTTGATTTGTATTGCTATAGTGTTGTAACACAAATGTGTATACATCTAACGAGGTATCTCATACCTAAGTATTTGGGGTGTGTACCTAAGTACATCGAGAATATGGCATTCCATGCCTAGATACCTATTAGGTATAAGTATGTCTACAACCATGAGGCACTACATGCCTAAGTACAATCGAGTAAGTGTATGACCACGTCATATGATGATAAGTAATAGACTAGTATGCCACCTGGGATAGTGTGTTGCCTCCAGCAACATGTAAGTGTAGTCCCGCAGAACTATAAGTAAGTATCTATCCAAGTACTGAATCAACATGTAAGTGTAGTCCTGCAGAACCTTGGCTTGAAATACTGTACACCGTCTCTTCTTTTGATAAGAATTAGAAAATTATCAGATTCAAATTTCCAACTTCTGATCAATCCTATCAATTCACCTCTAACCTGATATGTTTTGCAAGTCTTTAAAGCAGGTTTAACTTGAAAATACCAAGATTCAGAAGGACCTGATGAAGACGAAGGCTATTCTTGAGTTGGTTCCGTATCAGGCTCTGTCTCATCTTCCGAAGAATCTGACTCAATAATCGGAGCATCAAAGTTGTATGTTTGAGCAGGTTGTCGTAAAACTGGCTTCGGTTCACGTTCAGGCGCCGGTTCTTGATTCGGATTATCCATATATTCCTCATCCGACCATGGAACCTCTGTATGCATTTCTATATCATCCGGATCAAAATATCTATCAACTTATTCTACCAGATTAACCAAACTTTGCAAATACGTAAGATTGACATTTGAGTAGTCAACTGTAATTGGAGTCGGTTGTCCTGGAACATCCATAAAATAGTCTAAAGCAATATTTTCATTTATAGCAGAATCAGATACATTTTCAGGTTTTGGGGGAGGCGTTACATTTGTTTCCAAGGTACGCTGACCTTCCTCCCCCGAAACAACAGTAACAGACTCCAACTCTAGCAACCTAGACTCAAGATCAGACACCTGAAGCTTCAAATCATCAACTAGTGCAACTTTAACCTCCAAATCCTTGATCTGAGTTGCCTGAGCTACAATAATTGCCATCTGATCATCAAAACGTTTAGTCAACTGCTCCATCTGCCGCAGGAGCTGTTGAATAGACGGGAGCTGTGGCTGTGGTGGTTGTTGTTGTGTAGATCGTTGTTGTTGTGGAGGGGTTCGTTGACCAGGTTCTTGAATAACTATACCCGTTCTCTAGCGTCTCCTCAGAGGTAAATCTGAATAAGATGGAGAAGACCCAGCTGGTCGCTTGCCTGTATTCCTCGGCACATGAACCCTAGCCTCAGAAATCCGTCGCAGAATACGCTTAAAGCGTTGAGGATCAGCAATCTGAATACCATCTAAAGCAGTCGGTGGGGGCACATCACCCTCAGATTCGAGTGGTGTGGGCCCACCACCATCATCATCATCGTCAACATCAACACGCTCAATATTCTCGATATCGTTCAAATCCTGAGCAACCACATTTTCAACCAAATCCTCCTTATTTACCGGAGGAATCTCAGCATCCTCAAATCCATTATTAGCTGGCGCAACATAGTTTTCGTTGAATATGTGCCCAAATAAATCATGATCCGGTAATACCTCTGAATCCTTTGGTGGCAGTTTGCAGTCGTTGAAAACACTCAGAAGCATCGGTGTTGGAATCAGCTTCGACCTCGGATCAGGTGCGATTCCCAGATTCATATCATTCAAAAGCAGTTGCACAAACCGAGGATATTGCAGCCATTTATCCTTGCCTCCCCGGATATTTTCCACCATATTCCCAAAAATGTAACCACTGAAATTGTAAGGCTTGTTATAAACAAAAGCCAACATCAGGGATAACGTAGAATGGCTCGCAGCATCATAACCACCTTTTCGCGAAGATAAACATACTATAATGATGTGGCACAAAAACCGCCAAACTCGGCTCAGATATTGTTTCCCGAAATCCGAAAATTGAGCTTCCGGATATCCCATTCGTGTAAGACCACCTAGAATAAAAGTTGATTCGAACTGAGTCGGCATCGCAGGCGTATCATCAAATCGAAGAACGCGGCGAATCATGTCCTGAGTAATCTCGATCCGTTGTCCAAACATAGTAGATATGATACGTGGAACATCATTATCTGTTCTGATAAGCGCGTGATCATAGAATTCCTCGATCTGATTCAGATAAACTGGAGTAGACGCAGTAATAGCATAATGAATCCTTGATCGGCGAAGAAACAAAATCATTGGGCGAAATGGAATTGAGTTCTTATGCATTGAATCCAAAAAAGCGACAATATTATGACGAGTATTTGTTCGTCGATAATAGTCCTGAAGATCTGCGTGCTCAACATCTGCCATCTGTAACTAAATTACATAAAAGTAACCAGAAACATCATTACAGAATAAGCTCAAATAATAAAAATTGAAAATCTGATTTTAGGCGTCACTTCGATGAGTGACGCATAACATAGTAGCGACACTCAAGAAGTGTCGCATGCAACAGTGTTTGAAAATCAGAAATTAACCAGAGCGTCACTTGGGGTAAGTGACGTTATCAATGCGTCACTGGTGTAAGTGACGTTACTAATGCATGAGTTATTGAGTACGACACTTAATAAGTGTCGCTATAAAACATGCGTCAGTAAGTGCGTCATTTAACAAGTGACGGTAAAAAAATTGCATAACTAACACAGTCACTTAAGAAAGTGACGCATAGAAAGGCGTCACTTATAAGAGTGACGGTGCTAGTGACGGAATAGACCTAAGCATCATTTAAACCGACACTTAAAGAAGTGACGCATATAAATGCGTCACTTACATGAGTGACGGTAGTAGTGACGGTAAAGGTTCTAAATTACCAAATAGCGTCACTTACAATAAGTGACGCAACGATGAAGATCATCGCGTCACTGTTCACTCCCACAAATCACTTCGACCCAAATTTGGGGTTTTTGAAAAACAAAGGTACCACGAGATACGCATGATAAAGACGAGCAAAACACACTATATATTAACATGTATCATTAACAATCAATCACCAATTCAAGTGATTTCGTGAATAACATTATACCCGTAACCCTAACATATGATTAAAGCAATAGATGCGTATGAGTACAGAGGTTAAAAGTAGTACCAATAGATGCATATGAGTGAGGTGAACAAGAATATGTAGGACGAGTGCACAAAAACAGTCGCAAAATCAATGATCAATCAACGAAAATGATCCAGTCGAAGTGATGCAGGGACACACGAAGTGACGCAATGTCAGTGGAAGTGACGCTATAGTAATAGTGAAAGTGATGAGGTTGAGTGTCGTGTAAAGGGGTATTTATATGAAAACCCTAATATGCGTCACTCAACCCGTCACTTATAGCGTCACTTAGTGCGTCACTAGGGGCGTCACTTACTAAGTGACGCATAGAATCACGTAGTGAAAAATTTTTGGAAATTTTTGAGATTTTGTCGATTTTGTGCGTTTTGATTTTGGTACTCAAATTTGAAAGTAACTGTAACTTGGCTTTAACACAAAATAAAACTAATTAAAATAAATAAAAAATATTAACACAAAATAAATGCAAATTTATAAGTACAAAATTAATACAATCTTTTTGGTGACGGAGTTGATTTAATCTGGTTAGGGATCGTATCGGAATAACATGCATTTATTAGGAACAGTAAGTGTTATTTCGATCATCAGTATATTTGTCCACTTTAAATTTACTTGGCATGCTAAAAACACTTTTTATAAAAATTATTTCAAAACGATTATCAGTATATTTGTCCACTTTAAACATGTTACACTCACTTCTAGGAGCTAATTTTATTATTATTCGTTTGTACATTTCGATGTGCTCCCCACCATAGATATAGATCTTAACTTAAGACATAGACCATGCTTCCATTTACAGAAAGAATATAAGAAAATCAATTTTAAGAATCAAGTCAGCGGTGACAGGTCTGTACTTACGTACAACAGAGCGACATAGCTTCATTCATGTTTAAGCAAAACCAGACTTGGTCAAACTATTTTGGCGACCTTGTTAGGTATCTTAATTTTAAAGACTTTGCAAGTACTTTGACTTGTGTTTGCTTAATTTTTAAGTATATATTAACAGAGACCAGGTCTATACTTACGTATAACAGAGGAAACTGTCAATATATACCCCCAAATGATATCAAATAAACTTCTTTCACGAAAATATGTCTAGCATAAGTAAGATATTAAGACTTTTGTCATACATCTAATGATGTTATACCACTTGAAATAAACAATTATATATTAGGCTTCTTAAGAGATCTCAAAGAGTTTTGCATAACAAGCCTACTAATATATCGTATGATGAAGACAATGTTTATAAAAACTGTTTTCAACATGTCAGATAAATCTACTGACACATCCAAGATAAATCTTAAAATTCCATTTTGTGCATGTCACCCGATGTACTATCATATCCCAAGTTGTTTACAGACACAACTTCAATGTCTATTTTAAAAATGTAGCAACCGTGCATTTCTTTAATACTAAAAAGTATAAAGAGTGGCTGTTGCATTTTATTATTATTATTTTTTTTAACAATCAAAAATTTAAAAGAAAAACCAAGTCACGATTCATTTTCTAGCTTGAAAGAACCTCAAACCAATCATGTTGACCAGTTCGTTAAAACGAGCGCGTGAAAAAGCTTTTGTGAAAAGATCTGCATTTTGCTTAAGGGTGTCTATGTGGACAAGGTCTACCAGGTGTTTCTCATAGCAATCCCGTATAAAGTGGAACCTAAGTTTAATGTGTTTGGTCTTAGAATGTTGTACGGGATTGCGAGTTATGGAAATAGCAGCAGTATTATCTATATGAATAGGAGTCATAGAAAGAAGTAACCCATAATCACTTAGTTGATGCTGGATCCAAAGGACTTGAGAACAGCAGCTTGCAGCAGCAACATACTCGGCCTCAACTGTAGAAGTTACAACCGTGGTCTGCTTTTTGCACTGCCAAGAAACCAACCGCAATCCGGGAAACTGACATCCTCTAGTTGTTGACTTCTTATCCATTTTGCAGCTACCATGATCCGAATCCGAATAGGTAGTTAAAGTGAATGATTTCTCATTTGAATACCATAAACCAAGAATTGGCCTATATTTGATATATCCAAAAATTCGCTTCACAACCTTCATATGAGTCACCTTTGGCTTCGCTTGATATCTCGAACATAGCAAAACCGCAAACACAATAACCGGTCTTGAGGCAGTAAGATACATTAGAGAGCTTATCATTGAACGATAGTCTTTCTCCTGGCAGTCTTCTTCATGCTCATCGGGTCCAAGATTGTGATTTATGTTGATGGGAGTACCATAGGTTTTACAATCAAGCAAGTCATACCTATTCAACATGTCATTGACATATTTTGACTGACGAATATAAATTCCTTTGGCTGATTGCTCAACTTGCACACCTAAAAAGAAAGTGAGTTCTCCCATCGCACTCATCTCAAACTCAGACTTCATTAGAAGCTCAAATTCCGTGCACAAAGCCTCATTTGGAGAACCGAAGATGATGTCGTCCACATAAACTTGTACCAGTAGCAAATCTTCTCCCTCTCCTTTGGTGAAAAGTGTGCTATCGATTTGGCCTCTCGTGAAACCATTCTTCAACAACTACGTAGTAAGCCTCTCATACCAAAGTCTTGGCGATTGATGAAGACCATACAAAGCTTTGCTCAGTTTGCACACATGATTAAGATGCGCAGGGTCTTCAACGCCTGGAGGCTGTTTGACGTATATCTCAGCATCTACCTCACCATAAAGAAATGCACATTTTACATCAAGTTGGTAAACTCGAAAGCCTTTGAAAGAAGCAAATGCCAAGAAAATCCTAATTGATTCCAATCGAGCGACAGGGGCAAATATTTCATCATAGTCCAAACCCTCAATTTGACTGAAGCCTTGAACCACCAAACGCGCTTTATTCCGAATTACCACACCTCTATCATCCATCTTGTTTCTAAATACCCAATGAGTGCCCGTAAGATGAGCACCTTTGGGTAATGGCACGATTTCCCAATCTTGCAGCTTCTTAAATTGCTGCAATTCCTCTTGCATGGCCTCGACCCACGATGGATCTTTCAATGCTTCCTCAACCTTTTTAGGTTCAATTTGAGAAAGATGGCATGATGCAACAGTTGCCATGAGGCCCAAAACTTGTTCAGCTGAAGTTTGCTTGTCTTCAGCAGTTTGCTTTGTTTGATTTCTCGTTTGAACTTTAGAGTGAGGATCACCAATTATATTCTCAATAGGATGATCCTTATGTACACGAGTAACTGGAATGACATCTGGCACAAGAGTCAAACCCAAGTTGTTCAAATCTCCTTCAGTGACAGGAGTTTCTTCTTCATCTGCTTCATCAGTAAAGAGATGAGAATTATCCATTTCTTCTTCTTCTCCATCTTCCTCTAAAGGAGGCATGTCTGGATCATTTGGAAGATCCATTGCATTGATCGTTCCTGAAGTAGAAGGAATATCAGAAGATGGTGGTTTAGGTGTAGGTGTGGGTGTTGGTGAAGGTGTAGATGCAGGTGTTGGAGAAAATTGGTTGGGTGTCACATCGGGTTTTGGATCGGATGGTTTAGAAGGAGACCCAAATGTTTCTTGAGAAATATTGATTCCATGAAGCAAGGTAACCAACTCTTCCGTCTCAACTTCTTCTGGAATATTGAAAGAGTAAAAGAGTTTACCATAGCTGAAAAACCAATCTGGACCCGTACCTTGAGGAGGTTCCGTATACCTTAAACATTTTACCTCAAATGTTCCTCTATCTGATTAGTCCATTTATTGTATACTCTTTTGTTTGGAGAATTAACTGAATATCCAAGAAAGATCCCTTCAACAGCTTTATCACCAAACTTAGAGACACGTTCTTTTGTAACCATAATCATGCATGGACACCCAAACGGCTCTAGAAATTGCAGGTTCGGCTTGCGGTTATTGAAAACCTCATAGCATGTATTGTTCTTTTTCTTAACCGAGAGCACCCGATTCAGAACGTAACAGGCAGTATTAACTGCCTCAGCCCAGAAAATAATAGGCAGCTTTGAATCTGCTAACATAGTTCGAGCTGTCTCGATGATGGTTCTATTCTTTCATACTGCAACTCCATTCTGTTGAGGAGTGCTTGGAGTAGTGAATCGATGATCAATGCCTCTTGAAGCACAGAATATCTCGAGAGTTGAATTCTTGAACTCGGTTTCATTATCACTTCGCAGTCTCTTCACCTTTAAGTTGCACAAATTTGCCAACTTATCCAACAAGTAAACTAGAATTCCCGCTGTCTCATCCTTTGTAGCAAGAAAATACACCTACAAAAATCTTGAGTAGTCATCAGTAACTACCAAACAGCAGACCGACCACCAGTGCTCTTCGTAGAAACAGGACCAAAAAGATCCATATGTAATAGTTCCAACAGAGCAGCAATGGAATTCACAACCTTCGACTTATGGGACTTCTTATGGAGTTTGCCCTTGTGGCAGGAAATACAGTCATCCTTCAAAGCAAAGGACTGTTTTAGAACTCCCCTCACTAAGTCATTATTAATCAGAAAATTCATTTTACGGAAATGAATATGTCCCATTCGTCTGTGCCAAAGGAGTGATTCCTTTTTAGAAGCCTTTGAGAGTAGACAAGTAAATTCGCTTGTAGTCTCCACAGTTCTCATATTCATCACATAGGTGTCATTTCTTCTAGGTGCACACATTAACACCCATTTCTCAGGAATGACATACCCTGGCTTCAATATAACACATTCAGTCTTTGTAAATGACGTGGTATAGTCTTTATCACAAACTTTAGATGGTTCGGAATTTGGCTTAGGAGTAATGTCGGGCTTTGGCTTTGGCAAAGAATTTTGCCCAACATTACTCGGCTTCTCAGCAGGCTTGGGAGAGTTTGAATAACGCCTAGGTGGAGATTCTGAAAAAGAATTTCTATAAACTGATGTCCTAGGCATCTCTCTCCCATAGCGCCGATGAGAAAGTTTGGGACATTCACGAATCAAGTGTCCTTGTCTCTTGCAGTAGAAACAAGAACAAGTCTCAACAAATGGTTGAGGCTGAGGACTTACCACAGGATGTGGGGAAACATTTCTAGAACATGAACATTGCGTACATGTCTTAGAAAATGCTTGTTTTGGGTGAGAGGTTAAAGTGGAAGGTTTATCACAAGAAACTTTTTCATTTATAACTTTATGTTGCAAAGTCTTTACAGGTGATTATAAAGTTTGTGATTTCGCATTTAAAACCTTGTCTATTCCTTTTTTTGTTTGAACCTTACTTGCAGGTTCAACTTTTAAGGCCACTTTTTCAAGTTTAACTTCAACCTTCTTAAATTCAGGATAATCCTGATCAGTAATGTCCTCAATCTCAACAATCTCATCAGTATAAACTGAAGATTTATATTCAGGCTTAACAAACTGAGGCAAATGATACTCTGGTCTTTTGGTTTTCTCCTTTGTTAGTTTGTTTTGTTTGGCTTCTTTAGCTTGAATACCATAAAGCTTTGTATAATCAACTGGAATTTCTTCAAGGCCTTCCTTAACAGGCGCAGGACAATATTCGGCATGAGAAGGTGGTGGTACTTGGTTATAACCAAGTCCTTCCTTCTTTTTATCGCCTGTCCCTTGCTTATTAACGATTTCATTAATCTAAGATTTTGCTTTTATGATTATCGAACTCACTTTTTAAATCACATAGTTCTTTATTCAACAGTTCAATTTCAGTAAGATAACTTTTAATTGCATCGTGTTGACTAAAGACCTTTGCTTTAAAGGTTTGAGTGTCTAACTTGTGAGCCGCAATATGTTTTTCATAAAGTTTTTCATTTTCTTGCAAAAACCTGTTAGATTCTGTAAGTTTTACAACCTTTTCCCGCAAGTCTAAATTGTTCTTTTGATAGACCTCAAGAGATTCAGTCAATTGAATACAAGTAACACAATTAAAAGGCTCAATTGGTTCATTTTGTACCTCAGGTGTGATGTGAGCCATCAGACACTGTTGAAATTGTGCAGCCTGAACACTCCAGTCTGAAGTAGTCGGTTCAAAAGCGACCAAAGCATTATCCACAGCCAACGACTTTACTTCTTCTTTCTCATTCGCCTTTGGAGGATAAGGCTTAGTAAGACCCGATGGTGGCATCTTGGGTTTCTCGCATTCCCTAGCGAAATGACCCAAATTCTGGCAGTTATAACATCGGACCTTGCTTTTATCAAAACCAAATCCTGTTTTCCCATTTCCTTCCAAGCTCTTTCGTCCCATCCTCTGCAAGAACTTTTGAACCCTCCTTGAGATCATAGCAATATTCAAGTTTAAATCCATTTGCTCTAAATCATCGTCGTCCAGCTGACTATAATCCTCTTTTGTCATTTCCAACGTGGTGTTTGGTTGAGTAACCAAATCTTTGTAAGAGCTAAGAAAAGCTGTATAAATGGCAGCTTGCTCTTGTATAGCTGGTGAGACTGGAACCTGCTGTTGTGATCCTTGAGATGTACCAGAAACGTAGGCTGCATGTTGAACCCCAGTTGAATAAGATGGTGAACTGGTATCTGTCATGAATGCCAGGCCACCATATTATAACAAAAGATGGTGCAATAGAACAATTATTAGATTTAATAAATAAAATAGAAGATTAAGATATTAAAAATATCTATTTTAAAAAATTCTAAAAAAAAATAAATAATAAAGAAGAACATATAGATCACAAACAAGAATATAATTTTAATGAAATCTGTAAAAGATTTAATAGAAATATAAATCCCATAACAATTCCAGAATTACAAGAAGAACTTGATAATGTAAAATTAGATATAAAAATACTAAAACAAAGAATTGAAAAATTAGAGGATAATGAGAAATCATTATATGAGGAAAAGTCAGAAGATGAACCTAAAGTAGTAAATATAATAAGAAAAGTAAATTAACAAAGGTGGTATACAAAATTAACAATTATACCCTTTCAATTAATTCTTGTAAAGAATTTAACCTCTCAACTAATATTAGGACAACCATTTATATTACAATTATACTCTTTCAATGCAGATAAAAAAGGATTATCTACTAAAGTCTTAAATAAAGAAATATTTTTTGAATTTTTATACCCAATTGTAATCAAGGAAATAAATATATTAGAAATTAAAAAGAAACAAGTAAAATATCTAGTAAATGAAATAAATGACAAAAGAATATGCAATCAATTAAAAGACAAAAATATACAAACTAGAATAAAACTATTAGAACAAAAAATTAAAAATAATGTATGTGCAACTATACCTAATGCTTTTTGGAAAAGAAAACAACATATAGTAGGATTACCCTATTTTAAGGATTTTAGTGAGAAAAATATCCCTACTAAATCAAAATCCATACATATGTCTATAGAATTAGACAACATTGTAAAAAAGAAATACAAGACTTAATAGATAAAAACCTTATACGACCATCAAAATCCCCATTGTCCTGCTCAACTTTCTATGTTGTAAATAATGCTGAAATAGAAAGGGAAGCACATAGATTAGTTATAAATTACAAACCTTTAAATAAAGTTTTAGAATGGAATAGATGTCCTATACCAATCAAAAGAGATTTATTAAAAAAGCTTTATGATTAAAAAATATTTTCTAAATTCGACATGAAATCTGGATTTTGGCAAATTCAAATAAAAGAAGAAGACAAATATAAAACATGTTTTAATATTCCCTTTGAGCATTATGAATGGAACGTAATGCCCTTTGGATGAAAAAATGCTCCATATGAATTCCAAAATATAATGAATGATATAATTCTACCTTTAGAAATTTTTGCAATAGTTTATATTGACGATGTTTTGATATTTTCAAAAAATATAGATCAACACTTTAAACATTTAAATGCATTCTATGACATTATATATAAAAATGGATTATCAGTTTCACCAACTAAAATATCTTTATTTCAAACAGAAATAAGATTCTTAGGACATAATATATTTCAAGGAACTATAAAACCAATAGATAGAAGTTTAGAATTTTCAACTAATTTCCTGATGAAATAAAAGATAAAAATCAATTACAAAGATTTTTAAGATGTTTAAATTATATACACAATTTCTTTAAAGATTTAGGAATTATTTGCAAACCTTTATATGATAGGTTAAAGAAAAATCTTAAACCTTGGACAGAAGAACATTATAATATAGTAAGACATATAAAAGAAAAAATAAATATTTACCTTGCTTAAATATTCCTCATCCTGAGGCTAATCTTATAGTCGAAATAGATGCAAGTAATTTTGGTTATGGAGGTGTTTTGGTCAAAAATTACCTAAGGCAATTTAGTGATTAAATCTAGTTTGTGAGGTAGTGTGTTTATACTAAATTTCAAAGTAAAGGTATGAAAAATGTTAATTTGCAACATAAAGCTTGATATTTCGAGATGTGAGTATAGATTCTTATTAAAAATGCAATGTAAGGCTTGATTAATAACTAATTTTTATAAATTAAGTGTTTGATATTAAAAGTGAATGTATCAATCAAGTATTATCCGGGATAATTCGGGGATAACACAGTTTATGCAGAAAACAGATTAAGTAAGTGATAAAATGATAAAGTAAATACAATTGACACGATGATGTACGAGGAAAACCCTTGATCTATAGTAGATCGCTGGCATAAAACCTCAGAAAGGATGTCGCACCCCAAAATTCGGGTTGCGGAAGCGAATCGGGTCGGGGCGCGACTAATCAATATACACAACACATAAGATATAATGAACGACCACTAAATGCGTTGTTTTACATTGTATTGATAAAAACCAAAGTTTACATCAAAATATTGTTTACATTAGCTCAGTTACTTGAGATTGAGAGATTTACATTACATAATTAATCTATACAAAATATAATAATGCAATTAAATCTCTGATTTGTTTGAATGCAGACTCGAGCTAATGGTTCCTGTTTTGGGCAGCCAACCTACTGCTGAGTACCTGTGATACATGCTAAAAAGGGTCAGCGAAACGCTGGTGAGCTCACAGGTTTGTATGTCAACACATATTTGTATGAACCACAAGATTTAATTGAATTTAAAATGCAATTAAGAAAAATAAAAGTTATACAGCCATGAGCACATAGTCTGAGCTTAACTTGAGCGTTAGGTCCAATTAAGGAAACCTAACTGAGTTGCCTCCTACGAGTGCCTAATCTACACTCGTCTTCCCAAAGGCTAATACGTTCGTTTGACCAGTTAGTGTGTGCTAACCCGGACGAGGATTGTCAATCCTATATGATATCATATACTAACATTCACGCTACAGATGTATTACCAAACTATGTTATGGAGGTCATTGAAACGATTAGTGAAAACAACTCATGTAGTATTTGATTTGTATTGTACTTGCGTTCATATTGTAAAATAAAACGAGCAATGTAATCACACCCCAGATGAAAACCATAAAATAGGGGCTATAAGACTCACCTGAGCCTTGAGTGTTTAACTTAATAAACTTGAATTGATTAGCGGTGAATTGATGTCCGAAGACTTGTAACCAGAGGGTGTCCAAGACACGCGATGGTTATAACATGAGTAGGCATCTCGAAAGACTGCCCTTGTAGTTGTTCGTCCAACTTAGAATGTCCAAATTACTATGATTTGGTTGATTGAATTGTCCCAAATTACTATAATTTGGTGGTTTAACCCGTCCAAGTTACTTTGACTTGGTTGATTTGATTATCCAAATTACTACGATTTGGTTGTGTTTTGAAAACGTGTACGACCCGTCGGTGAATTGGTTGTATCAATAATCTCATTATTATTTTTATGATTTTGAAGTGTTATACTTAAAAAGTAAGTTCCAATGTGTTTCAGAAGTCATATTGCATTCGTGTTTGATGTTATACAAGTTTAACATTTGGTGTGAAAGTTTAGATGTAACACTGTTACTCGTGACCCTAGGGTAAGGGCGAAGCCCGTTAATGACGGGGGTCCGGGGGCAGTGCCCCTGGTTAGCAGGGTCCAAGGGGTGGCAACCCCTGGCGGGGTCCAAGGGGCTGAGCCCCTGGTTGGGGTCGAGCTGACTTGGTTTATCGAAAATGCACTTGGGATTCGAATTCTGGTAAAATGGGGTGTCAAATTTGAGCCTCAACACTTAGTGAAGTATGAGCTTTAAACTTTCTGGTTTTAGCGACACTTGATGTGTTACTTCCAAAATTTGGGCGACATTTAGGAAGTGTCGCATAAAATGATGGTTTCTGAATTATTAGCGTAACTTGGAGAAGTGACGCATAAGGGGGGCGACACTTAGGGAGTGTCGGGTTCGAGTGTCAGTTTCTGATCATAGGCGACACTTAGGAAGTATCGCTAGAAGTGTCGGATAAAGTTGTTAGGCGTCACTAGGCAAGTGACGGTTGGAGTGTCGGGAAAAAGGAGTTTTATGCGGCACTTAGGGAAGTGACGCATAATTAGGGTTTTATGCGTCACTTGATGCGGCACTTAAGTGTCGCAAGAAGTGACGCTATACTGGACTGGCCTATGCGACATTTAAGACTGTTCGACGGATTTTGAGCCAAAAACGAGTTTTCCGGTTTCCGTTTGGTCCGATTCTTTTACCCAACCCTTAGATGGACATTATAAGCTATTACAAACATCAAACAAGTGAAAATGAGTAAAATCGGAGAGTTTCGGGATTTTTCGAAAAGTTACAACTTCACGCGAGAGGAATCCGGAAAGATACAAACGTAGATCGTTGCGAGGTGGTCATTTTTCTTCAAAGGAGCAAAATGATTTGGGGTTGTTTAAGGATGTTATTTGGTGAATTAGTGAGGTTGTGGTGGTGTGTTGGTTTGAGAGAAAAAGGAAGAAGAAAATGGAAGAGAGAGGGAGTGAGGGAGGGAAATGAGAGGGAAAGAGGTCAGGGGGGGTGATGTCCCCCTCCCTTGGTCGGTTAGGTGGGGGGGGGCACCCTTTGTGGGTGTGTCCGAATTTTTGTTTCCTGTGTTTGTGCTCCAGACGGTGTTCGTTTTTCCGATCGTTTAAACGTTTAATTGATTTTATACTCGTTTAAATATACGTTTAAAATACGAATTTAAGTTGGAATATTATCTAAATAATATTTTGGACAAAATATAATTATTAAATAGTGTCGTATTATTTAATAAAAGTGTTCACCAACGTCCGTATTAATTGAATCGAATTACATTCAATTTGAAACTTGTACGATTTAATCAAATCGCATACTTGTATATATTCAACAATATATATTTTGATACATTAATTAGCCTAAAACCAAACTAATTACATGTATTATACTTGATTAGGCACTAATTACTAGTCCTAATTTGACGGGTGTCACATTCTCCCCCTGTTAGAAGAATTTCGTCCTGAAATTTAGTTTGAAGTTGTGATTGAAGTAGCGTCATTGAATAACTGAGGATACTTGAGCCGCATTTGGTCCTCCCGTTCCCAGGTGAATTCTGGCCCACGACGCGAATTCCTCCTGACCTTGAAAATGGGAATGCGACTTTGTTTGAGTTGTTTGACCTGACGGTCCATGATTTCAGCGGGTTCTTCAACGAAGTGAAGTTTGTCATCGACGCGAATCTTGTCGAGTGGAATATTGAGTGTTTCATCAGACAGGCATTTCTTCAAGTTAGAAATGTGAAAAGTGGGATGCACGCTGTTGAGTTCGGGTGGCAGCTGCAATCGATATTCCACCGAACCAATCCTCTCAAGGATCTCGAATGGTCCAATGTATCTGGGATTTAACTTCCCGCGTTTACCGAATCGGATAACACCTTTCCAAGGTGAAACTTTGAGTAGCACTCGATCCCCAACCTGGAACTCGATTGGTTTGCGTCTCATGTCAGCATAACTTTTCTGACGATCACGTGCGGTTTTGAGTTTGTTTTGAATCTCGAAGATTTTCTCGGTTGTTTCGTATATGAGTTCAGGACCAGTGATTTGGCTATCTCCCACTTCGGTCCAACAAATTGGTGATCGGCACTTACGACCATACAGTGCCTCGAAAGGTGCAGCCTTGATGCTGGTGTGATAACAATTGTTGTACAAGAATTCACACAACGGTAGGTTTTTTCCCATTTTACACCGAAGTCAACTACGCAAGCTCGTAGCATGTCTTCCAGTGTTTGAATTGTTCGTTCACTTGGGCCATCGGTTTGAGGATGGTATGCGGTACTCATATCAAGACGGGTTCCCAATGATTTTTGAAGTGATTGCTAAAAGTGAGATGTGAAACGACTATCTCTAACGGAGATAATCGAGATCGGAACACCGTGTCGAGAAACAACCTCTTTGATGTAGACTCGTGTGAGGCGTTCCATTTTGTCGGTTTCCTTGATTGCCAGGAAATGAGCAGTTTTCGTGAGACGATCGACGATCACCTAAATGGTATCGCAACTGCTCGATGACTTGGATAGTTTGGTTATTGTTGGGATTTGAAGTTTACTACAACTGTTGGTGAAAAGCTTACAAGGCATTAACACTGTTAGTGTAACACCCGCTAATTTAGGACTTTAATTAGTGCCTAACTACTTGTAATTACATGTATTTAGTATTATATTAATCTAAATATATGTAACTTTCTGTGTAATTTCATACACGTTATATGATTTGTTTAAATCATACACACTTGAACCGGACGAGGTCCGACACTAATTACTATGGACGTTGGTAACAAACTGTTAAAAATAATGTGGATTTATCCAAACAAACATTATTTACTTTAATATATTACACGATTATACGTTTTATTAAAACGTAACCTTACGCAACGAAAATGCGTGAAACGCGCCCGACACGCAAAATAATCTCAGGTTATATTTCTATAACTCAAAACTAAGTATTTTGATACAATACTTCAAGTTAAAATATCGGGTTTTAAATCGTTAGTTAAATACGCGTAACAAATGTTTAACGCCTAAATAAACGTCGAAACGAATGGGTAAACGAACGCCGCACGGAGTGCAAATTTGGATAAACAATTTAGACATCACATGGGGTGGGACCCCCACGATTTTATGCAGAAAATCTGCATGAGGCATGACCTCCCATGCTTGTTTGAATAACAAGCCACTCCAACACCCCATACCCTCAATATTCAACTCACCTACACATTTAATCTCTCCACTTCTCTCTAAAAACTGATAGAACATCACCACCACAGCCACCATCGGCCACCACCATCACCTCCCTCATCCGCCACCTTTTTGAAGAAAGAAAAGCAAGGAAAACGATCACGGAAGCTAGAGCATCACAACCATCTTCTCCGTTTCTTCACACTCTTTGTGAGAACTTTTCTACTCTTCTAAAATACTTGTTTTAAGTTTATAATCATGTTTTAGTGGCCACTCAACCATTATATGTCGAAGAGATAAGTCGAAACACAAATTAAAACTCGAAAACAGGAAGTTAACCTTCCTGTCCAGATTTTGTATCCACTTCCACGAATTTTATAAAAATCATTACAACACCAAAATGGATGTTTCTTAAGCCTAAAATGTATTACAAGAAGTTATCTTTCCAACAAAATTAGTCTCGTGACTTTTTGACTCCGTTTGCTACTCGAAAACATTTTTCTCCGGTAACATAGGTTTATTGTTCCGGCGAGCAGTAAAAACCGCCTACTTCTCGAGACCATATCTCGAGTTCTAGTCCTCAAAAACGTTTGAGACCACTTGGGAAATCTTGGTAATTTTTCTATGTACAAAAAGTTCTTCTTTGGCTCATTCCAGAAATACACCCACTTCTCCAGAAAATTAGATTTGTGAGAAGTGGTCTAATCTCGGATTAAACTGAACCCTGACACTTAGTGAATTTTTATAAAATATCAAACGACCTCCAAAAGTCATAAACAAATTACAAGAAGTACATAACATATGTGGGGACGTTGTGTAAAAATTTCAGAATGATTCGATAAAGTTTACTATTTTAGATAAAAATCACAAAGAATCCATGAATCACATTGTCGGATGAATAGTACTCCGTGAATGCTATTGTCGTATGAACAAAACTCCGTGAATGCTATTGTCGTATGAACAAAACTTCGTGAATCTATTGTCGTATGAACAGTGGTCCGAGAATGCGATTGTCGCATGAACAGTGTCCGTGAATGTCATTGGCGGGTTACATATTGTCGCACGAAATGGAAACTTTAAAATACTTTTTATACTAAGTATTGAATACATACAACACTATACTTACATGATATATATATACTTTGGAAGTATACGCTACAACTTGAACGTATACGAGCTTACACTCGAATCAATAACTATACTTACGAGATTACACTCGCACCCATTTATTACTTATACATATAAGTATGAAGATATGAGATTACACATACACCTAGATGGGATTACACCGACTCTACCACGAGCTTACACTCGAACCAATTGTTTATAAGACGAGCTTACACTCGCACGGACTTACATCTGAATGACGGTTACACGTCACGTTACAAATAACCAACTATTGTATATGCTTTACAAGATATACAAGCACAATGAATTACTTAATAATAATATTTGAATTATTATTTCACCTCCGTCACCAACGGGCCACACTTATTTACAAAATAATTACAAAAGTACAAACAAATACTTGGACATTTCCTAGTTGAGTGGACAACTAGCATTGGTGATCCTTCGTGACACCAACTTACTTACTTGCTTACGACCTTGTGCGTTTCGGACGCCAGAAGGTGGCAGGGTTCGGATAACCAACTTACGGAATTACATCCGACACATACTTACGGACTTACATCCGCTATACTTATTTGCTAGACTCAGGTGAGTCTTACAGCCCCGTTTTTACTGTTTTCTACTTGGGGTGAGATATTTGCTACCGTTTTACGTATGAACACAAGTACTGAACTGCACACACTACTTTTACATACATTACATGAGTTACTTTTTATCCACTGAAATCCTCCTATCATAAGTTATTAGTTATGGACTTAAGCGCGATTACTAGTAAATGGATCCATTTGGGACTGACAATCCCTGCCTGGGTAGTAGCGCTACCATGGATTACACCGTAGAAATAGGCATATTAGTACGTGTTAGATATGAGTGTCCGGATAGCACTCACGGGGGTACGTGATGTCGTACTTGACTGTACCATTCACACTACACTGTTAAGCTTCAGCTTGTGAGCTCATGGTAATTGTGTTGACCTACTGATTTACTGAGTTACTGATTTACTTTCTATGCTCGAAGGCATTACTGGTACATTACTTGTGGTTCATAAAGGATTACTATACTAAACCTGTGAGATTCACCAACCTTTTTGGTTGACACTTTTTAGCCTTTATCTCACGTACATTACAGCAGTAGGACTGCACCACACCCAGGACTGATAGCTCGAGTCGCATGCATACAAACTTGTGGAGATTCTTTTGCATTACTTTTTGTATATCAGTTATGTATTAGAATCTTTAGGAAATCATTTTCGAACTCGAAGCTTGTTATTATGATTCAACAATGTAATACTTTTGTACTATTGTACGACGTTGCATATAGATGTCGTTTGCTTTACTTTGGTGCTTGATTATTGATTATTAACACCCAAAACTTGCTTCCGTGCAACAGTAAATTTGGGGGTGTTACAGATTGGTATCAGAGCCTAAGGTTATAGCGAACTAGGTTGCATTAGTGGGCCTAGACTATGACCGTTAGGCTGTAATTCCTTATTAGGTATGACTGGTTCAGGGATTACATCATCCGACTTTAATTTAACATAGCCTGATCAACTATGTACAATTTAATGAAGATGATGTGAAATCTGAAAGGGGTTATGTTGAACAGGAATACACTAGTTGACTCTTACTACGAGAGAAACGGGACTTATACTTGTTTGTGCTAGACACTCTAGGCTATTGTATGATATATGTATATATGTATATGATAGGCCTCACTCACTAACGCTTTTGCCACAGTGATGGCATACACATCATCTAGGCAAACTGCTCGTACACCACCATCTCTCTCTCGCTCACGTCGTAGCCACTCGGAATCCCTAGTGACTAGACGAACTGGTAGATTGCGCCAAGCTAGTCCCTATGCCAATCCTGCCGCTACTGGTAACACATCTACTTTAGCTCGCCACCGAGCAATCGCTCATCAATGGAGCTGGTTACCTGCGGCTATGGCCACCTGGAGGATTGAGGAACACGTATAAAAGTTGAACAATACGATACTTCGTCACTTGGACGAACTACACCTACTTCCGTCACTTCTCACTCTCCCTTCCCACTCACCTCGTAGATCTATGGATCGCTTACGTTACAACAACTAGGGGGAACACTAGAACAACCTCGAACCATAATTTATCTTCTTCATACTACTACTACTACTACTAATACTCCAACCACTAGAACCCATTGTCATGTAAGGGTCCGCGGGTGAACCTTGTCAACCACAACACCTACGTAATGGAAGTAACCATTGGAACAATTGCGTGAATTTCAACAATCCACCTAATTCCTTACTTGATCATGATTGATCACTCTTTGACAGGTATGTCAACAATTCTTTCAAACACAAGACTTATTGCTTGATCATGTTTGGTCACCATTTCGACACGTTTGTCAGACGATTTACTCATAACTTGATTCGCGACTTGTCTGTTCCGAACATCACTGGATTAGTATTGCGAGGGATACTCGCAACGACTAAGTCCATAAACTACTTCAAACTATTTCAAATTATGCCTTGAACATTCTAATTAATACTGCAAGGACTACCCGCAGCTACGAATTTATCAACTATCTTCACCAAACACCTTCACCAAGCATTTGTTCATTTCGAAACAACAATATAAACATGATTGACTACTTTGAAAACACTACCCGGTCATTTTTGTGACTACTCTTTTGACTATACCTTCTTGTTGTTGATTTATTGTCTTAATAGAACGTCCTCCCGAAAAGATGGCAAACTTCCCTAAGAATGACTACTCATCAGATGACGACCTGAATCTAGAATAGATTAGAAGTAGACCCGAACAACGGAGAACATAGCTAGTGTTAGCTCGATGATCTATCGATGGGTGTATAAAACCCCATCACCTTTTGTATATGACTTATGCATTCGACTGGATGTAATGATGCCCGACATGTTTTGTAAACTTTGAATTCTATAAGCTATCAACCTATTTACCTTGCGCCTTGTGCGTTACAAATCACATTACCTGGTATTGATTTATCGTTGTGCTATGAAGCCACATATTACTTTTCATCATGAAGGTGATAATCTTGGCTCTCATACAAAGACCACATTCATCCTTTTAATCCACTTTTTGTTTAAGGAGACACACTATAAGAATCAACTGAAATTTTTAACACTTTACAATAACAAAAGTTTTCAACGGATTTTTCAACAGATTTCTACCAATTCAAGTTTTCAAAGAATTTTCACCAAACAACTACCCGAAACTATTTACAACTTCTAATGTTCAATTAATTTGGCTAGACAGAAATTTTCAACGATTTATTGACGTCCAGATTTTTCCAACATATTTTGATTAACTTAAGTTTTCAACGGACTTCACAGTTCCAAACAAACTATTATCATAGGAATTTATAGATTGACTTTACACCATTACAAGAGAACATTTTCCCATAGATCTCAAACCCGTCAAAATCGAAAACTTTGATATCATCATAGGCATGGACTGATTTTCCAAACACAATGCCGAAATTGTTTGTCTCTAGAAAATCGTTCGTATTCCCTTCATTACCGGAAGAACTTTAATCGTACAAGGGGAGACCGGTGGGACGAGGCTTAACATTATTTCTTGTATGAAAACCCGGAAATACTTGAGAAAAGGGTATCAGGCTATCCTCGCACATGTTATGGAGAAACAATCGGAGGAGAAGCGACTAGAGGATGTGCCTATTGTTCGAGACTTCTCAGAAGTCTTTCCTGAAGACTTGCTTGGCCTACCGCCAACTAGACAAGTCGAATTTTCTATTGACCTTGTGCCCGGCGTAGCACCCGTGGCACGAGCACCGTACCGTTTAGCCCCCTCTGAACTTCAAGAGTTGTCTACACAACTACAAGAGCTCCTGGACAAAGGATTTATTCGACCGAGTTCCTCACCTTGGGAAGCCCCGGTCCTCTTTGTGAAAAAGAAAGACGGTTCTTTTCGCATGTGCCTTGACTATCGTGAACTCGACAAGTTAACCGTCAAGAACCGTTACCCACTACTTCGCATTGATGACCTGTTTGACAAAACTTCAGGGGTCGAGTTTTTATTCAAAAATCGATCTACGATCGGGTTATCACCAACTACGAGTTCGTGACACTGACATTCCTAAAACAGCTTTCCGAACTCGCTACGGGCATTACAAATTTCAAGTGATGCCATTCGGCTTGACCAACGCATCGGCAGTATTCATGGACCTTATGAATCGGGTTTGTAAGCCTTACCTCGACAATTTTTTCATCGTCTTCATTGATGATATTCTGATTTACTCACGCAATGAACAAGAACACGCGCAACACCTGAAAAACATTCTAGAACTACTCATGCACGAGGAGTTATATGCCAAATTCTCCAAGTGTGAGTTCTGGATGCAAACTGTACAATTCCTTGGACACGTGATTGACAGTCAAGGAATTCTTGTTGATCCTTCAAAGTTGAAGACATCAAGTGCTGGCAAGCACCTACTACACCCACCGAAGTAAGCCAATTCTTAGGACTCGCCGGATACTACAGGCAATTCATTGAGAATTTTTCGAAAATAGCTCAACCACTCACTACACTGACTCAGAAAGATAAGAAGTTTGACTGGACTGAAAAACAAGAGTCAGCCTTTCAGTTACTTAAACAAATACTCTGCAGTGCACCTATCTTATCTTTACCCGAAGGCAACGATGACTTTGTGGTATACTGTGACGCTTCACACCAAGGTCTTGGTTGCGTGCTGATGCAACGAGACAAAGTCATTGCTTACGCCTCTCGACAACTCAAGGTCCACGAAAAGAATTACACAACTCATGACCTAGAGTTGGGGGCAGTGGTATTCGCCCTAAAGATCTGGAGACACTACTTATACGGTACCAAGTGTACAATTTTCACCGACCACAAAAGTCTCCAACACATCTTTGACCAAAAGGACCTAAACATGAGACAACGCCGTTGGGTCGAACTACTTACTGATTACGACTGTGAAATTCGCTACCATCCAGGCAAGGCAAATGTTTTTTCTGGTGCCTTAAGTCGTAAAGAACGAGTGAAACCCCTTCGAGTCCGAGCACTTGTGATGACTATACACAACGACCTGATAATCCAAATTCTTACCGCTCAACTCGAAGCACTCAAAGCTGAAAATGTGAAACACGAGGCCTTGCGAGGCATGGATAAACAGTTTGAAACCAAACCAAACGGGGCCAAGTACTTCTCTGACTGACTCTGGTTGCCCAACTACGGGAACTTACGAGACTTGGTGATGGACGAGGCACACAAGTCTAAATACTTTATACACCCTGGTGCCGACAAAATGTACCATGGCATCAAGGAGTTAAACTGGTGGCCCAACATGAAAGCCGACATTGCTACCTACGTTGGCAAGTGTCTTACTTGTTCTAAGGTTAAAGCCGAACACCAGAAACCTTCCGGTTTGCTACACCAACCACAAATCCCTCAATGGAAATGGGAACAGATTACTATGGATTTCATTACTAAACTTCCAAAAACACCTAGCAGTTGCGATACCATTTGGGTGATTGTAGACCGACTTACTAAATCTGCGCATTTCCTAGCCATCAAGGAAACTGACAAGATGGAACGTTTGACACGGATCTACCTGAAAGAGATCGTGTCAAGACACGACGTTCCCATCTCGATTATCTCTGACCGAGACGCTCGATTTACTTCTCACTTTTGGCGATCTTTGCAAAAATCTCTTGGTACTCGTTTAGACATGAGTACTGCTCACCATCCTCAAACTGACGGCCAAAGTGAACGAACCATACAAACACTGGAAGACTTGTTACGAGCCTGCGTAGTTGACTTCGGTAAAAATAAAAAAAAACTGGGAAAATCACTTACCTTTGTGTGAGTTTTCATACAACAACAGCTACCACACCAGCATTAAAGGTGCACCCTTTGAGGCACTGTACTGTCGTAAGTGTCGGTCGCCTATCTGTTGGACTGAGGTGGGAGATACACAACTCACCGGTCCGGAAATCATACATGAAACAACTCAAAAGATCATCGGCATACAAAACCAACTGAAAGTTGCGCGTGATCGTCAGAAAAGCTATGCTGACGTGAGACGCAAACACCTCAAATTCCAGGTTGGAGATCGAGTACTTCTGAAAGTCTCACCTTGGAAAGGCGTTATTCATTCTGGCAAACGTGGGAAACTGAATCCCAGGTACATCGGACCATTCGAAATCCTTGAAAGGATTGGTCCAGTGGCATACAGACTGCAGCTACCTCCTGAACTCAGTAGCGTGGACCCTACCTTTCACATTTCTAACTTGAAGAAATGTCTGTCTGATGAGACACTGATTATACCTCTCGATGAGATACACATTGACGACAAACTACACTTTGTCGAGGAACCCGTGGAAATTATGGACCATGAGGTCAAACACTTAAAACAGAGTCGTATTCCCATTGTTAAGGTCAGGTGGAATTCGAGGCGTGGTCCTGAATTCACTTGGGAACGGGAAGACCAAATGCGACTGAAACATCCACACCTGTTCACTGACTCTACTCACACCACGACTACGAGCTAATTTCGGGATGAAATTCTCCTAACAAGGGGAGAATGTAACACCCGCTAATTTAGGACTTCAATTAGTGCCTAACTACTTGTAATTACATGTATTTAGTATTATATTAATCTAAATATATGTAACTTTGTGTAATTTCATACACGTTATATAATATGTTTAAATCATACACACTTGAACCAGACGAGGTCCGACACTAATTACTATGGACGTTGGTGACAAACTGTTAAAAATAATGTGGATTTATCCAAACAAACATTATTTACTTTAATATATTTACTTTAATATATATTACACGATTATACGTTTTATTAAAACGTAACCTTACGCAACGAAAATGCATGAAATGCGCCAGACACGCAAAATAATCTCAGGTTATATTTCTATAACTCAAAACTAAGTATTTTGATACAATACTTCAAGTTAAAATATCGGGTTATAAATCGTTAGTTAAATACGCGTAACAAACGTTTAACGCCTAAATAAACGTCGAAACGAACGGGTAAACGAACGCCGCATGGAGTGCAAATTTGGGGAAACAATTTAGACATCACATGGGGTGGGACCCCCAAGATTTTATGCAGAAAATCTGCATGAGGCATGGCCTCCCATGCTTGTTTGAATAACAAGCCACTCCAACACCCCATACCCTCAATATTCAACTCACCTACACATTCAATATCTCCGCTTCTCTATAAAAACTGATAGAACATCACCACCACACCCACCATCGGCCACCACCGTCACCTCCCTCATCCGCCACCTTTTTGAAGAAAGAAAAGCAAGGAAAACGATCACGGAAGCTAGAGCATCACAACCATCTTCTCCGTTTCTTCACACTCTTTGTGAGAACTTTTCTACTCTTCTAAAATACTTGTTTTAAGTTTATAATCATGTTTTAGTGGCCACTCAACCATTATATGTCGAAGAGATAAGTCGAAACACAAATTAAAACTCGAAAACAGGAAGTTAACCTTCCTGTCCAGATTTTGTACCCACTTCCACGAATTTTATAAAAATCATTACAACACCAAAATGGATGTTTCTTAAGCCTAATATGTATTACAAGAAGTTATCTTTCCAAAAAAATTAGTCTCGTGACTTTTTGACTCCGTTTGCTACTCGAAAACATTTTTCTCCGGTAACATAGGTTTACTGTTCCGGCGAGCAGTAAAAACCGCCTACTTCTCGAGACGTATGAGACCACTTGGGAAATCTTTTTAATTTTGTTATGTACAAAAAGTTCTTCTTTGGCTCGTTCCAGAAATACACCCACTTCTCCAGAAAATTAGATTTGTGAGAAGTGGTCTAATCTCGGATTAAACTGAACCCTGACACTTAGTGAATTTTTATAAAATATCAAACGACCTCCAAAAGTCATAAAAAAATTACAAGAAGTACATAACATATGTGGGAAAGTCGTGTAAACATTTCAGAACGATTCGACAATGTTTACTATTTTAGATAAAAATCACAAAGAATCCGTGAATCACATTGTCGGATGAATAGTACTCCGTGAATGCTATTGTCGTATGAACAAAACTCCGTGAATGCTATTGTCGTACGAACAAAACTCCATGAATTCTATTGTCGTATGAACAAAACTTCATGAATCTATTATCGTATGAACAGTGGTCCGAGAATGCGATTGTCGCATGAACCGTGTCCGTGAATGTCATTGTCGGGTTACATATTGTCGCACGAAATGGAAACTTTAAAATACTTTTTATACTAAGTATTGAATACATACAACACTACACTTACATGATATATATATACTTTGGAAGTATACGCTACAACTTGAACGCATACGAGCTTAAACTCGAATCAATAACTATACTTACGAGATTACACTCACACCCATTTATTACTTATACATATAAGTATAAAGATATGAGATTACACATACACCTAGATGGGATTACACCCACTCTACCATGAGCTTACACTCGAACCAATTGTTTATAAGACGAGCTTACACTCGCACGGACTTACATCCGAACGATGGTTACACGTCACGTTACAAATAACCAACTATTGTATATGCTTTACAAGATATACAAGCACAATGAATTACATAATAATAATATTTGAATTATTATTTCACCTCCGTCACCAACGGGCCACACTTATTTACAAAATAATTACAAAAGTACAAACAAATACTTGGACATTTCCATTTGAGTGGACAACTAGCATGGGTGATCCTTCGTGACACTAACTTACTTACTTGCTTACGACTTTGTGCGTTTCGGACACCAGAAGGTTGCAGGGTTCGGAGAACCAACTTACGGAATTACATCCGACACATACGTACGGACTTACATCCGCTATACTTGTTTGCTAGACTCAGGTGAGTCTTACAGCCCCGTTTTTACTGTTTTCTACTTGGGGTGAGATATTTGCTACCGTTTTATGTATGAACACAAGTACTAAACTGCTACACACTACTTTTACATACATTACATGAGTTACTTTTTATCCACTGAAATCCTCCTATCATAAGTTGTTAGTTATGGACTTAAGCGCGATTACTAGTAAATGGATCCATTTGGGACTGACAATCCCTGCCTGGGGTAGTAGCGCTACCACAGATTACACCGTAGAAACAGGCATATTAGTACTTGTTACATATGAGTGTCCGGATAGCACTCACGGGGGTACGTGATGCCGTACTTGACTATACCATTCACACTACACTGTTAAGCTTCAGCTTGTGAGCTCATGGTAATTGTGTTGACCTACTGATTTACTGAGTTACTGATTTACTTTCTATGCTCGAAGGCATTACTGGTACATTACTTGTGGTTCATAAAGGATTACTATACTAAACCTGTGAGATTCACCAACCTTTTTGGTTGACACTTTTTAGCCTTTATCTCACGTACATTACAGCAGTAGGACTGCACCACACCCAGGACTGATAGCTCGAGTCGCATGCATACAAACTTGTGGAGATTCTTTTGCATTACTTTTTGTATATCAGTTATGTATTAGAATCTTTAGGAAATCATTTTCGAACTCGAAGCTTGTTATTATGATTCAACAATGTAATACTTTTGTACTATTGTACGACGTTGCATATAGATGTCGTTTGCTTTACTTTGGTGCTTGATTATTGATTAGTAACACCCAAAGCTTGCTTCCGTGCAACAGTAAATTTGGGGGTGTTACAGTTAGTGTTAATGTTACCACTGTCTTCAGAAGATTAACCTGTTATTGAAGATTAAAGGAAGACAAAGAGTTGCCATTGTTAGTAGTAAAGTGTTATAACTGTTAGCTTGTTTTACAACAGTTATCACTGTTTTTCTGATTTTGTAATTAGTTGAGTCAAGTGTTCAAGTGTTAACACTGTTTGATAGTATTTACCACTGTTTGTATAATTGTGGTAGTTAACACTGTTTATGATTAACACAGGTCGGTTAGATAAGTTTGAGTTGTTATGGAAGTTATCTTGTTTCCATAATTGTAGGAGATTGTAAATAGGACTCTATGCATTATAAATAGAGATCCTAATACCTAGAATAGGTACGTATGATTAAACTCAATTAGCTTCAAGGTGTAAACCCTAATACAGCCGTGTATTCGTATTATTAACCATTAATGATATTGAAGCTTTTGGTAATAATTCATGTTATTCAAGTAATTAGTATTCTGCAAGTATTCTTATTATTCTTGGTTGTTATTAAGTCTTATTCCGCAATTCTTAATAATATTCTCAAAGCTTTTACTGAAGATCTATAAGGGATTAATAAGTGGTATCAGAGCATTAGGAAAAAGTTTTGAAATCAAGAAGATCTGGGAATAATGTTAAATTGAAGATCAAGTTTTAGAGAATATTCAAAGTTATTCTAGATGTCTTCAGAATTTAGTGATACGATCCATGTTACTAAGATTCCCATGCTCAAACCTGATGAGTTCGAACCATGGAAGAACAGAATCAAGCAATACATGTTGCTTACATATTACATGATGTGGGATGTAGTCGTAAATGGTCCAAGGTATACAGTGAATGTTGATGGTGTAAGACAGCCTAGAGCAGCACCAACAACTGAACAAGAGAGGAAAGAAAAAGCTACGGAATGGAAAGCTCTTAGTACTCTATTGTTGTCCATTCCCAATGAGTACCAAAGCAGATTCGAGAACTGTGAAGATGCCAAGGTACTCATGGAAGAAATTGAGAAGAGATTTGGAGGTAATGCCAACACAAAGAAAAACAAAAGATCTCTTCTCAAACAACAGTATTAGAATTTCACTGGTGCTAAAACTGAGACTCTAACTCAGATTTTTGATAGATTTTCTAAGCTAGTTGGTGAGTTAGAAAATCATAAGGTGAAGATAGATAAAGATGATCTTAATGCAAAGTTTCTAAGATCGTTGGGTGATGACTGGACAATGTATACAGTTGGTTTGAGACAGAGTGAGGACTTGGATGAAAAGGAATTGGAAGATATTTACAATAACTTGAGAAATTTTGAACCTGAGGTTGAGAAAAGGAAGCAAGCTGGAGGTTATACAACTAATGCTGCCTTTGCATCAATAAGTACTACTCAGATTGAGAATAATCAATCTTATGCAGTTGAAGGTTCTAATGATCAAGCTATTGAGTCATTCTTTGCTCATCAGAATGCATCTCTGAAGTATGAAGATGTAGAATAGTTGAATCCTGATGATCTAGAGGAGATGGATATCAAGTGGCAGTTGGCTATGATCACTCTTAGATATAGGAAGTTCATGCAGAGGACTTGAAGACAAGGATACACCAATATCGGGAATGAAGGTATTGGGTTTGATAAATCAAAAGTAGAGTGCTATAATTGTCATAAGTTAGGACACTTTGCTAGGGAATGCAGAGCTCCTAGATCTGAGCAGAATGGGCCTGGACTGGATTGGAGTGATCAGGAGGAGCACATCACAAATTCAATGGATCTCAAAGAAGAGCAGTGCAGATCAAAGGAGGCAATTCAAATGCAATGGTATCTCTGGATGGGCCTGGACTGGATTGGAGTGATCAGGAGGAGCACATCACAAATCACTGTCACATGGCCATTGCTGAAGTGGACCAAAAGGAGAATATTCCTTATGAGGAACAAGTTAAATTGTGTTAATCTGTTTGTAAAAAGATTATTAAGTATTATAGAGATCGTAATAGGACAATTTGTGTTGAACTAAAACAATGGGAAGCTAAAAGTAAACAATATATAGCATCCATTGAAATTTTAGAGAAACAAATTAAAACCTTTGAAGCTGTAATTACTCAATATAAATATGATCTTGAATATGCTAGATGGGAGAGAGATGATGAAAAGGATAGTTTGAATGTGCTGACTAAGAAATTGACTGAGGTTACATGTGAGAAAGAGAGCATTCGGTTAAAAATTGATCAATTTGAAGGTGTCTCTAAGAATGTACAAAAAATGATTTATTCACAAGCCCATGATAAACTTAAAACTGGAATAGGATATAATAAGATCCCACCACCTTATGGCAACATTTACTTTCCTCCTAAAACTGATTTAGCTATAAATAAGTTAAAAGAAGGAAAGTCAGATGAGGTAAAACAGGTTGATCGAGTTAGAAGTTTAGCAGAAGATGATTGTGAGGACAAGGTTGAAATTAGAGAGTGGACTGATGAAGACGACAGTGAGGAGAGTGAAAGTTCTGAATCAAAATCTAATACTTCTAGATCTGAAACAGAAAGTGAGAACAGGAAAAAGTCAATTACTGGTTTAGTTTCTGATTTAAATAATGAAAAATTAGAAGAGGGTAAAAGACTGTATAGGGAAAAGCATGCCTTAGAACATGTGAGAGCCACACCTAACAAACCTAGGAATCTTCAAAGGAATGTTTGGAATGCAGTTAAATTAGTTGATTCTGTGTGTAATAAATCTGTGCTGAATAACTGTGATAATTGTGATAATTGCAACTGTAAAGCTAGCTCCTCTAAACCACAAAATTTTCAAAAATCCATTCCCAGAGGTAATCAAAGAAATTGGAATTAAATGGTAACTCAAAAACTGGGAAAGAATGTAACAGTGGTTAGAGAACAGCTATGCCTTATATGTGGCAGGAATAATCATCTTCAACATGACTGTTTTCATAATCCAATGAATATTCAAAAGAATGTGAAACAGCCATGGACATCAGCTAATATGATTAATAAACAAAATTTTAAATCTAAAGTTAATCATATTGCTAATGTTAGAAAGATGTATTATAAGGCAAATCAAGCTAGGGCTGCTGCAAAGTTTTCTACTGCAGGAACAAAAGTTACAGATTTAGCCAACAGTCATAAGACTGAAACAGTGGAAAAAGTGAATAATATAAACAGTCGTAAACCATTTAAAACTGTTAGAACTGTTAAGCCGTCAGTTACCACTAGTAGAGTAAATAACACTGTAAGGAATACTAACAGTGTTAATTATTTCAACACTGCTAGACATAATAATAGTTTTAATAAGTTTCACACTGTTAGGCATTATCACTATGGTCCTTCAGTTAACATTGTTAGACCAAGACCCACTGTTCGGTCTAAAATTAGTTGGATTTGGACACCTTTTCAGTCTTATTCACACAGAGGTCCAAGATCTAACAATGTATCAAAATCAATGATCTTCAAGAAAGTTGATTATATTGATGCATATGGGAAATCCAAAGCCAAATTGGTTTAGATTCCCAAGAGAAATTAACTTTACTCTTTGTTTGTATGTGTGCTGGGCAAGCCAAGAAGCTTATGGTATATTGACAGTGGTTGCTCTAGTCACATGACTGGTGACAGGAAGAGACTGCAGAATTTCAAGCCATTTGATGGAGGATATGTTGCGTTTGGAAACAACAATGGCAAGATTACAGGAAAGGGAACCATCAAGAGTGATAAGATAAGCTTTGATAATGTTTACTATGTGGAACAATTGAGGTATAATTTGCTAAGTGTGAGTCAAATCACAGATAAAAAGAACCCAGTTCACTTTACTGACACTGAATGCCTTATTCTGTCTAAGGAATTTAGAATACCTGAAAACATGATTTTAATGCGAATTCCTAGAACAGATAATGTATATAAGTGTGACTTAGCAAGTATGATTCCTCAATCTTCATTAAGTTGTCTTATTTCAAAAGCTTCTGTTAATGAGTCTGAGCTATGGCATAGAAGATTTTGTCACATGAATTTTAAAACTATCAATAAACTTGTAAAACATAAACTTGTAAGAGGTTTACCAGATAAGCTTTATGCATGTGATGAACATTGTGTTGCCTGTCAAAAGGGAAAACAACACAAAACTTCTTTTAAGTCCAAAGCTGTGAACTCAAATTGCTCTCCTCTACAGTTACTACATATGGATTTATTTGGACCAACCAATGTCAGTAGTATAGGGAAAAAGTCATACTGTTTAGTGGTCATTGATGATTATAGCAGGTTTTGTTGGGTATTTTTTCTTAGGACCAAGGATTAAACAGGTGAAATACTTAGGTCATTCATTACTAAGATAGAAAACCAAACTAATCTAAAGGTTAAAATCATTAGGAGTGATAATGGGACCGAATTTAAAAATCATGAGATGGAAAGACAGTTTAGTGCACCTAGGACTCCTCGACAGAATGGAGTAGCAGAAAGGAGGAATAGGACACTAATTGAGGCTTCTAGGACTATGTTAGCTGATGCAAAGTTACCTGTGTCTTTTTGGGCAGAAGCAATCAGTACTGCTTGTTATGCTCAGAACAGGATAATAATAGTTAAACCTCATAACAAGACACCCTATGAATTGTTCTTTAAAAGAAAACCATTGATTAGCTTTTTAAAACACTTTGGATGTCCTTGTACTATTTTAAATACCAGAGACCACTTAGGAAAGTTTGAGAACCAGGGTCATAGAGGAAACGATGAATGTAACCTTTAATGAACATACACCAAATGTTCAAGGCAAAGGTTCTGAGTCCTTGTTTGATATTGATGCACTAACCCATGCTTTTAGATATCCAGATGTTTCTGTTAGTGCAGGTTCTAATGTAGGTACATGTTCAACTAGTACAAATGGGACTCATCAGCCTCCAATTAAGCATGCTTTGTTTCCCATTTGGTCACCTGATCCCCCTGAAGTATTTCAATCAACTTCAGATCAAAGTTCAAGCTTAGAAAAGGGTGAGAAGGATCAAGATATGCCTCACTTAGAAGAAGATGAAGTGTTCTCCACGACAATCAATGATTTGGAGAAGACAATCAATGATAAGTCTTCTAAACATATCGTTGATACCATTACAAAAGATGTGAGAAGAGTTCTGGCAGATGATTTTGGTGATATGACAGCATCTAGGCAGGAGCAGTTAAATTATTTGGATAAGATGAGTTCAACACCATTATCTAAATGAATCTCCAAGCCTGTGTCAACTGAATCCAGTCCACAATGGAATTCTACAAATTTGGAATCTGAGATTGAAGTGACTCCTACTTCTCATTACAATGTTCATAGAGATCATCCTCTTGAAAATGTAATTGGGAATATTGATTCATCTGTGTTAACAAGGAAACAGATACAAGACAATGAAGAAGCAATCAATACTTCTTTATTTGCTTGTTTTCTATCCCAAGTTGAACCCAAGAAGATTACTGAAGCATTGAAACATCCAAGCTGGATTGAGGCAATGCAGGAGGAGTTACTTCAGTTTAAGATTCAAGATGTATGGATTTTGACTGATCTGCCCAAAGGAAAAAGGGCAATTGGCACAAGATGGGTTTACAGAAACAAGAGAGATGAAAGAGGAATAGTGGTTAAGAATAAAGCAAGGCTAGTAGCACAGGGATACACTTAAGAGGAAGGGATTGACTACGATGATGTGTTTGCCCCTGTTGCTAGAATTGAGGCTATCAGATTGTTTCTAGCCTTTGCTACTTTCAAAGGATTTAAGGTTTATCAGATGGATGTTAAAACTGCTTTTCTGCATGGTAAGATTGATGATGAGGTATATGTATGTCAACCACCAGGGTTTGAAGATTCAGAATATCCCGATAAAGTATGGAAATTGAAAAAGGCTCTTTATGGCTTACACCAAGCACCTAGGCTTTGGTATGACACTTTGTCAGTTTATTTGTTGGAAAGTGGATTCAAAAGAGGTACTATAGACAAGACTTTGTTTATCAAAAGAATTAAGAATGATATCATACTAGTTCAAGTCTATGTAGATGATATTATTTTTGGTTCAACAAAGGACAGTCTGTGTAAAGAATTTGAGGAAACTGTTGATGCATATCAGTTTGTCTGTCAGTTGTTCTATTGAGTTGTAAAAGTGTCGTTAGTCGTTTAATAGAAATATAGAATTTGTATGATGCGACACTTAAGTTTAAGTTTAGGCGACACTTGCCTTAGTGACGCATTGCGACACTTAGGTAAGTGACGCATAAAGGCGGCCACATGCGTCACTGGCCAAGTGACCCATGTCTGCGGATTGTGTTTTAGTATAAATAGAACCTATGGGTTTTTGGCTAGGGTTGACGAAACCCTAGCACCATTTGTCGACTAAACTCATCTGTAATCAAGTTCCAATACGTTATTCAATCTAATAAACTCGTTTACTTTGTTCAATTGATCATTTCGGTTTAGGTTTATTAGTGATTTGTGTAATTGATTGTTTTCGCCATTCAATTGCTGTCGATCATCACTTAGATCCATCACATAGGGCACTCACAACTGGTACCAGAGCCACTAGGTGATTCGATTGGCATCTTGAAGACGTTTTGGATTGATTTCGGTTTCATTCGGATAAAGAATCGAGAATAATCACGGATTTAGGGTTGATTAGGTGCTTTCCAGACGATTTTCATCATTTACTACAGGTTTCGTTCATTAGGGTTTGAGGAATTTTCGTTAGGTTTACGAAAATTCGATTTTTAGGGTTTTTGGGATTTTACAGCCGTTTCTGCGACACTCGTTGCGTCACTTGAACGCGTCACTTTGTGCGGCACTTCGTAAGTCCAAATCAGGGTTTTACCGACACTCTGGTGCGTCACTTTGGTGCGTCACTTGGAGCGCCATTTGGGATTAATACGACACTTAACTCAAGTGTCGTCTAATTTAATCCACCGTCACTCACGTGCGTCACTTTAGCACGTCACTTGAGTGCCAAGCGTCACTTCTTCCAGTGACGCCTATTTGATTTCTTGCGTCACTTCTGTTAGTGACGCCTTTTGATTTCTTGCGTCACTTTTACTAGTGACGCCTGTTTATTTTATTGCGTCACTCAAGTATGACACTTGAGTGCGTCACTTGCTAGATTGAGCGACACTTGCTTACAGTGTCCTCAGTCACTTCATCCGTCACTCGATAGCGTCACTTATCAAGTGCCGCTAGTCGTTGCGACACTTGAGTGCGTCACTTACCAAGTGACGCCTTTGGTACTAATTAGTTTGCAAGTTCTTGTTTTTGAGTTAATTTTCAGGTTAATCTTTAATGGCTGCTGCTGATAAAGAGGATATTCGGGGAATCAGGGATATGATTAAACAAAATAATGATGTCGGTTCTAATAATAAACCTCCTCTATTCACTGCTGATATGGATTACGGATATTGGCGTGATCGATTTGAACAGTACGTAGATTTCCACTGTCCGGAGCTCTAGGGTCCGCTCAGAGAAAGATATGAAGCTCCAGTAGCTGAGGGAGACTATCGTGGTATCCCTCCATCCAAAACTTACAAAGCCATGTCTCCTGAAGAAAAGAAGGAGTACGATATTGAAAGAAAGGCTCATTCGGCCATCTGTATGTGCCTTACTAAAGATGTCTTACGCCTCTTCAAAACACATAACATACGATCTTTGGAAGGCTATTGAGACAAAGATGTGGTGGAAATCAGAAGTACAAGGAGGCTAAATTAGAACTGATCAAGAAACAGTATGATCTGTTTGATTCTCTTCCTAATGAAACAGCTTCGGGTGTGTTTACAAGATACTCACAGTTAGTTAGTGAGTTGACCGAGGGAGGCTACAATTTCCCTCGGATTGAAATAAATAAGAAGCTGTTGGACATTCTACCTAGCAGTTGGGACGTTAAAGTGCAATTTTTAAAAGAGAGTCAAGAATTAGCTACAATGAACTTGGATGAGCTAATTGGTGTTCTTCAAGCTCATTCGATGGAGTTAAAGAAGAAGGAATGCAAATCGGGTGGTTTTGTTCAAGACCCGACATTATATGGAGGAAAAGTTAACACCGGAAAGACTTATGGTGGAATGGCTTTCGTTTCTTCTACAAGCTCTCCATTACAACCTTCATTGCAATCTACCGGTGTTCATCATCCGGTGTATGCTTCTGGACCCTCACAAGGGTCACAACAGCAAGTTCCAAGTTCCCCTGCTATTCAAGAATAGGCTGCTATCTATACAGCCTTTCTTAGCTCCTACAAGGAATTGGTTTCACAACCGAATTCTACTTTAGAACTTGCTAAAGAATATTATGCTCAATTAGATGATGATGATCTTGAGCAAATGGACTTAAACTGGAATATTGCTATGATCTCAAGGAGAGTTCAGAAATTCTTGCAACGGACTGGTCGCAAGAGTTTGGAAGGAGATGGCAAAACAAGTTTTGGTTTTGATTTGGTTCGCTGTTATAACTGTCAGAATTTGGGACATTTTGCGAGAGAATGTGAAAAATCCAAAGTTCCTCCATCGGGTTTCACGAAGCCTGATGCTCCCAGAACTCCAGAGAAAGATGAAGTGAAGCAAGCGACAGCTGATGCACTATTTGTCTTTGAGCCTACCAACACTGACTGGAGCATGTATGCTGATAAGTATCAACAGTGTCTCATGGCTCACATTTCTAATGAGGTACGTAATGAACCAGAAGAACCTTTGAACTGTATTTCATGCATTAAGTTAACTGAATCTTTAAAGTGCTTTCAAGAAGATAACGTAGACTTAAGAAAAAAGGTTGAAAAACTTAATGAGTCAAATAAGTACCTAAAGGCCAATGAACAATTGTATGATAAGAAAATTGAGGCTTATCAACAGGACACTAAAAGGTATAAATCTAAGGTTTTTAGTCAACAGGATGCTATTAATAGCTATCTTGCTGAAATAGAACTTTTGAGAAAGGAACTATCTGATTTGAAAGTTGAATATGACAAATATAAAAGTAAGATTCTAGGTTCCTCTTCTTCTACGGTTGCCTTCAATGAAATCCTTAACAAGCAAATGACAGATAATAAAACTAAGACAGGACTAGGTTATACGGTAGTCCCGCCTCCCACTGAATATTGTCCTATGCCCGTTAAGGAAGGCACCGAAGAGATTCCTGTTAACTATGCATTGTTATATGGGGTCAAATCAAAGGTCAATAATCCAAACAAACAGGCAAAGGAGAAAACCAAGCGGTCAGAGTATCCTTCGCCTCAGTTTGTTAAGTCTGAATGTGAATCTACAGTTAGTGTTGAGAAGATTGTTGAGACTGAGGATATTACTGATCAGGAGTATCCTGAATTTAAAAAGAAGGTTGAAGTAAAATCTGAAAAAGTGGTTTTAAAGGTTAAACCTACAATTAAGGTTCAACCTAAAAAGGAAAAGGACAAGGTTTTAAATACAAAATCTCAAACTTTACAGTCACCTGTACAAATTTTGCAACATAAAGTTATACTTGAAAAAGATTTTTGTGATAAACCTTCCACTTCAACCTCTCAGCCAAAACAAGCATCCTCTAAGACGTGCACGAAATGTTCATGTTCTAGAAATGCTTCCCCTCCTCCTGTGGTAAGTCCTCAGTCTCAACCATTTGTTGAGACTCGTTCATGCTTTTACTGTAAAAGACAAGGACATTTAATTCGTGAATGTCCTAAACTGTCTCATCAGCACTATGGGAGAGAGATGCCTAGACTTCAGTTTACAGAAATTCATTTTCAAAATCTCCACCTAGGCGTTATTCAATCTCTCCCAAGCCTGCTGAAAGGCCGAGTAATGTTGGGCAAAAACCTTTGCCAAAACAAAAGCCCGACATTACTCCAAACCCAATTTCTGAAAAAACTAAAGTTTGGAAGCGAAAGGAGTCTGTTAGTGACTCTTCTATCATCAACAATAACACATTAGATGAAAATTCTGATTTGTTAACAAATAAAGTTCTGTCCGATGTGATTATTGTTGATGACCTTGGTAGACCTAAGTCTGTAAAGGCTTGGGTCACCGTTTCTCACTAATCTCCTTACCTTATGTGTTGCAGCAGTCAGAACGCGTTAAAGATAGTAAATGGTTTATGGATAGTGGCTGTTCGCGACACATGACTGGCGATGTGTCTCTTTTAACGGATGTTAAACCACATGCCGGAGGACATGTTGCTTTTGCTGGAGATACAGGAGGAACTATTATGGGAAAGGGAACGCTAACTAACGGGAAAGTTAGCTTTGAGAATGTGAACTATGTGGCTCAATTTACTCATAACTTGTTGAGCGTTTCACAAGTCTGTGATAAGGACTTTACCACTGCTTTCACAAAGACGGAATGTGTGATACTGAAGCCTGGTTTCGTTATCCCTGAAGAATGGGTGCTTATGAGGGTGCCACGTTGAAACGACACCTATGTAATGAATATGCGAACTGTGGAGACTACAAATGAGTACACTTGTCTCCTGTCAAAGGCTTCGGAAAAGGAATCATTACTTTGGCATAGACGAATGGGACACATTCATTTTTGCAAGATGAATTTTCTAATAAACAATGATTTGGTAAATGGAGTTCCAAAACAGTCATTTGCCCTAAAAGATGACTGCATTGCATGCCATAAAGGGAAACTCCACAAAAAGTCCCATAAGTCGAAGGTAGTGAATTCCATTGCTGCACCACTGGAGCTCTTACATATGGATCTGTTTGGTCCTATTTCCATTAAGAGCATCGGTGGTAGATCTTACTGCTTAGTAGTCACCGATGACTACTCGAGATTTTCATGGGCATACTTTCTAGGTGTGAAGAGTGAAACACCAGATATATTGGTGTATCTGTTGGATAAGTTGGCAAATCTGTGCAACTTAAAGGTGAAGAGACTGAGAAGTGACAATGGAACTGAATTCAAGAACTCAACTCTTGAGTTATATTGTGCCACGAAAGGTATTGATCATCAGTTCAGTGCCCCAAGAACTCCTCAACAGAATGGAGTTGCAGAGCGTAAGAATAGGACTATTATCGAGACAGCTCGGTCTATGCTGGCCGATTCTAAGCTTCCTATTATATTTTGGGCGTAAGCAGTCAGTACTGCTTGTTACGTTCTGAATCGCGTGCTCACAGTTAAGAAAAAGAACAAGACCTGTTATGAACTTTTCAATTACCATAAGCCCACTTTGCAGTTTCTAGAGCCATTTGGGTGTCCGTGTTTGATTATGATCTCAAAAGAAAAGGTCTCGAAGTTTGGAGCTAAAGCTGTTGAAGGGATTTTCCTTGGATATTCAGTCAACTCTCCGAACAAAAGAGTTTACATTAAATCAACACACCAGGTGGAAGAGCATTTTGAGGTAAAATGCCTGCGTTACACGGATCCTCTTCAAGGAATGGGTCCGGAATGGTTGTTTAACTATAAGGATGTGTTTAACTCATTTGACATACCCGAAGAAGCTGATGAAGAGGAGGAGTTAGTTACCTTACTTCATGGCATCAGTTTGTGTCAAGACACATCTACCTCAAAACCTACACCCACACCTACTCCTACACCCACACCATCTCCTACTATCCCACCTTCGGATGTTCCTTCGACTTCAGGAATGACTAATGCAACAGAATATCCATGATCCCAATATGCCACCATTAGAGGAAGACGAGGAAGAAGAAGAATTGGTTAATTCTCACCCTTTCTCTAATGAAGATGATACGGAACTTCAACCACATGTGCAATCTAAAAGTTCTACTGCTCCTGAGACTAACACTGTTCCCGTCACTGAAGGGGATATGAACAATTTGGAGTTAGTACTTGCACATTTTTTAATCCCAATTACACGTGTACACAGGGATCACCCCATCGATAATATTATCGGTGATCCTAATGCTGCGGTTCAAACAAGGCAACAAGTGAAACAAAATCCAAATCAAGAAATGTTAAATTTGGTTGCTCGGATAAATTCTTGTCATTTATCCCAAATTGAACCCAAGAAAGTTGATGAGGCCTTAAAAGATCCATCCTGGGTCGAGGCCATGCAAGAAGAGTTGCAGCAGTTCAACAAGCTGCATGTTTGGGATATAGTTCCGTTACCCAAAGGTGCTCATTTAACAGGCACTCGATGGGTATTTCAAAATAAGATGGATGATCGGGGTATAGTGATTCGGAATAAAGCTCCATTAGTTGTTCAAGGTTTTAGTCAGATCGAGGGCTTGGATTATAATGAAGTCTTCGCTCCTGTGGCAAGACTTGAGTCTATTAGGATCTTTCTTGCGTTCGCTTCTTTCAAAGAGTTTCGTGTTAACCAACTCGATGTTAAAAGCGCCTTTCTATATGGACAAGTGGATACAGATGTGTACGTTAAACAGCCTCCAGGTTTTGAAGACCCTGAGCATCCAAAATACGTCTGCAAGTTGAACAAGGCGTTATATGGTCTTCATCAAGCTCCGCGGCTTTGGTATGAGAGGCTCACTACCCACTTAATCAAGCATGGTTTTGTTCGAGGGAATATCGATAGTACTCTGTTCATCCGTAAAGAACGGACGGGCGATCGAGAAGATATGTTACTTATGCAGGTGTATGTGGACGATATCATATTTGGCTCTACAAATGAAGCGATGTGCAAGCATTTTGAGGAGATTATGAAATCTGAGTTTGAGATGAGTGCGATGGGGGAGCTCAAATTCTTTTTAGGTGTACAAGTTGAGCAGTCTCCAAAAGGTATTTATATTCATCAGTCAAAGTATGTCAAAGACATGTTGACTCGATATGACCTGCTCAATTGTAAAACCTATGGGACTCCTATCGAACTTAATCACAATCTTAGACTTGCTGAAGATGAGGATGATTGCAAAGAAAAGGACTATCGATCAATGATAGGTTCTTTGATGTATTTGACTGCCTCTCGACCGGATATTGTGTTTGCGGTATCCGTCTGCTCACGCTTTCAAGCCAAACCCAAGGTGTCTCACATGAAGGCGGTAAAGCGAATCTTTGGTTATCTCAAACATAGACCCAATCTTGGTCTATGGTATTCAAACGAGAAATCATTCGCTCTTTCTTCCTATTCGGATTCGGATCATGGCGGCTGCAGCATAGACAAGAAATCTACCACTGGTGGATGCCAATTCCTCGGATCTCGATTGATCTCATGGCAATGCAAGAAACAGACTACAGTTTCTCTTTCAACTGCAGAAGCTGAGTACGTTGCTGCTGCGAGTTATTGCTCTCAGGTTCTACGGATTCAGCATCAACTGCGTGATTATGGGTTACTTCTTTCTATGACTCATATTCACATAGATAATACTGATGCTATTTCTATCACACGCAATCCCGTATAGCACTCTAAGACTAAACACATTGAACTTAGGTTCCACTTTATACGAGATTGCTATGAAAAACACCTGATAGACCTTGTCCACATAGACACCCTAAAGCAGAATGCCGACCTTTTCACAAAAGCTTTTTTGCGTACTCGATTTGATGAACTAATCAACATGATTGGTTTAAGGTTCTTTATCGCCAAAAAGTAATTTGTAACTTGGAACGTAATTTATTTCTTTTATGTGTGTTTAATTTAAAAAAAAAATAAAAAATGCAACAGCCACTCTTTATACTTTTTAGTATTAAAGAAATGCACCGTTGCTACTTTTTAAAATAGACGTTGAAGTTGTGTCTGTAAACAACTTGGGATATGATAGTACATCGGGTGACATGCATACAATGGAATTTTAAGATTTATCTTGGATGTGTCAGTAGATTTATCTGACGTGTTAACAATAGTTTTTATAAACATTGTCTTCATCATACGATATATTAGTAGGCATGTTAAAACTCTTTGAGATCTCTTAAGAAGCCTAATAGTTAATTGTCTATTTCAAGTGGTACAACATCATTAGATGTATGACAAAAGTCTTAATTTCTTACTTATACTAGACATGTTTTCATTGAAAGAAGTTTATTTGATATCATTTGGGGGTATATATTGACAGTTTCCTCTGTTATACGTAAGTATAGACCTGGTTTCTGTTAATATATACTTAAAAATTAAGCAAACACAAGTCAAAGTACTTGCAAAGTCTTTAAAATTAAGATACCTTACAAGGTCACCAAAATGGTTTGACCAAGTCTGGTTTTGCTTAAACCTGAATCAACTATGTCGCTCTGTTGTACGTAAGTACAGACCTGTCACCGCTGACTTGATTCTTAAATTTGATTTTCTTATATTCTCTCTGTAAATGGAAACATGGTCTATGTCTTAAGTTAAGATGTATATCTATGGTGGGGACCATAGCGAAATGTACATACCAATAATAATAAAATTACCTCCTAGATGTGAGTGTAACATGTTTAAAGTGGACAAATATACTAATAATCATTTTGAAATAATTTTTATAAAAGTGTTCTTAGCATGTCAAGTAAATTTAAAGTGGACAAATATACTGATGATCGAAATAACACTTACTGTTCCTAATAAAGGCATGTTACTCCGATATGATCCATAACCAGATTATATCAACTCCGTTACCAAAAAGAATGTGTTAATTTTCTATTTGTAAATTTGCATTCCTTTATGTGTTCTTATATTTTCTCTAGGTTAGTTTAATTTTTGATTTTATCCAAGTTACAGTTACCTTTTTAAAATTTCAGTACCGAAATCACAACGCAAAAATTGATAAAATCGCAAACTTTTCACTAAAAGTGACCTGTTGCGTCACTTCATAAGTGACGCTACCAGTGATGCATACGATATTGCGTCACTTCCACTAGTGACGCTTTAAGTGTCGGGGTAAGCTACGCTACAAGTGCCGGGTTGAGTGACGCAATCTTGGGTTTTCGTATAAATACTCTTTCCAACGACACTCAACCTCACCACTTTTCAAATTCACATAGCGTCACTTCTTCTGACATACCATCACTTACTGTGTCTCTGCGTCACTTATTCTGTGCGTTTTTCTTTGATCCAGTTGTGATTTCTCGAGCTTGGTTGCGCATTCCAGTGTGATATTCTTGTTCTCCTCATTCATACGACTCGATTGGTACTAACTTTAATCTTTATCTTTCTGTATTCGTGTTTTAATCATGTATTAGGGTTACGGGATTTGGGTTTCTTCGAAATCATAAGATTTGGGGCTTCATTTGTTAATGTTTTTAGTTAATAAATGGTGTGTTCCACTCGTTTTTATCATGCGTACATTGTGATAACTTCTATTTTCAAAAACCCCAAATTTGGTTTCTGGGTATGAACAGTGACACGATGATCTTCATCGTTGAGTCACTTCATGCGTCACTTACCTCAAGTGACGCTACTTGGTAATTTAGAACCCATACCATCACTTCATCAGTGATGCTTATTATTGCGTCACTTCTTAAGTGACTCTCTTAGTGGCGCACATCCTTTTATTATTCATTAGCCCGTCACTCATTTAAGTGACGCTCATTTATGCGTCACTCTCTTAAGTGACTCACTTAGTGACGCTTTTGTCTATAACGACACTTATACCGTCACTTCCTAAGTGACTCATTAGGATACCGTCACTCTGTTAAATGCCGCATATTGTTGACCCGACACTTCTTAAGTGTCGTATATAATGACGCATGATTTGGTAACGTCACTTACACCAGTGACGCATGATAGCGTCACTTACCATAAGTGACGCTATACTTAATTTCTGATTTTAAGCACTGTTTTCTGCGACACTTTCTAAGTGTCGGTAGTGGTTATGCGTCACTTCCTAAGTGACGCCTAAATCAGAATTTCATTTTTTAGGTTATGCGTGTTCGTGTTAATTCTATAACGTTTGTGGTTATTTTTTTTTCGCATTTTAGCTTACAGATGGTTGATCTACAAAATTATTATCGCCGCACCAACACTCGTCACAATATCACTGCCTTCTTTGAGTCCACACACGCAAACTCGGCTCCGTTTCGGCCTATGATAGAGTTCCTCCGACGTTCGAGAATTCATTACGCTATTACTGCATCTACTCCGGTTTATATGAATCAGATTGAGGAATTCTACGATCATGCTTTCATTCGGACTCAGGGTGATGTCCCGAGGATTGTCTCAAAGATGTTTGGTGAGGAAATTGAGATCACCGAGAACTCTATTCGACGGGTTCTCCAGTTCAATGACAACGATACAATGCCGACTATGTTCCCGACAACGTTTATCTACGGGGGACTTCAACGTATGGGCTATCCGGCGAATCAGCTTTCTGATTTTCGCAAGAAATATCTCTGCAGGGTTTGGAGGTATTTATGTCATATTGTGATTGTTTGCTTATCTCCGAGGAAGGGAGGATATGACGTAGCAAGTCATTTGACTTTATCTCCGATGTTGGCCTTAATCTTCAACAAGCCGTATAACTTCAGCGGTTATATTTTTGGCAACATGGTTGAGAATATCCGAGCTGGTAAGGATAAGTGGCTGCAATATTCAAGGTTTGTGAAGCTATTATTAAATATTTTGAATCTTGAGATTGCCCCTGATCAACGTTCCCTCTTGGTGTCGAAGCCAATGCTTCTTCGCGTCTTCAATGACTGCAAACTAGCGCCAAAGGGTGAACAAAGTTTCGCTGACCGTGAACTATTTGGGCACATAGTCAATGAAAACTATGTTGCGCCGATCAATGATGGTTTTGAGGATGATGTGATTCCTCCGGTCAATGAGGATGACCTGGTTGACACCGAGATAGCTCAGGATTTGGACGATATTGATCGTGTTGACCGGGTTGATGATGATTCTGAGGGTGACGTGCCCGCACAAACTGCTTTGGACGGGATTCAACTTGCTGATCCTCGACGCTTTAAGCGTATCTTGAGACGGATTTCTGCTGGCAGGGTCCACGTCCCGAGGAATCCAGGAAAACGTCCTGCTGGGTCTTCTCCTTCGTATGCTGATTTACCTCTTCGAAGACGCTAGAGGACCGCTGTTTTGATCGAGGAACCAACTCCACATACTTCTCAGCAACCACAACCTCCACCACAGTCTGACATGCCATCGATTCAGATGCTACTTGCTCAGATGGAGCTTTTGTCGAAACGATTTGACGATCAACAGGCTATTATTGCAGCTCATGCCTCCCAGATAAAGGATTTGGAGCTCAAAGCTGCTGAGGTTGACAATCTCCAGCTTCAAGTGACGAATCTGTGGTCTAGGGTTTTAGAATTGGAGTCAGTCACAATTGTTTCAGGGGAGGATAATCCCAGGGAGTTAGAAACAAATGTAACTCCTCCCCTAGAACCAGAAAATGTACAAACTTCAGATATTAATGAAAATATTGCTTTAGATTACTTCGTTGATGTTCCGGGACAACCAACTCCGATTGCAGCCGATTATTCAAATGTCAATCTGACATATCTGCAGAGTTTGGTTAATCAATTTGATGAAGTAGATAGATCTTTTGATCCCGATGATATAGAAATGGACGCAGAGGTTCCAGGGTCGGATGAGGAATATATGGATAATCCAAATCAAGAACCGGCACCTGAACGTGAACCGGAGCCAGTGTTACGACAACATGCTCAAGTATATAATTTTGATGCTCCGGTTATTGAGACAGATTCTTCTGAGGATGAGGCAGAACCTGCAATGGAACAACCTACTGATGAATCAGTTCCTGTGTCTACATCTTCAGGAAGTTCAAAACCACAAGTGGTATACAAATCAATTGCACCTGATTTGAAGATCTGTAAAACTTATCTAGTTAAAGGTGAATTGACTGGTTTGATCAGAAGCTGGACATTTGATGTTGATAACTTTCTTATTTTGATCAAGAGAAGCGATGGCGTGCAATATTTCAAGCCTAGATTCAATCATATCAGCACATTGCCAAAGGTCGAACTTAATCGTCTTGCTCAGTTAAATATTGTAAATCATTCTGAAGATACTCGAGGAGTTCTCTTTCAGAAAATTTTGAGAAAGGAAATCTACAGCAAGAAATATATGTGGATTAGACCAGAGCTGGGAGTTCGGTATTCGTACAAGAAAAAGATTGATCCGAGAACTCAACAACCGATTGTGAAATATCATTATCCACTAGCTGCTAGTCTCAAGACTGTTCCCTTACAAGAGTTACCACTGGATTTCTTACAAGATTTAAAGTATTGGTGGTTTGACTCTGTCACTCAAGAAGCTGTAATTGAATATTCTACCAAGACTGTTGTGGTACAAACACAGGATAAATGGGGAGAATGGCCAATCAAGGAGTTTGTGGGAAAGTCTGTTCGAGTTTTTGATCCGATCAGCCTAATAAATCAGACAAAGAAAGATTTGAAAGCTCTCTACAAGAATAAACTTCAGTATAATCAAGTTGATTTAGAGGAAGCTTCAAAGTTTACAAAGGTGGTCGAGATTTGTTTGAAAGTGGGAATACATGCTGGAGGAACATTGCCAGAAGGTTAGTGCTGATTATAGTTTTGAAGTTTAAAGATTTTGAAGACCAAGCTGAAGACACGGGGGAGTTTGTTGATGCATATCAGTTTGTCTGTCAGTTGGTCTATTGAGTTGTAAAAGTGTCGTTAGTCGTTTAATAGAAATATAGATTTTGTATGATGCGACACTTAACTTTTAGTTTAGGCGACACTTGCCTTAGTGACGCATAGCGACACTTAGGTAAGTGACGCATAAAGGTGGCCACGCATGTCTGTCGATTGTGTTTTAGTATAAATAGAACCTACGGGTTTTTGGCTAGGGTTGACGAAACCCTATCACCATTTGTCGACTAAACTCATCTGTAATCAAGTTCCAATACGTTATTCAATCTAATAAACTCGTTTACTTTGTTCAATTGATCGTTTCGGTTTAGGTTTATTAGTGATTTGTGTAATTGATTGTTTCCGCCATTCAATTGCTGTCGATCATCACTTAGATCCATCACATAGGGCACTCACAGAAACTATGCATAACAGATTTAGCATGAGTTCCATGGGGAAATTAACTTTCTTCTTAAGATTACATGTGCAGCAGAAGGAAGATGGGATCTTCATTCATCAAGAAAAGTATGTGAAAGATATTTTGAAGCGATTTGGTTATGTTGATGCTAAAGTTGCAAGTACACCTATGGAAGTACACAAGCCATTATCTGCAGATCTTGAGGGGGAGGAAGTAGATGTACATCTGCACAGGTCAATGATAGGGTCTTTAATGTATCTAACTTCTTCCAGGCCAGATATTATGTTTGCTGTATGTATCTGTGTAAGATTTCAGATATGTCCAAAGCAATCACATCTGTATGCTGTTAAGAAAATTTTTAGATACTTAAAGGGACAACCTGGTATAGGCCTTTGGTATCCAAAATGTTCTTCTTTTGATCTATTAGCATATTCAGACAGTGATTATGGGGGAGCAAGTATGGACAGAAAGTCAACATCAGGAGGTTGTCATTTTTTATGAGAGAGGTTGATTTCATGGCAATGTACGAAACAAACGACCGTATTAACATCTACTGCTGAAGCTGAGTATGTAGCTGCTGCAAATTGTTGTGCTCAGGTCTTTTGGATTCAGAATCAAATGCTTGATTACGGTTTAACTTTCTTAAACACTCCTATTTTTATTGATAATACTTCTGCTATCAGTATCATTAATAATCCTGTTAAACATTCTAAAACTAAGCATATAGAGATCAGGTATCATTTTATACGAGATTGTAATGAAAAATGACTTATTCAGATTATAAAAGTCTATACTGATAATCAACTTGCAGATTTGTTCACCAAAGCTTTTGATGTGGGTAGATTTACATACTTGGTCACCAATATTGGTCTGATTAAATCTTCTTAATCAATTTCTCATAAATATTTTGTAAATTATCTCTGTAATGCTTAAGGATTAGATACTGATAGATGTAATTGATAATAACAGTGTTAGTTATAACTGTTTTGCGTTTTCTCAACTCACAACTGATTATCACTATTATTATTAAATTACCACTGTATATGTAAACTTTGTTTTCACTGTTAGTTTATTTTTATCACTGTTTGTTTTTAGAATTAACCCTTTGCAGGTTATCACTGTCAGTTAAACGACCATCACTGTTAGTGTAAACAGTTTCCATTGTTTTCACTACTCAGTAATAACAGTCAGTTCCACTAGTAGTGTAACAGTTATCACTGTTAGTATATCAATTTCCACTGTTTATACTATTCAGTTATAACTGTTCATTATGACGTTAATTCGATTTCTTTTTGGAAAATTCTTTGTTTTATTTTTGCAGGTTTATTTCATTTGTGGTGAAAAAAGAAGAAGTTGTTGTTCCTTTTAATAATACTAATCAAGATACTAGTGTTGAGTTATAATTCCTTTGGTCGGGGGTTATTTCCATTAACTAGTTATCACTGTTAGTATTATTAACAGTCAGAAAGTGTTCTAAGTGTTCAACTTAATTACTGTTAGTTTAACACTCAGTTTCCACTGTTTTAAAACAGTTTCCACTGTTGATGTTAAATTTGGGGATTTTGTTTTGCAATTAGGTTTTTTGAAACTAACAGTATATATACGCCAAACACTTGCACTTTTTCATTATGCTTTCATCATCACTGCTATTGTATTCCTTGCTAAACACTGCTTCATCAATTCTTTTTCTTTTGAATTTCAATCATGGCTTCTTCTTCGTCTAAAATTCAACTACCGATTGGCATAGATCATAATATGATCGCTTTCTTAGTTAAACCGATTACGGCCAATGATTATGTTGAAATCATTGATTTCTTGCGCGCTTCACATATTTTCAATGCGTTAACCATTAATCCTCGTATATCACATGAATACATCAATGATTTATGGGTTAATGCTAAAATCGAGGAAGAAGCGGGCATTCAAAGAATCGTATCAACAGTTGCAGAGCAACAAGTGGTGGTTACAGAGGCTTCTTTACGTTCTTCTCTTCGTCTTGAAGATGAAGGAGGTATTACTTCACTTTCTAATGATGTTTTATATACCAATTTACGCGCAATGGGATATGAGGGTACTTTGGGTGGTTTTGTTTTCCAGAAAACCTTATTTTCATATCAATGGAGATTTTTGATACATACATTATTACACTGTTTATCTTCTAAACGATCATCTTTTGAACAATTCAGTAGTAATGTAGGGTATGCATTAGTCTGTTTAGCTACTGGTCAACGATTTAATTTTTCAAATTTTATTTTTGCTGGTATGCTAAGAAACATAAATCAACCAAAGCTTAAGTTTTTGATGTATCCAAGGTTTGTGCAATTATTTTTAAATGAACAAATTGCTCAATTGCCTGCTTTAGATAGAGTTATTGGTATCTCTTCTTTAAAACCAAAAGTTTTTGTTAATATGAAGAGAGATACTTCAATAAAAGGTATTAAGTTTTCTGGGAGGGTTACAACTTTGTTTCCAACAATGTTTCCTGCACCCTCCACTACAGCTCCAGTACAACCAACTGAGGCCGACCCAGGTGCTGAGAGAATGGAACAACCCATTCATTCTCAACCCAGTGGATGGGGGTACCATAAGAAAACAAAGGACCAATCTAAAAACATATGTTAGCAAAGCCAACAAAGCTAGACAACAGGTGTTTGAGGCTCATGCTGCTCAAACATCTCAGACTCATGACAGTGGTCAGAAACAACATGTGGTCCATGAGGAGCAGGGTGACCATTCTGTGAGGGCTACTTCTACTGCTACTAGTCCAGTGACAGAGCAGGACAGAAGTAACATCAATAAGACCCAATCAGAGGCAACACCAGAACATGACTCTACTCCTGTAGATGATTTTGGTGGTCCCAGTACCAATAACCAAGGGGAATCTGATGATCATACTAGGTATGATGCAGATTTTGCTACACATGTCAATGATTCACCTAGGGAGTCACATTCTGATGGTGATGAGGCTAGAACTAACTTGGAATTGACGAAAATGGTTGATTATGTTTGGGAAAAGTTCAAGGTGGAAAGGAGACAGAATAAAGCAAAAGATGCAGAGATAGCAGACTTGAAGCATAGAGTCACTCAATTGGAAAGCTTGTGGTTAAAGTATTGAAACAGGGCAAGGAGTATGTCCTGGTTGAAGGTGACTCTCCAAAAGATGCTTTCAAAAAGGGGGAGAAATTTTGGACTAATAAGGGTGACAAAAAGAATGTTCATGTTGATGATCCTAATGATTTTTGGAATGTTGGTGATAATCAGGATGATGATGATCAAAATAAAGTACCAACTGGTTCTAATTCTGAACAAATTGATGAGGAAATTGAGATGGAAACACCAACACCTCATGAGATTGAGACTGTGAAAGAAAAATCTGAAGGTAAAAAGAAAGATGATGATAAAGAGCAAGAGAAAGAGAAAGATAAAGAAGATGACTCTGCCAATGCTAAAAAATCAGGAGTAGAAGAGAAAAAGACTGCATCTCCAAAAACTCCACAGACTAAAAGACAGAAATCCATTCCCGTGTTTTCTGTTAGAGCAAATAAACTCAAGTCTGTAACAGAAAAGAAAACAACAACTTTACCACATGTTTCAATAAGAGAACCTTCTGCAGCTCCAGCTAAAAAGACATAATTGCCAAAGATTGATCCAAAAGATAAAGGTAAAGGCAAGCTGGAAGAAGAACCCAAGAAGAAAAAGCAGAAATCAATTCCTCCTGAAGCTACAGCACATGATGATGAGTATGCACACAGATTGTTTGCAGAAATAAATGTTGTTATACTTCAAGAACAATTGGTTGATGTTGAAGTTAAACCTGGGCAGTTTGTAAAAATGACTAAAGCTCAAGTTGATCAGTGGGATGAAGAACAGTTGAAAGAATAGAAAAAGGATGACATTGATTTTCTGGTTGAACAAGTAAAGGAAAAGAAAGCTGAAGCAGTTAGACAAACAAGAGCTGCAAAGGTTGCTGCAAAAAGAGCTAAAACTCCTACAAGAGCTCAGCAGAGAAAGAATTTGATTGCAAAGCTAAGAGGAGGATATATTCCTACTTCTAGGCTTAATGCTATGTCTCTTGAGACTTTGCAAGGTATTTGGGATAAAGATACGTTTATAAATCCAGAAGTACAGAAGAGAGCAGAAGCTGAACTGAAAAGGAAGAAAAAGGCAAAAAAAGAAAAGAAAAAACAACAAAAGATAGAGGAAGATATTGCAAAAGAAAAAGAATGGGCAAGGCAGAATGCAGAGATAAAAGAAAAATTGAGACAGGAATATGCATCTATTCCTGATTTGCCTAGAAGAAAAGTTGATTTGAATGATGTAATTATGGTAAATTATTTGAATATGGAAATTCAAGAAGAATTACCAGGAATTATTGATTGGTCAGTTGAGAAATTCACAATTCCAGTTAAGTGTGAAAGATTAAGGGTTGAAAGAGCTGATGGAAGTTTATCATTTTGGAGATATGTTGTAGAGCTGTTTAAAGTGATATCAAGAGTTGATTTGGTGAGGTTGTATGAAATTGGGACTGAAAAGAATCTGAATTCAAAGAAGTTTGAAAGTATTATGGAAATGGGTACCTGGAACAGTATTAGCATGATGTTTGAGCCTGAGAAGTTTGTGTTTCAGTTTAATACATTTCAACAAGTCAAGAAGTGGAATTATCTGATTAATTCACGCGTACATCAGGTTATTATGGAAGATGGTACAATGTTATGGATGCTTACAGAAAGAGAGTATGAGATGAGTTTGAGTTTGCTGAGAAGTTTGAAGAATGCTAGATTGTATGCTCCATTAAACAATGATGCAGCAGAAAATTTAGTATATATGATTTTGAATCAGATACATAAGAAGGAAGAAAATCAAAGACGTCAAAAGCAAAATCAATGAATGTTTTGAAAGCATCTGCCAAAGCTCAAAGTGAAGAATCAAGAGAAACTTAATACTGTGAGATATAGATTAAGTTTAGGGGGAGATTGTTGGGATTTGAAGTTTACTACAACTGTTGGTGAAAAGCTTACAAGGCATTAACACTGTTAGTGTTAATGTTACCACTGTCTTCAGAAGATTAATATTGTTATTGAAGATTTAAGGAAGACAAAGAGTTGTCACTGTTAGTAGTAAAGTGTTATAACTGTTAGCTTGTTTTACAACAGTTATCACTGTTTGTCTGATTTTGTAATTAGTTGAGTCAAGTGTTCAAGTGTTAACACTATTTGATAGTATTTACCACTGTTTGTATAATTGTGGTAGTTAACACTGTTTATGATTAACACAGGTCGGTTAGATAAGTTTGAGTTGTTATGGAAGTTATCTTGTTTCCATAATTGTAGGAGATTGTAAATAGGACTCTATACATTATAAATAGAGATCCTAATACCTAGAATAGGTACGTACGATTAAACTCAATTAGCCTCAAGGTGTAAACCCTAATACAGCCGTGTATTCGTATTATTAACCATTAATAATATTGAAGCTTTTGGTGATAATTTGAGTTATTCAAGTAATTAGTATTCTGCAAGTATTCTTATTATTCTTGGTTGTTATTAAGTCTTATTCCGCAATTCTTAATAATATTCTCAAAGCTTTTACTGAAGATCTGTAAGGGATTAATAGTTATGAAATCCATGGCAATTTGTTCCCATTTCCATTCAGGAATTCTGGGCTGTTGGAGTAAACCAGAAGGTTTTTAATATTAGGCTTTGACTTTTGAGCAAGTAAGGCACTTGCCGACGTATGTGGCAATTTCAGCTTTAATATTCGGCCACCAATATAACTCTTTGATGTCGTGATACATTTTATCGGATCCCGGATGGATAGAGTATTTGGACATGTGAGCTTCATCCATCACCAAGTCTCGTAGGTTCCCGAAATTTGGCAACCAGATTCGATTGGAGTGGTACCTAACTCCGTTAGGTTTGATTTCAATTTGTTTATCCATGCCTCGCAAGGCTTCATTTTTGACATTATCGGGTTTGAGAGCTTCGAGTTAAGTAGTGAGGATTTGAAAATTTAGCTCGTTATGAATGGTCATACTGAGGGCTCGGACTCGAAGTGGTTTCGTTCGCTCTTTTTGACTGAGGGCATCGACAACCACATTTGCCTTCCCTGTATGGTATTTAATTTCGCAATCGTAATCGGTAAGCAACTTGACCCATCGACGTTGCCTCATGTTGAGATCCTTCTGATCGAATATGTGTTGGAGACTTTTATGATCGGTAAAAATTGTACACCTAGTGCCGTAGAGGTAATGTCTCCAGATTTTGAGGGCAAAGACAACAGCTCCTAGTTCGAGGTTGTGGGTGGTGTAGTTCTTTTCATGAACCTTGAGCTGTCGTGAAGCATAAGCAATTACTTTGTCCTGTTGCATCAACACGCAACCGAGACCTTGGTGAGAAGCATCACAGTATACCATGAAGTTGTCGATGCCTTCAGGTAATGAGAGAATAGGAGCACTGCAAAGCTTCTGTTTTAGAAGCTGAAATGTTTTAGAAGTTGAAATGCTGACTCTTGTTTATCAGTCCAATCGAACTTTTTGTCTTTATGAGTCAGTGTCGTAAGTGGTTGAGCTATTTTTGAGAAATTTTCGATGAAACGCCGATAGTACCCTGCCAATCCCAAGAATTGGCGTACTTCGGTCAGAGTGGTTGGTGATTGTCAATCTTTGATAGCCTCGATTTTTGATGGATCGACATGGATTCCTTGACTATCGATGACATGTCCAAGGAATTGAACGGTTTGCATCCAGAACTCGCACTTAGAGAATTTTGCATAAAGCTCCTCGTGCTTAAGTAGTTCTAGGATGGTTCTGAGGTGTTGCGCATGTTCCTATTCATTGCGCGAGAAAATGAGAATGTCGTCAATGAAGACAATGACAAACTTGTCGAGATATGGCTTGCCCACCCGATTCATAAGATCCATGAATACAGCCGGTGCGTTGGTTAGACCGAATGGCATCACCTGAAATTCGTAATGCCCATAACGGGTTCTTAAAGAAGTTTTTGGAATGTCGATGTCGCGAACACGTAGTTGGTGATAACCTGACCGGAGATCAATCTTTGAATAAAAACTCGACCCCTGTAGTTGGTCAAACAAGTCATCAATACGAGGAAGTGGATAACAGTTCTTGACGGTTAGCTTGTTCAACTCTCGATAGTCGATACACATTCGGAAAGAACCGTCTTTCTTTTTGAAAAATAGGACTGGAGCTCCCCAAGGTGAAGAACTCGGTCTAGTGAATCCTCTTTCCAGGAGTTCCTGTAATTTGTTGGACAACTCCTGAAGTTCGGATGGGGCTAAGCGGTATGGCGCTCGGGCCACAAGTGCGGCACCTGGCACGAGATCGATTGAGAAATCAACATGTCTTGCTGGTGGTAGACCAGGTAGTTCTTCGGGAAAGACTTCTGGAAATTCTCGTACGATGGACACATACTCTAGTCGCTTCTCCTCTGACTTTTTCTCTATGATGTGTGCGAGGATTGCTGGATAACCCTTTCTTAGAAATTTCTGGGTTTTCAAGCAGGATATGATGTTAAGTCTTGTCCCACCGGTCTCCCCCTGTATGACCAAGGTTCTACCAACTGCGAGAGGAATACGAACGATTTTATCGTAACAAATGATCTCGGAATGATGCTTGGACAACCAGTCCATACCAATAATGACGTCGAAACTTCCAATTTCAACAGGCATGAGATCGATTGAGAAAATCTCGTCGGCTAGGTTTAAGGTGCAATTAGGTATCATACTATCGGTTTCTATGAGCTTACCATTTGCAAGTTCTACGGTGTACTTAATATCTAGAGCAATAGGTGCGATATCAAGTAGAGTGCAAAACTCATCAGAAATAAAGCTTCTATCGGCACCAGTATCAAACAGAATAGAAGCATATAAGTTGTTGAGAAGGAACATACCCGTGACCACATTCGGGTCATGACGGGAATCCCCGGAGTTGAGTATGAACGCTCTTCCCCTTGCGTTGTTGTTGTTGCTCTTGTTCTTGTTTTTAGGACATTCATTTCTTAAGTGTCCCATTTCCCCACACCCAAAGCAAGATTTAGGTTGGTTGGAATTGTTGTGAGAGGTGTTGTTGTTGGATTTAGGGGCTCGGCAATCCTTGGTCAAGTGCCCGTACTTCCTGCAGTTGTTGCTGAGAGTACTGCATGGACCATCGTGGTGGTAGTTACACTTGGAGCAGTATGGCATATCCCCAGTGTATCCACGCTTGGGTTCAGAATTTGTGTTGTAAACTTGGATGGCATTGGATTTCTTGTTGTGGTTGTTGTGGTGTTCAGACGATTTGCATTTGTTGTTGTTGGAGGAGGATGTGTTGGATGTCTCACAGCTGACAACCATGGCCATGAGCTCATGAGCTAATTGGATTGCACTGTCAACAGTGGTTGGTTTAGATGAGGCGACATTCCCCTAGATATTCTCCGGGAGGCCGCGGATATATCTCTTCATGCACTTCTCCTCCGGATCAACTAAACCCGGGCATAACAAAGCGAATTGCTGGAATTTGGTGGTATATCCAGCGATGTCATTTCCCTGCACTGTCAAGTGCCAGAATTCTTCCTCTAGACGGTCCAGTTCTTCTTCAGGACAATATTTTCCCATAAGCTTTTTCTTCAATTCAGCCCAAGGAAGTATGTTTGTTATTTCAATGCCCATAGAGTTTGCGTGAGTGTTCCACCACGTAAGGGCACATTCATGAAAGGTGTAGGCCGAAACTTGACCTTGTTATCCTCCGTACAGTTATAGAGATTGAAGACGGATTCCATACGGTCAATCCATCTGATTAAGCCAATGGCACCTTCCGTGCCTTTGAAGTAGAGCGGTTTGCAGCTAAGGAAATCCTTGTAAGAGCAAGGTTTGATAATAGGAGTATTGACTGGGGTTTCTTCATTGCTTAGAGAGTTACGGGGTGAATCCCGAGCAGCCAAAGCATCAGCCACTGCTTGAGATACGACAACAGCAAGTTCGGCATCACTGTAACTTTTCTTCTTTGGCGGCATGATTCTTCAAGAGTGAAATAAAAGGTACATGAGAGGTGGTACCAAAATAATAAGTACGATAGATGTATATATATATAAAAGTGGTAATATACAACATCACAGGGTAAAATCACAATGTAGAAATAAAGGGAGAAACTGTCAATTCATATTACGAAGTCGAATGGTTACAGACAATTTCTAGTTAGGAGTTTCAAAAGTCACAGACTTAGAAGTTTTACAAAAGTGCCGGGAATTATTACATCCGGTCGAATTACATAGGTCCTACGAAAGCATGATAAAGTTTAGATTTAGCCTAAGCTAATCCTGACGTAGATTTAGTTGTGGCAGTAGTGTGGTGAGATGGTCCACAGATTCAGCAAGTCAACGAACCATTCGGAGGGCGTCCTCGGTTTCCCTTAGACGTGTCTCGCACTGGTTCAGCCTTGATTGTAGGACGGAAATTTCATTTCGGTTGCCAATCACTTGGTTGTGGACAACCTCCATAGTTTCGATGGTTTCACCCAGACGGTTGTCAAGGGTGTCCATGTGGTTGACGGTATTTTTGTGATCTTCGGAGACTTGGTTGATACGTTCGAGCGATGTGAGTCTCCAGTTTTCGTTGGTTTCTTGTAGTTCGATATCCATTGTATCAAGTCGTTGCTCATGTCGGTGTAGCCTAGCGGCTAAGTCTGACAAAGCGAAGTGAATGGGGTATGGATCAGCTCGAGGCAACCTGGTGTTCCTCCTAGCCACCCTTGGGTTTCGCGATCCATACGGATGAGAGCGTGACGAATTGGGTGGTGGGTTTGCCATTATGAGACAAAGCTTTAGAAAGAATGAGGCCTATATTCGTTTAATACCTATCACATATGTGGTGGGTGGTGGTTTTGCCATTCGTTTAATATAGCCTAAGATATTGAGCGAGAGCGAGGCTTATCTATGTATATATACCTATCACATAATAGCCTAAAGTGTCTAACACAGACATGTTTGAGTCCCAGTTTCTCTCGAGGTCAGAGTCAACTAGTGTATCCTGTTCAGTCATGACTCCTTTCAGATCTCACATCATATTCTTTTAATTGTACATAGTTGATCAGGTTATGTTAAATTAAACCAATATCATGTAGTCACTGAACCTAATCATACTTAATAAGGAATACTTCCTAACGGTCATAGTCTAGGCCCACTAAATGGAACCTAGTTCACTATAAACTTAGGCTCTGATACCAATCTGTCGCACCCCCAAATTCGGGTTGCGGAAGCGAATCGGGTTGGGGCGCGATTAATCAATATACACAGCACATAAGATATAATAAACGACCACTAAATGTGTCATTTTACATTGTATTGATAAAAACCAAAGTTTACATCAAAATATTGTTTACATTAGCTCAGTTACTTGAAATTGAGAGATTTACATTACATAATTAATCTATACATAATATAATAATGCAATTAAATCTCTGATTTGTTTGAATGCAGACTCGAGCTAATGGTTCCTGTTTTGTGCAGCCAACCTACTGCTGAGTACCTGTGATACATGCTAAAATGGGTCAGCAAAATGCTGGTGAGCTCACAAGTTTGTATGTCAACACATATTTGTATGAACCGCAAGATTTAATTGAATTTAAAAGGCAATTAAGAAAAATAAAAGTTATACAGCCATGAGCACATAGGCTGAGATTAACTTGAGCGTTAGGTCCAATTAAGGAAACCTAACTGAGTTTCCTCCTACGAGTGCCTAATCTACACTCATTTTCCCAAATGCTAATACGTCCGTTTGACCAGTTAGTGCGTGCTAACCCAGACGAGGATTGTCAATCCTATATGATATCATATACTAACATTCACGCTACATATGTATTACCAAACTCTGTTATGGAGGGCTTTGAAATGATTAGTGAAAACAACTCATGTAGTATTTGATTTGTATTGTACGTGCGTTCATATTGTAAAATAAAATGAGCAATGTAATCACACCCCAGATGAAAACCGTAAAATAGGGGCTATGAGACTCACCTGAACCTTGAGTGTTTAACTTAATAAACTTGAATTGATTAGCGGTGAATTGATGTCTGAAGACTTGTAACCTGAGGGTGTTCAAGACACGCGATGGTTATAACATGAGTAGGCATCTCGAAAGACTGCCCTTGTAGTTGTTCGTCCAACTTAGAATATCCAAATTACTACGATTCGGTTATTGAATTGTCCCAAATTACTATATTTGGTGGTTTAACCCGTCCAAGTTACTTTGACTTGGTTGATTTGATTATCCAAATTACTACGATTTGGTTGTGTTTTGAAAATGTGTACGGGCCGTCGGTGAATTGGTTGTATCAATAATCTCATTATTATTTTTATGATTTTGAAGTGTTATACTTAAAAAGTAAGTTCCAATGTGTTTCAGAATTCATATTGCATCCGTGTTTGATGTAACACTGTTACTCGTGACCCTAAGGTAAGGGCGAAGCCCGTTAATGATGGGGGTCCGGGGGCAGCGCCCCTGGTTAGCGGGGTCCAAGGGGTGGCAACCCCTGGCAGGGTCCAAGGGGCTGAGCCCCTGGTTAATCGAAAATGCACTTGGGATTCGAATTCTGGTAAAATGGGGTGTCAAATTTGAGCCTCAACACTTAGTGAAATATGAGCTTTAAACTTTCTGTTTTTAGCGACACTTGATGTGTCACTTCCAAAATTTGGGCGACACTTAGGAAGTGTCGCATAAAATGATAGTTTCTGAATTATTAGCGTCACTTGGAGAAGTGACGCATAAGGGGGGCGACACTTAGGGAGTGTCGGGTTCGAGTGTCGGTTTCTGATCATAGGCGACACTTAGGAAGTGTCGCTAGAAGTGTCGAATAAATGTGTTAGGCGTCACTAGGCAAGTGACGGTTGGAGTGTCAGTAAAAAGGGGTTTTATGTGGCACTTAGGCAAGTGACGCATAATTAGGGTTTTATGCGTCACTTGAGGCGGCACTTATGTGTCGCAAGAAGTGACGCTATACTGGACTGGCCTATGCGACACTTAAGACTGTTCGACGGATTTTGAGCCAAAAACGAGTTTTTCTGGTTTCCGTTTGGTCTGATTTTTTACCCAACCCTTAGATGGACATTATAAGCTATTACAAACATCAAACAAGTGAAAATGAGTAAAATCGGAGAGTTTTGGGATTTGTCGGAAACTTACAGCTTCACGCGAGGGGAATCCGGAAAGATAGAAACGTAGATCATTGTGAGGTGTTCGTTTTTCTTCAAAGGAGCAAATGATTTGGGGTTGTTTAAGGATGTTTTTAGGTGAATTAGTGAGGTTGTGGTGGTATGTTGGTTTGAGAGAAAAAGGAAGAAGAAAATCGAAGAGAGAGGCAGTGAGGGAGGGAAATGAGAGGGAAAGAGGTGAGGGGGGGGGGGGGGGTGATGTCCCCCTTCCTTGGCCGGTTAGGGGGGGCCACCCTTTGTGGGTGTGTCCCAATTTTTTTCCCATGTTTGTGCTCCGGGCAGTGTTCGTTTTTCCGATCGTTTAAACGTTTAATTGATTTTATACACTTTTAAATATACGTTTAAACTACGAATTTAAGTTGGAATATTATCTAAATAATATTTTGGACAAAATAGAGTTATTAAATAGTGTCGTATTATTTAATAAAAGTGTTCACCAACGTCCGTATTAATTGAATCAAATTACATTTGATTTGAAACTTGTACGATTTAATCAAATCGCATACTTGTATATATTCAACAATATATATTTTGATACATTAATTAGCCTAAAACCAAACTAATTACATGTATTACACTTGATTAGGCACTAATTACTAGTCCTAATTTGACGGGTGTCACAAAGGATCAATCAATCATTGCCTTATGTTTTCTTCTTAAAATAAAACAAGTTACAAGCTCAAGAGCACATAAAGCAAGAATTGATTGATCCTTCCTGAAGTTTTGTGCCGGCGATCTACTATAGATCAAGGGTTTTTCTTGTACATCATCGTGTCAATTGCATTTACTTTATCATTTTATCACTTACTTAATTTGTTTTCTGCATAAAATGTGTTATCCCGGAATTATCCCGGATAATACTTGATTGATACATTCACTTTTAATATCGAACACTTATTTTATAAAATTTAGTTATTAATCAAGCCTTACATTGCATTTTTAACAAGGATCTATACTCACATCTCGAAATATCAAGCTTTCTGTTGCAAATTAGCATTTTTCATACCTTTACCTTGAAATTTAGTATAAACACACTACCTGTAACACCCGGTCAAAAAGGTCAATTTTCGCTCCCAATTTTAACTTCAAATATTCGTACTTAGTACGCAATTATAACAAAGTATTCGAAAATTTTATAAATGATATTTTACAATATAGATTTAACATTATACATTTGAGGAAAATATTAAACGTTCGAGAATGTAAGTCATTTTAATTAAAAACGCGTTCTAGTTATTTAAAACCGCGTGAAAACAAACTATTAAATTTTAATTTCCAAAATAGTATTTTGATAAAATACTTTCACTCGAAAACATTTCGAAAGAATATTAATAAATTCTTAGAATCGAAAATAATACATCTATATACGATCGGGTAAACGAACACGGGCATAAAAATACTAAAATTTGGGAGACAAACTCCCCTCCCTTTTTCTCTACTATAAACCGGCCCAAACACATTCTCTCCCCACCCCTTTTTCTTCATTTTTATCAAACAAAAACACACACACACACACATCCATATCCCTCCATCTCTCCCCTTCTCGATTTCTCTCTAAATCATCAACAACAACACACAACAATAACAACAACAAATCAGCAGCAACAACAAGATCATCATCAACATCTTCATCTTCATCTCCTTCATCATTGTGTTCATCATCATCATCACTTTAGATCTCCATATCCAAATCGTAAGATCTTACTCCCTTTTTGTTGATTTCGAACTTAAAACACTTAAAATATCATGTTTTAACACTTTATCAACAAGATTTGGCCCGAAAATAGGTTAGATCTTGATTTTGGGTAAAAATCTCACGAGTAGATCGTTGTGTCGCAGAGGACCAAAAACAATGCTACGACATAGCCTGTGTCGCAGGTTTATGTCGTAGGATTGATGTCGGAGACTATGTCGCATTACTGCGACACAAATCCTTGCGCCGCACTAAAATCCCCGACGTCGCATGTAGCGAAACAAAGCCTTTTGTCGCATTAAATTGTGGATGTGCAAATGGCGACACAAACCCTTGTGTCGCAGAACCTTTTAGCGACACAGACCTTATGTCGCAAAACACAAAACCTTGAAAACCCATGATTTTCACTAAGTGTTGTTGCGTGTGAAAGCGCGTCTTGTTTTATTATTTATAAAGTACAGGAAACACCAATCACTACTATCACACAATCAGGCAAAAATACCTGATCGAAATAGTATAGCTATGGTAAGTCCAGGTCGATCTCAGGAACACAGGAATGGTGGTTTATTTATATAAATAGGAAATAATAATTAACTAATAAACAGTAAAAAGGGGGACGTTTTAGTTCCGTGCGAACATTTAATATTGAAATAATAATAAAACAATATAAATACTTAAATTAAAATAACAAATAGGAATCAATAGGAAGGAATAAGTAATTGTATAATTAATGTCACTCAGATTCATATATCCTGATTTATCACGTATTGATTATCTAATTGTGATTTCTTTTATATCAATTTAGTCACTAATCAAAGATCATAAATTAAATGTGAACTAGCTAACTTTCCGGGTCCAAGTAATTCCTATAATTCAGGTTCCAACATAAAACAACGGTCCGTCGTCACAAGATAATCAGTCAATTGTGTGCTCTCCCCTAAATCATGCATTAAACATTCACAACTCGTTATAATTATCTCTAGTGGTATAGATCAACAATACCCAATAATTAACTTATTGTCTCATTCATTTTAAAGTGCATAATTATTACTTTCTCAACATATCAGATTCAACATATTTAGCAATGGTCAAAAACCTAGAATTATAACCATCAATAATTAATAACATTAAAGGAACTCAATCTCATTAACATTATCAACCACGTTGAGAATTAATAATTACCAGTTACCAATAAATAAGGATCCACGAGTAATATAACCGTTTTCAATTAAATAACTTATTCAATACGCAATTATAATCATTCCATAATCATTATCTAAGCTAAATTAATCATACAATCACTTTAATATTCAATTCATCATTAAAACAGTAAACAACAGATTATTCAAGCTTAAAGTCATCAATAAAACTTGATAAAAGAAATTATACCGAATTAAAAAGACGAATCATGAAGAATTAAGACGAACTATCCTCAATCTTCACTCCTCGTGCCTCTAAAAGCTAAAGAAATTCGTAACTAAACCCTACAGAACCGAAAATAGTTGAATACAATGTCCTTATAAATTTCTTTTCTACCGACCCTTTCCCCACACTTAAATTATACAATGTCCTCATTGAATATAAATAAGTAAAAATAAAAGTTAGAAAAGGAAGAAAAGAAATTAGAACGAAAAACTCCCCTGAATATGGCGCAATTATCTTGATCTGGTTTGGCGTAACGGGTCGTCTTCCGATCTTTATTCAAAAATTATACAACATCCACACTTTCGTAGTTAATCACGATTGCATTTAGCATATGCAATAAGCCTTTAAACCCCTCGGTATCCAAAGTGGACGGGTTATAGTCTCGTGAGGGTTTCCAGGGAACACACCCACAAAGTTCTTTTATTTTCCAAAACTTCCAATTTCAGCTGAATTGGATGTCCACTTCAAAAAGTAGGAAAGAACATTAAACGTATAAAAATAAAATACCAAAAATGGAAAATAAAAATTATACACAATGTACAAGCACGGGTTGCCTCCCGAGAAGCGCTTGTTTTTGTTCGAGTCACTAGCTTGACTCCAACCTTACTTATTTATAAATCCCTTGACTTTCCCCGCACTTAAAAGTAAGCATGGAAGGTAATATCGATAAACATTCATTAAATGAAAATTTATTATAATGAAAGAATAGAAATACTTATCGTGCGTGGAAGGTATATGTCCTTTATAAGATACTCCATGATCTTCCAAAAATTGAGAGAAACATTTCTTCCGATCGAATTGCAAAAAAGGATCTTCATACTCGTAAAACAATGAACTTGTGCTTATAGATACTTCAACCGCTAGTTGTGTTGACTCATCCACCATTTGAAATTCAACTAGTTCGGTTGCTATCTCATTACCGCAAGTTTTGTTTTCGAATTCATCTCCAATCCTTACCATTGCTTGATCATTATTTTCCTGGTGATTCACCTCGGGGTGTGATGACGGAGTTTCACGAATAGCTGGATCCGTAATGGCTATTAATTCTTCTTCAGTCATAACCCCATCTTGGTTTCTCAATCCAAGTATTTCCTCTTCATTACAATCAAGTAGCGAGAGTATTTCCTCATCAGAATCATAGTGATCAAATCTTGGCAAAGGCAACCAATCTACCTCCATATCTTCTTCCTGTTCAATTTCACTAAAAATTTCGTTAGAAAATAAGGAGTCAGAGGATTGAGAATACTTATCTGTTTAAACCATATCCCCAAGTTGTTGAATGGAAACTCCTTGACCGTGACCAATAGTCTTAGTTGCTTCCACTGTTTCGCTTGAAGTCTCCATAGATTGCGTAGCTTTCACAATCACTGGACGAGATGAACTTTTAAAAGTATCTTTTTTAAGCTTTGGAAAAATTGATCCTTCAATTTCATTGTACTTTCTATTCAAAGCAGCTGGATAAGGAGGCGGAGGTGTATACTTTTTAACAATTTCTTCCGTTAAGGCCTTTGGGTAAGAAGGTGAAGGCGTATATTTTTTTAAATTTGGTTTTGCCTTATATCCTTCATCTTTTGGGTTGTCAAAATTTTCCACCTTGTCGCTTTCCATATCCTTCACAATTAGATCTTTATTCCAAAATGCTATCATCTCATCTAAAGATCGCTTCATATCCTCTTTACTCGTAATGGAAATGTTTCTCGAGTTTTGAAAATTCTCAGGGACAGTATTCATGTTTTGATACATACCTGTCAAAATATAAGAAAAAGAAAAAGAGTAAGAAAGAAAATAAAAAAAAATAAAAAAAAAACTAACTAAAAAAAAAAATTACAATTTAAATAATAAACAACACCGTTCCCCGGTAGAACAAAAGTCCAACCGGTTAAGTGTTCCCCGGCAGCGGCGCCAAAAACTTGTTGCATGTGAAAGCACGTCTTGTTTTATTATTTTTAAAGTACAGGAAATACCAATCACTACTATCACACAACCAGGCAAGAATACCTGATCGGAATAGTATAGCTATGGTAAGTCTAGGTCGATCTCAGGAACACAGGAATGGTGGTTTATTTATTAAAATAGGAAATAATAATTAACTAATAAAACAGTAAAAAGGGGGACGTTTTAGTTCCGTGCGAACATTTAATAATGAAATAATAATAAAACAATATAAATACTTAAATTAAAATATCAAATAGGAATCAATAGGAAGGAATAAGTAATTGTATAATTAATGTCACTCAGATTCATATATCCTGATTTATCACGTATTGATTATCTAATTGTGATTTCTTTTATATCAATTTAGTCACTAATCAAAGATCATAAATTGAATGTGAACTAGCCAACTTTCCGGGTCCAACTAATTCCTATAATTCAGGTTGCAATATAAAACAACGGTCCGTCGTCACAAGCTAATCAGTCAATTGTGTGCTCTCCCCTAAATCATGCATTAAAGATTCACAACTCGTTATAATTATCTCTAGTGCTATGAATCAATAATACCCAGTAATTAACTTATTGTCTCATTCATTTTAAAGTGCATAATTATTACTTTCTCAACCTATCAGACTCAACATATTTAGCAATGGTCAAAACCCTAGAATTATAACCATCAATAATTAATAACATTAAAGGAACTCAATCTCATTAACATTATCAACCACGTTGATAATTAATAATTACCAGTTACCAGTAAATAAGGATCCACGAGTAATATAACCATTTTCAATTAAATAACTTATTCAATATGCAATTATAATCATTCCATAATCATTATCTAAGCAAAATCAATCATACAATCACTTTAATATTCAATTCATCATTAAAACAGTAAACAACAGATTATTCAAGCTTAAAGTCATAATTAAAACTTGATAAAAGAAGTTATACCGAATTAAAAAGATGAATCACGAAGAATTAAGACGAACTATCTTTAATCTTCACTCCTCGTGCCTCCAAAAGCTAAAGAAATTCATAACTAAACCCTTCTGAACCGAAAATAGTTGAATACAAAAACCCTAGTACTAATTCTCCCATTTTTTAGGTTAAAATCGCAATTTATACTTTCTGGAAAAACCATCCATACGGCGTATGGACATCCATACGGCGTATGGATGTAAAACAAGCCCAGCCCAAGTCCGCGTGACCTGGACTTCCACCGTCTCAATCCATACGGCGTATGGATTGAATTTTCAGTCGATTTTTGCCTTCTTCTTCTTTTAATCATCCGACTTCACTTTATTCTCCAATAATGCATCCTTTAACTCGATTATTGACTGTTTTCCGTCTCTTTTCCTCAGATCCTTTATCTCCACTGTTAATTACAAATATGAACGAAATTAATATCTAAACTAAACAATTTTCAATAAAAACACATAGGATTTGGGATAAAATACTATATAAAAATACTACTTTTACACAGTTATCAAATATCCCACACTTAAGTTCTGCTTGTCCTCAAGTAGAATACATTTTCATCATAAAAACTTGATAAACATCAAACTAATATTTAATAATCAGAATACCTAAATTAAAGATCTATTTCATAATTAAACAATTTAATTAACATGGATAACTATAATGTACACATAAAAATTATTATTATTAGTGTAACATATAGTCCATGAATGATTACTAATATATTTGTCCACTTTAAACAAAAAGTATTCTAACTAATAAATACCTAGTTTTTAACTCAAAAATTTTAAATTTGATGAAAATTTAACTAAATTATAATATAAGGATAAGTTTAAATTTCTTTTCTACCGACCCTTTCCCCACACTTAAATTATACAATGTCCTCATTGTATATAAACAAGTAAAAATAAAAGTGAGAAAAGAAAGAAAAGAAATTAAAATGAAAAACTCCCCTGAATATGGCGCAAATATCTTGATCTGGTTCGGTGTAACGGGTCATCTTCCGATCTTTATTCAAAAATTATACAACATCCACACTTTCGTAGTTAATCACGATTACATTTAGCATATGCAATTAGCCTTTAAACCCCTCGGTATCCCAAGTGGACGAGTTATAGTCTCGTGAGGGTTTCTAGGGAACACACCCACAAAGTTCTTTTATTTTCCAAAACTTCCAATTTCAGCTGAATTGGATGTCCACTTCAAAAATTAGCAAAGAACATTAAACGTATAAAAATAAAATACCAAAAACGGAAAATAAAAATTATACACAATGTACAAGCACGGGTTGCCTCCCGAGAAGCACTTGTTTTTGTTCGAGTCACTAGCTTGACTCCAACCTTACTAATTTAAAAATCCCTTGACTTTCCCCACACTTAAAAGTAAGCATGGATAGTAATATCGATAAATATTCATTAAATGTAAATTTATTATAATGAAAGAATAGAAATACTTATCGTGCGTGGAAGGTATATGTCCTATATAAGATACTCCATGATCTTCCAAAAATTGAGAGAAACTTTTCTTCCGATAGAAAACTTTTCTTCCGATCGTGGCAGGTATATGTCCTTTATATGTTCATACTTGTAAAACAATGAACTTGTGCTTATAGATACTTCAACCGCTAGTTGTGTTGACTCAACCACCATTTGAATTTCAACTGGCTCGGTTGCTATCTCATTACCACAAGTTTTGTTTTCGAATTCATCTCTAATCCTTACCATTGCTTGATCATTATTTTCCTGGTGAGTCACCTCCGGATGTGATGACGGAGTTTCACTAATAGCTGGATCCGTAATGGCTATTAATTCTTCTTCATTCATAACCCCATCTTGTGTGACAACCGTCAAAATTCTCAGGTCATTAACACACTTGAATCTGAAATTACGCTTACAGCATTCCTTAAATCCTAGTAAACATCCTAGGTTATGACTTAGTAGGCTTATCAAAGTCGTAGAACGTCTTAGAGACTGCTTGGTGAACTTTAAATTCCCTCAGACATGCCAAATTATGTTACTAAGTAACAAATAAAACAAAGAAAAATCTACCTTTTATGTCCTTACAAAATCCTTATCGAATCGCAAAACTAAAATTTCGGTGACTCGGCAAGTAAATTCAATCTGATGGTACCCGACTTAACACGAACATTGGTGAAAACATTTCTATAAATAACCTAAATCTATTTTTAGAAGTTATTTATCATATATTATTATTTTGTTTAAACAATACACGAAAATCCTAAAGTTTCGCTTAAAACGTCTCAAACGCAAAGAAAACGCACGAATCGTATTCGGCAACAAAACGAAACTCGATAAAAATCTCGGTAACCCAAGATAAATTATTCAAACAACACTTCAATGAAAAATAATCCCAAACATTTCATTAATGAAAACGACACAAGAAAACGTTAGGCGATTTAACGAAAATAACGAGCAAACGACCAAAATACGTAAACACAGTCTGAGACTGGAAATTAAATCACACTCCCTCATGGTGGGGCCCATGAGAACGACCAGCCATCCCCCCCTCCTCTTTTCGTTCAAAATATTTAACATTTCCCTATACTCTCATTACTTCACTCATTTTCCAAAACACACACACACACTCCTCTCCTTTTCTCTCTCTAAAACACACACAAACACTCTCATTTTTCTCTCTAATTTCCAGCCCTCTTCAAGAGAAAATCAAAGAGTTTGAAGGTATTCTTTCACCAAAAAAACACTTAAAGGTAAATCAAATCATCTACACTTATCTATCTTTCATTTTCTTACAATTTTTCTTCATGTAATTCGGATTTTATGCCTCTTCCATGGCTAAAATCCTCATGCAAAGCTTGATGTTTGTAGGTTATCTCTTTTCACATCCTTATGTGTTAAAAGAAAGAGTAACCCATGATCAAACAGAAAATCAAGTGAAAAATCGTGTTATTGCTTGTAATCTTGTTAGATCTTGTTCATCTTTGTGTAAAAATCTTGTTTATATGCTAATAATCATATTAACACATCATGGATGTATTTGATGTGCCGTAGATCACCGAAACACGATTAGAACTCAAGTGTTTGTGCGGAAATCAAACAATTGATCAAGTTGTGAATTAGAGAATGAGAAGTAAAAACAAATGAAGAAGTAATTGAGTCAAATGCTTTTGTATTAATCACAAAGTCAGAGAGAAATCTCTAAGAACAAGATTACAAAAATGATTTACAAAAGGCTTATCCAAGTCAAATAAAATCGTCTAACTCAAGTCTATTTATAGACTAACATCTTATGCGACAATCCTCTAAACAGTTTGACTTTAGTCAATCCGTCAATAAGCATTCATGGATTAACCATACATGCGACAATAACCTATTCACGGATTAAACCATTCATGTGACAATACCTATTCACGGACCTTCCTATTGTCGCATCAGTAAACACTTAGACAAAAACGAAAATAATCAAGCTTTAGACATCTTTGTATCAACAAACTCCCCCTTGGATAATGCTTGATTTTCTTGAAACTTTGAAGCTTTAAGTATATTCAGGCAAATTGCATCCAGCATAAACTCCTTGAGCGCAACAGACTTCGACAACTCTTTGGAATTTCAATGCCATTATTTCATCATCGAAAGCATCATCATAAATGATTGGATTCAATAGAAGAGCTTCAAGATCAGGCTTTGAAAGATTTATCAAGCTCAAAGGATCAAAAACATAAATAATCTTTTCACGATTCCACATGATCTCTCCATTGACATCTCGATCGTAACAAGCAATCTCTGCTTCTCCCGTGTCTCCATTATACTTCCAATAGCACACAAATTTCCAAAAAATAATCGGAAGTTTCTCAAGTGGAATTTTTCTCAGACATTTAACCTTTGGATAAGTAATGATAACTCGTGGTTGATTTGAAACAGGTTCAATGTCGAAATAATCCACAGTTCTCCTTGGAAACGTTTCTTTAACCCAATTATATTTTCCTTTATAGCTTTCACGAGCGAGAACTTCAGTCATCCAATTTACTAAACCATTCTTAGAGTGATTGATAATGTCAATTGAAGCAATATGATTTATTTCACACTTTGGAAGTTTCTCGAGAGCTTTGAATGTTGGATAAAAATATTGTAGCCCATCTGTTCTCTTGATGATAAAAACTTTGTTGTCATTATCATACTTCCAACTAATGATCCTTCCCACACACTCATGTCCTGGAATCTTGAAGAATTTTCTTGTCTTGATAATCTCAGGTCCAGATTGTTTTGGAAACCACCAAGGAACCTTTTGTTCTGGCTCTTTGTCTTCATCGGAATCAATTAAAAATCCTTCTTGAGAACACATTTCAGACTGAACCTTTTCTGGATGCAGCTCATCATCAGAATCTTCCCAGTCTTCAACATGTACATCATCAAAGTCAGGCTCAAACCCTGGAGGATATAATGGATCTTCAAGTTCATCAAAATCATATTCGCCATCATTGCATATCTATACAAAAGGAATTAAATCTTCAATAATGATATTCAACGGAGTCGGACATAGAATCTCTTCTTGTTCATCAATGCTGTCAGATAACTCCTCTTGATCAAATCTACTCGAAGATTCACCAATCTCAAACATAGAAGATTCTTCAATATCAACAAACAAATCTTCATGATGTAAATCATTTAAATCCATTTCACCTAGATCATCAAAATCCATATCTTCAAAGCTTGGTTCAGGAGTCAACACCAAAGCAGGAACAGAACTTATTGGTTCAACATTCAAGGGTTCTTCCTCTTCGATATTCTGAACTAAAACCATTGCTTGAGAAAAATCAGGCTGATCACCATCATCATTATCAGAATCATCAGAATCACTATCATTATCTCCTTCAACATCATCATCATCAGATCCGTCATTTCCTTGATCATTTAATTCAGCATTATCATTATTATTCTGATCATTATCATCATCATCATCATTAATATCAGCACCTTCATGCACATTCTCCCCCTGATCACCTAATTTTTCTTTTAAAAGAAATACTTCTTGTTCAAGTGACTCAATTCATAAAGTCTGAGAAACAATTTGGTGATTTTGATTGGCAATAAGGACATCTTGTGTGCCAATGCGTTGCAGAGCATGAAATAAATCATCTCGCAATTTTTCCACTAATGACATCAAAGGAGTCACAGCTCTTTGAAGAGACGCATCAAGAGCTGTCATACTCACAATAGGAGTAGATGTAGAAAATGAAGTAGTAGGTATGAATGTAGGAATGGGAAGAGAAGTAGAAATACCCGGTGCAGAAGACATAACAGGCATGGAGATAGAAGAAGGCAATGTTGAAGAAGTGACTGGCAATGAATCAGAAATAGATATTGCAGAAGAAGTCACTGGTAGAGAAGAAGAAGAAGATCCAGCTTCAGAAGATACTAACAACTTCCTTCGTTGAATAGATCTGAACTCAGGAATGTATTCAGGATCCTGTGCCTCCTCTCGATGTCGTCTCAACTCTTGTCGTTCCTTTTCAATATTTTATTCAGTGAGACGTTGAGAAACTAAAGACTCTTCAATAGTCTTTGGACGAATAGGTTCTTCATCCTCAAAACTAGAAGATTCTATCTCAGCAGGATGATCAAGAAGTTGGTGAACAATATCATCTTCACCTTGAACTGACTCCCCCTCAGCTGATGCTTCCTCAGTATCACTATCTGATTCCATTTGTATGGCAATCTGAGGTGGAAGAAAATCATCATCGATGATATGCCCAAAGAGATCAACAGTTGGTGGTATTGGTTTACCACGATAACTGTTACAATCGGCAAACACTCTTTTCTGAATTAGAGTGTAATTCAGAATATTGCCATGGTAAGTAATCTCTTGAATGTGTTGATCAAAGATTAGTTGAAGAAATCGTGGATACATGAAAAATCCATCTTCATTAATATTTCCAGCCAGATTCTCGAAGATATATCTTGAAAAGTTATATGGAATGTTAAGAACAAGTGCAGTCATCAAGCCAGCTAAGTAATAGCTCATTGCATCGAACCCAGCTTTCCTTGGAGAAATACAGCAAATCAATGTATGGGCAAGAAACTTCCAGTGAGGACAAAAATGATTCTTAAGTATCTGCACATCCTGTGGTCCTTTAATACTTCCCATTTGTAGAAGACAATCATCAATAATGTTTCTGGGAATATTATTGGAAGCATTTATATCGTCTCCGAGTTGCAAAGTGTGCCTGATTAATTCCTCAGTAAGCACAAGAGTTTTTCCATCGACTGTAGCCGTGATGCAATGTGGTTGAACATCCGTATGATATACAGTAGTCATCCAGAAATCAGTCATATGTTCTTCATAGAGATTTGCTACTTGGACTGATAATGCATAAGAAATTCTGGATCGCAACAAGAACCTAATCATAGGAAAGTATTTCCTGTTTTCAGGTTTGTCAGGAGCTTCAAGAAGATAAGCTGTAGCATTATGTCGCTTTTCAAATATCACTGCTCTTCTTTGTACTTCAGGTTGTGCTGCTGCAATGGGATCTGCTGGTTCTGCCATGATATATATAAATAAGCTGCACAAAGTATTTGTTAAGTAACAAAAAGAAAATTTCAAGTGTCTAAACAAACATTTCCTAAGTATAGACTTCATGCGACAATAAACCATGCGACAATAAGGAAATTGTACTGTTCATACGACAATTCGAATACGACAAATATAAATCACGGATTTAAAAATGTTTAACAAAAATTAATCTGTGAGTGCTATTGTCGTAGTACTGTTCATACGACAATGATAATACGACAAATAGAAATCACGGAATAAAATTGTTGAACAAAAATAATCCGTGAATAATATTGTCGTAGTACTGTTCATCCGTGATTATGTACTGTTCATACGAGAATGTATAATTGTCGGAAAATCTTGGTCAAACAAGTCAAAGATCAATTCAAAATATTCACGGAGCACTGTTCATGCGTGAATATGGTATTCACGCAAAAACCCTAAACACTGTTCATCCGACAATGTATTGTCGGACAAAGCAGGTTCAGGCACTGTTCATGAACAGTGTTTTTGAATACAAAATCGACGATTAAACAATATATACAGAGAGATAATGAACGAAAATTATACCAATCGAAGCGTAGAAGTTAGGCGCACACTTCTATCGGAACAGAATCACGTAAGTCGCAAAAATCAGAACGAAATCAAAGAAAGAATGTTGCGGTTTCCTTTTGTCGGATATCACTGAATTGTCGGAAATTGTTTTTGACGGAGAAAAAAGTGAAAGTGTGAAGGTTTTTCAAATTTTGAAATATATATACCTCTACACCTTATTTCATCCGTGAATAATTTCCAAAAATACAATGATAAAACATTTTGATCAATTCAAATATACTTTGGATAAAAAGTGAAACTAAAAATTTAAAAATGTAAAAAATCTTTAAACTGAATATATACAAAATAAATGCAAAATATTTTTGTTGGGGTAAATCTCATGAGTTGGGATCATATTGGGATAAATGAATGTATTATAATTTTTTATTGTTTAGAAATGAAAGTTTATTTTGATTGTTAGTATACTTAACCTCTTTAAATTTACTTAGCATTAATAAAATATTCTTTCTAAGAATCATTCTACATATGATTATGGGTATTAGTGTTTTTCTTAAACACTCTTGCATTTAAAAATCTTAAATTTTATTATTAGCATGCATATTACTTTATATAATCTAAATAAAAATATATTTTCAAATTCATAATATATTAATATTTTCATATAAAGGGTGAGAATATGATGATATCTTTAGAAGTACATACATATGTTGGAATGACACTTAGTCACATATGTCATACCCGGGGTTGGACTTATAAACTGTATCACAGGTCTATACATCGTATAACAGAGTGATAGAGTTTATTTGATTTTGTTATATGAATCTTTTGTAAGATTTACATGTCCGTTTATAAAAATATATTAAACTAAGGTCTGTACTCAGTACAACAAATAGTCAAATATATTTTCCCAGATATCATAATATAAAGACCTTAAATCATGAATCATAATATACTAATCCTTCAAAATTTAAGACATTTTATCATCATTTTGATAACATTTAGATTGTCATATATTAATATTTTGGATTATGTAAAATAATATGCACATATGTTTAACATTTCTTAGACGAGATAGTTTAAATGCAAAAATGTCCACCAATATATCACATATAAAATAAATTAGTAGAAAATTTGGTTTAAAAATGCTATGTAAACCTACTAACAAATCAAATATAGTACTTATCATTTCTTTATTGTTTATTTAGTAATACATTTCCCAATGTTTTATCATTTCCCAACTTTTTACACAAAATCTCCCCCGATTTTTTATTTTTAAATGTTTTTGGAGTTTTATGATTTTTCTGATGTTTTTGGATTTTTATTTTTATAAAAGAAAACAACAAATAACAAACAAAAATTATAACTTAAATATCCAAAGTTTACTTAATTTGATCCAAATGTTTCATGCCAAGCATAGAAATGAGTTCCTCAAAATGTGGTTTTGAAAAAGCTTTGGTAAACAAATCAGCTCGTTGTTTCAAAGTATCAACATGAACCAAAATGATCAAATTTTTCTCATAGCAATCCCGTATGAAGTGAAAATGAATTTCAATATGTTTAGTTTTTGAGTGCTGAACGGGATTACGTATGATACTTATGGCTGCAGTATTGTCAATATGCAAAGGAGTTTTGGTAAGAAGTAAACCATAATCTCGAAGTTGTTGTTGAATCCAAAGGATTTGCGAACAACAACTGGCAGCAGCAATATATTCTGCCTCCGCAGTAGAAGTAGAAACTGTGTTTTGTTTCTTGCATTGCCAAGTTACGAGACGATCTCCTAAAAATTGACATCCACCAGATGTGGATTTGAAATCAATACTACATCCGCCATAGTCAGAATCAGAATATGCAGAAAGTGAAAAATCTACATCATTTGAATACCAAATGCCTAGATCAGGCTTTCCCTTCAAATAACGAAAGATTCATTGTACGGCCTTCAAATGTGAGATTTTGGGATTTGCTTGATACCGCGAACAAATAGACACAGCAAACATAATATCCGGTCGTGAAGCAGTTAAGTACATAAGAGAACCAATCATTGATCGATATTCCTTTTGATCAGTTGGTGAGTCATCAAGAGCATGTCCAATTTTGTCAACAAGATCAATGGGGGTTGAAATAGATTTGACATCCATCATCTTAAATTTCTTTAAGATGTCATGAACATATTTCGTTTGATGTATGAAAATGCCCTTGTCTAGTTGCTGAACTTGCAAACCTAGGAAGAAAGACATTTCCCCCATTGAACTCATTTCAAACTTAGACTTCATGATATGCTCAAATTCTTTGCACAAACTATCATTCGTAGACCCAAATATAATGTCGTCCACATATACTTGAACGAGAAGCAAAGTGCCTTTTGTTTTCCGAATGAAAAGTGTACTGTCAATTTGACCCCTTAAAAACCCATTAGCAAGAAGATGTTGAGATAAAGTCTCATACCAAGCTCGAGGAGCTTGATGTAATCCGTATAAGGCTTTATCCAACCGAAACACATAATCTGGGTATTTAGGATCTTCAAAACCTGGAGGTTATTTGACAAACACTTCTTCATGCACTTTCCCATACAAAAATGCACACTTGACATCAAGCTGATACACTTTGAATTTCATGAAAGAAGCAAATGTGACAACCCGTACTTAGGCGTATTAATTTACTCTAAGCTTGCTTGTAATTACTTGTGATTGGTTTGAAATAGAACTAAGTTGCTTGTAATATAACGTATATTGAATATACACACGTACGTAATAAATTGATATTACACGATTTGCTCGGATGGATTCTGACTTAACTGGACGTTGGTGAACACAATTTATTAAATAATGCAAAATTATTTGATAAACATACTTATTTCCAAATATTATTGCGATAATATTTCACAAGCATTTCGTATCATATATAATGCTCAGAAACGACCAAAAACGCGTGAAACGCGCCCGACACGCAAAGATAAACTCAAGTTATATTTTTATAACTCAAAACTAAGTATTTTAATAAAATACTTCAAGTAAAAAAATCGCGATTACACGCGTACAATTATAACATTTAAAAACGTTATACGGTTAATTAAAACGTAAAACGAACGGGTAAAAGGGCACCGCACACAACACAACTTTGGGGAAACAAATTTACACACCACATGGGGTGGGACCCCTCTAATTCCTGCAGAAAAATGGCAAGAGTATGGCTTGCCATACTCTCCCCATCCTTCCTTGAATTATACTCAACATTACCACCATCACTCCTTCACACACCATACTTCCTCTATCACTCTCTACTCCTTCTCTCTCTCTATCTCGGCTCTCTCTCTCTCTCTCTCTCTCTCTCTCTTTTCACAGAGTTCCAGCCCAAAAACAACCACCACATTCCACCATTAAGCCACCACAATCCGCCATATCACCGCGATGAAGATTTTCAAGAATACACGCGGAATCGAGCACTCTACTCCTTCTTCCTTTTTCTTCTACTAAACAACCATTGTAAGAACTTCATTCTCTTCTAATGTACTCTCTTTATGTTTGTTTACATGTTCTAGTACTCCCTCGACTTGGATATGTCCAAAACATAAATCGAAACGCACTTTACAACTTGAAATGCTACTTTAACTTTCTGTCCAGAAAAGGGTCAACTTCCATGATTTTTATAAGATTCATCTCGTAACTAAAATGGTCGCTTCTTAAGCCTAAAATGTAGCTGGTGGTGTTAGCTTTCCAACAACATCTATTTCGTGACATATCGATTTCGTTTACTATTTTAAAATAATATTTCTGTTAAGGTGCGCATTACTGTTCCGGCGGACAGAAACATTCATCTTCTTCTCGAGACCATATCTTGAGTTCTAGACCACTAAAACGTATGAGACCAGTGCCAAAACCTCACATATTTTGTCAACTTTAAAAAGTTCTACAATTACCATTTCCAGAAATGTCCTTATTTTCGTGTATAACTCGATCTTTGAACATATAACCGTTTTGGACCAAGTCTGACCACACCTTGAAACTATTTTTGTTTAAAATAGTAAATGAACATATAAAAACACCATAAAGTGCAGAAATGAACTAGACATATATGAGAACATGTGTGATTTTTGGTTAGGTATAAATCGGACTAGAAATGGTCCAAATTGAAAGGCTTATCGAGTTTATAACAAACAGTGGTAACGAGTTATAAACTAACAGTGGTAACGAGGTTGTAAACTAACAGTGGTAACGAGATTAAAACTAACAGTGGTAACGAGCTAATTAACTAACAGTGGTAACGAGATTATAACAAACAGTGGTAACGAGTTAATTAACTAACAGTGGTAACGAGATTATAACAAACAGTGGTAACAAGTTAATAAACTAACAGTGGTAACGAGTTAATTAACTAACAGTGGTAACGAGCTTATAACAAACAGTGGTAACAAGTTAATAAACTAACAGTGGTAACGAGTTAATTAACTAATAGTGGTAACGAGTTTATAACGAACAGTGATAACGAGTTTAGTAAACAGTGGGAACAAAGTATAACACTTGTATTCTGGAAAATCATTGGTCCGTCAATCCTCATTATTATCGCATGAAATCTCAACTCCGTGAATACCATTGTCTCATCAACAAAAACCGTGAATACCATTCACGCATAAACACAATCCGTGAATATCATTCACGCATAAACAAAAACCCGTGAATATCATTAACGCATAAACAAAGTCCGTGAATTACTAATCTCGCATGAACAGTGTCCGAGAATCCTATTGACGCAGTACCCTATTGTCGGATAAATTGTGGCCTTTGACTTTCTTTGACTCACGGACCAAATGTATTGTCGCATGAAACAGAAACTTGAAAATACTTTTTATACCAAGCCTTGAATACATACAATATCACGACATACTTGATTTAACGTCAATAACAGATAACCAACTTATATATACGCTTTGTAAGGTTTACAACATGATGAATTATAATAATGTTTAGATTATTATTACATACCTAAACTTAACCAACGGGTCGCAAATGTTTTTAATTAAACAAACGGATACTTACTTGGACATAACTAGTTGAGTGGACAACTAGCATGAATGAACTTTTGAGACATTCACTTATATATACAACCTTATATGCTTAGGGCATTAGAAGGTTGCGGGTTCGCGGAACCTACGGAATACTACTGCTTTCAGAATTTACGTTTATTAAGTTAAACGCTTGCTTGCTTGACTCAGGTGAGTCTTACAGCCCCATTTTTACTGTTTTACTTACGGGGTGAGATACATTGCTTACATTTTTCTTGAACACAAGTGCTGAAACTACTTACTTTCATATACGGGCTTGCATGAGTTACTTACTAATCCACTGAAGTCCCTCCATCATAGTTTCGTTAGTTATGGACTTAAGCGCGAATATTAGTTAATGGATCCATTAGGGACTGACCCTCCCCGCCCGGGGTAGTAGCGCTACCACGAACCGTTATGTATAAATGGGCGACTTTTATTTGTTTTGTACGAGTGTTTGGATTGGGCACTCACGGGGGCACTATACGGTACTTGGTTGTACCACCGATTTACGGGTTAAGCTTCGACTATGAGCTCATGGCAACGGTATATACATATTTACTTATTTGCTTGGTTGCAGATACTTGATTTACGCCTGCGGGCACAACTGATAAAAATCTTGTGTTCAAACTATTATTTACTTACAAACCTGTGAGATTCACCAACATTCGTGTTGACCCTTTTTAGCATGTATTCTCAGGTACACGTACGGAGTAGGATTACTCCAGGATTACTAGCTAGAGTCGCATGATTTCCAAACTGCATTTAACGGAGATTCTTTAGCATTATCTTTTGTAACTATGGTTATGTAATAGAATCTCCCGCTACGTACGCGGACTCTAGGGGACCTTATTTTGTAACGAAAACATTATGTTTTCAAACATTATTTCATATGGGAATATAACTATTTTACAAACATCTCATTTAGAGGTCGTTTGCCATACTTTGGTGCTTGATTATTGATTAGTAACACCCAAAGCTTGCTTCCGCGCAACATTAAATTTGGGGGTGTTACAGCAAATGCTAGAAAAATCCGAATAGATTCAAGTCTAGCAACCGGAGCAAAAACTTCATCATAATCCAAACCTTCAATCTGAGTAAATCCTTGAACCACTAATCTTGCTTTATTACGAACCACAATTCCTCGATCATCTTTCTTATTTCTGAAAACCCAATGCGTACCAATAGGATGAATATCCTTGGGCGGTTTCACCAATGTCCAAACTTGCAGTTTTACAAACTGTTGCAATTCTTCTTGCATTGCTTGAACCCAAGAAGAGTCTGACAAAGCTATCTGAACATTCTTTGGTTCCATCTGTGATAAGAAACAAGTAGAAGACTTGTGTTGATGTCGAGTTTTGATCCCTTCAGAAACATCTCCAATCACATTTGTGAGTGGATGTTTATGCTCAGAATTAACCCGCAAAATAGGAATAGGTTCCACATTTAAGTTGGTTCCTAAATGTGAATCCTCAGGGTTATTTACTACTTCATCACTAGAATCATTATGAGTTGATTCATCTAGTTCAGTAGAAGGTTCATGAAAATCATCAGCATCATCAGGATTTGACGTTGTATCAACTTCATTATTTGGCAAAGGTTGAGATGATTCATGAGCAACAGATTCTTCAGTTGATGAAGGAGGAGAAAGATTAGAAGTTGATACTGGTGGAACAGGAGAAAGAATCGGCTCAACAGGAAAAGAAAGAACCAGAATGACAAAATCATCAGAATCTTCAAAATAAGATGACTCGACATTTTGAAAAGAAGAAAGAGAATTAAAGTACGAATCATAATCAAATAACCATTCTGGACCAATTCCATTTGAAGGAGAAGAATACCGTAAGAACTCAACCTCATAGCATTCTTCTATTCGATGTGATGCCGTGTTATAAACTCTTTTGTTTTTAGAATTTGCTGAGTAACCAAAGAAAAATCCAGATTCAGATTTCTCAGCATATTTTGAAATACGATCCTTAGTCTTCATTATTAAACACGGACATCCAAAAGGTTCCAGAAAGTGAATATTCGGCTTCTTATTATTCAATAACTCGTAACTCGTCTTCTTTTTGTCTTTAACTACAACAACTCTATTTAACACAAAACAAGTCGTGTTAACTGCTTCAGCCCAAAAAGTTGTTGGTAATTTTGCATCCGAAAGCATAATTCTAGCAGCTTCAATCAATGTTCTGTGCTTTCTTTCAGCAACTCCATTTTGCTGTGGAGTTCTAGAAGCACTGAATTGTTGAGAAATTCCATGCTGAAGACAAAACATTTCCATGATGTAATTTTTAAACTCCATTCCATTATCACTTCGTAATCTCTTTACTTTCAATGAAAATAAAGTCTCTAATCGTAAAATCAGATACTTAATTTTCTCAGCCGTCTCATCTTTTGTACTTAGAAAGTAAACCCACGAGAATCTTGAATAATCATCAGTAATTACCAAGCAATAGGATTTACCACCAATACTCCTCACATTGACGGGACCAAACAAATCCATATGGAGAAGTTCCAATGGAGAGTTAATAGAATTTACCAACTTAGGCTTATGAGACTTTTTAGTTTGTTTTCCCTTTTTACAGGAAATACAATGATCATTTAGTGAAAAAGTCTGTTTAGGGACTCCAATCACTGAATCATTTTTGACTAAAAAGTTCATCTTCCTAAAGTTGATATGTCCCATTCGTCTGTGCCATAAAACTGAGTCCTTTTCTGATGCTTTTGACAACAAGCAAGTATGCTCCATTGTAGGAGTTATAGATCGCATATCTAGGACATACATATCTTTAACCCTAGGAGCCCTCATAAGAATCCATTCTTTTGGAATAACAAAACCTGGTTTGAGAATCAAACACTCTTCATCATTGAACCATGTTGACAGCTTTTTGTCACACACTTGTGAAACACTAAGTAAATTATGTTGAAGTTGTTCAACATAATTTTGTCAAAACTTATTTCGCCATTTGTGACAGTTCCTTCACTAGAAATCATTCCTCCTTTATCTCCCGCAAAAGCAACAAACCCCTCCATTTTTGATTTTAACATCTTCTAATAAGGAGAGATTCCCAGTCATATGTCTTGAGCAGCCACTATCTATGTACCACACATTATCGATAGCTCGGGACGACTGCAAGACATTTGATGGAAACAATTAGTTGCTAATGGAGACCCAAGCCTTTGAGGCTTTGGGTCGTCCAGTGATCTCATCTATGATGAAAACGTCAATTTCTTTGAAATCCTTTTTGAAATCTTTTGACGCATCATAAGATGATGATTTCTTCTTAGAAGAAACAAAAGTATTCATTCTCGGTTTTTGCGGATTTTCAGTAGATGGTTTTGAAACATTTTTGTCTTTTGAAGATTTAACTTCCTTTGAATGTTCTCTTGAACGTTTTCTAGCAAGTTTATGACAATCATTCAAAAGATGTCCACGAATTCCACAATAGAAACAACTTCGTGTTTCATATCTTCTTCGAGAATGAAGACTTTTATGAGAACCATGATGTGAAGGCTTACTTGTAGAAGCATCACATTTAGAATATGAGCTTTTACTAGTAGAAGCTTCACATTTTGAAAAATCAGATTTAGAAGCGTGATATTGAACTTTTGGTGATGAAGAAGATGATTGTGATTTGTGTGGAGAAGATGTTCTTTTCAAAATCTTAGTAACTTGTTTTAGAATTTCACAAGTTTTTGATTTTGCTTTATCATTTTGATTCAAAACACACTTCTTGTTCTTTCCACAATTATCACAATCATTGTTCTTCATTTTTGAAGATTGATTAGAACAATCTGATGAATTATTCTCATGTGATGATTCAAAATTCTCTTTAGAAGAAACCTTTTGAGTTGTTTCCTTCAAAGGTTTTGAATCATCAACTTTTCCCTTTCCATACACAAACTCAGAATCAGATTCATCTTTAACTGGCAATTGAGAATAAGATTTTGGTGGTGGAACAAAATGATATCTAATTCCAACATTAGACTCGGCTTTTGATGCTTTGGGCTTTTCATTAAAATCATTTAGATATCCAATACTAGATTTAGATTTAGTGTCTAAACGCTGTTTATGGATAATTTCATCAAAAACAACTGCTGATGTAGAAACATTCAACAATTGTCTTTCAAGATCTAAAATTTTAATATCAGCTTCAGATTTTTCTTGTTTAAGTAAATCCATCTCAACCAAATAGCTGTTTATGATGGATTGCTGATTTAAAATTTTAGCTTTCAAATCATGAATCTCAATATCAGTTGACTCAAAACGTTTATTTAAAAGCTTGTTGTTTTCCACCAACTCCTTATTTTGATTTTTAATCAATTCAATTTCAGTTAAAAATTGTTGATTTTGAGTTTTGTAAAGATTGAGTTGATTACTCAAATTAGTACATTTTGAACAAATTTGTTCAAACGGAGAAGAATCAACCTCAGAGACATTTGCCATGAAAGCTTGGTTATGAGAATATTCCTCCACGTGTGCACTCCAATCATAAAATTCATCTGCTGTTGAAATTAGTGCTGATGATGTGGAAGCAGGAGTAATATCCTTTCCAGAAGATTGTGGTTGAGCAGAAGAATAGGTTTTGGATGTGGAAGGCTTGGTGAAACCAGAGGTAGGTGCTTTACTTTTCTCACATTCCCGAGCAAAGTGCCCTAAATTCTGACAGTTGTAACACCGAACCTTCGATTTGTCAAAACCTGGTTTACCTCCCAACTTGCTCTTTCCAGTTCTTTGAAGAAACTTTTTCACCTTTCTTGTTAACATAGCAAGATTCCATTGAAGATTCATTTCTTCAAGATCGTCAGGATGTATCTGGTCGTAATCTTCTTCTGTCAAATCTACATTACCCACTCTTCCAGCAATAAATGCTTCATAAGATGATACAAAAGCAATGACAACATTTGCATGATCTTTAGTAATCTTAGAAACATGTTGGTTGGGATTTGATTGTTGATGACTTATAGCTGAAGCACTTCCAGACCCATAAAAGCCATAACCAGAATATCCACCTGTAGATCCACTTGTATTCCCTCCATTTAATATTTCAGAACCAGAACCAGAAAACAAAGCTGTTGTTTCTGAGGTTTTCTTTGAACCAAATTGAGAGTATTGCATCATCTTTCCGGTCTCCTTCTTTTGTAAAGAAACATCATAAACCTGCAGCTTGTTGATCAAATCTTCATAAGCATATTCACCCAAAGATTCATCTTCCATCAAAATATTAGCCTTTATATCCCACCTAGAAGGTAAAGCTTCAATCAACTTCTCATTGATTTCAAGACATTCCAAAATCAATCCATGTCGTTTAAGCTCACTAATTAGCTGGGAATATCGAATAATCAAGTCATTGAAAGATTCATTGGGCATGCAAGTGAATACATCCCATTGTTTCTTTAACAAGTCCCTCTTGCTTTTCTTCAGCTTATCATTTCCAGCAAAACGTTGCTCCATTGCTTTATAGAGATCATAAGTTGGATTCAATTCCTTCCATCCAGCAAGAACGTCACTGGGAAGACTCAGAGAGATAACTGATTTTGCTTTCTTATCACGATCATGTTCTTTTCTTTCATCAGAAGTCATCATTTTAAGTGACTTGGGAGGAGGATTATTATCTCTATAAATTCCTTCAGCTCTTGGATGAATGTATTGCTCCGTGATAGGAATCAGAAGATCTGGATCATATAAAGCAATAAACATCTCAAACCTATACCTCCAATCATCATAATCGTTTTGGCATAGAAATTTGGGTGGTTTGGTTGTAGTTCCTGTCTCTTGTTCATTCTTTACCATCGCTTGCCAATTTACATGAGCCATTTGAGAAACACTTAGAAAAATTCAAGAAAGATAATCCGAGAATGTCAATTTCCATGAATATCACTTGCACAATCCGTTAATATCAACTATTCCGTCAATATTAACTCAAACAGAAATCCGATAATACAAAATATTCCGTGAATCTCAACTATACGACAATATCATTCTGATCCGTCAATAACACTACTCCGTGAGTGTCTACTATCAAACAACCCGTGAATAACAAATAACCCGTGAGTATGAAATATCCGTCAATACTTTGACTCCGAGAATTCAGTTATCCAACAATACAAATCCGTGAATATGATTACTCCGTGAAAACATGAAATTCAACATCAATCAATCCGTGAATATGAACACTCTGTGAAAACTAATAATCCGTGAATATGAACACTCCGTGAAAACTAATAATCCGTGAATACACAGTACTGTTTATGCGACAATAAAGTACTGTTTATGCGACAATAGACTTATTGTCAGAATACACAGTCACAATTAATCATGGAATTTTAATAATCATGCAAGAAATTAGTATTCACGGAAGAGTTAGGATTCACGTATTGCAATCACGGATAAACTTTGCAGATTTTGAAAATGTCCGTAAAACCTTCAATTCTTGCTTGTTTTGGATAAAATTGATGTCAGGATACTCGGAATGTGATTTCCGGTAATAGTTGATATTCAATTTTAACTTTCACTGTCAAATTGAGGAATCCGTACGCTTGACGATACAAACGTAATCAAACCAAAGCGAATTGAATCAAGTCTTGATCAAATTCCGGTGAATTATGATCACAGAATACGAATTCGAATCACTTACAACCGTAATTCAGTCTAATTTGAAGTGAATTGAGCTCGAATCAATGAAACAGTGACAAAAGCTGCGTAAACGAGATTTCCGAATCAATTCTTCAATCAAATACTTCAATTTCTTGTCTAATTCAATCAAAACAGTTATAATCTTTATTCGTACGGCTCTGATACCACTTTGATTTGCCGTAGATCACCGAAACACGATTAGAACTCAAGTGTTTGTGCGGAAATCAAACAATTGATCAAGTTGTGAATTAGAGAATGTGAAGTAAAAACAAATGAAGAAGTAATTGAGTCAAATGCTTTTGTATTAATCACAAAGTCAGAGAGAAATCTCTAAGAACAAGATTACAAAAATGATTTACAAAAGGCTTATCCAAGTCACATAAAATCGTCTAACACAAGTCTATTTATAGACTAACATCTTATGAGACAATCCTCTAAACAGTTTGACTTTATTCAATCCGTCAATAAGCATTCACGGATTAACCATACATGCGACAATAACCTATTCACGGATTAAACCATTCATGCGACAATACCTATTCACGGACCTTCCTATTGTCGTATCAGTAAACACTTAGACAAAAACGAAAATAATCAAGCTTTAGACATCTTTGTATCAACAGTATTTCAACACCATGCATGTGTTAGAACATGGATAAAAGGTCAAAAGATAAAAATATTCTTTTATTTAATGATTGGTGTTCTTCACTTTAAATAAAACACTCAATCATTAACTTGCAAGTTTCTGTCCAGAAAGTTTCATCTACTTCAACGATTTTTATAAAACTCATTTCTTCATGAAAATGGATGTTTTTATAGGCTAAAATCAAGTTCTGGAAGTACGCTTTCCAACCCCATAAGCCTCATATTTTTATGAGTTCAATTGATATTTTTAATAATTTTTGTATGTGTACAAGCTGTCATATTAAGTTAGAAACTTTCTTCTCAGTGTTTTAATCATAACTAGAGCTTCACACCTCCAAATGACTTGAAACCAACGCCAAAAGTTTATAAATTTTGTTAGCTACAACCTCTGCTTTTTTCTGGTACACAATAGATTTTTCCCAAGAGTAATGATTGCATGCATGTGTTCAGATCTGACCTCAGATGATAAAAGTAAATTCTAAAAATACTTGGACTTATTTATAATTCCTGGAAAAATTACATAAAATAACTAATATCTTGGAGATTATCTATGATTTTTTCCTTATTTTATTTCGGAACATAAGTATTTTTATAAATTCAACAAACTGATGTAATTTTCTAGATATAAGAATGTGGACTGATTTTTGGTAAAAATTGGAAACCGACACTTGCGGACTTACTATTTTTGGAAAGAATGGTAACTAATAGGGGTTTGGGTGTATTATGATGTATTAATCGATTTGTGTGTTGTTGATCATAAATTGTGTGGAACCAAAGTTCCAACACTCAAAACACTATAAAATTTGGACACAAACAATTGCGAGACATTATATATTTGTGTATTCATTATTGTACACAAACGTGATAATTGGACATTAACAAACTTCAAAGCAAACAAACCATTTTGGCACTTTGTAATCTAAATAGTTAGCTAAGCAATCCTATCAAACCTAATTTACCAAAGAACTAATTAGAAACCTCGTGTTCATAGGACTTGGATAGGAGGCATACCCGACAAGCACGCGCGCTACATCCATCGTTTACTCTTATGCTCAATTGTGAGTATTCACAACCCCTTTTTACTTGTTTATTATTTTGGGGTGAAAAGCATGATCTCAAACTTTAACTAAATTGGTTGTACTCTTTATGAACTTATTGAACTTTTGCTATACTATTTATGCGAATTGGTATATACTATTGTTATGCTTGAGTACTATCGTGCAAAAGTCTCCGGAAATACAGTTTACACTACTTATTAACTCTTTCGAGAGCCAGACGAGCCGTTGATATTTATGGATAGCGCTATTTAGGGGGAAACCACTCCTCACTCACACTAGTCATGAGTGCATAGTATCACCTTACTCATGTTAGCGATAGAACATGGAGCTTGGGGCATGTGTCGGTTGAATCGGTTTAGTAGTGGCCTCAATTGCATTAACACTCTTGTATATTACCTTTCATAATCGCAACTATTATAACCAATCATTTTTATTCATATCTTTATGGACAAAAGCTTTTAGTTCATTTATGTGTAACATTAAACCTGTGAACTCACCAACTATGTCCATAGTTGACCTGTTGTTTTATCATGCTTTTCAGGAGAACGACAGTAAGGTGCACTCTAGGAGTACATTAGCATGGATGCATGTTCACACACGTTTGCTGTATTTTGAAACTATGACTCTCTTTTGGAAACTTTAAGAGCTTACTATAATTTCTTTTCGAACTGTGGTTGAATTTTGTATTAATGTGTAATATTTTCTCTAAATTATGTATGGTGTTGCTACTATATCTTATGCATTGTTACCCAGTACCGTTACATCTCGTGTTTTCGCTTTAGCGGGGTGTGACAGGTTTGGTATCAGAGCCTAAGGTAATAGAGAATGCCAGTTTTTCAAACAAAAACCCCAACTATAACCAACATTTTTAAATAATATTTTCTTAAAACACCAAAAGCATTACTAATTTAACTAAGCCGAGCATAACTGATATAGCTAACCCGTGTGTTGCATTATTAGACCTCAATTAGACTTAGCCTGATCACATATGTTTAATTTAGGTAAGATTATGTGAGACACGGAGTAGGTGTACTATGATTATGTTCGATCTTCTTTCTTGTTTAAACCTATGAAAAGCAAACGTTGTGTGTGTGCATTGCATATTGTAGGCATCCATAGTAGCACTGTTAGTAACTGAGTATACCTCCATTTTAGTCTTATCATTTTGAGGTTAACATGTTAGTGCATAATGTCAAAGTAGCTTGTTTAAGGTGTTAGTCAAATCTTGTGATCTTTGTAAACGACACTAAGTACAGGATATTAACACTTGGGGTGTTGCATTAGCTACTATATATAGTGGTTGAATCTGGATATGTGACTGTTCTTTCTGTCTATGCTCGAGCCATATTATGTGATATTCTAATCGATTCTAATTAATTATAGGGCAATAGTTTTACTACTCTTGTTTGTATTAAATGGCCCTTGATTTCGCATACATAAACCCGTTAACCAATATTCCGCACGTTTAACTAGTGAATCGAACCCTAAGGATCAATAGATTAGAAACTACACATCATTTTCCCACACTGCTTAGTCAACAAACGCATCAGGACACATCACTAATCATCTTAGGGACTAAATCTTCTATTTGTAGTCTTATCTTGTCGCAACCCTCATCCCACGCCGCCATATCAACCGACGATTATGATTACATCACTGGTCGCCCTCGCGATAACCCACCCAGTACCGACAAGGAGAATCTATCAGAAAAAGGACCACTTGAGGAGGTTCCGCCTAAGGATGAACCAATAAAACTGGACCAACATGAGAAGTCGTCACCTAGGCGCGTTACATCTAGTTCTTCTACTTCACACTCTTCCTCTCACTCTTATCGAAGACCTATGAATCGCGTGAGTTATACACGACTAGAAGGACTGATAGACCACCTCAAGGTAGACCTTATACTATCTACACTACTACTGATACTCCAACCACTAGGACCCGTCATCGGTCAGATGTCCGCCAATGGAATTGGTTACCCGCAACTCTTGAGACTTGGAGAACTGAAGGAGGAATACAGATTCCTACAGAGGGCGAAGAAGCTTTCAACATGCATACCTCCCCCTATGCACAGGAACCCAATCACCATATCATTCTGGTACTAGCTACTAGGCTACGCCACCATGAGAATAGAATAGACGTTATAGAGTTAGAACAATACGAAACCCGTTTAGGCTGGATGCACCTGCCACAGGGCCAAGTTGCATAGATCTATGAGGATCAACAGGATCTTAGCGAAACCATAGAAAATACCCATCTCCGGGCGATGGAGACTAGAGGCTAAGTTGTTGCCTTGTGATTAAGACTAGTCAGCAAAATAGAACTCAGTTAAGACTAGTAGAAATTCCACTACACATGTAGTGTGTGGGAAACGGTTTCAACTAAATTTTCGTCAGACATTTTCCATGGATTTTTCACAAACATCAATACTTTTTGATAAAACAGATTTCAACTAAAAATCTTCCAACAGATTTTTGATAAAACAAAACTTTCAATACTTTTCAATGACCATAGCTTTCAAGGTATATTATCGACTCAAGCCTTCAACGGATTTTCATCGGACATTTAATCAAAAATTTCACAACTTCAATCTTTTCGAACGGATTTCGTTAAACAGAATTTTCAAACAATTTGTCAGTGACAATAGTTTTCAACGTATTTTGATTGACTCAAATTTTCAACTAACTCTAAGTTGTAAAACAGATTTTCAACGTAAAAATTGTTTCAACATATTTTATGACAACTCTTACACAAAATGTTTTATAAAATATTCAAATCCATAAATTATTAACAAAGTTGCCAAAATCACGATTACGTTAGTAATGGAGACGACGCCAATTTAACCAGAAATAGTACCAACTGTTTTGTGTTAAAACTTGGGATAGTTAAAAATTCCTTTCGTATACTAAAAATTTATATATCTTTAGAGACTAAACTCTGATGCATCAAGAGCTTGTTACGAGTGTGGAAACACTGAACATTTTAGGAAAGCACATTAAAATCCCAATGTGGTCACAGGTACCTTTCTCCTAAATACCCACTACGCATCAGTACTTTTGACTAAGGGGTAAATGAGAGCTTTGTCTCACATTAGTTTAGGTCCCCAATCCATAGGGAATCACAACCTTTAGGACCTCCGTATGCGGTAGAACTCGCTAGTGGTTACAAACAGATTGTTACTGAAGTAATACGCAACTGTGTACTAGAACTAGAAGGTGAATCCTTCAGTATAGACCTTATTCCGATGAAAATATGAAGTTTTTGTGTAGTAGTCGGCATGGGCTGGTTAGCCAAAAATCATGTAGACATAAGTTGTCATGAGAAGGTTTTACGAGTACCCATTCGAATGAATGAGATACTATTAGTTCAAGGAGAAAGACCTTGAAGAAATTAGAAGATTGTGTCATCCAAGAAAATTCGCAAAAATTTGATCGAAGATAGTCTCGCTATTCTGGCACACGTCGTCAAGACTAACCAAAGGAAAGACGCATACAAGATGTCCCAGTGGTATCCAACTACCCCAAAGTATTTCCAGATGATCTACCTAGATTGCCCCCACATAGGCAAGTTGAATTATGAATCGACTTAATTCCTGGAGAAATTCCAATAGCTAAGGCACCGTACTGCCTAGTGCCCATGGAAATGCAGGAGTTGTCTAACTAACTCCAAGAACTCTCCGATAAGGGATTTATTCGCCCCAACTCATCACCATGGGGTGCTCCTGTTCTATTCGTTAATAATAAAAAAAAGACGGATCCTCACGAATGTACATTGATTATAGAATACTGAACAAATTAAAAACTAGAATAAGTACCCGCTCCCTTGAATCGACAATCGATTCGATCAGCTGCAAGGCGCCTCCTACTTCTCCAAACTCGACCTACGGTCAGGTTATCACCAATTACGGATTCACAAAGAAGATATAGCCAAAATGGTGTTCCAAACACGATATGGACATTATGAGTTTATGCTTATGCCCTTCAGCCTAACCAATGCTCCTGCGGCATTCATGAACTTAATGAACAGAGTTTGCAGAGCATACTTGAATAAATTTGTGATTTTTATCGATGACATACTAGTCTACTCGCAGAGTAAAGAGGATCAGGAGCAACATTTAGGGCAAGTGTTGCAACCACTCAAGGAAGAGAAGTTGTACTCCAAATTCTCTAAGTGTGAGTTTTGGAACAGAGAAGTACACTTCCTCAGTCATATGGTGAACATAGAAGGGATCCATGTGGATCCAGCTAAAATCTAGACGATTGAGAAATGGGAAATCCCGAGGACCCCTACGGAAATCCGTCAATTTCTAGGATTGGCTGGATACAATAGAAGGTCCATAGAAAATTTCTCAAAGATCTCCCAGCACTTGACAGAGCTGACCCAAAAGATGAAGGAATTAGTTTGGAATATTGAATAGGAGAAGGCATCCCAAAACCTGAAGGAGAAACCATGAAATGCGCCAATCCTATCATTGCCCGAAGGAACAAATTGTGGTATATTGTGATGAGTCACACTTGGGATTGGGCTGCGTTCTGGTGCAGAAGAATAAAGTAATTACGAATACTTCCTGGCAGTACTACGCATAACTTGGAACTAGGAACAGTGATCTTTTCACTTAAGATCTGGAGACATTATCTATACGGTTCCAGATGTACTGTGTTTACCGATCATAAGAGTCTCCAGGACATACTCGAGCAGAAGATGCTCTACATGAGACAAAGAAGGTGGATGGAGTTACTTAACGACTATGATTGCGAAATTATGTACCAAAAGCCGTTAGGATTATTACAACAACCCGAAATACCCCAATGGAAATGGGAACAGGTAACAATGGACTTCGTCACTAAGTCACCTCGAACTTCCAAAAGTCGTGACTTCATTTGAGTTATTGTCGACCAACTGACAAAATTCATGCATTTTCTACTTATCCGAGAGGATTACATAATGGAGAGACTTGCTCAAGGCTATATTGAAGAAATTATGGCGCGTCACGGAGTGCCCATTTCAATTATCTACGACAGAGATTGTCATTTTACATCGCGGTTTTGGCTATCAATGCAGAAGGTGTTGGATACCCAACTAAACCTGAGTACAGCTTATCACCCTCAAACAGACAGGCAAGTGAGCGAACTATTCAAACCTTAGAAGATATGCTATGAGTCTGTGTACTAAACTTCGGAGGAAGTTGGGATGTACACTTACTTACCCCTGCTAGAGTTCGCTTACAACGACAATTACCAGACTAGCATCAAGTGTGCACCGTTTGAGGCCTTGTATAGACAGAAATGTCGATCACCATTATGTTGGCACGAAGTCGATGCGAAGCAGTTGACAAGGCCAGACATCATTCAGAAAAGCTACGTTCACAATCACATAAAGCCACTAGAATTCCAAACGGGTGATAGAATGTTTTTGAGAGTATCACCTTGGAAAGGACTTGTACGCTTCGGCAAGAAAGGCAAGCTAAGCCCACGCTAAATTAGACCATACAAAATCTTGAAACAAATAGGCCCGGTGGCTTACGAACTAGAATCGCCCAAAGAGTTGGATCGCGTTCATGACATATTTCATGTCTCAAACCTTAAGAAGTGTATAGTCGACAACTCTCAGACTTTGCCCTTAGAAGAGTTCGAGTCGATGATTGACTACTTTCTTTTAGTGAAGCACCTACTGAAAATCCTTAATAGAGGTACCAAACAGTTGAGACGTTATAAGATTTCTTTAGTTAAGGCTCACTAAAATTCTAAATATGGACCTGAGTTCACATAGGAATAGGAAAAATTAATGAGACAAAAGTACCACACCTATTATCGAGTGCTTCGTCACCTAATAGGATCAGTTGAATTTCGGGACGAAATTCATTTCAACGGTGGGATACTGTGACAACCGTCAAAATTCTCAGGTCATTAACACACTTGAATCTAAAATTACGCTTACAGCATTCCTTAAGTCCAAGTAAAAATCCTAGGTTATGACTTAGTAGGCTTATCAAAGTCGTAGAACGTCTTAGAGACTGCTTGGTGAACTTTAAATTCCCTCAGACATGCCAAATTATGTTACTAAGTGACAAATAAAACAAAGAAAAATCTACCTTTTATGTCCTTACAAAATCCTTATCGAATCGCAAAATTGAAATTTCGGTGACTCGGCAAGTAAATTCAATCGGATGGTACCCGACTTAACACGAAGATTGGTGAAAACATTTCTATAAATAACCTAAATCTATTTTTAGAAGTTATTTATCATATATTATTATTTTGTTTAAATAATACACGAAAATCCTAGACGTTTCGCTTAAAACGTCTCAAACGCAAAGAAAAAGCGCGAATCGTATTCTGCAACAAAACGAAACTCGATAAAAATCTCGGTAACCCAAGATAAAGCATTCTAACAACACTTCAATGAAAAATAATCTCAAACATATCATTAATAAAAACGACACAAGAAAACGTTAGGCGATTTAACAAAAATAATTAGCAAATGACCAAAATACGTAAACACAGTCTGAGACTGGAAATTAAATCACACTACCTCATGGTGGGGCCCATGAGAATGACCAGCCATCCCCCCTCCTCTTTTCATTCAAAATATTTAACATTTCCCTATACTCTCATTACTTCACTCATTTTCCAAAACACACACACACACACACACACACACTCCTCTCCTTTTCTCTCTCTAAAACACACACAAACACTCTCATTTTTCTCTCTAATTTCCAGCGCTCTTCAAGAGAAAATCAAAGAGTTTGAAGGTGTTCTTTCACCAAAAAAACACTTAAAGGTAAATCAAATCATCTACACTTATATATCTTTCATTTCTTACAATTTTTCTTCATGTAATTCGGATTTTATGCCTCTTCCATTGCTAAAATCCTCATGCAAAGCTTGATGTTTGTAGGTTATCTCTTTTCAAATCCTTATGTGTTAAAAGAAAGAGTAACCCATGATCAAACCGAAAATCAAGTGAAAAATCGTGTTATTGCTTGTAATCTTGTTAGATCTTGTTCATCTTTGTGTAAAAAGCTTGTTTATATGCTAATAATCATATCTAACACATCATGTATGTATTTCAACACCATGCATGTGTTAGCACATGGATTAAAGGTCAAAGGATAAAAATATTCTTTTAATTCATGATTGATGTTCTTCACTTTGAATAAAATACTCAATCATTAACTTGCAAGTTTCTGTCCAGAAAGTTTCATCTACTTCAACGATTTTTATAAAACTCATTTCTTCATGAAAATGGACTTTTTTATAGTCTAACATCAAGTTATGGAAGTAAGCTTTCCAACCCCATAAGCCTCATATTTTTATGAGTTCAATTGATATTTTTAATAATTTTTGTAAGAAATTTTGTACAAGCTATCATATTAAGTCAGAAACTTTCTTCTAAGTGTTTTAATCATAACTAGAGCTTCACACCTCCAAATGACTTGAAACCAACACCAAATGTTTATAAATTTTGTTAGCTACAACCTTTGTGCTGATCACTTTTTCTGGGACCAAATAGATGTTTCCCAAAAGTAATGATTGCATGCATGTGTTCAGATCTGACTTCAGATGATAAAAGTAAATTCTAAAAATACTTGGACTTATTTATAATTCCTGGAAAAATTACATAAAATAACTAATATCTTGGAGATTATCTGTGATTTTTTCCTTATTTAATTTCTAAAACATAAGTATTTTTATAAATTCAACAAACTGATGTACTTTTCTAGATATAAGAATGTGGACTGATTTTTGGTAAAAGTTGGAAACCGACACTTGCGGACTTACTATTTTTGGAAAGAATGGTAACCAAAAGGGGTTTGGGTGTATTATGATGTATTAATCGATTTGTGTGTTGTTAATCATAAATTGTGTGGAACCAAAGTTCCAACACTCAAAACACTATAAAATTTGGACACAAACAATTGTGAGACATTATATACTTGTGTATTCATTATTGTACACAAACGCGATAATTGGACATTAACAAACTGCAAAGCAAACAAACCATTTTGGCACTTTGTAATCTAAATATTTAGCTAAGCAATCCTATCAAACCTAATTTACCAAAGAACTAATTAGAAACCTCGTGTTCATAGGACTTGGATAGGAGGCATACCCGACAAGCACGCGCGCTACATCCATCGTTTACTCTTATACTCAATTGTGAGTATTCACAGCCCCTTTTTACTTGTTTATTATTTTGGGGTGAAAAGCATGATCTCAAACTTTAACTAAATTGGTTGTACTCTTTATGAACTTGTTGAACTTTTGCTATACTATTTATGCGAATTGGTATATACTATTGTTATGCTTGAGTACTATCGTGCTATAATCCCCGGAAATACAGTTTACACTACTTATTAACTCGTCTGAGAGCCAGACGAGCCGTTGATATTTATGGATAGCGCTATTTAGGGGGAAACCACTCCTCACTCACACTGGTCGTGAGTGCATAGTATCACCTTACTCATGTTAGCGATAGAACATGTAGCTTGGGGCATGTGTCGGTTAAATCGGTTTAGTAGTGGCCTCAATTGCGTTAACACTCTTGTATATTACCTTTCATGTTCGCAACTATTACAACCAATAATTTTTATTCATGTCTTTATGGACAAAAGCTTTTAGTTCATTTATGAGTAACATTAAACCTGTGAACTCACAAACTATGTCCATAGTTGACATGTTGTTTTATCATGCTTTTCAGGAGAACGACAGTAAGGTGCACTCTAGGAGTACATTAGCATGGATGCATGTTCACACGCTTTTGCTGTATTTTGAAACTATGACTCTCTTTTGGAAACTTTAAGAGCTTACTATAATTTCTTTTTGAACTGTGGTTGAAACTTGTATTAATGTGTAATATTTTCTCTAAATTATGTATGGTGTTGCTACTATATCTTATGCATTGTTACCCAGTACCGTTACATCTCGTGTTTCCGCTTTAGCGGGGTGTGACATCTTGGTTTCGCAATCCATGTATTTCCTCTTCATTACAATCAAGTAGCGAGAGTATTTCCTCATCAGAATCATAGTGATCAAATCTTGGCAAAGGCAACCAATCTACCTCCATATCTTCTTCCTGTTCAATTTCACTAAAAATTTCGTTAGAAAATAAGGAGTCAGAGGATTGAGAATACTTATCTATTTGAACCATATCCTCAAGTTGTTGAATGGAAACTACTTGACCATGAACAATAGTCTTAGTTGCTTCCACTGTTTCGCTTGAAGTCTCCATAGATTGCGTAGCTTTCACAATCATTAGACGAGATGAACTTTTAACATTATCTTTCTTAAGCTTTGGAAAAAGTGATCCTTCAATTTCATTGTACTTTCTATTCAAAGCAGCTGGATAAGGAGGCGGAGGTGTGTACTTTTTAACAATTTCTTCCGTTAAGGCCTTTGGGTAAGAAGGTGAAGGCTTATATTTTTTTAAATTTTGTTTTGCCTTATATCCTTCATCTTTTAGGTTGTCAAAATTTTCCACCTTGTCGCTGTCCATATCCTTCACAATTAGATCTTTATTCCAAAATGCTATCATCTCAACTAAAGATCGCTTCCTATCCTCTTTACTCATAATGGAAATGTTTCTCGAGTTTTGAAAATTCTCAGGGACAATATTCATGTTTTGATACATACCTGTCAAAATAAAAGAAAAAGAAAAAGAGTAGGAAAGAAAATAAAATAAAAACTAACTAAAAAAAATCCAATTTAAATAATAAACAACACCGTTCCCCGGTAGAACAAAAGTCCAACAGGTTAAGTGTTCCCCGGCAGCGGCACCAAAAACTTGTTGTGTGTGAAAGCGCGTCTTGTTTTATTATTTATAAAGTACAGGAAATACCAATCACTACTATCACACAACCAGGCAAGAATACCTGATCGGAATAGTATAGCTATGGTAAGTCCAGGTCGATCTCAGGAACACAGGAATGGTGGTTAATTTATATAAATAGGAAATAATAATTAACAAATAAAACAGTAAAAAGGGGGACGTTTTAGTTCCGTGCGAACATTTAATATTGAAATAATAATAAAACAATATAAATACTTAAATTAAAATAACAAATAGGAATCAATAGGAAGGAATAAGTAATTGTATAATTAATGTCACTCAGATTCATATATCCTGATTTATCACGTATTGATTATCTAATTGTGATTTCTTTTATATCAATTTAGTCACTAATCAAAGATCATAAATTGAATGTGAACTAGCCAACTTTCCGGGTCCAACTAATTCCTATAATTCAGGTTGCAATATAAAACAACGGTCCGTCGTCACAAGCTAATCAGTAAATTGTGTGCTCTCCCCTAAATCATGCATTAAACATTCACAACTCGTTATAATTATCTCTAGTGGTATGAATCAACAATACCCAATAATTAACTTATTGTCTCATTCATTTTAAAGTGCATAATTATTACTTTCTCAACCTATCAGACTCAACATATTTAGCAAGGGTCAAAACCCTAGAATTATAACCATCAATAATTAATAACATTAAAGGAACTCAATCTCATTAACATTATCAACCACGTTGAGAATTAATAATTACCAGTTACCAATAAATAAGGATCCACGAGTAATACAACCGTTTTCAATTAAATAAATTATTCAATACGCAATTATAATCATTCCATAATCATTATCTAAGCTAAATCAATCATACAATCACTTTAATATTCAATTCATCATTAAAACAGTAAACAACAGATTATTCAAGCTTAAAGTCATCAATAAAACTTGATAAAAGAAGTTATACCGAATTAAAAAGATGAATCACAAAGAATTAAGACGAACTATCCTCAATCTTCACTCCTCGTTCCTCCAAAAGTTAAAGAAATTCGTAACTAAACCCTACTGAACCGAAAATAGTCGAATACAAAAACCCTAGTACGAATTCTCCCATTTTTTAGGTTAAAAATTCTGTAAAAACCATCCATACGGCGTATGGACATCCATACGGCGTATGGATGTAAAACAAGCCCAATCCAAGTCCGCGTGACCTGGACTTCCACCGTCTTAATCCATACGGCGTATGGATATTCCATACGGCGTATGGATTGAATTTTCACTCGATTTTTACCTTTTTCTTCTTTTAATCATCCGACTTCACTTTATTCTCCAATAATGCATCACTTAACTCGATTAATGACTGTTTTCCGTCTCTTTTCCTCAGATCCTTTATCTCCATTGTTAATTACAAATATGAATGAAATTAACAGGATGAAAACCAAATCCATGTAATATAGTCCGAAGAAACCTCCAATCCACCGTATGGTATGCCTTTTGAATAGCAATGTTAAAAGCACACCGGGAAGCTCCATGATTAAGATGATAACGCCGCATAAGTTCCCAAGTCAAAAGAATATTATCCGAAATACTCCTCCCAAGAATAAAAAGCCGACTGATTATCACTAACGATAGACATCAAGCCGTCCTTAATCCTATTCGTAATCATCCTGATAACACACTTGTACAAAACATTGCATAAAGAAATAGGACGGAAGTCATTAATCCTAGAAGGGGTAGCAACCTTTAGAATTAGAGCAATAACAGTATGATTAAACTTTTATAGAACTTTACAATTAGAGAAGAAATCACGAACAACAAGAAAAACATCATTCCCAACAATATCCCAGGACCGCTTAAAGAACGCAGCAGAATAACCGCCAGGGCTCAGGGACTTAGAATCTCCAATAGAAAACATGGCCATCCTAACCTCTTCCCTAGTAACAGGACGAATCGTCCAATCATCCTGATAACATGAAAGTTTTCGAGAAAATAAACCTGAATCATCCAAAGGTCTAGTATCATCCGCACAACCCAAAAAATTCCGATAATGTTCCACAAAAGGTAAAGGCACCGAATCACCCATATGCATAACCTTAACAACATCATGCACCCGATCAATCCGACTCCTATTATTCTTCTCCTTTACAACAATATAGAAATGATTTAAACATCACATGGGGTGGGACCCACTAGGTTTCTGCTGGAAATCTCCATCCATACCCCTTCCCCCCTTTCCCTTTGATGACTTACACAATCCACAACCCATTCCCATTCACTTTCTCCACACTCAATCTCATTCTCACTCAAATCTCCACCACCCTTCACTCTCTCTCTCTCTTTGAACGACTTCCACAGCCTCCAAAGGCTGTCATAAGTCCACCACTACACCACCATTAACCACCATAAGCACCATTATCATCCACCAACCATTTTTGAAGATAAACGCAAGGAAACGGAGCTCTTGGTGTTCTCACTTTATTTCCGGTTCTAGATCTTCATACTCATTGTAAGGACCTTGTATCTTTTACTAGATTTACTTGAAACACATTCCTTTACATGTTGTTATGATCCACCAACAGGATAATGTCCAAATACAAGTTTAAAATACGTTTTTCATATATATATATATAAAGACAGTTTCTGTCTTCCAGAAACTGACTTACCAAAACATCCATATCTCGAGTTCTAAGTCGAGTTAGAACATGAATCTTATATATAAATCTTCTTCTTGAAGTCCTCTACAAAAAGTTCTGCTGTGACTCGACTTGAAAACCCACGTATTTTCGTATATAACCTGATCTTTGAGGGAAGGTCTGTTTTGGACCGAAACTGACCACTCTTCATATTTATTTTTGTTTAAAATAGTAAATGAACTTATAAAAATACCATTAAGTGCAGAAATAAACTCGACACCTAGGAGAATATGTGTGATTTTTTGTTATACTTGATTCGGAATAGAAGTTAGTTAAATCGAGAGACTTGTCGAGTTAAAATCTAGGAAACTATAAAAAGGGCTGTTTTAACATTTTAATAAAACCAACACTTCGGGTGAACCCCGACATGAAACGATAATTTATACAAACTCACTTAAGCATTTAAGACTTGTGTAAAAGTTTCGGGTCAAACCGAGCTCGTTTGACTAGGTTTTCAATGTTTTGGACCTTAAAGCTCATCTGGATCCGCTGCCCATCTGGATCCGCAACCCATCTGGATCCGCAGCCCATCTGGATCCGCAACCCAATCTCGATCCGCGGTTAACTTTGGTCAACACTTGGCAATTCAACTCAAAATGCTTACCAAACGATTATAATTAGTTTAAACTATATAAAAACCAATTCAGGGACGATTATTACACATACTTTGATAAGTATACAATACATTGAAATATATTATGACACTTGGGAATATTACTACAAACTGTCACCAACGGGCCGTACACGTTTTTAAAATACAAACAACAAACCAAATGTATTTGAATATTACTAGTTGTGTGAGCAACTAGCATAGGTGATCTTTTGAGATGCCTACTCGTATTAACCAACGCACGTCTTGCACGCCCTCAGGTTACAGTCTTCGGACATCTTTGCTTGGCTAAGCAACGCATGTTTATTGAGATAAACGCATCAGACTCAGGTGAGTTTCATGGCCCCTCTTTTTACTATTTTTCACTCAGGGGTATGATTCATTGCTTGTTTTTAACATGTGACGTTTATTGAGATAAACACATCAGGCTCAGGTAATACTTCAATAACGTGAATGTTAGTGTATGGTACCATATAGGATTGACAATCCTCGTCCGGGTTAGCAAGCACTAACTGGTCAAATGGACGCATTGGCATTTGAGGTTTGCGAGTGTGAATTAGGCACTCGTGGGGAGGCACCCTCGATCAGGTCCTTGAATGTGGATCATGACACCTCAGTTAAGGCTCATACTATGTGCTCATTGATGTATACATCATTTATTTGCTTGGTTGCAAATCATTACATTAAATCTTGCGGTTCATACAATGTTATTTGATATACAAACCTGTGAGCTCACCAGCTTTTTAGCTGACCATTTTTAGCATGTATCACAAGTACTCAGCAGTTTGTTGGACTGCCCTCAGGATTACTGTAGCTCAAGTCAACATGTAGACATTAGAGATTTCCTTGCATTAATTTATTTTGTAAAAGTATTTATGTATTGGAATCTCATTTCCAGAACGTGAGCTATGTATTAGCTTCAAATGTTGTAAACATTTTTATATTAATATATTGCATGTAGAGTCGTTTAATATATATATTTATGATGTTGATTTCCTGATGAGTCGCACCCGATGTATGCTTCCGCTAATCATAAATTTGGGGGTGCGACAGATTGGTATCAGAGCCTAAGGTTATAGTGAACTAGGTTGCATTTAGTGGGCCTAGACTATGACCGTTAGGTAGTATTTTCTATTAAGTAGGACTAGTTCAGGAATATCATCATACGAGTTTAATTTAACATAGCCTGATTAACTATGTACAATTAAATAAGGATGATGTAAGGTCTGAAATGGTCATGCTTGGATAGGGATACACCAGTTGACTCTGACCATGAGAGAAACCAAACTCAAACGTGCCTATGTTGGACACTCTAGACTATTATGTGTTATATGTTTATATATATACATGGAAAGGCCTCTCTTATGTGGTACACTTTAGGCTATATTATATATTGTAGGTATATGAATATAGGCCTCACCTTACTAAACGTTTTGCCACAGAAATGTCTGACAACTCTCTCGTAGCACTCACTGATTCGGACAATGAAGTCAAAGCACCATAAACTCAAGAGATGTCGCACCCCCAAATTTACTGTGCGGAAGCAAATCGGGTCGGGGCGCGACTAATCAAATATCACAAGCACATAAGATAAAGTGAACGACTCTATATGCATCGTTTACTGCTTACATTAAGATAATAAAAGTTTACAATGTAATAATGTTTAGAAAAGCTCGCAAGCTAAGTGTTAGAGATTCTAAAGCATATCTAGTATACAAAATGTAGAAATGCATGGGAATCTCCTGATGTCTGTATGCGACTCGAGCTAATGATCCTGAGCAGATCTACTACTGCTGAGTACCTGAGAATACATACTAAATTGTCAGCTAAAAGCTGGTGAGCTCACAGGTTTGTATTGATAAACATGATGTGTGAACCATGAGATTTAATATAATGATTTGCAACCAAGCAAATAAAATAGATGTATATCACTGCCATGAGGCCATAGTTTGAGCTTAACTGAGGTGTCAGGATCACAACCAAGTGCGTGAGCGAGGGTGCCTCCCTGCGAGTGCCTAATCTACACTCGTATGAACAAATGCTAATGCGTCCGTTTGACCAGTTAGTGCATGCTAACCCGGACGGGGATTGTCAATCCCATATGGTACCATACACTAACAATCACGCTAAATCCATATAAACAAACTATGTAGTGGAGGGCTTTAAATGATTAGCAAAACAACTCATGCAGTATATATCGAGGTTTAGTACTCATTTCCACATGTAAAACAAAATGAGTATGTATTCCCACCCCTGGGTTTAAAAACAGTAAAATGAGGGGCTATGAGACTCACCTGAGTCTGGTGTGTTGCTATCAAGCAAGTATGATGCTGCACAAGGTGATGTTGTCCGAAGACGGTAACCTGTCGGGCGTTCAAAACGCGCAAGGTTATAAGTATATGTAGACGTCTCAAAAGACCGTCCATGCTAGTAGTTCATCCAACTAGTAATGTCAAAATAATTTGGTTGTTTGATTGATTAGTTTGAGTTTTGAAAATATGTACGGCCCGTTGGTGAGTTTTTGTAATAATGATTATCAAAAGCATTATTATTATGTTTGTCTCATTGTATACTTACAAAAGTATATGTGTCATATGTTTCTGAGTTATTCCAAATATTGTATTGAGGTTAAATCAAGTATACTGTGATATTGTCTTGTTTGAAAAGTCGATCATGCAAATTAGTATTGAACACTATTTATGAGACAATAGTGATTATCGGGAATCATTATTCATGAGACAATAGCATTGTCGGGAATTACTATTCATGAGACAATAAGGTTTGCGACAATGATGTTTTATGTGACAATAATAAAAGTACTCAATTATCCGATACTAAGGTATGCGACAATGGGTATTCTCGGACATTGTTCATGCGACAATGGTGGTATTGTCGGGCACTGTTCATGTGACAATGGGGGTTTTGCGACAATGGTATTGTCGCATAAGAGATATTGTCGCAAGTCTTGGTTACGATTTCGTTTAAGTGTTCGTTTTCGTCGACTAGGTCAAAGTTGTTCGGTTTGACTCGACACTTTTAGGGAAGTCTTTAAATATGTTAAATAAGCTTTAGAAAATCGTCGTTACGTTTTATGGTTGATCCAAAGTGTCGGTTTTGTAAAATGACCAAAACAGCCCTTAGTATTCATTTTTCCAGATTTTGAACTCGATAAACCTCCCGATTTGGACCATTTCTGGTCCGATTCATACCTAACCAAAAATCACACATATTCTCCTATATGTCTAGTGTAAATCTTCACTTTATGGTATTTTTATATATTCATTTACTATTTTTAACAAAAATAAATACGAAGAGTGGTCGGTTTTGGTCTGAAAGTAGATTCAGTCCAAAGACTCACGTTTTTCACTATGATCCGTGAGGATCTGATCCGAGAGCCACAAATGAAAGTTGTAGCTGGTATCTTAATGATCATTTTTCGTTTAGATGTCGAGAGTTGGTTCTTCCTATTATTCAAGATATAGACGTTTTGGTGAGGGTTATTTTCTGGGCAGATTTATATATATCTATAGTTGTTTACAAAAACGTTTTTAAAGCTTTGTTTTGGACATCTTCTTGTCAAATGAACATAATGGCATGTAGATTTGTGAAAATCATGAAAATATAGAGAAAGAGGGGTGGTGGTTCATACCAAAAACGTGTTCTAGAGAGAGAGGAAGGTGAGATGGTGTTTGTTGCTTCTCCTAGCTTCTTCTCCTTGCTTTTCTTCAAAGAGGATGATGGTGGTTTTAGGTGGTGATGATGGAGGCCGTAGGTGGTGAGGGAGAGGAGAGGGAGAGAACCTTGTGGGTGTATTTTTAGAGTGAGAGCGTAGTGAGAGAGTGTGAGGGACAAAGTGAGGGAAGATGGAGTCTTTTGGTGGAATGGGTCAAGGGAGCAAGCCCCCCTCCTTTTGGGGGCTGTGTTGGCCAGCTGGTTGGGGGCCCACACAAGGTGTGGTGTCCCTAATTTTTGTTCCCGTTTTTGTGTCCCGTGCGGTGTTCGTTTTCCCGGTCGTTTAAACGTTAGTTTATATTTAAAACGTAAGACGTATGAGTTATAATTAACAAATAATTTCTGAGGCTTTGAGATGAAATAATACTTCATATTATTTGGTAGTATTTACAAAAATAATTGGTTGGTGTGTCGGTATCGTTTACGGGTTCGTGTATCCGTTTGTTTAATCGTGTAACGTTTAAATTAAACGTTTTTGTTATCGTTATTATTCGCGTTACATTATAATCATCAAAAATATGTAGAATAATATATTTTAAGTTTATAAAATATATTTTGGCATTTATTCGATTGTCGGGCGCGTTTTGTGCGTTTTTGGTCGTTTCTGAGCATTTTACACGATACGAAATGCTTATGTGATATTATGGAAATAATATTTGGAAATAGATATGTTTATCAAATAATTTTGTATTATTTAATAAATTGAGTTCACCAACGTCCGTGTTAATGAGTCGGGATCCGTCTGATATGAAAGATGCACGATTAAATTTAATCGCGTACGTGTATATATATAACAATATATATAGTGATACGTACAATTAGCCTAATCCATAACTAATTACACGTATTGATAGATGATTAGCAACTAATAACTAGCCCTAATTTGTCGGGTGTCACAAGAGAGGACCACTGTTCTATCTGTCTCTCAAACCCGAGATGTTCCCAAACCACTGTTTTACTCATCTGGAGAAGCTCGAGTGATTCGTACTCGATGTAGGGGTGCTGGATCGTTCCGAGCTGACCCTTACTCCAACTACACGGGCAACCCTACAATTAGGATGTTTCGTCCTCCACTTGCCCATAGGTGGGAGTGGTTATCCACAACCCTAAACACATGGCGGTCTGAGGAAGAGATCCAAGTTCCTGCGACCCCATCGACATCTCCCCGTACACCCAGGAACCGACACACCATACAGTATCGGTGTTGGCTGCCCGACTCCACCGTCATGAGCAAAGGCTCGAGGACCTCGAGTGGGAGCAACACATGATGACAACTTACCTTACGTCAAGACCATGATGGTATGGCACAACTTCAACAGGAATGTGAAGAAATGAACCATAATCTATACATGGTTCATCAACAAGTGATCGACGATAGAGGCGCATCTGATCTCTTGCAAGCAAGATTAGAAGAATGTGAACATCGTTCATAGGAGGCTGAAGAGTACACTCGTGTCCAGGAGCAACGGTGAACTTTGGTTGAAGACGGCACTCGACAAACCAACAGACTTGCTGAAACAGTCACCCGTCTTGTTACTGCGATATCCCAACTAAATTTACGTCAGGATTAGTATAATGTCTATTTGTAATCTATTATGCTATCGTAGGACTCTTGTAATTCAGCCGGTGGTACCTTCCCCGGCATCTTTTGTAAAACATCTATGGTTGTAACCTTTTGGACTCATGTTATCTATCTTTAATTCCATGTTTATCTTATACTATTGATTATCATGTTGTGATGTTTTATATTATCACCTTTAAATATGAATATTTGTGATAATCACCATCCTTGTGCAAAATCTCATGTATCTTCATTTCTTTTGAAGAATCATGCCGCAAAAGACAAGACCTTATACTGATGCCCAGCTTGCATCCCTTATCTCCCAGCAGTGGCTGAGGCCTTGGCTCGGGATTCTCCACAAAACACCAGGAGGAGTAATGACACTATTGAAACTACTCCTGTCACCAAGCCTTGCTCCTAAAAGGACTTCTTAAACTGCAAACCCTTGAACTTCAAGGGTACTGAAGGAGCCATCAATCTGATCAGATGGTTCGATAAAATGGAATCTGTTTTCCGCATCAGCAAATGTGCGGAGGATGACAAAGTCATATTCTCTATTTGCACCTTCGCAGACGGTGCCCTCACGTGGTAGAATTTAGATGCCCAGTCCGTGGGTATTGACACCGCCTATCTAATCCCTTGGGAGGATCTGTAGAAGAAGCTCACGGATGAGTACTGTCCAAGCGAGCAATTCCAGAAGCTGGATGAAGAATTCTGGAACTTAAAGGTTCAAGTAACCGATATTGTTGGATACACCTCCAGGTTCCAACAACTTGCTCTTATTCGCTCAACTATGGTGAGTATAAAACCTGAGCGAATCAAGAAGTAAATTCGCGGTCTTCCGGAACCTGTCCGGGGAAATGTCGCCTCTTCAAACCAAACCACTCTTCATGGTGCCATCCGGTTGGCCCATGAACTCTTAGCTATGAGTGATAGCCAGGAAACACCCACTCCAGCTTCCAACAAAAGGAAATGGTCTGAAAATTCCAAAAACCAGAACAAGAAACTCGACACCATCAAAGCCTACAACACAACTACCGAAACCAGACGGGGTTATACCGGGAGCAAACCTTATTGTTCCAAGTACTTGAGATAGGGTTATCAGGCGATCCTCGCACACGTTACGGAGAAAAAGTCGGAGGAGAAGTGACTTGAGGATGTGCCCATCGTCCGAGACTTTCCAGAAGTCTTTCCCGAGGAACTACCTGGCCTTCCACCACCAAGACAAGTTGAGTTCTCAATCGACCTCGTGCCAGGTGTTGCACCTGTGGCACGAGCACCATACCGCTTAGCCCCTTCTGAACTTCAGGAGTTGTCCACTCAGTTACAAGAACTCCTGGATAAGGGATTCATTGGACCGAGTTCCTCGCCTTGGGGAGCCTCGGTTCTATTTGTTAAAAAGAAGGACTGTTCTTTCCGCATGTGCATCGATTACAGGGAACTAAATAATTTTACTGTAAAGAACCGTTATCCACTTCCACGCATCGATGACCTATTCGACCAACTCCAGGGATCAAGTTTTTATTCAAAGATTGATGTACGATCAGGTTATCATCAGTTACGAGTTCACGATGACGATATTGTCGGAGTTCGGTGAGAATGCGCAGCGGGAAACACGGATTATTAAACGAGATTTAAATTCCGAATTCTTTCATTTAATCGACATGCACAAAACAATAGCTACGATAGATATAATAACAAGAATCATACCTTTGAAGCGTGATTCCGATTGATACCATCTTCGGCTCAAACGAGAACCTCTCTATCAGGGAGACACCCAAAGTTCCAATCTCAAATGTGTGCTTTCGGTCACCGATTCCAGCTCATTGAACATCTCTTTCGCTCCACCATGCCGCAACGCCACAACTTTGTGTATTGCGAATCCGAAATCCTCAAAGTCTTGAGATTTCGGACTGATTTTGCGGTTTTCTCTTGAGAGAAAACCGTGGGTTAGAGAGGAAGAGAGAGACGTGAAAAGTGATTTTTTTAAAAATGAGGAGGTTGAGTCTTATAAAAGATTTAAGAAAACTCATCTTTCTTTACATGCATTCTTGAGAACATAAATGCATGGAATCTTTTATTATGTTTAATTAGTTACTAGTTATTAGTATAACTAATTAATTAAACCAACTCAACTTAGCTAATAATTTAGGCCATTAACAAATGTCTAGTTAGCTAATCTCATGTACGAAAGCATATTAAATGATTTTCGACCGGCCTTTGTGTGTGACCGAATAGGATAAGTGGACTTTATATTAATAAGTCATGGGCATATCTGTGAATCATATGTACCACGGTCAAACCCGAAGCTAACCCGAGAACATTGATTCCAACAGACTCCCACTTGCACATACATGAATAATATTTGTATGTCTAAAAGAACATACTAAATGTAACCAGTGCAACGACATGTTACATTTCCTATTAGTTGATTTACATCAATTGTCCTTTTTTTCAAGATATCATTATGAACGTGTGACATGGTTAAGTGTCAATCAACATCGATCAAGATTTTGTTTCTCGATCGAGATTTGTGGTGATCATTATAGACTGCAATCATACTGATTCAGTGTTAGCATGCCCATGCTTTTAACATCAGCACAAATCAACGAGGGGCCTAGTGATATCGCTTCACCTCGCTTAAAGAAGAAGGAACAAATTGTTTCGACTACATAGACATCCATCACATCTCATGTTATACCCAATCTACACCTTTATAACTCGCATTTACGCACAGCGTTAGATGTAGGTCAAAGTACAACACAATTTGTGTCAGGATTCTCATGTATCTCCACTATAGGATAAAGATGCTGCCATCTTAGAATTACCTTTTCACTTAAAACCATGCAGTAATTCCTAAGTGTGGTCACTCCAGAACCTTGAATCAATTATCAAGTTCCTCATGAACGTAGTAGCCTCTAGATTTTAACTACACTTCATAGCAGCCTTAATTCAGTTCTCTCTCCATTAGAGAATGACTGACTGTGGAAGTTTATGAATTAATATTCAATGGAGTGTAAAACATTTAAAATTTGGTAGTATTTACAAAAATACTTTGTTGGTGTGTCGGTATCGTTTACGGGTTCGTGTTTCCGTTTGTTTAATCGTGTAACGTTTAAATTAAACGTTTTTGTTATCGTTATTATTCGCGTTACATTATAATCATCAAAAATATGTAGAATAATATATTTTAAGTTTATAAAATATATTTTGGCGTTTATTCGATTGTCGGGCGCGTTTTGCGCGTTTTTGGTCGTTTCTGAGCATTTTACACGATACGAAATGCTTATGTGATATTATCGAAATAATATTTGGAAATAGATATGTTTATCAAATAATTTTGTATTATTTAATAAATTGAGTTCACCAACGTCCGTATTAATGAGTCAGGATCCGCCCGATATGAAAGATGCACGATTAAATTTAATCGCGTATGTGTATATATATAATAATATATATAGTGATACGTACAATTAGCCTAATCCAGAACTAATTACACGTATTGATAGATGATTAGCAACTAATAACTAGCCCTAATATGTCGGGTGTCACAAGAGAGGACCACTGTTCTATCTGTCTCTCAACCCCGGGATGTTCCCAAACCATTGTTTTACTCATCTGGAGAAGCTCGAGTGATCCGTACTCGATGTAGGAGTGATGGATCGTTCCGAGCTGACCCTTACTCCAAGTACACAGGCAACCCTACTATTAGGATGTTTCGTCCTCCACTTGCCCATAGGTGAGAGTGGTTATCCACAACCCTAAACACATGGCGGTCTGAGGAAGAGATCCAAGTTCCTGGCGACACCATGGACATCTCCCCGTACACCCAGGAACCGACACACCATACAGTATCGGTGTTGGCTGCCCGACTCCACCGTCATGACCAAAGGCTCGAGGACCTCGAGCGAGAGCAACACATGATGTCAACTTACCTTACGTCAAGCCCATGATCGTATGGCACAACTTCAACAGGAATATGAAGAAATGAACCATAATCTATACATGGTTCATCAACAAGTGATCGATGATAGAGGCGCATCTGATCTCTTGCAAGAAAGATTAGAAGAATGTGAACATCGTTCATAGGAGGCTGAAGAGTACACTCGTGTCCAGGAGCAACGGTTAACTTTGGCTGAAGACGACACTCGACAAACCAACAGACTTGCTGAAACCGTCACACGTCTTGTTACTGCGATATCCCAACTAAACCTACGTCAAGATTAGTATAATGTCTATTTGTAATCTATTATGCTATCGTAGGACTCTTGTAATTCAGCCGGTGGTACCTTCCCCGGCATCTTTTGTAAAACATCTATGGTTGTAACCTTTTGGACTCATGTTATCTATCTTTAATTCCATGTTTATCTTATACTATTGATTATCATGTTGTGATGTTTTATATTATCACCTTTAAATATGAATATTTGTGATAATCACCATCCTTGTGCAAAATCTCATGTATCTTCATTTCTTTTGAAGAATCATGCCGCAAAAGACAAGACCTTATACTGATGCCCAGCTTGCATCCCTTATCTCACAAGCAGTGGCTGAGGCCTTGGATCGGGATTCTCCAAAAAACTCTAGGAGGAGTAATGACACTGTTGAAACTACTTCTGTCACCAAGCCTTGCTCCTACAAGGACTTCTTAAACTGCAAACCCTTGAACTTCAAGGGTACTGAAGGAGCCATCAGTCTGATCAGATGGTTCGATAAAATGGAATCTGTTTTCTGCATCAGCAAATGTGCGGATGATGACAAAGTCCAATTCTCTATTTGCACCTTCGCAGACGGTGCCCTCATGTGGTAGAATTTATATGCCCAGTCCGTGGGTATTGACACCGCCTATCTAATCCCTTGGGAGGATCTGTAGAAGAAGCTCACGGATGAGTACTGTCCAAGCGAGCAACTCCAGAAGCTGGATGAAGAATTCTGGAACTTAAAGGTTCAAGTAACCGATATTGTTGGATACACCACCAGGTTCCAACAACTTGCTCTTCTTCGCCCAACTATGGTGAGTATAAAACCTGAGGGAATCAAGAACTACATTCGCGGTCTTCCGGAACCTGTCCGGGGAAATGTCACCTCTTCAAACCAAACCACTCTTCATGGTGCCATCCAGTTGGCCCATGAACTCTTAGCTATGAGTGATAGCCAGGAAACACCCACTCCAGCTTCCAACAAAAGGAAATGGTCTGAAAATTCCAAAAACCAGAACAAGAAACTCGACACCATCAAAGCCTACAACACAACTACCGAAACCAGACGGGGTTATACCGGGAGCAAACCTTATTGTTCCAAGTACTTGAGATAGGGTTATCAGGCAATCCTCGCACACGTTACGGAGAAAAAGTCGGAGGAGAAGTGACTTGAGGATGTGCCCATCGTCCGAGACTTTCCAGAAGTCTTTCCCGAGGAACTACCTGGCCTTCCACCACCAAGACAAGTTGAGTTCTCAATCGACCTCGTGCCAGGTGTTGCACCTGTGGCACGAGCACCATACCGCTTAGCCCCTTCTGAACTTCAGGAGTTGTCCACTCAGTTACAAGAACTCCTGGATAAGGGATTCATTGGACCGAGTTCCTCGCCTTGGGGAGCCTCGGTTCTATTTGTTAAAAAGAAGGACTGTTCTTTCCGCATGTGCATCGATTACAGGGAACTAAATAATTTTACTGTAAAGAACCGTTATCCACTTCCACGCATCGATGACCTATTCGACCAACTCCAGGGATCAAGTTTTTATTCAAAGATTGATGTACGATCAGGTTATCATCAGTTACGAGTTCACGATGACGATATTGTCGGAGTTCGGTGAGAACGCGCAACGGGAAACACGGATTATTAAACGAGATTTAAATTCCGAACTCTTTCATTTAATCGACATGAACAAAACAATAGCTACGATAGAGATAATAACAAGAATCATACCCTTAAAGCGTGATTCCGATTGATTCCATCTTTGGCTCAAACGAGAACCTCTCTATCGGGGAGACACCCAAAGTTTCGATCTCAAATGTATGCTTTCGGTCACCGATTCCAGCTCATTGAACATCTCTTTCGCTCCACCATGCCGCAACACCACAACTTTGTGTATTGCGAATCCGAAATCCTCAAAGTCTTGAGATTTCAGACTGATTTTGCGGTTTTCTCTTGAGAGAAAACCGTGGGTTAGAGAGGAAGAGAGAGAAGTGAAAAGTGATTTTTTTAAAAATGAGGAGGTTGAGTCTTATAAAAGATTTAAGAAAACTCATCTTTCTTTACATGCATTCTTGAGAACATAAATGCATGGAATCTTTTATTATGTTTAATTAGTTACTAGTTATTAGTATAACTAATTAATTAAACCAACTCAACTTAGCTAATAATTTAGGCCATTAACAAATGTCTAGTTAGCTAATCTCATGTACGAAAGCATATTAAATGATTTTCGACCGGCCTTTGTGTGTGACCGAATAGGATAAGTGGACTTTATATTAATATGTCATGGGCATATCTGTGAATCATATGTACCACGGTCAAACCCGAAGCTAACCCGAGAACATTGATTCCAACAGACTCCCACTTGCACATACATGAATAATATTTGTATGTCTAAAAGAACATACTAAATGTAACCAGTGCAACGACATGTTACATTTCCTATTAGTTGATTTACATCAATTGTCCTTTTTTTCAAGATATCATTATGAACGTGTGACATGGTTAAGTGTCAATCAACATCGATCAAGATTTTGTTTCTCGATCGAGATTTGTGGTGATCATTATAGACTGCAATCATACTGATTCAGTGTTAGCATGCCCATGCTTTTAACATCAGCACAAATCAACGAGGGGCCTAGTGATATCGCTTCACCTCGCTTAAAGAAGAAGGAACAAATTGTTTCGACTACATAGACATCCATCACATCTCATGTTATACCCAATCTACACCTTTATAACTCGCATTTACGCACAACGTTAGATGTAGGTCAAAGTACAACACAATTTGTGTCAGGATTCTCATGTATCTCCACTATAGGATAAAGATGCTGCCATCTTAGAATTACCTTTTCACTTAAAACCATGCAGTAATTCCTAAGTGTGGTCACTCCAGAACCTTGAATCAATTATCAAGTTCCTCATGAACGTAGTAGCCTCTAGATTTTAACTACACTTCATAGCAGCCTTAATTCAGTTCTCTCTCCATTAGAGAATGACTGACTGTGGAAGTTTATGAATTAATATTCAATGGAGTGTAAAACATTTAAAATTTGGTAGTATTTACAAAAATACTTTGTTGGTGTGTCGGTATCGTTTACGGGTTCGTGTTTCCGTTTGTTTAATCGTGTAACGTTTAAATTAAACGTTTTTGTTATCGTTATTATTCGCGTTACATTATAATCATCAAAAATATGTAGAATAATATATTTTAAGTTTATAAAATATATTTTGGCGTTTATTCGATTGTCGGGCGCGTTTTGCACGTTTTTGGTCGTTTCTTAGCATTTTACACGATACGAAATGCTTATGTGATATTATCGAAATAATATTTGGAAATAGATATGTTTATCAAATAATTTTGTAATATTTAATAAATTGAGTTCACCAAAGTCCGTATTAATGAGTCGGGATCCGCCCGATATGAAAGATGAACGATTAAATTTAATCGCATACGTGTATATATATAACAATATATATAGTGATACGTACAATTAGCCTAATCCAGAACTAATTACACGTATTGATAGATGATTAGGAACTAATAACTAGCCCTAATTTGTCAGGTGTCACAAGAGAGGACCACTGTTCTATCTGTCTCTCAACCCCGGGATGTTCCCAAACCATTGTTTTACTCATCTGGAGAAGCTCGAGTGATCCGTACTCGATGTAGGGGTGCTGGATCGTTCCGAGCTGACCCTTACTCCAACTACACGGGCAACCCTACTATTAGGATGTTTCGTCCTCCACTTGCCCCTAGGTGAGAGTGGTTATCCACAACCCTAAACACATGGCGGTCTAAGGAAGAGATCCAAGTTCCTGGCGACCCCATGGACATCTCCCCGTACACCCAGGAACCGACACACCATACAATATCGGTGTTGGCTGCCCGACTCCACCGTCATGACCAAAGGCTCGAGGACCTCGAGCAAGAGCAACACATGATGTCAACTTACCTTACGTCAAGCCCATGATCGTATGGCACAACTTCAACAGGAATGTGAAGAAATGAACCATAATCTATACATGGTTCATCAACAAGTGATCGACGATAGAGGCGCATCTGATCTCTTGCAAGAAAGATTAGAAGAATGTGAACATCGTTCATAGGAGGCTGAAGAGTACACTCGTGTCCAGGAGCAACGGTTAACTTTGGCTGAAGACGGCACTCGACAAACCAACAGACTTACTGAAACCGTCACCCGTCTTGTTACTTCGATATCCCAACTAAACCTACATCAGGATTAGTATAATGTCTATTTGTAATCTATTATGCTATCGTAGGACTCTTGTAATTCAGCCGGTGGTACCTTCCCCGGCATCTTTTGTAAAACATCTATGGTTGTAAACTTTTGGATTCATGTTATCTATCTTTAATTCCCTGTTTATCTTATACTATTGATTATCATGTTGTGATGTTTTATATTGTCACCTTTAAATATGAATATTTGTGATAATCACCATCCTTGTGCAAAATCTCATGTATCTTCATTTCTTTTGAAGAATCATGCTGCAAAAGACAAGACCTTATACTGATGCCCAGCTTGCATCCCTTATCTCCCAAGCAGTGGCTAAGTCTTTGGCTCGGGATTCTCCACAAAACTTAAGGCCTTGGCTCGGGATTCTCCACAAAACTCCAGGAGGAGTAATGACACTGTTGAAACTACCCCTGTCACCAAGCCTTGCTCCTACAAGGACTTCTTAAACTGCAAACCCTTGAACTTCAAGGGTACTGAAGAAGCCATTAGTCTGATCAGATGGTTCAATAAAATGGAATCTGTTTTCCGCATCAGCAAATGTGCGGAGGATGAAAAAGTCCAATTCTCTATTTGCACCTTCGCAGATGGTGCCTTCACGTGGTAGAATTTATATGCCCAGTCCGTGGGTATTGACACCGCCTATCTACTCCCCTGACAGGATCTGAAGAAGAAGCTCACGGATGAGTACTGTCCAAGCGAGCAACTCTAGAAGCTGGATGAAGAATTCTGGAACTTATAGGTTCATGTAACCGATATTGTTGGATACACCACCAGGTTCCAACAACTTGCTCTTCTTCGCCCAACTATGGTGAGTATAAAACCTGAGCGAATCAAGAAGTACATTCGCGGTCTTCCGGAACCTATCCGAGGAAATGTCGCTTCTTCAAACCAAACCACTCTTCATGCTGCCATCTGGTTGGCCCATGAACTCTTAGCTATGAGTGATAGCCAGGAAACACCCGCTCCACCTTCCAACAAAAGGAAATGGTCTGAAAATTCCAAAAACCAGAACAAGAAACTCGACACCATCAAAGCCTACAACACAACTACCGAAACCAGACGGGGTTATACCGGGAGCAAACCTTATTGTTCCAAGTACTTGAGATAGGGTTATCAGGCAATCCTCACACATGTTACGGAGAAAAAGTCGGAGGAGAAGCGACTTGAGTATGTGCCCATCGTCCGAGACTTTCCAGAAGTTTTTCCCGAGGAACTACCTGGCCTTCCACCACCAAGACATGTTGAGTTCTCAATCGACCTCGTGCCAGGTGTTGCACCTGTGGCACGAGCACCATACCGCTTAGCCCCTTCCGAACTTCAGGAGTTGTCCACTCAGTTATAAGAACTCCTGGAAAAGGGATTCATTGGACCGAGTTCCTCGCCTTGGGGAGCCTCGGTTCTATTTGTTAAAAAGAAGGACGGTTCTTTCCGGATGTGCATCGATTACAGGGAACTAAATAAGTTTACTGTAAAGAACCGTTATCCACTTCCATGCATCGATGACCTATTCGACCAACTCCAGGGATCATGTTTTTATTCAAAGATTGATGTAAGATCAGGTTATCATCAGTTACGAGTTCACGATGACGATATTGTCAGAGTTCGGTGCGAACGCGCAGCGGAAAACACGGATTATTAAACGAGATTTAAATTCCGAACTCTTTCATTTAATCGACATGCACAAAACAATAGCTACAATAGAAATAATAACAAGAATCATACCCTTGAAGCGTGATTCTGATTGATACGATCTTCGGCTCAAACGAGAACCTTTCTATCGGGGAGACACCCAAAGTTCCGATCTCGAATGTATGCTTTCGGTCACCGATTCCAGCTCATTGAACATCTCTTTATCTCCACCATGCCGCAACACCACACCTTTGTGTATTGCGAATCCGAAATCCTCAAAGTCTTGAGATTTCGGACTGATTTTGCGGTTTTCTCTTGAGAGAAAACCGTGGGTTAGAGAGGAAGAGAGAGAAGTGAAAAGTGATTTTTTTAAAAATGAGGAGGTTGAGTCTTATAAAAGATTTAAGAAAACTCATCTTTCTTTACATGCATTCTTGAGAACATAAATGCATGGAATCTTTTATTATGTTTAATTAGTTACTAGTTATTAGTATAACTAATTAATTAAACCAACTCAACTTAGCTAATAATTTAGGCCATTAACAAATGTCTAGTTAGCTAATCTCATGTACGAAAGCATATTAAATGATTTTCGACCGGCCTTTGTGTGTGACCGAATAGGATAAGTGGACTTTATATTAATATGTCATGGGCATATCTGTGAATCATATGTACCACGGTCAAACCCGAAGCTAACCCGAGAACATTGATTCCAACAGACTCCCACTTGCACATACATGAATAATATTTGTATGTCTAAAAGAACATACTAAATGTAACCAGTGCAATGACATGTTACATTTCCTATTAGTTGATTTACATCAATTGTCCTTTTTTTCAAGATATCATTATGAACGTGTGACATGGTTAAGTGTCAATCAACATCGATCAAGATTTTGTTTCTCGATCGAGATTTGTGGTGATCATTATAGACTGCAATCATACTGATTCAGTGTTAGCATGCCCATGCTTTTAACATCAGCACAAATCAACGAGGGGCCTAGTGATATCGCTTCACCTCGCTTAAAGAAGAAGGAACAAATTGTTTCGACTACATAGACATCCATCACATCTCATGTTATACCCAATCTACACCTTTATAACTCGCATTTACGCACAGCGTTAGATGTAGGTCAAAGTACAACACAATTTGTGTCAGGATTCTCATGTATCTCCACTATAGGATAAAGATGCTGCCATCTTAGAATTACCTTTTCACTTAAAACCATGCAGTAATTCCTAAGTGTGGTCACTCCAGAACCTTGAATCAATTATCAAGTTCCTCATGAACGTAGTAGCCTCTAGATTTTAACTACACTTCATAGCAGCCTTAATTCAGTTCTCTCTCCATTAGAGAATGACTGACTGTGGAAGTTTATGAATTAATATTCAATGGAGTGTAAAACATTTAAAATTTGGTAGTATTTACAAAAATACTTTGTTGGTGTGTCGGTATCGTTTACGGGTTCGTGTTTCCGTTTGTTTAATCGTGTAACGTTTAAATTAAACGTTTTTGTTATCGTTATTATTCGCGTTACATTATAATCATCAAAAATATGTAGAATAATATATTTTAAGTTTATAAAATATATTTTGGCGTTTATTCGATTGTCGGGCGCGTTTTGCACGTTTTTGGTCGTTTCTTAGCATTTTACACGATACGAAATGCTTATGTGATATTATCGAAATAATATTTGGAAATAGATATGTTTATCAAATAATTTTGTAATATTTAATAAATTGAGTTCACCAAAGTCCGTATTAATGAGTCGGGATCCGCCCGATATGAAAGATGAACGATTAAATGTAATCGCATACGTGTATATATATAACAATATATATAGTGATACGTACAATTAGCCTAATCCAGAACTAATTACACGTATTGATAGATGATTAGGAACTAATAACTAGCCCTAATTTGTCAGGTGTCACAAGAGAGGACCACTGTTCTATCTGTCTCTCAACCCCGGGATGTTCCCAAACCATTGTTTTACTCATCTGGAGAAGCTCGAGTGATCCGTACTCGATGTAGGGGTGCTGGATCGTTCCGAGCTGACCCTTACTCCAACTACACGGGCAACCCTACTATTAGGATGTTTCGTCCTCCACTTGCCCCTAGGTGAGAGTGGTTATCCACAACCCTAAACACATGGCGGTCTAAGGAAGAGATCCAAGTTCCTGGCGACCCCATGGACATCTCCCCGTACACCCAGGAACCGACACACCATACAATATCGGTGTTGGCTGCCCGACTCCACCGTCATGACCAAAGGCTCGAGGACCTCGAGCGAGAGCAACACATGATGTCAACTTACCTTACGTCAAGCCCATGATCGTATGGCACAACTTCAACAGGAATGTGAAGAAATGAACCATAATCTATACATGGTTCATCAACAAGTGATCGACGATAGAGGCGCATCTGATCTCTTGCAAGAAAGATTAGAAGAATGTGAACATCGTTCATAGGAGGCTGAAGAGTACACTCGTGTCCAGGAGCAACGGTTAACTTTGGCTGAAGACGGCACTCGACAAACCAACAGACTTACTGAAACCGTCACCCGTCTTGTTACTTCGATATCCCAACTAAACCTACATCAGGATTAGTATAATGTCTATTTGTAATCTATTATGCTATCGTAGGACTCTTGTAATTCAGCCGGTGGTACCTTCCCCGGCATCTTTTGTAAAACATCTATGGTTGTAAACTTTTGGATTCATGTTATCTATCTTTAATTCCCTGTTTATCTTATACTATTGATTATCATGTTGTGATGTTTTATATTGTCACCTTTAAATATGAATATTTGTGATAATCACCATCCTTGTGCAAAATCTCATGTATCTTCATTTCTTTTGAAGAATCATGCTGCAAAAGACAAGACCTTATACTGATGCCCAGCTTGCATCCCTTATCTCCCAAGCAGTGGCTAAGTCTTTGGCTCGGGATTCTCCACAAAACTTAAGGCCTTGGCTCGGGATTCTCCACAAAACTCCAGGAGGAGTAATGACACTGTTGAAACTACTCCTGTCACCAAGCCTTGCTCCTACAAGGACTTCTTAAACTGCAAACCCTTGAACTTCAAGGGTACTGAAGAAGCCATTAGTCTGATCAGATGGTTCAATAAAATGGATTCTGTTTTCCGCATCAGCAAATGTGCGGAGGATGAAAAAGTCCAATTCTCTATTTGCACCTTCGCAGATGGTGCCCTCACGTGGTAGAATTTATATGCCCAGTCCGTGGGTATTGACACCGCCTATCTACTCCCCTGACAGGATCTGAAGAAGAAGCTCACGGATGAGTACTGTCCAAGCGAGCAACTCTAGAAGCTGGATGAAGAATTCTGGAACTTATAGGTTCATGTAACCGATATTGTTGGATACACCACCAGGTTCCAACAACTTGCTCTTCTTCGCCCAACTATGGTGAGTATAAAACCTGAGCGAATCAAGAAGTACATTCGCGGTCTTCCGGAACCTATCCGAGGAAATGTCGCTTCTTCAAACCAAACCACTCTTCATGCTGCCATCTGGTTGGCCCATGAACTCTTAGCTATGAGTGATAGCCAGGAAACACCCGCTCCACCTTCCAACAAAAGGAAATGGTCTGAAAATTCCAAAAACCAGAACAAGAAACTCGACACCATCAAAGCCTACAACACAACTACCGAAACCAGACGGGGTTATACCGGGAGCAAACCTTATTGTTCCAAGTACTTGAGATAGGGTTATCAGGCAATCCTCACACATGTTACGGAGAAAAAGTCGGAGGAGAAGCGACTTGAGTATGTGCCCATCGTCCGAGACTTTCCAGAAGTTTTTCCCGAGGAACTACCTGGCCTTCCACCACCAAGACATGTTGAGTTCTCAATCGACCTCGTGCCAGGTGTTGCACCTGTGGCACGAGCACCATACCGCTTAGCCCCTTCCGAACTTCAGGAGTTGTCCACTCAGTTACAAGAACTCCTGGAAAAGGGATTCATTGGACCGAGTTCCTCGCCTTGGGGAGCCTCGGTTCTATTTGTTAAAAAGAAGGACGGTTCTTTCCGGATGTGCATCGATTACAGGGAACTAAATAAGTTTACTGTAAAGAACCGTTATCCACTTCCACGCATCGATGACCTATTCGACCAACTCCAGGGATCATGTTTTTATTCAAAGATTGATGTAAGATCAGGTTATCATCAGTTACGAGTTCACGATGACGATATTGTCAGAGTTTGGTGCGAACGCGCAGCGGAAAACACGGATTATTAAACGAGATTTAAATTCCGAACTCTTTCATTTAATCGACATGCACAAAACAATAGCTACAATAGAAATAATAACAAGAATCATACCCTTGAAGCGTGATTCTGATTGATACGATCTTCGGCTCAAACGAGAACCTTTCTATCGGGGAGACACCCAAAGTTCCGATCTCGAATGTATGCTTTCGGTCACCGATTCCAGCTCATTGAACATCTCTTTATCTCCACCATGCCGCAACACCACACCTTTGTGTATTGCGAATCCGAAATCCTCAAAGTCTTGAGATTTCGGACTGATTTTGCGGTTTTCTCTTGAGAGAAAACCGTGGGTTAGAGAGGAAGAGAGAGAAGTGAAAAGTGATTTTTTTAAAAATGAGGAGGTTGAGTCTTATAAAAGATTTCAGAAAACTCATCTTTCTTTACATGCATTCTTGAGAACATAAATGCATGGAATATTTTATTATGTTTAATTAGTTACTAGTTATTAGTATAATTAACTAATTAAACCAACTCAACTTAGCTAATAATTTAGACCATTAACAAATGTCTAGTTAGCTAATCTCATGTACGAAAGCATATTAAATGATTTTCGACCAGCCTTTGTGTGTGACCGAATAGGATAAGTGGACTTTATATTAATATGTCATGGGCATATCTTTGAATCATATGTACCACGGTCAAACCCGAAGCTAACCCAGAACCTTGAATCAATTATCAAGTTCCTCATGAACGTACTAGCCTCTAGATTTTAACTACACTTCATAGCAGCCTTAATTCAATTCTCTCTCGATTAGAGAATGACTGACTGTGGAAGTTTATGAATTAATATTCAATGGAGTGTAAAACATGTAAAATTTGAACAAGATAATATACAATGAAATGATCGCGTCATGCATAATATATAATCTCCATATACAAAATCATCAAATCACTGTATTAGATTATTATCCAATGTTCAAGGCGTCATACTTAATACATATTAAAATACAATCCAAGTAAGTCATCAATAACACGAACACCAATAGATCTATGATGAGCATCATGCTTGGTCTGTGACAAGGGCTTGGTGAATGGATCAACCAAGTTTTCACTCATGTCTATTCTGCTTATGACAATTTCCCTTTCTGCGACAACTTGACGAACATAATAGTACTTTCTGAATATGTGTCATGTGCGCTTTTGAGACCTCGGTTCTTGAGCTAACACAACCGTACTCTCATTGTCGCAGAAAATCTCAACGGGATCATTTATAGTCTGAACTACACCTAGATCCCCAATGAACTTCTTTATCAACATGGCCTCTTTAGCAGCTTCACTGAGTGCTATATACTCAGATTCTGTTGTCGAATCTGCAATGGTGCTTTGCTTGGAGCTTCTCCAAGTAACTGCACCACCATTCAGTGTAAACACAAATCCTGATTGGGAGGAGCAATCATCTCTATCTGATTGGAAGCTATCATCAGAATATCCTTTGATACTCAGTACATCTTCCCCACCGTAGATCAAGAACATCTCTTTCGTCCTCCTAAGATATTTCAGAATGTTCTTGACTGCAATCCAGTGAGCTTCCCCAGGTTTGGCCTGATAACGACTAGTCATGCTTAAAGCATATGATACGTCAGGCCTAGTGCATATCATGGCATACATGATCGATCCTATAGCCGAAGAGTATGGGATGCGACTCATTACCGCTACTTCTTTATCAGATGTAGGACATTGAGCTTTGCTCAATGTCAAGCCAGAATTCATAGGAACATACCCCTTCTTGGAGTCATGCATATTGAATTTCTTCAATATCTTATCCATGTATGCACTTTGGCTTAGCCCAATTAGTCTCCTAGATCTATCAAGATAGATCTTTATTCCCAAAATGTACGCTGCATCTCCCATATCTTTCATTGAGAAACATTTCCCCAGCCAAGCTTTGACAACTTTCAATGTCGGGATATCATTTCCAATGAGTAATATGTCATCGACATATAATATAAGGAAGACTACAACGCTCCCACTGGACCTGACATAGACACATGGTTCATCCTCGCTTCTACTGAAACCAAATTCTTTGATTTTCTCATTAAAACAAAGATTCCAACTACGAGAAGCTTGCTTAAGTCCATAAATGGATTTTTGAAGCTTGCACACATGATTAGGATACTTAGGATGTATAAAACCTTCAGGTTGTGTCATAAACACATCCCCAGTTAGCTTACCATTTAAGAAAGCAGTCTTTACATCCATTTTCCATATCTCATAGTCATAAAATGCAGCTATGGCAACAAGTATTCTAATAGATTTCAACATTGCTACTGGTGAAAAAGTTTCATCGTAGTCTACACCATATCTTTGCGTGTAACCCTTAGCCACCAGTCTAGCTTTGAATGTGTGTACATTTCCATCCATGTCGGTCTTCTTCTTGATGACCCATTTACACCCAACGATTTTTATCCCTGGTGTATGATCAACCAAGCTCCAGACTTGGTTATCTTCCATGGATTGGATCTCGCTGTCCATAGCCTCCCGCCATTTAGCAGACTCAGGGCCTGCCATGGCTTCCTGATAAGATGTAGGTTCATCAGAATCTACTTGCGCCTCATCACCTTCAAATATGTGTAAATCATATCTTTTGGGTCTATGTCGCTTTCTATCAGACCTGCGTACAGATGGTGGCTGTATGTTAGTTACTCCTTCATTAATAGGTTCATCGACCTTCTGAAGAGAATCAGGGCTATTATCAATTTCCATGTCGGTTGATTCTTGAATTTCTTCAAGGTCAACACGGCTCCCACCGATTCCTTTGGACATGATGTTCTTTTCAAGAAATGTTCCCTTTCGAGACACAAAGACTTTGTCCTCAGTAGGGTTGTAGAACAAATATCCATAAGATTTAGCTGGGTATCCGACAAAGAAACACTTCTCTAATCTGGGTTCAAGTTTATCTTGAGTCTCTCGATGTACGTAAGCTTCGCAACCCCAAATTCTTAGATATGACAATGAAATTGTCTTACCATGCCATATTTCAGAGGGTGTTTTGGAAACTTTCTTTGTTGGGATGAGGTTAAGGATTCTTGCGACAGTTTCTAAGGCATAGCCCCAAAAACTGATTGGAAGCGTTGTGTGACTCATCATGGATCGAACCATATCAAGTAATGTTTGATTTCTCCTTTCAGATACACCATTATGTTGGGGTGTCCTCGGAGGAGTTAATTGTGAGATTATCCCACAATCCCTTAGATGATCAAAAAATTCTTAATTAAGAAATTCACCGCCTCTATCAGATCGGAGAATCTTAATCCGTTTGTTTAGTTGATTATGTACTTCATTTTGGTATGTCTTGAACACTTCAAAAGTTTCAGACTTATGTTTAATTAGATAAACATAACCATATCTACTGAAATCATCAGTGAAATTGACGAAGTAACGTTCACCATGTCTAGTTGGTGATCTGAACGGACCACACACATCTGTGTGTACTAGTTCCAACAAATCCTTGCTCCTTTCACAGTTTCTTGTGAAGGGTGCTTTTGTCATTTTTGCCCAATAAGCAGGATTCGCAGTCATCACATGATTTAATATCAAATGATTCCAAAATTCCATCTAACTGGAGTTTGGCGATGCGTTTCTTGCTTATGTGACCCAAACGACAATGCCATAGACACGAGTTATCCAAACCATCTTTGGATGAACCAACATTATAGATTGAACTGTCATTTAATTTTATGGTGGTTTCTAATATGCCTCTACAAGGACTAGCCTTAAAGTAAAAAATTTCATCCTTGTAGACTAGTATTGATCCATTATCAAACTTATAATCAAAACCATCCTTAAATAAAGCATTAAACAACATAATGTTTCTTGCAATATCGGAACTGTAGCAAACATTTTTCAAAACAATGCATAAACTAGAATCAAAATGAAGCTTGTAATCTCTAATCATTTCAACTGAGGCAACTAATTTGACGTAAAAAGTCACGTTTTTGTGCACCTTTTCAAGCCCATTTTTGTTCAAATCTTTTAATAAATATCAAATAATTTATGTTTTATGCTAAAAATGTAAAATGAACCAAAAATTAGACTTCCTTTCGAAAAATCACTTAAAATGCTCAAATAACGAAAAAATCAGAGCTAAAATGATCCACTTGTGATTCTGACGTATAATTAAGCTAAACTGGCCTAATTTGTGTCATATTGATCTTCAGGAAAATACGAAACCATGGGCGTGAGAATCGTTCGCATCTGACAATTAACGTAGAAGTTAGAGCCAACCGAAGATCACAAGAACTACGACCAGTGCACAAGACTTACGATCTAGCACACAAGAACAAGACCCAGGGTACACCACCCACTTAGGGGCCGTATACCACCCCTTGAGGGCCGTATACGCCCTCTAAAGGGTGGTATACCCCCCTTTTAGGGTGGTATACCCCCTCTTTGGTGTTGGATACGCCCTGTTTGCTACCGAATACGCCCTATTTGCTACCGAATACGCCCTATTTGGTGTCAAATACTCTCCTGTAGGTGTCAAATTTCATAGCTCGAGGGTGTATTCCAGTGTAAAATACGGGTGAGGGGTGTTGTATGTAAATTTAGTTCTTGAAGTCTATAAATAGAGGCTTAACCTCCTCATTTTCAGAGATCAATCCCACATCACAACACACTCATTACACACTCTCTAGGAATAGTAGTAGCTTTCTCTCTCTAACACTTCTCTAAGGAGTTAGAGGAGAAACAATAGGAGTAGATTAGCAAGCTTATGTGCTTTGTACGGAGTCGCTCCGAGACTACGATTGCGTAGATTTGTTGTAACGCATAACAAGTTCTATTATATTATCCTTTCTTGTTATTTTTAAATATGTTGTGCTATTGTCATGATTATTTAAGAATGCATGCTATGATAATTGCTATGTTAGGGTAGACAAATATGTGTTTGCTATGATAAAAGTTATGCTAGGGTAGTTATGCTTTAAACAATGCTGTTACTCTGCTGGTATGAAATTAGGATATGTTTGAATTTATGAATTAGTTCTCTAATGTTTTATTTATCCAACTTATGTTGTGGTTTGAAACTTATTGATATAATCCGGCCAATTTTAGAAATAGGTCCCTCAACTATTCTGTGTCTGAATGATTCGATGAACTCAGCATGGCCGCTGTTCTCCAGATTGAAATAAATCATAGGAGACACGGAGCATAGGATTAGAGTTAAATTAGATTTAATCCCATATATCGGATGCTTTCGAAAAAACTTTCGGAGCATCCGTGACTTAAACATTTATCCAGAAACTCTACCTGAAACAAACTGATATTTATCCATGTTACACTACTGCATGTTCTTGTTTGATTGTTGCTCTAGGGTTTACATGCTAGTATCTGATTGTCTACTGCGGTTGTTGGGTTTATGATTAGGTTTTCAAACATAGAGTAATTACATACAACAGTTTAACATGCTAGAACAATTACAATGATCTGTATGAAATAATGTCGAACAATTTAACCGATCGTTAGACAGACTTTCCCAACTTATTCCGCTGGGTCACTCCTGTTCACTTTATTGTTTATTCAAAAATTCGTGCCACGATACGAACGTCTCAGACGACCGAGACTGGGGAATAGGATTCAAGGTTAGTTGTCGGTTAAATTGGTACTACATTTGGGAGAACTTCCGGTGTAGCTTAAACTCCATATCTGTTATCCATGTGACATGTTATTTATTTGATTGTGGACAACTCTACGTTAGATAAGTAATAGGATAGAAGTTATGGACCATTAGGACATATACAATAATGATACGGGATCTCTGGGCGAGGCATCAAAAATACCGTAAAACGGCTCAGTACTTGGTATAGCGCTGGAACCACCTCTGGTGAAGTACAAATGCGTAGAAGCCACGAAAAGGCCGTAGGTACAGTACTATGTTGAACATCGTTCAGAGACCCCAAATCAGCACTGTTAGGATTCATTATAATTAAAGCCTTAACCCTCATAACTACCCCTAAATAGCATATACTGATATCATAGCAAACACTCAAGTAATCGATAGATCTCTCAGCGACTACACTCCTCATTTACTTTTATGTTATTTTAGTTTAAAGTAGAATAAAAAACAAAACCCCTCAAAAAGTTTTAAATCTCAGCTAAATTACCAAAGATAATTAATCCTCCTAAGATTCCATGTTCGTTGTGGTTTAAGAACGACACCTGAGTCATACCTACCGCTTATACAAGTAGTGGTGTAACTTAGGCTTCCCAGCAAAATATAAAATTTTAAATCCCTCTGATCTGCAACCCGACTGGACAATCAGTAACGACTAGGAAGCAATTCCTTGACCGACCGTTAGGAGGCGATCAGGTTTTTGGTGCCGCTGCCGGGGACTACAACGACCAATTTTAGGAATTTAGTTATCTTAGTTATTTAGCGATCCTTTCGGAAGATCAATATCATTCGAAAATTCCTTTTCTAACAATAGGTTAATTTTACTTTTCTGTCTTTAGATTAGTTTAAACCCTTCCTTTCCAGAACCCTACTTTCTACCAACAAGCTATGTCGAACCGTATCACTCTCGCCTCATCAATTAGGCCACTGCTAGAGGGAAGAGGAGGACCGATCGTAGCACCAACCGATGAAACCCTTGAAATTAAGCCTCACTACATTAAAATGCTAAAATATGAGTGTCAGTTTCATGGTCTTTCAATTGAAAATCCAAACGCCCATCTCAACAAATTCATCAATCTTTCCGAATCTTTCACACAAATAGAAACCAAAAGAGACCTTCTACGCCTCCATTTGTTTCCCAATTCTTTATCCTCTCGAGCTTTAACATGGTTTTATGAATTCGAACCCAATTCGATTCATACATGGGAGGAGATGGCTACTAAGTTTTTAGCGAAGTACTTCCCTCCTTCCTTGCAAACCAAGCTTAAAAACGACATCACTAACTTCCATCAAGGGGTTAATGAATCATTAAGCACTGCTTGGAAACGATACAAGAAGTTGATTGGAAGATGTCAGAACCATCAGTTAGATGAAACGAATCTGGTCTGTACATTTTACAACAATTTGAATCCTCAACACAAACAAACCCTCGATGCTGCTTCATCCGGAAATTTCATGTTACGTACCTCTGACGAAGCTTGGAAATTGATCGAGATGATTGCGACACATCAGCATAACTTTGAGTCAGATGAATCTACTTCAGAAGGAAGGAGTACTTCTAACCAAACCTTAGACAAATTAAGATCTCAACTCGATTCTATCACTTAAATTGTCAAGGATTTGCAAGAATCTTCAAACCCTAACCTAAATAAGATATCTTAAAAGTTCCTCTCAAGCCGAAGGGCCAACGAAGAAATTCTTACCACCAGTGGAAACCCTAATCACTCTCTTCATTCAAAACCTTTCATTCAGCGGTCTACCACAAAACCCACTTCTCAATCTCTAAATCTCTCTACTCCCTCCCCATTGACTTCTCGTCTAAACATCGAAAATTTCAAAAACTTCATTGTTGAACAAAATAATGTCAATAGAAAAATTGTTGATTTTCAAAACTAAATTGATTATTTGACTAGAATTTCAAACGATTTAATTAAAAACATGGAGGATAATGTTAAAAAGTTGTTTTTAAAAGTTGAGGAGAAGCAAAGGGAAGAAGCGAACTACAACTTTGTCCATCACTCATCCTATGAGCATGATGACATCCTTGTGGTCACTAGAGGAGGAAAAGAGACTAAAAATGAGAAATCCATAGATATTCCCACAACTGAACCTTCTACTTCTCTTCCTACTGATTCAGTTCAAGTAGACACCCCCGTCACTTCTTCTGAACCAGAACCTTCTAAAGCCCCAGAAGATATTAGACATACACGAATACCTTTCCCTGGTAGGCTTAAGAAAGAGAAACAAGAAGCTCAATTTGGAAAATATCTAGAAATGTTCAAAAGCTTAAACTTAAATGTTAGACTTTTAGATGCTTTAGTTGAAATACCTAGTTATACCAAATTCTTTAAGGAACTCTTATCCAACAAAGAAAAACTTAGACAAATAGTTAACTTACCCTTAGATGCAGAATGTTCATTAATTATGCAACAAGGACTACCTCCAAAACTAGGAGACACTGGCCGTTTCACTATTCCTTGTTATCTTCAGGATGTTCAAATAAGTAACGCCTTAGCTGACTTAGGAGCTAGTGTAAACCATATGCCATACTCTCTGTTTAGGAAATTAAGATTAAGCGAACTATTACCAACTCGAATGACAATCCAGTTAGCCGATAGATCAGTTAAACTCCCACGAGGAATTGCTGAAGATATTATGGTCCGTGTTGATAAATTCGTCTTTCCTGTTGATTTTGTTGTTATGGATATTGAAGAAGACGCCCATGTTCCACTCATCCTTGGCAGACCTTTCCTAAACACTGCCAAGGCCGTCATTGACGTTAATGAAAAATCTTTAAAACTTCGAGTTGGAACTGAGGAAGTCACCTTCAATGTTGATAAACTAATAAAACATCCTATGGGAGAAGATCTTGGTCTCGTAGATTCTTTACAGGAAATAATTGACGAACATTTAGAGGAAATTCTCACGGTAAGCAGCATCAACCCAAACACCATCATCACAACAAGGAAACTGTGTGAAGAATGCACGGGATTATGCTCTGCTCTCTCAGAATCTTCCACCGCATCAAGAGAAGTTCTATGTCCTTTAAGGAATTCCATCCCGCAGTTCAAAACTATTATGACTGCTCCACTTGGGCAAGGCACACCAGTCACTCTTCTAAGAAGGAACCCGACTCCTGAAGTATATGATTCATCTTTCTCAAGGGAAGAAGTTCGAAGGATGCTCAAGGAAATGGAATCAATTTTTTCACCACCTGAACCACAAAGATCAAATCCAGAAATCACCATAAGCACTTCTTCATCAGCTCAATCTCAGAAGTTTGCACTCATTGAAGACAACGATATTATCGTCACTGGAGAAAATGCAACTTCCACATCATCAACTGTCAAATACGAGCTGAGAAAGGATGCATTCTCTAGTAAAACAGAATGGGTTGAAATAGCTTCAGCCAACACATCAGATTCACCTCTTGAAGAATCAGACTTCCAAACAGAGTTTGATGAATTCAAGAGAGATGAAATTGCAAGAATGAAGCCTTCCACTGAAGAACCGCCGGAATTGGAACTGAAGGAAGTTCCCTCTCATCTAGAATATGCTTTTCTCGAAGGAACTTCACACTTACCAGTTATCATATCCAAAGATCTGAGCCTGAGGAAAAAGCCAAGCTCATTCAAGTGCTTAAGTCACATAAAAAGGCAATTGCTTGGAAAATCTCTGACATACAAGTGATCAGTCCAAACTACTGCACACACAAGATTTTAATGGAGAACGACTTTAAGCTATCATTTCAGAGACAGAGGAGAGTCAACCCGAAGATTCATGACGTGGTCAAAAAGGAGGTTATCAAACTTCTTGATGCTGGTATGATATACCCTATTTCTGATTCTCCATGGGTCAGCCCCGTGCAGGTTGTTCCGAAGAAAGGAGGTATGACGGTGATTACAAATGAACAAAATGAACTTATCCCAATAAGGACCATCACCGGTTGGAGGGTCTGCATTGACTATCGTAAACTGAACGAAGCCACTCGCAAAGATCATTTCCCTCTTCCGTTTATTGATCAGATGCTTGAGAGATTGTCAGGAAATGAGTTATATTGTTTCCTCGATGGATTCTCTGGCTATTTTCAAATACCTCTCGATCCGAAGGACCATGAAAAGACAACATTCACATGTCCCTATGGAACATTTGCCTACCGACGTATGCCTTTTGGGCTATGCAATGCACCTGCAACTTTCCAGACATGCATGGTAGCAATTTTCCATGACATGATTGAACAATGTATGGAAGTATTCATGGATGATTTCTCGGTCTTTGGAGACTCCTTCACATCTTGTCTTTCCAACCTAGACAGGATGCTAGCTCGATGCGAAGAATCAAACCTCGTTCTGAATTGGGAAAAATGTCACTTCATGGTGAAGGAAGGAATAGTGTTAGGACATCGGATATCTAAAGCAGGAATTGAAGTCGATAAAGCTAAAGTTGATACTATCTCGAAACTTCTAGCACCTACTTCTGTGAAAGCTATCCAAAGTTTTCTAGGTCACGCCGGATTCTACCGTCGCTTGATTAAGGATTTCTCTAAGATTTCTCGAGCTATGACTCATCTTCTCGAAAAAGATACTCCGTTTGACTTTACAGATGATTGTCTTAAAGCTTTTAACTACTTGAAGGAACAGCTCGTACATGCATCGATCATGGTTGCCCCATATTGGAGTTTGCCATTTGAAATCATGTGCGACGCCAGTGATTTCGCAGTCGGTGTTGTACTAGGACAACGGAAGGAGAGACACTTTCAACCGATTTACTACGCCAACAAAACTCTCACAGACACTCAAGAAAACTATACAACCACGGAGAAGGAGCTGCTAGCGGTAGTATTTGCTTTTGATAAATTTCGTTCCTATCTTATTTTGTCCAAAACTATTGTCTATACAGATTATTCAGCTCTTAAGTATCTCTTCAAAAAGCAAGACGCTAAGCCAAGACTGCTGTGCTGGATTCTGCTTCTACAAGAATTCGACATAGAAATCAGAGATAAAAAGGGAGCAAAAAACGTTGCAGCAGATCACCTCAGCCGATTAGAAAATCCAGCATTGGAGAAACTTGAAGAAAGAGATATTCAAGACCAGTTTCCAGATGAACAACTCATGAACATCGGAAAGCACCACCAGGGACTTCGATCATCATACGATCCTTGGTATTTTGATATTGCCAACTTCCAGGTAGGAGGAATTTTCTAGAAAGGAATGTCAACTTCTCGAAGATGAAAGTTCTTTCGCGAATCAAAGAATTATTTTTGGGACGATCCTTTCCTCTTTAAGGTCTGTCCTGATCACATCATCAGAAGATGCATCGACGGGAAAGAAGCCGAACATATCCTCTACCAGAGCCACCATGAACCAATTGGAGGCCACTATGGAGCTAACAAGACCGCACGGAAAGTGTACGATGCCGGCTTTTATTGGCCAACCATTTTTCAAGATTCTTACAACTTGGTGAGACGCTGCGATGCTTGCCAACGATTTGGTAATGTGTCTGCACGCAATGAAATGCCACTTACCAACATCCAAGCTTGTGAAGTCTTCGACATTTGGGGATTAGATTTTAAGGGACCCTTCCCTAAATCTAACGGTAAAGAATACATTCTGGTTGCTGTTGATTATGTTTCCAGGTGGGCCGAAGCACAAACTCTCCCAAAAAACGATGCCAAGGTCGTCACTAAGTTTCTCAAACAACTATTTTGTCGATTTGGAACTCCAAGAACCATAATCAGTGATCGCGGCACACATTTCTGCAATATTCACCTAATGAAAACAATGCAACAGTATGGCGTCACTCACAAAACTTCAACAACTTATCACCCACAAACCAATGGGCAAGCTGAAGTGACAAATAGGGCTTTGAAACAAATCTTAGAACGAACGGTGTTCAGTCATGGAGAAAAATGGTCCGATAAAATAGATGATGCATTGTGGGCATTCAGAACAGCATATAAAACACCGTTAGGAACCACACCATATCGTCTGGTTTATGGTAAAGCATGTCATCTACCGATAGAGTTGGAATATAAAGCATACTGGGCGCTGAAGAAATGTAATTTGGACATTCCCACCATAAGATCCCATAGGAAAATGCAGCTTAATGAACTAGCTAAGTTAAGAGATAAGGCGTACGATAGCTCCCTGAAATACAAAGAAAGAACCAAGATGTTCCATGATGCAAGACTCAAGCTAACAAAGTTTAAACCAGGGGATAAAGTACTTCTCTTTAACTCACGCTTCAGGAAGTTCTCTGGAAAATTCAAAGTCAGGTGGAGCGGACCATTTATAGTCTCAAAGGTATGCTCCTTCGGAGCAGTTGAACTCGAAGCCCCGGAAGGTAACTTTAAAGTTAATGGTCAACACTTGAAACATTACATTGAGGACTTCCCCATTAATGAGGAAGTCTACATTTTCGAGCCACCCTGGTGACTCTCTCTTAAACAAGCGCTCTTGGGAGGCACCCCAAGCTTATCTTAGAATAATTTTTCTTTTATTTTTGATTTCTTAAAATTTATCTAGTATTATCATTCCTAACTAAATAATGCAGGACAGCTACTTATCAGACAGCCTTTGAAATTTATAAATCTGAGATAAGTCTTCATTATTAAATATGCAAATGCAGATGTCCTAATGACACATACAAAATTAAAATCTTATATAATCATCAGTCCTTTTCGCATTTTTATATTCTTATAAATTTAAATGTTACCTGTTTTATTTATGTTTTTCAGATGAATCCAGCAGAAACTAGTAAGGAGAGCAAGAAGTGAAAGAAAACCCGCAGAGGCAAGAAAAAGAAGAAGACTGCTATTCAGGATGAGAGTATGATTGATGTGCTGACTACTCCAGGGGAGCATTTGAGTCCTGATGCACCACAGTCTGCCCCATTATCTGGGACGATCCCGACCTTGGATTATGGGATCACTACTGTCTACCCAGCAGCTGCTTGGGCGCTCTTTCAAACATTGTCCATTCATCATGATTCAATGGCTGAGATCCGAGAGGCAGTCGGTCTACCGAGACTCCCGGACATCCCTTACAGGCTAGGGTATGGTCCGAGAGCTTCTCGTCCACCATGGTTATTCTTCCCTCCTGGCCAATTCTTCCCTCCTTCATCTAGGACTATTGATGCTCCAGCACAAGATCCGGGTCCTTTGAGTTCACACGTTGATCCTGCTGAGATGCTCGCAGCTGCTAGCAGACTTGATGTACCATCACCTTCTTCTGTCTTCCAGGATGCTGCCCTTGCTGCCCTTTACCATGTTGTTGCAGAGTTTGATCCTGATATGGATGATCTTCTAGATGATTAGTTTATCTTTACTTTATTATAGCTTATCTACTTTAATTATGTCTATCATACTACTATTCTGTGAGACCTGGTGATTATGACTCTATTTATGGCTATTTGCAGAACTCAGTATTCGTAGGAATGGATGATCTTAAAAGAAGTCCAGTCCAACCAAACTCCAACAAATTGCTCGCACCACTCCTCTACGAATCTGGTCCTAAATCCAGTACCCATCAATCATAGGGAAGTACCTGTCTAGTTCTTATAATCTTTATTATGATAATATATGCTCACGTCCACTTAAAACTCTAAGTGTGGGATTAACACCCCATAATTAGAAAACTTGAATTTTATAATTGACTTAATGCAAAACCTTAAGTGTGGGATTCTCCCTACTTAGTGTAGAAACATTGAGGACAATGTTTATTTTTAAGTGTGGGATAACAGGATACTCTTCGCTCACTTGTTTAGATCAAAATTTTTTGAAAATAGTCCTCGGTAAATAAATAGACCCTTACTTTGTCCAAAAATTTTAAAATTTTTCGCTATAAAAACAGTCCAAGGGGCTGGCCCCTGGTTGGGGTCGAGATTTTTTATTTCTACTATATTACTTTGGTGAAAAATGCATTTAGACTTGAATTTGGGTGAAATCAAGTGATAAAATTTTAGGCCTCGACACTTAGTAAAATCCCTGTTTTATTGGTTCTGTTTCATGCGATATAGTGAGCGACATACAGCTTTGTGTCGCTAAGTGTGACGTAGGTAGTTGTGTCGCAGATCATGACTGCGACATAAGGGTTTGTGTCGTTAAGTGCGACAACCGCAATTTAATGCGACATAAGGTGTTGTGTCGCTATGTGCGACGGGAATAAGTTTTGCGACATAGAGGCTTGTGTCGCTATCTGCGGCCTAGGCCATGATTTGGCGACATAAGGCCTTGTCTAGCAGGTGGCCTGGAGCCTCTGCGACACAACGAGCTATTAACCGGAAAATGTGTCGAAAAGGTGTTTTCCTGGTTCCGTTTGACTTGAAACTTTTACCCAACCCATATTTGGACATTATAAGCTTAAATAACCCATAAACAAAGAAAAAATAATTGAAATCGGAGTGTTTCGGGTTTTATCGGAAACTTACAAACTTAACGCCGGAGGAATCCGGAAAGATGAAAGTGTAGATCGGGATGAGGTGATTGTTTTTCTCTAAAGAAGCTTCGAGATTGGAGGTCATTTTGTGGTGTTATTTTAAGAATTAAGATAATGGTGGTGTGGTGAAGTTTGAGAGAAAGTGAGAGGAAAGAAAATGGAGAGAGAGAAAGGATAGTGAAAAATGAGGAGGGAAGGGGGGAGTTTTTGGCAGATTTTTGGGGAGGGAGGGGAGGAAATCTCCCAAATTTTAATCCCCCGCGTTTGCGCTCCGTGCGGTGTTCGTTTCCCCGATCGTTTAAACGTTTAAATATTTATTTTAAAATACGAATATTTACCAAGGTTTATGTTGAAGTATTTCAACAAATACTTTACTTGAGTTATAAAATATAACTTATTCTTGTTTCGGTTGTCTGCGTGTTTATTATTTAAATTGCATAATTGTAGTTTGCACGATACGAATTTGAGTTGAAATATTATCTAATTAATATTTTTGATAAAATAGAGTTATTAAATAATGTTATATTATTTAATAAAATTGTTCACCAACGTCCGTATTAATTGAATCGAATTGCATTCGATTTGAAACTTGTACGATTTAATCAGATCGCATACTTGTATATATTCACCAATATAGATATTGATACATTAATTAGCCTAACACAGAACTAATTAGATGTATTACACTTGATTAGGTACTAATTACAAGTCCTAATTTGACGGGTGTCACATTCTCCCCCTGTTATGAGAATTTCGTCCCGAAATTTAACTTGAAGTCGTGTTTGAAGTAGCATCAGCAGATAACTGAGGATACTTGAGTCGCATTTGGTCCTCCCCTTCCCATGTGAATTCCGGCCCACGCCGCGAATTCCACCTGACTTTCACAATGGGAATACGACTTTGTTTGAGTTGTTTGACCTCACGGTCCATGATTTCAGCGGGTTCTTCAACGAAATGAAGTTTGTCATCGACGCGAATCTCGTCGAGTGGAATAATGAGTGTCTCATCAGACAGGCATTTCTTCAAGTTAGAATGTGAAAAGTGGGATGCACGCTGTTGAGTTCGAATGGCAGCTGCAATCAATATGCTACTGGACCTATCCTCTCGAGGATCTCAAATGGTCCAATGTATCTGGGATTCAATTTTCCGCGTTTACCGAATCGGATAAAACCTTTCCAAGGTGAAACTTTGAGTAGCACTCGATCCCTAACCTCGAACTCGAGTGGTTTGCATCTCACGTCAGCATAACTTTTCTGATGATCATGTGAGGCTTTGAGTTTGTTTTGGATCTCGAAGATCTTTTCAGTTGTTTCTTGAATGATCTCAGGACCAGTGAGTTGACTGTCTCCCACTTCGGTCCAACAAATAGGTGTTCGACACTTACGACCATACAGTGCCTTGAAAGGTGCAACCTTAATGCTGGTGTGATAGCTGTTGTTGTGCGAAAACTACGCAAGCTTGTAGCATGTCTTCCAGTGTTTACGACCATACAGTGCCTTGAAAGGTGCAACATTCGAAGCAGGCTCTAGGCGGCCTGGTGTTGATGTTGTTGGAGGTATTGTTGTTGGATTTGGGAGCTCGGAAATCTTTGGTCGAGTACCAGTACCTCCTGCAGTTGTTGCAAGGGGTATTGCATTGACCCTCGTGGTGGCGGTTACACTTGGAACAATAAGGTTTGTTCCCAGTCTACCTGCATTTTGGTTCAGTGTTGGAGGTGTTAGCTTGGATGGCGTTGGGTTTCTTGTTTGGTTGGTCGTGGTGTTCAGAGGATTTGCGTTTGTGGCTGGAGGATGGGAGTGGTGTCTCACGGTTGACGACTATTGCCATGAATTCATGAGCTAACCGGATTGCACTTTCAACAGTGGTTGGTTTAGACGAGGCGACGTTCCCCTAGATATTCTCCGGGAGGCCGCGGATGTATCTCTTGACGCATTTCTCCTCCTGATCAACCAAACCCGGGCATAACAAAGTGAATTGCTGGAATTTGGTGGTATATCCAGCAATGTCAGTTCTCTGCACTATCAAGTGCCAGAATTCTTCCTCCAGACGGTGCAGTTCTTCTTCGGGACAGTATTTTTCGCTAAGCTTTTCTTCAGTTCAGCCCAAGGAAGTTGGTTTGCTATCTCAATGCCCACGGAGTTTGCATGGGTGTTCCACCACGTAAGTGCACCTTCCTAAAAGGTGTAGGCAGCAAACATGACTTTTTTTATCCTCGGTACAGTTGCAGAGGTTGAAGACAGATTTCATACGTTCAATCCACCTGATTAGACCAATAGCACCTTCCGTGCCTTTGAAGTAGAGCGGTTTGCAGCTAAGAAAATCCTTGTAAGAGCAAGGTTTGATGACATGAGTATTGTCAGCGTTGTCATCACATTTCCTAGAGGTTCAGGGTGATTTCCGAGTAGCCAGGGCTTCGGCCACAGCTCGGGAAATAAGAGCAGCAATTTCAGCATCGCTGTAACATTTCTTCTTCGACGGCATGATTCTTCAAGAAAGACACAAGAGGTACATGAGAGGTGGTACCAAAATAATAAGTATGATAGATGTATATATATAAAAGTCGTAATATACAACATCACAAATGGAATTTAACAATGTAAGATAGTTGGGAGAAATTGTCGATTGATATTACGATGTTAAACGATTACAGACAATTTTGAGTTACGTGTCCCAAAAGTTACAGGATTAGGTTTTTAACAAAAGGTGCCAGGAATTGTTACATCCGGTCGAATTACATAGGTCCTACGAAAGCATGATAAAGTATAGATTTAGCCTAAGCTAATCCTGACGTAGATTGAGTTGTGGCAGCAGTGCGGTGAGATGGTCTACAGATTCTGTAAGTCTGCTAACCATTCGGAGGGCATCCTCGGTTTCCCTTAGACGTGTCTCGCACTGATTCAGCCTTGATTGTAGGACGGAGATGTCATTTCGGTTGCCAATCACTTGGTTGTGGACAACCTCCATAGTTTCGATAGTTTCACCCAGACGTGTGTCCAGGGTGTCCATGCTGTTGACGGTATCTTCGTGATCTTCGGAGACTTGATTGATGCGTTCGAGTGAGTCTCCAGTTTTTGTTGGTTACTTGAAGTTCGATATCCATAGTATCAAGTCGTTGCTCGTGTCGGTGCATCCTAGTGGCTAAGTCCGAGAAAGTGAAGTGAGTGGGGTATGGGTCAGCTCGAGGTAACCTGGTGTTCCTCCTAGCCACCCTTGGGTTTCGTGATCCATACGGATGAGAGCGTGACGAATTGGGTGGTGTGTTTGCCATTTTGAGACAAAGTGTTAGAAAGAATGAGGCCTATATTCATATAATACATATATAATATAGTCTAAGATATTGAGCGTCAGAGAGGCCTATCTATGTATGTGTATATATATATATATATATCACATAATAGCCTAAAGTGTCTAACACAAACATGTTTGAGTCCCGGTTCTCTCAAGGTCAGAGTCAACTAGTGTATCCTGTTCAGTCATGACTCCTTTCAGATCTCACATCATATTCTTTTAATTGTACATAGTTGATCAGGCTATATTAAATTAAGCCAATACAATGCAGTCACTAAACCTAATCATACTTAATAAGTAATATTGCCTAACGGTCATAGTCTAGGCCCACTAAATGCAACCTAGTTCAATATAACATTAGGCCCTGATACCAATCTGTCACACCCACAAATTCGGGTTGCGGAAGCAAATCGGGTCGGGGCGCGACTAATCAATAATCATAGCACAAAGATATAATGAACGACTCTATATGCGTCATTTTACAACTTGTATTGATAAAATCAAAGTTTACATCAAAATATAGTTTACATTAGCTCAGTTTGGAATTGAGAGATTTACATACATAATTAATTTATACAAAATATACAAATGCAGCTAAATCTCGGAATGTTTGCATGCTGACACGAGCTAATGATTCCTGAATGCAGTCCAACCTACTATTGAGTACCTGTGATACATGCTAAAATGGGTCAGCGAAACATTGGTAAGCTCACAGGTTTGTATGTCAACAGATATTGTATGAACCGCAAGATTTAATTGAATTTAAATTGCAATTTAGCATAATAAAAGTTTTAAAGCCATGAGCACATAGTCTGAGCTTAACTCGAGGTGTCAGGTCCACATTTAAGGTATCCTGATCGAGATGCCTCCCACGAGTGCCTAATCTACACTCGTCTGAACAAATATTAGTACATCCGTTTACCCAGTTAGTGCATGCTAACCCGGACGAGGAGGGTCAATCCTATATGGTACCATATACTAATATTCACGCTACAACGTATTACCAAACTATGCTGAGGAGGGCTTTGAAAAGAGTAGTGAGATAACTCATGTAGTATTTGTTTAATTTCGTACTTGCGTTCATATAGTAAAATAAAACGAGCAGTATATCAGACCCCTGAGTCTTGAAGTGTTTATCTAAATAAACTTTAGTTGATTAGCCGAGTAGTGATGTCCAAAGACTTGTAACCTGAGGGTGTCCACGACACACGATGGTTATTAATTGATTAGGTATCTTAAAAGACTACCTTTGTAGTTGCTCATCCAACTAGAATGTCCAAATGACTACAATCTGGTTGATTAATCTTGAGTTTAGAAAATGTTTACGGCCGGTTGGTGATTTGTTTTTAAAAATAATCCCACATTATTATTTTGATTTTCGATAGGTGTTATACTGAAAAAGTATTTATAAACTTTAGGTGACGGGGGTCCGGGGGCAGCGCCCCTAGTTAGCGGGGTCCCAGGGGTGGCAACCCCTGGCGAGGTCCAAGGGGCTAGCCCCTGGTTGGGGTCGAGATTTTTTATTTCTACTATATTGCTTTGGTGAAAGATGTATCTGGACTTGAATTTGGGTGAAATCAAGTGATAAAATTTTAGGTCTCGACACTTAGTAAAATCCGTGTTTTATTGGTTCTATTTCATGTGACACAGTGTGCGAAATACAGCTAGGTGTCGCTAAGTGCGACATAGGCTGTTGTGTCGCAGATCATTACTGCGACATAAGGGTTTGTGTTGCTAAGTGCGACATCCGCAATTTAATGTGACATAAGGTGTTGTGTTACTATAGTGTTTTGTGTCGCTATCTGCGACATCTGAAGGTATTGCGACATAGAGGCTTGTGTCGCTATATGCGACATAGGCCATGATTTGGCGACATAAGGCCTTATCTCGCAGGTGGCCTGGAGCATCTGCGACACAACGAGCTGTTGACCGGAAAATGAGCCGAAAAGGTGTTTTCCGATTTCCGTTTGACTTGAATCTTTTACCCAACCCATATTTGGACATTATAAGCTTAAATAACCCATAAACAAGTAAAAATAATGGAAATCGGAGTGTTTTGGGTTTTGTCGGAAACTTACAAACTCAACGCCGGAGGAATCCGGAAAGATGAAAGTGTAGATCGTGATGAGGTGATCGTTTTTCTCTAAAGAAGCTTCGAGATTGGAGGTCGTTTTGTGGTGTTATTTTGAGAATTAAGATGATGGTGGTGTGGTGAAGTTTGAGAGAAAGTGAGAGGAAAGAAAATGGAGAGAGAGAAAGGAAAGTGAAAAATGAGGAGGGGAGGGGGGAGTTTTGGGCAGATTTTTGGGGAGGGAGGGGAGAAAATCTCCCAAATTTTAATCTGCCACGTTCGCGCTCCGTGCGGTGTTCGTTTCCCCGATCGTTTAAACGTTTTAATATTTATTTTAAAATATTAATATTTAATAAGGTTTATGTTGAAGTATTTCATCAAATACTTTACTCGAGTTATAAAATATAAATTATTCTTGTTTCGGTTGTCCGCGCGTTTTTTATTTAAATCGCATAATTGTAGTTTGCACGATACGAATTTGAGTTGAAATATTATCTAAATAATATTTTTGATAAAATAGAGTTATTAAATAATGTTATATTATTTAATAAAATTGTTCACCAACGTACGTATTAGTTGAATCGAATTGCATTCGATTTGAAACTTGTACGATTTAATCAGATCGCACACTTGTATATATTCAACAATATATATATATATTGATACATTAATTAGCCTAACACAGAACTAATTAGATGTATTACACTTGATTAGGTACTAATTACAAGTCCTAATTTTGCGGGTGTCACATTTTCCCCCTGTTAGGAGAATTTCGTCCTGAAATTTAACTTGAATTCGATTTTGAAGTAGCATCAGCTGATAACTGAGGATACTTGAGTCGCATTTGGTCCTCCCCTTCCCTGGTGAATTCCGGCCCACGCCGCGAATTCCACCTGACTTTCACAATGGGAATACGACTTTGTTTGAGTTGTTTGACCTCACGGTCCATGATTTCAGCGGGTTCTTCAACGAAGTGAAGTTTGTCATCGACGCGAATCTCGTCGAGTGGAATAATGAGTGTCTCATCAGACAGGCATTTCTTCAAGTTAGAAATGTGAAAAGTGGGATACACGCTGTTGAGTTCGAATGGCAGCTGCAATCAATATGCTACAGGACCTATCCTCTCGAGGATCTCAAATGGTCCAATGTATCTGGGATTCAATTTTCCGCATTTACCGAATCGGATAAGACCTTTCCAAGGTGAAACTTTGAGTACCACTCGATCCCCAACCTAGAACTCGAGTGGTTTGCATCTCACGTCAGCATAACTTTTCTGACGATCACGTGAGGCTTTGAGTTTGTTTTGGATCTCGAAGATCTTTTCAGTTGTTTCTTGAATGATCTCAGGACCAGTGAGTTGCCTGTCTCCCACTTCGGTCCAACAAATAGGTGTTCGACACTTACGACCGTACAGTGCCTCGAAAGGTGCAGCCTTATTGTTGGTGTGATAGCTGTTTTTGTACGAAAACTCGCACAATGGTAGATGTGTTTCCTAGTTTACATCGAAGTCAACTACGAAAGCTCGTAGCATGTCTTTCAGTGTTTGAATTGTTCGTTCACTTTGGTCGTCGGTTTGAGGGTGATTTGCGGTATCTCATATCAAGACTGGTACCCAATGATTTTTGAAGTGACTGCCAAAAGTGAGATGTGAAACGATTATCCTTATCAGAGATAATCAAGATTGGAACACCGTGTCGAGAAACAACCTATTTGATATAGATTCGTGTGAGGCGTTCCATTTTGTCAGTTTCTTTGATTGCCAGGAAATGAGCAGATTTTGTGAGACGATCGACGATCACCCAGATGGTATCGTAACCGCTTGATGACTTGGGTAGTTTGGTTATAAAATCCATGGCAATTTATTCCCATTTCTATTCAGGAATGCTGGGCTGTTGGAGTAAACCAGAAGGTTTTTGATACTCAGCTTTGACTTTTGAGCAAGTGAGACACTTGCCGATGTATGTGGTGATTCCGTCTTTCATGTTCGGCCACCAATAAAATTCCTTGATGTCGTGATACATTTTGTCTTATCCAGGATGGATAGAATATTTGGACTTGTGAGCTTCATCCATCACCAAGTCTCGCAGGTTCCCAAAATTAGGCAACCAGATTCGGTTTGAGAAGTACCTAATTCCGTTAGGTTTGATTTCAAATTGTTTATCCATGCCTCTCAAGGCTTCATTTTTTATGTTATCGGGTTTCAGAGCTTCGAGTTGAGCAGTGAGAATCTGAATGTTTATATCATTGTGAATGGTCATACTGAGGGCTCAGACTCGAAGTGGTTTTGTTTGTTCTTTTCGACTGAGGGCATCGGCAACTACATTTGCCTTACCCGGATGGTATTTGATCTCGCAATCGTAGTCGGTAAGTAACTCGACCCATGTTGAGATCCTTCTGATCGAATATGTGTTGGAGACTTTTGTCGTCAGTAAGGATTGTGCACTTAGTGCCATAAAGGTAGTGTCTCCAGATTTTGAGAGCGAAAATGACAGCTCCAAGCTCAAGATCGTGGGTGGTGTAGTTCTTGTTGGTGCATTTTGTGTGTCAGTCAGTTGGTCAAACGTTTTTAATTGTCAAAGTCAATTAGTCTGTGTATGTATAATGTTTAGTGTGTATGTGCGAGCTTGTAAACGAATAGTGAAAATAGAAATTATACATAAATTAGTGTTTAGGCGACACTAAGCTAGTGTCGCATATGGCGACACTTGGCTAGTGTCGCTATAGGGTTTGGACAGCCTATAAATAGGCAAGTTAGGGTTCATTTGTAGGGTTAGACTTTGTGAGAAAAGAGAGGGATCCGTTTTGGTGTGAGAGAGAAGAGCGAACGAGATTGTAAACGTTTACTTTCAAATGTGAATATATACAAAAAGCTTATAGAAAATGTTTGTGATTGATTGTTTGATTTCCGTTCTTGCAATTGATTTAACGATCCGATCAGATCCAGCACAAGGGATCTACAAGTGGTATCAGAGCCGTGAATCAAGGATACGACGGTTTCATATCGTGTTTAGAACGTTTTAGGTTGATTCGCAAAGGTATTAATCGATTATAATTAGTTTCTAGGTTATTTGTGTTGATTATATCGATTTTTGGGTTGATTTTTGGTGCTAGTTCATCTGCTGTTCGTTAGGGTTTCAAAAATTTCAATTTTTAGGGTTTTTTAGGGTTCACAGCCGTTTTTGCATCACTCGCTGCGTCACTTCAGTGCGTCACTTAGTGCGTCACTTCCCAGCGTCACTTAGTGTGTTACTTCCTAGGGTCACTTAGTGCGTCACTTGATAGCGACACTTGGCTTTCGGCGACACTTATCCTAGTGTCTCCATCTGATATTGTGTGACACTTATATAGCGACACTACCTGTTAAACGACACTTCTTAGCGACACTAATCAAGTGTCGCTCTAGATTCAAAAAAAAAAATAGAGTTCCTGTAACTGGGTGGACAACTCCTGAAGTTCATATGGGGATAATCGGTATGGTGCTCGAGCCACGGGTGCAGCACCTGGCACGAGATCGATTGAGAACTCGACTTGTCTTGGCGGTGGCAGACCAGGCAGTTCCTCGGGAAAGACTTCTGGAAAGTCTCGAACGATGGGCACATCCTCAAGTCGCTTCTCCTCCGACTTTTTCTCCATGATGTGTGCGAGGATTGTCGGATACCCTTTTCTTAGAAATTTTTGGGTTTTCAAACAAGAGATGATGTTTAGTCTCGTCCATCCGGTCTCCCCCTATATGATCAAAGTTCTACCGGCGGCGAGAGTGATGCGAACGATCTTATCATAACACACGATTTCGGCTCGGTGTTTGGACAACCAGTCCATTCCTATGATGACGTCGAAACTTCCAATTTCAACAGGTATAAGATCGATCGAAAAGGTTTCGTTGGCTAGGTTTAAAGTGCAATTAGGTATCACACTATCGGTTTCTATGAGTTTACCGTTCGCTAGTTCTACAGTGTACTTAACATCTAGAGCAACAAGGGTGATGTCAATCAATGGGTTAAATTCATCAGAAATAAAGCTTCTATCAGCACCAGTATCAAATAGAATAGAAGCAGTTAAGTTGTTGAGGAGGAACATACCCGAGACCACATTAGGGTCTTCGCGGTCGTCCCAGAGTTGAGTACGAAGGCTCTACCTCTAGCGTTGTTGTTGCTGTTGTTGTTGTTCTTCAGCTTCGGGCATTCATTTCTGAAGTGCCCGGTGTACCCACATTCGAAGCAGGCTTTAGGCGGCCTGGTGTTGTTGTTGTTAGAGGTATTGTTGTTGGATTTAGGAGCTCGACAATCTTTGGTCGAGTGCCCGTACCTCCTGCAGTTGTTGCAAGGGGTATTGCATTGACCCTCGTGGTGGCGGTTACACTTGGAACAGTAAGGTTTGTTCCCAGTATATCCGCGTTTGGGTTCAGTGTTGGAGGTGTAAGCTTGGATGGCGTTGGGTTTCTTGTTTGGTTGGTCGTGGTGTTCAGAGGATTTGCGTTTGTGGCTGGAGGATGGGAGTGGTGTCTCACGGCCGACGACCATTGCCATGAGTTCATGAGCTAACCGGATTTCACTTTCAACAGTGGTTGGTTTAGACGAGGCGACATTCCCCTGGATATTCTCCGGGAGGCCGCGGATGTATCTCTTGACGCATTTCTCCTCTGGATCAACCAAACCCGGGCATAACAAAGCGAATTGCTGGAATTTGGTGGTATATCTAGCAATGTCAGTTCCCCACACTGTTAAGTGCCAGAATTCTTTCTCCAGACGGTGCAGTTCTTCTTCGGGACAATATTTTTCCCTAAGCTTTTTCTTCAGTTCAGCCCAAGGAAGCTGGTTTGCTATCTCAATGACCACGGAGTTTGCGTGGGTGTTCCACCACGTAAGTGCACCTTCCTGAAAGGTGTAGGTAGCAAACTTGACTATGTTATCCTCAGTACAGTTGCAGAGGTTGAAGACAGATTTCATACGTTCAATCCACCTGATTAGACCAATAGCACCTTCCGTGCCTTTGAAGTAGAGTGGTTTGCAGCAAAGAAAATCCTTGTAATAGCAAGGTTTGATGACAGGAGTATTGTCAGTGGTGTCATCACTTCTCCTAGAGGTTCGGGGTGCTTCCCGAGTAGCCAGGGCTTCGGCCACAACTCGAGAAATAAGAGCAGCAATTTCAGCATCGCTGTAACTTTTCTTCTTCGGCGGCATGATTCTTCAAGAAAGAAACAAGAGGTACATGAGAGGTGGTACCAGAATAAAAAGTACGATAGATGTATATATATAAAAGTGGTAATATACAACATCACAAGTGGAATTTAATAATGTAAGATGGTTGGGAGAAATTGTCGATTGATATTACGATGTTAAGCGATTACAGACAATTTCGAGTTACGTGTCCCAAAAGTTACAGGATTAGGTTTTTAACAAAAGGTGCCAGGAATTGTTACATCCGGTCGAATTACATAGGTCCTACGAAAACATGATAAATTATAGATATAGCCTACGAAAACATGAGTTGTGGCAGCAATGCGGTGAGATGGTCTAAAGATTCTGTAAGTCTGCTAACTATTCGGAGGGCATCCTCGTTATCCCTTAGACGTGTCTCGCACTGATTCAACCTTGATTGTAGGACGGAGTTTTCATTTCGGTTGCCAATCACTTGGTTGTGGACAACCTCCATAGTTTCGATGGTTTCACCCAGACGGGTGTCCAGGGTGTCCATGTTGCTGATGGTATCTTCTTGATATTCGGAGACTTGATTAATACGTTCGAGTGAGTCTCCAATTTTCGTTGCTTACATGGAGTTTGATATACATAGTATCAAGTCGTTGCTCGTGTCGGTGCATCCTAGTGGTTAAGTTCGACAAAGTGAAGTGAGTGGGGTATGGGTCAGCTCGAGGTAACCTGGTGTTCCTCCAAGCCACCCTTGGGTTTTGTGATCCAAACGGATGAGAGCGTGACGAATTGGGTGGTGTGTTTGCCATTCTCAGACAAAGCGTTAGAAAGAATGAGGACTATACTTTATATAATACATATATAATATAGTCTAAGATATTGAGCGGGAGAGAGGCCTATCTATATCTATGTATATATATATATATATATATATCACATAATAGCCTAAAGTGTCTACCACAGACATGTTTGAGTCCCGGTTCTCTCGAGGTCAGAGTAAACTAGTGTATCCTGTTCAGTCATGACTCCTTTCAAATCTCACAACATATTCTTTTAATTGTACATAGTTGATTAGGCTATGTTAAGTTAAACCAATACAATGCAGTCACTGAACCTAATCATACTTAATAAGGAATACTGCCTAACGGTCATAGTCTTGGTCCACTAAATGCAACCTAGTTCACTATAACCTTAGGCTCTGATACCAATCTGTCGCACCCCTAAATTCGGGTTGCGGAAGCGAATCGGGTCGGGGCGTGACTAATCACTAATCACAGCACAAAGGTATAGTGAACGAATCTATATGCTTCATTTTACAACTTGTATTGATAAAATCAAAGTTTACATCAAAATGTAGTTTGGAATTGAGAGATTTACATACATAATTAATTTATACAAAATATAATAATGCAGCTAAATCTCGGAATGTTTGCATGCTGACACGAGCTAATGATTCCTAAATGCTGTCCAACCTACTACTGAGTACCTGTGATACATGCTAAAATGGGTCAGCGAAACGCTGGTGAGCTCACAGGTTTGTATGTCAACGCATATTGTATGAACCGCAAGATTTAATTGAATTTAAATTGCAATTAAGCAAAATAAAAGTTTTACAGCCATGAGCACATAGTCTGAGCTTAACTTGAGGTGTCAGGTCCACATTTAAGGTATCCTGATCGAGGTGCCTCCCACGAGTGCCTAATCTACACTCGTCTGAACAAATATTAGTACATCCGTTTACCCAGTTAGTGCATACTAACCTGGACGAGGAGGGTCAATCCTATATGGTACCATATACTAATATTCACGCTACAACGTATTACCAAACTATGCTAAGGAGGGCTTTGAAAATATTAGTGAGAAAACTCATGAAGTATTTGTTTGATTTCGTACATGCGTTCATATAGTAAAATAAAACGAGCAATATATCACACCCCTAAGTAAAAGAGTAAAATAGGGGCTATGAGACTCACCTTAGTCTTGAAGTGTTTATCTAAATAAACTTGAGTTGATTAGCCAAGTAGTGATGTCCGAAGACTTGTAACCTGAGGGTGTCCACGACACGCGATGGTTATTAATTGATTAGGTATTTTAAAAGACTATCTTTGTAGTTGCTCGTCCAACTAGGATGTCCAAATGACTACAATTTGGTTGATTAATCTTGAGTTTTGAAAATATGTATGGCCCGTTGGTGATTTGTTTGTAATAATAATCCCACATTAATATTTTGATTTTCGAAAGGTGTTATACTTAAAAAGTATTTATAAACTTTAGGTGATGGGGGTCCGGGGGCAACTCCCCTGGTTAGCAGGGTCCCCGGGGTGGCAACCCCTGACGGGGTCCAAGGGGCTGGCCCCTGGTTGGTGTCGAGATTTTTTATTTCTACTATATTGCTTTGGTGAAAAATGCATCTGGACTTGAATTTGGGTGAAATCAAGTGATAAAATTTTAGGTCTCGACACTTAGTAAAATCCGTGTTTTATTGGTTCTGTTTCACGCGACATAGTGTGCGACATACAGCTTTGTGTTGCTAAGTGCGACATAGGTTGTTGTGTCGCAGATCATGACTGCGACATAAGGGTTTGTGTCGCTAAGAGAGACATCCTCAATTTAATGCGACATAAGGTGTTGTGTCACTATGTGCGACGAGAATAAGTTTTGCGACATAGTGTTTTGTGTCTCTATCTGCGACATCTGAAGGTATTGCGACATAGAGGCTTATGTCGCTATATGCAACATAAGCCATGATTTGGCAACATAAGGCCTTGTCTCGCAGGTGGCCTGGAGCCTCTGCGACACAACGAGCTATTGATCGGAAAATGAGCCGAATAGGTGTTTTCCGGTTTCCGTTTGACTTGAAACTTTTACCCAACCCATATATGGACATTATAAGCTTAAATAACCTATAAACAAGTAAAAATAGTGGAAATCGGAGTGTTTCGAGTTTTGTCAGAAACTTACAAACTTAACGCCGGAGGAATCCGGAAAGATGAAAGTGTAGATCGTGATGAGGTGATCGTTTTTCTCTAAAGAAGCATCGACATTGGAGGTCGTTTTGTGGTGTTATTTTGAGAATTAAGATGATGGTGGTGTGGTGAAGTTTGAGAGAAAGTGAGAGGAAAGAAAATGGAGAGAGAGAAAGGAAAGTGAAAAATGAGGAGGGGAGGGGGGAGTTTTTGGCAGATTTTTGGGGAGGGAGGGGAGGAAATATCCCAAATTATAATCCCTCGCGTTTGCGCTCCGTGCGGTGTTCGTTTCCCCGATCGTTTAAACGTTTTAATAGTTATTTTAAAATACGAATATTTACTTAGGTTTATGTTGAAGTATTTCATCAAATACTTTACTTGAGTTATAAAAATATAACTTATTCTTGTTTCGGTTGTCCGCGCGTTTATTATTTAAATCGCATAATTGTAGTTTGCATGATACGAATTTGAGTTGAAATATTATCTAAAAAATATTTTTGATAAAATACAGTTATTAAATAATGTTTTATTATTTAATAAAATTGTTCACCAACGTACGTATTAATTGAATCGAATTGCATTCGATTTGAAACTTGTACGATTTAATCATATCGCATACTTGTATATATTCAACAATATATATATTGATACATTAATTAGCCTAACACATAACTAATTATATGTATTACACTTGATTTGGTACTAATTACAAGTCCTAATTTGACGGGTGTCACACGGCCCATCTGGATCCGCAGCCCATCTGGATCCGCAGCCCAATCTCGGTCCGTGGTCAACTTTGGTCAACACATTTCAACACTTGGTAATTCAACTCAAAATGCTTACCAAACGATTATAATTAGTCTAAACTATATAAAAACCAATTCAGGGACGATTATTACACATACTTTGATAAGTATACAATACATTGAAATATATTATGACACTTGGGAATTATTACTACAAACTGTCACCAACGGGCCGTACACGTTTTCAAAATACAAACAACAAACCAAATGTATTTGGACATTACTAGTTGTGTGAGCAACTAGCATAGGTGATCTTTTGAGATGCCTACTCGTATTAACCAACGCGCGTCTTGGACGCCCTCAGGTTACAGTCTTCGGACATCTTTGCTTGGCTAAGCAACGCACGTTTATTGAGATAAACGCATCAGACTCAGGTGAGTCTCATGGCCCCTCTTTTTACTGTTTTTCACTCAGGGGTGTGATTCATTGCTTGTTTTTAACATGTGAACGTGAGTACAAACTTTTCATATACTACATGAGTTTACACAACTAATCATTTTAAGTCCTCCACAACATAGTTTGGTAATACTTCGGTAACGCGAATGTTAGTGTATGGTACCATATAGGATTGACAATCCTCGTCCGGGTTAGCAAGCACTAACTAGTCAAATGGACGCATTAACATTTGAGGTTTGCGAGTGTGGATTAGGCACTCGTGGGGAGGCACCCTCGATCAGGTCCTTGAATGTGGATCCTGACACCTCAGTTAAGGCTCATACTATGTGCTCATGGGTGTATACATCATTTATTTGCTTGGTTGCAAGTCATTACATTACATATTGCGGTTCATACAATGTTATTTGATATACAAACCTGTGAGCTCATCAGCTTTTTAGCTGACCATTTTTAGCATGTATCACAGGTGCTCAACAGTAGGTTGGACTGCCCTCAGGATTACTGTAGCTCGAGTCAGCATACAGACATTAGATATTTCCTTGCATTAATATATTTTGTAAAAGTATTTATGTATTGGAATCTCATTTTCAGAACGCGAGCTATGTATTAGCTTCAAATGTTGTAAACATTTTTATATTAATATATTTTTTTAAAATGACGCATATAGAGTCGTTTACTATATATCTTTGTGTTGTTGATTTCCCGATGAGTCGCACCCGATGTATGCTTCCGTTAATCATTAATTTGGGGGTGCGATACATTTAACCCACAAAGATTCCCAATGAGTTAGAATGCTCCAAATGTGTGAAAACATAAGAACAACATTAAATGTTTCCAACCGCCGGATACCTAGACCCCCTTCAGATTTAGGAAGACACAAAGAATCCCATGCAACCTAAGCTTTGCCTCGTTTCATATCTCCTTGGCACCATAAAAAGCCCCGCAATAATTGTTCAGTTTCAGAAATAATACGGCTCGGGAGAATAAACATCGATGCCCAATACACATGCATAGAAGAAAGAACTGAAATAATAAGTTGTAAACGACCAGCAAAAGATAAAAATTTATTCTTCCAGTTCCCAATTCTGTTTTTCACCTTATCCACCAATCCCTTACAATCCTTGTATAACAGATTTGAAGAAATAAGAGGCACACCTAGATATTTAACCGGAAGCTAACCTTCCTCAAATGGCATAGTACCCAAAATAGATTGCTTAACATGAGGAAGAACACTACAAAAGAATGCCGTACTCTTTGGAATGTTTAGAGTTAACCCCGACATCGCTTTAAACTCATTCAAGCCTTCCATAAGAATTCTAGCCAATATAACATTCCCTCGAGCAAATAAGAAAAGATCATCTGCAAAACATAAGCTAACAATTTTCTAGCTCATCACATCCCTTATGATAGCAAAAATCAGGTTCATCTTGAGCTTTTCGCTGCAAAATAAGGGTAAGAATCTCCATTACCAATGTAAATAAGTAAGGAGATAACGGGTCACCTTGACGAAGTCCTCGTTTTCATTTAAAATACCCATGAATATTTTCATTAATATTAATAGAAAATGATGCAGTGGTAACAAACGCCATAATCCAAGTAACCGTCTTGGAATGAAAATCGAACCCCACAAGAATAGCTCTCAAGAACTTCCTATCAACCGTATCATAAGCCTTTTGAATGTCCACATTAAAAGCACATCTGGGCGGACCACGATGATTGTGGTAATCATGCATAAGTTCTTGAGTAAGAAGAATATTATCAGATATCCTTCTTCTCGGAATAAAAGCTGATTGGTTAATACTCACAATACTTTTCAAACCATCTTTTATACGATTAGAAATCAGCTTACTTATGCATTTATAAATAACTTTACAGCACGAAATAGGGCGATAATCATTAATCCGTGCAGGAGTAGCAGCTTTCGGCACCAACGCAATGATCGTATGATTAATTTCTTGAAGCAACTTCCCATTGTTAAAAAAATCTCGAACAGCATTACAAACATCATTTCCCACAACCTCACATGCTCTTTTGAAAAACACAGATGTATACCCATCTGGTCCCGACGATTTATCATTACAAATAGAAAACATAGCAACTTTTATTTAAGAGTTAATAACTTCCCGAACCATAGCAACAACTACATTAGTCTCCAAACTGTCACACCCCGCCAAACAATGATTACAATCAATACTAATTAAGTGTGCGGAAGCTTTAGTGACGTGACGGGGTTGCGAATAGTAATACAACCAAATAGTACATACATACTCAGAGCATATGGTTATTGCACTACATAATATGTTAGGATGCCAAGTTTAATAGTTATTACAAAAGATTATTACCAGGTAAGTCGTAACAGTAGTAGCAATGTTTAAAACATTAAGTTTCACAATACATATAGATAAAATAAGATTTCATGGGTATGACTGCAATATCTGCAGTCATACAGAGGAAATCTCCAAAAGCGTCCAAAAATATGTGGCATCCTATTAGTCCAGGGTTGTCCATCCTGAATGCATGTGATTCTTACTTACACAGCTAATTTCCTGAAAAACATAGAGAAATCGTCAACAAAATTGTTGAGTGAATTTGCAGGTTTATATGAGTATGTGGTTTGTTTAACCAAGTTTGTTTGTATTAATGAAATGTTATTCATTTACAAAATGCAAGTTTTGTAGGGCAGTTACCCTAAATTATCAAGTTTTATGTGGGATGTTATCCCAAAGTATATTACTGGTTGTCTGCGAGCATAAAATAAGTAACCGGTGTGTTTTCCGGTAAGAAACAGTTGTAGGATTCGTTCTTCCTAAAAATATGTGGGAATTTCTTAGATTATGATCCCCAGCAAGGTGAGCTAAACCTTAAAAGTTAAAGTAACACGACCTAACCCTATAACCAAACCACGACCAACACTTATGTTGTTTGCCCGAAGGACATGTAAGTATACTCTCCTATCCGTAGGAGGGTCGTCACGGTGATAGTACAATCCGTATACTCAGTGGCTAGAGTCACCTAGCTAATGGTTACAGTATGTACGTCATAAGGTCTTTTTATGCATACATTGCAAGTCTGGGTCCATACTAGGATATGTTGTCTAATTCCCAAAACAGTTTGTGAAAATGTAATTTCATCAATCAGTAGTTGTATAAAAGCAATAAAGCAATTTATAATTTGATTGCATGTGTTGGCATGCAATTTCTATGTTTAACACCCCTGTGTTTAAAAGCAGAAAAACATTTAAAAGTAGCGATTGTAAACTCACAATAGTGGTAGTGATGTGAATGCTAGCAGATGGATGGCGCGTCCTAGGTATGTTAACCTATACGCAATATTTGTATTAACATAAGTACTTGGATTTGTTAAATCAATTTATGTTAATAGTTTGTTTATTTGAAGAAATTGATGATTTCTTAAATTGTACAAATAGTCATTGACATTATGTTGAATTATCGTTAGTATTTCTTATATCGTATATTTTGTTTGCCATACGTATATTAATGTATGTAGTTGTATATATTTAAATGTTGTTTTGTTTCCCATCGTACATATATATATATATATATTTGTTCTACATATATATGCATATAAGTATACTTGTTGTATATTTACCGTCGTAAATTTGTAAAATGTATATTTCGTTAGTTACGAAAATAACCTCGCTTGATCCCATTACATATATACATATATATATATATATATATATATATATATATATATATATGATTGTCATAAGTCCGTATATATATATATATATATAGGATAGTTTGTTGCTAATACATACATATATACATTATTAGTCGACGTCTAAATATATATATATATATATATATATATATATATATATATATATCCAATAAAATTGATACCAAAACCTTAATTCGTTTCAAATATATTTCATTTTTTTTATTTGAAATAAATGCTCGTTCCATTTATCTAGCCCGATTCTCGCTCGCTTTTAAAACCTTCAGCCCAATTGGGTTTGGCCCAAAAGTCCAGCCCAATAATTACCCTCACCCGTCCGGGTTTGGGGGTTAACCCGTACGCATTTTATTTCATTTGTATAACCAATAAATATTCATTCCCAAAATCGTCGTGTATACTTAATTATATCTCTGCGACCATTTTTTTAACTAAATTACACAGTCATAAACAACTATACATGATCATGAACTTCTAGTTAAGAAATTATGAGTTTACAATAATACCTTTAAGTATTACTCATCTCACGTGGGTTAAAAACCATTTAATCAAACATTGGTATTAAATAATCGCATGATCATGAAGCTACATACCTAGAGGCTTTAAAATAATGGCATGATTCGTGGCTGTAAGTTAGGACACGACCATGGCCATGTGATCATATATAATAAATTGTTAAGCAATACGTGTTATCATATATGTGATTTACATGTAATTATATATGTCCTTATCAATTTCAAGCAATCATATAATCATGCGATTATATGTTTTTAATTACGCGATCGTAGTGGATCAAAATATTCACAGAACCCCTTAATCTAAAAGGACACGATCATGTACATAAAAAACCACACGATCCTAGCAAAACAATCCATGCGATTCTCTCAATTAAATTACGCAATCATGTGAACCTAAAAGTACGTGATCATAGGTTTGAGAAGTACACGATCGCGTACTAAATTTAGTCTGTAGGTTTTCTTTTGAAATCCACGCGATTGCATGAGATATTATACGGGGTCCAAGCATAAAATGACGCGATCGCGTCGTTTTGGTTAGCACTATTCATCATCTTTGTTAAAGGTCTATACTTTTTTTTCAAGGTTTTCATAGTTTTGAGCTAAGTATTACACTAATGTAAACTACAAAACATGTAAATATCACTACATTATATAACATAAAATTGAAAGAATTTAGTTTTCTTACAAAGTTAATAGTGAAGAAAATGTTGAAAAGTTGACGATGAAGAAGAACAAAAGATGGTGATGTTGATGTTGAACTTGTTCTCCCTTTTTCTCTTTCTAAACTTATAAAAGATGATGAGGATTTATTTGAAATGAGTATGACTTTTGTTACTGGCTTTGTGAAATCTTCAAACGAGAGAGAGATGACTTTTGTTATGACTTTTGTTCTAAGTCATGTGTCGTATAGTTCTTCTCATGAACTTTTAACTGACGAGATGCATAAGCAATGACTTTGTCATTTTGCATTAACACGCAACCCAATCCCTGATGTGAAGCATCACAGTAGACAATAAAATTTTCTACTCCTTCGGGCAATGATAGTATGGGTGCACTGCTTAGTTTCTGTTTCAATAATTGGAAAGCATTCTCTTGCTTCTCGCCCCAATCAATTTTCTTATCTTTTTGCGTTAGAGCGGTAAGTGGTTGGGCTATTTTCGAGAAGTTCTCAATGAATCGTCGGTAATAGCCGGCTAGCCCAAGAAATTATCGTATCTCGGATGGTGTTTTCAGGGCTTCCCAGTTTTTAATTGCCTCGATTTTAGATGGGTCCACATGAATTCCTTTGTTATTGATCACATGACCAAGGAAATGAACCTCACGCATCCAAAATTCGCACTTAGAGTACTTTGCATAAAGCTTCTCTTTCTCCAGTAATTCCATAATCATTCTCAGATGTTGTTCGTGATCTTCCTTCGTTCGTGAGTATATCAATATGTCATCGATAAATACAATGACGAATTGCATACTCTATTCATGAGATCCATGAACACTGTTGGTGCGTTTCTCAGCCTAAATGGCATGACTAGGAATATCCTCGTCCTGAACCTTTAGTTGGTGGTAACCAGATCGCAAATCGATCTTCGAGTAGTAACTTGACCCTTGTAGCTGGTCAAACAAGTCATCGATGCGTGGTAACGGATATCGATTCTTGATAGTTACTTTGTTCAGTTCCCGATAATCGATACCCATTCGCATTGATCCATCCTTCTTCTTGACAAACAAAACCGGAGCTCCCCAAGGTGAAAAGCTCGGTCGGATGAATCCTAAGTCCAAAAGTTCCTGCAATTGTGCAGACAACTCCTGCATCTCCGATGGAGCTAGATGATAAGGTGCGCGAGCAATTGGTGCTGCTCCAGGCACTAGGTCGATATGAAACTCAACCTGTCACGTAGGTGGTAATCCTGGTAACTCATCAGGAAACACTCTCGGATAATCGCGTACGATAGGCACATCATCTATGCGTCGCTCCTCGGGTTTCCTTTCAACCACATGTACCAAGGATGCTTGGTAACCCTTTCGTAGGAACTTATTTGCTTTCATGCACGTAATCATTTTTACTGCACGTTTTCCTTTCTCTCCTTGTATTTCCAAGGTTTCACCTGACGATAACGGTAGACATACCAATTTCTCAAAACATACAATTTCTGCACGGTTTTTTGACAGCCAGTCCATGCCGACCACTCTATCGAAGCTCCCTAGTTCTATCGGTAGTAAGTCTATTTTGAAAGAATGACCTTCCAACATTAAGGTACATCCTGGTACTATTTCTCCTGATTCAATCAACTTACCATCGGCTAGCTCTACAATGTATTTGTTATCTAACTTATGGGATTCGATCTCTAATAGTGGTCTAATCTCAGTGGACACAAAGCTTAAATCAGCACCAGAATCAAATAACACATATGCAAAGTGGTTGTTTACTAGAAACGTACCAGTAACTGTGTTAGGATCCTGTCGTGCTTCTGCTGCTGCTATCACAAACGCACGTCCACGAGCTGGCTAATTGTTGTTGTTGTTACCGCGGTTGTTATCATACGAGCAGTGGCCCTCGAGCACACACCATTTTGAGGTGGCTGGGGTGAGACGGGTGTCTGGGTCATCCTAGTAATTACCCTGGTGACCTCTCGGTGACTAACTTCATTTTCTGACTCTGGATCCTCAGAGGGGTCCTCCTCGGAGGGTTCCTCCTCAGAGGGGTCCTCCTCTGGCTCGTATCTCGGTGGGTTGTCACGGGGGCGACCAGTGTAGTAACCAGAATCATCAGCTGATCCTACAATATGCAATGCACACACACAACGTTTGCTTTTCATAGGTTTAAACAAGAAAGAAAATCGAACATAATCATAGTACACCTACTCCGTGTCTCACATAATCTTACCTAAATTAAACATAGGTGATCAGGCTATGTCTAATTGAGGTTTAATAATGCAACACACGGGTTAGTTATACTAGTTATATGCTCGGTTTAGTTAAACTGGTAATACTTTTGGTGTTTTAAGAAAATATTATTTAAAAATGTTGGTTATAGTTGGGGTTTTTGTTTGGAAAAACCGGCATTCTCTATAACCTTAGGCTCTGCTGTCACACCCCGCTAAAGCGGAAACACGAGATGTAACAGTACCGGGTTACAATGTATAAGATATAGAAGCAACACCATACATAATTTGTAGAAAGTATTACAAGTTCAACCCATAGTTTCAAAAGAGATTACACCAAGTTCCTAAAAGTTTCCAAAAGATAATCATAATTCAAAATAAAGCAAACGCATATTAGTATGCATCCATGCAAAAGTACTCCTAGAATGCACCTTACTGTCGTTCACCTGAAAAGCATGATAAAACAAAAGGGTCAAGTATAGTCATAGTTGGTGAGTTCACAGGTTTAATGTCACAAACAATTGAACTAAAAGTTTTGTTCATAAGAGACATAAATATAAATGATTGGTTATAATAGTTGCGAATATGAAAGGTAGTATACAAGAGTGTTAATGCAATTGAGGCCACTACTAAACCGATTCAACCGACACATGCCCCAAGCTCCATGTTTTATCGCTAACATGAGTAAGGTGATACTATGCACTCACGACCAGTGTGAGTGAGGAGTGTTTTCCCCCTAAATAGCGCTATCCATAAGTATCAATGGCTCGTCTGGCTCTAGGACGAGTTAATAAGTAGTGTAGACTGTATTTTCGGGGACTTTTGCACGATAGTACTCAAGCATAACAATAGTATACACCAATTCACATAAATAGTATAGCAAAAGTTCAACAAGTTCATAAAGAGTACAACCAATTTAGTTAAAGTTCGTGATCATGCTTTTCACCCCAAAATAATAAACAAGTAAAAAGGGTTGTGAATACTCACAATTGAGCGTAAGAGTAAACGATGAATTTAGCGCGTGAGCTTGTCGGGTATGACTCCTATCCAAGTCCTATGAACACAAGGTTTCTAATTAGTTTCTTGGTAAATTAGGTTTAATAGGATTGATTAGCTAAATATTTAGATTATAAAGTGTCAAAATGGTTTGTTTGCTTTTGAAGTTTGTTAATGTCCAATAATCGCGTTGATTATGATAATGAATACACAAGTATATAATATATTGCATTTGTTTGTGTCTAAATTTCATAGTGTTTTGAGTGTTGGAACTTTGGTTCCTCCCAAATTTTGATTAACAACACACAAATCAATAAATACATCATAAGACACCCGAACCCCTTTTGGTTATCATTCATTCAAAAAATAGTAAGTTTCCCATTTTCGAAATCGAGACCGATTATTGTTGATTTGGTCAAACCTTCTCGGTTTGACCCGAGACTTTTAACCAATCGTTAAACATGTTTATAAGTCATAAGAAGTTAGTCTTTCTCAAAATAGCAAGTCCGTAAGTGTCGGCTTCCAACTTTTACCAAAATCAGTCCATAATCTTAATTCCAGAAATCTTACACCTGTTTGTTGGATTTATTAAAAAATATTTCTGATCCAAATTCAAATAAGGGAAAAATCACAGATGTTCCACAATATATTATCTACTTTGTGTAATTTTTACAGAACCAATAGAGAAGTCCAAGTATTTTTAGATTTTACTTTTATCTTCTGGAGTCGGATTTAAACACATGCATGCAATCATTGTTTATGAGCAAAATGTACATGGAATCAATAAAAATTGTCTCTTGAAAGTTGTAGCTAATGAAATTTGTAAACTTTTGGCGTTGGTTTCAAGTCATTTGGAGTTGTAATGCTCCAGTTATGATTAAGACATTGAGAGAAAAGTTTCTGACCTAACCTAACAGCTTATACATCTTTACTCAAAGACATTATTAAAAATATCAAATCAACTCGTATGAACATGAGGCTTATATGGTTGGAAAGCTTATTTCCAGAACTTGATTTATAAAAATCGCTGAAGTAGATGAAACTTTCTGGACAACAACTAAACATGCCTCAAAATGATGTTTTCTTCAAAATGAAAATCATTAAGCATTAAATAAAAGTGGTTCTTGATCCTTAGACCTTTAAATCCATGTTCTAACACATGCATGGTATTGAAATACATCCTTGATGTGTTAGAGTTGATTATTAACATATAAACAAGCTTTTTACACAAAGATAAACAAGATCTAACAAGATTACAAACAATAAAACGATTTTTCACTCGATTTTCGGTTTGATCATGGGTTATCCTCTCTTTTTAACACATATTGATGTGTAGAGGTATAACCTACAAACATCAAGCATTTTATGAGGATTTTAACCATATAGAAGGCATAAAATCCGAGTTTTATGAAGTAGAAGTGCAATAAAGTGAAAGATTACAAGTGTTAGTGTTCTAGTTTACTTTGTGTTCTTGAAATTGCTTAAACATACCTTTAATCTCTGGATTTTCCTTTGAAAAGGGGCTGGAAATTAGAGAGGAAAATGAGAGAGTTTGTGTGTGTTTTTGAGAGAGAAGAAGTGAAGAGTGTGAGAGTTGGTTTTGGGAAAATGAATGAAATGATGAAAGGTATAGGGAAAAGAAATAATTTGAATGGAAAGAGGGGGAGGTTGGCTGATTTTTAGGAGGTTATTATTGTCATTATTCTTTTTTTTTTAATAATGTGTATTAATATTGTATAATTAGTTTGTATTAAAAGTGTGTAAATGTTTGCATTTTTAAAAGGTTTATTTTGAGGTAATTTGGTGGTTCATATTTGAGTTCTAAAAGTTATAAATATTAGGTTCTTGAATTAAATTATTATACACTTAGTTTGTCTAAGTTTGATGTTCACGCATTATTTATCCTATTAAGTTTTCGTTGTCGATTCACGGGAATTTCGGTTTGCGATTCGATAAGGATTTTATGAAAGTATAAGGAGATAAGTTTTTCATTGTTTAATTTGGCACTTAGTAATCCTAATTTAACATGTCTAAAAGAAATTATGGTTCACTAAGCAACCTCTAAGTCATTATGTGGCTTTAGTAAACCTAAGGAGTCATAACTTTAAGTTTCATTAGGATTGAAGGAATGCTGTAAATTTAAGATTCGAGTGCTGTAATTTCTTGAGATTTTGACGGATGTCACATTTATCCCATTCTCACGATTTTGGCTTGCCTCATACTCAGCAATACCTTCAGCTATTCAACGCGCGATCATTTGTTCAGTAGTTTCCTCGTTGTTGGGTGGAGGAGTAGTTTCATGAGCTGGAGGTGTAGTCATCCGTCGATTGTTCCTAGTATTTCGTCATTTTGGTGGCATGATTCCGTTCTGTGATGAATAAAATGCAGAAGTCAATGCCAAGATAATGAATGAGATGACCAGGATTTCACATTGTTTAACAAGGGAACAGTACGAGGGATTGAAGAACAGGTGTTCACATCACATGTCGCACGACTTTGAAACGCCCATATGTACTTAGTATAATATAATCACGTTGGCCATGTGTCATTATATAACGCCAAATACATATTTTTTTTCATCATCATTTAACACAATCAGGTTCAAAGGAATTCAAGATAAGAATCAATAATCAAAGTGTGGTATGTTTCAAGGTTTTCAAGAAATGATTTCAAATGTTATTGATTGGTTATCGTTTCTAACACACGCATATAAATGTAGATATAATACTATAGTCGTTGTCAAATGTAATGAACAGGAAATATAACCAACATAAGTTATATTATATCAAAAGGTGTAGCGCTGATACAATGGTTTCGTACAAAATAAGATGGGATCCCTAATACGCCCATCAGCGGTTAGCGCTATACAAAACAATGGGTTTTCCTATACATATACCCATTCTAACATCAGTTTCTACCTAGTACCAAACTAATAAATACATACACATGCCCGCCTAATACACATCCATATAATACGTGATGGGTCTCCTAATATACCAATCAGCAAAAAGTAGTCTATCTAATCCAAGTAGGCACAAACCGCCATACGTAGGTCTAATGAAAGTAAGGTAAGAACAATCCCACAACTGTCCTCAACATAGCCATCAACACACAAGCTCCAATCACCAACCCTGCTATCCTCACACGTCTCTCCCGTACCCTGACATGAGCACGTGCGGTCTCAGCTATCTCTCTGGCAGCAACCACGTTGCCCAACAGAAAGTGGCAACGCTCATGCATGTATATCATGTCTCCATCCAGACGAGAGAAATCGCTCTGTAGCTCTGCAAGGTGAACACCCCTGCTACCAGAAGTACAAAAAAAGGTATGAATCACAGCCACAATGGTAGGGAAGTTCAACTCTACAGGCTCTCCAGTAGTAGGCAGTGGTGCGGAGGATCGGAGGACTCCCCGGTCTCATAAGTAGTGGGAAAACCCTCTAACGACCTCCACCGCCCTAACATAGGAGTCATCAACTCTAAGTGAGCAAACCTAGGTACCCTCTGTGGCGGCTCGTCACAATGTATCTCTCTCTCCTCTACCATCGATGCCTTGTCATAGGGTGCAAGTGGTCCTCTAGGGAAATCTCGGATACACATCCGGGGAGCCCTCCTAGGTACCGGTCCTCTGGAAGGTTCAGCAGTCATATGACGTGTCGCCATAAAGGTAGACCCTAGAATACGAGTGGTAGGGTGAGTGGAAGAAGTAGTAGGTGGGACCACAGGTGTAGTCGATGGTGGGGTGATGTAGGCATCACCGGTGTCATCAGATAGAGCTCTTGGGTGAACTGATGGACTCACAACTCCATTGCTAGCGTCACTATGGTAGGAATCCTCGGTCGGCTCCTTATCAGAAGCATACAAGTAGATCGGACTGTGCCTCGACATGCTGAGACTAAAGAAGTCCTAGGTGACGTGTCAGTCGTATCTTAGATGTATGCAAAGTATGTATGCATGCAATGAATGTTCTAGCCAAAGCTATAGTCTAGGTCTCTAAGGTTTTAGGTCACTTAAAGACTTCTAGTTCGCTATAACCAATAGCTCTGATACCAAGTCTGTCACACCCCGCCAAACGGTGATTACAATCAATACTAATTAAGTATGCGGAAGCTTTAGTGACGTGGCGGGGCTACGAACAGTAATACAACCAAATAGTACATACATAATCAGAGCATATGGTTATTGCACAACATAATATGTTAGGATGCCAAGTTTAACGGTTATTACAAAAGATTGCGACCAGGTAAGTTGTAACAGTAGTAGTAATGTTTAAAACATTAAGTTTCACAATACATATATATAAAGTAAGATTTCATGGGTATGACTGCAATATCTGCAGTCATACAGAGGAAAACTCCAAAAGCGTCCCAAAATATGTGGCATCCTATTAGTCCAGGGTTGTCCATCCTGAATGCATGCGATTCTTACTTACACAGCTAATTTCCTGAAAACATAGAGAAATCGTCAACAAAATTATTGAGTGAATTTACAGGTTTATATGAGTATGTGGTTTGTTTAACCAAGTTTGTTTGTATTAATGAAATGTTATTCATTTACAAAATGCAAGTTTTGTAGGGCTGTTACCCTAAATTATCAAGTTTTATATGGGATGTTATCCCAAAGTATATTACTGGTTGTCTGCCAGCATAATATAAGTAACCGGTGTGTTTTCCGGTAAGAAACAGTTGTAGGATTCGTTCTTCCTAAAAATATGTAGGATTACATTGCTCAGGTGAGTCTCATAGCCCCTATTTTACGGTGTTCATCAGGGGTGTGATTACATTGCTCATTTTATTTTACAATATGAACACAAGTATAATACAAATCAAATACTAAATGAGTTGTTTTCACTAATCATTTCAAAGCCCTCTACAACATAGCTTGGTAATACATCTGTAGCGTGAATGTTAGTATATGATATCATATAGGATTGACAATCCTCATCTGGGTTAGCACGCAGTAACTGGTCTAACGGACGTATTAGCATTTGGGAAGACGAGTGTAGATTAGGCACTCGTAGTAGGCAACTCAGTTAGGTTTCCTTAATTGGACCTAACGCTCAAGTTAAGCTCAGACTATGTGCTCATGGCTGTATAACTTTTATTTTGCTTAATTGCATTTTAAATTCAATTAAATCTTGTGGTTCATATAAATATGTGTTGACATACAAACCTGTGAGCTCACCAGCATTTCACTGACCCATTTTAGCATGTATCATATGTATTCAGCAGTAGGTTGGCTGCCCAAAACAGGAATCATTAGCTCGAGTCTGCATTCAAACAAATCAGAGATTTAAATGCATTATTATATTTTGTATAGATTAATTATGTAATGTAAATCTCTCAATTTCAAGTAACTTAGCTAATGTAAACAATATTTTGATGTAAACTTTGGTTTTATCAATACAATTTAAAACGACGCATTTAGTGCTCGTTCATTATATCTTATGTGCTGTGTATATTGATTAGTCACGCCCCGACCCAATTCGCTTCCGCAACCCGAATTTAGAGGTGCGACAGATTGGCATCAGAGCCTAAGGTTATAGTGAACTAGGTTGCATTTAGTGAGCCTAGACTATGACCGTTAGGTAGTATTCCTTATTAAGTATGATTAGGTTCAGTGACTACTTTGTATTAGTTTAATTTAACATAGCCTGATCAACTATGTACAATTAAAAGAATATGATGTGGGATTTGAAAGGAGTCATGACTGAACAGGATACACTAGTTGACTTTGACCTCGAGAGAACCGGGACTCAAACATGTCTATGTTAGACACTTTAGGCTATTATGTGATATATATATATACATAGATAGGCCTCGCTCTCGCCTAATATCTTAGGCTATATTATATATGTATTATATGAATATAGGCCTCATTCTTTCTAAACGCTTTGTCTCAGAATGGCAAACACACCCAATTCATCACAAGGGTGGCTAGGAGGAATACCAGGTTGCCTCGGGCTGACCCATACCCCACTCACTTCACCTTGTCGGACTTAGCCACTAGGCTACACCAACACGAGCAACGACTTGATACTATGGATATCGAACTGCAAGAAACCAACAAAAACTGGAGACTCACATCACTCGAACATATCAATCAAGTCTCCGAAGATCACGAAAATACCGTCAACCGCCTGGACACCCTTGACAACCATCTAGGTGAAACCATCGAAACTATGGAGGTTGTCCACAACCAAGTGATTGCCAACCGAAATGAAATTTCCATCCTATAATCAAGGTTGAACCAGTGCGAGACACGTCTAAGAGAAACCGAGGACGCTCTCCGAATGGTTAGCAGACTTGCAGAATTTGTGGACCATCTCACTGCACTGCTGCCACAACTCAATCTATGTCAGGATTAGCATAGGCTAAATCTGTACTTTATCATGCTTTATAGGACCTAAGTAATTCAACCAGATGTAAGAATTCCCAGCACCTTTTGTTAAAAATCTAGTCCTGTAACTTTTGGGACATGTAACTAGAAATTGCATGTAATCGTTTAACATTGTAATATCAATCGACAATTTCTCTCAACTATCTTACATTGTTAATTTTCACCTTGTGATGTTGTATATTACCATTTTAATATATGTACATCTATCGAATTTTCATTTCGGTACAAGTTCTCATATGCCACTTGTTTCTCTCTTGAAGAATCATGCCGCCAAAGAGGAAAAGTTATAGTGATGCCGAACTTGATGTTGTCGTATCTCGAGCAGTAGCCGATGCTTTGGCTGCTCGGGATTCACCTCGAAACTCTCGAAGCAATGACAAAACCCCAGTCATTACTCATGTTATCAAACCTTGCTCCTACAAGGATTTTCTTAGCTGCAAACCACTCTACTTTAAAGGCACGGAAGGTGCTATAGGTCTAATCAGGTGGATTGAACGTATGGAATCCGTTTTCAACCTCTGCAACTGTACGGAGTATAACAAAGTCAAGTTTGTTGCCTACACCTTTCAGGAAGGTGCACTTACATGGTGGAACACCCGGCAACTCGGTGGGCATTGAGATAGCAAACTGACTTCCTTAGGCTGAACTGAAGAAAAAGCTCAGGGGAAAATACTCTCCCGAAGAAGAACTACACCGTCTAGAGGAAGAACTCTGGCACTTGACAGTGCAGAGAAATGACATTACTGGATATACCCTCAAATTCCAGCAATTCACTTTGTTATGCCCGGGTTTGGTTGATCCGGAGGAGAAGTGCATCAAGAGATATATCCCCGGCCTCCCGGAGAATATCCAGGGGAATGTCGCCTCATCTAAACCAACCACTGTTGATAGTGCAATCCAATTAGCTCATGAACTCATGGCCATGGTTGTCAGCCATGAGACATCCAACACATCCTCCTCCAACAACAACAAACGCAAATCGTCTGAACAGCACAATAACCACAACAATGCCATCCAAGTTTACAACGCAAATTCTGAACCCAATCGTGGATACACTGGGGACAGGCCATACTACTCCAAGTGTAACTACCATCATGATGGTCCATGCAGTACTCTCTGCAACAACTGCAGGAGGTACGAGCATGATGCAGACCCGAAGCGTCGTATGAAGACGACGTACAGATCACGATTAGTTTGTTTTAAATTTATATTTACTGGGGTCTAAGTATGACTTACTAATACTGAACCAAAGGCTAGTAGATGGTAAGTATGACCTAGAGTCGTTCTTAAAGAGAAACTGAATTGAAACAGAGGTGATCCAATCAATCTTTCTTTTCTAGTAAAGGTTTTAAAAGAGTGCGTTGGGGGTTTTGGTTCAGTTAACTAAGTAAACTAAATAAAGCGAATAAAAGTGTAATAATAAAGCAGATAATAAAAGTAGTATTTGTTGTGAGTTCGCTAGCTAATAATGTGGGATGATGACTCTTATGGGGAAACGATTATCTAAATTGGAAATGTTTAGTGGATTCAACACCCAATGGTATAACCAATAAGTTCCCTATTAGTCGGTTATCAACTAATATGTCATGAGGAACTAAGGTGTCATGATTCTGATCAGACAGACGATGCTCAACTCTCCACACTCTCCTGTGAGGGAGTCAGTGGCCCGTATTATTGAACGTATTCGCTCGTGGGCGAAGGAATAGAGTAGCAGGTCATTACAAAACTGACCGTTCTTAATACCATGAAGATTTCAAATCCATTAAACTATTAACTTAGAACTTATGTTCGGACTTATTAACCAATTCCTATTTCAAATCCATTAAACTTAAGGATGATAAACAGGGGAAAGCATTCAAGGTTCTTGCGTATCTTACTTTTGGTTTCATATTTTAAGAAAAGGATATCAGTGTAATTTAGATTCCAAACTTGCCTTTCTAATTACAATTAACAAATCCTTAGGTTTTCGTAAATGGTTATTTAGCCTGTAGCCTACCTACTCTACTCTAATCTAAATTAACTAATCTAATTAAAACACTAATTAAAATGCTGACGGCTTTTGGCATTAGTTAAACCCAGACCATGTCGGAAAATGCTATGGTGATTCACAGTGTATTTAATCGTTTACCGATGTTTCCATTGTGAATTTAATTGCTTCGCCATGTTTACATGATAAGTACATTGTGATCGAAAGTGTACAATACTCATGGCAAGTCCACGTAATCACATTGCATTTTATGATGCTTGCATGACGTTACAGTTAAAAACATTGTTTTTACACAGATAACTATTGACCAAGTATCAAGGTTCGCGACTCCTCTTTACAAGGTTACAATCACGTTTGTTAATCGAAAATAGAATATAAGTTTTAGGTTTGAAATCATAGGATAAGTCCGTTCATAAAGTTTCCATTTTATAATGTCGATCCATAATATAACTATCTTCGGTCGTTACCGGCTTCCATACGTATGTACTTTGCTTAAAAGCATTTCCAACACTATACCGAGTAAACAGTCGAATAGGGGCTGTCATATTGTTCCACGACATATCTAAAGTCATCCCAAAATTATATATGCTAACTACATCACAACAAATACAATAGTAATCTACTCGCTAATCATGGCACAAACTAATTCTAGCATAATTAAAGCACACATATTTAATTAAGATAGAAGAGGATAGAAAGAACCTGGATTATAATGCGAGAAGGAATAGACTTGAATTAATAAGCTTAACTCCAAGCGTACACCAAAGATTACAAAATGTTCCCTAGCTTTCGTCCTACTTTGAACAAGCTCCTTAATTAGCCTAACACTAATTTTGAAGTAAGAAAATAGAATGAGAAAGTAAAGAGAGAAATATGCCTAATGCATATGGGACATCTACAAATGGAGTCTTAGGGGCTGTATTTGTAGGCAAAATATGGCTCACATTAGCACCCAGAGGCTCACATTAGCAAAAGTAGCGAAAGGTGGTGCACCAGGTACGAAAAAGTAGCGAAAGGTGGTGCACCAGGTACGAGCAAGGACGAAAAAGTGCAAGAAAGACGGGGGAGGGGTGGCGGCGCCGCCTGGCTGCTGGCCGCCGCGGCTGGCTGTTGTCCGGCGGCGGCCGGCTGCCACCCGCCCCGGTTCGTCGTCTTTCACTACGTTGCTCGATTAGCGCGTATCTTCGTCGTTATACGTCCGTTTACATTGATTGTTTTTGCATTGCATTCGTAATTCAAAAACGAACAATTTGATGTAAAGATATCCCAAAAATATGTCTCCTATCTCTAGATGTTGCGTACGAATCATTTGGATCTTCCGACGGGCGTAGAATCTTCATTCTTTATCCGCTTTTGTTGATTCTTCTTCTGTTGGATTCGTAATTTGAAAACGAACATCTTGGGCGAGATGGATGTTGATGATGGGCACTTTTGTCTTGAAATCTCGTTTTGATACCTTGAATCTTCAAACGTGCGTGGAATCTTTGTTTTTCATCCGTTTTGCCAGATTTTTATCGTGCAACCTTGTTTTGACCATCTTGGCATAATATCATTGATTTGTACTAGTTTTGAGTTTAAAATGCCAAGAATGGTTTAGAATGAGAGAGATATCGGTAGTAAAAACATGACTTTTTACGAGATATCAAGTATCCCACACTTAGAACTTTGCTTGTCCTCAAGCAAACTCGAATTTCAAGCATAGTTAAAATAAGCAGAAAATGAAATATTTTAGGGTATAACTTTTTACTAAGGGGGTTTTGAAAAATAAAATATTCATTCTTTGAAAAAGCAGGGTTGTAATCTTTGGGAGCATTCTTTTGATCTTTGATCTTGGATACATGACTAGGCGATCCTCTCTAGGTGGTCACTCAAATCACTCAAAGTGTTTAGGTTTTCCTATTCTAATATGATCAATCACTCAGAACGCCAGTCATGTATCGTTTATCGTCATAGGCTTGATCGGGAATCAAATCGTTACCTTTTTGGTGAGTGCAAAGTCGATCTAGCCACAATCATTCTCAGGGAAGTGATATAGGGTTTTTCAAAAGTGGAGTGTTTGTGGAGTGAGAGGGGGTTTTGTTGGGTTCTTGATGGGTTTTCCTTTTGTTGAAGTTGGAAATTTTTAGGGGATTGACGCATTTTTGATATTTGCGGAAGGAGTCTTTTTCTCCTATTGATTTCCTTTTTCTTCGGATTTTTCTTTCTTGAATTTTCTCTCTTTTTTTTTCGACATCATCTCCTTGCGACTTCTCTTCTTTGAAACTTTGTTTCAAATTTTGGAGGATGCTTTTGAGAAAGTATGGGTAACGTATCTATTTTTCTTTGAGAGTATTGGTGTACGAATGGGTTTAAGAATGATGTGATTCAATCTCCTTTTCACTAACCAATCTGGATTCGAAATGCATAACAGGAGTAAGTTATGATTCTAAACGCATACATCGGCACACTCAAGAATCGAAAAAGTGAAGCATTAAAAGTGAATGCTTTTTATATGGCTCAAAATACCTCACGAATCGAAAGTTGGTTTGTTGTGTGCCTAGTCATGCGATGCTCTTTATGGGATTACTAAACTCATTTTTCAAAAGAATTTGTATTTTATTTATCCTTCTTCCCCAAGGTAAATCATTCTTTGTCTAAAAAATTTCATTTTCAACATATTTTTAACTTAATTTTGAAAAATTTTGTTTACTTATTGGAGAAGCATGGTCTTAAAGAGCAACGACTTAGAATAGCATATACCATTATCCATTTTACAGTAGTGTAGCTACTGCTATCCCACACTTAAAAGAACATCATCCTCGATGTTTATAATCTAAGCTCTAACTGGGGTGAAAATCCCACACTTAGGAATTTAAACATCTAAAACGTATTCTTTTAGTGGTGTGTTTTGGGTTTGAATCCCACACTTAGTGATAAGCATAATGGATATGGTATGTTTAAACAAATGAAAGAGACGGTATAGAAGTACTCCCCGGTGGTTGCAGTGTTCCTTAGGTTGCATGTGCCGAATTTCGTTTTCCTTGGTGTATTCTTGATCAAGTCTTCTTGTGATTGGTCTCGTAGGTGTGAAGACGTCGGATATACTATTTTTCTGGTGTTGATATTTTCTTGCAGGCTGGAGCATGCTTTGTATGATCCGAGTGTGAAAGATAGTCGGAGATTTCATCACTTTTTGGAAAGTAAAATTGCAGAAATGTAAAAACACGGGTTGCCTCCCGAGAAGCGCTCTTTTAAAGTGGAGAGCTCGACTTAGTCCTTTCTTCTTCAGATGATGCTGGAGGTGTCCGTGGTGCTAGAGTGGTCACTGTGGTTCCTAGGTAGGGCGTATCATGGAGAAAAGTATCGCAGAAACTGTTCTATCATGTCTGTAATGAGAGTTGGTGGAGTGGTAGATTCCATTCTGAAGCTCTTGAAGTGATCAGTGGCTAATCTGTCGAGGATTGCCATCCCATAGCTGATGTATCGAACTGCCCTTGTGACTGGTCCGTTAGGATCGATTCGAGTGCAGGTGTGAGTTTGAACAATTTCACGTTGTAGGTGGTTTCTGCCTATTAAGGTGATAAAAGCCATGAATTCAGTCTTCACTTCTTCAAAATCGTTGGCCAATGGGTCTCCTCTAAATGATCTAGTGGCTTGGCATACTTTTCTGATGAGTTGATGTTGTTCGCGGTTGAAGGGAAAATCCGAGTCGGTGAAGACGTAGATTAACTTGCTGAATATTTCGCGGCATCCATTGCGGTAAGCGTCAATTTCTATGTCTTCTTCCTCATACATTCCACGCAGTCGATCTATTACATAGGATGCTAAATTGACTGGTGACATATGCCAATAACGTGTTGGAATGTCACGAGTGTTTTCTTCGAATGCTGCTTGATTCAGTTCATCAACTATTAGTTCAATGTGATGACCAATAGTGGAGTAAATGATGAGCCTGAAGTTTTCTGGAGTTGTGAGATGTTCTCCAGTTTCGATGAGATCTAGAAGGGTTCTAAGATCTCCTACCATTCTTATGTCAGCATAATTCTGTAGATTTCTGGTAGCTCTTTCAAGATGGGTTCTTATTGATGCAAGTATAGCCTTCTGACTTGATGAATAAGGAAAAGTTGATCCGGCTAAGGCACAATTTACTTTTTGGTATATTTGCCTTTGGTTGCTGCAAAACTCGACTTCTCCCATTGGGTAGTCTGGTCTTTCTGGCTGTTGAGCTTCTCTGGTGACTTGTTTTTGAAGGGAATCGGAGAACTCTTGGATATGTCTGAGCAAAGTTTGAGGCATTGGTTCTCCATAATTGGCGAGATATGAATCGTATTCTCATTCAATCTGCCTGATCAGGTGTCTCTGAGCGGTGTTGTATTCATTGGTTGACTCTTTGATAGCCTCTACAATGATGCGCACATCGGTGTATTCATCAATTAGTTCGATCATGTCTTGTTGAGTATCTATGAGCGGAATCTCTAATCTCTCAGCTGTGATGATGAGGGAATTTGGTGGAGCAAGAGGGGTCTTTGGAATAAAGCGTTCATCGATGGTGACGTCAATAAAATCGTCGTCAAATTCGACACTCTTGTAGTCGGAATCTTCATCTCGTGAATCTGGGAATTGGTGGAATTCTTCATCTGAGGGTGCATTGTTGAAAGGTTGAGTACTGTCGACTTCGATGGTTCTGACTTCCGTGATGGTGTTTTGAAGGTTTTCTTCAGCAAAGCTTCATGGTTGTCGTGCCTTATATGCAGAAATTCTTTGTAGGAGTTTAGCATACAGGTCAGGGTGCTGTGATGTTCGAAGTTCTTCTTCAAAAGTATCTATATCTCGGAGTCGGGTTCTGGTAAAGGGCTTTGATGGATCGAGATAAGAGTTGAGAATGTTTCCCATTCTTTTGAGATGAGTGGATCTAAGCTCTTGGTGGATGGCTTCATAATCAAGGGATTCTTTTGATGAAGTGTAGTCTTTGCAGTCTTGTATTCTTTTGACTTCAGCCATCTGTGGTGAATCAGCTTGATCTTCATCTTCCTCCATTTCTTCTTCTTCTTCTTCGATTTCTTCCTCCTCAGTTTCTTCTTCCTCTTCTTCAGGTTCTTTGTCTTCAGATTCAATTTCTTCCTCTGCTTCTTCATATTCTTCCTCTTCTTCTGGGTCATACTCAGAATCAGAGATGAAAACTGATGATTGAGTGAAATGTTGCTCTTCCTCTGGTACTGATTCGTCATTGGAACAAATTTTGCCTGTTGATATAGCATAGCATTCTTCTTCTTCTGGAGTGCATTCCGGTTGGTCGATCTTGTAAATAATGCTTTCACCATGTGATCGTAATACAATTGTGTGGTTATACACACCAATTACTGCTCTAGCTGTGTTCATGAATGGTCTTCCAAGGATAATCGGGATGTTTATGTCCTCGTGGATATCAATTACCATGAAATCCATTGGAAAGAAGAATTTGTTAACTTGAACTAGAACATTCTCAGCTATTCCTTTTGGGTATCTAACAGATTGATCAGCTAGCTGGACGGTCATCTTAGTGGGTTTCAAGTTTTCAAGTTCTAGCCTCTTAAACAGGGAGTAGGGCATAAGGTTAATGTTGGCTTCTAAGTCGGCTAAGGCGCTTATTTCTCCGGATTGGTAAATAGAACATGGGATTGTAAATCTACCGGTGTCTCCTAGTTTTTCGGGAAGGCTATTCTTAACTAGGGCTAAGGTTTCAGAACTAAGGGGAATATTGTTTACTTCAGGCAGTTTATCCTTAGTGGATAGCAATTTCCTAATGTACTTGTTTCGACCGGGAACTCTAGACATGGTATCAAGGAATTTTCCATCTAGCTTAAAGGATGATAATTTCTTGGGTTGAGCTTTAAGTCTAGCGGGGTAAGGGATCCTAACATCTTTGTTTATGGTCGGAGTGGTTTCCACAGCTGGTATCTTGATCTTTGGTTCTTCCTCATTTACTAGAACAACAGTTGTTGGTGTAGTAGATGCTTCCTCGGTGGTAGTAAGTTGCTTTGCTTCCTCAACATGTGGGTTGTGAACTGTGTTGCTAGGCAAGCTTCCTTTGGGTCTGTTATCAAGACGTTGTGCCAATTGTCCAATTTGAGCTTCCAAATTCTTTAGCACAGCCAATTGATTTCTCATAAAGAGGTCGGCTTGTTCTTGTCTGGCGGACGTCTTTTGGTTGAGCAGGTGTTGACCTTGCATGAACTGGGTGAAGGCGTCATCTGAACTTGAAGCTGGGGCATTTGTCTTTGCAGGTTGTTCAGAGGTTTGGTTTGTGTCGGAAGTGGGTGCAGGAAGTGCGAGGGGTTGGTTATAAGAAGGTTGTGATTGTTATGGGTAAGGTGGGTATCTAGGCGGGTATCGGGGTTGGTATGGTTGGTTGTTTCTTGGTTGGAATGGAGGTCCTCTAGGTTGGTTGTTGTTTTGATTGAAACCGGGTGGAAAATTTTGTTGTCGAGCAGGAAACTGAGCATAGTAGACGGTGCCATCTGCTTCTTCGTATTCAACTTGGTATTCACCAGGTGGTTGCGGGTTGTTGCAGTGTTGACAGACTTGCACTTGGTGTACTTGGTGCTGTTGTTTCTTAAGTTCTCCAAACTGTTTGACAAGTGAGTCCATTTTCTCCGTTAATACCTTAATTTCTTCGACTGGAATTGAATTTGATGCGGCGAGAGGTGTTGAAGATGTTGAGTGATCTCCAGAGTTCCAATCGTGGTGATGCATAGTCATGTTTTTATAAGGTTCCATCCTTCTTTGTCGGTCTTGGCCATGAAGCTTCCTTGTGCGGTAGCGTCGAGGGTGGTTCAGTGGTTAGGGTCTAAACTATTATAGAAGGTACACAATTGTGTGGATTTGTCAAGTCGGTGATTAGGGCATTTCTTCAAGCCTCCTTTGAATCGTTCCCATGCGGTATATAATGACTCATCAAAATCTTGGTGGAAATTCATGATGTCATTTCGAAGTTTGGTTTGTTTAGAAGGCGGAAAGTACTTGGTTAGAAACTTTGTTACCATCACAGTCCATAAAGGGATAGAGCCGGTCTCTAAACCTTCAAACCATGTTTGCGCATGATGTGTGAGCGAATAAGGGAAAAGATACAAACGGATTGTGTCTTCACTCATTTCGTTTTGTTTGTAGGAGTTTGAAAGAGATATGAACTTGTCGAGGTGAGAGTTTGGATCATCACTGGGTAATCCATGGAATTGACAATGGTTTTGGATTAGTTGGATGATGTGGTGCTTAAGCTCGAAAGATTGACCAGGGGTTTCAGGGTAGAGAATTGCTCCTCCTCTTCCTTCGATAGAGGGTTTACTGTTGTCAGCGAGAGTGATGCGTTCAGCCATTGCTTGTTTTAGTGCGGATTGTTTCTTTTCTCATCGGATGGTACGTATTATAAGTTTTGGATCAGGGAAATTTAACAGTGGTGCAGATCTAGGGGAACAGGTCATACACTAAAAAGGAAAGACGAGAAAGTAAATACTTGTTTTTGTGTTTTTTTTAGAAGGTTTTATCCTAAGGGTTTACTAGAATTGGGATTGGTTGGGCCTCTGTATCGAATAGTTAGTCTCCCCGGCAGCGGCGCCAAAAACTTGATGCGGACCCGAAGCGTCGTATGAAGACAACGTACGGATCGCGATCGGTTTGTTTTAAATTTATATTTGCTGGGGTCTAAGTATGACTTACTAATACTGAACCAAAGGCTAGTAGATGGTAAGTATGACCTAGAGTCATTCTTAAAGAGAAACTGAATTGAAACGGAGGTGATCCAATCAATCTTTCTTTTCTAGTAAAGGTTTTAAAAGAGTGCGTTGGAGGTTTTGGTTCAGTTAACTAAGTAAACTAAATAAAGCGAATAAAAGTGTAATAATAAATCAGATAATAAAAGTAGTATTTGTTGTGAGTTCGCTAACTAATAATGTGGGATGATGACTCTTATGGGGAAATGATTATCTAAATTGGAAATATTTAGTGGATTCAACACCCAATGGTATAACCAATAAGTTCCCTATTAGTCGGTTATCAACTAATACGTCACGAGGAACGAAGGTGTCATGATTCTGATCAGACAGACGATGCTCAACTCTCCACACTCTCCTGTGAGGGAGTCAGTGGCCCGTATTATTGAACGTATTCGCTCGTGGGCGAAGGAATAGAGTAGCAGGTCATTACAAATCTGATCGTTCTTAATACCATGAAGATTTCAAATCCATTAAACTATTAACTTAGAACTTATGTTCGGACTTATTAACGAAATCCTATTTCAAATCCATTAAACTTAAAGATGATAAACAGGGGAAAGCATTCAAGGTTCTTGCGTATCTTACTTTTGGTTTCATATTTTAAGAAAAGGATATTAGTGTAATTTAGATTCCAAACTTGCCTTTCTAATTACAATTAACAAATCCCTAGGTTTTCGTAAATGGTTATTTAGCCTGTAGCCTACCTACTCTACTCTAATCTAAATTAACTAATCTAATTAAAACGCTAATTAAAATGCTGACGGCTTATTGCATAAAGTTAAACCCAGACCATGTCGGAAAATGCTATGGTGATTCACAGTGTATTTAATCGTTTACCGATGTTTCCATTGTGAATTTAATTGCTTCGCCATGTTTACATGATAAGTACATTGTGATCGAAAGTGTACAATACTCATGGCAAGTCCACGTAATCACATTGCATTTTATGATGCTTGCATGACGTTACAGTTAAAAACATTGTTTTTACACAGATAACTATTGACCAAGTATCAAGGTTCGCGACTCCTCTTTACAAGGTTACAATCACGTTTGTTAATCGAAAATAGAATATAAGTTTTAGGTTTGAAATCATAGGATAAGTCCGTTCATAAAGTTTCCATTTTATAATGTCGATCCATAATATAACTATCTTCGATCGTTACCGGCTTCCATACGTATGTAGTTTGCTTAAAAGCATTTCCAGCACTATACCGAGTAAACAGTCGAATAGGGGCCGTCATATTATTTCACGACATATTTAAAGTCATCCCACAATTATATATGCTAACTACATTGTTGTCCCTGTACCTAGGATCTAGAACAGACTTAATCAACCAATCGTGTGGCGGAATCACACAATTGAAGTAACTAATATGAAACACAAATCGAAACAATAAGGAATTGAGTAATAATGATTTGTATTGCAATATCAAACGCTTACTAGCTTGTTTACAGAGTGTTTAGTCGACAAGTTGTGCTCAGGTTTTGTCCAACCCTTGCAATGAGCCGTGATGGCTCTTTATATACAAATAGAACGATTCTGCGACACTTGCTAAGTGTCGCAGATTATAACCCTAATGCGACACTTACTAAGTGTCGCCTGAATGCGACACTAAGTAAGTGTCACTCTAAATAGAAAATTAACTATTTTCTAATCTAAGCTATTACAGACTCAAGACCAACTGACAGACATACTAATATGACTCAACAAACTCCTCCGTGTCTTCAGCTTGGTCTCTAAAATATCTTCAATATCAAATCCAGTCTGCAGGGAGATTCCCACCTGCATGAATTCCCTTAGCTACGCAGAGATCCACAACTCTTTGAAATCTCACAGCATCTTCTTGAACAATCATATCAAATTGCAATCTATTACTGTGAAGAGTTTGAAGATCATTCTTTGACATATTAATCAGGCTAAGAGGATCAAAAACTCTAAGAGTGTAGCCAGTAACATGTTTCCATTCTTTAGCATCACGTCCCGGTCCCTTTATTGAAAAATATTCAATAACCGCCTCTCCAGTAACCGTGTCATACCACCAGAACCTAAAATTTCCCAGCACATCAAATGGTAACCTTTCAAATGGCACTTGGGTAAGATTCTTGGTTGAAGGATAATGATAACCATATATGGGTTGGCGCGTCCTCGGGTCCAGCTTCTTTTTATTAGAGAATCGAATCCCCATCACTGGTCGAATCCACTTAAATTTCCTTGAGTTGATTTCTCGACGCAGGATGTTCTGAAAGAATTCAGCTTCACGATTGTCAGTGGGATTGATCATATTCAACTGAGCTAGTCGATTTAGATCAACCTTCGGTAATGTAGTCAAATGATCTAGCCTTGCCTTAAAATATTGAATGCCATCTTGCCTTTTGATGACAAACAATCTGAAATCAGCATCAAACTTCCAAGACTTTATCAGCCCAGATAAATCACCACGAACAGAATATGCTCGGAATCTTTTTAGCTCAGGCGTTGGAGGCAAAATCCATTCTGGATACCTTTTAGGTTGAGCGGTGGACGTTGAGGTACCAGCAGAATGCGAAGACGGTTCGGCAGAGGCTGCAGAAGAAGCAGCAGGAACGGTATCAACATCTGATTCTACCTCCTCATATGGATTTTCTTCGAACACATCTTCATCAGAAACTACATCAGGTTCAAATTCCACTTCATCATCAAATATGCTCGGACCGCTATCCTCAGTAGATGCCCCAAATACTAGATTTTGTAGATATTCTAGATTTGCATGTGAGTAATCAACATTTAATGGCATTGGTTGACCAGGAACGTGAGAAGAAGACCCAAAGTAATCCAAACTGATATTTTCATTAACATCAGAATCATTAATTACATTTACATTTTCTTGGCCTGTGGTTTCCGGTTCTAACTCCCCCGGAACCACAGCCATAGTTTCTAATTCTAAACACGACGCTCAAGTTCCGGTACACGAGCAGCCGTGGCCTCTAGCTCCAAAAGTCTTGACGCTTGAACCTGTATAAGAGCTTGTTGATCGTGAAGCATCTGGTTCATTTGCGCCATATCTTCCATCAATTTCTTTAAGAATTCCGGCTGAGGCTGAATATCATCAGAAGCAGCAGTCGAGGTTCGTTGACGACGTTGGTGAGGAACATCATCGGATTCTGTGTCCGAAGAATCCCGAACCCGCTTACCCTTATCAGCAGCGGAAGATGTAGCAGCAGCAGCAGGTGTAGAAGTTAGAAAATTTTCAATATCGACCAGAACTTCTTCCAAAACCGCTTCATCAACTTGCGGTGGTGGAGCTGCAACATCAAGAAATCCATTATCCGGCGGAGGCACATATTCTTCATCAATCACGTGGCCGAATAACGGAACATCAGGCAGAGCTGCCTGACCTTTTGGGGGTGTTGCACAATCCCCAAAAACCGTGACCAGCATTGGAGTCAAGGTCAGAATTGACCTTGGGTCAGGCTGAATCCCTAGATTAAAGGAATTCAGGATCAGCTGCAAAAACCGTGGATACATAAACCACATATGATCGCCTGCTCGTAGATTATCCACTAGATGCCCAAAAATATAACCAGAGTAGTTGAAAGGTTTATTGTAAACCAATCCCAGCATCAGGGAGATTGTCCCGTAGCTCATCCCATCAAATCCAGCCTTCCTTGGCGAGAGGCACACAATGATAATATGTGCCAAGTACCTCCAGACTCTGCTCAAATGCTGTTTCCTATATTGGTCTGGAGGAATAGCTGGATAGCCCATGCGCTGAAGACCTCCAGCGATAAAACTATTCTCAAACTGAGTTGGAAACTCAGAATTGTCATCAAAAGCCAGAACTTCTCGTATCGTATCCTCTATAATCTCAATAGGATGGCCGAAAACAGTTGATAAAATCCTTCGATAATCTCCTTCTGTGTTAATCACAGCATTCGCATAAAATTCCTCGATCTGATTCAAGTAGATTGGACACGAAGCTGTTATAGCAAGGTGAATCGTCAAGCGACGTAGAAACTGGATCATCGGATGAAACGGAATTGAGTTGGCGTGCGTATCATCGAGAAAAGCGACCACATTATGTCGTGGCTGTGTGCGGCGAGCGTAAATAGCTAAATTTGCCATCTACACGAAAATAAGACATAGATAATACACAAGGAAATGTTATACCGTTAGAACAAATAAAATATAAACTTATCTTTCAAAATTACCTTTAGGCGACACTTAAGTAGTGTCGCTAAATGAAGTAGCGACACTTGAGTAAGTGTCGCTCAGTAGTCAAAAAATTCACTATGCGTCACTTAAGGTAAGTGTCGCAGTATTGCAAATCAAGAGGCGACACTTAAGGAGAACTGTAGGCGACACTCAAGCTGAGTGTCGCAAAAGACAATGCGGCACTTAAGTAAGTGACGTATAGCAAGAGGCGACACTCAAGTTGAGTGCCGCAGTTAGAGTTCAAATTACCATGATGCGACACTCAAGGCGAGTGTCGCTTCGAGTGTCGCAAATATGAACACGAACCCAGAAACCATAAACCCAGAATTCAAAATTTACACAAACTTCTAATCTAGGTCAAATTAGGTGAAAAGCTTGACATATATATGCATATCGACTATAAAGAGCTTAATAGAAACATCTAATTAACATTTATTTAGCCTCAATCAAACCTAAACTAAACATACGAGCCCTAGATTAAAACGAACTAAAAACGTAATGATACAAGAAAAAACTTGTACCTTTTGATGCGTACGGTTTAGTAGAACAGGAATCTAAGAAAGAAATCAAGAAGGATGCGAAAACAGAAAGTAATCGTGTGACAGAGCGAGTGTCGCTAGATCGAGAGCGAGTGTCACTGGTTTTGAGTGAGTGTCGCTAAGTAAGTATGAGAATAAATGCCGCAGGGAGACGTTTATATATTCTATACCATAGGCGACACTCACATGCGACACTCTGTGCGACACTTAGTGAGTGTCACAGATTCAAAATTGTGAAAAATTTCTAAAATTTTTCAAATTCTTTCGCGAGTCGGTTTTGGCTATTCAGTGACATTTGACTTTAATTAAGACAAAAAATATTAGAATAATTTATAAATTAACTAAGAATTCAAAACAAGTACACTATTTTTTGTGACGGGATTGTTTTGGGTCTGGTTAGGGATCATATTAAGTCATCATACATTACTTTACATAAGTTTGCTGTTATTCCAATTATCAGTATACTTGTCCTCTTTAAATTTACATAAGATATTTAAAATAAATTTAATGACATACATTTCAAAACGATTGTTCATATCATTATCCTCTTAAACAACTAACCTTCATTCATCAGAGATAACCTTTTATTGTTAATATGTTCAATCTTTTGCAGTTCACACATATGACATACTCCTAACATCTACATATGGTTAATCTTTATATTAAGAAAAATTATATGAAACTTATTTTTAAGAATCAAGACATTGGTGACAGGTCTGTACTTACGTACAACAGAGCGACTTATCTTGATTCAGGTTTAAACAAAATCAATTTTCGTCAAGTCATTGGTGACAGGTCTGTACTTCCGTACAACAGAGCGACTTAACTTGACTTAAGTATGTATTTTTATTTGAAACTCTAAGATTTTGCAAGTCTGATTAACTCACAGCTGTTTAATTTTTTAAGATATAGTACCAGAGACCAGGTCTGTACCGACGTACAACAGAGGAAACCAATACTATATCCCCCAAATAAGTTGATATAAAATTTCAGAATATAAAAATTGTCCATATTAAGTATAGGAATTAAGACACATCGTCGTACGTCATATGATGTTTACTACATAAAATGAACAAGTAGTTGGAATTACTTTTTAATATCTCTGAGAACAAATAGAGAGTTGCCTATGAACATATCATAGGATGAAGCTGTATGTTAAGAAATTTATGATAAATACATTACTAAACCTACTGATATATCAGAGATAACATTTAACATTTGCATTTCGTGAATGATGCTTAATGTACTATCATATCCCAAGTTGTTTACAGACACAACCCAACGTCTTTTTATAGATGTAGCAATAGTGCATTACTTTAATACTAAGAAGTATAAAGTGTGGCCCTTGCAATGTTTTTTTTTTTTTTTTTTTTTTTTTATGTAAAATCAATGTCACTGTAACGATTTAAAAAATCGTAAGCCAAGCATAGAAACTAATTCATCAAAACGAGAACGGGAAAAGGCCTTAGTAAACAAGTCAGCCTTTTGCTTAAGTGTTTCTATTTGGATAAGGTCAATAAGGTGTTTCTCATAGCAATCCCGTATAAAGTGAAATCTAATCTCTATATGTTTTGTTTTAGAGTGTTGTACGGGATTGCGTGTGATAGATATGGCTGCAGTGTTATCTATATGTATAGGAGTAAGAGTTAAGATGAAACCATAATCGCGAAGTTGATGCTGAATCCACAGAACTTGTGAACAACAGCTGGCAGCAGCAATATATTCAGCCTCGGCTGTGGAGGTTGAAACGGTTGTCTGCTTTTTACACTGCCATGACACTAAGCGCGGTCCAAGAAACTGACATCCACCAGATGTGGACTTCTTATCCTTGTTGCATCCGCCATAATCTGAATCTGAATAAGCAGTCAGAGTGAAGTCGTCTTCATTTGAGTACCATAGACCTAGAGTGGGTCTATATTTGAGATACCCAAAAATCCGCTGAACTGCCTTCATATGAGAAACCTTCGGGTGAGCTTGGTACCTGGAACACAAAGAGACAGCAAAAACAATGTCTGGTCTTGAAGCAGTAAGATACATAAGAGAACCTATCATTGAACGATAGTCCTTCTCATTACAATCATCATGTTCCTCAGCAGGTCCAAGTTTGTGAGATACCTCAATGGGGGTGCCATAAGTCTTGCAATCATGCAAATTATACCTAGTCAACATGTCATTGACATATTTTGACTGATGGATATAAATGCCTTTGTCAGATTGTTCAACTTGGACACCTAAAAAGAATGTAAGTTCTCCCATTGCACTCATCTCAAACTCAGACTTCATAAGTTGCTCAAATTCCTTGCAGAGAGCATTACTTGTAGAGCCAAATATGATGTCATCTACATATACCTGCACAAGTAACAAATCATTTTTGGACCTTTTTGTAAAAAGAGTGTTGTCAATCTGTCCTCTTGAGAATCCATGCTTGAGTAGAAGTGTAGACAGCCTCTCGTACCATGCTCTTGGTGCTTGATGAAGACCATACAAAGCCTTGTCCAACTTGCAGACATAATCTGGATGTATCGAGTCTTCAAATCCAGGAGGTTGCCTGACATAGACTTCTTCCACAACTTGTCCATAAAGAAATGCGCTCTTCACGTCTAGTTGATAAACCCGAATACCTTTAAATGAAGCATAAGCCAAAAATATACGAATAGATTCCAGTCTAGCAACAGGAGCGAATACTTCATCGTAGTCCAAACCTTCAATTTGTGTAAATCCTTGAACTACTAATCGAGCCTTATTCCGGATCACAACACCGCGATCATCCTTCTTCACACGATACACCCAACGAGTTCCAATTGCATGGACACCCTTGGGTAGAGGGACTAAATCCCAAACTTTCAGTTTCTGAAATTGATGCAGTTCTTCTTGCATCGCTTCGACCCAATGAGGGTCCTTTAATGCATCAGCTGTTTTCTTAGGTTCAACTTGAGATAGAAAACATTCTTCCATCTCAGTGACAAGACATTCCAAGGAGGCTGTAGGAGGTACTTCAGAGGTTGAAGCAGACATGTCGGTTGCAGCCAATTGATGTCTAGTTTGAACTCCTTTACTTAACTCACCAATGATATTATCAGTGGGGTGAGTTTTATGAATCCGAGTCTGTGGAATTGGGTTAGGCACAATAACTAATTCCAAATTATTAAGATCTCCTTCAGAAGCATTTGACTCGGATGGAGGATCGTTGGCTTCAACATTGTCTTCTGAGGGACTAGCCATATCTAACGGTTGAGGAGATGGAGAATCTGTTGTTGGAATTGATGCATCAACTAATAGTGTTAATGCTGAGGTTGAAGATGTATTAGGTTGGACAGATGATGCAATTGGAGTGTGATCTACATTAATGTCCAAACCATGTAGAAGAGTGACAATTGTTTCTTCATCATCAACATTCTCAGGTGTTGGAATATTGAATGAGTCAAAGAAACTATCATACTGAAACAGATTTTCTGGTCCTTTACCTTCAGGAGGAGCTGTATAGCGTAAACACTTGATTTCATAATGCTCCTCAATACGCTTTGTAGATAAATTGTAAACTCTCTTGTTAGGAGAATTTACAGAATATCCCAAGAATATTCCATCCATTGATTTTTCACCAAACTTGTCCTTTTGAGTTCGAGACATAATGGTGCAAGGACATCCAAAGGGCTCCAGAAATTGTAAGTTTGGTTTACGGTTGTTAAACAGCTCATAGCATGTTTTGTTTTCCTTTTTAACCGTCAAAACCCTGTTTAAGACAAAACATGCGGTATTTACCGCCTCTGCCCAAAAAGTGATTGGAAGCTTAGAGTCGGATAACATAGTGCGTGCAGCTTCAATGAGAGTCCTGTTCTTGCATTCAGCGACACCATTCTGTTGAGGTGTATAAGCAGAGCTGAACTGATGATGAATACCCTTCCTTAAACAGTACATCTCAATTGTTTTGTTCTTGAATTCTGTTCCATTGTCACTTCTAATCCTCTTGATCCTCTTTCCGCACAAGTTTTCTAACTTGTCAAACAGATATATTAGAATCTCAGGAACTTCATCTTTTGTAGAAATGAAGTAAACCCAAGAAAAACGAGAGTAGTCATCGGTGACTACCAAGCAGTAAATACTGCCTCCCATACTCCTCTTATTAACCGGCCCAAATAGATCCATGTGTAAAAGTTCTAGGGGCGATGCATTGGAATTCACCTTCTTCGACTTATGGGACTGCTTGTGTTGTTTTCCTTTGAGACAAGAAACACAGTTATCATCCAAACTGAATGTGAATTTAGGCACACCAGTAACAAGCTCATTTTTTACAAGATAGTTCATCTTGCGAAAGTTTAAGTGTCCCATTCGCCTGTGCCATAGAAGGGAATCCTTTGGAGTAGCCTTGGACAACAGACATGTATGTTCAGATGTAGTAGTTGATACAGTACTCATGTCAAGTATATACGTGTCCTTTGTCCTTGGTGCTCGAATGAGCACCCATTCCTCAGGCACTTTATATCCAGGCTTGAGTATTAGGCACTCAGTATCTGTAAACATAGTCGTGAACTTTTTATCACACACTTGTGATACGCTGAGAAGATTGTAGTTTAGTTGTTCCACGTAGTTCACATTATCAAAACTCACTGATCCATTAGTGAGTGTTCCCCTACCAGTAATTTCTCCACCCTTATCACCAGCAAATGCAACATATCCCCCTTTTACAGGTTGAACATCAGAGAGAAGAGAAATGTTGCCGGTCATATGCCTTGAACAGCCACTGTCTACATACCATTTGCTCTTGATAATTTCTTCAGATGGCTGTAGGCACACAAAAAATAGAGAAATTAGTTTGATTGTGAGACCCAAGCCTTAATGGACTTGGGTCTACCAAAATCATCCATAATAACTACATCAGTGAGTGCATGTTTTTTTAAAATTTCGGGCACTACTACTGATGGGTTATTTGGTGATAAAGAGTCTACTTTGGACTCTTTGACTTTCCAAACCTGAAGAGATTTGGATGTTTGCTTTTTGACAGGAAGTTGCTGATAGCAAGTAGGTGTAAGCGGTTCTTTCTTATCAGTTTTCTTGACCGGTTTGGGAGGTGAGGAATTGTGCCTAGGTTGAGGTTTTGAAAAATTTCTGTAAATGGAAGCTCTAGGCGCTGTCTTCCCAAACCGTTGTCTAGAAAGCAACGGACAAACACTTATCAAATGACCCTGTTTTTTGCAGTAGAAACAGGATCTTCTCTCAATACCAGTTTGAAAGTGAGGTTGCAAATCTGATGAGGATTTGATATTTCTATTTACTGAACAGGCACATTGAAATGTGCAAGATGAATTGGTACGTGAAAAAGATATTGATTTGCTTTTGGTTGGTTTAGAAGAAACTGATTTGTTATTAGCAAAATTTTGTTCCTTCTTAACCTTAGGAATAGCCTTAGATTTAACCTTTAGTGAAGGGATTTCACTACACGGTTCATTTGTAATTACAAAATTTTCAGGCTTTACATCCATTTTACGAACCTTTGTATCAATCTCATCAGTTACATCCTCAATTTCAATTACTTCCTCCTCAATAGTAGGAAGTACAGGTAATGATTTTGCTTTCTTTTGGGAGATTGGTTTATCTCCCTTCTCAGATGAGACCAAAATAACTGGTTCTTTAACAGATGACTTGCCTTCTTTGTCAGTTGAAGGCACAAAGTTTTTAATGTCATCCTTCGATGGCATAGGTTCATAGTTAGCTGGGGGAGGTACCGCTTGATATCCTATCCCTGACTTACTTTTTGTATTGATCCTTTGCACTTGAAGGATTTCATCAAAAACAACGGAGGATGTGCTAAAATTTGAAAGTTTTCGATTAAGATCAATAATATTAGTTTTAGATTCATCAAGAGCTTTTTGTAAATCGACAATTTTCTTAAGATAACTGTCAATAGCATCTTGTTGACTATAAATCTTAGCCTTTAGATCTTTTCTTTCAGTCATAGTGGCATTAATCTTTTTGTCAAAAATCTTTTCATTTTCTTTTAGCAATTGGTTCGCCTGTCTAAGTTTATCTAAATCAGAATACAAGCGAGCATTATCCTCAGAGTATCTGTTAATTTTACCAGTTAATTTGATACAACTAACACAAGAAAAAGGTTCATCAATTGGTACCTCATCTGTAATCTCTGCCATAAGAGCTGTGTTATGAATGTTATCCTCTGTATCACTCCAGTTGTAAAATTCATCATTAGTAAGGAGAAGAGCTTCATTTAAGGATTCCTCAAGCTTATCAGCATCCTTAGCAGTTGACTTCTTTGAGACAGATGGCTTTGAAAAACCAGAAGGAGGTTGTTTAGATTTCTCACACTCTCTTGCAAAATGTCCCAGATTGTGACATTTGTAACATTTGACCTTACTCTTATCAAAACCCAAACCCGAATCACTGTCATCATCCAGGTTCTTTCTTCCAGTTTTTCGCAAATATCTCTTTGTTCTCCTTGTCAACATAGCAAAATTCCATCTGATATCCATTCATTCAAGATCATCAGGATTGATTTGGTCAAAATCCTCATCTGTCAAATCAATGGAACTAGTTTTCTTTGATAGAAAACTATCATAAGCACTCAAAAATGCGTGGAACACAGCAGCATTCTCCTCAGTAGCTGGAGAAGCTGGATTACCCTTGGATCCCCCGGAAGATGAAGGCGATCTACCACAAAAAGAATATGATCCACTAGAAACACCACCACTATTAGCTGTTGACGTTTTGGTAGCGGATGACATACCTCCTCCAGACAAAAGAGCAACTCCGGAAGCAGAAAATTTACTCCCATAGATGCTCGGATCTTGAACATGGGCACTAGATTTAGTTTCTTTACGTTGCATATCTAGTGCATATGCTTGTAGTTGACCAATGAAATCATCTAGAGATAAAGACATTACACCTTCGTCTTCTTCCATCATCATCACTCGATGATCCCATTTCTTAGGTAGAGCACTTAACAATTTCTTGTTAATGTCTACAGCTTGCATAATCACACCACCATCAGAAAGCTCACTCACAAGATGTGAGTAACGAACAAACAAACCATTAAGAGACTCATTTTCTAACATATCAAACAATTCATATTGTCGTTTGATCAACTCCAGTCTACTCTTCTTATATTTATCACTACCACCGCATCGTCTTTCAAGGGCTTTCCACATGTCAAATGCGATGTCGTGATGTTTAAACATTTTAAGAACTTCAGAAGATAAGCTCATAACAAGAGCTGAATGAACTTTTCTTTCCATGTCCCAAGCTTTCTTTTCATCTGCATTTAATGCCCGAATAGATTTGGGAGGAGCGATTCCCTCAAATACCCCATCCTGCTTTGGATGTTCATACCTTTCAAGCAGAGGAATCATCATATCCGGTTCATTATAAGAAATAAAAGCTTCAAATTTTTGTCTCCATTCAACATAATTTGTATTAGCTCTAAAAATTGGAGCCTTATTTGTACTACCAGCCTCATTACTGGTTTTAATCATTTGAGCAAAAGCTTGCATCGACATTGTAAATTAAACTAAAAAGAACAACTGATTTTAAAATTCTTAAGCGACACTAAGGAAGTGTCACAGACTGACAAGCGACACTGAGACAAGTGTCGCAGAAAGTGTAAAATTTAAAGAACAAGCGACACTAGGTGTAAGTGTCGCAATGAAGTGTCGCTAGAAAGTGTCTCTAGCAAAATAGGAATTACTGTCACAGTGAGTGTCACTAAATCCTTAAGGCGACACTGAGTTAAGTGTCGCTAGTAGTGTCGCTAGGTTATGTTGCAGAACCCTAGAGGCGACACTGAGTTAAGTGTTGCTGAAAGTGTCGCGTAGAGTGTCGCATAGAGTGTCGCAGAAACGCGCAGCAGCAGCCCAAAAACCCTAAAAATTCAAATTTTCGTTAAACCTAATCGAAAATTCTCCTTCCCAGTCGAACAATACCTGCAAAAACAAGTTAATAACCAGAAATTGAAGACCAAAAACTCTCTAATCAATGAAAATAAGCTAGCTTCTTCCCAATCTCAACCGAAACACACTCGAATCTTGATCAATTCTGTCACAAAAAGCCCAACGGCTCTGATACCACTTTGTTGTCCCTGTACCTAGGATCTAGAACAGACTTAATCAACCAATCGTGTGGCGGAATCACACAATTGAAGTAACTAATATGAAACACAAATCGAAACAATAAGGAATTGAGTAATAATGATTTGTATTGCAATATCAAACGCTTACTAGCTTGTTTACAGAGTGTTTAGTCGACAAGTTGTGCTCAGGTTTTGTCCAACCCTTGCAATGAGCCGTGATGGCTCTTTATATACAAACAGAACGATTCTGCGACACTTGCTAAGTGTCACAGATTATAACCCTAGTGCGACACTTACTTAGTGTCGCCTGAATGCGACACTAAGTAAGTGTCACTCTAAATAGAAAATTAACTATTTTCTAATCTAAGCTATTACAGACTCAAGACCAACTGACAGACATACTAATATGACTCAACATACATCACAACAAATACAATAGTAATCTACTCGCTAATCATGAATAGGATAGAAAGAACCTGTATTATAATGCGAGAAGGAATAGACTTGAATTAATAAGCTTAACTCCAAGCGTACACCAAAGATTACAAAATGTTCCCTAGCTTTCGTTCTACTTTGAACAAGCTCCTTAACTAGCCTAACACTAATTTTGAAGTAAGAAAATAGAATGAGAAAGTAAAGAGATAAATATGCCTAATGCATATGGGACATCTACAAATGGAGGCTTAGGGGCTGTATTTATAGGCAAAATATGGCTCACATTAGCACCCATAGGCTCATATTAGCAAAAGTAGCGAAAGGTGGTGCACCAGTACGAAAAAGTAGCGAAAGGTGGTGCACCAAGTACGAGCAAGGATGAAAAAGTGCAAGAAAGACGGGGGAGGGGGAGGGGGTGGCGGCGCCGCCTGGCTGCTGGCTGTTGGCCGGTGGCGGCCGGCTGCCACCCGCCCCGGTCCGTCATCTTTCGTTGTGTTGCTCGATTCCCGCATATCTTCATCGTTATGTGTCCGTTTGCATTGATTCTTTTTGCGTAGGATTCGTAATTCATTAATGAATACTTTGATGTAAAGATATCCCAAAAATATATCTCCTATCACCAGATGTTGCGTACGAATCATTTAGATCTTCCGGTGGGCGTAGAATCTTCATTCTTTATCCGTTTTTGTTGATTCTTCTTCTGTTGGATTCGTAATTTGAAAATGAACATCTTGGGTGAGATGAATGTTGATGATGGGCACTTTTGTCTTGAAATCTCATTTTGATGCCTTGAATCTTCAAACGTGTGTGGAATCTTCATTTTTTATCCGTTTTGCCTGATTTTTATCGTGCAACCTTGTTTTGACCATCTTGGCATAATATCATTGATTTGTACTGGTTTTGAGTTTAAAATGCCAAGAATCGTTTAGAATGAGAGAGATAACGATAGTAAAAACATGACTTTTTACGCGATATCAGAGCACTTGACCAAAGATTGCCAAGCCCCCAAATCCAACAACACCTCCCACAACAATTCCAACCAAGCCAAATCCTGCTTTGGGTGTGGGGAAATGGGACACTTCAGAAACGAATGTCCTAAAAACAAGAACAACAACAACAACAACAACAACAACAACAACAACAACAACAACAACAACAACAACAACAACAACAACAACAACGCAAGGGGAAGAGCGTTCGTACTCAACTCCAGGGATACCCGTCAGGACCCGAATGTGGTAATGAGTATGTTCCTTCTCAACAACTTATCTGCTTCTATTGTGTTTGATACTGGTGCCGATAGAAGCTTTATTTCTGATGAGTTTTGCCCCCTACTTGATATCGCAACTGTTGCTCTAGATGTTAAGTACACCGTAGAACTTGCAAATGGTAAACTCATAGAAACCGATAGTGTGATACCTAATTGCACTTTAAACCTAGCCAACGAGACCTTCTCAATCGATCTTATGCCTATTGAAATTGGAAGTTTCAACGTCATCATTGGTTTGGACTGGTTGTCCAAACACCGCGCTGAAATCATTTGTTATGATAAAATCGTTCGCATTCCTCTCGCCGTCGGTAGAACCTTGGTCATACAGGGGGAGACCGGTGGGACGAGACTCAACATCATATCCTGTTTGAAAACCTAAAAGTTTCTGAGAAAGGGTTATCCAGCAATCCTCGCGCACATCATGGAGAAAAAGTCGGAGGATAAGCGACTTGATGATGTGCCCATCGTTCGAGACTTTCCAGATGTCTTTCCGGAAAAACTACCTGGTCTACCACCACCAAGACACGTTGAGTTCTCAATCGATCTCGTGCCAGGTGCCACACCTGTGGCCCGAGCACCATACCGCTTAGCCCCATCCGAAATTCAGGAGTTGTCCAACCAATTACAGGAACTCCTAGAAAGAGGATTCATTAGGCCGAGTTCTTCACCTTGGGGAGCTTCGGTCCTATTTGTCAAAAAGAAAGACGGTTCTTTTCGAATGTGTATCGACTACCGAGAGTTGAACAAGCTAACTGTCAAGAACCGGTATCCACTTCCTCGTATTGATGACCTGTTTGACGAACTACAAGGGTCGAGTTTTTATTCAAAGATTGATCTCCGGTCAGGTTATCACCAATTACGTGTTCAGAACCCGTTATGGGCATTACGAATTTCAGTTGATGTCATTCGGTCTAACCAACGCACCGACTGTATTCATGGATCTTATGAATCGGATGTGCAAGCCATATCTCGACTAGTTTGTCATTGTCTTCATTGATGACATTCTCATTTACTCGCGCAACGAACATGAACATGCACAACACCTCAGAACCATCCTAGAACTACTTAAGCACGAGGAGCTTTACGCAAAATTCTCTAAGTGTGAGTTCTGGATGCAAACCGTTCAATTCCTTGGACATGTTATCGATAGTCAAGGAATCCATTTCGATCCATCAAAAATCGAGGCTATCAAAGATTGACAATCGCCAACCACTCCGACCGAGGTACGCCAATTCTTGGGATTGGTGGGGTATTATCGTTAGTTCATCAAAAACTTCTCAAAAATAGCTAAACCACTCATGACGCTGACTAAAAAGGATAAAAAGTTCGACTGGGCCGACAAATAAGAGTCAGCATTTCAACTTCAAAAACAAAAGTTTTGCAGTTCTCCTATTCTATCCTTACCCGAAGGCACCGATGACTTCGTGGTATACTGTGATTCTTCTCATCAAGGTCTCAGTTGCGTGCTGATGCAACGAGACAAAGTTATTGCTTACGCTTCGTGACAACTCAAAATCCATGAAAAGAACTACACCACCCACGATCTCGAGGTAGGAGCTGTCATCTTTGCCATCAAAATCTGGAGACATTACCTCTATGGCACTAAGTGCACAATCTTTACCAACCACAAAAGTCTCCAACACATATTCGATCAGAAGGATCTCAACATGAGACAACGTCGGTGGGTCGAGTTGCTCACCGATTACGATTGTGAGATCAAATACCATCCGGGTAAGGCAAATGTTGTTGCCGATGCCCTCAGTCAAAAAGAACGAACCAAACCACTTCGAGTCCGAGCCCTCAGTATGACCATTCACAATGATCTAAACATTCAGATTCTCACTGCTCAACTCGAAGCTCTGAAACCCGATAACATCAAAAACGAAGCCTTGCAAGGCATGGATAAACAATTCAAAATCAAACATAACGGAGATAGGTACTTCTCAAACCGAATCTGGTTGCCCAGTTTTGGAAACCTGCGAGACTTGGTGATGGATGAAGCTCACAAGTCCAAATATCCTATCTATCTTGGATCCGACAAAATGTATCACGGCATCAAGGAATTTTATTGGTGGCCGAATATGAAAGCTGAAATCTCTACATACGTCAGCAAGTGTCTTACTTGCTCAAAAGTCAAAGCCGAATATCCAAAACCTTCTGTTTTACTCCAATAGCCCAACATTCCTGAATGGAAATGGGAACAAATTGCCATGGATTTCATAACCAAACTACCCAAGTCATCGAGCGGTTGCGATATCATTTGGGTGATCGTCAATCGTCTCACGAAATATGCTCATTTCCTGGCAATCAAGGAAACCGACAAAATGGAACGCCTCACACGGATCTACATCAAAGAGGTTGTTTCTCGACACGGTCTTCCAATCTCGATTATCTCCGATAGGGATAGTCGTTTCACATCTCACTTTTGGCAATCACTTCAAAAATTATTGGGTACCCGTCTCGATATGAGTACCGCATACCACCCTCAAACCGATGGCCAAAGTGAACGAACAATTCAAACACTAGAAGACATGCTACGAGCTTGCGTAGTTGACTTCGGTGTAAACTAGGAAAAACATCTACCGTTGTGCGAGTTTTCGTACAACAACAGCTATCACACCACCATAAAAGCTACACCCTTCGAGGCACTATACGGTCATAAGTGCCGATCACCGATTTGTTTGACCGAAGTGGGAGACAGTCAACTCACTGGTCCTGATATCATTCACGAGACTACTGAGAAGATCTTCGAAATCCAAAACAAATTCAAAGCCGCACGTGATCATCAGAAAAGTTATGCTGATGGGAGACGCAAACCACTCGAGTTCCAGGTTGGGGATCGAGTGCTACTCAAAGTTTTACCTTGGAAAGGTGTTATCCGATTCGGTAAACGCAGAAAATTGAATCCCAGATACATTGAACCATTCGAGATCCTCGAGAGGATTGGTGCAGTGGCATATCGATTGCAGTTGCAACCCGAACTCAGCAGCGTGCATCCCACTTTTCACATTTCTAACTTGAAGAAATGAATGTCTGATGAGACACTCATTATTCCACTCTACGAGATCCGTGTCGATGACAAGATTCATTTTGTTGAAGAACCCTCAGAAATCATGGACCGTGATGTCAAACAACTCAAACAAAGTCGTATTCCCATTGTCAAGGTCAGGTGATATTCGCGGCGTGGGCCGAAATTCACCTGGGAACGGGAGGACCAGATGCGACTCAAGTATCCTCAGTTATTCACTGACGCTACTTCAATCACGACTTCAAACTAAATTTCGGGACGAAATTCTCCTATCATGGGTAGAATATGACACCCGTCAAATTAGGACTGGTATTAGTGCCTAATCAAGTGTAATACATGTTATTAGTGTTGTGTTAGGCTAATTAATGTATCAATATATATATTGTTAAATATATACAAGTATGCGATTTGACTAAATCGTACAAGTTTCAAACCGAATGCAATTCGGTTCAATTAATACGGACGTTGGTGAACCATTTTATTAAATAATATAACATTATTTAATAACCCTATTTTATCCAAATTATTATTTATATAATATTTGAACTCAAATTCGTATCGCACAAATAACAGTTACGCGATTAAAATAATAAGCGCGTGAACAATCGAAACAAGAATAACTTATACTTTGTAAACTCATGTAAAAGTGTTCAATGAAATATTTCAACAAAAACATTAATAAATATTCGTAATTTAAAATAATTATGAAACGTTTGAACAATCGATAAAACGAACATCGCACGGAGCACAAACACGGAAGAAACAAAAACTTGGTGAAGCCCACACTGTGGACCCCACCAAGTCGGCCCAAAGGAGAAAGAAAGGGGGGAAAACCCCACCTCCTTTTCTCATTTTCATCACCACCACCCTACAACCACCTAAATCCACCAAAACCACCACTAAACGACCTTAAATCTCGGAGTGTATTTGGAGAAAAAGAACCACCGCGTCATGATCTACGTTTCCATCCTTTTGAAATTCTCCAGCGTAAACTTCGTAAGTTCCTGACAAATCCCAAAACACTCCGATTTCCATTATTTTCACTTGTTTGTTGTTTGTAATAGCTTGAAATGTCCATCTAAGGGTTTTGTAAAAGAATTGGACCAAACTGAAACCGGAAAACTCATTTTTGGCTCAAAACCCGTCGAACAGACGTAAGTGTCGCATAGGCCAGTCCAGTATAGAGTCACTTCGTGCGTCACTTAAGTGCCGCATTAAGGGACGCATAAAACCCTAAATTTGCCTCACTTGCCTAAGTGTCGCATAAAACCCCTTTTTCCCGACACTTACATCCGTCACTTGTCCAGTGATGCCTAACACTACTTACCGATACTTCTAGTGTCACTTGCCTAAGTGACGCTTATAACCCAAATTTGGTTTGTACCGTCACTTGCCTAGTGATGCTTAACACCTGTACCCGACACTTGCGCCGGACACTTGCTTAAGTGTCGCGTCTCATGCGTCACTTCCTCTAGTGACGCTAGCACCTCAGAATTCCTCATTTTATGTGACACTTCCTGAGTGTCGCATAGACCCTGAGTGTCGCTATAAGTGACGCTAAAAACAGATTGTTTGCAACTCTTTTTCACACTAAGTGTCGAACTTATATAACCTCAAACCATTATATGATACGACTTCTATAACACGTTGGAACATGTTTTTATTCATAACACTTCGAAATCATAATGATAGTAATGAGATTATTACTACAACAAATCACCAACGGGCCGTACACGTTTTCAAAACACAATCAAATCAACCAAGTCGTAGTAACTTGGACAAGTCAAACAACCAAATTGTAGTAATTTGGGAAAATTCAATCAACCAAATCGTAGTAATTTGGACATTCTAAGTTGGACGAACTACTACAAGGGCAGTCTTTCGAGATGCCTACTCATGTTATAACCATCGCGTGTCTTGGACACCCTCAGGTTACAAGTCGTCGGACATCAATTCACCGCTAATCAATTCAAGTTTATTAAGTTAAACACTTAAGGCTCAGGTGAGTCTCATAGCCCCTATTTTATGGTTTTCATCAGGGGTGTGATTACATTGCTCATTTTATTTTACAATATGAACGCAAGTACAATACAAATCAAATACTACATGAGTTGTTTTCACTAATCATTTCAAAGCCCTCCACAACATAGTTTGGTAATACATCTGTAGAGTGAATGTTAGTATATGATATCATATAGGATTGATAATCCTCGTCCGGGTTAGCACGCACTAACTGGTCAAACGGACGTACTAGCATTTGGGAAGACGAGTGTAGATTAGGCACTCGTAGGAGGCAACTCAGTTAGGTTTCCTTAATTGGACCTAACGCTCAAGTTAAGCTCAGACTATGTGCTCATGGTTGTATAACTTTTATTTTGCTTAATTGCATTTTAAATTCAATTAAATCTTGCGGTTCATACAAATATATGTTGACATACAAACCTGTGAGCTCACCAGCGTTTCGCTAACCCATTTTAGCATGTATCACAGGTACTCAGCAATAGGTTGGCTGCCCAAAACAGGAATCATTAGCTTGAGTCTACATTCAAACAAACCGGATATTTAATTGTACTATTATATTTTGTATATATTAATTATATAATGTAAATCTCTCAATTTCAAGTAACTGAGCTAATGTAAACAATATTTTGATATAAACTTTGGTTTTATCAATACAATGTAAAACGATGCATTTAGTGGTCGTTCATTATATCTTATGTGATGTGTATGTTGATTAGTCGCGTCCCGACCCGATTCGCTTCCGCAACCCGAATTTGGGGGTGCGACACTAATCATCCATGGACCACATTCTAGCACCTCATTCATACCCTGCTCCGTATTAAACTTAAAGAAGAAGAATCCATTAGAATTCATCATAACTTTTTCTATCCCAAACCTCCTCCATACATTCATCACATAGTTTTGAACAACCGGAAATGGAAGACGTTTACCTACAAAATAACCACATAAGGTATTCAAGTATTTTTTTACTCGCTTCCAATACCGTAGCCAACAGAATAGTAACTTCCACATCCGTATCAGAAGTAGATCCAAATTTAGAGCACAAAATTCTACCTTCGTCTTCATAGTATTACCTGTTGCTTCAGCATATGATTTTGACCCCATTGTATGCTGATTTTGGTTTGGTTGAGAGACAACAACTGTAGCAGCCTCTAACCTATCAATACCACGAAAGTCATAGGTTTTTCCATCATCCTTATTCAGAGGGCCAGGGATTTTAACCGAGTCATACGACCTAACCTGGAACTCCAATTGTCCATCATTGAACACATTAGGATGTTTAGTACCACAACCATCTAGATTTGCATTAATAGTAGAACCATCATAATTCGATATACTAGTAACCAATTTAGGATTGGAGACAAGAACATGTTGTGTTGGAGTAACCTCCACCTGCTCGTCGACCAAATCAGCACTTACATCGACCTTATGATAATGCAAACTAGCATCCTGATCACCCTCCACCTTCTTGCCAACGAAATTATGTAAATCTGGGATTTTAGAGGAATTAATCCCAACCTGTTTTACCACTTCATCGGCAACATCATAACTATCCACCTTATTATCACCCATATCCGAAACAACCTGATTTCGATCATAATCATCCCCAATATCACCAGATTTTGCCAACGTGCCATCATTTACATTATTAGAGAGAACATGATCACCATCCACATCAATCACTGGTTTACCATACGGTTTTCGGATACCATCAATGTTGATGTTTTTCATGTTAAAAGTGGATGCGAAATCAGAATCAGAAGACGAACCCAAACCACCATTCTTCTTTTTCTTGTTTCCACTCCCTCCCATGTTGTTCATTATTCAGATCACAAATTCACCAGAATACACACACAAATTATACGATCAGAATCCAAGAATCATCAAGAAATACCAGAATTTAACAAACTTGCTGCCCAAAAAACTTGTTGTCTAAAAAAAACTTGTTATACGAGTACACGAACGAGAATACAAGGAAGTAAGACACGAATTTGATTTGATGACTTCTTTTCTTCTTGATGTTTTGGTCGACAATATCAAAAGAAACCCCTGAGCTGATTGTTTTTTTTTCAAATAGGTGGTATTGATAGTCTATATAATGAATAGTTTCGGTAGAGGATTTGTAACATTAATATATGAGTTCGATTCCAACACCGAACAATAGCTAACCGAATCTAATATAATTAATATATTGTTTTTTTACTAAAAATAGTCTTTACTTGAAAACTAATGAACCACTTTGGATTGGTAGAAATGTGGTCTTTTTTGTGTTTGTACATAAATTTTCACAAAAAAGTTCGCCGGTTGTTCAACAAAGTTCGTTATCCACCTAATTTTTAAAAAGATGGTCATGTGTTCAAATCAACTCTTTTGAACAATCGTTAATTTTTATATCAAAATATTATTTTGGATCGGTTTAACACGGTTTGCCACAAGAGAACCGTGGTTAATACATTTGACCCATTTTAGATTTGTGTAATTTAATTGGTAGTGTTCCCATTTAAAATTTAAATGGTTAGCATGAGAACCGTGCATATAGCTTGGTCCTATACTCCTATAGACCCGGCCATAATAGATAAAGACATAAAGTCCATAAAGAATATACGTGGTGAATTCAACAAATTTTTTAACTATGTCCTTGGGATGATAAATAATTTTTTTATTTAATTTTATATTTGGTAAATAATACTCCTATATCATACTCCGTATAATGTTCAACTATCATACTGTGTTGTAACAAAATAAAAACTCTCGTGTATTTTTATTCATGCTACCATATTACCAGCGCAGTGTTATTTATGAATGAACATCTCATGTTTCATATATTAATTGTTTAAGATTAACATGACAAATATTTGCAAATACATCTTTTATACATTTTAGAGCCGTTAACATTTTAACATCACCTGAGGATAAAAAAACTGATTAATAACTTGAATTGACTGATTCCACCATCTTCTCGTAATTCTTTTACATGTTGATTTCTTTCGGCAATTGATTCACGTAGAGTACTCTTCATACCAATTAGAACTAATTCAGTAATATATATATATATATATATATATATATATATATATGAATGTTAATGATGCACTTCATACACGAGCAAACTTCAATCACAGGACAGTCATGCGCCGTCTTTTTACCGTTCACATAAATACCACTTCACTTTAACAGAACAAGACATCTCTTTTGGGGATGAGATGTTGAGGTTATAATTAGCCATTTGTAGTTGTTCTCTATCATAATAGTAGGGATGTCTCTCGATGTCCAATATTATGATTGTGGGCAAACGAAAATGGGAGCATGTCAACGTGCCTGTATAAAACTACACATGGCAAAAGATTTAAATAGGGAAATCGCAGTCATAAAAGAGTATTGTACGTAAGTTTTGTTGTGAAAAAAGATGATCAAGAAAACGGACTTTAATTTTGATGATCATATTGGGGAGCTTGTTGATCATCTTGTTACTTTGGGTTTGGATAAAATAAAATGAAGCTTATGTGTACGTATTTATATAGTAGAAAGAGAATACGTACCATTAATGAATCATTGAATTCCAATACCAAACAACAGTTAATTTATACATGTACCTAACCATATCTAATGCATTTTACGTTTTACCATAAATAATTAAATACATCACAATGAATTAATGTAATATATATTTTTTTAATATCACGTTCAGTTTGCAACACAATGAATCTGTACTATAGACCACGATTCAATATAGAGAACCGTGGTTGATACATTTGTTGCGTCTTTGGTACTCTAACATATGGCTCTTACGGTAATTTTTATAAAATCATATAATTGATCTTCTGCCACTTTATTCACTTAATATGTACAGTAATTATTTTTTTGGAAAACGAAGACTAAAACTTAACTACCATTTAATAAAATACAATAGAAACACGGAGTACAATGATATACAATCGAACCAAAAAAGCATCAAACATATTTTTCACGAGCAAAGTGAAGTGTGCTAGCATCATTGAAGTCCGTTGAAGATATATCTTACTTTTTGTATGAGTTCATAAGGATTATATTGTACTACACGTTGAGAACCTGAAGGGATCGTAAGATATTTAGACGATTTAAAACCCATCTTGTTCTAAAATCATAATTAACCGTTGTCATACCGTGCAAGAAAAATGCGCATTGATAGCTTTCATCCTCTTCATAGTAAATCGCTCCGGACCCATCTTCGCATTTCTTTTTTTTCCTTTGATTTATCATATCTGCAAAGGCCTTCTGGTTCACAATCTTACCAATGAGGTTTTTAGACGTAAAAAAAACAACTTCGGAAGGATTTAAACATGGAAATCGTGGTTGATAAGAGTGTTGATACTTTTATGTCTAAATGAGAAAAATAGAACTGCATTATATTTTCCCAATATTTGATAATGGGGACAGAACATGACTAGTATTCGTGAGATTAAAAAACTATTTTTCCATTTATTTAGCTTATACTACTAATGTTAATAATGGGTAATTATAGTTGAACTTGAAGGGCATTGATGTCTTTTTGATATGATCATTGTGCTATTTAGGTAGTCAAGTTTGAAAAATGAAATCAATGGTCATCATTAATTACCCTTATACATTTAATGGTCAAGATTATTGTTAAGTTTATCTATTTTTAGAATGACTACATAAATTAAGTTTTCTTTTATATATATAAAGAGATAAAAGAGATTTTGTAACCTTTTATACAAAGATTTTTAGAAAGTCAGAATTTAGAAAAGAATGTATACTTTGTATCTTCTAACACATGCTTGGAGTTTGATTGAGGAATAAAATTACCCTTTCTTTAATTTATAATTCTATAATCTTTAATTATTTGAATATATTTATAAATAAATAAAATAATTAAATTTAGATATTAGTTAATCAAGGCTTTGTTGACTGAAGTTTCAGTCACTAGTGAATATATGTAACTTTGAATGAACATGCTTTTCTTGATTAAAGTTATATGCTTCGAACTTTTTAATAGAAGACCTGAGCGGATTCTGTATTTAGACTTTACCATCACTGAAATGACATTCATCTTGTAGTGAAAGTGCAAGCGTATCAATGGTTTTTCTATGTAGAAAGAAATATAATCTTGTTAAAACAAAAATGATAATCGGAGTAATTTAATTCAATAATAATATATATGTATTATCTAATACTACCTCCGTCCCAAAATTATAGTTCATCTTTTCTTTTTTAGATGTCCCAAAATAATTGTCCATTTCTCATTTCAACCAATGAGAAGAGAGTATAGTGGGTGCAGATTCTATTTGAGTGGTTGAAAAGTGTTGTGGTCCCACTTTTATTAAACTGTGTGTTTTTTATTGGTAGACAATAATTTTGGGACGGAGGGAGTATCATATACTACTTATAAAGACTTTATTTATAGAAACTTTTAAGAAGTAAGATTCAACATTTCTAATTTTAAATTGTGTGATTTGCAAATTGTAGTAACTTATAATTATTTTTCACTCTTAACCCCATCTTCCATAATCCGAATATACAATTTTAAAAATTTAGTTATCGTGATCGATGCACCAACATGGATGATACGTCACTAAATGATAAACATATTTTTCAATTACAAAGAAGTATTATTTCCGCTTCATAGCGCGGCATTATACTAGTTAATATCTTCTTCTATCTATCTATACTACTAAAGGGGTGTTGCGCTAATGTCATGAAGCTGATTTGTCAAGTCATGAGGTATGTTTTACTGCTGATGTGTCAAGCTGTGGTTAAAAAGGTGATGTCAGCAATACATAATACTTTTTCATTGAAAAATCATAATAATATGTTTTTAAATTTAAATCCGGATAAAATCGTTTTAAATGATTATTTTTTTTATTTCCAAAGCAGATTGTTGGGAGTGTAATAGCAATAATTGTGATATCTCATGCCAGCTCTCTTTCCTATAATGGGGTTGGAATGTAAATAATATATTTATGCACGCCGTCTTCCTTTCTATTGTCATCCCTTCAACCAAGAATTCAAATTTGTAAAAAGCTTTTATCTGATTAATAACTTCATCTCTCCTACCTCATCCTCACCAGGTTCCATTTTCATGCTATTCCGAAAATTAGGGTTTATGTTTGTTATATTATTCTAATGTACGTATCGTCAATGGATTACATGTTCAGCCTTGTAAAATCTGATTACAAACACCATCAAATTCACCACCTTTTTCTTTCATGTCTTCTTTTCCCGATCAATCTACGACCACCCTACAACCCGGACTCGCCGCCCGACTCGGTTCCGGCATAACTAAATTCAAATCAATCCCTCCACGTTCACTACCGATCTCCCCGCCGGCGATCTCACCTTCTTCTTACTTCGCTATTCCTGTCGGTTTATCTCCGGCAGAGCTACTTGATTCCCATGTTCTCCTTAACGTTTCCAACGTAAGTATCTGAACTTATTATTTTTATACCAATTTGATCAAAAGAATGAAAAATCCATTTTTTGAGTTGAACATGAAGTTTTACCTGCCAGGTGTTTGTTGTTACATCTCAATTAAATATATATGCTTTGATTTTATCAGATTTTATCATCTCCAACAAGTGGGTCCTTCCCTATAAACGGTTTAACTGGAAGAGTTTAACCAGCTGAGTATCAAAAAGGAGCAAAAAAGCTTCTCAAATCTCTCATTTTAACCACAACTAAATCATTCTACCGTAAGTTTTAATTAATAACCTTATTGGTTAAATTGTTAATTATGTTTTATTATGTACAAATATATAACAGTTTGATAATTTAATCTCAGGAGCAACATGTCGCACCCCCAATTTCGGGTTGCGGAAGCGAATTAGGTCGGGGCGCGACTAATCAATAATCAATCACACAAGGTATACAATAAACGACCACTATATGTGTCGTTTTACAATTATATTGATTAAACAAAAGTTTACATCAAAAATGTAGTTTACATTAGCTCAGTTTATTGAATTGAGAGATTTACATTACATATTTACTTTATACAAAATATAATAATGCAATTAAATATCTGATTTGTTTGAATGCTGACTCGAGCTAATGAATTCTTATTGGGCAGTCTAACCTACTGCTGAGTACCTGTGATACATGCCAAAATGGGTCAGCAAAACACTGGTGAGCTCACAGGTTTGTATGTGAAAATATATTGTATGAACCGCAAGATTTAATTGATTTTAAAGTGCAATTAAGTAAATTAAAAGTTATAAAGCCATGAGCACATAGTCTAAGCATAACTCGAGGTGTCAGGTCCACATTTAAGGTATCCTGATCGAGGTGCCTCCCACGAGTGCCTAATCTACACTCGTCTGAACAAATATTAATACATCTGTTTAACCAGTTAGTGCATGCTAACCCGGACGTGGATGGTCAATCCTATATGGTACCATATACTAATAGTTAGTGCATGCTAACCCGGACGTGGATGGTCAATCCTATATGGTACCATATATTAATTTTCACGCTACAACGTATTACCAAACTATGCTGAGGAGGGCTTTGAAAAGATTAGTGAGATAACTCATGTAGTATTTGTTTGATTTCGTACTTGCGTTCATATGATAAAACGAATGAGCAGTATATCACACCCTTGAGTAAAATAGTAAAATAGGGGCTATGAGACTCACCTGAGTCTTGAGAGTTTAACTAAATAAACTTGAGTTGATTAGCTGAGTAGTGATGTCCGAAGACTCGTAACCTGAGGGTGTCCATGACACGCGATGGTTATAAACGTGAGCAGGTATCTATAAAGGCTACCTTTGTAGTTTTTCATCCAACTAGAATGTCCAAATGACTAGGATTTGGTTGATTATCTTGTCCAAGTTACTACGACTTTGGTTGGTTTGATTGTGTTTTTGAAAACGGGTACGGCCCGTTGGTGATTGTTTGTAATAATAATCTCAACATTATCATTATGATTTAAAAGAGTTATACTTAAAAGTATGTTCCAATGTGTTTTAGAAGTTTGACACTTAGTATAAAAATGAGTTGTAAACTTTCTGTTTTTGGCGACACTTGATGTGTCACTTAATTATTTTTTCCGACACTTAGGAAGTGTCGCATAAAATGGTAAATTCTTAGTTATTAGCGTCACTTAAGGGAGTGTCACATAAGGGGTGACACTTAAGGAAGTGTCGGGTACAAGTGTCGGTATTAGGGTCATGCGTCACTAGGGTTAGTGTCAGATGAAATCAGAATTCAATTATAGGCGACACTTAGACAAGTGTTGCTAAAAATGTCGGTTAGGAGTGTCGGGTATTGAATTTGTGACACTTAGGCAAGTGTCGGGAAAAAGAGGTTTTATGCGGCACATAGGCAAGTGACGCAAAATTAGAGCTTTTAGCGACACTTAGGGCGTCACTTAAGGAAGTGACGCATCACTGCTTGGGTCCGTGTGACACTTACGTCTGGTCGGGATTTTCGAGTTTAAAAACGTGTTTTCCGGTTTCCGTTTGGTCTGATTCTTTTACCCAACTCATATTTGGACATTTTAAGGTTAGACAAAAGAGGGTTCCATGAAAAACTCCCCCTTGTTTTCTATCTTGCTTTGGGCGATTTTGTCTTCCCTATCAAACCCTAATTCGTTTTTATAAATCCTGATAGAAATTCTACTTATTATTCCTAGGTGTTTGCAGATTAGATTGTTTCATGCATTAAATCATTCGATTTACTTGCTTGAACAGATTGATTTGTGGATAGTTTTGGATTAATTTAGGCCGACTTTTAGGGTTTTTGAATTCGTATAGGGTTTTTTAATCGCATATTCTGGTGTGGGAAGAGTCAATCGGGATTATACTTTTGATATCTGATTTATTCTTTTTGCTTGGGCTCCACATTTACAAATGATTTTAGGGTTTTAAACCCCAATTCGTTTTTTGTTCTTGGGCAACAAGTTCCATCGAAAAAGATTTGGTTTGATTTATATTATATGCAATCTGATTGATTCTTGTTGCTTGGGCTGCACTATATAAACGATTTTAAGGTTTTTAAACCCTAATTCAGTTTTTGTTCTTGGGCAGCAAGTTACAGCGAAATATTTGGTCTGATTCATGCTATTGTTTTGTAATCTGATTTATTTGCCATTATTTCGATCTTTTATTACAAAGAATTCTGATTACATTATTGTTTGCAATCTGATTGAGGGTTTGGTGCTAATTTCCAGATTGTGGCATTCTTATTTGTTGATTGTTGTCAACTAGATTAGGGTTTCTGGTTTAGCTTGTGATTTGCTTAGGCAGATTGTCTTGGTGCTTTGACGTGTGGATTGGTTGTGGTTTGGCTTGTGGTAACAGCTCTGCTTGTGATCCGATTCTTGAATTGATTAGTGGATATCACTTGTAGCAGGTTTGAGGGTCGTTTTTCTGGTAGTCGATCTTTATAATGATGGGGGAAAAGAGATGGAATACCTACGATAAACAAAATCAGCCTTGGTTCTAAATCGGTTCGTATGGTTGATGGAAAATTGGTTGGAGCTGATGGCCTTCCTGTTCCGTCTACTTATCATAGTGAGGAACATGACTCTAGTTCTAATTATAATACACCAATCAAAACTGGGGTATCATTCATTTAATATCTCTGAATCAATATAAGAATTTCTTTATTAATCCTTTTGTTTAATTAGTCCATAATATAAACGCAATAAATAACTTATAAATCTTTTATTAATTACCCTGAATAAATCTAAAAATTTCTTAAATCTTCTATAAAGCACTTAACAAATATTAATTAAACTTAAACTTTAATATATTGTGAATAATCACCAAACATTTATGTTTATAATTAATTAACTTATATAACTCGAAGACTTAATTGAACTGTTATTTTTCCAAAAACTTAACTTTCAATTATATCTTTAAATTATATATCTTTGTCTAGTTAAAGATATTACATAATTAACTTCTCAGTTATACCAAACTCTCAAGTCTAAAATATGTATGTTATCATAGAAATTTGACCGCCAAAACTAATTGGAACACGCCTCTCGACTACTTAATGAGTCGTAAGACTTTCGATCACTATTCTACAAAACATATATAACTCAAATAATTTCTAATATATTTAACTTGTAATAATAATCTCAAGCCGAATATATTACCAAAAATATTAAGTTACAATTATAATTTACAATCATAATTCAACTAAATCCTAAGTACAAATAACTACACAAGTCTAAGTTGTCTTACCAGCTTCACTTGTACCCGCAACACTTATAAGATTTACTCCGTTGAGTAATCTGTTGTGCGAAAAGAAGGTTTTATGCCACCAACTCTGGAATATTTGAAGTAACCTTATCTAACTCCTTAACTCGCAACTCTAAGGATGTAATCCTTTCAGTATCAGTTGTAGGAGTAACAGAGATATTTGATGGTCCAGGTGGTGTGAGTGAAGAAATATGAGATGCACTGGTAAGTGGTGGAGTAGGTTGAGATAACGCTGCCATGAGTAAGCTAGCAGCAAATCTGATGGCTTTAGTAGTCGGAAATTGTACCGTATGAATAGTCTCCAAGAACATAGCATTGTATCCTCTGAGTGCAATAGTATCTACGCGTAAATGCGGCTCAGGAATAACTAGCTCCGGAAGACGATGACGAATAATCATCATGCAGAATCTCGGGTAGATCAGTAAACGTGATTTAACAACACCTGAGATCTTTCGGACCAACTCTCCAAAAATTTAATCACAAAAACTGTATGGTTTATTATAAACCAGTGAAAGTACAGCCGATATAAGAGCAGGGATCAACTCATCAAAACCGCCCTTCTTCGGTCCAAAAACTGTGACTGTAACATGCCACAGGAATCTCCATTGGCCGATAACAAGAGCCTTGAGGAACTGACATCCTCTTCGCTCACCCGTGTAGCCCATACGGCCCAAAGCACCCTCAATAAAATCACTTGGGTACTCAGTCTGACCATCTTCCTGGTCTAGTGTCGCCAGCCGTAAAATCTCATGAAGGTCATATGCAAAAAAGACAATCGGTTCCTGATTAACCGTTGCACGAATGAGCGGTGGATTGACCGTCTCGTCATACTTAATATTTGTCCAAAAGTCATTCAGTATACCTTGAGAGATTGGTGGAGACTCCGTAATCGCATAACGAATGCGAGAACGTGCAAAGAATGTCAGCACCTGAGCTACTTTATTAGCTCCGCGTGCCGAAAGATCAAGATCAACAAGAATGTTGTGATCATTATCAAATTGTCGCGCCATATCTATATAAAACACAAATGACGACAACAATTAGTACACGTTAACAAAATACAATAAATGTTAAACTACAATGTATTATGAATTGTAACGATCATCAAACATCTTAGTTCTTAATTTATAAAACTTATATAATCGACAAACATAATTGAACTATTAAGTATAACAACTTAACTAACAATTATATTTGATAATCATATATATATATATATATATATATATATATATATATATATTCAATGAATTCCAATAATATTTAACTTGTCACATTTATCGTCACAAGTCTAATATAAGTAATATGTGTAACTTATTACCTTATGGTCATAAGTTAAATCAATACATATATATATATATATATATATATATATATATATAGGGTAAGGTTCCAGTGAGAACACTTCAAAAATAAGAACGGTAAGAACACTTCATAAATGCACAATTAGCTAACAAAATTATTAGATTAACACTCATACATCTCAAATATGTGTAGAAAAATTGATTAGAATAGATTTGAACTTTTGAAAATACACAAAAATCGAAAAAATGATTGATGCACAATTATAGAGATAATCGTGCATCAATCATTTTTTTCGATTTTTTTGCATTTTTAGAAGTGTTCATTTGTTTTTCTTTGCATATTTGAGATGTATGACTGTGTATCTAATGATTTTTGTAGGCTAGTTGTGCATTTATGAGGTGTTCTCACTGTTCTTATTTTTGAAGTGTTCTCATTTGATTCAAACCCTATATATATATATAACATATTATTATAGAATCAAAAGTCGTATATATATAATATATGTTATTACGTATCAATATCTAATTCTTACATCAAAACATATTTTATTAAACTTGTAAAGTCGAAAATTATAATTATAATTTATTACATCACAAGTTCAAGTCGCAAGTGATAGTTTAAAAGATTTAATTCTGAATTCGCAGAAACTAAACTCAACTCGTAACTCGATTCGCAAACTATTCAACTTGCTAACCAAGTCAATCCACAATTCGACTCGCAAGTTGATCCGCAGACCTACTCGATCCGCAAGTCAATAAGTCAAACAAATTGAATTTCAACTCGCAATGCTAGATTTGCGAATTGAGTTTACAACTCAACTCGCTGGACGAACTGCTATTGCGGGTTGAACTTCAAATCGATTAATTTGCCAATTTAAAGCAATCTATCGATGGATTTACGTTTATTTAGGTTCGTTTAACATTAACCCTGGTGATTCTTGTCAAATAACACCTTGAATCTACATAAATCGATGTGAATATTAACCGAAACCCTAATCTTATAAAAATCTTGATTTCGAGTTATATGCACGGTGAAATCCGTTGGTTTATACCTTAAAGTGAGCGCAATACAAAAGTGTATAAAAGATATGGATCGAAAAGCTCGTACTCGTACTCGTAAAAACTGAAATCAAACGAAAATAGTATTTCTCTTCGTTTCACACACAGTCGTTTCGCAAGTATAAGTGAGCTCGCAAAGGAAGTGGGTTCGGTGAAGGTTTGACTCGTTTGACTCTCCTCTTTTATACCATGTACTTGATTCGCATATTTGAACTTGATTCGCAGGGTTTGACTTGGTCAAACTCGGGAGATTAAATTAAAATGTGAAATCAACACTAAGTATAAAATGAAAACCCATTTACGTTTATAGTTATCTCTATAACTATTTAGCCTAAACATTTTAAATAAAATGTTTTTGCTTAATTTTTCCTCAATGATAATCTTCTTACATGTTAATTGACTAAACCCGTGATACAGTTAATCTTGTATAAAGAAAATTGAGAGCTAAAATTATTTATTTAAATACCTCATGGTCTTAAATCTATACACAAGTCTAAAATAAATGAATTATTTTTCACTTCTATTTGTTACGATTGTTCAACATAGATGAGAATATTTAGTATAATTTAAATCCAAAGGGTAATAAAATAAAATTACTTTAGATAAACTAGAAATAAAAACATAACTCGTATAAACAAACAGTGGTATCAAGTACCCTTTTATTAAACACTTGAAATAAAATAAAGTAAATAAATAAACAAATAAATTAATGAACTGAATAAGAATTTATCAGCTTAGGAATCATATTAGGAAGAATAAGATCTCTTAGTTATTATTAAAAGTCTAAACAGATTGTTAGTATACATACCTCATGAAATTATAATAAGTGGCAGACACACTATTACTAACTTTACCATTTTTTTATCAACCTTTATCCACAAAGCATACTTATTTAATAATTAGTCACAAAAGTGAAACTTTTAATTAGACATTTCAAGATGATTACCAATATTATGATCCACATAAACAAATTATACTCAAATTTCTAAGCAAACATTTTATTGTTAGTATGAGTATTAACTTATGTTTCCCATAACATGATCTTCTGTGAAATCAAGTAAAACACATACACTGAATTTATTACTAAGGTACATAAAGTACACTTATGTTATTTTAAATTTAGACAAATGTCAAATTTATAGTGAAGATACTAGTGGTTCCAGGTCTGTACTGACATACTACAGAGGATTCCTTAGTATGACCACTACAGGCTTGAGATTATTGACCTAGCTAATAGCTTCAGGTCCGTACTCATGTAACACCCGGTCAAAAAGGTCAATTTTCGCGCCCAATTTAAACTTTAAACATTCGTACTCTGTACGCGTCTAAAACCAAAATATTCAAAATGATATATGTAGATATATATAATGCGAACGATATTTATTTACTCGAAAAATATTTAAACACATTTTGTTTTATTTAAAAATGTGCTTTACTAATCGGAAACAGCGTGAAAACAAGTTATAAAATTTTAACACAAACATTTTATTTTAATAAAATGTTTCAACTCGAAAACATTTCGAAGGAATATTAATAAACTCCTACAATCGAAAATACTACATTTTTATACGATCGGGTAAACAAACATGGGTTTTTAACACTGCAATTTGGGAGACAGTGTCCTTCCCCCTCCTTGTATAAGCCGGGCCCCAAACACACCCTACCCCTCATTCTTGTTTCCATTTCACACCAAACACACCCCTCTATCTCTCTCTCCCTCTCGGTTTGAATCTCGCAACTAAAAATCAACAACAACAACAACAACAACAACAACAATAAATCAACAACAACAGCAACTAGGAATCATCACCGTCTTCATCATCTTCATCACGATTCATCTTCATTATCTCGATCCGTTATTTCTAAGCTCGGTGAGAAACCCGCCCACTTTGTTAGTATAAACTCCTACAATTTTTCATCTTCATCATCTCGATAATATCTAAGAAAACCATTAAAAATATTTTAAAAATCGAAACCCACTCTAAAGCTCGCATTATTCATCCTGCGAAATGAGATCCCAGATCCCAGTTCATCTTGCGAAGCGAACCGAAACCTGCGAGCCGAACGGACTTGCGAAGTCGGTCTGTGAACCAAACAGGCCTGCGAACCAACCCGAATTGCGAGTCGACTTTGACCTGCGAGTCGATATTCTTGCGAGTTGACTCTTGACTTGCGAACCGAACCTTAATCCACTAACCGAACTCGGTTCGCAGCCTACCTTGCCTTGCGAACCCAATCTCAACTCGCACCGCGAACTCAGTTCGCACCGCAGTTTCAGCTCGCGGCCAGACTTAGTCTATTTTTACGATTTTGATTTTCATATTCATTTTTCACTAAAGCGATGTAGTAGAAATAAAAATTTTCCAAGCTCGACCCCAACCAGGGGCTCTGCCCCTTGGACCCTGCCAGGGTTTGCCACCGCTTGAACCACGCTATCAGGGGTGCTGCCCCCGAACCCCCATACATGGTTTCCAAACCTGAATGACAAATGAATATTTACACAACTCGCTTAGACAAACAAATTTGTCTCTTACTTATATAAACTCACGTGTTTAGGACACTAGGAGGTTACCATTCAAAAGACACGTGTATCTTAGGGTCGCTGATAACTCACAAGTGAGTTCATAGCCCCACTCTTTCAACTGTTTTACTAGTTTCGGGGTGAGACACATGCACAACAACTGTTTTGAATTATAATGATAAACTTTTATAATTCACACTTATCTGCTTTACGGTATGTAATACGAAATGTGTAATGCTTAGGATTACACCCATCATATTGTCGTAGAATAATATCAACACTTAACCTAGGTAGGTTACAATTGTACTTCACTAGATCTTAAACAATGACTACCATTTTCTAACCTGATTAGGTTATCACTACACTTTGACCGTATTGTTGTGGGACAACCTTATCGAATAAACTAGAAATGATTAGTTCTACCTACACTGAATGACAGCTAGACCTTTACAGGATTAGTCCTCCTTTTAGGAACTAAGACTGCCAATACACTCTATGAGTATTAGAATGGAAATTGTACTTAAGTGAACATTTCCCCGAGACCTCAATATACTTGCTAGGCTGAGGCTAGGAGTATACGTTAGTAAGACACATTAGTATAAACTTCTTATACTAATATGAAACAACTAGGTGATGATTTATTCATACCTAGGCTTACTGTGCTACACCTTATATCTAAGTATTGTGTATACATATTTAGGTACAATAAATTACTTTCATGCGCTGCATGATACTCTGTTACTTATGTTTGTGAATTGACATATATATATATATATACACACACACATACTCGTACTCTATCTCGAGCACTTGATGCTACCTACAATCTTCATATGTATATTGGTATACATACACTTACACAAACACAATTACTATAGTCGGGCATGTCGTGGTTCTTCCGGCTCTCAATTAACCTAGTCGGACATGTCGTAGTACTGTTGGCTCTCATTTACTCAAGTCGGGCATGTCGTAGTACTGCTGACTTGTCACACCCCCAAATTCGGGTTGTGGAAGCGGTCGGGTCAGGGCATGACTAATCAATCATCAAAGCATAAGATACATAGCAAACGACCTCTAAATGAGACGTTTGAAAATAATTATACATTCCCAAAATAAAAGTATATACAGGTTGCGAGTACATAAAATATTTTCAATACATAATTTGTAATACAAAAGTTATGCAGAGAAAAAGGGTTGTTTGAAAACATGTGACTCGAGCTAGCAAGGATTGTAGCAATCCTAATCCTGCTGGGCACCTGAGAACACATGCTAAAACGAGTCAGCTATAAAGCTGGTGAGTTCATAGGGTTGTTAGTTGAAAACATAAAGTATAAATCTTGTATGTTTTGAAAGATGGTTTCAAAATCCACAATTTTGATTTGTTGTGTTATGTTGTTGTAATACCAGTGTGTATATGTTTACGAGGTATCTCATACCTAAGTATAAGGGGGTGTGTACCTAAGTACATAGAGAATATGGCATTCCATGCCTAGTTACCTATCAGGTAATAGTAAGTTTACAAGTGTTAGGCAACACGTGCCTAAGTACGTATCGAGTAAGTGTATGACCGCGTCATATGATAACAGTTAATATTATTACCTATCCAGTAGTAATATACTAGGATGCCACCTGGCATAGTGTGTTGCCTTCAAGCAACAAATGAGTGTAGTCCCGCAGAACTATGATTGAGTATTTAAACCAATACCGAGCCAACGATCTCGAGTATAAGCTCGCCGATCCGTTGCTGAATACGAGTAACCGTGCAGTCATGCAGACTATGATAGAGCATTTATCTAAATGCTGAGCCAACGATCTCGAGTATAAGCTCGCCGATCCGTTGTTGAATGCGAGTATCAACTCGTGTGTTTATGTTTTGTATCGCTTTACCACGATATCTTTTTGAATCACTTTACCGTGATCTCGTTTTGTACCACTCTAACCGTGATATCGTTTTGTGCCCACTTTACCATGGCATCGAACAGTGTTGCTCGCAAGCAATGTATGTAATCGAGAGCCGGCAGTACTACGACATGCCCGACTAAGTAAACGTGTTTGTAAGTGTGTATGTATATCAATATACATAAGAAAATAGTAGATAGCACCATGTGGTTGAGATAATGCACAAGTATATGTATTTATATATAAAAGTCTTAGTCTACATTACATCTGATGGGGTATCATGTAACCCATGAAAGTGGTTTAGTGTATCTAGGTATGTATATACAATACTTAGATATTATGTGTAGCACAAGGAGCCTAGGTATGTATAACCATCACCTAGCTGTTTTGTATTAGTACAAAGGACTATACTAACGTAAGTTACTAACGTATACTTCTAGCCTCAGCCTAGCAAGTATAATGTGGTCCGTAGTTAATGTTTACTTTCGTACACTCCAATATAGAAGTCCTGAAATGTATCGGCAGTCTTAGTTCCTAAAAAAGGAAACTAATCCTGTAAAAGTCTAGATGTTGTCCAGGGTAGCTAGAATTAACCAGTTCTAATGTATTCGGTGATACTATCCCGCGACAATATGGCCAAGGTAAAATGATAACCTAAGCAGGTTATGTAATGGTAGTTGTGTTTCAACGACAAGGTAGCGTACAGTGGTAACCTATTTAGGTTGATTTATGAAGTTGTTCCATGACAAGGTAATGGGTGTAATTCCTAAGTATTACACATTTCGTATTACATGGCAGTAATATAGATAAGTGTGAATTATAAAAGTTTATTATTATAATTCGAAAACAGTAATTGAGCATGCGTCTCACCCCGAAAACAGTAAAAAAGTTGAAAGAGTGGGGCTATGAACTCACCTGAGTCTGGTAAGTACGCATATGAAATCAACAAAGTAGAGCGGATGTAAGTCCGTATAATGGTTCTCAGATCCCTGCAACCTTCTGGCGTCCGAAACGCACAAGGTTGTCAGTAAGTAAATAAAGAAGTAAGTAAGTTGGTGTCTTGAAGATCACCCATGCTAGTTGTCCACTCAACTAGGAAATGTCCGAGTGTTTGTTTAGTATTTAGTTTGTAGTTTGAAAACAAGTATGGCCCGTTGGTGACGTTTGTTGAGACACATACTGTGTCGACAGATTTAGCTTGCAATAGTACTTTGATTATTGAAATCAAGTTTGTATATCAGTTTCTTTTGACTTTAATGTCAAAGCATTATCATTTGGTAAACATTTACATTATTTTAAAGAGCGCTGAAAAATGTTGACCAGGGTTGACCGCGAACCGAGATTGCACTGCGAACCAAGATTGCACTGCGAACCAAGTCCGCGAACCGAACCGAGATTGCACTGTGAACCGAGTTCACGGTGCGAACCGAGATTGCACTACGAACCGAGATTCGATCTCAGCTCACGAAATTGGCTGTTCAGCGATTTTAAGCTTTAAAAATGAGTTTTAGTTCGATTTTTGGGCGTTTTGATGTTATAAAAAGCTTCTAACATGTATATGGAGATGGAGAAGATGAGGAAGATGATGATGATTATGGTGATGGATGCTCGTTGCTGCTGGTCTCGTTTTTGATGATTCCGAAAACGATGATGGTGGTGGCAGTTTGGAGTGAACCGAGAGAGAAAGGGAGAAAGGGGTGTTTGGTGGGTGAAAAATGAGAAAAGTGAGGATTTTGGGGATTTTATATGGGGGAAGGGCTGGGTTCGCAGCCCACGGGTCGACCTAGTTGGGTCTCGGGCTCGCGTGTTCTCCTTTGTATATTTAGGTTCTATCCACTTTGTTTACGTGTGATCACAGTAATTATGTATGTTTATATATATATACAATTTGTATATAAAGTTTTAAGTACTTGGCATAAATGCGTAACTAATATGAGCAATTAGAGGTTTAAACTTGGCACGAAAATCGTCTTTTTGACCAGGTGTTACATGACTCTCATACATTGCTTGTGAGCAATCAGGTCGATGCCAGATGGGCACAAAATGATACCACGGTAAAGTGGGCACGAAACGATGCCACGGTTAGAGTGGGAACAATTAAAATATCGTGGTAAAGCGATACAATCAATGGATCAGCGAGCTTACACTCGGGGTTCACATACCATCGATGGATCAGCGAGCTTACACTCGGGGTTCACATATAATCGATGGATCAGCAAGATTACACTCGGGGTTCACACTCAATCGATGGATCAGCGAGCTTACACTCGGGATTCATGCTCAGTCACTGATGGGCAAGTTTATGCTCGTGATCCACACTCATTCACGGATCGGAGAGCTTACACTCGAGATTCGGAATAGTTAATGGATCGGTGAGCTATCACGCGAGGTTGTTAACTCGGTATTTGTGTAAATACTCAATCATAGTTCTGCGGGACTACAATTTCATGTTGTTGGAGGCAACACAACGTGCCAGGAGCACACCCACAATTTACTACTAAACTAATAATTCTATTACTTGTTATCATACGATGTGATCGTACACATATACCTGATAGTACTTAGGCTTGTATTGCCCCACGTTAGTTAATTTACTAATACCTGATAGGTATCAAGGCATGGATTGCCACACCCTCGATATGACGTGGTCATATACACACTCGGTAATACTTAGGCATGTAATGCCTCACATTTTAGACCCACCCATACCTAATAGGTATCCAGGCATGATATGCCACTACTTCTGTGTACTTAGGTACAAACAATAATTACTTAGGTATTAGATACCTCGATAGCTGTATACACATTGGTGTTACACACTTTAAACAATATAAATCAAAATCGTGGATTTTGAATCATTTTCCAAAACATACAAGGTTTATAATTTATGTTTTCAACGAACAATCCTATGAACTCACCAGCTTTATAGCTGACTCGTTTTAGCATGTATTCTTTGGTGCCCAATAGGATTAGGATTACTACAAGATATGCTAGCTCGACTCGCATACTTTTAAACATCCGGATTTCTCTGCATAACTTTTGTATTACAAATTATGTATTGAAATTATTTTGCAAAATCGCAACTTTTATACACTTTTATTTTGGAAATGTATAACTATTTTCAAACGTCTCATTTAGAGTCGTTCATTATGTACCTTTGTGCTTGTGATATTTGATTTGGTAACACCCAACCCGACCGCTTCCGCAACCTGAAATTTGAGGGTGTTACAGATTGGTATCAGAGCCTAAGGTTATAGTAAACTAGATTACATTTAGTGGGCCTAGACTATGACTGTTAGGCAGTATTCCTTATTAGGGATAACTGGTTCAGGGAATACATCATACGAGTTTAATTTAACATAGCGTAGCTAACTATGTACAATTAAATAAAGACAATGTGATATCTGAAAGGGGTTATACTGGATTGGGAATGCACTAGTTGACTCTGATTGTTACGTGCTAGACACCCTAGGCTATTATATGTACCATCGGTATATATTAATAGGCCTTGCTTGTGTACTACTTCTATGTATCTATATATATACTGAGTATATATAACACAAATCCGATGTACCATCACATACTCATGAAGAGGCACATCGCCATCTTCCTCACCATCACGACTCAACACTCTCTCTATATGTACGCATAGGAGAATATCATACCTATCATTGAACCTCGGGAAGGAGGCATAAACATTACCAATTGGGATGCAAACCCACACATGCTAAAAGTTCACAAAATTTAAAACAAACAAATTTCTCACCATAGGGGAAATCATTACCAGGGCGTGTCACAATCACTACCCTCATATTATTTTCACTCGCTCTCATCGTCGGGTAGGCGATCACCAATCAAAGTGGTCAACCACAACACTCAAACGTTTTAGAACGTTCTTCTAACAGTTAAACTGAAAATCAATGACTTATTTACGCCTCGATATAAACTTTGACCATACTGATCACCATTGGCTTAGTGTTGACTAAGTCCACAAGATCATCTCAATCACAACTTGATCATTTAGATCATCACGATTCAATACCTCGGTGCCTACCTGGTTTGATACCTTGGCACTTATATTTTATCCTTCGCGCTACAATTGGGATTCAACGCATTTTTGGCCTTAGGGCTACACTCGAACAACACACAACACATGGTGCTGCATTACACGGTATGTTAATACTGCAATTTGGCACGTTAGTGCAACACTCACAGTATGTTGATACTGCAAATGGCACATTGGTGCTACACTCACAATAAATGGGTACTGCATTACGGTGCTTCGGGCACTGCATTACGACACGTGGTGCTGCATTTCATATTACTTCGGTACTACCTTCATAATACAATAGTATTACATTACTGTGCTTTTCGCACTGTATTACAGTATGTTGTTACTGCATTTCATCAGTACATAGGTACTACATTCAAAATACATTAATACTACGTTAAAATGTTACTAGCACTACACTTCAGTACTTTAGGTGTTGCATTTCGACACACTCACAGTACGTTAGTACTGCAATATAGTCTGTTAGACGACCACAATAACCCAGTCATGGTTGACCTACATTGAAAACACTATTTAGTCGTTATCACGACTACACACTGAAACTACAACATCTCAACTTACTCATTATAAGCATATGTGAGCTATTCACGTCATGATAACTTAAATGTCTGAGGACTTTCGAAAGCATAACTTAATTGACTCTTTGGATCTCATCACTATGAATCATTGATTTTCACGTCGCGCTAAACCAAAATCTTTGAATAAAGATCTCACATTTTGTCGTTTAATTTTTATTTAAGAATCATGCCGCCTAGACGACAAACATACACTCAAGCCAAGCTTGAACAATTTGCTGAACAAAGAGTGGTTAATGCTTTAGCTACTCAAAATCGAGCGCGACCATGCACCTATAAGGAATTCCTTAATTGTAACCCACCGGACTTCATTGGAACTGAAGGGGCTGTCGGATTAATCCGATGGATCGAGAGAATGGAATCAGTATTCCACATTTGCAACTGCCCCGATGACTACAAAGTTAAGTACTCCACCAACACCCTCCAAGATAATGCCCTTACCTGGTGGAATTCCTACGCCCAAACTGTAGGGATCGATACCGCACACAAACTTCCTTGGGAGGAATTAAAATGAATCGTAAGGGACGAGTATTGTCCTAGTGAGGAACTACGCAAACTCAAGGACGAATTCTGGCACCTCACCGTAAAGGACAGCGGTATCATGTCATACACCAATCATTTTCACCAACTGGCACTTCTTTGCCCAACCATGGAGAACCCTGAAATCAAACAAATTGAAAGGTACATCAGAGGACTCCCGATGCAAGTTGAGGAAATGGTCACAGCCTCCCAACCCTCCACTATTCACAATGCTATTCGCATGGCTCACAAACTCATGGCACAGGTGGTCCGACGCGGAACACCTACGACCGAAAACAACCAAGGAAAACGGAATAGAGATTCTAGCACTAGTCACAACCCAACAGATCAACCCAAACCCTTGAGGTCCTACGCCACTGAACCCAAAGAAAGACGAGGCTATGCAGGTAATAAACCATTTTGTCACAGTTGTAAACGTCATCATGATGGTTCATGTGGTTTACCCTGTGAAAGATGCCAACGATATGGACACAAAATCTAGGATTGTAGAGTTCCCGCAAATCCTGACTCACAAAGGATATGCTTCAAATGTAGCGAACCCAAACAATCCAAGAAGGATTGCCCAAAAAGGAAACGAAAAATTCATCTGATCGGCTCTGAATGAACCGAACCAATCTCCGACAATGATATAGGTACATCCTTCCTCGAAAACATAATCTTTCAATTTTGGTTTACACCAAGCGTGTACTTTTGCTCCTCGATATTCCATTTTACCGACTTAATGCCGAGTGCATCATAGAACTAATTAACCTAAGCCAACGTAGAACTCAAAGTTTGCTTTCAGCAGACTGGACGAGCTGAACGTTTACGAATCACTCAGCCCTGATAGGACTACTTACTAAACGGTCACCGTGTGACAACTATCTAGTCTCGAATGGACTACAATGTAAATGGTTACCCTATAACCATGACTTAATCATACCTTGAACAAAAAATATAGTCAGTGATCTGACTACCATGATGAACCACGACACAGTCAGGGATTGACTGCTTTCAAACTCGACATAGGCATCATATGTCTACTATCTACTCGATGAACTTCTCATACATACACTTCTCCTCGGACCCCACGCTACTTCACTCGAAATTTCGGGATGAAATTTTCTTAACAGGGGGAGAATGTAACACCCGGTCAAAAATGTCAATTTTCGCACCCAATTTAAACTTTAAACATTCGTACTCTGTACGCATCTAAAACAAAAATATTCAAAACTATATATGTAGATATATATAATGCGAACGATATTTATTTACTCGAAAAACATTTAAATACATTTCATTTTATTTAAAAATGTGCTTTACTAATCGGAAACAGCGTGAAAACAAGTTATAAAATTTTAACACAAACATTTTATTTTTATAAAATGTTTTGACTCGAAAACATTTTGAAGGAATATTAATAAACTCCTAGAATCGAAAATACTACATTTTTATACGATCGGGTAAACAAACACGGGCTTTTAACACTGCAATTTAGGAGACAGTGTCCTTCCCCCTCCTTATATAAACCGGACCCCAAACACACCCTACCCCTCATTCTTGTTTCGATTTCACACCAAACACACCCCTCTATCTCTCTCCCTCTCGATTTGAATCTCGCAACCGAAAATCAACAACAACAACAACAACAAATCAACAAAAACAGCAACTAGGATTCATCACCGTCTTCATCAACTTCATCACGATTCATCTTCATCATCTCGGTCCGTCATTATTAAGCTCGGTGAGAAACCCCCCCACTTTTCTTTAATTTATCGTGTTAGAAATGCTTAAAACATCTTGTATAAGTGTTCTATCAACTAATTATGTCTAAGAAAACCATCAAAAATGTTTTAAAAATCGAAACCCACTCCAAAGCTCGCATCAGTTCGTCCTACGAACTGAGATCCCAGATCCCAGTTTATCTTGCGAAGCGAACCGAAACCTGCGAGCCGAACGGACTTGCGAAGTCAGTCTGTGAACAGAACAGGCCTGCGAACCGACCCGAATTGCGAGTCAACTTTGAATTGCGAGTCGAGATTCTTGCGAGTTGACTCTTTACTTGCTAACCGAACCTTAAGCCGCGAACCGAACTTGGTTCGCAGCATACCTTGCCTTGCGAGCCCAATCTCAACTCGCACCGCGAACTCAGTTCGCACCGCAGTTTCAGCTCGCGGCCAGACTTAGTCAATTTTTCCGATTTTGAATTTCATATGGGTTTTTCACCAAAGCAATGTAGTAGAAATAAAACTTTTCCAAGCTCGAACCCAGCCAGGGGCTCTGCCCCTTGGACCCCGCCAGGGGTTGCCACCCCTTGGACCCCGCTATCAGGGGCGCTGCCCCCGAACCCCCGTACACAGTTTTCAAACCTGAACGACAAATGAATATTTACACAACTCGCTTAGACAAACAAATTTGTCTCTTACTTATATAACCTCACGTGTTTAGGACACTAGGAGGTTACCATTCAGAAGACACGCGTATCCAAGGATGTAGCCAGAAATTTGTTCAACGGTGGGCCAACATCTTACCGAACCACTAAAAGATTATCAAAGAAACGCAAATGATAGTTAAATATTACTCCCTTTGTCACAGTTTTATCGTTCTCTTTTGACTTTTGGAGTCTTTCTTTGACAACTTTGACCTTGAATATTTTTGTTTGTGTTATATAACACTTGATGCAAAATATATGAATGGATTGAGTTTTGAATGTATTTTCATTGGTATAATTTGCACAAAGTATTATATAACATAAAAAAAATATTCAAGGTAAAAGTTGTTAAAGAAAGACTCCAAAAGTCAAAAGAGGACAATAAAACTGGGACTGAGTGATTTGATAAATAACCTACAATGAATAACTAATGGGATCAACGGTAATTTGATTTTTATAGAATCGTTATGTTATATTGATTAAAATGTTGATTTCTCAAACATTTTGAAAGGTTCCCATCTATGAAAGTGTCTTTATTCTACTATTCTATCTTTTGGCAAGAAAAAATATTTGAATCTAAGTTAATTTGTTTCAAGTTAAAATTATTTGCTAATCATATAATAACATAGTAACATTTATAGTGATTAATATCACAATTAATAGTTGACTAAATAAATTCTTACAAGTTTAAATAAACGAGTGTTGAAAAGAAAACAAATCACATTTTGCATGTTTGAATATGATTGAGTTGTGTACTTGTGGATACTCCGTCAGAAGAAAATTAATCAAAATTTAGAATGATGACTCTTTTGTAAGAAATTTCAATTCTTTTTACGTTTTATTTCAAAATCTACACGATACTCCAATATATTACTGTAACCGTATATCAATAAATAATACTTTTTGATTCTTCATATTTATTGGGTGGGCTAAATACTTTGTATGATGGATCAAGCTTTTTTTAATGGGCCCATAATACGTTGTATGTGTAGGTTTTATGGATGACATTGGCTGGTCCATGGCCCCCTCTGGCCTTAACACAGCTCCATCACTGCGCGTATCTTAGGGTCGCTGACAACTGACAAGTGAGTTCATAGCCCCACTCTTTCAACTGTTTTACTGGTTTCGGGGTGAGACACATGCACAACTACTGTTTTGAATTATAATGATAAACTTTTATAATTCACACTAATCTGCTTTGTATGTAATACGAAATGTGTAATGCTTAGGATTACACCCATCATATTGTCGAAGAACAATATCAACACTTAACCTAGGTAGGTTACAATTGTACTTCACTAGATCTTAAACAATGACTACCATTTTATAACCTGATTAGGCTATCACTACACTTTGACCGTATTGTTGCGGGACAACCTTATCGAATAAACTAGAACTGATTAGTTCTACCTATACCTACACTGAATGACAGCTAGACCTTTACAGGATTAGTCCTCCTTTTAGGAACTAAGACTGCCGATACACTCTATGAGTATTAGAATGGAAATTGTACTTAAGTGAACATTTCCCCAAGACCTTAATATACTTGCTAGGCTGAGGCTAGGAGTATACGTTAGTAACACACATTAGCATAGACTTCTTGTACTAATACGAAACAACTAGGTGATGATTTATTCATACCTAGGCCTATTGTGCTACACCTTTTATCTAAGTATTGTGTATACATATTTAGATACAATAAATTACTTTCATGCGCTGCATGATACTCTGTTACTTGTGTTTGTGAATTGACATATATATATATACACACACATACTCGTACTCTATCTCGAGCACTTGATGCTACCTACAATCTTCATATGTATATTGGTATACATACACTTACACAAATACAATTACTATAGTCGGGCATGTCGTAGTACTGTCGGCTATCAATTAACCTAGTCGGACATGTCGTAGTACTGTCTGCTCTCAATTACTCAAATCGGGCATGTCGTAGTACTGCTGACTCTCATACATTGCTTGTGAGCAATCAGGTCGATGCCAGATGGGCACAAAATGATGCCACGGTAAAGTGGGTACGAAACGATGCCACGGTTAGAGTGGACACAATTACGATATCGCGGTAAAGGGATACAATCGATGGATCAGCGAGCTTACACTCGGGGTTCACAAACAATCGATGGATCAGCGAGCTTACACTCAAGGTTCACATACAATCGATGGATCAGCGAGCTAACACTCGGGGTTCACATATAATCGATGGATCAACGAGATTACATGGATCAGCGAGCTTACACTCGGGGTTCACACACAATCGATGGATCAACGAGCTTACACTCGGGATTCACGCTCAGTCACTGATGGGCGAGCTTATGCTCGTGATCCGCACTCATTCACGGATCGGAGAGCTTACACTCAAGATTCGGAATAGTTAACGGATCGGTGAGCTATCACGCGAGGTTGTTAACTCAGTATTTGTATAAATACTCAATCGTAGTTCTGCGGGACTACAATTTCATGTTGTTGGATGCAACACAACGTGCCAGGAGCACACCCACAATTTACTACTAAACTAATAATTCTATTACTTGTTATCATACGACGTGGTCGTACACATATACCTGATAGTACTTAGGCTTGTATTGCCCCACGTTAGTTAATTTACTAATACCTGATAGGTATCAAGGCATGGATTGCCACACCCTCGATATGACGTGGTCATATACATACTCGGTAATACTTAGGCATGTAATGCCTCACATTTTAGACCCACCCATACCTATAGGTATCCAGGCATGATATGCCACTACTTCTGTGTACTTAGGTACAAACAATAATTACTTAGGTATTAGATACCTCGATAGCTGTATACACATTGGTGTTACACACTTTAAACAATATAAATCAAAATCGTGGATTTTGAATCATTTTCCAAAACATACAAGGTTTATACTTTATGTTTTCAACTAACAATCCTATGAACTCACCAGCTTTATAGCTGACTCATTTTAGCATGTGTTCTCTGGTACCCAACACGATTAGGATTACTACAATATATGCTTGCTCGACTCGCATACTTTCAAACATCCGGATTTCTCTGCATAACTTTTGTATTACAAATTATGTGTTGAAATTATTTTGCGAACTCTCAACTTGTATAAAATAGCAAATTATTACTTTTAGAAAGAGGTGTGTAATAATATAAATATAGGTACATACCTGGCAAAGGAATCATAATGTGAATGAAGCTTATGAGAACCTACTAACACATCATATATAGGACTTAATTTATTGTTAATAAACTTATTTTCCTAATGTACTATCATTTCCCTTAGTTTTGCAGACAAAAACTTAAACAGTTATTTTTTTAATATATATAATACCTAACTGTTACAAGTATACCCTTGGAAGACTAATCACCCTGGATTTCTCATTCCGTTCAGTTGAACCAACGTCTCAAATCTTGCTCTGTCGAACGCCTTCGTGTATATGTGTGCTAAGTTATCCAGTGATGGAACCTTAACTAACTTTATCAAATTATTCTCAGCTCAGTCTCTAATAAAATGATGTCGAATATCAATGTGTTTAGTTTTACTGTGCTTCACTGGATTGTTGGTGATCGACATTATTGATTCATTATCAATCATCATAGGAGTATTGGTTATGTTTAACCCATAGTCCCGCAGTTGCTGTTGAATCCAAAGTACTTGAGAGCAACAGCTGCCAGCTGCAACATACTCAGCTTCACACGTGGAAATGGCTACTGAGCTTTGCTTCTTGCACTGCCAAGACACTAATCTACCTCCTAAAAATTGACATCCTCCGGTTGTAGATTTCATATTCTGATTGCACCCTCCATAATTTGAATAATTATAAGCTACTAAATCTAAGGGTGCGTTTGGTACGATGGAATCATTAAGAATGGGATCGAAGAAGAGAATGGAAAAGTGAGGAAAGGGAATAAACACTAATGAATGAAATCCATTCTTCTGTTTGGTACAAATAAAGAATCAACTTATTTCATGAATTTTGAAATTGATTCTTTTGTTTGGTTATTTAATGAAATCGAATTGAATCAGTATGTAATAGTGTAATACCAATAATAATCTATAATCATATTATATTATATTTGCAATAAAAAATTATTTCAAGTTCTTTCTTCTCCGCTTCGTCTTCCATATTTCTGCTACCACCACTCTAAAACCCAAAAAAATAAAATAAAAGAAGAATTAAATTAACATTTATCATTGTGTGCAACTGTGCACAAGAGTGAATTCACACACAACTAGACAACTTTAATCGGCTATTACAAATATTAATAATTTAATTGCATTCTGTCACACCCCGCTAAAGCGGAAACACGAGATGTAATATCACCGGGTAATAACGCACAAGATATAGAAGCAACACCATACATAATTTTAAATAAAAGTAGTACAAACTACAGCAAATTCAACCCACGGTTTCAAAAGAGATTACAATAAGTTTCTTAAAGTTTTAAAAAGAGGGTTATGGTTATGAAATAAAGCAAACGTGTGTGAACATGCATCCATGCTAACGTACTCCTAGAGTGCAACTTACTGTCGTTCTCCTGAAAAACATGATAAAACAAAAGGGTCAACTATGGTCATAGTTGGTGAGTACACAGGTTTAGTGTTACAAACAAATGAATTAAAGCTTTTTTTATAAATGACATGAATAAAAATGATTGGTTGTAATAGTTGCGAATATGAAAGGTAGTATACAAGAGTGTTAATGAAATTGAGGCTACTACTAAACCGATTCAACCGACACATGCCCCAAGCTCCATGTTCTATCGGTAACATGAGTACTGATGATACTATGCACTCACGACCAGTGTGAGTGAGGAGTGGTTTCCCCCTATATAGCGCTATCCATAAATATCAACGGCTCGTCTGGCTCTTAGACAAGTTAATAAGTAGTGTAACAGGTATTTTTGGGGACTTTAGCACGATAGTACTCAAGCATAACAATAGGTACACCAATTCACATAAAAAGTATAGTTAAAGTTCAACAAGTTCATAAAGAGTACAACCAATTTAGTTAAAGTTAGGATCATGCTTTTCACCACAAAATAATAAACAAGTAAAAAGGGGTTGTGAAAACTCACAATTGAGCGTAAGAGTAAACGATGGATGTAGCGCGCGTGCTTGTCGGGTATGACTCCTATCCAAGTCCTATGAACACGAGGTTTCTAATTAGTTTCTTGGTAAATTAGGTTTGATAGGATTGCATAGCTAAATATTTAGATTACAAAATGCCAAAATGGTTTGTTTGCTTTGAAGTTTGTTAATGTCCAGTAATCGCGTTGAGTATAATAATGAATATACAAGTATATAATGTCTCGCAATTGTTTGTGTCCAAATTTCATAGTGCTTTGAGTGTTGGAACTTTGGTTCCTCCCAAATTATGATTAACAACACACAAATCGATTAATACATCATAAGACACCCAAACCCCTTTTGGTTACCATTCTTTCCAAAAATAGTAAGTTTCCCGTTTTCGAAACCGAGGCCTGTTCTTGTTGAGTCGGTCAAACCTTCTCCGTTTGACCCGAGACTTTTACCTAAACCTTAAACATGTTCATGAGTCATAAAGAGTTAGTCTTTCCTTAAATAGAAAGTCCGCAAGTGTCGGTTTCCAACTTTTACCAAAAATCAGTCCACATTCTTATTTCCAGAAAATTATATCAGTGTGTTGAATTTATGAAAAATACTTATGATCCGAAATAAAATAAGGAAAAAATCACAGTTGATCCCCAAAATATTATCTATTTTATGTTATTTTTCCAGGAATTATAGAGAAGTCCAAGTATTTTTAAAATTTACTTTTATCATCTTAGGTCAAATCTGAACACATGCATGCAATCATTGTTTATGGGCAAAATCTATTGGGTTCCAGAAAAAGTAATAAACAGGGAAGTTGTAGCCAACAAAATTTGTAAACTTTTGGTGTTGGTTTCAAGTCATTTGGTGGTTGTAGCTCTAGTTATGATTAAAAAACTGAGAGAAAAGTTTCTGAGTAAATCTAACAGCTTGTATTCCTTTTCTCTAAAAAATTATTAAACATATCAATTGAACTCAGAAAAATATGAGGCTTATGGGTTCGGAAAGCTTACTTCCAGAACTTGATTTTAGACTATAAAAACGTCCATTTGCATGAAGGAATGAGTTTTCTAAAAATCGTTGAAGTAGATGAAACTTTCTGGACAGAAACTTGCAAGTCCATGATTGAGTGTTTTATTCAAAGTGAAGAACACCATTCATGAAATAAAAGAAGATTTTCATCTTTTGACCTTTAAATTCATGTTCTAACACATGCATGGTATTGAAATACATCCAAGATGTGTTAGAGATGATTATTAACATAAGAATAAGTTTTTAAATAAAGATGAACAATATTTCCACAAGTTTACCAACAATAATCGGTTTTCACTTGATTTTCGGTTTGATAATGGGTTACCCTTTTTTTTAATACATAAAGATGTGAAAAGAGATAACCTACAAGCATCAAGGTTTGTATAAGGATTTTAGCCATGAAAAAGGCATAAAATCCGAATTTTATGAAGGGAAAACATATTTTTATAGATTGTAAGTAAAGAAAGATGTTAGAGACGTTGTGTTTTACCTTTATGTTCTTGAAATAGCTTAAGGACACCTTAAAGTTTTTGGGTTTAGGTTGAAAAATGACTGATTTCTTGAGAGATTTTAGAGAGAAAAGAGTGTGAAAGGTTAGAGAGAAGAATTAGAGAGAAGTGTCTTTTGGGAGGGTGAAATGAATGATTTGATATAAGAAAAGAGGGGAGATGTGTGGGGATAAGGGGGAGGCCGGTTTTGGGGTCCCAAGGAGGCCTTTTTATTTCTTTTTTTTTTGTTAAATAAAGTTTATAAAAGTTGTATTAAGTTTTGTATTAAAGATGTGTAAGTATATTGTACGGTATAAGGTTTATTTTGTGATGTTTTGGTGATTAATATTTGAGCTATAAAAGTTTGTGTTCTTTAGTTTATAAAAGTACTTTAATTTATGATTGAATTGCTTCCAATAGGTATTCAAGTGTTAGTTTGTTATATTCGAGTTTCATTTACGGGTTTACGGAATTTTAGCAAACCTTGGTTGTGCGACAAGGTAGTATTTTTGTGATAATTCATGGGACTTGATTTTTTTGTTTTTCATGGCACTTCATAACTTAATTTAGCATGTCTGAATGAACTTATGGTTCACTAAGCAATCTCTAAGATGTTCTACAGCTTTAACAAATCTAAGGAGTCATAACCTAGACTTTTCACTAGGATTTAAGGAATTCTGTAAATTTAAGATTCAAGTGCGGTAATGACCTGAGATTTTTACCGTTGAAATGAATTTCGTATCGAAATTCAACTGGTCCTATTGGGTGACGAAGCACTAGTGAATAGATGGGGGTAGTTTCGTCTCATTAAATCTTCCTATTCCTATCTGAACTCAGGTCCATGTTTAGAATTTCAGAGGGCCTTAATTAAGGGAATCTTGTAACGTCTCAACTGTTTGGTACCTCTATTAAGGATTTCAGTAGGTGCTTCACTAAAAGAAAGTAGTCAATCATCGATTCGAACTCTTATAAGGGCAAGATCTGAGAGTTGTCAACTAAACACTTCTTAAGGTTTGAGACATGAAATAGGTCATGAACGTCATCCAACTCTTTGGGTGATTCTAGTTCATAAGACACCGGGCCTATTTGTTTCAAGATTTTGTATGGTCCAATTTAGCTTGGGCTTAGCTTGCCTTTCTTGTTGAAGTGCACAAGTCCTTTTTGAGGTGATTCTCTCAGGAACATTCTATCACCTGTTTGGAATTCTAGTGGCTTTCTGCGATTGTCAACATACCTTTTCTGAATGATGTCTGGCCTTGTCAAGTGCTTCTCACCGACTTCGTGCCAACAAAACGGTGATCAGCATTTCTGTCTATATAAGGCCTCAAACGGTTCACACCTGATGCTAATGTGGTAACTGTTGTAAGTGAACTCTATTAGGGGTAAGTGTACATCCCAACTTTCTCCTAAATCTAGTGCATAGACTCGTAGCATATCGTCTAAGGTTTAAATTGTTTACTCACTTGCCCATTTGCTTGAGGGTGATAAGTTGTACTCAGGTTTACTTGGGTATCCAACACCTTCTGCATTGATAGCCAAAACTGTGATGTAAAATGACAATCTCTGTCATAGATAATTGAAATGGGCATTCCGTGACGCGACACAATTTCTTCAATATAGCTTTGAGAAAGTCTCTCCATTATGTAATCCTCTAGGATAAGTAGAAAACGCATGAATTTTGTCAGTTGGTCGACAATAACTCAAATGAATTCGTGACCTTTGGAAGTTCGAGGTGACTTAGTGACGAAGTCCATTGTTACCTGTTCCCATTTCCATTGGGGTATTTCGGGTTGTTGTAATAATCCTAATGGATTTTGGTACATAATTTCGCAATCATAGTCGTTAAGTAACTCCATCCACCTTCTTTGCCTCATGTAGAGCATCTTCTGCTCGAGTATGTCCTAGAGACTCCTATGATCGGTAAACACAGTACATCTGGAACCGTATAGGTAATGTCTCCAGGTTTTAAGTATGAAGACCACTGCTCCTAGTTCCAAGTTATGCGTAGTACAGTTCACCTCATTTTTCTTGAGCTGCATGGAAGCATTCGTAATTACTTTATTCTTCTGCATCAGATGGCAGCCCAATCCCTAGTGTGACGCATCACAATATACCACAATTTGTTCCTTCAGGCAATGATATGATTAGCGCATTGCACAGTTTCTCCTTCAGCATTTGGGATGCCTTCTGCTTTTCAATATCCCAAACTTATTCTTTCATCTTTTGGGTCAGTTCTGTCAAGGGCTTGGCGATCTTTAAAAAATTTTCTATGGACCTTTTGTAGTATCCAGCCAATCCTAGAAATTGACGGATTTCCGTAGGAGTCGCCGGGACTTCCCATTTCTCAATCACCTCGATTTTAGATGGATCCACATGGATCCCTTCTATGTTCACTATATGACCGAGGAAGTGTACTTCTCTGATCCAAAACTTGCACTTAGAGAATTTGGAGTACAACTTCTCTTCCTTGAGTGGTTGCAACACTTGCCCTAAATGTTGCTCGTGATCCTCTTTACTACGCGAGTAGACTAGTATGTTATTGATAAAAATCACAAATTTATCCAAGTATGCTCTGCAAACTATGTTCATTAAGTTCATGAATGCCGCAGGAGCATTGGTTAGGCTGAAGGGCATAAGCATAAACTCATAATGTCCATATCGTGTTTGGAACACCGTTTTGGGTATATCTTCTTTGTGAATCCGTAATTGGTGATAACCTGACCGTAAGTCGAGTTTGGAGAAGTAGGAGGCGCCTTGGAGCTGATCAAATAGATCGTCTATTCAAGGGAGCAGGTACCTATTCTTAGTTGTTAATTTGTTCAGTATAATCAATGTACATTCGTGAGGATCCGTCCTTTTTATTAACGAATAGAACAGGAGCACCCCATGCTGATGAGCTGGGGTGAATAAATCCCTTATCGGAGAGTTCTTGGAGTTAGTTAGACAACTCCTGCATTTCCATGGGCGCTAGGCAGTACGGTGCCATAGCTATTGGAATTTCTCCAGGAATAAAGTCGATTCAGAATTCAACTTGCCTATGTGGGGGCAATCTAGGTAGATCATCTGGAAATACTTCGGGGTAGTTGCATACCACTGGGACATCTTGTATGCGTCTTTCCTTTGGCTTAGTCTTGACAACGTGTGCCGAAAGAGCGAGACATTCTTCGGTCAGATATTTGCAAATTTTCTTAGATGACACTATCTTCTAATATCTTCCATGTCTTTCTCCACGTAATAATAGTATCTCATTCATTCAAATGGGTACTTGCATAATCTTCTCATGAAAACTCATGCCTACATAATTTTTGGCCAACCGTCCATGTCGACTACTACATCAAAACTTTCCATTTTCATCGGAATAAGGTCTATACTGAAGGATTCACCTTTCAGTTCTAGTACGTAGTTGCGTATTATTTCACTAACAATCAGTTTGTAACCAATGGCACAATATAATTAATGATTCAATTATTAATTACGAGTACTATTGTATCTATAACATATAGATAAAACGAGTTAAATATACGTTTAACATAAAACATATTATAAAACGAACAGAAACAATTTTAAAATGCACTCAAAGATCAAAATGGAAAAAATTCAAATTTTCTCATTCATTCGAAAACATTTGGAACATTACCTCAAAATATGAACCCGAAATTCGACTGAAATTTTGACACCCAATTGATACGCGCAGTCCAATGTAAATATTTGTACAACAGTCAAAAATAATGAAAATATCATTACTCTAATTTTAGATAACGTATCTAGAGAACATCAACAAAATAAAAATATAAAATGTTAAATTTTATATTGCACTAATTATACCCGTACTCGAAATTAACATGCTTAAAATCGCCAACCACCTCAAATAATTGAGGAGACCGGCCACTGTATTTGAACCATACTCGTTTGATTTCTTTGCTCCCTTCCTTTTTTTTTTCCTTCTTCCTGAAGATTGATCACACACACACTCTCATATCATCACCTTCTTTACTTCTTCTTCTTTCTCTCAAAATTAACAAGATCAGGAGAACCAACAGCAGCAGGGAGTAGCAGTGGAACAACAAACCAGGAACATCATCTTCATCTTCTTCCTTGTATCATCATCACCATCATTTTCCTCATCGTAAGAAACCCATTTTTCTTCAATTTCTATACTTAAATTTCGTGTTATATAGCTTGGTAACATCGTAATCCATGTATCTAACTCCATAATTTGAAGATTTGATGATTGATTCATGAAATGGTTTTATAGGACTAAAACTTTAAATCCGAAATTGATAGGTAAAAACTTGTTAAAATGTGATATAATGATGTATATTGTTGTTACTAAACACCTAAACACTGAACTCACTCGAATTATAGGTAAAAATCACTTAGAACTCGAGTTGCAAACCGTATAAACGAAACATAGAAGAACTGAACCAGAACCAAGCTGAATCGATCGATTAGCCTAAGCTAGCCGATCGGCTATACCCTTAGAGCCGAACGACTCTCATCATAAAGTCGAACGGTTGGGACGGACTAAAATGCTTAATGGGTGGGGTGATGTGGACTGGACCGAAATGAATAATGGACTAAATAAATTGGACTGAATCGAGTGGGACTTGGATTGGGCCGGAACCTCCAGCCGAACGGCTGGCCCAAGCCGATCGGCTAGGCTGGGCTGCAGACTGGGCTTTGGTCGCGAGCTGGGCCGGACGTTTCTTGGGCTGAGACTTTGGGTTTGGACCGAGAACTTTAAAAACAAATGAGTTAAATTAAATAAACGGGCCATTGGGCCGTGTGCTTATGTTATGGGCCTAACAAATTGTTTTTAACCCAACGGACCCTAAAACATTTCAAACATAAAACGTGACCCGATTCATTTAAAGGAACAAGAAACTATAAAACGAACGATGAAATTTTATAATGTTTCGATATAAACGAATGTCATAAATTTTGATATACATATATTTCAACATGTTGTCATCAACAACTTACACAACTAATGCGATTATGAAATAAACAATTTCTTCAAACAAACGAACCATTAGCATAAGTTGATCAAAACAAATCAAACGTACTTATGATAATACATTTATTGTATATAGGTTAACACACCTTGGGCAATTATCTGTCGCCTGCTGGCTTTCATACCGAGCAAACTACTGTGAGTTTACAGCCCCTACTTTTAAATGTTTACTGCTTTTAAACACAGGGGTGTTAAATATAGAAATTGCATGCCAACACATGCAATCAAATTATAAATGCTTTATTGCTTTTATACAACTGTTGATTTGTGATATTACATATTCACTATTATTTTGGGAATTAGACAAAGTATCCTAGTACGGACCCAGACTTGGAATGTGTGCATGAAAAGACCTCATGACATGCTACTGTAACCATTAGCTAGGTGACTCTAGCCACTGAGTATATGGATAGTACTATTCCCGTGACGACCCTCCTACGGTGGAGCGTATACTTAAATGTTCATTCAGGCAAACAACATAAGTTCTAGTTGTGGTTTGGTTATAGGGTTAGGTCGCGTTACTTTAACCTGCGAGGTTTAGCTCACCTTTCAAGGGATCACAGTCTAAGTAAATTCCCACATACTTTTAGGAAGAACGAATCCTACAACTGTTAGACACCGGAAAACATACCGGTAACTTATTTTATATTGGTAAACAACCAGTAACGCATTTTGGGATGACATCCCACATAAAACTATACTTTAGAGTAACAACCCTACATAACTTGTATTTTATAAATGAATAACGATTCATTTCTACAAACTTGGTTTAACTAACCACATACATATACAAACCTGTAAATTCACTCAACATATTTGTTGACGACTTTCTCTATGTTTTTCAGGAAATTAGCTGGGTAAGAAATCGCATGCATTCAGGATGGACAACCCTGGACTACTTAGGATGCCACACACTGTTGGCACCGCTTTTGGGGATTTCCTTCGTATAACTGTAGACATTGCAGTCATACTTATGAAATCTTGTTTTAAACCTATGTATTATTGTTAAAACTAAAATGTTTTAAACACTACTACTACTGTTACGACTTACATAGTCGTACTACTTTTGTAACAACTGTTAAACCTGGCATCCTCGTTAAATAAAGTTGTGCGGTAACCATATGCTCTGAGTATGTATGTATTTGTTGGTTGAAAATACTGTTCGCAGCCCCGCCACGTCGTTAAAGCTTCCGCAAACTAATCATAACTAATTGTAATTACCGTTTGGCGGGGTGTGACAGACTTGGTATCAGAGCCATTGGTTATAGCGAACTAGAAGTCTTTAAGTGACCTAAAACCTTAGAGACCTAGACTATAGCCTTGGCTAAAACATCATTGCATGCATACACACTTTGCATACATCTAACATACAACTGACACGTCACCTACGACTTCTTTGTCTCAGCATATCGAGGCACAGTCTGATCTACTTGTATGCTTCTGATGAGGAGCCGACTGAGGATTCCTACCATAGCGACGCTAGCACCGGAGTTGTGAGTCCACCAGTTCACCCGAGAGCTCTATCTGATGACACCGGTGATGCCTATATCACCCCACCACCTACTGCACATGTGGTCCCACCTACTACTACTCCCACTGACCCTACCACTCGTATGTTAGGGTCTACCTTTATGGCAACACGCCATACGACTGCTGGACCTTCCAGAGGACCGGTACCTAGGAGGACACCACGGATGTATGTCCGAGACTTCCCTAGAGGACCACTTGCGCCCCGTGATAAGGCGCCGATGGCTCACTTGGAGTGGATGACTCCCATGTTGGGGCGGTGGAGGTCGTTGGAGGGTTTTGCCTCTACTTTCGAGACTGGGGAGTCCTCCCGATCCTCCGCACCACTGCCTACTACTGGAGAGCCCGTGGAGTTGACTCTCCCTACCATTGTGGCTGTGATTCGCACATTGTTTCGTATTTCTGGTAGCAGGGGTGTTCACCTTACAGAGCTACAGAGCGATGTCTCCCATCTGGATGGAGACATGATAGACGTGCATGAGCGTTGCCACTTCTTGTTGAGCAACGTGGTTGCTGCCAAAGAGATAGCTGAGATCGCACGTGCTCGTGTCAGAGTACTGGAGAGATGTGCGAGGACAGCAGGGTTGATGATTGGAGCTTGTGTGATGATAGCTGTGCTGAGGACAGCTGTGGGGTTGTTTTTACCTCATTTTCATTAGACTTATGTATGGCGGTTTGTGCCTACTAGGCATCAGACCGATTACTTTTGGATGATGGATATATTAGTAGGTCCATCACATATTGTATAGACCAGTATCAGATGGGTAGGTGTATGTATGTACTAGACATGTACTAGATGGAAAACTGTTGTTAGAATGGGTTTATGTATAGGAAAACCCATTGCCTTTTGTATAGCGCTAACCGTTGATGGGGCGTATTAGGGATCCCATCTTGTTTTGTATAAAACTATTGTATCAGCGCTACACCTTTTGATGTAATATAACTTATGTTTGGTTGTATTTCGTATTCATTACATTCAACAACGACTATAGTATTATATCTACATTTATATACGTGTGTTAGAAACGATAACCAATCAATAACACTTGAAGTCATTTCCTGAAAACCATGAAACATACCACACCTTGATTATTGATTCCTATCTTGAATTTCTTTGAACTCGATTGTGTTAAATGATGATGAAAAGAAATATGTATTTAGCATTATATAATGACGCCTGGCCAACATGATTATATTGTACTAACTACATATGGGCGTTTCAAAGTCGTACGACATGTGATACAAAATCTTGTCCTTCAATTCTTCATACTGTTCCCTTGTTAAACAATGTGAAATCTCGTTCATCACATTCAATATCTTGGCATTGACTTCAGCATTTTTATTTCATCGCAGAACGGAATCATGCCACCAAAACGACGGATGACTAAGAACAGTCGACGAACGACTCCTTCTTCCATTCCTGAAACTGTTCCCCCACCCAACAACAATGAAACTACTGAACAAATGATTGTGCGACGAATAGCTGAAGGGATTTCTGAGTATGAAGCAAGCCGAAATCGTGAGAATGGAATGAATAACAACGGATCTACCCCTGTTAACACTGAGGCACCTGCGAATACTCGCCGAGGGTGTTCATACAAGACATTCCAGGCTTGTAAGCCAGTTACTTTTCGTGGCACCGAGGGTGCTATTGGAATTATACACTGGATAGAGAATACTGAGTCGGTATTAGACATTAGTGACTGTTCACCCGACTGTATGGTGAAGTATGCCACCTGCACCCTGGGTGACAAAGCTCTCACATGGTGGAACAGTCAAGTCCAATCACTTGGCCGACCAGCTGCTTACTCCTTGTCATGGGAGGTACTGAAAAACATGATGTTGGAAGAGTTCTGTCCCCGTAGTGAGATGCAGAAAGTCAAAACTGAGCTGTGGAACATCACTATGATTGGTGCCGATGTCACTGGTTATACAACCAAGTTTCAGGAACTAGCACGTCTAGTGCCACATATGGTGACACCTGAGTACAAGCGCATCGAGCGTTATGTATATGGTCTGGCACCGCAAATCAGGGGTTTGGTTACATCTTCCAAACCTGACACATTCAGGAGCGCTGTTGTTTTAGCGCAAAGTCTGACCGATGAGGCAGTCAGGATGGGAACCCTGACCAAGAAAACTGCATCGGGCAAGGTTGAACCGAGCAGTACTGAAGCTGGCAGTTCTGGAGGTACAAAGCGTAAGTGGAATGACAGAGGAAGCGACCGTCAGGGTCAAACAAATAAGAAGGGAACTGGGAACCCAAAGTCCTATGCTGCCACCACTGTGGAATCAAAACCATACTTGGGTTACAAACCTAAGTGTGTCAAATGTAGCAAACACCACGAGGGTGAATGTTGGTATTGCAACAACTATAGAGGTTGGGGTCACAAAACCCAAAACTGCAAAGTTAACCCTACCCCTAGGGAAAACCCAGAACGCCGAAACCAAGGGTGTTTTGAATGTGGCGACACGAGGCACTATCGGAACCGTTGCCCTCGACTCAACAACCAAAACCCCAACAACAACAACCAGAACAACCAAAACCGCAACAACACCAACAACCGTGGTAACAACAACTGAGCCAACAACATCATCAATTAGCCGGCTCAAGGAAGAGCATTTGTGATTGGAGCACAAGAGGCACGCCAGGACCCTAACACCGTCACTGGTACGTTTCTTGTAAACAACCATTATGCCTCTGTGTTAATCGATTCAGGTGCTGATTTAAGTTTTGTGTCTAATGAGTTTAGACCACTACTAGAACTTGAATCACGTAAGTTAGATAACAAATATACTATTGAACTAGCCGATGGTGAGTTAATCGAGTCAGGAGAAATAGTACCGGGATGTACCTTGGAATTTGAAGGTCATCTCTTCGAAATAGACTTGCTACCGGTTAAGCTAGGAAGTTTTGACGTTGTAGTCGGCATGGATTGGTTGTCTAAGAACCGCGCCGAGATCATATGTTACGATAAGTTGGTACGCTTACCACTACCGACAGGAGAAACTCTCATGGTCAAAGGTGAGAAATGGAAAAGGGTCACAAAAATGATTACATGCTTGAAAGCCCGTAAATATCTCCGAAAGGGATACCAAGCGTTCTTGGCACACGTTGTGTAAGACCCCTCATTCTATAAATCAATATTATAGTATTTTACTCGGAAGCGTAGGAATTTAAAACATATTTATATACATACCAACTTAAAACTGTTTAAAAACTACATATGTCGGGGTATTATCTATTACAAAACCAGGTTTATAGCAAAACCATATCAGAGTTATAATCTGTCAGACATTCCCTGCGAAAGCATCCTTTCCTGACACCCACATATATATCAAAAATCTGCAGGAAGTAGGATGAGGGATTAGCACAAAACTAAGTTAATGAATTCTTCACACACAACTCAACTTAGCTTACTACCTGTTTACCCCAAACAACCGTAAACATGTATTACAACTAGTCAACAATATAGTAATGAGGATCGGTGGCTCTGGGAATACCATAATACCCGGGTGGCTCCCCAAGAACACTTATCCAACTATATCCGTTTGGCCATAACGGACGAGACCGATGACTAGTGGTTACTATACTCAGACACAGGTTCTATACACCCAACAAATGAAGCAAGACCCTGTGTCATTCACACAACAACCAACTAGCCCAACCAACCAGTTCAACCTGTTGACCTCATTAACAACTGATGCCCGAAGGCCACACATAGCACATAGATTTATAATCAACTATGAATATTAAATACACAACATATCTACGTTTACTTGTTGCAACCAAATAGTTACAACTTAATTAAATGGTGAGTTCCAAATCCACTCACCGATACCTCAGGAGTCACAACACTCAGCTTCTAATCACTGAGTCTTTGGAGTATCTGAAATATCACACAATGCACAAGTTAGTAACTTGTCATCAACAATAATACTTATGTAAATGGACACCAATTGCTCGCGCACCTTACCGTCTTGCTCCTTCAGAAATGCAAGAGTTGTCTGCACAACTGTAGGAACTCTTAGACTTAGGATTCATCCGACCGAGCTTTTCACCTTGGGGAGCTCCGATTTTGTTCGTCAAGAAAAAGAATGGATCAATGCGAATGTGTATCGATTATCGGGAACTGAACAAAGTAACTATTAAGAATCGATATCCACTACCTCGCATCGATGACTTGTTTGACCAGCTGCAAGGGTCAAGTTACTATTCGAAGATCGACTTGCGATCTGGTTACCATCAGCTGAAGGTTCGGGATGATGATATTCCTAAGACTGCGTTTAGGACTCGGTACGGTCATTACGAGTTCCTTGTCATGCCATTCAGACTGACAAACGCACCAGCAGTGTTCATGGACCTCATGAATAGAGTATGCAAATCTTATCTTGATAAATTCGTGATTGTGTTTATCGATGACATATTGATATACTCCCGAATGAAGGAGGATCACGAGAAACATCTAAGAATGATTCCTGAATTACTGGAGAAAGAGAAGCTTTACGCAAAGTTCTCTAAGTGTGAATTTTGGATGCGTGAGGTTCATTTCCTTGGTCATGTGATCAATAACAAGGGAATTCATGTGGACCCATCCAAAATCGAGGCAATTAAGAACTGGGAAGCCCCAAAAATAGCCCAACCACTTACCACCCTAACACAAAAAGACAAGAAATTTGATTGGGGCGAGAAGCAAGAGAATGCTTTTCAATTGTTGAAACAGAAACTAAGTACTGCACCTATCCTATCACTACCGGAAGGAGTAGAAAACTTTGTTGTCTACTGTGATGCTTCACATCAGGGATTGGGCTGCGTGTTAATGCAAAATGACAAAGTCATTGCTTATGCGTCTCGTCAATTAAAAATTCACGAGAAGAACTATACGACGCATGACTTTGAGCTGGGAGCTTTCGTCTTTGCGCTTAAGATTTGGAGACACTATCTATACGGTACGAAGTGTACAATCTTCACGGATCACAAAAGTCTCCAGCATATATTCGACCAGAAAGAACTCAACATGAGGCAACGTCGTTGGGTCGAATTACTGAATGATTATGACTGCAAAATTAAGTACCATCTGGGCAAGGCTAATGTAGTAGCGGATGCCTTGAGTCGTAAGGAACGAGCAAAACCTCGAAGAGTTCGAGCTTTAGGTTTGACAATCCACTGGAATCTCATTACTCAAATTCGTGATGCTCAACAACTAGCATTTATTCCCGAACGCCTTAAGGAAGAATCCTTGAAGGGAATGGAGAAACAACTTGAAACCAAAGACAACGGAGTGTTGTACTTCATGAACCGAATTTGGGTACCATGCGTAGATGAATTGCGCCGATTGATTTTGGATGAAGCACATAAGTCCAACTACTCGATACATCCTGGTGCAGATAAGATGTATCACGACTTGAAAGGATTTTACTGGTGGCCTGGCATGAAACGAGACATTGCCACATACGTTAGTAAGTGCTTGACATGTGCAAAAGTCAAAGTTGAATACCAAAAGCCGTCTAGGCTTTTGCAACAACCCGAAATGCCTAAATGGAAATGGGAACACATCACGATGGACTTCATCACGAAGTTATCGAGAACAACATCCGGAGTTGACACCATATGGGTGATTGTCGATCGATTGACGAAATCAGCCCACTTACTTGCTATCAAAGAAACAGACAAAATGGAGAAGTTGACTAGAATCTATTTCAAAGAAACAGACAACATTTGGAACATTACCTCAAAATATGAACCCGAAATTCGACTGAAATTTTGACACCCAATTGATACGCGCAGTCCAATGTAAATATTTGTACAACAGTCAAAAATAATGAAAATATCATTACTCTAATTTTAGATAACGTATCTAGAGAACATCAACAAAATAAAAATATAAAATGTTAAATTTTATATTGCACTAATTATACCCGTACTCGAAATTAACAGGCTTAAAATCGCCAACCACCTCAAATAATTGAGGAGACCGGCCACTGTATTTGAACCATACTCGTTTGATTTCTTTGCTCCCTTCCTTTTTTTTCCTTCTTCCTGAAGATTGATCACACACACACACTCATATCATCACCTTCTTTACTTCTTCTTCTTTCTCTCAAAATTAACAAGATCAGGAGAACCAACAGCAGCAGGGAGTAGCAGTGGAACAACAAACCAGGAACATCATCTTCATCTTCTTCCTTGTATCATCATCACCATCATTTTCCTCATTGTAAGAAACCCACTAGAAGCTGACTAGAATCTATTTAAAAGAGGTCGTTTCTCGACATGGGGTGCCTTTATCCATCATCTCTGATAGAGATGCACAATTTACTTCTCGCTTCTGGCAAACACTTCAACATGCACTGGGTACTAGACTCGACATGAGTACTGCCTACCACCCACAAACTGACGGCCAGAGCGGCCGAACGATACAAACGCTCGAAGACCTGTTAAGAGTATGTGTGATAGACTTTGGAGGTAATTGGGATACACACCTACCTCTAGCAGAATTTTCTTACAACAACAGTTATCACACCAGCATACAGATGGCACCTTTTTAGGCACTGTATGGACGCAAGTGCCGATCACCACTCTGTTGGGCAGAGTTGGGCGACAGACAACTATCGGGTCCTGAGATAGTCCAAGAAACTACGGACAAGATATCTCAAGTCCTTAACCGATTGAAAACAGCACGTGACCGACAAAAGAGTTATGCCGATAACAGACGGAAACCTTTAGTATTTCAAGTAGGTGACAAAGTCCTACTCAAAGTGGCACCCTGGAAAGGGGTCGTACGATTTGGTAAACGAGGTAAACTGAACCCACGATACATCAGACCATTCGAGATCCTTACAAGGATTAGTCCTGTCGCCTATAAACTCAAACTACCGCAAGAGCTTAGTAGTATCCATGACACCTTTCATATATCTAACTTGAAAAAGTGTCTTTCCGATGAAACACATATCATCCCTTCGGACGAAGTCTTCATTGACTCAAAACTAAACTTTGTGGAGGAACCTATCGAAGTTATAGACTCGAAAACGCAGAAACTTTGACACAAACGAATCAAGCTAGTTAAAGTTCGTTGGAACTCAAAACATGGCCCAGAGTTCACCTGGGAACGTGAGGATGAAATGCGCAAGAAGTATCCTCGACTATTTGAAACCGTGACCGCGACTCATGACACGAATTAAATCTCGGGATGAGATTTCCCTAACGGGGGGAGAATGTTACAACTCTCCAAATTAGGTACTGATTAACCTTTAAGCATGTGCATTCTTACGCTAATATCCTGATTTAGTTTAAAACAAAACTTCCGATGTGATGTAAGCTTAGCAAGCCCAGTACTTTTAAACAAAAAGTATTACTAATACGTAAGTATTTAAAGTCGCGTACAAATGTATTGGAACGAACTCGACAGAAAAATTCAGCAAAATTTGATGGCACATTATAATTAATGATTCAATTATTAATTACGAGTACTATTGTATCTATAACATATAGATAAAACGAGTTAAATATACGTTTAACATAAAACATATTATAAAACGAACAGAAACAATTTTAAAATGCACTGAAAGATCAATATGAAAAAAATTCAAATTTTCTCATTCATTCGAAAACATTTGGAACATTACCTCAAAATATGAACCCGAAATTCGACTGAAATTTTGACACCCAATTGATACGCGCAGTCCAATGTAAATATTTGTACAACAGTCAAAAATAATGAAAATATCAGTACTCTAGTTTTAGATAACGTATCTAGAGAACATCAACAAAATAAAAATATAAAATGTTAAATTTTATATTGCACTAATTATACCGGTACTCGAAATTAACAGGCTTAAAATCGCCAACCACCTCAAATAATTGAGGAGACCGGCCACTGTATTTGAACCATACTCGTTTGATTTCTTTGCTCCCTTCCTTTTTTTTCCTTCTTCCTGAATATTGATCACACACACACACTCATATCATCACCTTCTTTACTTCTTCTTCTTTCTCTCAAAATTAACAAGATTAGGAGAACCAACAGCAGCAGGGAGTAGCAGTGGAACAACAAACCAGGAACATCATCTTCATCTTCTTCCTTGTATCATCATCACCATCATTTTCCTCATTGTAAGAAACCCACTAGAAGCTGACTAGAATCTATTTAAAAGAGGTCGTTTCTCGACATGGGGTGCCTTTATCCATCATCTCTGATAGAGATGCACAATTTACTTCTCGCTTCTGGCAAACACTTCAACATGCACTGGGTACTAGACTCGACATGAGTACTGCCTACCACCCACAAACTGACGGCCAGAGCGGCCGAACGATACAAACGCTCGAAGACCTGTTAAGAGTATGTGTGATAGACTTTGGAGGTAATTGGGATACACACCTACCTCTAGCAGAATTTTCTTACAACAACAGTTATCACACCAGCATACAGATGGCACCTTTTGAGGCACTGTATGGACGCAAGTGCCGATCACCACTCTGTTGGGCAGGGTTGGGCGATAGACAACTATCGGGTCCTGAGATAGTCCAAGAAACTACGGACAAGATATCTCAAGTGCTTAACTGATTGAAAACAGCACGTGACCGACAAAAGAGTTATGCCGATAACAGACGGAAACCTTTAGAATTTCAAGTAGGTGACAAAGTCCTACTCAAAGTGGCACCCTGGAAAGGGGTCGTACGATTTGGTAAACGAGGTAAACTGAACCCACGATACATCGGACCATTCGAGATCCTTGCAAGGATTAGTCTTGTCGCCTACAAACTCAAACTACCGCAAGAGCTTAGTAGTATCCATGACACCTTTCATATATCTAACTTGAAAAAGTGTCTTTCCGATGAAACACATATCATCCCTTCGGACGAAGTCTTCATTGGCTCAAAACTAAACTTTGTGGAGGAACCTATCGAAGTTATGGACTCGAAAACGCAGAAACTTCGACACAAACGAATCAAGCTAGTTAAAGTTCGTTGGAACTCAAAACATGGCCCAGAGTTCACCTGGGAACGTGAGGATGAAATGCGCAAGAAGTATCCTCGACTATTTGAAACCGTGACCGCGACTCACGACACGAATTAAATCTCGGGATGAGATTTCCCTAACGGGGGGAGAATGTGACAACTCTCCAAATTAGGTACTGATTAACCTTTAAGCATGTGCATTCTTACGCTAATATCCTGATTTAGTTTAAAACAAAACTTCCGATGTGATGTAAGCTTAGCAAGCCCAGTACTTTTAAACAAAAAGTATTACTAATACGTAAGTATTTAAAGTCGCGTACAAATGTATCGAAACGAACTCGACAGAAAAATTCAGCAAAAATTGATGGCACAATATAATTAATGATTCAATTATTAATTACGAGTACTATTGTATCTATAACATATAGATAAAACGAGTTAAATATACGTTTAACATAAAACATATTATAAAACGAATAGACACAATTTTAAAATGCACTCAAAGATCAAAATGGAAAAAATTCAAATTTTCTCATTCATTCGAAAATATTTGGAACATTACCTCAAAATATGAACCCAAAATTCGACTGAAATTTTGACACCCAATTGATACGCGCAGTCCAATGTACAAATTTGTACAACAGTCAAAAATAATGAAAATATCATTACTCTAATTTTAGATAACGTATCTAGAGAACATCAACAAAATAAAAATATAAAATGTTAAATTTTATATTGCACTAATTATACCGGTACTCGAAATTAACAGGCTTAAAATCGCCAACCACCTCAAATAATTGAGGAGACCGGCCACTGTATTTGAACCATACTCGTTTGATTTCTTTGCTCCCTTCCTTTTTTTTTCTTCTTCCTGAAGATTGATCACACACACACACTCATATCATCACCTTTATTACTTCTTCTTCTTTCTCTCAAAATTAACAAGATCAGGAGAACCAACAGTAGCAGGGAGTAGCAGTGGAACAACAAACCAGGAACATCATCTTCATCTTCTTCCTTGTATCGTCATCACCATCATTTTCCTCATTGTAAGAAACCCACTAGAAGCTAACTAGAATCTATTTAAAAGAGGTCATTTCTCGACATGGGGTGCCATTATCCATCATCTCTGATAGAGATGCACGATTTACTTCTCGCTTCTGGCAAACACTTCAACATGCACTGGGTACTAGACTCGACATGAGTACTGCCTACCACCCACATTCTGACGGCCAGAGTGAGCGAACGATACAAACGCTCGAAGACCTGTTAAGAGTATGTGTGATAGACTTTGGAGGTAATTGGGATACACACCTACCTCTAGCAGAATTTTCTTAGAACAACAGTTATCACACCAGCATACAGATGGCACCTTTTGAGGCAATGTATGGACGCAAGTGCCGATCACCACTCTGTTGGGCAGAGTTCGGTGACAGACAACTATCGGGTCCTGAGATAGTCCAAGAAACTACGGACAAGATATCTCAAGTGCTTAACCGATTGAAAATAGCACGTGACCGACAAAAGAGTTATGCCGATAACAGACGGAAACCTTTAGAATTTCAAGTAGGTGAAAAAGTCCTACTCAAAGTGGCACCCTGGAAAGGGGTCGTACGATTTGGTAAACGAGGTAAACTGAACCCACGATACATCGGACCATTCGAGATCCTTGCAAGGATTAGTCTTGTCGCCTACAAACTCAAACTACCGCAAGAGCTTAGTAGTATCCATGACACCTTTCATATATCTAACTTGAAAAAGTGTCTTTCCGATGAAACACATATCATCCCTTCGGACGAAGTCTTCATTGGCTCAAAACTAAACTTTGTGGAGGAACCTATCGAAGTTATGGACTCGAAAACGCAAAAACTTCGACACAAACGAATCAAGCTAGTTAAAGTTCGTTGGAACTCAAAACATGGCCCAGAGTTCACCTGGGAACGTGAGGATGAAATGCGCAAGAAGTATCCTCGACTATTTGAAACCGTGACCGCGACTCACGACACGAATTAAATCTCGGGATGAGATTTCCCTAACGGGGGGAGAATGTGACAACTCTCCAAATTAGGTACTGATTAACCTTTAAGCATGTGCATTCTTACGCTAATATCCTGATTTAGTTTAAAACAAAACTTCCGATGTGATGTAAGCTTAGCAAGCCCAGTACTTTTAAACAAAAAGTATTACTAATACGTAAGTATTTAAAGTTGCGTACAAATGTATCGGAACGAACTCGACAGAAAAATTCAGCAAAAGTTGATGGCACAATATAATTAATGATTCAATTATTAATTACGAGTACTATTGTATCTATAACATATAGATAAAACGAGTTAAATATACGTTTAACATAAAACATATTATAAAACGAACAGAAACAATTTTAAAATGCACTCAAAGATCAAAATGGAAAAAATTCAAAATTTCTCATTCATTCGAAAACATTTGGAACATTACCTGAAAATATGAACCCGAAATTCGACTGAAATTTTGACACCCAATTGATACGCGCAGTCCAATGTAAATATTTGTACAACAGTCAAAAATAATGAAAATATCATTACTCTAATTTTAGATAACGTATCTAGAGAACATCAACAAAATAAAAATATAAAATGTTAAATTTTATATTGCACTAATTATACCCGTACTCGAAATTAACAGGCTTAAAATCGCCAACCACCTCAAATAATTGAGGAGACCGGCCACTGTATTTGAACCATACTCGTTTGATTTCTTTGCTCCCTTCCTTTTTTTTCCTTCTTCCTGAAGATTGATCACACACACACACTCATATCATCACCTTCTTTACTTCTTCTTCTTTCTCTCAAAATTAACAAGATCAGGAGAACCAACAGCAGCAGGGAGTGGCAGTGGAACAACAAACCAGGAACATCATCTTCATCTTCTTCCTTGTATCATCATCACCATCATTTTCCTCATTGTAAGAAACCCACTAGAAGCTGACTAGAATCTATTTAAAAGAGGTCATTTCTCGACATGGGGTGCCATTATCCATCATCTCTGATAGAGATGCACAATTTACTTCTCGCTTCTGGCAAACACTTCAACATGCACTGGGTACTAGACTCGACATGAGTACTGCCTACCACCCACATTCTGACGGCCAGAGCGGCCGAACGATACAAACGCTCGAAGACCTGTTAAGAGTATGTGTGATAGACTTTGGAGGTAATTGGGATACACACCTACCTCTAGCAGAATTTTCTTAGAACAATAGTTATCACTCCAGCATACAGATGGCACCTTTTGAGGCACTGTATGGACGCAAGTGCCGATCACCACTCTGTTGGGCAGAGTTGGGCGATAGACAACTATCGGGTCCTGAGATAGTCCAAGAAACTACGGACAAGATATCTCAAGTGCTTAACCGATTGAAAACAGCACGTGACCGACAAAAGAGTTATGCCGATAACAGACGGAAACCTTTAGAATTTCAAGTAGGTGACAAAGTCCTACTCAAAGTGGCACCCTGGAAAGGGGTCGTACGATTTGGTAAACGAGGTAAACTGAACCCACGATACATCGGACCATTCGAGATCCTTGCAAGGATTAGTCTTGTCGCCTACAAACTCAAACTACCGCAAGAGCTTAGTAGTATCCATGACACCTTTCATATATCTAACTTGAAAAAGTGTCTTTCCGATGAAACACATATCATCCCTTCGGACGAAGTCTTCATTGGCTCAAAACTAAACTTTGTGGAGGAACCTATCGAAGTTATGGACTCGAAAACGCAAAAACTTCGACACAAACGAATCAAGCTAGTTAAAGTTCGTTGGAACTCAAAACATGGCCCAGAGTTCACCTGGGAACGTGAGGATGAAATGCGCAAGAAGTATCCTCGACTATTTGAAACCGTGACCGCGACTCACGACACGAATTAAATCTCGGGATGAGATTTCCCTAACGGGGGGAGAATGTGACAACTCTCCAAATTAGGTACTGATTAACCTTTAAGCATGTGCATTCTTACGCTAATATCCTGATTTAGTTTAAAACAAAACTTCCGATGTGATGTAAGCTTAGCAAGCCCAGTACTTTTAAACAAAAAGTATTACTAATACGTAAGTATTTAAAGTCGCGTACAAATGTATCGGAACGAACTCGACAGAAAAATTCAGCAAAAGTTGATGGCACAATATAATTAATGATTCAATTATTAATTACGAGTACTATTGTATCTATAACATATAGATAAAACGAGTTAAATATACGTTTAACATAAAACATATTATAAAACGAACAGAAACAATTTTAAAATGCACTCAAAGATCAAAATGGAAAAAATTCAAAATTTCTCATTCATTCGAAAACATTTGGAACATTACCTGAAAATATGAACCCGAAATTCGACTGAAATTTTGACACCCAATTGATACGCGCAGTCCAATGTAAATATTTGTACAACAGTCAAAAATAATGAAAATATCATTACTCTAATTTTAGATAACGTATCTAGAGAACATCAACAAAATAAAAATATAAAATGTTAAATTTTATATTGCACTAATTATACCCGTACTCGAAATTAACAGGCTTAAAATCGCCAACCACCTCAAATAATTGAGGAGACCGGCCACTGTATTTGAACCATACTCGTTTGATTTCTTTGCTCCCTTCCTTTTTTTTCCTTCTTCCTGAAGATTGATCACACACACACACTCATATCATCACCTTCTTTACTTCTTCTTCTTTCTCTCAAAATTAACAAGATCAGGAGAACCAACAGCAGCAGGGAGTAGCAGTGGAACAACAAACCAGGAACATCATCTTCATCTTCTTCCTTGTATCATCATCACCATCATTTTCCTCATTGTAAGAAACCCACTAGAAGCTGACTAGAATCTATTTAAAAGAGGTCGTTTCTCGACATGGGGTGCCTTTATCCAACATCTCTGATAGAGATGCACAATTTACTTCTCACTTCTGGCAATCACTTCAACATGCACTGGGTACTAGACTTGACATGAGTACTGCCTACCACCCACAAACTGACGGCCAGAGCGGCCGAACGATACAAACGCTCGAAGACCTGTTAAGAGTATGTGTGATAGACTTTGGAGGTAATTGGGATACACACCTACCTCTAGCAGAATTTTCTTACAACAACAGTTATCACTCCAGCATACAGATGGCACCTTTTGAGGCACTGTATGGACGCAAGTGCCGATCACCACTCTGTTGGGCAGAGTTGGGCGATAGACAACTATCGGGTCCTGAGATAGTCCAAGAAACTACGGACAAGATATCTCAAGTGCTTAACCGATTGAAAACAGCACGTGACCGACAAAAGAGTTATGCCGATAACAGACGGAAACCTTTAGAATTTCAAGTAGGTGACAAAGTCCTACTCAAAGTGGCACCCTGGAAAGGGGTCGTACGATTTGGTAAACGAGGTAAACTGAACCCACGATACATCGGACCATTCGAGATCCTTGCAAGGATTAGTCTTGTCGCCTACAAACTCAAACTACCGCAAGAGCTTAGTAGTATCCATGACACCTTTCATATATCTAACTTGAAAAAGTGTCTTTCCGATGAAACACATATCATCCCTTCGGACGAAGTCTTCATTGGCTCAAAACTAAACTTTGTGGAGGAACCTATCGAAGTTATGGACTCGAAAACGCAGAAACTTCGACATAAACGAATCAAGCTAGTTAAAGTTCGTTGGAACTCAAAACATGGCCCAGAGTTCACCTGGGAACGTGAGGATGAAATGCGCAAGAAGTATCCTCGACTATTTGAAACCGTGACCGCGACTCACGACACGAATTAAATCTCGGGATGAGATTTCCCTAACGGGGGGAGAATGTGACAACTCTCCAAATTAGGTACTGATTAACCTTTAAGCATGTGCATTCTTACGCTAATATCCTGATTTAGTTTAAAACAAAACTTCCGATGTGATGTAAGCTTAGCAAGCCCAGTACTTTTAAACAAAAAGTATTACTAATACGCAAGTATTTAAAGTCGCGTACAAATGTATCGAAACGAACTCGACAGAAAAATTCAGCAAAAGTTGATGGCACAATATAATTAATGATTCAATTATTAATTACGAGTACTATTGTATCTATAACATATAGATAAAACGAGTTAAATATACGTTTAACATAAAACATATTATAAAACGAATAGAAACAATTTTAAAATGCACTCAAAGATCAACATGGAAAAAATTCAAATTTTCTCATTCATTCGAAAATATTTGGAACATTACCTCAAAATATGAACCCAAAATTCGACTGAAATTTTGACACCCAATTGATACGCGCAGTCCAATGTACAAATTTGTACAACAGTCAAAAATAATGAAAATATCATTACTCTAATTTTAGATAACGTATCTAGAGAACATCTACAAAATAAAAATATAAAATGTTAAATTTTATATTGCACTAATTATACCGGTACTCGAAATTAACAGGCTTAAAATCGCCAACCACCTCAAATAATTGAGGAGACCGGCCATTGTATTTGAACCATACTCGTTTGATTTCTTTGCTCCCTTCCTTTTTTTTTTCCTTCTTCCTGAAGATTGATCACACACACACACTCATATCATCACCTTCTTTACTTCTTCTTCTTTCTCTCAAAATTAACAAGATCAGGAGAACCAACAGCAGCAGGGAGTAGCAGTGGAACAACAAACCAGGAACATCATCTTCATCTTCTTCCTTGTATCATCATCACCATCATTTTCCTCATTGTAAGAAACCCACTAGAAGCTGACTAGAATCTATTTAAAAGAGGTCGTTTCTCGACATGGGGTGCCTTTATCCATCATCTCTGATAGAGATGCACAATTTACTTCTCGCTTCTGGCAAACACTTCAACATGCACTGGGTACTAGACTCGACATGAGTACTGCCTACCACCCACAAACTGACGGCCAGAGCGGCCGAAAGATACAAACGCTCGAAGACCTGTTAAGAGTATGTGTGATAGACTTTGGAGGTAATTGGGATACACACCTACCTCTAGCAGAATTTTCTTAGAACAACAGTTATCACTCCAGCATACAGATGGCACCTTTTGAGGCAATGTATGGACGCAAGTGCCGATCACCACTCTGTTGGGCAGAGTTGGGCGACAGACAACTATCGGGTCCTGAGATAGTCCAAGAAACTACGGACAAGATATCTCTAGTGCTTAACCGATTGAAAACAGCACGTGACCGACAAAAGAGTTATGCCGATAACAGACGGAAACCTTTAGAATTTCAAGTAGGTGACAAAGTCCTACTCAAAGTGGCACCCTGGAAAGGGGTCGTACGATTTGGTAAACGAGGTAAACTGAACCCACGATACATCGGACCATTCGAGATCCTTGCAAGGATTAGTCTTGTCGCCTACAAACTCAAACTACCGCAAGAGCTTAGTAGTATCCATGACACCTTTCATATATCTAACTTGAAAAAGTGTCTTTCCGATGAAACACATATCATCCCTTCGGACGAAGTCTTCATTGGCTCAAAACTAAACTTTGTGGAGGAACCTATCGAAGTTATGGACTCGAAAACGCAGAAACTTCGACACAAACGAATCAAGCTAGTTAAAGTTCGTTGGAACTCAAAACATGGCCCAGAGTTCACCTGGGAACGTGAGGAAGAAATGCGCAAGAAGTATCCTCGACTATTTGAAACCGTGACCGCGACTCACGACACGAATTAAATCTCGGGATGAGATTTCCCTAACGGGGGGAGAATGTGACAACTCTCCAAATTAGGTACTGATTAACCTTTAAGCATGTGCATTCTTACGCTAATATCCTGATTTAGTTTAAAACAAAACTTCCGATGTGATGTAAGCTTAGCAAGCCCAGTACTTTTAAACAAAAAGTATTACTAATACGCAAGTATTTAAAGTCGCGTACAAATGTATCGAAACGAACTCGACAGAAAAATTCAGCAAAAGTTGATGGCACAATATAATTAATGATTCAATTATTAATTACGAGTACTATTGTATCTATAACATATAGATAAAACGAGTTAAATATACGTTTAACATAAAACATATTATAAAACGAATAGAAACAATTTTAAAATGCACTCAAAGATCAAAATGGAAAAAATTCAAAATTTCTCATTCATTCGAAAACATTTGGAACATTACCTGAAAATATGAACCCGAAATTCGACTGAAATTTTGACACCCAATTGATACGCGCAGTCCAATGTAAATATTTGTACAACAGTCAAAAATAATGAAAATATCATTACTCTAATTTTAGATAACGTATCTAGAGAACATCTACAAAATAAAAATATAAAATGTTAAATTTTATATTGCACTAATTATACCGGTACTCGAAATTAACAGGCTTAAAATCGCCAACCACCTCAAATAATTGAGGAGACCGGCCATTGTATTTGAACCATACTCGTTTGATTTCTTTGCTCCCTTCCTTTTTTTTTTCCTTCTTCCTGAAGATTGATCACACACACACACTCATATCATCACCTTTTCTTTCTCTCAAAATTAACAAGATCAGGAGAACCAACAGCAGCAGGGAGTAGCAGTGGAACAACAAACCAGGAACATCATCTTCATCTTCTTCCTTGTATCATCATCACCATCATTTTCCTCATTGTAAGAAACCCACTAGAAGCTGACTAGAATCTATTTAAAAGAGGTCGTTTCTCGACATGGGGTGCCTTTATCCATCATCTCTGATAGAGATGCACAATTTACTTCTCGCTTCTGGCAAACACTTCAACATGCACTGGGTACTAGACTCGACATGAGTACTGCCTACCACCCACAAACTGACGGCCAGAGCGGCCGAACGATACAAACGCTCGAAGACCTGTTAAGAGTATGTGTGATAGACTTTGGAGGTAATTGGGATACACACCTACCTCTAGCAGAATTTTCTTAGAACAACAGTTATCACTCCAGCATACAGATGGCACCTTTTGAGGCAATGTATGGACGCAAGTGCCGATCACCACTCTGTTGGGCAGAGTTGGGCGACAGACAACTATCGGGTCCTGAGATAGTCCAAGAAACTACGGACAAGATATCTCTAGTGCTTAACCGATTGAAAACAGCACGTGACCGACAAAAGAGTTATGCCGATAACAGACGGAAACCTTTAGAATTTCAAGTAGGTGACAAAGTCCTACTCAAAGTGGCACCCTGGAAAGGGGTCGTACGATTTGGTAAACGAGGTAAACTGAACCCACGATACATCGGACCATTCGAGATCCTTGCAAGGATTAGTCTTGTCGCCTACAAACTCAAACTACCGCAAGAGCTTAGTAGTATCCATGACACCTTTCATATATCTAACTTGAAAAAGTGTCTTTCCGATGAAACACATATCATCCCTTCGGACGAAGTCTTCATTGGCTCAAAACTAAACTTTGTGGAGGAACCTATCGAAGTTATGGACTCGAAAACGCAGAAACTTCGACATAAACGAATCAAGCTAGTTAAAGTTCGTTGGAACTCAAAACATGGCCCAGAGTTCACCTGGGAACGTGAGGATGAAATGCGCAAGAAGTATCCTCGACTATTTGAAACCGTGACCGCGACTCACGACACGAATTAAATCTCGGGATGAGATTTCCCTAACGGGGGGAGAATGTGACAACTCTCCAAATTAGGTACTGATTAACCTTTAAGCATGTGCATTCTTACGCTAATATCCTGATTTAGTTTAAAACAAAACTTCCGATGTGATGTAAGCTTAGCAAGCCCAGTACTTTTAAACAAAAAGTATTACTAATACGTAAGTATTTAAAGTTGCGTACAAATGTATCGGAACGAACTCGACAGAAAAATTCAGCAAAAGTTGATGGCACAATATAATTAATGATTCAATTATTAATTACGAGTACTATTGTATCTATAACATATAGATAAAACGAGTTAAATATACGTTTAACATAAAACATATTATAAAACGAACAGAAACAATTTTAAAATGCACTCAAAGATCAAAATGGAAAAAATTCAAAATTTCTCATTCATTCGAAAACATTTGGAACATTACCTGAAAATATGAACCCGAAATTCGACTGAAATTTTGACACCCAATTGATACGCGCAGTCCAATGTAAATATTTGTACAACAGTCAAAAATAATGAAAATATCATTACTCTAATTTTAGATAACGTATCTAGAGAACATCTACAAAATAAAAATATAAAATGTTAAATTTTATATTGCACTAATTATACCGGTACTCGAAATTAACAGGCTTAAAATCGCCAACCACCTCAAATAATTGAGGAGACCGGCCATTGTATTTGAACCATACTCGTTTGATTTCTTTGCTCCCTTCCTTTTTTTTTTCCTTCTTCCTGAAGATTGATCACACACACACACTCATATCATCACCTTTTCTTTCTCTCAAAATTAACAAGATCAGGAGAACCAACAGCAGCAGGGAGTAGCAGTGGAACAACAAACCAGGAACATCATCTTCATCTTCTTCCTTGTATCATCATCACCATCATTTTCCTCATTGTAAGAAACCCACTAGAAGCTGACTAGAATCTATTTAAAAGAGGTCGTTTCTCGACATGGGGTGCCTTTATCCATCATCTCTGATAGAGATGCACAATTTACTTCTCGCTTCTGGCAAACACTTCAACATGCACTGGGTACTAGACTCGACATGAGTACTGCCTACCACCCACAAACTGACGGCCAGAGCGGCCGAAAGATACAAACGCTCGAAGACCTGTTAAGAGTATGTGTGATAGACTTTGGAGGTAATTGGGATACACACCTACCTCTAGCAGAATTTTCTTAGAACAACAGTTATCACTCCAGCATACAGATGGCACCTTTTGAGGCAATGTATGGACGCAAGTGCCGATCACCACTCTGTTGGGCAGAGTTGGGCGACAGACAACTATCGGGTCCTGAGATAGTCCAAGAAACTACGGACAAGATATCTCTAGTGCTTAACCGATTGAAAACAGCACGTGACCGACAAAAGAGTTATGCCGATAACAGACGGAAACCTTTAGAATTTCAAGTAGGTGACAAAGTCCTACTCAAAGTGGCACCCTGGAAAGGGGTCGTACGATTTGGTAAACGAGGTAAACTGAACCCACGATACATCGGACCATTCGAGATCCTTGCAAGGATTAGTCTTGTCGCCTACAAACTCAAACTACCGCAAGAGCTTAGTAGTATCCATGACACCTTTCATATATCTAACTTGAAAAAGTGTCTTTCCGATGAAACACATATCATCCCTTCGGACGAAGTCTTCATTGGCTCAAAACTAAACTTTGTGGAGGAACCTATCGAAGTTATGGACTCGAAAACGCAGAAACTTCGACATAAACGAATCAAGCTAGTTAAAGTTCGTTGGAACTCAAAACATGGCCCAGAGTTCACCTGGGAACGTGAGGATGAAATGCGCAAGAAGTATCCTCGACTATTTGAAACCGTGACCGCGACTCACGACACGAATTAAATCTCGGGATGAGATTTCCCTAACGGGGGGAGAATGTGACAACTCTCCAAATTAGGTACTGATTAACCTTTAAGCATGTGCATTCTTACGCTAATATCCTGATTTAGTTTAAAACAAAACTTCCGATGTGATGTAAGCTTAGCAAACCCAGTACTTTTAAACAAAAAGTATTACTAATACGTAAGTATTTAAAGTCGCATACAAATGTATCGAAACGAACTCGACAGAAAAATTCAGCAAAAATTGATGGCACAATATAATTAATGATTCAATTATTAATTACGAGTACTATTGTATCTATAACATATAGATAAAACGAGTTAAATATACGTTTAACATAAAACATATTATAAAACGAATAGACACAATTTTAAAATGCACTCAAAGATCAAAATGGAAAAAATTCAAATTTTCTCATTCATTCGAAAATATTTGGAACATTACCTCAAAATATGAACCCAAAATTCGACTGAAATTTTGACACCCAATTGATACGCGAAGTCCAATGTACAAATTTGTACAACAGTCAAAAATAATGAAAATATCATTACTCTAATTTTAGATAACGTATCTAGAGAACATCAACAAAATAAAAATATAAAATGTTAAATTTTATATTGCACTAATTATACCGGTACTCGAAATTAACAGGCTTAAAATCGCCAACCACCTCAAATAATTGAGGAGACCGGCCACTGTATTTGAACCATACTCGTTTGATTTCTTTGCTCCCTTCCTTTTTTTTTTCCTTCTTCCTGAAGATTGATCACACACACATACTCATATCATCACCTTCTTTACTTCTTCTTCTTTCTCTCAAAATTAACAAGATCAGGAGAACCAACAGCAGCAGGGAGTAGCAGTGGAACAACAAACCAGGAACATCATCTTCATCTTCTTCCTTGTATCGTCATCACCATCATTTTCCTCATTGTAAGAAACCCACTAGAAGCTGACTAGAATCTATTTAAAAGAGGTCATTTCTCGACATGGGGTGCCATTATCCATCATCTCTGATAGAGATGCACGATTTACTTCTCGCTTCTGGCAAACACTTCAACATGCACTGGGTACTAGACTCGACATGAGTACTGCCTACCACCCACAAACTGACGGCCAGAGTGAGCGAACGATACAAATGCTCGAAGACCTGTTAAGAGTATGTGTGATAGACTTTGGAGGTAATTGGGATACACACCTACCTCTAGCAGAATTTTCTTAGAACAACAGTTATCACACCAGTATACAGATGGCACCTTTTGAGGCAATGTATGGACGCAAGTGCCGATCACCACTCTGTTGGGCAGAGTTCGGTGACAGACAACTATCGGGTCCTGAGATAGTCCAAGAAACTACGGACAAGATATCTCAAGTGCTTAACCGATTGAAAACAGCACGTGACCGACAAAAGAGTTATGCCGATAACAGACGGAAACCTTTAGAATTTCAAGTAGGTGACAAAGTCCTACTCAAAGTGGCACCCTGGAAAGGGGTCGTACGATTTGGTAAACGAGGTAAACCGAACCCACGATACATCGGACCATTCGAGATCCTTGCAAGGATTAGTCTTGTCGCCTACAAACTCAAACTACCGCAAGAGCTTAGTAGTATCCATGACACCTTTCATATATCTAACTTGAAAAAGTGTCTTTCCGATGAAACACATATCATCCCTTCGGACGAAGTCTTCATTGGCTCAAAACTAAACTTTGTGGAGGAACCTATCGAAGTTATGGACTCGAAAACGCAGAAACTTCGACACAAACGAATCAAGCTAGTTAAAGTTCGTTGGAACTCAAAACATGGCCCAGAGTTCACCTGGGAACGTGAGGATGAAATGCGCAAGAAGTATCCTCGACTATTTGAAACCGTGACCGCGACTCACGACACGAATTAAATCTCGGGATGAGATTTCCCTAACGGGGGGAGAATGTGACAACTCTCCAAATTAGGTACTGATTAACCTTTAAGCATGTGCATTCTTACGCTAATATCCTGATTTAGTTTAAAACAAAACTTCCGATGTGATGTAAGCTTAGCAAGCCTAGTACTTTTAAACAAAAAGTATTACTAATACGTAAGTATTTAAAGTCGCGTACAAATGTATCGAAACGAACTCGACAGAAAAATTCAGCAAAAGTTGATGGCACAATATAATTAATGATTCAATTATTAATTACGAGTACTATTGTATCTATAACATATAGATAAAACGAGTTAAATATACGTTTAACATAAAACATATTATAAAACGAATAGAAACAATTTTAAAATGCACTCAAAGATCAAAATGGAAAAAATTCAAATTTTCTCATTCATTCGAAAATATTTGGAACATTACCTCAAAATATGAACCCAAAATTCGACTGAAATTTTGACACCCAATTGATACGCGCAGTCCAATGTACAAATTTGTACAACAGTCAAAAATAATGAAAATATCATTACTCTAATTTTAGATAACGTATCTAGAGAACATCAACAAAATAAAAATATAAAATGTTAAATTTTATATTGCACTAATTATACCGGTACTCGAAATTAACAGGCTTAAAATCGCCAACCACCTCAAATAATTGAGGAGACCGGCCACTGTATTTGAACCATACTCGTTTGATTTCTTTGCTCCCTTCCTTTTTTTTTTCCTTCTTCCTGAAGATTGATCACACACACATACTCATATCATCACCTTCTTTACTTCTTCTTCTTTCTCTCAAAATTAACAAGATCAGGAGAACCAACAGCAGCAGGGAGTAGCAGTGGAACAACAAACCAGGAACATCATCTTCATCTTCTTCCTTGTATCGTCATCACCATCATTTTCCTCATTGTAAGAAACCCACTAGAAGCTGACTAGAATCTATTTAAAAGAGGTCATTTCTCGACATGGGGTGCCATTATCCATCATCTCTGATAGAGATGCACGATTTACTTCTCGCTTCTGGCAAACACTTCAACATGCACTGGGTACTAGACTCGACATGAGTACTGCCTACCACCCACAAACTGACGGCCAGAGTGAGCGAACGATACAAACGCTCGAAGACCTGTTAAGAGTATGTGTGATAGACTTTGGAGGTAATTGGGATACACACCTCCCTCTAGCAGAATTTTCTTAGAACAACAGTTATCACACCAGTATACAGATGGCACCTTTTGAGGCAATGTATGGACGCAAGTGCCGATCACCACTCTGTTGGGCAGAGTTCGGTGACAGACAACTATCGGGTCCTGAGATAGTCCAAGAAACTACGGACAAGATATCTCAAGTGCTTAACCGATTGAAAACAGCACGTGACCGACAAAAGAGTTATGCCGATAACAGACGGAAACCTTTAGAATTTCAAGTAGGTGACAAAGTCCTACTCAAAGTGGCACCCTGGAAAGGGGTCGTACGATTTGGTAAACGAGGTAAACCGAACCCACGATACATCGGACCATTCGAGATCCTTGCAAGGATTAGTCTTGTCGCCTACAAACTCAAACTACCGCAAGAGCTTAGTAGTATCCATGACACCTTTCATATATCTAACTTGAAAAAGTGTGTTTCCGATGAAACACATATCATCCCTTCGGACGAAGTCTTCATTGGCTCAAAACTAAACTTTGTGGAGGAACCTATCGAAGTTATGGACTCGAAAACGCAGAAACTTCAACACAAACGAATCAAGCTAGTTAAAGTTCGTTGGAACTCAAAACATGGCCCAGAGTTCACCTGGGAACGTGAGGATGAAATGCGCAAGAAGTATCCTCCACTATTTGAAACCGTGACCGCGACTCACGACACGAATTAAATCTCGGGATGAGATTTCCCTAACGGGGGGAGAATGTGACAACTCTCCAAATTAGGTACTGATTAACCTTTAAGCATGTGCATTCTTACGCTAATATCCTGATTTAGTTTAAAACAAAACTTCCGATGTGATGTAAGCTTAGCAAGCCCAGTACTTTTAAACAAAAAGTATTACTAATACGTAAGTATTTAAAGTCGCGTACAAATGTATCGAAACGAACTCGACAGAAAAATTCAGCAAAAGTTGATGGCACAATATAATTAATGATTCAATTATTAATTACGAGTACTATTGTATCTATAACATATAGATAAAACGAGTTAAATATACGTTTAACATAAAACATATTATAAAACGAATAGAAACAATTTTAAAATGCACTCAAAGATAAAAATGGAAAAAATTCAAATTTTCTCATTCATTCGAAAATATTTGGAACATTACCTCAAAATATGAACCCAAAATTCGACTGAAATTTTGACACCCAATTGATACGCGCAGTCCAATGTACAAATTTGTACAACAGTCAAAAATAATGAAAATATCATTACTCTAATTTTAGATAACGTATCTAGAGAACATCAACAAAATAAAAATATAAAATGTTAAATTTTATATTGCACTAATTATACCGGTACTCGAAATTAACAGGCTTAAAATCGCCAACCACCTCAAATAATTGAGGAGACCGGCCACTGTATTTGAACCATACTCGTTTGATTTCTTTGCTCCTTCCTTTTTTTTTTCCTTCTTCCTGAAGATTGATCACACACACATACTCATATCATCACCTTCTTTACTTCTTCTTCTTTCTCTCAAAATTAACAAGATCAGGAGAACCAACAGCAGCAGGGAGTAGCAGTGGAACAACAAACCAGGAACATCATCTTCATCTTCTTCCTTGTATCGTCATCACCATCATTTTCCTCATTGTAAGAAACCCACTAGAAGCTGACTAGAATCTATTTAAAAGAGGTCATTTCTCGACATGGGGTGCCATTATCCATCATCTCTGATAGAGATGCACGATTTACTTCTCGCTTCTGGCAAACACTTCAACATGCACTGGGTACTAGACTCGACATGAGTACTGCCTACCACCCACAAACTGACGGCCAAAGTGAGCGAACGATACAAACGCTCGAAGACCTGTTAAGAGTATGTGTGATAGACTTTGGAGGTAATTGGGATACACACCTACCTCTAGCAGAATTTTCTTACAACAACAGTTATCACTCCAGCATACAGATGGCACCTTTTGAGGCACTGTATGGACGCAAGTGCCGATCACCACTCTGTTGGGCAGAGTTGGGCGATAGACAACTATCGGGTCCTGAGATAGTCCAAGAAACTACGGACAAGATATCTCAAGTGCTTAACCGATTGAAAACAGCACGTGACCGACAAAAGAGTTATGCCGATAACAGACGGAAACCTTTAGAATTTCAAGTAGGTGACAAAGTCCTACTCAAAGTGGCACCCTGGAAAGGGGTCGTACGATTTGGTAAACGAGGTAAACTGAACCCACGATACATCGGACCATTCGAGATCCTTGCAAGGATTAGTCTTGTCGCCTACAAACTCAAACTACCGCAAGAGCTTAGTAGTATCCATGACACCTTTCATATATCTAACTTGAAAAAGTGTCTTTCCGATGAAACACATATCATCCCTTCGGACGAAGTCTTCATTGGCTCAAAACTAAACTTTGTGGAGGAACCTATCGAAGTTATGGACTCGAAAACGCAGAAACTTCGACACAAACGAATCAAGCTAGTTAAAGTTCGTTGGAACTCAAAACATGGCCCAGAGTTCACCTGGGAACGTGAGGATGAAATGCGCAAGAAGTATCCTCCACTATTTGAAACCGTGACCGCGACTCACGACACGAATTAAATCTCGGGATGAGATTTCCCTAACGGGGGGAGAATGTGACAACTCTCCAAATTAGGTACTGATTAACCTTTAAGCATGTGCATTCTTACGCTAATATCCTGATTTAGTTTAAAACAAAACTTCCGATGTGATGTAAGCTTAGCAAGCCTAGTACTTTTAAACAAAAAGTATTACTAATACGTAAGTATTTAAAGTCGCGTACAAATGTATCGAAACGAACTCGACAGAAAAATTCAGCAAAAGTTGATGGCACAATATAATTAATGATTCAATTATTAATTACGAGTACTATTGTATCTATAACATATAGATAAAATGAGTTAAATATACGTTTAACATAAAACATATTATAAAACGAATAGAAACAATTTTAAAATGCACTCAAAGATAAAAATGGAAAAAATTCAAATTTTCTCATTCATTCGAAAATATTTGGAACATTACCTCAAAATATGAACCCAAAATTCTACTGAAATTTTGACACCCAATTGATACGCGCAGTCCAATGTACAAATTTGTACAACAGTCAAAAATAATGAAAATATCATTACTCTAATTTTAGATAACGTATCTAGAGAACATCAACAAAATAAAAATATAAAATGTTAAATTTTATATTGCACTAATTATACCGGTACTCGAAATTAACAGACTTAAAATCGCCAACCACCTCAAATAATTGAGGAGACCGGCCACTGTATTTGAACCATACTCGTTTGATTTCTTTGCTCCCTTCCTTTTTTTTTTCCTTCTTCCTGAAGATTGATCACACACACATACTCATATCATCACCTTCTTTACTTCTTCTTCTTTCTCTCAAAATTAACAAGATCAGGAGAACCAACAGCAGCAGGGAGTAGCAGTGGAACAACAAACCAGGAACATCATCTTCATCTTCTTCCTTGTATCGTCATCACCATCATTTTCCTCATTGTAAGAAACCCACTAGAAGCTGACTAGAATCTATTTAAAAGAGGTCATTTCTCGACATGGGGTGCCATTATCCATCATCTCTGATAGAGATGCACGATTTACTTCTCGCTTCTGGCAAACACTTCAACATGCACTGGGTACTAGACTCGACATGAGTACTGCCTACCACCCACAAACTGACGGCCAGAGTGAGCGAACGATACAAACGCTCGAAGACCTGTTAAGAGTATGTGTGATAGACTTTGGAGGTAATTGGGATACACACCTACCTCTAGCAGAATTTCTTAGAACAACAGTTATCACACCCGCATACAGATGGCACCTTTTGAGGCAATGTATGGACGTAAGTGCCGATCACCACTCTGTTGGGCAGAGTTCGGTGACAGACAACTATCGGGTCCTGAGATAGTCCAAGAAACTACGGACAAGATATCTCAAGTGCTTAACCGATTGAAAACAGCACGTGACCGACAAAAGAGTTATGCCGATAACAGACGGAAACCTTTAGAATTTCAAGTAGGTGACAAAGTCCTACTCAAAGTGGCACCCTGGAAAGGGGTCGTACGATTTGGTAAATGAGGTAAACTGAACCCACGATACATCGGACCATTCGAGATCCTTGCAAGGATTAGTCTTGTCGCCTACAAACTCAAACTACCGCAAGAGCTTAGTAGTATCCATGACACCTTTCATATATCTAACTTGAAAAAGTGTCTTTCCGATGAAACACATATCATCCCTTCGGACGAAGTCTTCATTGGCTCAAAACTAAACTTTGTGGAGGAACCTATCGAAGTTATGGACTCGAAAACGCAGAAACTTCGACACAAACGAATCAAGCTAGTTAAAGTTCGTTGGAACTCAAAACATGGCCCAGAGTTCACATGGGAACGTGAGGATGAAATGCGCAAGAAGTATCCTCCACTATTTGAAACCGTGACCGCGACTCACGACACGAATTAAATCTCGGGATGAGATTTCCCTAACGGGGGGAGAATGTGACAACTCTCCAAATTAGGTACTGATTAACCTTTAAGCATGTGCATTCTTACGCTAATATCCTGATTTAGTTTAAAACAAAACTTCCGATGTGATGTAAGCTTAGCAAGCCCAGTACTTTTAAACAAAAAGTATTACTAATACGTAAGTATTTAAAGTCGCGTACAAATATATCGGAACGAACTCGACAGAAAAATTCAGCAAAAGTTGATGGCACAATATAATTAATGATTCAATTATTAATTACGAGTACTATTGTATCTATAACATATAGACAAAACGAGTTAAATATACGTTTAACATAAAACATATTATAAAACGAACAGAAACAATTTTAAAATGCACTCAAAGATCAAAATGGAAAAAATTCAAATTTTCTCATTCATTCGAAAACATTTGGAACCTTACCTCAAAATATGAACCCGAAATTCGACTGAAATTTTGACACCCAATTGATACGCGCAGTCCAATGTAAATATTTGTACAACAGTCAAAAATAATGAAAATATCATTACTCTAATTTTAGATAACGTATCTAAAGAACATCAACAAAATAAAAATATAAAATGTTAAATTTTATATTGCACTAATTATACCCGTACTCGAAATTAACATGCTTAAAATCGCCAACCACCTCAAATAATTGAGGAGACCGGCCACTGTATTTGAACCATACTCGTTTGATTTCTTTGCTCCCTTCCTTTTTTTTTCCTTCTTCCTGAAGATTGATCACACACACACACTCATATCATCACCTTTATTACTTCTTCTTCTTTCTCTCAAAATTAACAAGATCAGGAGAACCAACAGCAGCAGGGAGTAGCAGTGGAACAACAAACCAGGAACATCATCTTCATCTTCTTCCTTGTATCGTCATCACCATCATTTTCCTCATTGTACGAAACCCACTAGAAGCTGACTAGAATCTATTTAAAAGAGGTCATTTCTCGACATGGGGTGCCATTATCCATCATCTCTGATAGAGATGCACGATTTACTTCTCGCTTCTGGCAAACACTTCAACATGCACTGGGTACTAGACTCGACATGAGTACTGCCTACCACCCACAAACTGACGGCCAGAGTGAGCGAACGATACAAACGCTCGAAGACCTGTTAAGAGTATGTGTGATAGACTTTGGAGGTAATTGGGATACACACCTACCTCTAGCAGAATTTTCTTACAACAACAGTTATCACACCAGCATACAGATGGCACCTTTTGAGGCAATGTATGGACGCAAGTGCCGATCACCACTCTGTTGGGCAGAGTTGGGTGACAGACAACTATCGGGTCCTGAGATAGTCCAAGAAACTATGGACAAGATATCTCAAGTGCTTAACCGATTGAAAACAGCACGTGACCGACAAAAGAGTTATGCCGATAACAGACGGAAACCTTTAGAATTTCAAGTAGGTGACAAAGTCCTACTCAAAGTGGCACCCTGGAAAGGGGTCGTACGATTTGGTAAACGAGGTAAACTGAACCCACGATACATCGGACCATTCGAGATCCTTGCAAGGATTAGTCCTGTCGCCTACAAACTCAAACTACCGCAAGAGCTTAGTAGTATCCATGACACCTTTCATATATCTAACTTGAAAAAGTGTCTTTCCGATGAAACACATATCATCCCTTCGGACGAAGTCTTCATTGACTCAAAACTAAACTTTGTGGAGGAACCTATCGAAGTTATGGACTCGAAAACGCAGAAACTTCGACACAAACGAATCAAGCTAGTTAAAGTTCGTTGGAACTCAAAACATGGCCCAGAGTTCACCTGGGAACGTGAGGATGAAATGCGCAAGAAGTATCCTCGACTATTTGAAACCGTGACCGCGACTCACGACACGAATTAAATCTCGGGATAAGATTTCCCTAACGGGGGGAGAATGTGACAACTCTCCAAATTAGGTACTGATTAACCTTTAAGCATGTGCATTCTTACGCTAATATCCTGATTTAGTTTAAAACAAAACTTCCGATGTGATGTAAGCTTAGCAAGCCCAGTACTTTTAAACAAAAAGTATTACTAATACGTAAGTATTTAAAGTCGCGTACAAATGTATCGGAACGAACTCGACAGAAAAATTCAGCAAAAGTTGATGGCACAATATAATTAATGATTCAATTATTAATTACGAGTACTATTGTATCTATAACATATAGATAAAACGAGTTAAATATACGTTTAACATAAAATATATTATAAAACGAACAGAAACAATTTTAAAATGCACTCAAAGATCAAAATGGAAAAAATTCAAATTTTCTCATTCATTCGAAAACATTTGGAACATTACCTCAAAATATGAACCCGAAATTCGACTGAAATTTTGACACCCAATTGATACGCGCAGTCCAATGTACAAATTTGTACAACAGTCAAAAATAATGAAAATATCATTACTCTAATTTTAGATAACGTATCTAGAGAACATCAACAAAATAAAAATATAAAATGTTAAATTTTTTTATTGCACTAATTATACCGGTACTCGAAATTAACAGGCTTAAAATCGCCAACCACCTCAAATAATTGAGGAGACCGGCCACTGTATTTGAACCATACTCGTTTGATTTCTTTGCTCCCTTCCTTTTTATTCCTTCTTCCTGAAGATTGATCACACACACATACACTCATATCATCACCTTCTTTACTTCTTCTTCTTTCTCTCAAAATTAACAAGATCAGGAGAACCAACAGCAGCAGGGAGTAGCAGTGGAACAACAAACCAGGAACATCATCTTCATCTTCTTCCTTGTATCATCATCACCATCATTTTCCTCATTGTAAGAAACCCACTTTTCTTTAATTTCTATACTTAAATTTCATGTTATATAGCTTGGTAACATCGTAATCCATGTATCTAACTCCATAATTTGAAGATTTGATGATTGATTCATGAAATGGTTTTATAGGACCAAAACTTTAAATCCGAAATTGATAGGTAAAAACTTGTTAAAATGTGATATAATGATGTATATTGTTGTTACTAAACACCTAAACACTGAACTCATTCGAATTATAGCTAAAAATCACTTAGAACTCGAGTTGCAAACCGCAAAAATGAAACAGAGACAAACTGAACCAGAACCAAGCTGAACCGATCGGTTAGCCTAAGCTAGCCGATCGGCTATACCCTTAGAGCCGAACGGCTCTCATCACAAAACCGAACGGCTGGGACGGACTAAAATGCTTAATGGGCGGGGTGATGTGGACTGGACCTAAATGAATAATGGACTAATTAAATTGGACTGGATCGAGTGGGACTTGGATTGGGCCGGAACCTCCAGCCGAACGGTTGAAGGCCCAAGCCGAACGGCTGGCCCAAGCCGATCGGCTGGGTTGGGCTGCAGACTGGGCTTTGGTCGCGAGCTGGGCCGGACGTTTCTTAGGCTGAGACTTTGGGTTTGGACCGAGAACTTTAAAAAAAATGAGTTAAATTAAATAAATGGGCCATTGGGCCATGTGCTTGTGTTATGGGCCTAACAAATTGGGTTTAACCCAACGGACCCTAAAACATTTCAAACAGAAAACGTGACCCGATTCATTTAAAGGAACAAGATACTATAAAACGAACGATGAAATTTTATAATATTTCGATATAAACGAATGTCATAAATTTTGATATACATATATTTCAACATGTTGTCATCAACAACTTACACAACTAATGCGATTATGACAATTTCTTCAAACAAACGAACCATTAGCATAAGTTGATCAAAACAAATCAAACGTACTTATGATAATACATTTATTGTATATAGGTTAACACACCTTGGGCAATTATCTGTCGGCTGCTAGCTTTCATACCGAGCAAACTACTGTGAGTTTACAGCCCCTACTTTTAAATGTTTACTGCTTTTAAACACAGGGGTGTTAAACATAGAAATTGCATACCAACACATGCAATCAAATTATAAATGCTTTATTGCTTTTATACAACTGTTGATTTGTGATATTACATATTCACTATTATTTTGGGAATTAGACAAAGTATCCTAGTACGGACCCAGACTTGGAATGTGTGCATGAAAAGACCTCATGACATGCTACTGTAACCATTAGCTAGGTGACTCTAGCCACTGAGTATACGGATAGTACTATTACCGTGACGACCCTCCTACGGTGGAGCGTATACTTAAATGTCCGTTCAGGCAAACAACATAAGTTCTGGTTGTGGTTTGGTTATAGGGTTAGGTCGCGTTACTTTAACCTGCGAGGTTTAGCTCACCTTTCAGGGGATCACAGTCTAAGTAAATTCCCACATACTTTTAGGAAGAACGAATCCTACAACTGTTAGACACCGGAAAACATACCGGTAACTTATTTTACACTGGTAAACAACCAGTAACGCATTTTGGGATGACATCCCACATAAAACTATACTTTAGGGTAACAACCTTACATAACTTGTATTTTATAAATGAATAACGATTCATTTCTACAAACTTGGTTTAACTAACCACATACATATACAAACCTGTAAATTCACTCAACATATTTGTTGACGACTTTCTCTATGTTTTTCAGGAAATTAGCTGGGTAAGTAATCGCATGCATTCAGGATGGACAACCCTGGACTACTTAGGATGCCACACACTATTGGGACCGCTTTTGGGGATTTCCTTCGTATAACTGCAGACATTGCAGTCATACTTATGAAATCTTGTTTTAAACCTATGTATTATTGTTAAAACTAAAATGTTTTAAACACTACTACTACTGTTACGACTTACATAGTCGTACTACATTGTAACAACTGTTAAACCTGACATCCTTGTTAAATAAAGTTGTGCGATAACCATATGCTCTGAGTATGTATGTATTTATTGGTTGAAAATACTGTTCGCAGCCCTGCCACGTCGTTAAAGCTTCCGAAAACTAATCATAACTAATTGTAATTACCGTTTGGCGGGGTGTGACACAGTGCAACTTGGCCCTGTGGCAGGTGCGTCCAGCCTAAAGGGGTTTCATATTGTTCTAACTCCATAGCGTCTATTCTATTCTCGCTTCTACGTAGCCTAGTAGCTAGTACCAGGACGGTATGGTAAGCGAGTTCATGTGCGTATAGGGAGATTCGCATGTAGAAAGTTTCTTCGTCCTCTGTAGGAATCTTTATTCCTTCTTTAGTTCTCCAAGTATCAAGAGTTGCGGATAAACAATTCCATTGACAGACATCTGACCGACGATGGGTCCTAGTAGGTGGAGTATCCGTGGTAGTATAGATAATGTAAGGTCTAGTTGGAGGTGGTATGTCAGTCCTTCTAGTCGTGTATAACACACGCAATTGATAGGTGTTCGATAAGAGTGGGAGGAATAGTATGAAGTAAAAAAAGTAGATGTAACGCGCCTAGGTGATGAGTTTTCATGTTGGTCCAGTTTTATTGGTTTATCCTTAGGCGGAACCTCCTTAAGTGGGTCATTTTACGGATAGATTCTCCTCCTCGGTACTTGGTAGGTTGTCGCGAGGGCGACCAGTGACGTAATCATAATCGTCGGTTGATATGGCGGAGTGGGATGAGGGTTGCGACAAGGTAAGACTACAAATAGAAGATTTAGTCCCTAAGACGATTAGTGATGTGTCCTGACGCGTTTGTTGAGTAAGCAGTGTGGGAAAATGATGTGTAGTTTTTAATCTATTGATCTTTTAGGTTTGATTCACTAGTTAAACGTGCGGAATATTGTTTAACGAGTTTATGTATGCGAAATCGAGTGCCATTTAATACAAACAAGAGTAGTAAAACTATTTCTCTATAATTAATCAGAAACGATTACAGTATCACATAATATTGCTCAAGCACAGATAGAACGAATAGTCACAAATCAAGACACAACCACTGTATATATATATACAATAGCTATAGCAACACACCAAGTGTTGCTATCATGTACTTAGTGTCTCTTTACAAAGACCACAATATTTGACTAACATCTTAAACAAGCTACTTTGACATTATGCACTAACATGTTAAACTTGAAATGATAAGACTAAAATGGAGGTATACTTAGTTACTAACAGTGCTACATGGATGCCTATGATATGCAATGCACACACACAACGTTTACTTTCCAAAGGTTTAAACAAGAAGGAATAATCGAACATAATCGTAGTATACCTACTCCATGTCTCGCATAATCCTACATAAATTAAACATAGGTGATCAGGCTATGTCTAATTGAGGTCTAATAATGCAACACACGGGTTAGCTATACTAGTAATATGTTTAATTTTAGTTGAACTGGTAATATTTTGGTATTTTAAGAAAATATTATTTAAAAGTGTTGGTTATAGTTGGGGTGTATATATTTGAAAAACCGGCATTCTCTATAACCTTAAGCTCTGATACCAAATCTGTCACACTCCGCTAAAGCGGAAACACGAGATGTAACAGCACCGGGTAACAACGCACAAGATATAGAAGCAACACCATACATAATTTTAAATAAAAGTAGTACAAACTACGGCAAATTCAACCCACGGTTTCAAAAGAGATTACAATAAGTTTCATAAAGTTTTCAAAAGAGGGTTATGGTTTTTAAATGAAGCAAACGCATGTGAACATGCATCCATGCTAACGTACTCCTGGAGTGCACCTTACTGTCGTTCTCCTGAAAAGTATGATAAAACAAAAGGGTCAACTATGGTCATAGTTGGTGAGTACACATTTTTAGTGTTACAAACAAATGAATTAAAGCTTTGTTTATAATGACATGAATAAAAATGATTAGTTGTAATAGTTGCGAATATGTATCCAAGTATATAATGTCTCGCAATTGTTTGTGTCCATATTTCATAGTGTTTTGAGTGTTGGAACTTTGGTTCCTACCAAATTATGATTAACAACACACAAATCGATTAATACATCATAAGACACCCAAACCCCTTTTGGTTACCATTCTTTCCAAAAATAGTAAGTTTCCCGTTTTTGAAACCGAGGCCCATTCTTGTTGAGTTGGTCAAACCTTCTCCGTTTGACCTGAGACTTTTACCCAAACCTTAAACATGTTAATGAGTCATAAAGAGTTAGTCTTTCCTTAAATAGAAAGTCCGCAAGTGTCGGTTTCCAACTTTTACCAAAAATCAGTCCACATTCTTATTTCCAGAAAATTATATCAGTTTGTTAAATTTATGAAAAATACTTATGATCCGAAATAAAATAAGGAAAAAATCACAGTTTATCCCCAAGATATTAGCTATTTTATGTAATTATTCCAGGAATTATAGAAAAGTCCAAGTAGTTTTAAAATTTACTTTTATCGTCTGAGGTCAAATTTGAACACATGCATGCAATCATTGTTTCTGGGCAAAATCTATTGGGTTCCAGAAAAAGTAATAAACAGGAAAGTTGTAGCCAACAAAATTTGTAAACTTTTGGCATTGATTTCAAGTCATTTGGAGTGTGTAGCTCTAGTTATGATTAAAATACTGAGAGAAAAGTTTCTGACTAAATCTAACAGCTTGTATACCTTTTCTCTAAAAAATTATTACAAATATCAATTGAACTCAGAAAAAATATGAGGCTTATGGCTTTGGAAATCTTACTTCCAGAACTTGATTTTAGACTATAAAAACATCCATTTTCATGAAGGAATTATTTTTTTAAAAATCGTTGAAGTAGATGAAACTTTCTGGACAGAAACTTGCAAGTCCATGATTGAGTGTTTTATTCAAAGTGAAGAACACCATTCATGAAATAAAAGAAGATTTTCATCTTTTGACCTTTAAATCCATGTTCTAACACATGCATGGTGTTGAAATACATCCAAGATGTGTTAGAGATGATTATTAACATAAGAACAAGTTTTTAAATAAAGATGAACAATATTTCCAAAAGTTTACCAAGAATAATCGGTTTTCACTTGATTTTCGGTTTGATCATGGGTTACCCTTTTTTTTAACACATAAAGATGTGAAAAGAGATAACCTACAAACATCAAGGTTTGTATAAGGATTTTAGCCATGAAAAAGGCATAAAATCCAAATTTTATGAAGGAAAAACGTATTTTTAGAGATTGTAAGTAAAGAAAGATGTTAGAGACGTTGTGTTTTACCTTTATGTTCTTGAACTAGCTTGAGGACATCTTAAAGTTTTTGGGTTTAGGTTGCAAAATGACTGATTTCTTGTGAGATTTTAGGAAGAAAAGAGTGTGAAAGGTTAGAGAGAAGAATTGGAGAGAAGTGTCTTTTGGGAGGGTGAAATGAATGATTTGATGTAAGAAAAGAGGGGAGATGTGTGGGGATAAGGGGTAGGCCGGTTTTGGGGTCCCAAGGAGGCCTTTTAATTTCTTTTTTTTTTTTGTTAAATAAATTTTATAAAAGTTGTATTAAGTTTGTATTAAAGATGTGTAAGTATATTGTATGGTATAAGGTTTATTTTGTGATGTTTTGGTGATTAATATTTGAGCTATAAAAGTTTGTGTTCTTTAGTTGATAAAAGTAATTTAATTTATGATTGAATTGCTTCCAATAGGTATTCAATTGTTAGTTTGTTATATTCGAGTTTTATTTACGGGTTTACGGAATTTTAGCAAACCTTGGTTGTGCAACAAGATAGTATTTTTGTGATAATTCATGGGACTTGATTCTTTTGTTTTTCATGGCACTTTATAACTTAATTTAGCATGTCATAATGAACTTATGGTTCACTAAGCAATCTCTAAGATGTTCTACAGCTTTAACAAATCTAAGGAGTCATAACCTATACTTTTCACTAGGATTTAAGGAATGCTGTAAATTTAAGATTCAAGTGCGGTAATGACCTGAGATTTTTGATGGTTGTCACACATTCAAATTTGGCCACCAACCTCCTTTAGGAACACTAAAAGAAACTTAATTACATACTATATGTTACATGATTTTCCGTTTTTAAACTAATAGAACTCTTACAAAATTAATCCCAACAAAAATTCAATAACTATGAGTTTCATGTAGTCACATATGACATCGACAAAAAACAAGTACCAGAAGCGGCAACGGTGGGGAACGTCGGTGGCTCTGACGCGAAGACAACGACTAGTGAAATTGATGAGGAAGCTACCGTGAGTGATTGTGATAAAGCAATGACAACGAATGATGAAGCGGTGATGAAGGAAGATAGACCGCCGGTGAATATGAATGCGATTTCGCCCAAAGAAATTTTGGGGAAATTTGAGGGCTAGGGCTTTAAAATATTTCAGTTATGCAAAGCATGTGCGTCGCACATGGAAAATTATATTTATATACGGAGTGTTAGTTAAATGCCCTCCTCATTCTCGGACAAAAAAAAGCGGAGAATCACCTCTTCATGATATATCCATTCCCACCATTCCATTGGTTTTTGAAGAGACTAAAAAGGATGGAAAGGGAATGCTGTTTTGATTCTCGATCTTCATTCTCATTTGCAACTAAACAAGAGGAGTGGAATCAATTCCCTTTCTCCCCTTTCCATTCATTCGTACCAAACGTACCCTAAGTCTCCATCAGTTGGATACCAAAGTCCCAACTTCGGTTTCCCTTTAAGGTAATGAAATATTCGTTTAATAGCTTGCATGTGTGACTCTTTCGGATTAGCCTGATATCTTGCGCATATACTAACAACAAACATAATGTCAGGCCTAGAGGCAGTTAGATACATTAGTGAACCGATTATGGCTCTATAAAGAGTTGGATCCACATCGGTATCACTCAATGTATCTGGACCAAGGCCATGATTGACTGGAATTCGAGTATTGTAGATTTTACTTTCATCCATCTTAAAGCATTCCAGTAGCTCATGTGTATACTTAGATTGATGAATAAAAAATCCATCCTTCTTTTGATCAACTTGTAATCCTAAAAAGAAATTCAACTTTCACATTGCATACATTTCAAACCTTTTTCTCATGACCTTCTCAAATTCTTGACACATCTTTTCATCAAAAGATCCAAAGATAATGTCATCAACATAAACTTGCACAAGGAGAAAGTTATTCTTTTCCACTTTACAAAAAGTGTGCTATCAATTGATCCTCTTGTAAATCCATTCTCAAGTAGATACGTTGATAGTGTTCCATACCACATCTGAGGTGCTTGATGTAATCCTTATAGAGCCTTATTCAATCGATATACTCTATCTGGATAGTCAGGATCAGCAAACCCAGGCGGTTGTGTAACATACACCAATTCTTCTACTTTGCCATACAAGAAGGCACTCTTAACATCCAACTGATAAACTTTTATCTCTTTGAATGAGGCAAATGCTAAGAATACCCTAATTGCTTCAAGCCTAGCAACTGGTGCAAACACTTCATTGTAATCTATACCTTCTTGTTGATTAAACCCTTGAACTACTAGACGGGCTTTATTGTGAGTAATGACTCCCCGGTCATCTCTCTTACACTTAAATACTCATCTAGTTCCAACTGGATACTCTCCCTTTGGAAGGTCAACCAACTCCCATACTTGTAGTTTTGAGAACTGTGAAAGTTCTTCTTGCATAGCTTCGACCCACGAGCTTTTTTTTAGCGCCATTTGCACATTTTTAGGCTTAGTTTGAGAGATAAAGCATGAATATAGACATTGATTAGTAATCCCTTTCTCTTTCATAGCGGTATACAAGCTTTCCAATTCTTCAGATGTACTAGCTTTCAATTGAGTCCTAGTTTGAACTCGAGTATTAATATCACCGATGATGTTTTCAACGGGATGATTCTTACTCGTTCTAGTAACCGGTATAGCATCAACTATTAACTCATCACCTAAGTTTGTACTAATCTCTTCCAATAGAGGTATATCTTCTCAACCAGCTGAAGATATCCTTAAATATCTCAAAGGGGTAAGAATATCATCAAACTTTGTTTGAAGATCATCTTCTGTATTTTCTTTTTCTTGAGACTTATTCCTTGGAGTTTGTTGTGACCCACTAGAAGAAGCTTCACTTGAGTCAACAACTGTTCTAATTCAAGATTTCGGAACACTCGATGTTGGATTAGTGGTATTATCCACGTCTCTTGACAATGAATGCTCAGGTATCTCTGAATCACCAACATAGTCACTAATAGGAACTTTGAATGACGCAAAAAGATCAGAATAATCAAATTGCCAATCTAGTCCCTTATGAACATCAGGAATATAGCTCGTAACTTCAATGTTATAAACTACTTCCAAACGTCCAGTGACTTTATTGAAAACTCTTTTATTTGGTGAATTTGGCATATAACCTAGGAAGAATCCTTTGTCAGCCTTCTCACCAAATTTAGCTTTATTTCCAGTTTTCAATATTGTGCATGCAACACCTAAAGGCTCAAAACCTTTCAAGTTAGGTTTCTTATTGTTCAGAAGTTCATAACAAGTCATGTTATGCTTCTTAACCGTAAGAACTCTATTAAGATCATGACATGATGTATTCACTGCTTCTACCCAAAAGATGACTGAAAGCTTTGAATCTGCAAGCATTGTTCTAGCAGCTTCAATCAACGTTCAATTTTTCCTTTCAGCAACACCGTTCTATTGATGTTCATAAGGTGCACTGAATTGATGTTGTATCCCTTTCCTTAGGCAATAGATATTTAACGTTGAGTTCTTAAATTCTGTTCCGTTATCACTACGAATACACTTTACTCTCGTGTTGTAGACATTCTCTACTAGATCTAGAAACTCCAACAAAATGCCAGGAGTTTCATTCTTAGATCCCAAAAAGAATACCCACGAGAATCAAGAGTAGTCATCTGTGACAACTAAACAGTACCATTTTCCACCTAGACTTCTCTTGCTTATTGGGCCAAAGAAATCCATATGTAGCAACTCAAATGACAAGGAAATTGAGTTTTCAGTCTTAGATCTGTGTGGTTTCTTTTTCTGCTTTCCTTTCATGCAAGGAACACACTTATCTTCAGACTCGAAACGTTTTTGCAGTACACCCAGAACTAATCCATTTTTGGTTATATAGTTCATTTTTCTAAAGTTGAAGTGTGCTATTTTCCTATGCCATAATAAAGCGTCTGCTTCAGAAGCCTTGGATAATAAACATGTCAACACCATTGAAGAATTACGAACACCCATGTTTATGGCATAGATGTCCTTCTTCCTTGGTGCCCTCATCAATATCCACTCTTCAGGAATTGTGAAGCCTGGCTTCATAACTAAAGCCTCCTTTTCATTAAAATGAACTGGATGACCTTTATCGCAGACTTGGGAAACACTCACTAGGTTGTGAGTTAGTTCTTCAACATAATTCACATCCTCTAGAGTCAAAGTTCCATTTAAAACTTTTCCTTTTCCCGTAATTACTCCTCCTTTTGTAGACTTCGTTCTCCAGTCATGTGTCTTCAACATCCACTGTCTACATACCACCAGCTATCCTTGTTCACAGTCTGCTCCTACACATGACAAGTTGTACACAATTAGTTTTCAAGAGGGACCCAAGCCATTACGGTCATGGTTTGTCCCTTATCATCAACAATCTGAACTTCCTTAAAGTAACCATAACTATTCTCATCGAGAATCTTGGTAACTTTAACAGGAGTTTGAGGTTGTTGATAAACAGTAGGCTTTTGCCTGTGAGGAGAGTGAGTAGAAAACCTTCTAGGCACATACTGAGCTCCTTGTGCACGTGAAGTAGAACCAATATCATACTGACTGTGGTTTCTACTGGGGGTCCTAAACCTCGAAGGTGTCTTATCTCTAGGCTTATTGAAAATAACGTCATTCTGAGTATAAGGCCTTTTAGGTTTAGGAGGTGAGACACTATGATTATCATCTCTTTTCAAAATGTTTATAGGTTTGTTGCCTAATCCCGGTTTAGAGCCTAACCTATCTACAATTGAACTAGAATCATTCGGTGTCTTTTCATTAATCACTAACTTATGTGATGCTTCCAACTTCTTATTTGGACAAGAAGAAGCCACATGTCCCTTTTGGTGACATTTGAAGCAAGATATCCGTGTTCGTAATTTACCAACTTTTGCATTCACAGTCGGAGTCTTAGGCACTAAAGGATCACTAGATTGTTCCTTATTAATCTCAGCATCTGGCTTGGTATCATTCATCATTCCACTCGATACAAATTGTACTTTAGTGAATTGAATCTTCTTACCATTATCAGATGAAGGATTCTTAATAACATCCTTCTGTACCTCTGACTATTCAGATTCCTTAGCTACTTTAGTCTGAGTATTAGCGTCAGTCATCTCAATATCTACAGGGTCTTAGTGTAATTTGAATTGAATGGAGGAGGTACATCATTGTATCCTAAACCAGTCTTATCCTTTACACTACGTTGAGCATCAAGCATTTTGTCCATCTCAGCGGTTCTATAATTTTCTATCTTATGATTTTGCTCAACTAGATTTAAGTCCTTTAAATTCAAATAAAGACCAACTACGAATATAGATTTCTCATTAATGGTATCTCTAAATGCAGTTTTATTAGAAATATAGGACTGAATCTTATCTTTTAAGGCTTGTTTATCCTCCCCTAACCTACGCACATCAATCTTAGCCAGTTCAAGATCAGATACTACAGTCTTACTAGATTCTACCAGCATGCTAACTTGAGTGGACAACATGTTTTAAATGCTACATCTAAAACGCTAACCTGTGATTGCAAATCAGTAACTAAGTAACAGCCATCAGCAAGAGTAAGAATATCAATACATACCATTTTTTTGTCTATTTGAAATTCAGCCACGCGTGCTACAAAGACATCTGGACTCATATATGCAGTTGAATCTATGTACAACACTTCTTCATCACTTGCTTTTACTTGAATCTCCGTCACCTCCACATCAGTATCAGTAGGCATATAGGATGTGGAATCAGCAGTCTTCTCTTGATCATCGATCTCAGCCATGAGAGCTTCCTCTGACTGAGCCTTCCAATCATAAGACCCATCTAACTGCTTTACCACTAAGGCTTTGGAAGCTAGAGAACTTTCTGAACCTTGTTTACCATTGCCCATTTGAACCTTAGGTCTTTGACACTCACGAGCAAAGTGTCCATAACATTGACAGTTGAAACACTTGATCTTGGTTTTGTCAAACCCTGATCGGTTCCCAACTACCTTTCTACCGATTCTCTTTAAGAAATTCTTAACTCTCCTAGACAACATAGCAAGTTGATCATGGAGATCTATTTCTTCAAGATAATCAGGATCTAATTGATCATAGTCTTCATCAAATAAGATGGAATCATTGATTTTACCCTAAATGTAGTTCTCATAAGAAGCAACAAAGGAAGCAAGAACAGAAAATTGATGTTCAGCAGATTTCACACTCATAGGCATCTTCTGATGCTCTTGAGGTGACTTCTTAGTTGATTTTCCCTTTGCTTTGCCACCAGATGATGTAAGAAAGCACAAATCCTCAGTTATCATTTCACCTCTTTCACCAGTATCACCAACTAATAAAGTTATGGCCGAACTGGATGATGCAGTTGAGAGAGTTAATTTTCCATAATATAGCCCAGGATTATGAACCTGATCAGAATCTGTATCTCTCGATTTCTTGGTGAAATCATATCCTCTGAGCTTGTCAATTACCATGCATATCTTTCCTCATTATCTTTTAGCAGAACATCATGCATTTCCCATTTAGAAGGCAAACCCTCAATAAACTTGTCGGTTTTCTCTTCTTCAGTAACAGTAATCCCATGGCTTTCAAGTTCGCTTAGTAGATGGTAGTAACGAGTGACATAGGCATCAAGATCTTCTCCCTTTAAAGCTTTAAACACAGTAAACTGCTTTTTAAGAAGATTCTTCTTGCTTGCCCTCATATGTGGACTGCCTTCACATCTTTTCTCAAGAGCTTCCCAGAGATCTTTAGCAGTATGAAAAGATTTCAGCTGATGATTGATCTCCTTAGGAAGACTCATTTTAATTGAAGAATGAGCTTTATTCTCAATCTCAAAGTCTTTCTTTTGCTGATCATTCATTTGATGATAGCCAACAACTACAACAGCATTTTCAATAGTGGCAGTAGGTGCAGTGTATCCATTGTTAATACACATCCAAATAGACAGATCATGGAATCTACAGTAAGATTCAAACCTATCCCTCCAGCTATAGTATTCTTCAAGTCTTAACAATTTAGGTGGAACATTAGATTTTCCAACCTCGTGTTCCATCTCGATCATTTTACTTAAGTCAGACATCTTGAAAAATTCAGACTGTTTTGCGAGTTGAAAAGTCGATTCGCAACTCAGTTCACTTCACAATCTCAGCTCGATTCGCAAACCTCAGTTCGCCAATCTCAGTTCGGATCACAGAAGATGTCGATTTGCAAGTGATCTCAGTTTGCAAGAGATCTCGGTTTGACTCGCAGAACTTAGTTCGGTTCGCAAGTTCAACTCGGTTCGCAGATAGCGCTGAAACCCTAAACTCAATTCGCGAAATGGCTAAAAAACCTGAAAACGAAAATTTTAGGTATTTTTATGTTAAAATTAGTAGATTTCAACCGTAAACTATCCTAAAAGTGTCCAGAGAATGATTTTGATTGTTTTTACACACTAATGCACGTCAAAACAATCCTATATCACACGTTATTAACCCGAATAACTCGAACTTACTCGTATTTAGCCCGAAAGCTCTGATACCAATTGTAAGTCCCGTGTTCTAGGATCGATAACTTCGTTGTTATCTGTAGTATTAAAGTGCAAAATTCCTTAATACGCGTTATCTTACTTTAACGAATAAATTTGTGTTTATAATACGGTTAACAACTAATATGCTTTGCTTTAATCAATAAATGATCAAAACCTAGTGATCGCCTCCCAACGGTCGGTCAAGGAATTGCTTCCTTGTCGTTGCTGACTGTCCAGTCGGGTTGTAGATCAGAGGGTTTTAAAAATTTATATTTTGTTGGGAAGCCTAAGTTACACCACTACTTGTATAAGCAGTAGGTATGACAATATCAGCATACCAGGGATCGTATGATGATCGAGGTCCCTGGGGGTGCTTTCCGATGTTCATGAGTTGTTCATCTGGATACTGGTCTTGAATCTCTTTCTTCAAGTTTTCTCAATGCTGGATTTTCTAATCGGCTGAGGTGATCTGCTGCAACGTTTTCTGCTCCCTTTTTATGTCTGATTTCTATGTCAAATTCTTGTAGAAAAAGAATCCAGCGCAGCAGTCTATGCTTAGTGTCATGCTTTTTGAAGAGATACTTAAGAGCTGAATGATCTGTATAGACAATAGTTTTGGATAAAATAAGATAGGAACGAAATTTATCAAAAGAAAATACTACCGCTAGCAGCTCCTTCTCAGTGGTTGTATAGTTTTCTTTAGCGTCTGTCAGAGTTTTGCTGGCGTAGTAAATCGGTTGTAAGTGTCTCTCTTTCCTTTGTCCTAGTACAGCTCCAACTGCGAAATCGCTGGCGTCACACATGATTTCAAATGGCAAAATCCAATCGGGGGCAACCATGATCGGTGCATGCACGAGCTGTTCTTTCAAGTAGTTAAAAGCTTTAAGACAGTCATCTGTAAAGTCAAACGGAGTATCTTTTTTGAGAAGATGAGTCATAGGTCGAGAAATCTTAGAGAAATCCTTAATAAAGCGACAGTAGAATCCGACGTGACCTAGAAAACTTCGGATGGCTTTCACAGAAGTAGGTGCTGGAAGTTTTGAGATAGTATCAACTTTATCTTTATCGACTTCAATTCCTGCTTTAGATATCCGATGTCCTAACACTATTCCTTCCTTCACCATGAAGTGACATTTTCCCCAATTCAGAACGAGGTTTGATTCTTCGCATCGAGCTAGCATCCTGTCTAGGTTGGAGAGACAAGATGTGAAGGAATCTCCAAAGACCGAAAAATCATCCATGAATACCTCCATACACTGTTCAATCATGTCATGGAAAATTGCCACCATGCATCTCTGGAAAGTTGCAAGTGCATTGCATAGCCCAAAAGGCATACGTCTGTAGGTGAATGTTCCATAGGGACATGTGAATGTTGTATTTTATTGGTCCTTCGGATCGAGAGGTATTTGAAAATAGCTAGAGAATCCATCGAGGAAACAATAGAACTCATTTCCTGATAATCTCTCAAGCATCTGATCAATAAACGGGAGAGGGAAATGATATTTGCAGGTGGCTTCATTCAGTTTGCGATAGTCAATGCAGACCCTCCAACCGGTGACGGTCCTTGTTGGGATAAGTTCATTATGTTCGTTTGTAATCACCGTCATACCTCCTTTCTTCGGAACAACCTGTACGGGGCTGACCCATGGAGAATCATAAATAGGGTATATCAGGCCAGCATCAAGAAGTTTGATAACCTCCTTTTTGACCACGTCTTGAATCTTTAGGTTGACTCTCCTCTGTCTCTGAACTGATGGCTTAAAGTCGTTTTCCATTAAAATCTTGTGTGTGCAGTAGTTTGGACTGATCCCTTGTATGTCAGAGATTTTCCAAGCAATTGCCTTTTTATGTGACTTAAGCACTTGGATGAGCTTGGCTTTTTCCTCGGGCTTCAGGTCTTTGGATATGATAACTGGTAAGTGTGAAGTTCCTTCGAGAAAAGCATATTCCAGATGAGAGGGTAGTTCCTTTAGTTCCAATTCCGGCGGTTCTTAAGTGGAAGGCTTCATTCTTGCAATTTCATCTCTCTTGAGTTCATCAAACTCCGTTTGGAAGTCTGATTCTTCAAGAGGTGAATCTGATGTGTTGGCTGAAGCTATTTCAACCCATTCTATTTTATCAGAGAATGCATCCTTCCTCAGCTCGTATTTGACAGTTGATGATGTGGAAGTTTCATTTTATCCAGTGATGATGATATCGTTGTCTTTAGTGAGTGCAAACTTCTGAGATTGAGCTGATGAAGAATTGCTTATGGTGATTTCTAGATTTGATCTTTGTGGATAAGGTGATGAAAACATTGATTCCATTTCCTTGAGCATCCCTTGAACTTCTTCCCTTGAGAAAGATGAATCATGTACTTCAGGATTCGGGTTCCTTCTTAGAAGAGTGACTGGTGTGCCTTGCCCAAGCGGAGCAGTCATAATAGTTTTGAACTGCTGGCTGGAATTCTTTAAAGGACATAGAACTTCTATTGATGTGGTGGAAGAATCTGAGAGATCAGAGCATAATCCCGTGCCTTCTTCACACAGTTTTCTTGTTGTGATGATGGTGTTGGGGTTGATGTTGCTTACCGTGAGAATTTCCTCCAAATGTTCTTCAATTATTTCCTGCAAAGAATCTACAAGACCAAGATCTTCTCCCATAGGATGTTTAATTAGTTTAGCAACATTGAAGGTGACTTCCTCAGTTCCAACTCGAAGTTTTAAAGATTTTTTATTAACGTCAATGACGGCCTTGGTAGTGTTTAGGAAAGGTCTGCCAAGGATGAGTGGAACATGGGCGTCTTCTTCAATATCCATAACAACAAAATCAACAGGAAAGATGAATTTATCAACACGGACCATAATATCTTCAGCAATTCCTCGAGGGAGTTTAACTGATCTATCTGCTAACTGGATGGTCATTCGAGTTGGTAATAGTTCGCTTAATCCTAATTTCCTAAAAAGAGAGTATGGCATAAGGTTTACACTAGCTCCTAAGTCAGCTAAGGCGTTACTTATTTGAACATCCTGAAGATAACAAGGATTAGTGAAACGGCCAGTATCTCCTAGCTTTGGGGGTAGTCCTTGTTGCATAATTAATGAACATTCTGCATCTAAGGGTAAGTTAACTATTTGTCAAAGTTTTTCTTTATTGGATAAGAGTTCCTTAAAGAATTTGGCACAACTAGGCATTTCAACTAAAGCATCTAAAAGTTTAACATTTAAGTGTAACCTTTTGAACATTTCTAGATATTTTCCAAATTGAGCTTCTTGTTTCTCTTTCTTAAGCCTACCAGGGAAAGGTATACGCGTAGGTTTAATATCTTTTGGGCTTTAGAAGGTTCTGGTTCAAGAGAAGTGACGGGGGTGTCAACTTGAACTGAATCAGTAGGCAGAGAAGTAGAAGGTTCAGTTGTGGGCATATCTATGAATTTCTCGTTTTTAGTCTCTTTTCCTCCTCTAGTGAACACAAGGATGTCATCATTCTCATAGGATGAGTGATAGACAAAGTTGTAGATCGCTTCTTCCCTTTGCTTCTCCTCAACTTTTAAAAAAAAAACTTTTTAACATTATCCTCCATGTTTTTAATTAAATCATTTGATATTCTAGTCAAATAATCAATTTGGTTTTGAAAATCAACAATTTTTCTATTGACATTATTTTGTTCAACAATGAAGCTTTTGAAATTTTCGTTGTTTAGACGAGAAGTCAATGAGGAAGGAATAGAGAGATTTAAAGATTGAGAAGTGGGTTGTGTGGTAAACCGCTGAATGAAAGGTTTTGAATGAAGAGAGTGATTAGGGTTTCCACTGGTTGTAAGAATTTCTTCGTTGGCCCTTCGGTTTGAGAGGAGCTTTTGAGGTATCTTCTTTAGCTTAGGGGTTGAAGATTTTTGCAAATAATTGACAATTTGAGTGATAGAATCGAGTTGACATCTTAATTTGTCTAAGGTTTGGTTAGAAGTACTCCTTCCTTTTGAAGTAGATTCATCGGACTCCAAGTTATGCTGATGTGTCACAATCGTCTCGATCAATTTCCAAGCTTCGTCAGAGGTATGTAGCATGAAGTTTTCGGATGAAGCAGCGTCGAGGGTTTGTTTGTGTTGAGGATTCAAACTGTTGTAGAATGTACAGACTAGATTCGTTTGATCCAACTGATGGTTCTGACATCTTCCAATTAACTTCTTGCATCATTCCCAAGCAGTTCTTAATGATTCATTAACTCCTTGATGGAAGTTAGTGATATCGTTTTTAAGCTTGGTTTTAGGGAAGGAGGGAAGTACTTAGCCAGAAACTTAGTAGCCATCTCCTCCCATGTATGAATCGAAATGGGTTCGAATTCATAAAACCATGTTAAAGCTCGAGAGGATAAAGAATAGGGAAACAAATGGAGGCGTAGAAGTTCTCTATTGGTTCCTATTTGAGTGAAAGAGTCGGCAAGATTGATGAATTTGTTGAGATGGGCATTTGGATTTTCAATCGAAAGACCATGAAATTGACACTCGGATTTTAACATTTTAATGTAGTGAGGCTTAATTTCAAGAGTTTCTTCGGTTGGTGCTACGATCGGTCCTCCTCGTCCCTCTAGCGGTGGCTTAATTGATGAGGTGAGAGTGATACGGTTCGACATAGCTTGTTGGTAGAAAGTAGGGTTTTGGAAAGGAAGGGTTTAAACTAATCTAAAGACGGAAAAAGATAAAATTAACCTAAGGATAGAAATGGAACTTTCGAATGATATTGATCTTCCGAAAGGATCGCTAAATAACTAAGATAACTAAATTCCTAAAATCGGTCGTTGTAGTCCCCAGCAGCAGCGCCAAAAACCTGACCGCCTCCCAACGGTCAGTCAAGGAAATGCTTCCTTGTCGTTGCTGACTGTCCAGTCGGGTTGCAGATCAGAGGGTTTTAAAAATTTATATTTTGCTGGGAAGCCTAAGTTACACCACTACTTGTATAAGCGGTAGGTATGACTCAGGTGTCGTTCTTAAACCACAACGGGCATGGGATCTTAGGAGGATTAATTATCTTTGGCAATTTAGCTAAGATTTAAAACTTTTTGAGGGGTTTTGTTTTCTATTCTAGTTTAAAATAAAAACAGAAAAGTAAATGAGGAGTGTAGTCGCTAAGAGATCTATGGATTACGTGAGTGTTTGTTATGATGTCAGTATATGCTATTTAGGGGTAGTTATGAGGATTGTGGCTCTAATTATAATGAATCCTAGCAATGCTGATTTGGGGTCTCTGAACGATGTTCAACATAGTATTGTACCTACGGCCTTTTCGTGGCTTCCACGCATTTGTACTTCACCAGAGGTGGTTCCAGCGCTATACCAAGTACTGAGCCGTTTTACGTTATTTCCGATGCCTCGCCCAGATATCCCGTATTATTACTGTATATGTCCTAATGGGCCATAACTACTATCCTATTACTTATCTAACGTAGTGTTGTCCACAATCAAATAAATAACATGTCACATGGATAACAGATATGGAGTGTAAGCTACACCAGAAGTTCTCCCAAATGTAGTACCAATTTAACCGACAACTAACCTCGCATCCTATTCCCCAGTCTCGGTCATCTGAGACGTCCGTATCGTTGCACGAATTGTTGAATAAACAATAAAGTGAACAGGAGTGACCCAGCAGAATAAGTTGGGAAAGTCTGTCTAACGATCGGTTAAATTGTTCGACATTATTTCATATAGATCTTTGTAATTGTTCTAGCATGTTAAACTGTTGTATGTAATTATTCTATGTTTGAAAACCTAATCATAAACCCAACAACCGTAGTAGACAAACAGATTCTAGCATGTAAACCCTAGAGCAACAATTTAAACAAGAACATGTAGTAGTGTAACATGGATAAATATCAGCTGTTTCAGGCAGAGTTTCTGGATAAATGTTTAAGTCACGGATGCTCCGAAAGTTCTTTCGAAAGCATCTGATATATGGAATTAAATCTAATTTAACTCTAATCCTATGCTCCGTGTCTCCTATGATTTATTTCAATCTTGAGAACAGCGGCCATGCCGAGTTCATCGAATCATTCAGGCACAGAATAGTTGAGGGACCTATTTCTACAATTAGCCGTATTATATCAATAGTTTTCAAACCACATCATAAGTTGGATAAATAAAACATTAGAGAATTAATTCATAAATTCAAACATATCCTAATTTCATACCAGCAGAATAACAACATTGTTTAAAGCATAACTACCCTAGCATAACTTTTATCATAGCAAACACAAATTTGTCTAGCCTAACATAGCAATTATCGTACAACATATTTAAAAATAACAAGAAAGGATAATATAATAGAACATGTTAGGCGTTACAACAAATCTACGCAATCGTAGTCTCGGAGTGACTCCGTACAAAGCTCGTAAGCTTGCTACTCTACTCCTACTAGCTAATTAACTACTAATACAATTCTAGAGAGAAAAAGTGTGTGTGTGTGTGTGAGAGCGAAAGAAATGAGGATGGAATGTGATATGGATGAGGGATATGGAAATGAGGAGGTAAGCCTCTATTTATAGGCTTCAAGAACTAAATTTACATACAACACCCCTCACCCGTATTTTATACTGAAATACACTCTTGAGCTATGAAATTCGACACCTACAGGGGCGTATTTGGTAGCAAATAGGGCGTATTCGGTAGCAAATAGGGCGTATTCGGTAGCAAATAGGGCGTATTCGGTAGCTAACAGGGCGTATCCAACACCAAAGAGGGGGTATACCACCCAAAAGGGGGGTATACCACCCCTTAGAGGGGGTATACGGCCCTAAAGGGGGCGTATACGGCCCTCTAAGGGTGGTATACGACCCCTAAGGGGGTGGTGTACCCTGGGTCTTGTTCTTGTGTGCTGGATCGTAAGTCTTGTGCACTGGTCGTAGTTCTTGTGATCTTCGGTTGGCTCTAACTTCTTCGTTACTTGTCAGATTCGAACGATTCTTGCACCCATGGTTTTGTATTTTCCTGAAGATCAATATGACACAAATTAGGCCAGTTTAGCTTAATTATACGTTAGAATCGCAAGTGGATCATTTTAGCTTTGATTTGTTCGTTATTTGAGCATTTTAAGTGATTTTTCGAAAGGAAGTCTAAGTTTTGGTTCATTTTATATTTTTAGCATAAAACATTAATTATATGATGTTTATTAAAAGATTTGAACTAAAATTGGCTTGAAAAGGTGCACAAAAATGTGACTTTTTGCGTCAAATAACCTAGCCTTTAGAATTGTCTGTTTTCTCTGGATCAATTTGCAGAAGATGGAAGTTCAAATGGCAAAAGTCTACTTTAGGTTCAACAGAATCGAACATATATACTTTGATCAACTCGCGGCCACTGGGCCTGTGATCGGGTCCCATACGGTCGGTCAAGGAATCGCTTCCTTGTCGTTGCTGACCTCCCAGTCGGGACCGCGCGATCGGACGGGTGGTTTTATATTTATAGAGCTGGTGACCTAAGTTTTACTATGGCTAAGGGTAGTTAGCGACAAGTAATGACTCAGGGTCATTCTTAAGATCAACCATATTGTGAAACCAAGCAGTCAAAACGATCGATTCGATTTAGTAGGGTTTGTAAACAAGAGTTCTGATTTTGGGTTTTTACTTAGGTCCTAAATTAAACTAAATAAACAACAAAATAAAATAATAGGTGATAATCAGTATGGAGAGTGTTTGTTTTGATTTCATTAGCCTAAAGGGGAGATGATGTTTGGGTTTGATATTTTGAAAACGTTCTTTCTAAGTATTTGTGTTCTAATGTTTTAGGTACTTTATGGTGTCAACATGGCACCCTACTATCTGATTCCTCAGATAGCATGTCACTGAGTACTAGGTTGTCATGATTCTGATCAGATCAGGCTACTCTACCCCCAACACTATCTGTGAAGACTAGTGACCCTTTTTGGAGTTAACTCCTGGGCTCATGAATAAGGTAACAGACTGATATTTAATTTCTCACCGTTCTTTGATACCATAAAGTATTCTAATTCAAATAGAGCATTTAAGAACTAATTCAGAAAGCGTCTGTTAACTTTTCATCGATGGTTTGTTAGATTCAGAGCTGGTGGGTGTCCTAGTGCTGCTCAAAATGTATACACCGACGTCCATTCCATAGCTTGGGTGTATGAAAACCGTTCCCAAAGGATTGTTCCGACACTTACACGAGGTACTAAAATGTTTTACGGCATTCCATGCCTTGTGCACTAATGCAACTTAGGGTGTATATACCGATGACCGTTCTGTAGCTTCCATGCGTTTGTACTACACCAGAGGTGGTTCCAGCACTATACTAAGTAATAGGTCGTTTTACGGTATTCCACACATGTTGCACATTCACGTCACTCTGAACCCTCTTAAACTTAGTTTGTATTAAAGCGTAGCTATCTATGATAATAACCCAGCCCTCACTTAATATTACCCAATAAATCCCTGATTTATTCACGTTGTACTATACATTTGGTTTATGGGAATTCCAAAGCTTCGAAATCAGACCATGCATAGATAGCACAGATAATTAATTACCCTCGGAACAAGGTTTTCAACTCCTTGTCTTTTAGGGTTTTAACCACGTTTATTGGAGGAAAAGTTTATAATCATAGATGAAAAGTTAAACAGACATAGTTTTCAGTTATATATTTAAATTAACATCATCCCCCATTATAGCGGCTAACTACATCACAACAAACACATAAGCTAAGTACTAACTAACTAACCTAAACTAGAGAGAAAGTGTGAAAGTGGTGAATGGATTGATTGGTGTGAATGGTTGAATGGTGAGAAATGAGGAGGTTTAAGCCTCTATTTATCGGCATCCAAGATTCGATTTTACACTTAACACCCTCGCTCCAATTTAGTACTGAAATACACCCCCGAGCTACGAAATTCGACACCAAAGAGGGCGTATTCGACACCAAATAGGGCGTATTCGGTAGCAAATGGGGCGTATCCGGCACCGTAGAGGGGGTATACCACTCCTACATGGGGGTATACGGCCCCAATAGGGAGGTATACGGCCTCTATAGGGGCGTATATGGCCCCTAGAGGGTGGCATACGGCCCCTGTGGGAGTGGTGTACCCTGGGTCGTGGTCTTGTGTGCTGGATCGTAAGTCTTGTGCACTGGTCGGACTTCGTTTGGCCATAACTTCTTCATTCTTGATCCGTTTTCAGCGTTCTTTATATCCACGTGATCATAAATCGTAATTACCTGAAAATCATAAAGAACTAATCAAAGAATAAATTCAAGGTAATATGCTAAAAAGTGCTCGTAGAACGTGACCGTATCGTTTATGCTTTGTTTTGTACGTTATTTAACCATTTTACTTGATTTTTGAAGCAATGCCTTATTTTTAGCCTTAATACTGATTTTTGGTGAAAAAGAATTGATATTGAATGATTTCATCCATTTTGGGGCTAAAAAGGTGGGGATTATGTACGCAAAAACGTGACTTTTTATGTTAAATCAGCCTGCGAGTCCAGTTCGATTCGCAGCCCAAGCCAAGTTGACTTTGGTTTGCTGCTAACCTCTGCGAGTTCAATTCTCATCTCGCAAGACCAAGTCTTGTGACTTGAGATCTCGACTCGCAGGTCAGACTTTAGTTTGTTTCGATATTTATCTAACACGTTAACAACATTAGTATATTTAACAAATATTAATAACAAACTAATATCTTTTATTTATAAATCTAAACCAATGTATGAACATGATTATAATTACACCAGTCCTATTTTCAAGCTAGATCTGTTGTCACAAACTATGTCTCAACATGTTCCGTATAAGTGTATTAGTAAATTGCTTACAAATAGGATTAAGGACGGCTTGATGACCATTGTCAGTGATAATTAGTCATCATTTATCCCTGGGAGGAGTATTTCGGATAATATTATTTTGACTCAGGAACTTATGTGGCATTATCGTCTTAATCGTGGAGCTTCCCGGTGTGCTTTTAAGATTGATATTCAAAAGGCGAATGATAGGGTGGATTGGAGGTTTCTTCGAACTATTTTACTTTGGTTTGGTTTTCACCCTGTTATGGTAAATTTGATTATGTCCTATGTTTCTAGCACTTCTTTTTCCTTGAGTATAAATGGAGGTATTCACGGGTATTTTCAAGGGAGGAGAGGGTTGAGGCAAGGGGATCCTATGTCTCCTTACCTTTTTACTTTGGTCATGGAGGTGTTGACTTTAATTATTCAGAGAAAGGTGGATGAGTCTCATTGTTTTAAGTATCATACTAAATGTGATAAACTTGGTTTGGTTAATCTTTGTTTTGCAGATGATCTTTTTCTGTTTGCTCATGGGTATTGGGCTTCTATGTTTATCCTTCCTCAGTCGACTATTTATGTGTTAGAGAAGCTTATGAGAGGCTTTCTTTAGTGTCAAGGGCCAATGAAATCTGGTAAAGCAAAGGTTGCTTGGGAGGACTTATGTTTGCCAAAACTAGAAGGTGGTTTGGGGATTCGTCATTTGCGTGATTGGAATATATCCTTAATGACTAAACATATTTGGAGCATTCTTACTAAGAAGGATTCCATTTGGGTCAGATGGGTGAATTCCTATAAGTTGTATAACCGCAGTTTTTGGGATGTTCCTACCCAAAAGAGCATGAGTTGGGGTTGGAGGAGTTTGCTTCATAATAGGGATTTGATTCGTCCTTTTTGTTGGTATAAGATTGGGGATGGGAGGACTACCTCAGTTTGGTTTGACATTTGGTGTGACCAGTGTCCTATTGCTCGTGTCTTCTCGTTACTGATTCAGTTGCTGACCTTCTTGATGGTTCTGTTTGGCGATGGCCGAATTTGTGGCTGCAAAGGTATCCTATTTTTTCTCAGATTGTGGCTCCCACTCTTTCTTCTCATCATGATAAGCTCTTATGGTGTGATAGTGATGGTAATTTCTTTGAATTCCGGGTGAGTGAAGTTTGGGATTCTATTCAGTTTCGGTGTTCTGCTGTGGTGTGGGCTTCTATTGTTTGGTTTCCTCAGTGTATCCCTCGGCATGCCTTTAACTTGTGGCTGGTCTTCAAGGGAAAACTGAAGACACAAGATCGCTTGAGGCAATGGGATGTTGGCCCTTCGGTTGACTTAAACCTGCTTCGGTGCTACTTATGTGGATCAGGCCCTTATTCACATTCCCATCTTTTCTTTGAATTTGTTTTTTCTTCAGGGGTTTGGTTTCGGGTTGTTAGCTTCGCTAACATTCCAATTGCGTCTGATAAGCTAGAAGATGTGCTCCCCTTCTTTCTGTCTGCTTATTCATAGAAAAATGTAGATCATGTGGTGTCTCATTTATTGTTGGCTGCTACTATATTTTTCATTTGGCAAGAGCGGAATTTTCTTCTTTTTGCTAAAGGAAGACGTTCATGTATCAAGCGTGTTGATGCTATTATTTCTGAAATTCGATTGAAGCTGTTTTCCTTCAAGTTCAAGTCTTCGTTCTGAGCTAATCGAGTTTTGGAGCAATGGAAGATCCCATCCCGGATTTAAGCTTGATTTGCTTTTGTCTGTTTATGGCTTCTCTTGGAGTTTTGCTTATTAGTTGCTCGTTTATTTTATATTGGATGTATTATCTATTTATTTTTGAGCTACATTATTTAGATGTATATGGCATGTCATATACATAGTGATTAGTCGTAGCTAGCTACTGGTTCCTGCTGATTTGTTAGTGGTTGTGCCTTGTTTTATAGTGTTATTGCCTATGTAACGGGCTGTGGTGTGGGATTCACCCACACCCTTTGTACTTAACGTTATATTGGAGTAATATATTTACCGGGTGAAAAACCTTTACCCAAAAAGAGAGAGAGCTAAATTCGAGTTTTTGGTCAAATCTGCGAAGTTGACCAGTCAAAGTTGCGAATTGAGCCTAGGGTATACAAGGGACAATAATATGACAAGTCAAAACCTCACTTTCCAATAACCCATGAAAACCGATATCAAAATTCTGCAATTTGACTTTGTGCGACGCAAACCGAAACCACACTTTTTGATTTTCCCAAATTATGTGTTTAAGAAAGGTTATTTGCTCCGTGGATACTATACATTATTTGATTGTTCATCGTTTGAGGTATATCTCACTCGTTTTCATTTCGTATATAGCGAGTAATTGCATGTTTTATGTTTCGAAGGTTCCAGTTCATTTTGTTGTCGTTTTACTACGATTTAATGATTATTAGCCCATGCAAATTTGAGGATATGATAATCGCTCAATATAGTACATGATATACATGATTAATTACATGTTATTTCACTCAATCGTTCTATTTACTTTCGATTTGGCGCGGCAGCAGTGTCTGCGAACTGAGATAAATCTCAATTAGATAATTGAATTGCAACTTGAACTATTTATCTGACTTGCGATTCGAGTCATTTGACTATTTGACTTTTTGACCTGTGAGTTGAAGGGTTGACCCTTTTCCCTGCGAGTTGACTGACTTGCGAGTTGAGTGACTTGCGAGTTGAGGTGCCCTGCGATTTGAACTATGAACTGAATCTGCTGACCAAGTCAAATATCCTTACAAATTTTATATTTGCACTCGTTTTCGACTTAAGAACCTTGGGTTGATAAGTTAATTACGAATTATTTGTTTTATACTTGTGAATCTTAGGATTAACAAGTAAATTACGAATTCTATATTCTCGACTAGAGAACTTAAGGTTGACTACTTAAGTTTAACTTATACGTTTTGGACTTGAGACTTTGATAGTGACAAGTTAAATACGATTTTCTTAATTCGATGTATGAACTTTATAGAATTTTAAGAATATAATTGATATTTAAGTCACTTATACTTAATAGTTCAATTATGTTCAGTAAATTACGTTATTAATTAATTGTAAACTTGAATGTTTGGTGACCGTCTACGTTCATTTCATTAATGTTTAATAGTTTGTATTTCATGCTAAGCTAAATATTTGTCATGTTTATCACTATTTAAACTTTATATATAGCGCTAGACCGTTTGTTTCTACACACAATGTGCTTGTGGATCTAGATGTTGATGCAGTAGGTGATGCTCGCCTGACTAGGATTCTTATGTTTTTCGCATGTTCTCGCATCAGATATGCCATCACTGAGTCTCCATCTTTGTCACAAGATCTTTTGACACAGTTCTTGGAGCATATACATCAGGATTCTACGGTTAACCCTCTGATTCGTAAAGGTAAATGATCGGCCTGTCATCTTCCCTATAGATGATCTGCGACAGATACTATAGTTGAACAGGAAGATGGTCTAACTGTGTTTCCCTTAGACTTCAATGAGGGAGCACTAGGTAGGATGGGCTATGTTGGACCAAAGCAGGGATGCCAGTTTATCAAGGCATTTGTGTATGGCCAATGGAGAATCTTCTGGCATGTGATGGTTACTATTTTTGGGCCAAAGAAGGGAGGATATGATGAGCTGAGTCCCTCGTTATAATCTGGGCTGTTATCGCTGGTTTATAACAAGCCATTCATCTTTTCTACCTATTTGTTTGATGCGTTCGTTGGATAGATCTCGGGAAATGTTAAGTCTAAGTTCATGATTTATCCTAGATTCTGCATGCTTATCATTCGTCACTGTATTCCGGATCTACCAGGGTTTCAGTCTGATGCGGGCCTGATAGGTTAGGTTGCGAAATTCTCTCCTTGTGAAGGGGAAAACCGTCCTCGTCGTCAAAGGACTAACAGAACAATACCGGGTGCAGATCAGTGGGTTTTATATTTGTAAATGCGGGGCCTAAGTATACTTAAAATTGTGGGAGTACAGTGATAAGGATGTTGTAGGGTCGTTCTATGAGTTAGTGTATTGTGGATCGTGTATGTAGGAGACGGTCTATCTAACTAGCAATGGTTTTTAAAGATAGTTGGGGTTTTTTTGTTTTTGTTATACTTGGGCAGAAATTTAAATAAAACGGAAAAAATATAGGTAGTTAGCAGATAATCTAGAGGAGGTGTTTGCTATGATTTCAGTAGCCTATAACTGGGATGATGTATGAATTATGAAGTTGTCATAAAACTCTTGTGTTTCACTTATTTGAAGTATTAGTGGAGTAAACACTAGCTCCCTACTGATAGAGTTCTCGATCAGTATGTCACTGAGTAACTAGGCTATCGTGATTCTGATCGGAGTAGTTTATCCATCCCACAACACTAACCTGTGAAGGTATAGTGACCCTTATATGGATTAATATCTTGGGTGCATTAATAAGGTAACAAACCAACTCGATGTCCGATCTTCCTTAACCCCACAAAAATACTTAATTTAAACAAAACATTAGAGTTCAAGATGAGATTTTGCGTGCTTTAATTATTTTCTATCGATGGGTTTTGTAAAGTCTAGGTGTAACCAAGTACTTATCCGACTGACGGTACTCACTTTGCTTTATACAGTAACCCCGTTAATCTACACAGTGAAGTACCGATGACATTTATGTGGTTTCTACATTGTACTCTACCGGTGGTGTTTCCATCACTATACCAAGTACATAGCCGGTACCTACGGTGCTTCATAAAGGTTTCCCTAGACTTTTTTAATAGGTTTGTATTTAAGCGCAGTATTTTTCCATCTATGATATAAACCAGCCCTTACTTTAAAGTCCCAATAAATCCCTAGTTTATTCACAGTGCAATATTTGCGTTCATTTAATAAAACATTATTTCCACTGTGTACTTTGCGTTCAGAGGAGAAAGCGGTATTTCCACAATTCTGGTGTACTTGAGTTCATTTCAGAGAACATTATTCCATAATCGCAGTGAACTTTGTGTTTAGTTCGTAAAGCATTGTTTCCACCACGATGATGTACTTTGTGTTCGAAAGCAATGTTTACACTATTTATAAATCAGACCATGTTTAGACATATATAACTATGAAAATTGACCTTCCTCCTTGGATGCTCTCTCTAATGGCAATTTTCTCCCCTTATCCTATCTAGCCTTAATCGTTTTCTTGGATTGATTCTTGCTTCTAACTGATTATCGAATCTTTCATTATCATTGGTACACTCTTGTGTCCCTCTAATGGTAATACGAACTTCAATAATCAGCCAAGAAGTTAGGGTTTGGTCTAGAGCTAATTTGCTAGATTAGGGTTTCTGAATATCATTTTTTGTTTTAATGTGGTATCAAAGGAGCCTGTCCTGAATAAGATTAATTTTCGGGCCATGGAATCTAGTGTTCCTGATGGTTCTGATTTTGACGTTGGTATTCCATTGTCTTCTGTGGAAGAAATTAACAATCGACTTACTAATTTTCTTTATAGCTATTTCTTTGGGAAAAGGCTTGCATATCCAGTGGCAGAGAATTATGTTTGGAATGCTTGGGGTAAGTATGGCATTCGAAAAATTATGATGAACGTTAATGGTTTTTTCTTTTTCAAATTTTCCTCCATGAAAGGTGTCGAAAGTGTGCTTGACAATGGTCCTTGGTTGATTAGAGGTACTCCTGTAATTCTTAACAAATGGAATCCTTCTGTCAGCTTAACAAAGGAAGACTTAACTAAAGTTCCAGTATGGGTCAAAATGCATGATGTTCCAATTGCGGGGTTTACTACTGATGGTTTAAGTTTGATTGCCAGTAAGGTTGGCAAACCCATGATGTTAGACACGTATACTAGTAATATGTGTATGGATTCTTGGGGTACGAGCAGTTATGCTAGGGCGATGATAGAAATTCATGCAGACATGGAGTTTAAAGAGAAGGTTGTAGTAGCTGTTCCAAACATGGATGGTCCTAGTTATGTGCGGGAATCTGTAAGGATCGAGTATGAATGGAAGCCTCCTAGGTGTGAGACGTGTAAAACTTTTGGACGTACATGCGATAGGTGTCTAAGGGTGGTTAAGGAAACGAATACTGTTGTTAGTGGTGTAGAGGATGGGTTTCGGTTACCAAAAAAACCTCTTAAGGGGGCTGGTCAGAAAGGATTCCCAATGAGTAAACCGAAACAACCAGTTGAGTATCGGCCTGTTATACATAGAACTGCTCAAGGGGACCTGTTATGCGTAAAACTGATCAAAGGGATCAGAAGTTTCCACGTGTTGTTACTTCTAATGCTTTCTCAGTGTCGGAAGGTATTGATGATTCGAGTAAAGAGGATGTTCAAAAGGATACTAGTGAAAATAGTAAGTCATATGGTAAAAAGATTGTGGAAGAGGATGATGATGAGGAAGTTGTGAATGTGTATGATGAAACTTTTGAGTTTGTATCATTGAATGATTATACTACTAATACTGAGGGGGCAAGCACTCCCGGTCATACGGTTTCCATTGTTTAGTATTGCATCGTGGAACATTCGGGGTATGAATCGCACCCCTAAACAAAAAGAGGTTTGACAGGTGATGAGTGAGTATCAGTTTAGTATGTGTGCTATTCTTGATTAGCATGTAGATTTATCTCATTTACAAGGTATTTGTAAAAATTTGGGCTTGGGAATGGACGTCTAATGGTAATGTTTGTGATAAGGGATCTCGGATCATATTAGTTTGGAACCCAGAACTGATTGATGTTATGATTATTGCTATCACCAATCAGGTCATGCATACCCAACTAATTGTTAAAGAGGACAAAAAAGCGATGGTTTGTTCTTTTATATATGCAGATAATAGCTATTTACGGTGTAGACAGTTGTGGCAAAATCTTGGTATGCACAAGTAGTTTGTAAGGGGTAAACCGTGGGTTTTAATGGGTGATTTTAATGCGGCCTTTAACTTGGAGGATAATTCAGCTGGTTCTAGTTTTAAGGTTTCTATGAATGACTTTAAGGAGTGTATTCAGAATATTGATGTTATGGATGTAAATGGCGTAGGGTTTCATTATTCTTGGACTCAAAAACCTAAAGGCAGGGATGGTTTGTTGAAGAAAATTGACCGCGATTATGGGAAATTTGAAATTCACGGATGAATTCCCAGGTTCGTATGCTATATTTCAACCCTATAGAATTTTGGACCATTCTCCATGTGTGTTAATAATGCTTACTATAGCTCGTGTTAAACCGATACCGTTTAAGTTTTGTAACTTTTTTGTTCATAAAGATGGTTTTAAAGAGCTGGTTAATAATGCTTGGAATAACTCGGTTGAGGGCCATAATATGTTTAGATTGGTGAAATGATAGAAAGCTCTTTAATCTCCGCTTCGTAAGTTACTCTATGAATTGGATGATGTGCAACTTGTTCTTGATCGAGACCCAACTAATATTAATTTGCTGGAACGGGAGGCTTGTTGTTTGAATGCTTTTCAAGAGGTTGTGTTAGATGAGGAGGGGTTTCTTCAACAAAAAGCTAAAGTTGAGTGGATAAAGGTTGGTGACTCTACTTCGTCTTACTTCCATAAAATTGTTAAATGTAAACAAAACAGAGATCGCATTGATCAAATTAAGGATAATGATGGAATTGACGTTGATGGTCCAGGAGTGCCGCTTGTTTTTGTTATGCACTATGAGAATTTTCTGGGTATGGAAAGAAGTATTACCCAACATATTAGTGAGGGGCTGTTTGTCACTCGTTTGAGTCATATGAAAGTGATTAATATGATTCGGGAAGTTACAAATGAAGAGAATAAATCTGCTATGTTTTTAATTGGTGAAAGTAAAGCAGCTGGTCCGGATGGCTTTACTTCTTCATTCTTTAAGAACACTTAGGATATTGTTGGAAAAGATGTTTGCATGGCGGTTCAGGATTTTTTTTACTAATGGTAAACTTCTGCAAGAAGTGAACCATACCATTATTTATCCTGTCTCTAAAGTTACTACTCCATCTCGGGTGAATGATTATCATCCTATATCCCATTGTAACGTTATCTATAAATGTATTAGTAAGATTATTACCAATCGGATCAAAGAAGGATTAGGTGATATTGTTAACATTAACCAATCTGCGTTTGTGCCTAGTAGACATATTTCTAATAATATTCTTATTACTCGGGAGCTTATGCATAATTATCATCGTGAGGTTGGTCCTTCTCGGTGTGCTTTTAAAGTTGATATCTAAAAGGCGTATGACACGGTTGATTGGAATTTCCTAAGGAGCATTTTGGTCGGATTTTGTTTTCATAAAGTTATGGTTGATTGGATTATGGCGTGCGTGACTAGCACTTCTTTCTCTATCAATATTAATGGTCATCTTCATGGATACTTTAAAGGTAAGAAGGGGTTACGCCAAGGGGATCCTCTGTCTCCAAACCTGTTTACATTGGTTATGGAAATTCTTACTCTCATCTTACAGAAAAAGGGTAGTATGTCGGATAAATTTCGGTTTCATCATTGTTGTGCTAAACAAAGAGTAATGTTTGTTTTGCTGATGACCTATTCCTTTTTGCTCATAGGGATTCGGTTTCTGTCCAAGTTATTATGGAGGGGTTGAATGACTTTAAAAATGTTTCGGGGCTGGTTCCTAGTATCCCCAAAAGTACAGTTTTTTTCTATAATGTTGGCCATCGTGTGAAAACGTCTATTCTTGAAAGTATGCCTTTTGAGGAAGGTACGTTACCGGTTAAATACCTTGGTGTCCCTTTAATTTCTTCTAGATTACGGTATAAGGACTGTAAGGTTCTTGTTGAAAGGGTTAAAAATCGCATTGGAGATTGGAAGAATAAGTATTTATCATTTGCTGGTAGACTCCAACTGATTCTCTCTGTTCTTTCTTCTATTCACATATATTGGGCTTTGATGTTTATTCTTCCTTCTAGTATTGTTGTTGAAATTGAGCATATTATGAGAGGATATCTATGGTGCCTGGGTGAAATGAAGAGGGGTCACACGAAAGTCTCTTGGGATGCATTGTGTGTTCCAAAATCAGTGGGTGGCCTTGGTATTAGAAGGTTAGAGACTTTTAATGTTGCGCTTATGGTCTCTCATATTTGGAGCATTGTTACTTAAAGAGAATCTCTTTGGTTCAAATGGATCCATTCCTATAAATTAAAAGGGAGAAGTTTGTGGGATGTCCCGCTTCGTTCTGGTGTTACTTAGGGTTGGTATAAGATTCTTCAGTTATGGGAGCTGGTTCGGCCTTTTATTCATGCATCGGTTGGTAATGGTGAATCCATAAATGTTTGGTTTGATATTTGGTGTTCTCATGGCCCATTGATTAAGCATATGTCATCTAGATGGATTACGCGTGATGGTTTCTCTATGACTGATAAACTTTCTAATTTAATCTTTAATGGTTCTTGGATCTGGCCGATTGAATGGCATCAGAGGTATCCGGTTCAAAATCATGTTCAATGTCCGGATATTGTTGCTGATCAGAAGGACAAGTGCTATTGGTGCGATAGTATTGGTAATCAAAAGGTGTTCTAGGTGAGTGTTGTGTGGGTTTCTATTCGTTCAATAGGTGTTCTGGTTCCTTGGCATAATATTGTTTGGTTTTCTCAATGTATCCGACGACACGCGTTTCATCTCTGGCTGGTGTTCAAGAGAAGATTGAAGACTCAAGATGCTATGAAGCAATGGGATGTTGTTCCTTCCACCAACTTAAACCTGCTTCGTTGCCCCTTGTGTCATGTTCAGAAAGATTCTCATAGTCATCTTTTACTTGAGTGCCCTTTCTCCCTGCAGGTATGGACAACTCTCAAACCTCTGGTAGGTATGCAAAGTATGCCTAGCTTTTGGGAGGGTATTATTTCTTGGATTCTGCCTATCGCAAGTTCGAGGAAAGCTAAGAGTGCTATTAGTCGTCTTCTTCTTGTTGCTTCTCTATATAGGCTTTTTGGAAATGGCTCAAGAAATGTGTCCCAAGTCTGTGATGTTATCTATTCTACTATTCGACTAAAGCTTCTCTAATGTAGATTTAAAAGTTCTATGCAAGTTGGCCAGTTGCTGGATGATTGGAATATCCCCCAGAGTTCTCTCATATATGTCTAAGGTGTCCTTGTGTTTATTGGTTGTTCGTTTATTTTATATTGGCTGTATTTTTTGTTTTAATAGGATTATGTTTTATGTATATGGTCTATCATATACATATAGTTTACCCTATTAAGCATCGGTAGTGCTTATTTCCGAAGTTGATGTGGAATTCATCCACATTATTTTGTACTTAAAAGTTTAATAGTAGTACAATTCCCCAGGGTAAAACACTTTACCCCCAAAAAAATAGACACATATAACTAAGTACCTTTGGATAGGGTTCGCGACATCCTATCATTAAGGCCGTAATCACATTTACTGGTTGAAAGACGTTTAGTTTAAATGAGGTTTAAAATCATAGATAGAAAGTAAGTCAAAGCAATAGTTTCTTTAACATTAATCCACAACGGATTGTGCCCACGACTTTCATAGCTTCCACGTTTTGTACTACTCACATTGGTGTTTCCAGCGCTATACAAATGAAAGTCGTATAACGTTACCTCCGTTGTTTCAGAATGAAATCATCCCAACTATTACGACTAACTACATAATATAAAACACGCAATATAACTACTCGCTAATCATGGCAAACGATCCTAAATCTAGCATGGTAACATCAATAACAATCATCATAATTGAAATAGAAAAAGGATAAAAATAACCGTAATAAGAGCGTATCTGAATACAACGTGAAAGAATACAAGCAAAACTTCGAGTATCCTCCAAGCGTTATTACAATATTACCCCTCTATTAGTTCGGTTAAGTGTCAACCGAGACTAACTAGCCACTAACTATGAAAACTAAAAATAAAAACCTAAATCTAGAGAGAGAGTAGTGAGAGAGTGAAGTATATGTGTAATTGTGTGTTCATCATGTCTTCAAAATGGAGGAGGAAGTCCCATATATATAGAAAATGTTGAACCGTATTCTTGACCCATATCTGGACCTTCAATTGCTCAACCGTATTTTCCACCCGTATACAAATCTCATTTTTATCGCTCAAATACGAGATACGGGAGGTTTTGGCCGTATACAGGCAAACTAGGGCAGATACGGGCAAACACCACCCGTATACAGGCAAATTGGGTTGTATACGGCCAGGCTAGGCCATATATGGTCTACACAAGCTGTATACGGTCTGTTTTTGGCCGTATATGGCTCAGCTTGGCTGTATGCGGTCTGGTTTGCCCGTATTTCGGTTCTTCATTTATTCATTTTAGCGTAACTTCTTCGTCGTTTATCCGTTTTGGGTGATTCTCATGCTCACGCGTTCCTAACAAAGAAAATGACATAAGTTAAAGGTCATAATTCCAAGTATAGCTCAAAATGCATTGAAATGCGTGAACAAGAGATTCAATGATTCTCATGAATCCTAGGGTTTAATTGGTTGAACAAATTGTTTGTAATCGGTTCTAGGGTCATTGCTTTGCAACTCTATACGAAACAAACAATTAACACCCCCACCCCCCGAATTCTCTCTCAAGGTAGGGTTTAATCTTCTAATTGACTTGCTGATTCTCTTATTTTTCTAACTGAATCCTAGGGTTTAATTGGTTTAACATATTGTTTGTAATCGGTTCTAGGGTTTTTGGCCGTCGTTTGAGGTTTGATTGATTTTACTGAATTTGTAAATCACCAAATCGGCTTGTGTATGCTTTCTCGTGCTTCATCGTAATATTATTCTGTTAATCGTGCGATCCTTCGATTGATTACATACCTTTTATAACGTTAAGCCTGAATTCATTTTTAGGGTTTTACCTAATTCATTTTTTAGGTCTTGTTGTTCTTGGGGTTTGTAACACTTCGTGTATGATTCAGGTCCTATTGTTCCATTTATTATGATATTTGTGTGGCCATTGTCGTTGTTTCTGGTCTTTGTTGGCCGGATTAGGGTTTGCTGGTTGTGGATCAACTTTTATTAGATTGTGGTGGTTTCGGATCTGGTGGTATTAGGGTTTCGGTTTTGGTGGGTTTCCTTAGCCGGATTAGGGTTTCTTGGCTACGTTTAAGGTGACGGACCTTTCACAGTCCATCTAGGTTTTCTGCTTGTTGGAGACGATCGTGGTTAAGGTCTTGGTGAAGGTTCTTGGCTGGAATTCGGAATTGATTAGGTTGGCTGGATTAGGGATTTCTTCCTTTTCCGGTGGCAACTAGGGTTTACAATTTGGTTCTTTTCAGATTGGCTACTTAATTTTGTCCAGCTAGGGTTTACTTTCTGACGAGGTTTGGGAGAGAACAACCATGTTGGAAGGTAGGGGGGTGAATGCTGGTTAATCTTTGTTTATTCAATGGAGCATTTGTGTTGATTGTTCGTGTCACTATGATATGTTTCATATCAACCTCCATTGATGGTTCTTTCTTTGAGGAAGAGGATGGTGCGACTTGGGTATGTATGGGTTTAATCTGGGTTCATGCTACTCTTAAGTTGATTGATTACTTTGTGGCTGTGTTTAGCCATTTGGGGAGTGTCTGGTCCTTTCACCACCGTTTAGTTGGTAGGGTAGCCTCTTTCTTGTCGAAGGGTTGTATTGGTGTTCCTGGACCTTTTGCCATCTTTTGTGTTGGTAGGACAGGGTGGCGATATGACTTTATACGTGTATGCTGCTATTGCAGCTTGGAACTTGGTGGTGTAGTCATGGGTCTTTTACTGATGTTATATGAAGACAGAGTTACTCACTATAGATATGGTTTCTTACCATGGATTGTGCCTAGACCTTTTGCCATCCTTTGTGTTGGTAGGGCAAGTTGCCAATCTGACTATTGTCGTTTTGCTTCGGTTGTAGCTTGGAAGTTGGTGTTGCGCTTGCAGGTCACTGAATGAAGATTAATTCGGTTGTAGCTTGGAAGTTGGTGTTGCGCTTGCAAGGATTAGTCTTGTCGCCTACAAACTCAAACTACCGCAAGAGCTTAGTAGTATCCATGACACCTTTCATATATCTAACTTGAAAAAGTGTCTTTCCGATGAAACACATATCATCCCTTCGGACGAAGTCTTCATTGGCTCAAAACTAAACTTTGTGGAGGAACCTATCGAAGTTATGGACTCGAAAACGCAGAAACTTCGACACAAACGAATCAAGCTAGTTAAAGTTCGTTGGAACTCAAAACATGGCCCAGAGTTCACCTGGGAACGTGAGGATGAAATGCGCAAGAAGTATCCTCCACTATTTGAAACCGTGACCGCGACTCACGACACGAATTAAATCTCGGGATGAGATTTCCCTAACGGGGGGAGAATGTGACAACTCTCCAAATTAGGTACTGATTAACCTTTAAGCATGTGCATTCTTACGCTAATATCCTGATTTAGTTTAAAACAAAACTTCCGATGTGATGTAAGCTTAGCAAGCCCAGTACTTTTAAACAAAAAGTATTACTAATACGTAAGTATTTAAAGTTGCGTACAAATGTATCGGAACGAACTCGACAGAAAAATTCAGCAAAAGTTGATGGCACAATATAATTAATGATTCAATTATTAATTACGAGTACTATTGTATCTATAACATATAGATAAAACGAGTTAAATATACGTTTAACATAAAACATATTATAAAACGAACAGAAACAATTTTAAAATGCACTCAAAGATCAAAATGGAAAAAATTCAAAATTTCTCATTCATTCGAAAACATTTGGAACATTACCTGAAAATATGAACCCGAAATTCGACTGAAATTTTGACACCCAATTGATACGCGCAGTCCAATGTAAATATTTGTACAACAGTCAAAAATAATGAAAATATCATTACTCTAATTTTAGATAACGTATCTAGAGAACATCTACAAAATAAAAATATAAAATGTTAAATTTTATATTGCACTAATTATACCGGTACTCGAAATTAACAGGCTTAAAATCGCCAACCACCTCAAATAATTGAGGAGACCGGCCACTGTATTTGAACCATACTCGTTTGATTTCTTTGCTCCCTTCCTTTTTTTTTTCCTTCTTCCTGAAGATTGATCACACACACACACTCATATCATCACCTTCTTTACTTCTTCTTCTTTCTCTCAAAATTAACAAGATCAGGAGAACCAACAGCAGCAGGGAGTAGCAGTGGAACAACAAACCAGGAACATCATCTTCATCTTCTTCCTTGTATCATCATCACCATCATTTTCCTCATTGTAAGAAACCCACTAGAAGCTGACTAGAATCTATTTAAAAGAGGTCGTTTCTCGACATGGGGTGCCTTTATCCATCATCTCTGATAGAGATGCACAATTTACTTCTCGCTTCTGGCAAACACTTCAACATGCACTGGGTACTAGACTCGACATGAGTACTGCCTACCACCCACAAACTGACGGCCAGAGCGGCCGAACGATACAAACGCTCGAAGACCTGTTAAGAGTATGTGTGATAGACTTTGGAGGTAATTGGGATACACACCTACCTCTAGCAGAATTTTCTTACAACAACAGTTATCACTCCAGCATACAGATGGCACCTTTTGAGGCACTGTATGGACGCAAGTGCCGATCACCACTCTGTTGGGCAGAGTTGGGCGATAGACAACTATCGGGTCCTGAGATAGTCCAAGAAACTATGGACAAGATATCTCAAGTGCTTAACCGATTGAAAACAGCACGTGACCGACAAAAGAGTTATGCCGATAACAGACGGAAACCTTTAGAATTTCAAGTAGGTGACAAAGTCCTACTCAAAGTGGCACCCTGGAAAGGGGTCGTACGATTTGGTAAACGAGGTAAACTGAACCCACGATACATCGGACCATTCGAGATCCTTGCAAGGATTAGTCTTGTCGCCTACAAACTCAAACTACCGCAAGAGCTTAGTAGTATCCATGACACCTTTCATATATCTAACTTGAAAAAGTGTCTTTCCGATGAAACACATATCATCCCTTCGGACGAAGTCTTCATTGGCTCAAAACTAAACTTTGTGGAGGAACCTATCGAAGTTATGGACTCGAAAACGCAGAAACTTCGACACAAACGAATCAAGCTAGTTAAAGTTCGTTGGAACTCAAAACATGGCCCAGAGTTCACCTGGGAACGTGAGGATGAAATGCGCAAGAAGTATCCTCCACTATTTGAAACCGTGACCGCGACTCACGACACGAATTAAATCTCGGGATGAGATTTCCCTAACGGGGGGAGAATGTGACAACTCTCCAAATTAGGTACTGATTAACCTTTAAGCATGTGCATTCTTACGCTAATATCCTGATTTAGTTTAAAACAAAACTTCCGATGTGATGTAAGCTTAGCAAGCCCAGTACTTTTAAACAAAAAGTATTACTAATACGTAAGTATTTAAAGTTGCGTACAAATGTATCGGAACGAACTCGACAGAAAAATTCAGCAAAAGTTGATGGCACAATATAATTAATGATTCAATTATTAATTACGAGTACTATTGTATCTATAACATATAGATAAAACGAGTTAAATATACGTTTAACATAAAACATATTATAAAACGAACAGAAACAATTTTAAAATGCACTCAAAGATCAAAATGGAAAAAATTCAAAATTTCTCATTCATTCGAAAACATTTGGAACATTACCTGAAAATATGAACCCGAAATTCGACTGAAATTTTGACACCCAATTGATACGCGCAGTCCAATGTAAATATTTGTACAACAGTCAAAAATAATGAAAATATCATTACTCTAATTTTAGATAACGTATCTAGAGAACATCTACAAAATAAAAATATAAAATGTTAAATTTTATATTGCACTAATTATACCGGTACTCGAAATTAACAGGCTTAAAATCGCCAACCACCTCAAATAATTGAGGAGACCGGCCACTGTATTTGAACCATACTCGTTTGATTTCTTTGCTCCCTTCCTTTTTTTTTTCCTTCTTCCTGAAGATTGATCACACACACACACTCATATCATCACCTTCTTTACTTCTTCTTCTTTCTCTCAAAATTAACAAGATCAGGAGAACCAACAGCAGCAGGGAGTAGCAGTGGAACAACAAACCAGGAACATCATCTTCATCTTCTTCCTTGTATCATCATCACCATCATTTTCCTCATTGTAAGAAACCCACTAGAAGCTGACTAGAATCTATTTAAAAGAGGTCGTTTCTCGACATGGGGTGCCTTTATCCATCATCTCTGATAGAGATGCACAATTTACTTCTCGCTTCTGGCAAACACTTCAACATGCACTGGGTACTAGACTCGACATGAGTACTGCCTACCACCCACAAACTGACGGCCAGAGCGGCCGAACGATACAAACGCTCGAAGACCTGTTAAGAGTATGTGTGATAGACTTTGGAGGTAATTGGGATACACACCTACCTCTAGCAGAATTTTCTTACAACAACAGTTATCACTCCAGCATACAGATGGCACCTTTTGAGGCACTGTATGGACGCAAGTGCCGATCACCACTCTGTTGGGCAGAGTTGGGCGATAGACAACTATCGGGTCCTGAGATAGTCCAAGAAACTACGGACAAGATATCTCAAGTGCTTAACCGATTGAAAACAGCACGTGACCGACAAAAGAGTTATGCCGATAACAGACGGAAACCTTTAGAATTTCAAGTAGGTGACAAAGTCCTACTCAAAGTGGCACCCTGGAAAGGGGTCGTACGATTTGGTAAACGAGGTAAACTGAACCCACGATACATCGGACCATTCGAGATCCTTGCAAGGATTAGTCTTGTCGCCTACAAACTCAAACTACCGCAAGAGCTTAGTAGTATCCATGACACCTTTCATATATCTAACTTGAAAAAGTGTCTTTCCGATGAAACACATATCATCCCTTCGGACGAAGTCTTCATTGGCTCAAAACTAAACTTTGTGGAGGAACCTATCGAAGTTATGGACTCGAAAACGCAGAAACTTCGACACAAACGAATCAAGCTAGTTAAAGTTCGTTGGAACTCAAAACATGGCCCAGAGTTCACCTGGGAACGTGAGGATGAAATGCGCAAGAAGTATCCTCCACTATTTGAAACCGTGACCGCGACTCACGACACGAATTAAATCTCGGGATGAGATTTCCCTAACGGGGGGAGAATGTGACAACTCTCCAAATTAGGTACTGATTAACCTTTAAGCATGTGCATTCTTACGCTAATATCCTGATTTAGTTTAAAACAAAACTTCCGATGTGATGTAAGCTTAGCAAGCCCAGTACTTTTAAACAAAAAGTATTACTAATACGTAAGTATTTAAAGTCGCGTACAAATGTATCGAAACGAACTCGACAGAAAAATTCAGCAAAAGTTGATGGCACAATATAATTAATGATTCAATTATTAATTACGAGTACTATTGTATCTATAACATATAGATAAAACGAGTTAAATATACGTTTAACATAAAACATATTATAAAACGAATAGACACAATTTTAAAATGCACTCAAAGATCAAAATGGAAAAAATTCAAATTTTCTCATTCATTCGAAAATATTTGGAACATTACCTCAAAATATGAACCCAAAATTCGACTGAAATTTTGACACCCAATTGATACGCGCAGTCCAATGTACAAATTTGTACAACAGTCAAAAATAATGAAAATATCATTACTCTAATTTTAGATAACGTATCTAGAGAACATCTACAAAATAAAAATATAAAATGTTAAATTTTATATTGCACTAATTATACCGGTACTCGAAATTAACAGGCTTAAAATCGCCAACCACCTCAAATAATTGAGGAGACCGGCCACTGTATTTGAACCATACTCGTTTGATTTCTTTGCTCCCTTCCTTTTTTTTTTCCTTCTTCCTGAAGATTGATCACACACACACACTCATATCATCACCTTCTTTACTTCTTCTTCTTTCTCTCAAAATTAACAAGATCAGGAGAACCAACAGCAGCAGGGAGTAGCAGTGGAACAACAAACCAGGAACATCATCTTCATCTTCTTCCTTGTATCATCATCACCATCATTTTCCTCATTGTAAGAAACCCACTAGAAGCTGACTAGAATCTATTTAAAAGAGGTCGTTTCTCGACATGGGGTGCCTTTATCCATCATCTCTGATAGAGATGCACAATTTACTTCTCGCTTCTGGCAAACACTTCAACATGCACTGGGTACTAGACTCGACATGAGTACTGCCTACCACCCACAAACTGACGGCCAGAGCGGCCGAACGATACAAACGCTCGAAGACCTGTTAAGAGTATGTGTGATAGACTTTGGAGGTAATTGGGATACACACCTACCTCTAGCAGAATTTTCTTACAACAACAGTTATCACTCCAGCATACAGATGGCACCTTTTGAGGCACTGTATGGACGCAAGTGCCGATCACCACTCTGTTGGGCAGAGTTGGGCGATAGACAACTATCGGGTCCTGAGATAGTCCAAGAAACTACGGACAAGATATCTCAAGTGCTTAACCGATTGAAAACAGCACGTGACCGACAAAAGAGTTATGCCGATAACAGACGGAAACCTTTAGAATTTCAAGTAGGTGACAAAGTCCTACTCAAAGTGGCACCCTGGAAAGGGGTCGTACGATTTGGTAAACGAGGTAAACTGAACCCACGATACATCGGACCATTCGAGATCCTTGCAAGGATTAGTCTTGTCGCCTACAAACTCAAACTACCGCAAGAGCTTAGTAGTATCCATGACACCTTTCATATATCTAACTTGAAAAAGTGTCTTTCCGATGAAACACATATCATCCCTTCGGACGAAGTCTTCATTGGCTCAAAACTAAACTTTGTGGAGGAACCTATCGAAGTTATGGACTCGAAAACGCAGAAACTTCGACACAAACGAATCAAGCTAGTTAAAGTTCGTTGGAACTCAAAACATGGCCCAGAGTTCACCTGGGAACGTGAGGATGAAATGCGCAAGAAGTATCCTCCACTATTTGAAACCGTGACCGCGACTCACGACACGAATTAAATCTCGGGATGAGATTTCCCTAACGGGGGGAGAATGTGACAACTCTCCAAATTAGGTACTGATTAACCTTTAAGCATGTGCATTCTTACGCTAATATCCTGATTTAGTTTAAAACAAAACTTCCGATGTGATGTAAGCTTAGCAAGCCCAGTACTTTTAAACAAAAAGTATTACTAATACGTAAGTATTTAAAGTCGCGTACAAATGTATCGAAACGAACTCGACAGAAAAATTCAGCAAAAGTTGATGGCACAATATAATTAATGATTCAATTATTAATTACGAGTACTATTGTATCTATAACATATAGATAAAACGAGTTAAATATACGTTTAACATAAAACATATTATAAAACGAATAGACACAATTTTAAAATGCACTCAAAGATCAAAATGGAAAAAATTCAAATTTTCTCATTCATTCGAAAATATTTGGAACATTACCTCAAAATATGAACCCAAAATTCGACTGAAATTTTGACACCCAATTGATACGCGCAGTCCAATGTACAAATTTGTACAACAGTCAAAAATAATGAAAATATCATTACTCTAATTTTAGATAACGTATCTAGAGAACATCAACAAAATAAAAATATAAAATGTTAAATTTTATATTGCACTAATTATACCGGTACTCGAAATTAACAGGCTTAAAATCGCCAACCACCTCAAATAATTGAGGAGACCGGCCACTGTATTTGAACCATACTCGTTTGATTTCTTTGCTCCCTTCCTTTTTTTTTTCCTTCTTCCTGAAGATTGATCACACACACATACTCATATCATCACCTTCTTTACTTCTTCTTCTTTCTCTCAAAATTAACAAGATCAGGAGAACCAACAGCAGCAGGGAGTAGCAGTGGAACAACAAACCAGGAACATCATCTTCATCTTCTTCCTTGTATCGTCATCACCATCATTTTCCTCATTGTAAGAAACCCACTAGAAGCTGACTAGAATCTATTTAAAAGAGGTCATTTCTCGACATGGGGTGCCATTATCCATCATCTCTGATAGAGATGCACGATTTACTTCTCGCTTCTGGCAAACACTTCAACATGCACTGGGTACTAGACTCGACATGAGTACTGCCTACCACCCACAAACTGACGGCCAGAGTGAGCGAACGATACAAATGCTCGAAGACCTGTTAAGAGTATGTGTGATAGACTTTGGAGGTAATTGGGATACACACCTACCTCTAGCAGAATTTTCTTACAACAACAGTTATCACTCCAGCATACAGATGGCACCTTTTGAGGCACTGTATGGACGCAAGTGCCGATCACCACTCTGTTGGGCAGAGTTGGGCGATAGACAACTATCGGGTCCTGAGATAGTCCAAGAAACTACGGACAAGATATCTCAAGTGCTTAACCGATTGAAAACAGCACGTGACCGACAAAAGAGTTATGCCGATAACAGACGGAAACCTTTAGAATTTCAAGTAGGTGACAAAGTCCTACTCAAAGTGGCACCCTGGAAAGGGGTCGTACGATTTGGTAAACGAGGTAAACTGAACCCACGATACATCGGACCATTCGAGATCCTTGCAAGGATTAGTCTTGTCGCCTACAAACTCAAACTACCGCAAGAGCTTAGTAGTATCCATGACACCTTTCATATATCTAACTTGAAAAGGTGTCTTTCCGATGAAACACATATCATCCCTTTGGACGAAGTCTTCATTGGCTCAAAACTAAACTTTGTGGAGGAACCTATCGAAGTTATGGACTCGAAAACGCAGAAACTTCGACACAAACGAATCAAGCTAGTTAAAGTTCGTTGGAACTCAAAACATGGCCCAGAGTTCACCTGGGAACGTGAGGATGAAATGCGCAAGAAGTATCCTCCACTATTTGAAACCGTGACCGCGACTCACGACACGAATTAAATCTCGGGATGAGATTTCCCTAACGGGGGGAGAATGTGACAACTCTCCAAATTAGGTACTGATTAACCTTTAAGCATGTGCATTCTTACGCTAATATCCTGATTTAGTTTAAAACAAAACTTCCGATGTGATGTAAGCTTAGCAAGCCCAGTACTTTTAAACAAAAAGTATTACTAATACGTAAGTATTTAAAGTCGCGTACAAATGTATCGGAACGAACTCGACAGAAAAATTCAGCAAAAGTTGATGGCACAATATAATTAATGATTCAATTATTAATTACGAGTACTATTGTATCTATAACATATAGACAAAACGAGTTAAATATACGTTTAACATAAAACATATTATAAAACGAACAGAAACAATTTTAAAATGCACTCAAAGATCAAAATGGAAAAAATTCAAATTTTCTCATTCATTCGAAAACATTTGGAACCTTACCTCAAAATATGAACCCGAAATTCGACTGAAATTTTGACACCCAATTGATACGCGCAGTCCAATGTACAAATTTGTACAACAGTCAAAAATAATGAAAATATCATTACTCTAATTTTAGATAACGTATCTAGAGAACATCAACAAAATAAAAATATAAAATGTTAAATTTTATATTGCACTAATTATACCGGTACTCGAAATTAACAGGCTTAAAATCGCCAACCACCTCAAATAATTGAGGAGACCGGCCACTGTATTTGAACCATACTCGTTTGATTTCTTTGCTCCCTTCCTTTTTTTTTTCCTTCTTCCTGAAGATTGATCACACACACATACTCATATCATCACCTTCTTTACTTCTTCTTCTTTCTCTCAAAATTAACAAGATCAGGAGAACCAACAGCAGCAGGGAGTAGCAGTGGAACAACAAACCAGGAACATCATCTTCATCTTCTTCCTTGTATCGTCATCACCATCATTTTCCTCATTGTAAGAAACCCACTAGAAGCTGACTAGAATCTATTTAAAAGAGGTCATTTCTCGACATGGGGTGCCATTATCCATCATCTCTGATAGAGATGCACGATTTACTTCTCGCTTCTGGCAAACACTTCAACATGCACTGGGTACTAGACTCGACATGAGTACTGCCTACCACCCACAAACTGACGGCCAGAGTGAGCGAACGATACAAACGCTCGAAGACCTGTTAAGAGTATGTGTGATAGACTTTGGAGGTAATTGGGATACACACCTACCTCTAGCAGAATTTCTTAGAACAACAGTTATCACACCAGCATACAGATGGCACCTTTTGAGGCAATGTATGGACGCAAGTGCCGATCACCACTCTGTTGGGCAGAGTTCGGTGACAGACAACTATCGGGTCCTGAGATAGTCCAAGAAACTACGGACAAGATATCTCAAGTGCTTAACCGATTGAAAACAGCACGTGACCGACAAAAGAGTTATGCCGATAACAGACGGAAACCTTTAGAATTTCAAGTAGGTGACAAAGTCCTACTCAAAGTGGCACCCTGGAAAGGGGTCGTACGATTTGGTAAACGAGGTAAACTGAACCCACGATACATCGGACCATTCGAGATCCTTGCAAGGATTAGTCTTGTCGCCTACAAACTCAAACTACCGCAAGAGCTTAGTAGTATCCATGACACCTTTCATATATCTAACTTGAAAAGGTGTCTTTCCGATGAAACACATATCATCCCTTCGGACGAAGTCTTCATTGGCTCAAAACTAAACTTTGTGGAGGAACCTATCGAAGTTATGGACTCGAAAACGCAGAAACTTCGACACAAACGAATCAAGCTAGTTAAAGTTCGTTGGAACTCAAAACATGGCCCAGAGTTCACCTGGGAACGTGAGGATGAAATGCGCAAGAAGTATCCTCCACTATTTGAAACCGTGACCGCGACTCACGACACGAATTAAATCTCGGGATGAGATTTCCCTAACGGGGGGAGAATGTGACAACTCTCCAAATTAGGTACTGATTAACCTTTAAGCATGTGCATTCTTACGCTAATATCCTGATTTAGTTTAAAACAAAACTTCCGATGTGATGTAAGCTTAGCAAGCCCAGTACTTTTAAACAAAAAGTATTACTAATACGTAAGTATTTAAAGTCGCGTACAAATGTATCGGAACGAACTCGACAGAAAAATTCAGCAAAAGTTGATGGCACAATATAATTAATGATTCAATTATTAATTACGAGTACTATTGTATCTATAACATATAGACAAAACGAGTTAAATATACGTTTAACATAAAACATATTATAAAACGAACAGAAACAATTTTAAAATGCACTCAAAGATCACAATGGAAAAAATTCAAATTTTCTCATTCATTCGAAAACATTTGGAACCTTACCTCAAAATATGAACCCGAAATTCGACTGAAATTTTGACACCCAATTGATACGCGCAGTCCAATGTAAATATTTGTACAACAGTCAAAAATAATGAAAATATCATTACTCTAATTTTAGATAACGTATCTAAAGAACATCAACAAAATAAAAATATAAAATGTTAAATTTTATATTGCACTAATTATACCCGTACTCGAAATTAACATGCTTAAAATCGCCAACCACCTCAAATAATTGAGGAGACCGGCCACTGTATTTGAACCATACTCGTTTGATTTCTTTGCTCCCTTCCTTTTTTTTCCTTCTTCCTGAAGATTGATCACACACACACACTCATATCATCACCTTTATTACTTCTTCTTCTTTCTCTCAAAATTAACAAGATCAGGAGAACCAACAGCAGCAGGGAGTAGCAGTGGAACAACAAACCAGGAACATCATCTTCATCTTCTTCCTTGTATCGTCATCACCATCATTTTCCTCATTGTACGAAACCCACTAGAAGCTGACTAGAATCTATTTAAAAGAGGTCATTTCTCGACATGGGGTGCCATTATCCATCATCTCTGATAGAGATGCACGATTTACTTCTCGCTTCTGGCAAACACTTCAACATGCACTGGGTACTAGACTCGACATGAGTACTGCCTACCACCCACAAACTGACGGCCAGAGTGAGCGAACGATACAAACGCTCGAAGACCTGTTAAGAGTATGTGTGATAGACTTTGGAGGTAATTGGGATACACACCTACCTCTAGCAGAATTTTCTTACAACAACAGTTATCACACCAGCATACAGATGGCACCTTTTGAGGCAATGTATGGATGCAAGTGCCGATCACCACTCTGTTGGGCAGAGTTCGGTGACAGACAACTATCGGGTCCTGAGATAGTCCAAGAAACTATGGACAAGATATCTCAAGTGCTTAACCGATTGAAAACAGCACGTGACCGACAAAAGAGTTATGCCGATAACAGACGGAAACCTTTAGAATTTCAAGTAGGTGACAAAGTCCTACTCAAAGTGGCACCCTGGAAAGGGGTCGTACGATTTGGTAAACGAGGTAAACTGAACCCACGATACATCGGACCATTCGAGATCCTTGCAAGGATTAGTCCTGTCGCCTACAAACTCAAACTACCGCAAGAGCTTAGTAGTATCCATGACACCTTTCATATATCTAACTTGAAAAAGTGTCTTTCCGATGAAACACATATCATCCCTTCGGACGAAGTCTTCATTGACTCAAAACTAAACTTTGTGGAGGAACCTATCGAAGTTATGGACTCGAAAATGCAGAAACTTCGACACAAACGAATCAAGCTAGTTAAAGTTCGTTGGAACTCAAAACATGGCCCAGAGTTCACCTGGGAACGTGAGGATGAAATGCGCAAGAAGTATCCTCGACTATTTGAAACCGTGACCGCGACTCACGACACGAATTAAATCTCGGGATAAGATTTCCCTAACGGGGGGAGAATGTGACAACTCTCCAAATTAGGTACTGATTAACCTTTAAGCATGTGCATTCTTACGCTAATATCCTGATTTAGTTTAAAACAAAACTTCCGATGTGATGTAAGCTTAGCAAGCTCAGTACTTTTAAACAAAAAGTATTACTAATACGTAAGTATTTAAAGTCGCGTACAAATGTATCGGAACGAACTCGACAGAAAAATTCAGCAAAAGTTGATGGCACAATATAATTAATGATTCAATTATTAATTACGAGTACTATTGTATCTATAACATATAGATAAAACGAGTTAAATATACGTTTAACATAAAATATATTATAAAACGAACAGAAACAATTTTAAAATGCACTCAAAGATCAAAATGGAAAAAATTCAAATTTTCTCATTCATTCGAAAACATTTGGAACATTACCTCAAAATATGAACCCGAAATTCGACTGAAATTTTGACACCCAATTGATACGCGCAGTCCAATGTACAAATTTGTACAACAGTCAAAAATAATGAAAATATCATTACTCTAATTTTAGATAACGTATCTAGAGAACATCAACAAAATAAAAATATAAAATGTTAAATTTTTTTATTGCACTAATTATACCGGTACTCGAAATTAACAGGCTTAAAATCGCCAACCACCTCAAATAATTGAGGAGACCGGCCACTGTATTTGAACCATACTCGTTTGATTTCTTTGCTCCCTTCCTTTTTTTTCCTTCTTCCTGAAGATTGATCACACACACACACACTCATATCATCACCTTCTTTACTTCTTCTTCTTTCTCTCAAAATTAACAAGATCAGGAGAACCAACAGCAGCAGGGAGTAGCAGTGGAACAACAAACCAGGAACATCATCTTCATCTTCTTCCTTGTATCATCATCACCATCATTTTCCTCATTGTAAGAAACCCACTTTTCTTTAATTTCTATACTTAAATTTCATGTTATATAGCTTGGTAACATCGTAATCCATGTATCTAACTCCATAATTTGAAGATTTGATGATTGATTCATGAAATGGTTTTATAGGACCAAAACTTTAAATCCGAAATTGATAGGTAAAAACTTGTTAAAATGTGATATAATGATGTATATTGTTGTTACTAAACACCTAAACACTGAACTCATTCGAATTATAGCTAAAAATCACTTAGAACTCGAGTTGCAAACCGCAAAAATGAAACAGAGACAAACTGAACCAGAACCAAGCTGAACCGATCGGTTAGCCTAAGCTAGCCGATCGGCTATACCCTTAGAGCCGAACGGCTCTCATCACAAAGCCGAACGGCTGGGACGGACTAAAATGCTTAATGGGCGGGGTGATGTGGACTGGACCTAAATGAATAATGGACTAATTAAATTGGACTGGATCGAGTGGGACTTGGATTGGGCCGGAACCTCCAGCCGAACGGCTGAAGGCCCAAGCCGAACGGCTGGCCCAAGCCGATCGGCTGGGTTGGGCTGCAGACTGGGCTTTGGTCGCGAGCTGGGCCGGACGTTTCTTAGGCTGAGACTTTGGGTTTGGACCGAGAACTTTAAAAAAAATGAGTTAAATTAAATAAATGGGCCATTGGGCCATGTGCTTGTGTTATGGGCCTAACAAATTGGGTTTAACCCAACGGACCCTAAAACATTTCAAACAGAAAACGTGACCCGATTCATTTAAAGGAACAAGATACTATAAAACGAACGATGAAATTTTATAATATTTCGATATAAACGAATGTCATAAATTTTGATATACATATATTTCAACATGTTGTCATCAACAACTTACACAACTAATGCGATTATGACAATTTCTTCAAACAAACGAACCATTAGCATAAGTTGATCAAAACAAATCAAACGTACTTATGATAATACATTTATTGTATATAGGTTAACACACCTTGGGCAATTATCTGTCAGCTGCTAGCTTTCATACCGAGCAAACTACTGTGAGTTTACAGCCCCTACTTTTAAATGTTTACTGCTTTTAAACACAGGGGTGTTAAACATAGAAATTGCATACCAACACATGCAATCAAATTATAAATGCTTTATTGCTTTTATACAACTGTTGATTTGTGATATTACATATTCACTATTATTTTGGGAATTAGACAAAGTATCCTAGTACGGACCCAGACTTGGAATGTGTGCATGAAAAGACCTCATGACATGCTACTGTAACCATTAGCTAGGTGACTCTAGCCACTGAGTATACGGATAGTACTATTACCGTGACGACCCTCCTACGGTGGAGCGTATACTTAAATGTCCGTTCAGGCAAACAACATAAGTTCTGGTTGTGGTTTGGTTATAGGGTTAGGTCGCGTTACTTTAACCTGCGAGGTTTAGCTCACCTTTCAGGGGATCACAGTCTAAGTAAATTCCCACATACTTTTAGGAAGAACGAATCCTACAACTGTTAGACACCGGAAAACATACCGGTAACTTATTTTACACTGGTAAACAACCAGTAACGCATTTTGGGATGACATCCCACATAAAACTATACTTTAGGGTAACAACCTTACATAACTTGTATTTTATAAATGAATAACGATTCATTTCTACAAACTTGGTTTAACTAACCACATACATATACAAACCTGTAAATTCACTCAACATATTTGTTGACGACTTTCTCTATGTTTTTCAGGAAATTAGCTGGGTAAGTAATCGCATGCATTCAGGATGGACAACCCTGGACTACTTAGGATGCCACACACTATTGGGACCGCTTTTGGGGATTTCCTTCGTATAACTGCAGACATTGCAGTCATACTTATGAAATCTTGTTTTAAACCTATGTATTATTGTTAAAACTAAAATGTTTTAAACACTACTACTACTGTTACGACTTACATAGTCGTACTACATTGTAACAACTGTTAAACCTGACATCCTTGTTAAATAAAGTTGTGCGATAACCATATGCTCTGAGTATGTATGTATTTATTGGTTGAAAATACTGTTCGCAGCCCTGCCACGTCGTTAAAGCTTCCGAAAACTAATCATAACTAATTGTAATTACCGTTTGGCGGGGTGTGACACAGTGCAACTTGGCCCTGTGGCAGGTGCGTCCAGCCTAAAGGGGTTTCATATTGTTCTAACTCCATAGCGTCTATTCTATTCTCGCTTCTACGTAGCCTAGTAGCTAGTACCAGGACGGTATGGTAAGCGAGTTCATGTGCGTATAGGGAGATTCGCATGTAGAAAGTTTCTTCGTCCTCTGTAGGAATCTTTATTCCTTCTTTAGTTCTCCAAGTATCAAGAGTTGCGGATAAACAATTCCATTGACAGACATCTGACCGACGATGGGTCCTAGTAGGTGGAGTATCCGTGGTAGTATAGATAATGTAAGGTCTAGTTGGAGGTGGTATGTCAGTCCTTCTAGTCGTGTATAACACACGCAATTGATAGGTGTTCGATAAGAGTGGGAGGAATAGTATGAAGTAAAAAAAGTAGATGTAACGCGCCTAGGTGACGAGTTTTCATGTTGGTCCAGTTTTATTGGTTTATCCTTAGGCGGAACCTCCTTAAGTGGGTCATTTTACGGATAGATTCTCCTCCTCGGTACTTGGTAGGTTGTCGCGAGGGCGACCAGTGACGTAATCATAATCGTCGGTTGATATGGCGGCGTGGGATGAGGGTTGCGACAAGGTAAGACTACAAATAGAAGATTTAGTCCCTAAGACGATTAGTGATGTGTCCTGACGCGTTTGTTGAGTAAGCAGTGTGGGAAAATGATGTGTAGTTTTTAATCTATTGATCTTTTAGGTTTGATTCACTAGTTAAACGTGCGGAATATTGTTTAACGAGTTTATGTATGCGAAATCGAGTGCCATTTAATACAAACAAGAGTAGTAAAACTATTTCTCTATAATTAATCAGAAACGATTACAGTATCACATAATATTGCTCAAGCACAGATAGAACGAATAGTCACAAATCAAGACACAACCACTGTATATATATATACAATAGCTATAGCAACACACCAAGTGTTGCTATCATGTACTTAGTGTCTCTTTACAAAGACCACAATATTTGACTAACATCTTAAACAAGCTACTTTGACATTATGCACTAACATGTTAAACTTGAAATGATAAGACTAAAATGGAGGTATACTTAGTTACTAACAGTGCTACATGGATGCCTATGATATGCAATGCACACACACAACGTTTACTTTCCAAAGGTTTAAACAAGAAGGAATAATCGAACATAATCGTAGTATACCTACTCCATGTCTCGCATAATCCTACATAAATTAAACATAGGTGATCAGGCTATGTCTAATTGAGGTCTAATAATGCAACACACGGGTTAGCTATACTAGTAATATGTTTAATTTTAGTTGAACTGGTAATATTTTGGTATTTTAAGAAAATATTATTTAAAAGTGTTGGTTATAGTTGGGGTTTATATATTTGAAAAACCGGCATTCTCTATAACCTTAAGCTCTGATACCAAATCTGTCACACTCCGCTAAAGCGGAAACACGAGATGTAACAGCACCGGGTAACAACGCACAAGATATAGAAGCAACACCATACATAATTTTAAATAAAAGTAGTACAAACTACGGCAAATTCAACCCACGGTTTCAAAAGAGATTACAATAAGTTTCATAAAGTTTTCAAAAGAGGGTTATGGTTTTTAAATGAAGCAAACGCATGTGAACATGCATCCATGCTAACGTACTCCTGGAGTGCACCTTACTGTCGTTCTCCTGAAAAGTATGATAAAACAAAAGGGTCAACTATGGTCATAGTTGGTGAGTACACATTTTTAGTGTTACAAACAAATGAATTAAAGCTTTGTTTATAATGACATGAATAAAAATGATTAGTTGTAATAGTTGCGAATATGTATCCAAGTATATAATGTCTCGCAATTGTTTGTGTCCATATTTCATAGTGTTTTGAGTGTTGGAACTTTGGTTCCTACCAAATTATGATTAACAACACACAAATCGATTAATACATCATAAGACACCCAAACCCCTTTTGGTTACCATTCTTTCCAAAAATAGTAAGTTTCCCGTTTTTGAAACCGAGGCCCATTCTTGTTGAGTTGGTCAAACCTTCTCCGTTTGACCTGAGACTTTTACCCAAACCTTAAACATGTTAATGAGTCATAAAGAGTTAGTCTTTCCTTAAATAGAAAGTCCGCAAGTGTCGGTTTCCAACTTTTACCAAAAATCAGTCCACATTCTTATTTCCAGAAAATTATATCAGTTTGTTAAATTTATGAAAAATACTTATGATCCGAAATAAAATAAGGAAAAAATCACAGTTTATCCCCAAGATATTAGCTATTTTATGTAATTTTTCCAGGAATTATAGAAAAGTCCAAGTAGTTTTAAAATTTACTTTTATCGTCTGAGGTCAAATTTGAACACATGCATGCAATCATTGTTTCTGGGCAAAATCTATTGGGTTCCAGAAAAAGTAATAAACAGGAAAGTTGTAGCCAACAAAATTTGTAAACTTTTGGCATTGATTTCAAGTCATTTGGAGTGTGTAGCTCTAGTTATGATTAAAATACTGAGAGAAAAGTTTCTGACTAAATCTAACAGCTTGTATACCTTTTCTCTAAAAAATTATTACAAATATCAATTGAACTCAGAAAAAATATGAGGCTTATGGCTTTGGAAATCTTACTTCCAGAACTTGATTTTAGACTATAAAAACATCCATTTTCATGAAGGAATTATTTTTTTAAAAATCGTTGAAGTAGATGAAACTTTCTGGACAGAAACTTGCAAGTCCATGATTGAGTGTTTTATTCAAAGTGAAGAACACCATTCATGAAATAAAAGAAGATTTTCATCTTTTGACCTTTAAATCCATGTTCTAACACATGCATGGTGTTGAAATACATCCAAGATGTGTTAGAGATGATTATTAACATAAGAACAAGTTTTTAAATAAAGATGAACAATATTTCCAAAAGTTTACCAAGAATAATCGGTTTTCACTTGATTTTCGGTTTGATCATGGGTTACCCTTTTTTTTAACACATAAAGATGTGAAAAGAGATAACCTACAAACATCAAGGTTTGTATAAGGATTTTAGCCATGAAAAAGGCATAAAATCCAAATTTTATGAAGGAAAAACGTATTTTTAGAGATTGTAAGTAAAGAAAGATGTTAGAGACGTTGTGTTTTACCTTTATGTTCTTGAACTAGCTTGAGGACATCTTAAAGTTTTTGGGTTTAGGTTGCAAAATGACTGATTTCTTGTGAGATTTTAGGAAGAAAAGAGTGTGAAAGGTTAGAGAGAAGAATTGGAGAGAAGTGTCTTTTGGGAGGGTGAAATGAATGATTTGATGTAAGAAAAGAGGGGAGATGTGTGGGGATAAGGGGTAGGCCGGTTTTGGGGTCCCAAGGAGGCCTTTTAATTTCTTTTTTTTTTTGTTAAATAAATTTTATAAAAGTTGTATTAAGTTTGTATTAAAGATGTGTAAGTATATTGTATGGTATAAGGTTTATTTTGTGATGTTTTGGTGATTAATATTTGAGCTATAAAAGTTTGTGTTCTTTAGTTGATAAAAGTAATTTAATTTATGATTGAATTGCTTCCAATAGGTATTCAATTGTTAGTTTGTTATATTCGAGTTTTATTTACGGGTTTACGGAATTTTAGCAAACCTTGGTTGTGCAACAAGATAGTATTTTTGTGATAATTCATGGGACTTGATTCTTTTGTTTTTCATGGCACTTTATAACTTAATTTAGCATGTCATAATGAACTTATGGTTCACTAAGCAATCTCTAAGATGTTCTACAGCTTTAACAAATCTAAGGAGTCATAACCTATACTTTTCACTAGGATTTAAGGAATGCTGTAAATTTAAGATTCAAGTGCGGTAATGACCTGAGATTTTTGATGGTTGTCACACATTCAAATTTGGCCACCAACCTCCTTTAGGAACACTAAAAGAAACTTAATTACATACTATATGTTACATGATTTTCCGTTTTTAAACTAATAGAACTCTTACAAAATTAATCCCAACAAAAATTCAATAACTATGAGTTTCATGTAGTCACATATGACATCGACAAAAAACAAGTACCAGAAGCGGCAATGGTGGGGAACGTCGGTGGCTCTGACGCGAAGACAACGACTAGTGAAATTGATGAGGAAGCTACCGTGAGTGATTGTGATAAAGCAATGACAACGAATGATGAAGCGGTGATGAAGGAAGATAGACCGCCGGTGAATATGAATGCGATTTCGCCCAAAGAAATTTTGGGGAAATTTGAGGGCTAGGGCTTTAAAATATTTCAGTTGTGCAAAGCATGTGCGTCGCACATGGAAAATTATATTTATATACGGAGTGTTAGTTAAATGCCCTCCTCATTCTCGGACAAAAAAAAGCGGAGAATCACCTCTTCATGATATATCCATTCCCACCATTCCATTGGTTTTTGAAGAGACTAAAAAGGATGGAAAGGGAATGCTGTTTTGATTCTCGATCTTCATTCTCATTTGCAACTAAACAAGAGGAGTGGAATCAATTCCCTTTCTCCCCTTTCCATTCATTCGTACCAAACGTACCCTAAGTCTCCATCAGTTGGATACCAAAGTCCCAACTTCGGTTTCCCTTTAAGGTAATGAAATATTCGTTTAATAGCTTGCATGTGTGACTCTTTCGGATTAGCCTGATATCTTGCGCATATACTAACAACAAACATAATGTCAGGCCTAGAGGCAGTTAGATACATTAGTGAACCGATTATGGCTCTATAAAGAGTTGGATCCACATCGGTATCACTCAATGTATCTGGACCAAGGCCATGATTGACTGGAATTCGAGTATTGTAGATTTTACTTTCATCCATCTTAAAGCATTCCAGTAGCTCATGTGTATACTTAGATTGATGAATAAAAAATCCATCCTTCTTTTGATCAACTTGTAATCCTAAAAAGAAATTCAACTTTCACATTGCATACATTTCAAACCTTTTTCTCATGACCTTCTCAAATTCTTGACACATCTTTTCATCAAAAGATCCAAAGATAATGTCATCAACATAAACTTGCACAAGGAGAAAGTTATTCTTTTCCACTTTACAAAAAGTGTGCTATCAATTGATCCTCTTGTAAATCCATTCTCAAGTAGATACGTTGATAGTGTTCCATACCACATCTGAGGTGCTTGATGTAATCCTTATAGAGCCTTATTCAATCGATATACTCTATCTGGATAGTCAGGATCAGCAAACCCAGGCGGTTGTGTAACATACACCAATTCTTCTACTTTGCCATACAAGAAGGCACTCTTAACATCCAACTGATAAACTTTTATCTCTTTGAATGAGGCAAATGCTAAGAATACCCTAATTGCTTCAAGCCTAGCAACTGGTGCAAACACTTCATTGTAATCTATACCTTCTTGTTGATTAAACCCTTGAACTACTAGACGGGCTTTATTGTGAGTAATGACTCCCCGGTCATCTCTCTTACACTTAAATACTCATCTAGTTCCAACTGGATACTCTCCCTTTGGAAGGTCAACCAACTCCCATACTTGTAGTTTTGAGAACTGTGAAAGTTCTTCTTGCATAGCTTCGACCCACGAGCTTTTTTTTAGCGCCATTTGCACATTTTTAGGCTTAGTTTGAGAGATAAAGCATGAATATAGACATTGATTAGTAATCCCTTTCTCTTTCATAGCGGTATACAAGCTTTCCAATTCTTCAGATGTACTAGCTTTCAATTGAGTCCTAGTTTGAACTCGAGTATTAATATCACCGATGATGTTTTCAACGGGATGATTCTTACTCGTTCTAGTAACCGGTATAGCATCAACTATTAACTCATCACCTAAGTTTGTACTAATCTCTTCCAATAGAGGTATATCTTCTCAACCAGCTGAAGATATCCTTAAATATCTCAAAGGGGTAAGAATATCATCAAACTTTGTTTGAAGATCATCTTCTGTATTTTCTTTTTCTTGAGACTTATTCCTTGGAGTTTGTTGTGACCCACTAGAAGAAGCTTCACTTGAGTCAACAACTGTTCTAATTCAAGATTTCGGAACACTCGATGTTGGATTAGTGGTATTATCCACGTCTCTTGACAATGAATGCTCAGGTATCTCTGAATCACCAACATAGTCACTAATAGGAACTTTGAATGACGCAAAAAGATCAGAATAATCAAATTGCCAATCTAGTCCCTTATGAACATCAGGAATATAGCTCGTAACTTCAATGTTATAAACTACTTCCAAACGTCCAGTGACTTTATTGAAAACTCTTTTATTTGGTGAATTTGGCATATAACCTAGGTAGAATCCTTTGTCAGCCTTCTCACCAAATTTAGCTTTATTTCCAGTTTTCAATATTGTGCATGCAACACCTAAAGGCTCAAAACCTTTCAAGTTAGGTTTCTTATTGTTCAGAAGTTCATAACAAGTCATGTTATGCTTCTTAACCGTAAGAACTCTATTAAGATCATGACATGATGTATTCACTGCTTCTACCCAAAAGATGACTGAAAGCTTTGAATCTGCAAGCATTGTTCTAGCAGCTTCAATCAACGTTCAATTTTTCCTTTCAGCAACACCGTTCTATTGATGTTCATAAGGTGCACTGAATTGATGTTGTATCCCTTTCCTTAGGCAATAGATATTTAACGTTGAGTTCTTAAATTCTGTTCCGTTATCACTACGAATACACTTTACTCTCGTGTTGTAGACATTCTCTACTAGATCTAGAAACTCCAACAAAATGCCAGGAGTTTCATTCTTAGATCCCAAAAAGAATACCCACGAGAATCAAGAGTAGTCATCTGTGACAACTAAACAGTACCATTTTCCACCTAGACTTCTCTTGCTTATTGGGCCAAAGAAATCCATATGTAGCAACTCAAATGACAAGGAAATTGAGTTTTCAGTCTTAGATCTGTGTGGTTTCTTTTTCTGCTTTCCTTTCATGCAAGGAACACACTTATCTTCAGACTCGAAACGTTTTTGCAGTACACCCAGAACTAATCCATTTTTGGTTATATAGTTCATTTTTCTAAAGTTGAAGTGTGCTATTTTCCTATGCCATAATAAAGCGTCTGCTTCAGAAGCCTTGGATAATAAACATGTCAACACCATTGAAGAATTACGAACACCCATGTTTATGGCATAGATGTCCTTCTTCCTTGGTGCCCTCATCAATATCCACTCTTCAGGAATTGTGAAGCCTGGCTTCATAACTAAAGCCTCCTTTTCATTAAAATGAACTGGATGACCTTTATCGCAGACTTGGGAAACACTCACTAGGTTGTGAGTTAGTTCTTCAACATAATTCACATCCTCTAGAGTCAAAGTTCCATTTAAAACTTTTCCTTTTCCCGTAATTACTCCTCCTTTTGTAGACTTCGTTCTCCAGTCATGTGTCTTCAACATCCACTGTCTACATACCACCAGCTATCCTTGTTCACAGTCTGCTCCTACACATGACAAGTTGTACACAATTAGTTTTCAAGAGGGACCCAAGCCATTACGGTCATGGTTTGTCCCTTATCATCAACAATCTGAACTTCCTTAAAGTAACCATAACTATTCTCATCGAGAATCTTGGTAACTTTAACAGGAGTTTGAGGTTGTTGATAAACAGTAGGCTTTTGCCTGTGAGGAGAGTGAGTAGAAAACCTTTTAGGCACATACTGAGCTCCTTGTGCACGTGAAGTAGAACCAATATCATACTGACTGTGGTTTCTACTGGGGGTCCTAAACCTCGAAGGTGTCTTATCTCTAGGCTTATTGAAAATAACGTCATTCTGAGTATAAGGCCTTTTAGGTTTAGGAGGTGAGACACTATGATTATCATCTCTTTTCAAAATGTTTATAGGTTTGTTGCCTAATCCCGGTTTAGAGCCTAACCTATCTACAATTGAACTAGAATCAGTCGGTGTCTTTTCATTAATCACTAACTTATGTGATGCTTCCAACTTCTTATTTGGACAAGAAGAAGCAACATGTCCCTTTTGGTGACATTTGAAGCAAGATATCCGTGTTCGTAATTTACCAACTTTTGCATTCACAGTCGGAGTCTTAGGCACTAAAGGATCACTAGATTGTTCCTTATTAATCTCAGCATCTGGCTTGGTATCATTCATCATTCCACTCGATACAAATTGTACTTTAGTGAATTGAATCTTCTTACCATTATCAGATGAAGGATTCTTAATAACATCCTTCTGTACCTCTGACTATTCATATTCCTTAGCTACTTTAGTCTGAGTATTAGCGTCAGTCATCTCAATATCTACAGGGTCTTAGTGTAATTTGAATTGAATGAAGGAGGTACATCATTGTATCCTAAACCAGTCTTATCCTTTACACTACGTTGAGCATCAAGCATTTTGTCCATCTCAGCGGTTCTATAATTTTCTATCTTATGATTTTGCTCAACTAGATTTAAGTCCTTTAAATTCAAATAAAGACCAACTACGAATATAGATTTCTCATTAATGGTATCTCTAAATGCAGTTTTATTAGAAATATAGGACTGAATCTTATCTTTTAAGGCTTGTTTATCCTCCCCTAACCTACGCACATCAATCTTAGCCAGTTCAAGATCAGATACTACAGTCTTACTAGATTCTACCAGCATGCTAACTTGAGTGGACAACATGTTTTAAATGCTACATCTAAAACGCTAACCTGTGATTGCAAATCAGTAACTAAGTAACAGCCATCAGCAAGAGTAAGAATATCAATACATACCATTTTTTTGTCTATTTGAAATTCAGCCATGCGTGCTACAAAGACATCTGGACTCATATATGCAGTTGAATCTATGTACAACACTTCTTCATCACTTGCTTTTACTTGAATCTCCGTCACCTCCACATCAGTATCAGTAGGCATATAGGATGTGGAATTAGCAGTCTTCTCTTGATCATCGATCTCAGCCATGAGAGCTTCCTCTGACTGAGCCTTCCAATCATAAGACCCATCTAACTGCTTTACCACTAAGGCTTTGGAAGCTAGAGAACTTTCTGAACCTTATTTACCATTGCCCATTTGAACCTTAGGTCTTTGACACTCACGAGCAAAGTGTCCATAACATTGACAGTTGAAACACTTGATCTTGGTTTTGTCAAACCCTGATCGGTTCCCAACTACCTTTCTACCAGTTCTCTTTAAGAAATTCTTAACTCTCCTAGACAACATAGCAAGTTGATCATGGAGATCTATTTCTTCAAGATAATCAGGATCTAATTGATCATAGTCTTCATCAAATAAGATGGAATCATTGATTTTACCCTAAATGTAGTTCTCATAAGAAGCAACAAAGGAAGCAAGAACAGAAAATTGATGTTCAGCAGATTTCACACTCATAGGCATCTTCTGATGCTCTTGAGGTGACTTCTTAGTTGATTTTCCCTTTGCTTTGCCACCAGATGATGTAAGAAAGCACAAATCCTCAGTTATCATTTCACCTCTTTCACCAGTATCACCAACTAATAAAGTTATGGCCGAACTGGATGATGCAGTTGAGAGAGTTAATTTTCCATAATATAGCCCAGGATTATGAACCTGATCAGAATCTGTATCTCTCGATTTCTTGGTGAAATCATATCCTCTGAGCTTGTCAATTACCATGCATATCTTTCCTCATTATCTTTTAGCAGAACATCATGCATTTCCCATTTAGAAGGCAAACCCTCAATAAACTTGTCGGTTTTCTCTTCTTCAGTAACAGTAATCCCATGGCTTTCAAGTTCGCTTAGTAGATGGTAGTAACGAGTGACATAGGCATCAAGATCTTCTCCCTTTAAAGCTTTAAACACAGTAAACTGCTTTTTAAGAAGATTCTTCTTGCTTGCCCTCATATGTGGACTGCCTTCACATCTTTTCTCAAGAGCTTCCCAGAGATCTTTAGCAGTATGAAAAGATTTCAGCTGATGATTGATCTCCTTAGGAAGACTCATTTTAATTGAAGAATGAGCTTTATTCTCAATCTCAAAGTCTTTCTTTTGCTGATCATTCATTTGATGATAGCCAACAACTACAACAGCATTTTCAATAGTGGCAGTAGGTGCAGTGTATCCATTGTTAATACACATCCAAATAGACAGATCATGGAATCTACAGTAAGATTCAAACCTATCCCTCCAGCTATAGTATTCTTCAAGTCTTAACAATTTAGGTGGAACATTAGATTTTCCAACCTCGTGTTCCATCTCGATCATTTTACTTAAGTCAGACATCTTGAAAAATTCAGACTGTTTTGCGAGTTGAAAAGTCGATTCGCAACTCAGTTCACTTCACAATCTCAGCTCGATTCGCAAACCTCAGTTCGCCAATCTCAGTTCGGATCACAGAAGATGTCGATTTGCAAGTGATCTCAGTTTGCAAGAGATCTCGGTTTGACTCGCAGAACTTAGTTCGGTTCGCAAGTTCAACTCGGTTCGCAGATAGCGCTGAAACCCTAAACTCAATTCGCGAAATGGCTAAAAAAGCTGAAAACGAAAATTTTAGGTATTTTTATGTTAAAATTAGTAGATTTCAACCGTAAACTATCCTAAAAGTGTCCAGAGAATGATTTTGATTGTTTTTACACACTAATGCACGTCAAAACAATCCTATATCACACGTTATTAACCCGAATAACTCGAACTTACTCGTATTTAGCCCGAAAGCTCTGATACCAATTGTAAGTCCCGTGTTCTAGGATCGATAACTTCGTTGTTATCTGTAGTATTAAAGTGCAAAATTCCTTAATACGCGTTATCTTACTTTAACGAATAAATTTGTGTTTATAATACGGTTAACAACTAATATGCTTTGCTTTAATCAATAAATGATCAAAACCTAGTGATCGCCTCCCAACGGTCGGTCAAGGAATTGCTTCCTTGTCGTTGCTGACTGTCCAGTCGGGTTGTAGATCAGAGGGTTTTAAAAATTTATATTTTGTTGGGAAGCCTAAGTTACACCACTACTTGTATAAGCAGTAGGTATGACAATATCAGCATACCAGGGATCGTATGATGATCGAGGTCCCTGGGGGTGCTTTCCGATGTTCATGAGTTGTTCATCTGGATACTGGTCTTGAATCTCTTTCTTCAAGTTTTCTCAATGCTGGATTTTCTAATCGGCTGAGGTGATCTGCTGCAACGTTTTCTGCTCCCTTTTTATGTCTGATTTCTATGTCAAATTCTTGTAGAAAAAGAATCCAGCGCAGCAGTCTATGCTTAGTGTCATGCTTTTTGAAGAGATACTTAAGAGCTGAATGATCTGTATAGACAATAGTTTTGGATAAAATAAGATAGGAACGAAATTTATCAAAAGAAAATACTACCGCTAGCAGCTCCTTCTCAGTGGTTGTATAGTTTTCTTTAGCGTCTGTCAGAGTTTTGCTGGCGTAGTAAATCGGTTGTAAGTGTCTCTCTTTCCTTTGTCCTAGTACAGCTCCAACTGCGAAATCGCTGGCGTCACACATGATTTCAAATGGCAAAATCCAATCGGGGGCAACCATGATCGGTGCATGCACGAGCTGTTCTTTCAAGTAGTTAAAAGCTTTAAGACAGTCATCTGTAAAGTCAAACGGAGTATCTTTTTTGAGAAGATGAGTCATAGGTCGAGAAATCTTAGAGAAATCCTTAATAAAGCGACAGTAGAATCCGACGTGACCTAGAAAACTTCGGATGGCTTTCACAGAAGTAGGTGCTGGAAGTTTTGAGATAGTATCAACTTTATCTTTATCGACTTCAATTCCTGCTTTAGATATCCGATGTCCTAACACTATTCCTTCCTTCACCATGAAGTGACATTTTCCCCAATTCAGAACGAGGTTTGATTCTTCGCATCGAGCTAGCATCCTGTCTAGGTTGGAGAGACAAGATGTGAAGGAATCTCCAAAGACCGAAAAATCATCCATGAATACCTCCATACACTGTTCAATCATGTCATGGAAAATTGCCACCATGCATCTCTGGAAAGTTGCAAGTGCATTGCATAGCCCAAAAGGCATACGTCTGTAGGTGAATGTTCCATAGGGACATGTGAATGTTGTATTTTATTGGTCCTTCGGATCGAGAGGTATTTGAAAATAGCTAGAGAATCCATCGAGGAAACAATAGAACTCATTTCCTGACAATCTCTCAAGCATCTGATCAATAAACGGGAGAGGGAAATGATATTTGCAGGTGGCTTCATTCAGTTTGCGATAGTCAATGCAGACCCTCCAACCGGTGACGGTCCTTGTTGGGATAAGTTCATTATGTTCGTTTGTAATCACCGTCATACCTCCTTTCTTCGGAACAACCTGTACGGGGCTGACCCATGGAGAATCATAAATAGGGTATATCAGGCCAGCATCAAGAAGTTTGATAACCTCCTTTTTGACCACGTCTTGAATCTTTAGGTTGACTCTCCTCTGTCTCTGAACTGATGGCTTAAAGTCGTTTTCCATTAAAATCTTGTGTGTGCAGTAGTTTGGACTGATCCCTTGTATGTCAGAGATTTTCCAAGCAATTGCCTTTTTATGTGACTTAAGCACTTGGATGAGCTTGGCTTTTTCCTCGGGCTTCAGGTCTTTGGATATGATAACTGGTAAGTGTGAAGTTCCTTCGAGAAAAGCATATTCCAGATGAGAGGGTAGTTCCTTTAGTTCCAATTCCGGCGGTTCTTAAGTGGAAGGCTTCATTCTTGCAATTTCATCTCTCTTGAGTTCATCAAACTCCGTTTGGAAGTCTGATTCTTCAAGAGGTGAATCTGATGTGTTGGCTGAAGCTATTTCAACCCATTCTATTTTATCAGAGAATGCATCCTTCCTCAGCTCGTATTTGACAGTTGATGATGTGGAAGTTTCATTTTATCCAGTGATGATGATATCGTTGTCTTTAGTGAGTGCAAACTTCTGAGATTGAGCTGATGAAGAATTGCTTATGGTGATTTCTAGATTTGATCTTTGTAGATAAGGTGATGAAAACATTGATTCCATTTCCTTGAGCATCCCTTGAACTTCTTCCCTTGAGAAAGATGAATCATGTACTTCAGGATTCGGGTTCCTTCTTAGAAGAGTGACTGGTGTGCCTTGCCCAAGCGGAGCAGTCATAATAGTTTTGAACTGCTGGCTGGAATTCTTTAAAGGACATAGAACTTCTATTGATGTGGTGGAAGAATCTGAGAGATCAGAGCATAATCCCGTGCCTTCTTCACACAGTTTTCTTGTTGTGATGATGGTGTTGGGGTTGATGTTGCTTACCGTGAGAATTTCCTCCAAATGTTCTTCAATTATTTCCTGCAAAGAATCTACAAGACCAAGATCTTCTCCCATAGGATGTTTAATTAGTTTAGCAACATTGAAGGTGACTTCCTCAGTTCCAACTCGAAGTTTTAAAGATTTTTTATTAACGTCAATGACGGCCTTGGTAGTGTTTAGGAAAGGTCTGCCAAGGATGAGTGGAACATGGGCGTCTTCTTCAATATCCATAACAACAAAATCAACAGGAAAGACGAATTTATCAACACGGACCATAATATCTTCAGCAATTCCTCGAGGGAGTTTAACTGATCTATCTGCTAACTGGATGGTCATTCGAGTTGGTAATAGTTCGCTTAATCCTAATTTCCTAAAAAGAGAGTATGGCATAAGGTTTACACTAGCTCCTAAGTCAGCTAAGGCGTTACTTATTTGAACATCCTGAAGATAACAAGGATTAGTGAAACGGCCAGTATCTCCTAGCTTTGGGGGTAGTCCTTGTTGCATAATTAATGAACATTCTGCATCTAAGGGTAAGTTAACTATTTGTCAAAGTTTTTCTTTATTGGATAAGAGTTCCTTAAAGAATTTGGCACAACTAGGCATTTCAACTAAAGCATCTAAAAGTTTAACATTTAAGTGTAACCTTTTGAACATTTCTAGATATTTTCCAAATTGAGCTTCTTGTTTCTCTTTCTTAAGCCTACCAGGGAAAGGTATACGCGTAGGTTTAATATCTTCTGGGCTTTAGAAGGTTCTGGTTCAAGAGAAGTGACGGGGGTGTCAACTTGAACTGAATCAGTAGGCAGAGAAGTAGAAGGTTCAGTTGTGGGCATATCTATGGATTTCTCGTTTTTAGTCTCTTTTCCTCCTCTAGTGAACACAAGGATGTCATCATTCTCATAGGATGAGTGATAGACAAAGTTGTAGATCGCTTCTTCCCTTTGCTTCTCCTCAACTTTTAAAAAAAAAACTTTTTAACATTATCCTCCATGTTTTTAATTAAATCATTTGATATTCTAGTCAAATAATCAATTTGGTTTTGAAAATCAACAATTTTTCTATTGACATTATTTTGTTCAACAATGAAGCTTTTGAAATTTTCGTTGTTTAGACGAGAAGTCAATGAGGAAGGAATAGAGAGATTTAAAGATTGAGAAGTGGGTTGTGTGGTAAACCGCTGAATGAAAGGTTTTGAATGAAGAGAGTGATTAGGGTTTCCACTGGTTGTAAGAATTTCTTCGTTGGCCCTTCGGTTTGAGAGGAGCTTTTGAGGTATCTTCTTTAGCTTAGGGGTTGAAGATTTTTGCAAATAATTGACAATTTGAGTGATAGAATCGAGTTGACATCTTAATTTGTCTAAGGTTTGGTTAGAAGTACTCCTTCCTTTTGAAGTAGATTCATCGGACTCCAAGTTATGCTGATGTGTCACAATCGTCTCGATCAATTTCCAAGCTTCGTCAGAGGTATGTAGCATGAAGTTTTCGGATGAAGCAGCGTCGAGGGTTTGTTTGTGTTGAGGATTCAAACTGTTGTAGAATGTACAGACCAGATTCGTTTGATCCAACTGATGGTTCTGACATCTTCCAATTAACTTCTTGCATCATTCCCAAGCAGTTCTTAATGATTCATTAACTCCTTGATGGAAGTTAGTGATATCGTTTTTAAGCTTGGTTTTAGGGAAGGAGGGAAGTACTTAGCCAGAAACTTAGTAGCCATCTCCTCCCATGTATGAATCGAAATGGGTTCGAATTCATAAAACCATGTTAAAGCTCGAGAGGATAAAGAATAGGGAAACAAATGGAGGCGTAGAAGGTCTCTATTGGTTCCTATTTGAGTGAAAGAGTCGGCAAGATTGATGAATTTGTTGAGATGGGCATTTGGATTTTCAATCGAAAGACCATGAAATTGACACTCGGATTTTAACATTTTAATGTAGTGAGGCTTAATTTCAAGAGTTTCTTCGGTTGGTGCTACGATCGGTCCTCCTCGTCCCTCTAGCGGTGGCTTAATTGATGAGGTGAGAGTGATACGGTTCGACATAGCTTGTTGGTAGAAAGTAGGGTTTTGGAAAGGAAGGGTTTAAACTAATCTAAAGACGGAAAAAGATAAAATTAACCTAAGGATAGAAATGGAACTTTCGAATGATATTGATCTTCCGAAAGGATCGCTAAATAACTAAGATAACTAAATTCCTAAAATCGGTCATTGTAGTCCCCAGCAGCAGCGCCAAAAACCTGACCGCCTCCCAACGGTCAGTCAAGGAAATGCTTCCTTGTCGTTGCTGACTGTCCAGTCGGGTTGCAGATCAGAGGGTTTTAAAAATTTATATTTTGCTGGGAAGCCTAAGTTACACCACTACTTGTATAAGCGGTAGGTATGACTCAGGTGTCGTTCTTAAACCACAACGGGCATGGGATCTTAGGAGGATTAATTATCTTTGGCAATTTAGCTAAGATTTAAAACTTTTTGAGGGGTTTTGTTTTCTATTCTAGTTTAAAATAAAAACAGAAAAGTAAATGAGGAGTGTAGTCGCTAAGAGATCTATGGATTACGTGAGTGTTTGTTATGATGTCAGTATATGCTATTTAGGGGTAGTTATGAGGATTGTGGCTCTAATTATAATGAATCCTAGCAATGCTGATTTGGGGTCTCTGAACGATGTTCAACATAGTATTGTACCTACGGCCTTTTCGTGGCTTCCACGCATTTGTACTTCACCAGAGGTGGTTCCAGCGCTATACCAAGTACTGAGCCGTTTTACGTTATTTCCGATGCCTCGCCCAGATATCCCGTATTATTACTGTATATGTCCTAATGGGCCATAACTACTATCCTATTACTTATCTAACGTAGTGTTGTCCACAATCAAATAAATAACATGTCACATGGATAACAGATATGGAGTGTAAGCTACACCAGAAGTTCTCCCAAATGTAGTACCAATTTAACCGACAACTAACCTCGAATCCTATTCCCCAGTCTCGGTCATCTGAGATGTCCGTATCGTTGCACGAATTGTTGAATAAACAATAAAGTGAACAGGAGTGACCCAGCAGAATAAGTTGGGAAAGTCTGTCTAACGATCGGTTAAATTGTTCGACATTATTTCATATAGATCTTTGTAATTGTTCTAGCATGTTAAACTGTTGTATGTAATTATTCTATGTTTGAAAACCTAATCATAAACCCAACAACCGTAGTAGACAAACAGATTCTAGCATGTAAACCCTAGAGCAACAATTTAAACAAGAACATGTAGTAGTGTAACATGGATAAATATCAGCTGTTTCAGGCAGAGTTTCTGGATAAATGTTTAAGTCACGGATGCTCCGAAAGTTCTTTCGAAAGCATCTGATATATGGAATTAAATCTAATTTAACTCTAATCCTATGCTCCGTGTCTCCTATGATTTATTTCAATCTTGAGAACAGCGGCCATGCCGAGTTCATCGAATCATTCAGGCACAGAATAGTTGAGGGACCTATTTCTACAATTAGCCGTATTATATCAATAGTTTTCAAACCACATCATAAGTTGGATAAATAAAACATTAGAGAATTAATTCATAAATTCAAACATATCCTAATTTCATACCAGCAGAATAACAACATTGTTTAAAGCATAACTACCCTAGCATAACTTTTATCATAGCAAACACAAATTTGTCTAGCCTAACATAGCAATTATCGTACAACATATTTAAAAATAACAAGAAAGGATAATATAATAGAACATGTTAGGCGTTACAACAAATCTACGCAATCGTAGTCTCGGAGTCACTCCGTACAAAGCTCGTAAGCTTGCTACTCTACTCCTACTAGCTAATTAACTACTAATACAATTCTAGAGAGAAAAAGTGTGTGTGTGTGTGTGAGAGCGAAAGAAATGAGGATGGAATGTGATATGGATGAGGGATATGGAAATGAGGAGGTAAGCCTCTATTTATAGGCTTCAAGAACTAAATTTACATACAACACCCCTCACCCGTATTTTATACTGAAATACACTCTTGAGCTATGAAATTCGACACCTACAGGGGCGTATTTGGTAGCAAATAGGGCGTATTCGGTAGCAAATAGGGCGTATTCGGTAGCAAATAGGGCGTATTCGGTAGCTAACAGGGCGTATCCAACACCAAAGAGGGGGTATACCACCCAAAAGGGGGGTATACCACCCCTTAGAGGGGGTATACGGCCCTAAAGGGGGCGTATACGGCCCTCTAAGGGTGGTATACGACCCCTAAGGGGGTGGTGTACCCTGGGTCTTGTTCTTGTGTGCTGGATCGTAAGTCTTGTGCACTGGTCGTAGTTCTTGTGATCTTCGGTTGGCTCTAACTTCTTCGTTACTTGTCAGATTCGAACGATTCTTGCACCCATGGTTTTGTATTTTCCTGAAGATCAATATGACACAAATTAGGCCAGTTTAGCTTAATTATACGTTAGAATCGCAAGTGGATCACTTTAGCTTTGATTTGTTCGTTATTTGAGCATTTTAAGTGATTTTTCGAAAGGAAGTCTAAGTTTTGGTTCATTTTATATTTTTAGCATAAAACATTAATTATATGATGTTTATTAAAAGATTTGAACTAAAATTGGCTTGAAAAGGTGCACAAAAATGTGACTTTTTGCGTCAAATAACCTAGCCTTTAGAATTGTCTGTTTTCTCTGGATCAATTTGCAGAAGATGGAAGTTCAAATGGCAAAAGTCTACTTTAGGTTCAACAGAATCGAACATATATACTTTGATCAACTCGCGGCCACTGGGCCTGTGATCGGGTCCCATACGGTCGGTCAAGGAATCGCTTCCTTGTCGTTGCTGACCTCCCAGTCGGGACCGCGCGATCGGACGGGTGGTTTTATATTTATAGAGCTGGTGACCTAAGTTTTACTATGGCTAAGGGTAGTTAGCGACAAGTAATGACTCAGGGTCATTCTTAAGATCAACCATATTGTGAAACCAAGCAGTCAAAACGATCGATTCGATTTAGTAGGGTTTGTAAACAAGAGTTCTGATTTTGGGTTTTTACTTAGGTCCTAAATTAAACTAAATAAACAACAAAATAAAATAATAGGTGATAATCAGTATGGAGAGTGTTTGTTTTGATTTCATTAGCCTAAAGGGGAGATGATGTTTGGGTTTGATATTTTGAAAACGTTCTTTCTAAGTATTTGTGTTCTAATGTTTTAGGTACTTTATGGTGTCAACATGGCACCCTACTATCTGATTCCTCAGATAGCATGTCACTGAGTACTAGGTTGTCATGATTCTGATCAGATCAGGCTACTCTACCCCCAACACTATCTGTGAAGACTAGTGACCCTTTTTGGAGTTAACTCCTGGGCTCATGAATAAGGTAACAGACTGATATTTAATTTCTCACCGTTCTTTGATACCATAAAGTATTCTAATTCAAATAGAGCATTTAAGAACTAATTCAGAAAGCGTCTGTTAATTTTTCATCGATGGTTTGTTAGATTCAGAGCTGGTGGGTGTCCTAGTGCTGCTCAAAATGTATACACCGACGTCCATTCCATAGCTTGGGTGTATGAAAACCGTTCCCAAAGGATTGTTCCGACACTTACACGAGGTACTAAAATGTTTTACGGCATTCCATGCCTTGTGCACTAATGCAACTTAGGGTGTATATACCGATGACCGTTCTGTAGCTTCCATGCGTTTGTACTACACCAGAGGTGGTTCCAGCACTATACTAAGTAATAGGTCGTTTTACGGTATTCCACACATGTTGCACATTCACGTCACTCTGAACCCTCTTAAACTTAGTTTGTATTAAAGCGTAGCTATCTATGATAATAACCCAACCCTCACTTAATATTACCCAATAAATCCCTGATTTATTCACGTTGTACTATACATTTGGTTTATGGGAATTCCAAAGCTTCGAAATCAGACCATGCATAGATAGCACAGATAATTAATTACCCTCGGAACAAGGTTTTCAACTCCTTGTCTTTTAGGGTTTTAACCACGTTTATTGGAGGAAAAGTTTATAATCATAGATGAAAAGTTAAACAGACATAGTTTTCAGTTATATATTTAAATTAACATCATCCCCCATTATAGCGGCTAACTACATCACAACAAACACATAAGCTAAGTACTAACTAACTAACCTAAACTAGAGAGAAAGTGTGAAAGTGGTGAATGGATTGATTGGTGTGAATGGTTGAATGGTGAGAAATGAGGAGGTTTAAGCCTCTATTTATCGGCATCCAAGATTCGATTTTACACTTAACACCCTCGCTCCAATTTAGTACTGAAATACACCCCCGAGCTACGAAATTCGACACCAAAGAGGGCGTATTCGACACCAAATAGGGCGTATTCGGTAGCAAATGGGGCGTATCCGGCACCGTAGAGGGGGTATACCACTCCTACATGGGGGTATACGGCCCCAATAGGGAGGTATACGGCCTCTATAGGGGCGTATATGGCCCCTAGAGGGTGGCATACGGCCCCTGTGGGAGTGGTGTACCCTGGGTCGTGGTCTTGTGTGCTGGATCGTAAGTCTTGTGCACTGGTCGGACTTCGTTTGGCCATAACTTCTTCATTCTTGATCCGTTTTCAGCGTTCTTTATATCCACGTGATCGTAAATCGTAATTACCTGAAAATCATAAAGAACTAATCAAAGAATAAATTCAAGGTAATATGCTAAAAAGTGCTCGTAGAACGTGACCGTATCGTTTATGCTTTGTTTTGTACGTTATTTAACCATTTTACTTGATTTTTGAAGCAATGCCTTATTTTTAGCCTTAATACTGATTTTTGGTGAAAAAGAATTGATATTGAATGATTTCATCCATTTTGGGGCTAAAAAGGTGGGGATTATGTACGCAAAAACGTGACTTTTTACGTTAAATCAGCCTGCGAGTCCAGTTCGATTCGCAGCCCAAGCCAAGTTGACTTTGGTTTGCTGCTAACCTCTGCGAGTTCAATTCTCATCTCGCAAGACCAAGTCTTGTGACTTGAGATCTCGACTCGCAGGTCAGACTTTAGTTTGTTTCGATATTTATCTAACACGTTAACAACATTAGTATATTTAACAAATATTAATAACAAACTAATATCTTTTATTTACAAATCTAAACCAATGTATGAACATGATTATAATTACACCAGTCCTATTTTCAAGCTAGATCTGTTGTCACAAACTATGTCTCAACATGTTCCGTATAAGTGTATTAGTAAATTGCTTACAAATAGGATTAAGGACGGCTTGATGACCATTGTCAGTGATAATTAGTCATCATTTATCCCTGGGAGGAGTATTTCGGATAATATTATTTTGACTCAGGAACTTATGTGGCATTATCGTCTTAATCGTGGAGCTTCCCGGTGTGCTTTTAAGATTGATATTCAAAAGGCGAATGATAGGGTGGATTGGAGGTTTCTTCGAACTATTTTACTTTGGTTTGGTTTTCACCCTGTTATGGTAAATTTGATTATGTCCTATGTTTCTAGCACTTCTTTTTCCTTGAGTATAAATGGAGGTATTCACGGGTATTTTCAAGGGAGGAGAGGGTTGAGGCAAGGGGATCCTATGTCTCCTTACCTTTTTACTTTGGTCATGGAGGTGTTGACTTTAATTATTCAGAGAAAGGTGGATGAGTCTCATTGTTTTAAGTATCATACTAAATGTGATAAACTTGGTTTGGTTAATCTTTGTTTTGCAGATGATCTTTTTCTGTTTGCTCATGGGTATTGGGCTTCTATGTTTATCCTTCCTCAGTCGACTATTTATGTGTTAGAGAAGCTTATGAGAGGCTTTCTTTAGTGTCAAGGGCCAATGAAATCTGGTAAAGCAAAGGTTGCTTGGGAGGACTTATGTTTGCCAAAACTAGAAGGTGGTTTGGGGATTCGTCATTTGCGTGATTGGAATATATCCTTAATGACTAAACATATTTGGAGCATTCTTACTAAGAAGGATTCCATTTGGGTCAGATGGGTGAATTCCTATAAGTTGTATAACCGCAGTTTTTGGGATGTTCCTACCCAAAAGAGCATGAGTTGGGGTTGGAGGAGTTTGCTTCATAATAGGGATTTGATTCGTCCTTTTTGTTGGTATAAGATTGGGGATGGGAGGACTACCTCAGTTTGGTTTGACATTTGGTGTGACCAGTGTCCTATTGCTCGTGTCTTCTCGTTACTGATTCAGTTGCTGACCTTCTTGATGGTTCTGTTTGGCGATGGCCGAATTTGTGGCTGCAAAGGTATCCTATTTTTTCTCAGATTGTGGCTCCCACTCTTTCTTCTCATCATGATAAGCTCTTATGGTGTGATAGTGATGGTAATTTCTTTGAATTCCGGGTGAGTGAAGTTTGGGATTCTATTCAGTTTCGGTGTTCTGCTGTGGTGTGGGCTTCTATTGTTTGGTTTCCTCAGTGTATCCCTCGGCATGCCTTTAACTTGTGGCTGGTCTTCAAGGGAAAACTGAAGACACAAGATCGCTTGAGGCAATGGGATGTTGGCCCTTCGGTTGACTTAAACCTGCTTCGGTGCTACTTATGTGGATCAGGCCCTTATTCACATTCCCATCTTTTCTTTGAATTTGTTTTTTCTTCAGGGGTTTGGTTTCGGGTTGTTAGCTTCGCTAACATTCCAATTGCATCTGATAAGCTAGAAGATGTGCTCCCCTTCTTTCTGTCTGCTTATTCATAGAAAAATGTAGATCATGTGGTGTCTCATTTATTGTTGGCTGCTACTATATTTTTCATTTGGCAAGAGCGGAATTTTCTTCTTTTTGCTAAAGGAAGACGTTCATGTATCAAGCGTGTTGATGCTATTATTTCTGAAATTCGATTGAAGCTGTTTTCCTTCAAGTTCAAGTCTTCGTTCTGAGCTAATCGAGTTTTGGAGCAATGGAAGATCCCATCCCGGATTTAAGCTTGATTTGCTTTTGTCTGTTTATGGCTTCTCTTGGAGTTTTGCTTATTAGTTGCTCGTTTATTTTATATTGGATGTATTATCTATTTATTTTTGAGCTACATTATTTAGATGTATATGGCATGTCATATACATAGTGATTAGTCGTAGCTAGCTACTGGTTCCTGCTGATTTGTTAGTGGTTGTGCCTTGTTTTATAGTGTTATTGCCTATGTAACGGGCTGTGGTGTGGGATTCACCCACACCCTTTGTACTTAACGTTATATTGGAGTAATATATTTACCGGGTGAAAAACCTTTACCCAAAAAGAGAGAGAGCTAAATTCGAGTTTTTGGTCAAATCTGCGAAGTTGACCAGTCAAAGTTGCGAATTGAGCCTAGGGTATACAAGGGACAATAATATGACAAGTCAAAACCTCACTTTCCAATAACCCATGAAAACCGATATCAAAATTCTGCAATTTGACTTTGTGCGACGCAAACCGAAACCACACTTTTTGATTTTCCCAAATTATGTGTTTAAGAAAGGTTATTTGCTCCGTGGATACTATACATTATTTGATTGTTCATCGTTTGAGGTATATCTCACTCGTTTTCATTTCGTATATAGCGAGTAATTGCATGTTTTATGTTTCGAAGGTTCCAGTTCATTTTGTTGTCGTTTTACTACGATTTAATGATTATTAGCCCATGCAAATTTGAGGATATGATAATCGCTCAATATAGTACATGATATACATGATTAATTACATGTTATTTCACTCAATCGTTCTATTTACTTTCGATTTGGCGCGGCAGCAGTGTCTGCGAACTGAGATAAATCTCAATTAGATAATTGAATTGCAACTTGAACTATTTATCTGACTTGCGATTCGAGTCATTTGACTATTTGACTTTTTGACCTGTGAGTTGAAGGGTTGACCCTTTTCCCTGCGAGTTGACTGACTTGCGAGTTGAGTGACTTGCGAGTTGAGGTGCCCTGCGATTTGAACTATGAACTGAATCTGCTGACCAAGTCAAATATCCTTACAAATTTTATATTTGCACTCGTTTTCGACTTAAGAACCTTGGGTTGATAAGTTAATTACGAATTATTTGTTTTATACTTGTGAATCTTAGGATTAACAAGTAAATTACGAATTCTATATTCTCGACTAGAGAACTTAAGGTTGACTACTTAAGTTTAACTTATACGTTTTGGACTTGAGACTTTGATAGTGACAAGTTAAATACGATTTTCTTAATTCGATGTATGAACTTTATAGAATTTTAAGAATATAATTGATATTTAAGTCACTTATACTTAATAGTTCAATTATGTTCAGTAAATTACGTTATTAATTAATTGTAAACTTGAATGTTTGGTGACCGTCTACGTTCATTTCATTAATGTTTAATAGTTTGTATTTCATGCTAAGCTAAATATTTGTCATGTTTATCACTATTTAAACTTTATATATAGCGCTAGACCGTTTGTTTCTACACACAATGTGCTTGTGGATCTAGATGTTGATGCAGTAGGTGATGCTCGCCTGACTAGGATTCTTATGTTTTTCGCATGTTCTCGCATCAGATATGCCATCACTGAGTCTCCATCTTTGTCACAAGATCTTTTGACACAGTTCTTGGAGCATATACATCAGGATTCTACGGTTAACCCTCTGATTCGTAAAGGTAAATGATCGGCCTGTCATCTTCCCTATAGATGATCTGCGACAGATACTATAGTTGAACAGGAAGATGGTCTAACTGTGTTTCCCTTAGACTTCAATGAGGGAGCACTAGGTAGGATGGGCTATGTTGGACCAAAGCAGGGATGCCAGTTTATCAAGGCATTTGTGTATGGCCAATGGAGAATCTTCTGGCATGTGATGGTTACTATTTTTGGGCCAAAGAAGGGAGGATATGATGAGCTGAGTCCCTCGTTATAATCTGGGCTGTTATCGCTGGTTTATAACAAGCCATTCATCTTTTCTACCTATTTGTTTGATGCGTTCGTTGGATAGATCTCGGGAAATGTTAAGTCTAAGTTCATGATTTATCCTAGATTCTGCATGCTTATCATTCGTCACTGTATTCCGGATCTACCAGGGTTTCAGTCTGATGCGGGCCTGATAGGTTAGGTTGCGAAATTCTCTCCTTGTGAAGGGGAAAACCGTCCTCGTCGTCAAAGGACTAACAGAACAATACCGGGTGCAGATCAGTGGGTTTTATATTTGTAAATGCGGGGCCTAAGTATACTTAAAATTGTGGGAGTACAGTGATAAGGATGTTGTAGGGTCGTTCTATGAGTTAGTGTATTGTGGATCGTGTATGTAGGAGACGGTCTATCTAACTAGCAATGGTTTTTAAAGATAGTTGGGGTTTTTTTGTTTTTGTTATACTTGGGCAGAAATTTAAATAAAACGGAAAAAATATAGGTAGTTAGCAGATAATCTAGAGGAGGTGTTTGCTATGATTTCAGTAGCCTATAACTGGGATGATGTATGAATTATGAAGTTGTCATAAAACTCTTGTGTTTCACTTATTTGAAGTATTAGTGGAGTAAACACTAGCTCCCTACTGATAGAGTTCTCGATCAGTATGTCACTGAGTAACTAGGCTATCGTGATTCTGATCGGAGTAGTTTATCCATCCCACAACACTAACCTGTGAAGGTATAGTGACCCTTATATGGATTAATATCTTGGGTGCATTAATAAGGTAACAAACCAACTCGATGTCCGATCTTCCTTAACCCCACAAAAATACTTAATTTAAACAAAACATTAGAGTTCAAGATGAGATTTTGCGTGCTTTAATTATTTTCTATCGATGGGTTTTGTAAAGTCTAGGTGTAACCAAGTACTTATCCGACTGACGGTACTCACTTTGCTTTATACAGTAACCCCGTTAATCTACACAGTGAAGTACCGATGACATTTATGTGGTTTCTACATTGTACTCTACCGGTGGTGTTTCCATCACTATACCAAGTACATAGCCGGTACCTACGGTGCTTCATAAAGGTTTCCCTAGACGTTTTTAATAGGTTTGTATTTAAGCGCAGTATTTATCCATCTATGATATAAACCAGCCCTTACTTTAAAGTCCCAATAAATCCCTAGTTTATTCACAGTGCAATATTTGCGTTCATTTAATAAAACATTATTTCCACTGTGTACTTTGCGTTCAGAGGAGAAAGCGGTATTTCCACAATTCTGGTGTACTTGAGTTCATTTCAGAGAACATTATTCCATAATCGCAGTGAACTTTGTGTTTAGTTCGTAAAGCATTGTTTCCACCACGATGATGTACTTTGTGTTCGAAAGCAATGTTTACACTATTTATAAATCAGACCATGTTTAGACATATATAACTATGAAAATTGACCTTCCTCCTTGGATGCTCTCTCTAATGGCAATTTTCTCCCCTTATCCTATCTAGCCTTAATCGTTTTCTTGGATTGATTCTTGCTTCTAACTGATTATCGAATCTTTCATTATCATTGGTACACTCTTGTGTCCCTCTAATGGTAATACGAACTTCAATAATCAGCCAAGAAGTTAGGGTTTGGTCTAGAGCTAATTTGCTAGATTAGGGTTTCTGAATATCATTTTTTGTTTTAATGTGGTATCAAAGGAGCCTGTCCTGAATAAGATTAATTTTCGGGCCATGGAATCTAGTGTTCCTGATGGTTCTGATTTTGACGTTGGTATTCCATTGTCTTCTGTGGAAGAAATTAACAATCGACTTACTAATTTTCTTTATAGCTATTTCTTTGGGAAAAGGCTTGCATATCCAGTGGCAGAGAATTATGTTTGGAATGCTTGGGGTAAGTATGGCATTCGAAAAATTATGATGAACGTTAATGGTTTTTTCTTTTTCAAATTTTCCTCCATGAAAGGTGTCGAAAGTGTGCTTGACAATGGTCCTTGGTTGATTAGAGGTACTCCTGTAATTCTTAACAAATGGAATCCTTCTGTCAGCTTAACAAAGGAAGACTTAACTAAAGTTCCAGTATGGGTCAAAATGCATGATGTTCCAATTGCGGGGTTTACTACTGATGGTTTAAGTTTGATTGCCAGTAAGGTTGGCAAACCCATGATGTTAGACACGTATACTAGTAATATGTGTATGGATTCTTGGGGTACGAGCAGTTATGCTAGGGCGATGATAGAAATTCATGCAGACATGGAGTTTAAAGAGAAGGTTGTAGTAGCTGTTCCAAACATGGATGGTCCTAGTTATGTGCGGGAATCTGTAAGGATCGAGTATGAATGGAAGCCTCCTAGGTGTGAGACGTGTAAAACTTTTGGACGTACATGCGATAGGTGTCTAAGGGTGGTTAAGGAAACGAATACTGTTGTTAGTGGTGTAGAGGATGGGTTTCGGTTACCAAAAAAACCTCTTAAGGGGGCTGGTCAGAAAGGATTCCCAATGAGTAAACCGAAACAACCAGTTGAGTATCGGCCTGTTATACATAGAACTGCTCAAGGGGACCTGTTATGCGTAAAACTGATCAAAGGGATCAGAAGTTTCCACGTGTTGTTACTTCTAATGCTTTCTCAGTGTTGGAAGGTATTGATGATTCGAGTAAAGAGGATGTTCAAAAGGATACTAGTGAAAATAGTAAGTCATATGGTAAAAAGATTGTGGAAGAGGATGATGATGAGGAAGTTGTGAATGTGTATGATGAAACTTTTGAGTTTGTATCATTGAATGATTATACTACTAATACTGAGGGGGCAAGCACTCCCGGTCATACGGTTTCCATTGTTTAGTATTGCATCGTGGAACATTCGGGGTATGAATCGCACCCCTAAACAAAAAGAGGTTTGACAGGTGATGAGTGAGTATCAGTTTAGTATGTGTGCTATTCTTGATTAGCATGTAGATTTATCTCATTTACAAGGTATTTGTGAAAATTTGGGCTTGGGAATGGACGTCTAATGGTAATGTTTGTGATAAGGGATCTCGGATCATATTAGTTTGGAACCCAGAACTGATTGATGTTATGATTATTGCTATCACCAATCAGGTCATGCATACCCAACTAATTGTTAAAGAGGACAAAAAAGCGATGGTTTGTTCTTTTATATATGCAGATAATAGCTATTTACGGTGTAGACAGTTGTGGCAAAATCTTGGTATGCACAAGTAGTTTGTAAGGGGTAAACCGTGGGTTTTAATGGGTGATTTTAATGCGGCCTTTAACTTGGAGGATAATTCAGCTGGTTCTAGTTTTAAGGTTTCTATGAATGACTTTAAGGAGTGTATTCAGAATATTGATGTTATGGATGTAAATGGCGTAGGGTTTCATTATTCTTGGACTCAAAAACCTAAAGGCAGGGATGGTTTGTTGAAGAAAATTGACCGCGATTATGGGAAATTTGAAATTCACGGATGAATTCCCAGGTTCGTATGCTATATTTCAACCCTATAGAATTTTGGACCATTCTCCATGTGTGTTAATAATGCTTACTATAGCTCGTGTTAAACCGATACCGTTTAAGTTTTGTAACTTTTTTGTTCATAAAGATGGTTTTAAAGAGCTGGTTAATAATGCTTGGAATAACTCGGTTGAGGGCCATAATATGTTTAGATTGGTGAAATGATAGAAAGCTCTTTAATCTCCGCTTCGTAAGTTACTCTATGAATTGGATGATGTGCAACATGTTCTTGATCGAGACCCAACTAATATTAATTTGCTGGAACGGGAGGCTTGTTGTTTGAATGCTTTTCAAGAGGTTGTGTTAGATGAGGAGGGGTTTCTTCAACAAAAAGCTAAAGTTGAGTGGATAAAGGTTGGTGACTCTACTTCGTCTTACTTCCATAAAATTGTTAAATGTAAACAAAACAGAGATCGCATTGATCAAATTAAGGATAATGATGGAATTGACGTTGATGGTCCAGGAGTGCCGCTTGTTTTTGTTATGCACTATGAGAATTTTCTGGGTATGGAAAGAAGTATTACCCAACATATTAGTGAGGGGCTGTTTGTCACTCGTTTGAGTCATATGAAAGTGATTAATATGATTCGGGAAGTTACAAATGAAGAGAATAAATCTGCTATGTTTTTAATTGGTGAAAGTAAAGCAGCTGGTCCGGATGGCTTTACTTCTTCATTCTTTAAGAACACTTAGGATATTGTTGGAAAAGATGTTTGCATGGCGGTTCAGGATTTTTTTTACTAATGGTAAACTTCTGCAAGAAGTGAACCATACCATTATTTATCCTGTCTCTAAAGTTACTACTCCATCTCGGGTGAATGATTATCATCCTATATCCCATTGTAACGTTATCTATAAATGTATTAGTAAGATTATTACCAATCGGATCAAAGAAGGATTAGGTGATATTGTTAACATTAACCAATCTGCGTTTGTGCCTAGTAGACATATTTCTAATAATATTCTTATTACTCGGGAGCTTATGCATAATTATCATCGTGAGGTTGGTCCTTCTCGGTGTGCTTTTAAAGTTGATATCTAAAAGGCGTATGACACGGTTGATTGGAATTTCCTAAGGAGCATTTTGGTCGGATTTTGTTTTCATAAAGTTATGGTTGATTGGATTATGGCGTGCGTGACTAGCACTTCTTTCTCTATCAATATTAATGGTCATCTTCATGGATACTTTAAAGGTAAGAAGGGGTTACGCCAAGGGGATCCTCTGTCTCCAAACCTGTTTACATTGGTTATGGAAATTCTTACTCTCATCTTACAGAAAAAGGGTAGTATGTCGGATAAATTTCGGTTTCATCATTGTTGTGCTAAACAAAGAGTAATGTTTGTTTTGCTGATGACCTATTCCTTTTTGCTCATAGGGATTCGGTTTCTGTCCAAGTTATTATGGAGGGGTTGAATGACTTTAAAAATGTTTCGGGGCTGGTTCCTAGTATCCCCAAAAGTACAGTTTTTTTCTATAATGTTGGCCATCGTGTGAAAACGTCTATTCTTGAAAGTATGCCTTTTGAGGAAGGTACGTTACCGGTTAAATACCTTGGTGTCCCTTTAATTTCTTCTAGATTACGGTATAAGGACTGTAAGGTTCTTGTTGAAAGGGTTAAAAATCGCATTGGAGATTGGAAGAATAAGTATTTATCATTTGCTGGTAGACTCCAACTGATTCTCTCTGTTCTTTCTTCTATTCACATATATTGGGCTTTGATGTTTATTCTTCCTTCTAGTATTGTTGCTGAAATTGAGCATATTATGAGAGGATATCTATGGTGCCTGGGTGAAATGAAGAGGGGTCACACGAAAGTCTCTTGGGATGCATTGTGTGTTCCAAAATCAGTGGGTGGCCTTGGTATTAGAAGGTTAGAGACTTTTAATGTTGCGCTTATGGTCTCTCATATTTGGAGCATTGTTACTTAAAGAGAATCTCTTTGGTTCAAATGGATCCATTCCTATAAATTAAAAGGGAGAAGTTTGTGGGATGTCCCGCTTCGTTCTGGTGTTACTTAGGGTTGGTATAAGATTCTTCAGTTATGGGAGCTGGTTCGGCCTTTTATTCATGCATCGGTTGGTAATGGTGAATCCATAAATGTTTGGTTTGATATTTGGTGTTCTCATGGCCCATTGATTAAGCATATGTCATCTAGATGGATTACGCGTGATGGTTTCTCTATGACTGATAAACTTTCTAATTTAATCTTTAATGGTTCTTGGATCTGGCCGATTGAATGGCATCAGAGGTATCTGGTTCAAAATCATGTTCAATGTCCGGATATTGTTGCTGATCAGAAGGACAAGTGCTATTGGTGCGATAGTATTGGTAATCAAAAGGTGTTCTAGGTGAGTGTTGTGTGGGTTTCTATTCGTTCAATAGGTGTTCTGGTTCCTTGGCATAATATTGTTTGGTTTTCTCAATGTATCCGACGACACGCGTTTCATCTCTGGCTGGTGTTCAAGAGAAGATTGAAGACTCAAGATGCTATGAAGCAATGGGATGTTGTTCCTTCCACCAACTTAAACCTGCTTCGTTGCCCCTTGTGTCATGTTCAGAAAGATTCTCATAGTCATCTTTTACTTGAGTGCCCTTTCTCCCTGCAGGTATGGACAACTCTCAAACCTCTGGTAGGTATGCAAAGTATGCCTAGCTTTTGGGAGGGTATTATTTCTTGGATTCTGCCTATCGCAAGTTCGAGGAAAGCTAAGAGTGCTATTAGTCGTCTTCTTCTTGTTGCTTCTCTATATAGGCTTTTTGGAAATGGCTCAAGAAATGTGTCCCAAGTCTGTGATGTTATCTATTCTACTATTCGACTAAAGCTTCTCTAATGTAGATTTAAAAGTTCTATGCAAGTTGGCCAGTTGCTGGATGATTGGAATATCCCCCAGAGTTCTCTCATATATGTCTAAGGTGTCCTTGTGTTTATTGGTTGTTCGTTTATTTTATATTGGCTGTATTTTTTGTTTTAATAGGATTATGTTTTATGTATATGGTCTATCATATACATATAGTTTACCCTATTAAGCATTGGTAGTGCTTATTTCCGAAGTTGATGTGGAATTCATCCACATTATTTTGTACTTAAAAGTTTAATAGTAGTACAATTCCCCAGGGTAAAACACTTTACCCCCAAAAAAATAGACACATATAACTAAGTACCTTTGGATAGGGTTCGCGACATCCTATCATTAAGGCCGTAATCACATTTACTGGTTGAAAGACGTTTAGTTTAAATGAGGTTTAAAATCATAGATAGAAAGTAAGTCAAAGCAATAGTTTCTTTAACATTAATCCACAACGGATTGTGCCCACGACTTTCATAGCTTCCACGTTTTGTACTACTCACATTGGTGTTTCCAGCGCTATACAAATGAAAGTCGTATAACGTTACCTCCGTTGTTTCAGAATGAAATCATCCCAACTATTACGACTAACTACATAATATAAAACACGCAATATAACTACTCGCTAATCATGGCAAACGATCCTAAATCTAGCATGGTAACATCAATAACAATCATCATAATTGAAATAGAAAAAGGATAAAAATAACCGTAATAAGAGCGTATCTGAATACAACGTGAAAGAATACAAGCAAAACTTCGAGTATCCTCCAAGCGTTATTACAATATTACCCCTCTATTAGTTCGGTTAAGTGTCAACCGAGACTAACTAGCCACTAACTATGAAAACTAAAAATAAAAACCTAAATCTAGAGAGAGAGTAGTGAGAGAGTGAAGTATATGTGTAATTGTGTGTTCATCATGTCTTCAAAATGGAGGAGGAAGTCCCATATATATAGAAAATGTTGAACCGTATTCTTGACCCATATCTGGACCTTCAATTGCTCAACCGTATTTTCCACCCGTATACAAATCTCATTTTTATCGCTCAAATACGAGATACGGGAGGTTTTGGCCGTATACAGGCAAACTAGGGCAGATACGGGCAAACACCACCCGTATACAGGCAAATTGGGTTGTATACGGCCAGGCTAGGCCATATATGGTCTACACAAGCTGTATACGGTCTGTTTTTGGCCGTATATGGCTCAGCTTGGCTGTATGCGGTCTGGTTTGCCCGTATTTCGGTTCTTCATTTATTCATTTTAGCGTAACTTCTTCGTCGTTTATCCGTTTTGGGTGATTCTCATGCTCACGCGTTCTTAGTTTCCTAACAAAGAAAATGACATAAGTTAAAGGTCATAATTCCAAGTATAGCTCAAAATGCATTGAAATGCGTGAACAAGAGATTCAATGATTCTCATGAATTCTAGGGTTTAATTGGTTGAACAAATTGTTTGTAATCGGTTCTAGGGTCATTGCTTTGCAACTCTATACGAAACAAACAATTAACACCCCCACCCCCCGAATTCTCTCTCAAGGTAGGGTTTAATCTTCTAATTGACTTGCTGATTCTCTTATTTTTCTAACTGAATCCTAGGGTTTAATTGGTTTAACAGATTGTTTGTAATCGGTTCTAGGGTTTTTGGCCGTCGTTTGAGGTTTGATTGATTTTACTGAATTTGTAAATCACCAAATCGGCTTGTGTATGCTTTCTCGTGCTTCATCGTAATATTATTCTGTTAATCGTGCGATCCTTCGATTGATTACATACCTTTTATAACGTTAAGCCTGAATTCATTTTTAGGGTTTTACCTAATTCATTTTTTAGGTCTTGTTGTTCTTGGGGTTTGTAACACTTCGTGTATGATTCCGGTCCTATTGTTCCATTTATTATGATATTTGTGTGGCCATTGTCGTTGTTTCTGGTCTTTGTTGGCCGGATTAGGGTTTGCTGGTTGTGGATCAACTTTTATTAGATTGTGGTGGTTTCGGATCTGGTGGTATTAGGGTTTCGGTTTTGGTGGGTTTCCTTAGCCGGATTAGGGTTTCTTGGCTACGTTTAAGGTGACGGACCTTTCACAGTCCATCTAGGTTTTCTGCTTGTTGGAGACGATCGTGGTTAAGGTCTTGGTGAAGGTTCTTGGCTGGAATTCGGAATTGATTAGGTTGGCTGGATTAGGGATTTCTTCCTTTTCCGGTGGCAACTAGGGTTTACAATTTGGTTCTTTTCAGGTTGGCTACTTAATTTTGTCCAGCTAGGGTTTACTTTCTGACGAGGTTTGGGAGAGAACAACCATGTTGGAAGGTAGGGGGGTGAATGCTGGTTAATCTTTGTTTATTCAATGGAGCATTTGTGTTGATTGTTCGTGTCACTATGATATGTTTCATATCAACCTCCATTGATGGTTCTTTCTTTGAGGAAGAGGATGGTGCGACTTGGGTATGTATGGGTTCAATCTGGGTTCATGCTACTCTTAAGTTGATTGATTACTTTGTGGCTGTGTTTAGCCATTTGGGGAGTGTCTGGTCCTTTCACCACCGTTTAGTTGGTAGGGTAGCCTCTTTCTTGTCGAAGGGTTGTATTGGTGTTCCTGGACCTTTTGCCATCTTTTGTGTTGGTAGGACAGGGTGGCGATATGACTTTATACGTGTATGCTGCTATTGCAGCTTGGAACTTGGTGGTGTAGTCATGGGTCTTTTACTGATGTTATATGAAGACAGAGTTACTCACTATAGATATGGTTTCTTACCATGGATTGTGCCTAGACCTTTTGCCATCCTTTGTGTTGGTAGGGCAAGTTGCCAATCTGACTATTGTCGTTTTGCTTCGGTTGTAGCTTGGAAGTTGGTGTTGCGCTTGCAGGTCACTGAATGAAGATTATTTGTAACACCCCCAAATTTTACTGATGCGCGGAAACAAGCTTTGGGTGTTACTAATCAATAATCACAGCACAAAGGAAAAGTAAACGACATCTATATGCAACATTATACATTAATACTCAAAGTATTACATTAGTTGTAATTAAGGTACAAGCTCGGAGTTCAAAATATGTTTTCCTGGAGATTCTACTACATAACCCTTATAGCAAAATAATCGACAGAATCTCCAAATTTGTATGCATGTGACTCGAGCTATAGTTTCCCCCTCAGGGTGAGCAGTCCTACTGCTGGGGTGTACCTGAGATATAAAGCTAAAACAGGTCAACCAAAATGGTTGGTGAATCTCATAGGTTTGTAAGTAATAACAGTTTTGAACACAAGGTTTTATCATCAGTAGTGCCCGAAGGCGTAAAATCGTGCCTTTGCCATCCTGCAAAGCAAGTAAGTTTACCATTGCCATGAGGCTCATAATCGAAGCTTAACCCGTAAGTAATGTGTTTGCCCCCGAGACATGCCCGAACGGAGCAAGCTGAGTAACGAATTAGTAGTCGCCCGGACCGCGGGCGGGGAGGGTCATTTCCCTAATGGATCCATTAACTATTGTTCGCGCTTAAGTACCATAACTAACGATATATGATGGAGGGACTTCCCCAAATAAATGGTGAGAAAACTCATGCAATTCCGTTTGGTGAATATGTAATTCAGTACTTGTGTTCATAAAAGCAAGCAATATATCTCACCCCAATAGTAATACAGTAAAAAGTGGGGCTGTAAGACTCACCTGAGTCGAGCCAGCAAGTGTTTAATTCAATAAACGTGGTGTAGTAGTCCGTAGGTTCCCTGAACCCGCAACCCTCTAATGCCCTATGCATATAAGGTTGTGTAAGTAGATGTCTCGTAAGACCATCCATGCTAGTGTTCATCCCACTAGTTATGTCCAAACACTTTGATTTGTTTGCATGTTCTGTTTATAGTTTGGAAACGTGTACGGCCCGTTGGTGATACGTTTAGTTTTAGTTGTAAATTTTCCGTAAGGTTTTCTTATGGTCATACATATGTTTTGAAGAACAATGTGTGCGACAATACTTATATATATATGTCCGTGATTATCTAATTGATGATACCATGCGACAGTAAGGTTTACTTATGTTTATTCATCCGACAATGGCTAAATACTCCGTCAATTACATATACGACATTAATAAGATTATCCGGGAATTAAGTTATCCGACAATTAAGTTTTTATCCGACAATAGTGTTTCACGGATTACTATTCATGCGACAATAGGTGTGATTCACAGATGATTGTTCATACGATAATGATATTCACGCATTTCTTATCCGACAATGTGGTATTCACGGAATGCTTTATTCACGGACAGAATGTCAAAGTTTTTGGTCTGATTTGAAGTAATTATTCGATTAAGTAAAACTTAACAATAATTCATGGAATTTTTATATAATGTTCCCTTATGTCTTAGCTTTCCAACACATATTTTTATGTTCAAAATGGTCAAGCGACACTCGAGATATAATTTTTGAAAGGGTCGAGGGTCAAATTGTTACTTTCAGTGACATGTATTCAATTAAAAATTCATAACTTAAATTCTACCAAACTTCACAGAATGTGTGAGTAGGGGTTTTAAGGTAACAAGATTATCTAACTTTTCCATGTGGTTTCATAGATTTTTAATGGGTATAACTCGAGATATACCATTTTCAAGTTGACCAGAGTTTCTGGTCAGATAGTACAGACCTGCTATTGTACTTTATTTGACTTATTAAAAATAGAAAACGACTGAGTTGGATCGTAAGGCTTACATATTTGTAAAGCAAACTCAAAATACTTCAATTTAGAGCTAAGGAAGAGTATGTGGTTTGAGTGTGGAGAAGTTTAGGGCTGCCCTCCTTGGGCTCTTTGGGCCGATTGGAGCTGTGACGGGCCGGGGCCTGAGCTAAGTCCATCAAGGTTTGGGCTCGGGTCTTGGCCCTCGAGTTCGGGTTACGTTTATTTGTCGGTTAGACGTTAAATCGCGCGGTTTAAAAGTTAATAATTAACGTTTGATTCTTCGTGTATATTCTTGATATGTAAATGGTATTTGGGATGATTAAGTATTTTTAGAATACTTTCCTTAAGTATCTAAGACATATTTTGGTTCTCATTCAGGTGTTGAACTCGATTTGCGTATTTTCTCGCGTACGTCATGTTTTATATTACACGTAGCATGTTTTCACGTATGTTATTATTAATAATAATAATACCAAGTAGATAATGACTATTTTATCCTTAAAATAGGTTTACAAGTCATACGAAGAAGGCTCACCAACAGCCGGTGTTTCAGAATCCATCCGAGGAATCCACGTAATATAAGATTACTACATGCGGTTGTATATTCAATATACGTTATATTACAAGTAACTTAGTCCTATTTCATACTAATCACAAGTAATTACAAGAAATGATTAGGGTATATTAATACGCCTAAGTAAGAGTTGTTACATTCTCCCCTTGTTAAAGAAATTTCGTCCCGAAATTAAGTAATGGTAGGGGTCTGAGTGGGGTTTGAGAAGAGGTGTGGGTATTTCTCGCGCATTTGATCTTCTCGTTCCCAAGTGAATTCAGGGCCTCGCCTAGAATTCCAACGGATTTTGACAATAGGAATACGGCTCTGTTTCAAGCGTTTGACCTCGCGGTCCATAATCTCAATGGGTTCCTCGACAAGGTGTAATTTGTCATCAATGTGTATTTCATCGAGGGGTATAATCAGTGTCTCATCAGACAGACATTTCTTCAAATTAGAAATGTGGAATGTACTATGTACGTTGCTAAACTCAGCGGGTAATTGTAAACGGTACGCTACGGGACCAATCCTCTCAAGGATTTCGAATGGTCCGATATATCTAGGGTTCAATTTCCCGCGTTTTCCGAAACGAATGACACCCTTCCAAGGTGACACCTTAAGGAGTACTTTGTCTCCGACTTCAAACTCAAGGTGTTTGCGTCTCACGTCAGCGTAACTTTTCTGACGATCACGCGCGGCTTTCAGTTGGTTTTGGATGTTGACAATCTTTTCGGTGGTCTCGTGTAAGATTTCGGGACCGGTGAGTTGTGCATCTCCCACCTCGGTCCAACAGATAGGCGACCGGCACTTACGACCGTACAGTGCCTCGAAAGGTGCAGCTTTAATGCTGGTGTGGTAGCTGTTGTTGTAGGAAAACTCACACAATGGTAAGTGATCTTCCCAGTTTTTACCGAAATCAACTACGCAAGCTCGTAGCATATCTTCCAGTGTTTGTATGGTTCGTTCGCTCTGGCCGTCGGTTTGAGGGTGGTAAGCAGTACTCATGTCCAGACGAGTACCAAGAGATTTCTGTAATGTTTGCCAGAAGCGAGAAGTAAATCGAGCATCTCGATCCGAGATGATTGAGATAGGAACGCCATGTCTTGACACGATTTCTTTAAGGTAGATCCGTGTCAAACGCTCCATTTTATCAGTTTCCTTAATAGCTAGGAAATGAGCAGATTTAGTGAGTCGGTCCACGATTACCCAGATGGTATCACAACCGCTGGAGGTTTTCGGGAGTTTGGTAATGAAATCCATGGTGATTTGCTCCCATTTCCATTCGGGGATTTCAGGTTGGTGTAATAGGCCGGAAGGTTTCTGGTGTTCGGCTTTAACTTTAGCACAGGTCAGACACTTGCCAACGTAGGTAGCAATGTCGGCTTTCATGTTGGGCCACCAGTACAACTCCTTGATGTCGTGGTACATTTTGTCAGCACCGGGGTGTATAGAGTATTTGGACTTATGTGCCTCATCCATTATTAAGTCTCGCAGGTTTCCATAGCTTGGTAACCAGATTCGATTTGAGAAGTACTTGGCCCCGTTTGGTTTGGTTTCGAACTGCTTATCCATGCCTCGCAAGGCCTCGTGTTTCACGTTTTCAGCTTTAAGTGCCTCGAGTTGGGCGATAAGGATTTGGGTTATCAAGTCGTTGTGTACAGTCATGACGAGTGCTCGGACTCGCAGGGGTTTCACTCGTTCCTTACGGCTTAGAGCATCGGCCACAACATTGGCCTTGCCCGGGTGGTAGCGTATCTCGCAATCGTAATCGGTAAGCAACTCGACCCATCGACGTTGCCGCATGTTTAGATCCTTTTGATCGAAGATGTGCTGGAGGCTTTTGTGATCAGTGAAAATTGTACACTTGGTACCGTATAAGTAATGTCTCCAGATTTTGAGAGCGAACACAACTGCTCCCAATTCTAAGTCATGGGTTGTGTAATTCTTTTCGTGGATTTTGAGTTGTCGGGAAGCATAAGCAATGACCTTGTCTCGCTGCATTAGTACGCAACCGAGACCTTGGTGTGATGCATCACAGTATACCACGAAGTCATCGTTGCCTTCGGGTAAGGATAATATGGGTGCACTGCAGAGTTTTTGCTTGAGTAGCTGGAAAGCTGACTCTTGCTTGTCAGTCCAATCGAACTTCTTTTCCTTTTGAGTTAGTGCAGTGAGAGGTTGAGCTATCTTTGAAAAGTTCTCAATGAATCGACGGTAGTACCCAGCGAGACCTAAGAATTGTCTCACTTCGGTTGAGGTGGTTGGTGGCTCCCAGCACTTGATTGCCTCAATCTTGGTGGGGTCAACATGGATTCCCTGGTTGTCGATGACGTGTCCAAGGAATTGAACGGATTGGATCCAGAATTCACATTTAGAGAATTTGGCATATAGCTTTTCGTGTTTGAGAAGTTCCAGAACGGTTTTCAGGTGTTGCGCGTGTTAATTTTCATTGCGCGAGTAAATCAGAATGTCATCAATGAAGACGATGACAAATCTGTCAAGATAAGGTTTACACACCCGATTCATAAGATCCATGAATACTGCCGGTGCGTTGGTTAAACCGAAAGGCATCACTTGGAATTCGTAATGCCCGTAGCGAGTTCTGAAGGCTGTTTTTGGAATATCATCGTCACGAACTCGGAGTTGGTGATAACCTGATCGCAGGTCAATTTTTGAGTAAACACTCGATCCCTGGAGTTGATCAAACAGATCGTCAATTCTAGGGAGTGGATACTGATTCTTGATGGTTAACTTATTCATCTCTCGGTAGTCGATACACATACGGAACGATCCATCCTTCTTTTTCACGAAAAGGACCGGAGCTCCCCAAGGTGAAGAACTCGGTCGAATGAATCCTCTATCCAGGAGTTCCTGTAATTGGTTAGACAACTCCTGCATTTCGGAAGGTGCTAGTCGATACGGAGCTCGTGCCACGGGTGCAGCCCCCGGCACAAGTTCAATTTGGAATTCAATTTGTCTGAGTGGCGGAAGTCCAGGCAAGTCCTCAGGAAAGACTTTCGGAAAATCCCACACAATAGGCACATCCTCAAGTCGCTTCTCCTCCGACTTCTTTTCAGTGATGTGTGCGAGGATGGCTTGATACCCCTTTCGTAGGTATTTTCTAGTTTTCATGCACGATATGATATTCAGGCTTCGTCTACCGGTCTCCCCTTGTAGGACTAGGGTTCCACCGGAGACAAGAGGTATACGAACGAGTTTGTCATAACAGACTATTTCAGCTCGGTGCTTGGATAACCAATCCATACCGACGATAATATCAAAGCTGCCAATTTCTACGGGTATCAAGTCGATGGAAAAGAGTTCGTTCGAGAGATTTAGGGTACAATCACTTATAATGCTATCAGTCTCAATCAGATTGCCGTTAGCTAGCTCTACAATGTATTTAGCATCTAAGGCAGAAGGTGTGATATCAAGTAATGGGCTAAATTTCTCAGAAATGAAGCTTCTATCAGCCCCGGTATCAAATAATACTGAAACGGTAAGGTTGTTGAGAAGGAAAGTACCTGTCACAACATTCGGGTCCTGTCTGGCTTCCCCAGCCTTGATGACAAATGCTCTGCCGCGAGCAGGGTTGTTGTTTTTCAGCGCAGGGCAATCTCTCTTAATGTGCCCGGGATTTCCGCACTCAAAGCAGGTCTTTGATGCATTGGTGTTGGGAGTAGGGATGTTGGCTCGGCAGTTCTTGGTTAGATGCCCGAACCGTTTGCACTTGGCACATGAGCAAGAACCGTCGTGATGGCGATTGCATTTGGTGCAATAGAGTTTGTTACCAACGTACCCTTTTGGTTCAGCAGATCCAGAGGAATAAGCCTTAATAGGCTCAGGCTTTTTGGTGTTGGTTTTGTTGGTTTGGTTGGGATTTCCTTCCCATTTGCGTTTGTGATTTCCGTCAGCTGAAGAGGTGGTTCCACGGCGGATAGAGTTTGCCGTGAGTTCATGGGCCATACGGATGGCGCTTTGAATGGTTCCTGGTTTGGATGAAGTTACCAGGTCTTGGATCCTGTTGGGAAGTCCATCAACGTATTTCTCGATCCTCTTGTACTCAGGATCGACCATGGTTGGGCACAGAAGTGCCAGTTGGTGGAAGCGGTTGGTGTATCCGGTGATGTCATCACCCTGCATCTTGTGATTCCAGAATTCTATCTCCAGTTGTTTCAATTCCTCTCTGGGACAATACTCATCCCTTAGCATGATCTTCATCTCTTCCCATGAAAGCTTGTAGGCAGTAGCAACGCCCACGGTTTGGGCATAGGTATTCCACCATGTAAGGGCTATGTCAGAAAAAGTGCAAGCTGAGAACTTGACCTTGTCTTCTTCAGCGCAGTTACAGATGAGGAATACAGATTCTATCTTCTCGATCTAGCGTACTAGACCGATTGCCCCTTCTGTACCCTTGAATTCGTGAGGTCCATAGCCTTTGAACTCCTTGTAGGTGCAAGGTTTGGTAGTAGGAGTGGGAGTGGTGCCCGTGTTTGTGGTGTCTTCGCTTCTTCGTGACTGTTCGGCAGCTAATGCTTCAGCTACCCTTTGCGATGAGATTCGGTTGAGGTCGGCCTCAGAGTACATTTGCTTACGTGGTGGCATGGTTTTCTGAATAAAAGGTGGAGAAAATTGTAGGATTTCTGTCATGACAATGTTGATCATTATCAATACAGACACGAAGTGGTGATGATATACTACATCACACTAGTGTTTCCGTCAAAGGAGAATGATGGAGTTAGGTAATTGAATTTGATACTGATTCGAAATGTTTCGAAGGGGTGCATGACGTATTGCGTGGCGTGTTTGCCATTCAGAGGCAAGGAGTTAGAAATAGTAAGGCTTACGTAACACAGCCTAAGATATCGAACAGAAGTAAGGCCTATCTATGTATATAAGTATATATCACATAATAGCCTAGGGTGTCTAATCACAGACATGTTTGAGTCCCGGTTTCTCTCGTGGTCAGAGTCAACTAGTGTACCCGTTTCAGTCATGATTCTTTTCAGATCTCACATCATATTCCTTTAATTGTACATAGTTGATCAGGCTATGTTAAATTAAACCAATATCATGTAGTCACTGAACCTAATCATACTTAATAAGGAATACTGCCTAACGGTCATAGTCTAGGCCCACTAAATGCAACCTAGTTCACTATAACCTTAGGCTCTGATACCAATCTGTAACACCCCCAAATTTTACTGATGCGCGGAAGCAAGCTTTGGGTGTTACTAATCAATAATCACAGCACAAAGGAAAAGTAAACGACATCTATATGCAACATTATACATTAATACTCAAAGTATTACATTAGTTGTAATTAAGGTACAAGCTCGGAGTTCAAAATATGTTTTCCTAGAGATTCTACTACATAACCCTTATAGCAAAATAATGCGACAGAATCTCCAAATTTGTATGCATTTGACTCGAGCTATAGTTTCCCCCTCAGGGTGAGCAGTCCTACTGCTAGGGTGTACCTGAGATATAAAGCTAAAACAGGTCAACCAAAATGGTTGGTGAATCTCACAGGGTTGTAAGTAATAACAGTTTTGAACACAAGGTTTTATCATCAGTAGTGCCCGAAGGCGTAAAATCGTGCCTTTGCCATCCTGCAAAGCAAGTAAGTTTACCATTGCCATGAGGCTCATAATCGAAGCTTAACCCGTAAGTAATGTGTTTGCCCCCGAGACATGCCCGAACGGAGCAAGCTGAGTAACGAATTAGTAGTAGCCCGGACCACGGGCGGGGAGGGTCATTTCCCTAATGGATCCATTAACTATTGTTCGCGCTTAAGTACCATAACTAACGATATATGATGGAGGGACTTCCCCAAATAAATGGTGAGAAAACTCATGCAATTCCGTTTGGTGAATATGTAATTCAGTACTTGTGTTCATAAAAGCAAGCAATATATCTCACCCCAATAGTAAAACAGTAAAAAGTGGGGCTATAAGACTCACCTGAGTCGAGCCAGCAAGTGTTTAATTCAATAAACGTGGTGTAGTAGTCCGTAGGTTCCCTGAACCCGCAACCCTCTAATGCCCTAAGCATATAAGGTTGTGTAAGTAGATGTCTCGTAAGACCATCCATGCTAGTGTTCATCCCACTAGTTATGTCCAAACACTTTGATTTGTTTGCATGTTCTGTTTATAGTTTGGAAACGTGTACGGCCCGTTGGTGATACGTTTAGTTTTAGTTGTAAATTTTCCGTAAGGTTTTCTTATGGTCATACATATGTTTTGAAGAACAATGTGTGCGACAATACTTATATATATATGTCCGTGATTATCTAATTGACGATACCATGCGACAGTAAGGTTTACTTATGTTTATTCATCCGACAATGGCTAAATACTCCGTCAATAACATATACGACATTAATAAGATTATCCGGGAATTAAGTTATCCGACAATTAAGTTTTTATCCGACAATAGTGTTTCACGGAGTACTATTCATGCGACAATAGGTGTGATTTACGGATGATTGTTCATACGATAATGATATTCACGCATTTCATATCCGACAATGTGGTATTCACGGAATGCTTTATTCACGGACAGAATGTCAAAGTTTTTGGTTTGATTTGAAGTAATTATTCGATTCAGTAAAACTTAACAATAATTTATGGAATTTTTATATAATGTTCCCTTATGTCTAAGCTTTCCAAAACATATTTTTACGTTCAAAATGGTCAAATGACACTCGAGATATAATTTTTGAAAGGGTCGAGGGTCAAATTGTTACTTTCAGTGACATGTATTCAATTAAAAATTCATAACTTAAATTCTACCAAACTTCACAGAATGTGTGAGTAGGGGTTTTAAAGGTAACAAGATTATCTAACGTTTCCATGTGGTTTCATCGATTTTTAATGGGTATAACTCGAGATATACCATATTCAAGTTGACCAGAGTTTCTGGTCAGATAGTACAGACCTGCTATTGTACTTTATTTGACTTATTAAAAATAGAAAACGACTGAGTTGGATCGTAAGGCTTACATATTTGTAAAGTAGACTCAAAATAATTCAATTTAGAGCTAAGAAACGTTAGATTTCATCAATTTTTGGTTCGGTTATGACCGATCTAAGTCGATCTAAATTATTATCCAGTGGGTAAAACTTTTATCCAGCGGTTAATCGCATGATCTTCACAATTTTATTATGATTTTGGACATAATCAAGCTGAAACAAAGTACTAGCATGTAGTTTAACATCATCCAAGGAGTTGAGAGCAAAGTTTTTGAAATACTTACAACCGAAAGTCGATTTAGGACAGAAAATAGGAGAAGGAGTAGCAGCTGCTTCGGCTGTGTGTTCTTCTTGTTTCTTCTTGTTAAAAACGTGTAAGTTGGCACTAGATTTGTGAGATTAGAATTTGGGTGTTCTTGGATGATATTTTTAGAGAGAGGGTGACTGATTTCAGTTTACTTTTAGTGAGAAGTTGCAGAGAAAAGTGAGTGTAGTGAGAGAGTGTGTCATGTGAAATGAAAATCAAAAGGAAGAGTATGTGGTTTGAGTGTGGAGAAGTTTAGGGCTGCCCTCCTTGGGCTCTTTGGGCCGATTGGAGCTGTGACGGGCCGGGGCCTGAGCTCAGTCCATCAAGGTTTAGGCTTGGGTCTTGGCCCTCGAGTTCGGGTTACGTTTATTTGTCGGTTAGACGTTAAATCGCGCGGTTTAAAAGTTAATAATTAACGTTTGATTCTTCGTGTATATTCTTGATATGTAAATGGTATTTGGGATGATTAAGTATTTTTAGAATACTTTCCTTAAGTATCTAAGACATATTTTGGTTCTCATTCAGGTGTTGAACTCGATTTACGTATTTTCTCGCGTACGTCATGTTTTATATTACACGTAGCATGTTTTCACGTATGTTATTATTAATAATAATAATACCAAGTAGATAATAACTATTTTATCCTTAAAATAGGTTTACAAGTCATACGAAGAAGGCTCACCAACAGCCGGTGTTTCAGAATCCATCCGAGGAATCCACGTAATATAAGATTACTACATGCGGTTGTATATTCAATATACGTTATATTACTAGTAACGTAGTCCTATTTCATACTAATCACAAGTAATTACAAGCAATGATTAGGGTATATTAATACGCCTAAGTACGAGTTGTTACATTATTGATGACTAAGGTGCTTCATTTTGGACGTGGTTCTTTGAACTTGGTTACTTACATTTATCTTTGTTATTCCAAATGTAATTGGTTATTACTGTGTTTAGCAGTATGATAGTTCTGCGTTTAGCAGTAGTTTTGCTTTGTTATAAGCTAGTGAGTAGTGGTTATGTCCTTGTTATGTAGTCTTTATCGCCTATGTAACGGGCTGAGATGTGAGATTCACTCACATCCATTGTACTTCAATGCATTTTGGGAATGTATTTGTCGGGTAAAATTTTACCCTTTACCCCAGAGATTCAATGATCGTATGTGCTTTATTTTTTTTTATTTTTTGGGTAAAGGGTAAAAAATTACCCGGTAAATATATTCGCAAAGGCGTTTAAGTACAAAGGATGTGAGTGAATCCCACACCTCAACCCGTTACATAGGCAGAAAAGACTACATAACAAGGAAACGGCCACTACTAACTATCCGACTCAACATAAATCAAACAATGACTACACTTGACTCAATAAACATCAAACAAAAACCAGAAACTTATTTCTTCTTATCCATTTTCCTATCATGAAGATTCATGTAATCAGCCATCTCGTTATCTACAGGATCAAGCACATCATCTTCATCATCTTCCATATCCTCACCAGCCATAAAATCATCAGAAACATGAGATACATAGGTGTCTTCCCAACGAGAATACAAACTGTAATCATAATACCATTAGAAGAAGCCACCTTCTTCCCACGATCTACCTGCTTACTATCCAACTTCTCATTTGTAAAAGCCGTACTATCTACTTTAGAATCTAACTTATTCAGAGTCTCAAGGGAATTAGATGTTGTAGTCTTACCAATCTCTGTTGTCTTCTTTTTAGGAACAAAAACTTTTTTAGAGGGTGCAACAGCCACTTCCTTTGGATTACCAACCACAAGTCCACGCAACGGTTTTCTCGGGGCTTGGAAACCTTCAGAATCTTTCTATTTCTTCAACTCAGCCCCTTTACCAACATTCACATCACCCTTTTTTCCGAAACAACAGGAACACGTTTTGGACATTCCTCCTCAACATGTCCAACAACCATACAAGTATTGCAACGAGGAGGTTTCCACTCATATTCCACTCTAACCGTATGAAGAGAATGACCCATACCCTCCATAAACAGAATTGAGATCACCAACGAATCCTTTGGAATGCGATCAGTCCTAATATCAATCAGAGCTCGAGCAAAATTTAAACGCCCCCATGAGTTTACACACATAGAACTAGTATAACAGTCAAGCATTAGGGGAGTGCCCAACTTAGTGGCAATAGCACTAAGACCATCCTCAGTAAACGCAGCTATAGGAACCCCATGAAACTTAACCCAAACCGGAACTGAAACAAGATCCTCCTTCAACAAACTAGTTGTAGTAGACCACTTCTTTAGAATAATTGGAACATTTCGAATAAACCACAGACCGTTTTCCGAAACCCCATCCATACCAGTTGTAAAATTAAATTTGAAAAATACGAAATCTTGGGCATTCATCATAGCTTTGATGATGCCATATTTCTTCCATGCATTCATAACATAGTTCTCCACAATCGGAAACGCAAGTCTCTTACCGAGGAAATATCCATACAAAGTATTCTCAAATCTCGCATTAGCTTTCAAAACCAAGGACATTGGAATTTGAACATCCACGTTTTCCATACTAGGCTGCGTTTCAAGTAGCCGAAAGTTAACCTTCTGAACACTCGCTCCCTCATTCACAACACTAGCATATGACACATTTGGTTTAGCATCATGTTTCAGCGGTGTACCATCACAAGAACTAGAATCTTGTTCATCTCCATGTTAAGTTGGCGGAACAGGAAGTCCGTAAGCACCAACCAATTTCCAATCAACCATTCGAACTGATTTAGAACTAAGGCTGACTTTTTTAATCGTAGGTATACCATCTCTCTTTCCCCCCGTCATTAGAACAATCAACTAAATCAAATGACTCTCAAACCTGCTAATTAAATTCAATGAACAACATACCAAATAACCAAGTAATCAATCATCACATTAGGCAAACAATCAGATCAAGAGAACCAGCAGAATCTGGTCAGATTCCGATCAACAAACCACAAACAATGTGCTGTTAAATAAATTCCAAAAACCAACAGCAATGTATAATCAACGCGAATAGATACCAATCAACTAAACGCACTCGAGTCAATCCTTAGCAAAATAAGTATAAAACCTAATCGAATTAAGTTAAGCCAGAAGCGGCCAAGAACATAAAACGAATTATGGTTTTGATTATATAAACGTTTTTTAGATCTTTGCCCAGAATAATACTAATTTGAAACCTAAAAAATTGTGCCGCAGGTATAATCTAATCAGGAAACAAATCAAAACCTAATCCTGAATGAGTGAGCCGCAAGTAAATCAAACAAAACTGAAGAAACCCTAACTTCTGAATCTGATCAATCAACAAAAGAATTGATCATTGAATCAGATCGTTAGATTCAGTTTCAAGATCATTCAAAGCAAAGCGATCACCAAGATACACGATTTAACCTTAATAATCAGATTGCAAACCCTAAAAGCTAGCCGACTAAACCCTAAACGAAAATAATGAGTATTCTGCCACAAAACTAATCGAGAGATTAACTAGTGAACAAGAACAAGCATCAAAACGTGTTAAGGTATAATCAGAAGCCAAGAATTAAGCAAAAATGGATTGATTTAGGTGGAAAACGGATGAGATTCTTAGGTTTCTCCAAATCGTCTGTTTAGAGAGAGAAAACAAGGGGGGTTTTGTTTGTTCTCTATTTTACTCGTTTTTAGGCCGTTTTTAAGCATCGTCTATATTTTAGCCTTCATGATGAAATTTAGTATATAAGTGTATATTTCAAATGTTTTCATCGATAATCGGGCTAAAAAGGTGAGATAATAACACATAAAAACTTAACTTTTTGCGTGTTATCAAATATCCCAAACTTAAACTTTGCTTTTCCTCAAGCAAAACTCAAAATTCTCACTTGCTTTCCAATGAAAATTTTTAAAAGTGTCAATGCCTTTTGGGTGAGTCAAAACATATTAAGAGCAAACGTTCCCATATAGAAGTAACATATCCTGGAAAATAAGGTATTCGTTTCAGAAACATGAAATGATTCTCTTCAGCATGTTTTTGGAATATACATGACTAGACGATCTCACCAGGTGGTCACTCAATTCACTCAAAAGTGTTTCGGGTTACCTATCAATCTAATCAAAAGAAATCGCTCATAAGCCAGTCATGCACTATCCATCGTCATAGGCTTGCTCGAGGAACATATCTCCACCACTTAGGTGAGGACGCTGCTAATTATCCCAGGATATTCAAATGGGTTGTAATGTTTGGTGAGGGTTAAAGGGTATGGATAAGTGTAAAAAAAATTCTTTTTGGGTTTAAGGGTTTTGCTTATCTTAGGACCTTTAAACTTATGAAAAATTTTACTTTGACATACTTTTTAATGAAAACGGAAGTGGATAATGATAAGGGAGGAAGATAGTTTTTTTGACTTCTATCTTTAAAAAACACATGGATGATTTATATTCATCAAGAATCGGGGTTTTCGGATGAATTGAAGCACTTAGCTTTATGACATATTTTTATTTTTCTTTTCTTTTCATTTTTTTTGTTTCTATTTTTGGCTTAGAACATCATTACCAAGGAACTTCTAAGGGATTTATATATATAATTATTGCCCTTTAGCAATCCTTTTGTTTCTTTTCATTCCTTCAATCTTTTGACAACTTTCGAATTTACTTGGTGCTAATTTTTCGCACCATAAGACTCTCGAAATTCGAGTATTAATCATGGATACGCACGAGAGAAGTTTTTGAGCAAACACGAATTTTGTGGTTTGGAGTGAAGACAATAAGGACATCTAAATAGCCTTTTTGAAAAACTTAAAAATTCTAAGATAAGGTTTTGGTAGGTGTAGGAGTTAGTGGGTTTAAAATGTGGGTTTTCAAGAAACGAAAAGGCTAAGGAGCAAGGTTTTCTAGATGGTTGACTTTTGTGCGAAAGTTGACCTTTTGTGAAATACTGTTTGTAGCTGTAACATTGTTACTGTTTTGTCATTGTAATGGTGTTATTGTTTTGTTGCAAGTATAGTACTTTTCTACATTGGCAAACTTACTGCGAATATTTACTCTCGCAGTTACAGTGTAGCATAATCCAAGTACCGCATTACCAAATTTTGTTCCAGGCTTGAAAGTGTTCAATTTTAGCTTGGAAAAAATTTCATTTTACCCGAGCGTTTTTTGAGCATTTTTTGACATTTAGCGACGAAATTTTGGAAGAAAAATTCCGGAAGAATGGGTTTTTCACAAATTGCTTCATCTAAGTCCTTATTATTCAGTAAATTCAACAAATGGAAGACTGAGCTTGAGAATTTCATTGCATATAAATATTCAGATTTGTTGGTTTTGATTACCGAGCAGTCATACGAGCAACCGAGTCTCAAAGGGGCTATGACATCCAATGACCAAGAAAATATTTACAAAGAAAAGAGAGTATATGAGATGATCACAGTGTGCTTACCTTAAGAAAAAATCTCTTGTTGCAAAAATCAAGCAATATCTTGGCTTATGATTTATGGGAAGCGTTGTTAATCAGATTTGGTAAGGACAAAGAGATAAAACCATAAAGTTCAAGAAAAGGAGTTAATAAGATGGTGCTACAAAAGGAAGATGAGTTTGAAGCCCTTCAATCTCAAGTTATAATCATTGAAGTTGAACGTGAAGAAATGCGTTCAAAGATTAAGAGAATGGAAGAACGGATTCTCAAACTTGAGAATTAGCAAACACGGCTAATCAAGCTTCAAGAAGTTCAGGATCTAGCTTTGAGAACTATTCAAGATCTTCGTGAACAACTCTCACATGGCTCTCACTCTACAAAGCAACCTAGAAAAGGTTGAGAAAAAGATTTACACGAGGAAATGTTCGTGTAAGAAAAAGATTTTGCAGTTTACTACCTATTCTTTGCAAAAGAATAAGAAGTATTCTAAGAAATCAAAATCAACCAGAACATTCGTTCATAAAAGGGTTGATTTTTGGGATTCTGTAAAGGTTGAACATGTTAAAAGATCGGTTTCAAGATATCAAAAGAAGACAAAAAGAGCTTCAGAAGCGATATGACCTTCATCGTAATCAAGACAAACAAAATCTAGTGCATACACATGGGTAGATATGTTTGCATTTGCACCACCACGATGTCATCGTATGGAGCAAAAGCAACTAAAAGATTTTGTTCTTTTTCCCATAAGGAGAACTTCTTGACCATTGATTCCACGACAACAATTTAGATATGAAACACCGGGTTTCCCATCTAGATGGAAATTCGATGTCCTTGGATTATATCGACACAACTTATACATGGCTGTTAGGGCTTTCTAAGCCAGTTGGAACCATTCTCAAATGGGTTATCTAAAGTTGATGTGATTAATTGTTATAAGACCAAGGAAACAAATCTGCTGTTTAGGGGGAGAAATATCATCTGATGATTCTTTGGTGAAGGATGCTGGAAGATAATTCTCTCTCTCATCAAGTTCAACAATCAAGCTAAAGTTGAAGATCTGAAGATTTATACAAGCTATTGTCAAGAGGCTTTTTTTTATAAAATAGTGTTCTAACATTTTGTGACAATAGTTTGTATAGAACATTTAGCTTAGATTTAGAAGTTTATAATTGCAAAACTATTAGTATGTGCGAACATGTCACAATATGTGAGAGTTTTGGTTTGACTCTGTTGACTGCGAGGCTCCTAAGTCTCGCTGACCATGACTCTCACATATCTTAAATCTCACAAGTCAAGACCTTCACATTGACTTGCACATGTCTGAAGTTTGTCTATAAATAGTAGGTTTGTGTATCATTTAAAAGGAGCTTTTCACTTCTATATCTTAGAGAAAACTTAAGAGAGAGAGAGAGAGAGAGAGAGAGAGAGAGAGAAAGAGAGACTTCAAGCTAGTAAGATAATTGTGTATACATCATTGACATATAAATATAAGTTCATCACTTTAATTTACGATTTACGTTTCAGTTTAGATTTAGATTCGATTCACATTTATTACTCGAATACAATTTCCGCTTATGTTTGAGATTCAATCAGTTGTTATGTTCCCGTGATTCAGACGCATTTTCATATAGAACAATCTCTTTGGTACTATTTGATGCCATCTCCGTGTTTTCGTGCTTTAGCATCAACATATATTGTAACACCCGCCAATTTAGGACTACAATTAGTATCGAAACTACTTGAAATTTTGGGTATTTAGTTTTATAACACCCTGAATAAAGGTAACATTATGGTGTGAATACGGGCACGCTTACGTGATCTAATTTAAATCGTACACTTATGAACCGGACAATGTCCGACATTAATAAATGGACATTGGTGACAAAACTTTATAACAAGGTGGACTTATCCAAACAAACGTGATTTTTCAATAATATATTGCGAGAATATATTCCAAGTATTTCTCATTGATAAAAACACCCTGTACACGACAAACACGCACGAAGCACGTGAGTCAAGCGAAAACGATTCAAATTATAATTTAATAACTCATTAATTAGTGTTTTGATAAAACATTTCTATTAAAATATTTTTGATATACTTAAACACGAAACACGGAACGACATTTAAACAATCGCGGAATGTAACATAAAAATCGGAGCAACGAGTTCACGAGATCGAGACCCAAATGGGTTAGCCCAAACCCGCGGATCCAAACCTCAACCCGACCCATGACCCATCTCCTTAAAACTCCTCCATCCTTCAAACCCTTCCATTTTATTCACAAACACACACACACTTACAATTCCAAAACCCTCTCTTTTCTTTCCCTTCTTCTTCCTTCGAATCAGCAGCAAGAGCAACGCCACCGTCATCAAAATCGTTCATCATCATCAACAAGAGAAAGCACAATGGCCGCCATCATCTTCTACCTCACCTTCATCATCTCCATTTTCGATTCCTGGTATGAAACGCCTTAAAACTCAATGTAATTACTTGTAAAGCTTTTATTTACATGCTAGAACGTTACTCAACAAAGATTTGCCCAAAAATCGACTTGAAAATGCATTTTTATAAAAAAGTGTTCGAACAGCTCGTTCTGCGAACCGAGATCTGTTCGTCCTGCGAGGCGAACCCAATTGCGAACCGAAGATTGAACTCGCAAACCCAACGGCGAACCGAACCCACCTGCGAGTTGACCTGCGAGCCGACCTGCGAGATGATTTGCGAGTCGACCTGCGAGTTGACTTGCGAGCCGACCTGCGAGATGATTTGCGAGTCGACCTGCGAGTTGACTTGCGAGTCGACCTGCGAGATGACTTGCGAGTCGACCTACGAGTTGACTTGCGAGTCGACTTGCGAACCGAACCTTGTGTTGCGAACTGAGTTCAGTTCGCAGCCTACTGCCTTGCGAGCCGAACTCGGCTCGCACCGCGAACTTAATTCGCACCACTATTTCAGTCCATAACCCGACTTGACCAATTATCCGAATTTAAATCCTAGATACGATTTTTAAAAAAACGATATACATAATAATACCACTCTCGGATTATTTTTACAAACCGTCACCAACGGGCCATACTTGTTTTCAAAATACAAACGGTCTACTAAACAAACACTTGGACATGTCCTAGTTGAATGGACAACTAGCATGGGTGATCTTTTAAGACACCAACTCGTTTACTGGTTTACTTACAACCTTGCGCGTTACGGACGCCAGAAGGTTGCAGGATTCTGAGAATCGATACACAGACTTACAACCGCTTTACCTGGTTGATTACGCATACGTACTTACTGGACTCAGGTGAGTCTCATAGCTCCACTTTTACTGTTTTACTGTTTTACTTACGGGGTGAGATACATAGCTTATTTTTACGAACTCGAGTACTGATTTACATGTTTACCAAACGGAATTGCATGAGTTTTCTCACCATTTATTTGGGGAAGCCTCCTCATCATATATCGTTAGTTATGTACTTAAGCGCGAACACTAGTTAATGGATCCATTAGGGAAATGACCCTCCCCGCCCGGGGTAGTAGCGATACCACGAACCGATCTGTATAAACGGGCGACTATTATTCGTTACTGATGCTTGCTCAATTTCCGAGCATGTCACGGGAGCAAATTTATTATTTACGGGTTAAGCTTCGATTATAAGCCTCATGGCAATGGTATAACTTACTTACTTTATATTGCGAGAATTGCAAATAACTGGTTTACGCCTGCGGGCCTTATTAATGAAATCTTGTGTTCAAACTCTTACTTTATTTACAAACCTGTGAGATTCACCAACATTCGTGTTGACCTTTTTAGCTTTGTATCTCAGGTACACATACGGAGTAGGATTCCCTCAGGACCTAGCTAGAGTCGCATGATTTCGACCTTGCATTTAACGGAGATTCTTAGCATTATCTTTTGTATTTATTATGATTATGTAATAGAATCTCCCGCCTTTTTACGCGGACTCTAGGGAACTTCATTTTGTAACCGGAAACGTTATGTTTCAAACATTTTATGTATGGAAATGTAACTATTTTACAAACGTTGCATATAGATGTCGTTTGCTTAACTTTTGTGCTGTGATATTTGATTAGTAGCACCCCAAAGCTTGCTTCCGCTAAACTGTGATTTTGGGGGTGTTACATATATGAATGCCTAAAGCCCCTAAAATTCAATTTCAAAGTTCAGAAGAACATCAAAAGAAATCTGAAATAATGTGGAGAGACAACAAATAAACCTACCGCTTCAATCAAACTTTTAAGATTACAGGATCTACTTAAAGCAATTTGCGCATAATCATGTTAAAGTAAATAAAAATTGCAATATAATCATTCAAAAAATCGATCCAGTAAGCCCTAATCTTAGATAAAATCAAGAAACAAATTCATATACCTGGTGGTGGTGATGAAGTAAATGAAGTTCATAGAAGACAGAAAATTTTGATTAGGGTTACGAGGGTCTAGATTGAAGTGGAGAGAAAGAGAGTCGTGAGTTATGGATCCTCAAATAATCCACGGTTAACAAAATATATAGGGTCAATGGTGGAATTTAATTGCAAATCATTCTTAAACTTAATTAATCAAGAAAGTAATTAGAATGAATGGGCTAGATTAGAATTCCTTTAATCATTGATGGTTAAGATTATCCTAAATTCAAGGAGATTAATTAATAATTCCTCTCTTTTATTAGTAAAGTAAATAGGGATACGATGGTAAAGTTAAAAAGTCTAGACACTCTTTCTATGAACGGGCGGGCGATTAATCTCCGTCGGCAATAATCAACGTCATCAGCCATTAGCACCGCCGTGATCCATCTCTACCATCACGACGATTAAAACAATGGTACGTATCGTTTCAATTCTTCGGAATTAGAAATCGAATTTAATTCATATCCTCCCTATTGATAAAGAAATCAAATTTAAGCCATTAGGTGTCAATTTGTTAGTCGAATTCAATTCGTTACTGGTTGATTTGTGAATGAAATTCAACTCATCATGTATCAGTTTGTAACCGAATTCAATTCATTGATTATTTATTTGAAAATTGGATTCAACTTGTTACATATTGATTCGAATTAAGTTCGTTACCTCTCTTGATTCATCAATACAAATCAAGTCCTAATGTATTAATTCATAACTCGAATTAAGTCTTTACTCATTGGTTAAGAAATTGAATTCAAATAGTTACATCTTGATTCGTAAGTCGAATTCCATTCATTACCGATTTACTCATAAATCAAAATCAGAGCATGACATATTTGTTCATTAATCGAATTCAATAGTTCTCTCTGTTTCTGTTTCCAGATGATGACATGTTTTTTTTTGTACATGATTTGGTTTTCGTCTTGATTCCAGCAGGGAATTTAGTGTAACGCATTCGTACAACATAGGTGTGACAACAATCAATGATTTTTTTATAGTACTTTTGTTTATCAGGCTGTTTACTTGTAAGGAACTTAACTTCTTCTGTCTGACATGCATAAATAATAACACTTATATATATATATATATATATATATATATATATATATATATATATCATGTTCTATTTTATTTATAGCAAAACCTAACTTAGTGAAGGCATACTCCTAGTTCCAACTACAAGTATCCAGAAGATCATTTTAGTGCAATTATTTTAAGAACGGCAAATCTACAATTTAACACATTATTATCTATAACCACCACGAATATTTACAACTCACCACTAAAAGTATTTTGATTAACTTAGTCAGTATCCTTGGCCCTTAGTCCCTTACCGTTTGAGTTGTAAGTCTTTTACCCAGTGAATCCATTTGAGATAAATTACATGTAAAGCATTGATTAAGTCTAACGGGTCAAATAAGTTAAACCAATATGCCCATAAATTATAAATGGGGAAAGACTTAAACTTGATTAGCTTTGTACTTAAAATTCTATTTGATTTTTTACTAATTAATCTTTTGCATTTACATTATATTTTCTGTTATGCAGGTGTTATCACAACTCTAAAGAGGGCTGTTTCATTTATAGCTATTATAATCATATACTAGTTTATAACCTGCGAATTTATGGGCTATTTCATTATTCTGCATGTATAACGTTGAATTAACTAATTAATTAAGTAATTAATATTATACAACGGAGTAAATTCAATAGATGGTCTTAGTAGTTTACATTAATTTACGGAATTTGTCCCTAACGGTTTTTTTCACGTTTTCAGTCCAAAAAGTTTACGTTTTGCTTGACAATGGTCCCTCCGTCACCCTTACATTCATTTTATTAGTGTATCTATTTTTAATTGAATTTATATTCTAAGATACTACTCCCTCCGTCCCATTATCATGTTTTGACTTTTTAAAATCCTTCTTTTTCAACTTTGACCTTAAATATTTTTTATTTGTGTTATATATATAATACATGATGAAAATTATACCAATAAAAATACATTTAAAACCTAACTCATTCATATATCTTGCATCAAGTATTATATAACACAAACAAAGATGGGGGTTGATGGGAAGAAACAAGATGACTCTCAAGGCTTTCAGGTTCCGAGAAAGACTTTTCGTGGTCTTGTTATTGGTAATCCAAAGAAAGTGTTTGTTGCTAATTCTAAGCAGATCTTTGTTGCTAAGAAGAATACAAAGGAGGCTAGTACTACTACCACGTCTAACTCCTTTGCTTCTCTTTCTAATGTAGATAATAAAGTGGATAGGAATACTTTTCTAAGTGAGAAGGTGGTTAACCAAAAGGATGATCGTGGGAAGAAAGTAGCATATACAGATGATAGCACTCATAATAATTCTAGCTTGTGTTCTCGTTGGAAAGATGTTTATGGAACTGATGTTACTAATTCCTATATGGCTGGGGAGGGTGAAGAAAATGATGGAGATGATATTCATGATCCTGTAGACAGTGAGATGGCTGATTACATGAGTCTTCATGATAGCAAAATGGATAAGAAAAATTGAGTTTTTTTGTGGCTTTTGTTTGATTTCTGTTAAGTCAAATATTGTTTAGTGGTTATATCCTTGTTATGTAGTCTTTATCGCTTGTGTAACGGGCTGAGGTGTGAGATTCACTCACATTCATTGTACTTAACTGATTTTTGGAGTAATATATTTACCGGGTAAATATTTACCATTTACCCAAAAAAAACACAAACAAAGATATTTAAGATCAAAGTTTAAAAAGAAAGACTTCAAAAAGTCAAAACATGACATTTTTGGTGGGACCAAGGTAGTAATAAATAAATAAATATATTGTTATGTATGGATATCTGATCATCTCCATAACATCATCGAATGAGACAAGGTTGTATCCATCCATAACTGGCTCAAAAGATGGACATCTACGTACTTTAGATAACCTAAAAAGAACTTTCATGCATTGTCAATAAGATGATAAATTTTAGTATACAGTCTCCACTAGTACAAAACTGGGCTTTGGTCACACATGCTCGAAATCAAATGGTCACACATTAGAATATTTAGGTGACTAAAGATACCAAAATAAAATTCATGTCATTAGTTGGTCTCATCTGAACTCCAATCATGTGACCTTTCTGAAATGTATTTGCCACACCTTCGTACATTTATGTGGCTAAAGGGAACTGCTATTTTTTTGTAATTCTTTAGTCACATATGAATTTGGAACGCGTGACAAATGAAGAGTAAGTTCGAAGCATTAGTCACGTTACACAGATAAAATGTGACAAAACTGCGCCACACACTTCAACGCTGTGACCAAATGCCACTATAAGGTCACATGAAGTAAGTGTTTATGTGACTAAAAATTTTAGTGTAACCAAAAATAGGTACATATGGTCACTATATGGTCACACACACTGTGGTAGTCCCCTTATTTTCTCTCTCAAGTGGCGATTTTCAAAACCCTTCCATTCCAATCGATTTTCTTGAATCTGCCATCAATCTGATTTGATTAGTTCATTCAATCTAGTTCATTGATTAATCTTCTTGATTTCTCATTGTCTTGATTTGTTTCAACTGATTATTTCAAGAACTTGATCGGTTTAGGTTTACGAATATATATATTAGGATTTTTAAAATCGTTTTTTTAGGGTTTCTTTGCACTTTTAACACCCCGCAATTTCAACAAAATTATAAACGTTAATCGCACGCACTTTTAGGCTAATTCCCTAACTTAGAGTGAATTCACAACACATTTTAGAGATAAGTCTAGCAAAGCCCAACTAGTTAATACGTGTAGTATTACTTATTCATAATTAGTTGTAATTATGTACATAGTGATTTAAACAACGTGACAAAAATATACGACTGTTGGTGAATAAAATTATTTAATAATATGAAATTATTAATTAACATTAATGTTTATTAATTATTATGTTGAAAATATTTACAAAGCATTTTGTGTCAAATAAAGGTTTATTTCGTAAACCGAAACGACTTGAACCATATAAGTAAAACGTCTTGTGTCGCGTAAATTATCCTATGTCGGATACTTGCGACACAACTACTTATGTCGCAGCATTTGCGCACAAATGCTTAAGTCGCATGTTTTTGCGGATGTCGCAGGAATGCGACACAAACCCTTGTGTCGCAGAACCTTTTAGCGACACAGTACTTATGTCGCAAAACTCAGAACCTTAAAAACACATGTTTTTGACTAAGTGTCGGAACCATATTTTTACCACTTGATTTTACTCCGAATTTTGAATTCGGATGCGTTTTCACTACAGCAACATAGTATAAATAAAAATTTTCCAAGCTGACCAGGTAACTCGACCCCAGCCAGGGGCTCTGCCCCTTGGACCCCGCTACCAGGGGCGCTACCCCCGGACCCCCGTACACAAATTTCATACCTTATGAAACACCATGAAACAATAAATTACACCTTGAAACGTTTCACAAAATATCACCCACGTCTCGTGTCGAACTTACAAAATAAACAAGGATCTTTCATGAATAAACGAGTAACATGGTTAGACTGTTAGCCAACAGCTTATATGATTATTCCTACGTTTAGGACGTTAGTGACCTACTTAGATTTAGGCTTTGCTAGCGCTCGCAACTTTACTTAACTCAACAGGTGAGTTCACAGCCCCTACTTTTACTGCTTTACTACTTTTGAACAGAGGTGGAAAACATAGTCAACTGCTTTACTGATTGCCATAACTACTTTTGCTTACATGATTATTATCATACTTATTTACTCGCACGATTTGAGTACTTCGAACTGTTGAACCCTTACAACAAAACTGGTATTTATGAAATAACATTTTCATACTATAAACGTGATAAAACTTGTTTGGAAAACCGGAGAACGACCGGTACTTTTTATGTAAATGCTAGAGAATGACCAGCAACGTATTTTAGTGCCAGAGAACGACTGGCCAAGTGGATGAGAGAACGACCCTTGCGTCTTTTGATAGGAGAACGACCGGTACTGTGTTTCGCTGGAGAACGACCAGCAGTATTTAATGCCAGAGAACGACTGGCCGATTTTGGACGGGAGAACGACCCGTGCGTCTTTTGACTGGAGAACGACCGGTACTGTTTTAGAAATGCTGGAGAACGACCAGCAACGTATTGCAACCTGTATTTTGGGTAACATCCCACGTAAACGGTATTTGGGTAACATCCCACGCAAACTGTATCTTGGGTGTCATCCCAACCGAACTATACTTGGATAACATTCCACAAAACGTTTACTTAACTATTATGGCAATAACTATTTGTGAACGTATTGGTTTAACAACTGTGCTTACAAACTTGATTCAACTATTGCAAACATATAACCTGTGAATTCACTCAACCTCGTTGTTGACTTTTACTATGTTTTTCAGGGAATTAGCTGCATGTAAGACAACCTACACACATGGAACGTAGGCGACCCCCGAAGGAATAGGATGCCAACTTTTGACAACTGAATTTCTTTTATATAACTAAGTTGTTTAGTCATATTTACGAAATCTACTTTTGTAACTTAAATACTTTTCAACTTATACGATTCGACGAATCGTAAACTTTGTAACTATTACTTTTGGCATCTTAATATATATATTATGTTCTGCTGTAATCATAAGCTCTGATACGTATGCATGTACCATGTATTGTGGCATTCCCCATACTTAACTAAATGCTTCCGCTAAACAAAATCAACGAATTTGGGGGTGTGACAGCACTGGCCGATTTGTTTCTTTCAGTATTTGCGCATTATTTGATCCATCTACATCACCAAACGTTATTCCTAATTTACCTAATTCGTTTCTCTGATTTATCCTCTTCGTTTAGGGTTTGCATTCGTATTTCGATTAGGGTTTATCTGAATTCATTTTTAGGGTTTTTTTTATGCTTGTTTGAATTTGATTAGGGTTTGCTGATTGATGGTGTGGTACATCATTGCTAATCAATTGAATCTTCTGTTGTGCTACATGACCAGTTTGTTGTTTGGCCGATTGGTTTGATTCGCTATGATTGTTGATTTTGGCCGTTTGGGTTGTTGGTTGCTATTCTTGCTATAACCTTTAGGGTTTGGCCATTTTTTGGCCGGAATTCTGGGTTGTGGCCGGAATTGACTTTGCGGCACTTGCTCATCAATTTGATTTTTGTGTCACTCATCATAGTGTCGCATTTACTGTGGATTGGACGAGTGATATCGCGTAAAAGGTCATCTTTTTACTATCGATATCTCTCTCATTCTGGAACAATTCTTGGCATTTTAAACTCAAAAAAAGTACAAATCAATGATATTATGCCAAGATGGTCAAAACAAGGTTGCACGATAAAAATCAAGCAAAACGGATGAAAAATAAAGATTCCATGCACGTTTGAAGATTCAAGACATCAAAACGAGATTTCAAGACAAAAGTGTCCATCTCATCCAAGATGTTCATTTTCAAATTACGAATCCAACAAAGGAAGAATCAACCAAAACGGATGAAGAATGAAGATTCTACGTACGCCGGAAGATCCAAACGATTCGTACGAGACATCCAAATATGGGAGACATATTTTTGGGATATCTTTACATCAAAGTCTTCGTTTTTGAATAATGAATCCAACGCAAAAAAATCAATGCAAACAGACGCATAACGTAGAAGATATGCGCGATTTAAGCAACGCAGCAAAAGAAAGCGAACCGGGGCGGTAGCACGGCGTACTAGGCCGGCCACCAGGCCCCCACTACCGGCCACCAGGCCCCCGGCACCGGCCATCCACCCCCCATCCCATTTCCGCTTTTTGGTCCTTGCGCGTACCTGGTGCACCACCTTTCCATGCTTTTTCTTACCCGGTGCACCGCCTTTCACTCTTTTTCTAATGTGAGCCTTGGAATGCTAACATGAGCCACATTTCACCTATAAATAGCAACCCTTAGGATTCATTTCAACACACACCTTCCTAGCTTACTTTCTCACTCTAGAATTAAGCTACAACTTTCTCTCTCTACATTCTTTCTCTAGATTAGTTTTAACTAGTATGGAAACTAGTTTAGAAGTTTAATTAGGAATAGAAGGAAAGTGTGTAACGCTTTGTAATCACTCGCATTTAAGCTGGTTCTTTCTATCCTTATCTATCTTAATTAATTACGTTTATATTGATTATGCTAGATTTAGTTATTGGCATGATTAGAGAGTAGTATACTTGTTGTGTTTGCTTGCGATGTAGTTAATTAATTATGGGATGATTTATAATTAAATATTAAAGATCGGTAGTATCTCTTTGATCGTCTTATTGCATGTTCTTGTTTGATTGTTGTCTTAGGATCATCATAGTGGTAAAATATAAACGGTCTTCATTATCGTAAAGTAATATGATGGCCCCTATTTGACTGTTACTCGATATAGTACTAGAAACACTTCAAGGTGGAGTACAAATGTATGGAAGTCAAGGAACAACCGAAGGTAGTCATATTACGAAACGGTATAATATTACGAAGTAATATGGTGGCCCCTATTCGACTGTTTCTCGATATAGTACTGGAAACACTTCAAGGTGGAGTACAAATGTATGGAAGTCGAGGAACTACCGAAGGTAGTCATATCATGAACTAATATATAAAGTGAGAAACCTAGTTTAATTAACCTTTCTAAATAGACTTTTAAACTTCAAATTAATCTATCGCCTTTCCACCAGTAAACGTGATTACAATACCTTTTTAACGACGTCCAATTAAAAGGTAGTCAGTCATATGTGTCAATATAATTTGTCAAAGGTATGAAACTATGGAACCGCAAGGCTACATGGGGATTATCGTAGGACAAGACATGGTTAAGGTTTGAAGCGGTGGAACCACTTAAAGTGAGGAACGCTGTGAATAACTAGGGGATTTATTGGGTAGTCTTAAGCAAGAGCTGGTTTAAAGTCATAAATGAACAGTTTTAAATATACGAATCTGTTAGGATGACGAGGAATCATAATATGATTCAGTTATGTCTAGTACCTTATGATTTCGCTCCCGTTCATATGAAATTATTATTAAACCATAATTAAGATTTTGCTATTTATTCTAAATACTTTGTAATGTTACCATAACCTAGCATTCGGTGTGACATGCTAATGGGATTTTAATTAGTAGGGAGTCTAGTGTTTACATACAAGTATTCAAGAATGATAATTAACTAATATCTTTCAAAACAGTTTCTCCAAATATCATCCCATAACTTAATTAACTAAGTCGCAGCAAACACTATCTTTATTTATCTGCTTTATCTTTTATTTTTATTTCGCTTTTATTTATTTACGTGCCTAAGTTAGTTAATATAAAAACAAAAAACTCCCCCACTATTTTATAAGCCCGTCGCTAGTTTGAAAGCCCTCGTCTGCCACGCCTTAGTTTCAATTCAGTCGGTTTGAAGAACGACTCTAGGTCATGCCTACCACTTGCTCACCCTTAGGATTAGCATTGTTAGGGAAAACTTAGGCCCCACAATTACAAATTTAAAACACTCACTGATGCCCGTCGCCAGTAGCCGGTGCAACGACAAGGGTAAAATCCTTACCGATCACTGGTGGCGCATCAACGAGTATTTTGGACAGATTGCTTTTATTGGTTATTGGTTGTTATTGGATTTTGGTAGTAGTAGTTTTGAGGGTCAACTGTTGTAGTTGACATTATAAATCACTTAGAATGGTTGATGGGAAACTGGTTAGACCTGATGGAATTCCTGTTCCGTCTTCCTATCAAGGAGATGAGCAGAAGTCTAGTTCTTGTGATACTACACCACATAAACAGTCTTATGCTAGTGTTGTATCTGAGGAAGCAAGTAAACAACCGACCACTTCTGAAAATGTGGTTACTGATGATACTGGTAACAAGAAGGTAAACTTTCGCGTGTTTGAAGTGGAAAAGCTTACAACTGATGTTCACATTCCCTTGTCTTCAGTTATGGAGGATAATGCTTGTTTTGCTAATACGTTATATGGTATTTTCTTGGGAAGAGAGTTGCATTCTCGGTTGTGAAAAATTATGTTAGGAACGTTTGGAAGAAATTTGGCATCACCAAGGTTATGATGAATGCTCAGGGTTTTTTCTTTTTCAAATTTACTTTTGCAATTGGTATGGATGGGGTTTTGGAAAATGGTCCATGGTTTATTCGGAATATTCCAATTGTCCTAAAGAAGTGGTCTTCTACCACTACTTTGTTGAAGGAAGATCTTGTTTCCATTCCAGTGTGGGTCAAGCTGCATGGGGTTCCAATAGTTGCGTTTACAAAAGATGGTTTGAGTGCAATTGTTACCAAATTGGGTACTCCTCTAATGCTAGACTCTTATACCAGCTCTATGTGTTCTAATTCATGGGTCGGTTGGATTTTGCTTGTGCTTTAATTGATATCAGAGCTGATCGAGATATTAAGGATTCTTTGGTGATTTCTGTTCCATTTGTGGAAGGGGTAGGTTTTTCTTTACATACGGTTTGTGTGGAATATGAATGGAAACTTCCTCGATGTAATAATTGTAAAGTCTTTGGGCATCCTGTGGATCAGTGTCCAAAATGTGTTCCTATTATATTGGCTAAACAAGGTGTCACAAATGTTGGGTCTAAGTAAAAGGTTGCTAATGGGGTTGAGGGGAAGAATAAGAAAGATTCAGATGGATTTCAAGCTCCAAGAAAGCCATTTCGTGGTCTTGTGGTTGGTAACCTAAAGAAAGTGTTTGTGGCACCTCCTAAACGGGTGTTTGTTCCTAAGAAGACAAAGGAGGTTAGTACGACTAGAATGTCTAACTATTTTGAGGCCTTAAACAAAGTGGATATTACGGCTACCTCGAGTGAGCAGTTGGCTACTAAGAAGGATGATCGTGGGAAGAAAGTTGCATCCGAAGAGGAAAGTAGTATTAAGCCTTTCTTGTATTCACAATGGAAAGATGCTTACAACCCTGATGCGGATAATCCCTATATGGATGATGAGGAGGATGAGGATGATATTTTTGATCCTGCAGACAACGAAATGGCTAATTACAGGAGTCTTCATGATAGGAAGAGTGGAAAAAAGAAATGGGTAGAATTGTTATTTTTGTCTTTTGGTGAGTCAAATGTTGGTTTGTGATTTTTCTAATTCTTTGAGTCAAATGTGGCTTACGTTTGATTTATGTGGAGTCAAATAGTGGGTAGTGGTTGTGTCCTTGTTACGTAGTCTTACTTGCCTATGTAACGGGCTGAGATGTGGGATCCACTCACATCCTTTGTACCTAAATGCTTTTGGGAATATATTTACTCTGTAAAATTTTGCCCTTTACCCAAAAACAAAAGACTATTGAATAGAAAACAAGTGATTACCATTGAAGATTGAAGATTAACACTGATAGTTTGTTTTGTAAGTTGTTATCACTGAATATGTAATTATAATTCTTTATGTACTCTTTAGTGATTAACACTGCTTATGTATTTTGTACTTAGTTTTATATCATGAATGAAACAGTTCCACTGATTGTTACACAGTTTCCACTGTTAGCGTTAGATTGGTAGTTTCAACTGTTTATGATTTTATGATAATCATGAGTCAGTTAGGCAGTTAGAATTTTATATGGAATGAGATTAATTCCATAATAATAGGCGATTGTACATGAGATTAACACTGAAAGTTTGTTTTGTAAGTTCTTATCACTGAATATGTAATTATAACTGTTTATGTACTCTTTAGTGATTAACACTGCTTATCTATTTTGTACTTAATTTTATATCATGAATGAAACAGTTACCACTGATTGTAACGGGCTGAGATGTGGGATCCACTCACATCCTTTGTACTTAAATGCTTTTGGGAATATATTTATCGGGTAAAATTTTGCCCTTTACCCAAACAAAAAAAATGGTCACACACTTGAACACTATGACCAAATGCCACTATATGGTCACACGAAGTAATTGTTTATGTGACTAAATCATGAAGTTGATTTTGTCACACATAATTTTAGCTTAGCCAAAAATAGGTCCATATGGTCACATAAGTTAGTATGTGTGTCTAAATTGCAGTGTGTGTTAGAGTGTGAAAAGCTAATCCGTATAGTCATATTAATTTGTAGCACGATCATGTCACTATATGGCTTTATAATAGCCACACCATTTCACAAATGTGTAGCTAAATGGTGTTTATGGTCACATTTTAGGTAATTATATGTGACGAATATATTCACAATAGTCACGTTGTGATATATTCACGTGGCTATTCTTTAGAGCCAAAATGGGTAACAACGATTATCATTAAGTATTATATTAGTCACATTGAGTGTTAGTTTGTGTACTTAAATGCTTTTGGGAATATATTTATCGGGTAAAATTTTGCCCTTTACCCAAACAAAAAAAATGGTCACAAACTTGAACACTGTGACCAAATGCCACTATATGGTCACATGAAGTAATTGTTTATGTGACTAAATCATGAAGTTGATTTTGTCACACATAATTTTAGCTTAGCCAAAAATAGGTCCATATGGTCACATAAGTTAGTATGTGTGTCTAAATTGCAGTGTGTGTTAGAGTGTGAAAAGCTAATCCGTATAGTCATATTAATTTGTAGCACGATCATGTCACTATATGGCTTTATAATAGCCACACCATTTCACAAATGTGTAGCTAAATGGTGTTTATGACCACATTTTAGGTAATTATATGTGACGAATATATTCACAATAGTCACGTTGTGATATATTCACGTTGTGATATATTCACGTGGCTATTCTTTAGAGCCAAAATGGGTAACAACGATTATCATTAAGTATTATATTAGTCACATTGAGTGTTAGTTTGTGTGTCTAAATCATATGCTACTTTATGGTCACATGAAGTAATTGTTTATGTGACTAAACTATGTAGTCGAGTTTGTCACACATGATTGCAGTGTAGCCAAAAGCAGGTACATATGGTCACATAACTTATTATGTGTGTCTAAAGTGTAGTGTGTGTTAGAATGTCAAAAGCTAATATGTATAGTCACATTAGATTTAGCACGTTCATGTGAATATATGGATTTATAATAGCAACACCATTTCACAAATGTGTAGCTAAATGATGTTTATGGCCACATTTTAGGTGATTATATGTGACGAATATATTCACAACAGTCACGTTGTGAAATATTCATGTGGCTATTCTTTAGGGGGAAGATGGTTAAAAACATTATCATTACGTTTGATATTAGTTACATTATGTGCGTGTGTTATGGCCCAAAGCTATATAGCATTGATAGTCATATAATAAGTTTTTGGTTTCCAAGCAGAACTAACATATAGCTCACTTGGTTAACATGTTTTTTTGTACCTAGATTGGTTGGGATCCAAGTTCGAATCCCACTCTCAGCTTGTTTTTGCATATTAAAGTCCTTAATGCAAAATTGTTGTTATATACGACATTTAATTTATATATGCTAAGTATTTATGTTGTAATTTACAAGGTTAATGTACTACAATAAATGGCACTGTACTATAAAATAAAATGTGGAAGTCATAGAAATTATGATACAAATAATCAATCCATAAAATAAATTAAAGGTAATTTACAAGGCTAATTTACAAGGCTAATGTATTACAATATAGCTTAGTGTTACAGCATGACATGGTGCGATCACTTGGATTTTGGTATAACAATACCTCCGCAGTTGGTTCGATAGTAATTGTCCCTTGATTCATTACCCAAGCCACGTGCATCCACACGTGGAAAAATGTTATCATTGTGAGGGTGAATGATGGTACTAAATTCCTCATCGATTTCATCATATGTATCTCTGTAATTCTTGGGAGGTATGTTTAAGACAATAAACAACTTTCTATTTAGTTGGTCTTTCACATAAAACACTTGTCATTCTTGTGAGGCTAATATGAACGGATCAACCTTGTGGCCTAATTTAGTCAGGTCAACCAATGTATAACCAAGCGTAGTATTGCGTTTGACCGCACCAGCCTGATGGTTAACCTAATCACATTTGAAAAGAGGGAGTTGCCTGAAACAGTAATCTAGTACCCATATCTCTTGCAAAACCCCATAATACAATTTGCGTCTTGTGGTTGCTACTCCTTTGGATATGTGCATATCTTCTATCACAACACTAACCCAACTGTTTTGGTAAACGTTGCCATCACTACATTTAGTACGAAATGTATACCTATTGATGTTATATGCACTGTATTTCACTATAGTGGTGCGTGGTCCATATGAAATCCACCTTACGGTTTCCGATACACTTTCTTTGGAGATCGCTAATTCTCTCTCAACCTGAATATCATTACAAGTATATACATGAGCTTCAAATTGAAGGAACAACAAACAAACAGTTACAAAAATATAATTAATTACCTTTTCGTGTAACCAGGTAACAAAAGATATATTGTGCTCATTTTCCAGCAATGCTTTTCGCTTACCCGGATTTTGTGTTTCCAAAACTTGCTTGTGTCGCCTGAAACAAGGTGTTTGGTTATTATGTTTGTTGCAACATTTTAAGTAACGAAATAGACATCTTTTAGTAATACTTACTTGTCGCACCCCCAAAACACGTGGAAGCGGAAGTATGAGGTCACGGGGGCTACGGCCAAATTGAATATCACAACACAAAGATTAAAGCAAACGACCTCTATATGAGACGTTTGTAAAACATTACATTTCATAAATCAAATGTTTACAACTGCTATCCCAAAACATTTGAGTTCGCAAAAATAGTCTAGAGATTTCTAATAAATAATCGTTGATACAAAATATCATAATGCAATTAAATATCTTGTTTTAAAATATGCGACTCAAGCTGTGCTTTCCAAAAACATCCTACTGTCTTGTTTCCTGTGGGTAGTCCTACTACGTCTGTAAACCTGAGAATACATACTTAAAGGGTCAACATAAAGTTGATGAGTTCATAGGTTTGTTCAGTAAAGTAATAATGTAAACAACTGATTATCTATTTTACAAAAAGAATCTACAAGATAAAGTTATATAAAATAGTAAAGTTTCTGTACAATAAAGTTCTAATTAATAAATCCAGTTCTGTATTTAGTATACTATTGCCATGAGCTCATGTATTCGAAGCTTAACAAATTCTGATGTCTCTATGTGTCTAATCCGGGACACATCCTGATTCAAATAATTATGCGCCCGTGGGTTAGCTGGAGCGACCAGCTCGGACGGGATTGTCAATCCCAATAGTACTATTCATAATTATTTGTGCTTTATGAAATTAACGAACCATGAAATTGAGGTCTTATGTGTAGTCCCAATAAACACTAAACAAAAGATTAATACATGATAAAGAACAACATGAAGAACACAAAGAAGATTTAAATAGCCAAACCCCTAATCTTATTAATAAAATCAACAAGACGGATACAACTTTGTATCGGGATTACAAAGAACCTTAGGGGTACATGGGGGAACGATCTTGATGACACGCAAAAAATCATGTTTTTGTGTGCCATTATCTCACCATTTTGGCCCAATTATAATGAAAACACTTGAATATGAACTTAAACATCACATTTCATCATATGGGCTAAAATATAGACGATGTTTCAAGAATCGACAAAAACAGCCTAAAAATGAGTAAAACAGAGCACAAACGATCATTGAATCTTCTGTTCACGTAATTTAGCACTTTTTGAGCTCCACAAAGAATTATGACCTCTAACTTATGTCATTTTCTTCGTTAGGAAAATACGATCGCGTGGATATAAAGAACGCTCAAAACGGATAAACGACGAAGAAGTTACGCCCGAATGAAGAAACGAAGAACCGAAGGAGCTGGATACGGCTGAACCAGGCCGTATACGGCTGGTCAAGGCCGTATACGGCTGGACCTAGACCGTATACGGTCTGTGCAGGCCGTATACGGCCTATACACAGCCGTATACGGTCCAGTTCAGCCGTATTCACCCTATGCACAGCCGTATACGGTCCAGTTCAGCCGTATACGGTCCAGCTCAGCCGTATTGTGCGTTTGGGTGATAAAAATCTGATTTTTATTCGCCTTTGCGATACGGTTGTGCGTTTGAAGGTTTGGATACGATCTACAGATACGGTTGTGCGATCTCTATAAATACAAGCCTCATTTCATCATTTCAAGACACCAACAATCCTCAACACTTCTACACTTCACATTTTCTTTACATTTTCGTTCTTTTAGTTAGTTAGTTTAGTTTCTCTCTCTAGGTTCTCTCTAGTCTCTCTCTCTAGTTTCTCTCTCTAGAAACTAGTTGGAAGATTAGAGGGAGAATCCTCCGCTGTTAGAATAGCTATGTAAGTACGTTCGTAGAGGCTAGCTTATGTAATGCTCGGATAGTATGAAGAAATACAAGTGTTATTCTGCTCGCATTTCGTATCGGTATTATCTATCCTTTCTAATATAAATTTGTCATATTGTTCTTGTTTGATGTATGTGGTTTATTAATGTTAGAAATGATTACTACTATGCTTTGTGAGTAGTTGCTTGTATGGCTGCCATGATTTAGATAGTTATAGATGATGTTGAATTAATCTTTAAATCTATATAATTGGGGATTGTTATATTTGTTATGTCTAAACTTATCATGCATCTAGACTTAGCTATGGATCACCCTTTCCAGTCCTTCGCGTGACTACTACTTTAGGCTTAGAACCTTATCAACTCTAGGTACAGTAGGAAGTTATCTGTGTTATAGTAAAGAAGCTGTGTATGTCACTGTAAACCGGCTGTAATACTGGGCAACCACCCCGGAAAGAGCCGTCTGTGCCTACACTGTGGATTACCTAGAAACCCTAGAATATGGCCTAGAAACCAATATAGCTGTGGAAGTGCACAGTACACCGTCTGGCTACCCCTGTAACTGAAGCTATGGAAACACTTCGATAGTATACACCGTATATGTACCTAGGGATGAAAAGCTGTGGAAACATCATAGTACACCGTAAGTACATCCTCGGTTACACGAATCTGTGGAATTATCTAAGTGCTGTACATCGTGAACGGTTCCTAGGTTAGTACACTGTGGAAGGAGTATGCATTGTACACCGCTGGTGTTCCTAGGGCTGAATGACTGATTGCAAAGGAGAGGCTAGATCATGACAGAAGTAGTTGAACCAATCAAACGTAAGGAATGAGTCTGGAGATGAAAGTCAAGCCCAGCAGTGGTTCAGGATTCTTAAAACCCCCAGACTCTACAAAACTGATAGTTTAGAATGGCAAGTTAATAATCTGAACATGTTTATGAAATGGCATTTACATTTAGGTGTTAAGAACGGTCGGAATTACCCAAGTGGCAGTCTGTTACCTTATTCCTGCACCCTTAAAGGGTCACTTGTCCACAAAGATAGTGTGGGGGGTTGAGCAGCCTGTTCTGATCAGAATCACGATAGCCTAGGTCTCGTGACATACTAATTCTGGTACTTAACTAGAATAAGTAGGGTCCTAGTGTTTACACCCATAATGCATCTGTTTATTAACTAAAACTGTCCCCAAATAAACATCATACACTACCCTAAATCATGGTGAACCACGTCTTCGTTATCATTTAGGTGTTATATATGCTAGTCTCCCCTTTACTTTTATGTTTCATTAGTTTAATAGATAAAAACCCAAAAACAACCACCTATCCACTTATCTAAATCCTAGCTTAAATATTAGTTTATCAGAACTAGCTCTGTTTCAATTCTACCGTCGAGAGGAACGACCTTGGATCATCCTTACCACGTACTAATATCGGGTATTCGTATCCAATAATAGCAAGTAGTTCGGAAGGTTTAGGCTCACCCGACTATTATAAATTTAAAACTTCCTGATCCGCGCCTCGACGGCTGGAACAACGACCGGTGTAAAAACCGACCGACCGTTTGGGCGCGATCAGATCTCAAGTTATGAGATCGGGTTTTACCCTAATGGTAACACACATAAATAATCTCTAGGGATCTCTTTATATATAGAGTCCCAAAGACTTACAATAGGAAACACAATCATATTAGGAAACTAAGTCCTTCTATTCTTCTATGTCGATCTTCAAAATCTTTAACTTTATCTCCAAGTCTTCTAGAAGCCGACCTTCAATGTTTCCTAATCAGTTTACACTTTGTCACATCAAATCTTAATTTTCCTAACAATCCCCCCCTATTTGATGATGACCAAACAACTAGTAAACTGATTACAAGATGATAAATATAGATTAAACAAAAAGTAAAATCTTCTTCTTGATTGCTCATAACATCTTGCATAATTCGTCAACTCTTTCTTCTTCAACTTCAAAAACTCTTCTCTTTTTATTCTCCCCTTTAATATCAGCTACCCAATGTCAAATGGTTCTCCCCCTGTTTCGTCGTACCCTTCTTTAACGAGACAGATACAAATTCTATGTATCAGGGTTAGAAAATCTTAGACAAATCTACCAAAATCCCTAATCTTGTTAAAGAAGGTTTGTATGATTTGGTTTGAACAGAATTTAAGCTCTTACAACTCATATCTTCAACAACACTCATTACCTAAAGAAAAATCTTCAACTAACTTGAACATAAGCATGCTAACCCGTTACAGAATATCAACCCATCACTCTGAACGTATAAATGTTGAACCTTTTAATTGAAAACTTTATCAATGGTGTCATAAATGTTGAGTAGACTTGAGCTAACCTTTGGGTACGATTTTGTATGATTTTGAAGTTGTATCGAACATCTCACCACCAAAAGTAATATTATCAACCATAAGTGATATACAAATAACTAACCAGCAGTAGTAACGAATACCATGTAGTACCATCCCTGACGAGCATCACTAATTCTGCATTAGTGGTTAAAAATGACTAACAGTGGTAATCGATACCATGCAGTAGTAACAAAGAAGAGCATCATTTAAATGGTTAAATAGTAGTAACCTTGTTAAAACAGTGGCAAAATTACATTAACAGCGGCAACTGCTAACTAGCAGTGGAAACTACCAAACAGTGGTAATGTCGAACAGTGGTAAGATCTTTTAGCAGTACCAATTTTGTACTAGCAGTGGTAAGTTTGTACTAACAGCGGTAAGTTTATACAAGCAGCTGCAAAAATCTTCTAGCAGCAGTAACGTTGTACAAATAGTGGTAATTCTGTGCTAGCAGCAGTAACTTCAGAAATATATACCTCTCTGATTACGTATCTGATCATGCTCAAACAATTTTCACGAAGTCTACCAATGTATCATTAACCACATATCCAAAAATCAAGTCGATCCAACGGTTAACGAAACTACAATAATTATTTGACTTCAACTGCACAAAAGAAACCATAATCCAAAAATCAAGTCGATCCAAAGTTTCTGCTTCTGTTTAAGTAAAAATCTGTAAAAGCATGTGTATGTATTCTCAACCCAAAACAGTTCAAAACAAGTAAAAGGGGGGTATGAAACTCAACTTAGTTTACCAAGTAGCAAGCAAATATCAATAAGCAAGCAAAGTATCCAAATAGCTACCTTCTAACGTCCTAAACGTATAAGGTTGTGTATAAGTAGATCTCTCATAAGACCATCTATAGCTATTGTATAAGTGGGGATTAATGTCAACTTAAGCCAATAGTGTAGGTGGAGGGTTAATGTCCACCTAAATCTAGTTCACTCAACTAGTATGTTCAAGTAAGTTGTTTAAGTTCGTTTATCAAAACGTGTACGATCCGTTGGTGAAAGTTTGTAATAATAATCCGTTTATACATTATTATTAAGTTTGTTTTGTTATATACTATTCATTAGTATATATCGTGTGTTACTAACATATTATTTTGTTCATAAAAACCTTAAATCGTAGGACAAAGTTGGTCAACTAATTGGTCAAAGTTGGTCAAAGCTGGTCTAATTGGTCAAAGTTGGTCAAAGTTGGTCAAATGTGGTCAAACTTACCAATTTATGAGACACTTGCCAATTTATGAGACACTCCCAAACACTTCCCAATTTATGAGTTAGGGTATTTGGTCCAAGTGTTCTAAATATCGGTTTCTAATTCCGGAAACTTTACAAGTCTCATTTTTGGTCAAAGTCATTAATTAAGTCACCCAAACTTATTTTCGTTACCACTTTCCAAAAAAAGTAAGTTTGCCGGATTTTAGAAATCGAGCCCCGTTTTGTTGACATGGTCAAACCTACTCGGTTTGACTTGAAACTTTCCCAAAACCCTTAGATATGTTCAAAAGCCCCAAAAAGTCATTCCTTCTATTTTAAGCAAGCTCAAAAGTGTCGGTTTTTATGTTATAACAAAATCTGTCTCAAACTTAGTTTTTTAGGTTTTCCAGCCATTTGTTCTATTTTTTAAAAATATCAAACCTCCAAAAATCATACACAAAAAAATCTCCAGGTGCTCCCCCAAGTGTTACCTAACTCCAGTAATTTTAATAGATCTAATTAAAATGTTTTACTATTTTTAATCATTATTTCTCTCTCATATACTCAGTTTTGGTGACATGCAAGAAGATTCATTTTTTGGGCATAATCTATACATTTCTAGTCAAAGTGTTAAAAATCAAAGTTGTAGCCAACGAATTTTCTGTTAGTTCTAGCCTCAAGTCATTTGGAGGTGTGTAGCCCTAGATATATATATATATATATATATATATATATATATATATATATATATATAAAACTTTGGATATAATTTCAGTTTCAATCTAACAGATTATACATGTTTTGTTGTAAAAGTCATTAAGTAAAGTAAACAGGGTCAAAAAGATACAAGGTTAACGGCATTGGAAAGATAACTTTTTGAACTTGAATTTGGATTATAAAAACGTCCATTTACATGGAGAAATGTATTTTATAAAATTCGTGGAAGTGAATAGAAGTTTTTGGACATAATGTATTTCAACTTTTTCATGAATTTCAAGTTAGGAAAATGAGTTTTTAAGTTTGGTTTTGTTATATACATATGTTGAGTGAACTTAAACATATATGTAATTGTAAGTAAGAAAAGAGATTCCTTACAAAAGATTAGATGAGGAGGAGAGGATGATCTTGAGCTAAATTCCTTGCTTAGACGTGATGTTTTGATGTGGTGGTTGTATGGTGGATTATGATGGTCAAATGATGGTTGTTGGTGGTCAAGGGTGGTGGTGTGGTGGTGATGGGGCTGAGTTTATCTCTGGATATGGGACAGAGAAGAGAGTGATGAGAGAGTTTGAGAGAATCTATGGAGAAAAGTGAAAGAGTTGTGTGTTCAAATGAGACTTTTGCATGCATTTGGAGTGGTGAAGGGTAAAAAGATGATCATTGTCACATGGGGGCATGTGGGGGCTGCATGTGGCCGACCAGGGGCCCACAAATGGTCAAAAATCAGTTTAATTTTCATCTATTAAGTTTAGGTTATGTATTGTGTTCATTTACCTGTTATTTTTGTTAAAAGTTAAATCGCATAACATTATTTTGAGTCGTTTTAATTAACAATATATTTTGGGTAAATTTTCGTTGAAGTATTATTAAAATACTATGTTTGTAGTTGTCAAATTAATTAATGACCTTTGTTTGGTTGTCGAATTCGTTTAAATTGAAACATCTGGGTTTTTCATGTATTATTTTAACAAAATAATAATTTGTGATAAATAACTTCTAAAAATAGATTCAAGTTGTTTATTGAAAGGTTTTCACCAACGTCGTATAGTTTGTCAGATTCCATCCGGTGGTTTCGCATAATTACAACTAATTACGAAGCTTAATATAAAGAGATGATCACAATAATATACAATTAGTTACAAGTAATTACAAGTATTTAGCCTAAATCACATCTAAATACACGTAATTAGGGTTTCGATTAAGTTTAAAAGTTAACCTAAATTTCTGGGTGTCACATTCTCCCCCAGTTAGGAGAATTTCATCCCGAAATTAGCTCGTAGCCATAGTTTGTGTAGGATCTAGCGAAAGTGTGAGCATTTCTGACGTTTAACAAAGTCCATGAAAGGAAAGTTTGTTGTTGTGATGCAATGCATCCATTTGTATACGTTTAGATAATTATCTCCGTGTACTATTAGTAGGACAATTATTCCTAAATAGTCAGTGGTAGTAAGGTCATTTGCTATAAAGTTCGTAGTAGTAGGAAAACATTTCTATGGGATTCCTAGTAGGACAAAATTCCTATATGGTTTGTAGTAGGAAAACATTCCTATGTGGTTCGTAGTAGGAAAACAATCCTATATGGTTCGTAGTAGGAAAACATTCCTATATGGTTCGTAGTGAGTGTGAGTGTGAACTGTTAGTTGGATTATATCCAATATAAATTGCTGGAAATGCATTTCCAATATCTAAACCGTTAAGAGACCCGAAGATGGTCTAATGTAAAAGTCATCAAAGAACGTAATCCGTAATCCTCAAAAGGTCTATGGATGAATTTGCTTCCTAAGTTCAAAGTGCAAGTTCTGCAATGTACTTGGCACCTAAATCGGTTGGGTGTGATTGTATATTGGACTAAACTCGTCCAGTATCGAATAAAACTGAAATAGTTAAGTTATTAAGAAGTATCGTCATCTAAAGTGAGTTGGTATGAGAATGTCGTTGGTACATCACAGGGTTGGTTGTTGTCAGACATGTGTTTGTCTACAGAGGGACTTGCCATTTCCTACGAGAAATTTGTTTTAATAAAACCGTGAATTTGTAAAAGAGGATTTAGTGTCTAAAGCAACATAAATTTTTTGATATACGAAAAGAGTTGTTACTTTCTCATGTTTTAACACAAAACTGCCTGCACCGTTTATGGTTAATGTAACGTCAATAAAAATTTTCTAAGAATTTCAAGTTTATAAATTTTGAAGTTTTTTATGAATCTATTTGTAGAGAATCCGGTGTAAATTCTTTGAAAGCTTTAGTGGGTAGAAATCTTGTCGAAGACTCTTGTTATTGTAAACTTGTTCGAAATTTCCGTTGATTCTCGTAGTGACGTGTTCTTAAACGAAAGGAGATGAAAGAATGGATGAGATCCTTATATGAAAGCTAAGATTATCGTAGACGTGCTTAAAATAATACATGACATCGTAATACGATGATTAATCGGTACAAGGTAATATGATCAGTGACCAATAAGGGGCAAGATTTAGATAATATATTCGGTTCATAGTGGAGTTGGCCATCTTTTTCGAGAGGGAGTTCTATTGAAACATTGAATTAGTGAAAAGATTCAGATGTAGTCATAATAATGACCGAGTAGTGTTTTCAAGGTAGTCAGTCATGACTATGTTATTGTTTCGAAATGAACAAGTGTTTAGTAAAGATGTCCGGTCAAAATAGTTGGTAATTACGTAGCTGCTAGTATCCATTGCAGTAGTAACCCAAATGATTAAGTTATTATTGAGATAGTTTATGTTCAGAGTAGTTAAAGTCATAAACCGAGTTATGCATAACTCGTTGGACTCCATCGAGGTGTTGAAAATATTATTTCGAGTAGGTAGTGTGAATAGGATAAGGTCTAGTTCGAGGAGGTCTTCCCTTCTAGTCGTGTGTAGCACACGCGCTCCATGGGTCTACGATAAAAGTGCGTATGAACAGTACAAACTGACGAAGCATCATACGGTTGAAGTTCTATACGTGTTCCCGAATGATTTGGTTGTAATCGGAAAGAAGAGGGTGAAGTAGGCGTCACTTATTTGGGTGGCGAATTCTTAGGTGGATTCTCCTCAAGTGAGTCCTATTCGATTATATCATTGCCCGATTCGGTTGGGCGAGCGGGTACCATGGAGATCTCCACAGTATTGAGTAAGGCTAGAGCCTCATTTTCAGAGTTGGGTGACGTAGTTGTGGGAGTGGTTGCCGTGAAGCGTGGAAAATAAGTTTAGTGTATGTAAGGTTATAGATATATACATATATATACACATAAAATCCTAACATAAGCACATATAAAGGTTGACCTCGTTCTATCCTCGGTCTACGTCTGCTACCGTACTCTCGTTCACTATAACCATTTCAGGTCTTGCATCGAATCTCCTTTAATTGTACATAGTAATGAAAGAATACTAACCTAATGGTTATAGTCTTGGTCACTAATTCAATCCTAGTTTGCTATAACCTTAGGCTCTGATACCAATCTGTCGCACCCCCGAAACACGTGGCAGCGGAAGTATGAGGTATCACGGGGGCTATGACCAAATTGAATATCACAACACAAAGATTAAAGTAAATGACCTCTATATGAGATGTTTGTAAGACATTACATTTCATGAATAAAATGCTTACAACTGTTATCCCAAAACATCAGAGTTCGCAAAAATAGTCTAGAGATTTCTGATACAAAATATAATAATGCAATCAAATCTCTTTTTTCAAAATATGGGACTCAAGCTATGCTTTTCAAAAGCGTCTTACTGTCTTGTTTCGTGCGGGTAGTCCTACTGCGTCTGTAGACCTGAGAATACATACTAAAATGGTCAACATAAAGTTGGTGAGTTCATAGGTGTAAACACCTGATTATCTGTTTTACAAAAAGAATCTGCAAGATAAAGTTCTGTAAAATAGTAAAGTTTCTTTACAATAAAGTTATGGTTAATAAATCCGGTTCTGTATTTAGTATACAATTGCCATGAGCTCATGTATTCGAAGCTTAACAAATTCTACTACCTCTATGTGTCTAATCCGGGACATATCCTGATTTAATTAATTATGCGCCCGTGGGTTAGTTGGAGCTACCAGCTCGGATGGGATTGTCATTTCCAATAGTACTATTCACAAATATTCGCGCTTTATGAAATTAACAAACCATGAAATTGAGGTCTTATTGGTGGATTAGCTCTGCTACTAATGCAATAAGTGTATGTTCTGTTTCTGTTTAAGTTTCTGTTTCTGTTTCTAGCAATCATAATTAAAATCTGTAAAAGTTTCTACTTCTTTTTAAGTAAAAAATATGTAAAAGCATGTGTATGTATTCTCAAGCCAAAACAGTTCAAAAACAAGTAAAAGGGGGCTATGAAATTCACCTTAGTTTAGCAAGTAGCAAGCAAATATCAATAAGCAAGCAAAGTGTCCAAAGAGCAACCTTCTAATGTCCTAAACTTATAAGGTTGTGTATAAGTAGATGTCTCATAAGACCATCTATAGCTATTGTATCAGTGGGGGTTAATGTCCACTTAAGCCAATAGTGCAGGTGGAGGGTTAATGTCCCCCTAAAGCTAGTTCACTCGACTAGTATATTCAAGTAAGTTGTTCAAGTTCGTTTATCAAAACGTGTACAACGCGTTGGTGAAAGTTTATAATAATAATTCGTTTAGACATTATTATTAAGTTTGTGTTGCTGTATACTATTCATTAGTACATATTGTGTGTTGATAACAGATTATTTAGTTCATAAAACCTTAAATCGTAGGACAAAGTTGGTCAACTCGTTAGTCAAAGCTGGTCAAAGTTGGTCAAACTGGTCAAAGTTTGTCAAACCTGGTCAAACTTACCAATTTATGAGACACTTCCTAATTTATGAGACTCTTGCCAATTCATGAGACACTTCCCAATTTATGAGTTACGGTATTTGGTTTGGGTGTTCTAAATGTTGGTTTCTAATTCGGGAAACTTTCCAAGTCTCGTTTTTGGTCAAAGTCGTTAGTTAAGTCACTCAAACCCATTTTTGTTACCACTTTCCAAAAATAGTAAGTTTGCCGGTTTATAGAAATCGATCCATGTTTTTGTTGACTTGGTCAAACCTACTCGGTTTGACCCGAAACTTTCCAAAAACCCTTAGATATGTTCAAAAGTCGCAAAAAGTCATTCCTTCTATTTTTAGCAAGCCCGAAAGTGTCAGTTTTTATGTTATAACAAAATCTGTCTCAAACTTAGTTTTTTAGGTTTTCCAGCCACTTGTTCTAATTTTTAAAATTATCAAAATACAAAATAAAATATAAAAAAATTTCCATGTTCTCCCCCAAGTGTTACCTAGCTCCAATAATTTTTATAGATCTAAATTTTTTTTTTTTACTATTATTAATCATTATTTCTCTCTCCTATACTCTGTTTTGGTGACATGCAAGAAGATTTATTTTCCGGGAATAATCTACACATTTCTAGTCAAAGTGGTAAAAATCAAAGTTGTATCCAACAAATTTTGTGAACTATTGGTTCTAGCCTCAAGTCATTTGGAGGTGTGTAGCCCTAGATATACATAAAACACTAAGGATATAATTTCAGTTTCAATCTTAAAGATTATACATGTTTTCTTGTAAAAATCATTAAGTATAGTAAACATGGACAAAAAGATACAAGGTTAATGGCATTGAAAAGATAACATTTTGAACTTGAATTTGGACTATAACAACGTCCATTTTCATGGAGCAATGTATTTTATAAAATTCGTGGAAGTGAAGAAAAGTTTTTGGACAGAATGTATTTCAACTTTTTCATAAATTTCAAGGTAGGAAAATGAGTTTTTAAATTTGGTTTCGATATATATATATATATATATATATATATATATATATATATATATATGTTGATTGAACTTATACATATGTAATTGTAAGTAAGAAAAGAGATTCCATACAAAAGATTAAATGAGGAGAAGGAGAGGATGATCTTGAGCTAAATTCCTTGCTTAAAAGTGATGTTTTGATGTGGTGGTTGTATGGTAGTTGTTGGTGGACAATGGTGGTGGTGTGGTGGTGATGGGGCTGAGTTTATCTCTGAAAATAGGAGAGAGAAGAGAGTGATGAGAGAGTTTTAGAGAATCTACGAAGAAAAGTGAAAGAGTTGAGTGTTCAAATGAGACTTTTGCATGCATTTGGAGTGGTGAAGGGTAAAGAGATGATCATTGTCATATGGGGGCATGTGGGGGCTGCATGTGACCGACCAAGGGCCCACAAATGGTCAAAATCAGATTAATTTTCATCTACTAAGTTTAGGTTATGTATTGTGTTCGTTTACCTGTTATTTTTGTTAAAGAGTTAAATCGTTTAACGTTATTTTGCGCGGTTTTAATTAACAATATATTTTGGGTAAATTTTCATTGAAGTGTTATTAAAGTTTAGGTTACGTATTGTGTTCTGTGTTCGTTTACCCGTTATTTTTGTTAAAACGTTAAATCGCGTAACGTTATGTTGCGTCGTTTTAATTAACAATATATTTTGGGTAAATTTTCATTGAAGTATTATTTAAATACTTTGTTTTCAAATTCGATTCGTGCATTTTCGTTGTATTTGAGATGTTTTAATCGAAACGTCTAGGTTTTTCGTGTATTATTTTAACAAAATAATAATTTGTGATAAATAACTTCTAAAAATAGATCAAGTTATTTATAGAAAGGTTTGCACCAACGTCGTATAGTTTATCGGACTCCGTCCGGTTGTTTCGCGTATTTACAACTAATTACGTAAGCGTAATATAAAGAGATGATCACAATAATATATAATTAGTTACAACTAATTACAAGTATTTAGCCTAAATCACATCTAAATACACGTAATTAGGGTTTCGGTTAAGTTTAAAAGTTAACCTAAATTGCCGGGTGTCACATTACTCGATAGGTACAACTTCATCTGTATTTTGTATTACATACAAATGTGCTTTCCGAAGGAGTTCTGCAGAAACTTCACTTAATTTTCCGGCCGATAGTGTCTTTCTGTCCTCTTTTTTTTTCCATCAGTTTCATGTTTCTCACGTGGGATACCAATACTTTTCATGGACTTTTTATATTCGCTGAAAATCTCTGTTATTTCTTCTGCAATAGTCTCCTCAGCAATGCATACCTGTGGTTTATTTCTGTTTCGCACATGTCCTTTAATAACCTTCATACAGCGTTTGAAGGGATACATCCAACGAAAGCATACCGGACCATATAATTTTACCTCCCTAGTTAGGTGCAAAGTTAAATTTTACCTCTGTTGAGTCACTGATCGCTGAACTCAAGTGGTCACTGATCACAAGGATTAAGGGGGAGATTATATAGGAAATCGTTGAAGTCATTAATCGCTGATAATGTGAAGTCACTGATCATGTCTTATATTCACAGTCTCTGTCCTACTCAATAAGAGATCTCTCCATGAAGAAAATGATTCAAGTCAAGCTCCTGTCGCTGAAGGTCTCATGATCGTTGTTCCTATCTTAGACCAGCGAAAGATGAAGAACTTATAAAGATCAAAGACTCAACTATGTGTGTCGCTAATACTCATCTATCAGCGAGAGTCTCCAAGTCTTCTTGAGTTCTTCTTTCTGCTAAATAAAAGAAGTCACTGAAGATTAGCTGTTCAAGTCATTCTTTAGAGCATGTTAGCTCGCATCGAGAATGAGGAGGATTGATATATCTATCAGTGACTGCAGCATTAAATGCCTCATTAAATAAGAAGTTGACATTCGACGTTATTACGGCACAGCACGTGTTCCTCGTAACTTGAAAAGAGTAACGTGGAAGCATCTGATTGGTTTATGGTACAAGGTGATATTTCCCAAGACAGAATGTTGAACCATGTTGTATCACATCTCAACTACCTCACCAATCAAGCAGTGACACGTGTCCTTCCAGATCCAGAAATTAAGGATTTCAGCGTCTATTAATAGCGTAGCATGTTGTACTTCATTGTGTGTCGATTGTTTGTATTGTTACTTGTTTGTCAGTAACTAGTTTGTATAAAATACAAACAACACCAGCGAGTGAACTAGTAGTGTGTCTGTCCACTATTAGTCCATCTCAGCGAGTGAGCAAGTTAGCGTGTTTGTCCACTACTGCTCATCTCCTTTTGTAAGAGCTGTATTGTTTGATTTAGATTAGCTTTGGCTAATCTATTCCGCAATCAACAATAGATAAATTTTATCAATAAAAGAATTTACCTTTCGGCTAGTATTGCATCAGCAACTGAACTGCCTATCTTACTTATATATATTTGTGTTCATATTGTTGTCACTTTAATACGGTTAAAAACTTGCTAAATAAGTTAACACATTAAAACAGAAAAGTTTTTAATTGTATTCAACCCCCCCCCCCCTTCTACAATTAACTCACTGTTAACGATTCATAATCACTAACATAATAGTGATTAGGGACTCACAACCTCTTTTTTTGCTTGGTTTCCTTATTGTATTCATCGGCACTCATTTCATCTTTGGTTGGCTATTGGTGGAAAGTTGAAGACTCAAGATAGTCTGAAGCAATAGGATGATGATGTTCTTAGATCTTGCTGATGATCGTCTTTGTGCAATAATTACTGATGGTCCATACACCCTAACTACTATTGTTCCTGCAGTTGCAGCTACTGCAACTACTCCTGCTATACCTGAAATGGTTATACCCAAAAGGGAGGAACAGTGGAAAGATGAGGATAAACGTATGGTAAGGCTAGATAAACAAGCTAAAATTTACATAAGCATGGCACTCCCTGATGAAGTGTTTGAGTCCATTAGATTGTGCACTACAGCAAAACATATGTGGGATACTCTTAGAAACATATATATTGGAACTCCTGATATAATTCGCTGTAGAGAAGTTAATCTAACTCGTCAATATGAATTGTTTGCTATGGAACCCAATGAATCACTGGCATCTACCTATACTAGATATCAAGCTTTAATTAATAAAATGGAAAAAGCAAATATAGGAAAGGACCAGAGATTTGTTGTCGAAAAGTTTCTAGAATTACTACCTAGGAAAATCTGGGGAACCATTGCAACATGCATAAGACAAAGAAATGATTATAACTTTCTCAATCTAACTCAAGTTTATGGAATTTTACTTAATTGGGAACAATCTGAGAAGCTAGCTGATCAAAGTGAGCACATTCGTGCTGCACTAGGAGGACAAAAGATTTCTAATGCCCTTGTAGCTGAGCTTGATGAAGTTGACCAAAAGCAGAAAGCAAAGCTCACCAAGATGAGCTCAAAGTCGCTGATCGCAGAAGAAGAAGGCAGTGTCGCTGATGATCAGTCAGAAGTCAGCTATGACGAAGGACTTGAGAAGTTAGAGAGAGATATGGCCATGATGGTTGCAAACTTCAGAAGGAACAGCAGATTCAACAGATCTGCTAGTGCTTCATCAAATGAGGTTTCTAAACCAAAAGGTGAATGCTACAAATGTGGCAAACCTGGCCATTTTGCAGCTGAATTTCGGTCCAAAGCTGTCAACTCTTTCGCTGATCAAAAACCCAGCTTCAGAAATGACAAGTACAACAAGTACAAAGCAAAGTACAAGAAGCTGAAGGAATTGTCCAAGTCAAAGAAAAAGAATAAAGGATTTATTGCTGAAGAAGGATCCATCAGCGACTCTGACTCAACTTCATCATCTGATGAAGAAGAAGCTATGATCTGTTTGGACAGGGATTACTGCCTGATGGCTGACGATGCTGCTTTTCATGAAGACATCAAAGAAGTAGCACAGAAATGTTCAGCATCTGGCTGGGATCCAGAGACTCTCTACAAGGTACATTGTTTTAAGTCAGCATCAGCTACTGAAAAAGAGTTAATCTTTGAGACTTTGATAGTTGACTTATCAAATGCTCATGACATTCAGAAAAGACAAGAATGTATGATCAGCAACTTAATGTCTAAATTTCAACTTCAAGAAGAAAATTTGTTAAAAATAAAAAACCTCATTCTTGATCTTGATGCACAAATACATGCAAATCAAACATGCATTCAAGAAAAGGTAAAGTTTGAAACTAAATTTTCACAACTCAATGAAGTGATGAAGTCATGGTGTAGGTCTGCATTAAAAGTGAATCAGTGCATTAGTAATCAAATCCCAAATCAAGTTAAAGCTAATTTGGGAGGTGATTATGACACTACTGCTGCTCTCGCTGATGCAACCAAAGTTGATCAAATATTCAATCCTGATGAAACATTCTCAGAGTTTGTCTTTGAACCAATGTCAATTTTCAGTGAGCCTAAACCAAATTAGTTTGTGAGAAGTTCACAGGTTACTAATAGTTATGATATTGCTGCAAGTATTGATGAACTAAAGAAACTAGAAATTTATGAATCAACTACTTGCACTGCTCTTGTCAAAACTATCACTGATGATCGAGAATCTATCAGTGACTTCACTTCTGACACTCCAGTCACTGATGACCTCATCATCAGTGACTTAAAGTCAAAGAAGCAAAATGAGGTAGTAAATCTGAGAACTTCTAAGTCTTCATCCAGTGTGAACAATAAGTCAAAGAAATCTAAGTCCACAAATAAAAAATGTTACAAATGTGGAAGTAGACAACATGTGTCATCAGAGTGTTCATCATCACAAGTTTCACTCAGTCAACCATCATTATTATGTCAACATGTGGTATCTGAATGTTCAGCTACATCATCTTCAAAATCACAAATAATCAGTGAGCATTCAGATACTATTGATGCAAGCCTGTGGAAGCCTGAACCAAAGGCTGACCACCATGAACCCATCTCAGGATGGGTTCATCAATTGAATTAATTGTTTGTGTGTGATGCAGGGCATTCTCAGAGAGACAATTTGGTATCTGGATAGTGGTTGTTCCAGACATATGACCGGATGTAAGCCATTGCTCAGTGACTACCAGGATGAAAGAGGTCCTGATGTAGTGTTTGGTGATAACAACATTGGTAAGACCAGAGGGTATGGGGTCTTGACCAATGGTAATGTTATGTTTAAGAAGGTGGCATATGTTGAAGGACTGAAGCATAATTTATTAAGCATTAGTCAGTTCTGTGATGCCAAAAATAAAGTGTTGTTTGATCATGAAGCTGGAGTTGTTTACAACAAGAATGGAAGCGCTGTCCTGGCTGCTCAAAGAAAAGGCAATACATATGTAGTCAATATGGACTCAGCACAATCAGGAACATGCTTTTATTCCAGAACCGTTTCAGAAGAAAAATGGTTATGGCATAAGCGTCTCTCTCATCTGAACTTCAAGGCCATCAGCAAGCTCAGCAAGAATGACTTGGTAAATGGTCTTCCAAAGCTAGCTTATGACAAAGACAAGCTATGTTCAGCATGTGAGAAGGGAAAGCATCACAGCTCTTCATTCAAAAGCAAACAAACATCTTTAGTGACAAAATGTTTTCAACTGATGCATATGGATCTGTTTGGTCCAGTGAGTTCGCCCAGTCTTGGTGGTAAAAGGTATTGCTTGGTAATTGTGGATGAATACTCCAGATACACCTGGGTATTCTTTCTCAAAGCCAAAAGTGATGCAACACGGGAAATCATTTCCTTTATCAAAAAGATGGAAAACTTAAATAATTGTTCAGTTAAACATTTAAGAAGTGATAATGGCACTGCATTTAGAAATATTGACCTTGAAAGTTTTTGTGATTCAAAAGGTATTTCTCAAAACTTCTCTGCACCAAGAACACCTCAACAAAATGGTGTTGCAGAGAGGAGAAATAGAACCTTGATTGAATCAGCAAGGTTAATGCTCATAGATGCTGGTCTTAAGACCCATTTCTGGGCTGAAGCAGTCAACACTGCCTGCTACACTCAGAATAGGTCTCTGATTGTCAAGAGACATGATAAGACAGCCTATGAGGTGCTAAGGGGGAGAAAACCTGACATAAGTTTTCTTCATGTTTTTGGCAGTACCTGCTATGTCTTAAACAAAAGAGATCACTTAGGAAAGTTTGATCCCAAAGTTGATGAAGGTATATTTGTTGGTTATTCAATCATTTCAAAAGCTTTCAGGGTTTATAATAAAAGAAGGGAATGTATTGAAGAATCAATGGATGTTACCTTTGATGAATCTTATGATAAATCACTCACTGATCCAAAAGACTATGAAAATCTTATTTTTAACACAATCAGTGATGACAAGCATGAGATTCATATATCAGATTCTGAAAGGGAAGATGATGTCCCTGAAGGCACTTCTGGCTCTACTTTAGCTAAGAATGATTCAGGAACTTCATCTTTGCCTATTGACATCCCATCATCATCATCTCATCATCTATATCAAAATGATAACACTCACTGTCCAAATCAAAGCTTAAACATTAATCATGCTTCTAATGCTGATGTGTCTGGTGGATCATCTCTGGATAATCAAGTCACTACTGAACCTCATCGAGTGACTAAATGGACTAGACATATTGATAATCAATTGATTATTGGTGATCCAAAATCCAAAGTCCAGACTAGATCAGCAACTGCTAATTTTTGTTTGTTTGTAAGCTTTGTGTCACTGATCGAACCCAAAAAGATTGATGAGGCACTCACTGATCATCACTGGATAGCTGCCATGCAAGATGAGCTATCTCAGTTTGAAAAAAATAAAGTGTGGAAGTTAGTACCTCAAGTAGCTGGGAAATCTGTGATTGGAACTAGATGGGTGTTCCGAAACAAGATGGACACTGATGGTTTTGTGATAAGGAATAAGGCCAGACTGGTTGCACAAGGTTACTGTCAGCAAGAAGGAATTGACTACGATGAAACCTTTGCACCAGTTGCTAGGCTTGAAGCAATCAGGATGTTCTTAGCATATGCAGCTCACAAGAAGTTCAAGGTATACCAAATGGATGTGAAAAGTGCCTTCTTGAATGGAAAGCTGCAGGAAGAAGTGTATGTTAAGCAACCACCCGGATTCACTGATCCCAAGCATCCAGGTTATGTCTATAAGATGGAAAAAGCTTTATATGGACTAAAACAAGCTCCTAGAGCTTGGTATGACACTCTCTCTACTTTTTTAACTAAATGTGGGTATGTCAGAGGCAAAATTGACAGCACCCTATTTATCAAAAAGGATAAGAGAGATGTCATATTGGTCCAAATTTATGTTGATGATATTATATTTGGGTCTACAAACAATGAATTGTGCAAGGAATTCTCTGACCTCATGACTAAAAGTTATGAAATGAGCATGATGGGTGAACTAACATTTTTCCTTGGTCTGCAAATAAAACAAACCAAGACTGGTATTTTCATAAATCAAGGAAAGTATGTTAAAGATTTATTAAAGAAATTTGAATTCACCAACTGCTCATCCCTTGCTACACCAATGTCATCTGCAGTAAAACTACATGCTGACCCTGATGGTAAATCTGTAAACATCACTGCTTACAGAGGAATGATCGGGTCACTGCTGTATTTAACTGCTAGTAGACCAGACATTATGTTTGCTACATGTCTATGTGCTAGGTATCAAGCTGATCCAAAGGAATCTCATTTACTCGCTGTCAAAAGAATATTCAGATATCTGAAGAGTACACCAAATCTTGGTCTCTGGTACCCATCTGGTTCAGATTTCTCACTGAAAGGATATTCAGATTCTGATCATGCTGGATGCAAAATGGACAGAAAGAGTACCTCTGGTAGCTGTCAGTTTCTTGGAGAAAAACTTGTAAGCTGGTCAAGCAAGAAACAAAATTCTGTCTCAACTTCTACTGCTGAGGCTGAATATGTCGCTGCTGGAGCTTGCACTGCTCAAATTATGTGGATGAGGAATCAACTCGCTGATTATGGTTTTGACTTTGGCAATGTTCCAATTTATTGTGAAAGTCAAAGTGCTATTGCCATAGCAAATAATCCTGTGATGCACTCAAGGACAAAGCACATTGATGTCAGATATCACTTCATCGGGGACCACGTCATGAAAGGTGACATTGAATTGCATTTCATTCCAACTGACTACCAACTCGCTGACATATTCACAAAACCTTTAGATGAGAAAAGATTCACTTTTCTCATCAGCGAGTTGGGGATGTTGAACTTAAATGATTAAACCTGATTGTTTAATAAAAGGTATTTACAGAATATATGGTTTATAGTTCTAACTCGCTGGCCTATTATTGTCACTGATATAATCAGCAAGAACAATAAGTTAGCATAGTTATGATCAATAAATTATATACCTTGTAAATACACATGAAAATTCTTTATATCACCTAAATAAAATATGTTTTATGCTTCACAATTTGGCTAGCTGATTAAATTAGTATTCTAAGTTGTAATTTGATCAGCGAAATCAAATATAAGACATAATATCTATTTTATTTTAAGATATAACTTATTTTCATCTCTCTGATATCTTAGTTTAATAATTTAATTTGCAATTAAATTATAAAATTAATGTATCAGTGACGTTTCTCCTTATTTAATATGGCATTTATTTCGACATATATTCCTTTACACTTAATACATTTTGTATTTAATTCTTAACGATTTATATTCCTAATAAATGCTTTATTAAATATCTCATGGGACTTCGAAAAGGTACACTTTTTCTGACACCTCGTATACTTTTCCGGTGTACCACTCCCATCACCATTTAATGCTACCACTCACCACTCACCACTCCCATCACCATTTAATGGGACCACGTACATACGCTTTTTGACCACATGTTTTTTACCTCAGCAACCGTATATAAGCAGTGAGACACTTTCAATTTCACTTTTACGCCTTCTTGTTTTTCAAAACTTCATCTTTTTCATTTTTCTGCAAAAACCCTAAAATCAACTTCCATCTTTTTAATGGCACGCACAAAATTTTTCAATAATAGTTACACACCGACCCCAGAGATTCAAGCTCTTCGAGCCTCTGCGGTCAGTGAGTCACTGATTATTACCGTTCCCAAATCAAATTATTTGGGAAATGTAACCTGTGCCAAACCAGAGTATGCGGAGGTGATAAATTTTCTGAAAAATCAATTTATCCTCCCTGCTCTTACCTTGTCTCCTGGGGAAATGAACCCAGAATGGCTTAGTGAGTTCTGGTTTACCTGCACTCACCAAGTCGTCGCTGGTGTTTCACAACTTAAGGGTTTTATCGACAATGGTACCCACCCCATTATCATTACTGCCAGCACCATCCGGTCCACTTTACAACTACCTATCACAGAGTCTTACGAGTCGCTGCCAGAGAGCGACGAAGCCAAGCAAGGCCTAGTTGATCTTACTGAGATTGAGTGTAAATACTCAGTCGATGGCAGTGGCAACCGTAAGTACTCTACGGTCCACAAAACCAAGATGGATGGTGTCTGGAATGCGATTTTTACAAATTTCATTCAATCCTTAGGCACAAAATCCGGGAGCTATGATCAATTCAGCTCCCTGGAAGCCCAGATCAGCTGGTCACTGATCAACTCTCTAAGAGTTGATTATGCGAGTGTGATCTTTAACGAGCTGATCACCAAAGTCGCTGAGCCTACCAGGGCAAAATATGTGCCCTATCCAAGGTTCCTCTAACTGATCTTTAAAGATCAGTTTGAAGCCTATGATAGGATACCATTTCAGGGATTTGAGCCCACTCTGGTAGGATCTTAAATTTTTGCAAAACCAGCGACTATGGTTTTACCAAATTTTATGAAACATCCGGGGATACTTACACCCCAGCCTGTAACTTCTGTACAAATGTCAGTTGCTGCCCCCCTATCGACCACGTCACTGACCACACCCCCAGTGACTACTGTTGGTCAACCACCAATCAAGAAACCACCAACTGCTCCCAAGAAAAAATCCAAATTAGGGTCCCTGACATTAAAGGTTCAGGGACATAGCTCAAAGAAGACATCTACGGATGCCAGTGGTGAATCAGCGACTGTACTTTCAGTTGCTGAGGGCACCACTGCTAAACCCTCCACCTTACCTGCTTCGCTGGACTCCCGAAAGTCCAGTGATTCTACCAAGGCAACCTACAGACAGCTGCAGTGGATCAAACCACTGTTAGCAGTGATTCGCGTGCATCCCACACCCTCATATTGAGTCAACCCAGCCACTTTTCATCCTCACAAAAGGGTGACATTTCACTCAAAGGGCTAGTGACATCAGTGGGTGATAACACACTCATTGGTGATGTCACACCACTGGCTACAGACCCGGGCCATCTCTCATCTATCACTGCACCGGCTGTCAATGTCTCACCACTGACCCATGGTGAGATACAGGTCGCTACCTCTATTTCCAATGAACCATCAGCTAAATCACAAGCTGATGATGAGAAAATCATGCCCATGGACACCTCAAAGGACACCCAACCCATTCCTCTACCCACATCTAACTCTCCTATCAGAGAGCTATCTCCCACCTCTTTCTCCGGAGACAACATTCAAGTCACTGCTGCTGGTCAGACCACACCCACTGACCAGGTAGTCCACTCTACACCTACTCCCACTATACCCCCCACAACTACTCCCCCAAATACCTCCACCCACTCCACATCCGATCAGCTACTGATGGAGTACATTGCCTCATCTCAAACCCAAATTAAGATGCTCACTGCCGACCGTGAGGCACTTATAGGCAATGTCTCTGTCCTCCAGAAAGCCGTCACTTCTCTCACTGATGTCTATAACTCCATTGAACCGTGGAGTACATCAGTCAATGAGAGAGTGCAAACAGTAGCTGAGGCTAGTGCTGTAATAAACCATGCAGTCACTGAGCTAGCCTCCACCTCCACCACAAACTTTACCACTCATGCCACTGCCATTGCCCAGCTCACCACCAACCAAAATGACTTGGCTATCTCTGTATCCAACTATCTTTTCAACACTGACAAAGTTGTCAAGGTGCTTCCGCAGGTTGTTTCACTGCTTGATCAGACTAGAGCTGAGGTCGCTGCCCTGCGAGAGGAAAATGCTAACTTCACTGATCAAATTCTCAGGGCAGTAGATTAGTTTGAGCGAACCAATCAGGGGGAGAGTGAAGAAGAAGATGATATTTCTGTCTCAGTCTCTAATCTTGAGATGCCCCTTCAAATGACTGATCCGCTGTCAAATAAAGCTCACAGGGACATTGTGCTCAACACTTATGCACTACGTCCAATCGCTGAGCAACCTGAGTTGGAAGCCCTTGCAGTTGCTGAAATGCATTGGGTTGATATGGAGATGGCTACTGACATGGTGGATGTCGCTGAATGCTTCCCTGAGTTCAGTGCTGAAGAGCTCAGGAATTATAATGGGCTGGTACAGCAGTGGGCAGTGGATGAGGCTGCTAGGGTAGAGGGTACCTCAGTGAGTCATGAATTAGCTCGCTGGGAGTGGATGAACAGGGAGGTGGTAGATGATGTATCTGATGATGAGGAAGATGATACCATCATGCATGATGCTGATGATGATGATGACAACAATGATGATAGTCAGGGAGGTGATCATGGAAATGGTCAGGGTTCAGAAAGTGAAGATGCAGATGATGTAAATATGGAGGATCAGCAACCCATATCATCTGTCATTAAAAGAAAAAGGACCAGTGACACCTCTCCTGCATCTACTCCTCCATCAAAGAAACAACAGGTCAGTGATCCTCAATCACATATTGTCATATCTGAGGTAACTGTACCTTCATCTACAACAGCAACCCAAAACCTACCCTCACCCACAACAACTACAACTACACTCACCCAAATAACCACACCTACCCCAGCAACAATAATACCAATCTCCACAGCAACTCTCTCCAACACTACCACTTCAGACACTTCCCCTACATCATGCCTTTCCTCTGACTCAGCCTCAGAAAATCTGTGTCCTGATGAAAGTAAAGAACAGCGAGTTGCCAGAAAAATAAAGGAAAGACAGGACAAGGAGCAGGAGATGATAATGAAAATAACCTTTCAGGCTGAGTTAAGAGAGGAACAAGAAAGGAAAAGGTTGCTGAGAGAGCAATCTGATGCTGATCGAGCATACCTACTGGAATTGAGCTCTAAAGATACTAATGAAAGGGCCAGACTGCTTAAACAAAAGCAAGATCAAGAAGAGTCTGATGCTGCAATTGCCAGGGTACTTGCTAAAATAGAAGAGAGTGAGCTAGAGCAACAGAAACTGAAAACATCAGCTAGCAAGAGCTCTAAAAAGAAAGGGGGAGCTGTCAAAACAGCAGTGGATAGAAAGTGGCATGAGATAGATAGAAAAAGGTTTGCTGCCCGTATGACAGGGAGATCAAACCCTGCACCTATTACCAAGGTAAAGTTGAAGAAGTCTAAGAATCAATCTCAACCTCAGCTACTCATTCAAAGAGGTTCAGAGACTCAAGCCATGCTACTTGATCAAGTATGCAAGCTGCACAGAGAGGAATGGAATGAAATCAGGCTTGCTATCAGCCACTCTACAAGTGCAGCTAAAGCTGATGTCCTGAAAGAGATTGATAGGCTATATCAGAAGATGGTGTCGCTGCAACTTCTCAGACCAGAAGATACTGTCACATATGGTGAAGAGATTGTTCAGCCACCAAGCCCGAGGTATAGATCAGGCACTAGCAGCATCTATCGAATCCCCAACACTTCAAGGTTAAATCTGTCTATCCCTGCTGGTGTGCCAAAGCTTGAAGGACATGAAGTCATTGAGGGGGAGAAGGGTCTGGTATACAGGGACTTAAATGGTGCCCTTAGGTTTCAGAGAGAAGCTGAACTTGAGAAGGTTGATCAAGAACAACTCATACGCCTAATCAGGTCAGCTAGCATGCTTCCTACAAATTCAAAAATCAAAAAAGCTATTCTCGATGAAGCCTTGGCAAGAAAATTCAGATACCTGCCCTCCAAAGACAAGTATGAACTTGAAGCTGAGCTTGGCATAGTGAAAGAGGAGGAGATGTGGAGAGATAAATAAATTAGATCTTTTGTAATAGTTAGTCTCTTGTAAATATTTATTTAATGATATAAATGAGGCTTGAAACAGAAAATTTACAAGTACAAGTCTCTGGGCGACTAACCTACCGTCAGAGACTAAAAACCTTTCAGCAACAAATATTTACAAGTGCAAGTCTCTGAGCAACCAACTTATCATCAGAGACTAAATCTTTCTGCAACTAGTTTGTCTAAAGGAGCTTTGACTTAAACCATTTAGGGGGAGATTGTTGAGTCACTGATCGCTGAACTCAAGTGGTCACTGATCACAAGGATTAAGGGGAAATTATATAGGAAATCGTTGAAGTCATTAATCGCTGATAATGTGAAGTCACTGATCATGTCTTATATTCACAGTCTCTGTCCTACTCAATAAGAGATCTCTCCATGAAGAAAATGATTCAAGTCAAGCTCCTGTCGCTGAAGGTCTCATGATCGTTGTTCCTATCTTAGACCAGCGAAAGATGAAGAACTTATAAAGATCAAAGACTCAACTATGTGTGTCGCTAATACTCATCTATCAGCGAGAGTCTCCAAGTCTTCTTGAGTTCTTCTTTCTGCTAAATAAAAGAAGTCACTGAAGATTAGCTGTTCAAGTCATTCTTTAGAGCATGTTAGCTCGCATCGAGAATGAGGAGGATTGATATATCTATCAGTGACTGCAGCATTAAATGCCTCATTAAATAAGAAGTTGACATTCGACGTTATTACGGCACAGCACGTGTTCCTCGTAACTTGAAAAGAGTAACGTGGAAGCATCTGATTGGTTTATGGTACAAGGTGATATTTCCCAAGACAGAATGTTGAACCATGTTGTATCACATCTCAACTACCTCACCAATCAAGCAGTGACACGTGTCCTTCCAGATCCAGAAATTAAGGATTTCAGCGTCTATTAATAGCGTAGCATGTTGTACTTCATTGTGTGTCGATTGTTTGTATTGTTACTTGTTTGTCAGTAACTAGTTTGTCTAAAATACAAACAACACCAGCGAGTGAACTAGTAGTGTGTCTGTCCACTATTAGTCCATCTCAGCGAGTGAGCAAGTTAGCGTGTTTGTCCACTACTGCTCATCTCCTTTTGTAAGAGCTGTATTGTTTGATTTAGATTAGCTTTGGCTAATCTATTCCGCAATCAACAATAGATAAATTTTATCAATAAAAGAATTTATCTTTCGGCTAGTATTGCATCAGCAACTGAACTGCCTATCTTACTTGTATATATTTGTGTTCATATTGCTGTCACTTTAATACGGTTAAAAACTTGCTAAATAAGTTAACACATTAAAACAGGAAAGTTTTTAATTGTGTTCAACCCCCCCCCCCTTCTACAATTAATCCACTGTTAACGATTCATAATCACTAACATAATAGTGATTAGAGACTCACAACCTCTTTTTTTGTTTGGTTTCCTTATTGTATTCATCGGCACTCATTTCATCTTTGGTTGGCTATTGGTGGAAAGTTGAAGACTCAAGATAGTCATAAGCAATGGGATGTCGGTCCTGTTACCGACTTAAACCTGCTTCGCTATTCATTGTGTAATTCCCAACCTAACTCCCACTCTCATTTGTTTTTTGAGTGTAATTTTTCTTCTCATGTTTGGTTGGAGGTTTTACGTTTTGCTGGTTATTCTCTTCAAGCTGTTAGTTTATTAGATTGTGTTCAGTAGGTTAACCCGGTTGCTGCTAGGAGATCTATTCAAAGCATCATTTTTAAACTTCTCCTTGGGGCTACTTTTTACATCATTTGTTATGAGCGTAATCTTCGTTTATTTAAGAACCAAAAACGATCCAAAGATCAGGTGGTGGCTTCTATTATAGAGGTGGTTCATCTCAGAATATTTTCTTTTTCATTCAATTCTCCAGCTGCTGTGTTGAAGGCTATGGAGATTTGGAAGATTCCAAGGTCCCTTATGAGTGAGGGCTGATTTTGTCTGTTCGATGCGTTTGTAGTGGTTAATTGCTTGGTGTGTCTTATTTGGTTATGTTTGTTAGGAATTTGTTTGGTTGTTTAGAGGTAGTTATATACTTGGCCTATCAAGTATATATGCTTAGTCTTTCTAGTCTAAGCTTTTGTGGTTTTCCACTTGAATTGTAAAGTTTCATCTTCGATATAAAATGTTTGTTGGGGTAACTTCCCATTAACAAAAAAAAAAAACTTTTCGAGTAGGAAGAGTGACACAAAGTTCTTCTTGCATCTTATGTAGTTCATCTAATATGATCTCTTTGCTACAAATCAATTTAAACAAAAAAAAAAAAAAAGCAAAACCTGATGATAGCATATCGAGTGGGTTGCTGTGTGATTGACCGTATTGCAATGGGCAAAAACTCTTGCATTAGCATGTGATAGGCATGTGATTTAAGACAGATGAGCTTCCTATCTTTTAGGCTGACTAGAGATGAGAAATTTGAACAATAGCCTTGCGGTACCCTGATGTTGTATAAAGTTTGACAAATGATCTCTTTTTCGACATACGTTAATGTGTAACTTGCTGGAGGTAGTACTGTTTTGTCTCCGTCTTTCCTAGCAAACAACTCTGGTTTATCTATCCCCGACTCTTTCAGATCCAATCGAGCATTCTCTCCATCTTTCATCTTTCCTAGAACATTTAGCAAAGTTTCGACTAGACTCTGAGCAACATTCTTTTCTATATGCAATGTTGAACTTCATAATGCCTCCAATACTTAAGCTTTCGATACCAAACGTTGAACTTCTTCCAGTACGCACCATCTTGTTCATTTACTTGGCTTGAACTTCCATATTCTTTTCCTCTTTTCCTTTTGTGCTTTTGTATCTTCCCACCTATGCCTCTCGCATCTTTCTGGTTTATAGATGCCTTATTGTTCGGTCGTTTTACCCTTCCCCACTTATTTTCAATATGTTTGACCTCGTTGTATATTTCTTTCTCAGTCATTGGAATTAGAGATGGGCAGATTTCTTGTTCTCCATTAAACGCCTTCTTTTGCTTTCTGAACGCGTGGTTATATGGTAGATATCTTCTGTGACCCACATAACTCTGCTTGGATGACGCGGGAAGTCTAACACAATATGTATCTTTCCCACATACTACATAACCTTTGTATCCACTGGTTGGGCAGCCACATAAAGTACCAAGTGTAGGGTAATCATTTATTGTCCATAACACAACCACACGTAGATTAAAGATTTTTTTATAAAAGCTTCATATATATCGACCCATGTCTCGAATAAGGTTTGCAGATGATCAACCACCGATTCTAATTAAACATCTATATCATTTCCCGGGTATCCAGGTATCAACACAGAAAGCATTATAAACTTCATACACAACCATGGAGGAATGTTGTAAACGAAAATTAAAACTGGCCATACATTGTCACTACTCAAAATCCCCAATGGCACACTTAATTAAAACCATATATGGATCACGGAAACTAGGAGGTGGACTAAGGGGGGAGAAGTCTATTTGCTAAGCAAAAGGACCACGGTATGAAAATTCGTGGTCTAATAACCAGTCGTACCACAGTTAATCATTTAAAACTATGTTCAAGACCACTGGTAACTAATCGCGGTTCATTATTCAGAACCGTGATCCTTCCTAAATTTTTTGTTTTAAAAAAATGTGACTGGTCCACGGTTCTCTTTTGTGGACCGTGTGTTTTATAAATAAAAAAACTTTCACGGAAATATTATTAGAACCTGCATGTCACCAGCAGTTCTATTAATTCTATAAACTAATTTCATTATTATATAAAATAGTAGTCGAGATACTCTTTCCCCTCAGTAAGTGCTCTCATATCTCATATCAGTCGGTGTTGCTTAAACTTGTAAGTGGTAATCGATTTAAGACTGCCAACTCAACAAATCTAATTGCCTTCACCACAATAAATATTTAATATGAGATTTCATCATTGGGCGCATCTCAAAATGTTCAATCAACCTATGTTGATCTTGCATGAAAGATTTGTATTAACATTTTAGCATATTTTTTGTAACTATCACACACACACACACACACATATATATATATATATAACATTTTAGCATAAGGAGTTAAGCATTCAAAACGAATCTAAATCATTTAAGTAAAGGAAATAAAGTATACAATGAAGATTTATGTAACTATATATATATATATATATATATATATATATATATATATAAACTTAGCATATCAACATCTATAAATATATATTAACATTTTAGCATAAGGAGTTAAGCATTCAAAACACATCTAAATCATTTAAGTAAAAAGAATAAAGTATTCACGCACCTATCATATATATAAGAATTTGTTGTTGGAACCATGAACACCACCTCCTGACAACGTTGTTGAGGTCTGTGCGTAATAATGGAGTTTTGTCCAAGTAACATGGAATACATCTCGCTCCATGCACTGAGAATAATGAAGCGAATAGATCGATTGTGTTAGTTTTGATAATAAGATGTGCATATTTCTAACTTTATATGTTAAGGAAAATCCTTACTCGTTAAGACATTTCATGATGCGTTCTGTTTCTTGTGGATCTGATTCAAAATCATATACATCAGATTCTTTGCTGCTTCATTTTAACCCAGCAGTGTAAAACACTTAGAATAATTTATCATTCTTTTCTTTTTCCACCCTTTCAGCTGGCTTATCTTTTTCTGCGCCCATACGGATAAATTTCTATTCTGCTTCATATCTTTTCTTTAAGATTCAAAATCCCATTTTTTGAGAGTAGTGAGTGACAGACCAGTTGATCCTCTTAAGCACCTAGCATAGTGATCTTCCATCTGAGCTTTTGTTTTTAGGTTAGCTTTGAGCTTAGCCTGCCTCTGTGCTGCCTCATGAGCTCTTTTCTTTTTCAACATTTCTATCAATTCAATTTACCTTTGAACATGGGTTAATTCAGTCCATTGAGCTTCCATATACTTTTGAGAAAAGTTTAGATCAAAATGACATTGCTATTCTTTTATCATAATACACATAACCCCTGGTTCATTATCTACTGCAATCATACCTGCCTGCTCAGCATAGACATCTGCATTTATTTCAGTATCCAATTCCCTTGCTACTTCTGCACTTATGGCCTCAAGATCCTTGTTCTTCTTGGGCTTCTCAGGCTCCACATATGGTCCCTTCCCCTTATCATTAGCCTTAGCTATTTCCTTTTCTTTCAAAGCCTCCTCTAATCCCTCGGGCCTCTTATCAAACACATGCTCTCTGAATGATACACAAACCCCTAGATGGAACAGTTTTGGTGAGGGTTGGTGCGTTGGCTACCTCAAGTAATACATCAGCAGCTGCAAGATCATCATTGGAAAGTGGAACTGATGCAGCAGTAGAAGTAGGAGGATTTTCAACTACCTCCGGTGGCACATCCTCAAACAAACTGGTACCCAGAATAGTTCTTTTTGTTGACTTTTCTAGCTCCTCCGTAATCCCTTTTTCTTTGTCTTTAGCCTTTGCTCTATCAGCTTCATAAAATGTAGGCTTAAAAGATTCAGTTTCAGAATTTGGTCATTAAGAGGATTCATGGATGCTTTATCCCAAACATTTCTCACAACCTCCGGCTTCAACCTCAAATTCTTTCCTTGATCTACTTCTAGAGCAGACTTCTTGTGTCTACTTAACTTCCCCGTTGCTCTAACCATAGTCATCCCAGCTTCACTACTTTCTGCTCGTATACACTTGGCATATTTTGTAGGGACCCATTTTTTCTTAATTGGGACCTGATCATCTCCTACAGGGGTAGGGTCCTGCTGTTCCTGACATGGAGAAGGTTGATCTAATTCAATTGTATTCTTTTCCAGAAGGGTACTCATTTCCTCACTTGAATCCTCCTCACTTGGCTCCGGGAACTACTCTCTCCCATCCTAGTAACACATAAAAATGGAAGTGTATACTGTTATGACAGTCGTAGAAATATTTTAACACATGAATATACGATACTTAGAGATAAATAATGTGTACTTACCTTGGAAAATATAATAAATGAACGTGGCCACTGAAGGAGACTGTTTTTTGCTTCCTGTAAAATGGTCATTCCAGCGGTTGGCTTAGAAAGACTCATCTCCCCGAATTCTCTCAATCTGTACCATTAGGTGGTCTGGTGACATAGACACCCCATGTACCTGCCCGGACCCCCAAGGATGAGCCTTTCCTCTCGCAACAAGCTTTCTTTCAAACCCGAATTCCATGATTAACTTACATGTGGTGGGTTCCTACAACGATATGGTATGAATATATAAGTGATACAAAATAATTTGTGGTAAACACATAATTACATACTAATTAAATGTGATTACCGGTAACTCTTCAAAAGGTTGGAATTCTGACCTAACACCAGTACTCCTCATATCGAGACTTGCTGCAGGTCTTTGCGCCACCAGCTCCCTCGATGTCTCTTCTCGTGATCCCACCTCCATATCTTCAACCTTCATCCTCTCTAATCAGCCACCCTTCTTTCTAAACTCTCAATTTCTTCATTTCTTTTGTTGCATCATGGCTGCCTCTCATAGCCATCAATTGCCTTCGTGAAGCTAATAGTGTGCCCCACCGCCCTTGTCCTACCAGGGTACTCTTTTCCTATGACCGTCCATAGAGCATATTTTCCTTGGGGATCCAGAGCCACATGCACCTCCTCGTCCTTCTTAATCTGTTTAAACCAAAAAAAGTTTATGTTATAATTTTAGCCAGAGTATTGATTAGTAACAGAATTTCAAAATAAACAAAAGTGATCTTACCAAATCCTTTGCAATTGGAACTATACCTTCAGGTATAAACAACTGTCCTTGGCTATTGCGTCCACAACGAGAGAGGAGGGATCCAAAACCTTAAGAGCTTCTCTCTCCTTCTTCCACTCTTGTTCGTATCCCTGATACCCTTTAGGTCCTACCTTAGGTGGATTTTTGTTCAAACTAGCTAAATGTCTACCTCTCTCACTTAATCTCTTCACATAAAAAACAAGTTTAACAGAAAAAAGGAAATGATGATCACGTAGTCGAGATGGCCTCTCATCTTCGATACTCGGTAGGACTCTTTTATCAACAAAATTTATAACTATTTAATACGAGATTTCATGAATGAAAATTTGTGTTCAACTTAAAAATAAATAAAAAAACAAAAAAAAAAACGAATGAAATTGATACCTGAAACTCTTCACTGTTGACCTTCTCATAAAATTTCTTCCACAGTCCTTCATTGGCAAGATACGGGTACTTCAAAAGGGGGCTTTTCCCAGTTTTCACAAAATTATCCCTCAGATTTCTTTTGAATACTTTCAAGGCCTGGTTGCATTGCGCATTAATAGCCTTCTTGGTTTCCTCACCCTCAATATCAGGTAATGCTTTCTGAAATACGTAAGTATATATTAGTAGCCTTCTGTATATATAGCATTTGTGAGAAAGGGATATAGTTGCTACAAAATTATATTAATGGTTCAGAGTTTACCTTAACCTCTTCCCATAGAGACTCTTTCAATGTTTCATCAACCTTATCCCACGAATCAATCAGAATACTAACCCGGCGCAATGTTGAGTCCAAAAATATTGAAGTCAACTTCTCTATCGCGTAGCAATTTGGCCTTTTCATCCTTCTTCATAGATGAAGTAGCCCTTCTCTTTCTCCTTTTACGTGGATCACTTGTATTACACTCTTTATTAACTTATTCTCCAAGATCAGGTTGTTGATGATCATTCATAACATATTCTGGATGAGGAAGGAGATCCTTATCTTGACTATCCTACACCGCATTATGAATAAGTTACTAATATATATATATATATATAGACACACACTAACGGGGTGTTGTGTATATGTCTCTAACATGATTTTTAGTGCCTTCATGCTTCATCCTCCCATTGTAGAGGTCATCTAGCATTCAACAATAAGTACATTACACCCACAATACGTAAATAAATAAACCTGCCTAACAAACATCATCACAAAGCTGTCATTAGATCAATCGGCCCCCACGATGAATTTGTACATAACAACATGTTCATATAAATCACAAAAGATATAAACATACTCAAAAATGAAAGGCTGCTGATAAATGCAATATATGTTTTGAATGATACACCGATTTTTGTGCTTTTTGATTGATGTAGTACTGTACAACCCTGCAATGCATACTTTGGATGTATTAAACAAATAATTTATTGCATCTATGATATATTAACACCCAAAACTAAATAGTATGAACAGTTTAACGACTTGATAACATATTGCCAGATAATGTTCACTTTTTGGTTATGATACAAACAATCATCAACTAATTAGATGCATGCATAATTAAAACAATATACAAACTTTCGCTTAATTAGCTCAACTACAATTACGATACGTATTGAAGTAGAAACACCGAATTAACACAAGTATAACATTCATTTAGTTCATACAAAACAGACATATAATCACTCAAAAACTAAATATATAACATCAAGAAGAAGAGAAATAAATACTTTACCATTATAGCGGTTGTTGGATATAAACCCTAACGACCTAGTAACTTGTAATCGGGGAACAAACGAACATAACCTGACTAACTGGGTAAACAATTATGGACAACGATGATGGCTTTTTGATGTGGTACTAGCGATTGGTGATGGTTTTTTGTGGTAGCTTAGCTAGGTTTTGCCCAAATGGATGAAAAATATGAAAATTTTGGATTTTTGGTGGAAAAGGGGGATGCGCTATAAGTTAAGGCGAGTCGTTTGAATATTTTGGTTATTAGAACACGAGTTTAACAAACAGAACCGTGTTGAAAGGACCACGGTCTCTGGTATTTTGTATTTCACAGAAAATTCAAAATTGTATATTAATTCTATCTATAAATAATAATAATTAATTAATTAATTAATTAGATATTAGTTATTAGTTATTTAATTATTAGTTATTAGTAAAATAGTAAGAGTATTAAATTACTACTAGCAGTTGCCCACGCAAAGCAACGGGTAGTTGTCACAATTTATTTCGTTGATATGAACGAATTAAAATGAAAATTAGATCTCCATATAAGAATACTACTTATAATATTTTATAGATAGATTATGTATCTTTTTGTATGATTAATGATTTGGGAGTATTATCAATAAATGATACAGATCATTATAGAAAGAGATATAATGAAAATGGTTTCCTTAATAAAAAATTTCATTCTTGTAAATTTGAGGGTAGTAATGTAATTTCACATCTTAAAAACCTTAAGGCATAAAACAAAAAGGCAAAACAAATTATAATGTACTAGCACTAACAAGCGCAATGCAGTGGAAAATAGTATCTATATCTAGGCGATGTTCGTAAGTAGGTCATATATCAAACTATTAGCAAAACAATATCGTCAAACAAGAAAAAAGTTGGTATTATCTTCTCTTAACTACTACTAAACTATTAGCATGCATGAGTTTAAAGGAATGAGGAAGTAAGTTAGTAAAAGTGATTATGCTTATGTCTGAATGATGAGCTAACAAACTAAATACGGTAGTAATCATGATATGATTTTAAGAATTTGTGATAAATGAAAGAAAGTGAAAATGATGTAAAATAATACATATGCTCGTGAATTGTAATTCTAAATAAAAGTATTATGTTGTTGATTAAGATTGTGAAGTTGATGATTAATAGAACTCTATACATGTGCATATGATGAAATTGTAATTGGTATAGTTGAAACTATCATCAATGGTATTAAAGTAAAAGTTATGATGTAAGTGAATAAAGTATACTATTATGTGCAAAGTAAATTAGTAATTTGTTTTATGAATAATTTGTGTTATGTGCCTATGTGATTAGGTGTTGAAGAGATTGGAAAGAATACAAGTGAACAGTTAGTGGCTTTGCAAGGTAAGTTTCGAATTACATGATCATGGTGCTAGGAATGGTTACGGCCATTTGCTAGTGGTTTGGTGCAAGTAATGGTTGCGGCCATAGGCTCGTGTGATTGCTAGTAGTATACGACTAGCATGGGTAGCAAGGATCCTTAGCTAAAATAATGATGATAATGACATGTGATTGTTATTCGTTACTTACTAAGCATTTCGCTTACGGTTGTTTAAATTCCTTATTTTAGGTGAATCAAGTGGTTCAAGTGTGGATTTGGGCAAGAAACCCATTGGAAGCTAGAGGTGGAAATTTAATCTTTTGGTAATGGCTCGATTTCTTAAATCATGCTAATGAGACCGAAGCCCCAAAACTTTGGTTAAAACTATGACTTATGTTGTTTTGGATAATTAGTTATGTTATGAGTCTTACAAATTGTGTATATATTGTAAGATCATAAAATGTAGTTGTAATGTAATATATGTTGAAGTTTAAATTAGATTTTACCAAAGTGTCAAAATGGTTTATCAAAACTTTCTGTTTGTTCTATGGTCAATATGCTTTGTCGAAATGTTTGTAGTTGGGAAATGTTGCTGATAATGTTGTAAATAGTTTTGTACAGCTTGTGGTTTAAAGTTGTTGCAGATTTGTGTTTTGGTGCAGATTGTGTAAACTGTCTGCACAGGTCTGTTATGACCTGGATCGCGGCGCGATTCACTTGAGTCGCCACGTGATCTTTTAGAAATAGTGATGCAATTATAGTATAATTACGACGCGATTAAGATATAATTGTGACGCAATGATACTAGGTTGTGGCGCGATCCTGATCACAGTATAACTAATATAATTGTTTAAACCACATCTACTCCTTCTAAGAAATGGTAGACGAGGCCACATCTACTCCTTCTAATATAATTATTGCTGATCAAAGGAAATGGTAGACGAGGCCAGATTTCATGAACTCGAATTGCTTCGTGATATTTTAAAACGAAAAGCTGAAACCACATCTACTCCTTCTAAGAAACTAAAGACTGGAGATAGTTCTAAGTCAGAGGAAAGACGAGGACCACCGCCTCCTGAGTGTAAAACCTGTCATAAGAAGCATTCTGGACTTTGTCATTTTAAACCTCTCACTTGTTTTAAATGTAAGCAGGAAGGTCACCTTAGCAGTAACTGTCCCAATCCATTTCGATTTTGTTATAATTGTTACAAGCCTGGTCATATTAGGGCTGAGTGTCATGATTTAAAGACTCAGTCTACTCCTTTTACTCCTCGTGGAAATGTGGAGAGAAAAACAAATGAACCACCAAGATCCAGACCTCGTTCCTTTCTTATCACTGCTGATGAAGCTCAAAAAGCTTCTGATGTATTGACAAGTACTTTTCTTGTAAACCAGAGATCAACATATATGTTATTTGATTCGGGTGCTTCAAGATCTTTTATATCTGAAAGATTCTGTCAAAATTTCTCGCTTCCTCTCACAAAGTTAGATACTCCCTTAGATGTTGAAGTTGTTGATAATAGAATTATATGTGTGGTAAATGTTTTTCGTGGGTGTCAACTTGAAATTAGTAATGAAATATTTGTTATAAACCTGATTCCTGTGTATATGGGTGAGTTTGACATTGTGGTGGGCATGGATTGGTTAGGCCAACACCGGGCCATTATCCAATGTGAGAAAAAGATTATTCGATTCAGCTCACCTAGTGGTAAAATAGTTGATATATATGGGGAAAAGAGAAAATCTTCTTTATCTATCTATACGTATGCTCATGCTAAACGTTATCTACTACATGGTTGTCAGGGCTTTCTGGCACATGTTGTAAATACTCAGAAACCTGTACAAAAACTAGATGAAATCCCTGTAGTAAATGAATTTCCAGATGTATTTCTCGATGAGCTACTGGGTATTCCACCCGATAGGCAAGTTGAATTTCGCATTAATTTTGTACCTGGAGCAACTCCTATTGCTAAAACACCATATAGACTTGCTCCAGTAGAAATGCAAGAGTTGATGAAACAATTGCAGAAATTACTCGATAAAGGTTTCATTCGCTCGAGTAGTTCGCCTTGGGGAGCTCCAATACTCTTTGTCAAAAAAAGATGGCACCATGAGAATGTGTATTGACTACAAAGAATTGAACAAAGTAACCATCAAGAATAGATATCATTTACCTAGGATTGATGATTTGTTCGATCAGTTGCAGGGTGCTAGTTATTTTTCCAAAATTGATTTACGTTCAGGTTATCATCAATTGAAGGTTCGAGATGAAGATGTGCCTAAGATTGCTTTCAGAACTAGATATGGGCATTATGAATTTGTGGTGATGCCTTTTGGTCTAACAAATGCACCAACCGCTTTTATGGACCTTATGAATCGGGTATGTTGACCATTACTCGATAGGTCTATAGTTGTATTCATTGATGATATTCTTATTTATTCTAAGTCAGCTGGTGATCAGGAATCTCATTTAAGAAAAATGTTACAAATTCTGAGAACTGAAAAGCTTTATGAAAAATTCTCAAAGTGTGAATTCTGGTTTCCAGAGGTTCAATTTTGGGGGCACGTGATTAATGATCTGGGTATTAAAGTCGATCCTGCTAAGATTGAAGCAGTAATGAAATGGGAACCTCCCACAACTCCGACTGAAGTCAGAAGTTTCTTAGGATTAGCTGGGTATTACAGACGTTTTATCCAGGATTTTTCAAAGATTGCTACTCCTCTCACTAAACTCGCCAGAAAGAATGTTAAGTTTGAATGGAATGAGCAAGTTGATCAAGCTTTCCATATTCTTAAACAATAGCTTAGCCAAGCACCTATCTTAGTATTTCCCGATGGTATTGAAGATATGGTGGTTTTCTGTGATGCTTCATATAATGGTCTAGGCTGTGTTTTAATGCAGCATGGTAGAGTAATTGCTTACGCATCCAGGCAGCTAAAGGATCATGAAAAGAATTATCTAACTCGTGATCTTGAGTTGGCGGTGGTTGTCTTTGCCTTGAAACTTTGGAAGCACTATCTTTATGGCGTGAAGTGTACTATTTACACTGATCACAAAAGTCTCAAATACTTTTTCGATCAGCGGGATTTAAATATGAGGCAGCGACGTTGGCTTGATTTAGTAAAAGACTATGATTGTGAAATTCTCTATCATCCTGGAAAAGCTAACGTTGTTGCTGATGCACTTAGTTGGAAAGCCATCCAACCGCCTTTGGTTATCGAATCTTTCAGAATCACCATTGTTCCTGATTTACTAGAGCATTAAGAGTGTACAATTGGAAGCTTGGCAAAAAGGCGATTTTAAAGCATAACGCATCAAAGGTCAAGTTCAAAATTTTGTTGATGATTCTCGTGGGTTAAAAACAAGATATGGAAGAATCTGGATTCCTAACTCGGTCGAATTAAAGAAGTTATTGCTTGACAAAGCCCATAAATCCAGATATTCTATCCACCCTGGTGCTACGAAAATGTACCATAATTTAAAAGCAAATTTCTGGTGGCCAGGTATGATAAGAGAAATTGTAAAATATGTGGAAAAATGCTTAACTTGCTTACAGGTAAAAGCTAAACATCAGAAAACATATGGTAAGTTACAACCATTGGATATACCTGTTTGGAAGTGGGAGCATATTACAATGGATTTCGTCACTAAATTGCCCAAAACACAACGTGATCGTGATATAATCCGGGTAATTGTTGATCGTTTGACGAAAAGTGCATTGTTCTTGCCAATAAAAGAAATCTTTACTTCCGAAGCTCTTGCCGATTTATTCATACGTGAGGTAGTGGCACGTCATGGCACTCCTATATCTATTGTCTCAGATAGAGATGCTAGATTTACTTCACGATTTTGGATAAAATTTCAGGAAGATATGGGTACTCGTGTAAATTTTAGCACATCTTATCATCCGCAGACAGACGGCCAGAGTGAAAGAACAATTCAGACTCTGGAAGACATGTTAAGGGCATGTGCTATTGATTTTGGTGGTAGCTGGGATTCACATTTACCACTGGTAGAATTCTCTTATAATAACAGCTATCACTCGAGTATCAAAATGCCACCCTATGAAATGCTGTATGGAAGGAAATGTAGAACTCCTATTTGATGGGGAGAAATCGAACATAGAGAATTGGGAAGCACTAATATCGTTCAATAAACCACTGAAAAGATTAATCAAGTCAGAGAACGATTAAAAGCTGCCCAAGACTGACAAAAGTCATATGCTGATAACAGAAGGCGTCCGATAGAATTTCAAGTTGGTGACAAAGTGATGTTAAAAGTGTCTCCCTAGAAAGGAATAATTCAGTTCAGGAAACGAGGTAAAATGGGTCCGTAATTTATTGATCCTTTCAAAATTATTGCTACAGTCGGAAATGTAGCTTACCGCCTTGAGCTACCCAAAAAACTAGCAGGAATTCATAATACATTTCAGGTATCCTTTCTGTGAAAATGTTTAGTTCATGAATCTGATTATATTCCATTGGAAGAGATTGAAGTAAATGATCAACTGAATTATGTTGAACAATCTGTCTCTATTCTCGATGAAAAGATTACTAAACTGAGGAATAAAGATTTAAGAATGTTTAAAGTCAAATGGAAGCATCGAAAAGGTTCTGAAATTACGTGGGAACCAGAAGAAGAAGTCATCCATTTCTATCCCTCGTTGTATCAAGACTGGATTGTGAGGACACAATCATAAATTGGTGGAGGATAGTTGTAACGTCCTAAATTCGTAAGTTTTAAATAATATTAATTCATAAAAGTATACATATAAATATGTGTTTTATTATTTGACTATGTATAAATTATGTATATATATATACTATGTTTATTAACTTTGCATATAGATATATGCATTATGTAAAAGTATATATATATATATATATATATATATATATATATGAATCATATGATAATATAAGTTAGGGGTAGGAAGTGGATTTACTAAAAATACTACATATGCTCGTGATATGATTCTAAGAATTTGTGATAAAAGAAAAAAAGTGGAAATGATGTAAAATAATACATATGCTCGTGAATTGTAATTCTAAATAAAAGTATTATGTTGTTGATTAAGATTGTGAAGTTGATGATTAATAGAATAACTATACAAGTGCATATGATGAAATTGTAATTGGTATAACTGAAACTATCATCAATGGTATTAAAGTAAAAGTTATGATGTAAGTGAATAAAGTATACTAGTATGTGCAAAATAAGTTAGTAATTTGTTTTATGAATAATTTGTGTTATGTGCCTATGTGATTAGGTGTTAAAGAGATTGGAAAGAATACAAGTAAATCGTTCGTGGCTTTGCAAGGTAAGTTTCGAATTACATGATCATGGTGCTAGGAATGGTTACGGCCATTTGCTAGTGGTTTGGTGCAAGTAATGGTTGCGGCCATAGGCTCGTGTGATTGCTAGTAGTATACGACTAGCATGGGTAGTAAGGATCCTTATCTAAAATAATGATGATAATGACATGTGATTGTTATTCGTTACTTACTAAGCATTTCGCTTACGGTTGTTTAAATTCCTTATTTTAGGTGAATCAAGTGGTTCAAGGGTGGATTTGGGCAAGAAAACCGTTTGAAGCTCTTTTGGTAATGGCTCGATTTCTTAAATCATGCTCATGAGACCGAAGCCCCAAAACTTTGGTCAAAACTATGACTTATGTTGTTTTGGATAATTAGTTATGTTATGAGTCTTACAAATTGTGTATATATTGTAAGATCATATAATGTAGTTGTAATGTAATATATGTTGAAGTTTAAATTAGATTTTACTAAAGTGTCAAAATGGTTTGTCAAAACTTTCGGTTTGTTCTATGGTCAATATGCTTTGTCAAAATGTTTGTAGTTGGAAAATGTTACTGAGATTGTTGTAAATAGTTTTGTACAACTTGTGGTTTAAAGTTGTTGCAGATTTGAGTTTTGGTGTAGATTGTGTAAACTGTCTGCACAGGTCTATTATGACCTGGATCACAGCGCGTGATGCGCCACCAGCGGTCGGTAAGGATTTCAACCCTTTTCATTGCACCGGCTACCGGCGACGGGCATCAGTGGAGTGTTTTAAATTTGTAATTACGGGGCCTAAGTTTTCCCTAACAATGCTAATCCTAAGGGTGAGCAAGTGGTAGGTATGACCTAGAGTCGTTCTTCAAACCGACTGAATAGAAACTAAGGCGTGGCAGATGAGGGTTTTCAAACTAGTGAAGGGTTTATGAAATAGTGAGGGAGTTTTGGTTTTTCTATTAACTAACTTAGGCAAGTAAATAAATAAAAGCGAAATAAAAGTAAAAGCTAAAGCAGATAAATAAAGATAGTGTTTGTTGAGACTTCGTTAATTAAGTTATGGGATGATGTTTGGAGAAACTGTTTTAAAAGATATTAGTTAATTATCATTCTTGAATACTTGTATGTAAACACTAGATTCCCTACTAATTAAAATTCTATTAGCATGTCACACCGGGAGCTAGGTTATGGTAACATTACAACGTATTTAGAATAATAAGCAAAATCTAAATTATGGTTTAATAATACTTTCATATGAACGGGAACAAAATCTTAATGTACTAGACATAACTGAATCATATAACGATTCCTCGTCTACCTAACAGATTCGTATATTTAAAAATTTCATTTATACTTTAAACTAGCCCTTGCTTAAGACTACCCAATAAATCCCCTAATTATCCACAGCGTTCCTCACTTAAAGTGGTTCCGCCGCTTCAAACCTTGGCCATGTCTTGTCCTAAGATAATCCCCCATGTAGCCTTGCGGTTCCATAGTTTCATACCTTTGACAAATTATATTGACATAGTTGACTGACTACCTTTCAATTGGACGTCGTTAAAAAGGTATTGTAATCACGTTTATTGGTGGAAATGTGATTAGATTAATTTGAAGTTTAAAAGTCTATTTAGAAAGGTTAATTAAACTAGGTTTCTCAATTTATATGTTAGTCCGTAATATAACTACCTTCGGTCGTTACTCGACTTTCATACATTTGTACTCGACTTCCATACATTTGTACTCCACCTTGAAGCATTTCCAGTACTATATCGAATAACAGTCGAATAGGGGCCATCATATTACTTCGTAATATTGTACCGTTTCGTAATATGACTACCTTCGGTCGTTCCTCGACTTCCATATATTTGTACTCCACCTTGAAGTGTTTCCAGTACTATATCGAGTAACAGTCGAATAGGGGCATCATATTACTTTACGATAATTAAGACCGTTTATATTTTACCACTATGATGATCCTAAGGCAACAATCAAACAAAAACATGCAATAAGACGATCAAAGCAATACTAACGATCTTTAATATTTATATATAAATCATCCCATAATTAATTAACTACATCGCAAGCAAACACAACAAGTATACTACTTTCTAATCATGGCAATAACTAAATCTAGCATAATCAATATAAACGTAATTAATTAAGATAGATAAGGATTAGAAAGCACCAGGATTAAATACGGGAGAAAGTAGACTTGAATTAATTGACACAATTCCAAGCTTACACCGAAGATTTACAATGCGTTCCGTACTTTCCTTCTATTCTAAACAAGCTCCTAAACTAGCCTAAAACTAATTTTTAGTAAGAAAATAGAAAGAAAGTAGAAGCAATATCTTAAGGGAACTATATTGTTCTAAGAATGGTGTGTAAGGTGTGTGTTGAAATGAAGCCTCATGCCTCCTATTTATAGGTGAAATTCAGCTCATGTTAGCAACTTGAGGAGCACTTGTTGATCCCAGTCAGGATCTTAATATGTATTACTTTGATTAATTATTAATAAGCTTGCGGAATAGTTTATTAATAACTTGAAGAACTAAACTTGTAACACAGAATATTAATCAAAAGCTTCAATATTATTATCAATAATACTAACACACAATTGTGTTAGGGTTTACAACCTTGAAGCTAATAACTAGAAATTCATCCCTTATCTAGGGTTTTACAGGATCTCTATTTATATCACATAGAGTCCTTTTCAGAATCAAACTATTATGGAAATTCTATCTATTCCATATTTCTCTCTAACCGACTACTAACAGTGGTTGAGCTATACACTAACAGGGGTAGTACTCGTGTATTACCAACAGTGGTTAAGTACTTGATACAAAATACAAACTTATACCAACAGTGGCACTGTTAGACTAATTCTAATTGACAGTGGCACTGTCAATACAAAACTAACTAACAGTGGTAGACTTCTTCTAGCAGTGGCACAGTACTTGTCTTCTGAGCAAATCTGGCAGTGGCTCAGGACTCAACAGCACTTTAGCAAAAGGTGGAAAAGGTGGTGCACCAGGTACGTACAATCACACAAAGTTGTGGCACCGGGTAAAGGTGTGGCACCGGGTACACGCAAGGACCAAAAAGCGGATTTGGGATGGGGGAAAGGTGGCCGGCACCGCCACCATGCTGGCCAGCGGCGGCAGGCTAGTGGCCGGCGGCGGCTGGCAGCCTGCCGCCCCGGTTTGCCGTCTTTTCCTCCGTTTCTTGATGCGTGCATGTTTTCTTCGTTATGCGTTCGTTTGCGTTGATTCTTTTTTTGTTGGGTTCGTTTTTCAAAAACGAATACTTTGATGAAAAGAAATTCCAAAAATATGTCTCTGAACTTTAATGTGTCGTACGAATCGTTTGAATCTTCCAGAGCGTACGTAGAATCATCATTCTTCATCCGTTTTTGCCAATTCTTCTTCTATTGGATTCGTATTTTGAAAACGAATATCTTGGATACGATAAATCTCAGTGGTGTGCACTTATTCTCTAAATCTTGTTTTGATGCCTTGAATCTTCAATTGTGCGTTGAATCTTCGTTTTTCATCCGTTTTGTTTGATTTTTATGCTGCAACCTTGTTTTGACCATCTCAGCATAATTTCACTAATTTGAACCGTATTTGAGTTTAATATGCCAAGAATCGTTCCAGAATGAGAGAGATATCGGTAGTAAAAACGTGACTTTTTACGCGATATCAAGTATCCCACACTTAGAACTTTGCTTGTCCTCAAGCAAACTCGAAATTCTCAACATGGTTAAATATAAGCAGATAATGAAATATTTTGAGGCGGAACTTTTTACTAAAGGGGGTTTTGGAAAAAATGAAATATTTGTTCTTTGAAAAACAAGGTTGTAATCTTTGGGAGCATGCTTTTGATCTTTGATCTTGGATACATGACTAGGCGATCCTCTCAAAGTGGTCACTCCAATCACTCAAAGTTTTTAGGGTTTCCTATTATAGTATTATCAATTACTCTGAACGTCAGTCATGTATCGTTTATCGTCATAGGCTTGATCGAGGATCAAATCATTACCTTTTTGGTGAGCGCGAAGTCGATCTAGCCACAATCATTCTAAGGGAAGTGATGTAGGGTTTCTGGGGTAAAGTGTTGGTGATGTGAGAGTGGCTTTTGTTGGTTTTTCATTTGTTTCTTTTTGGTGAAGTTGAAATTTTTGGGAGGATTGACGCCTTTTTCTTTTGGTGTTTGCAGAAGGAGTCTTTTTCTCCAATTGATTTTATTTTCTTCGAATTTTCTTTCTTGGGTTTTCTTCTTTGACGTCATATCCTTGTAGCTTCTTTTCATTCATCTTTGGGACTTACTATGAAGTTTGAGGGATGCTTTCGAGAAGGTAGGGATAACGTGTTTATTTATGGGTATATGGATGGGTTTAAGAATGAAGTGATTCGATCTCCTCTTTACTGACCAATCCGGATTTGAAATGTATAACAGGAGCAAGTTCTGATTCTAAACGCATACATCGGCACATTCAAGAATCGAAAAAGTGAAGCATTATAAATGAATGCTTTATATGGCTCAAGGTACCTCACGAATCGAAAGTTGGTTTGTTGTGTGCCTAGTCATGCAATGCTCTTTATGGGATTACTAAACTAATTTTCCAAAGGAATTCGTATTTTATTTATCCTTCTTCCCCAAAGTACATTATTCTTTGTCTAAAAATTTTCATTTTCAACATATTTTTAACTCAATTTTGAAAAATTTTGTTTACTTATTGAAGATGGATGGTCTAAAGAGCAACGAGCTTAGAATCAAGCATATACCATTATCCATTTTACAGTAGTGTAATTACTGCTATCCCACACTTAAAGGAACATCATCCTCGATGTTATTCTAAGCTCTGACTGGGGTAAAATCCCACACTTAAGAATTGAAACATCTAAGACGTATTCTTTCAGCAGTGTGTGTTGGTTTTGAATCCCATACTTAGTGATAAGCATAGTGGATCTGGTATATTTATAAACGAAAGAAAGAGATTAGAACAGAAGTACTCCCCATTTATATATGTGGCTTGTTGGTGATGATGAGGAGTACTCCCAAGCACATGATTGCCGACTTTTCCGTAGAGTCCCTTCGTTGCTGTTGTGTGCTCCGATTTCTTCAAGTCTTTTATGATTTGTCTCGTAGGTGTGAACACGTTGGATATACTTTTCTTAATTTCGGTGTCAAAAACTTGATGTTTGATGCGGCACCAAAAACTTGATGTGTCGGTCTTCTTCGTATATCCAAGTGTGAAAGATAGTCGGACACTTCATCACTTGTTGGAATGTAAAATTGCATAAATGTAAACACGGGTTGCCTCCCAAGAAGCGCTCTTTTAAAGTCGAGAGCTTGACTTCTTTTTTCCTTTCTAGATGGAGGTGGATGCATCCATAGGATCCACTATGTTGATGTTGTGGGCCCTAGGTTGCGGAAAAGTGTATCGAGGTGGATAGATTCTCATGAAATGATTGACAATTGTCATAATCAATTCAAATGGACTATCTCTTGATTTTGCCTTGTAGTTATGAAGATGCTCTGAAGTTGTCCTCGCAAGGCCATGAAGTCCGAAGGTGATGTAATCGACTGCTTTAGTGACAGTCCTACTAGGGTCGGTCATGGTGGTTGTGTCTGTCTTAGCAACCTCTCTTGACGGTGGGTTTTACCAGAGAGAGCATACAAACGCCAAGAATTGTAGTTTTGTGTCTTCATAATTCTCGGTTTTGGGGTCTCCGTTGAATCTTCTGATAGATGTGCACAGGTCCTCTATTTGCCGGTGCTGATGGTTGTTGAATGGAAAGTCGGATTTTGAGAAAACTAGAGTAAGCTGACGAAGTATCTCCTTGCATCCTGAGTTGAATATGAACTTCGTTCTGGAGTTACTTTTCCGTTGTTAAATCTCCCATAGATGGATCGTAACAAAAGTAGCGATATCAAGTGGTGATTCATGTGTGGCCCTAAAAGGTCGTTCGCGCCTTGATTCCTCCCAAACGAGATCACTAAGTTCTTCAATCATTAACTCAATTTTTTTTTCCATAGTGGAGTTAATAACCATAGATCCGCTTTCCTTGGAACTGAGGTGATCTTCTCTACTTAGCAAGTTAAGCAATGATGTTAGGTCATTCATCATTGAAATGTCGGCACGACTGCTCGGATATCCAGTAGTCTCTTTCATATGTGATCTAATGGATCCTAACATCTCCCATTGTGTTGAGGTGAATGGGATGTTAGATCTTTTAAGGGCATTGTAGATCCTAGCGTAAGTTCGTTTCTGTTGTTGACAGAATTGCAGTTCAGCAGGGGAAAGAGTCAGCAAGTTGACTACGCCGCTTATTCCCCCTACTACTTTGTCAAATCTTTGGATCAATTCTTCGAGCACTTTGTGATCTATGATGGTTTGCGGTTGGTATCTTGTGCGTTTTGAATATTCCTCCAGTGTTTCTCTTCTTGTAGGATGGTTGTGGTTACTTCCCGCCATTTCTTCAGTGGTAAATGGATTAATTGGTGATATGCTGCTTTTGTTTTCTTTTTCCATCTTTCTCATCCCAATTTCTTCCATCGTTGGGTTTTTCAGTGATGGAGATGCATTTTTCATCTCTTGTCCTATTCGTCAGAGGTCAATCGGAAAATATGGCATGATTGCCAGTTCCTTACTAGATTTACTTTCACTTGTTGACCTTGCAGTTTCTTTGTTCTTTGTGGTCTTGTTCATGGATGTAACACCCCCAAATTTACTGTTGCGCGGAAGCAAGCTTTGGGTGTTACTAATCAATAATCAAGCACCAAAGTAAAGCAAACGACGTCTATATGCAACATCGTACAATAGTACAAAAGTATTACATTGTTGAATCATAATAACAAGCTTCGAGTTCGAAAATGATTCCCTAGAGATTCTAATACATAACTGATATACAAAAAGTAATGCAAAAGAATATCCACAAGTTTGTATGCATGCGACTCGAGCTATCAGTCCTGAGTGTGGTGCAGTCCTACTGCTGTAATGTACCTGAGATAAATGCTAAAAAGTGTCAACCAAAAAGGTTGGTGAATCTCACAGGTTTAGTATAGTAATCCTTTATGAACCACAAGTAAAGTACCATTAATGCCCTCGAGCATAATAAGTAAATCAGTAACTCAATAAATCAGTAGGTCAACACAATTACCATGAGCTCACAAGCTGAAGCTTAACAGTGTAGTGTGAATGGTACAATCAAGTACAACATCACGTACCCCCGTGAGTGCTATCCGGACACTCATATGTAACAAGTACTAATATGCCTGTTTCTACGGTGTAATCCGTGGTAGCGTTACTACCCCAGGCAGGGATTGTCAGTCCCAAATGGATCCATTTACTAGTAATCGCGCTTAAGTCCATAACTAACAACTTATGATAGGAGCATTTCAGTGGATAAAAAGTAACTTATGTAATGTATGTAAGAGTAGTGTGTAGCAGTTCAGTACTTGTGTTCATACGTAAAACGGTAGCAAATATCTCACCACAAGTAGAAAACAGTAAAAACGGGGCTGTAAGACTCACCCGAGTCTCGCAAACAAGTATAGCGGATGTAAGTCCGTAAGTATGTGTCGGATGTAATTCCGTAAGTTGGTTCTCCGAACCCTGCAACCTTCTGGCGTCCGAAACGCACAAGGTCATAAGCAAGTAAGTAAGTTGGTATCACGAAGGATCACCCATGCTAGTTGTCCACTCAACTAGGAAATGTTTAAGTATTTGTTTGTACGTTTATAACCATTTTGTAATTAAGTGTGGCCCGTTGGTGACGGAGGTGTAATAATAATTCAAATATTATTATTATGTAATTCATTGTGCTTGTATATCTTGTAAAGCATATACAATAGTTGGTTATTTGTAATGTGACGTGTAACCGTCGTTCGGATGTAAGTCCGTGCGAGGGTAAGCTCGTCTTATAAACAATTGGTTCGAGTGTAAGCTCGTGGTAGAGTGGGTGTAATCCCATCTAGGTGTATGTGTAATCTCATATCTTCATACTTATATGTATAAGTAATAAATGGGTGCGAGTGTAATCTCGTAAGTATAGTTATTGATTCGAGTGTAAGCTCGTATGCGTTCAAGTTGTAGCGTATACTTCCAAAGTATATATATGTATCATGTAAGTGTAGTGTTGTATGTATTCAATACTTAGTATAAAAAGTATTTTAAAGTTTCCATTTCGTGTGAAAATATGTATCCCAACAATGACATTCACGGACACTGTTCATGCGACAATCACATTCTCGGACCACTGTTCATACGACAATGGCATTCACGGAATTTTTTCATGCGACAATAGGTTCACGGAGCACTGTTCATACGACAATACGGTTTGTTGGATTCTTGTTCGTGCGTCAATAAGGATTGTCGAAATTCTTTCAAGTATAAGTGTTAGTTTTTATGCGACAATGAGCATAGATTGCGATTCACGGATAGTCATGCGACAATTAGCTTATTGTCTGTTTTTAAATAATTTCCAAAACAGTCCCTACACTTTATTTTCCAGATTTTTAACCCGAATCAACCCCCGATCTCACCCATTTCTAATCCGGATCAAGCCTAACCAAAAATCACTCATATTCTCTTAGGTGTCTTGTTCATTTCTGCACTTTATGGTATTTTTTATAAGTTAATTTACTATTTTAAACAAAAATAGTTTTCGAAGTGTGGTCAGATTTGGTCCAAAACAGACATATGTTCAAAGATTGAGTTATGTAACACCCAGTTTATGGGTCTAGTAGTTTATAATATTTTCATGACTTTAAATTATTATTTAAGGTGTTAGGAAATATTTTGTTTAAGTTTACTTGAATATAATTGGGATAAGAGTCACATAATTTATTGTGACTATTAAATTGTTAATTGATTTAAATTAACATAGTTGACGGTTCAATAAAATAGTATTTCCCCGTAAATGGTTTTAAGTTCCAGACAATGATAAGTATGGGGAATAAAATTAAACACTTATAGGATAAGTGTTATATGATTGAGTCGGTTTATATTTACATACACACATACATACGTACGCATACATACATGGAACCCTAGATCAATTTATCTTTATCACTTCTCAAACTTAAATTGGAGCTCTAGAAATCGAATTCAAGCTTGAAGATCATGGATTATCATCTCTTAATCCTTCTATCCTGTAAGTTTCAATTTTATGAAATATGAACCCTAGATTTTTGGGGGTTTTGATGTTCTTAACTTTAAATCCGAAATTAGGGTTTCAAATGATTAAATTGATGTTAGTTAAGCTTTAATAACATGGATTAATCATTCCATCATCATTATAAACATGTTGTAATTGCTAATTCTTGAATTTAATGTAAACCCTAGAAATTGGGTTTTTGGGTATTTGATAGAATTAGCATGATTAATCTTAAATTGAAGCTTGTAATACTTGTATAATTGTTACTTGATGCTTATATGAGAATTATAACCTAAACCCTAACTTAGAAATGAAGAAGTTAGTGTATGATCATGAGAAAGTCATGGGTTTAGTTGATTTTGGAAGAATCAATGTTTAAGTTGATTGTTATTATTGAATAATTGATTATTGATGAAGATTAATATGATTTTGAGCTATAAACTGATTATGTGTTTTTGAAGCTAATGATGAGTTTAGTGATTATAATGGTGAACTAATAATATTAAAATGGTTGTTTATAATCTTGGATTGAATTATATTACATGATTATAAGTAAGTGATAAATTACTTGATTTGAAGTTGAAAGTGATTTTCATGGTAATTAGTCATGACTAAGTGATAAGTCAACAAATTTGATAATTGAGTAATTTGACATTGTTGATGAAAATCTATTAGATTGATGTTATATAGATTGTGAGACAAGTGACTAACTTGTGTTATTTATATTGTATTCTCAGATATGGAGAAAGACTCAGTGACATAAGACTACTGAGTGGACAACTGAGGTATTCGGTGAGTGGACTTGTACTCTCAGTGTGATTTGGTTGTAACATATTTGGTTACAACAAGTGAACATAGTTGCTGTTGTGATTGTTGATTATTGACTATTGATTGATGAATTACACGTGTAATATGTGATGAGTCGCCTTCGGGCATTTGATGATGTGGAGGTCAACAATTGTTGGACTGTGAGGCTACAGGTTAACCATCATAGGAATTGTGAACATGTGTTGTGAGCGGAACTTATGTTGGTTAAAGGTAGCAAGCAGTTATCGGTAAATCACTGTAAAGGCCTGCAGTGATAGTAAGTGTCGCTTGGTGGGCCACCGCGGTCTGAGGGCGCCACAAGGACCACCGATCCTCTTGATGATGTTGAGTCTATGTGTTAGTTGTTGATAATTAATTATGTTGAGCTTAGTCAAACTGTTAGTAACAAGTTTATTCACTTAGCTTCGTGCTAATCCCCCACATTACCCACTTCTTGCAGGTTATGATTTTGATATAACGGGATTGTCAAGAAGTTGTTCGGGACGGAATGTTTGACCAAGCCTACTCTGATATTTGTTTATACAAATTAATGTTATTTAGCAGTTTGGAAGTAACACCCATGTTAATAAACTATGTTTTAAATTTTGTTGAAATTGAAATGTAACTTGGTATTGTTTAAAGTTGGACTAACGCTTCCGGATTTATTATATTTAAATGATGAAAAATTGAGGGGTGTTACAAGTTGGTATCAGAGCATGAGTTTGGGTGAATTGGATATTTAAAGATGTTCAATCCCAAACTTAGAATTGTGTCAAGTCAAACATTCCGGGGTGTGGGGATTAGTGGTGGTATGAGAAAGTGATTACTAAATGTGTACTAACCTATAACAAGTTGCAAAAGTGTTATTTTGGGTTGCAGAGACGGAGGAACATGAGGAACCGTCTGGTTTTCTCAATGATTCCTCAACCTTCGTGGGCCTATGTATATCAGGTACTTTTCGATAAGCTTGGTGTATTTCAATAAACTTGAATTGTTTACTTTGCTATGATATGATTGGTAGTAAAGTAAATTGAGTCAGACTGATATGAATCCCCAGTTGTGAGTCTTTGGTAATCAATATATGTTAATGTGATACTATGAATTGTGTGTGTGGAATTATTTGCTTTCGTGAAATAATGACTTTGGGAGCAATTGGATTAAGTGTAGTAATAAATCTTGGAAAAACAAAGTTGATATGACTCCACATAGTAAATTTAATGAGATGTTGGTAATCTCAATTAATAAGTTTGGAGTCTTGTTGTTGTGTAAATTAGAAAGTGTTCATTGATTGAAATGTGTATCTTTGACTAGGAAAAGTCAAGGTTGAAATTGGTAGAGTCAAATTGTGTATTGACTATGTTATTAAGTGATAAATGTGGTAAGATGTGTATGTGTATAATATTGATCATGATTGTGGTTAAATTATGATCTACTTACTAAAAGTGGTGTAGTAAGAAAGTCAAAGTAGTCGACCAACTTTTATAATTGTTGACGAGTTTGAAAGAAGTCAAAGTTGAAAATTGTTGTGATTGGGTTAAACATAATGATTTTAATGTGAATTGGTGTTTTAGAGCTATAGTACAATGCCAATAGTGAAAACAGTTTGGTTTGACTTAAAATAGTCAAAGAAGTGTAAATTGGGTGCTAGAAAAAAAAAATTATAGGTGTTAAAACCCAAATGGGTTGTTAAAGTGCCCAAATGGGTCACTTGATGGTTAAACGGTTAAAATGATTAGTGGTTTGGTTATAACCAATGTCAAAGTGACCTTAAGTTCTACATATAGTGGGAATGTGTGTTGAAAATGTTATGGTAGTCAAAATGGTTGAATTGGGTAAAAGTGTCCAATTGGACCCTTAAACGGGTCAATTAGTAAAAACATGATAAAATGGGTATATGAGAGTGGTGAATATGCCCACACGTCCCAAATATATGTGTAAACATGTGGTTGAAAGGTTAGAGTCAGAAACTAAGCCATTTGGAATAGGGCGTGTCAACTTAAATAGTCGAAAATGGCTCAAAATGAATCATACGTCCGTTTTCTCGTAAAATGTGTAAATTGAAAAAGTGTAAAAAGAGAAAGTTTCATCTTGGTTAGATGAAAGTGCCTGCAAAATTTCAGAGTCTAACTCTTTACGGTTTAGGAGATATGCGCGTTTGAAAATCGAAAAACTGCACATAGTATTGGCTCAGATACTGAGCAGATCTGCTATGGTTACTGAGCAGATCGGCTATAGCTTGATAGCAGATCTGCTATGCTTAGCAGATCGGCTAAGTTAGTGCAAAAACACAACAGAACTTGACCCAGGAATGTAAAGGTTGAAATGAACTAGAGAAGCAGATCTGCTTTACAAAGCAGATCGGCTAGACATGAAAAACAGAACGGCTTCTCTTAGCCGAACGGCTAGTTTAGTTCAAAAACACTACAGAACTTTAACAGTGGTAACGATTGTAACTAGTAGTGGTAACAAGTATAATAACAGTAGTAATGAGTTTAGTAAATAGTGGGAACGAAATTTTGCAACGTTCATCGTAACGTTTGACGTAGAAATTTCCGCTACAAAATTTTGGTGTCCGATTGAGATGAAATTTACAGGGTCACTCGGAAACGACCCAACGGTCAAAGCTCATCGCTTTGCCATGAGCCCTAGCAGTTTTGGGCAGTTCGGGGTCGTTTGGGGCCCCAAAATGACATTTTATTGTTTTTCTGACCTTATTTTGGACTTTTAGTTTACATTTTGTATTGGGCCTTTGTTTCTTTAAGCCCAGGAATCGTTCCTATGACTCTATACAATAGTAAAACTTATTTTAAGAGGTCTACCTATGTTATTGTATATAAGTTGTGTTCAGACGATTTATTTAACTGCCGAAATATACCAGTAACTGATATTGTTGATTGTTGCTAACAAGGGTTAGTAACTATTGATTATAGAGTTATGTGGATCATATATGTGAACTAATTGTAATATGATGAAGTACTTGAATCATGTAAAACATTAAAATTAATTAAATTGAGAATTTTATGAATTTATAAGTTAAGTACATGAACTTATAGCTATGTGATCACTAAACATGAAATGCTCAGTTGTGATTCAACTAAAGACATATATGTTGATGAATATATGTGTTGGATATTCCATATAGTATTGACAAGTGTTTAGTACTAAATGTATTATAAGTATTAAGTGATGTAACTGGTAATTAATATTGAATCAGGTAATAAAAGTGTTGGATTGATGTAATTGTGATGGATATTACATCTGTGATAATGAAATAGTAAAAAGAATTATATTTACCTGATTATGTGATTAGTTGTTCATTCAAATGATTAATGAAACTGGTATCAAGTTAATAAGTGGTCATATAACTGCTACAAAGTGTTCTTTTATGTGTGATAATTATTAATATCACCTTGTGAGATATGAAAAGTAAAAGTTAACCACTTTGGAGATTGATGGTATGAAGTAACCTGAAAATAAAGTGTACCTGACATAATATGACGACGTCTGGCCAACGTATTTATATTATGCCATTTTACATGGAATTGTTGAGGTTACCAAGTACCAGAGAACTTAAAGTGATTTTGAAATAACAAGTGAGATATGTTGACCTGTAGTGGAGAAATAGTCACCAATTGACTAAAATAAAAGAGTACTAGATCACTAATCTGTTGTTTTACTAAGGTACAAGAAATGTATATGTGATAAATTACAACTAGTAATAAATAAAAGATGAGTTAAGCAAGGTAGAGGTCAGTTGACCGTCGATAACAATGAAATGATATTGTTGAATATGTGACTAATGACAACACCTTATGTTGATGTGTTGAAAGAATTATGCTGATAATGCACAGTGTCAACTGGTGTTGATCTAGTATCCTATTCGATATGATAAGATGCTAATTGATTCAGAAAAGATTTGACCTCTACATATTGTTTACTCTTATGTGTTTATGGTTATATGATTTGAATTAAGTTAGAGTAAAGAGTTCATATAACCTTGTGGTGTTTATAATTACAAGTTGTAAATTAGTAATACACTAGTTGCAAAAGTTGAATCAAATTGTTTCACCACTTAAGGTGATATGTGAATACTAGTTGGTCACTAGTTATGACATGAATTTGAAATTCATTGTTAAATATGTGTATTGTGGTTTTATAACCACTGTTAGTAATATTGTTTTATTCTTGTTGTTAAGCAGATAAGTGTTAAAGATTTTAGCATATTGCTAATTTCTGGTTATCAGAATATCATAGGTATTTATAATTGTCAACGATTCTGGCATGTTGCTAGTTTCTGATTGTAAGTGGTTTTGTATTCCACTTGTTAAATAATTATATGTTTTAAAGGGTTTGAATGACTGAGTATTGATAAACGATTCATATAAGTAATTACTTTATGAATGGAAATAGGGTTTATGCACAGTATTTGTGCACGGGAAAAGATAGAAGCATGTACAGTTGGATATGTGCATGTGGAAAGAATTGAAAACCTGTATTCATATTTGTAAGTTGCTCATGGGAGTAACATTTGATATGTGTATATATTATGTGTTTATATAAATTCAATGGTAATACACACTAGTGGTGTGTAAGTTGATGAAATAACATAAATCTAAATAGATACGTAGGTACATTTGGTGTTGTGTGATTAAAGATATGCATAATGATGATATGCATAAGTAAATTAAATTATAATCACCTTTTGTGTGTTGATAGTAATGAATAGTTATGTGGTTAGGGGTATATGAGAACTATCTAAATAGTGAATTGAAATGGAAATTAATAGGTGATTATGTTACACTAGAGTAACTAAGTATGATTAGATTTCGAGGACGAAATCTCTTTTAAGGGGGAGAGATTTGTAACACCCAGTTTATGGGTCTAGTAGTTTATAATATTTTCATGACTTTAAATTATTATTTAAGGTGTTAGGAAATATTTTGTTTAAGTTTACTTGAATATAATTGGGATAAGAGTCACATAATTTATTGTGACTATTAAATTGTTAATTGATTTAAATTAACATAGTTGACGGTTCAATAAAATAGTATTTCCCCGTAAATGGTTTTAAGTTCCAGACAATGATAAGTACGGGGAATAAAATTAAACACTTATAGGATAAGTGTTATATGATTGAGTCGGTTTATATTTACATACACACATACATACGTACGCATACATACATGGAACCCTAGATCAATTTATCTTTATCACTTCTCAAACTTAAATTGGAGCTCTAGAAATCGAATTCAAGCTTGAAGATCATGGATTATCATCTCTTAATCCTTCTATCCTGTAAGTTTCAATTTTATGAAATATGAACCCTAGATTTTTGGGGGTTTTGATGTTCTTAACTTTAAATCCGAAATTAGGGTTTCAAATGATTAAATTGATGTTAGTTAAGCTTTAATAACATGGATTAATCATTCCATCATCATTATAAACATGTTGTAATTGCTAATTCTTGAATTTAATGTAAACCCTAGAAATTGGGTTTTTGGGTATTTGATAGAATTAGCATGATTAATCTTAAATTGAAGCTTGTAATACTTGTATAATTGTTACTTGATGCTTATATGAGAATTATAACCTAAACCCTAACTTAGAAATGAAGAAGTTAGTGTATGATCATGAGAAAGTCATGGGTTTAGTTGATTTTGGAAGAATCAATGTTTAAGTTGATTGTTATTATTGAATAATTGATTATTGATGAAGATTAATATGATTTTGAGCTATAAACTGATTATGTGTTTTTGAAGCTAATGATGAGTTTAGTGATTATAATGGTGAACTAATAATATTAAAATGGTTGTTTATAATCTTGGATTGAATTATATTACATGATTATAAGTAAGTGATAAATTACTTGATTTGAAGTTGAAAGTGATTTTCATGGTAATTAGTCATGACTAAGTGATAAGTCAACAAATTTGATAATTGAGTAATTTGACATTGTTGATGAAAATCTATTAGATTGATGTTATATAGATTGTGAGACAAGTGACTAACTTGTGTTATTTATATTGTATTCTCAGATATGGAGAAAGACTCAGTGACATAAGACTACTGAGTGGACAACTGAGGTATTCGGTGAGTGGACTTGTACTCTCAGTGTGATTTGGTTGTAACATATTTGGTTACAACAAGTGAACATAGTTGCTGTTGTGATTGTTGATTATTGACTATTGATTGATGAATTACACGTGTAATATGTGATGAGTCGCCTTCGGGCATTTGATGATGTGGAGGTCAACAATTGTTGGACTGTGAGGCTACAGGTTAACCATCATAGGAATTGTGAACATGTGTTGTGAGCGGAACTTATGTTGGTTAAAGGTAGCAAGCAGTTATCGGTAAATCACTGTAAAGGCCTGCAGTGATAGTAAGTGTCGCTTGGTGGGCCACCGCGGTCTGAGGGCGCCACAAGGACCACCGATCCTCTTGATGATGTTGAGTCTATGTGTTAGTTGTTGATAATTAATTATGTTGAGCTTAGTCAAACTGTTAGTAACAAGTTTATTCACTTAGCTTCGTGCTAATCCCCCACATTACCCACTTCTTGCAGGTTATGATTTTGATATAACGGGATTGTCAAGAAGTTGTTCGGGACGGAATGTTTGACCAAGCCTACTCTGATATTTGTTTATACAAATTAATGTTATTTAGCAGTTTGGAAGTAACACCCATGTTAATAAACTATGTTTTAAATTTTGTTGAAATTGAAATGTAACTTGGTATTGTTTAAAGTTGGACTAACGCTTCCGGATTTATTATATTTAAATGATGAAAAATTGAGGGGTGTTACAAGTTATATCCGAAAATGAGGGAATTTCTTGAAATGGTCAAAGAAATCTTTTTGTAGAGCTCTTCCGTACGCAAATTTTGGTAGGTGTTTCGTTGTCTAACTCTTTCTAGAACTCTAGATATTAACGTTTTTTGTGAGACGGTTTTTCTGGGCAGATTTATGTGTTTTGTGTTTATGTTCATAAAAATGATTTTTGAGTTACTTTTTGGACATTTCTTGGTTGAATGAGCATATAGACATGTTAATAAGTATTAATCAATTAAATCTAGTTAAAGAAGCGGATTCCTTACAAAGAGATGAAGATCTAACTCGGGTTTGCGACGGGAGTGTGTGGAACTTCTTCTCCTTGCGTTTCCTTGATTTTTCGAGTGGAGGTTGATGGTAGTATGTGGTGGATAGTTGTGGTGGAGTGGTGGCAACTGGAAATCTCCAGAAATAGAGAGAGAGAAGGGAGTGTGGTGATGGTGGAAAGTGTTGAGTGACAATGAGGAAGTATGGAGTGAAGGAGTGAAGTAAAAGAAATGGGAGGGGGGGTGTAAGGGCATGGAAGGCCATGCCTATGGTTTCATGCAGATTTTCAGTGGGTCCCACACCCCACATGGGTGTGTAAACTTGTTCCCAAAGTTGTGCCGCGTGCGGTGTTAGTTTACCCGTTCGTTTGACATTTTAATTAACCGTATAACGTTTTTAAACGTTTTAATTGTTCGCGTGCAATCGCGATATTTTTACTTGAAGTATTTTATCAAAATACTTAGTTTTGAGTTATAAAAATATAACTTGAGATTATTTTGCGTGTCGTGCACGTTTCACGCGTTTTCATTGCGTAAAGTTACGTTTTAATAAAATGTATAATCGTGTAATATATTAAAATAAATAATGTTTGTTTGGATAAATCTACATTATTTTTAACAGTTTGTCACCAACGTCCATAGTAAATAGTGTCGGACCTCGTCCGGTTCAAGTGTGTATGATTTAAACAAATCATATAACGTGTATGTAATTACACAGAAAGTTACATATATTTAGATTAATATAATACTAAATACATGTAATTACAAGTACTTAGGCACTAATTAAAGTCCTAAATTAGCGGGTCTTACATTCTCCTTTCAAGGTGTAGTTTGTCGTCAATGTGTATCTCATCGAGAGGTATAATCAGTGTCTCATCAGACAGACATTTCTTTAAGTTAGAAATGTGGAAGGTAGGGTGCACGCTACTGAGTTCAGGAGGTAGTTGCAGTCTGTATGCCACTGTACCAATCCTTTCAAGGATTTCGAACGGTCCAATGTACATGGGATTCAATTTCCCATGTTTGCCAAAACGGATAATGCCTTTCCAAGGCGAGACTTTCAGAAGTACTCGATCACCAACCTGGAATTCGAGGTGTTTGCGTCTCACGTCAGCATAGCTTTTCTGACGATCACGCGCTGTTTTCAGTCGGTTTTGTATGCCGACGATCTTTTCAGTTGTTTCATGTATGATTTCCGGACCGGTGAGTTGTGTAGCCCCCACCTCAGTCCAACTGATAGGCGATCGGCACTTACGACCGTATAGTGCCTCAAAGGGTGCAGCTTTGATGCTGGTGTGGTAGCTGTTGTATGAAAACTCACACAAAGGTAAGTGATTTTCCCAGTTTTTACCGAAGTCAACTACGCATGCTCGTAGCATGTCTTCCAGTGTTTGTATGGTTCGTTCACTCTGGCCGTCAGTTTGTGGATGGTAAGTAGTACTCATGTCCAAACGAGTACCGAGTGATTTTTGTAGAGATCGCCAAAAGTGAGAAGTAAATCGAGCGTCTCGGTCAGAGATAATCGAGATGGGCACGCCGTGTCTTGACACGATCTCTTTCAGTAGATCCATGTCAAATGTTCCATCTTGTCAGTTTCCTTGATGGCTAGGAAATGTGCAGATTTAGTAAGTCGGTCTACGATCACCCAAATGGTATCGCAACCGCTAGAGGTTTTTGAGAGTTTGGTAATGAAATCCATGGTGATTTGCTCCCATTTCCATTCGGGGATTTTCGGTTGGTGTAGCAAACCGGAAGGTTTCTGGTGTTCGGCTTTAACCTTAGAACAAGTAAGACACTTGCCAACGTAGGTAGCAATGTCGGCTTTCATGTTGGGCCACCAGTACAACTCCTTGATGCCATGGTACATTTTGTGGGCACCAGGGTGTATAGAGTACTTAGACTTGTGTGCCTCATTCATCACCAAGTCTCGTAAGTTCCCGTAGTTGGGTAACCAGAGTCGGTCAGAGAAGTACTTGGCCCCGTTTGGTTTGGTTTCCAGTCGTTTGTCCATGCCTCGCAAGGCCTCGTGTTTCACATTTTCAGCTTTGAGTGCTTCGAGTTTAGCGGTAAGAATTTGGGTTATCAGGTCGTTGTGTATAGTCATACTAAGTGCTCAGACTCGAAGGGGTTTCACTCGTTCCTTACGACTTAAGGCATCAGCAACAATGTTTTCCTTGCCTGGATGGCAGCGAATTTCAAAGTCGTAATCAGTAAGTAGTTCGACCCAACGGCGTTGTCTCATATTGAGGTCTTTCTGGTCGAAGATGCGCTGAAGACTTTTGTGGTCGGTAAAGATTGTACACTTGGTACCGTATAAGTAGTGTCTCCAAATTTTGAGAGCGAATACAACTGCCCCCAACTCTAGGTCATGAGTGGTGTAATTCTTTTCGTGGACCTTGAGTTGCCGAGAGGCATAAGCAATGACTTTGTCTCGTTGCATCAGTACACAACTGAGACCTTGGTGTGAAGCGTCACATTATACCACGAAGTCATCGTTGCCTTCGGGTAATGAAAGAATAGGTGCACTGCAGAGTTTCTTTTTGAGCAGTTGGAAAGCTGACTCTTGTTTATCAGTCCAATCGAACTTCCTTTCTTTTTGAGTCAGTGCAGTGAGAGGTTGTGCTATTTTTGAAAAGTTCTCAATGAATCGCCTGTAGTATCCGGCGAGTCTTATGAATTGTCATACCTCGGTGGGTGTAGTAGGTGCTTGCCAACCCTTGATGGCTTCGATTTTTGAAGGATCAACATGAATTCCTTGACTGTCAATCACGTGTCCAAGGAATTATACAGTTTGCATCCAGAACTCACACTTGGAGAATTTGGCATATAACTCCTCGTGCTTGAGTAGTTCTAGAATGGTTTTCAGGTGTTGCGCATGTTGTTGTTCATTGCGCGAGTAAATCAGAATGTCGTCAATGAAAACGATGACAAACTTGTCAAGGTAAGGCTTACACACCTGATTCATAAGGTCCATGAATACTGTTGGTGCGTTGGTCAAGCCGAATGGCATCACTTGGAATTCGTAATGCCCGTAGCGAGTTCGGAAAGCTGTTTTAGGAATGTCGGTGTCACGAACTCGTAGTTGGTGATAACCTGACCTTAGATCGATCTTTGAATAAAAACTCGACCCCTGAAGTTGGTCAAACAGGTCATCAATGCGAGGTAGTGGGTAACGGTTCTTGACGGTTAATTTGTTGAGTTCACGATAGTTAATGCACATACGGAAAGAACCATCTTTCTTTTTCACAAACAAGACCGGGGCTCCCCAAGGCGAGGAACTCGGTCGAATAAAGCCTTTATCCAGGAGTTCTTGCAGTTGAGTAGACAACTCCTGAAGTTCAGAGGGGGCTAAACGGTACGGTGCTCGTGCCACGGGTGCTGCGCCGGGCACAAGGTCAATAGAAAATTCGACTTGTCTAGTTGGCGGTAGGCCAGGCAAGTCTTTAGGAAAGACTTCTGGGAAGTCTCGGACAATAGGCACATCCTCAAGTCGCTTCTCCGCCGACTGTTTCTCCATAACATGTGTGAGGATTGCCTGATACCCTTTTCTCAAGTATTTCCGGGTTTTCATACAAGAAATAATGTTAAGTCTCGTCCCACCGGTCTCCCCTTGTACGATTAAGGTTCTTCCGGTAATGAAGGGAATACGGACAATTTTCTCAAAACAAATAATCTCGGCGCGGTGTTTGGATAACCAATCCATACCGACGATTATGTCAAAGCTGCCGATCTCGACAGGTATAAGGTCAATAGAGAATAGCTCATCAGCTAAGTTCAACATGCAGTTAGGTATCATACTATTGGCCTCAATGAGTTTGCCGTTTGCCAATTCTAGTGTGTACTTAGAATCTAAGGCAACAAGTGTAGTGTTAAGTAGTGGACAAAACTCATCGGATATGAAGCTCCTATCAGCACCAGTATCAAATAACACAGAAGCAGACAAATTGTAGAGAAGGAACGTACCCGTGACCACATTCGGGTCTTGGCGGGCATCCCCAGCGTTGAGTACAAAAGCTTTGCCCCGAGCATTGTTGTTGTTGTTGTTGTTGTTCCCTTTCTTGTTCTTCAATTTGGGGCAGTCACTTTTGAAATGTCCATTCATAACAGGTTCTGGGAGTGTTGGGTTTGGAGTTGGTATTAGCAGTGTTGGTCCTGCAGTCTTTAGCAAAGTGCCTGAATCGCTTGCACTTGCTACAAGGGCAAGGACCATTATGATGAAGTTGGCACCTAGAACAGTAAGGTTTGTCCCCTTGGTATTCCTTCCTGTTATCAGAACTAGAGGTGTAGGCTTTGATGGTTTCAGGTTTCTTAGAGGCTTGTTGGTTTTGATTCTGGTTGCCAGAGTTCCCAGACCATTTCCTCTTGTTGTTGCCAGAGGATGAGATAGGTGTTTCACGGCTAACAATCATAGCCATAAGTTCATGAGCCATACGAATGGCACTCTGAATGTCAGCGGGTTTGGATGAGGCCATGTTCCCCTGGATGTTCTCCGGGAGTCCGCGTATGTACCTCTGAATGCGCTTGCGCTCAGGATCAACCATGGAAGGATAGAGGAGCGCAAGATGTTGAAATCTAGTAGTATAGATGGTGATATCGGTACCTTGAACAGATAAATTCCATAACTCTTCTTCCAGTCGTTGGAGTTCTTCATTTGGACAGTACTCGTCGGTGAGCTTTCTCTTCAAATCCTCCCAAGGAATTTGATATGCAATGTCAACACCCACGGCATTGGCATAAGTGTTCCACCAAGTCAGGGCACCTTCAAGGAAAGTGCAGGTGGCGTACTTAACCTTGCACTCCTCGGGACAGTTGCAAATCCGAAAGACTGATTCCATTTTCTCGGCCCATCGAATTAATCCTATGGCCCCTTCAGTACCCTTAAAGTTCAAGGGTTTGCAGTTCAAGAAATCTTTGTAAGAACAGGGCCTAGGTTGGGGCCCATTTGCAGCTGTATCATCACTGCCAGAACTCGGCTGTCGAATAGCCATGGCTTGAGCCACACTTTGGGCAATGAGTTGAGCGATCTCGGCATCGCTGTACGTGTGTCTCTTTGGAGGCATAGTGCTGAATAACAACGAATGAGACATGTAAGATATTTGCACAGAGTTATGATATATCACATATGTATATATACATAGGGTAGTAATATACACAACAGCATGACGTGATAATCATATTTCATTAGGTAATTAGTTGAGTTACAAGATACGAGTTTCCAAAAGATTACCAAAAGTGCGGAGTTTACAAAAGATACCGGGAATATTACATCCGGTCAAATTACAAAGATCCTAAGATAGTATAATATATTACAGGATAGTTACTACACTAATCTCGGTGTAGATTCAGTCGTGGCAGTAAAGAGGTTAGGTGGTCTACAGATTCTGCAAGTCTGGTGACCATTCTGAGAGCATCCTCGGTTTCCCGCAGGCACGTCTCGCATTCTCGCAGACTCGATTGTAAGACGGAGATCTCGTTTCGGTTACCGATTACCTGGTTATGTACAATCTCCATAGTTTGTGTGGTATCTTCCATCTGATTTTGAGTACGGTTAATGGTTTCAGACATATCTTCTTGATCTAAGTACATTTGTGCGATGCGGCCCTGAGCCGTTAGCATCCAGTTTTCTCGAGTTTCTTGAAGTTCAATTTCCATGTCATGTAGCCTGCTCTCGTGTTGGTGTACTCGAGCAGCTAACACTGGAACAGTGTGGTATGTTGGTTCTTGTGTATACGGGGAGAGATCCATAGCAGCATATTCTCCGACATCGTCGTGGATCTCAATGTGTTCTTCAATCCTCCAGGTGGCCATAGCCACAGGTAACCAGCTCCATTGACGAGCGATTGCTCGATGGTGAGCTAAAGTAGATGGGTTACCAGTAGTGGCAGGATTGGCATAGGGGCTAGCTCGGTGTGAGCTACCAGTGCGTCTAGTCACTAGGGATTCCGAGTTGCTATGACGTGAGCGAGAGAAAGATGGTGGTGTACGAGCAGTTTGCCTAGATGATGAGTCTGCCATCACTGTGGCAAAAGCGTTATTGAGTGAGGCCTATCATATACATATATACATATATCATACAATAGCCTAGAGTGTCTAGCACAAACAAGTATAAGTCCCGTTTCTCTCGTAGTCAAAGTCAACTAGTGTATTTCTGTTCAACATAACTCCTTTCAGATTTCACATCATCTTCATTTAATTGTACATAGTTGATCAGGCTATGTTAAATTAAAGTCGTATGATGTAATCCCTGAACCAAACATACCTAATAAGGAATTACAGCCTAACGGTCATAGTCTAGGCCCACTAATTCAACCTAGTTCGCTATAACCTTAGGCTCTGATACCAATCTGTAACACCCCCAAATTTACTGTTCCGCGGAAGCAAGCTTTGGGTGTTACTAATCAATAATCAAGCACCAAAGTAAAGCAAACGACGTCTATATGCAACATCGTACAGTAGTACAAAAGTATTACATTGTTGAATCATAATAACAAGCTTCGAGTTCGAAAATGATTTCCTAGAGATTATAATACATAACTGATATACAAAAGGTAATGCAAAAGAATCTCCACAAATTTGTATGCATGCGACTCGAGCTATCAGTCCTGAGTGTGGTGCAGTCCTACTGCTGTAATGTACCAGAGATAAATGCTAAAAAGTGTCAACCAAAAAGGTTGGTGAATCTCACAGGTTTAGTATAGTAATCCTTTATGAACCACAAGTAAAGTACCAGTAATGCCCTCGAGCATAATAAGTAAATCAGTAACTCAATAAATCAGTAGGTCAACACAATTACCATGAGCTTACAAGCTGAAGCTTAACAATGTAGTGTGAATGGTACAGTCAAGTACAACATCACGTACCCCCGTGAGTGCTATCCGGACACTCATATGTAACAAGTACTAATATGCCTGTTTCTATGGTGTAATCCTTGGTAGCGCTACTACCCCATGCAGGGATTGTCAGTCCCAAATGGATCCATTTACTAGTAATCGCGCTTAAGTCCATAACTAACAACTTATGATAGGAGGATTTCAGTGGATAAAAAGTAACTCATGTAATGTATGTAAGAGTAGTGTGTAGCAGTTCAGTACTTGTGTTCATACGTAAAACGGTACCAAATATCTCACCCCAAGTAGAAAACAGTAAAAACGGGGCTGTAAGACTCACCTCAGTCTCGCAAACAAGTATAGCGGATGTAAGTCCGTAAGTATGTGTCGGATGTAATTCCGTAAGTTGGTTCTCCGAACCCTGCAACCTTCTGGCGTCCGAAACGCACAAGGTCATAAGCAAGTAAGTAAGTTGGTATCACGAAGGATCACCCATGCTAGTTGTCCACTCAACTAGGAAATGTTTAAGTATTTGTTTGTACGTTTATAACCATTTTGTAATTAAGTGTGGCCCGTTGGTGACGGAGGTGTAATAATAATTCAAATATTATTATTATGTAATTCATTGTGCTTGTATATCTTGTAAAGCATATACAATAGTTGGTTATTTGTAATGTGACGTGTAACCGTCGTTCGGATGTAAGTCCGTGCGAGTGTAAGCTCGTCTTATAAACAATTGGTTCGAGTGTAAGCTCGTGGTAGAGTGGGTGTAATCCCATCTAGGTGTATGTGTAATCTCATATCTTCATACTTATATGTATAAGTAATAAATGGGTGCGAGTGTAATCTCGTAAGTGTAGTTATTGATTCGAGTGTAAGCTCGTATGCGTTCAAGTTGTAGCGTATACTTCCAAAGTATATATATATATATCATGTAAGTGTAGTGTTGTATGTATTCAATACTTAGTATAAATAGTATTTTAAAGTTTCCATTTCGTGCGACAATATGTATCCCGACAATGACATTCACGGACACTGTTCATGCGACAATCGCATTCTCGGACCACTGTTCATACGACAATGGCATTCACGGAATTTTGTTCATGCGACAATAGGTTCACGGAGCACTGTTCATACGACAATACGGTTTGTCGGATTCTTGTTCGTGCGTCAATAAGGATTGTCGGAATTCTTTCAAGTATAAGTTTTAGTTTTTATGAGACAATGAGTATAGATTGCGATTCACGGATAGTCATGCGACAATTAGCTTATTGTCGGTTTTTAAATAATTTCCAAAACAGTCCCTACACTTTATTTTCCAGATTTTTAACCCGAATCAACCCCCGATCTCACCCATTTCTAGTCCGGATCAAGCCTAACCAAAAATAACTCATATTCTCCTAGGGGTCTTGTTCATTTCTGCACTTTATGGTATTTTTTATAAGTTCATTTACTATTTTAAACAAAAATAGTTTTCGAAGTGTGGTCAGATTTGGTCCAAAACAGACATATGTTCAAAGATTGAGTTATATCCGAAAATGAGGGAATTTCTTGAAATGGTCAAAGAAATCTTTTTGTAGAGCTCTTCCGTACGCAAATTTTGGTAGGTGTTTCGTTGTCTAACTCTTTCTAGAACTCTAGATATTAACGTTTTTTGTGAGACGGTTTTTCTGGGCAGATTTATGTGTTTTGTGTTTATGTTCATAAAAATGATTTTTGAGTTACTTTTTGGACATTTCTTGGTTGAATGAGCATATAGACATGTTAATAAGTATTAATCAATTAAATCTAGTTAAAGAAGCGGATTCCTTACAAAGAGATGAAGATCTAACTCGGGTTTGCGACGGGAGTGTGTGGAACTTCTTCTCCTTGCGTTTCCTTGATTTTTCGAGTGGAGGTTGATGGTAGTATGTGGTGGATAGTTGTGGTGGAGTGGTGGCAACTGGAAATCTCCAGAAATAGAGAGAGAGAAGGGAGTGTGGTGATGGTGGAAAGTGTTGAGTGACAATGAGGAAGTATGGAGTGAAGGAGTGAAGTAAAAGAAATGGGAGGGGGGGTGTAAGGGCATGGGAGGCCATGCCTATGGTTTCATGCTGATTTTCAGTGGGTCCCACACCCCACATGGGTGTGTAAACTTGTTCCCAAAGTTGTGCCGCGTGCGGTGTTAGTTTACCCGTTCGTTTGACATTTTAATTAACCGTATAACGTTTTTAAACGTTTTAATTGTTCGCGTGCAATCGCGATATTTTTACTTGAAGTATTTTATCAAAATACTTAGTTTTGAGTTATAAAAATATAACTTGAGATTATTTTGCGTGTCGTGCACGTTTCACGCGTTTTCATTGCGTAAAGTTACGTTTTAATAAAACGTATAATCGTGTAATATATTAAAATAAATATATTAAAGTAAATAATGTTTGTTTGGATAAATCCACATTATTTTTAACAGTTTGTCACCAACGTCCATAGTAAATAGTGTCGGACCTCGTCCGGTTCAAATGTGTATGATTTAAACAAATCATATAACGTGTATGTAGTTACACAGAACGTTACATGTATTTCGATTAATATAATACTAAATACATGTAATTACAAGTAGTTAGGCACTAATTAAAGTCCTAAATTAGCGGGTGTTACAGTGGAGATCATGTACATATCAGCTTGGTCTCCAGTGTTAGGATTGTCGATATGATGGAAAGTGATGGTTTCTCCCTCAGACTGCAAGCTAATGGTTTGTGCGAAGAGGTTGATGATTGCCTTGGCCGTATTCATGAAAGGTCTTCCTAGTATGATTGGGATGTGTACGTCTTCCTGCATATCCATTACTACAAAATCTGTTGGGTAAAGAAATTTGTCAATCCTAATAAAAATATTTTCAGCTATTCCCCTAGGGTATTTGACCGAGTGGTCAGCAAGCTGTATGGTCATTTTGGTAGGTCGAAGATTTTCTAACTCAAGCCTCTTGAAGAGCGAGTATGGCATAAGGTTAACACTAGCTCCTAAATCGGCAAGAGAACAGATGATGCCTGAATTGTAGATAGAAAGGGGGAGAGTAAAACGTCCGGTGTCTCCGAGTTTTTCTGGAATGATATTTTTCAAGATAGTTGAACATTCCTCGTTCAGCGGGACATTGGGTACTTCGGGTACCTTATCCTTGGTTGTAAGAAGTCTTTTGAAGTACTTTTTAGAGTGAACTTCAGAGGCGGTGTCTAGGAATTTCCTATCAAGCTTAAAAGACTTAAGCTTGTCGGGTCATTGTTTAAGATGAGCCGGAAATGGAATGTTTACTTTCCTATTTGGTGTAGACTCTAAATCCATTGTCGATGGGACAATACGTAGTTCCTTCACCGGAGAAGAAATCGTAGGTGGGCTATGTGCTACCTGAGAGTCTTGAATGTGAGAAGCCTCCTTGTGGCAACTAGTTGGACTATCCTGAGGTTTAGCGTTAATACGTTGTACTAATTGTCCTAATTGGGATTCGAAAGCCTTTAACAAAGTCAGTTGATCTCTTAAGATGAGATCAGCTTGGTCTTGTCTAGATGAGATTCCTTGAATGACTTGTATCAGGGTGTCGTCAAAACTAGAGGTTTGTGAGGAAGAGGGTTCAGACAGTTCGGGTTGGTAAGTTAATGGGTTATTCCTAGGTGGGTTAAAGGAAGGGTTAGTAATGGGCGGAGTAAGGTGAGAGTGAGGAATTTGGGATGAGTGGTTCAGATTAGCACAATTAAGGCAGGTTTGAACTTGACAGACTTGTTGTGGTTGATTTTTCAATTCCTTGATCTCTTTGGTTAGTTTTCCACTTGCTGAGTGAGAGTTTTGATAGCTTCATTCTCTATTGTAGTAGGTGAATTCACTAGTGAGGGGTGATTTTCACTATTCCAGTCATGGTTGTGCATTGTCATTTCCTCAATAAGGCTCCAAGCTTCATTGGTCGTACAATTCATGAAACTGCCTCGAGAGGCGGTATCAAGTAAAGGACGGTGATGTGGGAAGAGACCATTGTAGAAAATGCGCAACTGGTCTGAGCGCTCAAATCGATGATTTGGACATTTCTTAAGCAATCCCTTAAAGCATTCCCATGCATCGTAGATTGATTCATCATGCACTTGACAGAAGTTTATGATGTTGATCCTAAACATGGCTTGTTTTGATGGGGGGAAATATTTGGCCAAAAATTTGGTTGCTAATTCTACCCAAGAGGTTATAGAGTTGATTTCTAGTTCCTCAAACCAGGTTTTGCATTGAGAGTGAGTGAATAGGGAAATAGGTATAGATAGACTATGTGTAGATTAACCCCAATCGGTTTAAAGGAGTTGGATAAGGACATGAATTTGTCAAGGTGTGAGTTGGGATCATCATTTGGTAGGCCATGGAATTGAAAGAGGTTTTGGACTAACTGAACAATATGGGGCTTAATTTAAATGATCATCTACCAATTTCCGGATAGAAAATTGGTCCTCCTCGACCTTCAATCAAAGGTTTAGAGTCTTCAGCGAGAGTGATACGTGCAGCTATCATAGTCTCGTTGGCAGGTGGTTGACTAGTTGAACGGATAGGGGTGGTCATTTCTAATAGTAGGAAAAGGAAGGAAAATTAATGAAAGACGTAGGGGTCTAACAAATCCTAAAGGTTCACTAGTAAGTAAGTTCGTCTAAACGCCTAAGGATCGTACAATTGGTTCCCCGGCAGCGGCGCCAAAAACTTGATGTGTTGCCAACGGTCGGTAAGGATTTTACCCTTGTCGTTGCACCGGCTACCGGCGACGGGCATCAGTGAGTGTTTTAAATTTGTAATTGTGGGCCTAAGTTTTCCCTAACAATGCTAATCCTTAGGGTGAGCAAGTGGTAGGTATGACCTAGAGTCGTTCTTCAAACTGACTGAATTGAAACTAAGGCGTGGCATATGAGGGTTTTCAAACTAGTGAAGGGTTTATGAAATAGTGGGGGAGTTTTGGTTTTTCTATTAACTAACTTAGGCAAGTAAATAAATAAAATCGAAATAAAAGTAAAAGCTAAAGCAGATAAATAAAGATAGTGTTTGCTGAGACTTCGTTAATTAAGTTATGGGATGATGTTTGGAGAAACTGTTTTGAAAGATATTAGTTAATTATCATTCTTGAATACTTGTATGTAAACACTAGATTCCCTACTAATTAAAATTCTATTAGCATGTCACACCGGGAGCTAGGTTATGGTAACATTACAAAGTATTTAGAATAATAAGCAAAATCTAAATTATGGTTTAATAATACTTTCATATGAACGGGAACAAAATCTTAGTGTACTAGACATAACTGAATCATATAACGATTCCTCATCATCCTAACAGATTCGTATATTTAAAAAGTTCATTTATGACTTTAAACTAGCCCTTGCTTAAGACTACCCAATAAATCCTCTAATTATCCACAGCGTTCCTCACTTAAAGTGGTTCTGCCGCTTCAAACCTTGGCCATGTCTTGTCCTACGATAATCCCCCATGTAGCCTTGCGGTTCCATAGTTTCATACCTTTGACAAATTATATTGACATAGATGACTGACTACCTTTCAATTGGACGTCGTTACAAAGGTGTTGGAATCACGTTTATTGGTGGAAAGGCGATTAGATTAATTTGAAGTTTAAAAGTCTATTTAGAAAGGTTAATTAAACTAGGTTTCTCATTTTATATGTTAGTGCGTAATATAACTACCTTCGTTCGTTACTCGACTTCCATACATTTGTACTCCACCTTGAAGCGTTTCCAGTACTATATCGAATAACAGTCGAATAGGGGCCATCATATTACTTCGTAATATTGTACCGTTTCGTAATATGACTACCTTCGGTCGTTCCTCGACTTCCATACATTTGTACTCCACCTTGAAGTGTTTCCAGTACTATATCAAGTAACAGTCAAATAGGGGCATCATATTACTTTACGATAATTAAGACCGTTTATATTTTACCACTATGATGATCCTAAGGCAACAATCAAATAAGAACATGCAATAAGACGATCAAAGCAATACTACCGATCTTTAATATTTAATTATAAATCATCCCATAATTAATTAACTACATCGCAAGCAAACACAACAAGTATACTACTCTCTAATAATGGCAATAACTAAATCTAGCATAATCAATATAAACGTAATTAATTAAGATAGATAAGGATTAGAAAGCACCAGGATTAAATGCGGGAGAAAGTGACTTAAATTAATTGACACAATTCCAAGCTTACACCGAAGATTTACAATGCATTCCATACTTTCCTTCTATTCTAAACAAGCTCCTAAACTAGCCTAAAACTAATTTTTAGTAAGAAAATAGAAAGAAAGTAGAAGCAATATCTTAAGAGAACTATATTGTTCTAAGAATGATGTGTAAGGTGTGTGTTGAAATGAAGCCTCATGCCTCCTATTTATAGGTGAAATTCAGCTCACGTTAGCAACTTGAGGAGCACTTTAGCAAAAGGTGGAAAAGGTGGTGCACCAGGTATGTACAATCGCGCAAAGGTGTGGCACCAGGTACATACAATCGCGTAAAGGTGTAGCACCGGGTACACGCAAGGACCAAAAAGCGGATTTGGGATGGGGGGCAGGTGGCTGGCGCCGCCACCCTGGTGGCCGGCGGCGGCAGGCTAGTGGCCGGTGGCGCCTGGCAGCCTGCCGCCCCAGTTCGCCGTCTTTTGCTCCGTTTCTTGATGCATGCATGTTTTCTTTGTTATGCGTCTGTTTGCGTCGATTCTTTTTTTGTTGGATTCGTTTTTCAAAAACGAAGACTTTGATGAAAAGAAATCCCAAAAATATATCTCTGAACTTTAGATGTGTCGTACGAATCATTTGAATCTTCCGGCGTACGTAGAATCTTCATTCTTCATCCGTTTTTGCCGATTCTTCTTCTGTTGGATTCGTATTTTGAAAACGAACATCATGGATACGATAAATCTCAGATGTGGGCACTTATTCTCTAAATCTTATTTTGATGCCTTGAATCTTCAATTGTGCGTGGAATCTTCGTTTTTTATCCGTTCTGTTTGATTTTTATCGTGCAACCTTGTTTTGACCATCTCAGCATAATTTCACTAATTTGAACCGTATTTGAGTTTAATATGCCAAGAATCGTTCCAGAATGAGAGAGATATCGGTAGTAAAAACGTGACTTTTTACGCGATATCAGCGCGATTAACTTGAGTCGCCACGCGATCTTTTAAAAATAGCGACGCGATTATAGTATAATTACAACGCGATTATGATATAATTGCAACTCAATGATACTAGGTTGCGGCGCGATCTTGATCACAATATAACTATTATAATTGTTTAAAATCTATATAAATACTATTAAATATTGGGGTGTTTCAGATTACGATTATATTCTGGCCCGCGGTTCTATTCAAACTTAACCACAGTTCATTGTCATAGAACCGTTATCATTGTTTAGGTAATTATGTTGGTCATTTATAAAATATAGATGATTAACCACGGTTCAGTTACAAATAACCGTGTTAATTGTTTACAGTTTACTAATTTAGTTCGCACCTTAATTAAATTCATTATAAAAATGGCCGGTACATATGCTCGTTCACTTCCAATATAAATATTAAAATATATACACACACATAGTTAGGGTTCATTGTTTACATTTTTTTGGATAAAGGGTAAAAATTACCCGGTAAATATATTCCCAAAAGCGTTTAAGTACAAAGGATGTGAGTGAATCTCACTCCTCAACCCGTTACATAGGCAAAAAAGACTACATAACAAGGAAACAACCACTATTCACTATCTGACTCAACATAAATCAAACAAAGACCACACTTGACTCAATAGACATCAAACAAAATCCAGAAACTTATTTCTTCTTATCCATTTTCCTATCATGAAGACTCATGTAAACAGCCATCTCGTTATCTACAGGATCTAGCACATCATCTTCATCGTCTTCCATAGCCTCACTAGCCATAAAGTCATCAGAAACATGAGATCCATAGGTGTCTTTCCAACAAGAATACAAATTGGAATCAGTATTACCATCAGAAGAAGCCACCTTCTTCCCACGATCTACCTGCTTACTATCCAATTGCTCATTTGTAAAAGCCGTATTATCCACTTTAGAATCTAACTTATTCAGAGTCTCAAAGGAATTAGATGTTGTAGTCTTCCAATCTCCTTTGTCTTTTTTAGAAACAAACACCTGTTTAGAGTGTGCAACAGCCACTTTCTTTGGATTACTAACCACAAGGCCACAGAACGGTTTTCTCGGGGCTTGGAAACCTTCAGAATCTTTCTTGTTCTTCACCTCAGCCCCTTTACCAACATTTTTGTTTGGTAAAGGGGATATCCCCGACAAATATTATAAATGATGAAACGTTACAGATACAAGACAAAGTACATCACTTAATCTATCAAAATGAAAAGATTAAGTGCATACACATGACAAGCCATGTGTATGACAACCAGCAAACGCAAAGCCTAACATAGCCAAACTATCTAAACAAAAACTCCACACGGTAATCCATTGCAACCGCATCATAAAGCTCAATCAGAAGAAGAACACACCCGCTTCGGAATCTTCCATCTTTCCATAGCTCAAACCACCCGAAGAGAAGGTTTAAATGTGATGGAAACCATCTTCAACCTGATCGTCGAAATAATAACCTCAGCAAGCTCCAAGCAAGTCCTCCTACCTTTAGCAAAGAGACGAAAATTACGCTCTTGCCAAATAAAGTAAGTTGAAGTAGCCAAAACAAGACGAGAAACCAAATGATTAATATTCTTCACCGAAGTAGCATTTCTGAAAAAAAGAATCACATCTTCCAGCTTATCTGAAACCACCTGCATCTCAGTATGACTAATAACCCGGAACCAAACCTGAGAAGAAAAAGAACACTCAAAGAATACGTGAGAATGTGAATCAGGGCATGATCCACATAGAAAGCATCGAAGTAGGTTTAAGTTGACCGAGGGACCAACATCCCATTGCCTTAAGCAATATTGAGTCTTCAGTCTGCCTTTAAAAACCAGCCACAGATGAAAAGAATGTCTGGGAACACAATGAGGAAACCAGACTATAGAAGCCCAATCAATAGAAGAACTTCTCGATCTAATAGCCTCCCAAACATCAGCTACCCGAAAGTTAGAAAAGTTCCCAGTCCCATCACGCCAAACTAACATGTAAAGCTGAGTCGATAAAGTAGGAACCACCATCTGAGATAAAAAAAAGAATACCGTTGATTCCATAATGATGGCCATCTGCAAGAGAGGAAATAAGGTCAGCAACCAAATCAGTAGGCGAAAAACCCTGGCACGTGATATCCCTGTTACTTGAAAAAACCCGAGCAATAGGGCACTGGTCACACCACATGTCATATCAAACCAAAGTAGTTTGCCCATCACCAATCTTATACCAACAATGTGGATGAACCAAATCCCGAATATGGACTAAACTCCTCCAACCTCAACTCATACTATTCTGAGGAGCAACATCCTAAAAGCTGCGATTATGCAACTTATAGGCATAGACCCACCGGACCCAAATCGAATCCTTCCTAGAAATAATACTCCAAATATGAGAAGTCATAAGAGAAATATTCCACACAGATAAATTCCGAATACCCAACCACCCTCTTGCTTGGGCAAACATAAGTCCTCCCATGAGACCTTAGCTTTACCAGTCTTCATAAGACCTTGGCACCATTAAAAATCCCTCATAAGCTTTTCCAAATCAGCAATAATCGACTGAGGAAGGATAAACATAGATGCCCAATAACCATGAAGAGCAGAAAGACCAGAAGTAATAAGTTGAACACGACCAGCCAAGGATAAAAACTTATTCTTACAATTACCAATCCTATTCTGAACCTTCTCCACCAAAACTTTGCAATCGTTTTTAAGAAGTCTTGAAGAAATCAGAGAAACCCCAAGGTATCTAACAGGTAATACACCTTCCTTAAAAGGCATGATACTAAGAATACTCTGCATAGGAACACATGCATAGGAACATGCATAGGAACATTACAAAAGAAAGCAGTACTCTTTGGAATACTAGGAATTAACCCCAAAACCTCTTTAATTTCATTAAGAGCAGATTGTAAAAGCTTAACAGAATTCAAATCACCATGAGAAAATAAGAATAAGTCATCAGCAAAACGAAGACTAACAAGACCAAGCTTGTCACACTTAGCATGATACTTGAATAATTTAGACTCATCCACCTTCTTTTGAATCATTAAAGTCAAAACTTCCATAACCAAGGTAAATAGATAAGGAGACATCGGATCTCCTTTTCTCAAACCTCTTCTCCCCTAAAAGTAACCATGAACATCCCCATTAATACATAAAGAGAAAGAAGTAGTAATCATACATGTCATAATCCGATCAACCATTACATGATGAAAACCGAATCCCAGTAAAATAGCCTGAAGAAAACTTCAATCCACCGTATCATAGGCCTTTTGGATGTCAATCTTAAAAGTACAACGAGAAGCACCATGATTTAAGTGATAGCGCCTCATAAGTTCATGAGTTAGAAGAATATTATCCGAGATGCTCCTTCTCGGAATAAAAGCCGACTGATTATCACTTATGTCGCACCCCCAAATTATGATGTGGAAGCGGGTCGGTTCGGGGCGCGACTAATCAAATATCAAGCATACAAGGCATACAATGAACGACTCTATATGCGTCGTTTTACAACATACATTGATATTATAAAAGTTTTACACTGTTATAATATAGTTTACAAAAGCTCTTGAGCCAAATGGTAGAGATTCTATGGCATAACTAATTTATACAAAATATAGTAATGCATGACAATCTCTTGATGTCTGAATGCGACTCGAGCTAATGGGCATCCTGAGTGAGCAGACCTAATGCTGCTGCGAACCTGATAATACACGCTAAAATGGTCAGCTAAAAGCTGGTGAGATCACAGGTTTAATGATAAAGTGTACTGTATGAACTGCAAGATTTAAGTATGAATATTTGTAATTAAACAAATAAGTAATTGATAAATGATGTATATAACTGCCATGAGCACATAGTCTGAGCTTAACTGAGGTGTCAGGATCACAATTAAGTGCCTGAGCGAGGGTGCCTCTATGCGGTTGCCTAATCAACACACTTATGAACAAATGATAATGGGTCCGTTTGACCAGTCAGTGCTTGCTGACCCGGACGGGGATTGTCAGTCCCATATGGTACCACACACTAACATTCACGCTACAAAATTATTACCAAACTATGCTAGAGGACTTAAGCTGATTAGAGAAAACAACTCATGTAGTATATATCGAGTTTTTAGTACTTGCGTTCATATGTAAAACAAATAGAGCAATGTATCCCACCCCTTAGTGAAAAACAGTAAAAGAGGGGCCATGAGACTCACCTGAGTCTAATGAGATGCTATCAAGCACAATTGATGGTTTACAAGAGAAATGATGTCGTCTCCAATGACTGAAACCTGCTGGGCGTCCTAAATGCGCAAGGTTTTAATGATTAGATGTGGAAACCTGCTGGGCGTGTTAAACGCGCAAGGTTTTAAATGATTAGAGGTCTCAACAAACCATCTATGCTAGTTGTTCTGTTAACTAGTTATGTTCAAATTGATTTGGTTAATGTTTATATTTGAGTTTGTGAAAAGGTATACGGCTCGTTGGTGATGGTTTGTAATAATAATTTCAAACTATCATTATTATACATGATTTGTTGTACTTATAAAAGTATATATGTTTCGTGTGTAAGTCGTATCGTATAAGTTTAGTTGTTACTCAAGTTCGTTATATCCATTACATTTTATTTCATAAGTTATGAAATTTGGTACGGGTCTGAAAACTGAAATATGCCATTTTCGACCCCTAGACGACCCCGAAAGGCCTAAAACCGCCTAGGCTATACATAGCCTTGATCATTGAGCCATTTAGCCCAATCCGTTATAATAAATTCTTCGGCATTTTTACAAAAATTGTTCCGTTTCAGTAATCTAGACGTTCGGCTATAAAGCTCTAGCCATTCGGCTATGGAGCACCTAGCCGTTCGGCTATAAAGATCTAGTCGTTCGGCTATGAAAGTCCAGCCGTTCGGCTATGGAGGACCTAGCCGTTCGGCTATGGAAGTCCAGTCGTTCGGCTGATGAAATCCAGCCGTTCGGCTGATCAAATCCAACCGTTCAGCTGATCAATTCCAGCCGTTCGGCTCAGGAACCAGTTTCAGGTCTGTTAATCAGTTGGGAAAACGAGTATAGGTTCGATTTTTAACATAATCTACTTGATAGAACACTAATACATGATGATATATGTTATTTGAACACGAAAACCTTATGAAAAAGTGTTTGATTCCTTACAATTAAAATGGAGGTCGGATGGTGATGATGATGTTGATGGAGATGAAGAAGATGATGGAGATGAAGATGATGATGATGATGATCCTCTTGTTGGTGTTGATTTTGTTATTTTTGGTTTGGGTTCTTGAGGTGTCGAGAGAGAGCAGAGGGAGAAGAGATAGATAGATAGAAAAATGAAAGAAGTAGAGGGGGTGTTTGATCGGCTTTAGCTTCATGAAGAAGCTGACCAACTTCAATTATTGGAGTTGGTTGGCTCCCATTTGCAGCACAAAATACCCGTGTTTTTGTACCCGATCGAAAAGTAGTATAATATTTTTAATTGATAAATTTCTAAAAATGAAATAGTATATACTTTTAATCGAAGTATTTATAAAAATACTTTTAGCGAGATATAAAAATATATCTTTGTTTTCAGTTTGAATGACGGATATGGTTCGAATGGTTTCGTCGCGTTTGAGTAAGATTGAATAAAACGAATATATTTTATTTTTGTCTAATGTAAATAATAATTATTATTTCCAATAATAATACATTATTTATAAGTTTTATCGCGAATGTTTTTACTTTGTACGATACGAATACTTTATATATCATCGAATTAATATATAATAAATATTGAATATATTAAATAATAGTTTCATATTATTTAATATTTGTTTTCACCAACGCCCGTGTAAATGAATCGGAATTTGACCGATTTGAAAATGCACGATTAAATTTAATCGCGTACTGATATATATATATATATATATATATATATATATATATATATATATATATATATATTGATACATACAATTAGCCTAATACATAGTACTAATTACATGTATTTCTAAATGATTAGGAACTAATAACTAGTCCTAATTTGACGGGTGTCACAACTTACAAGAGTTACCAAAACATCCTTAATCCTATTAGTAAGTAGCTTACTAATACACTTATACAACACATTACATAGAGATATAGGACGAAAATCATTAATCCTCGAAGGAGTAGCAACCTTCGGAATTAGGGCAATAATAGTATGGTTAATTTCCTTAAGAATCTGACCATTAGAAAAGAAATCCTGAACAGCATGAAAAACATCGTTACCAATGATATCCCATGACCGTTTAAAGAAGGCAGCCGAATAACCATCAGGGCCTGGAGACTTAGATTCTCCAATAGAACACATAGCTCGATGAACCTCCTCTATAGTAACAGGACGAATCATCCAATCAGCCTCTAGAAATGAAAGTTTGCGAGGAAACAGCCCTGAACCCTCCAAAGGCCTACAATCACCTGGGCACCCCAAAAAATTCCGATAATGATTAACAAAGGCAAGAGGAACCAAATCTCCATCATGAACAACATCAAATACATCATGCACTCTATGAATCCTACTTCTACTAGTGTTTTCTTTAACATCATTATGAAAATACTTAGAGTTATAGTCCCCAACCAGAAGCCACTCAATCTTGGCTTTCTGCTAAGGAATCTCTCCTCATCAATTACAGCAGCATTAAAAGCACGAAGATAAATACTCTCCTCTTCTCTTAGAACAGCAGATGTCGGGTTAACATCTAAAGCTTTTTGAACCTCATCCAAATCACCTCAAAGGGTAACAACTCTCTTGTGAATATTCCCTTGAGCCCTCATCAAAGTAGCTAAAGGTTTTTTAAGAATCTTTAACCGTCTAGTAATCTGAAACATAAAATGTCCCTCAATTGCCTCATTCCAAGCCTCCTGAACGAGTCCTTTAAATTCAGGTTTGTGAACAAGCAAATTATAAAACCTAAAGGACTTATCCTGCGATTTATGAATTTTAGGGAAAGTGAGAACCGCGGGAGAATGATCCTCCGCATTCACATCACCTTGTTTTACTGATACAACATGCTTTGGACAAAGATCCTCCACATGCCCAAAAACCTTACAAACATTACATCGAGGTGGCTTCCATTCATATTCTACTTGAACCATATGTAAATAGTGCCCTATACCTTCCACAGACGGAACTAAGATTACCAACGAATCCATAGAGACCCGATCAGCCCTAATATCAATCAGGGCACGAGCAAAATCCAACCTACCCCATGAGTTAAAACACATAGAGCTGGTATAATAAACCAGCATAAGAGGAGTACCCAACTAGGTAGCAATTGCACTCAATCCATCCTTAGTAAATGCAACACAGCTATTGGGACCCCATGAAGCTTAACCCATATTGGAATTGAGATAAGATCCTCTTTCAACAAGCTTGCTGAAGAATACCACTTCCTTAACACAATTGGCACATTACGAATGAACCAAGGACCATTTTCCATAACCCCCTCTAAACCCGTTGAAGAATTAAACTTGAAAAAGAAGAAACTCTTTGAGTTCATCATCACTTTATCAAGATCAAATTTCTTCCAAGCAGTCAAGACATAATGTTCAACGACATGAAAAACAACTATTTTACCAAGAAAAAAAATCCGAAAAGAGTGTTCTCAAACCTAGAGTTTGCCTCCAGAACCAAAGACATAGGAATGTGAAGATCAGCCATATCAATTAGAGGCTTTTCCAATTCCAATACACGGAAATTGACCTTCCTATTACCTGTATCAGATTGTACCACATTCGCATAAGAAGTAGTAGGAGACTGATTACATACTTCCTCGGTCACCACATTAGCGTACGAAGGCTTTTGTGGTGTAGTATCACACGAGCTAGAATCATGTTCTTCTCCATGATAAGTTGACGGAATCAGAAGTCCTTCAGCTCCAACCAATTTTCTATCTACAATTCTAACTGATTTAGAGCCAAGGCTAACTTTTGGAGCATTAGAAAATCCATCTCTCTGTACCCCCTTCATAATATTCAAACCACGGTAATTCTTACGACCCTCAAACCTGCGTTATCCACTGTAAGAAACCAATACTCAGATCATGAATCTGATGACAAGCTGCACTCGACAACTGTGTTATTAACTCGTCGATGGTCATCTTATCGGTTAATTGAAGATTCACAAACTCTCTCCTAATGCGTGCCATATCAAAGTTAGAACAATATTGATTACAAACATCTTGATGGAAAACAGGCCATCGAATAGCTTCTTTCTACTGTTGAGTTAAATGGCCAGTAATCGAGTCCCACCAAACCATGGCTTCGTCTTTTAAACACTGAATAGCATAGAACACTTTGGATTTTTCTTCACAGCGAGTAACATCAAATTTCCGAGTAAAATAATATAAAAGTGTTGTATTGAAAGAGGGGTGTTACAAGTTGGTATCAGAGCATAGATTTGGGTGAATTGAGCATTGTAAAGTGTTCAATCCCAAATCTGAATTGTGTTATGTCAAACATTCCTGGGTATGGGATTTAGCATTGGTTATGAATCGATTAGTAGATAGGTACTAACGATTAACGAGTTTCAAGTTGTTGTGTTGAATACAGATATGGCAGATAACGAGCAACCGACCACCAACCCTAATAATGCCTCAAGGATCGATGTTCCTCCTTCAGATATTCAAAATGAGAGACATGATCATGAGGGTACTTCTATTTCTGCTCATGAAGAATCGAATAGAGACAATTATCTTTTTCAACTAGAAGATGAGGTGATTAATCTCAGAGAATTTAAAAGGCAGACTGAAACTGCATCATCTCAGCAACGTTCTTAGCAACAGAAACCTGTGTTTGGTAATATTCCTCCCTTTCAGTCAAATAAATGGTGTTCATTTAAAACGTTCATGGCAAGTAAACCACCTGAGTTTCGTGGAAGTACAAATCCATCTGACCCGTGATTGAAAACACATCCTCAATTGCGCACAAAAACGGTAACTCGGTTTGTCTTTGCGGAATCGGAATGTACTCATCAACTGCACTCATTAATTCATAAATTTTATCCACCCATTTGTTTTCACGACCAATATTACCACAAAGAGAAAACCACAAACCCGATCAGTTTAGAAGAAAAACAAAATTAGGGTTTTAGAAAAACCCTAATTCAGCCGGAAAACCACTGGACGGAAAACCAGGTCCGGTAATATGCTTGAAACCAAAACCAATCAGCCACAATCAATCTAAATAATAAGCAATAATCGCAATCAACCCACTAAATAACCTGGATGGAATATACGAATGGAATGTAGATCAGATTGGCCAAGAAATATGGTAACAATGCGTGAAGATCTTGTTGCCCAAGTGTAAAAAATGAATTAGGGTTTAAACCCTAAAACATATTTCGTACAACTCAAGCAAGAAATAACCAAACAAAAATCAATATGTATAATCGTTTAAACTGTAAAGGATATGAATTAATAGAAAGATCCAGATTTGCGATTCGAAAACCCTAAATTATAAGATTCACAAACCCTAAAATTGGCCAAGAACACTTGATGTAATCGATTGAAACAATATGAAAGCACTGAAGAATCGTAAGATTAATCAATGAATCAACAAACACAATCAAGCTTAATGACAGATTCAGGATTTAAAAAATCGAATGAAGAAATCTAGGGGTTTAGAAAATTGTCCCAACTTGAGAGAGAACTAGGATTATCACCGATTTTCTACTTTTTTCGTTCATCATTTACATCCAAACCCTAAACATGAGTATCAAATTCCCTTTCCGTGATCACAGTTTTCACAACAAAAGTAACAATACGTACATCCTCGTGACCGTAATTTCTCTGTTTACATCCACTTCATTTACGAAGAATAGGGTCAGTAGTCTCTGCCATTGCAGGTCCTTCTCCTTCCGCTAAGATGGCCCTCTTTTTTGTTTTGTTTGTTCACCGCGGCACGAAATCATGAAAAAGTTGGAACAAGCAAGCAAGGGCCCGAAACAGAGGAAAATCCAAACAAGAATTGTTATGGTGGAGGGTTTAATTAGTCTTTTTCTGGAAGTCAAACGGTCAAACCCTAAGCCATCAGTGACGTCAAAGTCAAGATTAAGCATTCATGCAGGAATTCCCGAATGGTTGATAGAGCATAAAGGATTAAATCCGAAAGATTTAAATAATTGTCAGTCGGAATTCGATCTGTTGAACATGGGTACCAAATCTGGAAGATTTTGATTAACTTATATGCCTTGTGTTTTTAGCTATATATTTTTCATGATTTGTATGCCCTTTTGGCTTTTTAAAAGTCTATGATTTATGATTTATTTTGAATAATTTGAATTATTATTAACTTTCTTATCGAGCCAACTTTTGGCTATTAAATAGTCGCATTTGTTTAGGGTTAGGATTAAAATTAAAGCTTTGCTTTAGCTTAAGAATTGCCTCATTGAAATTCTTATTATATTTCTGTTTCGTATTTGATTGCTCGTTGATTACAATCCACCATTACGATCACTGCATACGTTAAAAAGTACATTGAAATTCGAAACAACAAGATTGAATAAAAGTACACACACCGCATTAATATGGAATTTAATGATCATATATAAGTATATAATATTGAGCATCTCCAATATTTAATGAACGCGTTTTCTAATTTTTCACTTTTCTTAGAAGAAATTTCTGGAAAACTGGTACATTTTTCTTCAACTAAAGGCACCCATAATTATCTCTCGAACAGAACCAACCAGGTTTATAATTTGTAATGTGTAAACCACGGTGAAATAATCCAACACGTGGTTGACAAATTGGATCACATTTCAAGGTTTGTAATTTTTTTAAAGAACTTGAGAACCGTGTGTATAACTTGGTCCAAAGTTATTAACATGTTAACACTATTTTGGTCAATAAAGCATAATTTTTTTCATCTCGGTCATGTCGAAAAAAAGAATGGGGAGACCACACACTCCCCATGTTAATTGCATGTTCAAATTTATTGTACACATAAAGATTACATTAACATTTACAATTGAAAGTCAAAGTTAGCATACACTATTTTGAAAGTGTTTACTAGTTGTTTATGACTTTAAAATTGATTTTTAAGTAATTATGTTGGTAGATTATAAAATAAAACAAAATAAAGATAAAAATTGAAGAGTTGTCAGTAAATAAAAATGGCATAGTAAAAGAGTAAAAGTAATAAAGTACTATAATAATGTAAAATTACGATTATATTTTTGGCTCGCGGTTCCATTCTAACTTAACCACGGTTCATTATCATAGAACCGTTTTCATTGTTAGGTAATTATGTTGGTAATTTATAAAATATAGATAATTAACTACGGTTCAGTTACATAGAACCGTGTTCATTGTTTACAGTTTACACCTTTATTAAATTCATTATTAAAAACGGGCGGTACATGTTCTCGTTCAATTCCAATATATATTTTTATATATATATTTATATATATACACACACACATAGTTAGGGTTCATCGTTTACATCCAAACCCTAAACATGAGTATCAAATTCCCTTTCTGTGATCATAGTTTTCACAACAAAAGTAACAATACGTACGTCCTTGTGACCGCAATTTCTCTGTTTACATCCACTTCTTTTACGGAGAACTGTTATGGTGAAGGTTTAATTAATCTGTCTCTGAAAGTCAAATGGTCAGACCCTAAGCCATCAGTGATGTCAAAGTCAAGATTAAGCATTCACGAAGGAATTCCTGAATATATACTCGATAGAGCATAGAGGATTAAATCCAGAAGATTCAAATCATTGTAAGTCAGAATTCGATATGAGAAGATTCATATTAGCTTATCGATGCATATGTATATGCCTTGTCGATCTCTTTCTTTTTTTGATATGATGCAACTATGTATGTTTGGCGATTTGTTATTTATAAGTGTATGTATATATTTCAGTGTATATGTATATACAAATAAAAGTATAAATTAAACAGATATCTATCACCGCATTAGTTAAATCGATGTTAAGTTCTAAATTAATATATATATATATATATATATTCCATGATCCTGTATATTGGTATCAGGGCCATGAGCGATTGGTATCAGAGCCATGAGATACTCTTTTGAGAGTGGTAGTAGTGATATGAATTATATTCTTACGACATTAAATAATGATTACTTTGAACCGTGTTAAAAGAAAAGATTAGTTTAAATGTTGAGAGAGTATAACTCTACGTTGGTAAGCCCTGTCGATTATTCGGATGGATTAGCCGCAATGTGATGGTAAGACGGTCGGACCACGAAATTATGAGGGTGTTCCCGGAGAAGGTATACTCGTTCAACACTATAAATTAAGATTTTTTGTTAACCAGGTTAAAATTTAAGATATTATTTAGATAAATATGAATAAATTCTCTAACCTACTATTAAATCGAAAAGATAGTTTTACTTTTGATATTGAAAAGAACAAGATCAAACAAATTCAATGTAAATTTCTATTTCAAATGATTATTTTCAAGGATATTCTATAAAAACAACAGAAAAAACTTTACCTCTTTTACAAAATCATTAACATATACAACTTTTTTCAAACAGTGCTATTAAGGAACATAGAAAAAATTATAAATTTTTACATATAGGATTAGTTCAAGTAGCCATTAAACCTATGACAAGAATAGGTATAGATGTTCCCACTTTACTTAAATTAAAAGATGCTAGACTTTTAAATTTTCAGAATTCTTTATTAGCTATGGCATAATCTAATATATGTAATGGTCCTATATACTTTAATTGTTATCTAGATTTTACCATATCTTTGTCTGATAGAAATATATTAGATACTTTAAGTTTAACTATTAATAAATAAAAATTAGAAATAAAAGAAGGATCTGACCCTATAGTTGTAATATATAGAATTTTATATAAAACCATGACAACTACTATAAAACCTCAGTCTAGATTAGCATCACCTAAAGATGAAACTTTAATATTTGAAGAAAATACTCAACATTCTAGAATAAATATACCTAAAAAGCTACAATGGAATGAAATTACTCAAAATCAAAAATGGAAATTAGAAGATATAAATTCACCCAAATCTTTAAAAAATTCTAAATAAATATCTAACATAATAGAACATATCGATGGAACTATAGATATAAATTTTTAAAATGATATAGAACCATCTAGATTCTCTACTTATATTCATGAAACCTTTAGTTCAAAATCTAGTGAAATTTTTTTAAGAAAAACTCAGTCTATGAGAGTTCGAGGAGTTGATTTTAATATATCTATTCCTAAACCTTTATACCTTTATATGAATATGATAATAAAAGTGATGATTTTAGTGATATATACAGACCAACTAGATCTGAAGTATATTATTACATAGATGAGCAATTATGAGTGATACAAAAATACAAGTAAATGGATGGTTATATATGAATTATAGCATAACTTTGTATCTCAATAGATTATATAAAGAGATAGAAAATTTATTAATATAATTAGAAAACGTAAGTTAGATTAAAGAAAATAGAGGATATGAAGATAATAGTAAATTTTTTAATAAAATCTATAAAGAAAGTCTAAAATGGTATTATAAATATATAAAAACTAAAATAAATATAAACTTTAAATTAGCTGCAGAAAAAAGAGCTAAATTAGTTATTTGTTAAAATGCCAAAAAGAAAAACTACTATTGCTTACTATAAAAGAATTAAATTATTGTAATAAACAAGACATATATTAATCTTAAAACATAAGAAGAGTCTATAGGAATTCATCCGCCTTATGAAGATATAATTATAAAGCAGAGTAATAAATAATATATAGGTGTGCCTTTAGTAGAAATAAAAAAGGAACGAGATTCTAATAAGACTCTAAAACAAATAGCATACCAAAATAATTATACAAATGAAATATTAAATACTATAGGGCAACAACTAGATAGAAATGAAAAGAATGAAGATAATAAACCTAGTACTTCTAAATCTAATAATAAATTAGTTATAGAAGAAAGTCTTTTATTTATACCATATCAAATAGATACTCCTATAAATTTAGGAAGACAAAATAATATATTTAAAGAAATTGAAAATAAATTATCTCAATTACATATATCAGGTAATAAAATTAATGTAATAAACGAAGATGATATCCCTAATATAGAAAATCAATTTAATAATAATGAAATAAGAAAAATCAAACATAACCCTTCTACTTCAAATAAAACTTATACTCCAAGGCCAGAAACAAGAAACTATTATTATAGACCAATACCTCTAGTTTTATAATATGAGGAATGTCATACTATAGTACAAGCCAAATATGATGGAACTTCTATATATGAATGGAATATAGACGGCCAAACGGAATGTCAAATGTTTTAATCATTTGGTTTTCTTAGAAAATACAAACCTATCTTTTTCAATATGCGTTTCATCATATCAAAAATGCCAAAAGACTTGATGAGCCCGGATTAGTCGGTCTGAAAGCTCACCTTTTTACGGGCGAACCTTCCTTGTCGTCAGAGGACTGGACCGACCAAAATGGGCGTCAGTGGTTGATAAATTTATAAGTGTGGGGCCTAAGTATACCTAGTTACTATGAGAGTATAGCAGCAAGGATGACCTAGGGTCATTCTATGAGTCAGTGCATTATGGATCGTGGATGAAAGAGACGTACTATCTATCTAGTGAGGGTTTTAAAGAGTAGTTGGGGTTTTATTTTTGGGTTTTTATACTTAGGTAGAAAATTTAAATAAAGTAAATAAAATAATAGTAGATAGCAGATAATATAGAGGAGGTGTTTGCTACGATTTCGGTAGCCAATTGATTGGAATGATATACGAGTTATGAAAACATTTTCTGAATGTTTGTATTCACTTATTTCAGGTATCTATGGAGTAAGCACTAGTCCTCTACTGATAGAGTTCCCGATCAGTATGTCACTGAGTAACTAGGCTATCCTGATTTTGATCCGAGTAGTTTATCCAGCCCACAACACTAACCGGTGAAGGTATAGTGACCCTTATCTAGGATAAAACCCTGGGTGCATGAATAAGGTGACAAACCAACTAAATGTCCGACCTTTCTTAACCATACAATGATACCTAATCTAAGTGAAACATTTAAGTATACACTTATAAGTTGTGTTTGATTACTTTCTATCCATGGGTTGGTAAAGTCTAGGGGTAGGTTATTACTAGTGAGTTACATAGTCCGGTAACAACAACTTCTTCCATGATTACTACGTTGTATTCCACCAGTGGTGTTTCCAACGCTGAACCAGGTACTCAGTCGGTACCAGCTCTGCTTATCACATTGTTACCATTAATCCACAAGGCTTAGTAATTGCGGCTTTTCCTTGGCTTCCACATATTGACTATACCGGAGATGTTTTCGACGCTATACCAAGTAATCAGCCGACTTATGGTACCTTACGTTTCTTCATAAAGGTTGACCTAGACTACTTAACTAAGTTTGTATTTAAAGCACATCATTAACCATCTATGATATAAACTAGCCCTTACTTTTAATTCCCAATAAATCCCTAACTTATCAACAGTGTAATATATACGTTCAGTTCAGAAAACCTTATTTCCACAATCATAGTGTACTTTGCATTCAGATGAGAAAGCAGTATTTCCACGGTTCCGGTGTACTTAGTGTTCAATTAGAAAACCTTATTTCCATAGCCACAGTGTACTTAGCATTCAATTAAGAAAGCAATATTTCCACGGAAACGATGTACTTAGTGTTCATTTAGAAAGCGATGTTTCCACTATTCATAAATCAGACCATATTCATACTTGGCACAGATAACTAAGTACCTTTGGATAGGGTTCGCGACGTCCTATCATTAAGGCCGTAATCACGTTTACTGGTTGAAAGGCGTTTAGTTTATGAGGTTTAAAATCATAGATAGAAAGTAAATCAAAGCACTAAATTTTCATAACATCATTCCAATCAATTACGACTAACTATGTCATAGCAAACACACAATATCACTACTCGCTAATCATGGTAATCAATCCTATATCTAGCATGATAACAGCAATAACAATCATCATAATAAATAGATAAAGGATAGTGTTGAGTCACTGATCGCTAAACTCAAGATGGTCACTGATTACAAGGATTAAGGGGGAAATCATAAGGATAAATTATGGGAGATTGTTAAAGTCATTAGTCGCTGAAAGTGAAGCCACTGATCATGCCTTATATTCATAGTCTCTGTCCTACTCAATAAAGAACTCTCCATGAAGAAAATGATTCAAGTCAAGCTCCTGTTGCTGAAGGTCTTATAGTCGCTGTTCGTATCTCACACCAGCGAAAGTCAAAGAACTTATAAAGATCAAAGACTCAACTATGTGTGTCGCTGATGCTCATCTATCAGCGAGAGTCTCCAAGTCTTCTTGAGTTCTTCCTTCTGCTGAATAAAAGAAGTCACTGAAGATTAGCTTTTCAAGTCATTCTTAAGGGCATGTTAGCTCGCATCGAGAATGAGGAGGATTGATGTATCTTTCAGTGACTGCAGCATTAAATGCCGCATTTAATGAGAAGTTGACATTCGGCGTTATTACGGCGCAGCACGTGTTCCTCGTAACTTGAAAAGAGTAACGTGGAAGCATCTGATTAGTTTAAGGTACAAGGTGATATTTCCCAAGACAGAATGTCGAACCATGATGTATCACATCTCAACTACCTCACCAATCAAGCAGCGACATGTGTCCTTCCAAATCCGGAAATTAAGGATTTCAGCGTCTATAAATAGCATAGTATGTTGTACTCCTTTTGGCGTCGTTTGTTTGTATTGTTACTTGTTTGTCAGTAACTAGTTTGTCTAAAATACGAACAACTCCAGCGAGTGAACTTGTAGCGTGTTTGTCCACTATTAGTCCACCTCAGCGAGTGAGCAAGTTAGCGTGTTTGTCCACTACTGCTCATCTTCTTTTTGTAAGAGCTGTATTGTTTGATTTAGATTAGCTTTGGCTAATCTATTCCGCAATCAACAATAGATAAATCTTATCAATAAAAGAATTTATCTTTCAGCTAGTATTGCATCAGCAACTGTACTGCTTATCATACTTATATATTTGTGTTCATATTGATGTTACTTAAATACGGTTAAAAACTTGTTAAATAAGTTAACACATTAAAAGCAGAAAGAAAAGTTTTTAATTGTATTCAACCCCACCTTCTACAATTAACTCACTGTTAACGATTCATAATCACTAACATAATAGTGATTAGGGACTCATAATTGGTATCAGAGCGGAGTTGGTTTAAATATAATTAAATCAGATCTGCAATGGAATCGGTTAAATACAGTTGTGTTGATTCTGAGTACCAGAAGGGAAATGGCTCCACTACTAAACCACCAGCTTTTAATCCATCTAGAATTGAAACCTGGATGTCCAGGATGATGATGTTCTTAGATCTTGTCGATGATCGCCTTTGTACAATTATTATTGATGGTCCATACACTCCAACTACTATTGTTCCTGCAGTTGCAGCTACTGCAACCACTCCTGCTACACCTGAAATGGTTATGCCTAAAAGGGAGGAACGATGGTTAGATGAGGATAAGCGTATGGTAAGGCTTGACAAACAAGTTAAAATTTACATAAGCATGGCACTTCCTGATGAAGTGTTTGAGTCTATTAGATTGTGCACAACAGCGAAACACATGTGGGATACTCTTAGAAACATCTATATTGGAACTCCTGACATAATTCGCTGTAGAGAAGTAAATCTAACTCGTCAATATGAGTTGTTTGCTATGGAACCCAATGAGTCACTGGCATCTACCTATACTAGATATCAAGCTTTAATTAATAAAATGGAAAAAGCCAATATAGGAAAGGACTAGAGATTCATTGTTGAAAAGTTTCTAGAGTTACTACCTAGGAAAACTTGGGGAACCATTGCAACATGCATAAGACAAAGAAATGATTATAATTTTCTCAATCTAACTCAAGTTTATGGAATTTTACTAAATTGGGAACAATCTGAGAAACTAGCTGATCAAAGTGAGCACATTCGTGCTGCACTAGGAGGACAAAAGATTTCGAATGCCCTTGTAGCTGAGCTTGATGAAGTTGATCAAAAGCAGAAAGCAAAGTTTATCAAGCTTAGCTCAAAATCATTGATTTCAGAAGAAGAAGGTAGTGTCGCTGAAGACCAGTCAGAAGCAAGCTATGATGAAGGACTAGAGAAGTTGGAAAGAGACATGGCCATGATGGTTGCAAACTTCAGAAAGAACAGCAGATTCAACAGATCTGCTGGTGCTTCATCAAATGATGATTTTAAACCAAAAGGTGAGTGCTACAAATGTGGTAAGCCTGGCCATTTTGCAGCTGAATGCCGGTCCAAAGCTGTCAACTCTTTCGCTGATCAAAAACCCAGCTTCAGAAATGACAAGTACAACAAGTACAAAACAAACTACAAGAAGCTGATGGAAATGTCCAAGTCAAAGAAAAGGAATAAAGGGTTTATTGCTGAAGAAGGATCTGTCAGCGACTCTGACTCAACTTCATCATCTGATGAGGAAGAAGCAATGATCTGTTTAGACAAAGATTACTGCCTGACAGCTGACGATGCTGCTTTCCATGAAGACATCAAAGAAGTAGCTCGGAAATGTTCAGCATCTGGGTGGGATCCAGAAACTCTCTACATGGTACATTGTTTTAAGTCTGCATCAGCGACTGAAAAAGATTTAGTCTTTGAAACTTTGATAGTTGACTTATCAAATGCTCATGACATTCAGAAAAGACAAGAATGTATGATCAGTGACTTAACATCTAAACTTCAACTTCAAGAAGAAAATTTGTTAGAAATAAAGAATCTTACACTTGATCTTGATGCACAAATACATGCAAATCAAAAATGCATTCAAGAAAAAGTAAAATTTGAAACTAAATTTTCACAACTCAATGAAGTGATGAAGTCATGGTGTAGATTTGCATTAAAAGTGAATCAGTGCATAAGTAATCAAATCCCAAAACAAGTTAAAGCTATTCTGGGAGGTGATTATGAAACTGCTGGTGCTCTCGCTGATGCAACCAAAGTTGATCAAAAATTCAATCCTGATGAAACATTCTCAGAGTTTGTCTTTGAACCAATGTCAATTTTCAGTGAGCCTAAACCAAATCACTTTGTGAGAAGTTCACAGATTACTAATAGTTATGATAATACTGCAAGTATTAATGAACTAAAGAAACTAGAAATTTATGAATCAACAACTTGCACTGCTCTTATCAAAACTATCGCTGATGATCAAGAATCTATCAGCGACTTCACTTCTGACACTCCAGTCACTGATGATCTTATCATCAGTGACTTGAAGTCAAAGAAGCAAAATGAGGTAGTAAATCTGAGAACTTCTAAGTCTTCATCTAGTGTGAACAGTAAGTCAAAGAAATCTAAGTCCACAAATAAAAAATGCTACAAATGTGGAAGTAGACAGCATGTGTCATCAGATTGTTCATCATCACAAGTTTCATTAGTATGTCAGCAAGTGGTATCTGAATGTTCAGCTACATCATCTTCAAAATCACAAATAATCAATGAGCATTCATATACTATTGATGCAAGCCAGTGGAAGCCTGAACCAAAGGCTGACCACCATGGACCCATCTCAGGATGGGTTCATCAATTGAACTAATTGTTTGTGTATGATGCAGGGCATTCTCAGAGAGACAATTTGGTATCTGGATAGTGGTTGTTCCAGACATATGACCGGATGTAAGTCCTTGCTCAGTGACTACCAGGATGAAAGAGGTCCTGATGTAGTGTTTGGTGATAACAACATTGGTAAGACCAGAGGGTATGGGGTTTTGACCAATGGTAATGTTATGTTTAAGAAGGTGGCATATGTTGAAGGACTGAAGCATAATTTATTAAGCATTAGTCAGTTCTGTGATGCCAAAAATAAAGTGCTGTTTGATCATGAAGCTGGAGTTGTTTACAACAAGAATGGAAGCGCTGTCCTGGCTGCTCAAAGAAAAGGCAATACATATGTAGTCAATATGGACTCAGCACAATCAGGAACATGCTTTTATTCCAGAACCATTTCAGAAGAAAAATGGTTATGGCATAAGCGTCTCTCTCACCTGAACTTCAAGGCCATCAACAAGCTCAGCAAGAATGACTTAGTAAATGGTCTTCCAAAGCTAGCTTATGACAAAGACAAGCTATGTTCAGCATGTGAGAAGGGAAAGCATCACAGCTCTTCATTCAAAAGCAAACAAACATCTTCAGTGACAGAATGTTTTTAACTGATGCATATGGATCTGTTTGGTCTAGTGAGTTCTCCCAGTCTTGGTGGTAAAAGGTATTGCTTGGTAATTGTGGATGAATACTCCAGATATACTTGGGTATTCTTTCTCAAAGCCAAAAGTGATGCAACACAGGAAATCATATCCTTTATCAAAAAGATGGAAAACTTAAATGATTGTTCAGTTAAACATTTAAGAAGTGATAATGGCACTGAATTTAGAAACATTAACCTTGAAAGTTTTTGTGATTCAAAAGGTATTTCTCAAAACTTCTTTGCACCAAGAACACCACAACAAAATGGTGTTGCAAAGAGGAGAAATAGAACCTTGATTAAATCAGCAAGGTCAATGCTCATAGATGCTGGTCTTAAGACCCATTTCTGGGCTGAAGCAGTCAATACTGCCTGCTACACTCAGAATAGGTCTCTAATTGTCAAGAGACATGATAAGACAGCCTATGAGGTACTAAGGGGAAGAAAACCTGACATAAGTTTTCTCCATGTTTTTGGCAGTACCTGCTATGTCTTAAACAAAAGAGATCACTTAGGAAAGTTTGATCCCAAAGCTGATGAAAGTATATTTGTTGGTTATTCAATCATTTCAAAAGCTTTCAGAGTTTATAATAAAAGAAGGGAATGTATTGAAGAATCAATGGATGTTGTAACACCCGCCAATTTAGGACTACAATTAGTATCGAAACTACTTGAAATTTCGGGTATTTAGTTTTTTAACACCCTGAATAAAGGTAACATTATGGTGTGAATACGGGCACGCTTACGTGATCTAATTTAAATCGTACACTTATGAACCGGACAATGTCCGACATTAATAAATGGACGTTGGTGACAAAACTTTATAACAAGGTGGACTTATCCAAACAAACGTGATTTTTCAATAATATATTGCGAGAATATATTCCAAGTATTTCTCATTGATAAAAACACCCTGTACACAACAAACACGCACGAAGCACGTGAGTCAAGCGAAAACAATTCAAATTATAATTTAATAACTCATTAATTAGTGTTTTGATAAAACATTTCTATTAAAATATTTTGGATATACTTAAACACGAAACACAGAATGACATTTAAACAATCGCGGAATGTAACATAAAAATCGGAGCAATGAGTTCACGAGATCGAGACCCAAATGGGTTAGCCCAAACCCGTGGATCCAAACCTCAACCCGACCCATGACCCATCTCCTTTAAAACTCCTCCATCCTTCAAACCCTTCCATTTTATTCACAAACACACACACACTTACAATTCCAAAACCCTCTCTTTTCTTTCCCCTTCTTCTTCCTTCGAATCAGCAGCAAGAGCAACGCCACCGTCATCAAAATCGTTCATCATCATCAACAAGAGAAAGCACAAGGGCCGCCATCATCTTCTACCTCACCTTCATCATCTCCATTTTCGATTCCTGGTATGAAACGCCTTAAAACTCGATGTAATTACTTGTAAAGCTTTTATTTACATGCTAGAACGTTACTCAACAAAGATTTGCCCAAAAATCGACTTGAAAATGCATTTTTATGAAAAAGTGTTCGAACAGCTCGTTCTGCGAACCGAGATCTGTTCGTCCTGCGAGGCGAACCCAATTGCGAACCGAAGATTGAACTCGCAAACCCAACGGCGAACCGAACCCACCTGCGAGTTAACCTGCGAGCCGACCTGCGAGATGACTTGCGAGTCGACCTGCGAGTTGACTTGCGAGTCGACCTGCGAGATGACTTGCGAGTCGACCTACGAGTTGACTTGCGAGTCGACTTGTGAACCGAACCTTGTGTTGCAAACTGAGTTCAGTTCGCAGCCTACTGCCTTGCGAGCCGAACTCGGCTCGCACCGCGAACTCAATTCGCACCACTATTTCAGTCCATAACCCGACTTGACCAATTATCCGAATTTAAATCCTAGATACGATTTTTAATAAAACGATATACATAATAATACCACTCTCGGATTATTTTTACAAACCGTCACCAACGGGCCATACTTGTTTTCAAAATACAAACGGTCTACTAAACAAACACTTGGACATGTCCTAGTTGAGTGGACAGCTAGCATGGGTGATCTTTTAAGACACCAACTCGTTTACTGGTTTACTTACAACCTTGCGCGTTACGGACGCCAGAAGGTTGCAGGATTCTGAGAATCGATACACAGACTTACAACCGCTTTACCTGGTTGATTACGCATACGTACTTACTGGACTCAGGTGAGTCTCATAGCCCCACTTTTACTGTTTTACTGTTTTACTTACGGGGTGAGATACATAGCTTATTTTTACGAACTCGAGTACTGATTTACATGTTTACCAAACGGAATTGCATGAGTTTTCTCACCATTTATTTGGGGAAGCCTCCTCATCATATATCGTTAGTTATGTACTTAAGCGCGAACACTAGTTAATGGATCCATTAGGGAAATGACCCTCCCCGCCCGGGGTAGTAGCGATACCACGAACCGATCTGTATAAACGGGCGACTATTATTCGTTACTGAAGATTGCTCAATTTCTGAGCATGTCACGGGAGCAAATTTATTATTTACGGGTTAAGCTTCGATTATGAGCCTCATGGCAATGGTATAACTTACTTACTTTATATTGCGAGAATTGCAAATAACTGGTTTACGCCTGCGGGCCTTATTAATGAAATCTTGTGTTCAAACTCTTACTTTATTTACAAACCTGTGAGATTCACCAACATTCGTGTTGACCTTTTTAGCTTTGTATCTCAGGTACACATACGGAGTAGGATTCCCTCAGGACCTAGCTAGAGTCGCATGATTTCGACCTTGCATTTAACGGAGATTCTTAGCATTATCTTTTGTATTTATTATGATTATGTAATAGAATCTCCCGCCTTTTTACGCGGACTCTAGGGAACTTCATTTTGTAACCGGAAACGTTATGTTTCAAACATTTTATGTATGGAAATGTAACTATTTTACAAACGTTGCATATAGATGTCGTTTGCTTAACTTTTGTGCTGTGATATTTGATTAGTAGCACCCCAAAGCTTGCTTCCGCTAAATTGTGATTTTGGGGGTGTTACAGATTGGTATCAGAGCCTAAGGTTATAGCGAACTAGGTTGCATTTAGTGGGCCTAGACTATGACCGTTAGGCAGTATTTCCTCATTAGGTATGACTGGTTCGGGAATTACATCATACGACGTTAATTTAACATAGCCTGATCAACTATGTACAATTAAGGAAAAGATGATGTGGAACCTGAAAGGGGTTATATTGAACACGAATACGCTAGTTAACTCTGACCATGAGAGGAACGGGACCGAATACTACTTGCTACGCTGTTAGATTATTATAGGTACTGTGTATATAAGTAAATAGGCTTCATGCCTATACTAACTCCTCGACTGTAAGAAGCACAATATGGCCTACGACCATGGAAATGGGAGAAACCAACATCTAATTAGAACGACTCACTATTTCGATAGCAAAAATCTAACACCTACCGACAACAGTAGTGACACCCACAGTATTGACACGCCCATGCGTTTATAGCAACGGCGACCCAACCAATTCCACGAAATCTCTCCAATATCTTAGAATAAAGCTACGTCATTCTTATGAACGAAGCACCTAGTGCTAGCCAGGACTATAACCACTGAGACATTCTTTGTCCTCTTTGCGCTTTATAGGATCTCTCCAGCAATAGGCCAAGCGCAGCTATGGAAGAATACCCGTCTGACTCGGACCAGATTCATGAGGAACAAGTACAATACACCTACCTCGACGGAGAATATGCACCAGTAGAGGAATTCGGGATCGAGGAGGACGAGAATCAAAACTTTGGATCAATCGACGTAGAGGCTTACGAACGGGTCATGGAGCAGACAATTGAACTCAATAATCGTACGTGGGAGCTGAAGTACAAGTGTCAGGACTATGAGAAGGAGCTGAGGATCATGAAGAGGTCCGTTGCCCGAAAGGTTAAGGACAAATTACACCACTGGAAGAGGGTGGCCGCAAACTTCACTAGGAAGACGAAAAAGTGGGTCAAACGACTGGGAGGAAGGCAGGTGGAAGAAGATACACTTTACCGTGCACCACCACGTTACCAAGACCTACTCGCCGAACGCTATTACCCACGTGACATGTACCTGGAATGAAGTTCCAAGTGATCGGAAGCCTACTTAGGACTAGCTAGATAGCAACTATAACCATTTTGCCAAATCTGCGTAAAGCAGGGTTGTAGGAGCCACAAACGTATTAAATACTTATGACTAGATGACTGTATTATTACATTCTGTAAAATGTTATGGCATCCGTTCGGGTGTAGTACTGCCTGACAAATTTTGTAAGCGAACAATCGGATGGAATGACTACGAATCAACTAGATTCTTAGATTTATTATCTGTGCAAAATCCTTTGACATGTACAACATTAAGACACCCTGACCTTAATAGGTATACAGAATCCCCGCCCCGCCCAGCATAAGGTTTTTGGAAATCGTGTGAATGTTAACGAACTCTTAGTACCCTCTTAAAAACTTCAAAACTCGAGAATCTTCAAACTCATGACCTTGAGAGCCCTTGACCTTCTCGCACCACGGTACGACCATCACTTAGTACTACTACAGATTGCCTCACTATTCACACCCGTGTGACACACCACAACCTCTTACAACCCACCCACTTATCTCTCTTCTCTGAACTGTTCAAGTACGATGCATGCCTGACAACATATTTACAATGATATTACCGGATATACTACTAGGATTCCAACATTCCGCCCTCCTCCGCCCTACTATGGTAGACCCAGAACACTAACGTATCTAGGAGTACATTCATGGACTCCCCGAGGACATCCCGGAAAACTTTGTCTCCCCCAAACCTACAGACATCCAGTGAGCTAACCGTATGGCACACGTACTCCCGGTTATGACCGTACGCCGCAAATCACTAACCCCTACCCCTTTAGATCGAATTCGGCTGAAGCCGCGACTACTAAGACCTATGCTCCAAGAACAAAGAACAACAACAACCATGCACGGGGCAGAGCTTATACCCTTAATGCCAGGGGACAATCATCGAGACCCAAACCTAGAAACAATTACGGCTCACAACCAGTCAACCTGATTACCCTATATTATATGACTGATAAATCCGGCTGACTACTTAACGATCCACCGTTATAGAATCATAGGCACGACCTAGGATAAGCTGATAGATGTAAAAATTCGGTACATCAGGAACGTAACCAACAGACTTTTCCAATATATCTCACGCTGGTTGGGACCGGGACCCACTGGACTGCCATCATTATGTGTCGTCTGTCCAAAAACTGCACCACAGGTCGTCTGTTCGGAGGAAATCATTTGTTCTTTTATTGTTTTCACTAAATTACAGCTTATGATCGCGACCCCATAATTGCTATTATACCATACATAATGCCAACGTCAAAACCTTGTGTTGATAAACCCCCCCCCCCCCATTTCGTAGGAAATGACAGATTACTCCGCTGGTAGCCACATGTCCGATGATGACCAACACGGTGAGGACCGGACCATGTTCCCTTACCTACTTACTCTCGAAGGCGACATCAAGCCAGTGAGTGAAGAACCGTTGGAAGAAACGGCACACCCAACAGGACTCCGAGACTTTCCATCTCAGACCATAGTCGCAGAAGTTACCCAACTAACCCGAGCAGACTCCCTTTCAAACCTTACTACTGATAACCATATCACAACCACTACCATCACCACTCCTCCCACGGTTACCGCTCCGATCATTGTCAATGTAAACACTGACCACTCTAAGCATACTGATGAAACGATGAAGGCATTACGCAACCAACTAACTACTGTCCAGGAGGAAATCACGGGTCTACACCTACTCACCCACGAGCAAGGACTGCGTCTGCGAACCTTAGAATTCTATTGGGAACAATTAAGATACTTGTGGAAAAGGACCCAGGAGATATGCTCCAGTTAGTTTCTGACTCATTATCACAAAAAGCCCAAGCTAGCGTCCCTGTGGAAAAGGACACCGAAGCTCAACTGGTAACCCTCAAAAAGAACCCGGGAGAAAGCTCCAACACAGACATTACTCAGCCCCGGACTAAAAGGGCAAGGATAACTCAAACCCCCACTACCGAATCTAAGGGGAAAGCTTATAAGGGAAATCTACCCTACTGTTCCCGATGCAAACACCATCATAAGGGACAATGCCTCCCTCCTTGCGGCAGATGCAACGCGTATGGACACCAGGTCCAGAATTGCAAATTCCCCCGAAAGGACACAAGCTCGGAGATAATGGGGTTGTGCTTCAAGTGTGGAAATGCGGGGCATAAAAAGATAAATTGTCCATTACCAACTACTACAGACGGCATCCCTGAGGCCAAGCATGACACGAACGCTACTACAGGTACGTTATACCTCTAAAAATAATTCCGTCTCCGACATTACAGACTATCATCACTATTACGAATGCGGCATAAATCACTAGTTACTATAAACTACTAGTACAAATTATAACTATACCCCACTGATTTCCCAACCGACCCCGTTCATAGGACGTGACAGTTTACACACATTAGTATCTCTCTCTCTCTCTCTTTCGCCTATTCTAACAAGGGGGGGGGGGGGAGGGAACCGGAGACTTTTATGACAACACTAAGGATACTTCAACACTTTCTTAGTAAACGTACGTACTACTTCCTCGAATAGATTCCAGATATACCGTGCCATATAACGTGAAATGACATTTAAGCAACTACGGGATTTAACCGACAACGATCCGTGAACGTGTAACTACAACTAGGCAAACTAGGAATTGAGCCTTAGTTGATCGTTAGCTGCCTTGTTAATGACAGAACAAAACCTTGGTAAAGAATTGGTCCAATGACTTATCGACTGCAGCTACCTCCCGAACTCAGTAGCGTACATCCCATTTTTCCCCATTTCTAACTTAAAGAAACGCCGGTCTGTTGAGACACGGACCTTACCGCTCGACGAAACACAAATTGATGATGATCCTCATTCTGTCAAGGAACCTATGGAAATCATAAAACCGCGAGGTCACGGAACTGAAATGAAGTCGTATTCCCATTACTAAAGTCAGGTTGAATTTGAGGCGTATTCCTGGATTCACCTGAGAACAAGAAAACCAAATGAGACTGAGATACTCACATTTGTTCATAAACTATACTCCTACTGACACCACGACTACAAGCTAATTTCGGGATGAAATTATTCTAACCAGGGGAGAATGTAACACCCGCCAATTTAGGACTACAATTAGTATCGAAACTACTTGAAATTTTGGGTATTTTGTTTTATAACACCCTAAATAAAGGTAACATTATGGTGTGAATACGGGCACGCTTACGTGATCTAATTTAAATCGTACACTTATGAACCGGACAATGTCCGACATTAATAAATGGACGTTGGTGACAAAACTTTATAACAAGGTGGACTTATCCAAACAAACGTGATTTTTCAATAATATATTGCGAGAATATATTCCAAGTATTTCTCATTGATAAAAACACCCTGTACACGACAAACACGCACGAAGCACGTGAGTCAAGCGAAAACAATTCAAATTATAATTTAATAACTCATTAATTAGTGTTTTGGAAAAACATTTCTATTAAAATATTTTGGATATACTTAAACACGAAACACGGAACGACATTTAAACAATCGCCGAATGTAACATAAAAATCGGAGCAACGAGTTCACGAGATCGAGACCCAAATGGGTTTGCCCAAACCCGCGGATCCAAACCTCAACCCGACCCATGACCCATCTCCTTTAAAACTCCTCCATCCTTCAAACCCTTCCATTTTATTCACAAACACACACACACTTACAATTCCAAAACCCTCTCTTTTCTTTCCCCTTCTTCTTCCTTCGAATCAGCAGCAAGAGCAACGCCACCGTCATCAAAATCGTTCATCATCATCAACAAGAGAAAGCACAAGGGCCGCCATCATCTTCTACCTCACCTTCATCATCTCCATTTTCGATTCCTAGTATGAAACGCCTTGAAACTCGATGTAATTACTTGTAAAGCTTTTATTTACATGCTAGAACGTTACTCAACAAAGATTTGCCCAAAAATCGACTTGAAAATGCATTTTTATGAAAAAGTGTTCGAACAGCTCGTTCTGCGAACCGAGATCTGTTCGTCCTGCGAGGCGAACCCAATTGCGAACCGAAGATTGAACTCGCAAACCCAACGGCGAACCGAACCCACCTGCGAGTTGACCTGCGAGCCGACCTGCGAGATGACTTGCGAGTCGACCTGCGAGTTGACTTGCGAGTCGACCTGCGAGATGACTTGCGAGTCGACCTACGAGTTGACTTGCGAGTCGACTTGCGAACCGAACCTTGTGTTGCGAACTGAGTTCAGTTCGCAGCCTACTGCCTTGCGAGCCGAACTCGGCTCGCACCGCGAACTCAATTCGCACCACTATTTTAGTCCATAACCCGACTTGACCAATTATCCGAATTTAAATCCTATATACGATTTTTAATAAAACGATATACATAATAATACCACTCTCGGATTATTTTTACAAACCGTCACGAACGGGCCATACTTGTTTTCAAAATACAAACGGTCTACTAAACAAACACTTGGACATGTCCTAGTTGAGTGGACAGCTAGCATGGGTGATCTTTTAAGACACCAACTCGTTTACTGGTTTACTTACAACCTTGCGCGTTACGGACGCCAGAAGGTTGCAGGATTCTGAGAATCGATACACAGACTTACAACCGCTTTACCTGGTTGATTACGCATACGTACTTACTGGACTCAGGTGAGTTTCATAGCCTCACTTTTACTGTGTTACTGTTTTACTTACGGGGTGAGATACATAGCTTATTTTTACGAACTCGAGTACTGATTTACATGTTTACCAAACGGAATTGCATGAGTTTTCTCACCATTTATTTGGGGAAGCCTCCTCATCATATATCGTTAGTTATGTACTTAAGCGCGAACACTAGTTAATGGATCCATTAGGGAAATGACCCTCCCCTCCCGGGGTAGTAGCGATACCACGAACCGATCTGTATAAACGGGCGACTATTATTCGTTACTGAAGATTGCTCAATTTCTGAGCATGTCACGGGAGCAAATTTATTATTTACGGGTTAAGCTTCGATTATGAGCCTCATGGCAATGGTATAACTTACTTACTTTATATTGCGAGAATTGCAAATAACTGGTTTACGCCTGCGGGCCTTATTAATGAAATCTTGTGTTCAAACTCTTACTTTATTAACAAACCTGTGAGATTCACCAACATTCGTGTTGACCTTTTTAGCTTTGTATCTCAGGTACACATACGGAGTAGGATTCCCTCAGGACCTAGCTAGAGTCGCATGATTTCGACCTTGCATTTAACGGAGATTCTTAGCATTATCTTTTGTATTTATTATGATTATGTAATAGAATCTCCCGCCTTTTTACGCGGACTCTAGGGAACTTCATTTTGTAACCGGAAACGTTATGTTTCAAACATTTTATGTATGGAAATGTAACTATTTTACAAACGTTGCATATAGATGTCGTTTGCTTAACTTTTGTGCTGTGATATTTGATTAGTAGCACCCCAAAGCTTGCTTCCGCTAAACTGTGATTTTGGGGGTGTTACAGATGTTACCTTTGATGAATCTTATGATAAATCACTCACTGATCCAAAAGACTATGAAAATCTTATTTTTAATACAATCAGTGATGACAAGCATGAGATTCATATATCAGATTCTGAAAGGGAAGATGATGTCCCTGAAGGCACTTCTGGCTCTACTTTAGCTAAGAATGATTCAGGAACTTCATCTTTGCCTATTGACATCCCATCATCATCATCTCATCATCTGCATCAAAATGATAACACTCACTGTCTAAATCAAAGCTTAAACATTAATCATACTTCAAATGATGATGTGTCTGATGGATCATCTCTGGGTAATCAAGTCACTGCTGAACCTCAGCGAATGACTAGATGGACTAAACATATTAATAATCAATTGATTATTGGTGACCCACAATCCAAGATCCAGACCAGATCAGCAACTACTAACTTTTGTTTGTTTGTAAGCTTTGTGTCACTGATTGAGCCCAAGAAGATTGATGAGGCTCTCACTGATCATCACTGGATAGCTGCCATGCAAGATGAGCTATCTCAGTTTGAAAGAAACAAAGTCTGGAAGTTAGTACCTCAAGTATCTGGGAAATCTGTGATTGGAACAAGATGGGTGTTCAGGAACAAGATGGATGCTGATGGTGTTGTGATAAGAAATAAGGCCAGACTGGTTGCACAAGGTTACTGTCAGCAAGAAGGAATTGACTATGATGAAACCTTTGCACCAGTTGCTAGACTTGAAGCAATCAGGTTGTTCTTAGCATATGCAGCTCACAAGAAATTCAAGGTATACCAAATGGATGTAAAAAGTGCCTTCTTGAATGGAAAGCTGCAGGAAGAAGTGTATGTGAAGCAACCACCTGGATTCACTGATCCCAAGCATCCAGGTTATGTCTATAAGATGGAAAAAGCTTTATATGGACTAAAACAAGCTCCTAGAGTTTGGTATGACACTCTCTCTTCTTTCTTAACTAAATGTGGGTATGTCAGAGGCAAAATTGACAGCACCCTATTTATCAAAAAGGATAAGAGAGATGTCATATTGGTCCAAATTTATGTTGATGATATTATATTTGGGTCTACTAATAATGACTTGTGCAAGGAATTCTCTGACCTCATGACTAAAAGTTATGAAATGAGCATGATGGGTGAACTAACATTTTTCCTTGGTCTGCAAATAAAGCAAACCAAGACTGGTATTTTTATAAATTAAGGAAAGTATGTTAAAGACTTATTAAAGAAATTTGAATTCACCAACTGCTCATCCCTTGCTACACCAATGTCATCTGCAGTAAAATTACATGCTAATCCTGATGGTAAATCTGTAAACATCACTGCTTACAGAGGAATGATCGGGTCACTGCTGTATTTAACTGCTAGTAGACCAGACATTATGTTTGCTACATGTCTATGTGCTAGGTATCAAGCTGATCCAAAGGAATCTCATTTGCTCGCTGTCAAAAGAATATTCAGATATCTGAAGGGTACACCAAATCTTGGTCTCTGGTACCCATCTGGTTCAGATTTCTCACTGAAAGGATATTCTGATTCTGATCATGCTGGATGCAAAATGGACAGAAAGAGTACCTCTGGTAGCTGTCAGTTTCTTGGAGAAAAGCTTGTAAGCTGGTCAAGCAAGAAACAAAATTCTGTCTCAACTTCTACTGCTGAGGCTGAATATGTCGCTGCTGGAGCTTGCACTGCTCAAATTTTGTGGATGAGGAATCAGCTTGCTGACTATGGTTTTGACTTTGGCAATGTTCCAATTTATTGTGACCGTCAAAGTGCTATTGCCATAGCAAATAATCCTGTGATGCACTCGAGGACAAAGCACACTGATGTCAGATATCACTTCATCAGGGACCACGTCATGAAAGGTGACATTGAATTGCATTTCATTCCAACTGATTACGAACTCGCTGACATATTTACAAAACCTTTGGATGAGAAAAGATTCACCTTTCTCATCAGCGAGTTGGGAATGTTGAACTTAAATGATTAAACCTGATTGTTTAATAAAAGGTATTTACAGAATGTATGGTTTGTAGTTCTAACTCGCTGGCCTATTACTCTCACTGACATAATCAGCAAGAATAATAAGTTAGCATAGTTATAATCAATAAATTATATACTTTGTAAATACACATGAAAATTCTTTATATCACATAAATAAAATATGTTTTATGCTTCACAATTTGGCTAGCTGATTAGATTAGTATTCTAAGTTGTAATTTGATCAGCGAAATCAAATATGAGACATAATATTTATTTTATTTTAATATATAACTTATTTTCATCTCTCTGATATCTTAGTTTAATAATTTAATTTGCAATTAAATTATGAAATTAATGTATCAGCGAAGATTCTCCTTATTTAATATGGCATTTATATCGACATATATTCCTTTACATTTAATACATTTTGTATTTAATTTTTAACGATTTATATTCCTAATAAATGCTTTATTAAATATCTCATGGTACTTCGAAAATATACACTTTTTCTGACACCTCGAATACCTTTCCGGCGTACCACTCCCATCACCATTTAATGCTACCACTCACCACCATCATCACCCTACTCCCCTACCATCAACCACCACTTTTTGACCACATACATACGCTTTTTGACCGCATGTTTTGTATCTCAGCAACCATATATAAGCAGTGAGACATTTTCAATTTCACTTTTACGCTTTCTTGTTTTTCAAAACTTCATCTTCTTCATTTTCTCTCTACAAAAACCCTAAATTTTCTTTCATCTTTCTAAATGGCACGTTCAAAAGTTTTCAATAACAGTTACACACCGACCCCAGAGATTCAAGTTCTTAGAGCCTCTGCGGTCAGTGAGACACTGATCATTACAGTTCCCAAATCTAATTATTTTGGAAATGTAACTTGTGCTAAACCAGAGTATGCGGAGGCAATAAACTTTTTGCAAAATCACTTTATCCTCCCTGCTCTTACCTTGTCTCCTGGGGAAATGAACCCAGAATGGCTTAGTGAGTTCTGGTTTACCTGCACTCACCAAGTTGTCGTTGGTGTTTCACAACTCAAGGGTTTTATCGACAATGGTACCCAACCCATTATCATCACTGCCAGCACCATCCGGTCCATTTTACAACTGCCGATCGCAGAGTCTTACGAGTCGCTGCCAGAGAGCGACGAAGCCAAACAAGGCCTAGTCGATCTTACTGAGATTGAGTGTAAATACTCAGTCGATGGTAGTGGCAACCGTAAGTACTCTACAGTCCACAAAACTAAGATGGATGGTGTTTGGAATGCAATTTTTACAAATTTCATTCAATCTTTGGGTACAAAATCCGGGAGCTATGATCAATTCAGCTCCCTGGAAGCCCAGATTAGCTGGTCACTGATCAACTCTCTAAGAGTTGATTATGCGAGTGTGATCTTTAACGAGCTGATCACCAAAGTCGCTGAGCCTACCAGGGCAAAATATGTGCCCTATCCAAGGTTCCTCTCACTGATCTTTAAAGATCAGTTTGATGCCTATGATAGGATACCATTTCAGGGATTTGAGCCCACTCTGGTAGGATCTCAAATTTTTGCAAAACCAGCGACTGTGGTTTTACCAAATTTTATGAAACATCCGGGGATACTTGCACCCCAGCCTGTAACTTCTGTACAAATGTCAGTTGCTGCCCCCCCATCGACCACGTCACTGACCACACCCCCAGTGACTACTGTTGGTCAACCACCAATCAAGAAACCACCAACTGCTCCCAAGAAAAAATCCAAATTAGAGTCCCTGACATTAAAGGTTCAGGGACATAGCTCAAAGAAGACATCTACGGATGCCAGGGGTGAATCAGTGACTGTACGTTCAGTTGCTGAGGGCACCACTGCTAAACCCACCACCTTACCTGCTTCGCTGGACTCCCGAAAGTCCAGTGATTCTACCAAGGGCAACCTACAAATAGCTGCAGTGGATCAAACCACTGTTAGCAGTGATTCGGGTGCATCCCACACCCTCAGATCGAGTCAACCCAGCCACTTGTCATCCTCACGAAAGGATGACATTTTAGACAAAGGGCTAGTGACATCAGTGGGTGATAACACAATCATTGCTGATGTCACACCACTGGCTACATACCCGGGCCATCTCTCATCTATCACTGCACCGACTGTCAATGTCTCACCACTGACCCATGGTGAGATACAGGTCGCTACTTCTATTTCCAATGAACCATCAGCTAGATCACAAGCTGATGATGAGGAAATCATGCCCATGGACACCTCAGATGATACCCAACCTATTCCTCCACCCACCTCTAACTCTCCTATCAGAGAGCTTTCACCCACCTCCTTCTCCAGTGATAACATTCAAATCACTGCTGCTGGTCAGACCACACCCACTGACCATGCAGTCCACTCTACACCTACCCCCACTATACCTCCCACAACTACTCCACCAAACACATCTACCCACTCCACATCAGATCAGCTACTGATGGAGTACATTGCCTCATCCCAAACCCAGATTAAGATGCTCACTGCTGACCGTGAGGCACTTATAGGCAATGTCTCCGTTCTTCAAAAAGCCGTCACTGCTCTCACTGATGTGTATAACTCCATTGAACCGTGGAGCACATCGGTCAGTGAGAAAGTGCAAACGGTAGCTGATGCTAGTGCTGCAATAAACCATGCAGTCACTGAGCTAGCCTCCTCCTCCACCACAAATTTCACAAATCATGCCGCAGCCATTGCCCAGCTAACCACCAACCAAACTGACCTAGCTATATCTGTATCAAATTATTTATTTAACACTGATGCTATTGTCAAGGTGCTTCCACAGATTACTAAACAAATGGGAGCAATAAGAGCTGAGGTCGCTGCCCTCAGAACAGAAACTGCTGATGGGTTTGATAGGGCAGTTGGCCAGTTTATGCAGACCAGTCAGGGGGAGAATGATGAAGAAGAAGATGACATCTCAGTCTCTGATCCTGAGATGCCTCCTGCTATGACTGATCCGCTTACAAACAAAGCTCACAGGGAGATAGTGCTCACCACTTATGCACTTCGACCTATTGATGAACAACCTGAGATGGAAGCCCTTGCAGTTGCTGAACTGTATTGGGTAGATATGGATTTAGCTATGGATTCAATGGATGTCACTGAATGCTTTTCTGAGTTCAGTGCTGAAGAGCTCAGGAACTATAATGGGCTGATAAGGCAATGGGCTGAGGATGAAAATGCTAGGGTTGAGGGTACCTCAGTGAGCTATGAATTGGCTCGCTGGGAGTGGATGAACAGGGAGGTTGTAGATGATGTATCTGATGATGAGGAAGATTACACCATCATGCATGATGATGATGATGATGATGATGACAACAATGATGATAATGGTCAGGGAGGTGGTCATGGAAATGGTCAGGGTTCAGAAAGTGAAGATGAAGATGATGTAAATATGGAGGATCAGCAACCCATATCATCTGTCATTAAAAGGAAAAGGACCAATGACACTTCTCCTGCATCTACACCTTCATCTAAGAAACAACAGGTCAGTGACCTTCAATCACATACTGTCATATCTGAGGTAACTGTACCTTCATCCACACCACCTACCCAAATCCTACCCTCATCCACAACAACTACAACTACACTTACCCAAACAACCAAAATATCCACACCAACCCCAGCAACAATAATACCAATCTCCACAGCAACTCTCTCTAACACTACCACATCAGACACTTCCCCTACAGCATGCCTTTCATCTGACTCAGCCTCAGAAAGCCTCTATCCTGATGAGACTAAAGATCAGCGAATTGCTAGAAAAGTAAATGCAAGACAGGACAGGGAGCAGGAGATGATCATGAAAATAACTTTTCAGGCTGAGTTAAGAGAGGAACAAGAAAGAAAAAGGCTGCTGAAAGAGCAATCAGATGCTGATCGAGCTTACCTGCTGGAATTGAGTACTAAAGATGCAAATGAAAGGGCCAGACTGCTTAAACTTAAGCAAGATCAAGAAGAGTCTGATGCTGCAATTGCCAGGGTACTTGCTGAAACTGAAGAGAGTGAGCTAGAGCAACAGAAGTTAAAAACATCAGCTAGCAAGAGCTCTAAAAAGAAAGGGGGAGCTGTCAAAACATCAGTGGATAGAAAATGGGATGAGATAGATAGAAAAAGGTTTGTTGCCCGTATGACAGGGAGATCAAACCCTGCACGTATTACCAAGGTAAAGCTAAAGAAGTCTAAGAATCAATCTCAACCTCAGCTACTCATTCAAAGAGGTTCAGAGACTCAAGCCATGCTACTTGATCAAGTATGCAAGCTGCACAGAGAGGAATGGAATGAAATTAGGCTTGCTATCAGCCACTCTACAAGTGCAGCTAAGGCCGATGTCCTGAAAGAGATTGATAGGCTATATCAGAAAATGGTGTCGCTGCAACTTCTCAGACCAGAAGATACTGTCACATATGGTGAAGAGATTGTTCAGCCACCAAGCCCAAGGTATAGGTCAGGCACTAGCAGCATCTATCGAATCCCTAACACTTCAAAGCTAAATCCATCTATCCCTGTTGGTGTGACCAAGCTTGAAGGACATGAAGTCACTAAGGGGGAGAAAGGTCTGGTATACAGGGACCTAAATGGTGCCCTTAGGTTTCAGAGAGAAGCTGAACTTGAGAAGGTTGACCAAGAACAACTCATACACCTAATCAGGTCAGCTAGCATGCTTCCTACAAATTCAAAAATCAGAAAAGCTATTCTCTATGAAGCCTTGAAAAGAAAATTCAGATACCTGCCCTCCAAAGACAAGTATGAACTTGAAGCTGAGCTTGGCATAGTGAAAGAAGAGGAGATGTGGAGAGATAAATAAATTAGATCTTTTGTAATAGTTAGTCTCTTGTAAATATTTATTTCATGATATAAATGAGGCTTGGAACAGAAAATCTACAAGTACAAGTCTCTGAGCAACCAACTTATCATCAGAGACTAAAACCTTCCTGCAACTAGTTTGTCTAAGGGAGCTTTGACTTAAACCATTTAGGGGGAGATTTTTGAGTCACTGATCGCTAAACTCAAGATGGTCACTGATTACAAGGATTAAGGGGGAGATCATAAGGATAAATTATGAGAGATTGTTGAAGTCATTAGTCGCTGAAAGTGAAGTCACTGATCATGCATTATATTTATAGTCTCTGTCCTACTCAATAAAGAACTCTCCATGAAGAAAATGATTCAAGTCAAGCTCCTGTTGCAGAAGGTCTTATTGTCGCTGTTCGTATCTCACACCAGCGAAAGTCAAAGAACTTATAAAGATCAAAGACTCAACTATGTGTGTCGCTGATACTCATCTATCAGCGAGAGTCTCCAAGTCTTCTTGAGTTCTTCCTTCTGCTGAATAAAAGAAGTCACTGAAGATTAGCTTTTCAAGTCATTCTTTAGGTAATGTTAGCTCGCATCGAGAATGAGGAGGATTGATGTATCTTTCAGTGACTGCAGCATTAAATGCCGCATTTAATGAGAAGTTGACATTCGGCATTATTACGGCGCAGCACGTGTTCCTCGTAACTTGAAAAGAGTAACGTGGAAGCATCTGATTGGTTTAAGGTACAAGGTGATATTTCCCAAGACATAATGCCGAACCATGATGTATCACATCTCAACTACCTCACCAATCAAGCAGCGACACGTGTCCTTCCAAATCCGGAAATTAAGGATTTCAGCGTCTATAAATAGCATAGTATGTTGTACTCCTTTTGGCGTTATCATTACTTGTTTTTCAGTAACTAGTTTGTCTAAAATACGAACAACACCAGCGAGTGAACTAGTAGCGTGTTTGTCCACTATTAGTCCACCTCAGCAAGTGAGCAAGTTAGCGTGTTTGTCCACTACTGCTCATCTCCTTTTTGTAAGAGCTGTATTGCTTGATTTAGATTAGCTTTGGCTAATCTATTCCGCAATCAACAATAGATAAATCTTATCAATAAAAGAATTTATCTTTCAGCTAGTATTGCATCAGCAACTGTACTGCTTATCATACTTATATATTTGTGTTCATATTGATGTTACTTAAATACTTGCTAAATAAGTTATTTCTGTTAAAAACTTGCTAAATAAGTTAACACATTAAAAGCAGAAAGAAAAGTTTTTAATTGTATTCAACCCCCCTTTCTACAATTAACTCACTGTTAACGATTCATAATCACTAACATAATAGTGATTAGGGACTCACAGATAGATATAACCGTAATAAGAGCGTAGCTGAAATACAATTTGAACATTACACGAGCATAACTCCTAGTATGCGTCAAGCGATATTACAATATTTCCCCTCTATTAGCTAACCACTAATCTAACTACTAAATATAACCTAATCTAGAGAGAGAGTAGTGAGAGAAAGTATGTTGAATATTCTTGGATGTGTTGATGTTTAGTGTGTTGAAATGAGAACTTGAGCTTAGTATTTATAGGCAACGCATAACCGTATCCGTAGACCGTATCCTGAACCTCAAATGCACAACCATATCGAACAACCGTATAAAAATCTGATTTTTATCACCCAAATGCACCAATACGGCTGTCCTAGGGAAAATACGATTGTCCTGGAGCAAATACGGGTGGACACCAACCTTATACGGCTGTCCTGGGCCGTATACGGCTGGACACAGATCGGATACGGTCTGCACAGGCCGAATATGGTCTGTGCCCAGCCGTATACAGTCTGGGTCAGCCGTATACAGATGTGGATAGCCGTATACGGCTGTGGACAGCCATATCCTGCCCTTCGGTTCTTTTTTCTTCTTTCGGGCGTATCTTCTTAGTCTTTTATCCGTTTTGAGTGATTCTTATGCACACGCGTTCGTATTTTCCTAACGAAAAAAATGACATAAGTTAGAGGTCATAACTCGGAGCGTAGCTCAAGAAGCAATGAAATGAGTGAACGGAAGATTCATTGATCGTTTGTGCTCTGTATTGCTCATTTGTAGGTTGTTTTTGCCGATTCTTGAAACATCGTCTGTATTTTAGCCATCATTATGTAATATGATAGATATTTATATATTTCAAATGTTTTCATCAATATTTGTGCTAAAAAGGTGAGATAATGACATATAAAAACATGACTTTTTGCGTGTGATCAAATATTCCACACTTAGACTTTGCTTGTCCTCAAGCAAAACTCAAAATTCTCACTTGCTTCTATATGAAAATATTTTGAAAGCTCGGTTTTTTTTTTGGAGAATCAAAACATATTAAGAAAAACCACTTTAATATATAAGCAAGATATCCTGGAAAGTAAGAGAGAATAAGGTATTCGTTTCAGAAGCACGAAATGATTCTCTTAGGCATGCTTTCAACTCTCGCGATCTTGGAATATACATGACTAGGCGATCTCACCAGGTGGTCACTCAATTCACTCAGAAGTGTTTCGGGTTTCCTATCAATCTAATCAAACGAAATCGCTCATAAACCAGTCATGCAACATCCATTGTCATAGGCTTGCTCGAGAATCAGATCTCCACCACTTAGGTGGGGACGGTGCTAGTTATCCCAGGACATTCAAAAATGGGTTGTAATGGTTGGTGACGGTTTTAAGTGGTATCGATAAGCGGGAATTTATGGTTTGAAAAGAGTTTTGCTTACCTTAGGACCTTTAAACTTTTGAAAAACTTTATTTAGACAACCTTTTTAATGAAAACAAAAACGGATAACGGTAAGGGAAGAAGATAGCTATTTTGACTTCTATCTTTTTGAAAACACACGGAGGAATTTATCACTTTTTGGGAATAGTAGTTTTCGAAAGGCTTGAAGCACTTAGCTTTATTCTGTTTTTCTTTTATTTTCTTATATTTCTATTTTTAGGCTTTTCTCAGTGTTTTATTTTGTTTCTTTCTTTTGCCCTTTTTGAAATCCTTTCTTTCTTTCATATTTTTCATCCTTTTGATGACTTTACATTTACTTGGTGCCAATTTTTCGCACCATATACTCTCAACTTTTTGATTTTTATCAAGGGAATGCACACGAGAGGTTTTGAGTAAATACCAGTATTTATGATTTGGAGTGAAAGTAAAAGGATATCTAAATATCATTTTCCTTAAGTTTAAAATTTCTAAGATAAGATTTTGGTGGGTATAGGAGTGAGTGGGTTAAAATCAAGGGTTTTTGAAAGAAACGAATAGGTTAAGGCTCAACAGGGTTTTCTAGGCGGATCATCAACACTAAAGATGGATGAGTGCTGGAAGGGTTTTGGGCTTGAAAAGATATGAAAAAGGGGTTAAATCCTAATGAATGTCAAGGTCATCTAACTGCACCTATACCACATATGGTACTCTACCAATGTGGTCTCGAAGTGCATACCAGGACCAAGTTCTAATTCCGGATGCATGCATCGGCACATTCAAACAAACAAATAGTGAAGCATTAAAGATAAATGCTTATGATAGGCTCAAGATACCTCACTGCAAGTTTTGGGTTTCTTTGTTCCTAGCCATGCGATGTCCCTCTTAGATCATCATTTCAGCTCAAGAAATTCCTAATTTATTTAATCTTAATTTCCAAAATATACTACTCGTGTATGACAATGATTCCCCTCAAGACATTTTAATTCAAAACTTTTGAAAAAATTTAAGCAAAAGTGAGTTTTTATGAAAATTTAAGCTAACTGAATGAGTGGCATATCCACTGTCGAAGTTAGGCTTATGAATTTGGCAAATCATAACTAACTGAATGAGTGGCGTATCTACTGTCGAAGCTATTCTTGTGAATTTGAGAAACATTTTTTGAAATTGCTTTTAGGAAATAAGAATCTAACCTAAGGTATTCTATACCGCTATCCCACAATTAGAGGAACATTTTCCCTAATGTTCTCTTGAGTTGGAATTTGAGTAAAATCCCACACTTAGAGTTTGAACATATCGGAAAATGTTTCTTAAGTGTTTATTTGAGCTGGAATCCCACACTTAGTGATAAGCTTAGGATATGATATAGACTACTTTTATGAGAAATTAAAAATAAGTCCTACTATACCTTTGACATTTGTTATCTAAGTGGGAATCACTCATACATCTATTTTGAACAAGACTATGAAATTGATCTATTAGTTGTTGTGCATTTGCCATTACCTAAGTTTTTAGAAAAGACTGTATACGAAGAAGGTATAAGAATTAAAGTTTGGGTGAGAAGGAGATTTAATCTAATCTAAGCTAAGTTAAACTAATCTATGCTAATCTACGGACAGAAAGTAACTTATGACAGGGATGGTGAATCCTAGTCAAAAGGATCTCTTAAAAAATAATTTATCTAAACAAGCTCCAAATCGTACTACCGTCCCTGGAAACGGTGCGAAAAACTTGATGCGCCCCAAACGGTCGATCCAGGAATTTCTTCCTGTTGTTGCGGACCTCACGCTCGCAGCGGCATCATGGGTAGTTTTAAATTTATAATTGTCGGGACCTAAACCTTCCAAACAACGTACTGATACTAGGTATGAGTACCTTATACTAGTAAGTGGCAAGGATGATCTAGGGTCGTTCCTTACGACGACAGAAATGAAATAGAGCTCACTCGGATAACTTAGTAATTAAGCTGGGTTTTGGCTAGTTGGATAGGATGGTAAGATAGGTTTGTATTTGGTTTTCTAATTTATTAAACTACTATAACATAAAATAAAAGAGGGAAGCTAGCATATATGTAACACTTAAGGATGACGGAGACGTGGTTCAGTATAATGTAGGATAGTGCATTACTGGGATAATGTTCATTATAGGACACGTTTAGGTGACAAACAAGTAAACTATAGGTGTAAACACTAGGACCCTACTTCTTTAGGTGGAATCTAAATTAGTATGTCACTGAGTACCTTGGCTATCATGATTCTGATCAGAACAAGCTGCTCAAACCCCCCCCCCCCCCCTCCACTGTCCAGTTAGGACTAGTGACCCATGAAGGGTGCAGGAATAAGGTAACAGACTGCCCTCGGGTTATTCTGACCTTTCTTAACACCTAAGTCTAAATGTTATTATCTAATCGTGTACTGATTATTAACTTTGTATTCTAAACTATCAGTGTTGTAGAGTCTAGGGGTTTAAGAATTTTGAACCACTGTTGGGTTTGACTTTCATATCTAGACTCATTATAGCAGGTTTTAATAGCACAAGTACTTCTATCATGATCTAGACTCTCCTTTGCGATCAGTCATTCATCCCTAGGTACACTAGCGGTGTATAGTGTATTTTTCCACAGCTTGCTAACCCTAGGTACGTTTACGGTGTACTTGGGTGAAGGTATTTCCATAGCTTTGTAACTAGAGGTAGATATACGGTGTACTATAACATTTCCACAGCTTTACGGTTCCTAGACAATATTCTAGGGTTTCTAAGTAGTCTACAGTGTTGGCACAGACAGCTCTTTCCGGGGCTTATACCCAGTATTTCAGCTGAATTACAGTGACAGACACGGCTTCGTACTATAATACAGATAAATATCTACCGTAACTTAAGGCCTATAGCTAAAGTGATAATCACGTGAAGGACTGGAAAGGGTGATCCATATCTAAGTCTAGATGCATGATAAGTTTAGACAGATACAAGGTTTAACAATTCCATTAATCATACCACATTACAACTATCTAAATCATGGCAAACATACAAGCAACTACTCACAAAGCATGGCAATAAACATTTCTACAATTAATAAATCACAATGTTGGAGCATAATGACTAAAGCTTAATATGTTAAGTTTTGATAAATTTTGTAAGTCTGAAACTGTATAAGTTAAGTGTCCGAAAGTAGCTAAGTATGTATGTCCGTAACTAATATAGTCAGTATGTATGTAGTACTTACGGACTGTCTGGTAGTCCGTAAGTAGAAGTCAGTAAGTAGATAGATTCGGATTTTTGATGTTTGACTTATATTGACTAGAGAATTCTGCCTATATATATAGGTGTTTGATGTTCAGAATTCTCTAAGTCTTTGGTTTTTGTATTATCTGAGCTACATTAATACAATCAGTTTACCAAAGCAATTTCTCTCTTCTCTAGATCATTTACTTCAAGTATATTGTTATCCGCTGCACTTTATACTTGATTACTAAGTTTTAGTTCTGAGATCGTGGAATTTCACACAAACATCAAACAAGAACATTATGACAAATTAATATAAGAAAGGATAGATATTACCCGTAAATAAGTGCGAGCAGAATAACACTTGTATTTCTCTGAATAATATACCAAGTATTACAAATGCTAGCTTCTACGAACTATATTACATAACTCCTCTAAAAGCGACAGATTCTCCCCCTAATCTTCCCACTAGTTTCTAGAGAGAGAAACTAGAGAGAGAGACTAGAGAGAGAACCTAGAGAGAGAAACTAAAAATAAAAACCTAATTCTAGAGAGAGAGTAGTGAGAGAGTGAGTTTTTGAAGTGTGAAGTGAATATGAAAATGGGAGGTGAAGCCTTGTATTTATAGGAAACCCACAACCGTATCCGTAGACCGTATTCCAACCCCCAGATGCTCAACTGTATCGCACAACCGTATTAAAATCTCATTTTTATTGCCTGAACACAAAATACGGTTGGTTTTTGCCGTATACGGGCGAACTGGAGCAAATACGGGTGGGCACCAACTGTATATGGCTGTCCTGCGCCGTATACGACTGGGCACAGGCCGTATACGGTCTGTGCAGGCCGTATACGGTATGTGTCCATCCGTATACGGTCTGGGACAGCCGTATTCAGTTCCTCGGTTCTTCATTTCTTCGATTTAGCGTAACTTCTTCGTCGTTTATCCGTTTTGAGTGATCCATATATCCACGCGTTCGTAATTTCCTAACGAAGAAAATGACATAAGTTAGATGTCATAATTCCAAGTATAGCTTAAATTGTGCTGAAATGCGTGAATGAGAGATTTGTTGATCATTTGTGCTCTATTTTACTCGTTTTTAGGCCTTTTTGGTTGATTCTTAAAGCACCGTCTATATTTTAGCCATTGTTATGAAATTTAGTATAAAAATGTATATTTCAAATATTTTCATTCATAATTGGGCTAAAAAGGTGAGATAATGACATACAAAAACATGATTTTTTTGCAGTTAGAGAGAAAACCAAATGTTTTAATCCTTGACGCGCAAGATAATCACACAATAATACTGAATTACAAGTAACACAAATGATTGTATCAGGATTCACTGGAATTTTAAAAGGCTGGTGGGATAGTTATGTAACTCAAGAAGAAAAAAAATTCTATATTCAATGCAAAAAAGACTACAATTAAAAACGAAAATGGTCAAATTAGTCAAACAGAAATAGATGATATGTTGAATACGCTAATATATGCTATATTAAAAAATTATGTAGGAAATTCAGCTGCTTATCAAGAAAGAAATTCATCTATACTATTAAATTTAACATGTAGAAAATTACAAGATTTTAGATGATATAAAGATGTATATTTAGAAAAAGTAATGACCAGGCCAGACTGTAAAGAAGCATATTGGAAAGAAAGGTTTATAGCAGGTTTACCTAAATTATTTGCTGAAAGGATTAGAAATAAATTAGGTCATGATTATAATAATAATATACCTTATAAAGATTTAACGTATGGTGTTATAAATTATGTAAATCAAGAAGGTTTAGCTATATGTTTAGATCTAAAGCTAAAAGCTAAAATTAAGAAAGAAGGTGTCAATTCTAGACTAGAATTAGGAGATTTTTGTCAACAATATGAACATGAATCTCTAAAATTACCTCCTTCTAGTTCCAAGAAAATTAAATATAGACATAAAAATAAATATATAAAATATATAAAACATTATAAAAAAGATCAAGAATATGAGAAAGGAAATGATTATAAGACAAATAAGTTTAGGGGAAAAAGAAAGGTTCCTTATAAAAACTTTAATCAACATACACAAAAGGATATTATAATATGTTACAAATGTGGAAGAAATGGACATATGGCGAAGGATTGTTATGTTAAAAAGAAAATAAATGAATTGAATATATGAGACGAACTCAAAAAATAAATTAGTAAATAAATTATAAAAGATAATACAAGCGAGTCAACTATTTCAGATTATAGTGAAAATGATATTAATGTTCTAGAAGAAAATACCTCTAGTAGTGAATCTGGGTAAAGGGTTTACACCAGGAAAATATATTACTCCAAAAGAAACGTTTAAGTACAAAGGATGTGGGTGAATCCCACACCTCAGCCCGTTACATAGGCAAAAGACACTCCATAACAAGACACAACCACTTCCAAACTAACCGGAAAACTAGCTAGCAACGGCTAAACTCTCTGTATATGACATGCCATATACAATACATAACGTAGCCGATAAAAAACAAATAAAAAATACATCCAATATAATATAAAAGAGCAACCAATCAACAAAATGTCAGATGAAACCATAGACACACGATAGTAAGTAGACCAATCTTAAACATGGTTTGGAATCTTCCATCGCTCCAAAGCGCAAGTAGCTCGAAACGAAGACCTGAACTTGAAAGAAACCAACTTCAAAGCGAATCTTAGAGAGAATAACATCAGCGAGCTCTATACACGAACGTCTTCCTTTGGCAAAAAGACAAAAATTCCGCTCTTGCTAAATAAAATATGTTGTAGCAGCCAACAATAAGCGAGAAATCACATGATCTACATTCTTCGATGAAGAAATAGAAAGAAAGAAAGGGAGCACATCTTCCAGCTTATCAGACACAATCGGAATATCAGCATAGCTAACAACCTGAACCCAAACCTGCAAAGAAAACACACATTCAAAGAAAAGATGAGAGTGTGAATCTGGACATGATCCACATAAGTAGCACCGAAGTAGGTTTAAGTCGACCAAAGGGCCAACATCCCATTGCCTCGGGCGATCTTGAGTCTTCAGCTTTCACTTAATAACCAGCCACATATTAAAAGCATGCCGAGGGATACACTGAGGAAACCAAACAACGGAAGCCCACACCACAGTAGAACACCGCAACCGAATGGATTCCCAGACTTCACTCACCCAGAATTTAGAAAAATTACCATCACCATCATGCCATAAAAGCTTATCAGGATGAGCAGAAATAATGGGAACCACAATCTGAGAAAAAATAGGATACCTTTGTATCCATAAATTCGGCCATCTCCAACCATCACCATCAAAGAGATCAGCAACTGAATCATTAACTGAAAATCCCTGACGCGTGATATCACGGTAACAAGAAAAGACACGAGCAATCGGACACTGGTCACACCAAGTGCCATACCATACCGAAGCCATCCTCCCATCACCAATCTGATACAAACAAAAAGGTTGAATAAGATCCCGAATATGAAGCATACTCCTCCATCCCCAACTCATGCTATTTTGAGGAGAAATATCCCAGAAGCTTCGATTACCCAACTTATAGGCATAGACCTATCTGACCCAAATAGAATCCTTCCCTGGTAAGGATACTCCAGATATGCTTGGTCATCAAAGAAATATTCCACTCACGCAAACAACGAATACTTAAGCCACCTTCTTGCCTCGGTAAGCATAAGTCCTTCCAAGAAACCTTTGCTTTACCAGATGTCATTGGTCCTTGACACCAAAGAAAGCCTCTCATAAGCTTCTCTAACTCAGTAATAATCAATTGGGGAAGAATAAACATAGTAGCCCAATAACCATGAAGAGATGAAAGAACAGAAGTAATGAGTTAGATACAGCCCGCAAAAGATAATGACTTATTCTTCCAATTGCCAATCTGGTTTTGAAACTTCTCCACCAAGCCTTTACAATCAGTTTTTAGAAGCCTCGTATATATGAGGGGAACCCCAAGATACCTAATAGGAAGAGTACCTTCTTCAAAAGGCATAACATTAAGGATACTCTGCCTCACATTCATAGGAACATTACAGAAAAAAGCAGTGCTCTTCGGAATGCTAGGGACTAAACCAAAAACCTCTTTGAACTCATTAAGGGCTGATTGTAACATCTTAACCGAATTCAAATCACCATGAGGAAATAAAAATAGGTCATCTGCAAAACAAAGATTAACCAAACCCATTTTGTCACACCTAGCATGGTACTTAAAAAACTGAGACTCATCTACCTTCTTTCGAATCATCAAAGTCAATACTTCCATAACCAAAGTAAAAAGATAAGGAGACAAATGATCTCCTTGTCTCAGCCCTCTTCTTCCCTGAATATAACCGTGAACATCCCCATTAATGCTCAGAGAGAAAGAGGTACTAGATACACAAGTCATAATTCGATCTACCACTACAGGGTGAAAACCAAACCCATGCAAGATAGCCTGAAGAAAATTCTAATCCACAGTATCATACGCTTTTTATATATCAATCTTAAAAGCGCAACGGGAAGCACCATGATTTAAGTGATAACGCTGCATAAGCTCCTGTGTCAAAAGAATATTATCGGAAATACTCCTACCGGGGATAAATGCCGACTGATTATCACTCACAAGATTGACCAACACATCCTTAATCCTATTAGTAATCACCTTACTTATACACTTATACAAAAAAATACATAAGGAGATAGGACGAAAATCATTAATCCTCGAAGGAGTAGCAACCTTCGGAATTATAGCAATCACAGTGTGGTTAATCTCCTTAAGGATTTGGCCATTAGAAATGAAATCCTGAATAGCACGAAAAATATTATTACCAATAATGTCCCATGACCTTTTGAAGAACGCAGCCGAAAAACCATCAGGACCCGGGGATTTATGATCACCCATAGAAAACATAGCCCTCCGGACCTCCTCCATAGTGACAGGCCTAATCATCAAATCAGCCTCCGAAGTTGAGAGCTTTCGAGAAAACATCCCCAAAGCATCCAAAGGCCTACAAACACCTGGGCATCCCAAAAAATTCCGATAATGATCAACAAAACCTAGAGGAACCGAATCTCCCTCATGCACAATATTATTAACATTATGCACTCGATCAATCCTACTCCTGTTAGCCTTTTCTCTTACCACATTATGGAAATATTTAGAATTACAGTCCCCAATCCTAAGCCATTTAATCTTTGCTTTCTGCTTAAGGAACCTCTCCTCATCAATAATAGCTGCATTAAAAGCACGAAGGTAGATACTTTCCTCTTCTCTCAAATCAGAAGAATCCGGGTTAATATCTAACGCTTTCTGAACCTCATCCAACTCAGCTCTAAGACGAACAACTTTCTTATGAATGTTTCCTTGAGCCCTCATCAAAGCAGCTAATGGCTTTTTAAGTCTTTTTAACCACCTAGTAATCTGAAACATAGAATGTCCTTCAATCTCCTCATTCCAAGCATCCTGAACAATTCCTTTAAATTCAAGTTTATGAACAAGCAAATTATAGAATCTAAAGGACTTTACCCGAGGCTTAAGAACCCTAGGCAAAGTAAGAACAACAGGAGAATGATCCGAAATCCTTTAAGGCTGAAATACAGCAAGGGCCTCCGGAAAAGAGCCCAAAAAATCACCATTACACATGATACGATCAATCTTTCGCAAGATACCCGAATCGAAAAGAGGTTTCTGATTCCAAGTAAAATGCAATCCAGTAGCATGCACATCCACAATCCCAAATCCTCCACACATTCCCTAAATTCCCGCATAGAAATAGAATATCTAGAGGATCCAGACAAAGAATCATCCAAATTCAGAGTAGCATTAAAATCACCCAACACAGCCCAAGGGGAATTACGAACAAATCTACCATGCAATCGAAGAGCATCCCACAGTTCATGTCTACGGGTATAAGAATTATTAGCATACACAAAAGAACAATAGAATAACTGATTACTATCACGTACCCGAACCTAAAAATAGATAATCTTGATACAATATCTAAACTTTCTCCTTTTATAGTCCTTTGAATAGGGGTTTGATAACATAATTTATAATATTCATCCACAGCTTAAGTTCCCGCTTTTTCACTAGGAAATTTATTCCACCACTTAACACGATAATGTTTATATAATGCTGGAGGTGATAATTGAGTAGTCTGAGCTTCTTGATAAAAATACTTCAATGACATAATCAAAGGTAGTCTTGGAACACACATAAATTGAAGGGTGTATTCAAAAAATGGTGTTCCATCTTTCTCAAAATATTTTTTAAATTTGTTGAATGCTTCCAAAACAAATGGAGGAAATGCTTCTGGACAAATTCCCATGTATTGGAACTATTTGACAAAACAAAAAGGATAGTTGTTTAAAAAATCTTTGTCAAAGTAAATAAACCATGAATGATTATAGTTCCGTAGAAAGAATGTCTTATACCATGCCTCTTGATAATCATAATAATTAAAATATGAGAGAGCGGGAAAACCAACAAGGGTTTTCTTAATATATGGTCTTGATCCCCATTCTTCTGTAGTTAAAATCCTTCTAATCCTTACTTTGCTAAAATCAGTTTTTGAAGGATCTCTCGGGTTTATATTATGCTCTACAATAATTGATTCTGAATCAATAAGAATAGTTTGATAATATTCTCTAGTCTTGTACTCATCATTGAAGAAATGGCAATCTCTAGGAAATAGATAGTTGATCAAACTTAGAAAACTCTTATTTACCTTTTCAACCTCACATGGTTCAAGAAGTTTGATTATACGGTGATAAGGGTTTTTAATATATGGAATGGGTTCAGAATCTAATTTAGAAGATTTGGAAGTGGAAGTTTTGTTTATTGATTTTTGAGTAGAAGTTGGAGTAGGTGAAAATATACTAGAATACGTTGGTGTAAAAGGTGGTCTTGGTCTCGGAGTCATAGGAGCAAACCTAATTGGTGTTGGTCATGCTAGAAAATTTTACTTGGTAGGGGTTGAGAGACTTGAAGGACTTTCTTTTGATAATGTTTTCTTTGACAAAATAAGCTTTTCAGAAGAATTTGGATTCATGTTCCCTGTAAAAATTCTCTTGATAAGAAATCTGGTAAAAAATTATTTTCTCCCTTAATAAATTCAATTTGAAAATCAAAATTGCTTAATAGTGCTTGCCATCTTGCCAAAATCTATTTAGAAATTAAAATTTTAATATCCTTTTCTAAAATATATTTTGCAGATAAACAATCAATTCTTAAAATAAAAAATTTCATACATAAATCATCTTCAAAAATTTTAATATTTAAAACTATTACTTAAAATCTCTTTTCTGATAGTAGAATAGTTTTTCTGAGTTTCATTCCATGATCTAAATAAAATCTGACTAATTGTTCACTACTATTATTATTATTAGGTAATTTTTATTTTAAGATACCTTCATAGCCTAAATTACTTGCATTTATTTCGACTATAAGATTAGCCTCAGGATGAGGAATATTTAAGCAAGGTAAATATTTTATTTTTTCTTTTATATGTCTTACTATATTATATTGTTCTTCTGTCCATGGTTTAGGATTTTTCTTTTCCAAAAAGCATTAGGTATAGTTGCACATACATTATTGATTGCATATTCTTTGGTTATTTATTTCATTTACTAGATATTTACTTGTTTCTTTTTATTTTCTAATATATTTATTTTCGTGGTTACAATTGGGTAAATAATTTCAAAAAATATTTCTTTATTTAAGACATTAGTAGTTAATCCTTTTTCATCTGCATTGAAAGGGTATAATTGTCCTAATATTAGTTGAGAGGTTAAATTCTTTACAAGAATTAATTGAGTGTTATAACAATAATTGTTTTACATATATGAACATTAGATAATTTATAATTTATTTTTAATCTAGATCCACTTGCAGAGGATAACTTTTCAGTGGATTTTTCATAATATTGAGTTGGAATTAAACCTTCCTGATTATAATTTAAATCTGCTCCCGAATCTAATAAAGCTATTAATGATAGCTTAAAATTTTTATTAATAACTATTGTTAATTTTGTATACCACCTTTGTTAGTTTACTTTTCTTATTATATTTACTACTTTAGGTTCATCTTCTGACTTTTCCTCATATAATAATTTCTCATTTATCCTCTAATTTTTCAATTCTGTGTTTTAGTATTTTTATTTCTAATTTTACATTATTAAGTTCTTTTTGTAATTTTGGAATTGTTATGGGATTTATATTTCTATTAAATCTTTTACAGATTTCATTAAAACTTTATTCTTGTTTGTGATCTATATGTTCTTCTTTATTATTTAATTTTTCTTCTAATTTTTGAAAATAGATCTTTTTTATATCTTTATCTACTATTTTATTTATTAAATCTATTAATTGTTCTACTGCACCATCTTTAATTATAATATTAATTGATTTATAATCACAAATACAATTTCCTATACATTCATATACAGATTCACTACTAGAGGTATTTTCTTCTAGAACATTAATATCATTTTCACTATAATCTGAAATACTTGACTCGCTTGAATTATCTTTTATAATTAATTTACTAAATTGTTTTTGAGTTCGTCTGATATATTCAATTCATTTATTTTCTTTTTAACATAACAATCCTTCGTCATATGTCCATTTCTTTCACATTTGTAATATATTATAATATCCTTCTGTGTATGTTGATTAAAGTTTTTATAAGGAACCTTTCTTTTCCCCCTAAATTATTTGTCTTATAATCATTTTCTTTCTCTTATTCTTGATCTTTTTTATAATTTTTTATATTTTATATATTTATTTTTATGTCTATATTTAGTTTTCTTGGAACTAGAAAGAGGTAATTTTAGCGATTCATGTCCATATTGTTGACAAAAATCTCCTAATTCTTGTCTAGAATTGACACATTCTTTCTAAATTTTAGCTTTTAGCTTTAGATCTGAACATATAGCTAAACTTTCTTGATTTACATAATTTATAATTTCACCAAACGTTAACCTTTATAAGGTATATTATTATTATAATCACAACTTAATTTATTTATAATCTTTTCAGCAATAATTTAGGTAAACCTGCTATAAACCTTTCTTTTTAATATGCTTCTTTATAGTCCAGCCTTGTCATTACTTTTGCTAAAAATACATCTTTATACCATCTAAAATCTTGTAATTTTCTACATGTTAAATTTAATAGTATAGATGAATTTCTTTCTTGATAAGCAGCTGAATTTCCTATATAATTTTTTAATATAGCATATATTAGCGTATTCAACATATCATCAAATTTCTGTTTGACTAATTTCTGTTTATAATTGTAGTCTTTTTTGCATTGAATATAGAATTTTTTTTCTTCTTGAGTTACATAACTATCCCACCAGCCTTTTAAAATTCCAGTGAATCTTGATGCAATCATTTGTGTTACTTGTAATTCAGTATTATTGTGTGATTTATATGCAGTAGCTGTTATGGTCATTTCTTGTAACAAATTTAAAATTTGATATTATGTTTGGCCGTATATATTCCATTCATATATAGAAGTTCCATCATATTTGGCTTGTACTATAGTATGACGTTCTTCATATTGTAAATCTGGAGGTGTTGGTCTATAATAATAGTTTCTTGTTTCTGACCTTAGAGTATAAGTTTTATTTGAAGTATAAGGGTTATGTTTGATTTTTCTTATTTCATTATTATTAAATTGATTTTCTATATTAGGGATATCATCTTCTGAAAATTCTTCTTCATTTATTAAATTAATTTTATTCCCTGATATATGTAATTGAGATAATTTATTTTTGATTTCTTGTAATATATTATTTTATCTTCCTAAATTTATAGGAGTATCAATTTGATATGGTATAAATAAAGGACTTTCTTCTATAACTAATTTATTATTAGATTTAGAAGTACTAGGTTTATTATCTTCATTATTTTCAATTCTATCTAGTTGTTGCCCTATAGTATTTAATATTTCATTTGTATAATTATTTTGGTATGCTATTTGTTTTAGAGTCTTATTATAATCTTGTTCCTTTTTTATTTCTACTAAAGGCACACCTGTATATTCTTTATTACTCTTCTTTATAATTATATCTTCATAAGGCGGATGAATTCCTATAGACTCTTCTTATTTTTTAAGATTAATATATGTTTTGTTTATTTTAGTTATTATTTCGGCCTTTTCTAGAAAGGGAAAATTTATTTTTTCTTTTACACAGTATATATGTATGTAACCATGAAAAGAATGACATAACTTCATTATTTTCAAATATATACAAATACAAATTTAATTGATTTATATATCTTTGATTTTTATCAAACTTACAATTATATCAATTTAACTTTTCCTTATTATAATCATTATATATTTCATTTTCTAAATAATTTAATTCTTTTATAGTAAGTAATAGTTGTTTTTATTTTTGGAATTTTAACAAATAACTAATTTAGCTCTTTTTTCTGCAGCTAATTCAAAGTTTATATCTATTTTAGTTTTATATAATTATAATACCATTTTAGACTTTCTTTATAGATTTTATTAAATTTTTTACTATTTTCTTCATATCTTTCATTTTCTTTAATCAACTTACGTTTTCTAATTGTATTAATAAATTTTCTCTCTCTTTATACTATTGAGATACAAAGTTATACTATAATTCATATATAACCATCCATTTACTTGTATTTTTGTATCACTCATAATTGCTCATCTCTGTAACAATCTACCTCAGATCTAGTTGGTTTGTATATATCACTAAAATCATCATTTTTATCATCATCTTCGTATAAAGGTTTAGGAATAGATCTATTAAAATCAACTCCTCGAACTCTCATAGACAGAGTTTTTCTTAAAAAATTTTTACTAGATTTAGAACTAGAGGTTTCATGAATATAAGTAGAGAATCTAGATGGTTCTATATCATTTTCAAAATTTATATCTATAGTTCCATCGATAGGTTCTATTATGTTAGATATTTTTTTAAAATTTTCTAAAGATTTGGGTGAATTTATATCTTCTAATTTCCATTTTTTATTTTGAGTAATTTCATTCCATTTTAGCTTTTTAGGTATATTTATTTTAGAATGTTGAGTATTTTCTTCAAATGTTAAAGTTTCATCTTTAGGTGATGCTAATTTAGACCGAGGTTCTATAGTAGTTGTCATGGTTTTATGTAAAATTCTATATATTACAACTATAGGGTTAGATCCTTCTTTTATTTCTTAATTTTGTGTTTTAATAGTTAAAGTTAAAGTATCTAATATATTTCTATCAGACAAAGATATGGTAAAATTTGGATAACAATTAAAGTATATAGGACCATTACATATATTAGATTCCGCCATAGCTAATAAGGAATTCTGAAAATTTAAAAGTCTAGCATCTCTTAATATAAGTAAAGTGGGAACATCTATACCTATTCTTGTAATAGGTTTAATGGCTACTTGAACTAATCTTATATGTAAATAATTATATTTTTTCTATGTTCCTCAATAGCACTGTTTGAAAAGAGTTGTATATGTTGATGATTTTATAAATACCGCTAATCTTTTGTTTAGGTATATTCCAATTTAATAAACTATTTTCAACATTTGAAATAGAAATTTCCATTGAATTTGTTTGATCTTGTTCTTCTTTAATATCAGAAGTAAAACTATCTTTTCGATTTAATAGTAGCTTAGAGAATTTATTCATATTTAATTATATATTATCTTAAATTCTAACCTATTTAACAAAAAATCTTAATTTATAGTGTTGAACGAGTATACCTTCTCCGGGAACACCCTCATATCTTCGTGGTCCGGCCGTCTTACCATCACACTGCGGCTAATCCATCCGAATAATCGACAGGGCTTACCAACGTAGAGATATATTCTCTCAACATTTAAACTAATCTTTTCTTTTAACACGGTTGAAAGTAATCATTATTTAATGTCGTAAGAATATAATTCATATCACTACTACCACTCTCAAATTCAAAGTTTCACAATATATATATATATATATATATATAGCCAAATGTTCAACTAAGAACTAAACAAAGGTAGAACTTCAAGAACTTTTATATTATAGCTAGAGATTTTAACATATTTACTATTTATATAAATGTAAGCATTATATTGATCTAGATTTAGTTTAACATTAAGCAAAATAGTTTGAGAAAATATCACAAATAACCTTGTAAATCAAGTTTATATATTGCATTCACTGTTCGGTTTGATTCGGTTTTTGGAAAAATCAAACGGAATCGAATATTTCGTTTTCTTAAATCTAATCGTTGGGTTTATCAGTTTTTTCGAATTCAATTCAGTTATTTTTGGTTAATATCCAAATTCTAAACTTTTAATATCCTAAAAAAATACGTAACTATGATAGGGGTAGTAACTTAACACCCAAATGAGGTAGTAAATGCATGGTCAAAGTATATTAATACAGGGTATTTCGGTAAATTCAATAGATTTTTTTTCTAAAATAAACATTTATAGATGTAGGGGGCATAATATATAGTAAATACAATCTTAAAAAAAAAATTATCTAATTACATTATATATAATAGTACTAGGAGTCGGTTCAATGAAGAAGGAAATTTTGATGGAGAAGAGCGAGAAGAAAATATATGATTCAGTATTTTTTTTGGGTAAAGGGTTTACACCCGGCAAATATATTACTCCAAAAATAAACGTTTAAGTACAAAGGGTGTGGTGAATCCCACACCTCAGCCTGTTACATAGGCAAAAACACTACCTAACAAGACACAACCACAACAAAACCAACAAGAACAACCAGCTAGCTACGGCTAAACTCTCTGTATATAACATGCCATATACAATTAAAAAACATAGCTCGTAAAACAAATAATTAATACATCAAATATAATATAAACGAGCAACCAATCAGCAGAACTTCAGAGGAAGCCATAAGAACACAAATGTGACAATAACCAAGCAGACCAAGATTAAACCCGGTTTGGAATCTTCCATCGCTCCAAGGCTCGAATAGCTCAAAATGAAGACCTGAACTTATAGGAAACCAACTTCAATCGAATCTCAGAAAGAATAGTATCAACAAGCTCTATATACGAACGTCTTCCTTTTGCAAAGAGACAAAAATTCCACTCTTGCCAAATAAAATATGCTGTAGCAGCCAACAATAAGCGAGAAACCACATGATCTACATTCTTCGACGAAGAAGCAGAAAGAAAAAAAGGAAGCACATCTTCCAGCCTATTCGACATAATCGGAATGTCAGCATAGCTAACAACTCGAAATCAAACCTGCCAAGAAAAAACACATTCAAAGAAAAGATGAGCATGTGAATCAGGACATGATCCACACAAGTAGCACCGAAGCAGGTTTAAGTCGACCGAAGGGCCAACATCCCATTGCCATATGCGATCTTGAGTCTTCAGCTTTTCCTTAAAAACCAACCACATATTAAAAGCATGTCGAGGGATACACTGAGGAAACCAAATAACAGAAGCCTACGCTACAACAGAGCACCTCATCTGAATGGAATCCCAAACTTCTCTCACCCGAAATTAAGCAAAATTACCATCACCATCACGCCATAAGAGCTTATCAGGTTGTGAGGAAAGAATGGGAGCCACAATCTGAGAAAAAATAGGATACCTTTGGAGCCACAAATTTGGCCATCTCCAAACAACACCACTAAGAAGGTCATCCACTGAATCAGTAACTGAAAAACCCTGACGCGTGATATCACGGTGACAAGATAAGACATGAGCAATAGGACACTAGTCACACCAGGTGTCATACCAAATGGAAGCAGTCCTCCCATCACCAATCTGATACCAACAAAAAGGACGAATCAAATCCCGAATATGAAGCAAACTCCTCCATCCCTAACTCATGCTGTTTTGAGGAGAAACATCCCAATAGCTTCGATTATACAACTTATAGGCATAAACCCATCTGACACAAATGGAATCCTTCCTAGTAAGGATACTCCAAATATGTTTGGTCATCAAAGATATATTCCACTCACGCAAACGACGAATACCCAAGCCACCTTCTTGCCTCTGCAAGTATAAGTCCTCCCAAGCAACATTTGCTTTACCAGACTTCATTGGCCCTTGTCACCAAAGAAAGCCTCTCATAAGCTTCTCTAACTCATAAATAATCGACTGAGGAAGAATAACATAGTGACCTAATACCCATGAAGAGAAGAAAGAATGAGAGTAATAAGTTGGACACGACCCACAAAAGATAAAGACTTATTCTTCCAATTGCGTATCCGATTCTGAACCTTCTCTACCAAGGATTTACAATCAGTCTTAAGAAGCCTCGTAGATATGAGAGGGACCCCAAGGTACCTAACCGGTAAAGCAGCTTCATCAAAAGCCATTATACTAAGAATACGTTGCCTCACATTCAAAGGAACATTACAGAAAAAAGCAGTGCTCTTCGGAATACTAGGGACTAATCCTGAAACCTCTTTAAACTCATTAAGGGTTGATTGTACCACCTTAACCGAGTTCAGATCACCATGAGCAAATAGAAAAAGATCATCAACAAAACAAAGATTAACCAAACCAAGTTTATCACACTTAGGATGGTACTTAAAAGACTGAGATTCATCCACCTGCTTTTGAATAATTAAAGTCAACACCTCCATAACCAAAGTAAAAAGGTAAGGCAATAATGGATCCCCTTGCCTAACCCTCTCCTCCCTTGAAAGTATCCTTGAATGCCTCCATTAATACGCAAGGAAAAAGATACATTAGCCATCATTATCAAGCTTTGTGACTATATATGGATATTATGATTTAAAGGAGTATGTCGTATACTAGTAGGAGAATGCTTGAGGCACACCTTGTTATATTTTTTTTTAAAAAAAGAGAACCACATGTCATCGGAGTGAAAAACACAATTCAAGGTTAGAGCTTATGGGTGAACTTGACAACAGAATGGAGGAAACTCTTAGCCAACATATTTGTGGACTCACTTTCGTGATTGGAGATCCGATAAGTCGTGATCAATCTTAACGTGCGTTTCAGAGACTTCGCGTGTCTATTCGTACTCAACTTAAATTTCAATGTGTCCACATTTGTTCACAGGAAATTCTTGAGCCATGATATAAATCATATGTTATGTATATAAGTATAAAGTGTCTCTGTTAAGGTAATAATAATAATAATAATAATAATAATAATAATAATAATAATAATAATAATTCAAAATCAAAATTCAATATTGATGGTGGTTGAAAAGGATTTTGGGTCTTATAATAGTTAGAGTAGTAGATAAACTGAACACTGAAATAATTTGTATATGCTTAACCATTAATGTTTAAAACCATGTGTTGGTACTCAGCCGGAAATTGTACATGAACCTGGATCATCTAGAGGTCTATATAAAAAAGAAGCAGGTGGCAACATTGCTTAGTTAGTTACTCTTGAATGTATATTTGTGAGAGCTAGTGAATTTTGATTCATAGTGGGAGTAACATGAATATATGTGTGAGGTATATTTACAATTACGCTTGGCCATCGTAATTATAAATATAGATTGTACATGTCGACGTGTTATGATCATGATTGGATCATTATGAAACTATTTCTTAAGTTTAGTTAGTGAAGTGAATAAGAAATGTAATGTGAGGAATGACATTAATATGGATTTGGTGACTGATGATCGTCTTACAAAAGACAAAAGCAACTCAGTTCTTAGCTATTCCTAGAACGTATTATGGTAATCAATTGGAAAAAATTTTTGACATTCGCCGGTCTTTTGTGGTTTTAATTAGAAAGAGTTTGACAAGTTTCATATCGTCTATCATTGTCGATGGCTTTGTCTTGTGTGAATAATGTGTTGCACGTGTCTAGTTTACAAGTCTACAATTATCGTCTGCTTCATGTAGTTCAATATTCACTCGGAAAAAAAATTTGTGAGATCTCTTGCGTGAGGAAAAGCATATGAAAACTCTAGCTTGTGAAAAAAAAAGCACTGCATAAGGAAACGTTCATTATCTCAAAGTATTGTGGAATTATTTTTCAGAATGTGAAGCAACATGGAAAGTTAAAAATTCTATTCATGATCAATACCTTATCTATTTGCTTAAATGAGAGACTTTAATTTTCTTTTGATTTCGGGGACGAAATCATTTTTTAATGGGATGTATTATAATAACCAGGATTGAATATATATAATACGACTTAAACTTCTATCGATTTCAGGGACAAAATCATTTTTAGTGAAATATATATTATTAATAACTGGGAGTGAAACCTATATGGTTACATCTTATTCTTTGATTTCGGAACGAAATCAATTTTAGGGCGACTTGTTATAATAACCTTAATTAAAACTATATGGTTACATCTTATTCTTTGATTTCGGATCCCCGAAATCATTTTTGGGGTGATATTTTATAATAACCCGACATTAACTAATATAATATGGTCATATTTATGTTTAAGTTGATTTCGGGGGCGAAATCATTTTAAGGAGGATATGTTATAATAACGGGATAAAAAAGTATATATAGATATGTGTGTATGTCGATATGATAAGAATCATATAACTGATTTTAAATTTATTCATCATAATCGTAATCCACTTCACATATTAAATTAAAAGTCAACACAAATGGAAACAAAAATATAATAATAATAAATGCTTAGTAGAAATCGTCAAAGAGTCAAAGATCATATCACTCACGATCCCATATTTATCGAGAAAACTCGTTTTATACGCCTAAATAATTTAAATGCATTAACTTATAGGACTTTGTCAAAAACTTGATAGAATCGAATCCCGTTCATTACGCGTACATTTCATATCTTCTCATCATGGCTCAGTTTTTTATACCAATACCAATTACAAATCTCAAATTTTCAAATTATTCATCTCACAACTAAAAGAGAATACAACCTTAAAAAAAAAAAAAAAAAAAAACACTCTGGCTGCGGGTGATTCATTTCACAACTAAACGATGACATCCGTTTGATCATGGACAGATTTTTCGGTGAGTTCGATCCGTACAAAACAGATCTTGATAAGAGGTAATTCTTGAACTATGAATATGTTAATCTTGTCTTACTAACTTTTTAACAAACATATAATAAATGTATAGTTTTGTTTGAGATGATATGATGAAACTCGTTGTTTAAATCACCATTTTCGGTTAACTTATCGAAAAGTTTCGGCTTGTAAAATATCTATCGTATTTGTGAATCGGGACCTAAAAACTTATACTCATATGGTTGGTAATGTTATCCTTAAATGTTTCTGTAATTAGTTAGAACTAAAGAATCAAATCATACGGGATTAAAATTTAAATGTTGGTCTGTTCGTAGTCGCGTATGATTGAAGACGATGATATCATGTAGTTTTTGTGAATTTACATTGAGGCCCCTGAACAATGTAGAGTGTTATTAATTAAATATAAAGAATGACTCATTTATGTTATGGTCCCTGAAGTAATTTTACTTGTTGAAATAATTAATGAGTATTCTGAAATTACACTAACGTCCCTGGATTTTAAATTCCATTTCAAACAGAACCACCCACACTTTTAAATTCATATAGATATATTTACACGTGTAGAATTAAATTTAATATTACCATACTTTATTAGATTTAGATTTGACCCGTATTGAATTCAAGAGAACTCACTATAAAGATAAAAGTATATAAATAATTAGAACCGATACTTGGGATGTTGGGAGGACAATAACTAGGAGATTAGAATTATGTTCTAAAAATAGTTAAATTATTTGTATGTAGACTTTGTGGAGAATGGTGGAGCATACTTTCGATCTTGAGAGCTTTAGATATTTATTCAGGTATGGATGCATGTATTCTTATTTCAGCGTTATCTTGATATGCTTTGTTGATATCCTTGCGTTCTTTTTATATCCTTGTGGTTCTTTTGATATCTTGATATATTTGTGTGATCTGATTCCTCTATTTAAGATAAAATGATTTTTAGCTAAAGTGTTATTTGAGAATTGATAACTTTGGAAACTTTTGAGAAAACTTGTGTGAAAAATGATTTTTTAAAAAACTTGGGGAATTCATTATTGCGAGCCATCTTTGATTCATTTGATTTAGGTTCATATGTATGGTGAACATAATCTGGTGTGTGGTTGGTTTATGTGTTCACCGTGCAACCATAGAACCCTAGATTTTGTAGACATGAGATAGGTATACCGAGTCAGCTTCCTGTGGAGGACCACAAGGGCGTCATTGCGGCACCAACGACGTCGCACTATCCGTGGCAATGGGATTAGTCCACGGCGTCTCCCCTTTGTTGATATTATTTGATTGTGTGATTATGCTCGTGGAGAGCTTTTGATTTATGCTCGCGGGAGAGCTTTTTGATTATTTGGGAGACGTATGGATGCATCCTAGGATACGTTTGATATGATATGATTTTTGTAGAGCAGTCGTGTAGTGTAGTGCCATACATACCTTCCGTTTAGGGGATACACCTAGAGTCGCGACCAGTGTGTGATATTGTGATATATGATTCGAGATACGATATGATTTGGCACCGGTGTGTGCAGTTTGGATATTTGTTATGTAGGATACTCTGTATAAAAATAACCCAACCCCTCGTTGATTCGGCCTTTAATTCATTTGTTACTCTGGTATAAGGGTGGTTACTCGAAGGGTGACTTTTTGAAAAATAAATTTTACTTATTCATTCCACTTCATTCTTACTTTAAGATATTATTATTTTTATTGTTTACTTTTGTTATCATCCGCACACTGAGCAATTAGCTCAGTCGCATTTTCTTTTCCTGCGGTAGGTACTCTGGGTAATATGGGATAAGTGCGAGAGCTTCAAGACTTGGACTTACCATAGAGATACCATATATTTTAGTTGGAAATTTATTTAGGTTATCATTTAATAGACATTGTCATTTATTATTATTACAAGAATTTATTAGTACATTTATTATTTAGCAATAAATGTGACCTCTCATTTCGTTATCGGGACGGAGGTGTTACAGGTTAGGTATTTATACCTAAACCCGATCATGTGACATAACAAGTGACATAAACTACATCATAGAATGCGACATAGGTTGTGTCGCAGGACTATAAAGGTGTGATTTTTTGAATTTTTGTTTAAGTTGCATAACCCGATTCGAGAGTATCTTTTAAGGACTTGAATAAATATATACAAGAAACTTAAAAATAAACTAATATCAAAATAAATAAGTGACTTAACATTATTTTTGGTGACGTAGTTGTGTGGTCTGATAAGGGATCATATTAGAGTAGCATGCAATTATTAGCAAATAGTAAGTGTTATCTTGATTATCAGTATATATGTCCACTTTAAATTTACTTATCATATTTAGAACACCTTTTTATAAAAATTATTTCAAGATGATTACTGGTATTGTTTAACCACCTAAACATATTGCATCCGCATCTTATGAGCAAACCTTTTATTGTTAGTATGAATATTTCTCTGTGGGCCCCACCATAGACATACCCCTGTAATTTAGACATGAACATAACCTCCAAGATCAGATAGAATAGAGGAATATCATTTTTAAGAATCAAGCCAGCGGTGATAGGTCTATACAAACGTACAACAAAGTAACATAGCTTGATTCAGGTGTAAAAAAATCCAGACTTGGTCAAACCATTTTGGTGACCTTGTTAGGTATCTTTTGATTTAAGACTTTTTCAAGTTCATTGACTTGCGTTTGCTTAACGTTTAAGCATATACTAATTGAGACCAGGTCTGTACTTACGTACAACAGAGGAAACAATCAGTATAGACCCCCAAATGATTTCTGATAAACCTTAAGTATAGAAGTATGTCACGCTACGTAAAGGAATTAAGACATTTAGTTGTACATCATACGGTGTTTACCACAAGATCATAGACACGTATTAGAATTACTTCTTAAAAACCCAGAAACCGGTGTGTATCTTGTCTACCAATACATCATATGATGAAACTAATGTTTATAAAAGCTATTTTAAACATGCCAAATGTGACACCCGCCAAATTAGGACGAGTGATTAGTGCCTAATCAATTGTTAATACATGTAATTAGTTTTGTATTAGACTAATTAATGTATCGAAATATATATTGAGGAATATATACAATTATGCGATTTGATTAAATCGTACAAGTTTCAAATCGAATGTAATTCGGTTCAATTAAATACGGACGTTGGTGAACAATTTTATTAAATAATATAATATTATTTAATAACACTATCTTTCCCAAAATGTTATTTTGATAATAATACTTTGTAAATAATTAGTATCGTACAAACAAACGTCTACACGATTAAATATTAAACGCGCAAACAATCCAAAACGAAATTAAATTATACTTTATAATTCACTTACTAAGTATTTGGTAAAATACTTCAACCAGAATATTTATAAAAGATTCGTCTTTTAAAATGTGCATTTAAACGTATAAGATAATCGAATTAAACGTTTAAATAATCGGGAAACGAACACCGCACAGAACGCGAATGCACGAAGTTAAAAAGTGGAGACCCACACGTCGGTGGGCCCCCACCCCAAACCGGCCCAAGGGAGGGGGACATCACCCCCCCTCACCTCCTTTTCTTCCTCACTTTCCTTTTCTCTATCTCTTTCTCCCTCTCACTTTCTCTCTAAACTCCACCACCTCCACTTTCTTAAATTTCTTAAAAACTAACATCAAACGACCCCGGATCGTCACACTCGTTTAGAAGAAAACGTTCCTTTCATCACGATCTACAACTCTATCTTTCCGGATTCTCCGCGCGATAACTTGTAAGTTTCCGGCGAACTCTCGAAATTCATTGTTTTCACTTATTTTTACATGTTTATAGTTTGTTTAAGCTTAAAATGTCCAAAAATGGGTTGGGTAAAAGTCTCAGGTCGAACGGAGGCCGGAGAACACCTTTTCGGCTCATTTTCCGGCCAACAGCTCATTGTGTCGCAGAGGCTCCAGGCCACCTGCGACACAAGCCCTTATGTCGTTGAACCCTCACTTATGTCGCATATAGCGACACAAGTGACTATGTCGCAAAACCAAATTCCGTCGCATATGGCGACACAACATTTTATGTCGCATAAATTGCGGATGTCGCCCTTAGCGACACAAGCCCTTATGTCGCAGATATGATCTGCGACACAACAGACTATGTCGCACTTAGCGACACAAAGCCGTATGTCGTACGCTATGTCGCATGAAACAGAACCAAGAAAATACAAATTTCAGTAAGTGTCGAGACCTAAAATTTTATCACTCGATTTCACCCAAATTCAAGTCCAGCTCGACCCCAGCCAGGGGCTCTGCCCCTTGGACCCCGCTACCAGGGGCGCTGCCCCCGGACCCCCGTCATTAACGGGCTTCGCCCTTACCCTAGGATCACGAGTAACAGTGTTACATCTAAACTTTCACACAAAGAGTTAAACTTGTATAACATCAAACACGAATGCGACATGACCTCTAAAACACATTGGAATTTATTTTTAAGTATAATACTTCAAAATCATCAAAATAATAATATGGGATTATTATTACAAACAAATCACCAACGGGCCGTACACGTTTTCAAAACACAAGTCAAACAACCAAATCGTAGTAATTTGGATAATTCAATCAACCAAATCGTAGTAATTTGGACATTCTAAGTTGGATGAACAACTACAAGGGCAGTCTTTCTGTAACACCCGTCAAATTACGACTATATTTAGTGCCTAATCATAAGTGTAAATACATGTAATTAAGATTGATTATATGTGTCATTATGTGTATTGATATATTCTAATATATGTACACACGTACGTGAATTGATTAAATCGTGCATTTTCATATCGGGCGGATCCCGATACAATATTATGGACGTTGGTGAAACAAATAAAAGATAATATATATCCTAATATAGTTAACCATTACAAATATCATATACTTATCAAAGTCTAGCGCGAAGAATCAAACATTAAACAATACATTTTAAACTGCGCGATTTAAAGTCTAACCGACTAACAAACGTAACCCGAACTCGAGGGGCATACCATGGGCCCAACCCACAGTTGGACTAGACCCAATTCGGCCCAGAAGAGGCCCGAACCCAGCCCATTGGTCGGCCCAAACCCTTTCCCCCCTTGAATGTCCTAATCCCCTTCTCATTTCTTTCACTCCCACTTCACTTTCACACAAAAACTCTTCCTCTCTCTGCTCTCTCTCTGAAACACGACCAGACCACAATCACAACGCCTTCATCCACTCCCTCCAAGGAAATATAGCAACCACCATCACCCTCCATCACCCTCCTTCATCGGTTTTGCAAGCACGAAGTCAAAGAAGACTGCAGCAACACTCCTCCAACCTTTTCGACTCTTAAGCTGCATTCCTTTGGTATAAATCTCTAAATCTTCTTTTTATTTACTTGGATAACATATATAAACATGCTAGGCTTGGCCTCACCACTGATTATGTCCAAGAACACCTCAAAAATCGTTTGAATATGCTAATAACCACCGGATAACTACATTATCCACTGGACAATATTTTAGATCGATTTGGATCGATGATATCAGACCCATAACTTAACGAAATCTCATGTTTCTTGGCTCTAAAATGAAGCTCATCGAGTCTAGTTTCCAAATCCATAAGCCTCATAATTTTCTGAGATATTTAACTATTTTAAATATTAATTAAGAAAGTACATATAAAGTCTGCAAGATCTGACCAAACGTTCAGTCAACTTGTAAGAAGAATATCTTGTAAATTACTAAACAAAAATCGATGAAACTAGTTGGAAAAGTTAGATAATTTCGATAGCTTTAATTCCCCTACTCACACAACCTGTGAAGTTTTGTAAAACTTAGGTTATGAATTTTCAAATGAGTACATGTCACTGAGTTCACTTGTTTGACACCCGACACTTCCCAAATTTTTATCTCGAGTTCTGTTTATCCATTTCACATGTAAAAATATGTTTTGAAAAGCTAAGACATAGGGAGACATCATATAAAAATATCATAAATTTTTACTGAAATATACTTGGTCGAATAATTAAATGAAATCGAGTGAAAAACTTAACTGGATCACAAACTTTCTGTCCGTGAATGCCCAAATCCAACAATGCCTATTGTCGGATTAGGCATTCCGTGAATACCAAATCCAACAAACCTTAATGTCGGATAAAATACATCCGTGATTACTTATTGACGGACCCATATTCACGGATCCAACTTGCTACTATCGGATGACCCGTGACCCGAAACCCTTATTGTCGGATAATTAAATACTTATATACTTAGATAAAACTCTCATTGTTGGATAAGAACACTTAACAAAACCTCATTATCGCATAGGTATTGTCGGACCAACAATATCGGATGACCCGACCCATTCATATTGTCGGATAAATAAACATTTAAATAAAACTCCTACTGTCGGACAAACATTCACGGATATATATATATAAGTATTCTTATTGTCGCATACATTATTATTCAAACAATATATATGTATAACTATAAGGAAACCTTACGGAAAATTTACAAATAAAACTAAACGTATCACCAACGGGCCGTACATACTTTCAAACACAAACCAAATGTATTTGGACATAACTAGTGGGATGAACACTAGTATGGATGGTCTTACGGGACATCTACTTATATAACCTTATATGTCTAGGACGTTAGAAGGTTACGGGTTCGGAGAACCTACTCACAGTTAGCACTCGACTCACGTTTATTGACATAAACGCAAAGACTCAGGTGAGTCTCATAGCCCCGCTTTACTGTTTTTACCCAGGGGTGGGATTACATGCTCGATTTTGTTTTACATATGAACACAAGTACAAAACCTCGATATATTGATTGCATGAGTTTGTTTTATCTAATCATGAAGTCCCTCACAACGTAGTTTGTTTATATTGCGATAGCGTGAATGTTAGTGTATGGTACCATATGGGATTGACAATCCCCGTCCGGGGTAGTCGCGCTACCACGACTGCGGTCGAACGGACGCATTTTCATTTGTTCATACATGTGTAGATTAGGCACATGCCGGGGGCAAACTCGATCAGGTCCTTGAATGTGGATCCTGGCACACTCAGTTAAGCTCAAACTATGTACTCATGGCAATAATATACACTCATATTTTATTTGCATGTTGCAAATCACTAAACTACATCTTGTGGTTCATAACTTGGATTTATCAATTTACACCTGTGAGCTCACCAGCTTTCTAGCTGACCTTTTAGCATGTATTCTCAGGTGCCTAGCAGAAGTAGATCTGCTCAGGATATTTTAGCTCGAGTCGCATTCAGATTTCAGAAGATTCACATGCATTTCTATATTTGGTACAATTAGATATGCCGTAGAATCTTTTACATTTAGCTATGAGCTTTTGTAACAAGAACAACAATGTAAAACTTTTATATTATCTATGTAATGGTGTTAAACGACGCATTTAGAGTCGTTCGCTTTATCTTATGTGCTTTGTTATTGATTAGTAACACCCAAATCTTGCTTCCGCTAAACAATAAATTTGGGGGTGTTAGACTTTCGAGATGCTTACTCATGTTATAACGATCGCGTGTCTTGGACACCCTCATGTTACAAGTCTTCGGACATCAATTCACCGCTAATCAATTCAAGTTTATTAAGTTAAACACTCAAGGCTCAAGTGAGTCTCATGGCCCCTATTTTACTGCTTTTCAATCAGGGGTGTGATTACATTGCTCGTTTTATTTTACAATATGAACGCAAGTACAATACAAATCAAATACTACATGAGTTGTTTTCGCTAATCATTTCAAAGCCCTCCACAACATAGTTTGGTAATACATCTGTAGCGTGAATGTTAGTATATGACATCATATAGGATTGACAATCCTCGTCCGGGTTAGCACGCACTAACTGGTCAAACGGACGTATTAGCATTTGGGAAGACGAGTGTAGATTAGGCACTCGTAGGAGGCAACTCAGTTAGGTTTCCTTAATTGGACCTGATGCTCAAGTTAAGCTCAGACTATGTGCTCATGGCTGTATAACTTTTATTTTGCTTAATTGCATTTTAAATTCAATTAAATCTTGCGGTTCATACAAATATGTGTTGACATACAAACCTGTGAGCTCACCAGCGTTTTGCTGACCAATTTTAGCATGTATCACAGGTGACCAGCAGTAGGTTGGACTGCTCAATCAAGAACTATTAGCTCGAGTCAGCATGCAAACAATCAGAGATTTAGCTGCATTATTATATTTTGTATAGGTTAATTATGTACTTAAATCTCTCAATTTCAAACCGGGCTAATATAAACAACATTTTGATGTAAACTTTGGTTTTATCAATATCAATGTAAAATGACGCATATAGTGGTCATTCATTGTATCTTATGTGCTGTGTATATTGATTAGTCGCGCCCCGACCCGATTCGCTTCCGCAACCCGAATTTGGGGGTGCGACACCAAATAAACCTACTGACACATCAAACATAAACCTTAAATTTTTCATTTTCTGCATGTCATCTGATGTACAATCATTTCTCATGTTGTTTACAGACACAATCCAATATCTTTTTGAGGAATAAGAATCTTGCTGTTCACATTTCCGATCCAAACAATCAGAATTTTTTATTACTCCCACTGAACAACAAATTCTTTTCGCAAATCCAATTCAAAGGTACTCCCCTTAAACATTAAACATATTTTTGGTTTTTTTAATTTAACAAATTTCGCAACAATGCATTACTTTGATACTAAAAAGTACAAAGAATGGCTGTTGCATTACTAACAAATAAAATTATATAAAAGTTCCAAACTAAGAGTTTCAAAATCACATATCAAGTCAAATCATATGCCTTTTTAGCACTTTAACCACCTGAACTTCAGAAATTTCATCATTCCAATCACCATTCTTCTAACAATATCCACATCCATGCAGTCACTAAAAATATTAGCTAACAAGAAACTGACTGTATCACCACAAATGATCAAACATTAGAGTTTATGGGACACCCAAGCCTTGATAAACTTGGGTTGTCCATTATCATCCATAATCATCACATCCATGAGTTTATGATATTTTAAAAACTCAGTTGATTTCATAGATGTGTTGTTTGTGGATTTTTGTTTCCAAACCTGTTTAGGTTCAGATGATTTGTTTTCAACAATTTTGTGCTGTTGAACTTGAGGTCTACTAGGCACAACTTTGTTTACTCTAGCCGTAGGTTGTGGAGAGTTTGATGCACAACTAGATACAGACGAATACGAACGACGCCTTGAAAAAGATTTTGAAAGAGAATTCCTAAAAGAAGAAGTTCTTGGCATCCCTCTACCAAACCTATCTAGGGATAATAACCCACAATCCCTAATAATATGGCTATGTTGCCCACAACGAAAGCAAGAACGTCTCTCAACATAAGATTGATTCCAATGAGTTCCTTCAAATCGTTTCGGTGAAGGACAATACACAGAAGGTCTATTAACAGGAACATTTGTTGAACATGCACTCTTAGGTGAATATGTTGAAGTAGATGTTCCTGAGGTTGAGTTAGTTGATGTTGAACATTTATTATTTTCAGATTTATCAACTATTTTATCTTTCTTAAAATCCTTTTTAACATTTTTAACTTGGAAGGATTCATTGTCAACCTTAGCTTTGCCTTTTTTTTAAATCATTCATCATTTTCCGTTGTAATGATGAAATTTTCAGGTTTGACGTTTATTTTCTCAACCTTAATGATAGACTCTTCTAGTATATCTTCTACCTTAATAACCTCCTTGAAACTAACCAGAGGTTTACTTCCAGCCTTAACAAATATAGGCCTAACAAACTCGGTTTGTTTAACTTGCTCATTAACGGGTGTATTAACATAATTTGTGTCTACTTTTGAGGAAGAAGGCACAAAGTCTTTGATTGCATCCTTAATAGGCATTGGAAGATAGTCCATAGGAGGACGTACATGGTTATATCTAATACCCACCTTGCTTTTCGTATCAGTCCTTTGCTTATCAAGGATGTGATCAAATATCATGGTTGACGTAGCAAAATTTGACTTTTTCGTTTAAGATCATCAGCTTCAGATTTAGAGTCAGCAAGTTCTTAAGCAAAGAAATTTCTTTCAAATAACTATCTATTTCATCTTGTTGACTATAGGTTTTAGCTTTGAAAACTTGAGACTCATCTTGATAGGCTTTGAATTTCTTTTCATAAGCTAATTGATTTTCTTTCAAAACCTTATTAGCCTGTCAAATTTTCGAGATTTGATCGCAGGGTTTCAATGTCATCATTGTACCTGTTGTTAGAACCAGTTAATTGAATGCAAGATAAACATGTAAATGCATTAGAATCAACCTCTTGTTTGAGCCACGAATGCACTATGTTGAGGTACTTCTTCCTTTTTATATCTACCGCAAGGCTTTTCGATGGTAGCCCAAAGGTCATACGTATTTTTGTGATGCTTAAACAACTGTAAGATCTCCATTGATAAAGATCCTTGAATTTTCGTGAAAGTCTTCCGTTTGTCATCCCATGCTTTACGTTCTTTGAGTGTCATTGATTTATATGATTTTGTAGTTCGTGTTCCTTCCCTGACTGGCATTTCATATCTCTCAGTCAATGGAATCCAGATGTCTGGATCATTAGAAGAGATGTAGGCCTCAAAATCTCTTCTTTAGATTGAGTATTTGGTGTTTTGGGTGAACATCAAAAGGTTAGTGCGAACACTATGCAGGAGCGACATCTTTTAAACAAGAACTTTAGCGAAACACAAACAACCAGATTCTTTCACCAAAACATGGTTAAAAAAAATGAAAATTGCTCGTGTACAACTAAACTTTTCCCAAACTAGAATTATAAACTTTTAAGCTCAAAAATCAAAATTTGGTACTACAAATATTTTCATGAATTTCCCGCCAAAAATTCAGCCGAAAACGTCCAAAAATGTCCGGGTAAAATGAAACTTTTTCCAGGCTAAAATTGTACACTTTTAAGCCTATGAACAAAATTTAAAAACAAATTTTTTTAGCGACACAAAGGTTGTGTTGCAGCTCTGTGTCGCGGTTCAAAAATTTCAAATTAGCGACACAAATACTTGTGTCGTAGCTGGTATCGCCTAATCAAAGGCTTATGTCGCAAATGTATGTCGCGAACTTGTGTCGCACTTTGAAAACCCTAATTAGCGACACTAAGCTTATGTCGCAAAACGGCGCTGGGCAGATTCCAAAACCCTAAAATCGGAAATTTTCAAAACCCTAACGATTTACGAAGAACGAATGACGAACAAGCCCAGAAAAACTCTTCAGAAAATGAAATCTTCAAGCAAACTAACCCAGAAATGAAGATTAATTAATATAACCTTCGCGAATCAAACCAAAAACATTCAAATCACGATCTGAAACCGTTGAATAACTGATTCACGGCTCTGATACCACATGTAGGTGCCCGTACCGGACCTAATCAGATCGTTAACTCAATTGAAAGTGCGAAATCCAAACAAACGAGTATTGAACGTTTAATCAATTAACAAACACGATATCTATAATCTTTTGTATGTATTAACAATTGAAGAACAAGATTACAAACACAAACTCAGTCTCTCTTCCCTCTCTCTGCCTCTACGCCTCACACACTCTAGGGTTTGATCAACCCTTAACTGAAACCCTACAACTCTATTTATAACCTGACCTGACCTATTAGCGACACAAGCATTGTGTCGCTATTATGACCCTTGCGACATAAAACTTATGTCGCTATTGCGACACAAGCTCTGTGTCGCATGACTAATATTCTATAATTATATTTCGTTTAAAGACTCGAATATACACACTAATCACATCACATACTAAGACTAATTGACTTTGACAATTACAAACATTGACCAAGTGACTGACACACAAAATGCACCAACACCCCAACTCGAAGCCATTCAATTTTGGCTCTCTACTTCAAAAATCTTTCCGCATCAATAACAGCATCATTAAAAGCACGAAGATAAAGGCATTCCTATTCTCTTAATTCAACTAAGTCCGGATTATTATCTAAGGATTTTTGAACCTCATCCAACTCAGCTCGAAGGGTAACAACCCGCTTATGAATATGACCCTGAGCCAGCTACAAAGCAGCAAGTGGTTTTTTCAACTTCTTCAGTCGCCTATTAATCTAAAACATAGCGTATCCCGCAATAACCTCATTCCAAGCCTCTTTAACCAACCCCTTAAATTCAGGCTTATAAGCAAGTAAATTATAAAATCGGAAAGACTTACCTCTGGGTTTCTGCATCATAGGAAAATTAAGCACAGATGGAGAATGATCAGAAATCCAATAAGGATGAAATATAGCAAGAGCCGCTGGAAAACTACCCAAGAACTCACCATTACACATGATTCAGTCAATTTTCTTCAAAATACCATAATCAGCTTTTGGCCGCTTTTGGCCGCTGATTCCAGGTAAAATGAAGCCCCGTGGCATTCACATCCACAATCCCAATATCCTCTACACACTCTCTAAATATCCTCATAGATATACAATGACTAGACGAACCAGAAGATGTATCTTCCAGATTAAGAATTGCATTAAAGTCACCCAACAAAGTCTATGGAGCATTACAAACAAATCGGCTATGTAATCTAAGAGAATCCCATAACTCACGTCTATGGATATAATAATTACCCGCATACATAAATGAGAGATAAAATGAATGATTACTATCACGCACACGTACCTGACAATGCAAAACCTGATCCGTGAACAAAAGAACCATAAGGTCAATCCGATCAGGATCCCATCCGAGAATAATACGAGAACCACTAGAACTCCCAGAGACATTTGAAGTCCAACTCCATCTTCTGAAAACACTTGAACAGATTCCTTTGATGTATCATATCTGCAAAGGCCTTCTGGTTCACAATCTTACCAATGAGGTTTTTAGACGTAAAACAGAAAGGTATGAAACTACTTCAGAAGGATTTAAACACGGAAATCGTGGTTGATAAGAGAGTGTTGATACTTTTATGTCTAAATGAGAAAAATAGAACTGCATTATATTTTTCCATTTTTAATAATGGGGACAGAACATGACTAGTATTCGTGAGATTAAAAAACTATTTTTCCATTTAATTAAACTAATGTTAATAATGGGTAATTATAGTTGAACTTGAAGGGCATTGATGTCTTTTTGATATGATCATTGTGCTATTTAGGTAGTCAAGTTTGAAAAATGAAATCAATGGTCATCATTAATTACCCTTATACATTTAATGGTCAAGATTATTGTTAAGTTTATCTATTTTTAGATTGACTACATAATTTAAGTTTTCTTTTTTATATATAAAGAGAAGGAGCTGCATGTATGATTATAATCATTGTTACTCAGGTAAAATTTGAGCTCTTAGAAATTGTACAAAACCCAAATTGACCCATTTGTAAGTAAATCGGTCTAAATTTGTGTAGAAAGTATGTAACTAATTGTTTTGGTTTACGTTCTATAATTTGGTTTCTATTATTGTTTTATCACATATCTTATGTCAATTTTTAGTTCTTAGTTTCATATATTCGGCATGGTTGTTTCGTTATGTGTATTCTTTTATTTAAATGCGTATGTGTATCTGGATTAGCATTTTAACTAATCAAGTTTATAAAGTTGGGTATATGTGCAGGTTGGAGACTACAAAACTCAGTTTTACATGGAACATACTGCTTAATGTGGTTGTTGAGTAGCTTTTGATATCTCATCTATTTTAGTAGCCAAAAATGTATTAACTTGATTAGCCAAGGCATGCATTTATATTTTGGTTGGCAATAAACAGTAAGCTCAACACCTGTGATAGGCTGGAAAAATAGGATATCCAGAGAGATCAAGATTGTGCTATCTACAAAAAGGTACATGAATCTCACTTCCATCTAGTTTTTAGTTGTGAGTGTGCAAAACAGGTATGGAGCAAGTTCAAGGATATGTCTAAAATGGATGATTTGATTGAGATGTTTGTTACTGGTGTGGAAGATTGGAAGAAGGCAATTGATTTATTATGTGCAGCCCCATGTAATAAGTCAATTTGAAGTGTTGTTAGTCATTGCTGGTGTTGTGTATTACTTATGGCAAGAAAGGAATTGGAGGTTATTTCAAGCCAAAGAAAGGCTGTTGATGTTCTTTGCAATACTGTTGTGGAAGTGATTTGCGCAAGGCTTATTGGTTGAAGATTAGAGTTTCTAATGAAGTGGCTAAAAGATGGAAAAAAATTTTAAATAGTAAGTATGAGGTAATGATGCCTATAATGATGGATAAATATGTTCAATATGATATTGTAATGAGTAATGTCAAACCTGTTAATGGTCTGACTTTTGTGGGTCAATGGGCAAAATTCTGGATGGGGATATGGTTATTTGTTAGAAGGTGTGGTAATGCAGTTTTGAGTAAGGGTAAAAAGTGGGCAGAGTTGACTTTTAAATGTCAATACATTCTTTGGAGAGCTAATGATGGCACACAAAATGAAGGATTGTGCTGTTAATGGTCGGACTTTTGTGGGTCAATGGGCAAAATTCTGGATGGGGATATGGTTATTTGTTAGAAGGTGTGGTAATGCAGTTTTGAGTAAGGGTAAAAGTGCGCAGAGTTGACTTTTAAAAGTCAATACATTCTTTGGAGAGCTAATGATGGCACACATAATGAAGGATTGTGGATGATTGGTAATGGAGAGTTGAAGATCTGTGGAAGATTGAAAGAGGAAAGGAGATTGAAGATAATGAAGATTTGAAGGTTTTTTGTTTGTCATCTTTTAGCTATTATTGTAAAAATGACCATGTTCATATAACTGGTCATTTTAGTCTAAATTTTGGTTATAGTTTTGGCCATTTTAGTTTTGATAGGGGATATTGTAAAAATGGCCAAAATAGGTTTGCTATTAGATTAGATATAGTAGTAGGTAATTATGTACATGTTTGGGACGTTCGGGACCAAACAAAAGTTTAGATGTTATTGTTATGATAACCTTTATTATAATATTTGCTAACATGTTCTTAAATAATCTTGTAACTTATGTTTTTTGTCAAACCCGTTTAATATATACGAGTTACTGTTGAGAATAATACTGACTTGGTCTATGTTGACCGAGTATGGTGGAATTAGTGGGTAATTGGTTATCGTAAGTTTAGGAGATAATGAGTAACGTGGTAGCTATTTTCGGTTATTAAGTATTATATGTTAGTTTTTATTCCTGAAAAGTATGAGAGTAGAAGTTATCTCTTTTGAAGTATTGTATTTTCTTTTCGATCAGTTAATATATCCAGAAAATTGCCCCAACTCTAGTTCTCAATTTATTGCTTTCATGTGTTCATATTTTGGGTGTGATTTGATTATTCATGTGACTTGATTACCAATATTCTGGTATCAGAGCCTTGTTCATGCCCAAGTATCCCAGATTTGAAGACATGTCGATCATCACGCAGCAGGGAAAAGAGAGCGGCGGTGTTCCGCTTCATTGTCCGATGCTAACGTCAACAAACTACACCACATGGGCGATAAAGATGGAGGTCGTTATGGATGCCCAAGGGGTATGGGAGTCCATCAAACCACCAGCCGGAGTGGCTGTGGATGAGAAGAAGAATAAAATGGCTCGAGCCTTCATCTTTCAAGCGATACCGGAAGATATTCTCTTACAAGTTGCAAAGAAGAAGACAGCGAAAGAAGTCTGGGAATCATTGAAGACGAGATACCTTGGGGCTGATCGAGTACAAAAGGCGAGGTTGCACACTCTGAAGTGCGAGTTTGAAAACCTTCGCATGAACGACAGTGAGACTATAGATGATTTTTCTGGAAAGTTAAGTGGTATGATATCAAAGTACAACAGCCTTGGTGCCACTCTAGAAGACAGTGTACTCGTCAGGAAACTTCTCGACTCGGTACCTGATAAGTACCTCCAATTGGTCGCATCTATTGAGCAGTATTCAGACATGGATACTATGCCTTTCGAAGAAGCAATAGGTAGACTTAAAGCCTATGAGGATCGTATTCGGCATCGGAGTGGAAATACAAACACATAGGGTAATCTTTTACTCTTGAAAACTGAAGGCCAGTCTAGCCAGAGGACAAAGACATCCACTTGGAACTCATCAATGAGTGGACGTGGGCGCGGTTTTAGCACCCATGATGGAAGAGCACGAGGCAGAGGACGTGGTCGAGGACGTGGTCGCGGGAGAGGAAGTCATGGTAACTCGACACAGCCACGTGGACGACGTACTAGTGATGGCAGGGATAAGAGCCATATCAAGTGTTTTAACTGCAACACTTACGGGCACTATGCCTCAGAGTGTCCGAATCACAAAAATAAGGAGGGTGAGATCAATCTTACTCAAGCCCAGGATGATGAACCCGCGCTATTAATGACAGTTTGTGTAGAACAGAAAAATGAGATGATCCTGCTGAATGAAGACAAAGTGTTTCCGAAACGATATGTCAATGACAACGACGCCAAAGACATTTGGTACTTGGATAATGGAGCCAGCAACCACATGACTGGTGTACGTGCTCTATTTGGTGATCTTGATGAACGCGTCACTGGTCGAGTTCGGTTTGGTGATGGATCCACTGTTGAAATTCGTGGTAGAGGATCGATACTACTCGAGTGCAAAAATGGTGAGCAACGAGTCATTTATGAGGTATACTATATTCCCGCTCTCCGTAGCAATATATTAAGTTTAGGGCAAATGACTGAAGTTGGATACAAAATCATTATGTGGCATGAGTTCTTAAGGGTGTATGATGTAGATGAGAGACTGGTAATGAAAGTACAACGATCGGAAAATCGCTTGTACAAAATTGCCCTTCATACTATGCAACCGATATGTCTCCTAGCAAGTCTCAATAATATTGCATGGTTGTGGCATGCAAGGTTGCGTCACCTAAACTTTCAGGCTATAAAATACATGGTTGCGAAAGGAATGGTAGATGGTGTACCAATGGTTGATAATCCGACACATGTCTGTGAAGGATGTTTAGTTGCAAAACAGACCCGACACCCATTCCCAAAGGAGAGCCATTTTTGAGCAACCAGGCCTCTTGAATTAGTTCATGCAGATTTATGTGGGCCAATATCGCCACAGACAATGGGAGGTAATCGGTACATTTTACTAATTGTTGATGATTATAGCAGATATATGTGGGTGTACATCATCAAGTCTAAAGACGAGGCATTATCAGGCTTCAAGAAGTTCAAAAAACAAGTTGAAATTGAGAGTTCACATAAGCTGAAGACGCTAAGGACTGATCGAGGTGGAGAGTTCACATCTCAAAGCTTCACTGATTACTGCAATAAAGAAGGAGTTAAAAGGCAGTTGACCGCACCATATTCCCCGCAACAAAATGGAGTTGTGGAGCGTCGAAACAGGTCTATACTTGAAACAACGAGAAGTCCGTTGAAGGCAATGGATGTACCAGAACCTTTGTGGGGTGAAGCTGTTCGCCATGCGGTCTATATATTAAATCGTGTCCCAACAAAATCCGTGAAAGATATGACCCCCTATGAAGCCTGGAAGGGTAAGAAACCGTCTCTTGAACACATCAAAGTCTTTGGGTGCATTGCTCATGCCAAGACGGTGTCGGCCCACTTGACTAAACTTAATGATCGAAGCACACATATGGTATATTTGGGTGTGGAACCCGGAAGTAAGGCATACAGGTTGTTTGATCCTAACAAAAACAGGTTACGTGTAAGCCGTGATGTGGTCTTTGACGAGAAGAGAAAGTCGAATTGGGTTAAAAACAAAGCTGAGACCAAGATAAGTCCAGGGTGGATTACCCTTTCCAACGATCAAACTGAGAAAGAAAATGAGATAGGCAGCCCTACGTTAGGTGGAAATGGTGGAGCTGGATTCGATACCCCTCAACCAACTGAATACGACAATATATCACCACTGGGAACACCTACAATGACAGAAACTGGATCAGCCAGTTCACAAAATACATCAGCTACACATGAGGTTCGGGTGAATTCGCATTGTTATGATCATACACCGGTTCGTGGGTTTCGGTCTCTATCAAACGTTTATGACCAAACCTGGCCGATTGAAGACAATCAAGAGGAGCTTATGCTAGCTGGTGATGAACCTACAACATACCAAGAAGCTGCAAATGATCTTGAATGGCAAAGTGCAATGAAGAAAGAACTCGAGGCGATTGAGAAGAATAAGACTTGGACGTTGACCACTTTGCCATCGGGACACAAACCTATTGGGTTAAAGTGGGTGTTTAAGTTGAAAAAGGATGCTGATGGTAATGTATCAAAGCACAAGGCTAGGCTAGTCGCGAAGGGGTACGTGCAACAAAAGGGAGTTGATTTTGATGAAGTATTTGCACCTGTAGCACGGTTAGAAACGATACATCTAGTGAAGGATGGGTGGTTCACCACTTAGATGGTTAAGTCAGCTTTCTTAAATGGTGACCTACAGGAGGAAGTTTATGTGAATCAGCCGGAAGGTTTCATTATAACTGGAAAGGAACACATGGTGTATAAGCTGTCCAAAGCGCTCTATGGGTTGCGTCAAGCACCAAGAGCTTGGAATATACGTCTTGACAAAACACTCAAGGAGCTGGGATTTTAAAGATGTCCACAAGAGCAAGCCGTATACAAGCGTACTAAAGAGAAGTCATTGTTAATAGTGGGAGTGTATGTTGATGACCTGATCGTAACAGGTACAAATGAGGATGAAATTGCTGTGTTCAAAAGTCAAATGCTAAACGTCTTTGATATGAGTGATTTGGGCAAGCTTTCATACTATCTCAGATAGAGGTGAAACAAGAAAGGGACGAGATTATTCTGAAGCAAAGTGGGTATGCAAAGCGAATACTACAGGAGGCTGGAATGTCTGACTGCAACCCGTCAAAATGGCCAATGGATCCAAAGCTGAATTTATCCAAAGATGAAGGAGGTGTGCCAGTAAATGCTACTGATTATCGACGTCTCATTGGGAGCTTGCGCTACTTGATTCACACAAGGCCTGACCTTGGGTATTCGGTGGGCTTGGTGAGTAGATACATGGAAACACCAAAAGAAAGTCACCTGAAAGCGGTTAAACAGATCCTAAGGTACATCAGGGGAACTATTCATTTTGGTTTAGTATACAGAAAAGGGGGAAACAGTAAGTTGATCGGGTACAGTGACAGCAGCCATGGTGGGGATCTCGATGGAGGAAAGAGTACAACAGGAATGGTGTTTTACTTCTTTGGCAGCCCGATTACATGGTGTTCTCAGAAACAACGAACAGTAACTTTGTCATCTTGTGAAGCTGAATTTATGGCTGCAACTTCAGCAGCATGCCAAGCATTGTGGTTACGAAGTCTACTGATAGAACAGTCCGTTATCAAGGCTGAAAGTATCAAGTTGTATGTAGACAACAAGTCTGCAATTGCACTTATGAAAAATCCAGTGTTCCACGGGAGAAGCAAGCACATTGATACACGATTTCATTTCATTCGTGAATGCATTGAGAAAGGACTGATCAGTGTTGAGCATGTAAGCGGTGAAGAGCAAAATGCTGACATACTAACCAAGGCATTGCCTAGAGTGAAGTTCATAGAGATGCGGGACATGCTGGGAGTCAAAGATCTCGGAGCTGCAAGTCAGAATTAGGGGCGAGAGTGTTGAGAATAATACTGACTTGGTCTACGTTGACCGAGTATGGTGGAATTAGTGGGTAATTGGTTATCGTAAGTTTAGGAGATAATGAGTAACGTGGTAGCTATTTTCGGTTATTAAGTATTATATGTTAGTTTTTATTCCTGAAAAGTATGAGAGTAGAAGTTATCTCTTTTGAAGTATTGTATTTTCTTTTCGATCAGTTAATATATCCAGAAAATTACCCCAACTCTAGTTCTCAATTTATTGCTTTCCTGTGTTCATATTTTGGGTGTGATTTGATTATTCATGTGACTTGATTACCAACAGTTACATCTAACTTTATTTTACTTAAAAAATAATATTGAATAATCCTATAGTTTTGATTCTTTAACAAACTCGTAATTTTACGGGTCTTAAAAACAACAACAGAATAGTGATGATTCAAGTGGGATAGGAGACGGGTCAAAATCACAAAGATTGACTATAACAAAACGAGTGGGGTACAACGTACCTCCAAATTCAGCTACTTATGATCTCGCTTTCAATTGATTAATAAAATAATAATAATAATACAATAACATGTTGGTTATCATCCTCGATCGATCGAGTACTATTTATATTACTGAAATACGTATCACCATACATCATGATGATGATGACTTTTTTCTTCCTATAAAATTTATATGTTTAACCTAGCTAGTTAGTCGTTTATGCCATTTACGATTACTTGCATTTAAACATATATACACTCTATACATCAAAAAGCAATATTTAATTAGTACAGTAGTAATCAATTAGTCTTTTTTTGTTGTATACATACGTACGGCTGATTAGGGGATATGGTAGAAACTAAATTAAGGATTAAAAAAGGAAAAAGATGGTGCAACCACCAAACTAAAACATCACTCTCCATTAACAGAATTCTAGTGAAGTGGAAGCAAAGCTAAACCCTCTTTTTTATTTTCTCCCTGTACTCTCTCCCTCCCTCTTTCTATTAATTATAACTTCCGAAACTGCATTTCACCTTTCAGTGTGAGTTTGTGTTTGCATGCATGTCTCTTTTGAATTAGCGTTTTGAAAAATAAAATAAAAAATAATAATTTTATGATGGAGATAGAGGAAGGACTGGTGGTGAGAGGAAGAGTGGAGATCGATATGCGTCGGCCGTTCAAGTCGGTTAAAGAAGCTGTAATTCTGTTTGGAGAAAAAGTATTGGCCGGAGAGGTCTATGACGGGCAGAAGCTCAAACAGGTTTTCATCTCTTTATCTAATCTAATACTACCTTCCTTCGTCCCACCCAGAGTATCTGTTTTGACTTTGAAGTATTTTTTATAAACTTTCACCTTAAATATGTCTGTTTGTTTTATATAATACTTGATGCAAAATGAGTTAGATTTTAAATGTATTTTCATTGGTAATATTTTCATCATGTATTATATAACACAGACAAAAATATTAAAGGTCAAAGTTGAAAAAGAATAGTTTAAAAAGTAAAAACATGACACTTTGAATGGAACGGAGGAAGTAATAATTAGTTGATGGTGGAAATAGTGACAATGCTTTTGAGTATTGTATATTAGGTGGTTACATGTTTTGATACTTACAAATTTACATATATGTATCCCACCTTGATGCATATATATACATATGATATGATGTGTTAAATTTGTTTCATATAATTACGACATATGTAGATAGTATGCTGATATACGATTGCATTTTGATGACCAAGAAACTGCTACTTTCCCGACTACTTTATGTAAAACAAGCTAGACAAATGAAGATTTGTACATTACTTCCTTCTTTACTTCTTGCAACCTGTACTTGGTGCACCAAAACATCAAGCTATAATATATATGGAGTATATGCTAAAAAGATCAGTCAAATATGATTTCATGAGATTATACATAGATGTTTAAGGACGTTTGGTGCCACCTATCTTAACAGGCGGTGAGCGTAGAAGTGGAAAACAACCACCAGTACCGAACAAAAGTTGGAGTGATAGCAGCAGAGCTCGAAGAGACAAAACAAACCCTAGAGAAAGCAAAGGAGGAGGACACATGCATGGCTTACTATCTCGCATCGCTCAAACAGGAGCTTGAAGAGACCAAGTCTGAGCTCAAACAGCTCAAGTCCAGAAGAGAGCCATGTTACCCACCCATTGATAAGGAGATAGAAGAGATCAAATTCACCAATAAAAATCCAACAAAAGGTACACCAAATCATCCGGAGATAGAAGAAAGTGATGATGAAAGCGATGAGTACTACGGTCTCAAAAAGAAAAGGTCAGTGAAGTTTGCTAGCCCTCCTTCTTTAACCAAAGTGATGGTTGAAGCTCCAAAAATACAACAAACAAGCCCGTCTTCACTAAAAAAGAAAGCCCAAAGAAAAACCAAGATTCCTTCATTTGGTGGGATATTCTCAATAAAGAAGGGTACTCGATCTTCAAGAACATCCAAGTCTATCGAATGAACGATGTTAGTATAATATGATATAAATGCATTTTGTTATCATTCCGGGCCATATATAAAGATAGGTCTCGTTTATATGATTCAAGATTTTATAACTAGTGGTCGTTCATTGAAATAGCATAACAGATGCTCGTTGCACTTGTTTCCAAATATATCGGTTATCCTAGATATTCAATACAAGTTTTATTTCCAATGTAATCATAGTTTTTTAGGGCTAATACGAGACATTTAGGAAAGCTGATGTGATTACAACACATGTAGCATCGAACACAAATCATGTCTGAAACCCTAACATTATGCTATGGTTAATGTATGTCTTGATCATCTTCATCCTAAGGAGCCATTGCGCAGCCACGGGGAGCAGGTACTCTGATTATGGTTATATAAATCTAGAGTAATACTATTGTTAGTGATTGTAGTGATGTTATGTACGTATATTAATATGCATTTTAGCTATGAAGCATGTAGCATAGAACACAAATCATGTCTTAAACGTCTTCATCTTCATCCTAAGGAGCGACTAGCAGCTACGGTGATTGCTGTACTCTGATTACGGTTATATAAACCTAGAGTAATACTAGTGTTAGTGATTGTAGTTAGGGTTGTTCACAGACGGTTAACCAAAGACCGGTTAACCGGCCGGATCCCCGGTTCATCATTTTCTTGAACCTAAACCGAAACCGAAAAGTTCGGTTAACCGGCTTTTCTGGTTCGGTTATACGGTTAACCACATTAACCGTTTTTATTTACCAATCGTTTAAAAAATATAAATATCAAAATACAAATACACATTCATTGATGAATATTTGTTATAAATTTTACACGTTGATCATTCTAACAATAAACATAAAGCTTTTTAATTAGGTACGAAACCTTAATGCATGAACGCTGAACCAAGTTAGTCACAAAACTAAATATTTAACCATTAAAAATGCAAAAATATGAACATTCGTATTAACATAAATACAAATATTTATGTTATGTTGAAGAAAGCCCACGATGCAGCGAACAATACTTTTCGTTCAATGATGTGTTTAACTATATATCTTGAATTAAGTTGATGTACAATTAAGATAGCAATATGGTATTTGGAAAATTACAGCAAGAACATGATGGATGGATGATAAGATTGAAAAATATTAGGTTATGTTGAACGTGTTGATGTTTCACCACTTCAATTTGTGATTCAAATGGTAACTGACAATTTGGTATGTCCATCAATATCTTTGTCGGTTAAATAAGTATACGATTAAGGTATTATGGGGTTAAAAAATATTGTAACATAAATTTATTATCTAATTGCACCAACTTTAATTGTGTAAAGACTAATTAAGATGGTTAGAAGGGTAAAATAGTAATTTGTATTATCCTCTTTTAATGTTTTTTTGACTTATAATCTAAACTCTTCATTAAGTAGTATAGCTATAGATAATTAGAAGATACTAGTCGGAGATCCACGCTATACACCGATAACAAATAAAAATTGTAGTGATCAATAATGATAATCGTTTTATGGATAATGGTTGTATTAACTTACATTCTTTTTTTTATTTGTATTTTTTATATTTGTGTCAATTTCATTTAATAGTTAATGTCATTATAATAATTATGAATAACAATGATGACAGAAGATTAGAAGGACGACCATATAAATTATTATATGATTAATTTTAGTTAAATGATATATATAGATACAGATGTGATATGATATGAATGCGAAAATACTTGGGGTGTATAAGTTAAAATAAGTAAATTGGTATAAATGATTTGATCTTGTTAGTTACTATATCTACATAATTACTAATTAGTGAGAGGAGTATAAAGGTAATTTCCGATTTTTCAATTTGTAAGCAATAATTCAAATTACTATATGCTTTATAAGGGTTTAAGATTTAGTAATATTATCATAGATCTATGTATACACACATATTTAAATAGTAATTTAAAAATTTTAGTTTTTCAGTTAACCGGTTGAGGCAATATCGTGAACTGATACTGAAGGACCGAAAAAATACCAGTTCGGTTAACCGAAACCGAAAAAATAAAAAAAATTTAAGTTCGGTTAACCTAAAATTCGATATGGTTCAATGATATTCGGTTCGGTTTTCCGGTTTCGAATTATTATGAACACCCTAATTGTAGTGATATTATGTACATTAATGAATATGCATTCTAGCTATGTAGCAATACGATTATTCCAAAAGGATCCATTATGCAAGTATTTTGTATCAACTAACACTGTAATGCAAGTTTGTTAGAATACGAAGTGTCTAAACTTGGTTTTTGATTTTGTTTGTGTAAAAGTTGCTAAGTGTTAAATTTTGCGATACTGATCAGGTTGCGACAATAAGAGTCTACAACAATTCCATTGTCATAGATACTAGTCATTACAACAATGCTATTGTCGTAAGATGTGATGAACACCAAAATGTACTAGATTATAGTACTAATTACCCCCTTGTTTAATTGAATTCTTACACATTTTGTGTGAATAAGATACTGATTTCGTTCATATGTGCATATAGGAGTTAATTGGAGCTTGAATCGGAAAAGAAATAGAAATCGAGCAAATATTGAAGAAAAGAAGCTAAAAAGTTGAAGAATGAAAGAAGAGAAATCGAATTGCTGAAAAGTGGGATTTTTCAATCCATACGGCGTATGGATTGTGTGAGCCGGACTACCAGTACGCAGGCCTGATTTGCTGGGCTTTTTAATCCATACGGCATATGGAATTCCATACGGCGTATGGATGATTTCGACAGAATTATTAAAAACCCTAATTCACTTCATTTTTAGGGTTATCACTTCTCATTTCTCTCCAGCCATTTTGCAGTCATTCTAGCCTCATTCCAGGAGCATTTTGAAGGATTAAGAGCTTGAAGAATCAAAGGTTTTCGGTTGTGATAACATCAAATAGTACTACTTTTATATAATAATATTCCCTAGTTTTTATATACTTTTGTTGCATTTACTTGATAAAATATACTTATTTCGTTCATATTTGCATTTAGGAGTTAAATCGGAGCTTGGATAAAAAAGGAATGGAAAACGAGCTTATTTGGAAGAAACTTGCTAAAAGAATAAAAATGGACAAGAAAAGATTGGAGCGGAGTAAAAGATGATCGAATGGTGAAGAAGTCTGGAAATTCATTCCATACGCCGTATGGAAATCCATACGCCGTATGGAATGAGGCGGTGGAGGCCCAAGTCACGCGATGCTGGGCCGGGCTTATTTTTCATCCATACGCCGTATGGAAATCCATACGCCGTATGGATCAATTTTCCAGAAAACTATAAAACGCGATTTTAACCCTAAAAACGGGTATTCGTACTAGGGTTTTTGTATTCGACTATTTTCGGTTCAGTAGGGTTTAGTTACGAATTTGTTTAGCTTTTGGAGGCACGAGGAGTGAAGATTGAGGATAGTTCATCTTAATTCTTCGTGATTCGTCTTTTTAATTCGGTATAACTTCTTTTATCGAGTTTTATTAATGACTTTAAGCTTGAATAATCTGTTGTTTACTGTTTTAATGATGAATTGAATATTAAAGTGATTGTATGATTGATTTAGCTTAGATAATGATTATGGAATGATTATAATTGCGTATTGAATAAGTTATTTAATTGAAAACGGTTATATTACTCGTGGATCCTTATTTATTGGTAACTGGTAATTATTAATTCTCAACGTGGTTGATAATGTTAATGAGATTGAGTTCCTATAATGTTATTAATTATTGATGGTTATAATTCTAGGGTTTTGACCATTGCTAAATATGTTGAGTCTGATAGGTTGAGAAAGTAATAATTATGCACTTTAAAATGAATGAGACAATAAGTTAATTATTGGGTATTGTTGATTCATGCCAATAGAGTTAATTATAACGAGTTGTGAATGTTTAATGCATGATTTAGGAAAAAACACACAATTGACTGATCATCTTGTGACAACGGACCATTGTTTTATGTTGGACCCTGAATTATAGGAATTAGTTGGACCCAGAAAGTTGGCTAGTTCACATTCAATTTATGATCTTTGATTAGTGACTAAATTGATATAAAAGAAATCACAATTAGATAATCAATACGTGATAAATCAGAATATATGAATCTGAGTGACATTAATTATACAATTACTTATTCCTTCCTATTGTTTTCTTATTTATTCATTTTAATTCAAGTTTATTTAATTTATTTATTTTAATTTATTATATTTGTTCGAACGGAACTAAAACGTCCCCCTTTTTACTGTTTTATTAGTTAATTATTATTTCCTATTTATATAAATAAACCACCATTTCTGTGTTCCTGAGATCGACCTGGAGTTACCATAGCTATACTATTCTGATCAGGTATTCTTGCCTGGTTGTGTGATAGTAGTGATTGGTATTTCTTGTACTTTATAAATAATAAAACAAGACGCGCTTTCACACGAATCAAGTTTTTGGCACCGCTGCCGGGGAACACTTAATCGGTTGGACTTTTTTTTCTACCGGGGAACGGTGTTGTTTATTATTTAAATTGGAATTATTATTTTTTAGTTAGTTTTTAGTTTATTTTATTTTCTTTCCTACTCTTTTTCCTTTTCTTTTATTTTGACAGGTATGTATCAAAACATGAATACTGTCTCTGAGAATTTTCAAAACTCGAGAAACATTTCCATTATGAGTAAAGAGGATATGAAACGATCTTTAGATGAGATGATAGCATATTGAAATAAAGATCTAATTGTGAAGGATATGGAAAGCGACAAGGTGGAAAATTTTGACAAACCCAAAGATGGAGGATATAAGGCAAAACCAAAATTAAAAAATTGTACGCCTTCACCTTCTTACCCAAAAGCTTTAACGGGTGAGATTGTCAAAAAGTACACACCTCCGTCTCCTTATCCAGCTGCTTTGAATAGAAAGTACAATGAAATTGAAGGATCAATTTTTCCAAACTTAAGAAAGATACTGTTAAAAGTTTATCTCGTCCAGTGATTGTGAAAGCTACGCAATCTATGGAGACTTCAAGCGAAACAGTGGAAGCAACTAAGACTATTGGTCACGGTCAAGGAGTTTCCATTCAACAACTTGAGGAGATGGTTCAAACATATAAGTATTCTCAATCCTCTGACTCCTTATTTTCTAACGAAATTTTTAGTGAAATTGAACAGGAAGAAGATATGGAGGTAGATTGGTTGCCTTTGCCAAGATTTGATCACTATGATTCTGATGAGGAAATACTCTCGCTACTTGATTGTAATGAAGAGGAAATCCTTGAATTGAGAAACCAAGATGGTGTTATGACTGAAGAAGAATTAATAGCCATTACAGATCCAGCTATTAGTGAAACTCTGTCATCACACCCGGAGGTGAATCACCAGGAAAATAATGATCAAGCAATGGTAAGGATTGGAGATGAAATCGAAAACAAAACTTGCGGTAATGAGATAGCAACCGAACCAGTTGAATTTCAAATGGTGGTTGAGTCAACACAACTAGCGGTTGAAGTATTTATAAGCACAAGTTCACTGTTTTACCAGTATGAAAATCCTTTTTGGCAATTCGATCGGAAGAAAAGTTTCTCGCAATTTTTCGAAGATCATGGAGTATCTTATAAAGGACATATACCTGCCACGCATGCTAAGTATTTCTATTCTTTCATTATAATAAATTTACATTTAATGAATATTTATCGATATTACCATCCATGCTTACTTTTAAGTGTGGGGAAAGTCAAGGGATTTTTAAATAAGTAAGGTTGGAGTCAAGCTAGTGACTCGAACAAAAACAAGCGCTTCTCGGGAGGCAACCCGTGCTTGTACATTATGTATAATTTTTATTTTCCATTTTTGGTATTTTATTTTGATACGTTTAATGTTCTTTGCTATTTTTTTTTTTGAAGTTGGCAACCATTTCAGTTGAAATTGGAATTTTTGGAAAATATAATAAACGAACTTTGTGGGTGTGTTCCCTGAAAACCCTCACGAGACTATAACTCGTCCACTTGGGATGCTGAGGGGTTTAAAGGCCTATTGCATATGCTAAATGCAATCGTGATTAACTACGAAAGTGTGTACTGTTGTATATTTTTGAATAAAGATCGGAAGATGACCTGTTACGCCGAATCAGATCAAGATAATCGCGCCATATTCAGGGGAGTTTTTCGTTCTAATTTCTTTTCTTCATTTTCTCACTTTCATTTTTACTTGTTTATATACAATGAGGACATTGTATAATTTAAGTGTGGGGAAAGGGTCGGTAGAAAAGAAATTTTTTGTTTACTTGTCCTTATATTATAATTTTGTTAAATTTTCATAAAATTTGAAATTTTTGAGTTAAAAACTAGGTATTTATTAGTTAGAATACATTTTGTTAAAAGTTTTGTTTTATATTTAAAAGTTTAGACTTTAATATGGATTAACTGTTTTGTACATATAACGTAAGAAAATTAATAATGAGTGATATATAGTTACATGATATGATGTACTAATAGACAATCTATATGATTATTTCTGAATTTTAAGAAATTAATAAATAACTTGTATATTATTTTATGTTACATATTATGATGTATGACATAAAAGTCTTAATTCTTAGATTTATCATGCAATATATGTCTTTATATTTATATGAAAACATTTGGGGGTCTACTAATTGTTTCTCTGTTGTACGTAAATACAGACCTGGTCTCTAATTAGTATTCTTAAATAAAGCAAAAGAAAGAAAATCTTTCAAGTTAAAATAATCAAATTATGTTGCTTTGTTATACTAAGGTATAGACCTGTCACCGCTGGTTTGATTTAAAAATTGCTTTACCTGAATCAAGTTATGTCGCTTTGTTGCATGGAAATGCAGACCTGTCACCAATGTCTTGATTTTTAAAAATGGATTTTATATATTTATTTTGAATATAAATATAAATTGCATGATTAAATTTAAGAGTATATCATATGTGAAAATCATAAGTAATATACATACTAACAATAAAGGTGTATTCAGAAATATAGGTATAGATTGTTTAAAGTAGGACAAATATATTAGTAATCATTCATGGACTATATGTTGCACTAATAATAATAATTTTTATTTGTACATTATAGTTATCCATGTTAATTAAACTGTTTAAAGTTTTAAATTTATGAAACAGATTTTTAATTTAGGTATTATGATTCTTAAATATTAGTTTGATGCTTATTAAGTTTTTATGAAGAAAATGTATTCTACTTGAGGACAAGCAGAACTTAAGTGTGAGGATATTTGATAACATCAAATAGTACTACTTTTATATAATAATATTCCCTAGTTTTTATATACTTTTGTTGAATTTACTTGATAAAATATACTTATTTTGTTCATATTTGCATTTAGGAGTTAAATCGGAGCTTGGATAAAAAAGGAACGGAAAACGAGCTTATTTAGAAGAAAAGTTGCTAAAAGAATAAAAATGGACAAGAAAAGAATGGAGCGGAGTAAAAGATGATCGAATGGTGAAGAAGTCTGGAAATTCATTCCATACGCCGTATGGAAATCCATACGCCGTATGGAATGAGGCGGTGGAGGCCCAAGTCACGCGATGCTGGGCCGGGCTTATTTTTCATCCATACGCCGTATGGAAATCTATACGCCGTATGGATCAATTTTCCAGAAAACTATAAAACGCGATTTTAACCCTAAAAATGGGTATTCATACTAGGGTATTTGTATTCGACTATTTTCAGTTCAGTAGGGTTTAGTTACGAATTTCTATAGCTTTTGGAGGCACGAGGAGTGAAGATTGAGGATAGTTCGTTTTAATTCTTTGTGATTCGTCTTTTTAATTCGGTATAACTTCTTTTATCGAGTTTTATTGATGACTTTAAGCTTGAATAATCTATTGTTTACTGTTTTAATGATGAATTGAATATTAAAGTGATTGTATGATTGATTTAGCTTAGATAATGATTATGGAATGATTATAATTGCGTATTGAATAAGTTATTTAATTGAAAACGGTTATATTACTCGTGGATCCTTATTTATTGGTAACTGGTAATTATTAATTCTCAACGTGGTTGATAATGTTAATGAGATTGAGTTCCTTTAATGTTATTAATTATTGATGGTTATAATTATAGGGTTTTGACCATTGCTAAATATGTTGAATCTGATAGGTTGAGAAAGTAATAATTATGCACTTTAAAATGAATGAGACAATAAGTTAATTATTGGGTATTGTTGATTCATGCCACTAGAGTTAATTATAACGAGTTGTGAATGTTTAATGCATGATTTAGGGAAAAACACACAATTGACAGATCATCTTGTGACAACGCACCGTTGTTTTATGTTGGACCCTAAATTATAGGAATTAGTTGGACCTGGAAAGTTGGCTAGTTCACATTCAATTTATGATCTTTGATTAGTGACTAAATTGATATAAAAGAAATCACAATTAGATAATCAATACGTGATAAATCAGAATATATGAATCTGAGTGACATTAATTATACAATTACTTATTCCTTCCTATTGTTTTCTTATTTATTCATTTTAATTCAAGTTTATTTAATTAATTTATTTTAATTTATTATATTTGTTCGAACGGAACTAAAACGTCCCCCTTTTTACTGTTTTATTAGTTAATTATTATTTCCTATTTATATAAATAAACCACCATTCCTGTGTTCCTGAGATCGACCTGGACTTACCATAGCTATACTATTCTGATCAGTTATTCTTGCCTGATTGTGTGATAGGAGTAATTGGTATTTCTTGTACTTTATAAATAATAAAACAAGACGCGCTTTCACACGCATCAGGTTGTTCAATCATTCTTTCGGTTTCTGGGTTCTAATATTTAAATCCTTTTCACTTGATTATGATTTCGGTTATGATTATTGATCTGAGTTTCTGTAACAATATGATTGGCTAAGTTCTTATTACATTTGTTTAGATGATAATACTCAGATGGTGGTTTGATTATTGAATTGTGGATTTATATTGGATTTTATGAATGCTTATATGTTTACTTGATGATCCATGTTTAATTATTGATTATTGGTGATTACCTGACGTGATGATCTATTGATTTATGATTGATTTCTTTATTGATAGATTATTATTGATGATTGTTGATTTTAATTGAGAATTATCACTAGATATATTGAGTTTGATAGGTTAGGATCAATAATGGTTGATAATCGGTAATGATTGTGATAACTATTAATTAGTTATAAACTTTGTTGATTCAAGTTGCAAAAGTAAATCATATAAACGGTGTAGGTTCAATTAGTTATAAACGTGTTGACAACAACTTGATATCTTTCTTAATTGTGTTTAATCAATTAATCTTGGAAGGATAATTGGTAGTATTTGTCATATCACAATAAAATTCACATGTTAGCAATTCAATAAAGTGATAATAGGATTCTGAGGAAAGTAATCTAAACAAATGTATTTCTTTTATCATTTGAATTAAATAATTTTATTTGAGTACTTGTTCTTTAATTAGTTTCTTTTAATTTTCATTTAATAATTCGCTTTTAATAATTGTTCGATCGGAACTAAAACGTCTCCCCATTATTTACTGTTTTTATTTGCAAAAATTTCCAATTTATTTAATATTGACATCCGTTCCTCGTGTTCGACTCGGACTTATCAGGCTATACTATATTACGACCAGGTATTCTTGCCTGTGTTGTTTATAGTAAGCAGGTGCTCCTATTTATAAAACTTAACTCTGTTTACAGAGCATCAAGTTTTTGGCGCCGCTGCCGGAGAGCAGTTTGATTCAATTCAATAATTTGGAAATTGTTGTAGTTGTATATTTGTGATTTACCTTTAGTTTGTCGGTTTTAAGGTGTGCTTTTGTTTAAAATTCTGTCTGTTCATACTTTTTCTTTTAACTAAAGTCAGGATAGTTAGTATTATGCTGTGTTACCTAAGTAACCTGTTCTACTGACTTGGTAAGTTTAATTGCAGGACGTTTATGACCCGAACATCGGATCCCAATCCTGCCATTCCATTCGAAGAGCCCGAACGCATGTTTCATCAAAGAATATGCGCGCATTCCGCACCGCCCCATTCACCAATAGTAACCCATTCCTGAACGAAGCGGACGGGATATTAGACTACAATCTTCACACACCACTGGCCTCCAACTACAAGTCGGATTTTGAGGACGAAATAGAAGAGTATCGCGAAAGACCACCAACTGAGTATCCAACGATCAATCGGAACCAGACCACGACATGGCGGATGACATTGCCAACATGACTCTAGAGTAGTATTCAAGCCGAATGCACACCGATCTTGGGCCCGGAGTAGTGAGGCTCGCCATTGCGCGAGAAGTGGAATTCAAAATCAAGGGACAGTTCCTCAAGGGACAGTTCCTCAAGGGACAGTTCCTCAAGGAACATAGAGAGAACCATTTCCTTGGCGAAGAAAGAGAGGATGCTAACGAGCACATCGAGAAGATCTTGGAAATCGCCGATATGTTCAACGTTCCCAACGTTACGCGCGATCAAGTCATGCTCCGAGTGTTCCCAATAACACTAAAGGGAGCCGCTAAGAGGTGGATTTCAAACAAACCAGCTAGATCCATCACCACGTGGGAAGATCTGCGCACGAAATTCTTGAAGATGTATTGCCCACCATCCAAAACATCGAAGATGATCGATGAGATTAGGAATTTCAAGAAGGACATCGACGAATCAATTCACCAAGCGTGGGAAAGATACAAGGATTTGATGCATAGGTGCCTGATGTGCCCCGAAGCGTCCGTATGAAGACGGTGATCGGACCGCGATCGGTTTGTTTTAAATTTGTATTTGCTGGGGTCTAAGTGTGACTTACTGATACTGAACCAAAAGGCTAGTAGATGGTAAGTATGACCTAGAGTCGTTCTTAAAGAGAAATTGAATTGAAACAGAGGGGATCCAATCAATCTTTCTTTTCTAGTAAAGTTTTTAAAAGAGTGCGTTGGGGGTTTTTGGTTCAGTTAATTAATTAAACTAATTAAAGCGAATAAAAGATAATTGTAAATCAGATAATAAAAGGAGTATTTGTTGTGAGTTCATTAGCTTATAATGCGGGACGTTGACTTGTAGGGAGAACGTTTACTAAATTTGGAATGTTCACTAGACTTGGTCGTTTATGGTATAACCGATAGATTCCCTATTAGTCGGTTATCAACTAATATGTCACGAGGAACCACGGTGTCATGATTCTGATCAGACAGACAATGCTCAACACTCCACACTCTCCTGTGAGGGAGTCAGTGGCCCTTGTTGTTGAGCACATTTACTCGTGGGCGAAGGAATAGAGTTGCAAGTCTACAACAAGTCTAACCGTTCTTAATACCATAGAGACTATAAGTTTAGCAAACAACTAACTTAGCAAATATGTTCGGACTTAGTTGATCAATTCCTATTAATGAATATTAAGCATGGTAAGCAAAGGAAAGTGTTGAGGTTTCTCGCGTACCTTACTTTATAAAATTTAAGGAAAAGTATCTATTTAAATTGGATTTTAAACTTGCCTTTCTCAATACAATTAACAAATCCCTAGGTTTTCGTAAATGGTTATTTAGCCTATAGCCTTCCTAATCTAATCTAAACTAATCTAATCTAATTAAAGCAATAATTAACATGTTGACTGCTTTTTGCATAGAGTTAAACCCAGACCATGTCAGAAAATGCTATGGTAGTCCACAATGTATTTAATCGTTTACCGATGTTCCCATTGTGGATTCAATTGCTTCACGATGTTTACATGATAGATACATTGTGATTTCAAGTGTACAATACTCATGGCACTTCCACGTAATCACATTGCATTTTATGATGCTCGCATAATGTTACAATCGAAACCATAGTTTTACACTGATAACTATTGACCAAGTAGTAAGGTTCGCGACTCCTCTATACAAGGTTACAATCACGGTTGTTAATCGAAAGGCGAATGTAAGTTTTAGGTTTAAAATCATAAGATAAGTCCGTTCATAAAGTTTCTATTTTTATAATGTCGATCCATAATACAACTACCTTCGGTCGTTACCGGCTTCCATACGTATGTACTTCGCTTAAAAGCATTTCCAGCACTATACCGAGTAACAGTCGAATAGGGGCCGTCATATTATTTCACGACGTATTTAAAGTCATCCCACAATTATATATGCTAACTACATCACAACAAATACAATAGTAATCTACTCGCTAATCATGGCATAAACTATCTCTAGCATAATTAAAGTACACATATTTAATCAAGATAGATAAGGATAGAAATAACCGAGATTAATATGCGAGAAGGAGTAGACTTGAATTAATAAGAGTTGCTCCAAGCGTACACCAACGATTACAAATGCTCTCCTCCCCAAGGATTACAAACACGTTCGTTGCTTCTATTTTAACTAGCCTAATGCTAATAAAGAAAGAAAGAAAAGCTAGAAGAAAGTGCCTAGGTATGTAAGTATCCTAGTGCCCTTGGTGTATTTTGAGGTGTGTTGGTGTGTTTTTCAAATGAGCCTCATGCCTCCTATTTATAGAGGAGTTTTGGTGCATTTTAGCAAATGGAAGCACACATTAGCAAAAGGTGGAAAAGGTAGTGGCACCAGGTACAAAAGGCGAAAAAGGTAGTGGCACCAGGTACGAAAAGCATGTAAAAGTCTAGCACCGGGTACGAAAAAGGACAAAAAAGCGCAATCCGTGCGGGTGATCGGCAGCAGCCGGCGGCTGGCTGCCAGCCGGCGGTGGTGGGGTGGTGGCCGGCGGCGGCTGGCGTCCACCTGCACCAGCCTGTTGCCGGTTGCTTCGTTTCTTGATTCGTGCATGTTTTCTTCATTATTAGTCCGTTTGCGTTGATTCTTTTTGTGTTGGATTCGTAATTCAAAAACGAAGCTTTTGATGAAAAGAAATCCCAAAAATATGTCTCTGAACTTTAGATGTGTCGTACGAATCGTTTGGATCTTCCGGAGTGCGTAGAATCTTCGTTCTTCGTCCGTTTTAGTTGATTCTTCTTCTGTTGGATTCGTAATTTGAAAACGAACATCTTGGGTCAAATAGATGTTGGTTATGGGCTCTTTTGTCTTGAAATCTCGTTTTGATGTCTTGAATCTTTAAACGTGCGTGGAATCTTCGTTTTTCATCCGTTTCGCTTTATTTTTATCGTGCGACCTTGTTTTGACCATCTTGGCATAATACTATTGATTTGTGATGTTTTTGAGTTGAATTGCCAAGAATCGTTCCAGAATGAGAGAGATATCGGTAGTAAAAACGTGACTTTTTACGCGATATCAAGTATCCCACACTTAGAACTTTGCTTGTCCTCAAGCAAACTCGATTTTCAACATGTTAAAAATAAAATAATTTTAAGGTGGAACATTTTACTAAGGGGTTTTTGGGAAAGTAAAATACTTGTTCTTGGAAAAGGAAGGATTGTAATTTTAGGAGCATGCTTGTGATCTTTGATCTTGGATACATGACAAGGCGATCCTCTCAAGGTGGTCACTCAAATCACTCAAAGTGTTTAGGGTTTCCTATTCTAATATTATCAATCACTCAGAACGCCAGTCATGTATCGTTTATCGTCATAGGCTTGATCGAGAATCAAATCGTTACATTTTTGGTGAGTGTGAAGTTGATCTAGCCACAATCATTCAAGGAGAGGGGGTGTATGGTGGTATGAGAGGAGGTTTGGGTTTTTTTTTTTTGATTTTTTTTATTTTCTTTTTGTCGAAGTTAGGATTTTTGAGGGATTGACGCCTTTTGATATTTGCGGAAGGAGTCTTTTTCTCCTATTGAATTCTTTTTTCTTCGGAATTTTTTTTTTCGACGTCAACCCCTTGCGATTTCTCTTCGTTCATCTTTGAAACTTTTTATGAAGCTTGAAGGATTCTTTTGAGTAGGTGAGGGGTAACGTATCTATTTTTTTTCTTGGGAGTATGGGTGTATGGCTGGCTTTAAGAATGATGTGATTCGATCTCCTTTTCACTGACCAATCTGGATTCGAAATGCATAACAGGAGCAAGTTCTGATTCTAAACGCATACATCGGCACACTCAAGAATCGAAAAAGGGAAGCGTTAAAAGTGAATGCTTTTTCTATGGCTCAAGATACCTCACGAATTGAAAGTTGGGTTGTTGTGTGTCTAGTCATGCGATGCTCTTTATGGGATTACAAAACTAATTTTTCAAAATAATTTGTATTTTAATTACCCTTTTTCCCAAAGTAAATCATTCTTTGTCTAAAATTTTTCATTTTCAACACATTTTTGAAAATTTTGTTTACTTTTTGGAGAAAGATGGTCTTATAAAGAACAACGATTTTAGAATTAAGCATATACCATTATCCATTTGACAGTAGTGCAACTACTGCTATCCCACACTTAAAGAAACATCGTCCTCGATGTTATACTAAGCTCTGAACGGGGTAAAATCCCACACTTAGGGTTTTAAACATCTAAGACGCATTCTTTTAGTGTGTGTTGGGTTTGAATCCCACACTTAGTGATAAGCAAATTGGATATGGTATATTTAAAACGAATGAAAAAGACGGTTTAGAAGTACTCCCCGGTGGTTGCAGTGTTCCTTTAGTGCATGTGCCGGATTTCGTCTTCCTTGGTGCAGTCTTGATCAAGTCTTCTTGTGATTGGTCTCGTAGGTGTGAACATGTCAGATTTACTTTTCTTCTGGTGTTGATGCTTCCTTGCAGGCTGGAGCATGCTTTGTATGATCCGAGTGTGAAAGATAGTCGGAGATTTCATCACTTCTTGGAAAGTAAAATTGTAAAAACACGGGTTGCCTCCCGAGAAGCGCTCTTTTAAAGTCGAGAGCTCGACTTAATACTTTCTTTTTCAGATGATGCTGGATGTGTCCGTGGTGCTGGAGTGGTCACTGTGGTTCCTAGGTAAGCTGTAGCGTGGAGGAAAGTATCGCAGGAATTGCTCTATCATGTTGGCAATGAGAGTTAGCGGAGTGGTGGATTCCATCCTGAAGCTCTTGAAGTGATCAGTGGCCAGTCTGTCGAGGATTGCCATCCCATAGGTGATGTATCGAACTGCCCTTGTGACTGGTCCATTAGGGTCGATTCGAGTGCAGGTGTGAGTTCGAAAAATTTCACGCTGGGGGTGGTTTCTACCTATTGAGGTGATCAAAGCCATGAATTGAGTCTTTACTTCTTGAAAGTCTTCAGCTAAAGGGTCTCCTCCAAAAGATCGGGTTGCTTGGCAAACTTGTCTGATGAGTTGATGTTGCTCATGGTTGAAGGGAAAATCTTAGTCCGTGAAGACGTAGATTAACTTGCTGAATATTTTGCAATATCCGTTGCGGTAAGCGTCAATTTCTATGTCTTCTTCCTCGTACATTCCACGCAGTCGATCTATTACATAGGATGCTAAGTTGACTGGTGACATATTCCAATATCGTGTTGGAATGTCACGAGTGTTTTCTTCAAATGCTGCCTGATTTAGCTCGTCAACTATTAGTTCGACGTGATGACCAATGGTGGAGTGAATGACGATCCTGAAATTTTCTGGAGTTGTAAGATGTTCTACAGTTTCGATGAGATCTAGAAGGGTTCTAAGATCTCCCACCATTCTTATGTCAGCATAATTCTGTGGATTTCCAGTAGCTCTTTCAAGATGGGTCCTCATTGATGCTAGTGTAGCCTTTTGACTTGATGAGTAGGGAAAGGCTGATCCGGCCAAGGCACAATATACTTTTTGGTATATTTTCCTTTGGTTGTTGCAGAACTCGATTTCTCCCATTGGGTAGTCTGGTCTTTCTGGCTGTTGAGCTTCTCTGGTGACTTGTTCTTGAAGGGAATCGGAGAATTCTTGGATATGTCTGAGCAAAGTCTGGGGTACTGGTTCTCCATAGTTGGCGAGATATGAATCGTATTCTTATTCAATCTGCCTTATCAGGTGTCTCTGAGCGGTGTTGTATTCATTGGTTGATTCTTTGATAGCCTCCACAATGATGCGTACATCGTCGCTTTCATCAATCAGGTCAATCATCTCTTCGTGAGTTTTGATGAGGGGAATCTCTACTTTCTCAGCTGTGATGGCGGGTGAATTTGGTGGAGCAAGAGGGGTTTTTGGAATAGAGCGTTCATCGATAGAGACGTCAACAAAATCGCCGTCAAATTCGACACTCTGGTAGTCGGAATCTTCGTCTCGTAAATCTGGGAATTGGTGGAATTCTTCATCTGAGGGTGCGTTGTTGAAAGGTTGGGTGCTGTCAATTTTGACGGTTCTGACTTCCGTGATGGTGTTTTGAAGGTTTTCTTCAGCAAAGCTTCCTGGTTGTCGTGCCTTATATGCAGAAATTCTCTGTAGGAGTTTAGCATACAGGTCAGGGTGATGTGATGTTTGGAGTTCTTCTTCGAAAGTGTCTATGTCTCAGAGTCGGGTTCTGGTGAAGGGCTTTGATGGATCGAGATAAGAGTCGAGAATATTTCCCATTCTTTTGAGATGAGTGGATCTAAGCTCTTGGTGGATGGCTCCGTAATCAAAGGATTCTTCCGATGAAGTGTAGTCTTTACAGTCTTGTATTCTCTTGACTTCAGCCATCTGTGGTGAATCAGTTTGATCTTCATCTTCCTCCATTTCTTCCTCTTCCTCAGGTTCTTCTTCCATTTCTTCCGTTCTTTCATCTTCCTTGGCGGGTTCTTCCTCTTCTTCCTCAGGTTCTGATTCGTCCTCCTCGGATTCTTCTTCTTCCTCAGCGTCCTGGTATTCCTCATCCTCGTCTCAGTCTGTTTCAGTATCGTAGATCAAGGTTGTTGGGCGAGTGAAGCATCGTTCTTCTTCGGGGTCTGATTCATCATCGGAACATATTCTGCCTGTTGATATAGCATGGCATTCTTCTTGCTCTGGTGTATAGTCCGGTTGGTCGATCTTGTAAGTGATGCTTTCACCGTGCGCTCGTAGAATAATCGTATGGTTATACACATCAATCACTGCTCTGGCTGTGTTCATAAATGGTCTTCCAAGGATAATCGGGATGTTTATGTCCTCGTGGATATCCATTACCATGAAATCCATCGGAAAGAAGAATTTGTTAACTTGAACTAAGACGTTCTTAGCTATTCCCTTTGGGTATCTAACAGATTGGTCAGCTAGCTGGACAGTCATCTTAGTGGGTTTCAAATTTTCAAGTTCTAGCCTTTTAAACAGGGAGTAGGGCATAAGGTTAATGCTGGCTCCTAGGTCGGCTAAGGTGCTGATATCTCCGGATTGGTAAATAGAACAAGGGAGTGTGAATCTACCGGTATCTCCTAGTTTTTCTGGAAGGCTATTCTTAAGTAGGGCTGATGTTTCAGAACTAAGGGGAATGTTGTTTACTTCGGGCAGTTTATCCTTAGTGGATAGCAATTTCCTCATATATTTATTTCGACCGGGAAATCTAGACATGGTATCGAGAAATTTTTCGTCTAGCTTAAAAGATGATAATTTCTTAGGTTGGGCTTTAAGTCTAGCGGGATAAGGGATCCTGACCTCTTTGTTCATGGTCGGAGTGGTTTCCACAGCTGGTATCTTGATTTCTGGTTCTTCTTTTACTGGTACAGCAGCAGGGGGTGGAGTGGCTGCCTCATTTGCGGTGGTGAGTTGCTTTGCTTCCTCAACATGTGGGTTGTGAACCGTGTTGCTAGGCAAACTTCCTCTGGGTCTGTTATCAAGACGTTGTGCCAGTTGTCCAATTTGGGCTTCCAAATTCTTTAGTACGGCCAATTGGTTTCTCATAAAGAGATCGGCTTGATCTTGTCTAGCGGATTTCTTTTGGTTGAGTAGGTGTTGACCTTGCATGAATTGGGTGAAGGCGTCATCTGAACTTGAAGCTGGGGCGTTTGTCTTAGCAGGTTGTTCAGCGGTTCGGTTTGTATCGGAAGTGGGTGCAGGAAGTGCGAGGGGTTGGTTATAAGAAGGTTGTGATTGTTATGGGTAAGGTGGGTATCTAGGTGGGTATCGGGGTTGGTATGGTTGGTTGGTTCTTTGTGGGAATGGAGGTCCTCTAGGTTGGTTATTGTTTTGGTTGAAACCGGGTGGAAAATTCTGTGGTCGAGCGGGAAACTGAGCATAGTAGACTGTGCCGTCTGCTTCTTCGTACTCCACTTGGTATTCACCAGATGGTTGCGGGTTAGTGCAATGTTGACAGACTTGCGCTTGGTGTACTTGGTGTTGTTGTTTCTTGAGTTCTCCAACCTGTTTGACAAGTGAATCCATTTTCTCCGTTAATACTTTAAGTGCTTCAACTGGAACTGGATTTGATGCAGCGATAGGTGGTGAAGATGTTGAGTGATCTCCAGAGTCCCAATCATGGTGATGCATAGTCATGTTCTCTATCAGGTTCCATCCTTCTTCGTCGGTTTTTGCCATGAAGCTTCCTTATGCAGCGGCATCGAGGGTGGTTCGGTGGTTGGGATCTAAACCATTGTAGAAGGTACACAATTGTGCGGATTTGTCAAGACGGTGATTGGGGCACTTCTTCAAGGCTCCTTTAAATCGTTTCCATGTGGTGTATAATGACTCATCAAAAGCTTTTCGGAAATTCATGATGTCATTTCGAAGTCTGGTTTGTTTAGAAGGCGGAAAGTATTTGGTTAGAAACTTTGTCGCCATTACCGTCCATGAAGGGATAGAGCCGGTCTCTAAACCTTCAAACCATGTTTGCGCATTATGAGTGAGCAAATAAGGGAAAAGATACAAGCGGATCGTGTCTTGGCTAATTCCGTTTTGTTTGTAGGAATTTGAAAGGGATATGAACTTGTCGAGGTGAGAGTTGAGGTCATCACTTGGCAATCCATGAAATTGACAGTGGTTTTGGATTAGTTGGATGATGTGGTGTTTAAGCTCGAAAGATTGACCAGGGGTTTCAGGGTAGAGAATTGGTCCTTCTCTTCCTTCGATAGAGGGTTTACTATTGTCAGCGAGAGTGATGCGTTCAGCCATTGCTTGTTTAAGCGCGGATTGCTTCTTTTCTCATCAAATGGTACGTATTATAAGTTATGGATCAGGGAAATTAAACAGTGGTGTAGTTCTAGGGGAACAGGTCATACACTAAAGAGAAACAGAAAATAGAGTGAAACTAATAATAAAGAAAATAATTTTTTTTAGAAGGTTTTATCCTAAGGGTTTACTAGAATTGGGATTGGTTGGGCCTCTGTATCGGGCAGTTAGTCTCCCCGGCAGCGGTGCCAAAAACTTGATGAGCCCCGAAGCGTCCATATGAAGACGGTGCTCGGACTGCGATCGGTTTGTTTTAAATATGTATTTGCTGTGGTCTAAGTGTGACTTACTGATATTGAATCAAAAGGCTAGTAGATGGTAAGTATGACCTAGAGTCGTTCTTAAAGAGAAATTGAATTGAAACAGAGCGGATCCAATCAATCTTTCTTTTCTAGTAAAGGTTTTAAAAGAGTGCGTTGGGGGTTTTTGGTTCAGTTAATTAATTAAACTAATTAAAGCGAATAAAAGATAATTGTAAATCAGATAATAAAAGGAGTATTTGTTGTGAGTTCATTAGCTTATAATGTGGGACGATGACTTGTAGGGGGAACGTTTACTAAATTTGGAATGTTCACTAGACTTGGTCGTTTATGGTATAACCGATAGATTCCCTATTAGTCGGTTATCAACTAATATGTCACGAGGAACCACGGTGTCATGATTCTGATCAGACAGACAATGCTCAACTCTCCACACTCTCCTGTGAGGGAGTCAGAGGCCCTTGTTGTTGAGCACATTTACTCGTGGGCGAAGGAATAGAGTAGCAAGTCTACAACAAGTCTAACCGTTCTTAATACCATAGAGACTATAAGTTTAGCAAACAACTAACTTAGCAAATATGTTCGGACTTAGTTGATCAATTCCTATTAATGAATATTAAGCATGGTAAGCAAAGAAAAGTGTTGAGGTTTCTTGTGTACCTTACTTTATAAAGTTTAAGGAAAAGTATCTATTTAAATTGGATTTTAAACTTGCCTTTCTCAATACAATTAACAAATCCCTAGGTTTTCGTAAATGGTTATTTAGCCTATAGCCTACCTAATCTAATCTAAACTAATCTAATCTAATTAAAGCAATAATTAAAATGTTGACTGCTTTTTGCATAGAGTTAAACCCAGACCATGTCAGAAAATGCTATGGTAGTCCACAATGTATTTAATCGTTTACCGATGTTCCCATTGTGGATTCAATTGCTTCACGATGTTTACATGATAGATACATTGTGATTTCAAGTGTACAATACTCATGGCACTTCCACGTAATCACATTGCATTTTATGATGCTCGCATAATGTTACAATCGAAACCATAGTTTTACACTGATAACTATTGACCAAGTAGTAAGGTTCGCGACTCCTCTATACAAGGTTACAATCACGGTTGTTAATCGAAAGGCGAATGTAAGTTTTAGGTTTAAAATCATAAGATAAGTCCGTTCATAAAGTTTCTATTTTTATAATGTCGATCCATAATACAACTACCTTCGGTCGTTACCGGCTTCCATACGTATGTACTTCGCTTAAAAGCATTTCCAGCACTATACCGAGTAACAGTCGAATAGGGGCCGTCATATTATTTCACGACGTATTTAAAGTCATCCCACAATTATATATGCTAACTACATCACAACAAATACAATAGTAATCTACTCGCTAATCATGGCATAAACTATCTCTAGCATAATTAAAGTACACATATTTAATCAAGATAGATAAGGATAGAAATAACCGAGATTAATATGCGAGAAGGAGTAGACTTGAATTAATAAGAGTTGCTCCAAGCGTACACCAACGATTACAAATGCTCTCCTCCCCAAGGATTACAAACACGTTCGTTGCTTCTATTTTAACTAGCCTAATGCTAATAAAGAAAGAAAGAAAAGCTAGAAGAAAGTGCCTAGGTATGTAAGTATCCTAGTGCCCTTGGTGTATTTTGAGGTGTGTTGGTGTGTTTTTCAAATGAGCCTCATGCCTCCTATTTATAGAGGAGTTTTGGTGCATTTTAGCAAATGGAAGCACACGTTAGCAAAAGGTGGAAAAGGTAGTGGCACCAGGTACAAAAGGCGAAAAAGGTAGTGGCACCAGGTACGAAAAGCATGTAAAGGTCTAGCACCGGGTACAAAAAAGGAAAAAAAGCGCAATCCGTGCGGGTGACCGGCAGCAGCCGGCGGCGGTGGGGTGGTGGCCGGCGGCGGCTGGTTGCCACCTGCACCAGCCTGTTGCCGGTTGCTTCATTTCTCGGTTCGTGCGTGTTTTCTTCGTTATTCGTCCGTTTGCATTGATTCTTTTTGTGTTGGATTCGTAATTCAAAAACGAAGATTTTGATGAAAAGAAATCTCAAAAATATATCTCTGAACTTTAGATGTGTCGTACGAATCGTTTGGATCTTCCGGAGTGCGTAGAATCTTCGTTCTTCGTCCGTTTTAGTTGATTCTTCTTCTGTTGGATTCGTAATTTGAAAACGAACATCTTTGGTCAAATAGATGTTGGTAATGGGCTCTTTTGTCTTGAAATCTTGTTTTGATGTCTTGAATCTTCAAACGTGCGTGGAATCTTCATTTTTCATCCGTTTCGCTTGATTTTATCGTGCGACCTTGTTTTGACCATCTTGGCATAATACTATTGATTTGTGATGTTTTTGAGTTAAAGTGCCAAGAATCGTTCCAGAATGAGAGAGATATCGGTAGTAAAAACGTGACTTTTTACGCGATATCAGTGCCCACAGCATAACCTAAATGATCAACAAATAGTGATGGTGTTCTACAAAGGAGTGGATCATGCAACAAGATAGCTGTTGGATGCTCAAGGATCTCTACTGAAGAAGATTCCAAGAGACGCATTAGAAGCAATTCGTGACCAAGCAAAACATTCTCAGCTTTGGGACGATGGAATCAGTCGGAGAAAAAGGTCGGTTAACAATGAGGATGGACTCGCCGCCATCACTGATAAGCTTGATAGCATGGGAAGAGATCTAAAGAAGGTAACCGAAACTGTTCATGCAATCCAAGTCGGATGTGATAACTGTGGAGGATCGCATCTAATCAAGGATTGCCCTGAGATTGAATCTGGAGAAGCGAAAGAAGAAGTCAAGTTTGGCGTAGCTCAGGGAAACTACCACCAAGGTGGAAGGATCTTTTTCCGACGACCTTATCAGGAAGGAAATCGCCCGTTTCGCCAAGCTCAGCCGAGACTTTACACCAAGGAGCAACCTGCAACACCTTTTCCCGAGAAGAAGACAAACCTTGAAGAAATGATGGGAAAGTTCTTGACCACTAATGAGCAACTTATTGCTAGTTTTGGACAACGTATGGACACTACTGAAGCATTAGTGAGAAATCAAGGTGCTGCTATAAAGCAGATTGAAGGAAGTATCTCGAACATTGCTAAAGTTCTCCAAGAGAGATTTCCTGGAACTCTTCCCGGATTCACCGAAACCAATCCACGTGATCAGGCTAATGCTGTGATTACCAGAAGTGGAAGGGTTCATGAAGATCCAATTGTAAAGAAGAAGCCTGTATCTCAACCTCTGCCTGAAAAAGAGAAGGAGGTAGAAGTTGTGGGAAGCCCGAAGGTGGACACTAAGGATGATCAAAGTGCTAGGGATAAGCAATATGCGAAGAATCATGCACCTCCACCACCTTATCCAGCGGCTTTGAGAAGAGGAAAGGATGAAGATCATTATCACCAGTTTCTCGAGAACTTGAAGCAACTCCACATCAACATTCCGTTTGTGGAGGCCATTGCTTAAATGCCTAAATATGCAAAATACTTGAAAGAATTGTTAACCAACAAGAGCAAGCTGATGGAGGCAACCACGGTGACAATGAATGAGAGATGCTCAGCGGTGATGCAAAATAAACTACCACCGAAGATGAAAGACCCTGGGAGTATTACCCTTCCTTGTCTTATTGGAAGTTTAGACATCACTAATGCGCTGGCTGACTTGGGAGCAAGCATATCGATAATGCCTTACACTATGTATGCTAGACTCAAGTTAGGAGAACCTAAACCAATCAGAATGTGCATTGAGTTGGCAGATCGTTCAATTCAATATCCTAAGGGTGTGATCGAGAATGTTTTGGTTAAAGTAGATAAGTTTGTCTTCCCATGCGATTTTGTGATTCTTGACATGGTAGAAGATTCAAAAGTACCTATCATTTTGGGAAGACTTTTTCTAGCCACTGCAAGGGCATTGATTGATGTTTTTGACCGAAGGTTCACATTAAGGGTAGGCGATGAAGAAGTGGTGTTTGATATTAACAAATCAATGCAATACCCTGCGTCAGTAGATGATAACTGTTACTTCGTGAGTGCCAAAGAAATGACAGATGATGAGGAATTTCTACAAGGTCTCATGGAAGATGAAGATATTGATCCAATGATTCTGGAAGGTTGGACAGGAAGTCTTGAAGCTATTCGAGAGATTGAGGAGCTCGACAAATTGCTCGAGGAAGAGAGTGAGACAACATGCAAAGATGAATTAGAGACTGAGGGAGTCAAACTGCAGGAGAGTAAAAAGTCCATTATGGAAAATGGAGTGTCGATCATCACAGAGACACGAATTGCTATGTATGGTATTCCTTGTTCGAGGGAAGAGGTGTCGATGGTTAAATCTTCATTCGAAGAACCACCAAAGTTAGAATTGAAAGATTTACCGAACCATTTGGAATATGCATATTTGCAAGGAAAGTCGGACCTACCAGTAATTATTTCATCCCGGCTGTCAGCCAACGAGAAAGAAAGTTTATTGAAGGTTCGGTCTTATTTGATTCTATCGAAGACTGTAGTGTTTACCGATCATTCGGCGTTGAGGTATTTATTCAGCAAGCAAGATGCGAAGCCAAGATTGCTAAGATGGATTCTGCTACTACAAGAATTCGATATCGAGATTCGTGATAAGAAGGGAGCTGAGAATTTAGCCGCCGATCACCTTTCAAGGTTGGAAAATCCCGAGTTAGATAAGTTGGATGAAGCGGAAATTAAGGATACATTTCCTGATGAGAGTTTACTAAAAGTTATTATGAATGGACTGCCATGGTTTGTTGATTACGCAAATTTTCTAGTTACAAAAACTCTTCCCATTGAGATGAAGTACAATGAAAGGAAGAGATTTTTTTCGACTTTGCGATATTACTTTTGGGAAGACCCATTTTGGTTTCGAGAATGTGCTGATGGTATGGTGAGGAGGTGCGTTCATGGAGAAGAATGCATAAAGATTCTAAGTCAGTGTCACAACGGTCCTACGGGAGGACATCATGGGCCATCATACACAACTAGGAAGGTGTTTGAGGCAGGATTTTATTAGCCAACTATCTACAAGGATGCATATGAGTTTGTGAAGGAATGCGATGCTTGCCAACGAACGGGAAGGATCTCTAAAAGAGATGAGATGCCACAAAATCCTATTATGGTTAGTGAAATTTTCGATGTATGGGGAATCGACTTTATGGGACCATTTCCACTGAGCAACGGAAATAAGTATATAGTTGTGGCTGTCGATTATGTTTCCAAGTGGGCTGAAGCAAAAGCATTACCGACTAATGATGCACGAGTGGTGATTAAGTTCCTTAAGCAGTTGTTTTCATGATTTGGAACTCCTAAGGCGTTGATTAGTGATCGTGGAACGCATTTTGCAAATGCGCAATTGGAGAATGTTTTGAAGAAATATGGAGTTAATGACAAATTTTCTACTACTTATCACCCACAAACTAGTGGACAAGTAGAAGTGACCAATCGCGGTCTGAAGCGCATTTTAGAACGTTCAATTGATGGAAATCCGAAAGATTTGTCGAATAAACTGGATGATGCATTATGGGCCGCAAGGACTGTTTTAAAACGTCCATTGGAACCATGCCGTACCGACTCATTTATGGGAAAGCTTGTCACCTACCGTTTGAGTTGGAAAACAAAGCGTATTAGGCGTTGAAGCAATGCAATCTCGATGATGATACAGCTGGGAAAGAGAGACTGGCTCAGTTACAGGAACTAGAAGAGTTAAGGATAAATGCATATGATAATGCTCGACTGTATAAGGAACGCACCAAGAAATGGCATGATGCATGTCTTAGATCAAATATCTCATTTGAGCAAGGTGACAAAGTGCTCTTATACAGTTCTCGTTTGCATTTGTTTCCTGGGAAGTTGAAGACTCGTTGGACAGGACCTTTCGTAGTTGAAAAGGTTTATCCATTAGGTGTTGTTGATTTGAAAGGTCATTCTGGTACGACATTCAAGGTAAATGGAAGTCGTTTGTAGAAGTATTATGGTGATGTAAGAGACTCCAAACGTGATTTGGAGATGAATTTCAATTAAGTTATGAAGCAAAGTGTCGAGCTTACCGACGTGATAAACAAAAGCGCTTTCGGGAGACAACCCGTTGTGTTTCTTAATTATTTATTTTGTTTTGTTTGGTGTTAATAAAGCTTATGGAAGAGGATGCTGGTTGTTGAAAGGCTTCAGTCTAGCTTCTATATTGAAGATAGCTCAAGGGAGTTTCTGTTCACTTCTTTTCTATTCACCTATATTATTGTTTATTTTGTAATGAGGACATTGCATATTTTGAAAGTGGGGGATGGGGGAAAAGAAGTTTGTTTGTCCTTAATATATGAATGGTAAATATTGAATTAAAGGGCATTCTATGTTAGTCATTTCTCAAGCCCAAAATTTTTCTCTTAAAATTGTTTTCTGTGTAAAGTTTAGCAAATCTTGTAAAACACTTTGGAATTCAAAGGATGAAATGAACTTAATTTTAAATATTAGATAATTCATCATATGATGTATCGATAGGCAATCTATATGAAGGTTATTGAGCTTTTAAGAAATTTAATACATAAAGTAGGATTTATCCTAAGAGGATCTTTTAGCAAGGTATGACCTTAGTCTTAATCCTTATATGATAGCGTGTTATAATCCATAATTTTGGGATCCTGATTATCATCATTTGGGAATATACTGGGTGTTGTCTCCTCTGTTGTACGTAAGTACAGACCTGATTTCCATCAGTATATTTGATATATATAAAAAAATATAGATAAAAAGAAAAGAGTACAAAGGACTCATGAACTGAAAAACTAAAGCCAAGTTATGTCGCTCTGTTGTACTAAGGTACAGACCTGTCACCAATGTCTTGGTTTGAAAAATGATTGATTTAATTGGATATTCATTATGTGGAGAATTGTGGCACGTTAGTTGTATGAGGGTATTTTGCTATTGAAAATCATAGGAAAAAGCCTGCTAGAATAATAACAAGTTGAGCTCAATTTCTGAATTATAGATTGTTTAGGTGGACAACAATATCGATAATCATTGTGAGTTGTCTTTTATGCCTAATAATATATGAGAAATTGTTTTCCTAGAAAGTTTCTTGATTACTAAGCTGTATAGTATAAGCAATTTTAGGATAAGAATTTGGTTTGTGAAATGCTAGGTAGCATGTAAGTCCTTTTGCACTTTTATTTTCCGTTCATATTGGAGGTTTTGAAAGTCTTAATCGATAGTCTACTTGAGGGCAAGTAGGATTCAAGTGTTGGATGTTTGATGAATGCCAAAATGTACTAGATTATAGTACTAATTACCCCCTTGTTTAATTGAATTCTTACACATTTTGTGTGACTAAGATATTGATTACATTCATATGTGCATATAGGAGTTGATTGGATCTTGAATCGGAAAAGAAACAAAAATCGAGCAAATATTGAAGAAAAGAAGCTAAAAAGTTGAAGAATGATAAAAGAGAAATCGAATTGCTAAAAAGTTGGATTTTTCAATCCATACGGCGTATGGAAATCCATACAGCGTATGGATTGTGTGAGCCGGACTACCAGTACGCGGGTCCGATCTGCTGGACTTTTTAGTCCATACGGCGTATGGAATTCCATACGGCGTATGGATGATTTCGACAGAATTATTAAAAACCCTAATTCACTTCATTTTTAGGGTTATCACTTCTCATTTCTCTCCAGCCATTTTTCATTCATTCTAGCCTCATTCCAGGAGCATTTTGAAGGATTAAGAGCTTGAAGAATCAAAGGTTTTTGGTTGTTCAGTCATTCTTTCGGTTTCTCGGTTTGAATATTTAAATCCTTTTCACTTGATTATGATTTCGGTTATGATTATTTATCTGAGTTTCTGTAAAAATATGATTGGCTAAGTTCTTATCACATTTGTTTAGATGATAATACTCAGATGGTGGTTTGATTATTGAATTGCGGATTTATATTGGATTTTATGAATGCTTATATGTTTACTTGATGATCCATCTTTAGTTATTGATTATTGGTGATTACCTAACGTGATGATCTATTGATTTATGATTTATTTCTTTATTAATAGATTATTATTGATGATTGTTGATTTTAATTGAGAATTATCACTAGATATATTGAGTTTGATAGGTTAGGATCAATAATGGTTGATAATCGGTAATGAATGTGATAACTATTAATTAGTTATAAACTTTGTTGATTCAAGTTGCAAAAGTAAATCATATAAATGGTGTAGGTTTAATTTAGAACACGGTTTGGTGGATAACGTTAATTTGAATTGTTAACGTGTTGACAACAACTTGATATCTTTCTTAATTGTGTTTAATCAATTAATCTTGTAAGGATAACTGGTAGTATTTGTCATATCACAATAAAATCCACATGTTAGCAATTCAATAAAGTGATAATTGGATTCTGAGGAAAGTAATATAAACAAATGTATTTCTTCTATCATTTGAATTAAATAAATTTATTTGAGTACTTGTTCTTTAATTAGTTTCTTTTAATTTTCATTTAATAATTCTCTTTTAATAATTGTTCACCAATTGTTCGATCGGAACTAAAACGTCCCCCCATTATTTAGTGTTTTTATTTGCAACAATTTCCTATTTATTTAATATTGACATCCGTTCCTCGTGTTCGACTCAGACTTATCAGGCTATACTATATTACGTCCAGGTATTCTTGCTTGTATTGTGTATAGTAAGCAGGTACTCCTATTTATAAAACTTAACTCTGTTTACACAACATCAGATGACTAATCAACTCATTAAACTTTTAAAAATGTCACAAGTCAAGTTAGGGACTAGGTCTATAAATAACTTAGACTAGTTCATTTGTGATTAAGCTATTGAATTTTGTCTTTTCTACTTGTAGAAACTCTCTCAAGCTAATACAATTCAGTTTCAAGTTTCAACTCTTAATTTCTCTTTGTTCTTTTATGTTCTAGTTATTTCCGCTAACTAGTTTGAGTTCGGTTGCATTGCGGTTTGTGTGTAAAGTGAACTTGAGTGTTCACAAAGTGGTGTGGTATCAGAGCCGCGCACAAGAAATCGGACTGATTGAGCATTTGAAATTGAATTTTGAAGCCGGATTAGTGTAAGAATGATCTGATTTAGATTCTTTAATCATTTACGAGCAATCGTTTGTGATTATATATGATTAATTCACTGTTTTGGTGAATTAGTTTTACTTTTTCGGATCAATTTTGAATGTATATCATTTCAGAGTGATTTAGAGTGTACGGATAGCTTTATTTGATTTCGAACAATCAAATTGAACATATACGAAGGTCAGAAATTGGATTCGGAGCAGATTAGTATCAAAATTAGCCCGTTTGAGTTAGTATTGAAGTGTTTCCGAAATTTTCGTGATTTGTTTCTATTTTTTGAGAATAAGTATACGACAATACCAGAAATAACCATTTTTTCTGACAATCAGTTTAGGCGGGATTTTTGATTTTTGCGAAAATCATCATTGTCGCATAAACAGTACCACATTGTCGCAAGAATAGTAGCATATTGATGCATGTGAAAGCGCGTCTTGTTTTATTATTTATAAAGTACAAGAAATACCAATCACTACTATCACACAACCAACAAGAATACCTGATCGGAATAGTATAGCTATGGTAAGTCCAGGTTGATCTTAGGAACACAGGAATGGTGGTTTATTTATATAAATAGGAAATAATAATTAACTAATAAAAAAGAAAAAGGAGGACGTTTTAGTTCCGTTCGAACAAATATAATAAATTAAAATAAAAAAATTAAATAAACTTGAATTAAAATGAATAAATAAGAAAACAATAGGAAGGAATAAGTAATTGTATAATTAATGTCACTCAGATTCATATATTCTGATTTATCACGTATTGATTATCTAATTGTGATTTCTTTTATATCAATTTAGTCACTAATCAAAGATCATAAATTGAATGTGAACTAGCCAACTTTCCGGGTCCAACTAATTCCTATAATTCAGGGTCCAACTTAAAACAACGGTCCGTTGTCACAAGATGATCAGTCAATTGTGTGCTTTTCCCTAAATCATGCATTGTACATTCACAACTCGTTATAATTAACTCTAGTGGCATGAATCAACAATACCCAATAATTAACTTATTGTCTCATTTATTTTAAAGTGCATAATTATTACTTTATCAACCTATCAGACTCAACATATTTAGCAATGGTCAAAACCCTAGAATTATAACCATCAATAATTAATAACATTAAAGGAACTCAATCTCATTAATATTATCAACCACGTTGAGAATTAATAATTACCAGTTACTAATAAATAAGGATCCACGAGTAATATAACCGTTTTCAATTAAATAACTTATTCATTACGCAATTATAATTATTCCATAATCATTATCTAAGCTAAATCAATCATACAATCACTTTAATATTCAATTCATCATTAAAACAGTAAACAACAGATTATTCAAGCTTAAGGTCATCAATAAAACTCGATAAAAGAAGTTATACCAAATTAAAAAGACGAATCACGAAGAATTAAGACTAACTATCCTCAATCTTCACTCCTTGTGCCTCCAAAAGCTAAAGAAATTCGTAACTAAACCCTACTGAACCGAAAATAGTCGAATACAAATACCCTAGTATGAATACCCATTTTTAGGGTTAAAATCGCGTTTTATAGTTTTCTGGAAAATTGATCCATACGGCGTATGGATTTCCATACGTCGTATGGATGAAAAATAAGCCCGGCCCAACATCGCGTGACTTGGGCCTCCACCGCCTCATTCCATACGGCGTATGAATTTCCATACGGCGTATGGAATGAATTTCCAGACTTCTTCACCATTCGATCATCTTTTACTCCGCTCCAATCTTTTCTTGTCCATTTTTATTCTTTTAGTAACTTTTCTTCCAAATAAGCTCGTTTTTCGTTCCTTTTTGATCCAAGCTCCGATTTAACCCCTAAATGCAAATATGAACGAAATAAGTACATTTTATCAAGTAAATGCAACAAAAGTATATAAAAACTAGGGAATATTATTATATAAAAGTAGTACTATTTGATGTTATCACATATTGTCGCATACACAGTGATTTGACATTCTCGGATTGCTTTGCGATAATTGACTTTTGTGGACTGTCGTAAAGGAATTGTCGTAGTAACAGTGATCTATTATCGTGTGAATAGTGAAGGTTGACATTCTCGGATTGTTAACTACTTTTGACTAACTACTATTCTCGGAGTTACAATTCTCGGATAAACAGTGTATATTGAATTCTCGGATTGCTTGAACTATCGGATTGAGTGTATATTGCTATTCTCGGAAATTAAAGTTGTCAGATTTGTTTTTGTGTTAGGATTAAAAACAATTTTTAAAATGGCTCATGCAAATTGGCAAGCTATGGTGAAGAGTGAACAAGAAACTGGTACTGCTACGAAGCCTCCAAAGTTTTTGTGTCAGAATGATTATGATGATTGGCGTTATCGGTTTGAGTCAATTATTGCATTATATGACCCAGACTTAATAATTCCTGTCTTAGAACAATATATTCATCCAAGAGCTGAAGGAACATATAGAGGTGAACCTCTACCAAAGTCACTCAAAATGATGACTACTGAAGAGCGAAAGGAGTATGATCGAGATAAAAAGGCTAAGTTTGTTATTTCAATGAGTCTTCCTAGTGATGTTCTTGCTGGATGGAAAGATTTGGTCACAACATATGAGTTGTATAAAGCAATGGAAAAATGCTTTGCTGGTAATGACAAACTAAAGAAAAGCAGGCGAGAGTTGTTAAAAAAACAATGGGATGTATTCACATGCATGCCCAATGAATCTTTCAATGAATTAATAGTTCGATATTCTCAGTTACTTAGTGAAATGAAATGACACGGAATGGTTTTGGAGCGTCTTGAAATCAATGAGAAGTTGATTGAAGCTTTACCTTCTAGATGGGAGATTAAGGCTAATATCTTGCTGGAAGATGAATCTTTGAGAGAATATGAGTTTAATGATTTAATCAACAAGTTACATGTTTATGATGTGGCTTTACAGAAGAAGGAAACAGGCAAGTTACAACAATATGTTCAATTTGGATCAAAAGAATCTTCAGAATCTACTACTGCTTTATTTTCTGGTCATGATGCATTTATGGTTGGAAATTCTAGTGGAACTTCAGGTGGTTATCCTAGTTATGGATATTTTGGATTTGGGAATGCTTCTGCTCACAAGACTCAACAACAAAATTCTAATCCTAATGTCTCAAAGATCACCGACGAACATGCTAATGTTGTCACTGCTTTCCTTTCTTCTTATGAAGCTTTCATTTCAGGAAAGATTGGGAATGTACATTTAACTGAAGAGGATTATGATTTGTTACATCCAGACGATCTTGAAGAAATGGATCTTCATTGGAATCTTGCCATGTTAACTAGAAAGTTCAAGAAGTTTCTCCAACGAACTGGAAAGAACAAGTTGGGTGGTAAACCAGGGTTTGATAAATCTAAGGTTCGGTGTTATAATTGTCAGAATTACGGACACTTTGCACAGGAATGTGAGAAAAACAAAGCTCCTACTTCTGGATTCACCAAACCTTCTACTTCCAAGACTTTTTCATCTTCAGCTCAACCACAATTTTCCGGAAAGGATACAACTTCTGCTCCCACATCATCAACACTTTTGTCGACAGTAGACGAATTCTATGATTGGAGTGCACATGTGGAGGAATATGTTGAGGTTGATTACACACCTTTTGATAAAATATGTTCGAAATGCATTGATTTGGGGGGGCAAATCAGTTTGTATCAAACTCAGCAATTAAAGTTCTTGGTGGACATTCAAAAACTTGGAGATAAGAATAAGATTTTGATTGAAAATGACAAATGTTTTACTGAAAAGTTTGAATCAACAAGTGTTGAGATTCATGATTTGAAGGTCAAAATTTTAAATTAACAAAATATCATCGACGGTTACTTAACTGAGATGAATTTACTTAAGCAAGAAAAATCTGATGCTTAATCTCAAGTTTTGGAATTTAACAAAAAATGTCAAACATTGCAACATCAACACTTGTCTTAGATGAAATTATCCATTCTCAGCGCTTAGATACTAAATCTAAATCTGGGATTGGATATCATTATGCTCCACCACTAAAATCTGGGATTGGATATCATTTTGTTCCACCACCAAAATCTTATACTCAAATTCCCACCAAGGATGAAAGTTCCGAGTTTTCATTAAAGGTTGTCAAGGATGAAAGTTATGAGTTTTCATCAAAAGTTGTCAAAGATGAAAGTTCTGATATTTCATCAAAGGTTGTAAAAAATGTGGTTCATAAAACCTCAAGTGAAATGAATCAAGAGGACTCAATTCATGTGACTTCAGATCTAAAAGTTAATGATAGTGATTCTTTTCAAAAGACAGATCAATCTCAAAATTCTCAAGATTGTGAGTATGATCTCCCGGAAAGAAATTTAAAGAATGGTAAGAAAAAGGATTTTGATAAATCAAATAAAGTTCTTAAAATTTTAAAAAGAGAATCTTTGAATAAATCACAATCATCATCATCCAAGTCTGTTTCTTCTATGTCTAAGACTTGTGATTCTTCTTCTAGTTCTGATTTCACAACATGTGAAACTTCTTTTTGTTTTGATTTCACAACATGTGAAACTTCAACAAGTTCACATTCTCATTCTAAATGTGAATCAATTTCACCTTCTCAATCTCAAAATTCTAAAAGAAAGTATGAGAGAAGATGTTGCTTTTATTGTGGTGTTCGTGGACATCTTTTATAAAATTGTCATAAACTTGCTAAAAAACGGTTAAGAGAAAAATCTAAGAAAGAAGGTTCTTTAAAAGATGTTCATGCTAATGATGTTCCATCAACATCTCAAGAAAAGTTTATCAAACCGTTTTCACCACAATCAAAGAAGAAGTTTAATTTTCAAAAGATGCATCAATCAAAACTCCAAAGGATTCAACTGATTTTAAGAAAAATTAAAAGGAGATTGATGTCATCATTTTTGATGAAATATCTGGACGACCCAAAGCCTCAAAGGCTTAGGTCTCCATTAGCTACTAACTGATTCTCTTTTTGTCTCACAGTCATCCCGAGCTATCGATAACATTTGGTATGTCGATAGTGGCTGTTCGAGACATATGACAGGGAACCTCTCCTTGCTTGAAGATGTCAAAATTAAACATGAAGGGTATGTTGCATTTGCGGGAGATAAAGGAGGGATGATTTCCGGTGAAGGAATTTTTATAAATGGCGAGATAAGCTTTGAGAAAGTGAATTATGTTGAACAACTTCAACATAATTTACTAAGTGTTTCTCAAGTATGTGATAAGAAGCTTTCTACGTGGTTCAATGAAGAAGAATGTTTGATACTCAAACAAGGTTTTGTTGTACCAGACGAACGGATTATTATGAGAGCTCCTAGGGTTAAAGATACGTATATTCTAGATATGCGTACTGTAACCAAAACTACAGAGCATACATGTTTGTTGTCAAAAGCATCCGAAAAGGATTTTATCTTGTGACATCGGAGGATGAGTCATATTAACTTTAGGAAAATGAACTTTTTAGTGAAAAATGATTTGATAATTGGAGTTCCAAAACAGACTTTTTCACTCAATGATCATTGTATTTCCTGTAAAAAAGGAAAACAAATTAAAAAGTTTCATAAACCTAAGTTGGTAAATTCGATAAGCAATCCATTGGAACTTCTCCATATGGATCTTTTTGGCCCAGTTAATGTGAGGAGTATAGGAGGAAAATCCTACTGCTTGGTAATCATGGATGATTATTTAAGATTTTCATGGGTTTACTTTCTTAGTACGAAGGATGAGGCATCTGAGAAAATTGAGTATCTAATTTTACGATTAAAGACTTTATTTTCTTTAAAGGTGAAGACGATAAGAAGTGATAATGGAACGGAATTTAAGAATCATATCATGGAGATGTTTTGTCTTCAACATGGCATTTCTCATCAATTTAGTGCTCCTAGAACTCCACAGCAAAATGGAGTTGCTGAGCGAAAGAATAGAACTTTGATCGAAGCTGCCTATTCAATGCTTTCGGATGCAAAGTTACCAAATACTTTCTAGGCAGAGGTGGTTAATACGGCTTGTTTCGTGTTAAATTGTGTACATGTGGTCAAAGATAAGTAGAAAATGATTTATGAGTTATTAAATAATCGGAAGCTGAATATTCACTTTCTGGAACCTTTTGGTTGTCCGTGTTTGTTACTAAAAACCAAGGAACGTTTATCTAAATTTGCTGAGAAATCTGATGCAGGTTTTTTCTTGGGGTACTCAGTAAATTCTCATAATAAAAGAGTTTACAATACGGCAACTCGTTGGGTTGAAGAATGCTATGAGGTTGAGTTTTTAAGGCATTCAACTTTTCCGAATGGAATAGGTCCAGATTGGTTATTCAATTATGACTCATTCTTTGACTCTCTTGCTCCTTTTTACAATGATGAGATGTCTTTTGATTTGAAATATGTATAAATAATTATGGGATGACCTTAAATATGTCGTGAAGTATATTAAAAGTAGATTACTATTGTATTTGTTGTGATGTAGTTAGCATAAATAATTATGGGATGACCTTAAATATGTCGTAAGTAATATGACGGCCCCTATTCGACTGTTTACTTGATATAGTACTGAAAACACTGTTAAGTGGAGTACAAATGTATGGAAGTCGGTAAACGACCGAAGGTAGTTGTATTATGAATCGACATTATAAAAATGGAAACTTTATGAACAGACTTATTTTATGATTTGAAACATAAAACTTATATTCGCCTTTTGATTAACAAACGTGATTGTAACCTTGTAAAGAGGAGTCGCGAACCTTAATACTTGGTCAATAGTTATCTGTGTCAAAACTATGGTTTAATTGTAATGTCGTGCAATCATCATAAAATGCAATGTGATTACGTGGAATTGCCATGAGTATATACACTTCTAATCACAATGTACTTATCATGTAAACATTACGAAACAATTAAATTCACAATGAAAACATTGGTTAATGATTAAATACATTGTGAACTACCATAGTATTTTCTGATATGGTCTGGGTTAACTTTATCCAAAAGCCGTCAGCATTTTAATTAGATTAGATTAGTTTAGATTAGATTAGAGTAGGTTGGCTGTAGGCTAAATAACCATTCACGAAAACCTAGGGATTTGATAATTGTACTGAGAAAGGCAAGTTTAAAATCCAATTTAAAATGATTTTTTTCCTTAAACAATGAAACCTAAAGTAAGGTACGCAAAAAACCTAAACGCTTTCCCTCGCTTATCATACTTGAGTTTCACTAATAGGAATTAATAAAGTAAGTCCGAACATATTTTCTAAGTTAGTTGTTTGCCGGATTTGTAGTCTTTGTGGGATTAAGAACGGTTAGACTTGTTATGGACTTGTTACTCTATTCCTTCGCCCACGAGCGAATGCGTTCAATAATAAGGGCCACTCTCACAGGAGAGTGTGAGGAGTTGAGCATTGTCTGTCTAATCAGAATCATGACACCTTGGTTCCTCATGACATATTAGTTGATAACCGACTAATAAGGATTCTATTGGTTATACCATAAGCTATCAAATCTAGTAAACATTCGAAATTTAGTTAAACGTTTTTCCCTAAAAGTCATCATCCCATATTATGAGCTAATGAAATCACAACAAATACTACTTTCCATCATCTGATTTATTATTATCTTTTATTCTCTTTATTTAGTTTATTTATTTAACTAAACCAAAACCCCCAACGCACTCTTGTTAAAACCTGTTACTAGGAAAGAAAGATTGATTGGATCACCTCCGTTTCAATTCAATTTCTCTTTAAGAACGACTCTAAGTCATACTAACCATCTACTAACCTTTGGTTCAGTATTAGTAAGTCACACTTAGACCCCAACATTTACAAATTTAAAACACCCACCGATAGGCGTTGTGATTGATGAACGCCAAAATATGCTATTTTATAGTGCTAATTATCCCTTTATACAATACACTTCTTATGCATTTCATGTGAATAAGATACTCAATTCGTTCATATTTGCATTTAGAAATTATTAGGACCTTGAATTGGAAAAGAAGCAGAAAACGAGTCATTATTGAAGAAAAGGAGGTGAAAAGATTAAAGTTGAAGAATGGAGGTCGATTTGGTGAAAAGTTATATTTTTCAATCCATACGGCGTATGGATTGAGTGAGCCGGGCTGCCAGAGTACGCGGGTTGGATCCATGGGCTTTTCAATCCATACGGCGTATGGATGTCCATACGGCGTATGGATTGATTCGGCAGAAACCCTAAAAAGCCAAAATCATTTCATTTGGGGGGGTTATCACCCACTTTTCTACACAGCTGATTTTTACCACTCTAAACTCTTAATCTGGAGCATTTTGATGATCAAGAAGCAAGAAGAATTGAAGGACATCAATTGCTAATTCATTTATTTCGACTTCTCGGTTCGAAAACATTTCTTTCTTTCATTTGATTATGATTTCGGTTATGATAATGAATCTGAGTTTCTGTGATAATATGATTGGCTAATTCTTTATTGTATTTGCTTGGATAATGATACTTAGATTACGGATTGATTATTGATTTGCGGATTTAATTGGATTTATTGAAAGTTTATGTGTTTATTTGAAGAACCTTGGTTATTAAATGATTGTTAGTGATTACCTAACGTGGTTTTATGATTAATTGAGATTGATTTCCTTTTAGTTATAAGATTATTGATAATTGTTGATTTCAATTGACGATTGTTGCTGAATATATTGAGTTTAACAGGTTAGGGTTAATAATTGATAATGGTCATTAATGAACGAGATAACTTAAATTAGTTATAGACTTTGTTGATTCAAGTCAAGAGAATAAATCACATGAACGGTGTTGGTTTAATCTAGAATACAATCTGGTGGGCAACATTAAATTGAACTCTTAGTGTGTTGAAATCAACTTTGTGTCTTTCTTGATTGTGTTTGTATCAATTTGTCTTGTAAGGAAGATTGGTTATATTTGTCAAAGCACCAATAAATCCATATGTTAGTAATTCAATAAGATGATTTCCGGAATCTAAGGAAAGAAATCCAAGCAAATGCATTTCTTTTATCATTTGATTTAAATATTTTGTTTAAGTAATAATTTTATCATTTCTTTATTACCTAATTAAGCTTTATTTAATAAATCAATTTTCATAATTGTTTGCCCATTGTTCGATCGGAACTAAAACGCCCTCCTCTTTTATTTTTTATTCTTATTTGTATAAATTTCCATTTTATTTGAATTAATATCCGTTCATGTGTTCGACTCAGACTTACCATACTATACTATTACACGATCAGGTATTCTTGCCTGGGTTGTGTATAGTAAGGTATTTCTATTTATAATTTTGACTATGTTTATACAGCATCAAGTTTTTGGCGCCGCTGCCGGGGAGCGGTTTGTTTTAATTCAATAAATTGGAGTTTTTTTAGTTGTTACTTGTCTATTTATTTAGTAGTTATTAGCTTTGTTACAACTTTTATCTATTAGGGTACTTTTGTGAATATTAAATTGAGTTGTTCTGTTAGGATTGTCAGATTGCTTGTTCTGCTGACTTTATAAGTTAATAGCAGGTAGTTTATGACCCGAACAATGCAACCCGAACTTACCGACCATTTTAAAGAACCCGAACGCATATGTCATCAAAGAAGACGCGTTTCTTCCACACCTCCTAACTCGCCGTTAATTAACACTTTTCTTGTCAACGATTTTGAGGTATTTACCAATAACCTTTTCACCCCACGAACCCGAAACTACCATTCGTATTTAGAAAGCGATTTCGGGGAGTATTTACAATTCCTTTTTAGCGATCAACCAGAACCAGATAACCTAATGGCAGACGATATCGCTAACATGACTTTAGAGCAGTACTCTAGCAGGATGCGCACAGATCTTGGGCCAGGAGTAGTGAGGCCAGCTATTGCGCGAGAAGTGAAGTTCGAAATCAAGGGACAGTTTCTCAAAGAGCTTAGGGAGACTCCCTTTAGAGGAGAAGATTCGGAAGACGCTAACGAGTACGTTGAGAAGATACTGGAGATTGCAGATATGTTTAATGTTCCCAACATTACACGCGACCAAGTCATGCTCTGAGTGTTTCCGATAACACTTAAGGGAACTACAAAATGATGGATTTCAACTGAACCTGCAGGATCCATCACCACTTGGGAAGATCTTCGCACAAAGTTCCTCAAGATTTATTGCCCACCGTCCAAGACGTCAAAGATTGTAACACCCATTCCTCGGGTCTGGTTGTATTTTAATATTTTTTGACGGTAAATTATTATTTAATGTGTCGGAAAATAGGTTGTTGTATGATTTGAAAATAAATGGGTAAAAGAGTCAAATAATTTATTGTGTCTAATAAACTATTAATTGTTCTAATTTAATTCAGTTGACGGTAAAATAAAATAATGTTTCCCGTAAATGGTTTTTAAGTTCCAGACAATGATAAGTACGGGGAATGAAATTTAAACACTTACAGTATACCTTTACAAGGTTAAGTCGGTTTTGTGGATATCTATCTCCACATATACATACAAACGTACAGAAATATGAAACCCTAGATCAAATCACCATAATCACTTCCTAACCTCGAATTGGAGTCCTAGAATTCGAATTCAAGCTTCAAGAACATGGATTATCATCCTCTAATCCTTTTAATCATCTTGTAAGTCTCAATTTCTTGATTTCTATAACCTAGAATTTCAGGTTTTTCAAATTGGAAAGTTCAAATCCGAAATTAAGGTTTGGTCTTGCTAAATTAGTGTTGTTTGAGCTTATTAATGATGATGATTAACATTAATTAAGCTAGGGCTTGTGAAATTGATTTGTGTTCTTGTGGCATATGATGAACTAATAATGATTGAGATGAAATTGAGACTTGTAACCATGTTAGAATTGTTAGTTGATGTTAATTTCATGATTATAGTTGAAACCCTATGTTAGAAATTGATATAATTGAGTTATGATCATGAATTAAGTTATGGGTTTAGTTGATTTCTCATGAAGAGAAGCTTGTAATTATGTTAGAATGATTAGTTGATATTTGAATTGTGATTATAAGCTAAGCCCTAACTTGAATTGATGAAATTTGTTAAATTGTAAACTAGTTATGCAATTGAGTTTGATAAGCTAGTATTCGATGATTAAAGATGATTGTGTGAGCTTAATTGCTAAGTATTCATTAGACCTAATATTGGGCTTTTGATGAATTGTTGATATTGGAGGTTAATAATTTTGTTAAAGGTCTAATTATGTTAGTCTAACATGACTAAAGTGATGTGATCATAATGATCATAAACTTGATAAGTAATTATGAATTTATGATATTAAGATGATTATTTATGACCTTGGCATGATTGGTGTTAAAGTAATGTAAGCTAATAATCACGTATTTGATTGAATTGGAAAGTGATTATCATGATCATTAATCATGACTAAGTGAATAATGAATTGAGTAATAACTCATTGAAATTGAGATTATGAATCATGTTGTACGACTTTAACATGAGTTGATTATTATGGATAAGTTACTAACTCGTTATTTATATTGTATTCTCAGATATGGAGAAAGACTCAGTGACATTAGACTACTGAGTGGGCAACTGAGGTGTCGGTGAGTGGATCTTAATCCTCAGTTTACTTAGTTGTAACAAGTTTGGTTGCAATGGGTAAACGTATTATTACTGCTTTGGAATTGCCATGATAATTTTGGTTTAATAATAATAATAATAATAATACTGTTGATAGAATGTTTAGTTGGATATATTGATTTGATTGAATATGTGGGTATGTGATCACGTGATATTCAGCCTTTGGGCTTTGACGATATTCAGAGGCCAGCATGGGGCTGGGCTTGTGTTTGCTATTGTTTGAACTACACAGGGTCTTAGTACAAGTGTTATTGTCGTAGCCTGTGTTGTTTGGGTTAATAGCACCAAGTAGTCGGTTAAACCTCTGTATTGGCCTGCAGTTGGTTTTAAAGTGTTCTTTAAGAAGGTTTCCTCAAGAACCACCAGTCCTCTTTGACGCCAGTTGTATTTGATAATTGATATGTTGTGTATTGAGATGTTATCTCATTGATATTATGTGTTACTGTTGGTATTCTTGGCTGAAGGTTTCCCGAAGAACCATCAATCTATTTGATGTTTTGTTTACGATTATTTATTGCAAACAAAGTTGTTATGCTAAGTTGGGCTGTTGATTATAGTTTCACTCACTTAACTTTATGCTAACCCCACCACCCCACTTCTTGCAGGTTATTGTGTTGATATAACGGATTTGTCAAGAAGTTGTTCAGGACGGAATGTTTGACCAGGCTTACTCTGATATTACTTTGATAGCTTAAAGTTGTATTTGGAATTAAATAACACCCATTTTAGATATACTATAGTTTTTGAAATATTATGGTTTAGTTACTTAATGTTCTATAACTTAATTGTTAATGTTTGTTTGGACTTACGCTTCCGATGTAAAATACATTTAAATAATGTTGTAAAAGATGGGGTGTTATAAGTTGGTATCAGAGCCTGAGTTTGGGTGAATTGAACATTGCAAGATGTTCAATCCCAAACTTAGAATTGTGTCAAGTCAAACATTTCAGGGTGTGGGGATTAGTGGTTGTATGAGAAAGTGGTTATTAAATATGTACTAACCTATATTAAGTTGCAAAAGTGTTATTTTGGTTGCAGAGACGGAGGAACATGAGGAACCGTCTGGTATTCTCAATGATTCCTCAATACTCGTGGGCCTAAGTATATATCAGGTAATTTTCGATAAGCTTGGTAAATTTCAATAAGCTTGAATTGTTTACTTTGCTATGATATGATTAGTAGTAAAGTAAATTGAGTCAGACTGATATGATTCCCCGGTTATGAGTCATTGATGATTGTTATTTGTTGATACAATGATAGATTTATTTAATATGACTCCATATAGTAAAGTTAATGAAAGGTTGGTATATCTCAAAGGATAGGATTTGGAGTCGTATTGCTGTTCAAATTAGAAAGTGACAATTAATTGAAATGTATGTCGTTGACTTGGAAAAGTCAAAGTTGAATGTGATATAGAGTCACATTGGTAATTGCTACGTTATAAAGTGATAAATGTGGTTAGATGCTCATGTGTTTAACAATGATCATGATTGTGGTTGAATTATGATCTAGGTATTAAAAGTTGTAAATAGAAAGTCAAAGTGGTCAACGAGTCTTTATATACGTTCACAAGTTTGTAAAAGAAGTCAAAGTTGAAAATTTGTTGTGATTGGTTTAAACATAATGATTTTGATGTGAATTGGTGTTTTAGAGTTATAATATGACACCAATAATGAAATTGGTTTAGTTTGACTTAAAATAGTCAAAGAATGGTGAATTGGGTGCTAGAATAATGATCATTTGGGCGGAGACCCAAACGGGTCATAAAAGTGCCCAAATGGGTCACTTAATGGTTATATGGTAAAAATGAGTGGTGGTTTGGTTATGACCAATATAACAGTGACTTTAAATCCTACATATAGTGGGGATGTGTGTTGTGAGTGTTAATATAGTCAATATAGTTGAAATTGGTAAAAATGCCCAATTGGACCCCTAAACGGGTCAACGAGTTAAAACATGATAGAATGGGTATGTGGGGGTGATGAATATGCCCACACGTCAAAATTATATGTAAAACAGGTGGTTAAAAGGTTAGAGTCAGAAACCAAGCCATTTGGAATATGGCGTGTCAACCAAAATGGTTAAAAATGGTTCAAAATGAGTAATACGTCCGTTTTCTCGTAAAACGTGTAAAATGAAAAAGTACAAAAAGGGAAAGTTGCATTTTGATTATATGAAGGTGCTTGCAAAATTTCAGGACCTAACTCTTTACGGTTTGTGAGATATGCTCGTTTAAATTTCGAAAAATTGCACTAATATTAGCTGACAGAAACATAGCCGATCAGCTAAGGATGTTGAGCCGATCGGGTATTGCTTGATAGCCGAACGGGTAAGTTTAGCCGAACGGATGAAATAGTACAAAATGTATACAGAATGTAGCATCAGGATAAAAAGCCTCAAAAATGTAATATAGCCGATCGGGTCAGGTGGTGAGCCGATCGTGTAAGGATTTATAGCCGATCGGCTATAAGGTTGAGCCGATCGGGTATTAGTAATTCAGCTGATTGGGTAAAATGAGCTGATCGGGTAATTTAGTGTAAAAACATCACAGAACTTAACCTTCGAAAATTTTAAAGGGTAACCGATCGGGTGAACTAGGTGAGCCGATCGGGTATGGTGTCCTAGCATATCGGGTATAACATGTTTGGTGAGAAAATCGGATTTCCTTTTATCCGACGTTTAAAATGATGTATAACGTAGAATTTTCTGCTATAAAATTTCGGTGTCCGATTAATACGAAATTTACATGTCCACTTGGAAATGGCCCAGCGGTCAAAGCTCTTTGCTTTGCCATGAGCCCTGGCAGTTTTGGGCAGTTCGGGGCTCGAAAATGACATTTTATTGTTTTTCGGACTTTATTTCGAACTTTTGACTTACGTTTTGTATTGGGCTTTTGTTTCTTTTAGCCCAGGGATCATTCATATGACTAAATACAATATTAAAACTTGTTTTAAAAGGTCCACATATTTTATCGTATGTGAGTCCTTCGTAGGTGATTTATTTAACTGCCGAAATATACCAGTAAATTGTATTGTTGATTGTTGCTAACAAGGGTTAGTAACTATTGATTATAAAGTTATGTGGATCATATATGTGAATTAATTAAAACATGATAAAGTATTTGAATCATGTAGAATAATAAAAAAGTGTTAAATTGAGCATTTTAAGAAATTGTAAACTAAGTACATGAGCTTATATTTATATGATAATTGAACATGAAATGCTCAATTGTGATTCAACTAAAGGTGTATAGATTGATGAATATGTGTTGAATAATACACATGATGTTGACAAGATATTAATACTAAATGTTCTATCAACTACTCTAAGTATTAATTGCCATATTAGTGATTAATATTGAATCAGGTAATAAAAGTGTTGGATTGATGTAATTGTGTTGGACATTACATCTGTGATAATGAAATAGTAAAAAGAGTTATATCTATCTGATTATGTGATTAGTTGTTCATTCAAAGTGATAAATTGAAAATGGTAACAAGTTAATACTTGATCGTATACCAGCTGTAAAAGTGTTATCATATGTGTGTAAAATTTGATATCACTGTTAATGATATATGTGTAAGTAAAGATTAATTACTTTGAAAAGTAAATGGTATGAAGTGGCCTGAAAATGAAGTGTACCTGACATAATATGACGACGTCTGGCCAACGTATTTATATTATGCCATTTCACATGGAATTGTTGAGGCTACTAAGTACCAGATAAAGTTTAAGTGATTTTAAAATAACAGGTTAGAGATATTAACCTGTAATTGAGAAATAGTCAATAATTGACTGAAATAAAATAGTAGTAAACCACTAAACTATTGTTGTAATGTGGTAGTTATTTGTGCAAGAAATGTGTATGTGATAAATTACAACTAGTAATAAGTAAAAGATGAGTCAAACAAAGTAGAGGTCAGTTGACTGCAGATAACAATGTGTTAATATTGTTGAATATTTGACTAAGGACAACACCTTATGTTGATGTGTTGAAAGAATTATGTTGATAATGCATAGTATCAACTGGTGTTGATTTAGTATCCAATTCGGTGTGATAGGATGCTAATTGATTTAAAAAAATGGTTTTTAACCATAAGATTTGACCTCTACATATTGTTTACTCTTATGTGTTCATGGTTATATGATTTTGAATTACGTTAGAGTAAAGAGTTCATATAACCTTGTGGTGTTTATAATTACAAGTTGTAAATCAGTAATGAACTAGTTGCAAAAGTAGAGATTTTTAAAGAAATATATGGTTATTAGCTAAATCGCTAGTTGTGAATTTAGTTGAAATTTTATTATTAAGGTGCATTTTGGGATATTTATTACCACTTGTTGTTATAATTGTAAAGATGAAATTGCACATAACTATATGTTACACTTACTTTAAGTGATTATGTGTTTTAAATTGTTTACATAGCTAGTTATGAATGGTCATGTAGGTAGTCAGTTAAATTATAAAAGACATGATATATGCACAGTATATGTGCAGGGGGAAAAGATAGAATCATGTACATTTGGATATGTGCATGTGGAAAGAATTGAGAACGTGTATTTTAATTATAAGTTGCTCACATGAGTAACGTTTGATGTGTATATATTTTTATTATATAGTTAATAATACTATCCTTTATGCTGGATATTGCATTTTGTGATAGATATTTTGTATTTATATGATTAAGAATATGCATAATGATAATATGCATAGATGACTTAAATTATACATACATCTTATGTGCATATAAGAATGTGTAATCATGTAATTAGGGAATCGGAAGTGCAATGTGAGCCAAACTTCACATGAAGTATTATGTAATTCAATTATCTAGATTGATTAAGTGTGATCAGATTTCGAGGACGAAATCTTTTTAAGGGGGAGAGATTTGTAACACCCATTCCTCGGGTCTGGTAGTATTTTAATATTTTTTGACGGTAAATTATTATTTAATGTGTCGGAAAATAGGTTGTTGTATGATTTGAAAATAAATGGGTAAAAGAGTCAAATAATTTATTGTGTCTAATAAATTATTAATTGTTCTAATTTAATTCAGTTGACGGTAAAATAAAATAATGTTTCCCGTAAATGGTTTTTAAGTTCCAGACAATGATACGTACGGGGAATGAAATTTAAACACTTACAGTATACCTTTACAAGGTTAAGTCGGTTTCGTGGATATCTATCTCCACATATACATACAAACGTACAGAAACATGAAACCCTAGATCAAATCACCATAATCACTTCCTAACCTCGAATTGGAGTCCTAGAATTCGAATTCAAGCTTCAAGAACATGGATTATCATCCTCTAATCCTTTTAATCATCTTGTAAGTCTCAATTTCTTGATTTCTATAACCTAGAATTTGGGGTTTTTCAAATTGGAAAGTTCAAATCCGAAATTAGGGGTTGGTCTTGCAAATTAGTGTTGTTTGAGCTTATTAATGATGATGATTAACATTAATTAAGCTAGGGCTTGTGAAATTGATTTGTGTTCTTGTGGCATATGATGAACTAATAATGATTGAGATGAAATTGAGACTTGTAACCATGTTAGAATTGTTAGTTGATGTTAATTTCATGATTATAGTTGAAACCCTATGTTAGAAAGTGATATAATTGAGTTATGATCATGAATTAAGTTATGGGTTTAGTTGATTTCTCATGAAGAGAAGCTTGTAATTATGTTAGAATGATTAGTTGATATTTGAATTGTGATTATAAGCTAAGCCCTAACTTGAATTGATGAAATTTGTTAAATTGTAAACTAGTTATGCAATTGAGTTTGATAAGCTAGTATTCGATGATTAAAGATGATTGTGTGAGCTTAATTGTTAAGTATTCATTAGACCTAATATTGGGCTTTTGATGAATTGTTGATATTGGAGGTTAATAATTTTGTTAAAGGTCTAATTATGTTAGTCTAACATGACTAAAGTGATGTGATCATAATGATCATAAACTTGATAAGTAATTATGAATTTATGATATTAAGATGATTATTTATGACCTTGGCATGATTGGTGTTAAAGTAATGTAAGCTAATAATCATGTATTTGATTGAATTGGAAAGTGATTATCATGATCATTAATCATGACTAAGTGAATAATGAATTGAGTAATAACTCATTGAAATTGAGATTATGAATATGTTGTACGACTTTAACATGAGTTGATTATTATGGATGAGTTACTAACTCGTTATTTATATTGTATTCTCAGATATGGAGAAAGACTCAGTGACATTAGATTACTTAGTGGGCAACTGAGGTGTCGGTGAGTGGATATTAATCCTCAGTTTTACTTAGTTGTAACAAGTTTGGTTGCAACGGGTAAATGTATTCTTATTACTTTGGAATTGCCATGATGATTTTGGTTTATTAGTAATAATACCATTGATAGAATGTTTAGTTGGATATATTGATCTGATTGAATATGTGGGTATGTGATCACGTGATATTCAGCCTTTGGGCTTTGACGATATTCAGAGGCCAGCATGGGGCTGGGCTTGTGTTTGCTATTGTTTGAACTACACAGGGTCTTAGTACAAGTGTTATTGTCGTAGCCTGTGTTGTTTGGGTTAATAGCACCAAGTAGTCGGTTAAACCTCTGTATTGGCCTGCAGTTGGTTTTAAAGTGTTCTTTGAGAAGGTTTCCTCAAGAACCACCAGTCCTCTTTGACGCCAGTTGTATTTGATAATTGATATGTTGTGTATTGAGATGTTATCTCATTGATATTATGTGTTACTGTTGGTATTCTTGGCTGAAGGTTTCCCGAAGAACCATCAATCTATTTGATGTTTTGTTTACGATTATTTATTGCAAACAAAGTTGTTATGCTAAGTTGGGCTGTTGATTATAGTTTCACTCACTTAACTTTATGCTAACCCCACCACCCCACTTCTTGCAGGTTATTGTGTTGATATAACGGATTTGTCAAGAAGTTGTTCGGGACGGAATGTTTGACCAGGCTTACTCTGATATTACTTTGATAGCTTAAAGTTGTATTTGGAATTAAATAACACCCATTTTAGATATACTATAGTTTTTGAAATATTATGGTCCAGTTACTTAATGTTCTATAACTTAATTGTTAATGTTTGTTTGGACTTACGCTTCTGATGTAAAATACATTTAAATAATATTGTAAAAGATGGGGTGTTATAAATATGATCGACGACATTCGAAATTTTAAGCAAGACATCGATGAGTCTCTTCATCAAGCATGGGAAAGGTACAAGGACTTGATGCATAAATGTCAACAACACGATCTAAATGACCAACAAATCGTTATGGTATTCTACAAAGGAGTGGATCGTGCTACGAGACAACAACTTGATGCTCAAGGATCTATTCCAAAGAAGATTCCTAGGGAAGCTTTGGAGGCCATTCGTGATCAAGCCAAGCATTCTCAACTTTGGGATGATGGCACCTCTAGGAGAAAAAGGTCAGCAAGCAATGATGATGGTCTCGCCGCCATTACTGCTAAGCTTGACAGCATGGGAAGAGACTGTTCATGCAATCTAAGTAGGGTGCGACAACTGTGGAGGAACGCATCTAGTCAGGGATTGTCCCGAGATTCAATCCGGAGAAGCAAAAGAAGAAGTAAATTTTGGCGAAGGTCAAGGAAACTACCGCCAAGGCGGATGAACCTTTTTCCGATGACCTTATCAGGAAGGAAACCGCCCGTTTCGCCAAACTCAGCCAGGACTTTACACCAAGGAGCAACCTGCACCACCTTTTCCCGAGAAGAAGACCAACCTTGAAGAAATGATGGGAAGGCTCTTGACCACTAATGATCAGTTTATTGCTAGTGCTGGACAACGTATTGACACGACTGAAGCATTAGTGAGAAATCAAGGTGCTGCAATTAAGCAGATTGAGGGGAATATTTCCAACATAGCTAAGGTTCTCAAAGAGAGATTTCCTGGAACTCTCCAAGGATTCACCGAAACCAACCCACGTGATCAGGCTAAAGCAGTAATTACCCGAAGTGGAAAGGTTCATGAAGATCCACTTGTAACGAAGAAGCCTGTATCTCAACCTCTACCTGAAAAGGAGAAGGAAATAGAAGTTATCGAAAGCCCGAAGAGGAGTGCTAAGGATGATCAAAGTGCTAGGGATAAGCAATACACTAAGGATCATGTACCGGCACCTCCCTATCCAGCAGCTTTGAGAAGAGGGAAGGATGAAGTTCATTATCACCAATTTCTCGAGATTTTGAAGCAACTCCACATTAACATTCCGTTTGTGGAAGCCATTGCTCAAATGCCTAAGTATGCGAAATACTTGAAGGAGCTTTTGACTAATAAAAGCAAGTTAGCTGAAGCGACCACGGTAACTATGAATGATCCTTATTGGAAGTTTAGACGTCACCAATGCACTGGCCGACTTGGGAGCAAGTATATCAATCATGCCTTACACTATGTATGCTAGACTCAAATTGGGGGAACCAAAGCCAATCAAAATGTGCATCGAGTTAGCTGATCGTTCGGTTCAATATCCAAAAGGGATGATTTTGTTTTCCCGTGTGATTTTGTGATTCTCGACATGGTTGAAGATTCGAGGGTGCCTATCATTTTGGGACGACCTTTTCTAGCCACTGCAAGGGCGTTGATTGATGTTTTTGATCGAAAGATTACTTTGAGAGTTGGAGATGACAAAGTAGTGTTAACAAGTCAATGCAATATCCTGCTGCAGTTGATGATACTTGTTACATTGTTAGTACTAGAGAAATGTCTGATGATGAGGAATTTCTACAAAGTCTCATGGAAGATGAAGATCTTGATCCCCTGATTCTTGATGGATGGACAGGAAGCTTAGAAGCAATACGAGACATCGAAGAATTAGATAAATTGCTAGAGAATATAGAGACCTCGTGTGATGAGGAGTTGGAGAATAAAGAACATAAGTTGATAGAGAGCGAAGAGTCACAGTTGACTGATGGAATTTTAATCAAGAAGGAAACTCGCATTACTATGCATGGGGTTCCTTGCTCGAGAGAAGAAGTGTTGGCGGTAAAATCCTCATTTGAAGAACCACCAAGGTTAGAATTGAAAGATTTACCGACCCATTTGGAATATGCATACTTGCAAGGAGAGTCGGATCTACCGGTAATCATTTCATCTCAGCTGTCGGCCTATGAGAAAGAAAGTTTATTGAAGGTTTTGAAGGAGCACAAGAAGGCTATAGCTTGGAAGATTAGTGATATCAAGGGAATAAGTCCTTCTTACTGCACTCACAAAATCCTGATGGAATCTGACTTTAAGCCGGTAGTGCAACCGTTGAGGCGATTGAATCCCAAGGTGCCGGATGTGGTACGAAAAGAAATAATCAAGTTGTTGGACTCTGGATTGATATATCCAATTTCCGATAGCCCCTTGGTCAGCCCCATAAATGTTGTACCTAAGAAGGGAGGTATGACAGTGGTTGCTAACGAGAAGAATGAACTTATTCCTACTAGAACTATTACCGGATGGAGGGTCTGTATTGATTATAGGAAGTTGAATCATGCTACGCGCAAGGATCACTTTCCTTTGCCCTTCATCGATCAAATGCTCGAGCGTTTAGCCGGAAAAGAATACTATTGCTTTTTAGATGGATTTTCTGGTTACTTCCAAATTCCGATAGATGCACATGATCAAGATAAGACCACGTTGACATGCCCATTCGGGACTTTTGCTTATCTAAGAATGCCTTTCGGCTTGTGCAATGCGCCAACTACATTTCAGAGGTGCATGATTGCGATTTTTGATGACATGGTGGAGGATAGCATGGAGATATTCATGGATGATTTCTCCGTTTTTGGAGATTCTTTTGACAAGTGTTTAGAAAATCTGAAAAAGATGTTGCAAAGGTGCGAGAGTTCAAATCTTGTTCTAAATTGGGAGAAGTGTCACTTTATGGTTCGTGAAGGAATCGTATTGGGACACAAGATTTCAAGTGTTGGGATTGAAGTAGACCAAGCCAAAATCGAGGCAATAGCAAAACTGCCACCCCCAACAAATGTCAAAGGAATACGAAGTTTCTTAGGACATGCGGGATTTTATCGCCGTTTTATCAAGGATTTTTCTAAGATAGCTCGTCCAATGAATAAACTGTTGGAGAAAGAGGCAAAGTTTGAATTTTCCAAGGAATGTCTTCATGCATTCAATCTTTTGAGAGAGAAGTTAGTATCTGCACCCATCATGATTAGTCCAAATTGGGATCTTCCCTTTGAACTAATGTGCAATGCTAGTGATTATGCTGTTGGGGCGGTGTTAGGTCAGAGGGTTGATAAGAAGTTTCAACCTATTTATTACGCCAGCAAGACTTTGACAAACCCACAGGAAAATTACACTACGACTGAGAAGGAATTGCTCGCTGTTGTTTTCGCGTTTGATAAATTTCGTTCTTACTTGATCTTGTCGAAGATGGTAGTGTTTACCGATCATTCAGCATTAAGATATTTGTTTAGTAAGCAAGATGCGAAGCCAAGGTTGTTGTGATGGATTTTGTTACTGCAAGAGTTTGGTATAGAGATTCGAGACAAGAAAGGAGCCGAAAATTTGGTAGCTGACCATTTGTCACGATTAGAAAATCCTAAGATGGATAAGTTAGATGAATCGGAAATTCATGATAAATTTCCTGATGAAAGTTTGTTGAAGGCAATTTTGAATGAATTTCCATGGTTTGCCGATATTGCAAACTTCCTAGTTACGAATACTCTTCCGTCTGGATTGGACTTCAACCAAAGAAAAAGATTTTTCTCTTCTTTACGATATTACTTCTGGGAAGACCCGTACTTGTTCAGACAGTGTGCCGATGGAATAGTCCGAAGGTGCATAGCTGGAGAGGAATTCGACATAATTTTAGAGCATTGTCATGATGGTCCGGCTGGAGGACATCATGGTCCTAATTATACTGCAAGAAAGGTATTAGAGGCAAGTTTTTACTGGCCAACAGTTTATAAGGACGCATTCAAGTATGTGAAGGAGTGTGGTGCCTGCCAACGCACTCGAAAAATTTCTAAGAGAGATGAGATGCTGCAAAATCCAATAATGGTGAGTGAAATTTTTGATATCTGGGGAATAGTTTCATGGGCCCGTTTCCACCTAGTAATGGAAATAAATACATTATTGTGGCTGTTGATTATGTCTCTAAATGGGCTGAAGCGAAGGCACTACCAACGAATGATGCTAGGGTAGTGGTGAAATTTCTCAAGCAGTTGTTTTCGCGTTTTGGAGCACCGAAAGCTTTAATTAGTGATCGGGGGACGCATTTTACTAATGCTCAATTGGAAAAAGTGTTGCGGAAGTATGGAGTCAACCACAAGTTTTCAACTGCTTATCATCCACAAACAAGTGGTCAGGTGAAAGTAACCAATAGGGGATTGAAGCGTATTTTAGAACGTTCAATTGAAGGAAATCCTAAGAATTGGCCGTTTAAGTTGGATGATGCATTATGGGCGGCACGAACAGCTTTTAAGTCATCAATTGGAACAACACCTTATCGTCTTGTTTATGGGAAGGCTTGTCACTTACCTTTTGAATTAGAGCATAAGGCATACTGGGCTCTAAAGCAGTGCAATCTTGATGATCAGTTAGCTGGAAAAGAGAGAATGACCCAGCTAAATGAGTTAGATGAGTTAAGGGTGAATGCCTATGACAATTCATGACTGTTTAAGGAGCGAACAAAGAAATGGCATGATGCTCGTCTTAAGTCGAATCATACATTTGAGAAAGGTGATAAGGTTCTCCTATACAGTTCACGCTTGCATTTGTTTCCTGGTAAGTTGAAGACACGCTGGACATGACCTTTTGTAGTTGAAAGAGTTTATCCCTTTGGAGCGGTTGATCTGCTAGGTTATTCTGGAAAGACGTTCAAGGTAAATGGAAGTCGGTTGAAGAAATACTATGGTGATGCAAGGGACTCCAAGCGTGATTTGGAGATGAATTTGAGTTAAGTTACGAAGTAAAATGTCGAGCTTACCGATGTGATAAATAAAAGCGCTTACGGGAGACAACCCGTTATTTTTATTATTTTGTTTTCCTATTTTTGTTTGTAGGTTTGAACTTTGTGGGTGTATTCCTTGGAAACCCTCACGAGACTACAACTCGTCCATTCAGGATACTGAAGGGTTTAAAGGCTTGTTGCATACGCTAAATGCAATCGTGTAGCCTACGGAAGTGTGCTGTTGTATATTTTTCTTATATGGATCGCCTTCTAATTTTTTCTTCTTGATCAGGGGAGTTTTTCTGTTTCACTTCTTTTCTATTCCCTATATTATTGTTTTCTTTTGCAATGAGGACATTGCATACTCTTAAGTGGGGGATGGGGGAAAAGAAGTTTGTTTGTCCTTAAGATATGAATGGTAAATATTGAGTTAAAGGGCATTCTATGTTAGTCATTTTTCAGCTTAAATTTTAAATTTTAAAATTGTATTCTGCGTAAAGTTTAGCAAATCTTGTAACATATTCTGGGAATTCAATGGATGAAATGTATCTAATTTTTAAATATTAGATAGTTCATTATGTGATGTATCGATAGGCAATCTTTTTGAAGGTTATTGAGCTATTAAGAAATTTAATACTTAAAGTAGGGATTTACCTTAAGAGGATCTTTAGCAAGGTATGACTTTAGTCCTAATCCTTATATGATAGCGTGTTATAATCCATAATTTTGGGATCCTAATTATCTTCATTTGGGAATATACTGGGTGTTGACTCCTCTGTTGTACGTAAGTACAGACCTGGTTTCCGTCAGTATATTTGATATAAAAAAAATAATAAGAAATAAAAGACTACGAAGGACTCATGAATTGAAAAACCAATGCCAAGTTATGTCGCTCTGTTGTACTAAGGTACAGACCTGTCACCAATGTCTTGGTTTGAAAAATGATTGATTTATTTGGATGTTCATTATTTGGAAAATTGTGACATGTTATTTATATGAGGGTATTTTGCTATTGAGAATCAAGGGTAAAGCCTGCTAGAATAATAAAAGTTGAGCTCAATTTCTGGAATTTAGATTGTTTAAGTGGTCAACAATATTGGTAATCTGGGTGAATTATCTTTTATGTCTAATAATAATGTATTAGAAGTTATTTCCCTTAGAGAGTTTCTTGATTGCTAAGCTTTAAGGTAGAATTGATTTTAAGATAAGAATTTGGTTTGACGAGTGCTGTGTAGTATGTAAGTCCTTTTGCATTTTTATTTGTCGTTCATATTTAAAGTTTTGAAGTTTTTGAATGAATAGTCTATTTGAGGACAAGTAGGATTCAAGTGGGGGATGTTTGATGAACGTCAAAATGTGCTATTTTATAGTGCTAATTATCCCTTTATTCAATACATTTCTTATGCATTTCATGTGAATAAGATACCCAATTCGTTCATATTTGCATTTAGGAATTATTTGGACCTTGAATTGGAAAAGAAGCAGAAAACGAGTCATTATTGAAGAAAAGGAGGTGAAAAGATTAAAGTTGAAGAATGGAGGTCGATTTGGTGAAAAGTTAATATTTTTCAATCCATACGGCGAATGGATGTCCATACGGCGTATGGATTGAGTGAGTCGGGCCGCCAAAGTTCGCGGGTTGGATCCATGGGCTTTTCAATCCATACGGCGTATGGATGTCCATACGGCGTATGGATTGATTCGGCAGAAACCCTAAAAAGCCAAAATCATTTCATTTTGGGGGGTTATCACCCACTTTTCTACACAGCCGATTTTTACCACTCTAAACTCTTAATCTGGAGCATTTTGATGATCAAGAAGCAAGAAGAATTGAAGGCCATCAATTGCTAATTCATTTATTTCGACTTCTCGGTTCGAAAACATTTCTTTCTTTCATTTGATTATGATTTTGATTATGATAATGAATCTGAGTTTCTGTGATAATATGATTGGCTAATTCTTTATTGTATTTGCTTGGATAATGATACTTAGATTACGGATTGATTATTGATTTGTGGATTTAATTGGATTTATTGAAAGTTTATGTGTTTATTTGAAGAACCTTGGTTATTAAATGATTGTTCGTGATTACCTAATGTGGTTTTATGATTAATTGAGATTGATTTCCTTTTAATTATAAGATTATTGATAATTGTTGATTTCAATTGACGATTGTTGCTGAATATATTGAGTTTGACAGGTTAGGGTTAATAATTGATAATGGTCATTAATGAACGAGATAACTTAAATTAGTTATAGACTTTGTTGATTCAAGTCAAGAGAATAAATCACATGAACGGTGTTGGTTTAATCTAGAATACAATCTGGTGGGCAACATTAAATTGAACTCTTAGTGTGTTGAAATCAACTTTGTGTGTTTCTTGATTATGTTTATATCAATTTGTCTTGTAAGGAAGATTGATTATATTTGTCAAAGCACCAATAAATCCATATGTTAGTAATTCAATAAGATGATTTCCGGAATCTAAGGAAAGTAATCCAAGCAAATGCGTTTCTTTTATCATTTGAATTAAATATTTTGTTTAAGTAATTATTTTGTCATTTCTTTATTACCTAATTAAGCTTTATTTAATAAATCAATTTTCATAATTGTTTGCCCCTTGTTCGATCAGAACTAAAACGCCCTCCTCTTTTATTTTTTTTTCTTATTTGTTTAAATTTCCATTTTATTTGAATTAATATCCGTTCTCTGTGTTCGATTCGGACTTACCATACTATACTATTACACGATCAGGTATTCTTGCCTGGGTTGTGTATCGTAAGAAGGTATTTCTATTTATAATTTTGACTCTGTTTACACATCATCAGTGATCACTCACGCTCATGACGATACGACACCCATCATGCCGGCATATATGTTTCTTGTTTTCTTTCTTTCTCTCATATTTCTTTTCTTTTATTTTTATTATGCTGGCCTTACCGATGGATATTTTTGTCCAAAAGGTTTCGTATGGTATTGTGAGGTTGTGTTGGCTTTTCTTGAGGAAATTTGGGAAATTGAGTGTCTCTGAAAATTCTGGAAGACGTGGCTTCCATAGGTTCAGGATGAAGATATAAAGGAAGGTTTTCATTGGATAGTGGGCGTGAAGAGTGAGTGGATGTTTGGTGGTAAGGGGGTGTTGGGATTCCTCAGAAAGTATCGAGATAGGTTGTACCAATGCCACATATGGCACTCATTGGTGTGATCTCAAAATGAATTGCAAGAGAAAGTTCTAATTCAAATGCATACATCGGCACACACATGAAACGAAAAGTGAAGCATTTTAAATTATGAATGATAGTCACGGGCTCAAACCTCACAAATTGAATGTTTTGGTCAATGCCTAACCATGTGTTGCCCTTTTCGTCCGTATCGTATTCTAAGATAACCATTTTGTTTCTTTGTTTAAACTCGTTTGTTGCTGTAATTTACATTTTTGGAAAAGAGAGGTTCTAAAGAATATTGCTTTTAGATCTATAGAAATTTGAAAATTTCTCCATTTTTTAGCCTTTTAATGAAAATATTATTTATTTTACGGACAAGAGGTTAAACTTGTGGTTGCAGACTGTATATCCCACACTTAGAGGAACATTGTCCATAATGTTCGAATCTATGTATTGAACACCTCTTGTCGAAGTATCCCACACTTAGAATATATACTAATTATGAAAAATATCTCTTAGTATTTTGTGGATTCCATGGATCCCACACTTGGTGTTTGAAATGGGATATAGGTTAATATAATCTTGCAAAAATGGATGAATAAACTAGAGAAAGGAACGCAAAACTCCCCTATCATCTATATGATTATGAGATGAGGATCTGAGTGGTCGACTATGTCAGCTCCAATGTTTTCTGAACTTGGTTGGCGTCGGCCTTCATGTATTGAACTAGAGCTCCAGCAATATAACCTTTCTTCAATACCTTAACCAGTTTCCTCACAAAAATAACTAAGAACTAAAGGATAGATTGCAGAAAATGAAGGGATAGCTTTCTCAGGATGTAGGGAGAGTCATTCCGGTTGCAACGGGTTTTGTGATCTTCACCAATTGACTGGTGTCTTTGATATGATCTTTATCGGATAAGATTTTCAATTCCATTATAAAACCTGATATACTTCTTTGTATCCTATTAGTCTATCATTTCCCTTGAAGTGGGATGTTAATTTGTTCCTAGATCTAATGAACTATGGTGCTCTCATTCTCCGTTTCACCATTATAAAGATTCTCCATCCATAGGCGTAAGTACCTATCTTTTAGGCATATGTACAAGTAACAGGTGAATGTGTTCTAAAAGACATATGATTATTCTCTAAATCATAGACTCACTTTCAAAAGTATTTTGAAAACAAACCGGTGTATGACTTGGAGTCTAATCATATATTTCCGCAAAACAAACAGTATATATGAAAATACTAGCATCAACAGATCAGTATCCGAGTATAGACGTATCTAAAGCACACATTTATTAATGAGTTTGAGCGTGATTCACATACAGACTATGTTATTAGATAAAGCATTAAAAGGTCTCATGTATATATGCAAATACCTCATTATACGTGAGTGTGGGTGCAAGATGTCCGAGGTACCTATTGTGTTGCTAGCATTTGTGGGTAAAAGGATGTTTGTGAATATTGAGATCTATCAGTAATGGTGAAGTTCAAACAAGTGGGAGAAGGAAGATTTTAAGGCTTTAACAAAAGACTTCAATGCTCATGAGAACTTAAATTTCAAGTCATGTTAAAAACCATCATAAAAATCTAAGAAACTTTAAACATTTATTCCAGGGCTTCATTTCTACTTATGGGGGTTAGTGCATTACTTAAACTAATTTAACTAATACTGATAATCCTATGTTAGACACGGGTTACCTCCTGAGAAGCGCTTGTTTTTGTTCGAGTCACTAGCTTGACATCAAACCTATTTGTTGGGAAATCTAGGGGGCTCCATTGCATCCATTAGTAGACACAAGTGGTAATATTGGTACATACCTAGGGGATTAAAGTGGACTATGGTCAGGGTATGTCCAATCAGTGGAAGAGGCATGAAAAAGTGAGTGATTTGTTTTACTTGAGGTAAAACAAAGCTCTCAACTTTTTCTACCTCTTGAGTTTTGGGTTGTTCGTGTTGGTCAAAGAGGTCCTCATCACTCCACGACGTGTACGTCATTATATAATGGAGAGATGGTTTGTAGGGTGCTCTTGATGCAAAACCCACCTTGCTTTCTAAAGCCTTTGGTTGGATGATAATGTTGTACTTTGGGCATGGAGGTGGGACAATGTCCACTAATGTCTCCAATCTCGTAGCAGCATTATCATCAAATAGTTGGGTGTTTGTCTCCTCTAAGGTACTAGTAAAGTCTATTAGATCAGGAAGTGAATCAATCAAAGGGATTTTTGAGATACAGTCAACCACAACTGGTTGTGGGACGTGTTCAACCATATCAGTTTGAATGAGCTCACTACTTACAGTCGGTATGTATTCCTTCAGTCTATATGAAGCTGAGTCTTCTCTGTAAATCTCCAAATTTGGGCTTTCCATCTCGATCTCTTCGTCATCCTCGTTACTCCTGCCGGAAGTTTTGAGTTGTAGTCGTTTGGAAAGTTCTTCTAGAACAAACCCTTCATCAGTTTTTGACGTTGATAGGTCGGGAATAGGTGAATGTGATGGTTTAGAAGATGGGTTTGGTGTGGGAGTTGAAGGGATATTGCAACCGAACTTATGAGAATGTAAGTCTGTGTCGGGTGTAATAGATATGTAGTGTGTGCGTCTCTCAACTTTCTGTATCCTAGAGTTGACTCTAGCTTGATACCTACTCTCCTCACTACTCTCTTGGGCTTGTGTTGGTAGTTCAGTAAAGATTTTAGACATATTATAAGTACAACTTCTAGGTATGTCTTCTTGTTCTTTAATCATTTCTTCAAGTGATTCGGAAGGAGGTAAAAAAGCAGCATTACTGCTGAGATAGGCTAAGGGCATATCTCTCAAGTCAGGATTCTCATAGGGTTGTGGTATACTTACAAGGTGAAGTGAGTGGGCAGATTTCGAGTGGTTGGGGATGAAAAGGTTGGCATGGATGTGGTTGGAAAGTCATGGGGTCATTTTGATATAGTGTTTGAGGATCTAAGTACCCTAGGTTATCCGAATACATCAAACTATGGCTTTGGCATTCTTCATCTACATGGGTATTATCGCACATGCTACATCTATTTTGGATTAAATTAACAAAACTTTGCATTTGATCTAATCGTTCCCATTGATTTAACATTTCCCAAGGGTTCATAATAGATGGCATAGGGAGAAGGTTTCAGAATTAACATTGAGAGTGAGAAGGGAACTAACCTAACCGAAGGTAATCCTAATCATGCTAAACTACGTGCAAAATGTAACTTTTCACAAGGATGGTGAGTCCCAGTCAAAAGGATCTCTTAAAAACTAACTTATCTAAACAGGCTCCAAATCGTACTACCATCCCCCACAGCGGCGCCAAAAACTTGATGCGCCCCCAGCCATTAGTGTCGTTGGTGTTGTTGTAACGACTGAGGGGGTGATCAGGGGGTTTTAAAATTTATTTTGCTCGGGGCCTAAACCTCCGAACTACCTACTGGTACTGGGTACAAGTACCTAATACTAGTGCGTGGTAAGGATGATCAGGGTCATCTCTAGACGGTCGAATTTGAAGCGGAGCTAGTTTGGATAATTAGGTCTTCAAGATAGGGTTCAGATAGTTGGTTTTATTTGGGTTTTTATCTAATTTAAACTACTAAAGAAATATAATTAAAATAAGCTAGCTAGCACGTATGGAACAACTAAGGATAGGGAAGACGTGGTTCGCCATGACTTGGGATAGTATAATATCGGGATGGTGTTTACGATGGGGACACTTTCAGATTAATAGATTGACAGACCTTGGTATAAACACTAGAACCCTACCAATTAAATTCCCGTTGGCATGTCACTATACACTAGGTTATCATGATTCTGATCGGAGCAATACGCTAAACTTTCAGTACTTACCTAGTTGAAATATAAGCAACCTATCTTGGTGAAGCACCGAGGTACATGAATAAAGCAGCGTATTGTCTCATAGGTCCGATCGTTCTTAACACCTAAGGTTATCTCTCGTTCTTCTAATTGTGTAACTAATTATTAAGTTGTTATGTTTAAAGAAACAAATATGTAAGATCTAGGGGGTTTATGTATCTAAGTCACTTGGACTTTCCTTCCTAGACCTTGTTAATACGTAAGCTCTAATTACTTTGATTGGACCTAGACCTCTCCTTTTCAAACAGTTATACATCGCTGGATTATTCGCAGTTTTTCAAAACATGTTTCATATGCAGACCATACCTTTCAGTAATAACCAGTGTACTTTATAGAATAGTTCCATGGCTTCTTACATTCAAGATGCGGTCAAGAGTAATTGACAGTGAGAATGACACTTTGAACTAATTAAATTAAAAGCAAATGTAAATGTAAAGCAGTGCAGAAATGTAAACCTAATATGTGCAACGAGTGGTCTCACTGTGTCTTTCTTATTGCATGCTATGGGTATAGATAACTACTTACCACAATTAAGGTTCATGACTCCCTAATGTCTAGGTTGTAGTCACCTGGACAACTAGAAAGGTTACTCCATAAATTAGGTCTGGTGTCATATATTTAAACAATAACAAAGTATAATAATTCTCATTCATATGTGTTTCTCTTTATAAATTTAAACTATGTTGGAATGAGTTGTTTTTACTATCCTATTAACTAACTAACGTAGAGTTGTCTGCAATCAGATAGAAGATATGTCACATGGATAGTAAACACAAACTATTACAGTAAACCGGAAGTTCTCCCAAATGTACTGAACACATCGGCTAACGACTACACTCGAATCCTATTCCCCAATCTTGGTCATCGGAGATGTCCGTATCATGGCATGGTTTACTGAATAAATAGTCGCATAAACAGGTTTTACCCTACCGGAATAAGCTGGGGCAGTCTGGTCATAAGCGGTTGGCCAAACGTCCCATCATTCGTTCATAATGTTATAATTAAACTATAAACATAAATTCATTTATCACATTTATAATATTGATCTGTAATATAACTATCTTCGGTCATTCTCAGACTTCCGTACATTTGTACTCCGCATAAAGCGTTTCCAGCACTATATCCGGGATCAGTCGAATAGGGGCCATCATATTACTTTGCAATATTTAATATCATCACATTATAACTATCTAAATCATGGAAAACATATAAGCAACTACTCGCATATCATGGCAATAAATATTTTTAATGTTAATAAATCATAAACATCAAACAAGAACATTATGAATAATTAATAAAAGAAAAGGATAGATATTACCCATAATTATTGCGAGCAAAACGATGCTTATATTACTTCTGAATATTCCAAAGCGTTACATTGCTAAGCTAGCTACTACTAACTACTACATAATTAATCTCCTACTTATCTCTCACCAAATTAATTAAATTAATTTAGAGAGAGAAAGTAGAGAAAAAAAAAGAAAATAAAAGTTGGGAGAGTGAGTAGAAAGGTGTAAGGTTTTTGATGTGTTGTGTGTTTCAAATGAACCAAAGGAACCTATTTATAGTTGAAATCCGGTGCACTTTAGCAACTTGGGGCACATGTTAGCAAAAGGTGAAAAAGGTGGTAGCACATGTACCCTAAAGCGCAGAAAGGTCTAGCATATGTACTCTAAAGTTGCGGAAAGATCTAGCACGTGTACCAGGCGAGTATGAGCAAGGACGAAAAAGTGGCCGGGAGATGGGGGACAGGTGGCCGGCGCCGCCACCACTGTGGTCGGCGGCGACTGCATGGTGGCCGGCGGCGGCTGGCCTCCACCCGCCCCGGTTCGCCGTCTTTTGCTCGTTTCTTGATTCGTGCGTATCTTTTTTTTTTTGGGTAAAGGGGAAAAAATTTCCCGGTAAATATATTCCCAAAAGTGTTTAAGTACCAAGGATGTGAGTGAATCCCACACCTCAACCCGTTACATAGGCAGAAAAGACTACATAACAAGGAAACGACCACTACTAACTATCCGACTTAACATAAATCAAACAACGACCACACTTGACTCAATAGACATCAAACAAAAACCAGATACTTATTTCTTCTTATCCATTTTCCTATCATGAAGACTCGTGTAATCAGCCATCTCGTTATCTACAGGATCAAGCACATCCTCTTCATCATCTTCCATATTCCACTCTAACCGTATGAAGAGAATGACCTATACCCTCCATAAACGGAATTGAGATCACTAACGAATCCTTTGGAATGCGATCATCCCTAATATCAATCAGAGCATGAGCAAAATTTAAACGCCCCCATGAGTTTAAACACATAGAACTAGTATAAGAGTCAAGCATTAAGGGAGTACCCAACAAGATTCGTGCGTATCTTCTTAGTTATGCGTCCGTTTTCATCAATTATTTTTGCGTTGGATTCGTTTTTCAAACACGAAGACTTTGATGAAAAGAAATCTATGAAATGTTTCTCTGATCTTTAGATGTCTCGTGCGAATCATTTGAATTTTCCGGTATACGTAGAATCTTCGTTCTTCATCCGTTTTTGTTGATTCTTCTTCTGTTAGATTCGTAATTTGAAAATGAAGATCTTGGATAAGAGAAATCTCAGTGATGAGTAATTTATCTAAAATCTTGTCTCGGATGCTTTGAATCTTCAACTGCATGTGGTATCTTTGTTTTTCGTCCGTTTTGCTTGATTTTTTCTCGTGCAACTTCATTTTAACAGTCTTGGCAAAATTTCATTGCTTTTTACATTATTTGAGTTCGAATGACAAGTATTGTTCCAGAATGAGAGAGATATCGGTGGTAAAAACATGACTTTTTACGCGATATCATAACATGTAGGTAAGGCCTATTCATATATACATACAATACATATAATAGCCTAGAGTGTAGTACGTAAGTAAGGCTTATTCATATATACCTACAGTACATATAATAGCCTAGAGTGTCTAGCATAAAACAATGAGAGTCAACTAGTGCATTCCTATTTAATATAACCCATTTCAGATTTCACATCATCTTCATTTAATTGTGTAACACCCCCAAATTTACTGTTTGGATGAAGCATACTTTGGGGTGCTACTAATCAATAATCAAAACACACAAGGTATATAATGAACGACTCTATATGCGTCATTTAAACATTACATTGATAAATCAAAAGTTTACATCAATTAAGCTAGTTACATTAGCTCGTGTTCGTAATATGAGAGATTTAAAAACATAATTAGTTATACAAAATTTAATAATGCAATGAAATCTCTGAGGTTTTGCATGGAGACCTGAGCTAATATGCATCATGGTGAGCAGTCCAAATCTACTAGTGTGTACCTGAGATACATGCTAAAAAGGTCAGCTTACGCTGGAGTTCACGGGTTTGTATAATAAAGCAATGTGTATGAACCACAAGATTTAGTATCATGATTTGCAACGAAGCGAATAAATAAATGAATGTATATACAGCCATGAGCACATAGTCTGAGCTTAATTGAGGTGTCAGGATCACAATCAAGTGCCTGATCGATGGTGCCTCCCTGCGAGTGCCTAATCTACACTCGTATGAACAAATGATAATGCGTCTGTTTGACCAGTTGGGGCTTCCAACCCGAACGGGGATTGTCAATCCCATATGGTACCATACACTAACATTCATGCTACAAAAGTATTACCAAACTATGCTATGGAGGGCTTTAAAAATGATTAGTGTGAAACTCATGTAGTACATATCGAGGTTTTAGTACTTGAATTCATATGTAAAACAAATAGAGCAATGTATCCCACCCCTGAGTGAAAAACAGTAAAAGAGGGGCCATGAGACTCACCTGAGTCTTGAATGTAGGCGTTTAAATCAATAAATGTGTATCCGATATAAATAATTTGTAGGTTCTCCGAACCTGCAACCTTCTAATGCCCTAAGCACATAAGGTTGTATGTATGAGTGAATACCTCAGAAGATCATTTGTGCTAGTTGTCCATTTCAACTAGTTATGTCCAAGTAGTTATTCGTTTGTTTAATTAAAACTGTTTGTGGCCCATTGGTGAAGTTTAGGTATGTAATAATAATCCACGAAGATATTATTTTTAAGTTGTGTATCGTTTCATTGTATACCTTCATAAGTATATGTTTTATAAGTATGAGTAGTGTCAGTATGGTTGTTACGTGAGTCCAATACTTGGTAGTTAAATGTTTTTAAGTATCCTGAGAATTGCGGCAGAAAGGTTATGTCGCAATAAGTTGTGTCATAAAAGTTATGTCGCAAGATGAAGTTTGTTGTCGCAAAAAGTTACGACAGAAGGGTTGTGTCGCAAATGAAAGTTTGCTGTCGCTAAAAGTTGCGACAGAAGGGTTGTGTCACAAATGAAAGTTTGCTCTCGCTAAAAGTTGCGACAGAAGGGTTGTCTCACAAATGAAAGTTGCTGTCGCTAAAACTTGCGACAGAAGGGTTGTGTCGCAAATTGTGTCACAAAATCGGGCTGGGGTGGTTTTTACCTTTGTGATTTTGGTCAAAATGCTCGGTTTGACTCGGAACTTTTACACAACTTTTATTATGTTACAATACTCAGAACACGAGTTTCATGACCTTTGGTGACCCACAAGTGTCATTTTTAAATCGAATACGAAAACAGCCATATTGTTTATACTTTCTGAAATTACACGACTTTATACACGTTATTTGGCCAAGTAAACACCCACAAATGACTCTAAAAAAATATATGTTATTCCCGTATCTCTTAGTTTTCTGTAACATATTTTTATTAAGTCTAAAACCAAACACAAGTCGAGAAATGAATTTGTAAAGCACAATGGGTCCAGCAGCTATGTTTTCAGTACATATGTTCAAAGATTTGATCATAACTTGAGTTTTACAAAATCTCAAAAAGTGTAATCTCAACAAGTGTGCGAGTAGGGGATTTAAAGGAAACAAAAATATCTAAATTTCACAACTGGTCTCAGATCCTAACTTATCATGAATCTCAAGATATCATCAAATCATTTTGGTGAAAATTCTGCTCAGAACTCAGATTAGACATGTACTTTTATTTCTTTTCTTAAAAATACAAACTGCACCATTAATTCGTGAGGCTTATAGATCTGAAAACTAGACACTTTAAACTTGAATTTAGGCTTAAGAAACGTTAGATTTCATCATGAAATGAGTATGGTCGATCTAATCTGATCTATTTTATTATCCAGCGGTTAAAGCTTTTATCCGACGGTTAATAGTGTGTTCATCCGATTTTTAACATAGATCTTGACATAACTTAGTGGTAACGAAGTTCTAGCATGTTCATAAACTCAATCCAAGGAATTATAGTGAAATAAAGTGAGTTTATACCAAACAAAATCGTGATCTACAGCTGTCGAGAGAGGGAGTGTTCTACTGTTGCTTGATTCGTGTTCTTCTTGCTTCCTCCTTGTTAAAAACGTGTGGAATGGTGCTAGAGGTTGTTAGATCTTGTGTAAGTGTTCTTGGAAGACATGGAAGGGGTGATGTAGCTGTTGTTGGGTCGATTTTTGAGAGAGAATAGCAGATTTAGATAGAGATATATAGGTGTGGTTAAGTGGTAATGAAAGGGATAATGAGGTTTAGATAGTCAGGTTAATGGAAATGGGTTTTGGGCTTGGCTCTTGGGCCGTAGGCCTTCCTGGCCTGATTTGGGCCGAAGTGGGCTCAGCCCATCTTTGAGTTGGGCTCGTGAACTCGTTCCACAAATCGGGTTACATTTATTTGTCGGTTGAACGTTAAATCTCGCGGTTTAAAACGTATTGTTTAATTTTTGATTCTTCGCGTTAAATGGTTATATGTAATTGACATTCCAAATGGCTAAATATTTTTAGACATCTTGTTTGAGTTACCAAAAATATATTTTGGATTTCGTTGGGGTATCGTGCTCGATTCGTGCGTTTTCTCGGATATGTTACGTTTGATATAAAACGTAATAGTTTCTCGTGTACATTATTATAAAGTAATAATACAAGGTTAGTAATGACCATTTCATCATGGAAATAGATTTATGTTAAGTATAAAATGGTTCACCAACGACCAGGTAAGTCGGAGTCCATCCGATATGAAATTCACGATTTAGCCAAATCGCGTACGTGTGTATATATAAAAATATATATCAATACACATAATGATACACATAATTAGCCCTAACATAACTAATTAGATATATAAATGCTATGATTAGGAATTAATACTAGTCCTAATTTGGTAGGTGTCACAAATTGTACATAGTTGGTCAGGCTATGTTAAATTAAATTCGTATAATGAAATCATTGAACCAATTATACCTACTAGGGAATACTGCCTAACGGTCATATTCTAGGCCCACTAAATGCTACCTAGTTCAATATAACCTTAGGCTCTGATACTAATATGTCGCACCTCCACTTTCATGATTTGCGGAAGCGGTTCGGGACGGAGCTCGACTAATCAAATATCAGATATATAATGAACGACTCTAAATGAGATGTTTGAAATACATTACATAAGTAATAAGTTTTACAAAATAACTAGAGTTCGCAAAATGATTCTAGAGATTCCACTACATAACTAATGTTACAAAAATAATGTAAGGAAATCTCTGAATAAGTGTATGCATGCGACTCGAGCTATGATCCTGATGGGCCGATCCTACTATAGCAGTGTACATGAGAATGCACACTTAAACGGTCAGCTATAAAGCTGGCGAGTTCACAGGTTTTATCAGAAAACAGTATTATGAGTGATAAACCATTTCATGAAGTATAAATCTATACTTTGGAAAATTCAAGGGTTGATAGTATGAATTCTTGTTGAAAAGTATAAATCAAAATGTTTTCTTGAAATCTTGTTTGTAATTTTTTATGTGTCAAAATTTCTAATTTTCTTGATTTCTAGTATCTTAGTTTCTTGGCTTCTTAGTTCTAGTGTTCTAGTTTCTTGTAGTCTTGATTTCTTGACGCATACAAAGTACACGATGTTCGTGACGCATATCAAGTATGCATTGTTCTTGACGCGTACAAAGTACACATTGTTCTTGACGCGTACAAAGTACAAGTTGTTCTTGTTTCTTGCACATAGGGTTCTTGCATATAGTTTCTTGCACATAAGTTCCTACCAAATAGGATTCTAACACACAAGTTCCTAACACGTAAGTTCCCAACACATAAGCTTCTAACACATAGGTTTCTAAAACGTTCTTGAATTTCATGCATTTCTTGAAATCTTGTACATTCAAAACATATATTTGTACTATTGATTCTTATGTTCTAAGTTTCTTGTAATTCATATTCTAGGTTCTAGGATTCTTGTATTCTAATCTTGTAAATTCTTATATTCTTGTTTCAAGTATTCATGTAATCTTAGTTCTAGTGTTCTTGTATACAGGTAATTGTAGACTACGCAATCTAGTGTTTCTTGATATCCAATGAATAATGTTTACAATACACGTGAGAGGTTACACAGTGAAAAGATGGAACAACTTCACATCATGCAGTAGTTGCTAAAGTATAAACTTAGCGTTCATGTAGTAAATGGTTATAGCAATAAAAATAGTGGAATTTAATAAACAAATGTGTATAAAATTAGTGCGAATGCATTCTCACCCCGAAAACAGTAAAACAGTTGAAAGAGTGGGGCTATGAACTTACCTGTGGGTGCTAACGATCCTAGGATACGAGTGTTGTCCCAATAGTAACCTCCTAATGTCCTAAACATGAGAGGTTATATAAGTAAGAGACTAAAAGCGAGTTGTACCAGTATTCACTTATTGTTTAAGTTTAGAAATTATGTACGGCCCGTTGGAGACGGTTTGTAATAATAATATTTGAAAGTATTATTATTATTATATTTGTTTCATTGTACTTTTATATAGTATGAGCTTGTGTATGGGGTCCGGGGGCAGCGCCCCTGGTAGCGGGTTCCAAGGGGTGGCAACTCCTGGCGGAGTCCAAGGGGCAGAGCCCCTGACATTTATTTCTAATATATTGCTTTAGTAAAAACGTATTTAAAATCCGAATTTAGAGTAAAATCAAGTGGTAAAATCTTAGTTCCGACACATAATAAATATTGTGTTTTTATGACTTTGTGAATTGCGACGCTGGTAACAAATCATATGCGATCGGGTGAGTGGTGTTACACGATCGGGTGAAGTAATTTTTAGTGTGTACCTGCCGACCGTGTAAATGAGTTTTAGCTCTAATTTTCGGACATAATTAATTTATATAACACTAATAATACATGATAATATAAACATTTTCTAAACACGAATTAAAAGAAAAAGTGGAGGTGTCCTTACAAGAAATAAGAGGAACCGAAGATGATGATGATGATATTATCCTGTTGTTGCTGCTGCCGACCGTGTTGTTAATGTTGTGTTGTTGTTGTTGATTTAGAGAGAAACCGAGAGAGGAATAGGTGAAAAAGATGAAGAAGAAAATGAAATGAAGTAAATAGGGTGTGTTTGGTCGGCTTATGAAAAGAGAGGGGAACCAGATCCACTTTTTAAGGAAATTGAGTAGACCGGCTTATTTTGCTTTGTGGTATTTTAGCCCGTTTTTGTTTAATAATGTAATATTTTTATATTATAAACTTATTAATGTATATTCAAAACATTTGAGTCGAAGTATGTTATCAAAATACTTTATTTGAGTAATAAAAATATAACTTTGTTTCGCTTGGTCTTATCGTGTAGGATATGTTTTAAATAAAATGAAATATATTTTTAAATGGGTAAAGGGTTTTCACCCGGCAAATATATTACTTCAAATCAAATGTTTTAAGTTCAAAGGGTGTGGATGAGTTCCACACCTCAGCCCGTTACATAGGCAAATGACACTGCATAACAAGGCACAACCACTAACAAACTATCATGGACAATAAGCTAGCTACGACTAAACACTCTGTATATGGTATGCCATATACAACTAAATGACCTGGCTCGGAAAATAAATAAATAATACATCCAATATAAAATAAACGAGCAGCGAATCAGCAAAAAATCACTTGAAGCCATATAACACTAAAGGGACGAAACCAAGACTTAAAATCGGTACGGGATCTTCCATTGCTCCAAAGTTTGTGAACTTAAAGGATACCAACTTCAGTCGAATCTCAGAAAGAAAAGCATCAACAAGCTCAATATACGAATATCTTCCTTTGGCAAAGAGATGAAAGTTGCACTCTTGCCAAATAAAATAGGTCATAGCAGCCAATAATAAGCGAGAAATCGCATCTTCCAACTTATCAAAAACAATCGGAATGGCAGCATAGCTAACAACCCGAAACCAAACATGCGAAGAAAACACACATTCAAAGAAAAGATGAGAATGTGAATCAGGGCATGATCCACATAAATAGCACCGAAGCAGGTTTAAGTCGACCGAAGTGCAAACATCCCATTACCTCAGGCGATCTTGAGTCTTCAGCTTGCCTGTAACACCCGCATCCCGATAACGAAACGGAAGGTCACATTGATTGCTAAATATTAAACGTGCTAATAAATTTATTGTAATAATAAATGACAATATCTATTAAATGATAACCTAAAAAAAAGTCCAACTAAAATAAATGGTGGTCTATATGGCAAGTTCAAGTCTTGAAGCTCTCGCACACATCCCAAGTTACCCTGAGTACCTGCCGCAGGAAAAGAAAATGTGGCTGAGCTAATTGCTCAGTGTGCGGATGTAGACAGAAATAAACAGTAACAATAATAATATTTTTAAATGAGAATGAAACGAAATAAATATTTTAATTTTTCAAAATTCACCCTTCGAGTAACACCACCCTTACGCAAGAGTAACAAATGAAATAAAGGCTGAAGCAACGAGAGGTTGAGTTTTTTTTATACCGAGAAACCTACTAAACAAATATCCAAACTGCACAACACTGGTGCCAAATTTCATATCTCACATTATATCATATCAAATCATATCTCACAATAACACACTGGTCACGACTCCAGCTGTATCCCATAATCGGAAGGTGTGTATGGCACTACACCAGACGACCGCTTTACACAAATCATATCATATCACAACATAATATAGCCTAGGATGCATCCATACGCCTCCTAGATAATCAAAAAGCTTTCCCGCGAGCACAAATCAAAAGCTCTCCACGAGCATAATAACACAATCACATATATCAACAAAGGGGAGACTCCGTGGACTAATCCCACCGCCACGGATAGTGCAACATCATTGGTGCCGCAATGACACCCCTGTGGTCCTCCAAAGGAAGCTGACTCGGTATACCTATCTCTCTGATCTACAAAACTCTAGGGTTCTATGGGCGCATAGTGAACATATAAACCAACCACACACTAGATTATGTCCACCATGCATATGGAACCTAAATCAAATGAATCAGAAATAGCTGGCAACAATGAATTCTCCAAGTTTTCCAAAATCAATTTCACGCAAGTTTTCTCAAAAGTTTCCACAATTTAGCAAATCCTAAATAACAGTTTATCTCAAAACTGTTTAGCTCAAATAGGGGAATCAGAACACACAAATATATCAAGATATCAAACGAACCACAAGAATAACAAAAGTGCGCAAGGATAGAAACAAAGTATATCAAGATAACGCTGAAAGAAGAGTACGGACATCCGCATACTGAATAAGTATCAATAGCTTTCAAGGTCGAAAAAATACTCCATAATCCTCCACACCTCTACATAAAATAATTTATATAAATTTAAAATGGTAATCGCAATATCCTAGTTCTTGTATTCTCAATTACCCAAGTCTGACTATTATTCATAGTAATTCTAATCATTTTGTATACGTTCTGCAATTATTAAATCTGTATGAAAGTAAAATGTACCCATCTAACGATAATTCAAGTGACGCTAAATTATGTTAATAGTAGATAATATAATATAATATAATTCATAAATTATTACATAATTAAGGGGGTTTATTAATGAAACTTCATAAAACTTTCACGTATCCATTTCCTTCTTTCTTAACTCACGTACATACCATGTTCGATTTCAATTCTCTTCTATTGTTCGCATTTGCTACGTTTAAAAGATCATATATTAAGTTAGTCTAACAATATAAACATATTCCCATGGGTTTTAAATTCTGTTTCGCAACAGGACCACATACATAAGAACCCGTAAATTTCCGTTTAACCAGTATGTATAACCACATTGTTAACCTGATCTAAGATCACTCTAAACTTAATAAAATGATAGGAAGGATTAAGTAAGAGATAAAAATGTTTTACACATAACTAACAGATGAGTTGATTTAAGATTTACCTTTGAAACAAGATCGAATTTTAAACGAACAAAACACGTAAAAGTTTCTCGCCGTCGTTCACTCCCGTGGCCTCTACACTATTTCTCAACGTTAGGTTTTTGGTGAGTGTTTTCTTCTTTTCTTTTTTTGTGTGGCAATGAATGAATAATTAATTGAAAGAAAAGAGGTCGGTTATAAATCCTAATTCAATTGAGGAAACTGATCATATCGTGTCCTCTAATATCGGGATTTGATCATATCACATTTCTAAATCATTTGACTAAATCTCATTGCCTCCGCCGAATTTTTGTGTTTCCAATTATACAATTTGTTTCCCTTTTAGTAATATTATATTGTTTTGTGTTTAGGATAGTTCCAACATTTATTACTTTAATTATAGTTAATTTAAATATCCCAACATGAATGTACATATGTTACCTACAAATTATATTATTATTATTATTATTATTATTATTATTATTATTATTATATTTTACTTTTAATTTTAATCATAATCTCAATACACAAACATATACATATATACGATTTTTATAACGGGTTTTTATAACATATCCCCCTAAAAAATGATTTCGTCCCCGAAATCAACGAAAATATAAGTTGATCATATTTGTTTTCTCCGGTTGTTATAACATATCCCACTAAAATGATTTTGTCCCCGAATTTGACAAGAACAAAACTCAACTGTATTTTTCATTCCCAGTTATTATAATATATCCCCCTAAAAGAATTATTTCATCCCCGGAATCGAAGAGATTTAAAGTCTATCTTTTAAGAAATAGATAAGGTATCAATTATGCATAAGAAAATTTTAGTTTCCATATTGCTTCACATCCTGAATAATAATTCTACAAGAGTTTGACATAACGAACTTTTCCGTACAAAGTATACCTTTTTTCGAGATAGAATTTTATATGATTCTTCCTCACACGAGAGATCTTCACGAACTTTATTAAGTGGATATTGGACTCTATTAAGCAGGTGATACTATAGCTTCATTAATAAGACACATGAATCACATTATAGATGTTAGACAATGCTTGGAGTAATGTTATGCGCTTCTCGAACTTGTTCTAACACCTCAAAAGAATCAATGAATCTTAAAAAATGTTATTATTGCTATTATTATTTTATATTATATTTTAGGTTCTTGCCAAGTGATAACCGGAGTACGTTCTAGGAATAGCTAAGTAGCGAGTTACTTTAGTAAGATGACTTATCACAACCCTGATTGCATCACTCTTTCCGAACAATTTTGGCAGGCTAATCACCAAATCCATAGTAGCGTTATTCCGCATATTACATTTGTTATTCACTTCACCATTAAACGTTAAGGAATAGTTTCATAATGATCCAATCATGATCATAACACGTCTACATGTACAACTTATATTTATAATTACGGTGGTTAAGCGTAATTGTAAATATACGTCACACATGTGTTCATGTCACTCCCACTATGCATCATAATTAATTAACTCTTACAAATAGAAGTTCAACTATTAACTGAGCAATGTTTTTAGATATAATTTCCGGCTCATAACACATGATTTTAAATTTTAATGGTTAAGCATGTACCTATTGTTAAATATCTACTAATCTTAATATTATGAGAACCAGAATCCTTTTCATCCACCATCAATATTGAATTTTAGTTATCATTATTAATATTATCTTAATAGAGACACTTTATACTTATACATAGCATACGCTTAATATTATGGCTCAAGAATTACCTATGAGCCAGATGTGTACAGATTGAAATTAAGGGCGAGTACAAACAACCACTCGAACACAAATGCTAACCTTCACTTGTAAATGGTTCTCCAGTTGAGAAAGTGGTCCCACGAATACGCCGAGTAGTCTTGTAGCAATATTAGCTCATCATGTGATTTAAGGACGTTCCGCTAAACTATTGCCGACTCTATACATGAGCTGTAAACTCAAGTTGTATTGTTCCCTAGGATGGTTTACGGTTCTTTTTTTTTACACACGTGATTTAATTCATTGTGTAGTTCAAGGAAACTTAGTGTCGTAAAAATTTATCAACACCCTCTTTTAATAAGAAAAAAAATAAGTATTTTATAAAATTTGACGCAATATAAGATGAAGCAAACTGTAGGTGACAATATAACCATTTTACCAAATCTACTTTGGGCAAACCTCTAATTTACTTCTAAGATAATAGTTAGGTTAAATTGATTGAGGCCAATATTAATAATTAAGCTCTATTTGTCAATCTAATAGTTTCCTACACTCAGACAAGTCAATCTTTAGTCACTAGGTCATAATACTAATATGAAACTTCACTCACATGTTCGAAAGTCCCATGGTGCGACATATCAAATTTATAACAAGGTGAGAACACTCCTACTCGTACATGACATACTTATTTAACAAAATATTCATAGAATTATTATAAAAGATTATGCTTGATATGGATGGCTAGTGTTTTATAACGTGACAATTATTATTGATTAGTTCACTTCAAAAATAATACAAGTTTCAGTATTTAAGGTTTATTCTAACGAAATCTCTACATAGAAAAAGTACCCATTAGATTTTGTCCAAAAACTCTTTAATTACAAAATATAAACATACGCATTTCACTAGCATATGAGACAAAATTGATTTCCTCGTCGATAAACTGCTCGGAAGGTTCATAATTAACATTATGAGAATCTTTACTACTTTAGCAATATAAACATTTTTATTCGAAAGGTTCAAATTAATTATACATATTACCTTTCAAAAGGAACTTAAATTATACTCGTGTCCACTAATGTACGTCTTACCAAGGATATATGCATCAATAAACACCTTTAATCTCATCAAGGCCCACTAACTCGTCATTAGAAGGGAAACTCGTGGTGTTTACCTACATAGCTTATGCTTTATCATTTCATCTTGAAATCTTTCTTGTAATATATCTCTACATGCATTTATACATCTAAATCATGATTCGTTCAACTAAGAACTTATAAGTATACAACAAAAGTCATCGAATTCTTAGGTAATTGAACCTTTGATTAATAAATTCACATGGTTAATTTATAATTTCCTTAGTCAAGAAGTAAAAGAACACGCTATATCCTTAGGATATACAAACAACCTCTTAGGTGGTCTCTGTATTATTATTTTATTTATCTCATCTCTAAAATGTACATTCCATTTGTTAATGGGTTACGTGGATCATGTATATAAATGTAGTTGATTGCTATTGATATTATTCAAAATCTTATGCTCACTATAATAGTACTACTTAGTCATCATTTTATATTCATACTATAAGATCATGTTTCTCATACATGCTCAATGGTCTTATACTCTTACATTTATATGGTCTAAGAAAAACAAGGATAGTTAATCATTATACGTATAGAACATTAAATTTTAATATATTCATATTCTTCAGCTCAATTGGTTTTGGTTTCAGAAGTTCACAAGTATGTATGACTTAAATACTTCAATGTTATTTGAGATCGTTATATCAGATTCAGTATCTGTTTATCTCAATTCATAATGATTACATGTTAATATATCCATCCCAAAAGGATTATTTAGTTATCTCAATTAACAATAATACGTATATAAGTTGTAAGCAATTAGATGATGATATCATTCGAGAATAGACTTTTCGAGATCCTGTTTTTATCTAGTTTGGAAGTATTCCTCCACAAGGCTTGGATGTACATGATCGCCATAAGATGTAGTTAAGCGAAATGAACGTCATCTTCAATCGATATGGAACACTCACAATACACCCCACAATTGTCAGAAATTTTCCATCGGGATAGCAATAGATGTAAATTAACTCCTTATAGAACACGTATCGACAATTATTGGAATCAAATGAAATATGGTAGAGTACAAGATAAGGGAAGCAGAATCCTATCCCATGTTCTGTGACACCCCTCAAAAATTTAATACGCTTAGTATTACTTAATTCGTAATTAGTTATAATTACGTACAAAACATTCGGAATGAATCCGACAAAAATACGGACGTTGGTGAAAATATTTCTATAAATAACTTGAATATATTTTTAGAAGTTATTTATCCTATATTATTATTTTCATATAATAGTACATTAAAAACTTAGACGTTTTGATTAAAACTTAACAAACGCAGTAAAAACGCGTAAATCGAACTAGGCAATCAAATAAAACTCGATAAATATTTCGGTAACTTAAAATGAAGTATTTTAAGAATACTTAAATGGAAAATAATCCCAAACATATCGTTAATTAAACCTACACAAAATAACGTTAGACGATTTAACGAAAATAACGGGTAAACAACCAAAATACGTAACACAGTCTGAAAACAGGAATTAAATCACACACCCACCCATGGGGGACCTACCAAGACCAGCCCATGTGCCACCTACCACCATCCTCCATTCAAATGACATGCAAGTTTTATCTCATCATTTCATTCTTCACATTTTCACATTTTCACTCTTTCACAAATTCTCTCTAACTTCTCTCTAAAACTTCCCTCTCTCTCTCTTAAAATCTGGAGAAATCAGCCCTCAACCACCATATTCATCACCATTCAACCACCACAAACCACCATAAACCATCATAGCTTCACCAACAAAATACTTAACTTTTTGTAATAATATTAAGCACAAGATCATCACCTCCTTCTCTCATCATTTTCATAAGTAAGAACACCAACTCTATTTCTTTAGATTTGATTGCATGTTTGTTATTTACATGTTTTTAAGCTCCATTAACTAGATTATGTCCAAGATATATGTTAAAATACGTTTTTGAAGTTTTTATATAAAAGTGATGATTCTGTCCAGAATGTTCCAGCTTACAAAATTGACCATAACTGGAGTTCTAAGAAGAGTTAGACAACGAATTGTTTTTTAAAAGTTGTGTATTGAAAAGATCTATAAAAAAGTCTTGTTTGGCTCTTTCCAGAAATGTACGTATTTTTAGATATAACAAGATCTTTGAGCCTGTTCTGAAGGTTTTCGAAAACCGAGTTCGATTCCTTAGCAAAATTAATTACCTATGTAAATGGACACTATAGTTTCTATAAGAGTTATATGTTAGTCTAGAAACCATGGTGATCAGTTGGTAAAATTTCTAAGGCTTGATTTGGACCTGAAGTTAGTAAGAACTATAGCGAAACAAACCGACAAAAACCGAAAACATAACTAGGGACTGTTTTGGAACTATTGTAAAAACTGAAACTTTTGGTGAACTCCGACATGAACCGACAATTTATTTGGACTCTATAAACTGATATATGGGTTGGGTGAAAGTTTCGGGTCAAACCGAGTAAGTTTGACCAAGTCAACAAAAGTGGCTCGATTTCTAAAAACTTACTATTTTTGGGAAAATGGTAACAAAAATGGGTTTGGGTGACTTAGTTGGTACCTTTGACCAACTTTGACCAAGTTTGACCACCTTTGACCAATTTGACCAACTTTGACCAGTTTGACCAACTTTGACCAACGGTTTAAGGTTTTTACAAACTAAATAATCTGTTTGCAACATACGATATGTACTAATAAATGGTATACAACAAAACAAACTTAATAATAATGTCTAAATGAATTATTATTACAAACTTTCACCAACGGGTCGTACATGTTTTAATAAACGAACTAGAACAACTTATTTGGACATAACTAGTTGATAAACGCTAACATGGATGGTCAACTATGACATCCACATACTTACACTTGTAATCTCATACGTTTAGGACGTTAGGAAATTATTGACTCGAAACATAATTGCATTAGAGACACTAGCAACCACAGGTGAGTTCACAGCCCCTACTTTTACTGTTTTCAATACTTTTCTCTAACAGGGGTGAAGGACATAGCTACTACTTTATTGTTTTGATACAAACGTACAACGATTATTATAAATGCTTTCATACTATTACTTGAACTGTTTACGAAATGACTTTTCACACTATTTTGGGAACATGACAACGAATCTTGGTACGGACCTAGGTTTATGAGAGGTAGTTGTGTGCACAAAAGTCCCAGTGTATGCAGCCTATAACCATTAGCTAGGTGACTCTAGCCACTAGATATATGGATAGTACTATCGAGTTGACAGCCCTCCCACTATTATAACTTGTTGGTCGCGCCAACCGCACGACAACAGTCGTAACGAGGAGCGTATATTTAAAATGTTACTGTGGCAAAAATGAAAAATGTCGTGGATTAGTTATAGCACTAGGGGTCGTTACTTTAACTCATAAGGTCTAGCTAACCTTTGAGGGATCACCGTCTATGTTTCCCTACTACTATTACATACTTTTTGAGAAATAACATTTTCCTATGATTGACTACATAGGAATGCGTTTCTACTATTTGTACACTGGATTGGTTTTTCCAAACGTATACTATTTGATGTGTTGACATCACGACAACAAAACTGTATTCTGGGTAACAACCCAACGAAACTGTATTTTGGGTAACGTCCCAACGAAACTACGTTTTGGATAGTGATCCAACTAAACTATACTTTAGGTGACATCCTAACAAAATGACACTTTTGGATAACGTTCCAATAAAATGAAACCTTATTTGACATTCTTTGACTTTTGAGTCAACAAACATACAATCAAGCTGGTTTAACGAACTATAATCATGAACTTAAAAACTGTGAATTCACTCAACATTTTTGTAGACTTTTTGCTATGTCTAATTTGGGGGTGTGACATGTTCTAATCCCATTCCGTGATCTACCCAAAACTCGCAGGTCAAACCTAAAGGCAAACTACAAGAAGGAACCTAAAGCTCTAATACCATAAGTTGTAACACCCCTGTCCCGATAACGAAACAGAAGGTCACATTTATTGCTAAATATTAAACGTGCTAATAAATTCATTGTTATAATAAATGACAATATCTATTAAATGATAACCTAAACAAAAGTCCAACTAAAATAAATGGTGGTCTCTATAGCAAGTTCAAGTCTTGAAGCTCTCGCACTCATCCCAAGTTACCCTGAGTACCTGCCGCAGGAAAAGAAAATGCGGCTGAGCTAATTGCTCAGTGCGCGGATGTAGACAGAAATAAACAGTAATAAAAATAATATTTTTAAAATGAGAATGAAACGAAATAAATATTTTAATTTTCCAAAATTAACCCTTCGAGTAACACCACCCTTACGCCAGAGTAACAAATGAAATAAAGGCTGAAACACTGGTGCCAAACTTCATATCTCACATTATATCATATCAAATCATATCTCACAATAACACACTGGTCGCGACTCTAGCTGTATCCCCTAATCAGAAGGTGTGTATGGCACTACACCACACGACCACTTTACACAAATGTAACACCCTCAAATTTCAGGTTGCGGAAGTGGTCGGGTCGGGTGTTACCAAATCAAATATCACAGCATAAGATACATAATGAACGACTCTAAATGAGACGTTTAAAAATAGTTATACATTTTCCAAAGTAGAACGTTTACGACGTTGCGAGTTTAATAGAAGTTTCAATTACATAATTTAAAAATACAAAAGTAAATGCAGAGTGGTCCCCATTGTTTGTAAATATGCGACTCGAGCTAGATTATCTTGCGGAAATCCTAATCCTGCTGGGCACCTGAGAACACATGCTAAAATGAGTCAGCTATAAAGCTGGTCAGTTCATAGGTTTGTTAGTTAAAAAATAAAGTATAAAACCTTTTATGTTTTGAAAAGTAGTTCAGAATCTACAATTCTGATATGTATTGTTATAAAGTTCTAACACCAATGTGCATACATCCTACAAGGTATCTCATACCTAAGGGACAGTGATGCGTACATAAGTACATAACATTGAGGCATTCATGCCTGGATACCTCTCGGGATTTAAGTAATCTATCAATGTGAGGCCAAACATGCCTAAGGACTATTGGGTAATTATATGACTACGTCATATGATGTTGTGTAATAATTGGAGTGCCACTTCGCATAGTGGGTTGCATCCAGCAACAGTTGATTGTAGTCCCGCAGAACTATGATTGAGTATTTATTGTGTTGCATCCAACAACAGTTGTTTATAGTTCCCGCAGAACTATGTTTGAGTATTTAAACAAATACTGAGTTGACGTCCTCGCACGAAAGTTCACCGATCCGTTAATTGTACGGATCACGAGCATAAGCTCGCCCACAACATGTGTGTGTGGATCACGAGCATAAGCTCGCACATCCATCGAGTGTATCGCTTTACCGTGTAATGCAGCACCACGTGATGTGTGTTGTTCGAGTGTAGCCCTAAGGCCAAAGATGCGTTGATGTTTCATAATTTCCCAATTGTAGTGCGAAGGCTAAAATATAAGTGCCAAGGTATCGTACCAGGTAGGCACCGAGGTATTCAATCGTGATGATCTAAATGATCAAGTTGTGATTGAGGTGATTTTGTGATCAGTATGGTCAAAGTTGATATCGAGGCGCAAATAAGTCGTTGGTTTTCGGTTTAACTGTTGAAAGAATGTTCCAAAACGTTTAGGTGTTGAGGTTGGCCAATTTTGATGGGTGATCGTCTGTCCGACGATGAGAGCTATTGAAAATAATATGAGAGTAGTGATCGTGACACGCCCTGGGAATGATTTCTCATATGGTGAGAAATTTGTTTGTTTTAAATTTCGTGAACGTTTAGCATGTGTGGGTTTCCATTCCAATTGGAAATGTTTATGCCTCTCTTCCGAGGTTCAACGGTAGGTATGATATTCTCCTATGCGTACATATAGAGAGAGTGTTGAGTCATGATGGTGAGGAAGGTGGCGATGTGCCTCTTTGCGAGTATATGATGGTACAGCGAAATTGTGTTATATATACTCAGTATATATATAGATATGTAGAAGTAGTACACATGTAGGGCCTATTCATATATACCTACCGTACATATAATAGCCTAGGGTGTCTAGCACGAAACAATCAGAGTCAACTAGTGCATTCCTAATCTAGTATAACCCCTTTCAGATATCACATCATCTTTATTTAATTGTACATAATTAGCTACGCTATGTTAAATTAAACTCGTATGATGTACTCCCTGAACTAGTTATACCTAATGAGGAATATTGCCTAACGGTCATAGTCTAGGCCCACTAAATGCAACCTAGTTCACTACACCCTTAGGCTCTTATACCAATCTGTAACACCCTCAAATTTCGGGTTACGGAAGCGGTCGGGTCGGGTGTTAGCAAATCAAACATCACACCATAAGATACATAATGAACGACTCTAAATGAGACGTTTGAAAATAGTTATACATTTTCCAAAGTAGAACGTTTACGACGTTGCGATTTTAATAGAAGTTTCAATTACATAATTTAAAAATACAAATGTAAATGCAGAGTGGTCCCCATTGTTTGTAAATATGCGACTCGAGCTAGATTATCTTGCGGAAATCCTAATCCTGCTGGGTACCTGAGAACACATGCTAAAATGAGTCAGCTATAAAGCTGGTGAGTTCATAGGTTTGTTAGTTAAAACATAAAGTATAAAACCTTTTATGTTTTGAAAAGTAGTTCAGAATCTACAATTCTGATATGTATTGTTATAAAGTTCTAACACCAATGTGCATACATCCTACAAGGTATCTCATACCTAAGGGACAGTGATGCGTACATAAGTACATAACATTGAGGCATTCATGCCTGGATACCTCTCGGGTATTAAGTAATCTATCAATGTGAGGCCAAACATGCCTAAGGACTATTGGGTAATTGTATGACTAATTCATATGATGTTGTGTAATAATTGGAGTGCCACTTCGCATAGTGGGTTGCATCCAGCAACAGTTGATTGTAGTCCCGCAGAACTATGATTGAGTATTTATTGTGTTGCATCCAGCAACAGTTGTTTGTAGTTCCCGCAGAACTATGTTTGAGTATTTAAACAAATACTGAGTTGACGGCCTCGCACGAAAGTTCACCGATCCGTTAATTGTACGGATCACGAGCATAAGCTCGCCCACAACATGTGTGTGTGGATCACGAGCATAAGCTCGCCCATCCATCGAGTGTATCGCTTTACCGTGTAATGCAGCACCACGTGATGTGTGTTGTTCGAGTGTAGCCCTAAGGCCAAAGATGCGTTGATGTTTCGTAATTTCCCAATTGTAGTGCGAAGGCTAAAATATAAGTGCCAAGGTATCGTACCAGGTAGGCACCGAGGTATTCAATCGTGATGATCTAAATGATCAAGTTGTGATTGAGGTGATTATTACAGTGACATGAATAGTTTACTTGTGTCATAATGAGCAACATGTGATCCTAATTTATTGGAGTGTAGTACCCTAGGTACTAAGTGTAGTAACTACGTACTATATTTGTGGTGCTAAAAGCACAATTATGTATGATCATTGTATTATGATTGTAGTACCGAAGTACTATAAAATGCAGCACCACGTGCCATAATGCAGTGCCCGAAGCGCCGTAATGCAGTACCCTTGTACTGTGAGTGTAGCACCATTGTGCCATTTGCAGTATCAACATACTGTGAGTGTTGCACTACGTGCCAACTTGAGGTATTAACATACCGTGTAATGCAGCACCACGTGCTGTGTGTTGTTCGAGTGTAGCCCTAAGGCCAAAGATGCGTTGATGTTTCGTAATTTCCCAATTGTAGGGCGAAGGCTAAAATATAAGTGCCAAGGTATCGTACCAGGTAGGCACCGAGGTATTCAATCGTGATGATCTAAATGATCAAGTTGTGATTGAGGTGATTTTGTGATCAGTATGGTCAAAGTTGATATCGAGGCGCAAATAAGTCGTTGGTTTTCGGTTTAACTGTTGAAAGAATGTTCCAAAACGTTTAGTTGTTGAGGTTGGCCAATTTTGATGGGTGATCGTCTGTCCGACGATGAGAGCTATTGAAAATAATATGAGAGTAGTGATCGTGACACGCCCTGGGAATGATTTCTCATATGGTGAGAAATTTGTTTGTTTTAAATTTTGTGAACGTTTAGCATGTGTGGGTTTCCATTCCAATTGGAAATGTTTATGCCTCTCTTCCGAGGTTCAACGGTAGGTATGATATTCTCCTATGCGTACATATAGAGAGAGTGTTGAGTCATGATGGTGAGGAAGGTGGCGATCTGCCTCTTTGCGAGTATATGATGGTACAGCGAAATTGTGTTATATATACTCAGTATATATATAGATATGTAGAAGTAGTACACATGTAGGGCCTATTCATATATACCTACCGTACATATAATAGCCTAGGGTATCTAGCACGAAACAATCAGAGTCAACTAGTGCATTCCTAATCCAGTATAACCCCTTTCAGATATCACATCATCTTTATTTAATTGTACATAATTAGCTACGCTATGTTAAATTAAACTCGTATGATGTACTCCCTGAACCAGTTATACCTAATGAGGAATATTGCCTAACGGTCATAGTCTAGGCCCACTAAATGCAACCTAGTTCACTATACCCTTAGGCTCTGATACCAATCTGTAACACCCTCAAATTTCGGGTTACGGAAGCGGTCGAGTCGGGTGTTACCAAATCAAATATCACACCATAAGATACATAATGAACGACTCTAAATGAGACGTTTGAAAATAGTTATACATTTTCCAAAGTAGAACGTTTACAACGTTGCGAGTTTACTAGAAGTTTCAATTACATAATTTAAAAATACAAAAGTAAATGCAGAGTGGTCCCCATTATTTGTAAATATGCGACTCGAGCTAGATTATCTTGCGGCAATGCTAATCCTGCTGGGCACCTAAGAACACATGCTAAAACGAGTCAGCTATAAAGCTGGTGAGTTCATAGGTTTGTTAGTTAAAACATAAAGTATAAAACCTTTTATGTTTTGAAAAGTAGTTCAGAATCTACAATTCTGATATGTATTGTTATAAAGTTCTAACACCAATGTGCATACATCCTACAAGGTATCTCATACCTAAGGGACAGTGATGCGTACATAAGTACATAACATTGAGGCATTCATGCCTGGATACCTCTCGGGTATTAAGTAATCTATCAATGTGAGGCCAAACATGCCTAAGGACTATTGGGTAATTGTATGACTACGTCATATGATGTTGTGTAATAATTGGAGTGCCACTTCGCATAGTGGGTTGCATCCAGCAACAGTTGATTGTAGTCCCGCAGAACTATGATTGAGTATTTATTGTGTTGCATCCAGCAACAGTTGTTTGTAGTTCCCGCAGAACTATGTTTGAGTATTTAAACAAATACTGAGTTGACGGCCTCGCATGAAAGTTCGCCAATCCGTTAATTGTACGGATCACGAGCATAAGCTCGCCCATCTGCAGGTGTGTGTGGATCACGAGCATAAGCTCGCCCATCCATCGAGTGTATTGCTTTACCGCGATATCGTACTTGTGCCCACTGCAAGACCGTGGCATCGTTTTGTGCCCACTACAAGACCGTGGCATCGTTTTGTGCCTATCTGGCATCGACCGAATTGCTCGCAATCAAAGTTTGTAATTGAGCCGGCAGTTCTATGACATGCCCGACTTGAGTAATTGAGCCGACAGTGCAATGACATGTCCGACTTGTATGATCGTGTTTGTCAGAGTATGAGTATATTTATATACATAAGTAAATTGTATGTAGCACCAAGTACTCGATATTGATTATGAATATGTGTATACATATATAAATATATATATATATATATATATATGTCAAATCAGACAAACACATGTAACCATGAGTCATGCAACGCTTGAGAGTAACGTATTGTATATAAATATGTATATACAATACTTAAATATTATATGCTTTGCAATATGCCTAGGTATGACTAATCATCACCTAGTGTTCTGTATTAGTGTAACGAATCTATTCTAGCTTACGATACCATCGCATACTCCTAGTCTCAGCCTAGCATGTATATGGAAATCTTGGCTTTGTTGTTTACTTGAGTTCAATTCCAATTTTGACATCCTGAACGTATGTGCAGTCTTAGTTCCTAAAAGAAAACTAATCCTGCATTGGTAGAACTAACCAGTTCCATTGTAGTTAATAAGGTTGTCCCGTGACAATAAGGTCAATGTATAATAGTGACTTAGCTAAGTCAGGTGATGGTGATTGTTAGACCACAATCTAATGGTGTACAATGGTAACCTAACTAAGTTAAACAGTGATATTGTTCCAAAATGATATATTGGGTGTAATTCCTAAGTATTACACATTCGTTTTTCCAAACAGTGATATAGATAGGTGTGAATTATAAAAGTTTATCATTATAATTCAAAAACAGTAATTGAGCATGCATCTCACCCCGAAAACAGTAAAACAGTTGAAAGAGTGGGGCTATGAAACTCACCTGAGGAGTTAGCAATCCTACGATACGCGCGTCCGATGGGTTACCTCCTAGTGTCCTAAACACGTGAGGTTATATGAGTATGAGACAATCAGTTTGTCTAAGCGAGTTATGTAAGTATTCATTTGTCGTTCAGGTTTGGAAACCGTGTACGGGGGGTCCGGGGGCAGCACCCCTGGTAGCGGGGTCCAAGGGGTGGCAACCCCTGGCGGGGTCCAAGCGGCAGAGCCGCTGGCTGGGGTCGAGCTGCCAGGTCATCTTGGAAAATTTTTATTTCTACTATATTGCTTTAGTGAAAACGCTCCAAAATTTCATTTTGGAGTAATATTAGGCGGTAAAATTTGGGTTTCGACGCTTAGTGAAAATCATAGGTTTTTAGGCTCCTGTGTTTTGCGACATAAGGGTTATGTCGCTAAATGGTTCTGCAACATAAGGGTTATGTCGCTATGTGCGACATCCGCAATTTAATGCGACATAAGTGTGTTGTGTCTCTATATGCGACGTTCGGATTTTCTGCGACATAAACCTGCGACACAGGTTGTGTCGCAGTACTGTTTTTGGTCTCTGCGACTCAACGATCTGTTCGACGATTTCAAGATCCAAATCGAGTTTTGGCTCAATTTTTGGGCGTTTTGATGTTATAGAAAGCTTCTAACATGTAAAATCATTAAATCTAAGAAATTTCTTATGAGGGAAACAGTTTCTAGAGAGAGAAAGTGAGAAGTCTTACTTTGGAAGTAAAAATGGAGATGATGAAGATGGAGAAGATGATGATGATACGGCTGTTGTTGTTGTTCCTGATGATGATGATGATGATTCCGAAATGATGATGATGATGTTGTTGTTGTTGATTATTGTTGTTGTTGTTGGTTGTTGGTGATTGAGAGAAAAGAGAGAGATGGAGATATAGATGTATGTGTTTTATGGTTTTGTGAAACACAAAAATGGGGAGGGGGAAAAGGGATGGCCGACCCATCATTTTTGGTGGGTTTGGTTGTCCCCAATTGTTGCGTTAAATGCCCGTGTTTGCGTGCCCGATCGTATAAAAATGTGATATTTTAAATTCTACAAATTTATTTATATTCTTTCGTAATGTTTTCGAGTGAAAGTATTTTATAAAAATACTATTTTGGACTTAAAATTTATACTTGTTTTTGAGTGGTCTCAGATAATTAGAATGTGTTTTAAATTAAAAAGACTTACGTTTTTGAACACTTTGTTATAATCGCATATAAAAATATAATTATTTGAAGTTGAAATTTGGCACGAAAATTGACTTTTTGACCAGGTGTTACATTCTCCCCCTGTTAAGAAAATTTTGTCCCGAAATTTCGTGTGAGGTTGTGATCGCGTGGGATATGGGGAGACATGCACGTACGATGGTTTTGTCGAAAAGATTGTAGACACACCATGTCTACGACGGAGTTGAAAAGCAGTGATTCCTTTGACTGTGTCGCTATTTATCATTGTAGTTAGATTCTGACTATGTTGTTTGTTCAGGGAATGATGAAGTCGTGGTTGGTAGGCAACCATTTACATTGTAGTCCATTCGGGACTAGATAGTTGTCACACGGTGACTGTTTAGTGAGTAGTCTTATCAGGACTAAGTGGTTGGTGAACGTTCAGTCGATCAGTCTGCTGAAAGCAAACTTTGAGTTTTTATGTGGGCCTAGGTTAACTAGCCTTATAATGCACTCGGCATTTAGTCGGTCAAATGTAATATCGAGGAGCGAAAGTACACTCTTGGTGTAAATTATAATTGAAAGGTTATGTTTTCGAGGAAGGATGTACCTATATCGTTATCAGAGATCAGGTGGATTTTGCGTTTCCTTTTTGGGCAATCCTTCTTCTAATGACCGGGTTCTTTACATTTGAAGCATACCCTTTTTAAGTTGGGATTCGCAGGAACTCTGCAATCCCAGATTTTGTGTCCGAATCGTTGGCATCTTTCACAGGGTACCCACATGAACCATCATGATGACGTTTACAACAGTGACAAAAGGGTTTATTACCCGCATAGCCTCGTTTTTCCTTGGGTTCGTTGGCGTAGGACCTCAAGGGTTTGGATTGATTTGTTGGGTTATGATTAGTGCTGGAATATCCATTCCATCTTCCTTGGTTGTTTTCGGTTGCAGGGGTCCCGCGTCAGCCCACCTGTGCCATGAGTTTGTGGGCCATGCGAACAGCGTCGTTAATAGTTTCGGGTTTAGAGGAGGTGACCATTCCTTCAATTTGCATTGGAAGTCCACCGATGTACCTTTCGATTCGTTGGCTTTCAGGGTTTACTATGTTCGCGCAAAGGTGTGCTAGTTAGTGAAAATGATTGGTGTAGGTTATGATGTCGTTGTCCTTTACGGTGAGGTGCCAGAGTTCATCCTCAAGTTTGTAGAGTTCCTCACCGGGACAATACTTGTCCCTCATGATTCGTTTCAGCTCCTCCCAAGGAAGTTCGTGTGCGGTGTCAATTCCTACCGTTCGGGTATAGGAACTCCACCAGGTAGAGGCATCATCCTGGAGGGTGTATGTGGCGTACATGACTTTGCAGTCGTCGGGGCAGTTGCAAATGTGGAATATAGATTCCATTTTCTCGATCCATCAGATTAATCCAACAGCTCCTTCAGTTCCAACGAAGTTTGGTGGCTCGCACCTTAGGAAGTCCCTAAAGGTGCAGGGCTTTGCTTGGTTCCGAGTAGCTAGAGCCTCAGCTACTCTTTGATCCGCAAACTGGTCACGTTCAGCTTGGGTTAAGGTTTGTCGTCTAGGCGGCATGATTCTTAAACAAGAATGAAACGACAAGGTGTGAGATCTTATTCAAAGATGATGATTATTACAGTGACATGAATAGTTTACTTGTGTCATAATGAGCAACATGTGATCCTAATTTATTGGAGTGTAGTACCCTAGGTACTAAGTGTAGTAACTACGTACTATATTTGTGGTGCTAAAAGCACAATTATGTATGATCATTGTATTATGATTGTAGTACCGAAGTACTATAAAATGCAGCACCACGTGCCATAATGCAGTGCCCGAAGCGCCGTAATGCAGTACCCTTGTACTGTGAGTGTAGCACCATTGTGCCATTTGCAGTATCAACATACTGTGAGTGTTGCACTACGTGCCAACTTGAGGTATTAACATACCGTGTAATGCAGCACCACGTGCTGTGTGTTGTTCGAGTGTAGCCCTAAGGCCAAAGATGCGTTGATGTTTCGTAATTTCCCAATTGTAGGGCGAAGGCTAAAATATAAGTGCCAAGGTATCGTACCAGGTAGGCACCGAGGTATTCAATCGTGATGATCTAAATGATCAAGTTGTGATTGAGGTGATTTTGTGGACTTAGTCAACACTAATCCAGTGGTGATCAGTATGGTCAAAGTTGATATCGAGGCGCAAATAAGTCGTTGGTTTTCGGTTTAACTGTTGAAAGAGTGTTCCAAAACGTTTAGGTGTTGAGGTTGGCCAATTTTGATGGGTGATCATCTGTCCGACGATCAGAGCTATTGTAAATAATATGAGAGTAGTGATCGTAACACGCCCTGGGAATGATTTCTCATATGGTGAGAAATTTGTTTGTTTTAAATTTTGTGAACGTTTAGCATGCGTGGGTTTCCATCCCAATTGGAAATGTTTACGCCTCTCTTCCGAGGTTCAACGGTAGGTATGATATTCTCCTATGCGTACATATAGAGAGAGTGTTGAGTCGTGATGGTGAGGAAGGTGGCGATGTGCCTCTTTGCGAGTATATGATGGTACAGCGGAATTGTGTTATATATACTCAGTATATATATAGATATGTAGAAGTAGTACACATGTAGGGCCTATTCATATATACCTACCGTACATATAATAGCCTAGGGTGTCTAACAAGTGCATTCCTAATCCAGTATAACCCCTTTCAGATATCACATCATCTTTATTTAATTGTACATAGTTAGCTACGCTATGTTAAATTAAACTCGTATGATGTACTCCCTGAACCAGTTATACCTAATGAGGAATACTGCCTAACGATCATAGTCTAGGCCCACTAAATGCAACCTAGTTCACTATACCCTTAGGCTCTGATACCAATCTGTAACACCCTCAAATTTCGGGTTACGGAAGCGGTCGGGTCGGGTGTTACCAAATCAAATATCACACCATAAGATACATAATGAACGACTCTAAATGAGACGTTTGAAAATAGTTATACATTTTCCAAAGTAGAACGTTTACAACGTTGCGAGTTTAATAGAAGTTTCAATTACATAATTTAAAAATTCAAAAGTAAATACAGAGTGGTCCCCATTGTTTGTAAATATGCGACTCGAGCTAGATTATCTTGCGGAAATCCTAATCCTGCTGGGTACTTGAGAACACATGCTAAAATGAGTCAGCTATAAAGCTGGTGAGTTCATAGGTTTGTTAGTTAAAACATAAAGTATAAAACCTTTTATGTTTTGAAAAGTAGTTCAGAATCTACAATTCTGATATGTATTGTTATAAAGTTGTAACACCAATGTGTATACGTCCTACAAGGTATCTCATACCTAAGGGATAGTGATGCGTACCTAAGTACATAACATTGAGGCATTCATGCCAGGATACCTCTCGGGTATTAAGTAATCTATCAATGTGAGGCCAAACATGCCTAAAGACTATTGGGTAATTGTATGACTACGTCATATGATGTTGTGTAATAATTGGTGTGCCACTTGGCATAGTAGGTTGCATCCAGCAATAGTTGATTGTAATACCGCATAACTATGATTGAGTATTTATTGTGTTGCATCCAGCAACAGTTGTTTGTTGTTCCCGCAGAACTATGTTTGAGTATTTGAACAAATACTGAGTTAACGGCCTTGCACGAAAGTTCGCCGATCCGTTAATTGTACGGATCACGAGCATAAGCTCGCCCATCCGCAGGTGTGTGTGGATCACGAGCATAAGCTCACCCATCCATCGAGTGTATTGCCTTACCGCGATATCGTACTTGTGCCCACTTCAAGACCGTGGCATCGTTTTGTGCCCACTACAAGACCGTGGCATCGTTTTGTGCCTATCTGGCATCGACCGAATTGCTCGAAAGCAAAGAATGTAATTGAGCCGGTAATTCTATGACATGCCCGACTTGAGTAATAGAGCCGACAGTGCAATGACATGTCCGACTTGTATGATCGTGTTTGTCAGAGTATGAGTATATTTATATACATAAGTAAATTGTATGTAGCACCAAGTGCTTGATATTGATTATGAATATGTGTATCCATATATAAATATATATATATATATATATATATATATATATATGTCAAATCAGACAAACACATGTAACCATAAGTCATGCAACGCATGAGAGTAACGTATTGTATCTAAATATATATATACAATACTTAAATATTATGTGCTTTGCAATATGCCTAGGTATGACTAATCATCACCTAGTGTTCTGTATTAGTGTAACGAATCTATACTAGCATACGATACCATCGCATACTCCTAGTCTCAGCCTAGCATGTATATGGAAATCTTGGCTTTGTTGTTTACTTGAGTTCAATTCCAATTTCGACATCCTGAACGTATGTGCAGTCTTAGTTCCTAAAACAAAACTAATCCTGCATTGGTAGAACTAACCAGTTCCATTGTAGTTAATAAGGTTGTCCCGTGACAATAAGGTCAATGTATAATAGTGACTTAGCTAAGTCAGGTGATGGTGATTGTTAGACCACAATCTAATGGTGTACAATGGTAACCTAACTAGGTTAAACAGTGATATTGTTCCACAACGATATATTGGGTGTAATTCCTAAGTATTACACATTCGTTTTTCCAAACAGTGATATAGATAGGTGTGAATTATAAAAGTTTATCATTATAATTCAAAAACAGTAATTGAGCATGCATCTCACCCCGAAAACAGTAAAACAGTTGAAAGAGTGGGGCTATGAAACTCACCTGAGGAGTTAGCAATCCTACGATACGCGCGTCCGATGGGTTACCTCCTAGTGTCCTAAACACGTGAGGTTATATGAGTATGAGACAATCAGTTTGTCTAAGCGAGTTGTGTAAGTATTCATTTGTCGTTCAGATTTGGAAACCGTGTACGGGGGTCCGGGGGCAACGCCCCTGGTAGCGGGGTCCAAGGGGTGGCAACCCCTGACGGGGTCCAAGCGGCAGAGCCGCTGGCTGGGGTCGAGCTGCCAGGTTAGCTTGGAAAATTTTTATTTCTACTATATTGCTTTAGTGAAAACGCTCCGAAATTTCATTTCGGAGTAATATTAGGCGGTAAAATTTGGGTTTTGACACTTAGTGAAAATCATAGGTTTTTAAGCTCCTGTGTTTTGCGACATAAGGGTTATGTCGCTATGTGCGACATCCGCAATTTAATGCGACATAAGAGTTATGTCGCTATGTGCGACATCCGCAATTTAATGCGACATAATGTGTTGTGTCACTATATGCGACGTTCGGATTTTCTGCGACATAAAGACTTGCGACATAAACCTGCGACACAGGTTGTGTCGCAGTACTGTTTTTGGTCCCTGCGACACAACGATCTGTTCAACGATTTCAAGATCCAAATCGAGTTTCGGCTCGATTTTTGGGCGTTTTGATGTTATAGAAAGCTTCTAATATGTAAAAACATTAAATCTAAGTAATTTCTAGTGAGGGAAACGGTTTCTAGAGAGAGAAAGTGAGAAGTCTTACTTTGGAAGTAAAAATGGAGATGATGAAGATGGAGAAGATGATGATGATGCGGCTGTTGTTGTTGTTCCTGATGATGATGATTCCGAAATGATGATGATGATGTTGTTGTTGTTGGTTGTTGGTGAATGAGAGAAAAGAGAGAGATGGAGATATAGATGTGTGTGTTATATGGTTTTGTGAAACACAAAAATTGGGAGGGGAAAAGGGATGGCCGACCCATCATTTTTGGTGGGTTTGTTTGTCCCCAATTGTTGCGTTAAATGCCCGTGTTTGTGTACCCGATCGTATAAAAATGTAATATTTTAAATTCTACAAATTTATTTATATTCTTTCGAAATGTTTTCGAGTGAAAGTATTTTATAAAAATACTATTTTGGAATTAAAATTTATACTTGTTTTCGAGTGGTATCAGATAATTAGAATGCCTTTTAAATTAAAAAGACTTACGTTTTTGAACACTTTGTTATAATCGCATATAAAAATATAATTATTTGAAGTTTAAATTTGGCGTGAAAATTAACTTTTTGACCAGATGTTACAACAAATCATATCATATCACAACATAACATAGCATAGGATGCATCCATACGCCTCCCAAATAATCAAAAAGCTCTCCCACGAGCACAAATGAAAAGCTCTCCACGAGCATAATTACACAATCACATATATCAACAAAGGGGAGACGCCGTGGACTAATCCCACCGCCACGGATAGTGCGACATCATTGGTGCCGCAATGACGCCCCTGTGGTCCTCCACAGGTAGCTGACTCGGTATACCTATCTCTCCGGTCTACAAAACTCTAGGGTTCAATGGGCGCATAGTGAACATATAAACCAACCACACACTAGATTATGTCCACCATGCATATGGAACCTAAATCAAATGAATCAGAAATAGCTGGCAACAATGAATTCTCCAAGTTTTCCATAGTCAATTTCACGCAAGTTTTCTCAAAAGTTTCCACAATTTAGCAAATCCCAAATAACAGTTTATCTGAAAACTGTTTAGCTCAAATAGGGGAATCAGAACACACAAATATATCAAGATATCAAACGAACCACAAGGATAACAAAAGAGCGCAAGGATAGCAACAAAGTATATCAAGATAACGCTGAATAAGTAACAATAGCTTTCAAGGTCGAAAAAATAATCCATAATCCTTCACACCTCTACATAAAATAATTTATATAAATTTAAAATGGTAATCGCAATATCCTAGTTCTTGTATTCTCAGTTACCCAAGTCTGACTATTATTCATAGTAATTCTAATCATTTTGTATACGTTATGCAATTATTAAATCTGTATGAAAGTAAAATGTACCCCATCTAACGATAATTCAAGTGACGCTAAATTATGTTAATAGTAGATAATATAATATAATTCATGGTCTGTTTTTTAATAATTTTGACACCATAAGGGTAAAATTCGTATAAGGTTAATTCCAAAACTTAATTCACAAATTATTACATAATTAATGGGGTTTATTAATGAAACTTCATAAAACTTTCACGTAGCCATTTCCTTCTTTCTTAACTCACGTACATACCATGTTCGATTTCAATTCTCTTCTATTGTTCGCATTTGCTACGTTTAAAAGATCATATATTAAGTTAGTCTAACAATATAAACATATTCTCATGGGTTTTAAATTCTGTTTCGCAACAGGACCACATATATAAGAACCCGTAAATTTCCGTTTAATCAGTATGTATAACCGCATTGTTAACGTGATCTAAGATCACTCTAAACTCAATAAAATGATAGGAAGGATTAAGTAAGAGATAAAAATGTTTTACACATAAGTAACAGACGAGTTGATTTAAGATTTACCTTTGAAGCAAGATCGAATTTCAAACGAATAAAACACATAAAAGTTTCTCGCCATCGTTCACTCCCGTGGCCTCTACACTATTTTTCAACGTTAGGTTTTTGGTGAGTGTTTTCTTCTTTTCTTTTTTTGTGTGGCAATGAGTGAATAATTAATTGAAAGAAAAGAGGTCGGTTATAAATCCTAATTCAATCGAGGAAACTGTTCATATCGTGTCCTCTAATATCAGGATTTGATCATATCACATTTCAAAATCATTTGACTAAATCTCATTGCCTCCACCGAATTTTTTTATTTCCAATTATACAATTTGTTTCCCTTTTAGTAATATTATATTGTTTTGTGTTTAGGATAGTTCCAACATTTATTACTTTAATTATCGTTAATTTAAATATCCCAACATGAATGTACATATGTTACCTACAAATTATATTCTAATTATTATTATTATTATTATTATTATTATTATTATTATTATTATTATTATATTTTACTTTTAATTTTAATCATAATGTCAATACACACACATATACATATATACGATTTTTAGAACGGGTTTTTATATTGCCCTTGCACACAAGACACATATTAAATGCATGACAAGGAATGCACCGGGGAAACCAAATAATCAAAGCCCATGCCACAGCAGAACACCACATCCAAATAGATTCCCAAACTTCACTTACCCGGAAATCAGAAGAATTGCATTTTTAAATGATTAATATCATCCGGGTAAATAATGTTTATTTTAATAATAATACATTATTTAGAAATTTTTGTCACCAACGTCCCTGTTTGTACTTTCGGTTTCTTTCTGATTTGTTTATATACGATTCTAATTAATCATTTGTGTTTATATATATATATATATATATATATATATATATAATATTTAAATACTTTCGTATTAATGCGTACTAAGTACGAGTAATTGAGGTTTAAATTAGGCGAGAAATTGGCCATGTGTGACAGGATGTTACACTATTCTTTGGTAAAACATTTTAAAACAATCATTTTCCACTAAAAATCACCAAGGTAGTCTAAATTTAAACGTTCCGATAAAAATCGGTAAAAGCATTCAAATAACATGCAAAACGAGGCAATTACAATCACCTTAAATATTCTCTTTTTGATTTTCTTATGGAAATAGATCTTAATCCTTATTTGATGATTCCATAGGAAAATACGAGACCAGAGGTGAAAAAATCAAGAGAAACAGACGAAAAACGGAGAAGATGTGCAGTTTGGAAGCTAACCAATTGTCATCCGGAATATGCAAGATATACAACTCTAAATTTGGCAAGATTAATGTCATTAGAAGCGTAACGGAAAAAAGAATCCAACGGTGCAAGAATTAAGCAAATCGGGCTCAGAACGAAAAAGATACGGGAGAAACAAGCAACAAACAGAGCGAGCAAAAGAAAAAAGGAGGATCATCCCACTAGAGACCGTATACGGCCCTTTAGGGGCCATTTACCTTTCCTTTGTTCTTGGTAATTGGTACCCTAGGTCCAATTGACCCCCCTCTTGGCTTTCTACCCACTGTTTGTGCTTTGGTGCTTGTTCTTGGAGCTTAAAGATTTGTACCCCTTCTTCCTCCCTTCTCCTTTAAAATCCCATCATTTCTCTCATTTCTACAAACCTCATTCATCCATTGTCTCTCAAATCTCTCTCTATATATATTTCTTTCTTTCTCTCTCTAGAGAATAAGCTAGTAGGGTATAGTTAGCATAGGAGTTTTATTTAGCTTTTGTACGGAGATACTCTGAGACTTCAGATTTGTTAACATTTGTCTGTATTACTCTTCTATTCAGGTTTAATATAATCTCTCGTATTTCTTCTTATATACATGTTATCTTATTGTGCATGCTTAGGAATGAATGCTAGAATTATGTTAGGCTAGACAAATCTGGGTGTTTGCTGTGAAATATGCAATGTTAGAATAGTTATGATTTAATTACCATGCTGTTACTCTGTCTGTTTGAATATAAACTATTTGTGAACTTATAAGCTGAACCTTTGCTCGTTTGTCTATCCAACTTATGTTGTGGTTTGAATCCTCCTCCCTAGGAATCCGGCCAATTACTAGCAGTAGGAATTCCAACTATTTTGGGTAAAGGGTAAATTACCCGATAAATATATTACTCCAAAAACCATTAAGAACAATGGATGTGAATGAATCCCACATCACACCCTATTACATAGGCGATAAAGACTACATAAAAGGATACAACCACTAACCAGCAATTGACTCAACAAAAGAATCAACCAAAGACCGCAAACAAAGCAACGATTACATTTGATCAGGAATTCCAACTATTTTGTGTATGATGACCAATGAACTCAACATGGCTAATGTTCCCTTGATTGAAACACATCCGAGGGACACAGAGCATAAGAGTAGAGATAGATTAGGTTCATGTTTGTTTGTTGCATATCTTTGGGACAACTTCCGGGATATCCATGATTTAATCTTTAGGTCAACTGATATGATGCTAGTATACCGTTTTATTGCATGTTCTTGTTTGATTATTGCTTAGATGTTGTATGCGAGATGTATCCACTATCATTGATTGAATGATTAGGTTTTCATGAATGATTTTGATTCAATACAGATAGCTTAACATGTATGCAATAGTTGTGATGATTCATATTATTTATGATAAACAGTTCAACTGATCGTTAGACAGACTTCCCCAACCGGTTCCGCGGGTTAATTCCGGTTCATGTTGTTGTTCACTGAACAATTCAGGCCATGATACGGACGTCTCTGATGTCTGAGATTGGGGACCTGGTGTAACACCCCCAAATTTAATGTTGCGCGGAAGCAAACTTTGGGTGTTACTAATCAATAATCAAACACTAAAGTAAAGCAAACGTCGTACAATAGTACAAAAGTATTACATTGTTAAAGTAGAGTAACAAGCTTCGAGTTCGAAAATAGTTCCTAGAGATTCTAATACATAACTGATATACAAAAATTAATGCAAGAGAATCTCCACAAGTTTGTATGCATGCGACTTGAGCTACCAGTCATGTGGGTGTGCAGTCCTACTATTGCGGTAAACCTGAGATAGATGCTAAAAAGTGTCAACCAAAAGGTTGGTCAGTCCTGTGGGTGTGCAGTCCTACTGCTGCGGTAAACATGAGATAGATGCTAAAAAGTGTCAACCAAAATGTTGGTAAATCTTACAGGTTTAGTAAAGTAAATCATTTATGAACCACAAGTAAGTACCAGTAATTCCCTCGAGCATAGTAAGTAAATCAGTAACTCAGTAAATCAGTAAGTCAACACAATTACCATGAGCTCACAAGTTGAAGCTTAACAATGTAGTGTGAATGGTACAATCAAGTACAGTATCACGTACCCCCGTGAGTGCTATCCGAACACTCATATGTAACAAATACTAATATACCTGTTTCTACGGTGTAATCCGTGGTGGTGCTACCACCCCAGGCAAGGATTGTCAGTCCCAAATGGATCCATTTACTACTAATCGCGCTTAAGTCCATAACTAACAACTTATGATAGGAGGCTTTCAGTGGATAAAAGTAACTTATGTAATGCGTGTAAAAGTAGTATAAACAATTCAATACTTGTGTTCAGACGTGAAACGATAGCAAATATCTCACTCCAAAGTAGAAAACAGTAAAAATGGGGCTGTAAGACTCACCTGGGTCTAGCAAGTATGATACTTTCATGTAATCGAATAAGTATCCCAGATGTAAGTCCGTAGTGTGTCGGATGTAATTCCATAAGTTGGTTCTCCAAACCCTGCAACCTTCTGGCGTCCGAAACGCACAATGTTGTAAGCAAGTAAGTAAGTAAGTTGTTGTCATGAAGGATCATCCATGCTAGTTGTCCACTCAACTAGGAAACGTCCAAGTATTTGTTTGTACATTTGTAATCGTTTTGTAAATAAGTATGGCCCGTTGGTGACGGAGGTGTAATAATAATTCAAATATTATTATTATGTAGTTCATCGTGTTTGTATACCTTGTAAAACATATACATAAGTTGATTATTTGTAACGTGACGTGTAACTGTTGTTCGGATGTATGTCCGTGCGAGTGTAAACTTGTATTAGAGTGAGTGTAAGCTCATATGTATTCAAGTTGTAGGGTATACTTCCAAAAGTATATGTATATCATGTAAGTGTAGTGTCGTATAAAGTATAGTTGTTGTATGTACTCAATACTTAGTAAGTTAGGTATTTTCAAGTTTTTGTTTTATGAGACACTGCATGAGGCACTGAGTGTGGGTTGTGACACTAGGGTTAGTGTTGCTAAATGTTGAAATCAGAAGTGATGCGACATTGGGGTCAGTGTCGCATTATGCGACATTCAGAAGTTATGCGACACAAGTGCTAGTGTCGTAGTATGCGACATTCGATTTTTAAGTGCGACATTAAGGTGAATGTCGCTATGTGCGACACTAAAGATTTATGCCACATTATTAATAGTGTTGCAGTATGCGACATTCAGGTGCTCATGCGACATTGGGCTTAGTGTCGCAGTGGGTTTGGCCCTCCTGCGACACTACAGGCTGATGGGTTTTTAAGTGTCGGGTTTGTGGTCAAACGACCTCGGTTTGACCCGAGACTTTTACACAAGTCTTAAATATGTTGATAGAGCCTAAGAAAATTATTGGTTCGTGTCGGGGTTAGCCCAAAGTGTCGGTTTTTAAGAATTTCCAAAATAGCCCTTTTTGTACCTACGTTCATAAATCGGATTTTGTAGGAAAACCGGTGTATTTCTGGAAAAATTGCCGAACACGAAAGTTGTAGATAACGAAAATAAGAAGATTATGGCATTTGTTTCATGCATTTATCTTAAGTACACAATTTTATATGATTATTTTCGTGTGATAGATTTTGTGAAACGAAAACATATGTTATGTAAGTCGAGTTTTAATATATGATTTGGACATTTTCAAGTCTAGTGAACAAACTAACATGTAAATAAATCATAAAAAAAGAAGTTTCGAGAGGTGTTGGGAATCTTATAATAGTCGGTTTTAGAAACCGAGAAGATAGGAACGCAGAGCTTCACGTGGTGATCATTTTCCCTCAAACAAGCAACTTGATCCAAGGTATTTTTGGTGGTGTTTAGAGGTGGCGGTGAGGGTGTTCTAGAGAGAGAGAGAATGCCAAGAGAGAGGGTGAGGGGGAGAGAGAGAGAGGTGGAGTGTTAGAAATGAGGGGGTATGGTGGTGATGGTGATCACATGAAGCAAGCAAGCATGGCTTGCCATGACATGCTTGTTGAACGGTTTTGGGTGGCCCCTAAGGGGTGTGGAAGTGTTAAACTTTGTTCCTCAAAGTTTCGTTTAGTCCCGTGTTCGTTTAGCCGTTCGTTTTACATTTTAATTAGTCGTATAACGTTTTATTCGATACGTTTGTTAACTATTTAAAACATAATATTTTAAATGAAAGTTTTACTCAAACAATATATTCTAAGTTATTAAAATATATTTTGGTTTTCGTCGGTTGTGAGTTGTTTATTTAATTTGTGTAACGTTTTTAAACGTTCTAGTTGCACGCGTGTAATCGCGATATTTTTAGCCGAAGTGTTTTATCAAATTACTTATTATGAAGTTATAAAAACATAACTTAAGTTTATTTCGTGTGTCGGGTGCGTTTCGTGTATTTTCGTCGCATACGGAGTGTTTTATACAATATTTAATACGTGTAATATATTCTCACAATATATTAAGTTAAATAATGTTTGTTCGGATAAATCCACATTATTTTTAAATATTTTGTCACCAACATCCACAGTAAAATACTGTTGGACCTCGTTCAGTACACAGTTTACGATTTAAATGAATTGCGCAAGCGTGTATGTAATTACACAAAATTTACATATATTTAGATTAATATAAACTAAATACACGTAATTACAAGTAGTTTAGGAACTAATCATAGTTCTAAATTAGCGGGTGTTACATTCTCCCCTTGTTAGGAGAATTTCATCCCGAAATTAGTTCGAAGTCGCGGTGTGAGTAGAGTCCATTAATAGGTGTGGATGTTTCAATCGCATTTGGTCTTCCCGTTCCCAAGTAAATTCAGGGCCACGCCTCGAATTCCACGGGATTTAACAATGGGAATACGACTCTGTTTTAAGTGGTTTCGTGAATGATTTCTGGACCAGTGAGTTGTGTATCCCCCACCTCGGTCCAGCAAATGGGTTATCGGCACTTACGACCATAAAGTTTGATGGGTGCCGAAGCGTCCGTATGAAGACGGTGCTCGGACCGCGATCGGTTTGTTTAAAATTTGTATTTGCTGGGGTCTAAGTATGACTTACTAATACTGAACCAAAAGGCTAGTAGATGGTAAGTATGACCTAGAGTCGTTCTTAAAGAGAAACTGAATTGAAACAGAGGTGATCCAATCAATCTTTCTTTTCTAGTAAAGGTTTTAAAAGAGTGCGTTGGGGGTTTTTGGTTCAGTTAATTAAGTAAACTAAATAAAGCGAATAAAAGATAATGATAAATCAGATAATAAAAGGAGTATTTGTTGTGAGTTCGTTAGCTTATAATGTGGGACGATGACTTGTAGGGAAAACGTTTACTAAATTTGGAATTTCACTAGACTTGGTAGTTAATGGTATAACCGATAGATTCCCTATTAGTCGGTTTTCAACTAATATGTCACGAGGAGTCACGGTGTCATGATTCTGATTAGACAGACAATGCTCATCTCTCCACACTCTCCTGTGAGGGAGTCAGTGGCCCTTGTTATTGAACATATTTGCTCATGGGCGAAGGAATAGAGTAGCAGGTCTACAACAAGTCTAACCGTTCTTAATACCATAAAGACTATAAATTTAGTAAACAATTAACTTAGCAAATATGTTCGGACTTAGTTGATCAATTCCCATTAATGAAGTTTAAGCATGGTAAGCAAAGGAAATTGTTGAGGTTTCTTGCATACCTTACTTTAAATTTCATAGGTTAAGGAAAAGTATCGATTTAAATTGGATTTTAAACTTGCCTTTCTTAATACAATTAACAAATCCCTAGGTTTTCGTAAACGGTTATTTAGCCTATAGCCTGCCTAATCTAATCTAAACTAACTAATCTAATTAAAGCAATAATTAAAATGCTGACGGCTTTTTGCATAAAGTTAAACCCAGACCATGTCAGAAAATGCTATGGTAGTCCACAATGTATTTAATCGTTTACCGATGTTTCCATTGTGGATTCAATTGCTTCACGATGTTTACATGATAAGTACATTGTGATTTCAAGTGTACAATACTCATGGCAATTCCACATAATCACATTGCATTTTATGATGCTCGCATGACGTTACAATTGAAACCATAGTTTTACACAGATAACTATTCACTAAGTAGTAAGGCTCGCGACTCCTTTTTACAAGGTTACAATCACGGTTGTTAATCGAAAGGCGAATGTAAGTTTTAGGTTTAAAATCATAAGATAAGTCCATTCATAAAGTTTCTGTTTTATAATGTCGATCCATAATACAACTACCTTCGGTCGTGACCGGCTTCCATACGTATCTACTTTGCTTAAAAGCATTTCCAGCACTATACCAAGTAAACAGTCGAATAGGGGCCGTCATATTATTTCACAACGTATTTTAAGTCATCCCACAATTATATATATGCTAACTACATCACAACAAATACAATAGTAATCTACTCGCTAATCATGGCATGAACTATCTCTAGCATAATTAAAGTATACATATTTAATCAAGATAGATAAGGATAGAAATAACCGAGATTAAAATGCGAGAAGGAGTAGACTTGAATTAATAAGAGTTTCTCCAAGCGTACACCAACGATTACAAATACGTTCCTCACCAAGGATTACAAGCACGTTCCTTGCTTCTATTTTAACTAGCCTAATACTAATTTAAAATAAATAAAGAAAGAAAAGCTAAAAGAAAGTATGAAAGTGCCTAGGTATGTAAGTATCCTAGTGCCCGTGGTGTGTTTTTGCAAATGAGCCTCATGCCTCCTATTTATAGGAGAGTTTTGGTGCATGTTAGCAAGTGGAAGCTCACAATAGCAAAAGGTGGAAAAGGTAGTGTCACCAAGTACGAAAAGGTGAAAAAGGCGGTGGCACCAGGTACGAAAAGCAAGAAAAGGTCTAGCACCGGGTACGCGAAAGGACAAAATAGTGCAATCTGTACGGGGGGTGGCAGCCGGCGGCGGCCAGGTGGTGGCCGGCGGTGGCTGGCTGCTACCTGCACCAGCCCGCTGCCCGTTGCTTCGTTTCTCAATTCGTGCGTGTTTTCTTTGTTATGTGTCCGTTTGTGTTGATTCTTTTTGCGTTGGATTCCTAATTCAAATACGAAGCTTTTGATGAAAAGAAATCCCAAAAATATGTCTCTGAACTTTAGATGTGTCGTATGAATCTTTTGGATCTTCCGGAGTGCGTAGAATCTTCATTCTTCGTCCGTTTTTGTTGATTCTTTTTCTGTTGGATTCGTAATTTGAAAACGAACATCTTGGGTCAAATAGATGTTGGTGGTGGTCTCTTTTGTCTTGAAATCTCATTTTGATGTCTTGAATCTTCAAACGTGCGTGGAATCTTCGTTTTACATCCGTTTTGCTTGATTTTTATTGTGCGACCTTGTTTTGACCATCTTGGCATAATACTATTGATTTGTAATGTTTTTGAGTTAAAGTGCCAAGAATCGGTCCAGAAGGGTGCAACCTTAATGTTGGTGTGATAGTTGTTGTTGTATGAAAACTCACACAATGGTAAGTGATTCTCCCAGTTTTTACCGAAGTCAACTACACAAGCTCGTAGCATATCCTCCAGTGTTTGTATAGTACGTTCGCTTTGGCCGTCAGTCTGTGGGTGGTAAGCAGTACTCATGTCCAAACGAGTACCAAGACATTTTTGTAGCGATTGCCAAAAGCGAGAAGTGAACCGACTATCTCTGTCAGAGATAATTGAGATGGGTACGCCGTGTCTTGACACGATCTCTTTTAGGTAGATCCGTGTCAAACGTTCCATCTTGTTAGTTTCCTTGATGGGCAGGGAATGAGCAGATTTCGTGAGACAATATACGATCACCCAAATGGTATCGCAACCGCTCGGTGTTTTCGAGAGTTTGGTAATGAAGTCCATGGTGATCTGCTCCCATTTCCATTGAGGGATTTCCAGTTGTTGCAGCAAACCGGAAGGTTTTTGATATTCAGCTTTAACCTTGGAGCAAGTAAGGCACTTGCTAACATAGGTTGCAATGTCAGATTTCATGTTAGGCCACCAATACAACTGTTTGATGCCATGATACATCTTGTCGGTGCCAGGGTGGATAGAGTATCTACACTTGTGATCTTCGTCCATCATCAAGTCTCGTAGGTTCCTAAAACTTGGTAACCAGATTCTGTTAGAGAAGTATTTGGCCCTGTCAGGTTTGGTCTCAAACTGTTTATCCATGCCTCGCAAGGCCTCGTGTTTCACATTTTCAGTGTTGAGTGCTTCGAGTTGAGCGGTAAGAATTTGGATTATGAGATCGTTGTGTATAGTCATACTAAGTTCTTGAACTCGGAGGGGTTTCATTCGTTCTTTACGAATTAGGGCTTCGACCACTACGTTGGCTTTGCCCGGATGGTAACGGATTTCGTAGTCGTAATCGGTAAGTAATTCGACCCAACAGCGTTGTCTCATGTTTAGTTCTTTTTGGTCGAAGATGTGTTGGAGACTCTTGTGATCAGTGAAGATTGTACACTTGGTACCATACAAGTAGTGTCTCCAGATTTTAAGAGCGAATACAACTGCTCCCAACTCTAGGTCATGAGTGGTGTAATTCTTTTCGTGGACCTTGAGTTGCCGAGAGGCGTAAGCAATAACTTTTTCTCGTTGCATCAGCACACAACCAAGACCTTGGTGTGAGGCATCACAGTACACCATGAAGTCATCGTTACGCTCGGGTAAGGATAGGATAGGTGAACTACAGAGTTTCTGCTTCAGTAATTGAAAGGCTGACTCTTGTTTTTCAGTCCAGTCGAACTTCTTCTCTTTCTGAGTCAGTGTAGTGAGTGGTTGAGCTATTTTCGAAAAAATCTCAATGAATCACCTGTAGTATCCGGCGAGTCCTAAGAATTGGCGTACTTCAGTGGGTGTAGTAGGTACTTGCCAGCACTTGATGGCTTCAATTTTGGAAGGATCGACATGAATTCCTTGACTGTCAATCACGTGTCAAAGGAATTGTACAGTTTGCATCCAGAACTCACACTTTGAGAATTTGGCATATAACTCCTCGTGCTTAAGTAGTTCTAGAATGGTTTTCAGGTGTTGCACATGTTCTTGTTCATAGCGCGAGTAAATCAGAATGTCATCAATGAAGTTGATGGCAAACTTATCGAGGTAAGGCTTACACACCCGATTCATAAGGTCCATGAATACTGCTGGTGCGTTGGTCAAGCCGAATGCCATCACTTGGAATTCGTAATGCCCGTAGCGAGTTCGAAAAGCTATTTTAGGGATATCTTCCTCACAAACTCGGAGTTGGTGATAACCTGACCTTAGATCGATCTTTGAATAAAAACTCGACCCCTGAAGTTGATCAAACATGTCATCAATACGAGGTAGTGGGTAACGGTTCTTGCTGGTTAATTTGTTGAGTTCACGGTAGTTGATGCACATGCGGAAAGAACCGTCTTTCTTTTTCACAAACAGGACCGGGGCTCCCCAAGGCGAGGAACTCGGTCGAATAAATCCCTTATCCAGGAGTTCTTGCAGTTGAGTAGACAACTCCTAGAGTTCGGATGGGCCTAAACGGTACGATGCTCATGCCACGGGTGCTGCGCCGTGCATAAGGTCAATAGAGAATTCGACTTGTCTAGGTGGCAGAAGGCCGGCAAGTCTTTTGGAAAGACTTCTAGGAAGTCTCGAACAATAAGCACATCCTCAAGTCGCTTTTCCTTTGACTGTTTCTCCGTAATGTGCCCGAGGATTTCCTGGTACCCTTTTCTCAAGTATTTCTAGGTTTTCATACACGAAAGGATGTTCAGTCTCATCCCACCGGTCTCCCCTTGTATGACTAAAGTTCCACCGGTGGCGAGAGGGATACGAACGATTTTCTTAAAACAGATGATTTCGGCACGGTATTTGGATAGCCAATCCATACAAACAATGATGTCGAAGCTGCTGTAACACCCCCAAATTTACTGTTTAGCGGAAGCAAGATTTGGGGTGCTACTAATCAATAATCAAAATACACAAGGTATAAGGAACGACTCTATATGCGTCGTTTTAAACATTACATTGATAATTCAAAAGTTTTACAATGTTATAATAGTTACAAAAGCTCGTGAGCCAAAATGTAAGAGATTCTAAGGCATATCTATTTTACAAAATGTAGAAATGCATATGAATCTCCTGAGATCTGCATGCGACTCGAGCTAGCTAATCCTGAGCAGTCCTACTACTACTGTGAACCTGAGAATACATACTAAAAAGTCAGCTAAAAGCTGGTGAGCTCACAGGTTTGCGTAGTAATAAAGTAAGTGTGAACCACAAGATTTAGTAATGATTGTTTGAAATGAATCAAATAATGTATACGTCTGCCATGAGGTCATAGTCTGCGCTTAACGTGGGTGTCAGGATCACACTAAAGTGCCTGATCGTGGGTGCCTCCGAGCGAGTGTCTAATCCACACTCGTATGAACAAAAGTTAATGCGTCCGTTTAACCAGTCAGTGCTTGCTGACCTGGACAAGGATGGTCAGTCCTATATGGTACCATACACTAACATTCATGCTACATAAAGTATTTCCAGAACTATGATCGTAGAGGACTTAAAAGTGATTAGAAAATAGCTCATGCAGAATATAGCGAGTTTTATACTCGTGTTCACGTGTAAAACAGTTAGAGCATGTATTCCCACCCCCGGGAGTAAAAACAGTACAAAGTCGGGGCTATAAGACTCACCTGAGCCTGAAGAGTTGCAGTGAAGCAAGTGTGGTGAAGTAAAATGGGGTGTCCGAAGACTGTAACCTGCCGAGCGTTTATAACGCGCATGGTTGAATAAAATAAGTAGCTATCTTAAAAGATAACCCATGCTAGTTGTTCATCCAACTAGTAATGTCCCATGATTTGATTTGATTGGTAAGTTCGAGTTTTGAAAACGTGTACGGCCCGTCGGTGATTATTTGCAATAATATTATTATTATGTCGAAGTGTTATACTTAAAAAGTATTTACAAACTTTAGGTGACGGGGGTCCGGGGGCAGCGCCCCTGGTTAGCGGGGTCCCAGGGGTGGCAACCCCTGGCGGGGTCCAAGGGGCTAGCACTTAATAATCAACCCCTGATTTGATTTTATTTCCACCATATTGTTATATAGAAAAACGCATCTAAGATTTGAATTTGGAAAATCAAGTGATAAAATTTTAGGTCTCGACATTTAGTAAAAATCTGAGTTCTGTTTCATGCGGCACTTATAGCGACACTTAGGGTCTTAGGCGTCACTTAGGAAGTGACACATGAAATAGCAGAGTCTGGGTAAGGGCGTCACTTATGGCGTCACTTATGGAAGTGACGCATAATGAGGCGTCACTTAGTGGCTTGGGCGACACTTAGGAAGTGTCTCATAAAATTGGAAATTCTGAGTTTAGGGCGTCACTTAGGTAAGTGACGCATAAGGTGGCGTCACTCCATAAGTGTCGGGTATAAGTGTCGGATAAGGCTTCTAGGCGTCACTAAACAAGTGACAGAGGTAAGTGTCGGGAAAAAGGGGTTTTATGCAGCACTTATGCAAGTGACGCATGATTAGGGCTTTTAGCGACACTCAATGCGTCACTTAAGTGATGCATGAAGTGACGCTATACTGCACCTTCGTTGCGACACTTAAAGCTGTTGACGAAAATTTGAGCCAAAAATGAGTTTTCGGATTTCCGTTTGGTCTGATTCTTTTACCCAACCCTTATAGGGACATTCTAAGCTTAAAGAAACAACTAGATCCTAAAAATACTTGAAATCGAGAGTTTTCGGGTTTTGTTGGAAACTTACAAATCGTTGCGCGGAGGATTCGGAAGGATAGAAACGTAGATCGTTGCGAGGTGGTTCTTTTTCTCCAAACGAGTGATGAAGATCTAGGTCGTTTGGTGGTGTTATTAGTGAGATTTAAGGGATGGTGGTGTGGTTTGGTTTAGAGAGAAAAGAAAGAAGAAGAAATATGAAAGTGAGAAAGAAGAAAAGAAAAAGGGAAGAAAAGGAGGGGGAAGAGAGGGGGGCCCGGCTGGTGGGGTCCACCGAGTGTGGACTTCACTAGTTTTTTGTTCTCCCATGTACACGCTCCGTGCAGCATTCGTTTTTCGATCGTTTTGCGTTAAATAGTTATTTTTATACGTTTAATTACAAGTTTTAAAATATGGAGATTTATTCAATATTTTTGTTGAAGTATTTTCCAAATACTTAATAAACTTAAATGGTTTCGTTGGCTTGTGTGTTAAATGTTTAAGTCACGTAAACGTTTATTATACGATATGGAATGTAATTGAAATATTATCAAAATAATATTTTGGGTATGATATCGTTATTATATAATTTTATATTATTTAATAAAATTGATCACCAACGTCCGTATTACTTGAACCGAATTACCTTCGATTTGAAATGTACTCGATTTAACCAAATCGTGCAATTGTATATATTCAACAATATATATTATTTGATACACAAATTAGCCTAACACGGTACTAATTACATGTATTACAAAAACGATTAGGACCTAATGACTAGCCCTAATTTGGCGGGTGTTACAGCTGCCGATCTCAACAGGCATAAGGTCAATAGAGAACAGCTCATCAGCTAAGTTTAAGGTGCAGTTAGGTATTACACTGTTGGCCTCAATAAGTTTTCCATTTACCAACTCTACTGTGTACTTAGAATCTAAGGCAATGGGTGTGGTGTCAAGTAGTGAACAAAATTCTTCAGAAATGAAACTCCTATAAGCACCAGTATCAAATAACACAGAACCAGTCAAATTGTTGAGAAAGAACGTACCCATGACCACATTCGGGTCCTAGTGGGCATCCCCAGCATTAAGTATGAAAGCTCTGCCCCGAGCATTGTTGTTGTTGTTCTTTTTCTTGTTCTTCAATTTGGGGCAATCACTTCTAAAATGTCTAGCAACTCCACATTCATAACAGGTTCTGGGAGTGTTGGGTTTGGTATTAGTAGTGTCGGTCCTGCAATCCTTAGCGAAGTGCCCGAATCGCTTGCACTTACTACAGGGGCAAGAACCATCATGGTGGAGTTGGCACCTGGTACAGTAAGGTTTGTTTCCTTGGTATTCCTTCTTATTATCAGAACTAGAGGTGTAGGCTTTAATGGTTTCAGGTTTCTTAGATGCTGGTTGGTTTTGATTCTGGTTGCCAGAGTTCCCAGACCACTTCCTCTTGTTGTTGTTGCCAGTGGATGGGATGGGTGTTTCACGGCTAACAACCATGGCCATGAGTTCATGCGCCATACGGATGGCACTCTGAATGTTAGCTGGTTTGGATGAGGCCACTTTCCCCTAGATACTCTCCGGGAGTCCGTAAATGTACCTCTGAATACGCTTGTGCTCAGGATCAACCATAGATGGACAGAGGAGAGCAAGCTATTGAAACCTAGTGGTATAACCAATGATATCGGTTCCCTGAACTGTCAAATGCTAGAACTCCTCTTCCAAACGCTGGAGTTCCTCATTTGGACAGTACTCATCAGTAAGCTTTTTCTTCAGATCCTCCCAGGGAATTTGGTATGTAATATCAATGCCCACTGCCTGAGCATAGGCGTTCCACCAAGTCAAAGCACCTTCAAGGAAAGTGCAGGTGGCATACTTAACCTTGCAGTTCTCGGGACAATTGCAGATCCAAAAAATTGATTCCATTTTCTCGGTCCATCGAATCAATCCTATAGCCCCTTCAGTACCCTTGAAGTTCAAGGCTTTGCAGTTCAAGAAATCTTTATAAGAGCAGGGCCTTGTAGCAGGGCCGTTCGCAGCTGAGTCTTTGCTGCTCGAGCTGGGTCAATCAGCTTGGGCATGTGCCACGCTTTGAGCTATCAGTCGAGCGATTGCAATATCGCTTAATGTCTGTCACCGAGGAGGCATAATTTTGTATATCAAAGGGAACAGATCGGTAAGATGTTTGCACAAGATGATGATATATCACATGCGTATGCATATATGTAAAGAGGTAATATACAATTTGCATGGAATGATAACCCAAGTTCATTAGATAACAAGGCTGGATTTCGTACAATACATAAGTTCCAAAATATTACAGAATTTTAGAGTTCTACAAAAGATACCGGGAATATTACGTCCGGTCGAATTACAAAGTGTACATAGATAACTAATAGATTACAAGATAGGTACTGCTCTAGTCTCAGTGTAGATTGATTCGCTCCATTAAAGTGACAAGTCAGTCCACAGTTCCTGCGAGCCTGCTGGTTTGTCTGGCATTTTCATCAGCTAAGGTCAGTCGTTGTTCCAGCACTCGGGTGTACTCTTCAGCTTCTTGCGAACGATGTTCGCATTCTTCTAACCTAGCTTGTAAAAGATCAATCGCCCCTCAATCGTTGATGACTTGTTGGTGAGCCATCTCTAGAGTGCGTGCCATGTCTTCCTATTCTTGGAATAGTTATGCAATGCGGTCGTGTGATAGACGCAACCAGTACATCTGCACTATGTATTATTCTCGTTCTAGACTTTCAAGTCGTGCCTCATGGCGGTGAAGCTGGGCGGCTAGTACAGGCACAGTGTGAGGTGTTGGTTCCTGGGTGTACGGAGAGATGTCCATGGAGTCAGTCGGAATTTGGATCTCTTCCTCAGAACTTCATGTGTTCAAAGTTGTGGGTAGCCAGTCCCATCTGCGAGTACAAGCTGGATGGCTAGTCTGCTTTGGGGTGCTAGTATTAGGATTTGTGTAAGGGCATGCTCGAGATGATCTTGTACTCCTTGGGTGAGTACGTAACACTTGGGCTTCGCCTGTGACGTAGTGAAGTCGTTCAGGTTAGTTAGGGGTTGAAGACATAGTAGTGACTTCTTCAGTAGTGGGTAACGTTTGGGTTCGGTTGTTCACACCAGGTGATGTTATGTTGGATGAATCTGCCATTTCTGTGGCAAGAAATGTTCAAAGAGTGAGGCCTATATATATATAACATATAATATTGCCTAGTGTGTTTAACATAAGCAAGGAGTAGTCCCGTTTCTCTCGTGATCAGAGTAAACTATGGTATTCCTATTCAATATAACCATTTCAAATCTTTCATCATCTTTCCTAAATTGTACATAGTTGATCAGGCTATGTTAAATTAAAGTTGTATGATGTAATTTCTGAATCAGTCATACCTAACAGGGAAATAATGCCTAACGGTCATAGTCTAGGCCCACTAATGCAACCTAGTTCGCTACAACCTTAGGCTTTGAAACCAATCTGTAACACCCCCAAATTTAATGTTGCGCGGAAGTAAGCTTTGGGTGTTACTAATCAATAATCAATCACCAAAGTAAAGCAAACGATATCTAATTGCAACGTCGTACAATAGTACAAAAGTATTACATTGTTAAAGTAGAGTAACAAGCTTCGAGTTCGAAAATAGTTCCTAGAGATTCTAATACATAACTGATATACAAAAAGTAATGCAAGAGAATCTCCACAAGTTTGTATGCATGCGACTCGAGCTACCAGTCCTGTGGGTGTGCAGTCCTATTGCTGTGGTAAACCTGAGATAGATGCAAAAAAGTGTCAACCAAAAGGTTGGTGAATCTTACAGGTTTAGTAAAGTAAATCATTTGTGAACCACAAGTAAGTACCAGTAATGCCCTCGAGCATATAAGTAAATCAGTAACTCAGTAAATCAGTAAGTCAACATAATTACCATGAGCTCACAAGTTGAAGCTTAACAGTGTAGTGTGAATGGTACAATCAAGTATAGTATCACGTACCCCCGTGAGTGCTATCCGAACACTCATATGTAACAAATACTAATATACCTATTTCTACGGTGTAATCCGTGGTGGCGCTACCACCCCAGGCATGGATTGTCAGTCCCAAATGGATCCATTTACTAGTAATCGCGCTTAAGTCCATAACTAACAACTTATGATAGGAGGCTTTCAGTGGATAAAAGTAACTCATGTAATGCACGTAAAAGTAGTGTAAACAGTTCAGTACTTGTGTTCATACGTGAAACGGTAGAAAATATCTCACCCCATACTAGAAAACAGTAAAAATGGGGCTGTAAGACTCAACTGAGTCTAGCAAGTATGATACTTTCGTGTAATCGAATAAGTATCCCGGATGTAAGTCCGTAGTGTGTCGGATGTAATTCCGTAAGTTGGTTCTCCTAACCCTGCAACCTTCTGGCGTCCGAAACGCACAAGGTTGTAAGCAAGTAAGTAAGTAAGTTGGTGTCACAAAGGATCACCCATGCTAGTTGTCCACTCAACTAGGAAACGTCCAAGTGTTTGTTTGTGTGTTTGTAATCGTTTTGTAAATAAGTGTGGCCCGTTGGTGACGGAGGTGAAATAATAATTCAAATATTATTATTATGTAGTTCATCGTGTTTGTATACCTTGTTAAGCATATACATAAGTTGATTATTTGTAACGTGACGTGTAACTGTTGTTCGGATGTAAGTCCATGCGAGTGTAAACTTGTATTAGAGTGAGTGTAATCTCATATGTATTCAAGTTGTAGGGTATACTTCCAAAAGTATATGTATATCATGCAAGTGTAGTGTCGTATAAAGTATAGTTGTTGTATGTACTCAATACTTAGTAAGTTATGTATTTTCAAGTTTTTGTTTTATGCGACATTGCATGAGACACTGAGTGTGGGTTGCGACACTAGGGTTAGTGTCGCTAAATGTTGAAATCAGAAGTGAGGCGACATTGGGGTCAGTGTCGCAATATGCGACATTCAGAAGTTATGCGACACAAGTGCTAGTGTCGTAGTATGCGACATTCGATTTTTAAGTGCGACATTAAGGTCAGTGTCACTATGTGTGACACTAGAGATTTATGCAACATTATTAATAGTGTCGCGGTGTGTGACATTCAGGTGCTCATGCGACATTGGGCTTAGTGTCACAGTGGGTTTGGCCCTCCTGCGACACTACTGGCTGATGAGTTTTTAAGTGTCGGGTTTGTGGTCAAACGACCTCGGTTTGACCCTAGACTTTTACACAAGTCTTAAGTATGTTGATAAAGCCTAAGAAAATTATTGGTTCGTGTCGGGGTTAGCCTGAAGTGTCGGTTTTTAAGAATTTCAAAAACAGCCCTTTTTGTACCTACGTTCATAAATTGGATTTTGTAGAAAAACCGGTGTATTTTTGGAAAAAGCGCCAAACGCGAAAGTTGTAGATAACGAAAATACGAAGATTATGGTATTGGTTTCATGCATTTATCGTAAGTACACGATTTTATATGATTATTTTTGTGTGACAGATTTTGTGAACCGAAAACATATGTTATGTAAATCGAGTTTTAATATATGATTTCGACATTTTCAAGTCTAGTGAACAACTAACATGTAAATAACTCATAAAAAAAGAAGTTTCAAGAGGTGTTGGGAATCTTACAATAGTTGGTTTTAGAAACCGAGAAGATAGGAACGTAGAGCTTCACGTGGTGATTGTTTTCCCTCAAACAAGCAACTTGATCCAAGGTATTTTTGGTGGTGTTTTGTGGTGTTTAGAGGTGGCGGTGGGGGTGTTTTAGAGAGAGAGAGAATGCCGAGAGAGAGGGTGAGGGAGAGAGAGAGGTGGAGTGTTAGAAATGAGGGGGTATGGTGGTGATGGGTGATCATATGAAGCAAGCAAGCATGGCTTGCCATCCCATGCTTGTTGACCGGTTTTGGGTGGCCCCCAAGGGGTGTGGAAGTGTTAAACTTTGTTCCTCAAAGTTTTGTTTAGTCCCGTGTTCGTTAACTTGTTCATTTTAAGTTTTAATTAATCGTATAATGTTTTATTCGATACGTTTTGTTAACGATTTAAAACATAATATTTTAAATGAAAGTTTTACTCAAACAATATATTCTAAGTTATTAAAATATATTTTGGTTTTTGTCGGGTCATCGGTTGTGATTAATTTGTGTAACGTTTTTAAACGTTCTAGTTGCACGCGTGTAATCACGATATTTTTATCCGAAGTGTTTTATCAAATTACTTATTATGAAGTTATAAAAACATAACTTAAGTTTATTTCGTGTGTCGGGCGAGTTTCGTGTATTTTTGTCGCATACGGAGTGTTTTATATAATATTTAATACGTGTAATATATTCTCGCAATATATTAAGTTAAATAATGTTTGTTCGGATAAATCCACATTATTTTTAAATATTTTGTCACCAACGTCTATAGTAAAATAGTGTTGGACCTCGTCCAGTACATAATGTACGATTTAAATGAATTGCGCAAGCGTGTATGTAATTACACAAAATGTTACATATATTTAGATTAATATAAACTAAATATACGTAATTACAAGTAGTTTAGGCACTAATCATAGTCCTAATTTAGCGGGTGTTACACCTGAATTAGAGGATAGTTGTTAGTTGAAGTGGTCTGTACATTTAGGAGACTTTCTGCACTCTATAACTGTTATCTATGTGACATATTTTGTATCTGATTACGGACAACTCTACGTTAGGTACATAATATAGGTAATGTCCACTAGATTAATATGGAATCTTCAATGATATAACGGAAAAGCCGTAAAATGTCCCAGTATCCGGTATAGTGTAGGAACCCCCACTGGTAAAGTACAAATACGTAGAAGCCGAGGAATGGCCGTAGGAACAATACTTTATACACACTTAAGTTTCCAAGAACTCGATCCCAATGGAATTAGTCATCACAACTAGTAGCCTTACCCCTCATAACTATTCGTCAAATAACATTGCCATAGTCACAGTAAACACATTCCTTATCTTGATTTCTGTGCTTTCTCCGTACAATCCACTTTTAATTTCGTTTTTTCTAATTTCAGTAGTTAATTAGTAAAAACAACACCTCTGTCAAAAGTTTTAAAATTCCTAGCTAAATTGCAAATGACGACTAATCTACCTAAGATCCCATGCCCGTTGTAGTTTGAAGAATGACATATGAGTCATACGTATCGCTTATTGCCCTTTTAGGTCTATAAGTAGTATAAAACTCAGGATCCCTGCACTACAAATTTAAAAAACCCACTGGTGCTCACCCTAGTTGGCTGGACCAACGACCGGAGTAAAATCTGACCGGCTACTGGGGTGGCACTAAGTTTTTGGCACCGCTGCCGGGGACTACAACGACCGATTTTAGGTATTTAGTTATCTTAGTTATTTAGCGATCCTTTCGGAACAACAATATCATCCGTACGTTACCTGCTTTATCCTTAGGTTAATTAGTTTAGTTTAGATTAGTATATCTTTCCTTCCCGAAACCATAATTTCTTCGGAAACAAGTTATGACAAACTGTATCACTCTAGCCCTCATCAATCAAGCCACTGCTAGAGGGACGAGGAGGACCGATCGTAGCACCCACAGACAAAACCCTTGAAATTAGGCCTCACTACGTAAAAATATATAAATCTGAGTGTCAGTTTCATCGTCTTTCAGTTGAAAACCAAACGTCCATCTTAAAAAGTTCATCAACCTTTTCGACTATTTCGAACAAATAGGAATCAATAGATACCTTCTTTGACTCCATCTGTTTGGTTATTCATTATCACCTCAAGCGTCAACATGGTTTTATGATTTCGGACCAAATTTGATTCATACATGGGAGGAGATGGCTACTAAGTTCCTAGCTAAGTACTTCCCTCATTCCCTATAAACCAAGCTTAAGACCGACATTGCCAACTTCCATCAAGGAACTACCGAATCATTAAGCTTTGCTTGGGTTAGTTGGCTGAAACGAATATGGTTTGCACATTCTACAACACTTTGCATCCTGAGCACTAACAATCCCTCAACGCTGCTTCATCAGGAAATGTCATTCTACATACTTCGGACGAAGAGTGGAAGTTGATTGAGATGATAATGATGCATTATCATGTCTAGGAACAAGATGAATCCACTTCAGAAGAAAGGAGTACTTCTAATCAAGCCTTGGACACCTTAAAAACTCAAATCGAATCCATCTCCAAAGTTATCAAGGATTTGCAAGATTCTTCTAAACCAATGCAAAAGAAGAAACCTCAAAGGTTCCTCCCAAACAAACGGGCCAACGATGAAATTCTTGTAATAATTGGTGGAAACCCTGATCAAGCTTTTCATTTTGAACCATTCATTCAGTGGTTAACTACACCACCCACTTCTTAATCTTTAGTTCTCTCTACTTCTACCCAAATGACTTCTCGTCTAAACAATACGATTTTCAATAACTTCATGGTTGAGCAGTATAGTATAAACAAATGAATTGTTGATTTTCAAAATCAAATTGATAGTTTGCTTACAATTTAAAATGAGCTGGTGAAAAACATGGAGGATAATGTTAAAAGATTGTTTTTAAAAGTTGAAGAGAAGCAAAGGGACGAAGCGATCTACAATTCTGTCTATCACTCATCCTACGAGCACGAGGACATCCTTGTGGTCACTAGAATAGAAAAAGAGACTAAGAAAGAGAAATCTGTAGATATTCCTTCAAATGAAGCTTCTAGTTCTCTACCCACTGACTCGATACAAGTTGACACCCCCGTCACTTCTCCAAAGGCAGAACCTATTAAAGCCCAAGAAGTCACTAAACCAGTACGTATACCTTCCCCTAGTAGGCTTAAGAAAGAGAAACAAGAAGCTCGCTCTGTTTGGAAAATAACTAGAAATGTTCAAAAGCCTACACCTAAACGTCAAATTATTAGACGCTTTAGTCGAGATGCCTAGTTGTGCCAAATTCTTTAAGGAACTTTTATCCAACAAAGAAAAACTTAGACAGATAGTTAACTTACCTTTAGATGCAGAGTGCTCTTTAATCATGCAACAAGGACTATCTTCGGGAAGTTCAAATAAGTAACGCCTTAGTTGACCTAGGAGCTAGTGTAAACCTGATGCCGTTCTCGCTTTATAAGAAACTAGGATTAAACGAACTCTTGCCAACTCGTATGACCATCCAGTTAGCAGATAGATCAGTTAAACTCCCCCATGGAATAGCTGAAGTTATTATGGTCCATGTTGACAAATTCGTTTTCCCAGGTTCCACTCATCCTTGGAAGACCTTTCCTACACAATGCCAAGGCCGTCATTGAAGTTAATGAAAAATCTTTAAAACTCCGAGTTGGAACTGAAGAGTTCACATTCAATGTTGATAAACTAATGAAACAACATATTGGAGAACATCTTGGTCTTGTAGATTCTATGCATGGAACAATTAAAGAACACTTAGAAGAGATCCTCGCAGTAAGCAGCACTGACCCCCTTCCTAATACTATCATTACAATAAGTAAATTATGTGAAGAAGGTGTAGGACTATGCTTGGCTATCTCGGATTCTTCCCTCGCATCATGAGAAGTGCTATTACCTTTAAATAATTCCAGCCCGCAGCTCAAGAAATCCATCATGACTGCTCCGCTTGGATTTGGCACTCTAGTCACTCTCTTAAGAAGAAACCTTGCTCCTGAAGTGCATAATTCATCTCTCCCACATGAAGAAATTCTGAAGACTCTCAAAGAAATGGAGTTAATGTGACGCAAAAAGTCATGTTTTTAAGTATAATATTCCACACTTTTTGGGCACATCTTTAGTGAAAACATTCCAAAACCATCATTATTTACTAAAATTCACTAAAGTGCTCAAAATATAGACGTTGCTGCAAAAATCACTAAAAATGTATGCATAATGAGCAAAATATAGCAAATAAACAACCAATTCCTCCACCCTCATTTACCTTATAAGAAACACATTCAAACCTTATGATACGATGTAATAGGTAAAAACAAGATGGGAAAATCAAGAATCATGCAAATCGGAAAAAGAACGGAAGAGATAAGGCTTCTACAGATCGTTAAAAGTCTTCCCGACCATTCTTGAGCTATACACATACAATCTATATGAAATTCGTACCATTAGAAGCGTAAAGGAATTATGAGATCGTGGGCGAAAGAATTGAATCAGCTCAAACGAACGTATAAGGAAGGAGATACAGGCGTTTTAAGCAACGAACGAAAACCGACGGAGCCGGTATACGGCCTCAGGCACCATATATGGCCCATAAAAGACCGTATATGGATCTTACAAGACCGTATATGGCCCTTGCGAGGACGTATACGGCCGCCCTTGCCCCATATGCTGCCCGTTTGTTCTTCGTTTGCTTGTACGTGCGTGCTTCATGACTTGTATGGCTGATTTCTCCCTTTGCCTATAAATAGAAGACCCCTCCTCCTTATTTCAACACACTTCTTCATTCCATTCATTTCCCCACTTTCACTTTCGCTCTCACGCTCTCTCTCTTTGCTCTTTTTCTCTCTCTTTGGTTTCTCTCTCTAGAGTTAGGGTAAGTATCAGTTAGTTCTCAGTTAATATTTAACTGGGACTAATGGAGGGTCTACTTTGTAATAGCATAGGGAATAGTTTAGGGGATTTTCTTGTAATATTGTCGAAGATATTGCGGAGGTTCTGCTTGTGTATTCTCTCATATGCTTATTCAATCTACGCTTTATTAATGATTACTTCTTTCCTTATCTATTATAACAGTGATTGCTATTGTTATTCTAGATTTAGGATCTGTTATTATGCGTAGTGAGTAGTTACCTTTTGTCTTTGTTATGAAGTAGTTCGTACATATATGTGTGGGGTAACGCTGCTTTAAATATACGATTGAAAACCTGGTGTACTGTTACTTTAAATTTATGATTTTTAAACCTAAATTATATTGACTTTCCTCCAATTAAACGAGGTTAGAACCTTTATGATAGTGCCCCTTGCGTTGGATCTAGATGACAATTGACTACAATTGAAAGGCGGAATCAATCAATTGCACGTAATGCTAACAAACACAAACCGAAACAAATATATTTCAACAAAGTAAACTTGTATATCAGCTTGTTTAACGTATTGGGAACGATTACAGAGAGGTTTAGTCGAAAAATGGTGCTAGGAATTCGTCAACCCTAGCCTGAAACCCGTAGGTTTGTATTTATACTAAAAGTCAGTCGACATGCGTCACTTGTGGAAGTGTCGCATGTGGCCGCCTTCATGCGTCACTTACCTAAGTGACGCTATGCGTCACTAAGTCAAGTGACGCCTAACCTAAAACGTAAGTGTCGCATATAACAAAAACTATATTTTCACTATAAGACTAACGACACTTATTACAACTCGATAGACCAACTGACAGACAACCTAATATGCATCAACAAACTCCCCCGTGTCTTCATCTTGTTCTTCAAAAATCTTTGAGTCTTTAACTATTTCCAGCCAGCAGGAAATACACCACCAGCGTGTACTCCATTGGCTATGCAGATATCGATAATCTTTTGAAATTTAATAGCTTCAGCTCTATCTTTCTCTTTGAACTGAATCTTGTTCTGATGTAGTCTTTTCATATCTTGTTCAGAAAGATTAATCAAACTCAAAGGGTCAAATACACAAAATCTATTTCTCTTCAGACCCCACATAGACCTCCTTTTAGGTTGAACAACATCCCACGCCGTTTTCTCTTCATTCTCCAAATCTGCATCTAAAGACCCCGAATCCGTAGCTAGTTCTGATTTTGGAATAAACACAATCACAGCTTCACCAGTAATATCATCATATTCCCAGTATAACAACCTATTCAAAAAGTCCAAAGGAATGATCTCTAAAGGTATCTTCTGTAAGCATTTTGCTGGTGGATAGATCATCCTTACAATTGGTTGTCGTGTAACCGGATCCAACTTCTTCTTAAACTTATATCTCATACCCAATGTCCGTTTAATCAGATTATACTTCTTACTGTTAATTTCCCGACGAATAACCACTTGAAAGAAATCTGCTCATGAATCTCGAGCACGGTTGATCAAGGGTATCTGAGATAATCTTTGAAGCTCACATTTTGGCAAAGTACTTATTTTATAAAACTTTAAGTTGAAGTACTGAATGCCATCACTCCTTTTAATCATGAATACCGAATTATTCTCATCAAACTTCCAACTTTTTATCAAACCCGTGTAATCAGTTCTGACTTTGTAAAATTTACACGTAACTGGTACCTCAGCTATAGGTTTAAGCACTATGATAGGCTTTATCATTGAAGATTGAGCTGTAGAAGCTGATTGCTCATTAGTTTCTGTCTCAGAATCATGACATAATTCATCTTCTGAAGAATCCGATTCGATAATAGGAGCATCATCGTAACATTCATCACTTTGAAACTGCTCCCCCTCAACCTCAACTTCGTCATTTCCTTCAAAGAAATAATCCTCTGCCACTGGATCATTTATCACATCTTCCTCAGGTATCGATGTATTTTCATTCATCATATTTTGCAGAAATGTAAGATCTACATACGAATAATCAACAGCGATTGGTCTTGCCTGACCCTGAACCTCAACAAAGTAATCCAAAGAGATATTTTCATTAATTGCAGAAGGTTGTACATTTTCTAGTTCTGGGGGAGGCGTTACATTTGTTTCCAAGGCACGCTGACCTTCCTCCCCCGAAACAACAGTAACAGACTCCAATTCTAACAACCTAGAATCTAACTCGGAGACCTGTAGCTTCAACTCATCCACCCGTGCAGCTTTAAGCTCTAAGTCTTTGATTTGAGACGCCTGAGCTGCAATGATTGCCTGTTGATCATCAAAACGTTTCTGCAAAAGCTCCATCTGAGCCAAAATCATCTGTAGTGATGTCATGTCAGACGGTGGTGGTGGTTGTTGTCGCTGAGATGTCGGTTCCTCTATAACCACTTTAGTCCGCTGGCGTCTTCGGTGAGGTAAATCAGCATAAGAGGGTGAAGACCCAGCAGGACGTTTGCCCGGATTCCTCGAGACGTGGACCCTGCCAGCAGAAATCCTCCTCAATATACGCTTAAAGCGTCGAGGATCGGCAAGCTGAATACCATCAAAAGCGGATTGTGGGGGCACGTCACCCTCAGAATCGGGTGGAGTAGGCCCACCATCATCAGAATCAGCCTCGACTTGGTCAACACGATCAATATCATCTAAGTCTTGAGCAATATCAGCATCAACCAAGTCATCTTCGTTGACCGGAGGAACGACATCATCCAGAAAGCCATGATCGCGCGGCGCAACATAGTTTTCGTTTACTATGTGCCCGAAGAGATCGCGATCTGCCAAAACCGGCTCGCCCTTTGGCGTGAGCTTGCAGTCGTTGAAGACTCGCAGTAGCATGGGCGTTGGTACCAAAAGAGATTGCTGATCCGGTGCAATCTCAAGGTTTAGATCATTCAGTAAAAGCTGCACAAACCTCGGATACTGCAGCCATTTATCCTTACCAGCTCGGATATTCTCCACCATGTTGCCGAAAATGTAACCACTGAAGTTGTACGGCTTATTGTAGACGAGGGCCAACATGAGAGATAATGTGAGGTGGCTAGCAGCATCGTATCCCCCTTTCCTCGGAGATAAGCATACAATAACAATATGGCACAGGTACCTCCAGACCCGGCAGAGATACTGTTTTCGAAAATCCGATAGTTGGTTCGCTGGATAACCCATCCTCTGAAGTCCCCCATATATAAACGTGGTTGGGAACATAGTGGGCATCGTAGAGTTGTCAGTAAACTGGAGAACCCGTCTAATAGAATTCTCGGTGATCTCGATCTCTTCACCAAACATTGTTGAGACAATCCTTGGAACATCACCCTGAACCCGGATCACCGCATGATCATAAAACTCCTCAATTTGGTTCATATAAACCGGAGTCGATGCGGTAATAGCATAATGAATCCTGGAACGGCGAAGAAAATCTATCATTGGCCTGAAAGGCACCGAATTGGCGTGCGTTGATTCCAAAAACGCCGTGATGTTGTGACGGGTGTTGGTGCGGCAGTAATAGTTCTGAAGGTCAGCCATCTGTAAGCTAAAATACAAACAAGAATAAACAAAATCGTTATAGAGTTAGCCCGAACACAGATAGGTTAAAAATCGAAATTTTATTTTAGGCGTCACTTATGATAAGTGACGCATGGCCACTACCGACACTTAGGAAGTGTCGTATTATACAGTACTCAAAATTAAAATTAAAGTATAGCGTCACTTATGGTAAGTGACGCTATCAAGCGTCACTAATGTAAGTGACGTTTGTATTTTGTGAGTTAAAGTATACGACACTTAAGAAGTGACGGGTGAAGAACATGCGACATTTAACATAGTGACGGTATCCTAAGGCAGTCACTTAAGAAGTGACGGTGTAAGTGACGTATTGACATAGGCGTCACTTAGACAGTCACTTAAGGGAGTGACGCATTATGGGGCGTCACTAGGATGAGTGACGGTCTTAACAAATAATTCAAGTATATGCGTCACTACAAGAGTCACTTAAGAAGTGACGCAAGAATAAGCGTCACTTGTCGAGTGACGGTATGGGCGTTCAAAATTACCAAGTAGCGTCACTTGAGGTAAGTGACGCATGAAGTGACGCAACGATGAAGATCATCGTGTCACTGTTCATACCCAGATTTCAAAATTGGGGTTTTTCAAAATCGAAGTTACCAAGTTGTGCGTATGTAAAAAACGATTAGTACACACCCTTTATTACACGAAAACATTATCAAACAAGCACTAAATCAATCGATTTTCAATGTTAAACCCAAACCGTAACCCTAATTCAAATTTACAGCATGAATAATGAACGATAAAGGTTAAGGTTAGTACCAAATAGATCGTGGGAATGAGGCGAACAAAGATATAACAATGGAATGCACGAACAAGCTCTAAAAATCACGAACAGATCAACGAAAATCGCACAGTCGAAGTGACGCAGAGACAGTATGAGTGTCGGTATGTCAGAGCAAGTGACGGTATAAGTGTTTGAAAAGTGGTGAGGTTGAGTGTCGTGGGGAGGAGTATTTATACACCAACCCTAGTATGCGTCACTCAATCCGGCACTTAAAGCGTAGCTTACCCCGACACTTACTGCGTCACTAGAGTAAGTGACGCAATATCGTATGCGTCACTGGTGGCGTCACTTATGAAAGTGACGCGCAGTTCACTTTTTGTGAAAAAGTTGCGATTTTATCATTTTTCGCATTGTGATTTCGGTACTCAAATTTTGAAAAAGTAACTGTAACTTGGATAAAAATTAAACTAACTTAAATATAAATAAAATAAAACACATACAAGAATGTAAATTTACAACGAGAAAATTAACACATGCTTTTTGGTGACGGAGTTGATATAGTCTGGTTAGGGATCATATCGGAATAACATGCATTTATTAGGAACATTAAGTGTTATTTCGATCATCAGTATATTTGTCCTCTTTAAATTTACTTGACATACTAAAAACACTTTTTATAAAAATTATTTCAAAACGATTATTAGTATATTTGTCCACTTAAACATGTTATACTCACATCTAGGAGGTATTTTATTATTGGTATGTGCATTTCGCTGTGGTTCCCACCATAGATATACATCTTAACTTAAGACATAGACCATGTTTCCATTTACAGATAGAATATAAGAAAATCAATTTTAAGAATCAAGTCAGCGGTGACAGGTCTGTACTTACGTACAACAGAGCGACATAACTTGATTCAGGTTTAAGCAAAACCAAACTTGGTCAAACCATTTTGGCGACCTTGTAAGGTATCTTAATTTTTTAAAGACTTTGCAAGTACTTTGACTTGTGTTTGCTTAATTTTAAAGTATATATTAACAGAAGCCAGGTCTATACTTACGTATAACAGAGGAAACTGTCAATATATACCCCCAAATGATATCAAATAACCATCTTTCATGAAAGCATGTCTAGTATAAGTAAGAAATTAAGACTTTTGTCATACATCTAATGATGGTGTACCACTTGAAATAGACAATTAAAGATTAAGTTACTTAAGACTTCTCAAAGAGTTTTGCATAACATTCCTACTAATATATCGTATGATGAAGACAATGTTTATAAAAACAGTTTTCAATACGTCAGATAAATCTACTGACACATCCAAGATAAACTTTAAATTTCCATTTTTATGCATGTCACCCGATGTACTATCATATCCCAAGTTGTAGAAAGTATAAAGAGTGGCAGTTGCATTTTTATGCATGTCACCCGATGTACTTTAAAACCAATCCAAGTCACAAATTACTTTTTCGTGGTAAAGAACCTTAGACCGATCATGTTGACTAATTAATCAAATCGGGCTCTAGAAAAAGCCTTAGTTAATAAGTCAGCATTTTGTTTTAGGGTATCTATATGGACAAGGTCGATAAGGTGTTTCTCATAGCAATCCCGTATAAAGTGAAACCTAATTTCTATGTGTTTGGTTTTAGAGTGTTGTACGGGATTGCGTGTGATTGATATGGCAGCAGTATTATCAATATGTATAGGAGTCATAGTTAAGAGTAACCCGTAGTCGCGCAGTTGGTGCTGAATCCAAAGAACTTGAGAACAGCAACTTGCAGCAGCAATGTACTCGGCCTCCGCTGTTGAAGTAGAAACCGTAGTCTGCTTTTTGCATTGCCACGACACCAATCGGGATCCAAGGAACTGACATCCTCCCGTTGTTGACTTCTTATTGATGTTGCAACCACCGTAATCTGAGTCTGAATAGGCAGAGAGCGTAAAATTCTTCTCATTGGAGTACCATAGACCGAGAGTGGGTCTATATTTGAGATAGCCAAAAATCCGCTTTACCGCCTTCATATGAGAAACCTTTGGTCATGCCTGATATCTTGAACAAAGTGAAACAGCAAAGACGATATCAGGCCTTGAGGCAGTGAGGTACATTAGAGAACCTATCATCGAACGATAATCTTTTTCTTTGCAGTCCTCATCATCATCAGCAGGTCCAAGATTATGGTTGAGTTCAATAGGAGTTTCATAAGGTTTACAAGTGAGCATATCATATCGTGTCAACATGTCATTGACATATTTTGACTGATGAATATACATTCCTTTGGTTGACTGCTCAACTTGCACACCGAGAAAGAAAGTGAGATCTCCCATTGCACTCATCTCGAAAGCTGACTTCATGACCTCTTCAAATTCTTTACAGAGAGCCTCATTCAATGACCCAAAAATAATACCATCGACGTACACCTGAACAAGTAGCAAATCATCCCCTTTCCCTTTTGTGAAGAGAGTACTGTCGATGTTGCCTCGAGTAAAACCATTTTCCACCAGATGAGTAGCAAGCCTCTCATAACATAGGCGAGGAGATTGATGAAGTCCATACAATGCCTTATTTAGTTTGTAGACATAATTTCGATTCACCGAATCTTCAAAACCCGGAGGCTGTTGAACATATACTTCCGTATCAATTTGACCATAAAGGAATGCACTTTTGACGTCAAGTTGCTTGACACGAATCCCTTTAAATGATGCAAAGGCCAAAAAGATACGAACGGACTCCAATCTGGCGACAGGGGCAAAAACCTCATCATAATCTAGTCCTTCAGCTTGAGTATACCCTTAAACAACTAGTCGAGCTTTGTTCCTTGTAACGACCCCTCTATCATCCTTCTTTACTCGATATACCCATCTAGTGCCTTTTGGATCAGCACCCTTGGGTAATGGTACGAGTGTCCACACTTGCAGCTTGTGAAATTGTTGCAGTTCATCTTGCATGGCCTCGACCCAGGATGGATCTTGTAAGGCCTCCGAGACTTTCTTCGGTTCGGTAATGGCTCTGATACCAGTTGATAGTGCCCCTTGCGTTGGATCTAGATGACAATTGACTACAATTGAAAGGCGGAATCAATCAATTGCACGTAATGCTAACAAACACAAACCGAAACAAATATATTTCAACAAAGTAAACTTGTATATCAGCTTGTTTAACGTATTGGGAACGATTACAAAGAGGTTTAGTCGACAAATGGTGCTAGGGTTTCGTCAACCCTATCCTGAAACCCGTAGGTTTGTATTTATACTAAAAGTTAGTCGACATGCGTCAGTTGTGGAAGTGTCGCATGTGGCCGCCTTCATGCGTCACTTACCTAAGTGACGCTATGCGTCACTAAGTCAAGTGACGCCTAACCTAAAATGTAAGTGTCGCATATAACAAAAACTATATTTTCACTATAAGACTAACGACACTTATTACAACTCGATAGACCAACTGACAGACAACCTAATATGCATCAACACTTTATGACTAGGAGTCGCGAACCTTGATCAAACAGTCACTACATATCTTCGTTTTCTTAAAACTGTAAACATTGTGTGAATTGTGTAATTGTGGAAATATTGTTTAAAACCTTTCGTATAGTACACTGTGAATCAATCATGGATTTATTGGGAATAGTGAGGGATGGTTTATATCATATATGGTTGAACTTTAATACAAACTTAGTTTAAACTAGTCCGGAGTGACCGTAAAGTATGTGATACCAGAAAGACCACGGTAAACGGCAATGTACTTCGTATAGCATCGGAAACACCTCTGGTGGAGTACAAATACGTGGAAGCTAAGGAAATGCAGGTGGTTGAAGACTGTATCACATCCTGGTTGAACACAAAGCTCTAGACTAAATCATGACCATTAATGTAAAGTTAACAATCACCAAACCAAGTCTTAATGTTAAATGCCTTGCCTGACCTAGTTGCCCCCGTAGTGTTAAGAAAGGTTGGAACCTTAGTGGGTATGTTACTCTATCTCATGCGGACAGAAATTAATATTCCAAGAAGAGTCGTTACTCCGTCACTGGATAACGTTGAAGAGTTGAGCATCCTCTTCCGATCATACTAAATCTAGCCTAGTACTCAGTGACATACTGATTGGCCCAATCAGTAAGGTGCTAGTGTTTACACTACGACCAACTAAGTTTAGATAAGACACAAACCTTCAAAAGACGTTTTCATATCAAAACCCTAGTATCACCCCCGTATAAGCTAACGAAGTCATAACAAACACATCTCCTCCATTACTAATCACACCCCTATTCTACTTTCTGTTTATTTAATTAATTTAATTAGTAACCTAAGTAAAAAAACCCAACTCAAACCTTTTTAAAAAAAACCTATCACTAAACTGAAACGTTTGTCCCGAAACTTCGCTTCACAATACGATTAGCTTGAAGAACAACCCTAGGTCATACTGCTGCTGTAGTAATCTTAAATCCCCAGCTGTACAAATTTAAAACTACCCACTGCCGTTGCCTCCTTCCGTTGCGAAGACGACCGTACCGATCGAGACGCGACAAGTTTTTGGCGGCGCTGCCGGTGACTTAATCATAAGACTCCGAAGCATCCCGACGAACTATTCTATTTAGTGATACCCGTATTTTACTTTACTTTTCTTTTCCTTATTCCAACCGAAAATACCTTCCCATAACACACAACGATATTCTACCAGATCATCCGGATTTGAATCTTTCATTTTCGAACCCAATCCTGAGTCGATTATCCGAACTATCCGCAAAGAAAGACATTCCCGTTTCCCACAAATGGCCGCTCGTGTTACTCTCGCCGACAACACCAAACCATCCATCGAAGGACGAGGAGGACCGATTAGCTATCCAGTGATCGACGGAGCATCTTTTGAGCTTAAACACCACATCGTACAACTTATAAAAAGATAACTCCCAATTCCACGGTCTACATCGTGATGATCCCAACGTTCATATCGATAAATTCATTCAGGTTTCAAACTCCTACAAGCAGAATGGGGTTGAGCAGGACATCGTCTGCCTACCTGGTTTGAGGGACTTGAGACTGGCTCAATCACCTCTTGGACTGACATGGGTAACAAGTTTCTTGCTAGATACTTTCCCCTGTCCAAACAAACTCGGGCAAAGAATGACATCGCATGGAGCTTGATCGAGGATATGACGATGCACAACCACGATTGGAAGTCCGATGAACAATCCTCATCTTTACCTCTTTTTGACAATAACACCTGCCAAACTGAAGCTATCAAGTCTCTGAGCGAACAGATCGAAACACTAACGAAGTAGATAGGAGAGCTAAAGATACAGCCATAGCAGATCCACCAAGTTCAGGCTTGCCAGAACTGCGCCAACCATCTCGCTGAAGAATACGAGGTTGCGTACGAAGATCCAACTATTGGTTCAGTCTACTATGCCCAGTTTCCGGCCAGACCTCAAAACCCTCCAGGCTTCGCTAGAACTTCACCGCCCAGAACTCGAGGAAATCAGTATCCTCCACGGAATAACCAATGACCCTTCTGTGTAGTCCCAATAAACACCAAACAAAAGATTAGTACATGATAAAGAACAATATGAAGGACATAAAGAAGATTTTAATAGCCAAACCCTAATCTTATTAAACAAGACAGATACAACTCATTTGTATCAGGGTTTTACAACCTTAGGGATAACGAATTTACAAACACAAAACCCTAATTCTATGTAATCAATATAGAACGTGTTAACTAACAAGGATCAAAAGACCTTAGGGTTAAAACTCTCTAGACATCTACATATATTCTGTGCACACTTTTTCCTACACGCCTATATCTCTTTATATACTAGAGATATTAGGATTTACAAGAAGACCTAATTGTAGTGGGAAACTAATTAAACAATCTTCACTTTTATATTCCCTCATCTTTAAATATTTTGTATCTTCAAATCAATATTTCCTTACACCTTCCAACCCAGGTTTTAGCCACGATATCCGATGTATCTACAACAACCACAACTCCCATTTAACCAACCATTCCCATTAACCACCACTGAGGATGCCTAGCCTGCTGAACCTGCAAAGACTGTCATTCTAGTCATGAGTACTGATGCAACCTCAACAAGTTCATCTAAGGTCAAACCACTTTCAATCAGAATACTACGGCCCGACAAGACCATACATCTCAACTTCCTCCGAAGTCTAGTACACAAGTTCATAGCATTTCTTCTAAGGTTTGAATTGTTCGTTCACTTTGCCGATTTAGTTGAGGGTGATATGTCGTACTCATGTTTAGTTGGGACTTCAAATTGTGGGGTAAGATGACAATCGTCGTCAGAGATAACTGAAATGGTCTCTCTGATAAGCATCAAATATATAGTATATTTTATAGTAATTTATCCCTATATTTATATATATTTTATGCATTTATATGATTTTAGGTACTTATTTTGTTAATATTTGCAGAAATGTATTTTAATTGAAGATTGAAGAAAAAGGAACGAAAATAAGACCGAAACTGAAGTAATTAAAGCAATTGAAGAAAAGGAGATCTAAACCTTGAAGAAATAGAGACTAAAATGATAATATTAAAGATTTGGGCTAAAAAATCAAGTAAATCCATTTAAAGAAGAAAAAGAGGCCCAATTTGAAGTCCAAATCGATTTTGGAAGATTCTGGAAAATAAGCCCAACCGGCGGTTGGATTGCCCAACCGGCGGTTGGGGCAAAAAGGTTCAAACGGTGGAAAAGAACGTAGAGTTGGAGTAATACTCAAATACTTCCAACCGGCGGTTGGAGGTCCCAACCGGCGGTTGGAGGGTCGGCCAGGAAAACTATAAATAGAGGCTTGATTTAAGCTATACCATATACGATTCTTAGGATACAAAGTCGAATATTAAGGTTTAAGGTCGACTTTAGGTGCGAATTTGGAGGCTAAGGAGCTAGGGTTTGAAGGTTTTCAACCCTAGGAAAAGCTAGTTCGTCAATTGGTTCAGTTTCTTTATCCTTGTAACTTCACTAACCTTTTGGGTTACTATGGATATTGTTTATTTGAATTTATTGCTTATTAGATTTTCATTATGAATGTTTAAATGTATGTTTATTATGTTTATTATATGAATTATATGTTTATGTTGGAACTATATTATTGAATATTATTATGCAAGAATTATGTGTTATATTATGTTATAATCATAATTAACTGATTTATAGATAAACTGCAATAACCTTTTGGGTTTTTAAATTAAGTGATTATGTTTTATTAGATGTTAAATAGCATTATGATTCAACCGACCCTGGAATTGCATGAATAATATGTTGATAGATCTTAATAAATAATGATACTTACATAACCTTTGATTGTATTGCTATATGAGAATTGTCATAACCTTTGAGATTTTCTACATTAGTAAATCACAATAATAATAGCCAACATGCAAATAGACATAAGTTGATATAATAAGTGTAATAAATAATAGTTTAAATAGTCATAATCTTCTATTCAATTGAGTATTCTTAAGTTGTTCTTTAAACTTATCTATTAAAGAATTGGTATCAATTATATATATATGTTCGATCGGAAATAAAACGTCCCCCCTATCTTATATATTATTGTTTATAATTGTGAATTTGTAAATTAATTGTAATAATTGTAATTAGGATAAATAAATAGTTAGTTAAAGATTAAATCACGTTCCATGTGTTCGAATCTGGACTTACTTATAAAACTATATTCTACGATCCGGATAACACTTGCCTGAATTGTGTGATAGTATTATTTAGTATTTCCTTAATTAAACTTGTGATTATAATTGCCTATACTTAGCACACATCATGTTTTTGGCGCCGCTGCCGGGGAGCGGTGTATTTTATTTTAAAACTAACTATTTTCCCTGTAAAACAATTATATTTTTTCTAATGTGTTGCAAAATCAATAAGAAATATCGGCTCACCCATTGAGAATACTAACAAAAATAAAGGTATAAGGAGAGTTCAGCCCTACCTCATTGATTTATCATATAAGATGTAAGGTGCTTCTCGAAAGAAATAGGTTTTTAACATGTTTCGCGCTGACCCATTTCTCCGCTTTTGTGTACTATCAATGGAGCTACCGAGATCTTTTGATTAGCAATGTATAAGAAATTAATATAATTATTCACTTTAGATAAAAACAGGATTAGATAAGTAATCTAAACTATGTGCTATTTTATGTGCACGGAGAAATTTAACTGTTATTAAGAAATGGAGTCGATGCAAGTGGACTTTGGAAGTGAAAATGAGAATTTTAAAGATATAGAGATAGACGACCATTCTTTTGAACAAAACAAGAAAATCAAGCTTACAACTGGAGACGAGTGTTTTGAACATCCTCCTGTGATTTCAACCAAGGATGACATGTTTTACTACTTAGATGACCATGAGGATGAGATTAGATTTGTTATGGAACTCGTACGTAGGTCTACTTTAGAATATACGGATTATCAAAAAGAGTTGATTAAGAAGATGGAAGAACAATTAACTGCTTGGGTTATATCTAATGAAACCAGAGATACAGATGATTTTATCAACTATGTGAATGAGCTGAAATATGATATTGTGAGTGAAGATGTAGATCCAACTTTTTGTGAAGAACAGCTATTGAAGTACACTTATGTGTATAAGACATTTGAGAAATCCTTGTTTCCTTATTCTGAAAAGCAAAGAGAAATGTTAAGAGCACTGAAGGAAATAATAGAGTATGCCACTGGAAACTTGAGCAATATGGCTGACATCTGCTTACTAAGGAACTTTCAAGACTTCTTCAATTCGATAAAGGCGAGAGAACACATTGATTCTGGAAGATTCTTCATAGATTGTACAGTAGAATTCTACATTCAAGACATTATTGATGAATTTTACCATGGAGAATGTGATGAAGTTACACGTACAATTCCTGAGTACTTTTCTGATGAACCAATGGCAAACTTGATCACTTATGCTAAGAAGGAGTTGCAACTAGCTTACCCTGGAGTTCACTATAATCAAAGAAATAACCTTTTTCATTTAGGACTATCAGAGGTTTATTATCAATAGATACTTTTAGGTATTCTGGGTTAACAACAGATCATCAAGAAGGATACTATAATAGGATCTTAAGGGATATAGGAACAGCAGTGAGAACCCACATCACATATGATTATCATGATATACATTTAGGGTTCTATGGGTTATTAGATTCGTTAAGGCACAATCATGTAGAACGCGAAACGAAAATTGAAGATAACTACTTGTGCACCGACGAAGATGGTAGAATAGCTAAAAAGGTAAAAAGAATAGCTGCCATGCTCATAGAAACTGAGAACGCTGAAAGAATTCATCATGAGAGTTTCTCTGAATTTGCTTCACCAATACCCGAGTTAGCTAATAAAATCTATGTGCATTTTCGAAGGATTTATCCTGAGAATTTTGGAAAACCTATCTATGGGAATTAGGATTGAAGACCAACAAAATCACTTCTGAAGATCATTTGCAACTTTTTCATTTTTAATAGCTAGTTATATTTTTCTGTTTTCTATTTTTAGGATTTGAATTTTATTTGAATAATTGGAATTTATTTTCGTGCCTTATTAATATAAAGTTTATTGCTTTCAGCTACACAAATATTAGAAAGCTAAGTATTTAGAGTTGATTTTTACATGAGTTGCAATAGTGATAAGAGTTTGATTAAAAATACTTAATACTATAAATTTTGAATGTATGCTTAACATTGATTACAAAGTTGCAGGTATATTAAATTTAATATTTTGGTGACAAATAGATTGAAATAATGTATTTGAAATTCGATAAAGTCGACAATTGAATTTTCAGACAGTGAATGAGTCGACACAATCACTGATTATAAATCTATGTATACCAAAATAGGTTTATATATATCTATTGCTCGTAACAACTAACAGCAATGCAGGTATTTATATTAATTGGAGGAACGAAATGGTAAGTCTTCTTTTCAAATACATTTACTTTCTTCAAATAAGATACAAAAGTATATAGTTAATATGTAACAATATTGTATATTGCATTTATAAGAATATTACTTTTAAAATACGTTTAAAATACGTATAAATAAAGTATTGTTAGTTAATAATATTGTATATTGAAATTGCGTTTAAAATATGTTTAAAATATGTATTAACAGAAAATGGGCTAAAAAGAATTAATTAAAAATTTAAACCCAATTAAAATTTCGGGCCGAATGGCCTGAGCCCAATTTTTGAACCAACCGGCGGTTGGGTAAAAACCCAACCGGCGGTTGGGCTCTTTTCCGCTTAAACCAGAAACCTCTCGGTTTCTGCCATTTACACACCCAAAAACACACACATTTCACACACACGTACGAACATCACATTATCATCATCATCTCATACCATTTTCACGTTTTTCATATCAAAGGTATAATTTCTAACTCGTGTTTGTTATTTCTCGCATTTTAATTTCGTAATATTTATTATTATTATTATTATGTTATTTGCGAATTGTGGATTGAGTTTGATAGTTTAAATGATTAGGAATACTTAGAAATTAGTTAGGATAGCTAAGTTGTGATTTTTACGGATTGATTGCGGATTGTTGCGGATTATTGCGGATTGATTAGGATTAGGGCTAAATTTTAGTTAGTTATTTGAATAAATGATATTTACTACATTTTTGATTAAATTATAATTATAAATAAAATTCAACTATATAATGATTTTTGTATACTTTATGACTCGATATATTTAAAACGACAATATTACAAATTTCTTAAAATTAAAATTATAAAAATTTCTCAAACACAATATTATTAAAATAACAAACAAATATACAATTTAAAATTTTACGTTAGAAAAACGATTATTTCAAACTTTTGACAAAATAATAAATTTAATATATAATTATAAAAGTTTTTTAGATAAAATATATCTTTAGACTCTATATATGTTTAAAAATAATGAAAAATATAAGATTATAACTATACACCGATTAGTTGAAATACATAAGTCTCCAAAATTAAAAATTTAGTTACAAACCAATTTTTTTTAATATTTATTATGAAATGTTCATTTATTTGATTCGATATTATATTTCGAAATAAAAACATATATTATGCTTCGTTTATTAGATATAATTAACAGGTGGCTATCAAATATTAAGCAGAAATGCTGCCCAAATTTCTAATTTTTAGAAAGTTTTAATATTTATTTTACAGATATGGCTACGAGACGACAGAGAGGACTTTCACTGTTGGCCAGAGATGACTTCCAGTTACATACATTTTTGAGATTTGAGCATGAGTCTATCACTCAGGAGCGCAGGACAGAGTATGCTGACAGATTACTGGAGTTGGTGGCTCAGCCTGTTGAGGTTCCGGAGGTATTTGATTGGTCTCTCATGGAGAGAGTTATTGACCCTCGCCAGGACGGGGAGACTGGAGATGTTACTCTGAGGAGGCTGATGACTCAGAGTTATACTTTACCATCAGGTGATGTTGGTTTTGTATCACAGGCTTGGTTTCGTTTATTTCAGATTCAGGAGGTTATCTATAGAGAGCTTGTTATTGAGTTTTATACCACCCTTAGGTTTGATTCCACGTCTAGGCAGTTTGACCAGCCCTCGATTTCTTTTTGCTTAGGAGGTCAGCCTAGGACGATGAGTTTGATTGAGTTTAGTATTGCTGTGGGACTCTATACATTAGATGAGCTCCACAACCCATATTTTATGGATCATTTGACTGCGGGTATGGTTGGTCAGTACTCATCTGTTGAGATAGCTGCTTATTGGAGGGATTTAGAAATTGTTGATTATGGGGAGAGAGCACCTTCTGACATTCACATGCGGAGTCCTGTTCATAGGTTATTGCATAGGTTGTTATCATCTTCTATTTGTGGCAGGCATACGGGACCTGAGAAGGTCTACCAGCCTGATTTCTTTTTCTTGCACACTATGATTCAGGGGACACTGATCAATGTTCCTTGGAAATTAGTGCATTGGATGACGACAGGTGCCACTGGGTATAGGTCGACCAGTAGTATATGTGGAGGACAGTATGTCACTAGGATTGCTAGATATTATGGTTTGACTGCTGCTGATTTTTTGACTTGCACACCCGTTACCCCTGGGATGTCCTTGCTAGGCGAGGACAAGTTGATTGAGCTAGGGATTATTCAGGTAGGTGTACAAGAGGGGATTTTGTTATGGACACCTGAGGTTGCGCCAGGACAGCAGCCGGTCCATAGAGCCAGATTGAGAGGACCACCTGTTCCACTACCATTAGTTCGTGAGATCCTAGTACCTGAGGTTGAGTTACCAGCAGGTAGAGGTAGAGCTCGTGGTAGAGGGCGTGGCAGGGGTGATATGTTAGAGGATATTCAGCAGAGATTAGAGAGGATGGAGATTGCTCATGGCAGGAGATTTGATATGATTGATCATCGGTTTACCAGGTTTGAGCAGCGATTTGATAGATTTGAGAGGGAAAGTTATCACAGATCTGATTATCAGCACGAGTTACTACAGCAGCTATTACGAGAGAGGTCTATTCAGTACCAGCCATATGTTCCTTCATTCTTTGATGCTGGAGCTGGACCTTCGAGGCATTCTGGGCAGGATGATTCAGATGATGATTAGTTTCTGATTGATACATTTGATATACATTATGGATGACTGTATTTCTATTACTATCATTAGTACTTATTATTATTATTATTGTGCTAATTTGGTTGTTTTATTTTTATAGCACAAGACTGGCAGTAAGTTCAGCACTTTCTTTCATACAGTCTAGTTTATTAATGAACTTTGTGGGTATGTTCCCTGGAAACCCTCACGAGACTATAACTTGTTCACTCGGGATACCGAGGGGTTTAAAGGCTTATTGCATATGCTAAATGCAATCGTGATTAACTACGAGAGTGTGGATGTTGTATATTATTTTTCATGAGATCAAGAAATCAACCAATCAGAAATTTTCTTAGCCAATGATGAATTTTTGAAAATTCAGTCAGGGGAGTTTTTATGTTCTATTTTTCTTTTCCTTTACTCACTTTTGTTTATCATTTTTATACAATGAGGGCATTGTATAATTTAAGTGTGGGGATAGGGTTCGTAAGAAAAAGAATTTCTTTAATTAATTAATTATTTATTTCTTTAATACATGATAAAGAACAATATGAAGAACATAAAGAAGATTTTAATAGCCAAACCCTAATCTTATTAAACAAGATGGATACAACTCATTCGTATCAGAGTTTTACAACCTTAGGGATAACGAATTTACAAACACAAAACCCTTATTCTATGTAATCAATATAGAACGTGTTAACTAACAAGGATCAAAAGACCTTAGGGTTAAAACTCTCTAGACATCTACATATTTTCTGTGCACACTTTTTCCTACACGCCTATGTCTCTTTATATACTAGAGATATTAGGTTTTACAAGAAGACCTAATTGTAATGGGAAACTAATTAAACAATCTTCACTTTTATATTCCCTCATCTTTAAATATTTTGTATCTTCAAATCAATATTTCCTTACACCTTCCAACCCAGGTTTTAGCCACGATATCCGATGTATCTACAACAACCACAACTCCCATTTAACCAACCATTCCCATTAACCACCACTGAGGATGCCTAGCCTGCGGAACCTGCAAAGAATGTCATTCTAGTCATGAGTACTGATGCAACCTCAACAAGTTCATCTAAGGTCAAACCACTTTCAATCAGAATACTACAGCCCGACAAGACCATACATCTCAACTTCCTCCGAAGTCTAGTACACAAGTTCATAGCATTTCTTCTAAGGTTTGAATTGTTCGTTCACTTTGCCGATTTAGTTGAGGGTGATATGTCGTACTCATGTTTAGTTGGGTATTCAACACCTTCTGCATTGATAGCCAAAATTGTAGGGTAAGATGACAATCGTCGTCAGAGATAACTGAAATGGTCTCTCTGATAAGCATCAAATATATAGTATATTTTATAGTAATTTATCCCTATATTTATATATATTTTATGCATTTATATGATTTTAGGTACTTATTTTGTTAATATTTGCAGAAATGTATTTTAATTGAAGATTGAAGAATAAGGAACGAAAATAAGATCGAAACTGAAGTAATTAAAGCAATTGAAGAAAAGGAGATCTAAACCTTGAAGAAATAGAGACTAAAATGATAATATTAAAGATTTGGGCTAAGAAATCAAGTAAATCCGTTTAAAGAAGAAAAAGAGGCCCAATTTGAAGTCCAAATCAATTTTGGAAGATTCTGGAAAATAAGCCCAACCGGCGGTTGGGGCTAAAAGGTTCAAACGGTGGAAAAGAACGCAGAGTTGGCGTAATACTCAAATACTTCCAACCGGCGGTTGGAGGTCCCAACCGGCGGTTGGAGGGTCGGCCAGGAAAACTATAAATAGAGGCTTGATTTAAGCTATACCATATACGATTCTTAGAATACAAAGTCGAATATTAAGGTTTAAGGTCGACTTTAGGTGCGAATTTGGAGGCTAAGGAGCTAGGGTTTGAAGGTTTTCAACCCTAGGAAAAGCTAGTTCGTCAATTGGTTCGGTTTCTTTATCCTTGTAGCTTCACTAACCTTTTGGGTTACTATGGATATTGTTTATTTGAATTTATTGCTTATTAGATTTTCATTATGAATGTTTAAATGTATGTTTATTATGTTTATTATATGATTATATGTTTATGTTGGAACTATATTATTGAATATTATTATGCAAGAATTATGTGTTATATTATGTTAATAATCATAATTAACTGATTTATAGATAAACTGCAATAACCTTTTGGGTTTTTAAATTAAGTGATTATGTTTTATTAGATGTTAAATAGCATTATGATTCAACCGACCCTGGAATTGCATGAATAATATGTTGATAGATCTTAATAAATAGTGATATTTACATAACCTTTGATGGTATTGCTATATGAGAATTGTCATAACCTTTGAGATTTTCTACATTAGTAAATCACAATAATAATAGCCAACGTGCAAATAGACATAAGTTGATATAATAAGTGTAATAAATAATAGTTTAAATAGTCATAATCTTCTATTCAATTGAGTATTCTTAAGTTGTTCTTTAAACTTATCTATTAAAGAATTGGTATCAATTATATATATATGTTCGATCGGAAATAAAACGTCCCCCCTATCTTATATATTATTGTTTATAATTGTGAATTTGTATATTAATTGTAATAATTGTAATTAGGATAAATAAATAGTTAGTTAAAGATTAAATCACGTTCCCTGTGTTCGAATCTGGACTTACTTATAAAACTATATTCTATGATCAGGATAACACTTGCCTGAATTGTGTGATAGTATTATTTAGTATTTCCTTAATTAAACTTGTGATTATAATTGCCTATACTTAGCACACATCACTCTCCGTGACACGACACAATTTCTGCAATATATATTTGAGCAAGTCTCCCTATATTGTAATCCTCTCGGATAGGTAGAAATCGCACGGATTTTGACAACAACTGAAATGGAGTCGTGACCTTTGGAAGTTTGATGTGACTTAGTGATGAAGTCCATTGCTATCTAATCCCATTTCCATTGGGGTATTTTGGGTTGTAGCAATAATCCTGACAGCTTTTGGTACTTAAATTCGCAATCATAGTCGTTAAGTAACTCCACCCACCTTCTTTGCTTCATGTTGGGCATCTTGTGCTAGAGTATGTTTTGGAGACTCTTAAGATCGGTAAACACACTACAACTGGTACTGTATATGTAATGTCTTTAGATCTTAAGTGCAAAGATCATCGCTCCTAATTCCAGTCATGCGTAATATAGTTCTTTTCGTGTATTTTCAGTTGTCGAGAGGCGTAGGCGATGACTTTATCTCGTTACGTCAACACGCAACCAAGTCCTTGGTGTGCGGCGTCATAGTAAACTACGAAATCATCGTTGCCTTCAGGTAGGGACATGATCGGTGCAATGCAGAGTTTTTGTTGTAACAGTTTGAAAGCTGACTATTGTTTGTCAGTCTAATCAAATTTCTTCTCTTTCTCAGTCGGTGTGGTTAAAGGTTGGGTTATTTTGGGGAAATTCTCAATGAATCATCGATAATATCCAGCAAGACCTAAGAATTTTCGTACCTCAGTTGGAGTAGTAGGTGCTTTCCAGCAATTGATGGCCTTCATCTTGGCTAGATCAACATGTATCCCTTGACTGTCAATGACATGCCCTAGGAACTGTACTATTCGCATCCAGAACTCACACTTAGAGAATTTGGCTTATAACTCCCTGTGCTTGAGTGTGCTTGAGTAATTCCAAGATAGTTTTCAGGTGATGCCATGTTCGGTTTCGTTGTGAGAGTAGATTAAGATGGCATTGATGAACACGATAATGAACTTTTCTAGATACGGCTTGCACACCCGATTCATAAGGTCCATGAATACTGTTGGTACGTTGGTTAAGCCGTATGGCATCACTTGGAATTCGTATTGCTCATAGCGAGTTCTAAAGGCTGTTTTAGGAATGTTAACATCTCGAATTCATAATATGTGATAACCGGACCATAGATCAATCTTTGAGTAAAAGCTCGACCCTTGAAGTTGGTCAAACAGGTCATCGATTCTTGGAAGTGGATATCGATTCTTAATTGTTATTTTGTTAAATTCTGGGTAATCGATACACATTCAAAAAAGATCCGTCTTTCTTTTTCACGAATAGGACTGGAGCTCCCCGGGGTGAGGAACTCAGTCGAATGAATCCCTTGTCCAGGAGTTCCTGTAATTGGGTAGACAACACCTGCAACTTGGAAGGGGCTAATCTGTATGGGGCTCGTGCCGCGGGTGCAGCTTTGGGCACAAGATCAATTTGTAATTCGACTTGTCTAGGCGGGGTAAAGGCCAGGAAAGTCTTCGAGGAAGATTTTCGGAAAAACCTGCGCAAAGGGGTACGTCCTCAAGTCGCCTCTCGTCCGACTACTATTCGATTACGGGTGCGAGGATTACCTGGTACTATTTCCTTAGGTACTTTTAGGTTTTCATAAAGGAAACAATGTTCAAGCTCAGTTTACCAGTCTCTCCTTGTAGGATCAAACTTCCACCGGTAACGAGGGGAATACAAATGATTTTTTTTAAAACATATGATTTCGGCATGATGCTTTGATAACCAATCCATGCCTATTATAATATCGATGCTTCCGATTTCGGCGGGTATGAAGTCTATGGGGAAAAGTTCATTGCAAGTACGTCTTGCCTTAGAAATTAGTTGGAAATCAAATCGTTGATTTAAAAGTAGACATAAGAATATCTAAGTCACGTTTAAAAGCAGTCAATTCGCGACCGTTTCATTTCTCAAATCGTAGTCAAATCGTTGTTTGAAGCATAGTTAAATCGTTATAGAGTAGTCATTTATAGAGTTAATCATGACTAAGTAGTTGTTAAAACAGTTGGTACACTCGTTTGTAAATTAGTTGTTGTAGGTATGAATAGTGATAAAACCTTGATCAAATGATATATTTTGTATAAATGAATTTATACACTTATGAAAGTTTTATAGAATATTTCATGGAGAGGTTGTTGTAAAATATTTGTTGAAATTTTTTTGATGAAATCTGTTTTAAATCTCATAGTCTGTTGAAAAGTTTGAGTTAATCGAAATACATTGGAAACTCTTGACAGCACTTTGAATTTCTGTTTAATAATAGAATTCGTTGAAAATTTGAATATGTGGAAAAATTTGGGGTGAATGTCCGAGGTAATTCATTGAAATCTCGAGTTAATAATAATGCAGTGAAATCAGTAGAAGCGAAAGATTAATAGATTAATAGATTACATTATTGACGTTACCAAAATATGCAGGGCATTATTACCTTCGGATGAATTACGAAAATTTTATACAAAATGTGATGGGGTTCTTCGATGTAACGTAAAAAGTCATATTTTTACGTACATATTTCCGCACTTTTTGGACTTAATCTTGGTGAAAACATTTCAAAACACTCATTTATTATCAAAAATCACCAAGGTAGTCCTTTTATAGGCGCTGCAATAAAAATAAAAAAAACGTCCAATTATCGAGAAAAACAAGCAAATAAAGCCACTCTTGTTTATACTCATTATTGCTCACCCTATGAAAACAAATCTCAATCCATATCTTATAATTCCAAAGGAAAATACGAGACCAGTGGTTCAAGAATCATGAAAAATGGGTGAAGAACGAAAAAGATAGAATGCTTGGAGTACAACCGATCATCATCCAGAACACACTCAAGCTATACATCTCCAAATTTGGAAAATTCAGTTTCATTAGAAGCGTAATGGAAAGACGAATCCAACGATGCAAGAATCAAGCAAATCAGGCTCCAAACGAAGAAGATAAGGGCGAATCAAGCAACGAACGGATCAAGCAGAAGTCAAAAGCCACCCCCCCTAGTTACCATATACGGATCCTAAGGGGCCATATACGGCACCTAGGTGCCAATTATGGTTCCTTTTGTGCTTGATATTTGGGTCATGGTTCCAATTGACCCCCCTACGCTTGCTTGATGCTTGTTCTTTGTGCTTCTATACTTATACCAAGCCTACACCCCTTCCACTATAAATAGGAGGCTCACCTCCTCATTTCAACACACCTCATTTTTGACATTCCTCTCTCTCTCTCTAGAATTCTCTCTCTCTAGATTTTCTCTTTTTAGTTTTGTAGTTAATTTAACTTAGAGTAGTTTATCTCTCTAGTTTCTCTCTCTAGAGAACTATAGAGAAATAAGTGGTGGTTCGAGCTAGAGGAAGTTTTGTATCTTTGTAATGTCTATATAATCAAGTTCAAAAAGTTGTAATCCTTTGTGTTACTCTACTAATATGGTATTACTATCTTTCTCTCTCTTACTGTTATAATGTTTGCTATGCTTGTTATTTCAGTACGAATTATGATTGTTGCCATGATGATTACATAGATTAATATGTGATTGTTGGAATATAAATGTTAGGATTAGGGATGATGTTTAATTAATATTGTGTAGGATTGGAAGTTGTTATGTTGCGTACATGTTTTAAGCTTATCCTGAATATAGATTTATTTAATCACCCTTTCCGGTCTCTCACGTGACTGTTGACTTAGTATAGGATCTGATCAATCCTAACTCCGAATATATAGTTATCTCCTATACTGTATAAACCTGTGGGATCGCCGTAAAACATCAGAATACTCGGTATAGTACTGGAACCACCACTGGTGTAGCTAGTACAAATGTATGGAAGCCGAGGAAATGCCGATGGTCTATCTCACCATGGATTACCTAGAAGTTACCCTTCCAGACATGGGTTTAGGTCTTGTCAAGCTATGAAAATGCTATATTACACCATTAAACTACCTCTGGTTATAAAGCTGTGCAAAGACTTATACGATCTTTAAAACACTGTAGATATACCTAGGGTTAGAGTACTATGGAAAATAAATGCACTATACACTGCACACATACCTAGCGATGAACGACCGATGGCAAAGGAGGGTCTAATTCATGATAGAAGTATTAGCATTTAATCAGATATAATATGAGTTTTGAAAAGAAAGCAAGGAGCCTGGTTGTGCTCCCAGATGCTTAAACCCCTTAACTCTACTTAACCGATAGTTTAACTTATGTAGTATACTACCCGCGCTATCATGTTAAAATCAAATAGACATAGGTGTTAAGAAAGGTTAGTAAATGTGGATTGTCACCCTTTTCTTGTGTAACACCCCCAAATTTACTGTTGCACGGAAGCAAGCTTTGGGTGTTACTAATCAATAATCAAGCACCAAAGTAAAACAAACGACATCTATATGCAACGTCGTACAATAGTACAAAAGTATTACATTGTTGAATCATAATACAAGCTTCGAGTTCGAAAATGATTTCCTAGAAAATTCTAATACATAACTGATATTCAAAAAGTAATGCAAAAGAATTTCCACAAGTTGTATGCATACGACTCGAGCTATCAGTCTTGGGGTAATCCTACTCCGTTTGTGTACCTGAGATACAAAGCTAAAACAGGTCAACCAAAAAGGTTGGTGAATCTCACAGGTTTAGTAGTAAAGTCATCGTTTGTAAACCACAAGTAATGTACCAGCGTTGCAATCAAGCAAAGTAAGTAAATCAGTATGTACGCACAGTTGCCATGAGCTCATAAGTTGAAGCTTAACCTTGTAGTGTGAATATATCACGTACCCCCGTGAGTGCTATCCGCACACTCATATGTAACAAATACTAATATGCCTGTTTCTAAGTGTAAATCAGTACGTGGTGGCGCTACCACCCCAGGCAGGGATTGTGAGTCCCAAATGGATCCATTTACTAGTAATCGCGCTTAAGTCCATAACTAACAACTTACGATAGGAGGATTTCAGTGGATAAAAGTAACTCATGCAAAGTTTGTGTAAAAGCAGTAGTAAAATCAGTACAGTACATTGCGTTCACATGTAAAATGGTAGCTAAGTATCTCACCCCAGTAGTTTAGAAAAACAGTAAAAAAATGGGGCTGTAAGACTCACCTGAGTCAAGCAAGCAAGCGTTTAAATAAACGTGAAGTCTGAAAGTAGTATTAACCCGTAGGTTCCGCGAACCCGCAACCTTCTAATGCCCTAAGCATATAAGGTTGTATGTATAAGTGAATGTCTCAAAAGACCATTCATGTTAGTTGTCCACTCAACTAGTTATGTCCGAGTATTTGTTTGTACGTTTGTGATTATTTTGTAAATAAATGCGGACCGTTGGTGACGGTGGTGTAATAATAATTCAAGTATCATTATTATGTAATTTATTGTGCTTGTATATCTTGTAAGTGTAGTGTTTTTAATACTTAGTATGAAAAGTATTTAACTGTGTTTCATGCGACAATACATAACCCGATAATGATAATCATGGACACTGTTTATACGATAATAATATTCAAGGATTTCGTTCATGCGATAATGGCATTCATGGAATGTTGTTCGTGCGTCAATATGTTCACGAAGTATTGTTCATACGACAATATTAATTCACGGAGTACTATTCATGCGAGAATGGGAATTCACGGACTTTCTTTTAAGTAATAGTTTTTATGCGACAATGGGAAATCATACACTGTTTATGCGAGAATGAGGGTTCACGGGTTTTTGTTTATGCGTGAATGATATTTATGGATTGTGTTTATGCGTGAATGATATTCACGGATTGTGTTTATGCGTGAATGATATTCACGGTTTTTGTTTATGAGACAATGGTATTCACGGAGTTGAGATTTCATGCGATAATAATGAGGATTGACGGACCAATGATTTTCTAGAATAAAAGTGTTATACTTTATTGCCACTGTTTACTAAACTCGTTATCACTGTTCGTTATAAACTCGTTACCACTGTTAGTTTACAACCTCGTTACCACTGTTAGTTTATAACTCGTTACCACTGTTAGTTAATAAACTTGTTACCACTGTTTGTTATAATCTCGTTACCACTGTTAGTTTACAACCTCGTTACCATTGTTAGTTTATAACTCGTTACCACTGTTAGTTAATAAACTTGTTACCACTGTTTGTTATAATCTCGTTACCACTGTTAGTTAATAAACTTGTTACCACTGTTTGTTATAATCTCCTTACCACTGTTAGTTTATAAACTTGTTACCACTGTTTGTTTATAACTCGTTACCACTGTTAGTTAATAAACTTGTTACCACTGTTTGTTATAATCTCGTTACCACTGTTAGTTAATAAACTTGTTACCACTATTTGTTATAATCTCGTTACCACTGTTAGTTTACAACCTCGTTACCACTGTTTGTTATAAACTCGATAAGCCTTTCGATTTGGAGCATTTCTCGTCCGATTTATACCTAACCAAAAATCACACAAGTTCTTATATATGTCTAGTTCATTCCTGCACTTTATGGTATTTTTGTATGTTCATTTACTATTTAAAACAAAAATAGTTTCAAGGTGTGGTCAGACTTGGTCCAAAACAGACATAGGTTCAAAGATTAAGTTATATCCGGAATTGACAGCATTTCTGGAATTGGTCAAACAAGGACTTTTTGTAGAGGACATTCATACGCAAATTTTGGTAGGTGATGCATGTGTTGACTCAACCTAGAACTCAAGTTATAGTCGTTTTACTGAGGTTGATTTTCTGGGACAGAAACTGTTACGATTTAAAGGTTTGGAAAGACGAGATTTAAGCTTTGTTTTGGACATAAACTTGTTAAATGAGCATCTAGACATGTTAATAAGTAGTAAACAAGTAAGTCTAAGAAAAGTTCAAGAGTTCTTACAAAGAAATGGTGAGGAGAAGGAGGAGAGATGTCGAAAACTCTATTTCTTAAATTTTCCGATGTGGCGGCCGACGGTGGTTGTATAGTGGACTTATGGCGGCTCAAGGGAGGTGTTAGGGTGGCTGTGGGTGGTCTTGTAGCTGATCCCGACGTTTTTAGAGAGAGAGAAGAGAAAGTGAAGGTGATGTGGTGAAAGAGTGTGAAATGGTTTAAGTGTTTGTGTGGGTTTTTAGTCAAGATCTTATGATAGTGGAGGGAAGCCATACTTGGCTGATTTTCTGCAGATTTCAAGGGGGTCCCACTCTTGTAGGTGTGTTAAATTAATTTCCCAGTTTACGTTACGTGCGGTGCTTGTTTACCCATTCGTTTCGATATTTATTTAGGCGTTAAACATTTGTTACGCATATTTAATTAAAGATTTTAAAACCCGATATTTTAACTTGAAGTATTTTATTAAAATACTTAATAATGTGATATAAGATATAGTTTGACTTTATTTCATCCGTCGGGCGCGTCTCGCGCATTTTCGTCGCGTACTGAGTGTTTTATACGATATTTAGTACGTGTAATATATTCTCACAATATATTAAGGTAAACAATGTTTGTTTAGATAATTCTGCGTTATTTTAATAGTTTGTCACCAACGTCCATATTTTCGTTGTCGGATATCCATTCCGGTTCATAATCGTACGATTTAAACAAATCGTGTAAACGTGTATGTAATTACACAGACGATCATGTATATTTAGATTAACATAAACTAAATACACGTAATTACAAGTAGTTTAGGCACTAATTAAAGTCCTAAATTAGCGGGTGTTACATTCTCCCCTTATTAGGAGAATTTCGTCCCGAAATTAGCTCGAAGTCGCGGTGTGAGTAGAGTCAGTAAACAGGTGTGGATGTTTTAGTCGCATTTGGTCTTCCCGTTCCCAAGTGAATTCAGGACCACGCCTCGAATTCCACCTGACTTTAACAATGGGAATACGACTCTGTTTTAAGCGTTTGACCTCATGGTCCATAATTTCCACGGGTTCCTCGACAAAGTGTAGTTTGTCGTCAATGTGTAACTCATCGAGAGGTATAATCAGTGTCTCATCAGACAGACATTTCTTTAAGTTAGAAATGTGAAAGGTAGGGTGCACGCTACTGAGTTCAGGAGGTAGCTGCAGTCTGTACGCCACTGAACCAATACTTTCAAGGATTTCGAACGGTCCAATGTACCTGGGATTCAGTTTCCCACATTTGCCAAAACGAATAACGCCTTTCCAAGGCGAGATTTTCAGAAGTACTCGATCTCCAACATGGAATTCGAGGTGTTTGCGTCTCACGTCAGCATCGCTTTTCTGACGATCACCCGCTGCTTTTAGTCGGTCTTGTATACCGACGATCTTTTCAGTTGTTTCATGTATGATTTCCGGACCGGTGAGTTGTGTATCCCCCACCTCAGTCCAACAGATAGGCGACCAGTACTTACGACCGTACAGTGCTTCGAAGGGTGCAGCTTTGATGCTGGTGTGGTAGCTGTTGTTGTATGAAAACTCACACAAAGGTAAGTGATTTTCCCAGTTTTTACCGAAATCAACTACGCAGGCTCGTAGCATATCTTCCAGTGTTTGTATGGTTTGTTCACTCTGGCCGTCAGTTTGTGGATGATAAGCAGTACTCATGTCCAAACGAGTACCAAGTGATTTTTGTAGTGATTGCCAGAAGCGGGAAGTAAATCGAGCATCTCGGTCAGAGATAATCGAGATGGGCACGCCGTGTCTTGACACGATCTCTTTCAGGTAGATCCGTGTCAAACGTTCCATCTTGTCAGTTTCCTTGATGGCTAGGAAATGCGCAGATTTAGTAAGTCAGTCTATGATCACCCAAATGGTATCGCAACCGCTAGGTGTTTTTGGAAGTTTGGTGATGAAATGTATGGTGATTTGCTCCCATTTCCATTCAGGGATTTCCGGTTGGTGCAGCAAACCGGAAGGTTTCTGGTGTTCGGCTTTAACCTTAGAACAAGTAAGACACTTGCCAACGTAGGTAGCAATGTCGGCTTTCATGTTGGGCCACCAGTACAACTCCTTGATGCCATGGTACATTTGTCGGCACCAGGGTGTATAGAGTACTTAGACTTGTGTGCCTCGTTCATCACCAAGTCTCGTAAGTTCCCGTAGTTGGGTAACCAGAGTCGGTCAGAGAAGTACTTGGCCCCGTTTGGTTTGGTTTCGAACTGTTTATCCATGCCTCGCAAGGCCTCGTGTTTCACATTTTCAGCTTTGAGTGCTTCGAGTTGAGCGGTAAGAATTTGGGTTATCAGGTCATTGTGTATGGTCATACTAAGTGCTCGAACTCGAAGGGGTTTCACTCGTTCCTTACGACTTAAGCCATCAGCAACAACATTTGCCTTGCCTGGATGGTAACGTATTTCGCAATCGTAATCAGTAAGTAGTTCGACCCAACGGCGTTGTCTCATGTTTAGGTCTTTTTAGTCGAAGATGTGTTGGAGACTTTTGTGGTCGGTGAAAATTGTACACTTGGTACCGTATAAGTAGTGTCTCCAGATCTTTAGGGCGAATACCACTACCCCCAACTCTAGGTCATGAGTGGTGTAATTCTTTACGTGGACTTTGAGTTGTCGAGAGGCGTAAGCAATGACTTTGTCTCGCTGCATCAGCACGCAACCGAGACCTTGGTGTGAAGCTTCACAATATACCATGAAGTCATCGTTGCCTTCGGGTAAAGATAAGATAGGTGCACTGCAGAGTTTTTGTTTGAGCAGCTGGAAGGCTGACTCCTGCTTATCAGTCCAATCGAATTTCTTTTCCTTTTGAGTCAGTGCAGTGAGGGGTTGAGCTATTTTTGAAAAGTTCTCAATGAATCGCCTATAGTATCCGGCGTGTCCTAAGAATTGTCGTACCTCGGTGGGTGTAGTAGGTGCTTGCCAACCCTTGATGGCTTCGATTTTTGAAGGATCAACACGAATTCCTTGACTCTCAATCACGTGTCCAAGGAATTGTACAGTTTGCATCCAGAACTCACACTTGGAGAATTTAGCATATAACTCCTCGTGCTTGAGTAGTTCTAGAATGGTTTTCAGGTGTTGCGCGTGTTCTTGTTCATCGCGCGAGTAAATCAGAATGTCGTCAATGAAGACGATGACAAACTTGTCAAGGTAAGGCTTACACACCCGATTCATAAGGTCCATGAATACTGTCGGTGCGTTGGTCAAGCCGAATGGCATCACTTGGAATTCGTAATGCCCGTAGCGAGTTCGGAAAGCTGTTTTAGGAATGTCGGTGTCACGAACTCGTAGTTGGTGATAACCTGACCTTAGATCGATCTTTGAATAAAAACTCGACCCTTGAAGTTGGTCAAACAGGTCATCAATACGAGGTAGTAGGTAACGGTTCTTGACGGTTAATTTGTTGAGTTCACGGTAATCGATGCACATGCGGAAAGAGCCGTCTTTCTTTTTCACAAACAAGACCGGGGCTCCCCAAGGCGAGGAACTCGGTTGAATAAAGCCTTTATCCAGGAGTTCTTGCAGTTGTGTAGACAACTCCTGAAGTTCAGAGGGGGATAAACGGTACGGTGCTCGCGCCACGGGTGCTGCGCCGGGCACAAGGTCAATAGAAAATTCGACTTGTCTAGTTGGGCGGTAGGCCAGGCAAGTCTTCAGGGAAGACTTCTGGGAAGTCTCGACCAATAGGCACATCCTCAAGTCGCTTCTCCTCCGACTGTTTCTCTATAACATGTGCGAGGATTGCCTGGTACCCTTTTCTCAAGTATTTCCGGGTTTTCATGCAAGAAATAATGTTAAGTCTCGTCCCACAGGTCTCCCCTTGTACGATTAAAGTTCCACCGGTGACGAGAGGAATACGGACGATTTTCTCGTAACAAATAATCTCGGCGCGGTGTTTGGATAACCAATCCATATCGACGATTATGTCAAAGCTGCCGATCTCGACAGGTATAAGATCAATAGGGAATAGCTCATCAGCTAAGTTCAACGTGCAGTTAGGTATCATACTATTGGCCTCAATGAGTTTGCCATTTGCCAATTCTACTGTGACTTAGAATCTAAGGCAACAGGTGTAGTGTTAAGTAGTGGACAAAACTCATCGGATATAAGCTCCTATCAGCACCAGTATCAAATAACACAGAAGCAGTCAAATTGTTGAGAAGGAACGTACCCGTTACCACATTCGGGTCCTGGCGGGCATCCCTAGCGTTGAGTACAAAAGCTCTGCCCCGAGCATTGTTGTTGTTGTTCCCTTTCTTATTCTTCAAATTGGGGCAGTCACTTTTGAAATGTCCAGCAACTCCACATTCATAACAGGTTCTGGGAGTGTTGGGTTTGGAGTTGGTATTAGCAGTGTTGGTTCTGTAGTCTTTAGCAAAGTGCCCGAATTGCTTGCACTTGCTACATGGGCAAGAACCCTGATGGTGTCGTTGGCACTTAGAGCAATAGGGCTTGGTTCCCTTATACGCTCCCTTGTTATCAGAACCGGAGGTGTAGGCTTTAATGGTTTCGGGTTTCTTGTTTTGGTGGTTGTTGTGGTTGTCGGACCATTTTCTTTTGTTGTTGTTGGAGGATGGAATGGGTGGTTCAGGATCCTCGTTCATGGCCATGAGTTCATGAGCCAATCGGATAGCACCATCAATGGTGGTTTGGTTTGAGGAGGCGACGTTCCCCCGGATGGGTTCCGGAAGACCGCGGATGCATTTTCTGATCTTGTCAGACTCGGTGCTTACCATTGCTGGGCGGAGGATGGCAAGCTGGTTAAACGTCGAGGTGTATCTATCAATGTCGGTCCCCTGCACCTTTAGGTTCCAAAATTCTTCCTCCAGTTTCTGGAGTTGTTCAATAGGGCAGTACTTGGCAGTGAGCATCTTTTTCAGATCCTCCTAAGAGAGTAGGTAGGCGTTGTCGATACCCACTGATTGGGCATATGAGTTCCACCAGGAGAGGGCACCACCTTCGAGGGTGCAAGTAGAGAATTTAACCTTATCTTCCTCTGCACATCTGCTGATGAGAAAGACAGATTCCATCCTCTCACACCACCTGATCAGCCCGATGGCACCTTCCGTGCCATTGAAGATGTGAGGTTTGCAGTTTTGAAAATCCTTGTAGGAACAAGGTTTGGGTTGAGATCGGTTGACGGTCGAGTCTTCGCTGCCTGATGTCGGTGCTCGTGTAGCCAAGGCTTGGGCCACACTGCGGGCAATCAGATCCGCTATTTCGGTTTCGCTGAGGGTGACCTGGCGTCGGGGAGGCATGATGCTGAACAAGAAGAACAAGAAAAAAAAGAAATAAGAGGTTTGTACGAATTTATGATATATCTCATGTGGATATGATGGAATATGCGATAACATAGTGACGTGATAATCATATTTCATTAGATAACTAGATTAGATACAAGGCATGAGTTCTAGAAGGTTACATAATATAAGGAGTACAAAAGATGCCAGGAATTGTTACATCCGGTCGAATTACAAAAGTTGCGCCTAGGTAATTACTAGATTTTCAGAGTAAATACTACACTACTCTTAACGCAGATTAATTTATTCCATCAGTGCAACAAGGCGATCCACTGTATTTGCAAGTCTGCGGGTCTGTCTGGCGTTGTCTTCGACCAAAACCAGTCGTTGTACCAGTTCACGTGCGTACTCTTCAGCTTCTCGTGAGCGTTGCTCACATTCTTCCAGTCTGAGTCGTAAAAGTACGGTATCCGCGCCTATTTCCACTACTTTATCTCGAAGGGTGTTCATGTTGTTGACTGTATTTTCGTGGTCCTCAGCAACCTCGTTAATACGTTCCAATGCCGTGAGCCTCCATTGCTCGCGGGTTTCCTGAAGTTCCAGGTCCATGTCCTGCAATTGTCTCTCGTGACGATTCACTCTGGATGCTAACTCCGGAACAGAAAGGTGTGTTGGTTCCCGAGTGTCAGGATTGGGGTAGGGGCTAGCTCGAGGTGGCCTACTGGTCCTCCTGACTACTCTCGGATTTCGCGATTCGGATTGAGAGCGTGACGAACTGGGCGGTGTGTTTGTCATTTCTGAGACAAAGCGTTTAGAAATAATAAGGCCTATATTCATATAATACGCATATAATATAGCCTATAGTGTCTAGCACAAACATATTGGAGTCCCGGTTTCTCTCGAGGTCAGAGTCAACTAGTGTACCCTGTTCAGTCATAACCCTTTTCAGATTTCACATCATATTAATTTAATTGTACATAGTTGATCAGGCTATGTTAAATTAAACTAGTATCATGTAATCACTGAATTAGTCATACCTAATAAGGGGTACTGCCTAACGGTCATAGTCTAGGCCCACTAAATGCAACCTAGTTCGCTATAACCTTAGGCTCTGATACCAATCTGTAACACCCCCAAATTTACTGTTGCGCGGAAGCAAGCTTTGGGTGTTACTAATCAATAATCAAGCACCAAAGTAAAACAAACGACATCTATATGCAACGTCGTACAATAGTACAAAAGTATTACATTGTTGAATCATAATACAAGCTTCGAGTTCGAAAATGATTTCCTAGAAAATTCTAATACATAACTGATATTCAAAAAGTAATGCAAAAGAATTTCCACAAGTTGTATGCATGCGACTCGAGCTATCAGTCTTGGGGTAATCCTACTCCGTTTGTGTACCTGAGATACAAAGCTAAAACAGGTCAACCAAAAAGGTTGGTGAATCTCACAGGTTTAGTAGTAAAGTCATCGTTTGTAAACCACAAGTAATGTACCAGCGTTGCTATCAAGCAAAGTAAGTAAATCAGTATGTACGCACAGTTTCCATGAGCTCATAAGTTGAAGCTTAACCGTGTAGTGTGAATATATCACGTACCCCCGTGAGTGCTATCCGCACACTCATATGTAACAAATACTAATATGCCTGTTTCTACGTGTAAATCAGTACGTGGTGGCGCTACCACCCCAGGCAGGGATTGTCAGTCCCAAATGGATCCATTTACTAGTAATCGCGCTTAAGTCCATAACTAACAACTTACGATAGGAGGATTTCAGTGGATAAAAGTAACTCATGCAAAGTTTGTGTAAAAGCAGTAGTAAAATCAGTACAGTACATTGCGTTCACATGTAAAATGGTAGCTAAGTATCTCACCCCAGTAGTTTAGAAAAACAGTAAAAAAAATGGGGCTGTAAGACTCACCTGAGTCAAGCAAGCAAGCATTTAAATAAACGTGAAGTCTGAAAGTAGTATTAACCCGTAGGTTCCGTGAACCCGCAACCTTCTAATGCCCTAAGCATATAAGGTTGTATGTATAAGTGAATGTCTCAAAAGACCATTCATGCTAGTTGTCCACTCAACTAGTTATGTCCGAGTATTTATTTGTACGTTTGTGATTATTTTGTAAATAAATGCGGCCCGTTGGTGACGGTGGTGTAATAATAATTCAAGTATCATTATTATGTAATTCATTGTGCTTGTATATCTTGTAAGTGTAGTGTTTTTGATACTTAGTATGAAAAATATTTAACTGTGTTTCATGCGACAATACATAACCCAATAATGATAATCATGGACACTGTTTATACGATAATAATATTCAAGGATTTCGTTCATGCGATAATGGCATTCACGGAATGTTGTTCGTGCGTCAATAGGTTCACGAAGTATTGTTCATACGACAATATTAATTCACGGAGTACTATTCATGCGAGAATGGGAATTCATGGACTTTCTTTTAAGTATTAGTTTTTATGCGACAATGGGAAATCATACACTGTTTATGCGAGAATAGTAATTCACGGGTTTTTGTTTACGCGTGAATGTTATTCACGGATTGTGTTTATGCGTGAATGATATTCACGGATTGTGTTTATGCGTGAATGATATTCACGGTTTTTGTTTACGAGACAATGGTATTCACGGAGTTGAGATTTCATGCGATAATAATGAGGATTAACGGACCAATGATTTTCTAGAATACAAGTGTTATACTTTGTTCCCACTGTTTACTAAACTCGTTATCACTGTTCGTTATAAACTCGTTACCACTGTTAGTTTACAACCTCGTTACCACTGTTAGTTAATAAACTTGTTACCACTGTTTGTTATAATCTCGTTACCACTGTTAGTTTACAACCTCGTTACCACTGTTAGTTTATAACTCGTTACCACTGTTAGTTAATAAACTTGTTACCACTGTTTGTTATAATCTCGTTACCACTGTTAGTTAATAAACTTGTTATCACTGTTTGTTATAATCTCGTTACCACTGTTAGTTTATAAACTTCTTACCACTGTTTTTTATAACTCGTTACCACTGTTAGTTAATAAACTTGTTACCACTGTTTGTTATAATCTCGTTACCACTGTTAGTTAATAAACTTGTTACCACTGTTTGTTATAATCTCGTTACCACTGTTAGTTTACAACCTCGTTACCACTGTTTGTTATAAACTCGATAAGCCTTCGATTTGGAGCATTTCTCGTCCGATTTATACCTAATCAAAAATCACACAAGTTCTTATATATGTCTAGTTCATTCCTGCACTTTATGGTATTTTTGTATGTTCATTTACTATTTAAAACAAAAATAGTTTCAAGGTGTGGTCAGACTTGGTCCAAAACAGACATAGGTTCAAAGATTAAGCTATATCCGGAATTGAGAGCATTTCTGGAATTGGTTAAAGAAGGACTTTTTGTAGAGGACATTCATACGCAAATTTTGGTAGGTGATGCATGTGTTGACTCAACTTAGAACTCAAGTTATAGTCGTTTTAGTGAGGTTGATTTTCTGGGACAGAAACTGTTACGATTTAAAGGTTTGGAAAGACGAGTTTTAAGCTTTGTTTTGGACATAAACTTGTTAAATGAGCATCTAGACATGTTAATAAGTAGTAAACAAGTAAGTCTAAGAAAAGTTCAAGAGTTCTTACAAAGAAATGGTGAGGAGAAGGAGGAAAGATGTCGAAAACTCTATTTCTTAAATTTTCCGATGTGGCGGCCGACGGTGGTTGTATGGTGGACTTATGGCGGCTCAAGGGAGGTGTTAGGGTGGCTGTGGGTGGTCTTGTAGCTGATCCCCACGTTTTTAGAGAGAGAGAAGAGAAAGTGAAGGTGATGTGGTGAAAGAGTGTGAAATGGTTTAAGTGTTTGTGTGGGTTTTTAGTCAAGATCTTATGATAGTAGAGGGAAGCCATACTTGGCTGATTTTCTGCAGATTTCAAGGGGGTCCCACTCTTGTAGGTGTGTTAAATTAATTTCCTAGTTTACGTTACGTGCGGTGCTTGTTTACCCATTCGTTTCGATATTTATTTAGGCGTTAAACATTTGTTACGCATATTTAATTAAAGATTTTAAAACCCGATATTTTAACTTGAAGTTTTTTATTAAAATACTTAATAATGTGATATAAGATATAGTTTGACTTTATTTCATCCGTCGGGCGCGTCTCACGCATTTTCGTCGCGTACTGAGTGTTTTATACGATATTTAGTACGTGTAATATATTCTCACAATATATTAAGGTAAACAATGTTTGTTTAGATAATTCCGCATTATTTTAATAGTTTGTCACCAACATCCATATTTTCGTTGTCGGATATCCATTCCGGTTCATAATCGTACGATTTAAACAAATCGTGTAAACGTGTATGTAATTACACAGACGATCATGTATATTTAGATTAACATAAACTAAATACACGTAATTACAAGTAGTTTAGGCACTAATTAAAGTCCTAAATTAGCGGGTGTTACATCCTGCACCCCATTTAGTGGGTCACTTGGTCTCCGAGAGAGACAGTATGGTGGGTCTTAAGACAATCCCAGCTGATCAGAATCACGATAGCCTAGGGTTCAGTGACATATGATTTTAGGGTTACACCTAGAATGTAGGATCCTAGTGTTTACACCGACCGTTTAGAAGATTCTTAATTAGAGTAATCTCTAATCAATCATTACTGTCATCCCGAAAACCTAATTTTGAAGTTCCGACAATCAATCTCTACCTGCTACTTATTATCTCATTTATTTTTATGTCATTTAGTTTATAGTAGTAGTTTAGATAAAACCAAAACCAACATACCTTGTTTAAAACACATCATATTGTGAAATTATCTTTGGTAGGCCAAATTTCAATTCAATTCGTTCTGATTTTGACGACACTCGAGTTATATTTGCCACCTTACCCACAAGTTAGGTAGCACGGGTAATTTGAGCCCAGTAAATAAAATTTTTAAAACTTCAGTGTCAACACCCCTGTTGCAGGTGGAATGACGCCTTCAGGGTGGAAACATCCAGAACAATTGTATCGGGGGTGCAACAAGTTTTTGGCGCTGCTGCCAAGGATCGGTTTAGCGTCACGAATTGAATTCTACCTTAGATAATTAGCTTTAGGAGATCCATTATTAAGAATATCATTACTTATGAAGTTAATTTCTTTATTAGTTAGATAACTTAGTCTTTAAACCCTAGAAAATACAAAAAAATAAAGTTGAAAATGATTAAAAGCCCTAATTCTCCTTCAAGCCCTATCTCTCCTCTCAATCAAATGATGACGGATGAGAAAACGGCTATGGAAGATGCGGAATTCTTTGACTGTCCATAGTATGAGTTAAACTCCTCTGTTATCGAAGAGGTCTGTGTTAACCATGAAGTTGAGAGCCTAAAAATATCGAGCTTAGACTTAGGTTTTGATGAAACTCGGCACAAGATTCCATCTTCTGTTACTATTTCCTTAAGTGGTTAACCCACACTGGACCCTGAGATTTTATCGATCTTGTCTAGGTATCCTAACTATATTAGACCTACTACTTTACCGGTTGATAAACCATTTGGAATCGAAGTATTCGTTTATCCACCCATGCCATGGATGGACTTGAATAAACATCTTCAATGTTTAGATGAATACTTTGAGTACGATATCCCAGATATTCTGCGAGCCCACCCTAATACTCCTATTTCAATTATAGTTGAGCAAGAGCGTCTCCAATGTCCCGTTCTATCCAGAACTCAAGTTCATTGATCATTGTAATGACATTTTGATGGATTAATATCATAGATATTGGGAGGAAATCCATGTCGGCAAGTGATTCAAAAAGTGGATCTAAATATGCTATGAACTTTAGTTTTTGGTCTCTTAAATTAGAGGAAGTGCTTACGCATTCATGATTTGACAGGCGAGATAGGAATTTCACTTGTTCGTCAAGATTGGTAATCTTTTCTTGTCGTTCGTATGAAAAAGGAAAGTCGGAGGAGTTTAATTTCCTAACGAATGTCCTATAGACGTCTATTCTACAAGAAGGATTGAAAGATGCGCCTAAGTGGCGTTCTCTGGAACAGGGTTTTTCTGGCTCGACTGAGGGAACCTTATCCACCACTCGATAGATGGTGTGTTTGTGTTCATTTGAAAAGAATGGGAAGATACCGTCATTACGAGAATTTGACAGAGTTTTGCCATACACTGAAGTTTCGGGAATGAGGGTTATTAGGTCACATAATTTTGGAGGTTTTACTTCATAATCTTCTTCGGGAAGATATTTGAAGTGGACATAATTTTGTAATTAAGGCAAATGCAAAGTTAGAGAGTGATCTTCTGGGATGATGCTAGGTCAGGCAACTGATCCGTGTCATCCAAGTCCAGGCAATGTTTTAGAATAGAAAGTGAGGTCCTAATTTCTTCTAGGGTTTCGGAAGTTTCTTTAGCTTTAGAGGAAGAGGGTGAAAAGAAATCAGATCCTATTTCTCCTACTAAGTAGTCAAAGAGTTTTGTATCGTCCATTGCCATCAGTTCATCCTTCAAAATGAGGCAAGAAGTGGGTTTTTGAGTTGTCATTTTTGAATTAATATTATCCTAATTAACTAATACTAAATTAACACTAAATTATTTAAATTAACTTTCGAAAGATTTCTGAGAAGATTTCGATCAGAAGATAGTACTACTTAAGGTGACTTTAAATCGTACGATTGTGATTCTCCGGCAACGGCGCCAAAAACTTGATGGCACCCGAAAGCGTGGGTGTCGTTGATGGTAACTAATTGGGCACCACCAGGGGTTTTAAAATTTATAAATAGCGGGGCTTAAATTATATGTACTACCTACTCTGGTTAGTAAGCGGTAAGTATAACCTAAGATCGTTCTATGAATCCAAACGTTTGATGATTAAAGTTAGCACTTTTGGTAGGGAAGTACTTAGGATGGAACAAAGTAGGTAGGTTTGGGGGTTTTTAAACTACAGACAGGTAATTAAAAATATAGGAAAGTAAATTGCAGGAAAACGGATAAAGATAAATATGTGATTGCTGAGATTTCGATAATTAGTATTTCGGGATGACATACTAAATAGGGACAAAGCTTTAGTTTAATAAGTAAACTATTAGGTGTAAACTCTAGAACCCTACCAACTCAATTTCCCATTGGCATGTCACTAGGAACTAGGTTATCATGATTCTGATCGGAGCAATACGCCAACTTCCAATACCTATATGGCTGAGAGATAAGCAACATATTTTGGTTTTATACCGAGGTGCATGAATCAGTGGCGTATCCTCTCATAGGTCTGACCGTTCTTAACCCCTAAGATAGTTTACTGTTCTATTAGCATGTACATTAATAACTTTGTATGTTTAGACCGCCGATTTTATAAGACCTAGAGGTTTAAATATCCTAAGTCACTTGGACTTTCACTTTCATTCCTAAGTCTTATTTATAATTGATTAGATTCTGGTTTCGTCGACTTATGACTTAAATCTCCCCTTTTCAAACAGTTATACATCCCTGGATTATTCGCAGTTTGTTAAAAACGTGTTTCATATGCAGACTATGCCTTTCAGTAATTAGACCGTGTACTTTACATGGTAGTTCCACGGCTTCTTACGTCCAACATGCGGTCAAGAGTAATTGACAGTGAAAGTGACACTCTAAACTAATTAAAAGTAAAGCAGTGCGGAAATATAAACCTAATATATACAACGAGTGGTTTCACTATGTCTTACTTATTGCATGTCATGGGCACAGAAACTACTTACCATAATTAAGGTTGATTAGGTCCTAATTACTAGGTTGTAGGCACGTGGATAACCATAAAGGGTACTCCATAGATTAAACTTAAGTTCATAAGGTCTCAACAGTACAAGGGTTATTAATTCCTATTTTGTCTTAGCGTATTTTACGAACATTACTTTGTAATGCATTGACTTTTGTAGGATACACCAGTTAGTTGTGAAGTTGTATTATCCTTTTAGAATTCCAACTGTTAAACCAAAGCTGATTCCAGTGATATGACTATCTTCGGTCGTTTATGACTTCCATACATTTTGTACTTTGCTTGAAAGCATTTCCAGTACTATATCGAATAAACAGTCAAATAGGGGCCATCATATCACTTTACGATTGTCGTGCATAAATAATATAATGTCATCCCTACTTATAATTATCTATGTAATCAACAATCACAATAATAAACTACTCGTAATTCATGGCAACAAATAAGTCACATACCAGGCAATAACACATATTAAAATATGAAATGAGACAAGTAAAATAAGAGTTTAGATATCACCCGGAAATAAATGCGTAGAAGTGTATTATTAGGATTGACAACTCTTTTGCACTTACAAAGATTGATCTCCGAATCCCTAGCGTTCGCCCTAGCTTCTATATTAATCCGTAGATTAATTACAATAATCCTAGAATGAGAATGACTAAAGAATACAAGAGATTTTCTAAAAAAAAGTGTGTAATACTTGTAAGTTGTATTAAACGAGTGTGTGTTTCAAATGAACCAAAGCCCTCCTATTTATAGGGAAAATTTGGCTCATGTTAGCATCTTGAGGAGCACTTTAGCAAAAGGTGGAAAAGGTGGTGCACCAAGTACGTACAATCGCGCAAAGGTGTGGCACCGGGTACGTACAATCGCGTAAAGGTGTGGCACCGGGTACGTACAATCGCGTAAAGGTGTGGCACCGGGTACACGAAAGGACCAAAAAGTGGAAAAGAGATGGGGGAGGTGTGGCCGGTGGCGGCGTGGTGGTGGCCGGCGGCAGCTGGCTGCCACCTGCCCCGGTTCGCCGTCTTTTGCTTCGTTTCTTAATTCACGCGTTTTTTATTCGTTATGCGTCCGTTTTCATCGATTCTTTTTCCGTTGGATTATTTTTTCAAAAATGAAGACTTTGATGAAAACTAATCTCAAAATTAAGCTTCCTATGTCCAGATATAGCGTACGAACCATTTGAATCTTCCGGCGGGCGTAGAATCTTCATTCTTTATCCGTTTTTGTTGATTCTTCTTCTGTTAGACTCGTATTTTGAAAACGAACATCTTGGATAAGATATATGTTGATGATGGGCACTTTAGTCTTTAAATCTTGTATTGATGCCTTGAATCTTCAAACGTGCGTGGAATCTTCGTTTTTCATCCATTTTGCTAGATTTTTATTGTGCAACCTTGTTTTGACCTTCTTGGAAGATTCTCATTGATGTGAGTGTTATTTGAGTTCAAATACCAAGAATCGTTCCAGAATGAGAGAGATATCGGTAGTAAAAACGTAACTTTTTACGCGATATCACAAATATACGATAATTAATTTCCATAAAATATGCACTATGTAGACGTTGGAGACACTATAACTAGACCAAATACTTACAAAAAGTTAATACAAATGATATTTACAAAAACATATTCATTATTTTATATAAATATACTCTGAGTATATTATTAGTTTTGAAAAAACCTATATAAGTGATATTATTAAAAATTAATTGTTCATACACTGTTGGTTGAAGTTTATAAATGGATAGTACAAGAAAAATATTGACTATTTAATGCATATAATTACTTTACTAAATTTAATAATTAATTGTTATGTATCTTGGTGCTCTACGAGTCAATGTTTCTATAGCACAAGCAAGTGCGTTGATGTTCGAATCCTTATCTCAACTTATCTTATTTTTTACTTTCCTTTGTTATGTTGATACTTTTTAAATTATTTATTTCCCTTATTTTTGTTATTATAATATTATTATTATACATTTTTCATATCATCTAAAAACCTTTAAACTCAAATATATCTAAATCAAAAGGGCAGTCCTTGATGACCACGGTTGTCACAACATAACCATGGTATTGTATTGTACAACATCTGGTAATGTACTAATGTTGTCACGAGCATCACGGTTGTCACGAACAAAACCGTGGTATTACATTTCCTTTGTTATGTTGATACTTATTATATTATTTATTTCCCTTATTATTGTTATTACTATTATTATTATTATTATTATTATTATTATTATTATTATTATTATTATTATTATTATTATTATTATTATTATATACCTTTTTAATATTATTATGTATAAACCTTTAAACTCAAATATATCTAAATAAAAAAGGGTTGTCCCAGATGACCATGGTTGTCACAACAAAACCGTGGCATTGTACTATCTTTGGATAGCTACTAGGTGGTTGAAAAAGTCAAGGACTAAAAGAAAGTTTTTTGACTTCTGACGTTTCAGAGTTTTTTACCTTTTCACTTTTTCAGATATGATTTTACGTCTACAAGCAGGAAAACTTTTTCATACCACCATTTAAGACGTACTCCGTAGTAATTAATTACTATGAAAAACTTGACATCATCTATATATACTCATCATACTATTTATATATACTCATCTAAATAATTTTTCATACCACCATTTCCTAGTATCATTATTTTTATCTTAAAACTTAACAAATTATTTATGATCAACACACACATTCTAAAATTGTTATGCATGATTTTTTTATTATATACAACATATAATTTCGTTAGTTATAAATTTATGATTAAAATCTTTACCATATATATACAAAATCTAACATGCTCTCTTGAACTTTCATTATTTAGTGTTTTTATACAAAATGTGAGAATTTCTATCATATATATTATCTGTGTAACTAAAAAAATAAAATTTGCATTCGATGGCCCGTGTATACACACGGGTTTAAATGCTAGTAGTAATCTAGCTATAATATATTTTTTAATTACACTTTTCAAAGGATTATAAATTTCATCTATATGCACTTAAATAATATAAAAATCAGCCCAAAGAGATTTGATCTTAAATAATATAATATATTTTATATTTAAAGTACTTTTTTTTATATTTATGGATATATACAAAAGATACAATACATTTTTGAAGAGACGAATGTATAGGAGAGGATTAGAATGACTATATAAAGAATACTTACGAATGATGATTATTATGATATACTGTATATAAATATAAATAAATTTATCAATTAGGAAGAGATATATATGATAATTTAAAATTTTAGATAGCAAAAATTTTGAAATTAGTAAAATGGAGTATATCGTAAACATAAACAAAACATAACATAAGACCATTCCCAATGGTGATGGAAACTGACTGAAACTGACGCGCCAAGTTAGTGCCACGTTAGCGCCACGTCAGCTTTTTCACCCAACTGACAGAAACTGACAGGCCCCTCCCAACAGTCATCCGTCAGTTTCTGTCAGTTTCATTTTTCAGGGACCCACACCAATAAACTTAATTAATTAATACACAATAATTAAAATAAAAACGCATTTCATTAAAATTAAAAACATTACAATACTTAAAAAAAAAACATTACAATACTTAAAAAAAAACATTACAATACTTAAAAAAAATTACAATACTTAAAATAAAATATAATAATTAAAAAAAGTTACACTAATAAACGAAAGTTACAACAATTAACGACTACGGTAGTTCGGAGGGAGTTGTGCAATGTGCCCAATCAAAGCATTTCGAAGTTGGTGATGAACTACCCGATCGCGTAACTCTTTGTCCATACGCAAATGAGTCTCCACTCTTTCTCGCCACGAGCGTCTCGATTGGACATCCGAATATTGCTCCTCCAGATCACACATATTTCGTCCGTTATCCTCCGTTATCATATTGTGCAGAATAACACAAGCATACATGATTCTTGATATCCGGTTGGTGCTATACGGTCTTGCCGGGTTCTTGATTATTTGCCAACGACCTTGAAGATGACCGAAATCTCGCTCCACATCCTTTCTTGCAGATTCTTGATATCTCTTGAAGTGTTTCTCCTGTTCCGTTAGGGAATCGGAAGATGACATTTTATAAAATGTGAAAGTATACAAATTTGAGGTTTAGAGAGAATTGTGAATTTGAGGTGTGATTTTTTGATGGTTTAAGGGTGCATATTTATAGTGAAAAAGTGAAGAAAAAATTTTGTTTTTTTTTAAAAAAAAAACGCTCCTTGACCGTTGGGATTTTTTAATATTTTTTTTTAAAAGCATAACGGCTATTTTTTTAAAAAAAATTTTTTTTTTTTGTTTTATTCGTTGGCCCCATCTCGTCCGGACCCACGCCTCAACCCATTCACCTCGTCGGATTTCTGACGGAGGAAACCGACGGACCGAACCGACGGCGTTAGTACGCGTATAACATTAACAATTTAACATTAACAATTTAACATTAACAAATTTGAGTTTCAACCGACGGAAACCGACGACACCCGTTAGTACGCGTATAACATTAACAATTTAACATTAACATTTACATTAATATTAACATTAATAATAATACTATAATTAAAAACAAAAAAGATCAGATAAGCATATAAACATGATCGATGAAAATAAAAGATTTATTTAGAAATCATTTAACTAGAGAAATGATTGTTTTCCTGTTTAAACTATTTCATTTTAAATGAAGAAATTAAGTGAGAGAGGTAGATATCTAGCTTCTTTGAACAAGAATCCCCCTAAGCTCGGACCTAAGGGGTATCAGGGACATGAAGCAGAGTGGCAAAAGGAGAGGGAAGAGGCCAAAGATTTGGATCCCACCTCTCTTGTTGCTCGCTTGTTTAAGGTTCACAATAAGCGGGTGTTTACATACATTAGGGCTCGATGTGGAGTCAATATCCGAAAGCAACTGCTCATACCTGAGGGTTTTGTTCCTATTGTGGAGGAATTGGTAATGTCAATTGTGTTTGGTTACATATTTTATTAAACTTATTATTATTTATAAACAATTACAATTTAACTATTTATTGGTTGTAACAGATTCAGAAGGACCAGGAATTATGTGCAGATCCGGATCCCAACGGCAGAGATGCTATATGGGATGTAGTTGGAAAAGAGCACCCGGGGAGGACTAGGGCGGTGGGGCACACAATCGGCTTCACGAAGGCAGCCTTGGGTTATGAGAAGCAATCAAGGAGAAACAAAAAAAAGGAGGAAAAGGAGAGTTTAGAAAGAAGGGTGGCTCAGCTTGAGAGAATTGAACTGGGAAGGAGGGATGCGACTGCAACGCAACCATCAGGGGATCTCGTTATATCTGGAGCAAGTCTCGATATGAGGCGGAGTAGTGTTGGGTCAGGGTTTTAACCTTTTGATGATTTAACGGTATTCAGATTTGATATATTACATTTTTACCAGCTAGAAGAATTATATATCACTTTTATATTTTTTTCATAACGTATCATTGCAGACCCCCACTGCATGTAACTTGCTTGCTGAATTTGGGTTCAAAAGGGTGAAAGTTGCTAGAGGAATGGCCTATCATCGAGGGAATGGGCTGCTACACGGGCAGCCTATGTCATCAGACCACAAAAAGATGCAGGTTGATAAAGTTGTTGACCAATACACGAACATGAGACTTCCTAAGCATGTTGGTGGAATTACTGCTTTAGGAGAAGCCAAAAATAGTTTCATTTCATGGCCTAGTTCGTTGATTGAATATACTGATGTACGTACCCAATATTTATCTATAAGAAAATCGTATGTACTTCAATTATTGTATTGAAAACCTAACAAATGCATGGTTTCAATTTAATTTGATACTAGGATGAGACAGAATTTTTGCAGATATCAATGGATGTTGCAAATATCCCCGCTGAAGTATTAGGTGCAAACTCTATCTTCTTATCAATGGATGTTGCAGATATCAAATTATTAGTGACGAATGGGGAAATCGATATTACCATCCTCATTTTTTACTTGACGTAAGTATTCTTTTTAAATGTATACCGTAATACATTCCTAGAACAATATATAATCATGTATTTTTCTAATGATTTAGTATGTTCTTAGAGGGATTATCATGAACTCTGAGAAAGTCTCCCGAAACAGATGGCCATTCATAAATCCCTCTGGGATTACCAGTGAAATCATTGAATCCAGAAAGGAAACGGCTACAAGCTTCATCCTTGAATGTATGGACCTCTATTTTCCTTCAAAGACCTTTCTCTTTCCACCGTATTGGCAGGGGTATGGTCAGGGTTAACCTAATCCTTATTGTTTAGTTATATATGTTTATTGTTATATACTAACATTAATAAAGTAAAATATAATAGTAAACACTGGGTATTGTATATCTTATTCCCGGTGGCCGCTTGGTGTACATACTCGACTCCAAGGTCTCCCTAAATGATAAAACCCCTAAAGAAGATCATTACCACCTCACGAAGTGTGTTAACGAGTAAGGATTTTATAAACCATGTAACAATATATAAGCTTGAAATGCATCTTATTATAATTTTTAACACCACCTAATTTTTCCATTATGTCTAGAGCATTTTTATCGAAGTTGCGTTATCAGCCAAAATACCATATGGTTGCTTGTAATCAACAACGAGGAGGATGGTGTCGCACCCCCAAAACACGTGGCAGCGGAAGTATGAGGTGTCACGGGGGTGTCGACCAAATCAAATATCATAGCACAATGATTACAACAAATAACCTCTAAATGAGACGTTTTCAAAATAATTACATTACCAAATTAAAAGTGTTTACATAATACTTAGAGTTCACAACAGTTGTAGGTAATACAAAATATAGTTAATGCAGTCTAATCTCCGTTGTTTGAAAATATGCGACTCGAGTTAAGCTTGCAAAAGCAGACCAATCCTACTATGGCCGGGTACCTGAGAATACATGCTAAAAAGGATCAACACAAATGTTGGTAAATCTTACAGGTTTGTAAGTAAGTTCAGTTTGAACACAAGATTTTATCATCATTGCACGTATGCGAAAACATGTATTTGCAACCAAGCAAATAGTGAGTATGTATGTATATACCGTTGCCATGAGCTCATAGTCGAAGCTTAACCCGTAAATAAATCTGGTACAACTAAGTACCGAACAGTGCCCCTGCGAGTGCCTAATCCAAACAGTCGTAAGAAACAAATATAAGTCGCCCGTTTTTATAGAAAGGTTCGTGGTTGCGCTACTACCCCGAGCGGGGAGGGTCAGTCCCTAATGGATCCATTAACTAATATTCGCGCTTAAGTCCATAACTAATGAAACGATGATGGAGGGTCTTTAGTGGATTAGTAAGTAACTCACGCAAGCCCGTATATAAAGTAAAGTAAGTAACTTAGCACTTGTTTTCATGAAAAACAGTTAAGCAATGTATCTCACCCCATAAGTAAAAACAGTAAAAAAAATGGGGGTGTAAGACTCACCTGAGTCTTTGCAAGTAACAAGCAATTAACCAAATAAGCAAACAATAGCAAGTAGCGGGTGTCCGTCTCCCAAATGCAACCTTCTAATGCCCTAAACGCATAAGGTTGTGTATAAGTAGATGTCTCAAATGACCATCTATAGCTATTGTATAAGTGGGGGTTAATGTCCACTTAAGCCAATAGTGTAGGTGGAGGATTAATGTCCACCTAAAGCTAGTTCACTCAACTAGTATGTTCAAATAAGTTGTTCAAGTTCGTTTATCAAAACGTGTACGGCCCGTTGGTGAAAGTTTGTAATAATAATTCGTTTAGACATTATTATTAAGTTTGTTTTGTTGTATACTATTCATTAGTACATATCGTGGGTTGCTAACAGATTATTTAGTTCGTAAAAACCTTAAATCGTAGGTCAAACCTGGTCAAACTGGTCAAAGGTGGTCAAACCTGGTAAAACTGATCAAAGTTACCAACTAATTCACCCAAACCCATTTTTGTTACCATTTTCCAAAAATAGTAAGTTTCACGCTTTACGAAATCGAGACCCGTTCTTGTTGACTCGGTCAAACCTTCTCGGTTTGACCCGAGACTTTTACCCAAACCTTAAACATGTTCATGAGTCATAAAGAGTTAATTTTTCCTTAAATAGAAAGTCCGCAAGTATCGGTTTCCAACTTTTACCAAAAATCAGTCCACATTCTTATTTTCAGAAAATTACATCTGATTATTGAATTTATGAAAAATACTTATGATCCGAAATAAAATAAGAAAAAAATCACACTTGATCCTCAAGATATTATCTGTTTTATGTAATTTTTCCAGGAATTATAGAGAAGTTCAAGTATTTTTAAAATTTACTTTTATCTTCTGAGGTCAAATCTGAACACATGCATGCAATCATTACTTCTGGGCAAAATATATTGGGTTCCAGAAAAAGTGATCAACACAAAACTTGTAGCCAACAAATTTTTTAAACTTTTTGTTTTTGTTTTAAGTCATTTGGAGATGTGAAGCTTCAGTTATGAATAAAACACCGAGAGAAAGGTTTCTGACTTAATATAACAGCTTGTACACCTTTTCTTACAAATATTAATAAAAATATCAAATGAACTCATAAAATTATGAGACTTATGGGATTTGAAAGCTAACATCTTGAACTTTATTTTAGATTATAAAAACGTGCATTTTAATTAAGAAATGAGTGAGAAACAATTTGATGAAATTCGTATAAGTGACCAGAAAATTTTTGTTACTTTTTGTGAGATTTTGAAGATGAAAATTGGTTTTAGTGCAATATATTGGACATATACTCTTGAGTGAATATAATAACAAGTTAATAAGAGTATACAAATCATAAAGGGATCCTCACAATGGTGGTAATGAAGAAGGAATGGCAGCAAAGTGATGAGGAACTCTTGTAGTGTAAGAATCTTGAAGAAGCTTTGCAAAAACTTGAGGATTTTTGTGGTGGTTATATGGTGGTGATGTGGTGGACTTATGGTGGCCTTGGGTGGTTGTGGGTGGTCTTATGACTGACCCCGATTTCGTTTTCAGAGAGAGAGGGGGGATTAGAGAAGGAATTGAGAGGATTTGGTGAAGTGTGTGAAGTGAAAAGTGAGAAAATGCATGTGTTTTGGTTGGTATAGGGAAAAAACAATTTGCATGAGAAATGAGGGGAGGGAGAAGGGGGTGGCTCGTCAAATGGGCCCCATTAGGGTGTGTTTGTGATTTAATTCTCGTTTCCAGACTGTGTTGCGTTCAGTGTTCGTTTATTCGTTATTTCGTTAAATCGTTAAATCGCTTAACGTTTTCTTGAGTCGTTTTAATTAACGATATATTTGAGATGTTTTTCCATTGAAGTATTATTAGAATACTTTATTTTGGGTTACCGAAATGTTTATCGATTTTCGTTTCGTTGCTGAATGCGATTCGCGCATTTTCTTGACGTTTGAGACGTTTTAAGCGAAACGTCTAGGTTTTCGTGTATTATTATATAAAATAATAATATATGATAAATAAATTCTAAAAATCGGTTAAAGTTATTTTTAAAAAGGTTTTCACCAACGTCGTATATTCTGTCGGACTCCGTCTAGTTGTTTCGCACTATTACAGATGAACACATAATCACGTAAGTGTATAATAAAATATACAAGTAATTACAAATATTTAGCCTAATACAAACTAAATACAAGTAATTAGAGTTTCAAGTAGGTTTAATAGTAACCCTAAATTGTCGGATGTGACAGATGGGAATGCGGGTACTATGCTGTGACATCCGACGATTTAGGGTTACTGATTAACCCTCTAGAAACCCTAATTACGTGTGTTTAGTTTTGTATTAGGCTAAATACTTGTAATTACTTGTAACTATTTGTATATTTATGTGAATATACACTTCCGTAATTGATTTATATTACGCTACGTAATTCGTTGTAATTACGCTCACGCAATTTGGTAAAATTGTACAAAACAACCGGACGGAGTCCGACAGAAAATACGACGTTGGTGAAAACTTTTCTATAAATAACTTAAATCTACTTTTAGAAGTTATTTATCATATATTATTATTTTAATATAATAATACCCGAAAAACTAGACGTTCCGATTAAAACGTCTCAAACGCAACGAAAACGCGCAGAACGCGCCCGACAATCAAACGAAATTCAAAAATACATTTTTGAATCTAAAATAAATTAATTAGTGAAAAGTTATCAATTAATATATCGTGTCTTTAAAAGATAACGAAAAACGTCCATATAAAACGTCACGCGATTTAGAATCCGTACAACGAACGCGCAAACCGAGATCATTAAATTAACGAATTGTTTTGATAAATGTTTTTCAAGTATTTAGATTAAATACTTCAAATAAACATATTGAAACTTAAAATCGTTACTTAAAAACGCGTATTAAACATTTAACACCAAACCGAACGAGTAAACGAACGTAAAACGCAACAAATTAAGCTAGGAATGGAAAATGACCAAAATACCCTTTGTGGGCCCTCCCTTGGCCGGCCCCCCCTCTTTCCCATGGCTGCCCACTCCACTTCCTTGACCATGCAAAATCCACTCAAGTGGATTCTCTTACACAACCACACAAATTCCATGCAATTGTCATTTCTCACACTCAACACTCCACCACTTTTCTCTCAAACACTCTCAACACTCTCACTTCTCTCTTCCTCCAGAAAAACTCAGCTCCCTTCCACCACCAACAACCACCACCACAACCACCATTATCCACTAACAACCACCACCATTTGCTAAGGTTTTTCAAGCTCAAGAACATCATCCTCTTCATCATCACTTGTTCTTCATCTTTTCTTTGTAAGGCTTCTCAATAACTTTCACTTATTTTACTTTAATACTACTGATTTCAATGTTATAAAGTTCATCTATCATGTTTATGTCCAAATATAAACATAAAATACGTTTTTATGATTTATACACATGAACACATAATCTGTCTCAGAAAAGTCAGTTTACTAAAACACTCATAACTTGAGTTCTACAAAGAATTAGAAGATGCATTTTTTTTAAAAGTTGCGTATTGAAAAGATCTACAAAAAGTTCTTCTATGGCTCCTTCCAGAAATCTACGGATTTTCTTATAAATACGAATCTATGTGACTGGTCTGCATGTATATGAAAACTGAGTATGGTTCCATCCATAAATTTTATACCTATCAAGATGGACACTATAATTACTGGACAAATTAAGTTAACCTCTAGACACATGGTAGAACAACTGGTAAAAATTGTGGACTCTAACTCGGAATATAACTAGTTAAGAAAAATAGAGGAAGTGAACCGACAAAACCGAAAAACATAGATATGGACTGTTTTTGGACTTTTATAAAAATCAAGACATTTGGTGAACTCCGGCATGAACCGACAAGATAATTAGGCCCTATAAACTGATATTTGGGTTGGGTGAAAGTTTCGGGTCAAACCGAGTAAGTTTGACCAAGTCAACAAAAGTGGCTCGTTTTCGAAAAACTTACTATATTTGGAAAGTGGTAACAAAAATGGGTTTGACTGACTTAATTAGTAACTTAGACCAAAAACTAATTTTAAAAAGTTTCCCGAACAAAAACCGACACTTGAAAACACTTGGACAAAAATCGAATTTTAGAACAGACCCTTAGTGTCGCATGGTTGTGCGACACTACCCCTAGTGTCGCATAACAAACAGTGGAAACTAAAAATACACTAAAAGTGGTAACTATGCGACACTACCTGCGACACTTGCCTAAGTGTCGCATAACAAACAGTGGAAACTAAAAATACACTAACAGTGGTAACTATGCGACACTACCTGCGACACTTGCCTAAGTGTCGCATAACAAACAGTGGAAACTAAAAATACACTAACAGTGGAAACCTTCTGCGACACTAGCAGTGGCTACACTGCGACACTTACCCTAGTGTCGCATGACATGCGACACTGACACTAGTGTCGCTAAAGACAGAATGTTTAGAACTTGCTTTTCACTAATTATTGAACATGAGTAACAACTTATAACCTCACATGATACATAATGTGACAAAGCATACGATGACACAAACTTAATAATAATGTCTTAAGGAATTATTATTACAAAACTTTCACCAACGGGTCGTACACGTTTTTGATAAACGAACTTGAACTACTATTTGGACATACTAGTTGATGAACTAGCTTTAGGTGGACATAAAACCCCCACCTACTCGATTGGCTTAAGTGGACATTAACCCCCACTTATACAATCGCTATAGATGGTCTTTTGAGACATCTACTTATACAACCTCATACGTCTAGGGCGTTAGGAGGTTGCACACGGGAACGAGAACACCCGCTAATTGCTAATACTTGATATTGCTTGCTACCTGCTCAACTCTGGTGAGTTTCATAGCCCCTTTTTACTGTTTTCACTGGGGTGAGAATACATACAACTGTTTTATAAACTGCTTTATGATCACAAGTACTGGTAACAACTTTTTGTACGGATTACATGAGACCTGAATAATCCACTAAAGTCCTCTACTTATCATAGTCATTAAAATTTGTGCGTGAGTATTATTGGGTGGTACCATCAGGGTTTGACAAACCTCATCCGGGCTAGTCGCGCTAGCCAACCCACGGGCGCAGTATTACTTGTGATTTAGAAGTGTATCGGATTAGTACACTTACCGGAGGCAAACAACGTTAAGCTTGACTATGAGACTCATGCAAATGGTATACTTATATTGTTGTATGCAATACTTTTTACTTGTCGTTGGATAACGATACTTTTACTTATCATTGACGAATGATGCAAAACTTGGAAATCTTGTGGATCATTTTAGCAACTGATTATTTAACAAACCTATGAACTCACCAACTTTATGTTGACCTTTTAGTATGTATTTCTCAGGTAACCCGCCGCAGTAGGAAGCTTTTGGAAAGCTTAGCTCGAGTCGCATTGTTTTCAAAACATCAAGAGATTAGATTGCATGTAGCTGTATTTTGTAAATTCAGTAATGTATTAGAAATCTCTAAACGGTTTATGCGAACTCCAGAATTATTCTGTAAACATTTGAATTATGGTAATGTAATATTTTCAAACGTCTCATATAGAGGTCGTTTGCTTGATCTTTGTGTTGATGATATTTGATTTGGTCGGCGCCCCCGTGACACCTACCATTTCCGCTGCCACGTGTTTTGGGGGTGCGACAGATTGGTATCAGAGCCAAAGGTTATAGCGAACTAGGATTGCATTAGCGACCTAGACTATAACCATAGGGTTAGTATTCATGTTTATTATGACTGGTTCAGCGATTGCATCATTTAAATTTAATTTAACATAGCCTGATCAACTATGTACAATTAAAGGAGAATTGATGCAAGACCTGAAATGGTTATAGTGAATGGGAATGCATTAGAAGACTTTGACCGAGGATAGAAACGGGACCAACCCTATACGTGCTTATGTGCTAGGTTATTATATTTCTATATATAACCTAAACCTCTCGTATACTAAACTCCTTGCCACAGAAATGGCAGACTCCTCTAACATATCATCAACCGGCTTGAACAACGAAACTGAAACGCGGTCCACTACTAGGGGTACCACACCCTTACCTATTCCTACAACTCCAAACTCTCCCGAACCTCTTTACTACATGACCGGCGAAGCCCGGGTAGTACGAAGACGTCGAGGGAATGCCGGATCATCCCGAGCAAACCCTTACTCAAACTCTAATGCCAACGCCTCAACTGATAACCGCCGTTTGGCATACACCCGTAGATGGGACTGGCTACCCACAACCTTAAACACTTGGAGGTCTGAGGAAGCAATACAGATTCCTGCTGACCCCATGGACATCTCCCCGTACACATAAGAACCAATACACCATACTGTACCGGTGTTAGCAGCCCGACTTCATCGTCATGAAGAAAGGCTCGAAATCCTAGAACGAGATCATTATATAGTAGAAAACTACCTGTTATACCGAACCGATGATCGCATAACACAACTCCTTCGAGAACATGAAAGCACGAACCGTGCTCTAGAAATGATTCATCAACAAGTTATAGACGACAGGAGCGCTACCGACATCCTACAAGCAAGGTTGGAAGAAAGTGAACAACGTTCAAGGGAAGCCGAGGAGTATGCTCGTGCACTCGAGCAACGACTAACCTTAGCTGAAGAAGGTGCCAGGCAGACAGGCAGACTTGCGGATACTATGAATCGCCTCGTCACTCTAATATCACGAGTAAACCTGCGTCAGGACTAGATCTATTCCTCCAATTGTAACCTTTTGAGGCAGGATGTACTCAAACTTACTATCCATTATTATGTTCTGTAAACTTTCGAATTCAGGCCGGAAGTAACATTCCCGACATCTTTTGTAATCCTTGTGATTGTTGTCTTTGAAACTCGTACTCTGTATTCAACTTTTCTGTTTAATGAAATATGGTTATCATTCTGAGTTGTTGTATGTTATCTCATTATATGTACACATCTGATATATCATAACCTCGCGCAAACCTCTTATATGTATCATTTCATTGTTATTCAGCATCATGCCTCCAAGACGACATACTTACACCGACACCGAAATCGCTCAAGTCATTGCACAGAGCGTAGCTCAAGTCCTTGCTGCCCAACAAAATCCGGGCGGCGGAGGTGCACCTGCTAACACATCTACTCCAAAACCCTGCACCTATAAGGACTTCTTGAACTGTAAACCCTTGTACTTCAAGGGATCTGAAGGAGCTATCGGTCTGATACGTTGGATCGAAAAGACCGAATCTGTTTTCTGAATCTGCAATTGCGCTGAGGAAGACAAGATTAAATTCTCCGCGTGCACCCTTTCTGATGGAGCTCTAACCTGGTGGAATTCTTATGCCCAAACTGTGGGTATAGATACCGCATACGAACTTCCATGGGAAGACTTCAAGACAATGCTCAGGGAAGAGTACTGTCCCCGTGAGCAACTGCAACAACTTGAGGAAGAATTCTGGAGACTCTCTGTTCAGGGAAACGACATCACCATCTACACCACTCGATTCCACCAGCTATCTGTCTTATGCCCATCTATGGTGGACCCCGAATACAAACGTATCGAGAGATACATTTGGGGGCTACCAGAATCAATCCAAGGTAACGTCATCTCATCAAGACCCGGGACCATCCAAAGTGCTGTCCGCATGGCACATGAACTCATGGCCCAGATTGTCCGTCGAGGGACAACCACTGAGAAAGCCATCGGGGACAACAAAAGGAAATGGTCCGGCAACAACCACAACCAACATCAACAACAGCCAAACAAAAAGGCCGAGACTGTTAAGGCCTACACCTCTGGTTCAGGGTCGAGGGACAGAAAAGGGTACGTTGGGAACAAACCTTACTGTTCCAAATGTACACGACACCATGATGGCCCTTGTACCTGTACTAAGTGCAAAAGACTGGGACACCTAGCCAAAGATTGCAGAACCCCCAACCCAAACACCAACCCTAACACACCAAAGGCTTGTTTCGAGTGCGGCGACACTAGCCACTTCAGAAACAACTGCCCGAAACGTAACAACAACAACAACAGGAACAACAATAACAACAACAACCCTCGCGGTCGAGCTTTTGTACTCAATGCTGGAGAAGCTCGTCAAGACCCCAACGTTGTCACTGGTATGTTTCTCCTCAACGATTTAACCACTTCTGTTTTATTCGATACCGGAGCTGATAAAAGTTTCATATCCGATAAATTCTGTCCACTACTAAACATCACACCCACTGCCTTAGATGCTAAGTTCACCATAGAATTAGCTAATGGCAAACTGATTAAGGCCGATAGTGTAATACCTAATTGCACTTTAAACCTTGCTAACGAACTGTTCCTTATAGACCTCATCCCCGTGGAAATCGGAAGCTTTGATGTTATTGTAGGCATGGACTGGTTGTCCAAACATCGTGCCGAAATTGTTTGTTTCGAGAAAATCGTTCGTATTCCCCTCGTCACCGGTGGAACCTTGATCATACAAGGGGAGACCGGTAAACCAACTTTGAACATCATTTCTTGTATGAAAACTCAAAAGTACCTGAGGAAAGGGTACTCGGCAATCCTCGCTCATATAACCGAAAAGAATTCGACTGAAAAGCGACTTGAGGATGTACCCATCGTCCGAGACTATCCAGAAGTCTTTCCCGAAGACTTTCCAGGTCTACCTCCGCCTAGACAAGTCGAATTCCAAATTGAACTTGTGCCCGGTGTTGCACCCGTGGCACGAGCCCCGTATAGATTAGCCCCATCCGAGTTGCAGGAGTTATCCACCCAATTACAGGAGCTCCTGGACAAGGGATTCATCCGACCAAGTTCCTCACCTTGGGGAGCTCCGGTCCTATTCGTTAAAAAGAAGGACGGATCCTTCAGAATGTGTATTGACTACCGAGAACTGAACAAACTTACCATCAAGAACCGATACCCACTTCCAAGAACTGATGACCTGTTTGACCAACTTCAAGGTTCGAGCTTCTACTCGAAAATCGACCTACGGTCGGGTTATCATCAACTTCGAGTTCGAGACTCCGACATCCCAAAAACAGCTTTCAGAACCCGCTATGGGCATTACGAATTTCAAGTGATGCCTTTTGGCTTAACCAATGCACCGACTGTATTCATGGACCTTATGAATCGGGTGTGCAAACCCTACCTAGATAAGTTTGTCATCGTGTTCATTGATGACATCTTGATCTACTCTCGCAATGAAACCGAACATGGCCAACACCTGAAAACCATCTTGGAATTACTCAGACACGAGGAGTTATACGCCAAGTTCTCCAAGTGTGAGTTCTGGATGCGAACCGTACAATTCCTAGGGCATGTCGTTGACAGTCAAGGGATACGTGTTGATCCAGCCAAGATTGATGCCATTAAGTGCTGGGAAGCACCAACCACACCAACTGAGGTACGACAATTCTTAGGTCTCGCCGGATATTATCGACGATTCATTGAGAATTTCTCCAAAATAGCCTTACCTTTAACCTCACTGACTCAGAAAGACAAGAAATTCTACTAGACCGATAAACAGGAGTCCGCCTTCCAACTTCTGAAACAGAAACTCTGCAGTGCACCAATCCGGTCCTTACCCGAAGGTACCGATGACTTCGTAGTTTACTGTGACGCCTCACGCCAAGGACTAGGTTGTGTATTAATGCAACGCGAAAAAGTCATTGCTTACGCCTCTCGACAGCTCAAAATCCACGAAAAGAATTATACCACTCATGACCTTGAACTCAGAGCTGTCGTATTTGCCCTCAAAATCTGGAGACATTACCTTTATGGCACTAAGTGCACCATCTTTACAGATCACAAAAGTCTCCAACACATATTTGATCAAAAAGATCTCAACATGAGGCAACGTCGCTGGGTCGAGTTGCTTACCGATTATGACTGCGAAATTAAATACCATCCTGGCAAAGCAAACGTTGTTGCTGATGCCCTCAGCCGAAAAGAACGTTCAAAACCCCTTCGTGTTCGAGCCCTTGGTTTAACCATTCACAATGATCTCACCACTCAAATCCACACCGCTCAACTCGAAGCACTTAAAAACGACAGCATAAAAAACGAAGCCTTGCGAGGCATGGAAAAACAATTAGAAATCAAATCCAACGGAACCCGATACTTCTCCAACCGAATCTGGTTACCAAACTTTGGAAACCTACGAAATTTGGTGATGGATGAAGCTCACAAATCTCGATACTCTATACATCCTGGTTCTGACAAGATGTATCACGACATTAAACAACGATATTGGTGGCCCAACATGAAAGCTGACATCGCCACCTATGTTAGCAAATGTTTAACCTGCGCCAAGGTTAAGGCCGAATACCAGAAACCCTCCGGATTACTACAACAACCCGAGATACCTCAATGGAAATGGGAAAACATAACCATGGACTTCATCACGAAACTACCGAAAACACCGAGCGGTTATGATACCATTTGGGTGATCATTGATCGTCTCACGAAATCTGCCCATTTCCTAGCCATCAAAGAAACCGACAAGATGGAGCATCTGGCTCGCATCTACATCAAAGAGGTTGTGGCACGACATGGTATTCCCATATCAATCATCTCAGATAGAGATAGCCGCTTCACCTCTCGATTCTAGCAAACACTTCAACGAGCCCTTGGTACTCGCCTCGATTTGAGTACTGCTTATCATCCGCAAACCGATGGTCAGAGTGAACGGACCATTCAAACCTTAGAAGACATGCTACGAGCTTGCGTAGTTGACTTCGGAAACACATGGGAAAACCACCTACCTTTGTGTGAATTTTCCTACAACAACAGTTACCACACCAGCATTAATGCTGCACCATTTGAGGCATTCTATGGGAGAAAGTGCCGATCACCCATTTGTTGGACCGAAGTCGGCGAAAGCCAACTCACTGGTCCTGAAATCATCCATGAAACAACCGAGAAAATCGTGACTATTCAAAACCGGCTGAAAGCCGCACGTGATCGTCAGAAAAGCTATGCTGACGTGAGACGCAAACCACTCGAGTTCCAGGTTGGGGATCGAGTACTCTTAAAAGTATCACCTTGGAAAGGTGTTATTCGTTTTGGCAAATGCGGCAAACTAAACCCCAGGTACATCGGACCTTTTGAGATTCTTGAAAGAATTGGTCCGGTGGCATATCGACTGCAGCTACCACCACAACTAAGTAGCGTGCACAACACATTCCACATTTCTAACCTAAAGAAATGTCTGTCTGATGAGACACTTGTAATCCCGCTCGATGAAATCCACATTGATGACAAACTCCATTTCGTCGAGGAACCTATTGAAATCATGGACCGTGAGGTCAAACGCTTGAAACATAGTCGTATTCCCATCGTTAAAGTCCGGTGGAATTCTAGGCGCGGTCCTGAATTCACTTGGGAACGGGAAGACCAAATGCGACTGAAACATCCACATCTATTCTTAGATACCTCACAGACCACAACAGCAAGCTAATTTCGGGACGAAATTCTCCTAACAGGGGGAGAATGTGACACCCGACGATTTAGGGTTACTGATTAACCCTCTAGAAACCCTAATTACGTGTGTTTAGTTTTGTATTAGGCTAAATGCTTGTAATTACTTGTAACTATTTGTATATTTATGTGAATATACACTTCCGTAATTGATTTATATTACGCTACGTAATTCGTTGTAATTACGCTCACGCAATTTGGTAAAATTGTGCAAAACAACCGGACGGAGTCCGACAGAAAATACGACGTTGGTGAAAACTTTTCTATAAATAACTTAAATCTACTTTTAGAAGTTATTTATCATATATTATTATTTTAATATAATAATACCCGAAAAACTAGACGTTCCGATTAAAACGTCTCAAACGCAACGAAAACGCGCAGAACGCGCCCGACAATCAAACGAAATTCAAAAATACATTTTTGAATCTAAAATAAATTAATTAGTGAAAAGTTATCAATTAATATATCGTGTCTTTAAAAGATAACGAAAAACGTCCATATAAAACGTCACGCGATTTAGAATCCGTACAACGAACGCGCAAACCGAGATCATTAAATTAACGAATTGTTTTGATAAATGTTTTTCAAGTATTTAGATTAAATACTTCAAATAAACATATTGAAACTTAAAATCGTTACTTAAAAACGCGTATTAAACATTTAACACCAAACCGAACGAGTAAACGAACGTAAAACGCAACAAATTAAGCTAGGAATGGAAAATGACCAAAATACCCTTTGTGGGCCCTCCCTTGGCTGCCCCCCCCCCCCCTCTTTCCCATGGCTGCCCACTCCATTTCCTTGACCATGCAAAATCCACTCAAGTGGATTCTCTTACACAACCACACAAATTCCATGCAATTGTCATTTCTCACACTCAACACTCCACCACTTTTCTCTCAAACACTCTCAACACTCTCACTTCTCTCTTCCTCCAGAAAAACTCAGCTCCCTTCCACCACCAACAACCACCACCACAACCACCATCATCCACTAACAACCACCACCATTTGCTAAGGTTTTTCAAGCTCAAGAACATCATCCTCTTCATCCTCACTTGTTCTTCATCTTTTCTTTGTAAGGCTTCTCAATAACTTTCACTTATTTTACTTTAATACTACTGATTTCAATGTTATAAAGTTCATCTATCATGTTTATGTCCAAATATAAACTTAAAATACGTTTTTATGATTTATACACATGAACACATAATCTGTCTCAGAAAAGTCAGTTTACTAAAACACTCATAACTTGAGTTCTACAAAGAATTAGAAGATGCATTTTTTTTAAAAGTTGCGTATTGAAAATATCTACAAAAAGTTCTTCTATGGCTTCTTCCAGAAATCTACTGATTTTCTTATAAATACGAATCTATGTGACTGGTCTGCATGTACATGAAAACTGAGTATGGTTCCATCCATAAATTTTATACCTATCAAGATGGACACTATAATTACTGGAAAAATTAAGTTAACCTCTAGACACATGGTAGAACAACTGGTAAAAATTGTGGACTCTAACTCGGAATATAACTAGTTAAGAAAAATAGAGGAAGTGAACCGACAAAACCGAAAAACATAGATATGGACTGTTTTTGGACTTTTATAAAAACCAAAACATTTGGTGAACTCCGGCATGAACCGACAACATAATTAGGCCCTATAAACTGATATTTGGGTTGGGTGAAAGTTTCGGGTCAAACCGAGTAAGTTTGACCAAGTCAACAAAAGTGGCTCGTTTTCGAAAAACTTACTATATTTGGAAAGTGGTAACAAAAATGGGTTTGACTGACTTAATTAGTAACTTAGACCAAAAACTAATTTTAGAAAGTTTCCCGAACGAAAACCGACACTTGAAAACACTTGGACAAAAATCGAATTTTAGAACAGACCCTTAGTGTCGCATGGTTGTGCGACACTACCCCTAGTGTCGCATAACAAACAGTGGAAACTAAAAATACACTAACAGTGGTAACTATGCGATACTACCTGCGACACTTGCCTAAGTGTCGCATAACAAACAGTGGGAACTAAAAATACACTAACAGTGGTAACTATGTGACACTACCTGCGACACTTGCCTAAGTGTCGCATAACAAACAGTGAAAACTAAAAATACACTAACAGTGGAAACCTTCTGCGACACTAGCAGTGGCTACACTGCGACACTTACCCTAGTGTCGCATGACATGCGACACTGACACTAGTGTCGCTAAAGACAGAATGTTTAGAACTTGCTTTTCACTAAGTATTGAACATGAGTAACAACTTATAACCTCACATGATACATAATGTGACAAAGTATACGTTGACACAAACTTAATAATAATGTCTTAAGGAATTATTATTACAAAACTTTCACCAACGGGTCGTACACGTTTTTGATAAACGAACTTGAACTACTATTTGGACATACTAGTTGATGAACTAGCTTTAGGTGGACATAAAACCCCCACCTACCCGATTGGCTTAAGTGGACATTAACCCCCACTTATACAATCGCTATAGATGGTCTTTTGAGACATCTACTTATACAACCTCATACGTCTAGGGCGTTAGGAGGTTGCACACGGGAACGAGAACACCCGCTAATTGCTAATACTTGATATTGCTTGCTACCTGCTCAACTCTGGTGAGTTTTATAGCCCCTTTTTACTGTTTTTCACTGGGGTGAGAATACATACAACTGTTTTATAAACTGCTTTATGATCACAAGTACTGGTAACAACTTTTTGTACGGATTACATGAGACCTGAATAATCCACTAAAGTCCTCTACTTATCATAGTCATTAAAATTTGTGCGTGAGTATTATTGGGTGGTACCATCAGGGTTTGACAAACCTCATCCGGGCTAGTCGCGCTAGCCAACCCACGGGCGCAGTATTACTTGTGATTTAGAAGTGTATCGGATTAGTACACTTACCGGAGGCAAACAACGTTAAGCTTGACTATGAGACTCATGCAAATGGTATACTTATATTGTTGTATGCAATACTTTTTACTTGTCGTTGGATAACGATACTTTTACTTATCATTGACGAATGATGCAAAACTTGGAAATCTTGTGGATCATTTTAGCAACTGATTATTTAACAAACCTATGAACTCACCAACTTTATGTTGACCTTTTAGTATGTATTTCTCAGGTAACCCGCCGCAGTAGGAAGCTTTTGGAAAGCTTAGCTCGAGTCGCATTGTTTTCAAAACATCAAGAGATTAGATTGCATGTAGCTGTATTTTGTAAATTCAGTAATGTATTAGAAATCTCTAAACGGTTTATGCGAACTCCAGAATTATTCTGTAAACATTTGAATTATGGTAATGTAATATTTTCAAACGTCTCATATAGAGGTCGTTTGCTTGATCTTTGTGTTGATGATATTTGATTTGGTCGGCGCCCCCGTGACACCTACCATTTCCGCTGCCACGTGTTTTGGGGGTGCGACATATGCCATGAAATTCATATTCGACTTCGTGTGGAGATATTAGTTTGTCTTTCCCAAGATTGTAACAATCATTTTTATCATAATGTTGATATAAAGTTGTTCCTTTTTATCATATACGTACTCCAACATATTTTCTTTCAAATAAATTTGAATATAGTTTCCGTAGATGAGGTCCAATACTTCACTTACACAAGCCGAGTTGGATAGAATTGTTTCCACGTGGTGTTCATGGTTTGACCAGTCGGTTCTGCATCCTGGTAACTAGGTGAATATATGTGATTTGTTTTATAGTTACTTACTCCGAATTATTTTTATATTAATTATATGCATGTTTGAATGCTTAACTGCTTATGTGCTATGTGCTTGTATATAAGTTTAATTATATACTTAGATGCTGAAAATCCTTAGTTGTTGATCATATGCTTTAGTTCAGTCGGTTTCAAATTTTCCATGACGATCGAGATGCCCAATGATGAATAATAACTAATGTCTAATGGGCGTCCAAGATTTTGAAAAAAGGCAGTGTGAGGTGGTTTTAATGGGTGCAAGATCCTGGATCATGCATTATTATTGTGAGTCAATGAAGGAGGGTTGGGTGTGATCGAAAAGGCGGAGATATTTTTAGAAGGCTGTGGTTGTGATATTTTTTCAAGCTCGCATTGTTATGGCTGTATAGTTTGGATCGTGTGTATATAGTTTGCAGGTTTTAAATTTTGGAGTCTAGGTTGGAATTATTAGCAGATGCCCAATAATGGGCCTGTTCAATGTTGCATATAACATTCGAGGTTGTACTTTTCCATTTTTTGTTTTTGAATGTAGAAATAATAATGTTGGAAACAGCTTCTGAAATAATTAGCAGGGTCCCGTTCTTTATAACGGGGTCTTTTTTTATTTTTAATTACAAACAAGGTCCACAGTTCAATATAACGAACCGTTGCCAATTTCATTAATAATTAAATATTCAGCCACGCGTCTAATTATCAGACCCGTGGTAATTTTAACAAAAAAGGACCACGGTTCTTAATAAACCGTAGTAAATAATATTTTATATAATTAAAAATTAAATTTTATGACCACGGTTTATTATAACAGAACCGTGGTCCTTGATGAAATTTGTCAACCTAATTTACCACGGTTTTAAATGATATACCGTGGTCCATGCAGTTATTAGACCACGAAATTCTGACCGTGGTCCTTTAGCTTTGGAAATAGACTTCTCCCCCCTTAGTCAACCCCCCATTTTCTATGGTCCATATATGATTTTAACCGCGTGCCATTTGAGATTTTGTAGTAGTGAATGTTGGTTTATGATTTTTGTTTAATTCTTTGAGTCAAATGTGGCTTACGTTTGATTTATGTTGAGTCAAATAGTTGGAAGTGGTTGTGTCCTTGTTACGTAGTCTTACATGCCTATGTAACGGGCTAAGATGTGGGATCCACTCACATCCTTTGTACTTAAATGATTTTGGGAATATATTTACCGGATAAAATTTTGCCCTTTACCTAAAAAAACACATGAAGAAACTATAGGAATTCATCCACCATATGAAGATATATTAATAAAACAGAATAATAAAGAATGTGTAGGTGTACCTTAAGTTGAAGTTAAAGATGTTAAAGAACAAGATTCTAATATAACTTTAAAACAAATAGCATATCAAAACAATTATACAAATAAAATATTAAGTATCATAGGTCAACAATTAGATCGTATAGAAAAGAATGATAATAATAAACCAAGTACTTCTAAATCTAATAATTTAGTTATAGAAGAAAGTCCTGTATGTATACCATATATCAAATAAATACTCCTATATATTTAGGAAAACAAAATAATATAATAAAAGAAATTGAAAATAAATTATCCCAATTAAATATATCAAATAATAAAATAAATGTAATAAATGAAGAAGAATTTTCAGAAGACGATATTCCTAATATAGAAAAACACTTTGAAGATAATGGAGTAAATAAAATTAAATATAATCCTTATACTTCAAATAAAACTTATACCCCAAGTCCAGAAACTTGAAATTATTATTATAAACCAACCTTGAAAAACACTTTGAAGATTTACAATATGAAGAACGTCATACTCTTGTTCAAGCTAAATATGATGGAACTTCTATATATGAATGGAATATAGATGGCCAAACAGAGTATCAAATTTTAAATTAATTACAAGAAATAACTAATGGCACCGATTAGTCAGGTTTGTGAAGCTCTCTCCTTGTGAAGGGGGAGAACCGTCCTCGTCGTTAAAGGACTTGACCGGACGGTACCGAGCGCCGATCAGTGAGTGTTTTAAAATTTGTAATAAGATGGACTCAACTTATAGATACTACCTACTACACTGGGTGAGTAAGTAGCAAGTATAACTCGAGGTCGTTCTTCAATCGGAGCGAATTGAAACGAAGCTTAGGCCAAAGATAAGGTTTACTATTAGGATGGGTTTGTGTAGATAGGTAGGTTGTTGGTTTTGTTTTCTAGTTTAATCAGTTGTCGGGATGATGTTCATTATAAAGATAATTGGGGAAATGATTGGTTAACAGACAGATGAATTATAGTTGTAAACACTAGGACCCTACTCATTTAGTTAAGACCTAAATAACTATGTCACTGAGTACCTAGGTTATCGTGATTCTATTCAAAACAGGCTGCTCAACCCCCTACACCATCTTGTGAAGACCAGTGACCCATGAAGGGTGCAGGAATAAGGTAACAGACTACCCTCGGGTAATTTTGCCATTTCTTAACACCTAAATGCAACTGTTATTATCTAATCGTGTACAGATTATTATCTTGTTATTCTAAACTATCAGTTTTGTAGAGTCTATGGGTTTTAAGAATCCTGAACCACTTTTGGGCTTCACTTTCATCTCTAGACCCATTACCTTAGGTTTTTATAGCACAATTACCTCTGTCATGATCTAGAACTCTCCTTTGCGATCAGTCATTCGTCCCTAGGTACACTAGCGGTGTACAATGCATTTTACTTCCACAGCTTGCTATCCTAGGTTCGTTACGGTGTACTGTACTCTAGCCGCTTCCACAGTACTTCATAACCAGAAGTAGGTTCACAGTATACTGCAGCCGTGCCATAGCTCACCAACCCTAGGTATAAGTGCGGTGTACAGTGCTATGAGCATTTCCACAGCTTTTATAACCAGAGGTAGGATCACGATGTACTACATCTTTTCCATGATTTACTAACCCTAGGTATATGTCTACGGTGTACTTGGGTAAAGGTATTTCCAATGCTTTATAACCAGAGGTAGACATACGATGTACTATAGCAATTTCACAGCTCTACGGTTCCTAGACCATATTCTAGGGTTTCTAGGTAGGTCACAATGTCGGTATAAATGGCTTTTCTGGAGCTTCCATGGTTGTACTCCACCAGTGGTGTTTCCATCGCTATACCCAGTACTTTAGCCGAATTACAGTAACAAACATTGATTCGTATGATGATACAGATAACAAACTACCGTATCTAGAGGTGATCAGTTTCTAAACCTAAGTAGCAGTCACATGAAAGACTGGAAAGGGTGATCCGTAAACTAAGTCTGGATGCATGATAAATTCAGACATAACAGAGTTTAACAATTCCCAATTATTAGTTTAAAGATTAATTTAACATCATCCCTACAGTTAATTATCTACATTTCAACAACTGCAATAGTACACTACTCAATAATCATGGCAATACAAATAACATACATCATACAATCAGGCAAAAATAATTCGGACAGAGTATAAGTATGAAGGAAAAAATATCACCAGGAATTTAAGCAGAGTAATATTGAAGAAAGCGTAGTCTTGCACCAAGAATGCTTTTACACCGTGATTTCAATAGCTATCTCTCTCTCTCTACCTCTAACTAACTATCTATCTATCTCTCTAGAAAGAGAAAGCTCTAGAGAGAGACCAAAACTACAAGCTAAATAAAAATGTGAAAACGTAAAAAGAAATGAAAACATAAAGTGTTGTGAAGTAGAAGTGGAATGAAGTGTGAAGTGTGTCTTGAATGAGGAGGAGAAGCCCCATATATATATATATATATATATATATATATATATATATATATATATATATATATATATATATAAAATGTCGAGCCGTATTCTTGACCCATATTTAAACCTTCAATTTCCCAACCGTATTTTCCACCCGTATGAAAATCTCATTTTTATCGCTCAAACACGAGATACGGGTCGTTTTGGCCGTATTCGGGCAAACACCAACCATATACAGGCAAACTGGGCTGTATACGGTTGGGCACAGCCCGTATACGATCTGTGCAGGGCATATATGGTCTGTGCTTGGCCGTATACGGCTCAGTCCACCCGTATATGGCCTGGTTTGCCCATATCTCAGTCCTTCAGTTCTTCATTTCTTCATTTTAGCGTGTCGGTTATCCGTTTTTAGTGATACTCGGGCTCACGACTTCATAATTTCCTAACGAACAAAATAACACCAATTAGAGGTTGTAACTCGGAGTATAGCTCATGGTTCATTAGAATGAGTTTACGAGAGAGCCGTAGAGCACTTTTACTCAATTTTTCACATTTTTCGTGCCCTTTTTAGTGATTTCATAAACATTGCTTCCGTTTTGACCAAGTTAACAAAATTTCAAGATTAATGTTATTTAGAGCGCGTTTTAGCTGACTTTGGGCCTAAAATGAGGGAGATAACGTACGTAAAAACTTGACTTTTTGCGTGAAATATCCCACACTTAAGCATTTGCTTGTCCTCGAGCAAACATTAAAATTCTCACTTTCTATAAATGATTTGAAAAAAATGGTTTTGGGTTTTGACATAAAATGATTTGAAATCAATCAATTTTTGGATACCAAATAAACCTTTTCAGAAAGTAAGCATCGTTAGGATAGCCATCCCTTAGACTTGAAATGTTAGCCCTTGGCATACTTTCACAATTCTCGATGGATATTGTACATGACTAGGCAATCTCACCAGGTGGTCACTCAATTCACTCAAAGTGTATCGGGTTTCCTATCGTTCTAATCAAAAGAAATCGCTCATAAAGCCAGTCATGCATTGCTTCTCGTTATAGGATTGATCAAGAATCGGATCTCCACAACTTCAATGAGAACGGAGTTAATCATCCCAAGACATTTTTAAGGGGTTGTAATGGTTGGTGGTGGCTAAGGGGTACGGTGAATGGTGATTTTAGGGTTTCAAAGATATTTGCTCTAACTTAGAAATCCTTAGTTCATGAAAAGATCTACTTAGACACACGAAAAACACATAAAGATGAATTTATTTGTAGCTTTGATGACATCTTTCTCGGGAACACACACGGAGTTTTATGACTTTCTGATTAGGCATTCTTTCCGAGAATTTTGAGACACTAAGCTTTATTCTATTTGTCGCACCCCCAAATTCGGGTTGCGAAAGCGAATCGGGTCTGGGCGAAACTAATCAATAATCAAAAGCAAAAAGATGTAATGAACGACCACTAAATGTGTCATTTTACTTCGTATTGGTAAAACCAAAGTTTACATCAAAAATATTGTTTACATTAGCTCAGTTCCTTGAGATTGAGAGATTTACATTACATAATTACTTTATACAAAATATAATAATGCAATTAAATCTCTGATTGATTGAATGAAGACTCGAGCTAAAGAATCCTGATTGGGCAGTCCAACCTACTGTTGTGTACCTGTGATATATGCTAAACTGGGTCAGCGAAATGCTGGTGAGCTCACAGGTTTGTATGTCAACACATATTTGTATAAAACGCAAGATTTAATTGAATTTAAAGTGCAATTAAGCAAAATAAAAGTTATACAGCCATGAGCACAAAGTCTGAGCTTAACTTGAGTGTTAGGTACAATTAAGGAAACCCAACTGAGGTGCCTCCTATGAGTGCCTAATCTGCACTCGTCTTCCCAAATGCTAATACGTCCGTTTGACCAGTTAGTGCATGTTAACCTGGACGAGGATTGTCAATCCTATATGATATCATATACTAAGATTCACGCTACAGAAGTATTACCAAACTATGCTTGTGGAGTATTTGATTTGTATTGTACTTACGTTCATATTGTAAAACAAAACGAGCAATGTAATCACACCCCTGATGAAAACCATAAAATAGGGGCTATGAGACTCACCTGAGCATTGAGTGTTTATCGAAATAAACTTGAACTGATTAGCTGTGAATTGATGTCCGAAGACTTGTAACCTGGGGGCGTCCAAGACACGCGATGGTTATAACATGAGTAGGTATCTCGAAAGACTACCTTCGTAGTTGTTCGTCCAACTAGAATGTCCAAATTACTACGATTTGGTTGATTAATTTGTCCAAATTACTACGATTTGGTTGTTTAACTTGTCCAAGTTACTACGACTTGGTTGATTAAATTGTCCAAATTACTACGATTTGATTGTTTAACTTGTCCAAGTTACTACGACTTGGTTGATTTGATTATGTTTTGAAAACATGTACGGCCCGTTGGTGATTGGTTGTAATAATAATCTCATTATTATTATTATGATTTCGAAGTGTTCTTGTTCATACACATATCCCGATGTGTTTAAAAAGTCATATCGTATAAGTGTTTGAAGTTACACGAGTTTGACACTTAGTAAAAATCCATGTTTTCAAGGTTCTGTCTTATGTGACACTAGGTGCGACATAAGTTGTTGTGTTGCAGGTCATGACTGTGACATAGGTCTTTGTGTCGCTATGTGAGACATTCGAAATTTAATGCGATATAAGGTATTGCGTTGCTATGTGCGTCGGGAATGAGTTCTTCGACATAGTGTTTTGTGTCGCTATACGTGACATTCGAAAGTATTGCGACATAGACATTTGTGTCGCTATATGCAACATCCGTGATGTGGTGCGACATAGAGGCTTGTGTCGCTATATGCTACATAGGGCATGATTTTTGCGACATAAGAGCTTGTGTCGCAGGTGGCCTGGAGCCTCTGCGACATAATGGGCTGTTGGCCGGAATTTGAGCTGAAAATGTGTTTTCCGGTTTCCGTTTGACTTGAAACTTTTACCCAACCCTTATTTGGAGATTTCAAGCTTAAATAAACAACAAACAAGTGAAAATAATGGAAATCGAAGGGTTTTGGGATTTGTCGGAAACTTACAAACTTAACGCCGGAGAAATCCAAGAAGGTGGAAACGTAGATCGTGATGTCGTGGTTCTTTTTCTCCAAACGAGTCTCGTAATTTGATGTCGTTTTGTGGAGCTTTTTGATGGAAATAAATGTTGGTGATGTGGTGGTTATGTTTAGAGATAAAAAAAGAAGATGGAAGAGAGAGATGATAAATGGAAAATGAGGGGAAATGGGGGGGGGGGGGGGGGGGGGATGGGGCAGATTTTTTTGGGAAAAAGGGGAGGGAATCTCCCAATTTTTAACCCCCGCATTTGCGCTCCGTGCGGTGTTCGTTTCCCCGATCGTTTAATCGTGTAAATAATTATTTTAAAATACGAATATTTATTAATGTTTTTGTCGAAGTATTTCATCAAATACTCTTACTTGAGTTATAAAATATAACTTATTCTTGTTTCGATTGTTCGCGCGTTTATTATTGGGATATAATAGTGTTATTATTAATCGCGTAAATGTTGTTTGTACGATACGAATTTGATTTGAAATATTATCAAAATAATATTTTTGGGATATAATAGTGTTATTAAATAATACTATATTGTTTAATAAAATTGCTCACCAACTTCCGTATTAATTGAATCGAACTGCATTTGATTTGAAACTTGTACGATTTAATCAAATCGCATACTTGTATATATTCAACAACATATATTAATTGATACATTAATTAGCCTAACACAGAACTAATTACATGTATTACCAATTGATTAGGCACTAATTACTAGTCCTAATTTGGCGGGTATCACATTCTCCCCCTGTTAGGAGAATTTCGTCTCGAAATTTAACTTGAAGTCGTGTTTGAAGTAGCGTCAGCAAATAACTGAGGATACTTGAGTTGCATTTGGTCTTCCCGTTCCCAGGTGAATTCCGGCCCACGCCGCGAATTCCACCTAACCTTCACGATTGGAATACGACTTTGTTTGAGTTGTTTGACCTCACGGTCCATGATTTCGGTGGGTTCTTCAACAAAATGAAGCTTGTCGTCAACAAGAATTTCATCGAGTGGAATGATAAGTGTCTCATAAGACAGACACTTTTTCAAATTTGAAATTTGAAAAGTGAGGTGCACGCTGCTGAGCTCTGATACCAATCTGTCGCACCCCCAAATTCGGATTGCGAAAGCGAATCGGGTCGGAGCGCGACTAATCAATAATCTCAAGCACAAAGATATAAAGAACGACCACTAAATGCGTCGCTTTACATTGTATTGGTAAAACCAAAGATTACATCAAAAATATTATTTACATTAGCTCAGTTCCTTGAGATTGAGAGATTTACATTACATAATTAATTTATACAAAATATAATAATGCATTTAAATCCCTGATTGATTGAATGAAGACTCGAGCTAAAGAATCCTGTTTGGGAAGTCCAACCTACTGTTGTGTACCTGTGATACATGCTAAAATGGGTCAGCGAAACGCTGGTGAGCTCACAGGTTTGTATGTCAACACATATTTGTATGAATCACAAGATTTAACTGAATTTAAAGTGCAATTAAGCAAAATAAAAGTTATACATCCATGAGCACATAGTCTGGGCTTAACTTGAGTGTTAGGTACAATTAAGGAAACCCAACTGAGGTGCCTCCTACGAGTGCCTAATCTGCACTCGTCTTCCCAAATGCTAATACGTCCGTTTGACCAGTTAGTGCATGTTAACCTGGACGAGGATTGTCAATCCTATATGATATCATATACTAAGATTCACGCTACAGAAGTATTACCAAACTATGCTTGTGGAGTATTTGATTTGTATTGTACTTGCGTTCATATTGTAAAACAAAACGAGCAATGTAATCACACCCTTGATGAAAACCATAAAATAGGGGCTATGAGACTCACCTGAGCATTGAGTGTTTATCGAAATAAACTTGAACTGATTAGCTGTGAATTGATGTCCAAAGACTTGTAACCTGGGGGCATCCAAGACACGCGATGGTTATAACATGAGTAGGTATCTCGAAAGACTACCTTCGTAGTTGTTCGTCCAACTAGAATGTCCAAATTACTACGATTTGGTTGATTAATTTGTCCAAATTACTACGATTTGGTTGTTTAACTTGTCCAAGTTACTACGACTTGGTTGATTAAATTGTCCAAATTACTACGATTTGGTTGTTTAACTTGTCCAAGTTACTACGACTTAGTTGATTTGATTATGTTTTGAAAACATGTACGGCCCGTTGGTGATTGGTTGTAATAATAATCTCATTATTATTATTATGATTTCGAAGTGTTCTTGTTCATACACGTATCCTGATGTGTTTAAAAAGTCATATCGTATAAGTGTTTGAAGTTACACGAGTTTGACACTTAGTAAAAATCCATGTTTTCAAGGTTCTGTCTTATGTGACACTAGGTGCGACATAAGTTGTTGTGTTGCAGGTCATGACTGTGACATAGGTCTTTGTGTCGCTATGTGAGACATTCGAAATTTAATGCGACATAAGGTATTGCGTTGCTATGTGCGTCGGGAATGAGTTCTTCGACATAGTGTTTTGTGTCGCTATACGTGACATTCGAAAGTATTGCGACATAGACATTTGTGTCGCTATATGCAACATCCGTGATGTGGTGCGACATAGAGGCTTGTGTCGCTATATGCTACATAGGGCATGATTTTTGCGACATAAGAGCTTGTGTCGCAGGTGGCCTGGAGCCTCTGCGACATAATGGGCTGTTGGCTGGAATTTGAGCCGAAAATGTGTTTTCCGGTTTCCGTTTGACTTGAAACTTTTACCCAACCCTTATTTGGACATTTCAAGCTTAAATAAACAACAAACAAGTGAAAATAATGGAAATCGAAGGGTTTTGGGATTTGTCGGAAACTTACAAACTTAACGCCGGAGAAATCCAAGAAGGTGGAAACGTAGATCGTGATGTCGTGGTTCTTTTTCTCCAAACGAGTCTCGTAATTTGATGTCGTTTTGTGGAGCTTTTTGATGGAAATAGATGGTGGTGATGTGGTGGTTATGTTTATAGATAAAAAAAGAAGATGGAAGAGAGAGATGATAAATGGAAAATGAGGGGAAATGGGGGGGGGGGGGGGGGGGGGATGGGGCAGATTTTATTTGGGAAAAAGGGGAGGGAATCTCCCAATTTTTAACCCCTGCATTTGCGCTCCGTGCGGTGTTCGTTTCCCCGATCGTTTAATCGTGAAAATAATTATTTTAAAATACGAATATTTATTAATGTTTTTGTCGAAGTATTTCATCAAATACTCTTACTTGAGTTATAAAATATAACTTATTCTTGTTTCGATTGTTCGCGCGTTTATTATTGGGATATAATAGTGTTATTATTAATCGCGTAAATGTTGTTTGTACGATACGAATTTCATTTGAAATATTATCAAAATAATATTTTTGGGATATAATAGTGTTATTAAATAATACTATATTATTTAATAAAATTGTTCACGAACTTCCGTATTAATTGAATCGAACTGCATTTGATTTGAAACTTGTACGATTTAATCAAATCGCATACTTGTATATATTCAACAATATATATTAATTGATACATTAATTAGCCTAACACAGAACTAATTACATGTATTACCAATTGATTAGGCACTAATTACTAGTCCTAATTTGGCTGGTATCACATTCTCCCCCTGTTAGGAGAATTTCGTCTCGAAATTTAACTTGAAGTCGTGTTTGAAGTAGCGTCAGCAAATAACTGAGGATACTTGAGTCGCATTTGATCTTCCCGTTACCAGGTGAATTCCGGCCCACGCCGCGAATTCCACCTAACCTTGACGATTGGAATACGACTTTGTTTGAGTTGTTTGACCTCACGGTCCATGATTTCGGCGGGTTTTCATAAAAATGAAGCTTGTCGTCAACTCGAATTTCATCGAGTGGAATGATAAGTGTCTCATAAGACAGACACTTTTTCAAATTTGAAATTTGAAAAGTGAGGTGCACGCTGTTGAGCTCTGAAACCAATCTGTCGCACCCCCAAATTCGGATTACGAAAGCGAATCGGGTCGGGGCGCGACTAATCAATAATCTCAAGCACAAAGATATAAAGAACGACCACTAAATGCGTCGCTTTACATTGTATTGGTAAAACCAAAGATTACATCAAAAATATTATTTACATTAGCTCAGTTCCTTGAGATTGAGAGATTTACATTACATAATTAATTTATACAAAATATAATAATGCAATTAAATCCCTGATTGATTGAATGAAGACTCGAGCTAAAGAATCCTGTTTGGGAAGTCCAACCTACTGTTGTGTACCTGTGATACATGCTATAATGGGTCAGCGAAACGCTGGTGAGCTCACAGGTTTGTATGTCAACACATATTTGTACGAATCGCAAGATTTAATTGAATTTAAAGTGCAATTAAGCAAAATAAAAGTTATACATCCATGAGCACATAGTCTGAGCTTAACTTGAGTGTTAGGTACAATTAAGGAAACCCAACTGAGGTGCCTCCTACGAGTGCCTAATCTACACTCGTCTTCCCAAATGCTAATACGTCCGTTTGACCAGTTAGTGCATGTTAACCTGGACGAGGATTGTCAATCCTATATGATATCATATACTAAGATTCACGCTACAGAAGTATTACCAAACTATGCTTGTGGAGGGCTTTAATTGATTAGTTGAAAACAACTCATGTAGTATTTGATTTGTATTGTACTTGCGTTCATATTGGAAAACAAAACGAGCAATGTAATCACAACTTTGATGAAAACCATAAAATATGGGCTATGAGACTCACCTGAGCCTTGAGTGTTTATCGAAATAAACTTGATGTGATTAATTGTGAATTGATGTCCGAAGACTTGTAACCTGGGGGTGTCCAAGTTACGCGATGGTTATAACATGAGTTGGTATCTCAAAAGACTACCTTCGAAGTTGTTCGTCCAACTAGAATGTCTAAATTACTATGATTTGGTTGAGTAATTTGTCCAAATTACTACGATTTGGTTGTTTAACTTGTCCCAGTTACTACGACTTGGTTGATTTGATTATGTTTTGAAAACGTATATGGCCCGTTGGTGATTGGTTGTAATAATAATCTCATTATTATTATTATTATGATTTCGAAGTGTTCATGTTCATACACGTATCCCGATGTGTTTAAAAAGCCGTATCGTATAAGTGTTTGAAGTTACACGAGTTTGACACTTAGTAAAAATCCATGTTTTCAAGATTCTGTCTTATGCGACACTAGGTGCGACATAAGTTATTGTGTCGCAGGTCATGACTGCAACATAGGTCTTTGTGTCGCTATGTGCGACATCCGCAATTTAATGCGACATAAGATATTTCATCGCAATGTGCGTCGGGAATGAGTTCTGCGACATAGTGTTTTGTGTCGCTTTATGCGACATCCGAAAGTATTGCGACATAGACATTTGCGTCGCTATCTGCAATATCCGTGATGTGGTGCGACATAGAGGCTTCTGTCGCTATATGCGACATAGGGCATGATTTTTGCGACATAAGAGCTTGTGTCGCAGTTGGCCTAGAGCCTCTGCGACATAACGGGCTGTTGGCCGGAATTTGAGCCGAAAATGTGTTTTCCGATTTCTGTTTGACTTGAAACTTTTACCAACCCATATTTGGACATTTCAAGCTTAAATAAACAACAAACAAGTGAAAATAATGGAAATCGAAGGGTTTCGGGATTTGTCGGAAACGTAGATCGTGATGTCGTGGTTCTTTTTCTCCAAACGAGTCTTGTAATTTGATGTCGTTTTGTGGTGCTTTTTGATGGAAATAGATGGTGGTTGTGTGGTGGTTATGTTTAGAGAGAAAAGAGAGAAAAAGAAGATGGAAGAGAGAGATGATAAATGGAAAATGAGGGGAGGGGGGGGGGGGGGAATGGGGCAGATTTTTTTTTAGGGAATAGGAGGAGGGAATCTCCCAATTTTTAGCCCCCGCGTTTGCGCTCCGTGCGGTGTTCGTTTCCCCGATCGTTTAATCGTGTAAATAATTATTTTAAAATACGAATATTTATTAATGTTTTTGTTGAAGTATTTCATCAAATACTTTTACTTGAGTTATAAAATATAACTTATTCTTGTTTCAATTGTTCGCTCGTTTATTATTTTAATCGCGTAAATGTTGTTTGTACGATACGAATTTGATTTGAAATATTATCAAAATAATATTTTTGGGATATAATAGTGTTATTAAATAATACTATATTATTTAATAAAATTGTTCACCAACGTCCGTATTAATTGAATCGAACTGCATTCGATTTGAAACTTGTACGATTTAATCAAATCGCATACTTGTATATATTCAACAATATACATTATATGATACATTAATTAGCCTAACACAGAACTAATTACATGTATTACCAATTGATTAGGCACTAATTACTAGTCCTAATTTGGCGGGTGTCACACTATTTTTGTGGAACTTTTTGAGGATATTTCTCTCTTTCTTTTCTTTTTTTCATATATATTTTTTCGAGAGATCCTAGGTATTTTGTCCTTTGACTTTTCATTTTTCCTAAGTTTCTCAGAAGGGTGCCAATTTTTCGGACTAGAATATTGCTTTCTAGAGATTTTGAGTTTGAACACACGCAAGATTTTTCTGAAGAAAACGCAGAGTAGCAGAAAATTTTGAGAAAAGAGTAATAAGGATGTCTAAATAACGCTTTTCATAAGCTCAAATGTTCTAAGCTAAAGTTTGTGGAAAGTCATGGGAAGGTGGTTTGGGTTGATAGCGTGGATTTTCAAAAAGAAATGAACGGTTAAGGCTCAAAGGGTTTAACTAATGGATATTCAACAATCATAAAATGAGAGTTGGTCAGGTTAGGCTTGACTGAAAAATGGTTTTAATCTTAGGAAATGTCAAGGTCCTCTAATTGCACCTACACCGCGTACGGTGCTCATTGGTGTGGTCTCGAAAAGTATACCAAGAGCAAGTTCTAATTCAAAGCACATGCATCGGCACACACATCAAATTAAAGTGAAGCATTAAAGATGAATGCTTTTATTTGGCTCAAGTACCTCACTACAATAGGGTTTGTATGTGCCTAGCCGTGCAATGCTCATGGATTAACATTTCATTTATAAGAGAATCGTATCCTAACTTATCTTACTTTCCAAAGCAATTTAGTTAATTTTTGAAAATTGATCTTTCTCAAAGTAATTTTAAGTCAAAAATTTGAATTTTTTTAGCAAAAGTAAGGTTTTCCGAAAATTTAAGCTAACTGAATAGATGACAATTCACCATCGAAGTTAAGCTTATTTTTGGATGTGTTTACTTTGGACAAGCGATCAAAGTCAAGGTCTAGGGTATATCATATAGTGTATCCCACACTTAGAGGAACATTGTCCGTAATGTTCTCAAACTAAGTCTAAAGATTCTTCTTTCCGAGAAGAATCCCACACTCAAAGTTTGATTATATTTCGGAACTTTTTTTCTAAGTTGATTTTGAATTTATGGGAATGGATCCCACACTTAGAGTTTAAGCACAATTTGATAACATATATGATATAGATTGATGAATAGGAATCACTAGGAAAAGAATGGAAAACTCCCCTATAGAGAAAGAATGCGATGTATGTTTGAAGATTCTGAGCTGCTAGACAACAGCTGGACGATTCACCATGCTATGTTCAGGATCTTTGCTTGGTTTGCGGGTCATCTCATAGTTTCTTGGGGAACTCCATCACATATTCACAAACTTCTTTATTCGAAAGCACACTAAAAGTAAACTAAAGCAAACATAGCATAAGTAAACGATAAACGATTGATAATAAACGATAATAATAAAGCAGATAAACCCAACCAGATCACTGGTTGGTCCCAAAATATATCAGCTATGCCACAGTAATAATACAGTCATCCCAAATATCTAGTAATAATAATCCATACACTTATCCAACATAAATAGTAATAATGAGAAGAAACTAATAAGATAAAGGGATAGGAGGATCATGGTGTGATGATGATTTGTGGGCTGGAGGTGATATAGAGCTGTAGGCTGCAACCTGAGTAGCAGAGTGTTGTCCACTCGACGCTCTGCAGGATACAGAAACTGATGATGTACTATGTTGCCGTCCGGATACAAGTTGGTGGATCGGAAACAGGTGGAAGTTGGGATCAAGTCCCATATCTTCAACCTCACATGATCCAAGAGAAGTACCATGCATCAGATATGGTGGGAGCTCAGAAGAGGGTACTGGTGTCGCACCCCCAAATTCGAGTTGCGGAAGCGAATTGTGTCGGGGCGCGACTAATCAATAATCACAGCATATAAGATATAATGAACGACTCTATATGCGTCATTTTACAATTGTATTGATTTAAACAAGAGTTTACATCTAAATATAGTTTACATTAGCTAAGTTTCTGAATTGAGAGATTTACATACATAATTAATTTATACAAAATATAATAATGCAGCTAAATCTCTGAATGTTTTGCATGATGACTCGAGCTAATGATATCCTAAAGGGCAGTCCAACCTACTGCTGAGTACCTGTGATACATGATAAAATGGGTCAGCGAAATGCTGGTGACCTCACAGGTTTGTATGTCAAAACATATCGTATAAACCGCAAGATTTAATTGAATTTAAATTGCAATAAAGCAAGATAAATTTTTTACAGCCATGAGCACATAGTCCGAGCTTAACTCAAGGTGTCAGGTCCACATTGAAGGTTTCCTGATTGAGGTGCCTCCCACGAGTGCCTAATCTACACTCGTCTGAAGAAATATTAATACATCAGTTTAACCAGTTCGTGCATGCTAACCCGGACGAGGATGGTCAATCCTATATGGTACCATATACTAATATACACGCTACAACGTATTACCAAACTTTGTTGAGGAGGGCTTTGAAAAGATTAGTGAGATAAATCATGTAGTATTTGTTTGATTTCATACTTGCGTTCATATAGTAAAATAAAATGTGCAATGATATCACACCACTGAGTAAAACAAAAAAGTAGGGGCTATGAGACTCACCTGAGTCTTGGAGTGTTTAACTTAATAAACTTGAGTTGATTAGCCGAATTGTGGTGTCCGAAGACTTGTAATCTGAGGGTGTCCATGTCACACGATGGTTATAAGACGTGAGTAGGTATCTATAAATACTAACTTTGTAGTTGTTCGTACAACTAGAATGTCCAAATGACTACGATTTGGTTGATTTGATTATGTTTTGAAAACGTGTACGGCCCATTGGTGATTGTTTGTAATAATAATCTTCAACATTATTATTTTGATTTCGGAGTGTTATACTTAAAAAGTATTTACAAACTTTAGGTAACGGGGGTCCGGGGGCAGCGCCCCTGGTTAGCGGGGTTCCAGGGGTGGCAACCCCTGGCAGGGACCAAGGGGCAGAGCCCCTGGCTGGGGTTGAGCTGAAAAACGCATCTAAAATTTGAATTTGGATATCATTAAGTGATGAATTTTCAAGTCTTGACACTTAGTAAAAACATTGATTTGCAAACATTCTGTTTTTAGCGACACTTGATGCGTCACTTAATTATTTTTGGCGACACTTAGAAAGTGTCGCATAAAATGGTAAATTCTTAGTTATTAGCGTCACTTAAGGAATTGTCGCATAAGAGGCGACACTTAAGGAAGTGTCGAGTACAAGTGTCAGTATTAGGGTCATGCGTCACTAGGGCTAGTGTCGGATGAAATCAGATTTCAATTATAGGCGACACTTAGACAACTGTCGCTAGAAGTGTCGGTTAGGAGTGTCTGGTATTGAATTTGCGTCACCTAGGCAGTGACGCAAAAAGAGGGTTTTATGCGGCACTTAGGCAAGTGATGCAAGATTAGTGTTTTAAGCGACACTTAATGCGTCACTTAAGGAAGTGACGCTATACTGGATATGGTTGTGTGACACTTACGTCTGTTGGATGGATTTTGTGTCGAAATCGTGTTTTCCGGTTTCCGTTAGACCCGAAACTTTTACCCAACCCATATTTGGACATTTCAAGCTTAAACAAACAACTTTCAAGTAAAATAAATGAAATCTAAGAGTTTTCGGGATTTGTCAGGAATCTTACAAGTTAACGTCGGGAGAAACCGAAAAGATGGAAATGTAGATCGTGATGCAGTGAATATTTTTCTTCAAATGAGTCTTGAAATTCGAGGTCGTTTGATGATATTTTTAGGTGGTTGAATGAGGTGGTGGTGTGGTGGTGAAAGAAAAAGAGAAGAATGAGAGAGAGAGAAAATAGAGATGTGTGTGTTTTGTGTTGTGGAAGAATGAGGTGAGGGGGTGATGACCCTCACCTTTGGGCCGGTTTTGGTGAGGGGGTGAATTCCATTTGATTTAAAATTAGTACAATTTAATCAAATCGAATAATTGTATATATTCATCAATATATATTTCGATACATTAATTAGCCTAATACAGAACTAATTACATATATTAACAGTTAATTAGGCACTAATCACTATTCCTAATTTGACGGGTGTCACAACTGGGTTGGTGCCAAGTATTCCAGTAAATCCTGAGAATGTAGGCAATGCAACCGTGGTCATGTCTGGCACATAGTCTGTCTGCTCATATCCCTGATCCTGGTCTAACTGCATGTCATGGCCAAATCCCGACTGAGGTGAGTCTGTCTCTGAATCTAAAGATGTATCTGATGTAGCTTACTCAGCTGGTCGAGGATGGGTCATGGCACGAGAAGATGGTTGTAATATCGTCCATGGGATATGCGGCTCATATGTGGTATGAACAGAGAACACCGGCTCATAAGGATGTGTCACTTTAGTGCGACGAGCACGGGGAATGTTCCCTGGTATGGTAGTAGTGGTGATGGTGGTAGTAGGTGGCGGTAGGGTAGTGCTGAGAATGGTGGAGGTATGTGGTGATATGGTAAATGGATAAAGTGGCATGGTGGTGTAGGATGGTGGTAGTGGACCGCATACCCAAGTAGGTGGTGCAGGCATTGGGAATCCAAACTCTTGAGCCATGTACGTGTCCTGAGTATGACCCTAATTTAGCATGTGAAGAATGCCATACATCAGCTCTGAGGTCGGTGCATCTCCCCAGTTAAGAACCATGGGAGTTGGAACAAGTGGACTATGTGACTCGGCCTCACGGTGTGATGTCTAACCTTCCTCACGCTCATGTCTAACCTCATTCCTTGTCTCACGATGCACTAACTATCATCAAAAGTAACTCTAACTCTCTGCCTCCTCGGGGGTTTCATGAAAACACCCGGAATGATATCACCATCTTTCCAATGAATCTATCCTGATGGGACTTTATCCAATAACCAAACTCTCACCATATAATTAGTATTATACAGTTTAGACTCCCTTTTCTTCACAGGTGTGTATCCGCTAATCACATCCTCAGTCAAAAGCCCCATCTTTCTAACTAACTTAGCGATAACAGATCCCATATAAGCAAACTCAGCATGCGTGTAACCTGACTATGTAAGAATCCTATCAGCAACCAGATATGCAACATTAACATGCTCCTGCTCAATAACACTCTTGATCATCAACAAATCCTTCTGCCCCACAACACCCTTTGTATTCCTTTTTCCTCTGATACTGCAGGCAGTAAGATTGTGTAGCACTTGTTGGTGTTTGTCAATGAAGGAGGTAGCCTTGACATTTGACTGAAAACTACTACCAGTTAACTCTGACCAAATAGCAGTGTGGTCTCGCTGTTTAAATTATCTTTCAGCTTTCAGGAAAAACGAGGTGGTTACTTGATATTTGGTGTAAAGTTCTAGGTGTTTGGGAAAAGTATCTAAGGACATGTTCTGCTGTTTTCCCAGAAAATTGAATCGGATCATGGTGTTTGATATCACATAAAAAGTCACATTTTTACTACCGATATCTCTCTCATTCTAGAACGATTCTTGGCATATTGAACTCAAATACAGTTCAAATCAGTGATATTATGCTGAGATGGTCAAAACAAGGTTGCACGATAAAAATCAAGCAAAACGGATGGAAAACGAAGATTCCACGCACGTTTGACGATTCAAGGCATCAAAACAAGATTTAAAGACTAAAGTACCCATCATCAACATCCATATTATCCAAGATGTTCATTTTCAAAATACGAGCCTAACAGAAGGAGAATCAACAAAAACGGATAAAGAATGAAGATTCTACGCCCACTGGAAGATTCAAATGATTCGTAGAATACGGAGATAGGAAACTCATCTTGGGGATTTCTTTATATCAAAATCTTTGTTTTTGAATTACGAATCCAACACAAAAAGAATCGACGCAAACGGACACATAACGAAGAAAATACGCACAAACTAAGAAACGGAACAAAAGACGGCGAACCGGGGCGGGGGGAGGCCAGCCGCCGCCGGCCACAGGTAGGGCGGCGCCGGCCACCTGCCACTCGTCCCATTTCCTCTTTTTGGTCCTTTTGCGTACCCGGTGCCACACCTTTACACGATTGTATGTACCCGGTGACACACCTTTACGTGAAAGTACGTACCTGGTGCACCACCTTTTCCACCTTTTGCTAAAGTGCTCCTCAAGTTGCTAACGTGAGCCAAATTTCACCTATAAATAGGAGGCATGAGGCTTCATTTCAATACACACCATATGCATTAGTCATATTACTTTCTTACTTTCTCATTCTATTTTCTTACTTCAAAATTAGTATTAGGCTAGTTAAGAAGCTTGTTTAGGGTAGAACGAAAGCAAGGAACATCTTGTAATCTTTGGTGTACGCTTGGAGTTACGCTTATTAATTCAAGTCTATTCCTTCTCGCATTGTAATCCGGGTGTTCTTTCTTTCCTATTATATCTTAATTATATATGTATGCTTTAATTATGCTAGAATTAGTTTGTGCCATGATTAGCGAGTAGATTACTATTGTATTTGTTGTGATGTAGTTAGCATATATAATTATGGAATGACTTTAAATACGTCGTGAAATAATATGACGACCCCTATTCAACTGTTTACTTGGTATAGTGCTGGAAATGCTTTTAAGCAAAGTACAAACGTATGGAAGCCGGTAAACGACCGAAGGTAGTCGTATTATGGATCGACGTCATAAAAATGGAAACTTTATGAACGGACTTATCACATGATCTTAAACCTAAAACTTACATTCGCCTTTCGATTAACAAACGTGATTGTAACTTTTTAAAGAGGAGTCACGAACCTTAGTACTTGATCAATAATTATCTGCGTCAAAACTATGGTTTAATTGTAACGTCATGGAAGCATCATAAAATGCAATGTGATTACGTGGAATTACCATGAGTATAGTACACTTCCAATTACAATGTAATTATCATGTAAACATCATGAAGCAATTAAATTCACAACGGAAACATCGGTAAACGATTAAATACATTGTGAACTACCATAGCATTTTCTGACATGGTCTGGGTTTAACTTTCTGCAAAAAGCCGTCAGCATTTTAATTAGATTAGTTAGTTTAGATTAGATTAGAGTAGGTAGGCTATAGGCTAAATAACCATTTACGAAAACCTAGGGATTTGTTAATTGTATCGAAAGGCAAGTTTAAAATCCAATCTAAAATGATACTCTTTCCTAACATGTGAAACCCTAAAGTAAGGTACGCAAGAAACCTAAACGTTTTCCCTCGCTTATCACTCTTAAATTTTACTAATAGGAATTGGTAAATAAGTCCGAACGTAAACCCTAAGTTAGTTATTTATAAGACTCATAATCTTTATGGTATTAAGAACGGTTAGACGTGTTATGGACTTGCTACTCTATTCCTTCGCCCACGAGCAAATGCGTTCAATAATATGGGTTACTGACTCCCTCACAGGAGAGTGTGGAGAGTTGAGCATCGTCTGTCTGACCAGAATTATGACACCTTAGTTCCTCATGACATATTAGTTGATAAACGACTAATAGGGAATCTAGTGGTTATACCATAAGTTATTGAATCCTGCAAACAGTTCTAATTTAGTTAATCATTTTCCCGTGAAAGTCATCATCCCATATTATTAGCTAATGAACTCACAACAAATACTACTTTCCATTATCTAATTTATTATTACATTTTATTCGCTTTATTTACTTTACTTAGTTAACTAAACCAAATTCCCAACGCACTCTTTTAAAACCCCTTTACTAGAAAAGAAAGATTGATTGGATCACCTCCGTTTCAATTCAGTTTCTCTTTAAGAACGACTCTAGGTCATACTTACCATCTACTAGCCCTTGGTTCAATATTAGTAAGTCATACTTAGACCCCAGCAAATATAAATTTAAAACACCCACGATCGCCCGCCGGCGTTGTCATCATACAGTCGCTGACGGGTGCCATCAGTGTCATCATTGAGATTCGTGATAGTCTTGTCAAACTGAAATGTAACCATAAACTCAGCAATGAGCTCTTTGTAGAACATCTCATTGATCTCAAACAGATTTTTCCAGGTACTCAAGTTCCTTTTTCCATCCTTAAACTGTATCAATTTCTCAAATCCTTCCTTAAGTCCGATCTCATCCAAAACCTCCCAAATTATGTATTTGTTTTCTCCTAACTCATGAGTTAACCAATTTCTGATATAGCTCCCTTTTTCTATGGATCTTTGATAGAATGCTTGATGTACGAAGGAAGCCTACTTATCTGTAATAAGAAAAAACAAATAACATAGTGAATTTTATGTAGTCATTACAAGCATATGGACTATATCATACTCCCGGATTTTTAGAAAAAAAATCGAAATGTGGGCTTTAAAATAATAATCCAAATCCCAATTCCAACCATCAAATGAAACTTTGGTTCATGTAAGTAAGCTATACCGAACTAGGTCATATGAATTTTCAAGTATGCTTTATCTAATTAAAGTAACTTGAAAAATTCAAAACAAGTTCAAAACTTTCGACCACTTAAGCCTTAAGCACTAGATTTTTACCAAAAAGCAACAGTTACTACTTTCAAGTTCATTTCTAATCTTATAATTACCTTAAAGTGGCGAAAACAACCTACTCACACAAACAAGTGTATACTAATATGGTGTCGAATTTTCAAAGTTAAGCTAATATGACTAATGACACGCAAAAAGTCATGTTTTTACGTGCATTATTCTCACCTTTTTAGCCCAATATGTGATAAAACTAACCAAAATAGATACTTTATCATTAACACTCATCACATAGGCTAAAATATAGAAAACGTTTTGAAACTCAACTAAAATGGTCAAAAAACATGATAAATCTAACAAAAACGATCACAAGCATTTTACGTTCACTCATTTCATTGCTTCTTAAGCTACGCTCCAAGTTATGACCTCTAACTTATGTCATTTTCTTCGTTAGGAAAATACCAACGTGTGGACGTAAGAATCGATCAAAACGGACAAAACAACGAAGAAGATATGCCCAAACGAAGAAACAAATAACCGAAGGGGCCAGGATACGGCTGTCCACAACCGTATACGGACAAGGACACCCGTATATGGTTGGTGTCCAGCCGTATTTGCTTCAGGACAACTGTATTTGCCCTAGGACAGCCGTATCGGTGCTTTTGGGTGATAAAAATCAGATTTTTATACGGTTGTGCTATATGGTTGTGCATTTGAGGTTCAGGATACGGTTGATGGATACGGTTGTGCGTTGCCTATAAATACTAAGCTCAATTGCTCATTACAAAACACCTCACATAACACCTCACACTTCACACACCACACTTCATTTCTTTCTTTCCTTTCTCTCTCTACTCTCTCTCTAGAATAAAGTAGTTAGATTAGTTAAGCTAGTAGGTTACGAGCTATAAGCTCTTTTGTACCGGAGGTGCTCCGATACTGCGGTTACGCAAGATTTGTAATAACGCTTCGTCAGGTTTTATTATAATCTCTATCTTGTTATTTTTGAATAATGTTGTGCTATTGTTATGCTTATATAGAAATACTTGCAAGAATTATTGCCATGCTAAGCTTAACAAATCTGTGTTTGCTATGATAGTTGCCATGTTAGGGTAGTTATACTTAAATCATGTTGTTACTTTGTTTGTATGCTGTTGAAATATATTTGAATCTATGAATTGAGTCTCAAGTGTTTATCTATCCAACTTATGATGTGGTTAGTAACATCCTTCTAAGCTTGGCCAATTGCTAGTAGTATGCCGCTAATTATTCTGTGTCAGATGATCATTGAACTCGACATGGCCGGTGTTCTCCTGGTTGAAATATATCCGGAAGGAGACACGGAGCGTAAGATTAGAGATAGGTTAGATTCAAGTCATTTAACAAATGTCTTAGAGAGAACTTTTGGGGCACTTGTGACTTAACCATTACCCTGTTAGTCTGCATGATTGACCCCTACTATGCTGCCTTATTGCATGTTCTTGTTTGATTGTTACTTAGGGTCTGCATGCTAGTATCATTTATGCTGATAGGATATATGATTAGGTTTTCAAATATATATTAATTGCACACACCAGTTTAACATACATAGAACAGTTATGATAATGTATATGAAATAATGATGAACAATTTAACTAGCCATTAGACCAGACCATTCCAACTTGTCACGGTGGGAAACCCATGTTCATATTTTTGTTTATTCAACAATTCATGTCATGATTCGGATAGCTCAAATGTCCGAGATTGGGGGAAAAGACTCGAGGTTGGTCGTTGGTTAAATTGGTAACTACATTTGGGACAACTTCCGGTGTAGTCTACATTCCATAGCTATTATCCATGTGACATGTTATTTATCTGATTGCGGACAACTCTACGTTAGATATATAATAGGCTAGGAGCTATGGCTCATTAGGAAATATATGACCTAGACCCAGGATAGACAAATAAGGAACCTTTGATGAAGCAACGAAAATACCAGAGTTGAAAGGCTGCATGTGTATTACTTTGTTCACAATTAAGAGTTCCGAGTTTGTCGGCTCAATCCTGAACTGTTATCTTACGTAAGGCTTTACCCCAATAGCTACCCCTAAATAGCATGAGTAATTATCATAGTAAACACTCGCTTAACCTGCAAGTTCTCGTTGCCACCTCACCTCTCTTTCTTTACTTTAAGTTTTAGATAATTAGTTAGTTAAAACCAACCAAAACCAAAACCTCTAGAAACCCTAGCTAAATCATATTTTTATACGGTTGTGCATTTGAGGTTCAGGATATGGTTGACGGATACAGCTTTGCGTTGCCTATAAATATTAAGCTCAAATGCTCATTACAACACACCACACAACATACCTCATACTTCACACACGACACTTCATTTCTTTCTTTCCTTTCTCTCTCTATTCTCTCTCTAGAATAAAGTAGTTAGATTAGTTAAGCTAGTAGGTTACGAGCTTTAAGCCCTTTTGTAATGGAGGTGCTCCGAGACTGCGGTTACGCAAGATTTGTAATAACGCTTCATCAGGTTTTATTATAATCTCTATCTTGTTATTTTTTAATAATGTTGTGATATTGCTATGATTATTTGAAAATACTTGCTAGGATTATTGCCATGCTAAGCTAAACAAATCTGTGTTTGCTATGATAGTTGCCATGTTAGGGTAGTTATACTTAAATCATGTTGTTACTCTGTCTGTATGTTGTGGAAATATATTTGAATCTATGAATTGAGTCTCAAGTGTTTATCTATCCAACTTATGATGTGGTTAGTAACATCCTTCAAGGCTTAGCCAATTGCTAGTAGTATGCCGCTAATTATTCTGTGTTTGATGATCGTTGAACTCGACATGGCCGGTGTTCTCCTGGTTGAAATATAACCGGAGGGAGACACGGAGCGTAAGATTAGAGATAGGTTAGATTTATGTCATCTAACAAGTGTCTTATAGAGAACTTTCGGGGCACTTGAGACTTAACCATTACCCTGTTACTCTGCATGATTGACCCCTACTATGCTGCCTTATTGCATGTTCTTGTTTGATTGTTGCTTAGGGTCTGCATGCTAGTATCATTTATGCTGATAGGATATATGATTAGATTTTCAAATATATATTAATTGCACACACCAGTTTAACATGCATAGAATAGTTATGATGATTTATATGAAATAATGATGAACAATTTAATTAGCTGTTAGACCAGACCATCCCAACTTGTCCCGGTGGGAAACCCTTGTTCATAATCATGTCATGATTCGGATATCTCAAATGTCCGAGATTGGGGGACAAGACTTGAGGTTGGTCGTTGGTTAAATTGGTTACTACATTTGGGACAACTTCCAGTGTAGTCTACATTTCATAGATGTTATCCATGTGACATGTTATTTATCTGACTGCGGACAACTCTACGTTAGATAAATAATAGGATAGGAGCTATGGCTCATTAGGAAATATATGACCCAGACCCAGGATAGACAAATAAGGAACCTTTGATTAAGCAACGCAAATACCATAGCTGAAAGGCTGCAGGTGTATTACTTTGTTCACAATTAAGAGTTCTGAGTTTGTCGGCTCAATCCTGGAACTGTTAACTAAGGCTTTACCCCAATAGCTACCCCTAAATAGCATGAGTAATTATCATAGTAAACACTCTCTTAACTTGCAAGTTCTCGTTGCCACCTCACCTCTCTTTCTTTACTTTAAGTTTTAGATAATTAGTTAGTCAAAACCAAAACCTCTAGAAACCCTAGCTACATCTCGAAAGATAACTGAAGTCTTAGATCCCATGCCCGTTGTAGTTTGAAGAACGACCCTAGGTCATACCTATCGCTGTACTCACCCATATCTTTAGTATACTTAGGCCCAGCAAAACATAAATATAAACACATTGACCGCCGCGACCATTGGAAGGACCGCAACGACCGGATATGCTGCCTTATTGCATGTTCTTGTTTGATTGTTGCTTAGGCCCAGCAAAACATAAATATAAACACATTTCCGAACCGACCATTGGAGCGCGATCAATGACCATACCAAGAAAGTAGTGCATTCAAAATTCCAAGTTAACTGTTTTTAACCACTTATGATTCAAGAGTGGTCTTTAAAGTAGCTGTGAGTTTTAGTGCAAATTGTCACTTTTGGTTAAAGAAGTGAATTTTAAGTAATGACATTAAGTCAAAAATTATCATAGCACTTCAAGACTCAATCTCTAATCACAATTTTAGTTGTTGTCGGATAAAATTGGTCACTTGAATATTATTATTTGACTTTTTAAGATTCACTAACTTTATTTTATTAAAGTAGTGCTTCTTAATAAGTCATGACTTATTCTTTTATCGTATTAGAGCGTTTTCAAGAATCAAAGTAAGTTAAAACATGAATTTAAGCTCAAGCATCATTTTAAAATCATAAGTTTTGTTGCAAAGTGGTGATGCTTAGCAAAAGTCAACGCTTTTAGCCAACTTTAATCCCCAAATTCAACCAATATCCGCATTTAACCATAAATGAAGCAAATGAATAAGTTAAACTAATCATATTAAGCATATAATAATTAATAACAACTTATCATAAGAAATTTTAATCATCAAATGGTCAAACAAGAACAACTAGGTCAAACATGTTAACTTTAAAAGTCAAAACTTCACAAATCCTTAACAAATCATGAAATGCTAGTTCCTACATCATCTTATAACATTACTAAGCATGAATCAACACTCAATTTCAGAATTCAAGCCAATAACCATCAAGAACAAGTTTGAAACCCTAGGTTTTCAAAGTTAGATATTTTTGGAGATTAGGGCTTGAATCTTACCTTAATGGAGATGCAATGATGTTAGAGACTACATAAACATGATTTGAGAGATGAAATGAAATGAAGCTTGATTTGGTTAACAATGGTGGAAAAATGGATTTTGGGTAGGTGGTGGTGAGGCCGGCGCAAGGAAGGGGAATGAGAGGGAGAAAAAATATTTTTTTTGTATTTTTGATTTTAGCTTTAAGTTTAAATCCCATATATACCCCTCCTCATTTTTATTTATGTTTAATTGGTTTAATACACACGGAGGGGATTAAAGTATCCCAAAAATTATTGTAACGTTCCATCTTTGGTATATAATATTTGCCGGGGTAACCCCCCTTTACCCAAAAAAAAAAGTATCCCAAAATGTTCGCTCGGGGTACTAAAGTGTATGATTTGACAAAACTATAACCCAACTTTTAAAACCTCCCCCAAGTGGAAAATGAGCTTATAAAGATTCATCAATTTGAACAGTTTTATAAACTTTGATGATCCTTGTAAATATTTTAATAAACTTTAGTTATCCTTGTAAACATATTAATAAACTTTAGTTACCCTTAAACGCAATACGTATAGTTAACTTATAGTTTTGTCAAATCATAAACTTTAGTACCCCAAACGAATATTTTGGGATACTTTAATCCTCTCTATGTATTAACCCTAAATACTTTCAAAATACATTACTAAACAAATTTGTGAAATTAAAACAAAATATTTTTAGCAAAAAAAGTTTAAAATTCTGCGTAGTACCGCGCGCAGCTAAAATTTGTTTTATTAAAACGTAAGGGATACTTTTTAAACGGGAGTAAACTTTATTTTTGGTTCAAAAATTTTGAAACCTTTAAAAATCTAACAATTTTTACAGATTTTAAAACTTATAAAAATTTTAAAGTTTCAAAAATTGTACAAATTTTGCGAAGATAAAGTTTCTAGATATTTTTTTGACTTTTTATAAGGGAACGGATTTTACTACTAATTAACTTAAGCTAATTTAAAACTAATTAAAAATTGGGTTGCCTCTCAAAAAGCGCTTGGTTAAAGTCTTTAGCTCGACTTTTTGAACAAATTTTAATTGTCCAAGAGTAAATGCATGAGAGCATTTGGTGCCCTTGGTTGAGGGAAAGTGTCACGAGGAATAAAATCACAAATGAGGACTTTAATGACATAATCAACTAGGTCTACAGGATTTAGTGAAAAACGTTCGTATTCGTTAAGAAATTTACGCTTCTTTTTGCCTAAGTCTATAAGATTGTCAATAAACCTATTAAATTCCTTTATAACTTTCTTTGGGTTTGAAATTCGAATTCTCATTCCATTGTCTATATTATTTAAGTCGTGGAGAAGCTTTCCTAGGGTTTTCTTTAATTCCCATTCTTCTTTCGAATCAGGGTATCCGATAGTAGTGAGAACTGCTTCGGTGACACTCGAGATTAATGATCTTTGAGATATGGTGAAACGGAATTTAGACTGAGAGAATAATGAAGTGAGTTTAACTTGAATATCTTTTCTTTCGGCAAAGAAAGCGGCTTCTATCTTATTATCGTCGGCTCCATGAAATATCTCTAACAACTTGTTGATGATATAGGTGGCGGGATCAACGAAGAATGAAGATTTGCCAGAAATGACGAGAGGGGTTGTGGGATATTTAAAAATCCAAAACTGAAGCTCATATATCATAGCCGCGACATAACGATTAACTAGGGTTTGTGAAACTAGTTGATAATCGGTGCTGGCGAATAGGTCCATTAGTAGGTCTATTTCAGATATAAGCATTAGTTCTTTCTCTCTATACTGTGTGAAGATACCATCTTCCTTTTGGTTCGAAAGACGGTTGAGAATACCTATTTGATGATCAATCCTAACACTGACTTCTCTTTGTTAAACTGAAAAAGGAAAGTCCGATTGTAACACCCGCCAAATTAGGACTAGTAATTACCCGACACTTACACCTGACACTACCTTAGTGATGCCTCACTATGCATCACTTCCATAAGTGACGCCCTCACTCAGATTCTGCCATTTCATGCGTCACTTCCTAAGTGACACCTAAGCCCCAAGTGACGCTATAAGTGTCGCATGAAACGGAACCAAGAAAATTCAGATTTTACTAAAAGTCGAGACCTAAAAATTTAGTACTTGATTTCACCCAAATTCAAGTTTAGATGCGGTTTTCACCAAAGCAATTTAGTAGAAATAAAAATTCGACCCCAACCAGGGGCCAGCCCCTTGGACCCCGCCAGGGGTTGCCACCCCTGGGACCCTGCTAACCAGGGGCGCTGCCCTCGGACCCCCGTCACATAAAGTTTACAAATACTTTTAAGTATAACACCTTTCTAAAATCAAATTAATAATGTGAGATTATTACAAACAATCACCAACGGGCCGTACACATTTTCAAACATTTAGACAATCAACCAAATTGTAATCATTTGGACATTCTAGTTGGACAAACAACTGCAAGGTAGTCTTATTGGATGCCTTCACATGTTTATAACCATCGCGTGTCATGGACACCCTCAGGTTACTAGTCCTTGGACTTCGATTATTGGCTAATCAATCTCGGTTTATTAAGATAAACTCTTCAGGCTCAGGTGAGTCTCATGGCCCCTCTTTTTACTATTTTCAAGGGGTGTGATACATTGCTCTGTTTTTAACACGTGAACGCGAGTACATATTTCAATATACTACATGAGTTGTTTTCAACTGATCAAATCAAAGTCCTCCGTCAGTATAGCCTGGTAATACGGAAGTAGCGTGAATATTAGTATATGGTACCATATAGGATTGACCCACCTCGTCCGGGTTAGTTGCGCTAACCTCTGCAACGGACGTACTAATATTTGGGAAAACGAGTGTAGATTAGGCACTCGTGGAGGCACCTCGCTCGGAATTCTCTATATGGGACCCGACCCTCGAGTTAAGCTCAGACTATGCGCTCATGGTTGTATACACTATCATTATCATTTGTTGGATGCAAATCAACATATAAATCTTGTGGTTCACACACTATTATTTGATATCTAAACCTATGAGCTCACCAGCGTTAGCTCACCCGTTTTAGCATGTATCACTATGTACGAGTTCAAACTGTTGTAAACCTTTTAATATTAATATATTTTGATAAAACGACGCATATAGAGTCGTTTGCTATATATCCGTGTGCTTTGATTATTCATTAGTAACACCCAAATTATGCTTCCGCAAAACATTAAATTTGGGGTGTTACACCGATGAATTTAGTTATCTGGTACAAACATCTAACCTCCTATCAGGATCAAAAGAGTTGCCAACATAGCGGACTTCTTCATTTTCAGGTATATCCCTATCAACAACACGGTATATGGTGTACGCAGGTTCTGGTACAAAGGTTTATAAAAATTAGAGATTTTGGAGGGTATTTGTAAGCGTCTTCATTCCTTATGGGGATGTGTTCTTCAACGGGTGGAAAACGAAAGGTTTGAGGGTTTTCAGAGATACCATCAAAATCAGGGAATTTTGAGAATTTTTTTAAGGGGAATATGATCTCAGGTTCATGTATAACATGATAGCTTGGAATGCTAGAGACAGAAGTTGAAATCTTCTGTTGAGATTCATTGAATCCTAAGTCAAGATCAAAGAATTTCCCTAAGGTTCTAGAATCGTCATCTTGGCTAGCGGAGATTTCTTCGGATGAGGTTGAAGATGAATAGTAGAAGTCGGATTCTAACTCTTGTTCTATGTAGTCGAAGAACTCAGCATCGTCCATGGCCATCATTTCTTTGGTCGTTTTGTGAGCGAATGGAGAAACGGGGCTAGAGTGTGACAAATTGTAGAAAGATATTTTTATATTTTTCATTTTTAATTACTTATCTAAATTATATTGTTCTAAGGTAAGCAATAACTTTCAGATAAATTTGGGTAAACCTAAACAAAATGGATCTCTGATATCGCGTAAAAAGTCATGTTTTTACTACCGATATCTTTCTCACTCTTGAGCAATACTTGGCATTTGGACTCAAAAGATTAATATGAAGTTGCACGAGAAAAGTCAAGCAAAACGGATGAAAAATGAAGATTCCACACACGTTTGAAGATTCAAGACATCGGGACAAGATTTAAAGGAAAAAGTTCTCATCACTGATATTTCTCTTATCCAAGATATTCGTTTTCAAAATACGAATCCAACATAAGAAGAATCAACAAAAATGGATGAAACACATTTTTGCGATTTCTTTTCATCAAAGTCTTCGTTTTTGAAAAACGAATCCAACGCAAAAAGAATCGACGAAAACAGATGCATAACGAAGAAGATACGCACGAATCAAGTAACGGAGCGAAATACGGCGAACCGGGATGGTGGTAGGGCAGCCGCCGCCGGCCACACCACCACCGGTGCCGGCCACCCCTCCCCTGTCCATTTGGTGCTTTTTCATCCTCGCCCATACTCGCAGGGTACACGTGCTACACCTTTACGCGCTTTAGGGTACATGTGCTAGCAACTTTCTCACCTTTTGCTAACATGTGCCCCAAGTTGCTAGAATGCACCAATTTTCGCCTATAAATAAGGAGCCCATGGTTCATTTGAAGATATACCTTAAAAAAACACACACCATACACTTTCTTCATTCTTTATCTTTCTTGTTTTTGTAAAATTAGTATTTCTTCCTTTAGGATAGTTTAATTAATTAGAATAGCTAATTAATTAACTAAGGAAGATTTGTACGGAGGTGCTACGGGACACATTGTAGCTACGAGTTACTTGTATACCTTTCCAGGTTTTTAATCTATCTTCCATATTTAAATATGTTTGTCCTTTATTTTTTAAATTTAAATATGCATGCTAGAATTGACATGGTTAACTAGATAACCCAATGTCTGCTATGCTAGTCGTTTAGAAAGTTTTAAATATGTAATTATGTTGTATGTTATGAGATTGCGGATGGTTTATATTATAAATAGATGTAGGAATTAAATCTTTATCGTTTATCTGCCCAACTCATATTGTGACTAAAACCTTATCCAAAAATAAACGTAGCTAACTCATAGGATATAGGTCACTTAGTTATACTATGCTAGATTGAATCTTTCAGCTCGGCATGCCTGGTGTTCTCTAGACCAAAATAGGATCCAAGAGACACTAAATATGGGAATAGAGGTAGATTAAGATTAAATTCATATAGACGATATTTTTGAGACAACTTTCAGAATATCCTCGACTTAAATAATACCTTTGTATGCTTATATCGAACTATTGCTTTGATCATCCTATTGCATGTTCTTATTTGATTGTTGCCTTAGGATCATCATAATAGTGAAATACAATTGGCATTAAATATCGTGAAGTAATATGACGGCCCCTATTTGACTGTTCTCTGATATAGTACTGGAAACGCCTACGACGGAGTACAAATGTATTGAAGTCGAGAACGACCGAAGGTAGTTGTATTATGAATCGAATAACAAATGTGTTACTTAAGTTTCCATTTGTAGTAAAAATCATCCATGTATTCTTGCATACCTGAGTAATGTGGATAATTCATACAAATAAGTGATGACATATTATCCGGCCGCCTTGACCAGTTAGTCCAACCTATTCCGGTGAGGGTAAACCTCATTCATAAGATTGTTTATTTAACAAACTATGCCATGATTCGGACATCTCTGATTACCGATATTGGGGAATAGCATTCAAGATTAACTGTCAGATAATATGGGTATACATTTGAGAGAACTTTCAGTGTATGCTTTAATATATGCTGCAACCTACGTGACATTCTATTTGCCTGATTGTGGACACTTCCACGTTAGCCCGATAGAAGGATTGCAGTAATAGCTCATATTAACTTACGAACTTATCCCCATTAGAACTCTTCATATTTAACAACTCCTAAACCGCTTCATAGTAGACAATCACTTTAATTGCTGAACGCCCGAAGTAACCTCTACCTTTCAGTTTATTTTAATTTAATTTAGAATAGAAAATCCAAAACCAAAACCAACTCTTTTCTCCTTAGCTAAATACATAAAAGTTTCTAAATCTCCTAGCTTCAATTTGCCGTGCTTTGAAGAACGATCCTAGGTCATACTTGTCCTTTGCTAGCCCTTTGATTAGCATAATAGTAACCCTAGGCCCCAGCCTTGTAAATTTAAAACCCATTGTTGTCTCGCATCACCATTAGAAATTCCAACGACCGGTGTGCAGCACAACAATCTTCTAACAGCTAAATTATCTAAGGCGGCTTCAGAATCGTAATGCTCTACGATCCCCGGCAGCGGTGCCAAAAATTTGATGGCGCCCGATTAGTCAGGTTTGTGAAGCTCTCTCCTTATGAAGGGGGAGAACCGTCCTCATCGTCAAAGGACTTGACCGGACGGTACCGAGCGCCGATCAGTGAGTGTTTTAAAATTTGTAATAAGCTGGGTTCAACTTATAGATACTACCTACTAAACTGGGTGAGTAAGCAGCAAATATAACTCGAGGTCGCTCTTCAATTGGAGCGAATTGAAACGAAGCTTAGGCCAAAGATAAGGTTTACTATTAGGATGGGTTTGTGTAGATAGGTAGGTTTTGTTGGTTTGGTTTTCTAATTTAATAATTATCTAAGTGCAGAAAAGTAAAATAGAGAAGAATCGGTAATTAGGTAAATAGATAGAGAATGCGGCTGTTAAAAACTTCAATAATCAGTTTTCAGGATGATGTTCATTATAAAGATAATTAAGGACATGATTGGTTAACCGACAGATGAATTATAGGTGTAAAAACTAGGATCCTACTCGTTTAGTTAAGATGTAAATAAGTATGTCACTGAGTACCTAGGTTATCATGATACTAGTCGGAACTGCTGGCTGCTCGAACCCCCCCCCCCCCCCCCACTGTCTTGTGAAGACCAGTGACCCATTTAGGGTGCAGGAATAAGGAAACGGGCTGCCCTCGGGTAATTCTGACCTTTCTTAACACCTAAATACAACTGTTATTATCTAATCGTGTACAGATTATTAACTTGTTATTCTTTTTTTTTAAAAAGATTAACTTGTTATTCTGAACTATTAGTTTTGTAGAGTGAAGGGGTTTTAAGAATCCTGAACCACTGTTGGGCTTGACTTTCTTCTCTAGACTCATTACCTTAGGTTTTATAGCACAATTACCTCTGTCATGATCTAGAACTCTCCTTTGCGATCAGTTATTCGTCCCTAGGTACACTAGCGGTGTACAATGTATTTTACTTCCACAGCTTGCTAACCCTAGGTACATTACGGTGTAATGTACTCTAGCCGCTTCCATAGTACTTCATAAATAGAGGTAGGTTCATAGTGTACTACAGCCGTGCCATAGCTCACTAACCCTAGGTTTAAGTGCGGTGTACAGTGCTATGAGAATTTCCACAGCTTTTATAACTAGAGGTAGGATCACGATGTACAACAGCTTTTCCACTGTTTACTAACCCTATGTATGTCTACGGTGTACTTGGGTAAAGGTATTTTCATAGCTTTGTAACCAGAGGTAGATATACGGTGTATTGTAGCATTTTCACAGCCCTACGGTTCCTAGACCATATTCTAGGGTTTCAAGGTAGGTCACAATGTCGATACAAATGGCTTTTCTAGAGCTTCCACGGTTGTACTCCACCAGTGGTGTTTCCATCGCGATACCCAGTACTTTAGCCGAATTACAATAACAAACATTGATTCGTAGGATAATATAGATAACAAACTACCGTATCTAGAGGTGATTAGTTTCTAAACCTAAGTAGCAGTCACGTGAAGGACTGGAAATGGTGATCCGTAAACTAAGTCTGGATGCATGATAAATTCAGATATAACAGAGTTTAACAATTCCCAATTATTAGTTTAAAGATTAATTTCACATCATCCCTATAGTTAATTATCTACATTTCAACAACTGCTATAGTACACTACTCAATAATCATGGCAATATAAATAACATACATCATACAATCAGGCAGAAATAATTCGGACACAGTATAAGTATGAAGGAAAAAATATCACCAGGAATTTAAGCAGAGAAATATTGAAGAAAGCATAGTCTTGCACCAAGAATTCTTTTACACCGTGATTACAATAGCTAGCTCTCTTTACCTCTAACTAACTAACTATCTATCTCTCTAGAGAGAGAAAGCTCTAGAAAGAGAGACCAAAACTACATGCTATAATAAAAATGCGAAAATGTAAAAAGAAATGAAAATGTTAAGTGTTGTGAAGTAGAAGTGGAATGAAGTGTGAAGTGTGTCTTGAATGAGGAGGAGAAGCCCCATATATATAGAAAACGCCGAGTCGTATCCTTGACCCGTATTTTAACCTTCAATTTCCTAACCGTATTTTCCACCCGTACAAAAATCTCATTTTTATCGCCCAAACACAAGATACGGGTCATTTTGGCCGTATACGTGCAAATACGGGCAAACACCAACCGTATACGAGCAAACTGGGAGGTATATCGTTGGGCACAACCCGTATACGGTCTGTGCAGGGCGTATATGGTATGTGCTTGGCCGTATACAGCTCAGTCCAACCGTATACGGCCTGGTTTGCCCGTATTCTCGGTCCTTCAATTCTTCGTTTCTTCGTTTTAGCGTAACATTTCCTCGGTTATCCGTTTTGAGTGATTCTTGCGCTCACGTCTTCGTAATTTCCTAACGAACAAAATGACACCAATTAGAGGTTGTAACTCGGAGTATAGCTCTTGGTTCATTAAAATGAGTTTACGAGAGAGCCGTAGAGCACTTTTACTCAGTTTTTCCCGTTTTCCGTGCCTTTTTAGTGATTTCATAAACATTGCTTCCGTTTTGACCAAGTTAACAAAATTTCATGATTAATGTTATTTAGAGCGCATTTTTGCTAACTTTGGGCCTAAAATGAGGGAGATAACGTACGTAAAAATTTGACTTTTTGCGTGTTATCAATGACTATGGCGGCCACTTCATATAAAGCACATAATAATAATGAATCACAAGTAACACAAATGATTATATCAGGGTTCACTAGGATTTTAAAAGGCTGGTGGGATAGTTATGTAACTCAAGAAGAAAAAAATGCTATATTAAGTGCAAAAAAGACTATAATTAAAAGTGAAAGTTGTCAACTTAACCAAACACAAATAGATGATATGTTGAATAGCCTAATATATGTTATATTAGGGGTGAGCATAAAACCGATTTAACCGAACTATAACTAAATTAACCGAAAAAACAAACCGAATTAACCGAACCATTTACTTAACCGACAGTTCGGTTTCTTAAATTAGGAATAACCGAAATTAATGGTTCGGTTACGGTTATTAGCTAAAAACCGAACCGAATTAACCGAAAGTAACCGAACCACTAATATTTACTAGTTATATCCAAAATTTTGTTCTTATACTATTACTGAAACTTAATATATGATTATTATTAATAAATTATAGAAACATGATTTTTTTATTTCATGACATGAGGATGCATTCATATTTTGGTGTGTCAGTGTGTGTATATGAACGGTAGTGGGTCAAGTGGGCCATGTTAGGAAAATGATAGATAAAATAGTATCAATTTTTTAGCAATCTTTCTATTGTTTATTGGGCTTTAACCATAGTAGTATAATCTTTTATTTAGGGTTTTATTAACTTATCCTCTCTCCTCTGTAGTCTTTACCAATATTTCACCTTTTCTTCTTCTCCGTCGTCCTCCTCGTATTTGAAAATTGAAACACAGATATTGCAAATGTGCAAGCACTACTCAAATAGAAGATCAACAATGTAAATATTCGCTTCACACGATTTCAGTTATCAGTTTGGGGTTAACCGACAGTTAACCAATAACCGACCCACAATATTCTAAACAACCGATTAACCATAACCGATTTAACCAAAACCGATCGATTTCACTTCTTCATTAACCAAAAGTTCGGTTTTGGGTTCGGTTTTGGGTCATAACCGACCCAAACCGACCCATACTCACCCCTATGTTATATTAAAAAATTATGTAGGAAATCCAACAGCTTATCAAGAAAGAAATTCATCTATATTATTAAATTTAACATGTAGAAAATTACAATATTTTAGATGATATAAAGATGTATTCTTAGCAAAAGTAATGATTAGGCCAGATTGTAAAGAAGCATATTGGGAAGAAAGATTTATAGTTGGGTTACCTAAGTTATTTGCTGAAAGAATTAGAAATAAACTAAGTCATGATTATAATAATAATATACCTTTAAAAGAATTAACATATGGTGAAATTATAAATTATGTAAATCAAGAAGGTTTGGCTATATGTTCAGATCTAAAGCTAAAAGCTAAAATTAAGAAAGAAGGTGTTAATTCTCGACAAGAATTAGGAGATTTTTGTCAACAATATGGATATGAATCTTTAAAATTACCTCCTTCTGATTCTAAAAAGATTAAATATACACATAAAAATAAATATAAAAGACATTATAAAAAAGACCAAGAATATGAAAATGGAAATGATTATAAGAAAAATAAATTTAAAAGAAAGGTTCCTTATAAAAACTTGAATCAACATAAACAGAAAGATATTATAATATGCTATAAATGTGGAAGAAATGGTTATATGGCAAAAGATTGTTATACTAAAAAGAAAATAAATGAATTACATATATCAGATGAACTTAATGAAACAAATTAGTAAGTTGATTATAAGAGATAATTCGAGCGAGTCAGGTATTTCAGATTATAGTGAAAATGATATAAATGTCTTAGAAGAAAATACCTCTAGTAGTGAATATGAAGTATGTGAATGTATAGGAAATTGTAATTGTGATTATAAATCAATTAATGTTATAACTAAAGATAGTGAAATAGAACAATTAATAGATTTAATAAACAATATAGAAGATTAAGATATAAAAAAGATATATTTTCAGAAATTAGAAGAAAAATAAAATAATAAAGAAGAAGGACATATAAATCATAAACAAGAATATAAATTTAATGAAATCTGTAAAAGATTTAATAAAAATATAAATCCCATAACAATTCCAGAATTACAAGAAGAACTTAATAATGTAAAATTAGAAATAAAAATACTAAAACAACAAATAGAAAAATTAGAAGATAGCGAGAAATCATTACATGAAGAAAATTAGAAGATGAACCTAAATTAATAAATATAATATGAAAAGTAAATTATCAAAGGTGGTATACAAAATTAACAATAGCTATTAATAAAAATTTTAAGTTATCATTAACAACTTTATTAGATTCAGGAGCAGACTTAAATTGTATTCAAGAAGGGTTAATCCCAACTCAATATTATAAAAAATCCACTGAAAAAATATCTTCAGCAAGTGAATCTAGATTAAAAATAAATTATAAATTATCTAATGTTCATATATGTAAAGAAAATTACTGTTATAATACTCAATTAATTCTAGTAAAAAATACAACTTCTTAGCTCATATTAGGACAATCATTTATATTATAATTATACCCTTTCACTGCAGATGAAAAAGGATTATCTACTAAAGTCTTAAATAAAGAAATCATTTTTGAATTTATTCACCCAATTGTAACAAAGGAAATAAATATATTAGAAAATAAAAATAAACAAGTAAAATATCTAGTAAATGAAATAAATGACAAAAGAAAATGCAATCAATTAAAAGACAAAAATATACAAACTAAAATATAATTATTAGAAGAAAAATTTAAAAACTATATATGCGCAACTATACCTAATACATTTTGGAAAAGGAAACAACATATAGTAGGATTAACTTATATTCAGGATTTTAGTGAGAAAAATATTCCAACTAAATTAAAATCTATACATATATCTATAGTGTTAGAACACTATTGTAAAAAAAAAATACAAGATTGATTTGACAAGAAACTTATAACTTATACGTCCATCAAAATCTCCTTTTATCCATGTTCAGAACAGTGCTGATATAGAAAGAGGAGCACTAAGGTTAGTAATAAATTATAAACCTTTTAATAAAGTTTTAGAATGGATTGGATTTCCTATACCAAAGAAAAGAGATTTAAAAAAGATTTATGATTCAAAAATATTTTCTAAGTTCGATAAGAAATATGAGTTTTGGCAAATTCAAATAAAAGAAGAAGATAGATATAAAACTAGTTTTAATATTCCTTTTAGACATTATGAATGGAATGTAATGCCATTTGGTTTAAAAAATACTCCATTTGAATTTCAAAATATAATGAATGATATAATCTACCTTTAGGAAATTTTGCAATAGTTTATATTGATGATGTTTTAATATTTTCAAAAAATACAGATCAATATTTAAAACATTTAAATGCATTTTATGACACTATATACAAAAATGGATTAGCAGTTTCACCAACAGAAATATCTTTATTCCAAAGAGAGATAAGATTTTTAGGACATAATATAATTCAAGGAACCATTAAACCCATTGATAGAAGTTTAAAATTTTCAACTAAATTTCCAAATGAAATAAAAGATAAAAATCAATTACAAAGATTTTTGGGTTGTTTAAATTATATACATGATTTCTTTAAAGATTTAGGAATCATTTGTAAACCTTTATATGATAGATTAAAGAAAAATCCTAAATCATGGACGAAAGAACATACTAATATAGTAAGACATATAAAAGAAAAAATAAATTTTTTGTCATGTTTAAATATTCCTCATCATGAGGCTAATCTTATAGTTGAAACAGATGCAAGTAATTTAGGATATGGAGGTATATTAAAACAAAAGTTACCTAATAATAATAATGAATAGTTAGTTAGGTTTTATTCAGGATCATGGAATGAAACTCAGAAAAATTATTCTACTATTAGAAAGGAAATTTTAAGCATAGTTATAAACATTAAAAAATTTGAAGATGATTTATATATGAAAACTTTTATTTTGAGAATTGATTATTTATCTGCAAAATATATTTTAGAAAACGATAATAAAATTTATTTTCTAAACAAATTTTTGCAAGATGGCAAGCATTATTAAGCAATTTTGATTTTCAAATTGAATTTATTAAAGGAGAACATAATTCTTTACCAGATATCTTATCAAGAGAATTTTTTACAGGGAACATGAATCCTAGTTCTTCTCAAAAACTTGTTTTATCAAAGAGAACATTATCAAAAGAAAGTTCTTCAACACCTACCAAGCAAAATTTTCCAGCATTACCTACACCAATTTAGAAATTTTGCTCCAATGACTCCAAGACCAAGACCACCTTTTTCACCAACTTATTCTGGTATATTTTCACCTACTCCAATTTCTACTCAAAAATCAATAAACAAGACTTCCACTTTCAAATCTTTCAAATCAGACTCTGAACCCATTCCATATATTAAAAACCCTTATCACCATATTAGCAAACTTCTTGACCATGTGAGGTTGAAAAGGTAAAAGAGAGTTTTCTAAGTTTGATCAACTATCACTGTCATTTCTTCAATGATGAGTATAAGACTCCAGAATATTATCAAACTATTCTCATTGATTCGGAATCAATTATTATAGAACATAATACGAACCCAAGAGATCCCTCAAAAATTGATTTTAGCAAAGTAAAGATTAGAAAGATTTTAACTCCAGAAGAATGGGGATCAAGACCATATATTAAGAAGACTCTTGCTAATTTTCCTACTCTCCCATATTTTAATTATTATGATTACCAAGAAGCATGGTACAAGAAATTCTTGTTAAGGAATTATAATCATTCATACACTTATACGAACACAATTACTCTAGTCGGGCATGTCATAGTACTGTTGGCTCTCAATAAATCAAGTCGGGCATGTCGTAGTACTGTCGGCTCTCAATTACTTTAGTCTGGCATGTCGTAGTTCTTCCGGCTCTCAAATACATACCTTGCTTGTGAGCAACACTGTTCGATGCCATGGTAAAGTGGTCACAAAACGATCTCACGGTAAAGTGGACACAAAATGAGATCACGATAAAGTGATTCAAAACGATATCGTGGTAAAGAGATACAAATCATAAATACACAAGTTGATACTCGCACTCATTAACAGATCAGTGAGCTTACACTCAGGTCGTTAACTCAGTATTTGACTAGATACTCAATCATAGTTCTGCGGGACTACACTTACAATTTTGCTTGGGTGCAACACACTATGCCAGGTGGCACACTAGTATTCTACTACTGAATAAGTAATATTATTACTTGTTATCATATGACGTGGCCATACACTTACTCGATAGTACTTAGGCATGTATTGCCTCACGTTTGAAGATTTACTCATACCTTATAGGTATCTAGGCATGGATTGCCTCACCCTCGATATGACTCGGTCATACACTTACTCGATAGTACTTAGATATGTAGTGCATCACGTCTGTAGACTCACTTATACCTGATAGGTATCTAGGCATGGTATGCCACTTTCTCTATGTACTTAGGTACACACCATAATTACTTAGGTATGAGATACCTCATTAGATGTATACATATTGATGTTACAACACAATAATAATACAAATCAAAATCGTAGTTTTTGAACAACTTTTCAAACATACAAGATTTATACTTTATGTTTCAACTAACAATCCTATGAACTCACCAGCTTTATAGCTGACTCGTTTTAGCATGTGTTCTAAGGTGCCTAGCAGGATTAGGATTGCTACAAGATATGCTAGCTCGAGTCGCAAATTTGCAAACATCTGGATTTCTTTGCATAACTTTTGTATTACAAATTATGTATTGAAATTATTTTTGCGAATTAGCAACTTGTATACATTTTACTTTTGGAAATGTACAACTATTTTTAAACGTCTAATTTAGAGGTCGTTTGCGATGTATCTTATCCTGTGATATTTGATTTGGTAACACCCCGATCCGATCGCTTCCGCAACCTGAAATTTGGGGGTGTTACATTAATTATGCTTGAAGGCTTGCAAATTAAATTTGTAACGATTATAAGTTTTAAAATTTTAACTGTTTTTGTAAAACAACATTTAACATTTTAATTTTATGATCCAGTATATTGAAATTGATATCAATATTGATCCCATATTGGTATATTGATATATATATATATATATATATATATATATATTTACGCGTAACAAACGACACAATTCGAGAAATACAAATGAATTTCAGAATATCATCACCAACGAATCGTACACTTTTTAAACTCAAACGATCTCTCAACATAAACAAACCATTAACATAGTTTGACGTTTCGTTAATTACTTATGTTAATACCTCTCATACATATAGGTTGTTAAGAGGCTTATCTGGACGACGTTTACTATTATCTACTAGCTCTCACATCACCACATCTATTGTGAGTTCACAGCCCCTATTTTTAAATCTTTCACTGTTTTCTAAACTAGAGGTGAAAAACATAGCAAATAGTTGTTGCTAGTGCATGCGATAACTGTTTATAAATACCGTTATGTATTTACTTACACCGTTTATTTATGAGATAACATTTTCATACTATTTTTGGGGATCTAGACAACGAATCCTAGTACGGACCAAGACTTACAATGTATGCATAAAAGACCTTGTGTTATACAGACTGTAACCATTACCTAGGTGACTCTATGTGACACTCCTCCAATTTAGATATAGTTACATACATTAAACATGTGCATACTTAGAGCTAATTCCTTACTTAAGTGAATTCTCACTATTTTTATGAGATAAGTCTAGCAAAGCCCACAAATTTAATACGCGTAGTACTACTATTTTCGTAGTTATTAATAATTACGCGCGAAACTATGGGAACAAGTCCAACAAAAATATACGTACGTCAGTGATACAAAATTTTAAATAACGTAAAAACTATTTTTTATATAGTTATTTGTTTGAAACTATTATGCAAACTATAAAGCATAATGATAAAACGTAAATTATTACACGTTTACAATAAATCGTATCGTACGCGACTAATATACGAATCAAACCCGACAACTAAACTAGTCAAATTTTATAATTTGTAAACTCAAAATAAAGTATTTGAAATAATACTTCAAAATATATCAACGTAAAATAATATTAACGAAACAAATAAATAATACGTATTAAAACATAAAACGATTGGCTAAACGAAAACGGGTAAAATACCTAATCACCTACATAATAATTGGGAGACAATTTAAAACAAATCCCACCCACTCCTTGACTTGCAAGGATCGGCCAAAGCCATACCCCCACCATCCCCATATCTTTGACTTCATACATTCACACACAAACATATTTCAAACCCAATAATTCATCAACTCCTCCACACTCTCTTTTCCATTTTTCTTCTTCATCTTCACATCTCAAACACAGCCCCAAAACGAAATAATATTGCGTTTTAAATACATATTGAGCACTCAGAATACTAATAACATACAAAATATACAACAGTCAAAAATAATCAAAACATTATTTTTGTGACTTTAAATAACGTATCTGGAGAATATCTACAAAATAAAATATAAAATACTAAATTTTATATTGCACTAATAATTCCCGTACCCGAAATTAACGGGTTAAAAACCCCACCAAACCTCAATTATTTGAGGAACCAAACACTGTAACTCCCATACGCTCTTTGAAAAATAAGTCCCGTTCCATATTTTTATATACACTCTCCACACTTCTCACTCTCAATCACAGAAGCAACCACCTCAATTATTTGAGCACTGTTCTTGTTCTCTGATCGGAGTAGAAGCAGCAGCAAGCAGAGGAGTTGAAGCAACAAAATCATCATCTTGAACATCTAACTTATTTTCACCATCATCATCATCGTTTGTGATCATCATCATCACCATCGAACCATCATCATTATTGTAAGGAACATCCCATCTTTAAATTCTTACTCAAGTTTGATATATATAATGTAAACTTTAGACAAACTATTTGAAACCAAAACAAATTGAGTATATATGTAAACAAATACGAACAGAGCAAGAACACAGACTGGAAAAGCGAACCGATCAGCTAGGAATACATAGCCGAACGGCTAGAATAACCCAGCCGATCGGCTGGCTAAAATAAGCCGAACGGCTCCTCAAAGATAACCGAGCGGTTATCATCCGAATGGTTGGAAAATTTTGTCACTTGTATAGAACTTTCTATATATGGTAGTTACCATATATGGAAAGTTAATAATATATTAACTTAATACACCGAAAGGGGTGAGTATCAATTTGTGTTCTAAGGACACGTTGATATTTAGATGTTATTATTTATTATTATTATAATTAATATTAACAATTATAATTATTAAAATTATTACAACGACAAATAATGCGGATAAATATATCCACGACGGAACAAACGTGTACACGACTTCAAGTTTATGGTTAAAGTTATATTTGGTAAATGTATACGACCTAAAATTTGGTAGTAAAAATGTACACGACTAAGAGACATTGGATTATACTAATTTTTACTCAAAATATAACGAACCAAATGGACACGACAATGTTTTGGAAACGATAACAAATTTTTTTTGATATATAATCGGGGTATATTTGGAACGAGCAAAATGTTTGGTACAAACTTTATTTTAAGTATGTATATATATATACACACACACACACGTACAATGACAACTTTGACACGATAACGATTATTGGACTATCATTTTATATATACAACGACGACAAATTATATATATATATATATATATATATATATATATATATATATTCAACTAATAAGTATATATATACATATATACACTTACACGCAATAAATGTTTAGATGATAAACAGATTGGAGAAATAATAATTATTTCAAAACATTATCACTAACGACTTGTACAAAGTTAAGAAATTAACAATTTCTTCAAAACAATCAAACTATTAACATAATTTGACAAACTGTCAAGTACTTATGTTAATACATTATTGCGTATAGGTTGACCTACTTGGGCTTAGGCTTTGCTAGCACTCTCGCACATACTTAGCTCATCAGGTGAGTTCACAGCCCCTTATCACTGTTTTAATTCTTTCAAAGCTTGGGGTGAAAAACATAGCTAACATTTTTGCTGTAACATGCAACAACTATTCATAATTGCTTTGGTGCCTATGTGCTACTTAATTACTTATGTGCTACTGATTTTATGAATGATTTCATTCTATGTTTGTGAACTATTTGTGTATACCTACATGCTGCTGTATAAACAACTCATAGGATTTACTTCCCTGCAAATTTTACCTTAGGATAATCACTTTCCTACATGTACTCTTGATTAGGACACTTACCTCCCTACAGACTGTTATGAGCGACTTTATTTGACTCGCATGTCACTAAATTTCAAATGAACATGGTTTAATAAACCACTTTATAAACATAAAACCTGTGAATTCACTCAACCATGTGTTGACTTTTTACTATGTTTTTCAGGTAATTCACAGCATAAGTAAGAACGCATCCTTACGGAGTTAGGCGACCCATGACGAATTAGGATGCCACCTTTTGGGACAAACAAGGACTTATTTTGTATAACTAATACTATTTCTACGACTTGACAAGTCGTAGTTCTTTTGTAAACCAACTATTTTCATAGATGGCATCTTAATTTAATTGTTCTGCAATAATCATACGCTCTTATTAGGCATGATGTTCACATTAATGCTTCCGCAAATCAGGCGTTGACCGCGTTACCGAAATTGGGGGTGCGACAGATTGGTATCAGAGCCATTGGTTATAGCGAACTAGAAGTCTTTAAGTGACCTGAAATCCTTAGAGACCTAGACTATAGCCTTGGCTAGAACATGCATGCACACATTTGCATACGCCTAACTCACTATATGACAACTATTGTCACAATGCGTTTGGATGAATAATTGCGTATTCCTACGCGTGACTTCTCAAATATGGTTGGGATAACAATAGCAACTCGATACACGAGAAACCATCAACCAACACCTCACACACTTAATCTATACAGACGTTATTGTCTGATGAATAGTTAATCTAACTTGTATTACCTGAAACAAACTACACTTGAGTCAATCAATCCTACTTGAGCATTAGAAGAATGCTTGAGGGCACTTTTATCATATTAAAAGTCTAGAACACTTCCCATACATACAGCTCCCACTTTTACGAGCAAACATATATAAAAATAATGGTACCTACCTTAGTTACTATACTTCACACACTAATCAAGAAATTTCCTGACACACGAAATAACGTTTAAAGAAATTACAAAGCAATACCTCCGATTGGATGGAGACACGATCTCCACATACAAAGCGCCTCGAGCCTGTTGAAGGCCACGGGAACTTGGACAAGAAAACTTCCCATGCTACTTATGCCCGAGTATAAAATGCTAGGGGAGCGTGCTCGAGTGGCAGAGAATGTAGTTGAGATCAGCATGATGATGACTATATGATGGCAGAAGTGGTACTTATCGTATCTGCGTAAAATCTATGTTCGGCGGGCTGTGCCCCTACTATGCTATACTAAAACTTGTATTCAACACATACATACGAATTCCGTCACATCTTACATGAACATGATCGTACGAAAGTCATGTTTGACAACTACTTGGTCATCGTTGACTACTATGCCAACAAACTCTAACTTTCTAAAGGATCGAACAAATCCTCACTAAACATTTAACGATTAGGACTGACAACTTATCAGTCGAATGGATGGAGAGAACAGATGGAAGTGTTATACATATTGGAGTAACGAGCCTTTTAAGTACTACAAGAACAAACATAGTAAGGTGTCGATGTACAGTAATCGAGATGAAGTCTCAAACAACCACTATGGTAACCAGACCCAATTCTGTGAAACAAATTCCTCCACATAAATGACAAACTTATTTTGACAATGTTTATAAAAAAAATGTCTACGAAAATGCTTTGCTATATTTTTGGATAACAATCCAACTACAACTATATTTTGGATAACATTCTAACGAGAACGATATTTTGGACAACATTCCAACGAAAACTATATTTTGGATAACATCCAAACGAAAACTATGAGTTTTGAATAGCATTTCAACAAACATTTTGGATAAGAAACTGGAGAACGTACCGGTGATGTTTAATACTGGAGAACGCACCAGTACGCATTTATAAACCGGAGAACGGCCGGTATTATTTTGAATTAACCAGAGAACGTACTGGTAATGCTTTGATACACTGGAGAACGTACCAGTAAGGCTTTAAACCGGAGAACGACCGGTAGATTAACTGGAGAACGACCAGTAACATGATTTGCTGGAGAACGACTAGCAGTATTACAAACCAGAGAACGACCAGTAGACTTTGGAAATGTTGATCCTTAGTTGGATCAGCCTGCGTTTCCTACGATAACTATTTTGGGAAATGTTATTTTTAATAAATAGCCTGTGTTTCCTACGATAACTATTTTGGGAAATGTTATTTTACTAAATAACTTGTGTTTCCTATAAACCATTACTTTAGGAAATGTTTCTCTTAATTGATAAACTTGTGTTTCCTACAAAGCAAACAACTAAACTATATTAGGGACAAACATCCCACTTAAATTGTAATTTGGGTAGACATCTCAACTAAATTGTATTTTGGGTAACATCTCAACGAAATCTTACTTTTAGACGACAATCCAACAAAACAAAATTGATTGAATCCTAACACTATCACTGAGATGTCATGGAAAACGATGACTCAACTTTTAGAAGTTGACTCACGTAAACTAGATGACAAACACGCTATAGAACTAGCCGATGGTAAGTTGATCGAATCAGGAGAAATAGTAGCGGGATGTATCTCTTCGAAATAGACTTACTACCGGTAGAGTTGAGAAGTTTCGACATCATAGTCGGTATGGACTAGTTGTCAAGGAATCAAACTGAGGTTGTATGTTGGATACATTGGTACGATTACCACTATCCATTATCTCCGACAGAGATAGGTGCTTTAAATTTCACATCTGATAGTTGGCACTGTGTACTCATCCCGATAGAAGTACTGCCTACCATCCACAAACCGATGGTCAGAGCGAACGAACGATACAAACGCTCAAAGATTTATTACGAGCATGTGTGATTGACTTTGGGGGTAACTGGGATACTCACATATCTCTAACATAATTTTTTTACAACAATAATTATCATAACAGTATACGAATGGCACCGTTGAGGTGTTATATGAATGCAAGTGCCGAGCACCACTCTGATGGACAGAGTTGGGTGATAGACAACTACCTGGTTCTTAGATTGTCTAGGAAATTATGGACAAGGTATCTCAAGTACTTAACCAACTAAAAACAGCGTGAGACTGACAAAAGAGTTTCGCCGATAACCGCTGTAAACCCACTTGATTTTCAAGTAAGTGACAAAGCTCAACACAATAAATTGCCCTGGAAGGGGGTCGCACAACTTGGAAAACGAGAAAAATTAACCCACGATATATAGGACCTCTCGAAATCCGCGCGAGGATTAGTCCTATCGCTTATAAGCTTAAATAGCCGCAAGAACTCAACAACATTTATGATACTTTTCATATATCTAAATTGAAAAGTGTCTTTATGACGAAACGCTTATCATTTTTCCCGACAAAGTAATTGTGGATACGAAACACAACTTTTGTGGAGCAACCTATTGATCGCGCCCAAACGGTCGGTCGGTTTTTACACCGATCGTTGTTCCAGCCGTCGAGGCGCGGATCAGGAAGTTTTAAATTTATAATAGTCGGGGGAGCCTAAACCTTCCGAATTACTTGTTATTACTGGATACGAATACCCGATATTAGTACGTGGTAAGGATGATCCAGGGTCGTTCCTCTCGACGGTAGAATTGAAACAGAGCTAGTTCTGATAAACTAATATTTAAGCTAGGATTTAGATAAGTGGATAGGTGGTTGTTTTTGGGTTTTTATCTATTAAACTAATGAAACATAAAAGTAAAGGGGAGACTAGCATATATAACACCTAAATGATAACGAAGACGTGGTTCACCATGATTTAGGGTAGTGTATGATGTTTATTTGCGGACACTTTTAGTTAATAAACAGATGCATTATGGGTGTAAACACTAGGACCCTACTTATTCTAGTTAAGTACCAGAATTAGTATGTCACGAGACCTAGGCTATCGTGATTCTGATCAGAACAGGCTGCTCAACCCCCCACACTGTCTTTGTGGACAAGTGACCCTTTAAGGGTGCAGGATTAAGGTAACAGACTGCCACTTGGGTAATTCCAACCGTTCTTAACACCTAAATGTAAATGCCATTTCCTAAACATGTTCAGATTATTAACTTGCTATTCTAAACTATCAGTTTTGTAGAGTCTGGGGGTTTTAAGAATCCTGGACCACTGCTGGGCTTGACTTTCATCTCCAGACTCATTCCTTACGTTTGATTGGTTCAACTACTTCTGTCATGATCTAGCCTCTCCTTTGCAATCAGTCATTCAGCCCTAGGAACACCAGCGGTGTACAATGCATACTCCTTCCACAGTGTACTAACCTAGGAACCGTTCACGATGTACAGCACTTAGATAATTCCACAGATTCGTGTAACCGAGGATGTACTTACGGTGTACTATGATGTTTCCACAGCTTTTCATCCCTAGGTACATATACGGTGTATACTATCGAAGTGTTTCCATAGCTTCAGTTATAGGGGTAGCCAGACGGTGTACTGTGCACTTCCACAGCTATATTGGTTTCTAGGCCATATTCTAGGGTTTCTAGGTAATCCACAGTGTAGGCACAGACGGCTCTTTCCGGGGCGGTTGCCCAGTATTACAGCCGGTTTACAGTGACATACACGGCTTCTTTACTATAACACAGATAACTTCCTACTGTACCTAGAGTTGATAAGGTTCTAAGCCTAAAGTAGTAGTCACGTGAAGGACTGGAAAGGGTGATCCATAGCTAAGTCTAGATGCATGATAAGTTTAGATATTACAAATATAACAATCCCCAATTATATAGATTTAAAGATTAATTCAACATCATCTATAACTATCTAAATCATGGCAGCCATACAAGCAACTACTCACAAAGCATAGCAGTAATCATTTCTAAACATTAATAAACCATATACATCAAACAAGAACAATATGACAAATTTATATTAGAAAGGATAGATAATACCGATACGAAATGCGAGCAGAATAACACTTGTATTTCTTCATAATATCCAAGCATTACATAAGCTAGCCTCTACGAACGTACTTACATAGCTATTCTAACAGCGGCGGATTCTCCCTCTAATCTTCCAACTAGTTTCTAGAGAGAGAAACTAGAGAGAGAGACTAGAGAGAGAACTTAGAGAGAGAAACTAAACTAACTAACTAAAAGAATGAAAACGTAAAGAAAATGTGAAGTGTAGAAGTGTTGAGGATTGTTGGTGTGTTGAAATGATGAAATGAGGCTTGTATTTATAGAGATCGCACAACCGTATCCGTAGACCGTATCCAAACCTTCAAACGCACAACCGTATCGCAAAGGCGAATAAAAATCAGATTTTTATCACCCAAACGCACAATACGGCTGAGCTGGACCGTATACGGCTGAACTGGACCGTATACGGCTGTGCATAGGGTGAATACGGCTGAACTGGACCGTATTAGGCTATGCATAGGCCGTATACGGCCTGCACAGACCGTATACGGTCTAGGTCCAGCCGTATACGGCCTGGACCAGCCGTATACGGCTTGGTTCAGCCGTATCCAGCTCCTTCGGTTCTTCGTTTCTTCGTTCGGGCGTAACTTCTTCGTCGTTTATCCGTTTTGAGCGTTCTTTATATCCACGCGATCGTATTTTCCTAACGAAGAAAATGACATAAGTTAGAGGTCATAATTCTTTGTGGAGATCAAAAAGTGCTAAATTACGTGAACAGAAGATTCAATGATCGTTTGTGCTCTGTTTTACTCATTTTAGGCTGTTTTTGTCGATTCTTGAAACATCGTCTATATTTTAGCCCATATGATGAAATGTGATGTTTAAGTTCATATTCAAGTGTTTTCATTAATAATTGGGCCAAAATGGTGAGATAATGGCACACAAAAACATGATTTTTTGCGTGTCATCACCTATCTAAATGTTTGATTTGAAAACACTTTTACGTATTGTATGATACGATTAAGAAACAACTACGAGAAAATTACAATAACGGTTGGGGGACAACTATGATAACAACATTGATAACAACAACGAGTCCCACTACGATAACAACTACGATTCCATCTATGATTTAGAAATAGAATAATTTGATTTGGTATATGTGCAAACTCTGGAAAACCTTATAAACCTTAGAAACTTAGACAACTTTGAATGCCACTATAGCAATCTGGTACTTTCTCGAAAATTAACTCATTGGTTTTAGTTGACACTAATCGCGTGCTACTTATTCCTTGATGCCAATTCTGCTGATTTGACGTTGAGAGCGTCATAGGGATGACCTATATAAGTCAATGTTAAACTCAGGGTTTGTATTTAGCAGACAAGTCAACTTACTGTTTTGTCAACTGCGTAGTTATGGTAAGACTACACAGTAAACAACCATCCTATAATAACTATTTAGTCAAGAATGGACTACCTTGTAAATGGTTACTTGTAACCATGATATAATTACTATTTGAACTATGAAATAGTCATGACACGACTACTATGATACAACTAGTAAGATGGACTATGGCATAGTCATGGACCTATTGCGTTAAAACTCGTTCTAGATATTCTAGGCCTACTCTCAATTAAAAGACTTAGTTACAACTGAGTCATGAGGCCATGTATACATGCGTGAACAACTCATAGCATAACTTAAATTTCGAGGACGAAATTTCTTTAACAAGGGGAGAATGTGACACCCCACAAATTTGAGTACAATTAAGTACAGTAAATTCGTGAATCTTACGCTAATTTTCTGACAAAAGTTTAAATAGAAGTTTTGATGTGGAATAAGTCTAGCGAGCCCAAAAATAAAAATACGAAAAGTATTACAAAAGTTGTGATTTATATAAATACATACAAAATACTTAAATAGTTAGTGAAACGCGAGTCCGAAAAAGATCTCTAAAATGTTTCCAAAACTATTTCGAAATATTAGTTAACTAAAACAATATGCGGGAAAAATTTTAAAACGAAATAATATTGCGTTTTAAATACATATTGAGCACTCGGAATACTAATAACATACAAAATGTACAACAGTAAAAAATAATCAAAACATTATTTTTCTAACTTTAAATAACGTATCTGGAGAACATCTACAAAATAAAAATAATAAATAATAAATTTTATATTGCACTAATTATACCCGTACCCGAAATTAACGGGTTAAAAACCCCACCAAACCTCAATTATTTGAGGAACCAAACACTGTAACTCCCATACGCTCTTTGAAAAATAAGTCCCATTCCATATTTTTATATACACTATCCACACTTCTCACTCTCAATCACGGAAGCAACCAGTTCAATTTTATAAGCACTGTTCTTGTTCCCTGATCGGAGTAGAAGAAGCAGCAAGCAGAGGAGTTGAAACAACAAAATCATCATCTTGAACATCTAACTTCTTTTCACCATCATCATCGTTTGTGATCATCATCATCACCATCGAACCATCATCATCATTATTGTAAGGAACATCCCATCTTTAAATTCTTACTCAAATTTGATATATATAATGTAAACTTTGAGACAAACAATTTGAAACCAAAACAAATTGAGTATATATGTAAACAAATACGAACAGAGCAAGAACACGGACTAGAAAAGCGAACCGATCGGATAGGAATACATAGCCGAACGGCTAGAATAACCCAGCCGATCGGCTGGTTAAAATAAGTCGAATGGCTCCTCAAAGATAACCGAGCGGTTATCATCTGAATGGTTGGAAAATTTTGTCACTTGTATAGAACTTTCTATATATGGTAGTTACCATATATGGAAAGTTAATAATATATTAACTTAATACACCGAAATGAGTGAGTATCAATTTGTGTTCTAAGGATACGTTGATATTTAGATGTTATTATTTATTATTATTATAATTAATATTAATAACTATAACTATTAATATTATAACAACGACAAATAATACGGATAAATATATCCACGACGGAACAAACGTGTACACGACTTCAAGTTTATGGTTAAAGTTATATTTGGTAAATGTATACGACCTAAAATTTGGTACTAAAAATGTACACGACTACGAGACATTGGATTATACTAATTTTTACTCAAAATATAACGAACCAAATGGACACGACAATGTTTTGGAAATGATAACAAAAAAATTTTGATATATAAACGGGGTATATTTGGAACGAGCAAAATGTTTGGTACAAACTTTATTTTAAGTATGTATATATATGTGTATATATATATATACACGTACAACGACAACTTTGACATGATAACGATTATTGGACTATCATTTTATATATACAACGAAGACAAATTATATATATACAAATATATATATATATATTTAACTAATAAGTATATATATACGTATATATACTTACACGCAACGAATGTTTAAACGATAAACACGATTGGAGAAGTAATAATTATTTCAAAACATTATCTCCAACGACTTGTACAAAGTTAAGAAATTAACAATTTCTTCAAAACAATCAAACTATTAACATAATTTGACAAACTGTCAAGTACTTATGTTAATACATTATTGTGTATAGGTTGACCTACTTGGGCTTAGGCTTTGCTAGCACTCTCGCACATACTTAGCTCATCAGGTGAGTTCACAGCCCCTTATCACTGTTTTAATTCTTTCAAAGCTTGGGGTGAAAAACATAGCTAACATTTTTTGCTGTAACATTCAACAACTATTCATAATTGCTTTGGTGCCTATGTGCTACTTAAATACTTATGTGCTACTGATTTTATGAATGATTTCATTCTATGTTTGCGAACTATTTGTGTATACCTACATGCTGCTGTATAAACAACTCATAGGATTTACTTCCCTACAAACTTTACCTTAGGATAATCACTTTCCTACAGGTACTCTTGATTAGGACACTTACCTCCCTACAGACTGTTATGAGCGACTTTATTTGACTCACATGTCACTAACTTTTAAACGAACATGGTTTAACAAACAACGTTATAAACATAAAACTCACCTGTGAATTCACTCAACCATGTGTTAACTTTTTACTATGTTTTACAGGTAATTCACAGCACAAGTAAGAATGCATACTTACGGAGTTAGGTGACCCATGACGAATTAGGATGCCACCTTTTGGGACAAACAAGGACTTATTTTGTATAACTAATACTATTTCTACAACTTGACAAGTCGTAGTTCTTTTGTAAACCAACTATTTTCATAGATGACATCTTAATTTAATTGTTCTGCAATAATCATACGCTCTGATATGGCATGATGTTCAACGTTAACGTCAGCACCCCCTGTACACATTAATGCTTCCGCAAATCACGCGTTGACCGAAATTGGGGGTGCGACAACATTTCTCCTAGAAATGCAACAATTTTGCATTTTAGACCGATTTGTAGAGTAAGTTCCTGAAAAACGAGCTTCCGAAACACTCTTGATCACGAATTTATGTAGGGAGTTGTAGAGTTCTAAAAATCATGAAAAAGATACTGTAAGTATCTAACATATGTAGGAACATTGTTTAAAATTTTTGGATTCATTCGATAAGTTTTGACCCCCGAAAACGAGCTTGAAAGAAGTTGAAAAACCGGAAAACTGATTTGTGGATTGTTTTGGTGATATGTTAAATAATAACACTTTCGGGTTAACCACAAAATGCAACGACAATTTTCCCGAGCTTTATGAACAGATTTAAGATATTCCAAATAGTTTCAGGCCAAACCGAGCTCGTTTGATCATGTTCTCTTTTAAGAAAAAGTCACATATATTATACGTGATCACGTAGTTTTATTCCGTGATAGCGTGTTACTAAAAACCATAAGGTCGCGTACTTTATCAAAAATTTATTTTTCTAACATATTAACCCTATTAACTAAATAAATTGATGTATATAAATACGGATTAAACAAAGGTTATGAGTGGTATTTTGGTACACTTGATAATTAACTTTATATATACATACTATATATATATATATATATATATATATATATATATATATATACATACATACATATACACACGACAACTACATATTATATATATACTTTCGGATAAATATATCCACGATGAAACAAACGAGGAAAATGTATATATTTATATACATTGGATAGAAATTATATATATATATATATATACATATACATATATATATATATATATATCTTTAAATACATATATGTAACACCCCCAAAATTTGTTGATTTAATTTAGCGGAAGCATTTAGTTAAGTATGGGGAGTGCCACAATATACAGTACATGCATACGTATCAGAGCATATGATTACAACAGAACAAATATATTAAGATGCCAAAGTATTAGTTACAAAGTTTACGATTCCTCGAATCGTACAAGTTAAAAGTATTAAGTTTACAAAAGTAGATTTCGTAAATATCACTAAAATCACTTTAGTTATACAAAAGAAATCCAGTTGTCAAAAGTTGGCATCCTATTCCTTCATGGGTCGCCTATGTTCCATGTGTGCAGGTCGTCTTACATGCAGCTAATTCCCTGAAAAACATAGTAAAAGTCAACAACGAGGTTGAGTGAATTCACAGGTTTTATGTTTACAATGATAGTTGGTTGTTTCAAAGCGTTCACAATTCGTTATCGTCATCACGATCCAATAAAGTTTCGTGGAGTGTTATCCAATGTGTACGTTTAGTGGGATGTAGCCCAAAGATGTAGTTACGTGGGATGTTACCCAAAACCTAGTTTAAGTTTCATAGGAAAGCGGTATCCTATTAGTATTTGTAGGAATGTAAGTATCCTAATGGTTGTTCGTAGGAATGTCAGTATCCTAATAGTTGTTAACGGATCCATATCAGTAGGATCGAGTGCCCATGTCAGTAGGGTTCACCTAGTGGGGAGTGTCAGTGTCCCTTGTTCTTCAAGTATAATGGATCCATGTCAGAAGGATCTAGTACCCATGTCAGTAGGGTTCAAATAGTAGGGAGTGTCAGTGTCCCATGTTCAATAAGTATAATGGATCCATGTCAGTAGGATCTAGTACCCATGTCAGTAGGGTTCAAATAGTAGGGAGTGTCAGTGTCCCTTGATCCATGTCAGTAGGATCTGGTCCATGTCAGAAGGACCCATTAGTTACCTAGTCAATTTCGTAGAAGCGTTGCTGGTCGTTCTCTAGCGTTTCCAAAACAAGTTTAATGCATTTACAGTGTTTGTAGTATAAAAATGTATTTTCATAAATGTCAGTTTGTGTAACAGTTTAACAGTTCAATGTACTCTAATTGTTCGAGTAAATCAGTATACAATCATGTATTTTAAACGTTTGACTATGTTTTCCACCCCTGTTCAAAAGCAGTTAAAACATTAAAAGTATGGGCTGTGAACTCACCTGTTGAGTTAAGTAATAGTGCGAGAGCTAACAAAGCCTAAAGTCCAAGTCTAATCCGAAATCTCCTAATGCCCTAAACGTATGAAATTTATAAGTATGAGTAAGTGGATGTCTTAGTTGACCATCCATGCTAGTGTTCTCTCAAATAGATATGTCCAAATGGTTTAGTTGTTTGTTCGTGTTTTAAAATTGTATACAGAACGTTGGTGAGTTTTTATAATAATAATTTCAAGTATTATTATTAAGTGTTTCATTGTTTTGTACACTTATAAAAGTGTATGCGAGAATATAATTAAGTTTACGTTTATTTTTCCGAAAGTGTATGTTTTAGCCGAAGTTAATGAAAGTCAAAGTTACTGTTCATGCGACAGTCAACCAAAGTCAAATTTACTGTTCATGCGTGAGTCAACAAGTCAAAGTTACTGTTCATGCGTGAGTCAACAAAAGTCAAAGTTACTGTTCATGCGTGAGTCAACAAAAGTCAAAGTTACTGTTCATGCGTGAGTGTGATTCACGGATTCCTTGTGATTTTTATATAAAATAGTAAACATTATCGAATCGTTCTGAAATTTTTACACGATGTTCCCACATATGTTATGTACTTCCTGTAATTTGTTTATGAATTTTGTAGGTCATTTGATATTTTATAAAAATTCACTAAGTGTCAGGGTTCAGTTTAATCCGAGATTAGACCACTTCTCACTAATCTAATCTTCTGGAGAAATGGGTGCATTTCTGGAATGAGCCAAAGAAGGACTTTTTATAGATAACAAATTTACCAAGATTTTTCATGTGGTCTCACACGTTTTTGAGGTCTAGAACTCGAGATATAGTCTCGAGAAATTATTGAAAATTCCTGTCTGCCGGAACAGTAAACCTATGTCACCGGAGAAAAATATTTTCGAGTAGCAAACGGAGTAAAAAAGTCACGAGACTAATTTTGTTGGAAAGATAACTTCTTTTAATACATTCTAGGCTTAAGAAACGCATCATTTCATGGAGAAATGATTTTTAAATAATTCGTTGAAGTTAGAACAGTAATCTGGACAGGAAACAAAATTATATATTTCGAGTTTTAAAACGCGTTTCGTTTTATATTTTGAACATTTTATAGTTGAGTAAACATACTAACATGTAAATATATATGTTCCAAGTATAATTAATGAAGAATAAAGCTCCTTAAAGAAATGAAGAGGAGAAGGAAGAAAGAAGTCGAATGCTCGTTTTTATGCATTTTCTTAAATTCCGGCGTGGCGGATCGTGGCGGCATTATGGTGGTGATATGGTGGTGTGTGGTGGTTGTTTAGGTTATATTTTGACTGAAAAATTCGTTCAAGTGGAGAGGGAGAGAGAGTGTGTGATGCTTGGAGTGTAATTTGTGAGGTATGGGGTGAAAGAGTGAGGAGTGAGTTTGGTGAAACTGATAGGCAAAGGAAATGGGGCATGGGCTCCCATAATCCTGCAGATTTTCGTGGATGGGGCCCCACCCATGGGTGTGTACATCATTTCCTCAAAGTTGCACTCCGTGCGGTGATCGTTTACCCGTTCGTTCAAACGTATAATTAGTCGCGTAACGTTATTTGAATGCATTTTCGTTTTCGATACAATTCTCAATATTTTCAATCGAAGTATTTTATCAAAATACTTTGTTTTGAGTTAAAAAAAAATATAACTTGTAACTATTTCATTCGTTGGGCGCGAATTGCGCGTTTTTGTCGCGTACGGAGTGTTTTATACGTTACAAAATACGTGTTAAATATTATCAGCATAATATTTAGTAAATAATAATGTTATTAAATAATTTTGTTCACCAACGGTTGTATGTATATCTATTGAGTTTGTTCCAAATGTTTGGTACGTAATTACAATAAATTACGATACGTTAAATACTACGCGTATTAACTAGCCGGGTTTTGCTAGACTTACCTCTAAAAGTAGTTGTGAATTCACTCAAGTAGGGAATTAGCCTAATAATGCAAATGTTTAACGTTTATAATCGCGTTTAAATTTGCGGGGTGTCACAGTATACATATATATATATATATAGGTAACAACTATAACTAGATGTATATATACATACACCAAAACAAACTATTTAAAGATATATATATATATATATATATATATATATGTATGTATATGCGCAACAAACAATGTATGAAATGCCTACACGTATTGAATACTTACAAAGCAAAGAAACATAATAATAATATAACATCATATTATTATTACAACATTTTCACCAACGGGAAAAACGTACAAACTTTTAAACAAATAACGATCTTTCAACGAGTGAACGATTAACATGTTTTGACATTGTGCCAACTATTTACATACTTATCTCGTACGTTTAGGACATTAGTGTGACACCCCACAATTTTCGACGTAATTATGAACGTTAAACACATGCATGTTTAGGCTAATTCCCAAACTTAAGTGAATTTTCACTTATTTTTATGAGATAAGTCTAGCAAAGCCCAACGATTTAATACATGAGGTATTACAAAATTTGTAATTATTAGTTATTACACGCGAAACTATTGGTACAAGTCCGACAAAAATATACGATCGTTGATGAAATAAATTTTTAAATAACATAAAACTATTTTTTTAGTTGTTATTTACTTGAAATATTATGCGAACAAATAAAAGCATAACGACTAAACATTAACGTTTATACGTTTTATATAAACGTAATGAATGTGAAAAAAATAAATAAAATGAACCCGACAACTAAATTAGTCAAAAATAATATTTTTGAAACTCAATATTAAGTATTTAGAATAATACTTCAAAATATTTTGACGCGAAATAACGTTAAAGAACTAAACAATTAATATACGTTTTAACATATAACGATCGGGTAACGAACAGGTTAAATACCAATATATAAACACAATAATTATGGGGACAAAGTTATGGCATGACCATGTCATGTTGGTTGGCAAAATCGTCCATCACCAACCCTCACCCATACCCCCGCAATCTCTTTAAGTTATTTACATATACAATGTCATAAACATATTCTCACTCAACGTTTATCACCCATTCTTTCTTGACTCTCTCCCTCTCATTTTTCACGGATGGAAACAGTCTCCAACCTCCATCTTAATTTACCAACAACCACCTCCATCATCATCTTAGTTTTGCAAGGAAACAAGAAAAGAAAACTAGCTTCAAGATCATCATCTTTCATTTCTACTTCAAAGCTTAGTAAGGGTTCACTTTCCTTCACTTAAATTTTCATGTTTCTAGCTTTATAACATGTTAGTAGTTCATAGCTTGAAAGATGAAACACTAAAACATAACGAAAACTAAGAAAACTTAACGTTGATGAAACTGAAATTCAGGACAGATTCTGTGGTCTAGGTAGAAAAATCGTATAAAATCGTAGGAGTAAAATAAACGTATGAGACCACTGCTAAAATCTTCGTATTTTTGTTAGCTACAACTTTTGTGTAGAACATATCACCTAGAAATACACCGATTTTGTGTTATGAGCCGATTTGTAGAGAATCATTCGGAAAAACGTGTTTCTGGATAACACTTGGATCACGATTTTATTTGGTGAGTTGTGTTTAGCTAAAATTCATGAAAAATATACAGTAAGTAGCTAACATATGTAGGAACATTGTGTATAAATTTTGGATTCGTTCGATAAGTTTTGACCCCCGAGAACGAGTTCGAAATAAGTCGAAAAACCTGGAAAATGAGTTTCGGGGACTGTTTTGACACAATTTAAATAACGACACTTTTGATCAACTATAAAACGTAACGATAATTCTTACAAGCTCTATAAACATATTTAAGGTATTCCTAAAAATTTTGGGTCAAATCGAACACATTTGACCAAGTCAACCAAAACGAGTCTCGGTACGAAAAACGTTTACCAAAATGTAAAAAGTTAGATTTTTACTCGAAACAAACGTTTTAAGTGTTTTTATATGAAAATTGAAAAATAAAAGTGTTATAACATTTACGGTTAATGATTCACACGTCTTGACGCTAAAATAAAGCACTTACAACCAATTTTGCTAACGGAACCCAATTTCAATTCGCACATCAAGTTGCGAGTTGAACTGCGAGTTGAGTTGTTAAGCGACTCGACTTGCGAGTTGAAATTACCTTGCGAATTGAGAACTTGTGAATTGAACTAACACCTATAATATTTAGTCAAGTACCGAGTTCACGCAACTACAACGAAACCATATACGATATAACACGTACACTTTATATATATATATATATACTTTTACAAAGTATACAATGTTACAAGTATAATAATAATATCACGTTGAATTATTATTACAAAACCATCACCAACGAAACGTACAAATTTACAAATAACAATGATCTTTCAACGAGTGAACAAATAACATGTTTTGGCAGTTGGCCAACTACTTATGCAAACTGTCTCATGCGTTTAGGACATTAGAGACTTTATTGGGCTTAGGCTTTGCTAGCACTCACATACCGAGCTCACGAGGTGAGTTCACAGCCCCACTTTCTACTATTTTACTGCTTTCAACTTGGGGTGAAAAACATAGACAACTGCTTTTAATATTGTCATAACATACCATGATTTTATAATTGCTTCTATGCTTTTATACTCTGTACTATGAACTACTTTGTTGCTGTTTGTACGAACTACTTGGAAACTGTTTTGTGAACTACTTAATGCTTGATTTCTATGACTTACTATGAACTACTTGAATCTTGTTACATGAACTATGTTATCTTTGATTTAAGAACAAATTACGAGCTATACTTGGGAACTATATTTTGGGCAGACATCCCACCTAAACTATTTATTTTAAAAAAAACTATTTATTTTGGGTAACGTCCCAAAGAAAACTATTTATTTTGGGTAACTTCCCAACGAATCCGTGTTATTAGGTAACGTCCCAACGAATATGTGTTATTGGGTAACGTCCCAACAAATCTGTATTATTGGATGACGTCCCAATGAATCTGTGTTATTGGGTAACATCCCAACGAATTTATATTTTAGGACAACATTCCTACAAAACTATATATTTGGATAACGTTCCAACGAAAACTATATTTTAGGATAACATTCCTACAAAACTATATTTTAGGATAACATTCCTACAAAACTATATATTTGGATAACATTCCAATGAAAACTATATATTTGGATAACATTCCAACAAAACTTTATTAGGATACTACTTTCCTACAACTAATAGGATACGGCTTTCCTACCACTACTAGGATACTTACTTTCCTACAATTTGTTTTGAACTGTATTTGGATAACGTTCCACAAAACTTCGTTAAATTGTTATGGCAATAACTATTTGTGAATATGTTTGACTGATCAACTATTCTTGTAAACCTATAATATGTGAATTCACTCAACATTATGTTGACCTTTTACTATGTTTTTTAGGGAATTAGCTATACATATAAGCATGCTACTATGGAACTAGGCGACCCACGACGAAATAGGATGTCTTCCTACTGTGAAGCAATAATCATAAGCTCTGATATGCATAATATCCAATGTATTCGTTAGAACCCCCACTCGATCTAATGCTTCCGAAAATCATCTGATAAACTTTAATCATGAATTTGGGGGTGCGACAATTATAGACTTTCCTTGGACTTAAGCTTTGCTAGCACTCACATACCGAGCTCACGAGGTGAGTTCACAGCCCCTACCTTTTTACTGTTTTTACTGCTTTTCAAATAGAGGTGAAAAACATAGCCAACTCTTTTGCTACACGTGCAACTAGTATATAATTGCTTTCACGCTTTTATACAAATTGTTATGATTTTGTTCATACTATTACAACTGCTTATAAATGCTTGAGGCTTTATACAAAAATCATATTTATGAAATTGTATTTTCATACTATAAAATATTACAAATTTGTAAAATAAATTGTGAACCCGCCGGAGAACGACCGGTGCTAACTTGTGAACTCGCCGGAGAATAACAGGTGCTAACTTGTGAACTCATCGGAGAACGACCGGTGTTAACTAGTGAACTCGCCGAAGAACGACCAGTGCTAACTTGTGAACTCGCTGGAGAACGACCGGTGCTAACTTGTGAATTCACCGGATAACGACCGATGCTAACTTGTAAACTTGTCGGGGAACGACCGGCACTCAATTTGAACTCACCGAAGGACGACCATCAACATATTATAAACATGTATTTTGGGTGACATCCCAACTAAACATATGCTTGGACAATATTCCAACGCAAACATTACTTGAATTTTGTGTCAGCAATTTATAAACTACTTGGTACAATGAACTATACTTATGAAACCTGTGAATTCACTCAACAATCTTTGTTGAATTTTTACTATGTTTTCAGGGAATTAGCGCTCATGTAGACTACACGCATTTTGGAAGTAAGCTACCCATAACGAGTTAGGATGCCACATTTTGGATCAAATGGGAGTTCCTTTGTATAACTAATACACTTTAGTCCTACTTACGAAATCTCTTTTTGACTTATGTATTCACTAAATAGAATTATTTTAAAACACTATTTCTACAACTTTGATAAGTTGTAGCTTTTGTAAAGATTATTATTAATGGCATCTTAATTACTGTTCTGCAATAATCATACGCTCTAATGCATGAATGTCCAATGTTGACGTCAGCACCCCCACTTACTCTAATGCTTCCGCAAATCATGATTACCAAATTTAGGGGTGTGACAGAATTGGTATCTGAGCCATTGGTTATATCAAACTAGAAGTCTTTAGTGACTTAGGAAGTCTTAGAGACCTAGACTATAGCCTTGGCTAGGACACTCATGCATACATTCCTTTGCATACGCCTAACTCACTATGCGATAACTATTGTTACGACGTGCTTAGAAAAATATCTCTGCTTACGTAAACTATTCCTGCGTAAACTATTCATGCGAGGAACTCTCTGAACACGATTACGCTAACGACACGACAGCACACAAGAAGCCACCACACGACTCTATCGCACACTTACTCTATTTGTTCCGTATACGGATGACGTATCAGCATACCCGAGTGAATTATGTTGGCTTAACAGCGCAAAATCATTAATGCCATCTATCCTACTATATTACTCAAAGTATCATTTCACTATAACTCCTATTTGAAGGGTACTTATAAATCCCGTCACATTTTGTATAAACCTCTATGTACGAACATTTTCAATTGTTGTATATAATGTATGGTTAGTTATATTTCTTGTTTTTTGGACCATACTACATCCAATTCGTTCATTCTTACCTTGATTTCGTGTAAACCTGATCGTATTAAACGGTGATGAAAAGAAGTATGTAGTTAGCATCATATAATGACGTCTGGCCAACATGGTTATATTATACTAAGTACATATGGGTGTTTCAAAGTCATAAGATACGTGATGGGGATATCGTTAATTCATCTTATTGCTTGATTATTAAATATTGTGAAGCATTGTTCTTCACATTCCTTACTTTGGCATTGACTACTATATTAACTACTACTTAGTCATGGTTGACTACTGTGTACACAACCTCTCACTTTCTAACGGACCATACGAATTCTTACTAAACATTTAACGAATAGGTCCGATAACCTATCAAACGAATGGATACGTGGAGAGAATGAAGATCGCAATATGTATTACAAGTAATGAGCCTATTAAGTACTACACGAACGAAACATAGTAAGTTGTTATTGTACGATAATCGAGACGGAGTCTCAAACAACCACTAGGGTAATCAGACCCAATCTCGCAAAACAAATCCTCCCACAAACAACAAACTTTATAGAACTATTTTCTACGAATTATATATTAAAATGTTTATTTCAACAAACAACTGTACTAAAATGATTTTCTACACTACGAATTGACGTATTACAATGAACGATTTCTTTAGATCGCTATTTTGACTGAATGTCAATGATTATACATAACTTGTTTATAGTTTAAACAACAACTGATTTACAATCAAGTTTACCAACTGTTTTAAACAACTTCTCGATCATGGTTTGACTACCACTTGAACAACGATTTGATGATTTCGATTTACCAACTATTTTGACAACTGTTTATTCATTTTGAACAACAACTCCATTCATTATTTGATTTCTGTTTAAACAAAGTCTACACGGTCCTTTTGATCAGGGTTTACAAACTAATTTAAACCCTAACACCGTTACTGGCACTTTTCTAGTAAACAACCACTGTGCCTCAGCGTTATATAAATTCGAGCGTCAACTTGAATTTTTACGTTTAGTGAACTAGGACCGCTTTCGGATATAGAATCCACTAAATTAAATGATAGGTATACCAAAAAACTGTTATAACTTTCACGACAACCTAAAAACATCACGATGGAAAATCCAAGGACGAAAACGAAATGGGAAGAAAACACCCACGTACCTTTGAAACACACGCGTCAGACATACCGACACGATTTAAAATCTCGGGATGAGATTTCTCTAACAGGGGGAGAATGTGACACTCCTCCAATTTCGATATAATTACAAACATTAAACATGTGCATACTTAGAGCTAATTTCCTACTTAAGTGAATTCTCACTATTTTTATGAGATAAGTCTAGCAAAGCCCACAAATTTAATACGCGTAGTACTACTATTTTCGTAGTTATTAATAATTACGCGCGAAACTATGGGAACGAGTCCAACAAAAATATACGTACGTCAGTGATACAAAATTTTAAATAACGTAAAAACTATTTTTTATATAGTTATTTGTTTGAAACTATTATGCGAACTATAAAGCATAATGATAAAACGTAAATTATTACACGTTTACAATAAAACGTATCATACGCGACTAATATACGAATCAAGATAACTAAACTAGTCAAATTTTATAATTTGTAAACTCAAAATAAAGTATTTGAAATAATACCTCGAAATATATCAACGTAAAATAATATTAACGAAACAAATAAATAATACGTATTAAAACATAAAACGATGGGCTAAACGAAAACGGGAAAATACCTAGTCACCTACACAATAATTGGGAGACAATTTAAAACAAATCCCACCCACTCCTTGACTTGCAAGGATCGGCCAAAGCCATACCGCCACCATCCCCATATCTTTGACTTCATACATTCACACACAAACATATTTCAAACCCAATAATTAACAAACTCCTTCACACTCTCTTTTCCATTTTTCTTCTTCATCTTCATGGCTCAAACACAGCCCCAAAACATCACAAAAATCACCTTCATCACCCACTTCAAGTTGCAAAGGGAAAAGGAGAAGGAGCAGGAGCTAGCTTCAAAGTATCATCATCATCGTCTTATCGTTTTTTTTTTCTTCACAAATATTTGTAAGGAAACACCTTTCTCCTACTAATCTTTCACACTCCTTGCTTTTTAACATGTTATTAGTTCAACTTATAAAAAATCATACACAAATCTTAATGAAAACAAAGAAAACTTAACTTGTAACGAAAATAGATTCTGGACAGATTCTTCAACCTCGGTAGAAAAATTCTATAAATCCGTAGGAGTAAAATAAATGAATGAAAAGTTAACCAAAATCTTCGTATGTGTGTTAGGAACAACTTTCATGTAGAACATTTTTCCTAGAAATGCACCAATTTTGCGTTATGGACTAATTTGTAGAGTAAGTTCCTAAAAAATGAGTTTCCAAAACACTCTTGATCACGAATTTATTTAGGGAGTTGTTGACCTCTAAAAATCTTGAAAAAGATACAGTAAGTAGCTAACATATGTAGGAACATTGTGCAAAATTTTTGGATTCATTCGATAAGTTCTGACCCCCGAGAACGAGCTTGAATGAAGTTAAAAAACTGGAAAAAGTGATTTATGGACTATTTTGGTGATACGTTAAATAACAACACTTTCGGGTTAACCACAAAATGCAATGAAAATTTTCCCGAGCTCTAAGAACATATTTAAGATATTCCTAAAAGTTTTGGGCCAAACCGAGCTCGTTTGATCACGTTCTCGTTTAAGAAAAAGTCACTTATTTTATACATACGTGATCGCGTAGTTTTATTCCCTGATAGCGGGTTACTGAAAACCAACAGGTCGCTTACTTTACCAAAAATTTATTTTTCTAACATATTAACCCTATTAACTAAATAAATAGATGTATATAAATACGGATTAAATAAAGGTTATGAGTGGTATTTTGGTACACGTGATAATTAACTTTAATATATATATATATATATATATATATATATATATATATATATATATATATATACACATGACACCTTACATATTATATATATACTTTCGGATAAATATATGCACGATGAAACAAACGAGTAAAATGTATATATTTATATACATTGGATAAACTAATTACACACACACACACACACACATATATATATATATATATATATATATATGTATATGTGTGTGTGTGTGTAACAACTATAACTAGGTGTATATATACATACAACAAAACAAACTATATAAAGATATATATATATATATATATATATATATATATATATAGGTATATGCGCAACAAACAATGTATGAAACGGCTACACGTATTGAATATTTACAAAGCAACGAAACATAATAATAATAATATAATATCATATTATTATTACAACATTATCACCAACGGGAAAAACGTACAAACTTTAAACAAATAATGATCTTTCTACGAGTGAACGATTAATATGTTTTGGCATTGTGCCAACTATTTACATACTTATCTCGTACGTTTAGGATGTTAGAGACTTTCCTTGGACTTAAGCTTTGTTAGCACTCACATACCGAGCTCACGAGGTGAGTTCACAACCCCTAACTTTTTACTATTTTTAATGCTTTTCAAATAGGGGTGAAAAACATAGCCAACTCTTTTGCTACACGTGCAACTAGTATATAATTTCTTTCACGCTTTTGTACAAATTGTTATGATTGTGTTCATACTATTACAACTGCTTATAAATACTTTAGGCTTTATACAAAAAGCATATTAATGAAATTGTGTTTTCATACTATAAACTATTACAAATGTGTAAAATAACTTGTGAACTCGCCGGAGAACGACCGGTGCTAACTTGTGAACTTGTCGGAGAACGACCGTTGCTAACATTGTGAACTTTCTGGAGAATGATCGGTGCTAACTTGTGAACTCACCGGAGAATGACCGGTGCTAACTTGTGAACTTGTCGGAGAACGACCGGCACTCATTTGGAACTCGCTGGAGAACGACCAATAACATATTTTAAACAACAATTGCGGGTTTATTATCGCCGTGACAACCCTCCCACAGTTTTAGAGCGTATACTTACATTTTCTTTAGGCAAACGATAATTGTTGATCGTGGTTTGGTTATAGGGTTAGGTTGCCTGACTTTAACCCGCAAGGTTTAGCTCACCTTCGGGGGATCACCGTGTATGTCTTTGTCACACCCCCGATTTCATGATTTGCGGAAGCGGCGATTTTGGGTGTGTCTAATCAATAATCAAACACAGAGGTTACCAGCAAACGACTCTACATGAGATGTTTATAAATATATTACAAAAGTAGTACAAAGTTTTAAGTCATAACTTATAAGTTTACAATAACAGCGAGTTCACATTTGATTTTGAAGATTTTAATACATAACCATTAATACAAAACATAATGCAAGAAAATCTTCATGTCCAAATAGATGCATGTGACTCGTAAGTAGATAGCTTATCCTGAGGGTCATCCTACTATTACTGATCACCTGAGAATACAACACTAAAATGTTAGCTATAAAGCTGGTGAATCTCACAGGTTTAACATAAACATTGATGTGATCAACATGATTATCCGATGATTTAATATCGATAAAGATTAAATAATACAACCGAACAATGATAAACCAATTAAGGTTTCCGAACAATGATTAAACCATCAAGGTTACCGAACTGTGATTAACCAATTAAGGTTACCGACTAGATTTACCGACAATGACATTTGTATTGCATTAAGCCATGGTTCGAGGCCTAACCCGATTTGTGCCTCCCGAACGGTGTCAACACCCATAACAATTAATAAAATGCCCGTTTGTACATGGTTGTAGCTAGCAACCCAAACGGGGACGTCACTCCCATGATAGATCTATCTTTTAGTAATCGCGCCTTATTAAGTTAACGAACCATGCAATGATGAGGACTTTCTCGTATTAAAACACTCATGCAATACCCGAACAATGAAAATCAAGACCGAAAATGATAACCAACATGTTTAACAGAGTTAATAATTAAATTAGCTAACCGAATAACAGTGATCACGAAAACAAGTAAGCATTGTATCTCACCCCAAGTTTAAAAACAGTAAAACTGGGGCTGTGAGACTCACCTGAGTCTATCCGAGCAATGAATATGTTCGACGTGGAATAGACAATCCCCGAATCTCCTAGTGTCCTAAACACGCCAGATTCTAATGAGAATTTGATTATCTAATATTTCTCCATTTTAATGTTTATCCATTTTGATTATGTCCAAGTGATTATATTTGTACTTCCGATTAAAGTTTATAAAATATACGGCCCGTTGGTGACGGATTGAAATTATATTCTAAAGATATATAACGTGTATTTTTGCATTTATATAACTCGTTCATGGATGTACCGTATTCATTACAATTATCCTTATATTCGTTATATTTTATTTCATAAGTTACGAAAATTGGTACGAGGTCCAAAAACTGAAATATGTCATTTTCGACTCCTAGACGACCCCGAAAGGCCTAAAACCGCCTAGGCTAAGGTACATAGCCTTGATCATTGGGTCGTTTTTGAGTGACCGTGTGACTTTTAGCCCAATTCGTTATAATAAATTTTTCATCGAGAAGCTACCCTGAAACACTTGTGAAATTCTTCGGCATTTTTACAAAAACTGTTCTGTTTGAGTATTCCAGCCATTCGGCTGTGAAGGTCCAACCGTTCGGCTATGGAAGACCTAGCCGTTCGGCTATGGAAGTCCAGCCGTTCGGTTTAGGAAACCTAGCCGTTCGGCTGATGAAACCCAACCGTTTGGCTGATGAAATCCAGTCGTTCGGCTCAGGGACCAGTTGCAGGTCTGTTCGTGCAGCTCATCCCCAACCCAGTTTTTAACTTCATTTTTAACCAAATCCTCATATAGAAAACACTAGTATATGATAATATAAGTATTATAAACGCGAAATTAAAGCAAAGTTTGAGTTTCCTTACGAATTAAAATTTGGAGCCGTGAGGGTGGAGACGATGAACTCGATGATGATGATCAGGAAGAAGAAGATGAATATGATGATGATATTTGCATTGATGTTGTTGTGGATTGTTGATGTTGTTGTTGTTGTTCTTGGAAGAGAAAAGAGAGAGCAGAGGAGAAGAGATGGATAGATATGTCTCTGTGTGTAAATGAATTATTGGAGTTGGTTGATATAACCGACTCCAATAATTTCTTTATGGTATCCGTGTTCGTGTACCCGATCGTAAAGTAGTGTAATGTTTTTAAATGATAAAATTTGAAATTTGAAATCATATAGATTTTTAATCGAAGTATTTTATAAAAATACTTTTAATGAGATATAAAATTATATCTTTGTTTCTCTTTGGTTTGACAAATAGTTTTCAGTGTACAAAATGCGTTTAAATTCTCAATCGAGTAAATAATTATTATTCTCATTAATAATACATTATTTGAAAAATGCTTTGCACCAACGTCCGTATTTGAGATTGCGTGTTCTTTCAGATTTGATGGTATGTGATTATTAAATAATCATTTTAATGTTATATATATATTTATATATATAATATCCGAAAAATTTTGTTTAATCACGTATTGAGTACGAATGATTTAGATTTAAATTAGGGGCTAATTTTGGCCCTTTTTGACCGGGTGTCACAGTCTTCCCACAAAATTTATTAGGAAGTATCTTCCTACAAACAACTACTTTGGAAATGTTTATCCTTAGTTTGATTAACCTGTGTTTCCTACTAGCAACAATTTACGAAATGTTTCTCCTGAAAAGGATTAACCTGTGTTTCCTACAAAATGAATATATTGTTAAGAATAGATTTCTTACAAACTATTTAGGGAATGTTTTTCTTCATTGAAATAACTTGTGTTTCCTACAAAACCACAAATTGGAAATGTCTTTCCACTATTACTAGTAAATGAGATCTAATTATTTATAAACAACTTGGTTTATAATACTATATACAAAACCTATGAATTCACTTAACAAAGTTTCGTTGACATTTTTCAATGTTTTTCAGAGAATTAGCAAGTAAGTAAGATCTGCATGCATTCAGGACGGATAACCCTTGAAGTATTAGGATGCCATCTCATTTTGGGACGAATGGGAATTTTTTTAGGGTAAAAGGGGTTACCCTGGAAAATGACGAATGGGATTTCATTTGTATAACTACAACTTTTTGCAGTCATACTTATGAAATCCACTTTTGTATTATGTATTTATATGACTTTACTGTTTCAAACAATACTACTACCGTTACGACTTTTCTGAGTTGTAACCTTTTGTAATAACTATTAAACTTAGCATCTTAATACATTATGTTCTGTAATAACCATATGATCTGCGGATGTATATTTGTTGAAACTGCTCGTGCTTCGCCACGTCACCAGCTTCCGCAATTACTTAGACTAATCGTAGATTACTGTTTTGGCAGGGTGTGACATCACGCAACCTAACCCTATAACCAAATCACGACCAAGTTTCGTTGTTTGCCTAATGGGCATGTAAGTATACGCTCCAAAACCGTGGGAGGGTAGTCACGGCGATAGTACTATCCGTATACTCAATGGTTAGAGTAACCTATCTAATGGTTATTGTGACACCCAGTCAAAAATGACCCAAAATTAGGTCAAAATTTAAACTTTTATTTCAAGTATTATATACTCAAACTACTGAAGTGTACAAGTATTATATATATAAATATATATAATAACGTTAAACGATTATTTAATAATCGTGTATATGCGAATCTGACAGAACGCAGAAACTTAAAATGAAAGTTGGTGAAACTATTATTAAATGATATGGAAGTATTTAATAACGTCAATTATTACTCTATATTATGTTTATAATATAACGTTTTGCTTAAAACATAACCGAACGCGACGAAAATGCACGAAATGCACCCGACCGACAAAATTTACTAAAGTTATATTTTTATAACTTAAAACTAAGTATTTTGATAAAATACTTCAAGTAAAAATAACGCGATTTCACGCCTATAATGATAACGTCTAAAAACGTTACACAATTCGAATAAACACACGATTCACAACCGGCGACCAAATAAAAACTCAAATATTATTTTAGTAACTTAATTACACTACTTTGAGTAAAACTTTTATTAAAAATATCGCATTTTTAAAACGTTAACGAAAACTAACATATTAAATGTTTAACGTTTAATCGGACGACAAAACGAACGGATAAACGAGCACCGCGAGTTACGTAACTTTGGGGACAAGATTTAATCACTCACATGTGGGTGGGACCCACCCGAAACCAGCTGAGAATCAGCCCCATACCATCCCCTAAATGATGGATCATGTCTTTGAATTTTATAACCCAACATCATCCTTATTTTCCTCATTCATTATTTCCACTCCTCTCTCTCTAAACCATCTCTCACTAGAACGTTTTTCTCTCTCTCTCCCTCTGATTTCCAGATCCCAAGCAATCACCACAATCACCACCACAAACCATCATAGCACCACCAACTCGGAAAATCAAGAAAACGCGAGGAAAAAAGCTCTCGGCTTAGTTTCTTCGTCTCTCCATCATTTTCTTTGTAAGGAACTTCATCACTCATTATTTTTACTTTCTTAACATATATATAAATGTTAGTATGCTCACTCAACACTAAAATGTCCAAAATATAAACCGAAACACGTTTTAAAACTCGAATCGTTGTTCTATGTTTACTGTCTAGAAACTTCATCTACTTCAACGGATTATATAAAAATGATTTCAACATAAAAATGAACGAATATTAAGCCTAAAATGTAGTTCGTGATGTTAGCTTTACAACGACACCAATTTCGTAACATTTCGACTTCGTTTGCTATTTTAAAATAATATTTCCGTTAAGGTGCGCGTTACTATTCCGGCGGACAGGAACATCCGTCTCCTTCTCGAGACCATATCTTGAGTTCTAGGAAGAATCAACTTAGAAGTCTAAACGAAAAATGACCGTTAAGATGTTGGCTACAACTTTATGTTTACCACTTTGACCAGATCCCCACGGAATTTTGAGTAGGAACCGATCTATGGACTGAGCTCGTTCTTAGACTCAACCTGAGCACTTTTCATTTCTATTTTTGTTTAAAATAGTAAACGAACATATAAAAGTACCATAAAGTGCAAAAATGAACTAGACATCTAGGAGAACATGTGTGATTTTTGGTTAGGCTTGAATCGGAATAGAAACGGGTGAAATTGCGAGTCGAAACTGAGTAAAAATCTGAAACTATTAAACTTAAGGACTGTTTTAGTCATTTTACAAAACCGACACTTCGGGTCAACCATAAACGTAACGATAGTTTTCTAAAGTTTATTTAACATATTTAAGACTTTCCTAAAAGTTTCGGGTCAAACCGAACACGTTTGACCTAGTCAACAAAAACGAACACTTAAACAAAAACAGGAAATCTCAGACCTGCGACAATACCATTGTCGCATGAACCGTAACCGAAACCCTATTGTCGCATCACTATTGTCGTATAGAACTCGATTGTCGTAGCATCATTATCGCAAAAACTAACACTTTTATACTTGAAACCGACTCAAAATGTTATTGTCTCATGAATAGTAATTCCCGACAATCCTTATTGTCTCGTAAATAGTGTTCAACACTAACTTTGCATAACCGACTTTTCAAACAAGACAATATCACAATATACTTGATTTAACGTCAATACAATATTTGGAATAACTCGGAAACATATGACACATATACTTTTGTAAGTATACAATGAGACAAACATAATAATAATGCTTTTGATAATCATTATTACGAAACTCACCAACGGGACACAACAACAGACTACAAATACGAACAATTACAAATAACAGACTAATGGACATTAACTAGTTGAGTGAACAACAAGCATGGATAATCTTAATGACATCCACTTACTTACTTAACCTTACGCGTTTAGGACGCTAGAGGTTATTGGTTCGGAGAACCTCATTGCTTGATTTACTGCTTGATACTACTAGACTCAGGTGAGTCTCACGACCCCTTTTTACTGTTTTACTATTTTGGGGGAGATGCATTGCTTGTTTTACTCGAACACATGAAATTACTTACTTGATTTACTTACTGATTTACTGGTATATCGATTGCATGGGTTTTACTTTTATCCACTGAAAGCCTCCTATCATAAGTTGTCTGTTATGGACTTAAGCGCGATTACTAGTAGATGGATCCATTTGGGACTGAAAATCCCTGCCTGGGTAGTAGCGCTACCACGGATTTCACCGTAGAAACAGGCATATTAGTATTTGTTACATATGAGTGTTCGGATAGCACTCACGAGGGTACGTGATATTGTACTTGAATGTACTATTCACACTACACTGTTAAGCTTCAACTATGGTGCTCATGGCAATGTATATCGAAACTATTGCATACGTGCAATCATTACTTAATTTTACTACTTGATGTGTTCAAAACTGTAACTTACTATAAACCTGTGAGATTCACCAACCTTTTGGTTGACCTTTTTAGTGATGCATTCTCAGGTACGCAGCTTGAGTAGGGATGCCCAGCAGGATCTACTTATATGCTAAGCTAGTACGAGTCGTATGCATACACTTATGAGGATTTTACTGGCATTATCTTTTGTACTATGATTATGTAACTAAAATCTTTAGAATCAATTTGCGAACTCACTAATGATGTATCTATATGACTTATTACTTTTGAAAACTCATGTAATGCACTGTATTGTAATGTATTTTCTAAAACGTCTTATTTAGAGTCGTTTGTTTACTATATATCTTGTGCTTTGGTTATTGATTAGTCACGCCCCGACCCGATTCGCTTCCGCAACCCGAATTAGGGGGTGTGACAGTTATAGTCGGCATAACATAAGGACTTTTATGCATACATTGAAAGTGTTGGTCCATACCGGGACTATTTGTCTAGTTCCCCAAAATAGTATGAAAATTTTATTTCATAAATAAACAGTGTAAGTATATACATAACAACATTTATAAATAGTTTAATCGGACGACAAAACGAATGGATAAACGAGCACTGCGAGTACGTAACTTTTGGGACAAGATTTAATCACTCACATGTGGGTGGGACCCACCCAAAACCAGCTGAGAATCAGCCCCATACCATCCCCTAAATGATGGATCATGTCTTTGAATTTTATAACCCAACATCATCCTTATTTTCCTCATTCATTATTTCCACTCCACTCTCTTTAAACCGTCTCTCACTAGAACGTTTTTCTCTCTCTCTCCCTCTGATTTCCAGATCCCAAGCAACCACCACAATCACCACCACAAACCATCATAGCACCACCAACTCGGAAAATCAAGAAAACGCGAGGAAAAAAGCTCTCGGCTTAGTTTCTTCGTCTCTCCATCATTTTCTTTGTAAGGAACTTCATCACTCATTATTTTTACTTTCTTAACATATATATAATGTTAGTATGCTCATTCAACACTAAGATGTCCAAAATATAAACCGAAACACGTTTTAAAACTCGAATCGTTGTTCTATGTTTACTGTCCAGAAACTTCATCTACTTCAACGAATTATATAGAAATGATTTCAACATAAAAATGAACGAATATTAAGCCTAAAATGTAGTTCGTGATGTTAGCTTTACAACGACACCAATTTCGTAACATTTCGACTTCGTTTGCTATTTTAAAATAATATTTCCGTTTAGGTGCGCGTTACTATTCCGGCGGACAGGAACATCCGCCTCCTTCTCGAGACCATATCTTGAGTTCTAGGAAGAATCAACTTAGAAGTCTAAACGAAAAATGACCGTTAAGATGTTGGCTACAACTTTATGTTTACCACTTTGACCAGATCCCCACGGAATTTTGAGTAGGAACCGATCTATGGACTGAGCTCGTTCTTAGACTCAACCTGAGCACTTTTCATTTCTATTTTTGTTTAAAATAGTAAACGAACATATAAAAGTACCATAAAGTGCAGAAATGAACTAGACATCTAGGAGAACATGTGTGATTTTTGGTTAGGCTTGAATCGGAATAGAAACGGGTGAAATTGCGAGTCGAAACTGAGTAAAAATCTTGAACTATTAAACTTAAGGACTGTTTTAGTCATTTTACAAAACCGACACTTCGGGTCAAACATAAACGTAACGACAGTTTTCTAAAGTTTATTTAACATATTTAAGACTTCCCTAAAAGTTTCGGGTCAAACCGAACACGTTTGACCTAGTCAACAAAAACGAACACTTAAACAAAAACAGGAAATCTCAGACCTGCGACAATACCATTGTCGCATGAACCGTAACCGAAACCCTATTGTCGCATCACTATTGTCGTATAGAACTCGATTGTCGTAGCATCATTATCGCAAAAACTAACACTTTTATACTTGAAACCGACTCAAAATGTTATTGTCTCATGAATAGTAATTCCCGACAATCCTTATTGTCTCGTAAATAGTGTTCAACACTAACTTTGCATAACCGACTTTTCAAACAAGACAATATCACAATATACTTGATTTAACGTCAATACAATATTTGGAATAACTCGGAAACATATGACACATATACTTTTGTAAGTATACAATGAGACAAACATAATAATAATGCTTTTGATAATCATTATTACGAAACTCACCAACAGGACACAACAACAGACTACAAATACGAACAATTACAAATAACAGACTAATGGACATTAACTAGTTGAGTGAACAACAAGCATGGATAATCTTAATGACATCCACTTACTTACTTAACCTTACGCGTTTAGGACGCTAGAGGTTATTGGTTCGGAGAACCTCATTGCTTGATTTACTGCTTGATACTACTAGACTCAGGTGAGTCTCACGACCCCTTTTTACTGTTTTACTATTTTGGGGGAGATGCATTGCTTGTTTTACTCGAACACATGAAATTACTTACTTGATTTACTTACTGATTTACTGGTATATCGATTGCATGGGTTTTACTTTTATCCACTGAAAGCCTCCTATCATAAGTTGTCTGTTATGGACTTAAGCGCGATTACTAGTAGATGGATCCATTTGGGACTGAAAATCCCTGCCTGGGTAGTAGCGCTACCACGGATTTCACCGTAGAAACAGGCATATTAGTATTTGTTACATATGAGTGTTCGGATAGCACTCACGAGGGTACGTGATATTGTACTTGAATGTACTATTCACACTACACTGTTAAGCTTCAACTATGGTGCTCATGGCAATGTATATCGAAACTATTGCATACGTGCAATCATTACTTAATTTTACTACTTGATGTGTTCAAAACTGTAACTTACTATAAACCTGTGAGATTCACCAACCTTTTGGTTGACCTTTTTAGTGATGCATTCTCAGGTACGCAGCTTGAGTAGGGATGCCCAGCAGGATCTACTTATATGCTAAGCTAGTACGAGTCGTATGCATACACTTATGAGGATTTTACTGGCATTATCTTTTGTACTATGATTACGTAACTAAAATCTTTAGAATCAATTTGCGAACTCACTAATGATGTATCTATATGACTTATTACTTTTGAAAACTCATGTAATGCACTGTATTGTAATGTATTTTCTAAAACGTCTCATTTAGAGTCGTTTACTATATATCTTGTGCTTTGGTTATTGATTAGTCACGCCCCGACCCGATTTGCTTTCGCAACCCGAATTAGGGGGTGTGACAGTTATAGTGTGACACCTGTCAAATTAGGGCTAGTAATTAGTGCCTAATCAATTATTAATACATGTAATTAGTTCTGTGTTAGGCTAATTAATGTACCGATATATATATTATTGAATATATACAATTATGCGATTCGATTAAATCGTACAAGTTTCAAATCGAATGTATTTCGGTTCAATTAAATACGAACGTTGGTGAAACAATTTTATTAAATAATATAACATTATTTAATGACAATATCTTTCCCAAAATATTATCTTGATAATAATACTTTGTAATTAATTCGTATCGTACAAACAACGGTTACGTGATTTAAAATCCGTACAACGAACGAGCAAATCGAGATCCCTAAATTAACAAATCATCTATATAAATGTTTTTTTTCCAAGTATTTAGAAAGAACACTTCAAGTGAAAGTATTGAAATTTAAATCGTTACTTAAAAACGCGTAATAAACGTTTAAACACCAAACCGAATGAGAAAACGAACACCGCGCGAAGCACAAATCGGATAAACAAGTAAAATGACCAAAATACCCATGTGTGGGCCCCCATGGCCGGCCCCCCCCTGCCCCATGTGGTCACCACCCTTTTCCCCCACTCACTTTCCATGCAAAACCCACTCACATATGCTTCCATACATGTTACATGCAAGACCACTTTCATTTCCACTAACTCATTCACTCACATTTCTCCACCTTCTCTCTAACACTTCTCTCTCAAAAACTCCAGAGAAATTCAGTCCTTGATCACCACCAACTCACCACCACAACCACCATAAACTACCATAGCACCACCACCACAAAAGTCAATATTTCACCAAGAACACTAGCTCAACAACAACAACTCTTTCTCCTCATCTCATTTCCATCAAGATCTTTGTAAGGAAACTCTTTCTTACTTTCATATTGTCTATTTACATGTTATAAAGCTCACCTAACAAGATTATGTCCAAATATAAACTTGAAATACGTTTTTATGAATTTTTCACAAAGAACACACAATCTGTCCAGAAAAACACAGATTACTAAAAATGTCATAACTTGAGTTCTAGGAAGAGTTAGAAGATGCATTTTTTTAAAAAATTTGCATATTCAAAAGATCTACAACTTTCATGTTTTACGTTTTTACCAGATCCGAACGTATTTTTCTCTATTTATCAATCTTTGGGACTGACCTGACTAAAAGCAGAAACTGAACTATGTATGACTAATTAAATTGTTTCTCTATGATCATGGACTTAAGACTCTTGGAAAAATATATGTTAGACACTACACACATAAAAGATCAGTTGATAAAAAGTGTGAGACTTGACTTGGACCAGAAATTGGTAAAACATTTGGCGAAATAAACCGACAAAAAGTCGAAAATGTGAAATCTTGAATATTTGGAACTTTTATAAGAACCGACACTTTTGGTGAACTTGGACACAAACCGACAATTTATTTAGACTCTATAAACTGATATTTGGGTTGGGTGAAAGTTTCGGGTCAAACCGAGTAAGTTTGACCAAGTCAACAAAAGTGGCTAGTTTTCGAAAAACTTACTATTTTTGGAAAGTGGTAACAAAAATGGGTTTGGTTGACTTAATTAAGTAACTTGGACCAAAAACTAATTTTAGAAAGTTTCCCGAACGAAAACCGACACTTGGATACACTTGGGCTAAAAATAGAAATTTGGCCAGACGCTAGTGTCGCATGACCTGCGACACTAACTGCGACACTACCATAGTGTCGCTAATAGTGTCGCTACTTATTGAAAATTTGTTTGAACATGCGACACTGACCCTAATGTCGCATAACCTCACTGCGACACTGACCTTAATGCGACACTGACCCTAGTGTCGCATAAACTCACTGTGATATTGACTTTAGTGTCGCATGACCTGCGACACTCGCATACACTGCGACACTTACTCTAGTGTCGCATGACTTGCGACACTGACACTAGTGACGCTACTAGTGTCGCTAAAAACAGAATTTATGGGATTTGTTTCTTCACTAAGTATTGAACATGGGTAATCACTTATAACCACACATGATACATAATGTAACAATGTATACGATGACACATAATTAATGATAATATCTTAAAGAATTATTATTACAAACTTTCACCAACGGGTTGTACACGTTTTTGATAAACCAAGTTGAACAATCAAACATTTGGATATAACAAATTGTTGGACAACAAACATAGATGGTCTGTTGAGACATCTACTCACTCATATAACATTATGCGTTTTGAACGCCCGACAGGTTACAAGTCTTCGGACATCAATTCACAGTTAATCAATTCAAGTTATTTTAATAGACACTCAAGGCTCAGGTGAGTCTCATGGCCCCTATTTTACTGCTTTTCAATCAGGGGTGTGATATTATTGCTCGTTATATTTTACAAGTTGAACGCAAGTACCAATCAATCAAATACTACATGAGTTGTTTTCAACTAATCACTAAAGCCCTCCATAACATAGTCTGGTAATACATCTGTAGCGTGAATGTTAGTATATGATATCATATAGGATTGACAATCCTCGTCCGGGTTAGCACGCACTAACTGGTCAAACGGACGTATTAGCATTTGGGAAGACGAGTGTAGATTAGGCACTCGTAGGAGGCAACTCAGTTGGGTTTCCTTAATTGGACCTGACACTCAAGTTAAGCTCAGACTATGTGCTCATGGCTGTATAACTTTTATTTTGCTTAATTGCATTTTAAATTCAATTATAAAATCTTGCGGTTCAATCAAATATATGTTGATATACAAACCTGTGAGCTCACCAGCGTTTCGCTGACCCATTTTAGCATGTATCACAGGTGACCAGCAGTAGGTTGGACTGCTCAATCAAGATCTATTAGCTCGAGTCAGCATGCAAATAAACAGAGATTTTAGTTGCATTATTATATTTTGTATAGATTAATTATGTACTTAAATCTCTTATTTTCAAGCGGAGCTAATGTAAACAATATTTGATGTAAACTTTTGTTTTATCAATATCAATGTAAAACGACGCATATAGTGGTCGTTCATTATATCTTTTGTGCTGTGTATATTGATTAGTCGCGCCCCGACCCGATTCGCTTCCGCAACCCGAATTTGGGGGTGCGACAGATTGGTATCAGAGCCTAGGGTTATAGTGAACTAGGTTGCATTTAGTGGGCCTAGACTATGACCGTTAGGCAGTATTCCTTATTAAGTATGATTAGGTTCAGTGACTGCATTGTATTAGTTTAATTTAACATAGCCTGATCAACTATGTACAATTAAAGGAATATGATGTGAGATCTGAAAGGAGTCATGACTGAACAGGATACACTAGTTGACTCTGACCTCGAGAGAACCGGGACTCAAATATGTCTGTGTTAGACACTTTAGGCTATTATGTGATATATATATATATATACATAGATAGGCCTCTCTCACGCTCAATATCTTAGGCTATATTATATATGTATTATATGAATATAGGCCTCACTCTTTCTAACGTTTTGTCTCAGAATGGCAAACACACCACCCAATTCATCACGCTCTCATCCGTATGGATCACGTAATCCAAGGGTAGCTAGGAGGAACACCAGGTTGCCTCGAGCTGACCCATACCCCATTCACTTCACTTTGTCAGATTTAGCCACTAGACTACACCGACACGAACAACGACTTGATACTATGGATATCGAACTCCAGGAAACCAACAAAAACTGGAGACTCACATCACTTTAACGCATCAAAGTCTCCGAGGATCACGAACATACAATCAACCACGTGAACACCCTTGACAATCGTCTGGGTGAAACCGTCGAAACCATGGAGGTTGTCCACAACCAAGTGATTGGCAACCGAAATGAAATTTCTGTCCTACAATCAAGGCTGAACCAGTGCGAGACACGTCTAAGGGAAACCGAGGATGCCCTCCGCCTGGTTAGCAGACTTGCAGAATCTGTGGACCGTCTCACCACACTACTGCCACAACTCAATCTACGTCAGGATTAGCTTAGGCTGAACCTGTACTTTATTATGCTTGCATAGGACCTATGTAATTCGACCGGATGTAATAATTCCCGGAACTTTTGTAAAACTTCTAAGTCTGTAACTTTTGAAACCTCTAGCTAGAAATCTTCTGTAATCGTTTGACTTAGTATTATGAATTGACAATCTCTTTCGTTATTTCTACAATATGATTGTTACTCTGTGATGTTGTATATTACCCTTCTTACATATATACATCTATCGTAATTATCATCCTGGTGCAATTTCTTATGTACCTCTCATTCTTTCTTGAAGAATCATGCCGCCAAAGAGGAAAAGTTACAGTGATGCCGAACTTGCTGCTGTCGTATCTCGAGCAGTGGCCGATGCTTTAGCTGCTCGGGATTCACCCCGAAACTCACGAAACAATGACGAAACCCCAGTCAATACCCCAGTCATCAAGCCTTGTTCCTACAAGGATTTTCTCAGCTGTAAACCACTCTACTTCAAGGGCACGGAAGGCGCCATTGGTCTGATCCGATGGATTGAACGTATGGAATCCGTCTTCAACCTCTACAACTGTGCTGAGGAAAACAAGGTCAAATTCTCTGCTTACACCTTTCAGGAAGGTGCACTTACGTGGTGGAACACCCACGCCAATTCTGTAGGCATCGAAATAGCAAATCAACTCCCCTGGGCTAAATTGAAGAAGAAGCTAAGGGAAAAATACTGCCCTGAAGAAGAACTGCATCGGTTGGAGGAAGAGTTCTGGCACCTAACTGTGCAGGGAACTGACATTGCTGGATATACCACCAAATTCCAGCAATTTGCGCTGTTATGCCCGGGTTTGGTTGATCCGGAGGAGAAGAGCATCAAAAGATACATCCGCGGCCTCCCGGAAAATATCCAAGGGAACGTCGCTTCATCCAAGCCAACCACTACTGAAAGTGCTATCCGGCTAGCACATGAACTCATGGCAATGGTTGTCAGCCGTGAGAAACCCAATACATCCTCCTCCAACAACAACAAACGCAAACCTTCTGAACACCAAAACAACCAGAACAAGAAATCCAACACCATTCAAGTCTACAACACCAATTCCGAAACCAAACACGCTTACACTGGGGACAGGCCATATTGTTCCAAGTGCAACTACCACCACGACGGTCCATGCAGTACTCCCTGCAACAACTGCAAGAAGTACGGGCACTTGACCCGAGATTACCGAGCCCCTAAATCCAACAACAACACCTCTCGCAACAATTCCAACCAACCCAAATCCTGCTTTGGGACAAGATTTAATCACTCACATGTGGGTGGGACCCACCCAAAACCAGCTGAGAATCAGCCCCATACCATCCCCTAAATGATGGATCATGTCTTTGAATTTTATAACCCAACATCATCCTTATTTTCCTCATTCATTATTTCCACTCCTCTCTCTCTAAACCGTCTCTCACTAGAACGTTTTTCTCTCTCTCTCCCTCTGATTTCCAGATCCCAAGCAACCACCACAATCACCACCACAAACCATCATAGCACCACTAACTCGGAAAATCAAGAAAACGCGAGGAAAAAAGCTCTCGGCTTAGTTTCTTTGTCTCTCCATCATTTTCTTTGTAAGGAACTTCATCACTCATTATTTTTACTTTCTTAACATATATATAAATGTTAGTATGCTCACTCAACACTAAAATGTCCAAAATATAAACCGAAACACGTTTTAAAACTCGAATCGTTGTTCTATGTTTACTGTCTAGAAACTTCATCTACTTCAACGGATTATATAAAAATGATTTCAACATAAAAATGAACGAATATTAAGCCTAAAATGTAGTTCGTGATGTTAGCTTTACAACGACACCAATTTCGTAACATTTCGACTTTGTTTGCTATTTTAAAATAATATTTCCGTTAAGGTGCGCGTTACTGTTGCGGCGGACAGGAACATCCGCCTCCTTCTCGAGACCATATCTTGAGTTCTAGGAAGAATCAACTTAGAAGTCTAAACGAAAAATTACCGTTAAGATGTTGGCTACAACTTTATGTTTACCACTTTGACCAGATCCCCACGGAATTTTGAGTAGGAACCGATCTATGGACTGAGCTCGTTCTTATACTCAACCTGAGCACTTTTCATTTCTATTTTTGTTTAAAATAGTAAACGAACATATAAAAGTACCATAAAGTGCAGAAATGAACTAGAAATCTAGGAGAACATGTGTGATTTTTGGTTAGGCTTGAATCGGAATAGAAACGGGTGAAATTGCGAGTCGAAACTGAGTAAAAATCTGGAACTATTAAACTTAAGGACTGTTTTAGTCATTTTACAAAACCGACACTTCGGGTCAACCATAAACGTAACGACAGTTTTCTAAAGTTTATTTAACATATTTAAGACTTCCCTAAAAGTTTCGGGTCAAACCGAACACGTTTGACCTAGTCAACAAAAACGAACACTTAAACAAAAACAGGAAATCTCAGACCTGCGACAATACCATTGTCGCATGAACCGTAACCGAAACCCTATTGTCGCATCACTATTGTCGTATAGAACTCGATTGTCGTAGCATCATTATCGCAAAAACTAACACTTTTATACTTGAAACCGACTCAAAATGTTATTGTCTCATGAATAGTAATTCCCGACAATCCTTATTGTCTCGTAAATAGTGTTCAACACTAAGTTTGCATAACCGACTTTTCAAACAAGACAATATCACAATATACTTGATTTAATGTCAATACAATATTTGGAATAACTCGGAAACATATGACACATATACTTTTGTAAGTATACAATGAGACAAACATAATAATAATGCTTTTGATAATCATTATTACGAAACTCACCAACGGGACACAACAACAGACTACAAATACGAACAATTACAAATAACAGACTAATGGACATTAACTAGTTGTGTGAACAACAAGCATGGATAATCTTAATGACATCCACTTACTTACTTAACCTTACGCGTTTAGGACGCTAGAGGTTATTGGTTCGGAGAACCTCATTGCTTGATTTACTGCTTGATACTACTAGACTCAGGTGAGTCTCACGACCCCTTTTTACTGTTTTACTATTTTGGGGGAGATGCATTGCTTTTTTTACTCGAACACATGAAATTACTTACTTGATTTACTTACTGATTTACTGGTATATCGATTGCATGGGTTTTACTTTTATCCACTGAAAGCCTCCTATCATAAGTTGTCTGTTATGGACTTAACCGCGATTACTAGTAGATGGATCCATTTGGGACTGAAAATCCCTGCCTGGGGTAGTAGCGTTACCACGGATTTCACCGTAGAAACAGGCATATTAGTATTTGTTACATATGAGTGTTCGGATAGCACTCACGAGGGTACGTGATATTGTACTTGAATGTACTATTCACACTACACTGTTAAGCTTCAACTATGGTGCTCATGGCAATGTATATCGAAACTATTGCATACGTGCAATCATTACTTAATTTTACTACTTGATGTGTTCAAAACTGTAACTTACTATAAACCTGTGAGATTCACCAACCTTTTGGTTGACCTTTTTAGTGATGCATTCTCAGGTACGCAGCTTGAGTAGGGATGCCCAGCAGGATCTACTTATATGCTAAGCTAGTACGAGTCGTATGCATACACTTATGAGGATTTTACTGGCATTATCTTTTGTACTATGATTATGTAACTAAAATCTTTAGAATCAATTTGCGAACTCACTAATGATGTATCTATATGACTTATTACTTTTGAAAACTCATGTAATGCACTGTATTGTAATGTATTTTCTAAAACGTCTCATTTAGAGTCGTTTACTATATATCTTGTGCTTTGGTTATTGATTAGTCACGCCCCGACCCGATTCGCTTCCGCAACCCGAATTAGGGGGTGTGACAGTTATAGTCGGCATAACATAAGGACTTATATGCATACATTGAAAGTGCTGGTCCATACCGGGACTATTTGTCTAGTTCCCCAAAATAGTATGAAAATTTTATTTCATAAATAAACAGTGTAAGTATATACATAACAACATTTATAAATAGTTTAATCGGACGACAAAACGAACGGATAAACGAGCACCGCGAGTTACGTAACTTTGGGGACAAGATTTAATCACTCACATGTGGGTGGGACCCACCCGAAACCAGCTGAGAATTAGCCCCATACCATCCCCTAAATGATGGATCATGTCTTTGAATTTTATAACCCAACATCATCCTTATTTTCCTCATTCATTATTTCCACTCCTCTCTCTCTAAACCGTCTCTCACTAGAAAGTTTTTCTCTCTCTCTCCCTCTGATTTCCAGATCCCAAGCAACCACCACAATCACCACCACAAACCATCATAGCACCACCAACTCGGAAAATCAAGAAAACGCGAGGAAAAAAGCTCCCGGCTTAGTTTCTTCGTCTCTCAATAATTTTCTTTGTAAGGAACTTCATCACTCATTATTTTTACTTTCTTAACATATATATAAATGTTAGTATGCTCACTCAACACTAAAATGTCCAAAATATAAACCAAAACACGTTTTAAAACTCGAATCGTTGTTCTATTTTTACTGTCTAGAAACTTCGTCTATTTCAACGAATTATATAAAAATGATTTCAACATAAAAATGAACGAATATTAAGCCTAAAATGTAGTTCGTGATGTTAGCTTTACAACGACACCAATTTCGTAACATTTCGACTTCGTTTGCTATTTTAAAATAATATTTCCGTTAAGGTGCGCGTTACTGTTCCGGCGGACAGGAACATCCGCCTCCTTCTCGAGACCATATCTTGAGTTCTAGGAAGAATCAACCTAGAAGTCTAAACGAAAAATGACCGTTAAGATGTTGGCTACAACTTTATGTTTACCACTTTGACCAGATCCCCACGGAGTTTTGAGTAGGAACCGATCTATGGACTGAGCTCGTTCTTAGACTCAACCTGAGCACTTTTCATTTCTATTTTTGTTTAAAATAGTAAACCAACATATAAAAGTACCATAAAGTGCAGAAATGAACTAGACATCTAGGAGAACATGTTTGATTTTTGGCTAGGCTTGAATCGGAATAGAAACGGGTGAAATTGCGAGTCGAAACTGAATAAAAATCTGGAACTATTAAACTTAAGGACTGTTTTAGTCATTTTACATAACCGACACTTCGGGTCAACCATAAACGTAACGACAGTTTTCTAAAGTTTATTTAACATATTTAAGACTTCCCTAAAAGTTTCGGGTCAAACCGAATACGTTTGACCTAGTCAACAAAAACGAACACTTAAACAAAAACAGGAAATCTCAGACCTGCGACAATACGATTGTCGCATGAACCGTAACCGAAACCCTATTGTCGCATCACTATTATCGTATAAAACTCGATTGTCGTAACATCATTATCGTAAAAACTAACACTTTTATACTTGAAACCGACTCAAAATGTTATTGTCTCATGAATAGTAATTCACGACAATCCTTATTGTCTCGTAAATAGTGTTCAACTCTAACTTTGCATAACCGACTTTTCAAACAAGACAATATCACAATATACTTGATTTAACGTCAATACAATATTTGGAATAACTCGGAAACATATGACACATATACTTTTGTAAGTATACAATGAGACAAATATAATAATAATGCTTTTGATAATCATTATTACGAAACTCACCAACGGGACACAACAACAGACTACAAATACGAACAATTACAAATAATAGACTAATGGACATTAACTAGTTGAGTGAACAACAAGCATGGATAATCGTAATGACATCCACTTACTTACTTAACCTTACGCGTTTAGGACACTAGAGGTGATTGGTTCGGAGAACCTCATTGCTTGATTTACTGCTTGATACTACTAGCTCAGGTGAGTCTCACGACCCCTTTTTACTGTTTTACTATTTTGGGGGAGATGCATTGCTTGTTTTACTCGAACACATGAAATTACTTACTTGATTTACTTACTGATTTACTGGTATATCGATTGCATGGGTTTTACTTTTATCCACTGAAAGCCTCCTATCATAAGTTGTCTGTTATGGACTTAAGCGCGATTACTAGTAGATGGATCCATTTGGGACTGAAAATCCCTGCCTGGGTAGTAGCGCTACCACGGATTTCACCGTAGAAACAGGCATATTAGTATTTGTTACATATGAGTGTTCGGATAGCACTCACGAGGGTACGTGATATTGTACTTGAATGTACTATTCACACTACACTGTTAAGCTTCAACTATGGTGCTCATGGCAATGTATATCGAAACTATTGCATACGTGCAATCATTACTTAATTTTACTACTTGATGTGTTCAAAACTGTTACTTACTATAAACCTGTGAGATTCACCAACCTTTTGGTTGACCTTTTTAGTGATGCATTCTCAGGTACGCAGCTTGAGTAGGGATGCCCAGCAGGATCTACTTATATGCTAAGCTAGTACGAGTCGTATGCATACACTTATGAGGATTTTACTGGCATTATCTTTTGTACTATGATTATGTAACTAAAATCTTTAGAATCAATTTGCAAACTCACTAATGATGTATCTATATGACTTATTACTTTTGAAAACTCATGTAATGCACTGTATTGTAATGTATTTTCTAAAACGTCTCATTTAGAGTCGTTTACTATATATCTTGTGCTTTGGTTATTGATTAGTCACGCCCCGACCCGATTCGCTTCCGCAACCCAAATTAAGGGGTGTGACAGTTATAGTCGGCATAACATAAGGACTTTTATGCATACATTGAAAGTGTTGGTCCATACCGGGACTATTTGTCTAGTTCTCCAAAATAGAATGAAAATTTTATTTCATAAATAAACAGTGTAAGTATATACATAACAACATTTATAAATAGTTTAATCGGACGACAAAACGAACGGATAAACGAGCACCGCGAGTTACGTAACTTTGGGAACAAGATTTAATCACTCACATGTGGGTGGGACCCACCCGAAACCAGCTGAGAATCAGCCCCATACCATCCCCTAAATGATGGATCATGTCTTTGAATTTTATAACCCAACATCATCCTTATTTTCCTCATTCATTATTTCCACTCCTCTCTCTCTAAACCGTCTCTCACTAGAACGTTTTTCTCTCTCTCCCTCCGATTTCCAGATCCCAAGCAACCACCACAATCACCACCACAAACCATCATAGCACCACCAACTCAGAAAATTAAGAAAACGCTAGGAAAAAAGCTCTCGGCTTAGTTTCTTCGTCTCTCCATCATTTTCTTTGTAAGGAACTTCATCACTCATTATTTTTACTTTCTTAACATATATATAAATGTTAGTATGCTCACTCAACACTAAAATGTCCAAAATATAAACTGAAACACGTTTTAAAACTCGAATCGTTGTTCTATGTTTACTGTCCAGAAACTTCATCTACTTCAATAAATTATATAAAAATGATTTCAACATAAAAATGAACGAATATTAAGCCTAAAATGTAGTTCATGATGTTAGCTTTACAACGACACCAATTTCGTAACATTTCGACTTCGTTTGCTATTTTAAAATAATATTTCCGTAAAGGTGCACGTTACTGTTCCGGCGGACAGGAACATCCGCCTCCTTCTCGAGACCATATCTTGAGTTCTAGGAAGAATCAACTTAGAAGTCTAAACGAAAAATGACCGTTAAGATGTTGGCTACAACTTTATGTTTACCACTTTGACCAGATCCCCACGGAGTTTTGAGTAGGAACCGATCTATGGACTGAGCTCGTTCTTAGACTCAACCTGAGCACTTTTCATTTCTATTTTTGTTTAAAATAGTAAACCAACATATAAAAGTACCATAAAGTGCAGAAATGAACTAGGCATCTAGGAGAATATGTTTGATTTTTGGTTAGGCTTGAATCGGAATAGAAACGGGTGAAATTGCGAGTCGAAACTGAGTAAAAATCTGGAACTATTAAACTTAAGGACTGTTTTAGTCATTTTACAAAACTGACACTTTGGGTCAACCATAAATGTAACGACAGTTTTCTAAAGTTTATTTAACATATTTAAGACTTCCCTAAAAGTTTCGGGTCAAACCGAACACGTTTGACCTAGTCAACAAAAACGAACACTTAAACAAAAACAGGAAATCTCAGACCTGCGACAATACCATTGTCGCATGAACCGTAACCGAAACCCTATTGTCGCATCACTATTATCGTATAAAACTCGATTTTCGTAGCATCATTATCGTAAAAACTAACACTTTTATACTTGAAACCGACTCAAAATGTTATTGTCTCATGAATAGTAATTCACGACAATCCTTATTGTCTCGTAAATAGTGTTCAACACTAACTTTGCATAACCGACTTTTTAAACAAGACAATATCACAATATACTTGATTTAACGTCAATACAATATTTGGAATAACTCGGAAACATATGACACATATACTTTTGTAAGTATACAATGAGACAAACATAATAATAATGCTTTTGATAATCATTATTACGAAACTCACCAACGGGACACAACAACAGACTACAAATACGAACAATTACAAATAATAGACTAATGGACATTAACTAGTTGAGTGAACAACAAGCATGGATAATCTTAATGACATCCACTTACTTACTTAACCTTACGCGTTTAGGACGCTAGAGGTTATTGGTTTGGAGAACCTCATTGCTTGATTTACTGCTTGATACTACTAGACTCAGGTGAGTCTCACGACCCCTTTTTACTGTTTTACTATTTTGGGGGAGATGCATTGCTTGTTTTACTCGAACACATGAAATTACTTACTTGATTTACTAACTGATTTACTGGTATATCGATTGCATGGGTTTTACTTTTATCCACTGAAAGCCTCCTATCATAAGTTGTCTGTTATGGACTTAAGCGCGATTACTAGTAGATGGATCCATTTGGGACTGAAAATCCCTGCCTGGGTAGTAGCGCTACCACGGATTTCACCGTAGAAACAGGCATATTAGTATTTGTTACATATGAGTGTTCGGATAGCACTCACGAGGGTACGTGATATTGTACTTGAATGTACTATTCACACTACACTGTTAAGCTTCAACTATGGTGCTCATGGCAATGTATATCGAAACTATTGCATACGTGCAATCATTACTTAATTTTACTACTTGATGTGTTCAAAACTGTAACTTACTATAAACCTGTGAGATTCACCAACCTTTTGGTTGACCTTTTTAGTGATGCATTCTCAGGTACGCAGCTTGAGTAGGGATGCCCAGCAGGATCTACTTATATGCTAAGCTAGTACGAGTCGTATGCATACACTTATGAGGATTTTACTGGCATTATCTTTTGTACTATGATTATGTAACTAAAATCTTTAGAATCAATTTGCGAACTCACTAATGATGTATCTATATGACTTATTACTTTTGAAAACTCATGTAATGCACTGTATTGTAATGTATTTTCTAAAACGTCTCATTTAGAGTCGTTTACTATATATCTTGTGCTTTGGTTATTGATTAGTCACGCCCCGACCCGATTCGCTTCCGCAACCCGAATTAGGGGGTGTGACAGTTATAGTCGGCATAACATAAGGACTTATATGCATACATTGAAAGTGCTGGTCCATACCGGGACTATTTGTCTAGTTCCCCAAAATAGTATGAAAATTTTATTTCATAAATAAACAGTGTAAGTATATACATAACAACATTTATAAATAGTTTAATCGGACGACAAAACGAACGGATAAACGAGCACCGCGAGTTACGTAACTTTGGGGACAAGATTTAATCACTCACATGTGGGTGGGACCCACCCGAAACCAGCTGAGAATCAGCCCCATACCATCCCCTAAATGATGGATCATGTCTTTGAATTTTATAACCCAACATCATCCTTATTTTCCTCATTCATTATTTCCACTCCTCTCTCTCTAAACCGTCTCTCACTAGAACGTTTTTCTCTCTCTCTCCCTCTGATTTCCAGATCCCAAGCAACCACCACAATCACCACCACAAACCATCATAGCACCACTAACTCGGAAAATCAAGAAAACGCGAGGAAAAAAGCTCTCGGCTTAGTTTCTTTGTCTCTCCATCATTTTCTTTGTAAGGAACTTCATCACTCATTATTTTTACTTTCTTAACATATATATAAAAGTTAGTATGCTCACTCAACACTAAAATGTCCAAAATATAAACCGAGACACGTTTTAAAACACGAATCGTTGTTCTATGTTTACTGTCCAGAAACTTCATCTACTTCAACGAATTATATAAAAATGATTTCCACATAAAAATGAACGAATATTAAGCCTAAAATTTAGTTCGTGATGTTAGCTTTACAACGAAACCAATTTCGTAACATTTTGACTTTGTTTGCTATTTTAAAATAATATTTCCGTTAAGGTGCACGGTACTGTTCCGGCGGACAGGAACATCCGCCTCCTTCTCGAGACCATATCTTGAGTTCTAGGAAGAATCAACTTAGAAGTCTAAACGAAAAATGACCGTTAAGATGTTGGCTACAACTTTATGTTTACCACTTTGACCAGATCCCCACGGAATTTTGAGTAGGAACCGATCTATGGACTGAGCTTGTTCTTAGACTCAACCTGAGCACTTTTCATTTCTATTTTTGTTTAAAATAGTAAACGAACATATAAAAGTACCATAAAGTGCAGAAATGAACTAGACATCTAGGAGAACATGTGTGATTTTTGGTTAGGCTTGAATCGGAATAGAAATGGGTGAAATTGCGAGTCGAAACTGAGTAAAAATCTAGAACTATTAAACTTAAGGACTGTTTTAGTCATTTTACAAAACCGACACTTCGGGTCAACCATAAACGTAACGACAGTTTTCTAAAGTTTATATAACATATTTAAGACTTCCCTAAAAGTTTCTGGTCAAACCGAACACGTTTGACCTAGTCAACAAAAACGAACACTTAAACAAAAACAGGAAATCTCAGACCTGCGACAATACCATTGTCGCATGAACCGTAACCGAAACCCTATTGTCGCATCACTATTGTCGTATAGAACTCGATTGTCGTAGCATCATTATCGCAAAAACTAACACTTTTATACTTGAAACCGACTCAAAATGTTATTGTCTCATGAATAGTAATTCCCGACAATCCTTATTGTCTCGTAAATAGTGTTCAACACTAACTTTGCATAACTGACTTTTTAAACAAGACAATATCACAATATACTTGATTTAACGTCAATACAATATTTGGAATAACTCGGAAACATATGACACATATACTTTTGTAAGTATACAATGAGACAAACATAATAATAATGCTTTTGATAATCATTATTACGAAACTCACCAACGGGACACAACAACAGACTACAAATACGAACAATTATAAATAACAGACTAATGGACATTAACTAGTTGAGTGAACAACAAGCATGGATAATCTTAATGACATCCACTTACTTACTTAACCTTACGCGTTTAGGACGCTAGAGGTTATTGGTTCGGAGAACCTCATTGCTTGATTTACTGCTTGATACTACTAGACTCAGGTGAGTCTCACGATCCCTTTTTACTGTTTTACTATTTTGGGGGAGATGCATTGCTTGTTTTACTCGAACACATGAAATTACTTACTTGATTTACTTACTGATTTACTGGTATATCGATTGCATGGGTTTTACTTTTATCCACTGAAAGCCTCCTATCATAAGTTGTTAGTTATGGACTTAAGCGCGATTACTAGTAGATGGATCCATTTGGGACTGACAATCCCTGCCTGGGGTAGTAGCGCTACCACGGATTTCACCGTAGAAACAGGCATATTAGTATTTGTTACATATGAGTGTTCGGATAGCACTCACGAGGGTACGTGATATTGTACTTGAATGTATTATTCACACTACACTGTTAAGCTTCAACTATGGTGCTCATGGCAATGTATATCGAAACTATTGCATACGTGCAATCATTACTTAATTTTACTACTTGATGTGTTCAAAACTGTAACTTACTATAAACCTGTGAGATTCACCAACCTTTTGGTTGACCTTTTTAGTGATGCATTCTCAGGTACGCAGCTTGAGTAGGGATGCCCAGCAGGATCTACTTATATGCTAAGCTAGTACGAGTCGTATGCATACACTTATGAGGATTTTACTGGCATTATCTTTTGTACTATGATTATGTAACTAAAATCTTTAGAATCAATTTGCGAACTCACTAATGATGTATCTATATGACTTATTACTTTTGAAAACTCATGTAATGCACTGTATTTTAATGTATTTTCTAAAACGTCTCATTTAGAGTCGTTTACTATATATCTTGTGCTTTGGTTATTGATTAGTCACGCCCCGACCCGATTCGCTTCCGCAACCCGAATTAGGGGGTGTGACAGTTATAGTCGGCATAACATAAGGACTTTTATGCATACATTGAAAGTGTTGGTCCATACCGGGACTATTTGTCTAGTTCCCCAAAATAGTATGAAAATTTTATTTCATAAATAAACAGTGTAAGTATATACATAACAACATTTATAAATAGTTCAGGTAAATACATAATAGTATTTATAAATAGTTATCGCTTGCTGTAGCAAAAACTATTTGCTATGTTTTTTACCCCTAGTTTAAAGTATTTAAAATAGTAAAATAGGGGTTGTGAACTCACTTTAATGTTGTGATGTGAGAGCTAGCAGATCGTAGTAAATGTCGCCCGGGTAGAGTCCCTTAACGTCCAAAACTCAAGAGATGTAATGTTTTGTATAAGTATTAGTAAGGTGATTACTAATAGGATTAAGGATGTGTTGATCAATCTTGTGAGTGATAATCAGTAGGCATTTATTCCTGGTCAGAGCATTTCGGATAATATTCTTTTGACTCTGGAGCTTATGCAGTGTTATCACTTAAATCATGGTACTTCCCGTTGTGCTTTTAAGATTGATATCCAAAAAACCTATGATATTGTGGATTGGAATTTTCTTCGGGCTATCTTGCATGGGTTTGGGTTTCATCCTGTAATGGTAGATCGGATTAAGACATGTGTGGCTAGTACTTCTTTCTCACTGAGCATTAATGGGGATGTTCATGGTTATTTTCAGGGAAGAAAGGGGTTGAGACAAGGAAATCCTATGTCTCATTATCTTTTTACTTTGGTTATGGAAGTTTTGACTTAGATGATTCGAAAGAAGGTGGATGAGTCTCGGTTATTTAAGTATCATTCTAGGTGTGATAAAGTGGGTTTGGATAATCTTTGTTTTGCAGATGATCTTTTTCTATTTGCTCACGGTGGTTTGAACTCGGTTAAGGTGTTACAATTAGCCCTTAATGAGTTTAAAGATGTTTCTGGATTAGTCCCTAGTATCCCGAAGAGTACTGCTTTTTTCTGTAATGAGGCAACGTATCCTTAGTGTTATGCCTTTTGAAGAAGGTGCTCTTCCTGTTAGGTATCTTGGGGTCCCCCTCATTTCTGCGAGGCTTCTTAAAACAAATTGTAAAGGTTTTGTGGAGAAGGTTTAGAACCGGATAGGCAATTGGAAGAATAAGTCTTTATCTTTTGCGGGTTGTGTTCAACTCATTACTTCTGTTCGTTCTGCTCTTCATGGTTACTGGGCATCTATGTTCATTCTTCCCCAGTCGATTATTTCGGAGTTAGAGAAGCATATGAGAGGCTTTCTTTGGTGTCAAGGGCCGATGAAGTCTGGTAAAGCCAAAGTTGCATAGGAGGATTATTTCGGAGTTAGAGAAGCATATGAGAGGCTTTCTTTGGTGTCAAGGGCCGATGAAGTCTGGTAAAGCCAAAGTTGCTTAGGAGGACTTATGCTTACCGAGGCAAGAAGGTGGCGTGGATATTCATCGTTTGCGTAAGTGGAATATATCTTTGATGACAAAGCATATTTGGAGTATTCTTACTTGGAAGGATTCCATTTGGGTCAGATGGGTCTATGCCTATAAGCTGGATAATCGAAGCTTTTGGGATGTTTCTCATCAAAATAGCATGAGTTGGGGATGGAGGAGTTTGCTTCATATTCAGGCTCTTATTCGTCCTTTCTGTTGGTATCAGATTGGTGATGGGAGGACGGCTTCAGTTTGGTATGACACTTGGTGTGACCAGTGTCCTATTGCTCATGTCTTTTCTTGTTAACGTGATATCACGCGTCAGGGTTTTTCAGTGACTGATTCAGTTGCTGATCTCCTTGATGGTGATGGTTGGAGATGGCCGAATTTTTGGATCCAAAGGTATCCTATTTTTTCTCAGATTGTGGTTCCCAGTAATTCTTCTCATCCTGATAAGCTTTTATGGCGTGATGGTGATGGTATTTTTTCTGAATTCCGGGTGAGTGAAGTTCGGGAATCCATTCGGAAGCGGTGTTTTGCGGTGTCATGGGCTTCTTTTATTTGGTTTCCTCACTGTATCCCTTGGCATGCTTTCAATATGTGGCTAGTTTTTAAGGGAAAGCTGAAGACTCAAGATCGCCTAAGGTAATGAGATGTTGGCCCTTCGGTCGACTTAAACCTGCTTCGGTGCTACTTGTGTGGATCATGTCCTGATTCACACTCTATCTTTTCTTTAAATGTTTGTTTTCTTTGCAGGTTTGGTTTCGGGTTGTTAGCTATGCTAACATTCCAATTGTGTCTGATAAGCTGGAAGATGTGCTCCCTTTCTTTCTATCTGCTTCTTCATCAAAGAATGTAGATCATGTGATTTCTCGCTTAGTGTTGGCTGCTACGACATATTTTATTTGGCAAGAGCGGAATTTTCGTCTTTTTGCCAAAGGAAGACGTTCGTATATAGAGCTTGCTGATGTTATTCTCTCTGAGATTCAGCTGAAGTTGGTTTTCTTCAAGTTCAGATCTTTGTTTTGAGCTAATCGGGCTTTGGAGCGATGGAAGATTCTGAACCGTGTTTAAGCTTGGTCTGCTTGGTTTTTTCTTTTGGGTCTTTTCGTGTGTTATGGCCTCTTCTGAAGTATTGCTGATTGGTTGCTCATTTATGTTATATTGGATGTACTATTTATTTGTATGAGCTATGTTATTTATTTGTATATGGCATGTCATATAAAGAGAGTTTAGCCGTTGCTAGTTAGTTGTTCCTGTGGGTTTGGTAGTGGTTGTGTCTCGTTATGTAGTGTCTTTATGCCTATGTAACGGGCTAAGATGTGGGATTCACCCACATCTTTTGTACTTCAACGTTTATTTTGGAGTAATATATTTGCCGGGTGTAAACCCTTTACCAAAAAAAAACCCCGCAAAAGATGTATTAACATAAGTACTTGACGATTTGTCAAATTATGCTAATAATTCAATTGTTTTAAAAGATTATTGATTTACAATTGTGTACGATTCATTGGTGATGATGTTCCAAAAATAATTATGTTTCTCGTATTGAAAAATCATTTGTTTTTAAATTTACAATTATGTTTATCATTGTGTACAAACATTATATAATTATTAGTTATACGTAAGTATATATATATATATAGTTATATATATATATATATATGTATATGTATATATATATCATTTGTTACATGGTGTGTATATATATGAATATAGTCGTTATATATATATATATATATATATATATATATATATATATATATATATATATATATATATATATATGAAATTAGTGCGTCGTACTTGTACAAACATATAAATCTCATTCGTTGTAAAAAATATTTATCCGTGAGTATATATATGTTTAAAATTTATAGTTTTGCGTACACAATTCATTTCCTACAATTTTTGTTATACTCGTACCCATTTACTCCCACTTATATTGTTTACAAAACTTTACATTGAAAATAATTTTTACACTGAGTTGTTGTATCAGTTTGAGACCTCACCCAATCAGGTATCTAAGCTCACCCGATCATGTTCCACCATTTTAGTCCATACCCGATCGTGTATCCCCCTTTTTAGTCCCATACCCAATGGGGTATGAAACCTTACCCAATGGGGTATGGTTGGATTTTGTTTTGTGTATGAAGGACTTCACCCGGTCGGGTGTCTAGGCTTACCCGATTGGGTATGGTGGCTCACCCAATCGGGTGTGTCAACTCACCCAGTCGGGTTTGGTAACCTCTGTATTGCGATTCAGTTTGTGTCACAGATTTCGATCGTATGTTCCTAAGTTTTCGCTACGATTTTTAGTTAAATCTTTCACCAAAGTTGTAGAAAATAACATTTTAGCTTTTTCAAGTATTTTTATACATTTATTATACTTGTATGTTATAACACACATCATTTTCCATACCATTTTTTTTATAAAAAAGATCGGAAGAGAAATCCCATTTATATTATAAACATAGATAACATGACGTCATCTACAAAAGTTACATAAGTTACATGTACTAGTTATTATAGTTTACAAACCACTAATTGTACCCTGGGCATTATATATCAAAACATATATCAAAGTATTGAAGAACATCAGAGTACGACTATGGTCAAACATTCTTCAGTCATTCCTTGCCCAGCCCAAATCATCTCAAAACCTGCAAGGAGTAATTAACGGGATTAGCACGAAGCTAAGTGAATAAACCTGTTACTAGCAGTTTGATTTAGCTCAACAATATTAATTAACAACAACAACACATAGACACTACATCATCAAGAGGATCGGTGGTCCTTGTGGCGCCCTCAGTCTGCGGTGGCCCACCAAGCGACACTTATAATCACTGCAGGCCAATACAGTGACTTACCGATAACTGGTTACTACCTTTAGTCAATATGTGTTCCATTCTCAACACATGATAACAAATCTCACAATGACTAACCTGTAGTAATCAGTCCAACAATCGTTGACCTCCAATCTATCAAATGCTTAAAAACAGTTATCACAGTCACATATATATATATATATATATATATATATATATATATATATATATCAGCAATATCAATCAATAATCAACTATGTTATGTATATTTCGTTGTAATCAATATGTCACAACCAACCCATACTGAAGTTCCAAGTCTATTCACCTGTCAACTTTGCTCCAATTACTCAGCTGACTAAATCACTGAGTCTTCGGGTTATCTGTCAATACAACAAAGCACTTAAGTTAATAACTCAATTCAACTTATTACAACTTACGTAGTATAAATACATATACACTTATGCATACACACAAAAGCACAACAACATCTACACTGATTTATTCCTGTTTTATTTCCATACCCGATCGGCTACATAGCTTTAGCCGATCGGCTAATAGACTTTATCCGATCGGCTCACCCTGACCTAATCGGTTAACACAACTAATTTTCGAGACCTTCGTTCAAATGCCAACTTCTGTTTAGGTTTTGTTCTATTTCAGCCGTATGGCTAATTTTACCCGATCTGTTAAACAGGCCATAAGCGATCGGCTCACTAGCTATATGTAACACCCGACATTTCTACAAACATAATTTTATAATATATTCATAATAGGAAGCGCAAGCCCCAAAACATTTGAACAACATTTACAAACCAACTTATTATACTTACAAATATATATCAAAAGACATCTTGTGAATATTAAATTACATTACAGGTTACCAAAACGGGTGTTACTAAAATCCAAAAGATCAGAGATCGCGCCAGCATAGTCAAACACCCCAATAATTCATCTACAACCCGAACTACATCATAAGCTAACCAAAATCTGCAAAAGATTCAACAACGAGGGGATTAGCTCACGCTAAGTGAATGGAACTGTAACCGACAGTTCAACCCACAAGCAACAAGTCTTACAACTAATAAACCACAACAAGTAAACACATAAGCACGTATCGTCAAGAGGATCGGCGGTTACTGTATGCTATTCTCAGTAACCACGATCACTGTATGCCATTCTCAGTGATCTACCGATAGCCTGATTACTACCTTCACAGAATTGGTTAGTTCTCAACTATGTGTATCAAAGTAACCAAGACAGCTACACAGTAGTTACCAGACCCAACCAACCAACGTTGACCTCTGAATCCACCACATAGTCAACCAATCAAACAACCAACAATCAACAACCAATATCACAAGATCAACCAAATAACAATAACATAATATAACAACTACCAATCAACTAATCAATATTGCAATATAAACCAAACAACAATAACATAATATATACTGAACTATCCCGGTTTACCCGTTGTAACCGAACCTGTTACAACTGAGTTGAACCAAGGACTACAGTAACCACTCACCGATATTTCTGGCCTCCACTCAGTGGTCTAATATTACTGAGTCTTCTGTAAATCTGAGAACACAACCCGAAACATAAATTAGAAACTCATTTATAAATGATCATAACTTTACTTATAAATATTGTATCCAACCTATAAATACTATGTATTAATGATACCACAAATCATAACAAGTACACAAGTTCACAAGTTATCATAATCACCAAAATCATACTGACAAACACGATCCTGACTAGAGGAGCTGGATCGCGTTCCCCTTTGAAAAACATTCTGATAACAAAATACACTGAGCAACGCGATCCGGGAACTAAGGCTGGATCGCGTTCCAAAGAACAAAACGTATAAAGATAGAATAACACATAGCAACGCGATCCGGACTAAGGTTCAGGATCGCGTTCCCACGTTTTACAGCAGAGGTTCAGATCTGCAACAATTTCAGCTCGAACCAAAATCAATTTCGCCTAAATGCTTATGTAATATTCGATTTTAACATGTAAATGACCTCTACCAACATGTATAAACATATAACAACAACAAACAATATCATCTAACACCTAAACTCATACCGGCATCATGCAACTACCCAATTTAAATCAAAACCCTATTTATTCAACTAAAACTTGAAGAACACAATCAAATAACATGATTATAATCATTATATAACCAGAATTATCATCAAAAAGCTATCATTCAACATCAACTACACATATTTCATAAACCCTAACACCTAAAATTATGATATGTGTATAAATTATGAAGAACACTTACAACTTTGAAACAAACTCAGGAAGATGATGATAATCATGAAATTTAATGCACTTGAACTTGAATCCTATTTTGTAATTTGTTTTCCTTAATTTCTTTGAAATGGTTTAAGAATTTTGAGAGAGAGTTTTAGTAAAGAAGAAGTAATGAAAATGTTAGACGAAGAAATGTGTCAACCTAATCCCCACCGCCCCAATTTCATCTGTTTTAATTTTATTCCCTTCTAACTCTATTGTCTGGAACCCGAAAATACCCGTGAAGTAAAATATTTTATTTTACTGTCAACTTAATTAATTTAAAACAGATAACTTTTTACTATTCACAATAAAACCTGAGGTTCTTTTACTTATTTGTTTTCAAATAGACCCAATAAAATATTTCCCTTTAATTAAAATAATCGTTTATTTCCAGGCCCAGAAACCGGATGTTACACTATAGCCGATCGGCTACATAGAATTTTTCCAAGACTTTGTTCCAACGCTAAGTTCTGTAATCAATTTGTACTAAGTTAGCCGTTCATCTAATTTTACCCGTTCGGCTATAATGTACATACCCGATCGGCTCAGACAGTATAGCCGATCGGCTATGAAGGCTAAACACCGAACCCAGCAACCTGCAAACTTGCTACTGCACGAACCCTAACTACGAAATTAACCCCAATACAGCATCAAGCTCAGTTTAAAACTAGTCTAATACTATAAAAACTTCATATTACATCTTGCAACATCAAATACAACATTTCAATACTAATTCTAAGCAAAATCACTCATTAACCTAACTTAAATAAAATCAAATTCATGTATGAAATTAAAACATCAAAACACTTACAACTTAGTATTAAGAAGATGAAGATGATGAACTTCATATTAATTCACTTGAATCACAGCTTCTTAATCTCCAATATGTAGATGAAATATAGGTAATTTGGTGATGTGTTCTCAAGAATGAGATTAGTTTAAGATTTTGGGGATAATTAGACAAAAGAGGTCGACACCTCCTCACCAAACTGATCTATTAGTTGCAATTATTATATCCGTTCTAATTCTATTATCTGGAACCTAAATACCATTTTGCAGGAAAACTATTTTATTTTACCGTGAACTGTGACTATTTAAAACGGTTAATATTTTACTAGTCACAATTAATCCTTTAACTGAATTTTCTAAGTTATAATCTAAAACATATAAAACACAATATGTAAAATATAGAAAATAATAATATATATAAGTAAAGGAAATTACCGAATTACCTTCAAGCCACAAATGCGAGTGTTACATATGTTTTGCTATATTTTTATATCAGACTGAAAGTTTTTATCCAAAATCATCATCACCAAAATTCCCAATCTACTTAGTTTCGTTATATTTTCATGTAAAATCTATAACAAAATAAGTTACTAATCATGTTAATAGTCATGAAACTTGAAAGATAAGTGTAGAAGAAAAGTTTCCTTACAATATTCTGAAGAAAATGGTGAGTAGAGGATGGTAGGGATGATGATGCTGAAGATGATGATGATGATATTGAAGATGATGATGATATTGCAATTGATGATGATGAAGAAGATGTTGCTGCTTCTACTTTCTACTGAGAGTGATCAAAGAAGAGAAAAGTTTGGTGTGAAATTATTGGTGTGAGTTTGTGTGTGTTTGATTATACGAGTACCGGGGGAGTATATAATATTGAAACTGGGTTATATTTTTCAAAGGAGAGGTATGGGTTCAGTAGCAATCTGTCTCAAGATATTTTTAGAGTAGTAAAAGTTTAGGGTATTTAACTCGTTAATTTCGTGTACGAGTCCAATTATATTAAATATACATTTAATATTTGTAACTTTATTTTGAAGTATTATTCCAAATACTTTATTCGAAATTATAAAATATAATTTTTCATTAGTTTGGTTGTCAAGTTTGTTTTGTATATTTTTGTCGCGTACGATACGTTTTGTATAAAACGTATAAATGTTTTTGTTTTATTTTTAATTTTCATTATTCACGTAATACTTTCAACCAGATATCTGTCAAAAATAGTTTCGTGTTATTTCTAAACTTTGTATCACCAACTATCGTATTTGTTTTTGTCGGACTCATTCCGATAAGAGTTCGCGTAATTATTAATAGTTACGAAATTCATAATACGTTTTGTATTAAAATTTATGGGCACGCTAGACTTATCTCACAAAATAGTTTAGTTTACTTTTTTGTAGGGAATTAGCGTAAGAAATGCACGTGATTAGTGGTAAATTATACCGTAATTGAAGGAGTGTCACAAGTTTCCCCCCATTTTTTTGGATGAGTCTAAATGAATTTTAATATAACCTCCAATTGTATAACAATTAACCATCAGGTCTAACGGGTAATTTTTTTTCACCTCAGTTCATTGTTTTCATTTTTCACTCAAATAAAAAAAATGTTTGATGAAAACCCGATAGGTCAACCCGACTAAAGACCCATTTGACTAAAAAATGTTTGGGCAACCAACTAACCAAGTCATCGGAAATGAAAATGGAGGATTTTTGGAACACGTATGAAGGAGACCAGTGAAAACGAGTTCTGACTTGTTGACCTTGTAAACCCCGTCTTCAACTCAACTCATAGACACTTTGAATTCACTCCCAAAAAAATAAAATAAAAAAAATTCCGCGTTTCACTCACCAAAACCCAATTCAGCCATGGCTGACCTTGTCAAGCAGATCCTCGCAAAACCCATCCAACTAGCCGACCAAGTCATCAAATTCGCCGATGAAGCTGTTAACAATAAACAAGAATGCGCCGAACTCAAATCCAAAACCGATAAGCTCGCTACTCTTCTCCGCCAAGCCGCACGTGCCAGCAACGATCTCTACGAACGTCCTACTCGCCGGATTATCGACGATACTGAACAGGTTCTTGAAAAAGCCCTCTCTTTAACCCTAAAATGTCGTAACAACGGTTTCGTTAAACGCGTTTTCACTTTAATTCCGGCTGCCGCTTTCCGTAAAATGTCGTCACAGCTTGAAAACTCAATCGGTGATGTTTCCTGGTTGTTACGTGTTTCCGCACCTAATAATTCCTTAGATGAGTATTTAGGTTTACCTCCAATTGCTGCTAATGAACCCATTCTATGCTTAATTTGGGAACAAATTGCGATTTTGTACACTGGAGCTCTAGATGACCGGAGCGATGCTGCTGCGTCCCTAGTTTCGTTGGCGCGTGATAACGATCGCTACGGAAAGTTAATTATTGAGGAAGGCGGAGTTCCTCCGTTGTTGAAGCTGGTGAAGGAAGGGAAACCTGAAGGTCAGGAGAACGCTGCGAATGCGATTGGATTGTTAGGACGTGATCCCGAGAGCGTTGAACATATGATCCATGCTGGTGTTTGTTCGGTTTTTGTTAAGGTCTTGAAAGAAGGACCGATGAAAGTTCAGGCGGTTGTTGCTTGGGCTGTTTCGGAACTTGTTAAGCATTATCCAAAATGTCAGGATTTGTTTGCACAACATAATATTGTGAGGTTGCTTGTTGGACATCTTGCATTTGAGACGGTTGAAGAGCATAGTAAGTATGCGATTACTAGTAATAAACCAAATTCCATTCATGCTGTTGTTTTAGCTAATAAAAATGGTGGAAATACGGTTCATTACAATCATGGTAACAAGTCAGTGAATGATGATGAGGATAAGAGTCAAGTTTCTCATCCTTCTGGTTCTAATAATCCGCAGCAGTCGTATAAAATGCATAATGTGGTTACGAGTACAATGGCTATAAAAGATAATGCGCTAAAACCTAACAATGGGTCAGAAAACGTTGTGGTTAAGAAGCAAAGTGTTCATCATAACTCGAGTCTTTCGTTGTCTGCGAATAAAGGGAGGGAATTGGAGGACCCTGCAACAAAAACTTATATGAAATCAATGGCTGCAAGGGCTCTTTGGCATCTTGCTAAAGATAATTCCATTATTTGTAAAAATATTACTGAATCACGAGCTTTACTTTGCTTTGCTGTTCTATTAGAAAAAGGTGAAGAAGAAGTTAAATACAATTCAGCAATGGCACTCATGGAAATCACTGGTGTAGCAGAGCAAGATTCTGATTTAAGGAGAGCGGCTTTTAAACCGAATTCACCAGCTTGTAAAGCTGTTATTGAGCAATTGTTGCAAATTATTGAAAAATCAGATTCGAGACTTTTATACCCATGTGTTATAGCCATTGGGAACTTGGCTAGAACTTTTCGTGCCACAGAATCACGAATGATCCAACCCTTGGTTCAGCTTCTTGAAGAACGCGAGCCAGAGATTTCAAAAGAAGCTGCTGTTGCATTGACCAAATTCGCCTGTTCTGAAAACTATCTTCATGTTGATCACTCAAAGGCAATTATCAGTGCTGGTGGTGCAAAACACTTGATTCAGTTGGTGTATTTTGGAGAGGAAATGGTTAAGATACCCGCATTGATTCTTTTATGCTACATTGCTTTACATGTGCCTGATAATAATGATTTAGCACAAGCTGAAGTGCTTACAGTTCTTGAATGGGCTTCCAAACAGTCTCAATTGCTTCAAAATGAAAAGGTGGAGAACCTTTTACAAGAATCAAAAGGCAGATTGGAGCTTTATCAGTCTAGGGGATCAAGAGGTTTTCATTAGTTTCATTATATGCTAAGGTTTGTTTAATATCTGGTTTTAGCAACATATATGTGCTTGCTGTTCTCTTGTAGGGTACATAATATTTATTGTCATATAATCTGTTTTCTGAAAATTACAAATTAATCATTCTCAAAAGTTCATTCTTTGTTTGCAAAACTATTCAAGTAAATGACAAAGTGGTTATACTTTTAGCTGAAACTATTGGCATGTATTTCATTTCTTTAATGCGTTTGTAACATCTGTAGCTGCGAGGAGGTAATGTACATGAATCAAAGACATTGTGTGGCCAATTTTGGCATATCTACGACAGAAGAGAGTGCATTTGTATTAGTAATGAATGAAGGGCCAATGAGCCATTCGATTGAAACATATATGCGATGCCCATTTTTTTTCTTTTCGGTCCACTTGTAAGCAAGATATCGAGTTCAGTCTTTTCATATCAATTTGAAAAGATGCCCTTTTCATTCAAGAGGCGTCTTCCTTTTTTTCTTCTTCATCATGTTGATGCACACGCACAATGTACAATAACTTATATCGTTATTAGAGCATCTCCAACCAAGGCTTTTTATAAAGCTTTTTTGTGTAAAAAAGTTTTTGAAAAGCTTTTTATCACTGGAGTATAAAGCTTTTTAAGTGTAAAGCTTGATAAATCTCAAGCTTTTGAGCAAAAGCTTTTTACCAATTTTGTGTGTGTAGGTTTCAAAATAAAAGCTTTGCAAAGACTTTACTCATTGGAGTTAAAGCTTTTTTCTAAAGCTTTTTTGGAAGTTGATGATGTGTCTTTAGAAAAAGCTTTATAATAGCTTAATACATCGGAGATGCTCTTAGTGATGTACATATGAATAGTAGGGGTGTACCAATCATGTCCTTTTTCTTTGATGTTCTAATATCCTTGGGGTTTTAAGTTTGTTTAGATGAATTGCAACTAACCCGACGTTTGTAAGTAAAACTTGAAATTGAATGAGAATTGATACTCAACAAGAATTTTAATGCCCTCGACGATATACATGATTAACTCTATCACTTGAGCTAAACTTACTTTACTTTACTTATATCAAAATAGAAGTTTTTATATTAGCTTTCAAACCTAATTATACAAAAGTTTAAACAACTTACTATTCATGGTTGTTTGCTAATTTATATTAGATAATAATGTGTTATTTGTTCATTGACTTCTAATGGTAGTGTTTCATGTCAGAAACTCTTCCCACCATTTTTATGCGTAAGTTGTGGTCCAATTAGGCGATCCGTGTCAATGGCTAATTGTTTGTGTGTAAATGTATTGAATTTGTCACAATATTTGTTTGTAGGTATCAATGTTACTAATCGCTCCTATTGTATACATCAAAGTTAGTAATCGCTCATATTATCACAAAATTCTTTTACATGCATCAAAGGGCTTGCTTATACTCTTGCAAGTAAGGTGAGAATCAATTTACTCATCGCTTTGGAATCTGTTTTTGTACAAGACTATCTCCAATGGTAGTTTATAGAAGTCCATAGCACATGTGACATTTTTAATAGGGAGGTGGCATTTTTCATCCATGGACACCCATTATTTCATAAAGTTTATACATGAAAGTTTATATATGAAATGCAAAGTCTATGGGGATGGACTTATGAAAGAAGTCAATAAATGAGTTTCACTACCAATTAACTCATTTTATTCATTATTTTAATAGGAAAAATAATAAGTGGGAATTAGTTATGGACTTGTTTAAGTTTATAGGAGTAGAAATGTAAGTTTATAGAAAGTGGAATGTGGTATGACATGGCAGTCTATGGATATGGTGAAGTACTGAAGTCCATAGCATTGTGGATGCTGTAAGAGGAAGAAGATTAAGGTGAGTTGGCATAGGTGCTTGCAAAAAAAAAGGGTGATCCATGATTTGGGACAGAACTGTTAGGTAATGGAACACAACGAAGTAAGAAGGTGTTTGCGGCGGCTTATTTTGATTGCTTATTTGCTTAATAAGCTCAACAATTGTTAGGATAAACTCATTTTGTGAAGCTTATTTACTTAATTTTAATTCTTTGTGAGGGGACTCAAAACAAGCTAGAAATTTTTAACTTATTTGCTTATAAGCAATAAGCAAATTAAATAAGCTCCCCCAAATAAAATACAGACCCACAAAGATACGTACATATCTGGCTTTTCCAGATTTCGTTATTTATTAAAAACGTCTCACTATTGATAATCAGAGATTCCGAGTTTCATGTGTTGACAACGTATTACACTTTACATATTTTGTATGGTACGAACTCTAAAAATTCCTATTGTGTGTACTTAAGTTATGAAAAACGTCTATTCTATTCTATTATACATATATACAATTACGGAAAAATATCTTTTTATATAGCAATCTATGGCATTTCCCCATGTGAAATGTGAATCATTTGCTGTACTTATTCAGGCCAAATGAACGCGAATAAGTCTTCACAAACTGAGTACCATCGGTCAATAGGGGAACAATCTTGAAAGAGTAAATTACACAAATGGTCACTGTAGTTTACACCGATTTTTGTAAACTGCTCTTATACACAAATGGTCACCATAGAGAGCACCGAAGCAGGTTTAAGTCGACCGAATGGCCAACATCCCATTGCCTCAAGCGATCTTGAGTCTTCAACTTTCCCTTAAAAACCAAACACATATTAAAAGCATTCCGAGGGATACACTGAGGGAACCAAATAACAGAAGCCCACGCCACAGCGGTGAAAGATTATGTGCTTAATATTAACATAAATAAATATCAAATCCAGCTTCACCTGAACACCGCAGGGTCACACCGATGAGCACAACCGAACAAGTAGTGTGATACTATAAAAGATATTTGATATCGTTCATTTATTTGAAATGAATAAATTGGTCGAACGCAATTAAGACATTTATTAGAATAAATAACTAAGTGTGATTATTTATTTAATAAAAGGATTTATTTATAATTAATTTAGTAAATAAATTAGTTAGTTTAATTATTGTTAAACTACGAGGTTCTAGTTGTTAATTAATTAGTTTGGGATTAGATTAATAAGAGATTAAACTAAAAGGATTAAAAGAGAAATTGTTTAACTTGTTGGACAAGTTGGTTTACAACTATAAATAAAGGCCTAGGGGTTCTTTATTTGTGGTTCAATACCTTAACATTCCCCTCCCTCTCCTCCCTCCTCTCTTGCGTCGACTGGCCCCACCCGAGCCCAAGCCGAAAGTCGGCCAACCCTCCAAAGGTTCTTGAGTTCGTGATTTGATCGCGTTCTTGTGCTAGGGTTATTAGTATACACTTAGGATACTACCGTCCATTCAACCGTGGATCAAAGGTGGATACCTAACGTATCCGCGTAGTAGCCGAATTCAAGAAAGATGAAAGAAGATCAAGATAAGTCCACTCGTACTTTGGCAACGAGTAGAAGATTGAAGATCTTGTCGAGCACCGGATGTAAGTTTATATTTAATTAAATGTAATTAAATTGTGACATGTTTTATTATGAAAATTATAGATCTTGGCTAAATGGTTAATTTAATGAGATTAAATATTTTATAACGCTTCCGCACATTAGTTGTATTAAACTATTAATAAAGATTAAATTTTTGTAACGTACAATTCTATTAAAAACCCTTCAGTGGTATCAGAGCCATGTAATTTTCTAATAAAACTGTGATTAGTTTTCTTGTATGCTTCTTTTTGTTTTAATTTTTGTCCTCTTCTTCTACATTTCTTTACTAATCGGATTGAACAGTATCGTTTTGTTGAATATTTAAGCAACGCGTATAAATGAGTTATTCGCAATTGATCCGAAACATGGTATGATTTGGTTGTACCAAAATTGCTCCAAGGTTTATGAGAAATCTTGTTGATCGATTTTAGGTATATGTGTTTAACACCATAAATGAAATCATATATTGATTCGTAGATTAATTGTTTAAATTATTTAACTCGAGAACTTACGGTTTATCTTTCTTGTTTAAAGTTGTTATTAATTGTATTATTTTGACTCATGCAAAATCGTTTTTAGGGTTTACCATACCCCTAGGAAAATCGATTTTGACATTAGTATTAGGTATTTGATATCCTAATTAAATATAGTACAATTAGTAATAAACTTAGCGAGCAAGAAATCAATACAAGTTTTTTTTGATTAAAACCCTTGTATTGGCCGATTTTTGTTAGGGTTTTATAAAACCAAGAAAATCAATTTCTTAATCCATTGATTTGATCAATTTGGGTTTATGAAACTTTATGTGCAAATTGATTTTTCCTAAGGTATGTGACCTTTAATAAAAGTCAATTTAGGGTTTTAATTAAACCCATGAATTAGTCGATCTTTGGCTAGGATATTTTTATCTTTTAGCCAAAATCGAGATTAGGGTTATTTAACTTACATATATTGATTTCGGAATAACAAAGGAATTGTTAGAAGAATTTAGATAAGGTCCGTAAAACATGTGATTAATCAAAATCTAGGGTTTATGAAACTTTATATAACTTGGATGTTATTTTTGAAATCATTAAAGCAACGTTTTTGAAAGGTTTAAATAAAATTGACATGTTTTTCAAATTAAAATTGTTTAAAAGGTTCGTTTAAAAGAAAAAGTAATTTTCGGTCAAACATGTTAATTCTATTTAAAAGTTAAGTCAAAGAAGCAATAAATCAAGAAACTAATTAATAGATAATTGTTAGACAATTATTAATTGTTGTACTTGATACAAAGATGATGTGTATATAATGGAACTCGTAGTTTGTATATCTTGAATATGTGCGTTTATTAGATAATGCATGTATCTAATTAGACGTCCTAAGCAAACTATACTTTAATATTCCATTATAATTTTATAATTATGATTATAAATGTTGTATGTGTTGTGACCATAGCCGAGCCAAAATTTGACCTAATATATGAACTGCGTGGTTGTGTTTATTTTGGTTGTACTATAATTTTCTTTTGGTTTAAGGAAGACCTGCGTGTCACTTACAACCCCAATTATTTTGTAATTTTATTTTATGTAAAAGGGTAATTTTAGTTTTATGTAAAATGTTTTTTTCAAATTCCATTTATAAAATGTAATACAAAAGAAGATGAAGTCCAAAAGAAGAGGAGCAACCAAAAGATGTCTTTGCGTTCCATGGTGTCACGAGGAGTCGTTGAAGCTAGTTGGAGCATGAAGATCAAGATTGCCAACCATGTGTCATGTTTGTCCCTTAGGTTTACTCTTGGTTTCCGTGTTGGCTCATGGAAACCAAACATAGATTATGGTAAGGCTATGGCACCATGTTATATGTTTTTGTTTATGTCCTTATTTGTTTATTTTGTTGGTTGAATGAAATAATGTGTAAATTATAAGATAATTAATTAGGACATAACAATAAAACATAAGGCAATGTATTTTATCGAGTGAACGCATTTACGAAATGTTGATTCCTCTATGATGAATACATTAATAGAGAATTAATAAAAACACTTGTTTTAATAACAAATATAAAACTAAGAAATGGTTTAAACTTGATGATTTCCTAAGGGCCGTGTTTTATTAAAACTATTATATAAACTCATGCATAGTTTATATATATTTAAAAGTAATTTTTGAAATTAGTTTAATAAAATATACCGAAGTAGGTTTAATTAGAGAATTAAGACCTAAAACCCTATTTAATTTAGACCGTAAGCACCCTCCATTTGTGGACATTCATACCGAAGTCGACTCCGTGTCCTTCGCCGCCTCCGCGGGTGGGCATGGTGCATTTCGATTACGGTGAAGTGAAAGGGCCGTGGTTCCACTTGAGAAGATGGTCAGTTCCCCACAGTTAGCAAATGGTCTGGTCTATTGGTGATTCGAGTTGAGAACTTCGCCCAAGGTGTAAGTTGAGATTAATATACCCAAATAATAAATTTAGAATCTCAAATGTCTAGGAGTTGTATATGTGATGCAATTGATATGTGATCTACCTAAAAAGCTATCGTGTGTCATTGCAGCCTTCGTTGAGGGCATACTTTAGTGTAAATGTCGGATCCTAGCTTAATAGTTCTATTAGGGTTTATGAAATATTAAGAGTTTAAATCGGAATAACTAAAGTTTGTTTGTTTTAATATAGAAGACTAATAACAACATTAACGCTAATAACACTATGCACTTGTCGCTTCGCTCGATCCTTGAGAAGGATAAATTGACCAGGCCTAACTTTTGTAATTGTGAAATGATTCTTTAGATTGTCTTTCTCCATGAAGGAAAGTGGTATGTGCTCGAGACACCTCTTGGTCCCGCGCTAGCAAACGATGTCGCCGAGGACGTTAGAAATGTTTATACTAAGCATGAGAGCGATCTTATTGATGTGCGATGTTCGATGCTTGCTACTATGTCTCCCGAACTCCAAGTAAATTACATGGAGACTTCGATTTATGAGTTGATTCGTCGATTGAGAGAGACATTTCAATCCACTGCTAGAACCGAAGGTTAGAAGCACCAAGGATTTGAATAGTTGCAAGATGGCTGAGGGATCCGATGTGAGTACCCATGTTGTGAAAAAAGATAGGGTACCTTAACCGTCTTAAAAGACTTGGACATCTCTTTCCACAAGAATTAACTATTGATATAATTCTCGCTTCATTGAGTTAGGAGTACAAGCAATTTGTACTTAATTGCAACATGAACAACACGGAAAGGTCTATACATGAGTTTCATCAAATGTTGAAAACTGCACAAATGGATATGGAACCTGTCAAGTTTAAAGATGTGTTGATCCGTGATGGAGGTGTTAACAAGAAGCGTAAGTTCCGTGACAACAAAGGAAAGAAGAAGAATGGTGATTCAACTTTAAAGCCAGCAACAAAAGCCCAAATGTCCAAAGCCGAGCATCATTGCTTTCATTGTAATAAGATTGGACATTGGAGGAGGAACTATCTCGATTATCTTAACGATAAGAGGAATGGTGTTGAATGTTCTGGTTAGTAATGATATCCTATAAAGGATTGTTTATTGCTTCATATGACTACATTAGATAGTTGATCTATTGTATACAATCTATGATTGTAGAAGTCAAGAAGTGATGAAGCACTTGAATTGGAGCTATGGAGATAGCGTTGTTCAAGAAGGTTGAGTGTGGAGATTAAGTGCTCTAGGCACATAAGTTTATTTTACAATTTTGGGATATTCTAGTCAAGATTAAATCCTAAATAAGATCCACATATAACAATCCCATTGTGTAACTCATTTAGAACTTATCTTTCTAAGATATGAGTTTATAAGTAATGCATTTAAATAAATATTATTTGTTAATTGATATCTATATAATTGTGAATTATTGAATATGAGAGTTGCCATATTACTAATAAAGTTAGATTTATATTGAATTTAACACTAAATAAATACTACTTCAAAGATTATTAAATCTATTATATGCATGTGTATGAATAAGTTGGGTGAACTTATCAAGTACAATTAATTGAAGTGTCAATTAATAATAATAAGCTTATTATGGTTTGATTTATTCTTGACTATAAGAATTAAATTGGTAATGTGTTTCGTAACACATCTTGAAACCAAAACAATTAGTTTATTTGTTTGATTATTTAATCAACGTGTATATTGCATATAATGAAGAGAATTATTTCTAAAATGAATATGAGATTTGTTTGTAGAAATTGAATTCAAGAGTATTGTTAGATCTAGTGGGAGCGTTAAATGGAAATTTTAAAATCTCACAAGAACATTAAATTATTAAACATTAAATTATTATCGTTATTGTTAGAGAATTAAAATTTATTGTTGGATTGACTTAAAAATGTTATGATGTTGGTATTTGGAAACATCAAATTCATTGTGAAGTCAATTTCATTAAGTTGAATTAATGGTTAGTCATAGTGAATACTTTGTATAAATGATATCATGATCTAATATGTTTTACTTCGGTGTACATATTAAATGGTCATTGGATAACATTAACAAAGATTTGAATTATGATTGCAAAAAATAAAGCTTAAAGTCCTTAGACTTAAGTTTAGTGGGTAGATATTTAATAAGATATGTTTGGAGAAATGCATCTTAGTAATATAGTTGATATGGATTAATTAGAAATAGTTTTTAATTATATTCATATATCACGACCCGATTCCGAAACCATGAACTGTAGCATGTTAAGGTTGGATGACTCATTGAGATATGATGAGGCCTTCATGTTGTTCATATTTTAGTATATTTTAGTATCCATGAATAAATGCAAGTTTATTCTAAAGTGTATGAGACACATATCCATAACCGCTTATTGTTGTGGGAACTACAATAGGGCTATCGGTTATAGTGAAAGATGGTATGTTACAGCTTTAAGTAGCAACTTGTCCTGCAGATAAGGTACAGTCACTGTTAATTTGTGATGCCTAATCACTAGCACTTAATACGATTAAATGTTGGATTGACCCACATATTGAGTGAATACTTCGTGGACCATTGTCATGGGTATTCTCAATTGTGATGCACTATCCTCTGACCTGAGCAGGCTAGATTTTTGCATGTGAACCTAGTTGGTTTCTAATGAGATCTAACGATGTTCTTAAATGAGCATCCATAACGGTTATTCATTGGCTGACGAAGATCACATGTTGTGATTTCTAGTTTAACTCGTAAGATGGGACTTTGCAACTCTTGTATTAAACCAAGAGAAATATCTCCTAGGCCGTCGATGATTTGGACTGAAGAAATGTATGGCCATACTCGAGTGATAAGTCACTTGCTTAGTCGGTACAAATTTGTAATTGAAAATAGGAATTGATTATTGTAAGGTTGATACGGTCCATGCCTTATACTCTAAAATATCTTAAGAAACTGCAAAAGGATAATAGTCACACCCTCATCGTTTGAATTTTATTTCAGCTTGGCTGTATAGCTACGAGGAGTGATTGCTTCATTGATCTGGTTAACCTAAATGTCCTTGTAGGGACCACCTTAGGTACATAATATTTAACGATGATAATATTTCGTACAAGTGGGAGTCTGAAAGATTATGTGCTTCATATTAACATAAATAAATATCAAATCCAGCTTCACATGAACACCGCAGGGTCACACTGATGAGCACAACCGAACAAGTAGTGTGATACTATAAAAGATATTTGATATCGTTCATTTATTTGAAATGAATAAATTGGTTGAACGCAATTAAGACATTTATTAGTATACATAATTAAGTGTGATTATTTATTTGATAAAAGGATTTATTTATAATTAGTTTTGTATATAAATTAGTTAGTTTAATTATTGTTAAACTACGAGGTTCTAGTTGTTAATTAATTAGTTTGGGATTAGTTTAACAAGAGATTAAACTAAAAGGATTAAAAGAGAAATTGTTTAACTTGTTGGACAAGTTGGTTTACAACTATAAATAAAGGCCTACGGGTTCTTTATTTGTGGTTCAATACCCTAACATTCTCCTCCCTCTCCTCCCTCCTCTCTTGCGTCGACCGGCCCCACCCAAGCCCAAGCCAAAAGTCGGCCAACCCTCCAAGGGTTCTTTAGTTCGTGATTTGATTGCGTTCTTGTGCTAGGGTTATTAGTATACACTTAGGATATGATGGTGTTCCGACCGTCGCAAACGCGAATGATCACAACGCCAATCGGTGGGTGTTTTAAATTTATATTTGCTGGGGTCTAAGTATAACTTACTAATACTGAACCAAGGGCTAGTAGATGGTAAGTATGACCTAGATTCATTCTTAAAGAGAAACTGAATTGAAACGGAGGTGATCCAATCAATCGTTACTTCCTAGTACAGGTTTTTAAAAGAGTGTGTTGGGGTTTGGTTCAGTTAACTAAGTAAAGTAAATAAAGCGAATGAAATGTAATAATAAATCAGATAATGGAAAGTAGTATATGTTGTGAGTTCATTAGCTAATAATATGGGATGATGACTTTCATGGGAAAAATGATTAACTAAATTAGAATTGTTTGCAAGATTCAATCCTATATGGTACCATATACTAATATTCATGCTACTTTCGTATTACCAGACTATACTGATGGAGGACTTTGGTTTGATTAGTTGAAAACAACTCATGTAGTATATTGAAATATGTACTCGCGTTCACGTGTTAAAAGAAGAGCAATGTATCACACCCTTAGTAAAACAGTAAAAAGAGGGGCCATGAGACTCACCTGAGCCTGAAGAGTTTATCTAAATAAACTGAGATTGATTAGCCAAGAATCGAAGTCCAAAGACTTGTAACCTGAGGGTGTCCACGACACGCGATGGTTATAAACATGTGAAGGCATCTAATAAGACTACCTTGTAGTTGTTTGTCCAACTAGAATGTCCAAATGATTACAATTTGGTTGATTGTTTAAGTGTTTGAAAATGTGTACGGCCCATTGGTGATTGTTTGTAATAATAATCCCACATTATTATTTTGATGATTTTGAAGTGTTATATCTAAAAGTAAGTTCCAATGTGTTTTAGAAGTTGTGTCGCATTCGTGTTTGATGTTATACAAGTTTAACACCTTGTGTGAAAGTTTAGATGTAACACTGTTACTCGTGACCCTAGGGTAAGGGTAAAGCCCGTTAATGACGGGGGTCCGGGGGCAGCGCCCCTGGTTAGCGGGGTCCAAGGGGTGGCAACCCCTGGCGGGGTCCAAGGGGCAGAGCCCCTGGCTGGGGTCGAGCTGGACTTGAAAATTTTTATTTCTACTAAATTGCTTTGGTGAAAAACGCATCTGGACTTGAATTTGGGTGAAATCGAATGATAAAATTTTAGATCTCGACACTTAGTAAAATTTGTGTTTTCTTGGTTCTGTTTCATGCGACATAGCGTGCGACATACGGCTTTGTATCACTAAGTGCGACATAGTTTGTTGTGTCGCAGATCATATCTGCGACATAAGGGCTTGTGTCGCTAAGGGCGACATCCGCAATTTAATGCGACGTAGGGCGTTGTGTCGCTATATGCGACATCCGTAATTTCTGCGACATAACTATTTGTGTCGCTATATTCGACATCCGTGATTAGTGCGACATAGTGGCTTATGTCGCTATATGCGACATAAGGACTTTAAAATGATTAGTGAAAATAACTCATGTAGTATTTGATTTGTATTGTACTTGCGTTCATATTGTAAAATAAAACGAGCAATGTAATCACACCCCTGATTGAAAAGCAGTAAAATAGGGGCCATGAGACTCACCTGAGCCTTTAGTGTTTATTTAAATAAACTTGGATTAATTAGCTGCGAATCGATGTTCGAAGACTTGTAACCTGAGGGCGTCCAATACGCGTGATGGTTATTAATTGCATAGGTATCTTAAAAGACTACCTTTGTAGTTGTTTGTTCAACTAGAATGTCCAAATGATTACAACTTGGTTGATTGTCTAAGCGTTTGAAAATGTGTACGGCCCGTTGGTGATTGTTTGTAATAATAATCTTGATGTTATCATATTGATTTCGAAGTGTTATACTTGAAAAACATGTCTTACAATGTTTTAGGAGTCATATTGTATAAGAGTTTGAGGTTGTATAAGTTCGACACTTGGTGTAAAAATATTTACAAGTTCCTGGATAATGGGGGTCCGGGGGCAGCGCCCCTGGTAGCGGGGTCCAAGGGGCAGAGCCCCTGGCTGGGGTCGAGCTGGACTTGAAAATTTTTATTTCTACTAAATTGCTTTGGTGAAAAATGCATCTGGACTTAAATTTGGGTGAAATCGAGTGATAAAATTTTAGGTCTCGACACTTAGTAAAATTTGTGTTTTCTTGGTTCTGTTTCATGCGACATAGCGTGCGACATACGGCTTTGTGTCGCTAAGTGCGACATAGTCTGTTGTGTCACAGGTCATATCTGCGACATAAGGGCTTGTGTCGCTAAGGGCAACATCAGCAATTTAATGCGACGTAGGGCGTTGTGTTGCTATATGCGACGTCCGTAATTTCTGCGACATAACTATTTGTGTCGCTATATGCGACATCCGTGATTAGTGCGACATAGTGGCTTATGTCGCTATATGCGACATAAGGTCTGATTTAGCGACATAAAGGCTTATGTCGCAGGTGGCCTGGAGCCTCTGCGACATAACGCGCTGTTGGCCGGAAAATGAGCCGAAAAGGTGTTTTCCGGCCTCCGTTTGACCTGAGACTTTTACCCAACCCATATTTGGACATTTTAAGCTTAAAGAAACAACTAGAACTTAAAAACACTTGAAATCGAAAGGTTTCGGGTTTTTGTCAGAAACTTACAAAGTGGTAAATCGAGAATCCAAAAAGATGGAAATGTAGATCGTGACGCGGTGGATCTTTTTCTTCAAACGGACGAGATGATTCGAGGTGGTTTAGTGGTGGTATTTAGTGATTGTTTGTGGTGGTGGTGTGGTTGATGATGTTGAAATGAGGGAAAGGGTGGGTTTCCCCCTCCTTTGGTGGCTGATTTCGGTGGGGGCCCACCAGAGTGTGGGTCTTCACTTTTTAACTCCGTGTATTCGCGCTCCGTGCGGCGTTCGTTTAAACGTTAAATAATTATTTTATACATTTAAATATATTTTTTAAAATACAAATGTTTATTCATTATTTTTGTTGAAGTATTTTACCAAATACTTAATAACTTAAATGGTTTCGTTTGTTTGTGTGTTAAGTGTGTAAGTCGCGTAGACGTTTATTACACGATACGAAATGAAATTGAAATATTATCAAAATAATATTTTTGGGTATGATATCGTTGTTAAATAATTTTATATTATTTAATAAAATTGATCACCAACGTCCATATTTACTTGAACCGAATTACATTCAATTTGAAACTTGTACGATTTAATCAAATCGCATATTCGTATATATTCAATAATATATATATATATATATATATATATATATATATATATATATATATATATATATATATATATATATTTCGATACATTAATTAGCCTAAAACCAACCAATTACATGTATTAACAACTGATTAGGTACTAATCACTAGTCCTAATTTGGCGGGTGTTACATAAAAGCATTTCCAGCACTATACCAAGTAAACAGTCGAATAGGGGCCGTCATATTATTTCACGACGTATTTAAAGTCATCCCATTATTATATGTGCTAACTACATCACAAAAAATACAATAGTAATCTACTCGCTAATCATGGCACAAACTAACTCTAGCATAATTAAAGCATACATATTTAATTAAGATAGAATAGGAAAGAAAGAACCCAGATTAGAATGCGAGAAGGAATAAACTTGAATTAACAAGCGTAATTCCAAGTGTACACCCAAGATTACAAGATGTTCCTTGCTTTCGTTCTACTCTAAACAAGCTTCCTAACTAGCCTAATACTAATTTTGAAGTAAGAAAATAGAATGAGAAAGTAAGAAAGTAATATCACTAATACATATGGTGTGTAAAGTGTGTTTGGAAGGTGTATGTTGAAATGAAGCCTCATGCCTCATATTTATAGGAGAAATCCGGCTCATGTTAGCATCTTGAGGAACACTTTAGCAAAACGTGGAAAAGGTGGTGCACCAGGTATGTACAATCGCGCAAAGGTGTGGCACCGGGTACGTACAATTACGTAAAGGTGTGGCACCGGGTACATGAAAGGATCAAAAAGAGGAAATGAGATGGGGGAGAGGAGTCCGGTGGTGCCACCATGGTGGCCGGTGGCGGTGTGGTGGTGGCTGGCGGCGGCTGGCTGCCACCCGCCCCAGTTCGCCGTCTTTTGCTTCGTTTCTTAATTCCTGCGTGTTTTCTTCGTTATGCGTCCATTTTTGTTGATTCTTTTTTCGTTGGATTGATTTTAAAAAACAAAGACTTTGATGAAAAGTAATCCCAAAATTGAGCTTCCTATCTCTAGATATTGCGTACGAATCATTTGAATCTTCCGGCGGGCATAGAATCTTCATTCTTTATCCGTTTTTGTTGATTCTTCTTCTGTTAGACTCGTATTTTGAAAACGAACATCTTGGATAAGATGGATGTTGATGATGGGCACTTTAGTCTTTAAATCTTGTTTTGATGCCTTGAATCTTTAAACGTGCATGGAATCTTCGTTTTTCATCCGTTTTGCTTGATTTTTATCGTGCAACCTTGTTTTGACCTCCTTGGCAGATTCTCATTGATTTGAGTGTTATTTGAGTTCAAATGCCAAGAATCGTTCCAGAATGAGAGAGATATCGATAGTAAAAACGTGACTTTTTACACGATATCAAGTATCCCACACTTAGAACTTTGCTTGTCCTCAAGCAAACTCGTTTCAACATGGTTAAAGATAAGTAGATAATGAAATATTTTGTGGCGGAACTTTTTACTAAAGGGGGTTTTGGAAAAAAGAAACATTTGTTCTTTGAAAAACAAGGTTTTGTAATCTTTGGGAGCATGCTTTTGATCTTTGATCTTGGATACATGACTAGGCGATCCTCTCAAGGTGGTCACTCCAATCACTCAAAGTGTTTAGGGTTTCTGATTCTAGTATTACCAATCACTCTGAACGCCAGTCATGTATCGTTTTATCATCATAGGCTTGATCGAGGATCAAATCATTACCTTTTTGGTGAGCGCGAAGTCGATCCAGCCACAATCATTATAGGAGAAGTGGTGTAGGATTTTTGGAGTGGAGTGTTGGTGATATGAGAGGGGGTTGTGTTGGTTTTTCATTGGTTTATATATATATTTTTTCGTGTGAAGAGGAAAATTGGAATTTTTGAGAGGATTGACGCCCTGTTCTTATGATTTTTTTGGTAGGAGTCCTTTTTCTCCATTTGACTTTCTTTTCTTCGAATTCTTTTTTTTTCGATGTCATATCCTTGTAGCTTCTCTTCTTTCATCTTTGGAATTTTCTATGAAGTTTTGAGGGATGTTTTTGAGAGAGTAGGGATAACGTATTTTCATTTGGTGGGTGTATGGATGGGTTCAAGAATGATGTGATTCGATCTCCTTTTCATTCACCAATTCGGATTCGAAATGCATAACAGGAGCAAGTTCTGATTCTAAACGTATACATCGGCACACTCAAGAATCGAAAAAGTGAAGCATTAGAAATGAAAGCTTTATATGGCTCAAGATACCTCACGAATCGAAAGTTGGTTTGTTGTGTGCCTAGTCATGCGACGCTCTTTATGGGATTACTAAACTAATTTTTCAAAGGAATTCATATTTTATTTATCCTTCTTCCCCAAAGTAAATCATTCTTCGTCTAAAATTTTTCATTTTCAACATATTTTTAATTTTTTATTTCGAGTTAATTTTTGAAGAAGGATGGTCTAAAGAGCAACGATTTTAGAATCAAGTATATACCATTATCCATTTCACAGTTAGTGCAAGAGGATGGTCTAAAGAGCAACGATTTTAGAATCAAGCATATACCATTATCCATTTCACAGTTAGTGCAACTACTACTATCCCACACTTAAAGGAACATCGTCCTCGATGTTATTCTAAGCTCTGTCCGGGGTGAAAATCCCACACTTAGGAGTTGAAACATCTAAGACATATTCTTTTAGCGGTGTGTGTTGGGTTTGAATCCCACACTTAGTGATAAGCATAATGGATATAGTATATTTATAACGAGTGAAAGAGATGGTATAGAAGTACTCCCCGGTAGTTGCAGTATTCCTTTTGCTTGCATCTGCCAGACTTCGTCTTCATAGGTGCATTCTTGATCAAGTCTTCTTGTGATTGGTCTCGTAGGTGTGAACACGTCGGATATATAATTCTTCGGGTGTTGATACTTTCTTGTAGGCTGGGGCATGTATGATCCATGTGTGAAAGATAGTCGGAGATTTCATCACTTCTTGGAAAGTAAAAGTTGCAGAAAACTAAAAACACGGGTTGCCTCCCGAGAAGCACTCTTTTAAAGTCGAGAGCTCGACTTAGTCCTTTCTTCTTCAGATGATGCTGGATGTGTCCCTAGTGCTGGAGTGGTCACTGTGGATTCTAGGTAGGGCGTATCTTGGAGGAAAGTATTGGAGGAATTGCTCTGTCATGTCGGCAATAAGAGTTGGTGGGTTGGTGGATTCCATTATCAAGCTTTTGAAGTGGTCAGTGGCCAATCTGACGAGGATTGCCATTCCGTAGCTGGTGTATCTAACCGACCGTGTAACTGGTCCGTTAGGGTCAATTCTGGTGCAGGTGTAAGTTCGGACAACTTCACACTGGGGGTGGTTTCGACCTATCGAGGTGATTAAAGCCATAAAAGCAGTTCTTACTTCTTCAAAGTCACTAGCCGAAGGATCTCCTCCAAAGGATCTCCTCCAAAGGATCTTGTTGCTTGGCATACTTGTCTGATGATTTGGTGTTGTTCACGGTTGAATGGAAAATCCGAGTCTGTGAAGATGTAGATTAACTTGCGGAATATTTCACGATATCCATTTCGGTAGACGTCAAGTTCTACGTCTTCTTCTTGGTACATTCTGTGCAGTCGAGTTGTCACATAGGTGGCCAGGTTGATTTGCGACATGTGTGGAATGAATCTTGGTACCTCACGAGTTTCTTCTTCATATGCTGACTCGTTCAGCTCATCAATTATTAGTTCAACATGATGACCAATGGTAGAGTGAATGACGATCCTGTAATTTTCCAAGGCTGTGAGATGTTCTCCAGTTTCGATGAGATCTAGAAGGGTTCTAAGATCTCCCACCATTCTGATGTCGGCATAATTTTGTGGGTTTCCATTAGCTCTTTCAAGATTGGTTCTCATTGATGCAAGTATAGCCTTCTGACTAGAAGAGTAGGGAAAAGCAGATCCGGCCAAGGCACAATACACTTTTTGGTATATTTGCCTTTGGTTGCTGTAGAACTCGACCTCTCCCATCGGGTAGTGGGGTCTTTCTGGCTGTTGAGCTTCTCTGGTGATTTGGGCTTGAAGAGAATCAGAGAAGTCTTGAATATTTCTTGAAGAGCGCGGGGTTCTGGTTCTCCATAATTGGCGAGGTATGAATCGTATTCTCGTTCGATTTCCCTTATCAGGTGCCTTTGAGCAGTGGTGTAGTCATTGGTTGATTCTCTGATAGCTTCTACGATGATGCGAACATCGTCATTTTCATCAATCAAGTCAATCATCTCTTGGTGGGTATCTATGAAAGGGATTTCCAATATCTCGGTTGTGGTGATGGGAGAATTTGCTGGAGCAGGGGGAATAGAGCGTTCGTCGAGAGTGACGTCGATACAATCATTGTCATACTCGATTTCTTCTTCAGAATCTTTATCACGGGAATCTAGAAATTGGTGGATTCTTCATCTGAGGGGGCGTTATTGAAAGGTTGAGAACTGTCGACTTCGATGGTCCTAACTTCCGTGGTTGTTTCTTGAATGTTTTCTTCCACAAAACCACACTTTTGCCTTGCCTTATATGCAGCAATTTTTTGATAGAGTGCAGTATATAAGTTTGGGTGCTTTGATGATCGGAGTTCTTCTTCGAATGTATCTATATGTCAGAGTCGGGTTCGGGTGAAAGGTTTCGATGGGTTGAGATAAGATTCAAGAATGTTTCCCATTCTTCTGATATGAGTGAACTTTAGTTCTTGACGGAGGGTTTCATAATCAACGGATTCTTCTGATGAAGAATAATCTTCGTAGTTTTGTATCCTCTTGATTTCAGCCATTTGTGGTGATTCAACGTGATCTTCATCGTCCTCCATTTCTTCGTTCATTTCTTCCTCTTCCTCCTTCTCTTCTTCTCCTTCTTCCTCATGTTCTTCGTTTTCAGATTCAACTTCTTCCTTTGCTTCTTGAAATTCTTCTTCCTCTTCTGGTTCATGCTCAGAGTCAGATATAAAAACTGACGATCGGGTGAAAGGTTGTTCTTCTTCGGGCTATGATTCATCATTATAGGTTATTCTGCCTGTTGATATAGCATAACATTCTTCTTGTTCTGGGGTGCACTCTGGTTGGTCGATCTTGTAAGTGATGCTTTCACCGTGTGAGCGTAGGACAATCGTGTGGTTGCACACATCGATCACTGCTCTAGCGGTGTTCATGAATGGTCTTCCAAGGATAATCGGGATGTTAGAGTCGGGTTCGGATGAAAGGTTTCGATGGGTCGAGATAAGAGTCAAGAATGTTTCCCATTCTTCTGATATGAGGGAACTTTAGTTCTTGACGGAGGGTTTCATAATCAACAGATTCTTCTGATGAAGAATAATCTTCGTAGTTTTGTATCCTCTTGATTTCAGCCATTTGTGGTGATTCAACGTGATCTTCATCGTCCTCCATTTCTTCGTTCATTTCTTCCTCTTCCTCCGTCTCTTCTTCTCCTTCTTCCTCATGTTCTTCGTTTTCAGATTCAACTTCTTCCTCTGCTTCTTGAAATTCTTCTTCCTCTTCTGGTTCATGCTCAGAGTCAGATATAAAAACTGACGATCGGGTGAAAGGTTGTTCTTCTTCGGGCTATGATTCATCATTATAGGTTATTCTGCCTGTTGATATAGCATAACATTCTTCTTGTTCTGGGGTGCACTCTGGTTGGTCGATCTTGTAAGTGATGCTTTTCACCGTGTGAGCGTAGGACAATCGTGTGGTTGCACACATCGATCACTGCTCTAGCGGTGTTCATGAATGGTCTTCCAAGGATAATCGGGATGATTATGTCCTCGTGAATGTCCATTACCACAAAATCCTTCGGAAAGAAGAATTTGTCAACTTGAACTAGGACATTCTCAGCTATTCCTTTTGGGTATCTAACGGATTGGTCAGCTAGCTGGACGGTCATCTTATTGGGTTTCAAGTTTTCAAGTTTTCAAGTTCTAACCTCTTAAACAGTGAGTAGGGCATGAGGTTAATGCTAGCTCCTAGGTCGGCTAAGGCGCTTATTTCTCCGGATTGGTAAATAGAACAAGGGAGTGTAAATCTTCCGGTGGCTCCTAATTTTTCAGGAAGGCTATTCTTAAGTAGTGCTGAGGTTTCAGAACTAAGGGGAATGTTGTTTACTTCGGGCAGTTTATCCTTAGTGGATAGCAGTTTTCTGATGTACATATTACAACCGGGAACTCTAGACATGGTATCGAGAATTTTCCATCTAACTTAAAGGATGATAATTTCTTAAGTTGGACCTTAAGTCTAGCGGGGTAAGGGATTCTAACCTCCTTGTTTATGGTCGGAGTGGTTTCCACAGCTGGTGTCTTGACCGTTTGTTCTTCCTTTACTGGGACAGCAGCAGGTGGTGGAGTGGTTGCTTCCTTGGTGGTGGTAACTTGCTTTGCCTCCTCAACATGTGGGTTGTGAACCGTGTTGCTAGGCAAACTTCCTCTGGGCCTGTTCTCAAGACGTTGTGCCAATTGTCCAATTTGAGCTTCCAAGTTCTTTAATACGGCTAATTGATTTCTCATGAAGAGATCGGTTTTGTCTTGCCTAGCGGATGTCTTTTGGTTGAGTATGTGTTGGCCTTGCATGAACTGTGTAAAGGCGTCTTCTGAACTTGAAGTTGGGGCATTTGTCTTGTTGGGTTGTTCAATAGTTTGGTTTGTGTCGGAAGTGGGTCCAGGGAGTGCGAGGGGTTGGTTGTAGGCAAGTTGTTGTTGTTGTGGGTAAGGTGGGTATCTAGGTGGGTTTCGGGGTTGGAAAGGTTGGTTGTTTTTCTGTGGGAATAGAGGTCCTCTAGGTTGGTTGTTGTTGTGGTTGAAACCAGGTGGAGAATTCTGTGGTCGAGCGGGGTATAAAGCATAGTAAACGGTGCTGTCTGTCTCTTCATATTCAACTTGATATTCACCGGGTGGTTGCGAGTTGGTGCAGTTTTGACAGGCTTGTACTTGGTGCTGTTGTTTCTTATGTTCTCCGAACTGCTTGACAAGTGTGTTCATCTTCTCTGTTAATACCTTGATTGCTTCGACTGGAATTGGATTGGATGCAGCGAGAGGTGCTGAAGATGTTGAGTAATCTTCAGAGTTCCAATCATGGTGATGCATAGTCATATTTTCTATAAGGTCCCATCCTTCTTCGTCTGTCTTTGTCATAAAGCTTCCTTGTGCGGCAGCGTCGAGGGTGGTTTGGTGGTTAGGGTCTAAACCATTATAGAAGATACACAATTGTGCAGATTTGTCGAGTCGGTGATTAGGGCATTTCTTCAGTGCTCCTTTAAATCGTTCCCATGCAGTGCATAATGACTCATCAAAAGCTTGGTGGAAGTTCATGATGTCATTTCGGAGTTTGGTTTGTTTAGAGGGCGGAAAGTACTTGGTTAGAAACTTTGTTGCCATTACCATCCATAAAGGCATAGAGCTGGTTTCTAAACCTTCAAACCATGTTTGTGCATGACGTGTGAGCGAATAAGGGAAAAGATACAAGCGGATTGTATCTTGGCTAACTCCATTTTGTTTGTAGGAGTTTGTAAGAGATATGAACTTGTCGAGGTGAGAGTTTGGATCATCATTTGGTAATCCATGGAATTGACAGTGGTTTTGGATTAGTTGGATGATGTGGTGCTTAAGCTCGAATGATTGTCCTGGGGTTTCTGGGTAGAGAATTGGGCCTCCTCTTCCTTCGATAGAGGGTTTACTATTGTCACTGAGAGTGAAGCGTTCAGCCATTACTTGTTTAATTGCAGATTGCTTCTTTTCTCGTCGAATAGTGCGTATTATAAGTTCTAGAACAGGTCATATACTAACTAAAAACAGACAATAAAGAAAATATTTTGTTTTTTTTAAGGTTTTATCCTAATGGTATACTAGAAAACGGGATTGGTTGGACCTCTGTATCGGACAGTTAGTCTCCCCGGCAGCGGCGCTAAAAACTTGATGGTGTTCTGACTGTCGCTAACGCGAATGATCACAACGCCAATCGGTGGGTGTTTTAAATTTATATGTGCTGGGGTCTAAGTATAACTTACTGATACTGAACCAAGGGCTAGTAGATGGTAAGTATGACCTAGAGTCATTCTTAAAGAGAAACTGAATTGAAACGGAGGTGATCCAATCAATCGTTACTTCCTAGTACAGGTTTTTAAAAGAGTGTGTTGGGGGTTTGGTTCAGTTAACTAAGTAAAGTAAATAAAGCGAATGAAATGTAATAATAAATTAGATAATGGAAAGTAGTATATGTTGTGAGTTCATTAGCTAATAATATGGGATGATGACTTTCATGGGAAAAATGATTAACTAAATTAGAATTGTTTGCAAGATTCAATAACTTATGGTATAACCAATAGATTCCCTATTAGTCGGTTATCAACTAATATGTCACAAGGAACTAAGGTGTCATGATTCTGGCCAGACAGACGATGCTCAACTCTCCACACTCTCCTGTGAGGGAGTCAGTGGCCCATATTATTGAACGCATTTGCTCATGGGCAAAGGAATAGAGTAGCAAGTCCATAACACGTCTAACCGTTCTTAATACCATAAAGATTATGAGTCTTATAAACAACTAACTTAGGGTTTATGTTCGGACTTATTTACCAATTCCTATTAGTAAAACTTAAGAGTGATAAGCGAGGGAAAACGTTTAGGTTTCTTGCGTATCTTACTTTAGGGTTTTACTGGTTAGGAAAGAGTATCATTTTAGATTGGCTTTTAAACTTGCCTTTCTTGATGCAATTAACAAATCCCTAGGTTTTCGTAAATTCATTTAGCCTATAACCTACCTACTCTAATCTAATTTAAACTAATCTAATTAAAATGCTGACGGCTTTTGCAGAAATTTAAACCCAGACCATGTCAGAAAATGTTATGGTAGTTCACAATGTATTTAATCGTTTACCGATGTTTCCGTTGTGAATTTAAATGCTTCGTGATGTTTATATGATAATTAAATTGTGATTGGAAGTGTACTATACTTATGGTAATTCCACGTAATCACATTGCTTTTTATGATGCTTGCATGACGTTACAATTAAACCATAGTTTTTACGCAGATAATTATTGACCAAGTATTAAGGTTCGCGACTCCTCTTTACAAGGTTACAATCACGTTTGTTAATCGAAAGGCGAATGTAAGTTTTAGGTTTAAGATCACACGATAAGTCCGTTCATAAAGTTTCCATTTTTATAATGTCGATCCATAATACAACTACCTTCGATCATTTACCAGCTTCCATACGTATGTACTTTGCTTAAAAGCATTTACAACACTATACCAAGTAAACAGTCGAATAGGGGCCGTCATATTATTTCACGACGTATTTAAAGTCATCCCATTATTATATGTACTAACTACATCACAACAAATACAATAGTAATCTACTCACTAATCATGGGACAAACTAATTCTAGCATAATTAAAGCATACATATTTAATTAAGATAGAATAGGAAAGAAAGAACCCAGATTAGAATGCGAAAAGGAATAAACTTGAATTAATAAGCGTAATTCTAAGTGTACACCCAAGATTACAAGATGTTCCTTGCTTTCGTTCTACTCTAAACAACCTTCCTAACTAGCCTAATACTAATTTCGAAGTAAGAAAAGAGAATGAAAAAGTAAGAAAGTAATATCACTAATACATATGGTGTGTAAAGTGTGTTTGGAAGGTGTATGTTGAAATGAAGCCTCATGCCTCATATTTATAGGAGAAATCCGGCTCATGTTAGCATCTTGAGGAGCACTTTAGCAAAACGTGGAAAAGGTGGTGCACCAGGTACGTACAATCGCGCAAAGGTGTGGCACCGGGTACGTACAATTACGTAAAGGTGTGGCACCGGGTACATGAAAGGATCAAAAAGAGGAAATGAGATGGGGGAGAGGAGGCCGGCGGCGCCACCATGGTGGCCGGTGGCGGTGTGGTGGTGGCTGGCGGCGGCTAGCTGCCACCTGCCCCGGTTCGCCGTCTTTTGCTTCGTTTCTTAATTCCTGCGTGATTTCTTCGTTATGCGTCCATTTTCATTGATTCTTTTTTCATTGGATTGATTTTCAAAAACAAAGACTTTGATGAAAAGTAATGCCAAAATTGAGCTTCCTATCTCCAGATATTGTGTACGAATCATTTGAATCTTCCGACGCGCGTAGAATTTTCATTCTTTATCCGTTTTTGTTGATTCTTCTTCTGTTAGACTCGTATTTTGAAAACGAACATCTTGGATATGATGGATGTTGATGATGGGCACTTTAGTCTTTAAATCTTGTTTGGATGCCTTGAATCTTCAAACGTGCATGGAATCTTCGTTGTTATCCGTTTTGCTTGATTTTTATCGTGCAACCTTGTTTTGACCTCCTTGGCAGATTCTCATTGATTTGAGTGTTATTTGAGTTCAAATGCCAAGAATCGTTCCAGAATGAGAGAGATATCGGTAGTAAAAACGTGATTTTTTACGCGATATCAGGGTACTACCGTCCGTTCAACCGTGGATCAAAGGTGGACACCTAACGTATCCGCGTGGTAGCCAAATTCAAGAAAGATGAAGAAAGATCAAGATAAGTCCACTCGTACTTTGGCAACGAGTAGAAGATTGAAGATCTTGTCCAGCACCCGATGTAAGTTTATATTTAATTAAGTGTAATTATATTGTGACATGTTTTATTATGAATATTATAGATCTTGGCTAAAGGGATAATTTAATTAGATTAAATATTTTATAACGCTTCCGCACATTAATTGTATTAAACTGTTAATAATGATTAAATTTTTGTAACGTACAATTCTATTAAAAACCTTTCAAGCGGAACATCGAAACCGAATGGATTCCCAGACTTCACTCACCTGGAATTCAGAAAAATTACCATCACCATCACGCCACAAAAGCTTATCAGGGTGTGAGGAAAGATTGGGAGCCACAATCTGAGATAAAATAGGGTACCTTTGGAGGCACATAATCGGCCATCTCCAAACAGCACCATCAAGAAGATCTGCAACTCAGTCAGTAACTGAGAATCCCTGACGAGTGATATCACGGTGACAAGAAAAAACATGAGCAATAGGACTCTGATCACACCAAGTGTCATACCAAACCGAAGCAGTCCTCCCATCACCAATCTGATACCAACAAAAAGGACGTATCAGATCCCGAATATGAAGCAAACTCCACGCAACATCCCAAAAAATTCGATTACACAACTTATAGGCATACACCCATCTGACCCAAATGGAATCCTTCCTAGTAAGGATACTCCAAATATGTTTGGTCATCAAAGATATATTCCACTCACGCAACCGATGAATCCCCAAACCACCTTCTTGCCTCGGCAAGAATAAGTCCTCCCAAACAACTTTTGCTTTACCAGACTTCATAGGCCCTTGACACCAAAGAAAGCCTCTCATAAGCTTCTCTAACTCAGAAATAATCGATTGAGGAAGGATAAACATAGTCACCCAATATCTATGAAGAGAAGAAAGAACAGAAGTAATGAGTTGGATACGGCCCACAAAAGATAAAGACTTATTCTTCCAATTGCCAATCCGATTCCGAACCTTCTCCACCAAGGCTTTACAATCAGTCTTAAGAAGCCTCGTAGAGATGAGGGGAACCCCAAGATACCTAACCGGTGAAACACCTTCTTCAAAAGGCATAATGTTAACTTTGTTCAGCTACACACTCTGTTTCTTCTTTTGAGGTATTCTCTTCATACACACTTCGGCCCCTGTGTTTGTAGCTTTCATCTTCTCTTCTTAATCATTCACTACCTTTGTCATTTGTTCCACTTTCTCAGTTAGAGATTTCACATCTTTAGTTGTATCTTGATCCCATAGAGCTTTAATTGAGGTGGGTTTCTCCATTCTAGAATGCCATTAATAGGTGTTCATGGCCATCCTTGCAATCAAGGCAAATGCATCTTGTGGAATTTAGTCTCGGATGGTTCATTGGCGGATGCATCAATAGTAGTCCGAGTTGGGATGTCCAACCCTTTGTAAAACATCTGCATTAGTTTGTATAGCTCGAAACCATGTTCCGAACACTTCCTTAAAAGTGCTTTGAAGCGCTCCCAAGCTTCATAAAGTGATTCTCTAATAAATTATTTGGAAGAAATATGGTATTACTAGAGATATTGTGAATGCAAAGGGTTTCTTCTTTTTTTAATTTAATTCTGCAACAGGTAGGGATGAGGTGTTGAAAAATGGTCCTTAGTTCATTCGTAATGTCCCAATTGTTTTAAAGAAGTGGTCTTCTAATGGTAGCTTGCTGAAAGAAGACTTAGCCTCAGTTCCAATTTGGGTTAAATTGCATGATGTTCTGATTGCGTCATTTACTGATGATGGGTTAAGTTCTATAGCTACAACATTGGGTACACCTTTCATGCTTGATTCTTATACAAGCACTACTACACAATCCACTATAGCCCACCCATAATAGACCACGAAAATGGTGAAAATCACGTAAAACCTATGATCCGTTTGCAAAACTTCGCGCATTTTCACTTTCCTTTCCATTGTCCACGGTTCAAAGATTTTGGAAACACAAACCACGGTTACAAATACGAGGGGGTGGTCCATCTTCTCAGGAGATCCACGGTTCCTAATTACAAATCGTAGGCAACTAAATACAAGTACGGACTTTACTAACAAACCGTGATCCTTTCAAAAATGTTACTCCATATATAGTAAACAAAAATCATTACCAAATTGTTCTGTGATCGTATGTAAGCACTTGTGGGCCGTGGGCTATGGGCTGTTGACCGAGAAGTAAGTTGTTTACATGAACATGGACTGTATTGAATTAATTTTAGACCCATATAAAAATACATGAGAGTTTTTATTTTGTTGCAACACAGTATGATACATGAACATTATATGATATTTCATTTCCAAAATAAAAATTAAATTAAAAAATTTATTTATCATCTCAAGGACAACAGATTAATTAAAAATATTCGTTGAATTCTCCACGCACATTCTTTATGGACTTTATGACTTTATCTATTGCATGTGGTGGATTTGTGGCATGATATAAAGGTCCAAGTTATATACACGGTTCTTATGCTTTCATTTTACTACTTTAATGTTGTCGATGTGTGTGTGTGTGTGTATATATATATACACATATATCTATGCTCTCGTTATACTATAAATATACACATGCACATAAGGTCACTTTTGCATCCAATTAAATTAACATACAATGTCCAAATACTGAGATCCCAAATACTAGTTATGTTTTGTCCCCATTATCAAAAATAGAAAAATATAATGCAGTTCTATTTTTCTCATTTAGACATAAAAGTATCAACACTCTCTTATCAACCAGGATTTCCCTGTTTAAATCCTTCCGAAGTTGTTTTATACCTTTCTGTTTTACGTCTAAAAACCTCATTGATAAGATTGTGAACCAGAAGGCTTTTGCAGATATGATACATCAAAGGAAAAGGAAGAAAAAGAAATAAGGAGATGGGTCCAGAGCGATTTACTATGAAGAGGCTGTAAGCTATCAATGCGCATTTTTGTTGCGCGGTATGACGACGGTTAATTATGATTTTAGCACAAGATGGGCTGTAAATCGTCTAAATATCTTACAATCCCTTCAGGTTCCAAACTTGTAGTACAATATATTCCTTATGAACTCATACGAATAGTAAGATATATCTTCAACGGACTTCAATGATGCTAGCACACTTCACTTTGCTCGTGAAAAATATGCTTGATGCTTTTTTGGTTCGATTGTATATCATTGTACTGTGTGTTTCTATTGTATTTTATTAAATGGTAGTTAATTTTTAGTCTGCCTTTTTCAAAAAAATAATTAATTTACATCTTAAATGAATAAAGTGGCAGAAGATCAATTATACGTTTTTATAAGAATTACCATAAGTGTTATATGTTAGAGTACCAAAGAGGCAACAAATGTATCAACAAGGGTTCTCTATAGTGAACCGTGGTCTATAGTACAGATTCATTGTATTGCAAACCGAACGTGTTTTTAAAATATATATATATATATATATATATATATATATATATATATATATATATATATATATATTACATTAATTCGTTTTGTGGTGTATTTTATTATTTATGGTAAAACGTAACATGCATTAGACATGGTTAGGTATATGTATAAATTAGTTGTTGTTTGGTGTTGGAATTCAATTATTCTTTAATGGTACGTATTCTCTTTCTACTATATAAATACGTACACATAAGCTTCATTTTATTTTATCCGAACCGCAAGTAACAAGATGATCAACAAGTTCCCCAATATGATCATCAAAATTAAAGTCCGTTTTCTTGATCATCTTTTTTCACAATAAAACTTACGTACAATACTCTTTTGCGACTACGATTTCCATGTTAAATCTTTTACCTATACAGGCACGTTGACGTGCTCCCGTCTTCGTTTCCCTACAATAATAATATTGGATACAGAGAGACATCACTATTATAATAGATAACAACTACAAATGGCTAATTATAACCTCAACATCTCCTCCCCAAAAGAGATGTCTTGTTCTCTTAAAGTGAAGTGGTATTTATGTGAACGCTAAAAAGACGGCGCATGATTGAAGTTTGCTTGTGTACGAAGTGCATCATTAACGTTCATATATATATATATATATATATATATATATATATATATATATATTACTGAATTAATTCTAATTAATGAAGAGTACTCTACGTGAATCAATTGCCGAATGAAATCAACATGTAAAAGAATTGCGAGAAGATGGCGGAATCACTCAATTCAAATTATTAATCATTTTTTTTATCCTCTGATGATGTTAAATTGTTAACGGCTCTCAAATGTATAAAAGATGTATTTGCAAAATATTTGTCATGTTAATAGTAAACAATTAATATATGAAACATGATACATGAGATGTTCATTCAAAAATAACACGGCGCTGGTAATATGCTAGCATAAATAAAAATAATGAGAGTTTTCATTTAGTTGTAACATAACTTGAACATTATACGGAGTATGATATAGGCGTATCATTTACCAAACAAAAAATTAAAAAAAAAATTATTTATCATCCCAAAGCCATAGTTAAAAAATTCATTGAATTCATCACATATATTCTTGTGACACCCGGTAAATTAGGACAATTATTTGTACCTAATTATTATGTGAATTATATGAATTTAGTATATACTAGGCTAAATACGCACGGTAATTTGTATGTTATAATTATATTTGGATATACAATTCATTTAAATCGTATAAAGTTCGGGTCGAATTAATACTCTACTTATCAAAATACGGACGTTGGTGAATCAACTATTAAATAATACGAAGTTATTAAATAACATTATTCATTAATTTATATTATGGTAATAATATAAATAAAAGTTTACGTTTGATAAAATGTGACCGAAATGCGACTAAAACGCGTGAAATACGCTCGACGGATAAAATAATTCTAAGTTATATTTTTATAACTCTAAACTAAGTATTTTTAATAAATACTTCAATCAAAATAATCGTAAATATACAGTAACAATTTATAATGTTTGAAACGTTACACAAATCAAACATATGTAAAACTCGCAACCGACAACCAAACGGAACCAACCAATATTTTAACAACTCAAGTTATATTATTTTGGACAAAAACTTGTATAAAAAAAATAGAGTTTTAAACCGGTAACGAAAACTATAATATAAAACATTTAATGTTTATACGGACAACGAAACAACCGGGGAAACGGACACCGTACGGAGCGTAAAATTGTGGAACAAAAATTTGGGACACCACCTCATGTTGGGGGCCCCCAACCAGCCGATTTTTCAACTCCCCTTGTTCCCATTCCACAATTTTAGGATCATGTTTGTTGCTTTACTGACTTCAAAAAAACAACCTCATTGCACCATCCATTCTCACACTCTCTACTCAAATCTCTCGGCTCTCTCTATTGCTCTCTATCATCTTCATCATCATCCTTATTATATACCTTAAATCTAGCATAAAAGCTTGAAGAAAAATTAAGGAAAGCAAGGGAAACGAAGGGAAACCGAAACCGAGCTCATCCCCCTCATTTTCAACTTAGATCAACCATTTCTTTGTAAGGTTTCTAACTTTTTCATCATATTATCTAGGATGAAGTTTATTACTTGTATATGAGCTCACTCAACTCAAAAATGTCCAAAATAATGATCAAAACTCATTTTTACATACTTATATAATTTCTGATTTTGGTTCCTGAAAAACAGTTCACGAGAAAAATCATATAAAATCACACACATGGAATTAATAGACGAGAAACATGTCAAATTTTGCGTATTGAGGTTATCTACAACTTTCGTGTTAAGCTCTTGGACTAGATATGCACAGATTTTAGTAGAAAAATCGATCTGTAAGTGATAGACATTTTTGGCCAAAAATAAACACTTTTGTTCATGATTTTGTTTGCCATCAAAATGAACCCCTAAATTTTTGGAAAAATTCATGAAGACACTACACTTATAGATGTATAAGTGTAATTTTTCGTGAGAATTGATGTGGTTTGAAAAGTGGTTAAATCGATAGGTTTTGTTGGGTTATGGGAAAAACACATAACAAAAGTGAGTTTTGATATATTTAAAAACCGACACCTCGGGTTAACCCGCACGAACCAATAACTAATAAGTGACGCTTAGAGTGTCGCTAAAAATAGAAATGTTATAAATATTTTTCACACTAAGTAACGGACTTTATCACGCGGCAACATTTATATATGCGGATAAGTGTACAATAAAACACTCACGGAATATACGAAAAATGTTTTCATCATATTTATATACGGTATAAAATACGGAATATACTTTACAAGTATATAAAATCAAACACATAATAATGTTTAAATCATTATCATGAAACATCACCAACGAGCCGTCCAAATCTTATAACAAAAATTTAATCGGTTTCAAAAACATATAATCGGATAATATCGGACATTTAACGGTTGAGTGAACACATATTGGGAATGATCTAAATAGACATTTGCTCATGTGTATGATCTTATATGCTTAGGACATTTGAAGGTTTCGGGCTGTTCATTCCTTATCGGATAATCATTCCTCAGGTGAGTCTCACAGCCCCATTTTACTGTTTTACTGTTTTAAACTCGGGGTGAGATATAACACTTAACTATTTTTGTGATCACAAATATTCGGTTAGTTAAGACGGTATATAATACGGTATGCATATTTCGGTTATTATATTTGGTATCTATATATGGTCATTTAATTTGGTTATATATTCAGTTATTATATAATTCGGTTATCACTTCAGTGATATAATTCGGTTATAATGTTCGGTTATCTATGTCGGTTTTAAATTCGGGATATACATGAGTTGTTTTAATTCGGGAAAGTCCTCATCGGACATGGTTCGTTAACTTCAAAGGCGCGATTACTAAAGGCAGATCTATCATGGGAGTGACGTTCCCGTCCGGGTTGCTAGCTATAACCACATCGAACGGGCACTTTAGTAGTTGTAATAGGTGTTTCGACACCACTCGGGAGGTAGAAAATCGGGTTAGGTGATGCGTATGAAAGCGTCTCGTTTTGTTATTGTAAATGGAAATACCTAATTAATACTTATCACACAACTAGACAAGAATACCCGATCGAATGTTAGTATAATTTTGGTAAGACCGAGTCGAACGCAAAAAAACGGTGGTATATTTATAAAAATAGAAAGATAATAATTAATTAATAAAACAGTAAACAAAGGGGGGACATTTTAGTTCCGTGTGAATGTTTAAATTGGATTAACAAATAAAATAGATAAATGACTTAAATTAAATAACAGATAGAAATTAATAAGAGGGAACAAGCAATTGTGTAAATAATTCCACTCAGATTCAATTATTCTGATTTATTGCACGTTAATTGTTTAATTGTGTTTTTCTTTATATTAATTTAGATACTAATCAAAGATTCTAAACTAAATGTAAATTAGTCTCCAGTTATGGTAACTAATCACTACAACCTAGAGTTCCACATTAAACGTCGATCCGACGTCGCAAGAATGTTATTCAAGTAAATTGCTTAATCAAGATCAAGGTAAGTAGATGGATATGAATGATGAGTCAAGTAATGAGCGAGTCATTAGCTTGACGATTTTCGAGTAATGGGTCATGACCATTAGCTTGGTATTAATGTTAACTCGTAGTAGTTAGCATGATGATGTTTAAGGATCCTTAATGTGATGATGTTTATGTTAAAGTTAAAGTTTCCATTACTTACTAAGCAATTACTTATGTGTTATGTTTAACATGTTTCAGTTATGGTAACTAATCACTACAACCTAGAGTTCCACATTAAACGTCGATCCGACGTCGCAAGAATGTTATTCAAGTAAATTGCTTAATCAAGATCAAGGTAAGTAGATGGATATGAATGATGAGTCAAGTAATGAGCGAGTCATTAGCTTGACGATTTTCGAGTAATGGGTCATGACCATTAGCTTGGTATTAATGTTAACTCGTAGTAGTTAGCATGATGATGTTTAAGGATCCTTAATGTGATGATGTTTATGTTAAAGTTAAAGTTTCCATTACTTACTAAGCAATTACTTATGTGTTATGTTTAACATGTTTCAGGTGAGCCAAATGTGAATAGGGGTGACTTGGGCAAGGGACATGTTTGATGCTAGTGGTGGAGCTTGTTACTCGGTTTTGGTAACAAGTCTTATCCCTTTTTGATCATGCTCTAGATATGATAGTTACACCCCCGTTTGTAAAGTTTATGACACTAACCAAGTTTTGTAAAGAATGTTAAGTCTCACTTGAAATGGTACATGATGTTTGTTGAAAGTTAAAGTTATAGTGAGACTTATATGTTAAAAGCTTGAATGTATGAAAAGTGTGAAAGTAATGTTAAATGAGAAATTTTGAGTTATGAAAGTCAAAAGTGTCATATTTTGATGTTGAGGTTAAATGATGATGTTAGCAAGTTAGTTTGACTTAAATAAGTTAATTGGGTAAGAATTGACCAATAAAGTGGGTCAATATGATCAAAGACCCAATCGGGTCATTTTGGTGTTCAAATGGGCAACCAATGAGGTTATGAGTCAAAATTGAGTTATACTCAAATATATTCAAATGATATAGCACCAATAAGTTGTAAATAATGTATTGAAAGTATGGCCAAAAGCTTAGAATCAGAATGAGAGTGGTTTGAAAGTTAGTATATCAATATTTTGGTCAAAAATAGCCTAAAACTCGTCTACGGGTCAAATCCCGATAAAATGTGAAATTTGAAAAAGTGAAAATGAGGAAAGTTACTTATTTTTATAGTAAAGGTGCCTGCAAAATTTCATGTCTTAATTCATAACGAGTAAAAAGTTATGCGCGTTTGAAGTTGGCTAAAAAGTTAACTTTTGCTGACTTTCAGAAATAGGCATAGACACGCGATCCCAGAAAATTATCTGGATCGCGTGAGTTAGTGCAAATTGTGATCAGAAAAATTTGTTCTTAGCTACGCGATCCCAGAAATTTTCCAGGATCGCGTATGACAGTGTATTTTTGAAACAGAAAGTTTTTCAAGTGCTTACGCGATCCAAGATTTTTCCAGGATCGCGTATCAATGTAGAAAATGAATATTTTAGTTTTTAAAAGCCCATTTTAGCTATGGAACTTTATAATAGATCAAGTATATAAATGGAGTAGATGTGGGACATTGTCAAAAGTGTTAAAAAAATGGTTACGTTTTCGGGGTGTTTCAGGTTCTGAATAATGAACCGCGATTAGTTACCAGTGGTCTTGAACACGGTTTTAAATGATTAACCGTGGTCCGACTGGTTATTAGACCATGAATTTTCATACCGTGGTCCTTTTGCTTTGCAAATAGACTTCTTCAGCCTTAGTCTACCTCCCGGTTTCCGTGATCCATATATGGTTTTAACCGTGTACCATTTGGGATTTTGTAGTAGTGAAGTACCTTGTATATGAAATTATTATGGGGCCATTTGGATTTTGCTCATGCTTTGATTGATATAAGGGCTAACTGGCCTCCTAGGGACATTTTGGTGATTGCTATTCCTTGGGTGGATGGTAGTGGTACTACTTTGCATCAAGTTATAATGGAATATGAATGAAAATCGCCACGGTGTGGTAACTGTATGGTGTTTGGACATGCTGATGACTAACGTCCGAAACGTGTTCTTGATGATTTGAAGAAATAAGGTAGAACGAGTAAAGGGGCTGATGTAGAAGAATAAAAATGATTTCGAAGGTTTTCAAGTTCCGAGGAAGCCTTTTCGTGGCCTTGTTATTGATAATCCGAAGAAAGTAGCTGTGGCACATCCTAAGCATGTGTTTGTTCCTAAGAAGAAGACAAAGGAGGTTAGTACTATTATAATGTCTAACTCTTTTGAAGCTCTCAAAAAGTTAAACTCTAAAGTAAATAACAAGGCTTCTCCAAGTGAGAATATGGTGAACCAGAAGGAAGATAAAAGGAAGAATGTGGTGTCTCCAACTGATGGTAGTAGTAAAATTGGAGCACATCCAACCTATATGAGCGTTGGAAAGAGGCCTATGGTCCTGAGGCAGCTAATCCCTATGCGGCTAATGAGGACTATATTCTTGATCTCATAGTCTTCATGATAGGAATGGTGGTAGGAAGAATTGAGTAGTGTGGTTTGATGTTTGTCTTTATCGCCTATGTAACAGGCTTAGGTGTGAGATTCACTTACATCCATTGTACTTAATTGATTTTTAGAGTAATATATTTGTCCGGTATAACAACCCTTTACCCCTAACTCGTGACTTGACTTGTGATGCAGAATCTCGATTTTTAACTCGTGACTCGACTCGTAAGATTTACTATCAATACTACCCCCATCTTATACAAAATGTTCGTATTACTATTTTAAGATATCCCAAATAAGTATTCACTTTGATGTTTCAACTAATCAAAAGAGACTTAGTGGGTAGAAATGTTAGTTGATTGGTGAAGAGTATAGTTTGTGAAATTTTAAAATGTTCAAAGTCAAAGTGGACCATTTGATTGGGACGGGGGACTAAATATGTACATTTATATGTATATTATTGTTTAAGATTACTGTTCCTTAGATGATGTAAAATATCTTGAGGGTCGATAATAAAACCGTGAGCTACAATCAACAAAAATACTTAATTTTAAGTAAATTATAATCATTTCTTTTTCTATTTTATCCTTTTATTTTTGTATCTCTTGCATTAAAAGTTTGTCTGGTTTATAGAATCGTAAGAGGAGTTGCACAAGACTCTGCATAGTCACACACGACCAAATGACTCGTAAGAGTTAAAGTCGCCCGAGTGATCACCTAGTTTTCTTGATATTTGACTCCGACTCGTAAGATCAGTCGACTTGTAAATCGTTGTAAATTGTGAGAGTATTTCAAAATCAAGTATTGTTACTACCTAAAAACAGATATAATTATACACGTATCACATATTAATTAATTCATCATTACCCAAAGTTAATGGAAGGCAAGTCTAAGTGAAAATTTTCTTATTCTTTTAATTCTGTATTTATATCTACATGCTTGGTTGCAACTTGCTTAATTGTTAGTTAAAGTTTATTATATTAAGATTTGTTAACTACTGTTCATTTGAGATCGTTTTACCAGTTTCCAAGTCGGCAATGGAATAAAAACGTAGTTTAACAAATGACGACTATAATAATATAATGTAAATGTAAATTTTCTTATATCAATGATTTCATTAACACATAGTACAGTCACAAGTTTATCCCCAAAGAGAAATGAAGATAAAAAAGGGAAGTTCCACATCATTAACGCACTCCATCGTATCAGCATACACGCATGCATGTCATCAATATTCTCACTCACTCCCACTTTATATATACTCCCATCGATCGTTATTATACCTTCAACATCCGTACCCCCTTCACACAATATCTCCGTTCGTTCCCTTTTCTTCAGGCTTTGCAAGTGTGAATGTTTGATCACCGTTGTAAACACACATTTTGCCCTTGTTGTAAACACTCAAATTATATTTAAATTCCTCTTATGGGTCACTATAATTTAGTTCTTCTGTTTTTCTTCTTCTTCGTTCTCAAAGGTAAATTAAAACTAATGACTCAAAACGATTACTAAGGTTATTTTCCTATAGAAATGTTCAAGTACCGTCACTGTTTATGTTATCTGACATATTATCTGGACTATATATGTTTTCTAAGTATGCGCTGATTATAGTATGATGTCAAGTGTTCGTATCGTCAAACTCTATTAAAAACAGTTTGATATCGATCTCTAACATATGCATTGTCAATCATTGCATTTTATTACAGGAGTTTTCGCGGCTACTTTTACTTTTTCGAATAAATGTGACTACACAGTATGGCCAGGGATACTAGGCACCCCTGCTCTCGACACCACAGGATTCGAACTCTCTAAGGGTCGATCACGTTCGTTACAAGCTCCAGCAGGGTGGTCAGGCCGGTTTTGGGGTAGAACGGGTTGCAACTTTGACGGATCGGGTCAAGGGTCATGTGTCACAGGTGATTGTGGGTCAGCACAACCAGAATGCAACGGAAACGGAGCAGCCCCACCCGCAACGCTAGCAGAGTTCACTCTTGGATCTGTGGTAGGTACACAAGATTTTTATGACGTCAGCCTTGTTGACGGATACAACATTCAGATGATTGTAGAGGTGAGTGGTGGGACAGGTGACTGTGCCATTACAGGCTGCGTTGATGACTTGAACCGACGGTGTCCAAGTGAGCTGAGAGTGGCTGGTAGTGGAGGGTGTAGGAGTGCTTGTGAAACATTTGGTACGCCCGAATATTGTTGTAAAGGTGCCTTCGATTCACCGGCAGCTTGTAGGCCAACTGCATACTCGCAACTGTTTAAATCAGCATGTCCAAAGTCATACAGCTACGCGTATGATGATGCCACAAGTACCTTTACATGTATGGGCACTGAAGAATACACCGTCGTGTTTTGCCCTTCGTTACGAAGGTAAAACATCTATTTCATAAAAGCTATCGTTGAAAAATAAATATTCTTTTTCATAATCAATTGCCAAACTTTGAGAAAATACTATTACGTAGTGTACGAAGTCGTAACGATCGAGTACCTACAGTGCGCGTTACAAATTTTGGTAATTTCGACCCAAATCACTTCAGTTAAAACCAAATATTGAGTACAGTGAATTGCAGTAACATTAATTTAGAACACTGATGTGTTATGTTCAATTTCATTGACATTTGTCAACTGTGATGTATTTTCAGTGGAAGCATAAAAGCAGAAGCCAGCAATGTGAGTGCAGATTCACTGGATGCATTGTTAGAATTGTATGCTCACCTAGCAGCTTCTGGATCTGGTGGGGATTCAAATGCCATTACAAATCCTTGTTTATTGATTGCATTGGCTATCTATGTAATACTACATTTGCACACGTACATCATTTTTATCATTTAATTACGAATTTAAATTCTAATTCATTCTTATTCATTGTTGTCCATTATTATTTGTATATGTTATCGCTTACGGAAAGTAAAATTAGATCCCACTTGTATATTTTTTAGAAAGTCAAAACCTACACATAAAAACACATACTTATACAACCACCACAAATATATAGTCTCAAGTGAGGTATATACGCGCAATTTCCCCGTCGATATACCGCACACTAGTTCAAAATGTGAATCTAGTTTCAGTTATTATTTTATTCGACAAGAAGGTCAATGACTAATTAATGTGAAAAGGTACTTAAAGCCTAACCAAAATAAGTACGTAAAAGCTACGGATATAATGGAATTATTTATTAATTAAGCATAGATAATAAAAGAAAAGTTAAAAAAAGAAGAACAAAAAAATAAAAAATAGAGGAACCAATATTATTGTTCCATTTCAAAAATCCATTTCCATTTTTTTTAATCTAAATATCTCACAAAGCGTATATCTATAAATTATAAAAGTTACATATTTAGAATAAGCGTCTTTTTCTCTTCGATTATAAATTTTAAAAGCTATACTTTCGACAAAGTTTTTTTTTCTAATTTTTATTGGGTTTTAAAATTTTGTAATGTAAAATCACATGTGATTTAACCCAAAAAAACAATTACACACGCTTATATTGTAACGCCCCTAAAATATGTAAGTTTAAATTATTAAAATACGTTTATGTTTTAGTTTATATGTATATTTAATATGCTAAATGTTTAAAGTAACAAGATTGTTAGAATTGGTTAGTGGGACTAACCAAATAAGAAAAGGCATGTTAGAGGGATCAATTATGTAGATATGAAAAGTATAGGGGAGGAGTATGAAAAATGATTTAATAAAACTCCCTACTGCATTCTAAAATCCTCCAGATGATTTTCAGTACGTATACGTGCGTGAGGTTGAGAGGGAAAACAAGAACCAGGTGCAAGAATCAACAATCGAGTTAGGGTTTATGTGATTGAAGTTAGTAATCATCAAATTAAGTGTTCTTAAGGTATGTATGACCCTTAATTGAGTTTAATTTCATGTTTGATTGAAAGTCTATGAACCCTAGAATCATGAAAGTGTATGAAAGCTAGTTAATTAGCTTAATTAGTGTTCTATGTATATAAATGAGCTATATGCTATGCTTAAATCATATTAGGGTTTAAATTTATGAACCCTAGAAATTTAGAAAGTTAATGAAAGTTAGTTAATTTGATTAATTAGTGTTCCATGTATGTTAATAAGCTAAGTAGTATGTGTAATTCATGTTAAATTGAATAGAGAAAACTTAATCATGTGAAATTGGGTATAAGTAAGTTCTTGTTTATGTGGGTAATGATGTATGAGATGATAATAATGATGATTGATGAAAGTTATGATGAGATGAATGATTAATACCCAAATTCATGTGATTTTGATACTAGTATATGGAACACTTATGAAAAAGATAGGTGTTAGTAAGTTAGCACCTAATTATGTGATTAAGTTAAAAGTTATGAGATTAAGTAAAAGTGTTAAGATAGGTGTTAGAGGTCTAGCACCTTGTTAATGAGATTAAAGTTAAGAAAATATGTAAAGTGTTATGTTAATTGAATTGTATTATATGTCTATGTGTATAGGTGATCAAGAAAAAGAAGTTAAATTAAGTTATTCAAGTAAATTGCTTAATCAAGATCAAGGTAAGTAGATGGATATGAGTGATGAGTCAAGTAATGAGCGAGTCATTAGCTTGACGGTTTCCGAGTAATGGATCATGACCATTAGCTCGGTATTAATGTTAACTCGTAGTAGTTAGCATGATGATGTTTAAGGATCTTTAATGTGATGATTTATGTTAAAGTTTGTGAGTCCCTAATCACTATTATGTTAGAGATTATGAATCGTTAACAGTGAGTTAATTGTAGAAGGGGGGGTTGAATACAATTAAAAACTTTTCTTTTCTGTTATAATGTGTTATCTTTGTTTAACAAGTTTTTAACCGTATTAAAGTAACAACAATATGAACACAAGTATCTATATAAGATAAACAGTTCAGTTGCTGATACAAATGTAGCTGAAAGATAAATTCTTTTATTGATAAAATTTATCTCTTGTTGATTGCGGAATAGATTAGCCAAAGCTAATCTAAATCAAACAATACAACTATTACAAAGGAGATGAGCAGTAGTGGACAAACACGCTAACTTGCTCACTCGCTGAAGTAAACTGGTAGTGGACAAACACGCTACGGGTTCACTTACTGGTGTTACTTGTATTTTAGACAAACTAGTCACTAACAAACAAGTGACAATACAAGTAATCGACACAAAATGAAGTATAACATACTATGCTATTTATAGACGCTGAAATCCTTAATTTCCGGATCTGAAGGACACGTGTCGCTGCTTGATTGGTGAGGTAGTTGAGATGTGATACATCATGGTTCGACATTCCATCTTGGAAAATGTTACCTTGTACCTTAAACCAATCAGATGTTTCCACGTTACTCTTTTCAAGTTTCGAGGAACACGTGCTGCGCCGTAATAACGCCGAATGTCAACTTCTTATTTAATGCGGCATTTAATGCTGCAGTCACTAATAGAAACATCAAATCTCCTCATTCTCGATGCGAGCTAACATGCTCTAAAGAATGACTTGAACAGCTAATCTTCAGTGACTTCTTTTATTCAGCAGAAGAGAGAACTCAAGAAGACTTGGAGACTCTCGCTGATAGATGAGTATCAGCGACACACATAGTTGAGTCTTTGATCTTTATAAATTCTTCCTCTACTGGTCTAAGATACAAACAGCGACAAGAAAACCTTTAGCAACACTATCTTCAACTTGAATCATACTTCATGTACAGAGAGTAATACTCTCGCTGATATTGATCAGCGACACACAGAGTTGAGCATAATTCTCCTTCAGTAACTTAGTGAGAGAGAGAGAAGATAAACATCAGCAACAGGAGCTTGACTTGAATCATTTCTTCTTAGAGAGATCTTCATTAAGTGGGTCAGAGACATGAGAGTATAAGACACCATCAGTGACTTCGCTTATCAGCGACTAATGACTTCAACAATCTCTTCGTAGACATTATCTTAGTCTCCCCCTTAATCTTTGAGATTAGTGACCATCTTGAGTTTGACGATCAGTGACTCAACAATCTCCCCCTAAATGGTTTAAGTCAGAGCTCCCTTAGACAAACTAGTTGCAAGAAAAGTTTAGGCTCAATGATCTCCCTTACTTTGTTGATAAGTTGATTGCACAGAGACTTGTTCTTGTAAATTTTTGTAGTTGAAAAGATTTGAGTCTCTGATAGTAGGTAGGTTGCCCAGTGACTTGTACTTGTAGATTTTCTTGTGCAAAACCTCATTTATATCATAGAATAAATATTTACAGAAGCTAACTTATTACAAAATATCTAAGTTATTTATCTCTCCACATCTCCTCCTCTTTCACTATGCCAAGTTCAGCTTCAAGTTCATATTTGTCTTTAGAAGGCAGGTATCTGAATTTTCTGGCTAAGGCTTCATCGAGAATAGCTTTTCTGATCTTTGAATCTGTTGGAAGCATGCTAGCTGACCTGATTAGGTGTATGAGTTGTTCTTGATCAACCTTCTCAAGTTCAGCTTCTCTCTGAAACCTAAGGGCACCATTTAGGTCCCTGTATACCAGACCCTTCTCCCCCTTAGTGACTTCATGACCTTCAAGCTTTGGCACACCAGCAGGGATAGATAGATTTAGCCTTGAAGTGTTGGGGATTCGATAGATGCTGCTGGTACCTGACCTATACCTTAGGCTAGGTGGCTGAACAATCTCCTCACCATATATGACAGTATCTTCTGGTCTGAGAAGCTGCAGCGACACCATTTTCTGATAGAGCCTATCAATCTCCTTCATGACATCAACCTTAGCTGCACTTGTAGAGTGGCTGATAGCAAGCCTTATCTCATTCCATTCTTCTCTGTGCAGCTTGCATACTTGATCAAGTAGCATTGATTGAGTCTCTGAACCTCTTTGTATAAGTAGCTGAGGTTGAGATTGGTTCCTTGACTTTTTCAGTTTAACTTTGGTAATAGGTGCAGGGTTTGATCTCCCTGTCATTCGGGCAGCAAACCTTTTTCTATCTATTTCATCCCATTTCCTATCCACTGCTGTTCTGACAGCTCCCCCTTTCTTTTTAGAGCTCTTGCTAGCTGAAGTTTTCAGTTTTTGTTGCTCTAGCTCACTCTCTTCTATCTCAGCAAGTACCCTGGCAATTGCAGCATCAGACTCTTCTTGATCTTTCTTTTGTTTAAGAAGTCTGGCCCTTTCATTGGCATCTTTAGAGCTCAATTCCAGTAGGTATGCTCTGTCAGCATTTGATTGCTCTTTCAGCAACCTTTTCCTTTCTTGTTCCTCTCTTAACTCAGCCTGAAAGGTTATTTGCATTATCATCTCATGCTCCTTGTCCTGTCTTGCCTTTATCTTTCTGGCAACTCTCTGTTCTTTAGTTTCATCAGGACAAGGGGTATCTGAGACTGAGTCAGAGGAAAGGCATGCTGTGGGGGAGGTATCTGAGGTGGTAGTGTTGGAACTAGTTGCTGTGGAGATTGGGGTTATTGTTGCTGGGGTAGGTGTGGTTATTTTGGTTGTTTGGGTTGTTGTAGTTGTAGTTGTTGTAGGTGAGGGCAGGTTTAGGGTTGCTGGTGGAGATGAAGGTACAGCTACCTCAGATATGACAATGTGTGATTGAGGGTTACTGACCTGTTGTTTCTTTGATGGAGGAGTAGATGCAGGAGAGGTGTCACTGGTCCTTTTTCTTTTGATAACAGAAGATATGGGTTGCTGATCCTCCATATTTATATCATCTTCATCATCTGAACCCTGACCATTTCCATGACCACCTCCCTGGCCATCATCATTGTTATCATCATCATTATCATCAGCATCATGCATGATGGTATCATCCTCCTCATCATCAGATGCATCAGCTACCACTTCCCTATTCATCCATTCCCAGCGAGCCAATTCATAGCTCACTGAGGTACCCTCAATCCTAGCAGTATCATCCACTGCCCATTGTTGCACCAGCCCGTTGTAGTTCCTGAGCTCTTCAGCACTGAACTCAGGAAAACTCTCAGTGATATCCACCATATCAGTGGCTATCTCCATATCTACCCAATGCAGTTCAGCAACTGCAAGGGCTTCCAGTTCAGGTTGCTCAGCGATCGGACGAAGTGCATAAGTAGTGAGCACAATGTCCCTGTGAGCCTTGTTTGATAGCGGATCAGTCATCTTACGGGGCATCTCAGGATCAGAGACAAAGTCCTCTTCTTCACTCTCCCCCTGACTGGTTCGCTCAAACTGATCAACTGCCCTAAGTATCTGATCAGTAAAGTCTGCGTTTTCCTCTCGCAGGGCAGCGACCTCAGCTCCTGTCTTTGTGAGCTGTGAGACAACCTGTGGAAGTACCTTAATAACTTTGTCAGTGTTATACAGGTAGTTAGATACAGAAATGGCTAAGTCATTTTGGTTGGTGGTGAGCTGGGCAATGGCAGCAGCATGATTAGTGAAGTTGTTGGTGGAGGTGGAGGCTAGCTCAGTGACTGCATGGTTTATTGCAGCACTAGCATCAGCTACTGTTTGTACCCTCTCACTAACAGATGTGCTCCATGGTTCAATGGAGTTGTAGACATCAGTGAGAGCAGCAACAACTTTCTGAAGGACAGAGACATTGCCAATAAGTGCCTCACGGTCTTCAGTGAGCATCTTAATTTGGGTTTGGGATTGGGCAATGTACTCCATCAGTAGCTGATCTGATGTGGAGTGAGTGGGGGTGTTTGGGAGAGTAGTTTGGGTATTAATAATGGGAGTAGGTGTAGATTGGGCTACCTGATCAGGGGGTGTGATCTGATCAGCAGTGACTTGGATGTTATCACTGGAGAAAGAGGTGGGGGTGAGCTCTCAGATGGGAGAGTTGGACGTGGGTGGAGGAATGGGTTGGGTGTCCTCAGAGGTGTCCATAGGCATGATTTCCTCATCATCAGCTTGTGATTTAGCTGGTGGTTCATTGGAAATAGAAGTAGCGACCTGTATCTCACCATGGGTCAGTGGTGAGACATTGACAGTCGGTGCAGTGATAGATGAGAGATGGCCCAGGTCTGTAGCCAGTGGTGTGACATCAGCTATGAGTGTGTTATCACCCACTGATGTCACTTGCCCTTTTAATGAAATGTCATCCTTTTGTGAGGATGACAAGTGGCTGGGTTGACTCAATCTGAGGGTGTGGGGTACACCCGAATCACTGCTAACAGTGGTTTGATCCACTGCAGCTGTCTGTAGTTTTCCCTTTGTAGAGTCACTGGACTTTCGGGAGTCCAGTGAAGCAGGTAAAGTTGAGGGTTCAGCAGTGGTGCCCTCAGCAACTGAACGTACAGTCACTGATTCACCACTGGCATCCGTAGATGTCTTCTTTTTACTATGTCCCTGATCCTTTAATGTCAGGGACCCTAATTTGGATTTTTTCTTGGGAGCAGTTGGTGGTTTCTTAACTGGTGGTTGACCAACAGTAGTCACTGGGGGTGAAGTCAGTGACGTGGTCGATGGGGGGGGGGGGGGGGCAGCAACTGACATATGTACAGAAGTTACAGGCTGGGGTGCAAGGATCCCCGGATGTTTCATGAAAGCAGGTAAAACCACAGTCGCTGGTTTTGCAAAAATCTGAGATCCTACCAGAGTGGGCTCAAATCCCTGAAATGATACCCTATCATAGGCAGCAAACTGATCCCTAAAGATCAGTGAGAGATACCTAGGGTAAGGCACATATTTTGCCCTGGCAGGCTCAGCGACTTTGGTGATCAGTTCGTTAAAGATCACACTTGCATAGTCAACTCGTAGAGAGTTGACCAGTGACCAACTGATATGGGCCTCCAGGGAGCTGAATTGATCATAGCTCCCTGATTTTGTACCCAAAGATTGGATAAAGTTTGTGAAAAGAGCATTCCAAACACCATCCATTTTTGTTTTATGGACCGTAGAGTACTTACGGTTGCCACTGCCATCGACTGAGTATTTACACTCAATCTCAGTGAGTTCGACGAGGCCTTGTTTGGCAACGTCGCTCTCTGGCAGCGACTCGTACGACTCATAGGTCGGCAGTTGTAAAATGGAGTGGATGGTGTTGGCAGTTATGATGATAGGTTGGGTACCATTGTCTATAAAGCCCTGGAGTTGGGAAACACCAGAGACGACAGAGTGAGTGCAGGTATACCAGAACTCACTGAGCCATTCTGGGTTCATTTCCCCAGGAGACAAGGTAAGAGCAGGGAGGATAAAGTGATTTTTCAAAAAGTTTATCACCTCCGCATACTCAGGTTTAGGACAGTTTACATTTCCCAAATAGTTAGATTTGGGAACTGTAATGACAAGGGTCTCACTGACCGCAGAGGCTCGAAGAGCTTTAATCTCTGGGGTCGGTGTGTAAGCATTATTGAAAAATTTTGTCCTTGCCATTTTAGAGAAAGAAAAAGTAGAAGATTTAAAATATGAGATATTTGCAGAGAAAAATGAAGAAGATGAAGTTTGAAAAATTAGAAAGCGTAAAGAGTGAAAAGGTAAGGGTTTCGCTGCTTATATACGGTTACTGATGTTGAAAATGTGTGGTCAAAACGAGTATGTACGTGGTCAAAAAGTAAAAAAAATGTGGTTGGTGATAGTGGAGTAGGGTGATGATGGTGATAAGTGGTAACATTAAATGGTGATGGGAGTGGTGCGCCGGAAAGGTATATGAGGTGTCAGAAAAAGTGTACATTTTCGAGTTCCCATAAGATATTTTAATAAACCATTTATTAAGAATATAAATCGTTAAAAATTAAATACAAAATGTATTAATTGTAAGGAATATATGTCGAAATAAATGCTGTATTAAATAATAACATAGCTCTTGCTGATACATTATGTCTCAGCGAGATGAAAATAAGTTATATCTTAAAATAAAATAAATATTATGTTTCACATTTGATGTCGCTGATCAAATTACAACTTAGAATACTAATCCAATCAGCTAGTCAAGTATGTGAAGCATAAGATATAGTTTATTTATATGATATAAGGAATTTTCATGTGCAGTTACAAAGTATATAATTTATTGATTCTAACAATGCTAACTTATTGTTCTTGCTGATTACATCAGTGAGAATAATAGGTCAGCGTGTTAAAAAAAATATAAACTATTTATTCTGTAACTACCTATTATTAAACAAACAGGTTTTAATCATTTAGGTTCAGCATGCCCAACTCGCTGATGAGGAAGGTGAATCTCTTCTCATCTAAAGGTTTTGTAAAAATGTCAGCGAGTTGGTAATCAGTTGGAATGAAATGCAGTTCAATGTCACCTTTAATAACGTGGTCCCTGATGAAGTGATATCTGACATCAATATGCTTTGTCCTTGAGTGCATCACAGGATTATTTGCTATGGCAATAGCACTTTGACTGTCACAATAAATTGGAACATTGCCAAAGTCAAAACCATAGTCAGCGAGCTGATTCCTCATCCACAGAATTTGAGCAGTGCAGGCTCCAGCAGCGACATATTCAGCCTCAGCAGTAGAAGTTGAGACAGAATTTTGTTTCTTGCTTGACCAGCTTACAAGCTTTTCTCCAAGAAACTGACAGCTACCAGAGGTACTCTTTCTGTCCATTTTGCATCCAGCATGATCAGAATCTGAATATCCCTTCAGTGAGAAATCTAAACCAGATGGGTACCAAAGACCAAGATTTGGTGTACCCTTCAGATATCTGAATATTCTTTTGACAGCGAGCAAATGGGATTCCTTTGGATCAGCTTGATATCTAGCACATAGACAAGTAGAAAACATAATGTCTGGTCTACTAGCAGTTAGATACCGCAGTGACCCGATCATTCCTCTGTAAGCAGTGATGTTTACAGATTTACCATCAGGATCAGCATGTAATTTTACTGCAGATGACATTGGTGTAGCAAGGGATGAGCAGTTGGTGAATTCAAATTTCTTTAATAAATCTTTAACATATTTTCCTTGATTTATAAAAATACCAGTTTTAGTTTGCTTAATTTGCAGACCAAGGAAAAATGTTAGTTCACCCATCATGCTCATTTCATAACTTTTAGTCATGAGGTTACTGAATTCCTTGCACATGTCATTGTTAGTAGACCCAAAGATAATATCATCAACATAAATTTGGACCAATATAACATCTCTCTTATCCTTTTTAATAAAAAGTGTGCTGTCAATTTTACCTCTGACATACCCACAGTTAGTTAAGAAGGTAGAGAGAGTGTCATACCAAGCTCTAGGAGCTTGTTTTAGTCCATATAAAGCTTTTTCCAACTTATAGACATAACCTGGATGCTTGGGATCAGTGAATCCAGGTGGTTGCTTCACATACACTTCTTCCTGCAGCTTTCCATTTAAGAAGGCACTTTTCACATCCATTTGATATACCTTGAACTTCTTGTGAGCTGCATATGCTAAGAACAACCTGATTGCTTCAAGCCTAGCAACTGGTGCAAAGGTTTCATCATAATCAATTCCTTCTTGCTGACAGTAACCTTGTGCAACCAGTCTAGCCTTATTCCTTATTACAACACCATCTGCATCCATCTTGTTTCTGAACACCCATCTTGTTCCAATCACAGATCTCCCAGCTACTTGAGGTACTAACTTCCACACTTTATTCCTTTCAAACTGAGATAGCTCATCTTGCATGGCAGCTATCCAGTGATGATCAGTGAGTGCCTCATCAATCTTCTTGGGCTCAATCAGTGACACAAAGCTTACAAACAAACAAAAGTTAGCAGATGCTGATCTGGTCTGGACCTTGGATTGAGGATCACCAATAATCAATTGATTATCAATATGTCTAGTCCATTTAGTCACTCGCTGAGGTTTAGCAGTGACTTGATTATTCAGAGATGATCCACCAGACACATCAGCATTAGAAGCATGATTAATGTTTAAGCTTTGATTTGGAAAGTGAGTGTTATTATGTTGATGCAAATGATGAGATGATGATGGGATATCAACAGGCAAAGATGAAGTTCCTGAATTATTCTTAGCTAAAGTAGAGCCAGAAGTATCTTCAGGGACATCATCTTCCCTTTCAGAATCTGATGGATGAACCTCATGTTTGTCATCACTGATTGTGTTAAAAATAAGGTTTTCATAATCTTTTGGATCAGTGAGTGATTCATCATAAGATTCATCAAAGGTAACATCCATTGATTCTTCAATACATTCCCTTCTTTTATTATAAACTCTGAAAGCTTTTGAAATGATTGAGTAACCAACAAATATACCTTCATCAGCTTTGGGATCAAACTTTCCTAAGTGATCTCTTTTGTTTAAGACATAACAGGTACTGCCAAAAACATGAAGAAAACTTATGTCAGGTTTTCTCCCCCTTAACACCTCATAGGCTGTCTTATCATGTCTCTTGACAATCAGAGACCTATTCTGAGTGTAGCAGGCAGTGTTAACTGCTTCAGCCCAGAAGTGGGTCTTAAGACCAGCATCAATGAGCATTGACCTTGCTGATTCAATCAAGGTTCTATTTCTCCTCTCTGCAACACCTTTTTGTTGAGGTGTTCTTGGTGCAGAGAAGTTTTGAGAAATACCTTTTGAATCACAGAAACTTTCAAGGTCAATATTTCTGAATTCAGTTCCATTATCACTTCTTAAATGTTTAACTGAACAATCATTTAAGTTTTCCATCTTTTTGATAAAGGATATAATTTCCTGTGTTGCATCACTTTTGGCTTTAAGAAAGAATACCCAAGTATATCTGGAATATTCATCCACAATTACCAAGCAATACCTTTTACCACCAAGACTAGGAGAACTCACTGGACCAAATAGATCCATATGCATCAGTTGAAAACATTCTGTCACTGAAGATGTTTGTTTGCTTTTGAAAGAGGAGTTGTGATGCTTTCCCTTCTCACACGCTGAACAAAGCTTGTCTTTGTCAAAAGTAAGCTTTGGAAGACCATTTACCAAGTCATTCTTGCTGAGCTTGCTGATGGCCTTACAGTTTAGGTGAGAAAGTCGCTTATGCCATAACCATTTTTCTTCTGAAACGGTTCTGGAATAAAAGCATGTTCCTGATTGTGCTGAGTCCATATTGACTACATATGTATTTCCTTTTCTTTGAGCACCCAGGACAGCACTTCCATTTTTGTTGTAAACAACTCCAGCTTCATGATCAAATAGCACTTTATTCTTGGCATCACAGAACTGACTGATGCTTAATAAATTATGCTTCAGTCCTTCAACATATGCCACCTTTTTAAACATCACATTTCCATTGGTCAAGACCCCATACCCTCTGGTCTTACCAATGTTGTTATCACCAAAAACTACATCAGGACCTCTTTCATCCTGGTAGTCGCTGAGCAGGGACTTACATCCGGTCATATGTCTAGAACACCCACTGTCCAGATACCAAATTGTTTCTCTAAGAATGCCCTACATCAGAAGTGAAATGTTAGTTCAATTTATGAACCCATCCTGAGATGGGTTCATGGTGGACAAGCCTTGAATTTGGCTTCCACCGACCAGCAAGACATTTGATTTACTGCTGGTGGTTGGTTGGACACAAGCTTGTACTGATGAACAATCTGTTGACACATGTTGCCTACTTCCACACTTATAGCATTTTTTATTTGTGGCTTTAGACTTCTTTTGCTCAATATGCTTATTTGATTGAGATTTAAAAGAATTCAGACTTACTGTCTCAGTTTGTTTCTTTGACTCCAAGTCACTGATGATAAGATCATCAGTCACTGGAGTGTCAGAGATGAGATTGCTAAATAACTTTTGATTAATAGCAGTAATACTGATGGGAACTGGATTAGTTGTTGACTCATTTAAGCTCAAGTCTTTCAATTCATCAATACTTGCAGCTATATCACAGTTGTCAGTGACCAGCGAGCTTTTAACAAAGTGATTTGGTTTAGGCTCGCTGAAGACTGACATTGGTTCAAAAACAAAGTCTGAAAGGGATTGATCAGGCTTGAATATTTGATCAATGCTTGTGGCATCAGCTAGAGAAGCAGCTGTGTCATAATCACCTCCCAAAATAGCTTTTACTTGTTTTGGAATTTGATTATTAACACACTGATTTACATTTAATGCAGATTTGCACCATGACTTTATAACTTCATTGAGTTGAGAAAATTTGGTTTCAAAACTTATTTTTTCTTGAATGCACATTTGATTTGCATGTATTTGTGCATCAAGTTCAAGTTTTAGATCTTTCATTTTCAACAAATTTTCTTCTTGAAGTTTAAGTTTAGATGTCAAGTCATTGATCATGCCTTCTTGCCTCTTCTGAATATCATGAGCATTTGATAGATCAACTATCAAAGTTTCAAAGATATTCTCCTTTTCAGTCACTGAAGCTGATTTAAAATAATGTACCTTGTAGAGAGTCTCTGGATCCCAGCCGGATGCTGAACATTTCTTAGCTACTTCTTTGATGTTTTCATGGAAGTCAGCATCATCAGCCATCAGGCAGTAATCTCTATCTAAACAAATCATAGCTTCTTCTTCATCAGATGATGAGGTTGAGTCAGAGTCGCTGAAGGATCCTTCTTCAGCGACGAATCCTTTTCCCTTCTTCTTGCCAACTTTGGACATAGCTTTCAGCTTCTTGTATTTTGACTTGTACTTGTTATACTTGTCATTTCTGAAGCTGGGCCTTTGTTCAGGGAGAGGATTGACAGCTTTGGATCTACAGTCAGCTGCAAAGTGACCAGGTTTGCCACATTTGTAGCAATCACCTTTTGACTTTGAGATGTCACTTGATGGTGCACCAGCAAATTTGTTAAACCTTGTGTTCTTTCTGAAATTTGCAACCATCATGGCCATATCTCTTTCAAGCTTCTCTAGTCCTTCTTCGTAGCTGACTTCAGACTGACTGTCAGCAGCACAACCTTCCTCATCTGCAATCAGTGACTTTGAACTCAACTTGGTGATCTTAACTTTCTGCTTTTGATCAATCTCTTCTAGCTCAGCTACAAGGGCATTAGAAATCTTTTGACTGCCTAGTGCAGCACGAATGTGCTCACTTTGATCAGCCTGTTTTTCAGATTGTTCCCAGTTTAACAATATACCATAAATTTGAGTTAGATTGAGGGAAGTATAATCATTACGTTGTCGAGTACATGTTGCAATGGTTCCCCAAACTTTTCTAGGTAACAGTTCTAGAAACTTTTCGACAACAAATCTTTGGTCTTTTCCTATATTAGCCTTTTCCATTTTATTTATTAAAGCTTGATATCTAGTATAGGTGGAGGTCAGTGACTCATTGGGTTCCATGGCAAACAGTTCATATTGACGAGTCAGATTTACTTCTGTACAACGAATAATGTCAGGGGTTCCAATATAGATATTTCTTAGAGTGTCCCACATGTGTTTCGCTGTACTGCACAATCTAATGGACTCAAACACTTCATCAGGAAGTGACATGCTTATGTATATTTTAGCTTGTTTATCCAGCCTGACCATGCGCCTGTCCTCATCTGTCCATTGTTCCTCCCTTTTTGGCATAACCATTTCTGGTAGTGCAGGAGTGGTTGCAGTGGCTGCAACAGCAGGAATAATGACAGTGGGGGTGTGAGGACCGTCAGTTATTATAGAACAAAGACGATCATCAACAAGGTCTAAGAATATCATCATCCTGGACATCCAGGTTTCAATTCTTGATGGGTCAAAAGCTGGAGGTTTTGTAGTAGAGCCATTTCCCTTCTGGTACTCAGAATCAACACAACTGTACTTAACGGATTCCATTGCAGATCTGGTTAAATTATATTTTAAACCAACTCCGCTCTGATACCAATTGTGAGTCCCTAATCACTATTATGTTAGTGATTGTGAATCGTTAACAGTGAGTTAATTGTAGAAGGGGGGGTTGAATACAATTAAAAACTTTTCTTTTCTGTTATAATGTGTTATCTTTGTTTAATAAGTTTTTAACCGTATTAAAGTAACAACAATATGAACACAAGTATGTATATAAGATAAACAGTTCAGTTGCTGATACAAATGTAGCTGAAAGATAAATTCTTTTATTGATAAAATTTATCTCTTGTTGATTGCGGAATAGATTAGCCAAAGCTAATCTAAATCAAACAATACAGCTATTACAAAGGAGATGAGCAGTAGTGGACAAACACGCTAACTTGCTCACTCGCTGAAGTAAACTAGTAGTGGACAAACACGCTACTGGTTCACTTGCTGGTGTTACTTGTGTTTTAGACAAACTAGTCACTGACAAACAAGTGACAATACAAGTAATCGACACAAAATGAAGTATAACATACTACGCTATTTATAGACGCTGAAATCCTTAATTTCCGGATCTGAAGGACACGTGTCGCTGCTTGATTGGTGAGGTAGTTGAGATGTGATACATCATGGTTCGACATTCCATCTTGGAAAATGTTACCTTGTACCTTAAACCAATCAGATGTTTCCACGTTACTCTTTTCAAGTTTCGAGGAACACGTGCTGCGCCGTAATAACGCCAAATGTCAACTTCTTATTTAATGCGGCATTTAATGCTGCAGTCACTGATAGAAACATCAAATCTCCTCATTCTCGATGCCAGCTAACATGCTCTAAAGAATGACTTGAACAGCTAATCTTCAGTGACTTCTTTTATTCAGCAGAAGAGAGAACTCAAGAAGACTTGGAGACTCTCGCTGATAGATGAGTATCAGCGACACACATAGTTGAGTCTTTGATCTTTATAAATTCTTCCTCTACTGGTCTAAGATACAAACAGCGACAAGAAAACCTTTAGCAACACTATCTTCAACTTGAATCATACTTCATGTACAGAGAGTAATACTCTCGCTGATATTGATCAGCGACACACAGAGTTGAGCATAATTCTCCTTCAGTAACTTAGTGAGAGAGAGAGAAGATAAACATCAGCAACAGGAGCTTGACTTGAATCATTTCTTCTTAGAGAGATCTTCATTAGGTGGGTCAGAGACATGAGAGTATAAGACACCATCAGTGACTTCGCTTATCAGCGACTAATGACTTCAACAATCTCTTCGTAGACATTATCTTAGTCTCCCCCTTAATCTTTGAGATTAGTGACCATCTTGAGTTTGACGATCAGTGACTCAACAAAGTTTCCATTACTTACTAAGCAATTGCTTATGTGTTATGTTTAACATGTTTCAGGTGAGCCAAGTGTGAATAGGGGTGACTTGGGCAAGGGACATGTTTGATGTTAGTGGTGGAGCTTGTTACTCGATTTTGGTAACAAGTCTTATCCCTTTTTGATCATGCTCTAGATATGATAGTTACATCCCGTTTGTAAAGTTTATGACACTAACCAAGTTTTGTAAAGAATGTTAAGTCTCACTTGAAATGGTACATGATGTTTGTTGAAAGTCAAAGTTATGGTTAAAGTCAAAGTTATGGTGAGACTTATATGTTAAAAGCTTGAATGTATGAAAAGTGTGAAAGTAGTGTTAAATGAGAAATTTTGAGTTATGAAAGTCAAAAGGGTCATATTTTGATGTTGAGGTTAATTGATGATGTTAGTAAGTTAGTTTGACTTAAATAAGTCAATTAGGTAAGAATTGACCAATAAAGTGGGTCAATATGGTCAAAGACCCAATCGGGTCATTTTGGTGTTCAAATGGGCAACCAATGAGGTTATAAATCAAAATTGAGTTATACTCAAATATAGTCAAATGCTATGGCACCAATAAGTTGTATATAATGTATTGAAAATAGGGTCAAAAGCTTAGAATCAGAATGTGAGTGGTTTGAAAGTTAGTATATCAATATTTTGGTCAAAAATGGCCTAAAACTCGTCTACGGGTCAAATCCCGATAAAATGTGAAATTTGAAAAAGTGAAAATGAGGAAAGTTACTTATTGTTATAGTAAAGGTGCCTGCAAAATTTCATATCTTAATTCATAACGAGTAAAAAGTTATGCGCGTTTGAAGTTGGCTAAAAAGTTGACTTTTGCTGACTTTCAGAAATAGACATAGACACGCGATCCCAGAAAATTTTCTGGATCGCGTGAGTTAGTGCAAATTGTGATCAGAAAAATTTGTTCTTAGCTACGCGATCCCAGAAATTTTCCAGGATCGCGTATGACAGTGTATTTTTGAAACAGAAAGTTTTTCAAGTGTTTACACGATCCAAAATTTTTCCAGGATCGCGTATCAATGTATAAAATAAATATTTTAGTTTTTAAAAGCCCATTTTAGCTATGGAACTTTATAATAGATCAAGTATATAAATGGAGTAGATGTGGGACATTGTCAAAAGTGTTAAAAAAAATGGTCACGTTTTCGGGTTGTTTCATATATCATCAATTAAACACTAAATTCAAATCACTGATGATTTAAAAAGATTTATAGATGAAAATCTATGTTGTAATCACCTGGGATTGAACATCAAATTATCAATCACATATGATTAAAGAGTAATGAAATACGTATTTTTAAATCATTGACTATACTATACAATCAAGTAAAAATAAAGTTGAAATCATACATGAATTATCATATATCGGTGAATTGCTAATCAAATATCTATTTTTAAATAAAAATCATATATGATTATATACAAAATCATATGTGATTATATAACAAATCACATGTAATTAAATGTACAACTAGAAATCACATGAGATTTTTAATAATAATAAATGCAATTGTTGAATATGTATTTATAATTATTAATGTTTTTGTAATATTAAGCTGTAATCAGTACGCCCTGGAGACCCATGTAGCTCTTAGTTTTCGTGTTTTTTAAGTACAATACTAAGACCGGTTGCAATGGGGTGGTGAACGTCCGTCGTGGAGCTCGAGAACGCCCAGAATGCCCGCAATGGGGCATTCTCGGCGGGGCATTGTGGGCGTTATGTCATCTAAAACGGTAACAGAACGACAAAACTTGTGGGCCCCACTTGATTTTTTAATAACTTCCCTTTCCAACGGTAATAAACGAAATTTTTTTTTTAAAAAAAATAAAAGGAACGTTGGGCAACGGTTAGGGGGCAGGCAGGGACCAATTTTTTTTTTTTTAAACTCAACTCCTTTCCACACTATACATACACACACGTATATCTAACCTTTTTTCATACCAAAAACACAGAACAAACTCAATTTCTTTCTACACTTATCCAACATTATGTCTCAATCTCCAAATTCAAATCAAAATCGCAACTCAAATTTAAACCCAAACCCGGATAACTTATCATACACCAACCTCATGTTATTCGTGACACCAAACGCACCCGGCCCGAATTCGTCTCCCTCAATCCGCCATCCACCACTAATGCCACAATAAGGAATGTATCCACCATACTATCACCAACCACCATTCGAATATCCAAACCTGTACTTCCAACAACAACAACTATTTTTTCAACCTCCTCAACAACCCGAACAACAACCCGAGCAAGAATCCTCCCAACGACCTGGAAATCAAGTGTAAGGCCGACATGTTACTCGCCAAAAAACAGTCAATTGAGACGATCACCCGTCAGGAACAACTTCGAACTGCTATGCAGGGTGTTCAATTTCTCCAAATCAACACCTCGGACATCCAGGATCCAAGTGACCGCGCAGTAGTTCAGAGAATGAAGAATAAGTTTCGACAAGAGTTTCGGGAGTACTACGAGGCCGAAGATGAAGATTCGGAGAATGGCAAGTAGTTTAGTTATTAATTGGTTGTAACTTTTTTATTTTTATTAACGAAATGTTTTGTTTTTAATTTTTGAATGTATTGTTTTTAATTTAATTGTATTTGTATTGTTAAATAAGTGGAAATGATGTGGAAATTAGTGGGGTCAGGAGAGGAAAAAGGGGCATTCTGGTGTTATGACTGCATGGGTTAAAATGATGTTGTGGTGTTATCCTGACGTGACAGGAGGAAAATGGGCGTTTTGATGTTATAACTGCAAGTGGTCTAATACGTTATCATCAAACTATCTCAATCAAGCACAAGAAAGTGTTTTATCGAGAATTTGAATAGATATTTTCTACATATTCTTGAAGCGAGAGGGCGTATATGCTTATCTTGTAAGTTTGTCAACAGAACATCATCATCATCCACCGGAAACTCAACCAATGATATACCTATTTTGGTACTGCAAATTGCAAAATATATATGGCTTTAGGGGCCTGTCCCTCTTTAAAAAACCTTTAAATAACAATGACTTTTTTGGAATTACATAGACATGACAAAGCAAGTCAAGATAAACTAAAAAAACTACCAAAAGAAAAAGGGGTGCAAAAAGCCATGGTGATGAGTGAGTGCATGTGCATACCATACCCATACATTAACTTATTATGAATTTGCTCCTTCTAAAGAATCCTGATCGATTTTTAACTTTACTTTGTAAAATCACCTCAACATAAGATCACCTATGGTCTACCAAAATATAGAAAAATGCACGCACACATCCTCAAAAAGGGTGGAAGCCCTGACTACGTCAACATAAGATTTTGTTGACATGGAAAAACTCATATATGATACATCCATCAGATACTTGTAAGTAAAAAACAAAGATCAGTGATGCCCCATTACCCCCACATGTGTCGTAGCTAGATATATAGTAGATAATGCCATCCTGTCAAACTATCAACGGTTGTGATGAGGTTAAGCAAAAGGACGTTTGTTGTAGGATAAGATCTTTGTTGATCTAGCTTTTGGGTCTGTGGGTCTCTCCTTATCATATCACTCCCTTTTCCTATTACTAGGCTAATCAGTACGTGCACACGCGTATTTGTTGCATTTTCCTTAAGCCCATCTTGAACTAAACTCCCCATTGTTTCCATCGACAACTCATTGAAGGCTCACACGTCGATGATCATGTGAATAATTTAATTTTATGATTTGGACATAAAATTTGCGAGACAGCTTTTAGTAAATCGTGTATACCTATCAAGTAAGTTCACTTACAGGTAATATATCATCTCCCAATTAGGTGCTTCTTTTGTGAATGAAAACAATAGGGCTTCAAATAATATATATTCCTCGATCTATCCTCTTCGATCATCAAGCATTTAATAGATGAACATGGCCTTTAATTTGTGGAATCATATAGAGAAAGTACTGCAAATTCACAAACGAAGACATGATATGTTAAAATAAACAAAGTATAACAGAGAAAAGGTTGCAAAAAAGAATGGTGATGATGAATATATGCTTTGTATATATCCACTTTAAAATTAGTATAAAACGCTATTTTAAATACTCTGCATAATTATAAACAGTTAGCCACTTCCTTTATTTCCAGGATAAAAAAGTATCCACTTTAAAATTAGTATATAACTAGCTATTTTAAATACGTACGACGTCATTAAACTTTTACCATCATGATGAAGTGATTGTCGGGTTGATATGTCTACTAGCAAGAATATTATTAATATGCACATATAAAAAAAAAATCTACATTATAAATAATAATTTTGTGTCGATATCAATTTAAATACCTTTCTCATTATGTTTGAAAAGTCGTACACTAAGGAGTGTTTGTCCATGTGGAGGGTAGTTAAGGTGAATGAGAGGCAAATCGTAGTACTTTAGGACAACTTTGTTTATGATATACATTCAAAAGTTAAGTGGATCTTATCAACATCTTACAAACAGCTGCAATTTATTTTAACACTACATTTTACCTATAAATATTGAATATACGTTGACACTACATTTTACCTATAAAAATTGAATATATTTTGACAACACTACATTTTACCCGATACAAATAAGCGAGCATTGCAAGAGTTTAGAAAAAATGGTTCATATTAATTTTGAAGAAAGTGTGTTCTTTGTCAAAAACATGATCCTCTAAAGGTGAAAATGATCAGGGGAGGCATGAGGGGCAGTCCCCCCCCCCCCCCCCCCCCCCCCAATTTTTTTTTCCAAGCATGTAAAAAAGAAATTTTATAAGGATGTTTATGATATTTTAAGAATTTTGACCCCTCAAAATCTAAGAAAATAATCGATTTTTTTTTTGTCCCCCCAATTATTAGTTCCTAGCTTGCCACCGAAAATGACTGATAAATATGTTGCTCCACGAAATCAAATGACCAAAATCACTAATGAGTATCATTTTAAGGTTGAGATATTTAACATGGTTTTGGATATCAAATGCAGAAGTTTGGTGATCGATTTAGTAAGGTAAATACATATACTTGCTTAAATAATTCGCATGATCATAACCGTTTATGTTTTATATAGATCTTTTGAAAAAAAATTTCTGCTACCTAATCGAATTCTAATACTCAATCAACGTGCGGAATCCAAAGATTGAATATAAACGTTAAACAAATAAAACACAAATCAAAACGAATCACTTGTATATTAATATTGATAGCCAATTAGCTTGAATACAACTGATCACACAAGAACTCTCAGAGAAAACCTAAATTTTGTCAACCTTGATTTCTGAGCCGAAATCAAGTATTTATACGTAAAACCTAAACTGGCCCATGCGACACGATTGTGTCGCATAACCGACTCATGCGACCCAAGCTGTTTCGCCAAGTTGACTCTTGCGACACACTAAGATGCATCAATAAATGTTTAAACTAACGTAATTACATAACTGAACAATTACAGACCTAGACCAACTCGCAGATACTCTAAGATGCATCAATAAACTCCCCCGTGTCTTCAGCTTGATTTTCGAAAATTTCTTCTTTTCAAACCCAACCCGCGGGAACTTGCCACCGGCATGAATTCCATGAGTAATGCAAATATTCACGATTCGCTGATATTGAAGTGCAAGCCCTTTATACACCGCATTCCTTTCGTTGTATCGAATCTTGTTATCAAACAATTTTCTCAAGTCTCGTTCGGACAAATTAATCAGGCTCATGGGATTAAACACTCGGAATTGTGCCATTTTCAATCCAAAAAGCGAAGTCGACTCTAGACTGTCACACCCCCAAATTCGGGTTGCGAAAGCGGTCGGGTCGGGGCGTGACTAATCAATAATCAAAGCATAAGATACATAGCAAACGACCTCTAAATGGGATGTTTGACAAGTAGTTGTTACATTTCCAAAATAAATGATTACATTGTTGCAAGTTCGCGAAAATAATTCAAATACAAAAATTGTAGTACAAAAGTTATGCAAGGAAAAATCCAAGTGTTTGAAATCATGCGACTCAAGCTAGCATATCTTGTAGCAATCCTCATCTTGTTGGGCACTTGAGAACACATGCTAAAACGAATCAGCTATAAAGCTAGTAAGTTCATAGGTTGGTCAGTTGAAAACAATAGTATAAACCTTGTATGTTTGTAAGGTAGTTCAAAAACTACAATATTGATTTGTATTGTTATAAAGTTGTAGCATCAATGTGTATACAACAAACAAGACATCTAATACCTAAGTAACCGTGGTGTGTACCTAAGTACATAGAGAAAGCGGCAGTCCATGCCTAGATACCTATCAGGTATAAGTATGTCTACAAACGTGAGGCAGTACTTGCTTAAGTACTATCGAGTAATTGTATGACCGAGTCATATCGAGGGTGTGGATATCCATGCCTAGATACCCATCAGGTATGTGTAAGTCTACCAATGTGTGGCAATACATGCCTTAGTGCAAATCAAGTATGTGTATGACCACGTCATATGATAATAAGTAATAACATTACTTATCCAGTAGTAAGGTACTAGTGTGCCACCTGGCATAGTGTGTTGCCTCCAACAACATGTAATTGTAATCCCACAGAACTATGATTGAGTATTTAGAAAAATACTGAGTCAACGACCTCGAGTGTAAGCTCGCCGATCCGTTGATGAGTGCGAATCTCGAGTGTAAGCTCGCCGATCCGTTAATGAGTGCGAATATCAACTCGTATGTTTGTCCGTGTTTTGTATCGCTTTACCACGATATCGTTTTGGATCACTTTACCGTGATCTCATTTTGTATCACTTTACCGTGATATCATTTTGTATCACTCTAACCGTGATATCGAACAGTGTTGCTCACAAGCAATGTATGTATTTGAGAGTCGGCAGTACCACGACATGCCCGACTAGAGTAACCGTGTTTGTATGAGTGTATGCATATCAATATATAAGTAAATCGTAGATAGCACCATGTGCTTGAGATAGTGTACAAGTATATGTATATATATTGATATATATATATATATATATATATATATATATATATATAAGTATTAGTCAACAAACGCATCTAACAGGGTATCATGTAACACATGATAGTGATTTATTGTATCTAAATATGTATATACAATACTTAGATATTAGGTGTAGCACAAGAAGCCTAGGTATGAATAATCATCACCTAGTGATTTGGCATTAGTATAAGAAACTATACTAACGTATGTTACTATCGGATACTCCTAACCTCCAACCTAGCAAGTATATTGAGGTCTCTGGGTAATGTTTGCTTAAGCATAATTCCATTCTAGTAATAATGGAATGTTAAGGCAGTCTTAGTTCCTAAAAGGAAAACTTATCCTGTAAAAAGTCTAGTTGTTGTCCAACGTAGGTAGAACTAACTAGTTCCAGTATATTCGATAATGTTGTCCCGCGACAATATGGCCAATGTATAGTGATAACTTAATCAAGTTATGTAATGGTAATTGTCTTTTAACAATATGGTAGTGTACAATGGTAACCTATCTATGTTGAGCAGTGACATTGTTCTACAAAAATATAATGGGTGTAATTCCTAAGTATTACACGGTTTGTATTACAAAACAGTCATACAGTTAAGTGTGAATTATAGAACTTTATCATTATAATTCAAAAACAGAAATCGAGCATGCGACTCACCCCGAAAACAGTAAAAAGGTTGAAAGAGTGGGGCTATGAACTCACTTGAGAGTGTGTTGCGCTGCACACCGGTCGTTGGAATTTCTAATTGAGATGCAGCACAACAGTGGGTTTTAAATTTATAAGGTTGGGGCCTAGGGTTACTATTATGCTAATCAAGGGGCTAGCAAAGGACAAGTATGACCGAGGATCATTCTTCAAAGCGCGGCAAATTGAAGCTAGGGGATTTAGACACTTTTATGTATTTAGTTAGGGAGAAAAGAGTTTGTTTTTGTTTTGGATTTAAATTTTCTAAATTAAATTGAGATAAACTAAAAGGTGGAGGTTACTTCGGGCATTCAGCAATTACAGCGATTGTCTACTATGAAGTGGTTTAGGAGTTATTGAATATGTAGAGTTCTAATGGGGATAAGTTCGTAAGTTAATGTGAGCAATTACTGCAGTCCTTCTATCGGGCTAACGCGGAGGTGTCCACAATCAAGCAAATAGAATGTCACATGGGTTGCAGAATATATTAAAGTATACACCGAAAGTACTCTCAAATATATACCCATATTATCTGACAGTTAATCTCGAATCCTATTCCCCAATCTCGGTCGTCAGAGATGTCTGATGCGTCACCAGCGGTCGGTAAGGATTTCAACCCTTGTCGTTGCACCGGCTACCGGCGGCGGGCATCAGTGGGTGTTTTAAATTTGTAATTACGGGGCCTAAGTTTTCCCTAACAATGCTAATCCTAAGGGTGAGCAAGTGGTAGGTATGACCTAGAGTCGTACTTCAAACCGACTGAATTGAAACTAAGGCGTGGTAGATGAGGGCTTTCAAACTAGTGAAGGTTTTATAAAATAGTGAGGGAATTTTTATTTTTATATTAACTAACTTAGGCAAGTAAATAAATAAAAGCGAAATAAAAATAAAAGATAAAGCAGATAAAATAAAGATAGTGTTTGCTGAGATTTCATTAATTAAGTTATGGGATGATGTTCGGAGAAACTGTGTTGAAAGATATTTGTTAATTATTAATCTTGAATACTTGTGATGTAAACACTAGATTCCCTACTAATTAAAATCCCATTAGCATGTCACACCGGGAGCTAGGTTATGGTAACATCACAAAGTATTTAGAATAATAAGCAAAATCTTAATTATGGTTTAATAATACTTTCATATGAACGGGAACAAAATCTTAAGGTACTAGACATAACTGAATCATATAACGATTCCTCGTCATCCTAACAGATTTGTATATTTAAAACGGTTCATTTATGACTTTAAATCAGCCTTTGCTTAAGACTACCCAATAAATCCCCTAATTATCCACAGCGTTCCTCACTTAAAGTGGTTCCGCCGCTTCAAACCTTGGCCATGTCTTGTCCTACGATAATCCCCCATGTAGCCTTGTGGTTCCATAGTTTCATACCTTTGACAAATTATATTGACACAAATGACTGACTACCTTTTAATTAGACGTCGTTAAAAAGGTGTTGTAATCATGTTTATTGGTGGAAAGGCGAGATTTATTTGAAGTTTAAAAGTCTATTTAGAAAGGTTAATTAAACTAGGTTTCTCATTTTATATGTTAGTCAGTAGTATAACTACCTTCGGTCGTTACTCGACTTCCATACATTTGTACTCCACCTTGAAGTGTTTCCAGTACTATATCGAATAACAGTCGAATAGGGGCCATCATATTACTTCGTAATATTGTACCATTTTGTAATATAACTACCTTCGATCGTTACTCGACTTCCATACATTTGTACTCCACCTTGAAGTGTTTCCAGTACTATATCGAGTAACAGTCGAATAGGGGCCATCATATTACTTTACGATAATTAAGACCGTTTATATTTTACCACTATGATAATCCTAAGGCAACAATCAAACAAGAACATGCAATAAGGCGATCAAAGCGATACTACTGATCTTTAATATTTAATTATAAATCATCCCATAATTAATTAACTACATCGCAAACAAACACAACAAGTATACTACTCTCTAATCATGGCAATAACTAAATATAGCATAATCAATAAAAACGTAATAAATTAAGATAGATAGGGATAGAAAGAACCAGGATTAAATGCGAGAGAGAATAGACTTGAATTAATTGACAGAATTCCGAGCATACACCGAAGATTACAATGCGTTCCGCACGTTCCTTCTACTTCTAAAAAAACTCCTAAACTAGTTTACATACTAGTTAAAAATAAACTAAAGAAAGAAATATAGAGTGAGAAAGTGGGAGCTTATTTCTAGAGTGAGAAAGATAAGCTAGGAAGGTGTGTGTGTCTTTCAAATGAACCTAATGCCTCCTATTTATAGAGGAGTTTTGGTGCATTTTAGCCAAAGGAAGCACACATTAGCAAAAGGTGGAAAAGGTAGTAGCACCAGGTACAAAAGGCGAAAAAGGTAGTGGCACCAAGTACGAAAAGTAGGAAAAGGTCTAGCACCGGGTACGAAAAAGTACCAAAAAGTGCAATCCGTGCGGGTGGCGGGCAGCAGCCGGCGGCTGGCTGCCAGTGGCACCAGTCTGCTATCGGTTGTTGCGTTTCTCGATTCGTACGTGTTTTCTTTGTTACGGGTCCGTTTGCGTTGATTCTTTTTGCGTTGGATTCGTAATTCAAAAACGAAGATTTTGATGAAAAGAAATCCCAAAAATATGTCTCTGAACTTTAGATGTGTCGTACAAATCGTTTGGATCTTCCAGAGTGCGTAGAATCTTCGTTCTTCGTCCGTTTTAGTTGATTCTTCTTCTGTTGGATTCGTAATTTGAAAACGAACATCTTGGGTCAGATAGATGTTGGTGATGGGCTCTTTGGTCTTGAAACCTAGTTTTGATGCCTTGAATCTTCAAACGTGCGTGGAATCTTCGTTTTTCATCCGTTTCGCTTGATTTTTGTCGTGCAACCTTGTTTTGACCATCTTGGCATAATATCATTGATTTGTATTGTTTTTGATTTTAAAATGCCAAGAATTGTTCCAGAATGAGAGAGATATCGGTAGTAAAAACATGACTTTTAACGCGATATCAATGTCCGAATCATGGCATAGTTTGTTGAATAAACAATCTTATGAACGAGGTTGTGCCCTCACCGGAATAGGTTGGAGTAACTGGTCTAGGCGGTCGGATAATATGTCATCACTTATTCGTACGATTTATCAACATTACTCAGGTATGCCAGAATACTGGGATGGTTTGTACTACAAATGGAAACTTAAGCAACATGTTTGTTATTCGATTCATAATACAATTACCTTCGGTCGTTCTCGACTTCCATACATTTGTACTCCGCCATGGGCGTTTCCAGTACTATATCAGAGAACAGTCGAATAGGGGCCGTCGTATTACGTCACGATATTTATTACCGTATGTATTTCACTATTATGACAATCCTAAGGCAACAATCAAACAAGAACATGAAATAAGACGATCAAAGCAATAGTTCAATATAAGCATGCAAAGCTATTATTTAAGTCGAGGATAATCCGAAAGTGATCTCAAAAATATCGTCTATATGAATTTAATCTTAATCTACCTCTATTCCCATATTCCATGTCTCTTGGATCCTATTTTGGTCTAGAGAACACCGGCCATGCCGAGCTCAATGATTCAATCTAACATAGTATAACTAAGTGACCTATATACTATGAGTTAGCTACGTTCATTTTTGGATAAGGTTTTAGTCACAACATGAGTTGGGCAGATAAATGATAAAGATTTAATTCCTACATCTATTTGTAATATAAACCATCTGCAATTTCATAACATACAACACGATTACATATTAAAACTTTCTAAATGACTATCATAGCAGACAATTGAGTTATCTAATTAATCATGGCAATTCTAGCATGCATATTTAAATTTATATAAGAAAGAACGAACATAATTAAATATGGAAGTTAGATTTAAACCTGAAATCGGCGTACAATAACTCGTAGCTACAAATGCGTCCCGGAGCACCTCCATACAAATCTTCCTAGATTAGTTAACTAGCTAATCTAATTAACTAAGGAAGAATTACAAATAAAAAAGAAAAAGTAAAAGTAAAAGTGTGTTTTCCAAAGTATGGAAGGTGTGTGTTGTAGTTGTTTTTGGTGTGTCTTAGTGTGTCTTGGTGTGTCTTTCAAATGAACCAAAGCCCTCCTATTTATAGGAGAAATCCGGTTTACGTTAGCAACTAGAGGAGCATTTTAGCAAAAGGTGGAAAAGGTGGTGCACTAGGTACGTACAATCGCGCAAAGGTGTGGCACCGAGTACGTACAATCGCGTAAAGGTGTGGCACCGGGTTCATGAAAGGTCCAAAAAGCGGAAACGAGATGGGGGAGGGGAGGCCAGCGCCGCCCTCCTGGTGGCCGGCGGCGGCTGGTTGCTGGCCGGCGGCGGCTGGCTGCCACCCTCCCCGGTCCGTCGTCTTTCGCTGTGTTTATTAATCTTGAATACTTGTGATGTAAACACTAGATTCCCTACTAATTAAAATCCCATTAGCATGTCACACCGGGAGCTAGGTTATGGTAACATCACAAAGTATTTAGAATAATAAGCAAAATCTTAATTATGGTTTAATAGTACTTTCATATGAACGGGAACAAAATCTTAAGGTACTAGACATAACTGAATCATATAACGATTCCTCGTCATCCTAACAGATTTGTATATTTAAAACGGTCCATAGTTTCATACCTTTGACAAATTATATTGACACAAATGACTGACTACCTTTTAATTAGACGTCGTTAAAAAGGTGTTGTAATCATGTTTATTGGTGGAAAGGCGAGATTAATTTGAAGTTTAAAAGTCTATTTAGAAAGGTTAATTAAACTAGGTTTCTCATTTTATATGTTAGTCCGTAGTATAACTACCTTCGATCGTTACTCGACTTCCATACATTTTTACTCCACCTTGAAGTGTTTCCAGGACTATATCGAATAACAGTCGAATAGGGGCCATCATATTACTTCGTAATATTGTACCATTTCGTAATATAACTACCTTCGATCGTTACTCGACTTCCATACATTTGTACTCCACCTTGAAGTGTTTCCAGTACTATATCGAGTAACAGTCGAATAGGGGCCATCATATTACTTTACGATAATTAAGACCGTTTATATTTTACCACTATGATAATCCTAAGGCAACAATCAAACAAGAACATGCAATAAGACGATTAAAGCGATACTACTGATCTTTAATATTTAATTATAAATCATCCCATAATTAATTAACTACATCGCAAACAAACACAACAAGTATACTACTCTCTAATCATGGCAATAACTAAATATAGTATAATCAATAAAAACGTAATAAATTAAGATAGATAGGGATAGAAAGAACCAGGATTAAATGCGAGAGAGAATAGACTTGAATTAATTGACAGAATTCCGAGCATACACCGAAGATTACAATGCGTTCCGCACGTTCCTTCTACTTCTAAAAAAACTCCTAAACTAGTTTACATACTAGTTAAAAATAATCTAAAGAAAGAAATATAGAGTGAGAAAGTGGGAGCTTATTTCTAGAGTGAGAAAGATAAGCTAGGAAGGTGTGTGTGTCTTTCAAATGAACCTAATGCCTCATATTTATAGAGGAGTTTTGGTGCATTTTAGCCAAAGGAAGCACACATTAGCAAAAGGTGGAAAAGGTAGTAGCACCAGGTACAAAAGGCGAAAAAGGTAGTGGCACCAAGTACGAAAAGTAGGAAAAGGTCTAGCACCGGGTACGAAAAAGTACCAAAAAGTGCAATCCGTGCGGGTGGCGGGCAGCAGCCGGCGGCTGGCTGGCTGGCGGCGGCGGCTGGCTGCCAGTGGCACCAGTCTGCTGTCGGTTGTTGCATTTCTCGATTCGTGCGTGTTTTCTTCGTTACGCGTCCGTTTTCGTTGATTCTTTTTGCGTTGGATTCGTAATTCAAAAACGAAGCTTTTGATGAAAAGAAATCCCAAAAATATGTCTCTGAACTTTAGATGTGTCGTACGAATCGTTTGGATCTTCCAGAGTGCGTAGAATCTTCGTTCTTCGTCTGTTTTAGTTGATTCTTCTTCTGTTGGATTCGTAATTTGAAAACAAACATCTTGGGTCAGATAGATATTGGTGATGGGCTCTTTGGTCTTGAAACCTCGTTTTGATGCCTTGAATCTTCAAACGTGCGTGGAATCTTCGTTTTTCATCCGTTTCGCTTGATTTTTGTCGTGCAACCTTGTTTTGACCATCTTGGCATAATATCATTGATTTGTATTGTTTTTGAGTTTAAAATGCCAAGAATTGTTCCAGAATGAGAGAGATATCGATAGTAAAAACATGACTTTTTACCCGATATCAAGTATCCCACACTTAGAACTTTGCTTGTCCTTAAGCAAACTCAAGTTTCAACATGGTTAAAGATAAGCGGACAATGAAATATTTTGAGGCGGAACTTTTTACTAAAGGGGGTTTTGGAAAAAATGAAATATTTGTTCTTTGAAAAACAAGGTTGTAATCTTTGGGAGCATGCTTTTGATATTTGATCTTGGATACATGACTATGCGATCCTCTCCAGGTGGTCACTCAAATCACTCAAAGTGTTTAGGGTTTCCTATTCTAAAATTATCAATCACTCAGAACGCCAGTCATGTATCGTTTATCGTCATAGGCTTGATCGAGAATCAAATCGTTACCTTTTTGGTGAGAGCGAAGTCGATCTAGCCACAATCATTCTAAGGGAAGTGATGTAGGGTTTTTCGAAGTGAAGTGTTGGTGATATGAGAGGGGTTTTTGTTGGGTTTTTCATGGGTTTCTTTTTGGTGAAGAGGAAAGTTTTTGGGAGGATTGACGCTTTTTTTTTTTTTTTTTGAAGGAGTCTTTTTCTCCACTTGACTTTCTTTTCTTCGAATATTTTTTTTTTCGACGTCATATCCTTGTAGCTTCTCTTCTTTCATCTTTGGACTTTCTAAAGTTGGTTTGTTGTGTGCTTAGTCATGCAATGCTCTTTATGGGATTACTAAACTAATTTTCCAAAGGAATTTTTATTTTATTTATCCTTCTTCCCCAAAGTAAATCATTCTTCGTCAAAAAATTTTCATTTTCAACATATTTTTAACTCAATTTTGAAAAATTTTGTTTGCTTATTGGAGAAGGATGGTCTAAAGAGCAACGAGTTTAGAATCAAGCATATACCATTATCCATTTTACAGTAGTGTAACTACTGCTATCCCACACTTAAAGGAACATCGTCCTCGATGTTATTCTAAGCTCTGATTGGGGTAAAATCCCACACTTAGGATCTAAGACGTATTCTTTTAGCTGTGTGTTTTGGGTTTGAATCCCACACTTAGTGATAAGCATAGTGGATATGGTATATTTATAACGAATGAAAGAAACGGTATAGGAGTACTCCCCATTTATGTATGTGGCTTGTTAATGATGATGAGGAGTGCTCCGAAGCACATGATTTCCGACTTTTCCGTAGAGTCCCTTTCGTTGCTGTTGTGTGCTCCGATTTCTTCAAGTCTTTTGTGATTTGTCTCGTAAGTGTGAACACGTTGGATATACTTTTCTTAATTCCGGTGCTAAAAATTTGATGCGTCGGTCTTCTTCGTATATCTAAGTGTGAAAGATAGTCGGAGACTTCATCACTTCTTGGAATGTAAAATTGCATAAATGTAAACACGGGTTGCCTCCCGAGAAGCGCTCTTTTAAAGTCGAGAGCTCGACTTCTTCTCTCCTAGCTAGATGGAGATAGATGCATCCATGGGATCCCCAGTGCTGATATTGTGGGCCCTAGGTTGCGGAAAAGTGTATCGAGGTGGATAGATTCTGATGAAATGATTGACTATTGTCGTAATCAATTCGAGTGGACTATCTCTCGATGATTCTTTATAGTTCAGAAGATGCTCTGAAGTTGTCCTTGCAAGTCCGTGAAGTCCGAATGTGATGTAGTCAACTGCTTTAGTGACAGTCCCATTAGGGTCGGTCATGGTGGTTGTGTCTATCTTAACAACCTCTCTTGGCGGTGGGTTTTGCCAGAGAGAGCATACAAACGCCAGGAATTGCAGTTTTATGTCTTCATAATTGTCGGTCTTGGGGTCTCCGTTGAATCTTCTGATGGATGTGCACAGGTCCTCTATTTGCCGGTGCTGATGGTTGTTGAATGGAAAGTCGGATTCTGAGAAAACTAGAACAAGCTGACGAAGTATCTCCTTGCATCCTGAGTGGAACATGAAGTTTCTTCTGGAGTTACTTTTCTGTTGTTGAATCTCCCGTAGATAGATCGTAACAAATGTAGCGATATCAAGTGGTGATTCATGTGTGGCCTCAAAAGGTCGTTCGCGCCTTGATTCCTCCCAAATGAGATCACTAAGTTCTTTAATCATTAACTCAATTTGTTTTTCCATAGTGGAGTTGATAACCATAGATCCGCTTTCCTTGGAACTGAGGTGATCTTCTCTACTTAGCAAGCTAAGCAATGATGTGAGGTCATTAATCATTGAAATGTCGGCATGACTGCTCGGATGTCCAGTAGTTCCTTTCATATGCGCTCTAATGGATCCTAACATCTCCCATTGCGTTGAGGTGAATGGGATGTTAGATCTTTTAAGGGCATTGTAGATCCTAGTGTAAGTCCGTTTCTGTTGTTGACAGAATTGCAGTTCAGCAGGGGAAAGAGCCAGCATGTTGACTACGCCGCTTATTCCTACTTTGTCAAATCTTTGGATGAATTCTTCAAGTACTTTGTGATCTTCAATGGTTTGTGGTTGGTTTTTGGTGCGTTTGGAATATTCCTCCAGTGTTTCTCTAATCGTGGGATGGTTGTGGTTACTTCGCGCTACTTCATCAATGTTAAATAGATTAGGTGGCAGTCTGCTTCTTTTGTTTTCTTCCTCCATCTTTCTCGTTCTAATCAATTCTTCCATCATTGAGTTTTTCACTGATGCATTTTTCATCTTTTGTCCTATTCGTCGGAGGTCAATCGGAAAATATGGCATGATTGCCAGTTCCTTGCTAGATTTCCTTTCACTTATTGACTTTGCAGTTTCTTCGTCCTCCACGGTCTTGTTCATGGAGATCATGTATATATCGGCTTGGCCTCCAGCGTTAGGATTGTCAATATGGAAAGTGATGGTTTCTCCCTGAGATTGCAAGCTGATGGTTTGTGCGAAGACGTTGATGATTGCCTTGGCCGTATTCATGAAAGGTCTTCCTAGTATGATTGGGATGTGTACGTCTTCCTGCATATCCATTACTACAAAATCTGCTGGGTAAAGAAATTTGTCAATCCTAACTAAAACATTTTCAGCTATTCCCTTAGGGTATTTGACCGAGTGGTCAGCAAGCTGTATGGTCATTTTGGTAGGTCGAAGATTTTCTAACTCAAGCCTCTTGAAAAGCGAGTACGGCATAAGATTGACACTAGCTCCTAAATCGGCAAGAGAACAGAAGATGCCTGAATTGTAGATAGAACAGGGGAGAGTAAAACGTCCGGTATCTCCGAGTTTTTCAGGAATGGTATTTTTCAAGATAGCTGAACAATCCTCGTTCAGCGGGACATTGGGTACTTCGGGTACCTTATCCTTGGTTGTAAGAAGTCTTCTAAAGTACTTTTTAGAGTGAACTTCAGAGGCGGTATCTAGGAATTTCCTATCAAGCTTAAAAGACTTAAGCTTGTCTGGTCGTTGTTTAAGACGAGCCGGAAATGGAATGTTTACTTTCCTATTTGGTGTAGACTCTAAATCTATGGTCGATGGGATAATAGGTGGTTCCTTCACCGGAGAAGAAACCGTAGGTGGGCTATATGCTACCTGAGAGTCTTGAATATGAGAAGCTTCCTTATGGAAACTAGTTGGACTATCCTGAGTTTTAGCGTTAATATGCTGTCTAAATTGTCCTAATTGGGATTCGAAAGCTTTTAACAAAGTCAAATGATCTCTTAAGAGGAGATCGGGTTGGTCTTGTCTAGCTGAGAGTCCTTGAATGACTTGTATCAGGGTGTCGTCAAAACTAGAGGTTTGTGAGGAAGAGGGTTCAAAAGGTTTGGGTTGGTGAGTTGGTGGGCTATTCGTAGGTGGGTAAGGAGAAGGGTTAGTATTGGGTGGTGTTAGATGAGATTGGAAATCTTTGGCTGAGTGGTTCAAATTAGCACAATTAAGGCAAGTTTGAACTTGACAGACTTGTTGTTGTTGACTTTTCAATTCCTTGATCTCCTTGGTTAGGTCTGCCACTTGCTGAGCGAGAGTTTTGATAGCTTCATTCCCGATTGTAGTAGGTGAATTCACTAGTGATGGGTGATTTTCACTGTTCCAGTCATGGTTGTGCATTGTCATTTCCTCAATAAGGCTCCAAGCTTCATTGGTCGTACAATTCATGAAACTACCTCGAGAGGCGGTATCAAGTAAAGGACGGTGATGTGGGAAGAGACCATTGTAGAAAATGCGCAACTGGTCTGACCATTCAAAATGATGATTTGGACATTTCTTAAGCAATTTCTTAAAGCGTTCCCATGCATCGTAGATTGATTCATCGTGAACTTGGCGGAAGTTTATGATGTTGGATCTAAACGTGGCTTGTTTTGATGGGGGAAAATATTTGGCCAAAAATTTGGTTGCTAATTCTACCCAAGAGGTTATAGAGTTGATTTCTAGTTCCTCAAACCAGGTTTGTGCATTGAGAGTGAGTGAATAGGGAAATAGGTAAAGATAGACTATGTCCTCATTAACCCCAATCGGCTTAAAGGAGTTGAATAAGGAAATGAATTTGTCAAGGTGGGAGTTGGGATCATCATTTGGTAGGCCACGAAATTGACAGAGGTTTTGGATTAACTGAACAATATGGGGCTTTAATTCAAATGAAGTTCTATCGGTTTCCGGATAGACGATTGGTCCACCTCGACCTTCAATCAGTGGTTTAGAGTCATCAGCATGAGTAATACGTGCAGCAGTCATAGTCTCGTTGGCAGGTGGTTGACTAGTTGAATGGATAGGGGTGGTCATTTCTAAAAGGAAGGAAAAATAAAAAAATGTAGGGGTCTAAGAAAAATCCTAAAGGTTCACTAGTAAGTAAGTTCATCTTAACGCCTAAGGATCGTACAGTTGGTTCCCCGGCAGCGGCGCCAAAAACTTGATGCGTCACCAGCGGTCGGTAAGGATTTCAACCCTTGTCGTTGCACCGGCTACCGGCGGCGGGCATCAGTGGGTGTTTTAAATTTGTAAATTGCGGGGTGTAAGTTTTCCCTAACAATGCTAATCCTAAGGGTGAGCAAGTGGTAGGTATGACCTAGAGTCGTTCTTCAAACCGACTGAATTGAAACTAAGGCGTGGTAGATGAGGGCTTTCAAACTAGTGAAGGTTTTATAAAATAGTGAGGGAATTTTTGTTTTTATATTAACTAACTTAGGCAAGTAAATAAATAAAAGCGAAATAAAAATAAAAGATAAAGCAGATAAAATAAAGATAGTGTTTGCTGAGATTTCATTAATTAAGTTATGGGATGATGTTTGGAGAAACTGTGTTGAAAGATATTTGTTAATTATTAATCTTGAATACTTGTGATGTAAACACTAGATTCCCTACTAATTAAAATCCCATTAGCATGTCACACCGGGAGCTAGGTTATGGTAACATCACAAAGTATTTAGAATAATAAGCAAAATCTTAATTATGGTTTAATAGTACTTTCATATGAACGGGAACAAAATCTTAAGGTACTAGACATAACTGAATCATATAACGATTCCTCGTCATCCTAACAGATTTGTATATTTAAAACGGTCCATAGTTTCATACCTTTGACAAATTATATTGACACAAATGACTGACTACCTTTTAATTAGACGTCGTTAAAAAGGTGTTGTAATCATGTTTATTGGTGGAAAGGCAAGATTAATTTGAAGTTTAAAAGTCTATTTAGAAAGGTTAATTAAACTAGGTTTCTCATTTTATATGTTAGTCCGTAGTATAACTACCTTCGATCGTTACTCAACTTCCATACATTTTTACTCCACCTTGAAGTGTTTCCAGGACTATATCGAATAACAGTCGAATAGGGGCCATCATATTACTTCGTAATATTGTACCATTTTGTAATATAACTACCTTCGATCGTTACTCGACTTCCATACATTTGTACTCCACCTTGAAGTGTTTCCAGTACTATATCGAGTAACAGTCGAATAGGGGCCATCATATTACTTTACGATAATTAAGACCGTTTATATTTTACCACTATGATAATCCTAAGGCAACAATCAAACAAGAACATGCAATAAGACGATCAAAGCGATACTACTGATCTTTAATATTTAATTATAAATCATCCCATAATTAATTAACTACATCGCAAACAAACACAACAAGTATACTACTCTCTAATCATGGCAATAACTAAATATAGCATAATCAATAAAAACGTAATAAATTAAGATAGATAGGGATAGAAAGAACCAGGATTAAATGCGAGAGAGAATAGACTTGAATTAATTGACAGAATTCCGAGCATACACCGAAGATTACAATGCGTTCCGCACGTTCCTTCTACTTCTAAAAAAACTCCTAAACTAGTTTACATACTAGTTAAAAATAATCTAAAGAAAGAAATATAGAGTGAGAAAGTGGGAGCTTATTTCTAGAGTGAGAAAGATAAGCTAGGAAGGTGTGTGTGTCTTTCAAATGAACCTAATGCCTCCTATTTATAGAGGAGTTTTGGTGCATTTTAGCCAAAGGAAGCACACATTAGCAAAAGGTGGAAAAGGTAGTAGCACCAGGTACAAAAGGCGAAAAAGGTAGTGGCACCAAGTACGAAAAGTAGGAAAAGGTCTAGCACCGGGTACGAAAAAGTACCAAAAAGTGCAATCCGTGCAGGTGGCGGGCAGCAGCCGGCGGCTGGCTGGCTGGCGGCGGCGGCTGGCTGCCAGTGGCACCAGTCTGCTGTCGGTTGTTGCATTTCTCGATTCGTGCGTGTTTTCTTCGTTACGCGTCCGTTTTCGTTGATTCTTTTTGCGTTGGATTCGTAATTCAAAAACGAAGCTTTTGATGAAAAGAAATCCCAAAAATATGTCTCTGAACTTTAGATGTGTCGTACGAATCGTTTGGATCTTCCGGAGTGCGTAGAATCTTCGTTCTTCGTCTGTTTTAGTTGATTCTTCTTCTGTTGGATTCGTAATTTGAAAACAAACATCTTGGGTCAGATAGATATTGGTGATGGGCTCTTTGGTCTTGAAACCTCGTTTTGATGCCTTGAATCTTCAAACGTGCGTGGAATCTTCGTTTTTCATCCGTTTCGCTTGATTTTTGTCGTGCAACCTTGTTTTGACCATCTTGGCATAATATCATTGATTTGTATTGTTTTTGATTTTAAAATGCCAAGAATTGTTCCAGAATGAGAGAGATATCGGTAGTAAAAACATGACTTTTAACGCGATATCAATGTCCGAATCATGGCATAGTTTGTTGAATAAACAATCTTATGAACGAGGTTGTGCCCTCACCGGAATAGGTTGGAGTAACTGGTCTAGGCGGTCGGATAATATGTCATCACTTATTCGTACGATTTATCAACATTACTCAGGTATGCCAGAATACTGGGATGGTTTGTACTACAAATGGAAACTTAAGCAACATGTTTGTTATTCGATTCATAATACAATTACCTTCGGTCGTTCTCGACTTCCATACATTTGTACTCCGCCATGGGCGTTTCCAGTACTATATCAGAGAACAGTCGAATAGGGGCCGTCGTATTACGTCACGATATTTATTACCGTATGTATTTCACTATTATGACAATCCTAAGGCAACAATCAAACAAGAACATGAAATAAGACGATCAAAGCAATAGTTCAATATAAGCATGCAAAGCTATTATTTAAGTCGAGGATAATCCGAAAGTGATCTCAAAAATATCGTCTATATGAATTTAATCTTAATCTACCTCTATTCCCATATTCCATGTCTCTTGGATCCTATTTTGGTCTAGAGAACACCGGCCATGCCGAGCTCAATGATTCAATCTAACATAGTATAACTAAGTGACCTATATACTATGAGTTAGCTACGTTCATTTTTGGATAAGGTTTTAGTCACAACATGAGTTGGGCAGATAAATGATAAAGATTTAATTCCTACATCTATTTGTAATATAAACCATCCGCAATTTCATAACATACAACACGATTACATATTAAAACTTTCTAAATGACTATCATAGCAGACAATTGAGTTATCTAATTAATCATGGCAATTCTAGCATGCATATTTAAATTTATATAAGAAAGAACGAACATAATTAAATATGGAAGTTAGATTTAAACCTGAAATCGGCGTACAATAACTCGTAGCTACAAATGCGTCCCGAAGCACCTCCATACAAATCTTCCTAGATTAGTTAACTAGCTAATCTAATTAACTAAGGAAGAATTACAAATAAAAAAGAAAAAGTAAAAGTAAAAGTGTGTTTTCCAAAGTATGGAAGGTGTGTGTTGTAGTTGTTTTTGGTGTGTCTTAGTGTGTCTTGGTGTGTCTTTCAAATGAACCAAAGCCCTCCTATTTATAGGAGAAATCCGGCTTACGTTAGCAACTAGAGGAGCATTTTAGCAAAAGGTGGAAAAGGTGGTGCACTAGGTACGTACAATCGCGCAAAGGTGTGGCACCGAGTACGTACAATCGCGTAAAGGTGTGGCACCGGGTTCATGAAAGGTCCAAAAAGCGGAAACGAGATGGGGGAGGGGAGGCCAGCGCCGCCCTCCTGGTGGCCGGCGGCGGCTGGTTGCTGGCCGGCGGCGGCTGGCTGCCACCCTCCCCGGTCCGTCGTCTTTCGCTGTGTTTCTTAATTCGCGCGTGTTTTCTTCGTTATGCGTCCTTTTTTGTCGATTCTTTTTTCGTTGGATTCGTAATTCAAAAAATAAGACTTTGATGAAAAGTAATCCCAAAGTTGAGCTTCATATCTCCAGATATTGCGTACGAATCATTTGAATCTTCCGGCGGGCGTAGAATCTTCATTCTTTATCTGTTTTTGTTGATTCTTCTTCTGTTAGACTCGTATTTTGAAAATGAACATCTTGGATAAGATGGATGTTGATGATGGGTACTTTAGTCTTGAAATCTTTTTTTGATGCCTCGAATCTTCAAACGTGCGTGAAATCTTCATTTTTCATCTATTTTGCTTGATTTTTATTGTGTAACCTTGTTTCGACCTCCTTGGTAGATTCTCATAAATTTGAGTGTTATTTGAGTTCAAATGCCAAGAATCGTTCCAGAATAAGAGAGATATCGGTAGTAAAAACGTGACTTTTTACGCGATATCAAGTATCCCACACTTAGAGTTTTGCTTGTCCTCAAGCAAATTGTCAGAAAAACTACTTTGAAAGTCCGGAAGGGTATCTTCATTTCATGGAGAACTTTGACTCTTGCAGGCTGGGTGAAAAGATTTTAAACGTGGTTTTAACCTTTTATGCGTTTCCAAACTACTGGTTCTGACAAGCTCTCTTTTCAATCTTCGTGATGTAAGATATGCATGACTGGGGCCCTCACAGGTGGTCACTCAATTCACTCAAGTGTATCGGGTTTCCTAATTTCTAATTCACTCAGGGGCCAGTCATGTAGCTCTTTTGTCATCATAAGCTTGGTCGAGAATCAGATCTGCGATACTTAAATGGGGACGATGCTAATTATCCCTAGACATTTGTAAGAGGGTAGAGATGGTTATGGAAGAAGGGGTTTATAGGTGGTTTAGTGGGGTTTTGATATAGCCTAAGAGTTTGTCTGTGATGACTTATCTTTGACGTTTTAGTGATACCTCTTTTTAGATTTCTCTCTTTGAGAGCCTTCTTTTCATGTTTTCATTTGAGGAACCTTCCCCTTGGCATTAAATGATCCTTGGGTCTTTTAGTTCTTTGGTTCCTCCTGACAACTTTTTTTCTTTGCTGAATTTTGCTTTTCTTCGGAGTTCCCCTTCTTTTTTTGGATGGTATTTTTTTATCCTTCTGGGATTTCAATGTGTTTATTGCAGTAATTCTTCTTGACAAAACAGAAACTTAGGCTACGGCCAAGAGATGTAAATGAAGGGTTGGTTTCTTGAAGTGAATTTTTGAAATGAAAAGGCTAGGGCTCAACATGTTTTCTACTTGATCTTCAATGCTGAAAGTGAGCATTGGTTTGGTTAAGCTTGAAAACAGGGGTTTTTAGGAGAGAGTTTTATCCTAGGTAATGTCAAGATCCTCTAATTGCACCTTCGTCACGTATGACACCCATCTTTGTAGTTTCGAAACAAGCAAGTTCTAACTTAAAAGGCATACATCGGCACACTCTCAATCAAAAAGTGAAGCATTAAAGATAAATGCTTTTATATGGCTCAAGATTCCTCACTTGTTTTGGTGGTTTAGTGCCTAGTCATGCGATTGCTTGTTTTGAAACTTAGTTTGAAAGATTTCCAAAGAGTTTTGCCCGTTATTGTCGATTCCCCAAACCTTTGAAATTTTGTTGACCAGAAATACCCCTTTTGGACTTTCCTCGATTCAAAAAATTTGAAATTTTTTGCTGAGAATCTGAGTTTTCTAAAAAGATTGAGCAAAAAGTTTTATATTGCATGCCTGTTGTATTTACTACTGTTATCCCATTTGAAAGAACATTGTCCCTAATGTTCCATTTCTAAGTTAGGTTAATCCCACACTTAGAATTTTGAATGAGGGTCAATTTTTCGAAGTCATTCTCTGTTTGTGAGTCATAATCCCACGCTTTAGAGTTTTACTTAGAGTTTTAGTTTGTTGATCAAGAAAAGTAAAGTTAGAAGAGAAACTTCCTTATGTTGCGTGCGTTGCCACTGGATTTTATGGACCAGGTTCGAGTGTGTGAAATTGCTGGAAGTGGACCAGGCTCATTAGAAATGAACTTGTTCCATATATTCCACGTCAAGTTCTGCATACTAAACATCCTTCAGGAAACACAATTGTCAATACACGTTAATACTAAATAGAAATAACATAACTGATAATAACTAATCCATGTCAGCATAGAGCGCCTCCCAGTCGGTGAAGTCATCATCCATAAAGATCACGTTTTCCACCACCGATGTAGGAGATGCTGACTCCATGATGGTATAGACTGGAGATGTAGTGCCATCCTCTAGGTCCTGAATCCAATCATCTACTGCAGCGATCTCCTCCTCTAGTGGGTCCGTAATAGTGGGGTGGTTCTGCGCAGTCAGGTTCGAAGGTGGGAATAGGTCCCCCGGTGCAATGTGCGGAGCGGGATCAGGTCCCATCTGAAAAGGGCACACAGGTGTGGAAGGAAGGCCCAGAGCAGTGTGGATCTCAGTGATGGCAATGTGCTGGACCTCGAGGGCTCTCAGTATCGACCAAGTGATAGCAGGGTCCGCAGTAGTCACCCCATACTGAAAGGTGGGTACTCGGGAGGGCCCTGCGGTCTGTCCCTCAGATTGGTGAGACGAAGGTAACCTAGCATGGATGGAACGTAAAAGGAATGTCTCCTGAATGTTCACCTCTACCAAGTCTACCAAGGTCTAGTCCAATCGAGGGGGCGGTGACTGTGATCCCCTGGTGGTCCTCATGCTACTACCCGGTGATGAACTCCGAGAGTTATACATGGCACGTGAGCGTCTCTGACTAGGTGCTCTAGCTCAATGCGAACTCATCCTGCAAAATATCAAAAGGTCAGTGGTCTAAACATAATCATTGGCCTTTCATAAGGCGAGGTACTTCGTAAGAATGGATTAGATCAAACACAAAAGTAAAATTAATGCTTGAAAATATAAGATAGGCTTGGGATGCCTCCCAAGAGCGCTTTGTTTATCGAGTCTCGTAGCTTGACTCATTCATACCTACTATCCTATTAGGGTGGTTCGTAGTTATAGACTTCCTCGGTTGCGGGAAAGTCTTCTACGTAGTGTTTTAAATGGTGACCGTTTACTTTGAAATTTCCATCTGGGGCCTCGAGCTCGATGGCACCATAAGGAAATACCTTAGAGATTGTGAATGGACCCGCTCCACCGTGTTTTGAATTTTCCAGAAAACTTAAATCGTGAGTTAAAGAGTAGAACTTTATCACCTGGATTGAAGCGTGTAGGGCGAAGCTTTGAGTTGTGGAGCAACTTGGTTCTTTCTTTGAATCCGTAGGAGCTTTCATAGGCTTGATCTCTTAACTATGCTAGCTCGTTCAGTTGCATTTTCCGTTGCGTTCCCGTTATCGTAGGATCCAAGCTACAGTTCTTCCGTGCCCAGTAAGCTTTGTATTCGAGTTCAATCGGGAGATGACATGCCTTTCCATAAACGAGCCTATAGGGGGTTGTTCCTAATGGTGTTTTATAAGCTGTCCGGAATGCCCATAAAGCATTGTCTAGCTTATCTACCCATCTCTCCTTGTGTTGACCAACTGTACGTTCCAAGATCCTTTTTAATGCCCGGTTTGTAATTTCTGCTTGCCCATTTGTCTGTGGGTGGTAGGCCGTAGACATCTTGTGGGTAACACCGTATTGTTGCAACAGTTTCATAAACTGGGTATTGCAAAAGTGCATGCCTCGATCGCTGATGATTGCCCGAGGGGTTCCAAACCGACAGAATTGCTGTTTTAAGAACTTGGTTACGAACCTTGAGTCATTTGTTGGAAAGGCTTGAGCTTCGGCCCATCTGGATACGTAGTCAACAACTACTAGAATGTATTCTTTTCCGTATGATTTTGGAAATGGTCTCATGAAATCTAATCCCCATATGTCAAATATTTCACATGCTTGGATATTCGTTAATGGCATTTCGTTACGCGTTGTGATATTTCCAAACCTTTGCCAAATATCGCAGCGTTTTACCAAGTCTTGTGCATCTCTGAAAATAGTAGGCCAATAGAATCCTGAGTCGTAAACTTTCTTTGCTGTCAAATTGGCTGCGTGATGTCCTCCGGTAGGTCCGTGATGGCTTTGGTGGAGTATATATTCGGCTTCTTTCCCCTCGATACATCTTCTCACAATTTGGTCAGGACAGACTTTGAACAAATATGGATCATCCCAAAAATAATGTTTAACGTCGCGGAAAAACTTTTGTCTTCACGATGATATCATCCCCTTTCTTGTGATCCCTCCAACTACGAAATTGACAATGTCTGCAAACCAATGATCGTCAGTGAATTTTGAACCTTGCATTTGTTCTCCTAAACTCATTAACTGCTCCTCTGGAAATCGATCTTTAATATCTCTTTCTGCAAGTTGTTCCATTGATGGGTTTTCAAGTCGACTTAAACGATCTGCGGTGATATTTTCTGCTCCTTTTTTATCTTTTATTTCGATGTCGAATTCTTGTAAGAGTAGAATCCATCGTAACAATCTGGGCTTTGCGTCTTGCTTTTTGAAGAGGTATTTTAGAGCCGAGTGATCCGTGTACACTATCGTTTTGGACAGTATTAGGTAAGATCGAAATTTGTCAAAGGCAAATACTACAGCTAACAACTCTTTTTCGGTGGTTGTGTAGTTCTCTTGAGCGTCTATGAGTGTTTTGCTAGCGTAATAGATTGGTCAAAAATGATTATCCTTCCTTTGCCCCAGAACTGCCCCAACTGTGAAATCACTTGCGTCATACATGATTTCAAACGGTAGATTCCAATCTGGAGCGACCATGATTGGTGCATTTGTTAGCTCCTTTTTCAGGTAGTTGAAAGCTTTCATGCAGTCCTCATCAAATACGAACTTGATGTCTTTTCCTAGAAGGTGGGTGATAGGTCGAGAAATCTTGGAGAAATCCTTGATAAAACGGCGGTAGAACCCAGCGTGTCCTAGAAAGCTTCGGATGGCCATAACGTTGGTTGGTGGTGGTAGTTTGGCAATGGTTTCGACTTTTGCTTTGTCTACTTCGATTCCTGATCTTGATATTCGGTGTCCTAAAACTATTTCTTCCTTCACCATAAAGTGACATTTCTCCCAATTCAAGAAAAGATTTGATTCTTCACACTTGGCGAGCATTCTATCGAGGTTGGACATACATGATGTGAACGAGTCTTCAAAGACTTAAAAATCATCCATAAAGACCTCCATGCATTGTTCAATCATGTCATGGAAAATTGCAACCATGCATCTCTGAAATGTCGCAGGTGCGTTGCACAATCCAAACGGCATTCATCAATAAGCAAATGTTCCGTACGGGCATGTGAATGTTGTCTTTTCTTGGTCCTTTGGATCGAGTGGGATTTGGAAATACCTGGAAAAACCGTCAAGGAAACAATAGAATTCGTTCCCTGATAGCCTTTCGAGCATTTGGTCAATAAATGGAAGTGGGAAGTGATCCTTGCGAGTTGCTTCGTTTAACTTCCGGTAATCGATGCAAACCCTCCAACCGGTAACCGTCTGAGTTGGTATTAGCTCATTTTCTTCATTTGTAATGACCGTCATTCCTCCCTTCTTCGGGACAACTTGAACAGGGCTAACCCAAGGTGAGTCGGATATTAGGTAAATCAATCCAGCGTCCAAGAGTTTGATAACCTCTTGCTTAACCACGTCCCGAATCTTTGGGTTTACCCTTCTCTGCCTTTTTATAGATGGTTTGAAATTGTTCTCCATGAGTATCTTGTTTGTGCAATAGTTGGGACTGATTCCTTGTATATCAGAAATCTTCCATGCGATTGCCTTCTTGTGCGACTTCGGAACATTGATGAGTTAAGCTTTCTCCTCGGGTTTTAACTCTTTTGAGATTATCACCGGGAGTTGGGAAGTTCCTTGGAGGTAAGCGTACTCAAGGTGAGGTGGTAATTCTTTTAATTCCAGGTTTGGCGGTTCTTCAATAGACGGCTTCATTCTAGCTATCTCGTCAGGTTTTAGTTTCTCATATTCAGCCTGGAATGGTGCCTCATCTATCTCGGGTTCAGATGTGGCGATTGATGCTATTTCGATCTACTCGGTTGTATTTGAGAATTCATCCATCTTTAGCTCATATTTGTTGACTGATGATGAGGAAACTTCATCATTTATGGTGAGAATGATCTCTTCGTTGTCAGTGAACTGGAATTCTTGAAACTGAGCGGATGAAGATTGGTTTATGGTGATTTCAAGGTTTGAAAGTGGTAGTGGTACGGGTTGGTTGTCTAATTGTGGTTCAAATGGCGGTGGCTCAACACTCATTCCATTGAATGAATTTAGTATTTATTCAATTGAAGGAAATGGGTTTGGTCTGTTGAATGTAGGTTTATCTCTTTTTAGCCAAGGTATCGGTGTACCGCATCCTAATGGAATAGCGATTGCTTTGCCATCAGTGCGAGATGATTTCTTTTCAAACAGGGGAAATAGTAGTTCATCGGATGTTGTTGGTGAAGTGATTGCGGAATGTAGCCCAGGGTCTTCATTATATAGCTTCCGAACGGTGATTATGGTGTTAGGTATCGGATCCCGGCTAGATAGTGCTAGTACTTCGTGGAGATGTTCATCAAAAATATCCTGCATGGTATCACACACACCAAGGTCCTCTTCCAGAGGGTGCTTCATTAATTGATCGACATTAAAGGTGACCTCCTCTTTCCCAACTCTTAGTTTTAAAGATTTTTCGTTAACGTCGATTACGGCCTTGGTATTATTTAGGAATGGTCTGCCAAGGATGAGCGGGATATGGGTGTCTTCCTCTATGTCCATGACAATAAAATCTAATGGAAAAACAAACTTATCGACTTTGACCATGACATCTTCAGCAATTCCTCGAGGGAGCTTAACTGATATGTTAACTAATTGGATGGTCATACGAGTAGGCAGTAGGTCATCTAGTCCTAATTTCTTATAAAGGGAATAAGGCATAAGATTAACACTAGCACCTAGGTCTGCTAAGACGTTACTAATTTGAATTCCTCAGAGAAAACAGGGTATAGTAAAGCGTCCAGTATCGCCTAATTTAGGTGGGCGACCATGTTGTACAATTGAAGAACATTCAGCATTCAGGGGTAAACTAACTATTTGCCTAAGTTTTTCTTTGTTTGAAAGGAGTTCTTTAAAGAATTTGCAACACGAGGGCATTTCTAATAAAGCATCTAATAATCTAACATTTAAGTGCAGGCTTTTAAAAATTTCCAGATATTTACCGAATTGGGCTTCTTGCTTTTCCTTCTTTAGTCTACCAGGATAAGGTATTCTCATGTGAGGTACATTATCTGGAGTTTTGGATGAGTCAGATGTTGTGACAGGGATATCAATTGACACATTTTCACTAGATGTGGGTTTTGGCAAAGAAGTGTTATCGGGTGGTGGTGGATCAACTCTGGTTACTTTTCCTCCTCTTGTCACGATTAATACATCATCACTTGGTGGATGAGTGGTGTCATTAGTGCTTGTCGACGTACTTTCCTCAATAAACCTTAAATTTTTCAAAATAGATTCCATGTTAGAGATTAATTTTTCTGAAATTTTTATCATGGCGTCAATGTTATCTTGAAATCCGGTTACTCTTTTGTTTATAACATTTTGTTCGGACATAAAATCTGATAAAGATTGTTTTGAGGACGGTAAGTGGTGTGTAGGTGAGGAAGTAGCTAAAAGTTGGGTTAAAGGTCCATTTGGTTTGGGGATATCAAAATAGGGTGTTGACATGATTGGTCAAGGGTGGTGAAACTAAAATTAACTAATTCTAAAGGTAAAAAGGTAAGTTTTGATCGATGTTAATCTCTCAAAAGGATCGCTAAACACTAAAGTCTCTAAATTCCTAAAATAGGTTGCCGACGCTACCCGGCAGCGGCGCCAAAAACTTGTTGCGCTGCACACCGGTCGTTGGAATTTCTAATGGAGATGCAACACAACAGTGGGTTTTAAATTTATAAGGCTGGGGCCTAGGGTTACTATTATGCTAATCAAGGGGCTAGCAAAAGACAAGTATGACCTAGGATCGTTCTTCAAAGCGCGATAAATTGAAGCTAGGGGATTTAGACACTTTTATGTATTTAGTTGGGGAGAAAAGAGTTGGTTTTCGTTTTGGATTTAGATTTTCTAAATTAAATTGAGATAAACTAAAAGGTGGAGGTTACTTCGGGCGTTCAGTAATTAAAGCGATTGTCTATTATGATGTGGTTTAGGAGTATTTGAATATGTAGAGTTCTAATGGGGATAAGTTCGTAAGTTAATGTGAGAAATTACTGTAGTCCTTCTATCGGGCTAACGCGGAGGTGTCCACAATCAGGCACAAAGAATATCACATGGGTTGCAGAATATATTAAAGCATACACCAAAAGTTCTCTCAAATGTATACCCATATTATCTGACAGTTAATCTCGAATCCTATTCCCCAATCTCGGTCGTCAGAGATGTCCGAATCATGGCATAGTTTGTTGAATAAACAATCTTATGAACGAGGTTGTACCCTCACCGTAATAGGTTGGACTAACTGGTCTAGGCAGTCGGATAATATGTCATCACTTATTCGTACGATTTATCAACATTACTCAGGTATGCAAGAATACTAGGATGGTTTGTACTACAAATGGAAACTTAAGCAACACGCTTGATATTCGATTCATAATACAATTACCTTCGGTCGTTCTCGACTTCCATACATTTGTACTCCGCCATGGGCATTTCCAGTACTATATCAGAGAATAGTCAAATAGGGGCCATCGTATTACGTCATGATATTTAATACCGTATGTATTTCACTATTATGACAATCCTAAGGCAACAATCAAACAAGAACATGCAATAAGACGATCAAAGCAATAGTTCAATATAAGCATGCAAAGCTATTATTTAAGTCGAGGATATTCCGAAAGTTGTCTAAAAAATATCGTCTATATGAATTTAATCTTAATATACCTCTATTCCCATATTCCGTGTCTCTTGGATCCTATTTTGGTCTAGAGAACACCAGCCATGCCGAGCTCAATGATTCAATCTAACCTATGAGTTAGCTACGTTCATTTTTGGATAATGTTTTAGTCACAACATGAGTTGGGCAGATAAACGATAAAGATTTAATTCATACATCTATTTGTAATATAAACCATCCGCAATTTCATAACATACAACACGATTACATATTAAAACTTTCTAAACGACTATCATAGCAGACAATAAAGTTATCTAATTAATCATGGCAATTCTAGCATGCATATTTAAATTTATTAAAGAAAGAACAAACATAATTAAATATGGAAGATAGATTAAAACCTAAAATAGGCGTACAATAACTCGTAGCTACAAATGCGTCCCGGAGCACCTCCATACAAATCTTCCTAGATTAGTTAACTAGCTAATCTAATTAACTAAGGAAAAATTACAAATAAAAAAGAAAAAGAAAGTGTGTTTTCCAAAGTATGGAAGGTGTGTGTTGTAGGTGTTTTTGATGTGTCTTGGTGTGTCTTTCAAATGAACCAAAGCTCTCCTATTTATAGGAGAAATCTGGCTTATGTTAGCAACTAGAGGAGCACTTTAGCAAAAGGTGGAAAAGGTGGTGCAGTAGGTACGTACAATCGCGCAAAGGTGTGGCACCGGGTACGTACAATCACGCAAAGGTGTGGCACAGGGTACACGAAAGGACCAAAAAGCAGAAACGAGAAGGGGGAGGGGAGGTCGGCACCACCCTCCTGGTGGCCGGCGGCGGCTGGCTGCCACCCATCCCGGTCTGTCGTCTTTCGCTGCGTTTCTTAATTCGTGCGTGTTTTCTTCGTCATGCGTCCGTTTTCGTCGATTCTTTTTTCATTGGATTCGTAATTCAAAAACGAAGACTTTGATGAAAAGTAATCCCAAAGTTGGGCTTCCTATCTCCAGATGTTGCGTACGAATCATTTGAATCTTCCAACGGGCGTAGAATCTTCATTCTTTATTCATTTTTGTTGATTCTTCTTCTGTTAGACTCGTATTTTGGAAATGAACATCTTTGATAAGATGGATGTTGATGATGGGTACTTTAGTCTTGAAATTTTGTTTTGATGCCTTGAATCATCAAACGTCTGTGGAATCTTCGTTTTTCATCCATTTTGCTTGATTTTTAACGTGTAACATTGTTTTGACCTCCTTGGCAGATTCTCATTGATTTGAGTGTTATTTGAGTTCAAATGGCAAGAATCGTTCTAGAATGAGAGAGATATCGGTAGTAAAAACGTGACTTTTTACGCGATATCAGAGTGCTAGCGATCCTAAGATACGCCTATCGCCCGAATGGTAACCTCATAGTGTCCTAAACACGTGAGGTTATATAAGTAAGAGACAAATCAGCTTGTCTAAGCGAGTTATGTAAGTATTCATTTGTTGTTCTGGTTTAGAAATCATGTACGGGGGTTCGGGGGCAGCGCCCCTGGTAGCGGGGTCCAAGGGGTGGCAACCCCTAGCAGGGTCCAAGGGGCAGAGCCCCTGGCTGGGGTTGAGCTGAAACTGCGTCTGAAATTCAAAATCAGAAAAATTGACTTAGTTTGGTCGCGGGCTGAAACTGCGGTGCGAGATGAGATTAGGCTCGCAAGGCAAGGAAGGCTGGGAACCGAGTTCGGTTCGTAGCATAAGGTTCGGTTCGCAAGTCAATAGTCAACTCGCAAAAATCTTGATTCACAAGTCAAAGTCGACTCGCAATTCGGGTCGGTTCGCAGGTCAGTTCGGTTAGCCAATTGACTTCGTAAGTCGGTTCGGTTCGCAGGTTTCGGTTCACTTCGCAAGACGAACCACAACTGGGATCTCAGTTCGCAGGATGAACTATTGCGAGTTTTGAGATAGGTTTCGATTTTTAAAGCATTTTCAGCGGGATTTTCGGGCATAATCTTGTTGAGTGGACTCATAAACATGTAAATACTAGTATTGTAAGTCGGATTTCTTACTTAATTTGGCGAATCTAGAACCGCAAAATGTGATGAGATGTTGATGATGATGATCTTGATGCTCTTGCTTCTTTGATGATGATGATGGCCGATTTAGGATGATGATGATGCCATTATTTCAGTGTTTTTAGAGAGAGTTTCTAGTGAGAGAGATGAGAGAGTTTGGGGTTTTGGAGAGAGAAGTGGAAGAAGAAATGAGGATGGAAGTTGGAGTAGAAAAGAAGAAAAAGAGGAGGAAGGTGGGTCGGTTCGGGTCTGCGGACCGAATTCGAGCCAACCCATTTGGGTCTCCGCTTCATATTATTTTGATTTCCCCCAAACTCGTGTTACGTTGAGTTTTTAAAATGTTCGCGTATGTTGGTATAATTATATATAAACATTTTAAGTATTTAGTATAAACACGTAACTAAAACAAGTAATTAATGTTTAAATTTGGCGCAAAAATTCACCCCTTTTTGACCGGGTGTTACATAGACGCTCTGACTTTGGTACAAAAACGTATACTGCTTCACTAGTATAAGCATCAAGTTCCCAATGATGAAATCTTCTAAGAAAGTTAAGGGGAACAATCTCCAGAGGAATCTCACTGAGACAATCAGCTTGCCGATAATGAATTTTAACGATCGACTGCTTTGTCACTGGATCGAGCTTTTCTTTAACGTATATCTCGTGCCCAGCGTTGGTTTGTTGAAGTTATACTTTTTGCCTTTAACCTCACAACGCAGAATTGTTTGAATGTATTCAGCACGGTCATCTCTATGAGGATTGATCAGGTTCAGCTGAGCTAGTCGATTTATTTCGCCCTTTGGCAACGTACTCAGCTTGGTGAAAGACCGTTTGAAATACTAAACACCATCACTTCTCTTAATCATAAACACAACTTTATGAATCTTCCAGCTCTTAATCAAACCAGTGTAATTCCCACTAACCTTATAAGATTTACACGTAACAAGAACCGGTTCAATGGGAAAATACCTAATCTCAGCTTTTTCAGGAGTAGATGTCCGATAACACGCAAAAAGTCAAGTTTTTACGTACATTATCTCCCTCATCTTAAGCCCAAAGTTAACAAAAACGCACTCTAAATGATAATATTTACTAAATTTTGTTAACTAAGTCAAAACGGAAGCAATGTTTGAAAAATCACTAAAATGGCACAAACAACGTGAAAAACAGAGCAAAAGCATTCCATGATCCTCTCGTTAACTCTTTTTAATGAACCAGGACCTATAATCCGAATTACGACCTCTAATTAGTGGCATTTTGTTCGCTAGTAAATTACGAAATCTTGGGCATAAGAATCGATCAAATCGGATAAACGAGGAAGAAGTTACGCTTAAATGAAGAAACGAAGAACCGAAGAACCGAAATACGGGCAAACCAGACTGTATACGGCCAAGCTAGACCGTATCTTGTGTTTGGGCAATAAAAATGAGATTTTAATACGGGTGGGCAATACGGTTGGAAAATTGAAGGTCCAAATACGGGTCAAGAATATGGCTCGTCATTTTCTATATATATGGAGCTTCTCCTCATCATTCAACACACAACACAATTCATTTCACCTCCATTTCACAACATACTTCACGTTTTCCTTTCTTTTTACGTTTTCTCATTTTATTTAGATTTTAGTATTGGTTTCTCTATCTAGAGAGATGGATAGTTAGTTAGTTAGAGGTAGAGAGAGAAAGCTAGTTGTTGTAATCACAGTTTAAAAACATTCTTGGTGCAAGAGTACACTTTTTTCATAATTACTCTACTTAAACTCTTGGTGATATCTTTTCCTTCATACTTATACTATGTCCGAATTATTTCTGCCTGATTGTATGATGTATGTTATTTGTATTGCCATGATTATTGAGTAGTGTACTATTGCGGTTGTTGAAATGTAGATAATTAAATGTAGGGATGATGTTAAATTAATCTTTAAATTAAATATATAATTGGGAATTGTTAAACTCTGCTATGTCTTAACTTATCATGCATCTAGACTTAGTTTACGGACCACCCTTTCCAGTTCTTCGCGTGACTGCTACTTAGGTTTAGAAATTGATCACCTCTAGATATGGTAGCTTGTTATCTATGTTATCGTACGAATCAATGTTTGTTACTGTAATTCAGCTAAAGTAATGGGTATAGCGATAGAAACACCACTGGCGGAGTACAACCATGGAAGCTCCAGAAACGCCGTTTGTACCGACATTGTGACCTACCTAGAAATCCTAGAATATGGTCTAGGAACCGTAGAGCTGTGGAAATGCTACCGTACACCGTATGTCTACCTCTTGTTACAAAGCTGTGGAAATACCTCTACCCAAGTACATTGTTACCGTACCTAGGGTTAGTATACAGTGGAAAAGTTGTAGTACATCGTGATCCTACATCTGGTTATAAAAGCTGTGGAAATGCTGATAGCACTGTACACCGCACTTATACTTAGGGTTAGTGAGCTATGAAATGGCTGTAGTACACTGTGAATCTGCATCTGGTTATGAAGCACTCTAGAAGTGGTTAGAGTACAGTACACTGTAACATACATAGGGTTAGCAAGCTGTGGAAGTAAGTAAATGCATTGTACACCGCTAATGTACCTAGGGACGAATGACTAATCGCAAAGGAGAGTTCTAGATCATGACAGAAGTAATTGTGCTATAAACACCTAAGGTAATGAGTCTAGAGAAGAAAGTCAAGCCCAATAGTGGTTCAGGATTCTTAAAACCCCCAGACTCTACAAAACTGATAGTTCAGAATAACAACTTAGTTATCCGTACACAATTAGATAATAACAATTGCATTTAGGTGTTAAGAAAGGTCAGAATTACCCGAAGGTAGTCTGTTACCTTATTCATGCACCCTTCATGGGTCACTAGTGTAACACCCGCTAATTTAGGACTTTAATTAGTGCCTAACTACTTGTAATTACATGTATTTAGTATTATATTAATCTAAATATATGTAACTTTCTGTGTAATTACATACACGTTATATGATTTGTTTAAATCATACACACTTGAACCGGACGAGGTCCGATACTATTTACTATGGACGTTGGTGACAAACTGTTAAAAATAATGTGGATTTATCCAAACAAACATTATTTACTTTAATATATTACACGACTATACGTTTTACTAAAACGTAACTTTACGTAATAAAAACGCATGGAACGCACCCGACGGATGAAATAAAGGCAAAGTATGTCTTATATCACATTATTAAGTATATTAATAAAATACTTCAAGTAAAAATATCGTGTTTTAAATCGTTAACGAAACGTATTGAATAAAACGTTATACGATTAATTAAAACGTAAAATAATCGGGAAAACGAACACCGCACGTAACCAAACTTTGGGAAAGGATTTAAACACTCACTTAGTGGTGTGGGACCCACTGAAAATCTGCATGAGACCATAAGCATGGCCTCCCATGCCCTTACACCACCCCCCCCCCCCCCCTCTCCCTTTCTTTTACTTCACTCTTCCTCCACCATTCCTGTTCACCATTTCCCTCTCCAATCTCTATCTCTCTCTAAAAATCGCTGGAAAACCAGCCCCAATAATCCCTCAAATCACAACAAAAACCCTTTGGATCGCAAGACGGTTGGAAGGAAAAACGTTCACCGCAACGAGCTCTACCTTTCTATCTATTCCGTTCCCTCATTCGACGTTGTAAGAACTTCACTCCTCATGTATTTTACTTATAATATGTATATTATCATGTTATATTGCTTATTCAACTTGTTAATGTCCAAACCATCTATCAAAACTCGTTTTTAAGACACATATATGCATACTACTTTCTGTCCAGAAAAACCGTCTCACCAAAACGTTAATATCTTGATATATAGAAAGTGTTAGACAATGAAACACCAACCAAAATTTGCGTATGGAAGAGCTCTACAAAAAGTTCTTCTTTGACCAATCCCAGAAATGCCCTCATTTCCGGATATAACTCAATCTTTGAACATATGTCTGTTTAGGACCAAGTCTGACCACACCTTGAAGCTATTTTTGTTTCAAATAGTAAATGAACATACAAAAATACCATAAAGTGCAGAAATAAACTAGACATATATAAGAACTTGTGTGATTTTTGGTTAGGTAAAATCGGACTAGAAATGCTCCAAATCAAAAGGTCTATCGAGTTAAAAATCTGGAAAATGTGATATAGGGACTGTGATGGAAATTATTTAAAAACCGACAATAAGCTAATTGTCGCAGTACTATCCGTGAATCACAATCTATACTCTTTGTCGTATAAAAACTAACCCATATTGGAAAGAAGATTGTCAATCCTCATTCACGCATAAACAAAAGAATCCGTGAATATATTGTCGCATAAAAGCTAAATTCCGTGAATACATACTTATTGTCGCATAAAAACTAACACTTGAAAGAATTCCGTCAATCCTTATTGACGCAGGAACAAAATTCCGTGAATGCTATTGTCGCATGAATAGTACTCCGTGAATGCTATTGTCGTATGAACAGTGATCCGTGAACCTATTGTCGCATGAACAACATTCCAAGAATATCATTATCGCATGAACGAAATCCGTGAATATTATTGCCGCATGAACAGTGCCCGTGAATGGCATTGTCGGGTTACATATTGTTGCACGAAATGGAAACTTTAAAAATATTTTTTTATACTAAGTATTAAATACATAAAACACTACACATACAAGATATACAAGCACAATGAATTACATAATAATAATACTTGATTTATTATTACACTTCCGTCACCAACGGGCCATGCTTATTTACAAAATGATCACAAACGTACAAACAAATACTTGGACATAACTAGTTGAGTGGACAACTAGCATGAATGATCTTTTGAGACATTCACTTGTACATACAACCTTATATGCTTAGGACATTAGAAGGTTGCGGGTTCGCGGAACCTACGGATTACCACTGCTTTCAGACTCTATGTTTATTAAGTTAAACGCTTGCTTGCTTGACTCAGGTGAGTCTTACGGCCCCACTTTTACTGTTTTTATACTTTGGGGGAGATACTTAGCAACTGTTTTACGTATGAACACAATGTACTGAACTGATTTCTCTACTTTTTACATACATTGCATGAGTTACTTTTATCCACTGAAAGCCTCCTATCGTAAGTTGTTAGTTATGGACTTAAGCGCGATTACTAGTAAATGGATCCATTTGGGACTGACAATCCCTGCCTGGGGTGGTAGCGCCACCACGTACTGATTTACACGTAGAAACAGGCGTATTAGTATTTGTTACATATGAGTGTGCGTATAGGACTCACGGGGGTACGTGATATATTCACACTACACGGTTAAGCTTCAACTTATGAGCTCATGGCAACTGTGCGTACATACTGATTTACTTACTTTGCTTGATAGCAACGCTGGTACATACTTGTGGTTCATACACGATTACTTTATTACTAAACCTGTGAGATTCACCAACCTTTTGGTTGACCTTTTTATCTTTGTATCTCAGGTACACAAACGGAGTGGGACTACCCCAGGACTGATAGCTCGAGTTGCATGCATACAAACTTGTGGAGATTCTTTAGCATTACTTTTTGTATATCAGTTATGTATTAGAATCTCTAGGAAATCATCTTCGAACTCGAAGCTTGTTATTATGATTCAACATTGTAATACTTTTGTACTATTGTACGACGTTGCATATAGATGTCATTTGCTTTACTTTGGTGCTTGATTATTGATTAGTAACACCCAAAGCTTGCTTCCGCGCAACAATAAATTTGGGGGTGTTACAGATTGGTATCAGAGCCTAAGGTTATAGCGAACTAGGTTGCATTTAGTGGGCCTAGACTATGACCGTTAGGTAGTATCCCTTATTAGGTAAGACTGATTCAGTGATTACATGATACTAGTTTAATTTAACATAGCCTGATCAACTATGTACAATTAAATTAATATGATGTGAAATCTGAAAAGGGTTATGACTGAATAGGGTACACTAGTTGACTCTGACCTCGAGAGAAACCGGGACTCCAATATGTTTGTGCTAGACACTATAGGCTATATTATATGCGTATTATATGAATATAGGCCTTATTATTTCTAAATGCTTTGTCTCAGAAATGACAAACACACCGCCCAGATCGTCACGCTCTCAATCCGAATCGCGAAATCCGAGAGTAGTCAGGAGGATCAGTAGGCCACCTCGAACTAGCCCCTACCCCAATCCTGACACTCGGGAACCAACACACCTTTCTGTTCCGGAGTTAGCATCTAGAGTGAACCGTTACGAGAGACAATTGCAGGACATGGACCTGGAACTTTAGGAAACCCGCGAGCAATGGAGGCTCACGAAACTGGAACGTATTAATGAGGTTGCTGAGGACCACGAAAATACAGTCAACAACATGAACACCCTTCGAGATAAAGTAGTGGAAATAGGCGCAGATACCGTACTTTTACGACTCATGCTGGAAGAATGTGAGCAACGCTCACGAGAAGCTGAAGAGTACGCGCGTGAACTGGTACAACGACTGGTTTTGGCCAAAGATAATGCCAGACAGACCAACAAACTTGCAAATACAGTGGATCGCCTTGTTGTACTGATGGAATAAATTAATCTACGTTAAGACTAGTGTAGTTTTTACTCTGAAAATCTAGTAATTACTAGGCGCAACTTTTGTAATTCGACAGGATGTAACAATGCCCGACATCTTTTGTACTCCTTATATTATGTAACCTTCTAGAACTCACGCCTTGTATCTAATCTAGTTATCTAATGAAATATGATTATCACGTCACTCTGTTATCGCATATTCTATCATATACACATGAGATATATCATAAATTCTTACAAACCTCTTATTTCTCTTTTCTTGTTCTTCTTGTTTAGCATCATGCCTCCCCGACGCCAGGTCACCCTCAGCGAAACCGAAATAGCAGATCTGATTGCCCGCAGTGTGGCCCAAGCCTTGGCTACACGAGCACCAACATCAGGCAGCGAAGACTCGACCGTCAACCGATCTCAACCCAAACCCTGTTCCTACAAGGATTTTCAGAACTGCAAACCTCACATCTTCAATGGCACGGAAGGTGCCATCGGGCTGATCAGGTGGTGTGAGAAGATGGAATCTGTCTTTCTCATCAGCAGATGTGCAGAGGAAGACAAGGTTAAATTCTCTACTTGCACCCTTGAAGGTGGTGCCCTCTCCTGGTGGAACTCATATGCCCAATTAGTGGGTATCGACAACGCCTACCTCCTCTCTTAGGAGGATCTGAAAAAGATGCTCACTGCTAAGTACTGCCCTATTGAACAACTCCAGAAGCTGGAGGAAGAATTTTGGAACCTAAAGGTGCATGGGACCGACATTGATAGATACACCTCGTGGTTTAACCAACTTTCCATCCTACGCCCAGCAATGGTAAGCACCGAGTCTGACAAGATCAGAAAATACATCCGCGGTCTTCCGGAACCCGTCCGGGGGAACGTCGCCTCCTCAAACCAAACCACCATTGATGGTGCTATCCGATTGGCTCATGAACTCATGGCCATGAACGAGGATCCTGAACCACCCACTCCATCCTCCAACAACAACAAAAGAAAATGGTCCGGCAACCACAACAACCACCAAAACAAGAAACCCGAAACCATTAAAGCCTACACCTCCGGTTCTGATGACAAGGGAGCGTACAAGGGAACCAAGCCCTATTGCTCTAAGGGCCAACGACACCATCAGGGTTCATGCCCATGTAGCAAGTGCAAGCAATTCGAGCACTTTGCTAAAGACTGCAGAACCAACACTGCTAATACCAACTCCAAACCCAACACTCCCAGAACCTGTTATGAATGTGGAGTTGCTGGACATTTCAAAAGTGACTGCCCCAAATTGAAGAATAAGAAAGGGAACAATAACAACAATGCTCGGGGCAGAGCTTTTGTACTCAACGCTGGGGATGCCCGCCAGGACCCGAATGTGGTCACGGGTACGTTCCTTCTCAACAATTTGACTGCTTCTGTGTTATTTGATACTGGTGCTGATAGGAGCTTCATATCCGATGAGTTTTGTCCACTACTTAACACTACACCTGTTGCCTTAGATTCTAAGTACACAGTAGAATTGGCAAACGGCAAACTCATTGAGGCCAATAGTATGATACCTAACTGCACGTTGAACTTAGCTGATGAGCTATTCTCTATTGATCTTATACCTGTCGAGATTGGCAGCTTTGACATAATCGTCGGTATGGATTGGTTATCTAAACACCGCGCCGAGATTATTTGTTACGAGAAAATCGTCCGTATTCCTCTCGTCACCGGTGGAACTTTAATCGTACAAGGAGAGACCGGTGGGACGAGACTTAACATTATTTCTTGCATGAAAACCCGGAAATACTTGAGAAAAGGGTACCAGGCAATCCTCGCACATGTTATAGAGAAACAGTTGGAGGAGAAGCGACTTGAGGATGTGTCTATTGTTCGAGACTTCTTAGAAGTCTTTCCTGAAGACTTGCCTGGCCTACCGCCAACTAGACAAGTCAAATTTTCTATTGACCTTGTAGGTAGCAATGTCGGCTTTCATGTTGGGCCACCAGTACAACTCCTTGATGCCATGGTACATTTTGTCGACACCAGGGTGTATAGAGTACTTAGACTTGTGTGCCTCGTTCATCACCAAGTCTCGTAAGTTCCCGTAGTTGGGTAACCAGAGTCGGTCAGAGAAGTACTTGGCCACGTTTGGTTTGGGTTTAAATTGTTTATCCATGCCTCGCAAGGCCTCGTGTTTCACATTTTCAGCTTTGAGTGCTTCGATTTGAGCGGTAAGAATTTGGGTTATCAGGTCGTTGTGTATAGTCATACTAAGTGCTCGGACTCGAAGGGGTTTCACTCGTTACTTATTCTAAGGTTAAAGCCGAACACCAGAAACCTTCCGGTTTGCTACACCAACCGGAAATCCCTGAATGGAAATGGGAGCAGATTACTATGGATTTCATTACTAAACTTCCGAAAACCTCTAGCGGTTGTTATACCATTTGGGTGATCGTAGACCGACTCACTAAATCTGCTCATTTCCTAGCCATCAAGGAAACTGACAAGATGGAACGTTTGACTCGGATCTACCTGAAAGAGATCGTGTCAAGACACGGCGTACCCATCTCGATTATCTCTGACCGAGATGCTCGATTTACTTCCCGCTTCTGGCAATCACTACAAAAATCACTCGGTACTCATTTGGACATGAGTACTGCTTATCATCCACAAACTGACGGCCAGAGTGAACGAACCATATAAACGCTGGAAGATATGCTACGAGCCTGCGTAGTTGACTTTGGTAAAATCTGGGAAAATCACTTACCTTTGTGACACAGGAAGAATTCCGTCAATCCTTATTGACGCAGGAACAAAATTCCGTGAATGCCATTGTCGCATGAATAGTACTCCGTGAATGCTATTGTCGTATGAACAGTGATCCGTGAACCTATTGTCGCATGAACAACATTCCGAGAATATCATTATCGCATGAACGAAATCCGTGAATATTATTGTCGCATGAACAGTGCCCGTGAATGGCATTGTCGGGTTACATATTGTCGCACGAAATGGAAACTTTAAAAATATTTTTTTATACTAAGTATTAAATACATAAAACACTACACATACAAGATATACAAGCACAATGAATTACATAATAATAATACTTGATTTATTATTACACTTCCATCACCAACGGGCCATGCTTATTTACAAAATGATCACAAACGTACAAACAAATACTTGGACATAACTAGTTGAGTGGACAACTAGAATGAATGATCTTTTGAGACATTCACTTGTACATACAACCTTATATGCTTAGGACATTAGAAGGTTGCGGGTTCGCGGAACCTACGGATTACTACTGCTTCCAGACTCTATGTTTATTAAGTTAAACGCTTGCTTGCTTGACTCAGGTGAGTCTTACGGCCCCACTTTTACTGTTTTTATACTTTGGGGGAGATACTTAGCAACTGTTTTACGTATGAACACAATGTACTGAACTGATTTCTCTACTTTTTGCATACATTGCATGAGTTACTTTTATCCACTGAAAGCCTCCTATCGTAAGTTGTTAGTTATGGACTTAAGCGCGATTACTAATAAATGGATCCATTTGGGACTGACAATCCCTGCCTGGGGTGGTAGCGCCACCACGTACTGATTTACACGTAGAAACAGGCATATTAGTATTTGTTACATATGAGTGTGTGGATAGGACTCACGTGGGTACGTGATATATTCACACTACACGGTTAAGCTTCAACTTATGAGCTCATGGCAACTGTGCGTACATACTGATTTACTTACTTTGCTTGATAGCAACGCTGGTACATACTTGTGGTTCATACACGATTACTTTATTACTAAACCTGTGAGATTCACCAACCTTTTGGTTGACCTTTTTAGCTTTGTATCTCAGGTACACAAACGGAGTAGGATTACCCCAGGACTGATAGCTCGAGTCGCATGCATACAAACTTGTGGAGATTCTTTTGCATTACTTTTTGTATATCAGTTATGTATTAGAATCTCTAGGAAATCATCTTCGAACTGGAAGCTTGTTATTATGATTCAACATTGTAATACTTTTGTACTATTGTACGACGTTGCATATAGATGTCGTTTGCTTTACTTTGGTGCTTGATTATTGATTAGTAACACCCAAAGCTTGCTTCAGCGCAACAGTAAATTTGGGGGTGTTACAACTAGTCTTCACAAGATAGTTGGTTAGGGGGGGGGGGGGGTTGAGCAGCCTGTTCTGACCAGAATCACAATAACCTAGGTACTCAGTGACATACTTATTTAGGTTTAAACTAAACGAGTAGGATCCTAGTGTTTACATCTATAATTCAGCTGTTAATTAACTAATTATGTCCCTAATTATCTTTATAATGAACATCATCCTGACAACTGATTATTACAGTTTCAACAACCGCATTCTCTATCTATCTACCTAGTTACTGATTCTTCTCTATTTTACTTTTCTGCACTTGATTAATTAGAAAATTAGAAAACCAAACCAACAAAACCTACCTATCTATACAAACCCATCCGAATAGTGAACCTTATCTTTGGCCTAAGCTTCATTTCAATTCGCTCTGATTGAAGACCTTGAGTTATACTTGCTACTTACTCACCCAGTGTAGTAGGTAGTATCTATAAGTTGAGCCCAGCTTATTACAAATTTTAAAACTGATCGGCGCTCGTTATTGTCCGGTCAAGTCCTTTGATGATGAGGACGGTTCTCCCCATTTACAAGGAGAGAGATTCGCAACCTAACTATTCGGCTATGCATCAAGTTTTTGGCGCCGCTGCTGGGGATCGTAGAGCATTACGATTCTAAAGCCACCTTACCTAATTTAGCTGTTAGGAGATCCTTTTCGTTTAACCCAAATTTATCCGAAATTTATTACTTTCCCTAGTATAATTTAGATAAATAATAAAAAAATGAAAAATAAAAAAATATTTTTCTATGATTCGCCGCCTTCTTGCCCCGTTTCTCCTTTCGCCCACAAGACGACCGAAGAAATGATGGCCATGGACGATGTTGAGTTCTTCGACTACTTAGAACAAGAGTTAGAATCCGACTTCTACTCTGCATCTTCAACTTCATAAAAAGAAATCTCCGCTAGCCCAGACGACGATTCTAGAACCTTTGGGAAATTCTTAGATCTTGACTTAGGATCCAATGAATCTCAACAGAAGCTTTTAATTTCTATCTCTAGCATTCCAAGCTATTAGGTTATACCTAAACCTGTGATCTTATTCCCCTTAGAAAACTTCTCAAAATTCCCTGATTTTGATGGTGTCTCTGAAAACTTTCAAACCTTTCGTTTCCCCCCCGTTGAAGAACGTATCCCCATAAGGAATGAAGACGTTTACGAATACCCTCCAAAATCTCCAATTTTTATAAACCTTGTACCAGAACCTATGTACACCATATACTGTAATCGTTGATAGAGATATACCTGAAAATGAAGAAGTCCGCTATGTTGGCAACTCTTTTGATCCTGATAGGAAGTTAGATGTTTGTAGGGCATTTGCCAGACAATTAAATTCATCAGACTTTCCTTTTTTAGTTAAACAAAGAGAATTCAGTGTTAGGATTAATCATCAAATAGGTATTCTCCATCGTCTTCCGAACCAAAAGGAAGATGGTATCTTCATACAGTATCGAGAGAAAGAACTAAAGCTTATATCTGAAATAGACCTACTAATGGACCTATTTGTGACAACCGTCAAAATTAGGACTAGTTATTAGTTCCTAATCATCTAGTAATACATGTAGTTAGTGCTATGTATTAGACTAATTGTGTAAATCAATATATATATATATATATATATATATATATATATATATATATATATATCAGTACGCGTTTAAATTTAATCGTGCATTATAAAAATCGGTCAAATTTCGATCCATTTATACGGGCGTTGGTGAACATATTAAGTAATATGAAATTATTATTTAATACACTCATCATTTATTATATATATTATTTTGATAATATATAAAGTATTTTGTATTGTACAAATCAAACCATTCATGACAAAACTTATAAATAATGTATAATTTTTGAAAATAATAATTATTATTTACTTGGATAAAAATACAACATATTTTGTTTTATTTAAATGGTACTCAATGCGACGAAACCATTCGAACCATATCCGTCTTTCAAACTAAAAACAAAGATATATTTTTATATCTCAAAAATAGTATCTCTATAAAATATTTTGACTCAAAGATAGTTCAAAAATACATTTATTAATTTTTAGAACTAAAAGTATTTCATTTTTATACGATCGGGTACACGAACATGAGTCAAAATACTACAAAATAAAGCAAGCCAGTCCAACCACCTCCAATTATTGGAGCTGATCATAAGCCGACCCAAACTCCCTCTCAGTTTCATTTCATTTCATTTCATTATCATCATCTTGCTCTATCTCTCTCGGTTCCTCTACTACAACAATAACAAGATTAACAAAATCAGCAGCAGAAGTAACAAGTATCATCATCATCATCATCATCATCTTCTCCATTCTCATCAACATCATCATCATCCTTTCGGTTCCATTTTAATTGTAAGGAATCATCCACTTTTTTTTTATATAATTTACATGTTTAAGGTACATATATCATCATGCTTGAGTGTTCCATGAACCTATTATGTCCAAAAATGAAACTGAAATTTGTTTGTTGTGTAAATTGCTCGAACAGACCTGGAAATACATCCAGATCCGGCGGATCATTTATTGGACCCGGCGGATCATTCAATGGATCTTGCGGATCCGTTAAAAAACACTATTATCCGATAGATCAACCCCACGATCCGGTAGATCCTTCATAAACTAGCACGATCCAGTGGATCCATCATTGGATCCGGCGGATACACTTAAAAACGCCATGATCCGGCGGATACACATCATGATCCGGCGGATTACCTTAAAAATTAATGTATCCGGCGGCTACATGTAGTATGCAGTGGATACCACCCAGAGTTAGGCTGACCCGACTACTTTAAAATGTAACCCGAATGGTCCATCCAAAACACAAACACAACCCAACTATTTTCCCTTCTTATCTAGCTAGATTTATTACCTCGCTCAAAAATAATAATTTTTCATAAATATTAATACAAACTTAGGTGTCACTGATTATACTAAGTGACTAATCGAGTGACGTTAATAATTGGGATTTTGATAAAAACTGTTTACAAGGTATTGTACATATACGAACCTGATTATTTATACACAATACGATATGTTTTTATACAAACTTCATTTATACGAAACAAACATATTTATGTTATCGAAATCTTGATTTCAATCAATCACCAATGAGCCGTATACATTTTCACAATTTCAAACATAAACATTAACCAATTGATTTGGACATAACTAGTTGAGGGAACAACTAGCATGGATGATCTGTTGAGACATCTAATCATTATAACCTTGCACGTTTAGGATGCCCAACAGGTTTCACTTGTTGGAGATGAAATTATTTCCCTTATATACCATCATTAGTGCTTGATAGCATCTCATCAGACTCAGGTGAATCTCATAGCCTAACATTTTTTACTGTTTTTACTCCCGGGGTGGGAATACATGCTCGTTTTGTTTTACATGTGAATGCAAGTACATAAACATCGATAACTGCATGAGTTGTTTTCACTAATCACTTTAAAGCCCTCCACAACATAGTTTGGTAATACTTTTGTAGCGTAAATGTTAGTGTATGGTACCATATGGGATTGATAATTCCCATCTGGGCCAGCAAGCACTGACTTCTCAAATGGACGCATTATCATTTATTTATACATGTGTTGATTAGGCACACGCATAGAGGCACCCTCGCTCAGACATTTGATTGTGATCCTGACACCTCAGTTAAGCTCAAACTATGTGCTCATGGCAGTTATGTACATCATTTATCGTTTACTTATTTGTTTAATTGCAAATCATCATACTTAAATCTTGCGGTTCATACATTATATTTTATCATTAAACCTGCGAGTTCAAAAGATTTTAGCTGACCCTTTTAGCATGTATTCTCAGGTTCTCAGCAGCTATAGGTCTGCTCTCTCTCAGGATGCCCATTACCTCGACTTTCATGCAAACAGCAGGAGATTGTCATGCATTACTATATTTTGTAAACTTAGTTATGCCATAGAATCTCTTACATCAATTCGAGCTTTCGTAAACTATTATAATAGTGTATGGCTTTTATAATATCAATGTATTTGTAAACGACGCATATAAAGTTGTTCATTATATCTAATGTGTTGTTGATATTTGATTAGTTGCGCCCCGACTCGAATACCTTCCGCATCATAATTTGGGGGTGCGACAGATTGGTATCAGAGCCTAAGATTATATTGAACTAGGTTGCATTTAGTGGGCCTAGACTATGACCGTTAGGTAGTATTTCCTTATTAGGCATAACTGGTTCAGGAATTACAACGTACGACTCTAATTTAACATAGCCTGATCAACTATGTATATGTGACACCCGGTCAAAAAGGGCAAAATTAGTGGCCAATTTAAACCTTAATCATTCATACTTGGTACGTGTTAATACGAAAGTATTAAGATAATATATATATATATATATATATATATATATATGTATATATATATATATATATGTATATATAAATGTGAAAGAACGAGCAATCTCAAATACGGACGTTGGTGCAAAACATTTTTAAATAATATATTTTTAATGAGAATAATAATTATTTACTCAGTTGAAAATTTAAACACATTTTGTACACTGAAAACTTTCCGTCAAAATGAGTTGAAACAAAGATATAGTTTTATATCTCATTAAAAGTATTTTTATAAAATACTTCGATTAAAAACATATACACTTTCATGTTTAAAAAATTATCAAATAAAAACATTATACTACTTTACGATCGGGTACACGGACACGGGTACCACTCCATCAATTATTGGAGCCGGTATATACCAACTCCAATAATTCAATTTACACATACACGCACACTCATATCCATCTCTGCTCTCTCTCGTTCTCTTCCGATTCAACAACAACAAAAACAAATTCATCATCAAAACAACAAGATCAAGCAACATAATCATCATCTTCTTCTTCACCTTGATCATCATCATCATCATCATCGTGTACATCATCATCATCAATCACGGCTCCACTTTTTAAATTGTAAGAAAACTTTAAACTTTGTTTTAAATACGTGTTTAAATCACTTATATTAACATGGATTGATGTTCTATTAACTGATTATGTCCCAAAATTTAGGTTGGAAACTTGTTTTGCGGGTAAAATCACACGAACTGTCTGTGTACGAGTTGTGACCCGTCCGGGTGAGGGTCCAGACCCGTCCGGGTTAGTGGCCAAACCCGTCCGGGTGAGGTTGAGTGACCCGTCTGGGTCAAATGTGGTTCACTCGATCGGGTGATGGGTGTTTGGTTCAGGCCGTGACATTTTCAGTTGATCAACTTGTGTAATGCCAACTATTATGGTCCAAATACGATACACAAACCAAAACAATTACGGATACCTTTACACGACAACTTATAAAAACAATATATGCGTTTTCATTTGACGAAACAAAAAGTACGTATATATATTTATATATATATGCACTTACAAAAATATGAAGTAATAAATGTTACATATATATATATACTGACACACATTTTCAAATGTCAACTTATACAATTATATACATTTTATATGTATACTCTTACAAACCACAAATTTAATCAGTTTCAAAACATACCAACAGATAAATCAAATATTAAATGGATATACTCACTTATATATTGACCTTATATGCTTAGGGCGTTAGGAGGATTCGGACTATCCATTCCGCATCGGATACTTAATTGCTTGGTGACTAAGGTGAGTCTCACAGCCCCACTTTTACTGTTTTTAAACTTGGGATGCGATACAATGCTTACTTGTTTTCGTGATTACTGTTATTCGGTTAGTTAATTTAATTGTTAATTCAGTTGGTTATAATTGTCCATCTTGATTTTTTTTGTTCGGGTATTGCATGAGTGTTTTAATACGGGAAAGTCCTCATCATTGCATGGTTCGTTAACTTACTAAGGCGGGATTACTAAAAGATAGATCTAACATGGGAGTGACATCCCCGTCCGGGTTGCTAGCTACAACCATGTACAAACTGGCATTTTAGTAATTGTTGTGGGTGATGACACCGTTCGCGAGGCAGAAAATCGGGTTAGGCCTCGAACCATGGCTTAATGCAATACAAATGTCATTGTCGGTAAATGTAGTCGGTAACCTTAATTGGTTAATCATAGTTCGGTAACCTTAATGGGTAAATCATTGTTCGGAAACCTTAATTGGTTTATCATTGTTTGGCTATTTTATTTAATCATTGTCGGTATTAAATCGTCAGATAATCATGTTGATCACATCAATGTTTTATGTTAAACCTGTGAGATTCACCAGCTTTATAGCTGACCTTTTAGTGTTGTATTCTCATGTGATCAACAACAGTAGGATGGCCCTCAGGATAAGCAATCTACTTATGAGTCGCATGCATTTATTTAAGACATGAAGATTTTCTAGCATTATCTTTTGTATAATGGTTATGTATTAAAATCTTTAAAATTTAATTGCGAACTTGCTATCATTGTAAACTTACGAATTAAACTTTGTATTACTTTTGTAAAATGTATAAACATCTCATGTAGAGTCGTTTGTTGTAATCTTGGTGTTTTGATATTTGATTAGTCACACCCAAAATCGTCGCTTCCGCAAATCATGAAATCGGGGGTGTGACAGTATAATTAAGGAAAGATGACGTGAGATCTGAAAGGGGTTATGTTGAACAGGAATACATTAGTTGACTCTGACCACGAGAGAAACAGGGACTTATACTTGCTTTGTGCTAGTCACACACTAGGCTATTATGTGATATAGGTGTACATACATACATAGGCCTCACCTACATACTATTCTCTAGGCTATTAAATATTAAATATATATGAATAAGCCTCACAGGATGATACTTTAGCTATTCCTATAGTTAACTTTCCTCTCGAAACATCTAATAAAATTCTCTTGTCAACTTACATCAAACAACTCATTTATTCTTTTCTCTGTTCTATTTGATACTGGTGCTGATAGGAGCTTTATATCTGATGAGTTTAGTCCATTGCTTAACATCACTCTTGTTGCCTTAGATGCTAACTACATTGTAGAACTAGCTAATGGCAAACTTATAGATACCGGTAGTGTAATACCTAATTGAACTTTAAACCTCGCCGACGAATTGTTTGTCATTAATCTCATACCTATCGAGATTGGAAGTTTCGACGTCATTGTTGGCATGGATTGGTTGTCTAGGCACCGCGCTGAAATCGTCTGCTACGATAAAATTGTTCGCATTCCTCTCACCACCGGTTGTACTTTAGTCATACAAGGGGAGATCGGTAGGACGAGAATGAATATCATTTCCTGCTTGAAAACCCGAAAGTATTTGTGAAAGGGTTATCAGGCAATCCTTGCACACGTTGTACAGAAAAAGTCAGAGGAGAAGCGACTTGAGGATGTGCCCATCGTTTGAGACTTTCCAGAAGTATTTCCTGAAGACTTGTCTGGCTTCCTCCACCGAGACAAGTTGACTTCTCAATCGACCTTGTGGCCGGAGCATCACCGGTAGCACGAGCACCATATCGTCTAGCCCCATCCGAATTGCAGGAGTTGTCTACTCAACTGCAGGAACTTCTGGACAAAAGAATCATTACACTGAGTTCTTCACCGTGGGGGTGCTCCGGTGCTATTTGTGAAAAAGAAGGATGGTTCATTCAGGATGTGTATCGACTACAGAGAGTTGAACAAATTAACCGTCAAGAACCGTTACCTACTTCCTCGCATTATGACCTATTTGACCAACTTCAAGGGTCAAGTTTCTATTCGAAGATTGATCTACGATCAGGTTATCATCAGTTACGAGTTCGTGACCTTGACATCCCAAAGACTGCCTTCCAAACTCACTATGGGCATTACGAGTTCCAAGTGATGCCATTTGGTTTGACAAATGCACCGGCTGTATTCATGGACCTTATGAACCGAGTGTGCAAACTCTATCTCGACAAGTTTGTCATTATCTTCATCGATGACATTCTCATCTACTCGTGCAATGAATAGGAATGCGCGCAACATCTCAAAGACATTCTAGAATTTCTTAGACACGAAGAGTTATATGCCAAATTATACAAGTGTGAGTTCTGGATGCAAACCGTTCAATTCCTTGGTCATGTGATTGACTGTCAGGGAATTCACGTAGATCCATCAAAGATTGAGGCTATCAAGTGCTGGCAAGTACCTACAACGCCGACCGAAGTACACTAATTCTTAGTTCTTGCTGGTTACTATCGACGCTTTATAGAGAACTTCTCAAAAATAGCCCAACCTCTCACGATACTGACTCAGAAGGAAAAGAAGTTCGATTGGACTGATAAGCAAGAGTCAGCATTTCAGCTATTGAAACAAAAGCTTTGCAGTAGTCCTATTCTATCATTACCTGAAGGCAATGATGACTTCATGGTATACTGTGATGCCTCACACCAAGGTCTTGGTTGCGTGTTGATGTAACGAGACAAGGTTATTGCCTACGCTTCCCGACAACTCAAAGTTCACGAGAAAAACTACACCACTCATGATCTCGAACTAGGAGCCGTAGTGTTTGCACTTAAAATCTGGAGACACTATCTGTATGGCACAAAATGTACCATCTTCACCGATCATAAAAGCCACCAGCATATATTCGATCAGAAGGATCTCAACATGAGGCAACGTCGCTGGGTCGAGTTGCTTACCGATTATGACTGCGAGGTCAAATACCATCCGGGCAAAGCAAATGTTGTTGCCGATGCCCTAAATTGAAAGGAACGCGCCAAACCACTTCGAGTCAGAGCCCTTAGTATTAACATTCATAATGATCTTATCATTCAAATACTCGTTGCTCAACTCGAAGCATTGAACCCTGAGCACCTGAAAAATGAGGCCTTGCGCAACATGGAAAAACAACTCGAAACCAAACCCAACGAAGTCAAGTATTTCGCTAATCGAATTTGGTTGCCTAGTTTTGGGAATTTGCATGACTTGGTGGTGGATGAAGCTCACACGTCCAAATACTCCTTACATCCTGGATCCGACAAGATGTATCATGGCATCAGGGAGATGTACTGGTGGCCAAACATGAAGGCCAAAATTGCCACATACGTCAGCAAGTGCCTCATCTGCTCTAAAGTCAAGGCTGAACATCAGAAACCCTCAGGCCTGTTACAACAACCGGATATCCCTCAGTGGAAATGGGAGAAAATCGCTATGGATTTCATCACTAAACTCCTGAGAACATCAAGCAGTTGCGATACCATTTAGGTGATCATGGACCGGCTCACCAAATCTGCACATTTCCTTGCCATCAAGGAAACCGACAAAATGGAATGACTCACACGAATCTATTTGAAGGAGATCGTATCCCAACATGGCATTCCAATTTCAATTATCTCTGATAGAGACAGCTGTTTTACATCACACTTTTGGCAATCATTAGAAAAATCCTTGGGTACTCATTTGGATATGAGTACAGCCTATCATCCACAAATCGATGGCCAAAGTGAAAGGAAAATTCAAACACCAGAAGATATGCTCCCGCTTGCGTAATTGACTTCGGTACAAATTAAGAACATCACTTTCCATAGTGAGAATTCTCATACAACGACAGCTATCATACCTGCATTGGAGCTGCACCGTTCGAGGTATTGTACGGTCGTAAGTGTCGATCGCCTAAATGTTGGACCGAAGTGGGAGACAACCAACTCACTGGTCCTGATATCATTCATGAAACCACCGAGAAGATCGTTGGAATCCAGCTGCGGTTGAAAGCCGCTCGTGATTGTCATAAGAGTTATGCTGACGTGAGACGCAAGCATCTTGAGTTCCAGGTTGGGGATCGAGTATTGATCAAAGTATCACCTTTAAAAGGTGTCATCCGATTTGGAAAACGTGGAAAGCTAAACCCTAGATACATTGGACCTTTTGAGATCCTTGAAAGGATAGGTCCAGTGGCAAATCGATTACAGCTACCACCCGGACTCAGTAGCGTGCATCCCATATTTCACATTTCTAATCTTAAGAAATACCTATCTGATGAGACGCTCATTATTCCGCTCGAGGAGATTCAAGTTGATGACAAACTTCATTTTGTCGAGACACCAGTGGAGGTCATGGACCGTGAGGTCAAACAGCTTAAGCAAAGTCATATCCTAATCGTCAAAGTTCAGTGGAATTCGCGGCGTGGTCCGGAATTCACCTGGGAACGGGAAGACCAGATGCTACTCAAATATCCACATCTATTTTCAGACTCCACTCACACGCCGACTCAGAGCAGAATTTCAGGATGAAATTCTCTTAATAAGTGGAGAATGTGACACCTGTCAAAATTAGGACTAGTTATTAGTTCCTAATCATCTTGTAATACATGTAATTAGCGTTATGTATTAGGCTAATTGTGTGTATCAATATGTATATTGTTATATATATTTATATATATATATCAGTATACGATTAAATTTAATCATGCATTATCAAAATCGGCCAAATTCCGATTCATTTATACGGGCGTTGGTGAGCACTTATATTAAGTAATATGAAATTATTATTTAATACACTCATCATTTATTATATATATTATTTTGATAATATATAAAGTATTTTGTATGGTACAAATCAAATCATTCATGACAAAACTTATAAATAATGTATTATTATTGAAAATAATAATTATTATTTAATTGGATAAAAATAAAACATATTTCATTTTATTTAAATGGTACTCAACGCGACGAAACCATTCGAACCATATCCGTCTCTAAAACTTAAAACAAGGACATATTTTTATATCTCAAAAATAGTATCTCTATAAAATATTGACTCAAAGATAGTTCGAAAATACATTTATTAATTTTTAGAACTAGAAGTATTTCATTTTTATACGATCGGGTACATGAACACGGGTTAAAATACCACAAAATAAAGCAAGCAAGTCCAACCACCTCCAATTATTGGAGCTGATCATAAGCCGACCCAAACTCCCTCTCAGTTCCATTTCAGTTCATTTCATTATCATCATCTTGCTCCATCTCTCTTGGTTCCTCTACTACAACAACAAGATTAACAAAATCAGCAGCAGAAGTAACAAGTATCATCATCACCACCATCTTCATCATCTTCTCCATTATCATCGGCATCATCATCATCCTTTCGGTTCCATTTTAATTGTAAGGAATCATCCACTTTTTCTTTGAATTTACATGTTTAAAATATATATATCATCATTTTTGAGTGTTCCATGAACCTATTATGTCCAAAAATGAAACTGAAATTTGTTTGCTGTGTAAATTGCTCGAACAGACCTGGAAATACCTCCAGATCCAGCGGATCATTTATTGGATCGGGCAAATCATTCAATGGATCTTGCGGATCTGCTTAAAAACACTATGATCTGGAGGATCAACCCCAGGATCCAGCGAATCTTTCAAAAACTAGCACGATCTAGCGGATCCACACCATGATCCGGCGGATACACATCATGATCCGGCGGATACACGTCATGATCCAGCCTGATACACTTAAAAACGCCATGCGCGGATACACATCATGATCTGGCGGATACACATCATGATCCGGCGGATCACCTTAAAAATCAATGTATCCGATGGATACATGTAGTATCCAGCGGATACCACCCAGGGTTAGGCTGACCCGACTACTTTTAAATGTAACCCGACTGGTCCATCCAACACACAAACACAACCCAACTATTTTCCCTTCTGATCTTGCTAGATTTATTACATCGCCCAAAAATAATAATTTTTCATAAATATTAATACAAACTTAGGTGTCACGACTTATACTAAGTGACTAATTGAATGACGTTAATAATTGGGATTTTGATAAAAACTGTTTACAAGGTATTGTACATATACGAACCTGATTATTTATACACAATACGATATGTTTTTATACAAACTTCATTTATACGAAACAAACATATTTATGTTATCGAAATCTTGATTTCAATCAATCACCAATGAGCCGTATACATTTTCACAATTTCAAACATAAACATTAACCAATTGATTTGGACATAACTAGTTGAGCGAAAAACTAGCATGGATAATCTGTTGAGACATCTAATATAACCTTGCGCATTTAGGACGCCCAACAGGTTTCAGTCGTTAATGACGACATCATTTTCCTTGTATACCATCATTAGTGCTTGATAGCATCTCATCAGACTCAGGTGAATCTCATAGCCTCGCATTTTCTACCGTTTTTACTCCCGGGGTGGGAATACATGCTCGTTTTGTTTTACATGTAAACGCAAGTACAAAAACATCAATATATACTGCATGAGTTGTTTTTACTAATCACTTTTAAGCCCTACACAACATAGTTTGATAATACTTTTGTAGCGTGAATGTTAGTGTATGGTACCATATGGGATTGACAATCCCCGTCCGGGTCAGCAAGCACTAACTGGTCAAACGGACGCATTATCATTTGTTCATACGTGTGTTGATTAGGCACACACATAGAGACACCCTCGCGCAGGCACTTGATTATGATCCTGACACCTCAGTTAAGCTCAGACTATGTGCTCATGGTAGTTATATAAATCATTTATCATTTACTTATTTGTTTAATTGAAAATCATCATACTTAAATCTTGCGGTTCATATATTATACTTTATCATTAAATATGCGAGCTCACCAGCTTTTAATTGACCCTTTTAGTGTGTATTCTCAGGTTCTCAATAGCAGTAGGTCTGCTCTCTCTCAGGATGCCCATTAGCTCGAGTCTCATGTAAACATTAGGAGATTGTCATGCATTACTATATTTTGTAAACTTAGTTATGTCATAGAATCTCTTACATTAATTCGAGCTTTTGTAAACTATTATAACAGTGTATGAATTTTATAATATCAATGTATTTATAAACGACGCATATATAGTCGTTCATTATATCTTATGTGCTATTGATATTTGATTAGTCGCGTCCTGACCCGAATCGCTTATGCATCATAATTTGGGGGTGCGACACTATTCGCCAGCACCAATTATCAACAGGTTTCACAAACCCTAGTTAATTGTTATGTTGCGGCTATGATATATGAGCTAGAGTTCTAGATTTATAAATATCCCGCAATCTCTCTCATCATTTCTGGAAAAATTCCATTCTTCGTAGACCCCGCCACCTATATCATTAACAAGTTGTTAAAGTTATTTCCTGGAGCTGATGACAATAAGATAGAAGCCACTTTCTTTGCTGAAAGAAAAGATATTTACGTTGAACTCACTTCATTATTCTCTCAGTATAAATTCCCTTTCACTGTATCTCAAAGATCTTTAATCTCGAGTGTCACCGAAGTAGTTCGCACTACTACCGGAGACCCTGATTCAAAAGAAGAACGGGAATTTAAGAAAACCCTTGGAATGCTTCTCCATGACTTATATAATACTGAAAACGGAATGCAAATTGGAATTTCAAATCAAAAGAAAGTTAGAAAGGAATTTAATAGGTTTGTTGACAATCTTCTAGTCTTAGGCAAAAAGGAGCGTAAATTTCTTAGCGAACATGAACGTTTTTCACTAAATCCTGCAGATCTAGTTGATTATGTCATTAAAGTCCTTATTTGTGATTTTATTCCTCGCTACACTTTCCCTTAACCAAGGGCACCAAATGCTCTCATGCATTTGCTCTTGGACAATTAAAATTTGTTCAAAAAGTCGAGCTACAGACTTTAACCAAGCACTTTTTGGGAGGCAATCCAATTTTTAATTTAGGTTTTTAATAAGTTTTATTTATTTTTAAGTTATCTTAAGTTAATTAGTAGTAAGATCTGTTTCTTAATAAAAAATCAAAAATCTCTAAAAACTTTGTCTACGAAAATTTTGTACAGTTTTTAAAAACTTTATAATTTTTATAAATTTTAAAATTTTAAAAATTGTTAGATATTTAAAGGTTTCAAAAATTTTAGGCCAAAAGTAAAGTTTTCTTTTATTTAAAAATTATCCTTTGAGTTTTAAGTAAAATAAGTTTTAGCTGCGTGCAGTACTTCGTATAATTTTAAACTTTTTGCTAAAATATTTGGCTAAGGTTTTAATTTCCAAATTTATTTAGTAATGTATTTAAAATAGTATTTTAACATAAATAAAAATAAGAAAGGGAGTATATAAATGAATTTGACTTAAGATTAAAAGCAAAAATACAAAATTCATTTCCCCCTTTCTTCCTCCTTGTTCGACGGCACCACCTAACCCGCACCAAAAATCCCATTTTTCCACCATTGTTGTCAAGTTCAAGCTCAAATTACACCCTAAATCATGTGTTTGTAACATCTAATATCATTGCATCTCATTTAAGGTAAATTCCAAGCCCTAGCTTTCATAATCCCCTTACTTTAAAAACCTAGGGTTTCAAACTAGTTTATGATAATTTCTTGCTTAAAATCCGAAATTGAGTGTTGATTCATGCTTAGTTATGATATAAGATGATGTAGGAACTTGCATTACATGATTATTTGAAGGATTATAAGTTTTGACTTTTAAAAGTTGACTTGTTTGACCTAGTTGTTCTTGTTTGACCTTTGAATGATTAAAATTGCTTATGATGAGTTATTATTGATTGATATGTTCTTAATATGATTAGTATAGCTTATTCATTAGCTTCATTCGCGGTTAAATGCGGATATTGGTTGAATTTGAAAATTAAAGTAAGCTAAAAACGTTGACTTTTGCTAAGCATCACCATTTTGCAACAAAACATTTAAATTATAAATGATGTTTAAGCTTAAATTAATGTTTTAACTTACTTTGATTCTTGAAAAACACTCTAAAACGATAGGTGAATAAGTCGTGACTTATTAAGAAGCACTGCTTTAATTAAATATTGTTAGTGAATCTCAAAAAGTCAACGATTTATTCCAAAATTCAAGTGACCAATATTATCTGACAACATCTAAACTTGTGACTAGAGATTGAGCTTTAAAGTGCTATGATAATTTTTGACTTGATGTCATTACTTAAAACTCATATCTTTAATCAAAAGTTACATTTTGCACTAAAACCACCATAGCTACTTTAAAGACCACTCTTGAATCATAAGTTGGTTAAAATTGTTAACTTGGAACTTTGAATGCACTACTTGCTTGATATGGTTATATTTGCTTAACTTTGAAAATTCAACATCGTGCTAGTATACACTTGTTTGTGTAAGTACCTTGTTTTTGCCACTTTAAGGTAATTATAAGATTAGAAATGAACTTGAAAGTAGAAACTTTTGCTTTTTGGTAAAAATCTAATGCTTAAAGCTTAAGTGGTCGAAAGTTTTGAACTAGTCTTGAATTTTGGTTACTTTAATTAGATGAAGCTTACTTGAAAATTCATATGACCTAGTTTGGTATAGCCTACTTACATAAACCAAAGTTTCATTTGATGGTTGGAATTGGGATTTGGATTATTATTAGGCATTACAGGTTTATGGACTGTTCATATTTTAAAGCTCACATTTCGAAATTTTTCTAAAAATCCGGGAATATGATATAGTCTGTATGCTTGTAATGACTACATAAAATTCACTATGTTATTTGTTTTCTCTTATTACAGATCAAGCATTTTATTAAGGATCCAGAGAAAAGGGAGCTATATCAAAATTTGTTAACTCATGAGTTAGGAGAAAACATAGTTTGGGAAGATTTGGATGAGATTGGACTTAAGGATGGATTTGAGAAATTGATACAGTTTAAGGATGGAAAAAGGAACTTGCGTGCTTGGAAAAATTTGTTTGAGATCAATGAGATGGTCTACAAAGACTATCATGAATATCAATGATGATAACATGATCCAATTCAATTTTCTGGGAAGACAACAAAATATGTCATTAGCCACTTTTGCCAAACACCTAGAGCTTTACACTGAATATCAAGTAACAACCTCGTTTTTCCTTAAAGCTGACATATAATTTAAACAGCGAGACCACACTGCTATTTGGTCAGAGTTAACTGGTAGTAGTTTTTAGTCAAATGTCAAGGCCACCTCCTCCATTGACAAACACAACCAAGTGCTACACAATCTTATCGCCTGCAATATCATAGGAAAAAGAAAGACAAAGGGTGCTATGGGACAGAAAGATTTGTTGATGATCAAAAGTATTATTGAGCAAGAGCATGTTAATGTTGCATATCTGGTTGCTGATAGGATTCTTACAGAGTCACACGCAGGCTGGGTTTGCTTATATGGGATCTGTTATCACCAAGTTAGTTAGAAGAATGGGGCTTTTGACTAAGGATGTGATTAGCGGATACACACTTATGAAGAAAAGGGAGTCTAAGTCGCATAATACTAATTATATGGTGAGGTTTTGGTTATTGGAAAAAGACCCTTCGGGACAGGTTCGTTGGAAAGATGGTGATATCATTCCAGGTGTTTTCATGAAACCCCCGAAGAGCCAGAGAGTTAGAGTTACTTTTGATGATAGTACAGTGCATCCTGAGCCAAGGAATGAGGTTAGACATGAGCGTGAGGAAGGTGAGACATCGCACTGAGAGGCTGAGGCATAGGGTCCACTTGTTCCACCTCCCAGGGTTCTCAACTGGGGAGATCCAACGACTTCAGAGTTGATGTATGGCATGCTTCACATGCTAAATTAGGGTCATACTCAGGACACAAACTTAGCTCGAGAGTTTGGATTCCGGATGCCTGCACCACCTACTATGGTATGCGGCCCACTACCACCATCCTACTCCACCATGCCACTTCATCCATTTACCATATCACCACCTACTTCACACATTCCCAACACTACCCTACCTCTACCTACTACCACCAACACAACTGCTACCATACCAGGGAACTTTCCCCATGCTCGTCGCACTAGAGTGACACTTACTTCTGAGATGGTGTTCTCTATTCATACCACACATGAGCTGCATATCCCATGGATGATAGTACAACCATCTTCTCGTGCCATGACCCATCCTTGACCAACCAAGTAAGCTACATCAGATACATCTTCAAATTCAGAGACAGACTCACCTCAGTCAGGGTTTGGGCATGACATGTTGTTAGACCAGGATCAGGGACATGAGCAGACAGACTATGTGCCAGACATGACTACTGTCGCACCCCTATAATCGGGTTGCGGTAGCGATTCTGGTCGGGGCGCGATTAATCAAATATCACAACCACAAGGTATATAATGAACGACATCTATATGCGCCGTTTTGATAAAATACATTAAGGTCATAAAAGTTACATATTGTTTTCAAAAGCATTGAGTTCAAATGAATTCTTTGAGAGATTCTAACACATATCTAATTATACAAAATGTAGAAATGCAGTGAAATCTCTTGATGACAAATGTTTGCATGCGACTCGAGATAATTTATCCTGAGTGGGGAGTCCTACTACTGCGGATCACCTTAGAATACATGTAAAAATTGTTCAGCCAAAAGATGATGAGCTCACAGGTTTAAATGATACAAATTAATGTATGATCCGCAAGATTTAGTATAATGATTTTCAATCAAGCAAATAAATAACTGGTATATCACTACCATGAGCACATAGTCTGAGCTTAACTGAGGTGTCAGGATCCGCATTCAAGGACCTGATCATGCGTGCCTCCCTGAGAGTGCCTAATCTACACTCATATGAACAAATGCTAATGCATCCGTTTGACCAGTTGGATCTTCCAACCCGGACTAACATTGTCAATCCTATATGGTACCATACACTAACATTAATGCTACAAAAGTATTACCAAAATATCCTATCGAGGACTTATGATGATTAGGGAAAATAACCCATGCAGCATATAGCAAGATTTTGATACTCATATGTAAAACAAAACAGGCATGTATTCTAACCCTAGAGTAAAAATAATAAAATAGGGGCTATGAGACTCACCTGAATCTGATGTGTGGCGGTGATGTGAGAGCTAGTGATTAATAGTAGAACGTCACCCAAATAAGGTCCTTTAACAACCTATATGTTACAAATGTAATAACATAAGTATTTGACTAATCCTCAATCTATGTTAATGGTTTGTTATATTAAAAGATCGTTTGAGTTTGAAAGTGTATGATTCATTGTTGATGATACTTTGAGAATTATTAGGGTCTCTTGAGTTGAAGACATTTGTATCTCGCATTTTGTTCATTGGTTAGGCGTATATATATCTTACATATACATATATACTTATATATATAAATCTTTCCAAGTTCGTTGGTTACGATGTGTTGAAAAATAACTATTATTTCCCAAACATGTTTATTGTCAAGTATAAACGTTACTCAAAAGTTCGTGATACATATATATATATATATATATATATATATATATATATATATATAAGAATAATTTAATTTTTAATAATAATACATATAATTAATTTTAGTCATTTAATATGTTATTAAAACTTTCAATATATAGAACTTACCATTTTTAGTAAGTTTAGCACATGAGTACGTAACATCAATTTAGCCGTTCATCTTTAGGAATTCAGCCGTACGGCTAAATATGCTGATCCGTTCGGCTCTATCTATCTAGCCGATCGGCTATATTTTCTCAGCCGATCGGCTATATTTTCTCAGCCGATCGGGTGTGGTGTTCTTGCCCAGTACTCTGTTCAATGTCCAGTTTTACAACCCAAATTCAAGATATGTTTTTGCTATAATTTTTGTTATGTGCCCTTGCAAATGTTATGGTTACATTTCATGTGTTTCTTCAAGTGATTTACACTTTAATTTTACTCATACACTAGCTATAAATTTTGTACATAGTAATTTTTTTTGAGTTCATTTTCATCATCACCAACAATTTATTTTAGGATTTTTTGGTTTGTTTTTAGTTTTCAATCTATCATAATCTTCAATATTTATCAATTGTATCAACAATTTATGAAAGAAATAAAATGGAGAAAGTTTCCTCACAATGATAAAGAGATGATGATGATTCGGTGATGATGATGATGAAGCTCAGGATGATGATAATGGTATTAGTTGTTGCTGCTTCTGTTTTGCTACCTGCTGATGTCGAGCTCTCACAGGAAGAAAGAAGAAGAAGAAGGTTGGTGATGGAGAATTATTGGTGTTTGGAGAAACCCGAATGAGAGGGAGAGAGTATATAATATGATTTAAACTCATATTTTTCAACTGAGGGTGTGGAGTATACAGTGTGGTGTCGAGCATATATTTTTTAGATTGTGTTAATTTGTAGATTTTTAACCTATTAATTTTGGGTTTGGGTCCATATGTGTACCAATTTACATTTAATATTTGTAAATCCATTTTGAAGTATTTCTCCAAATACTTTATTATGAATAATAAAAATATAATTTTTATTATTTTTGGCCTCTGGGTACGTTTTGTATTGTTTCTATTCATGTGATACGTTTTATATAAACCGTATAATTATTTTCGTTTCATTTTTGTTTCAACTAGTTCACATAATGTTTTCAAATAAAAATTATTCAAATATATTTTTGAGTTCTTTCTGAACTTTGTATCACCAACGATCGTATTTGTTTTGTCAGATTCACTCCGATATTGTTTCGTATCGTTTAATTTATAGTTACAAATAATTATAAACTTTTGTAATACTCTTTGTCCAAGTGTTCTTGGGCTTGCTAGACTCATCTTACATCAAAGGTTTAGTTTAAATTTTGTAGAAGATTAGTGTAAGAAATGCGAGAAATTAAGTATAAATGTACACCTAATTTGAAGGAGTGTCACATTCTCCCCCCGTTAAAGAAAACTCATCCCGAGATTTAAGTCGAGTCGTGATTCTCGGATACATGCTCGAAAAGTTGAGGGTATTTCTTCCGAATTTCATCCTCGCGTTCCCATGTAGACTCTAGGCCGCGTTTCGAGTTCCATCGAACTTTGACGAGTTTGATCCGACTGCGTCGGAGTTTATGTGTTTTTGGATCTCATTGAGTACTTGAGTTATCATGTCCAGACAGCTGTCTGTCACCCAACTCTGCCCAACAGAGTGGTGATCGACACTTGCGTCCATATAACGCCTCAAATGGTGCCATCTGTATACTCGTGTGATGACTATTGTTGTAAGAAAATTCGGCTAAAGGTAGGTGAGTATCCTAGTTACCTCCAAAGTCTATCACACATGCTCACAACAAGTCCTCAAGTGTTTGAATCATTCGTTCACTTTGGCCGTCGATTTGAGGATGGTAGGCAGTACTCATATCTAATCGCGTACCAAGTGCCATTTGGAGTGATTGCTAAAAGTGAAGTGTAAATCGGGTATCTCTATCAGAGATAATGCATAATGGTATGCCATGTCTGGAAACAATCTCCTTCAAATAGATTCTAGTCATCTTTTCCATCTTATCAGTTTCCTTGATGGCTAAAAAGTGGTCTGTTATTATCAGTCGATCAACAATCACCCATATGGTATCTGCTCTAAATGTCATTTTGGGTAACTTCATGATGAAGTCCATAGTGATGTCTTCCTATTTGCATTGTGGCATTTCGGGTTGTTGCAAAAGCCCTGAAGGTTTTTGGTATTCAACCTTAACCTTCGCACAAGTTAGGCATTTGCTAACATAAGTTGCGATGTCTCTCTTCATGCCAGGCCACCAATAGAAATCCTTCAGATCATGGTACAACTTATCTCCACCAATATGTATCGAGTAGTTGGACTTATGAGCTTCGTCCAATATCAATCTACACAATTCGTTTACACATGGAACCTTAATTCGGTTCATTAAGTACAACACTCCGTTGTCCTTAGTCTCAAGTTGTTTTTCCATACCCTTCAGGGATTCATCCTTCATACGTTCCGGAGTAAAGGCTATTTGTTGTGCATCATGAATTTGAGTAATGAGGTTCGAGTGGATTGTCAATCCCAAAGCTCGAACTCTGCGGGGTTTTACTCTTTCCTTACGACTCAGGGCATCTGCTACTACATTAGCCTTGCCCGGTTGGTATTTGATTTCGCAGTCCTAATCGTTTAGTAATTCGACCCAACGTCGTTGCCTCATGTTGAATTCCTTCTGTTCGAATATGTGTTGAAGACTTTTGTGGTCTGTGAATATGGTACACTTGGTGCCATACAGATAGTGTCTCCAAATCTTCAATGCAAAAATGACTGCCCCCAGCTCTAAGTCGTGAGTTGTATAATTTTTCTCATGAACTTTTAGTTGACGAGACGCGTAGGCAATAACTTTGTCATTTTGCATTAATACAGGCATCACAATAGACGATGAAATTTTCTACCCCTTCGGGCAATGATAGAATGGGTGCGGTGCTCAGTTTTTGTTTCAACAGTTGGAAAGCGTTCTCTTGTTTCTTGCCTCATTCTAATTTCTTTTCTTTTTGTGTAAGATTGGTAAGGGGCTGGGCTATTTTTGAAAAGCTTTGGATGAAACGTCTGTAATAGCCAGCTAGACCAAGAAATTATCGGATTTCGGATGGGGTTTTTGGTGCTTCCCAGTTTTTGATTGCCTCAATTTTGGATGCGTCTACATGGATCCCTTTATCATTTATCACATGACCAAGGAAATGAACCTCCCGCATCCAAAATTCACACTAAGAGAACTTTGCATACAACTTCTCTCATTCAAGTAGTTCGAGGATCAACTTCAGGTGTTGTTCGTGTTCCTCCTTCGTTCTTGAGTATTGATGGCACCTGAAAGCGTCGGTGTCGTTGATGGTAACTAATCAGGCGCCAACAGGGGTTTTAAAATTTATAAATAGCGGGGCTTAAATTATATGTACTACCTACTCTAGTTAGTAAGCGGTAAGTATAACCTAAGATCGTTTTATGAATCGAAACGTGTGGGTGATTAAAGCTGGTGCTTTCGGTAGGGAAGTATTTAGGATGGAACAAAGTAGGTATGTTTGGGGGTTTTTTAAACTAATGATAAATAACTAAAGTGCAGGAAAGTAAATTGTAGGAAATTAAAATACAGGAAAGCAGATAAAGATAAATAAGTGATTGCTGAGATTTCGATAATTAATGTTTCGGGATGACAGACTAAATAGGGGCAGTACCTAATATAATAGTAAACTATTAGGTGTAAAGTCTAGAACCCTATCAACTAAATTTCCCATTGGCATTTCATTAGGAACAAGGTTATCATGATTCTGATCGGAGCGATACGCCAACTTCCAATACCTATCTGGTTAAGAGATAAGCAACCTATTTTGGTTTTATACCGAGGTGCATGAATCAGCAGCGTATCGTCTCATAGATCTGACCATTCTTAACCCCTAAGATAGTTTACTATTCTATTAGCATGCAGATTAATAACTTTTGTGTGTTTAGACCGCCGATTTTATAAGGCCTAGAGGTTTAAGGATCCTAAGTCACTTGGATTTTTACTTTCATTCCTAAGTCTTATTTATGATTAACTAGAGTTTGGTTTCTTCGACTTATGACTTAAGTCTCTCCTTTTCAAACAGTCATACATCCCTGGATTATTCGCAGTGTACTAAAAACGTGTTTCATATGCAGACCATACCTTTCAGTAATTATACCGTGTACTTTACATGGTAGTTCCACGGCTTCTTACATCCAACATGCGGTCACGAGTAATTGACAGTGAGAATGATACTCTAAACTAATTAAATGTAAAGCAGTGTGAAAATGTAAACCTAATATATACAACGAGTGGTTTCACTGTGTCTTACTTATTGCATGTCATGGGCACAGATAACTACTTACCATAATTAAGGTTGATCAGGTCCTAATTACTAAGTTGCAGTCATGTGGATAACCAGAAAGGGTACTCCATAGATTAAACTTAAGTTCATAAACTCTTAACAGTACAAGGGTCACTAATTCCTATTTTGTCTCAACGTATTTTACGAACATTACTTTATAGTGCGTTGACTCTCGTAGGATATACCAGTTAGTTGTGAAGTTGTATTATATTTTCGGAATTCCAACTGTTAAACCAGAGCTGATTCCAGTGATATGACTACCTTCGGTCGTTTATGACTTCCATAAATTTGTACTTTGCTCGAAAGCATTTCCAGTACTATATCGAATAAACAGTCGAATAGGGGCCATCATATCACTTTATGATTATCGTGCACTAATTATATAATGTCATCCCTACTTATAATTATCTACATCATCAACAATCATAATAATAAACTAATCGCAATTCATGGCAACAAGTAAATCACATACTAGGTAATAATGCATATTTAAAAATACGAAATAAAACAAGTATGATAAAGGTTTAGATAACACCCGGAAATAAATGCGTAGCAGCGTATTATTATGATTGACAACTCTTTCACACGCACAAAGATTTAACTCCGAATCCCTAGCATTTGTTCTAGCCTCTATATTAATCCGTAGATTAATTACAATAATGCTAGAATGAGAAAAACTATAAAATACAAGAGAATTTGGAATTAGATGTGTGAGATATGAGGTGTGAGAGGTGTATAAGAGTGTGTGTTGAAATGAACCATGGATCCTCCTATTTATAGGTGAAATCCGGTGCATTTTAGAAACTTGGGGCACACGTTAGAAAAAGGTGGAAAGTTGCTAGCACATGTACCATAAAGTAGCGGAAAAGGCCTAACACGCGTACCCTACGAGTAAGAGCAAGGATGAATAAGAGGATGGGGGATGGGGCAGACAGCCGGCACCGCCACCATGGCAGCCGACGACGGCTGGCTGGTGGCCGGCGGCGGCTGGCAGCCTGCCGCCCCGGTTCGTCGTGTTTCGCTTCGTTTCTCGATTTGTGTATCTTCTTCGTTATGCGTCCGTTTTCGTCGATTCTTTTTGCGTTGGATTCTTTTTTCAAAAACAAAGACTTTGATGAAACGAAATCCCAAAAATATGTCTCTGATCTTTGGATGTCTCGTACGAATCGTTGAAATCTTCTGGCGTATGTAGAATCTTCATTCTTCATCCGTTTTTGTTGATTCTTCTTCTATTAGATTCGTATTTTGAAAATGAATATCTTGGATAAGATAAATCTCATTGATGGGTACTTTGTCTCTAATTCTTGTCTTTGAGGCCTTGAATCTTTAAACGTGTGTGGAATCTTCGTTTATCGCCCGTTTTGCTTGATTTTTCTCGTGCAACTCTATTTTGACCTTCTTGGCAAAGTTTCATTGATTTGAACATTATCTGAGTCTATTTGCCTAGTATTGTTCCAGAATGAGAGAGATAGCAGTAGTAAAAACGTGACTTTTTACGCGATATCAAGTATCCCACACTTAGAACTTTGCTTGTCCTCATGTAAACTCATTCATAAAAGGCCTTTAGGAAGATTCTAGTACACGTATCTTTTAGAAGTACCATTTCCAAAGACATAAAACTCCAGTCATGAAAAAGTACTTATGAGAAACTAAGGGTTTATAGAAGTTGATAGTTTCTTCAAGCAACTTAAATGGTAATCATGACTAGGCAATCCTCGCAGTGGGTCACTCAAATCACTCAGGTGTTTAGCCTTCCTACTTGCTAGTGTCAATCACTCAGATAGCCAGTCATGTAGCATTATCGTCATAGGCTTGATAAAGAATCAAATCTCCATCACTTTGGATGAGAACGGTACTAATCTTTCAAGATTTCTTAGAAAGGAATCGGGTTTTTGGTTTTGGATAATTGAAGAAGGTGTATGAAAAGGAAGATTATGGGTTTTTCTTTCCTCGTATCTTTCTTGAAGCTTGGGTGTTTTTCCAAGAAAGTCTCTTTTGGAATTTCTCAGACTTGAAAAGACTTAATAGTGCAACCCTTTTTCGGATTTAAATTTTCCTTTTTATGGACTTTTTGGGTAGTGCCGACATGTAAGTTTCTTTTCTTTCTATTTGTCATTTTTTTTCTTTTCTTTCTTTTTATCATGTCGTCCCTATCGATGGATATTTTATCCGCACGGTTTCGTATGGTATTGGGTTGTGAGGTTATGTTGGCTTTCCTTGTGGAAGTTTGGGAAATTGAGATTGTCTCTGAAAATTTTGGAAGACGTGGCTTCCCTAGGTTCGGGATGCAGATATAAAGGGAAGCTTTGTTTGGATAGTGGGTGTGAAGAGTGAGTGGATGTTTGGTGGTAAGTGGGTGTTGGGATTCCTTAGAAAGTATCGAGATAGGTTGTACCTGTGCCACGTATGGCACTCATTGGTGTGATCTCAAAATGCATTACAAGAGCAAGTCCTAATTCAAATGCATACATCGGCACACACAAGAAATGAAAGGTGAAGCATTTTAAAGATGAATGCTAATCAGGGTTCAAACCACACGAATAGAATGTTTTGGTCAATGTGTGCCTAGCCATGTGTTGCCCTTTTCATCCGTATCTTATTCTAAGACAGCCGGTTTGTTTCTTTAAAAACTTGTTTCTTGCTGTAGATTATTATTTTGAAAAATAGAGGTTCTTAAAGAATGTTGCTTTTGAATGCAAAAATTTCGAAAATTTCTCTATTTTTAGCCTTTTAATGAAATTATTGTTTATGTTACGGACAAGAGGTTAAACTTTCGGTTGCAGACCGTATATCCCACACATAGAGGAACATTGTCCCTAATGTTCGAATCTATGTATTGAACACCTCTTGTCGAAGTATCCCACGCTTTGAGATTCTACTTATTTTCGGATTGTTACTTAAGTGTAGTGTGGTTTTGAGATCCCACACTTATTTTTGGAATATCGGATGAGATAATCAAGGCATTAAATGGATAGAAAGTTGGAACGGGTTACCGCTTCGTGATACGTTGCACGTACTTTCAGCTACTTGTAGAAGATTGCTGGTTTGCAGTTTTCAGCTTCCGGCATCCTTTATGCAGTTTTCGGCTACTATTCGATAAATAGTGTTTGGATTCAAACAATCATGCCACTCAATAATCAAGTAATAGCTGCTAATAAGAAAAGTAAAGTGATAGCATAATAAAGTAATAACTGGATAGAGGTGATGTCTATGCATCCACAGTACATCAAATACAAATAGTAATAATAAAGTCTGGTAGAAAATAGTAAGAAGTCAGAAAGTGGAGCAATCTATTGCTAGGCTGGTGGTGCTCGTGATGCTGTTGACGAAGATCCGATAGGTGCACAGGAGGTCTCATCTGATGAGGAGTTCGATTCTGCTGATGTTGGGTACCTTCATCTGATTCATCCTGAATAGCTCTTGTGTCTGTAAAAACTCCATCTTGTATCAACTGGTCAACAAATTGCCCTGCAAGCATACCAAAACTGTCAAGTGGAATAGCATGTGATCCCTGCTGAGTGTGTCCCTGATATCGCGTAAAAAGTCACGTTTTTACTACCGATATCTCTCTCATTCTAGAACAATACTTGGAAAATAAACTCAGATAATGCACAAATCAGTGACACTTTGCCAAGAAGGTCAAAATAGAGTTGCACATGAAAAATCAAGCGAAACGGACGAAAAATGAAGATTCCACACACGTTTGAAGATTCAAGACATCAAGACACGATTTACAGGCAAAAGTGCCCATCACTGAGATTTCTCTTATCCTAGATATTCCTTTTCAAAATATGAATGTAACGGAAGAAGAATCAACAAAAACAAATGAAGAATGAAGATTCTACGTACGCCAGAAGATTCAAATGATTCGAACAAGACATCCAAAGATCAGAGATATATTTTTGGGATTTCTTTTCATCAAAGTTTTCATTTTTGAAAAATGAATCCAACGCAAAAAGATTCAATGCAAACGGACCCATAACAAAGAAGATACGCGCGATTTAAGAAACGGAGCGAAAGACGGTGAACCGGGGCGGGGAAGGGGTAGCTGCCGCCGGCCACACCTCCACCACCACCGGCTGCCCTCCCCCTGTCCCCTGTGCGTTTATTCATCATTAACCGTACTCGCAGGGTACAAGTGCTAGGCCTTTTCCGCAACTCTAGGGTACACGTGCTAGACCCTTACGCGCTTTAGGGTACATGTGCTAGCAACTTTCCCACCTTTTGCTAACATTTGCCCCAAGTTGCTAAAATGCACCCATTTTCCCTTATAAATAGGAGGCTCCATGGCTCATTTAAAGACACACATTTCCTACACCATTCCTAACAGATATTTCTTAGGAAAAACACCTTCCATACTTTTCTTTAGACTAATAATACTCTCTAATTATTAGTTCTACTTTCTCCTTCTATTTTCTTATTCCAAATTAGTTAGGCTAGTTCAGGAAACTTGTTTAGAATAGAACGAAAGAAAGGAACACATTGTAATCTTTGGTGTACGCTCGGAATTGTGTCAATAAATTCAAGTCTATTCTCTCTCGCATTTAATCCTGGTTCTTTCTATCCTTATCTATCTTAATTAATTACGTTTATATTGATTATGCTAGATTTAGTTATTGCCATGATTAGAGAGTAGTATACTTGTTGTGTTTGCTTGCGATGTAGTTAGTAAATTATGGGATGATTTATAATTAAATATTAAAGATCGGTAGTATTTCTTTGATCGTCCTATTGCATGTTCTTGTTTGATTGTTGCCTTAGGATCATCAAGGTAGTAAAATATAAATGGTCCTAATTATTGTAAAGTAATATGACGACCCCTATTCGACTGTTACTCGATATAGTACTTGAAACACTTCAAGGTGGAGTAAAAATGTATGAAAGTCGAGGAAGGACCAAAGGTAGTCATATTACGAAACGGTACAATATTACGAAGTAATATGACGACCCCTATTCGATTGTTATTCGATATAGTACTGGAAACACTTCAAGGTGGAGTACAAATGGATGGAAGTCGAGTAACGACCGAAGGTAGTTATATTACGGACTAATATATAAAATGAGAAACCTAGTTTAATTAAGCTTTCTAAATAGACATTTAAACTTCGAATTAATATAATCGCCTTTCCACCAATAAACGTGATTACAACACCTTTTTAACGACGTCCAATTGAAAGGTAGTCAGTCATCTGTGTCAATATAATTTGTCAAAGCTATGAAACTATGGAACCGCAAGGCTACATGGGGGATTATCGTAGGACAAGACATGACCAAGGTTTGAAGCGGCGGAACCACTTTAAGTGAGGAACGCTGTGGATAATTAGAAGATTTATTGGGTAGTCTTAAGCAAGGGCGGGTTTAATGTCATAAATGAACTTTTTAAATATATGAATTTGTTAGGATGACAAGGAATTTTGGTGAAACACCAGATATTTTGGTGTATTTGTTGGATAAGTTGGCAAATCTGTGCAACTTAAAGGTAAAGAGACTGAGAAGTGACAATGGAACTGAATTCAAGAACTCAACTCTTGAGTTATACTGTGCCACAAAAGGTATTGATCATCAGTTCAGTGCCCCAAGAACTCCTCAACAGAATGGAGTTACAGAGCGTAAGAATAGGACATTTATCGAGATAACTCGGACATTGCTGGCCGATTCTAAGCTTCCTATCATATTTTGGGCAGAAGTAGTCAGTACTGCTTGTTACGTTCTAAATCGCGTGCTCACGGTTAAGAAAAAGAACAAGACCTGTTATGAACTGTTCAATAACCGTAAGTCCACTTTACAGTTTCTAGAGTCGTTTGGGTGTCCATATTTGATTATGGTCTCAAAAGACAAGGTCTGAAGTTTGGAGCTAAAGCCGTTGAAGGAATTTTCCTTGGCTATTCAGTCAACTCTCCGAATAAAAGAGTCTACATTAAATCAACACACCAGGTGGAAGAGCATTTTGAGGTAAAATGCCTGCGTTACACGGATCCTCCTCAAGGAACGGGTCCTGAATGGTTATTCAATTATAAGGATGTGTTTAATTCGTTTGACATACCCGAAGACAATGGTGAAGAGGAGGAGTTAGTTACCTTACTTCATGGCATCAGTCTGTGTCAAGACACATCTACCTTAAAACCTACACCACCACCTACTCCAACACCCACACCATCACCTCTAACACCTACTCCAACACCTACACCACTACCTACTACATCCACACAATCGCCTACTATACCACCTTCGGACGTTCCTTCGACTTCAGGAACGACTAATGCAACAGAACATCCAGATGATCCCAACATGCCACCGTTAGAGGAAGATGAGGAAGAAGAAGAATTGGTCCATTCTCACCTTTTCTCTAATGAAGATGATACGGAACTTCAACCTCCTGTGCAACCTGAAAGTCCTACTGCTCCTGCGACTAACACTGTTCCCGTTACTGAGGGGGACATGAACAATTTGGAGTTAGTACTTGCACCGGAGTTAATCCCAGTCACACGTATACACAAGGATCACCCCATCGATAATATTATCGGTGATCCTAATGCTGCTGTTCAAACAAGGCACCAAGTAAAGCAAAATCCAAATCAAGAAATGTTAAACTTGGTTGCTCGGATAAATTCTTGTCATTTATCCCAAATTGAACCTAAGAAAGTTGATGAGGCCTTAAAAGATCCATCCTGGGTCGAGGCCATGCAAGAAGAGTTGCAGCAGTTCAACAAGCTGCACGTATGGGATATAGTTCCGTTACCCAAAGGTGCTCATTTAACCGGCACTCGATGGGTATTTCGAAATAAGATGGATGATCGGGGTATCGTGATTCGGAATGAAGCTTGATTGGTTGTTCAAGGTTTTAGTCAGATCGAGGGCTTAGATTATGATGAAGTCTTCGCTCCTATGGCAAGACTTGAGTCTATATGGATCTTTCTTGCGTTCGCTTCTTTCAAAGAGTTTCGTGTGAATCAACTCGATGTTAAAAGTGCCTTTTTATATGGACAAGTGGATACGGATGTGTACGTGAGATAGCCTCCAGGTTTTGAATACCCTGAGCATCCAGATACGTCTGCAAGTTAAACAAGGCGTTATATGGTCATCATCAAGCTCCGCGACTTTGGTATGCCAGGCTCACTACCCACTTAATCAAGCATGGTTTTTTTCGAGGGAATATCGACAGTACTCTGTTCATCCGTAAAGAACGGACTGGCGATCGAGAGGATATGTTACTCGTGCAGGTGTATGTGGACGATATCATATTTGGCTCTACAAATGAAGCGATGTGCAAGCATTTTGAGGAGATTATGAAATCTGAGTTTGAGATGAGTGCGATGGGGGAGCTCAAATTCATTTTAGGTGTACAAGTTGAGCAGTCTCCAAAAGGTATTTATATTCATCAGTCAAAGTATGTCAAAGACATGTTGACTCGATATGACCTGCTCAATTGTAAAACCTATGGGACTCCTATCGAACTTAATCACAATCTCAGACTCGCTGACGATGAGGAAGATTGCAAAGAAAAGGACTATCGATCAATGATAGGTTCTTTGATGTATTTGACCGCTTCTCGACCGGATATTGTATTTGCGGTATCCGCTCACGCTTTCAAGCGAAACCCAAGGTGTCTCATATGAAGGTGGTAAAGCGAATCTTTGGTTATCTCAAACATAGACCCAATCTTGGTCTATGGTATTCAAACGAGAAATCATTCGCTCTTTCTGCCTATTCGGATTCAGATCATGGCGGCTGCAGCATAGACAAGAAATCTACCACTGGTGGATGCCAATTCCTAGGATCTCGATTGGTCTCTTGGCAATGCAAGAAACAGACTACAGTTTCTCTTTCAACTGCAGAAGTTGAGTACGTTGCTGGTGCGAGTTGCTGCTCTCAGGTTCTATGGATTCAGCATCAACTGCGTGATTACGGGTTACTTCTTTCTATGACTCCTATTCACATAGATAATACTGCTGCTATTTCTATCACATGCAATCCCGTACAGCACTCTAAGACTAAACACATTGAACTTAGGTTCCACTTTATACGGGATTGCTATGAAAAACACCTGATAGACCTTGTCCACATCGACACCCTAAAGCAGAATGCCGACCTTTTCACAAAAGCTTTTTCGCGTACTCGATTTGATGAACTAATCAACATGATTGGTTTAAGGTTCTTTATCGCTAAAAAGTAATCTGTAACTTGGAACGTAATTTATGTCTTTTTATGTGTGTTAAAAAAAAACGCAACAGCCACTCTTTATACTTTTTAGTATTAAAGAAATGCACCGTTGCTACATTTTAAAATAGACGTTGAAGTTGTTTCTGTAAACAACTTGGGATATGATAGTACATCGGGTGACATGCATAAAATGGAATTTTAAGGTTTATCTTGGATGTGTCAGTAGATTTATCTGATGTGTTGAAAACAGTTTTTATAAACATTGTCTTCATCATACGATATATTAGTAGGCATGTTATGCAAAACTTTTAAGATCTCTTAAGAAGCCTAATAGTTAATTGTCTATTTCACATGGTATAACATCATTAGATGTATGACACAAGTCTTCATTTCTTACTTATGCTAGACATGTTTTCGTGAAAGGAGTTTATTTGATATCATTTGGGGGTATATATTGACAGTTTCCTCTGTTATACGTAAGTATAGACCCGGTCTCTGCTAATATATACTTAAAAATTAAGCAAACACAAGTCAAAGTACTTGCAAAGTCTTTAAAATTAAGATACCTTACACGGTTGCCAAAATGGTTTGACCAAGTCTGGTTTTGCTTAAACCTGAATCAAGCTATGTTGCTCTGTTGTACGTCAGTACAGACATATCACCCCTGACTTGATTCTTAAATTTGATTTTCTTATATTCTCTCTGTCAATGGAAATATGGTCTATGTCTTAAGTTAAGATGCATATCTATGGTGGGGACCATAGTGAAATGTACATGCGAATAATAATAAAATTAGCTCTTAGATGTGCGTGTAACATGTTTAAAGTGGACAATTATACTAATAATCGTTTTGAAATAATTTTTATAAAAAGTGTTTCTAACATGTCAAGTAAATTTAAAGTGTACAAATATACTGATAATCGAAATAACACTTACTATTCCTAATCAATGCATGTTACTCCGATATGATCCCTAAACAGATTATTTCAACTCCGTCACCAAAAAGAATGTGTTACATTTTCTAATTGTAAATTTGCTTTCTTTTATGTGTTCTTGTATTTTCTATAAGTTAGTTTACTTTTAGATTTTATCCAAGTTATATTTACCTTTTCAAATTTGAGTACCGAAATCACAACGCAAAAATCGATAAAATCGCAAACTTTTCACTAAAAGTGACATGTTGCGTCACTTCCATAAGTGACGCTACCAGTGACGCATACGATATTGCGTCACGTACACTAGTGACGCTGTAAGTACCGGGTTAAGCTACGCTATAAATGCCGGGTTGAGTGACGCATACTAGGGTTTTGTATAAATACACTGTCCAACGACACTCAACCTCACCGCTTTTCAAATTCTTATACCGACACTTGCTCTGACATACCGTCACTACTTGTGTCTTTGCGTCACTTCTTCTGCTCGTGATTTTCGATCTGGTTGTGACTTTTCACGCTTTGTTTACGCATTCGATCGTGATATTCTTGTTCCCCTCATCCACACGACTCATTTGGTACTAATCTTAACCTTTATCTTTCTGTATTCGCGTTTTAATTTCGAATTAGGGTTACGGTTTTTGGGTTTCCTTGAAATCATCAAATTTGGGGCTTGATTTGTTAATGTTTTCTGATATTAAATGGTGTATTTCACTCGTTTTTTACATGCGTACGAAGTGATAACTTCAGTTTTGAAAACCCCCAAATTTTATTTCTGGGCATGAACAGTGACACGATGATGTTCATCGTTGCGTCACTTCATGCGTCACTTATCATAAGTGATGCTACTTGGTAATTTGAAACCTATACCATCACTTCATCAGTGACGCTTATTATTGCGTCACTTCTGAAGTGACTCTCTTAGTGACGCATGTACTTAGATTATCTGTTAAGTCCGTCACTCATCCTAGTGACGCCCACTCATGCGTCACTCTCTTAAGTGACTGTCTAAGTGACGCTTTTGTCTATAACGTCACTTATACCGTCACTTCCTAAGTGACTCACTTATGATACCGTCACTCTGTTAAATGCCGCGTGATATTGACCCGACACTTCTTAAGTGTCCTATATAATGACTTATGATCTGGCAACGTCACTAACACCAGTGACGCATGATAGCGTCACTTACCATAAGTGACGCTATACTTTAATTCTGATTTTGAGCACTGTTTTCTGCGACACTTCCTAAGTGTCGGTAGTAGTTATGCGTCACTTACCCTAAGTGACGCCTAAATCATAATTTCGTTTTTTGGTTATGTGTGTTCGTGCTAATTCTATAACGATTTTTGTTATTTTTGTTTCGTATTTTAGCTTACAGATAGCTGACCTACAAAACTATTACCGCCGCACCAACACCCGTCACAACATTACTGCATTTTTGGAGTCTACGCACGCCAATTCGGCTCCTTTCAGACCTATGATCAAGTTCCTTTGACGTTCGAGGATTTATCACGCTATTACTGCTTCTACTCCGGTTTATATGAATCAAGTGGAAGAGTTTTACAATCATGCATTAATACGGACTCAGGGTGATGTCCCAAGGATTGTGTCAACGATGTTTGGTGAAGAGATCGAGATCACCGAGAACTCCATTAGACGGGTTCTCCAGTTTGATGACAATTCTACAATGCCGACTATGTTCCCAACCACGTTTATCTACGGGGGACTTCAGCGTATGGGTTATCCGGCGAATCAGCTTTCTGATTTTCGCAAGCAATATCTCTGCAGGGTTTGGAGATATTTTTATCATATCGTGATCATTTGTTTATCTCCGAGGAAGGGAGGATATGATGCCGCAAGTCATCTTACGTTATCTCTCATGTTGGCCCTAATCTACAACAAACCGTATAACTTCAGCGGTTATATTTTTGGCAACATGGTTGAGAATATCCAAGCTGGTAAGGATAAATGGCTGCAGTATTCAAGGTTTGTGCAGTTATTATTAAATGATTTGAATCTTGAGATAGCTCCAGATCAACGATCCCTTCTGGTGCTGACACCTATGCTTCTTCGAGTCTTCAATGACTGCAAACTCGCGCCAAAGGGGGTGCAGTATCCAAGGTTTGTGCAGTTATTATTAAATGATTTGAATCTTGAGATAGCTCCAGATCAGCGATCCCTTCTGGTGCCGACACCTATGCTTCTTCGAGTCTTCAATGACTGCAAACTCGCGCCAAAGGGTGAGCAAGTTTTGGCTGACCGTGAGCTTTTCGGGCACATAGTCAATGAGAACTATGTTGCGCCGCTCAATGATGGTTTTGAGGATGAGGTAATTCCTCCGGTTAATGAGGATGACCTGGTTGACACTGAGATCACTCAGGATTTAGATGATATTGATCGTGTTGACCGGGTTGAGGATGATTCTGATGATGGTGGGCCTACACCACCCGATTCTGAGGGTGACGTGCCCCCACCCACTGCTCTGGATGGTATTCAAATAGCTGATCCTCGACGCTTTAAGTGTATCTTGAGACGGATTTCTGCTGGCAGGGTCCACGTCCCGAGGAATCAAGGAAAACGTCCTGCTGGGTCTTCACCTACTTATGCAGATTTACCTCTTCGGAGACGCCAGCGGACTACGGTTGTTATTGAGGAACCCACTCAGCATACTTCTCAGCAACCACCACTTCCACCACAAACTGATTTGCCATCGATTCAGATGCTGCTTGCTTAGATGGAGAGTTTGACGAAAAGATTTGATGATCAGAACGCGATCATTGCAGCGCAGGCTTCTCAGATCAAGGAGTTAGAGCTTAAAGCTGCACAAGTGGATGAGTTAAAGCTACAGGTCTCCGAGTTAGATTCTAGGTTGCTAGAGTTGGAGTCTGTTACTATTGTTTCGGGGGAGGAAGGTCAACGTACCTTGGAAACAAATGTAACGCCTCCCCCAGAACCAGAAAATGTACAACCTTCTGCAATTAATGAAAATATCTCTTTGGATTACTTTGTTGAGGTTCAGGGTCAGGCAAGACCAATTGCTGTTGACTATTTGTATGTAGATCTTACATTTCTTCAAAATATGATGAATGAAAATATATCGATACCTGAGGAAGATGTGATAAATGATCCAGTGGCAGAGGATTGTTTCTTTGAAGGAAATGATGATGTTGAGGTTGAGGGGGAGCAGCTCCAAAGTGATGAATGTTATGATGATGCTCCTATTATCGAATCAGATTCTTCAGAAGATGAATCAGGTCATGCTTCTGAGACAGAAACTAATGAGCAATCAGCTTCTACGGCTGAACCCTCAATGATAAAGCCTGACATAGTGCTTAAACCTAGAGTTGAGGTACCTGTTACGTGTAAAGTTTACAAAGTCAGAACTGATTATACGGGTTTGATAAAAAGCTGGAAGTTTGATGAAAATAATTCGGTATTCATGATTAAAAGGAGTGATGGCATTCAGTACTTCAACTTAAAGTTTTATAAAATAAGTACTTTGCCAAAATGTGAGCTTCAAAGATTATCTCAGATACCCTTGATCAACCGTGCTCGAGATTCACGAGCAGATTTTTTTCAAGTGGTTATTCGTCGGGAAATTAACAGCAAGAAGTATAATCTGATTAAACCGACGTTGGGTATGAGATATAAGTTTAAGAAGAAGTTGGATCCGGTTACACGACAACCAATTGTAAGGATGATCTATCCACCAGCAAAATGCTTACAGAAGATACCTTTAGAGATCATTCCTTTGGACTTTTTGAATAGGTTGTTATACTGGGAATACAATGATATTACGGGTGAAGCTGTGATTGTGTTTATTCCAAAATCCGAACCAGCTACGGATCTGGAGTCTTTAGATGCAGATTTGGAAAATGAAGAGAAAACAGCTTGGGATGTTGTTCAACCTAAAAAGAGGTCTATGTGGGGTCTGAAGAGAAAGAGATTTTGTGTATTTGACCCTCTGAGTTTGATTAATCTTTCTGTACAAGACATGAAAAAACTACATCAGAACAAGATTCAGTTCAAAGAAAGAGATAAAGCAGAAGCCATTAAATTTCAGAAGATTATCGATATCTGCGTAGCCAATGGGGTACACGCTGGTGGTGTATTTCCAGCTGGCTGGAAATAGTTGAAGACTCAAAGATTTTGAAGACCAAGCTGAAGACACGGGGGAGTTTGTTGATGCATATTTGTTTGTCTGTCAGTTGGTCTATCGAGTTGTAAAAGTGTCGTTAGTCGTTTGATAGAAATATAGATTTTATATGATGCGACACTTAAGTTTTAGGTTAGGCGACACTTGCCTAAGTGACGCATAGCGACACTTAGGTAAGTGACGCATTAAGGCGGCCACATGCGACACTTCCACAAGTGACGCATGTCGGCCAGAATTTGTGTATAAATAGAACCTACGGGTTTTTGGCTAGGGTTGACGAAACCCTAGCACCATTTGTCGACTAAGCATACCTGTAATCATTACCATTACGTTATTTAAAGCTAATAAACTCGTTTACTTGGTTTAATTCAATCGTTTTGGTTTGCGTTTATTAGTGATTAGTGCAATTGATTGTTTCCGCCTTTCAATAGCAGTCGATCATCACTTAGGTCCAACGTCTAGGGCACTCACAATTTATTTTAATTTCGCTTTTATTTATTTATTTGCCTAAGTTAGTTAATAGAAAAACCAAAACTCCCCCACTATTTTATAAACCCTTCACTAGTTTGAAAGCCCTCATCTGTCACGCCTTAGTTTCAATTCAGTCGGTTTGAAGAACGACTCTAGGTCATAACTACCACTTGCTCACCCTTAGGATTAGCATTGTTAGGGAAAACTTAGGCCCCGTAAATACAAATTTAAAACACCCACTGATGCCCGTAGCCAGTAGCTAGTGCAACGACAAGGGTAAAATCCTTACCGACCGCTCGTGACGCATCAAGTTTTTGGCACCGCTTTCAGGGAACCAACTGTACAATCCTTAGGCATTAAGAAGAACTTACTTACTAGTGAACCTTTAGGATTTCTTAAACCCCTACATTTTTCTTTGTTTTTCCTTCCTTTTACTACTTTTAGAAATTACCACCCCTATCCACTCAACTAGTCAACCACCTGCCAATGAGACTATGACAGCTACACGTATAACTCTCGCTGAAGACTCTAAACCTTTGATTGAAGGTCGAGGAGGACCAATTGTCAATCCGGAAATTGGTAGAGGATCATTCGAGTTAAAACCACATATTGTTCAGTTAGTCCAAAACCTCTGTCAATTCCATGGCCTACCAAACGATGATCCCAACTCTCACCTTGACAAATTTATTTATCCAACTCTTTTAAGCCGATTGGGGTTTATCAGGACATAGTCTATCTATACCTATTTCCCTATTCACTCACTCTCAATGCAAAAACTTGGTTTAAGGAACTAGAAATCAACTCCATATCCTCTTGGGTAGAATTAGCAACCAAATTTTTGGACAAATATTTTCCCCCATCAAAACAAGCCACGTTTAGGACCAACATCATAAACTTCCGCTAAGTTCATGATGAATCAATGTAAGATGCATGGAATCGCTTCAAGGGATTGCTTAAGAAATGTCCAAATCATCGTTTTGAGCGCTCAGACCAATTGCGCATTTTCTACAATGGTCTCTTCTCACATCACCGTCCTTTACTTGATACCGCCTCTCAAGGTAGTTTCATAGATTGTACGGCAAATGAAGCTTGGAGCCTTATTGAGAAAATGACAATACAAAACCATGAATGGAACAGTGAAAATCGGGAATGAAGCTATCCAAACCCTCGCTCAGCAAGTGGCAGACCTAACCAAGGAGATTAAGGAATTGAAAAGTCAACAACAACAAGTATGTCAATTTCAAACATGCCTTAATTATGCTAATCTAAACTACTCAGCCCAAACTCCTCAGTCTCATCTAACTCCAACCAATACTAACCCTTCTCTTAACCCACCTAGGAATAGCCCACTAACTTACCAACCTCAACCTTCTGAACCCTCTTCCTCACAAACTTCTAGTTTTGACGACACCCTGATACAAGTCATTCAAGGAATCTCAGCTAGACAAGACCAGGCTGATCTCATCTTAAAAGATGAACTGACTTTGTTAAAAGCTTTCGAATCCCAATTAGGACAATTAGCACAACGTGTTAGCACTATACCTCAGATTAGTCCAACTAGTTGCCATAAGGAGGCTTCTCATATTCAAGACTCTCAGGTAGCACATAGCCCACCTACGATTTCTTCTCCGGTGAAGGAACCACCTATTGTCCCATCGACAATAGATTTAGAGTCTACACCAAATAGGAAAGTAAACATTCCATTTCCGGCTCGTCTTAAACAACGAACCGACAAGCTTAAATCTTTTAAGCTTGATAGGAAATTCCTAGATACCGTATCTGAAGTTCCTTCCAAAAGTACTTCAGAAGACCTCTTACAACCAAGGATAAGGTACCCGAAGTACCCAATGTCCCGTTGAACGAGGAATGTTCAGCTATCTTGAAAAATACCATTCCAGAAAAACTCAGAGACACCGGACGTTTTACTCTCCCCTGTTCTATCTACAATTCAGGCATCATCTGTTCTCTTGTCGATTTAGGAGCTAGTGTTAATCTTATGCCATACAAGCTTTTCATGAGGCTTGAGTTAGAAAATCTTTGATCTACCAAAATGACCATACAGCTTGTTGACCACTCGGTCAAATACCCTAATGGAATAGCTGAAAATATTTTAGTAAGGATTGACAAATTTCTTTACCCAGCAGATTTTGTAGTAATGGATATGCAAGAAGACATACACATCCCAATCATACTAGGAAGACCTTTCATGAATATGGCCAAGGCAATAATCAACGTCTTCGCATAAACCATTAGCTTGCAGTCTCAAGGAGAAACCATCACTTTCCATATCGACAACCCAAACCCTAGAGACCAAGCCGATATGTACATGATCTCCATGAACAAGACCACAGAGGACAAAGAAACTGCAAGGTCAACAAGTGAAAGTAAATCTAGTAAGGAAATGGCAATCACGCCATATTTCCCGATTGACCTTCGACGAATATGACAAAAGAGATGAAAAATGCACCTCCACTGGTGAAAAACTCAACGATGGAAGAAATAATCGGGATGAGAAAGATGGAAAAAGAAAACAAAAGAAGCATACCGCCAATTAATCCGTTGAACACTGAAGAAATGGCGGGAAGTAACCACAACCATCCCACGAGAGGAGAAACATTGGAGGAATATTCCAAATGCACTGGATACCAACCACAAACCATTGCAGATCCCAAAGTGCTCATCCAAAGATTCGACAAAGCAGTAGGAGGTATAAGCAGCAAAATCAACATGCTTACCCTTTCCCCTGCTGAACTGCAATTTTGTCAACAACAAAAACGGACGTATACTAGGATCTACAATGCCCTTAAAAGATCTAATATTCCATTCACCTCAACACAATGGGAGATGTTAGAATCCATTAGAGTGCATATGAAAGAGACTACTGGACATCCGAGCAGTCGTGCCGATATCTTGGCGATGAATGACCTCACATCATTGCTTGACTTGCTAAATAGAGAAGATCACCTTAGTTCCAAAGAAAGCGGATATATGGTTATCAACTCCACTATTGAAAAACAAGTTGAGTTCTTGATTGAAGAACTTAGTGATCTCGTTTGGGAGGAATCAAGGCGTGAACAACCCTTTAGGGTTACATATGAATCACCACTTGATATCGCTACTTTTGTTACGATCCATCTACGGGAGATTCAACAACGGAAAAGTAACTCCAGAACAAAGTTCATATTCCACTCAGAATTCAAGGAGATACTTCGTCAGCTTACTCTAGTTTTCTCAGAATCCGACTTTCCATTCAACAACCATCAGTACCGAGAAATAAAGGACCTGTGCACATCCATCAGAAGATTCAACGGAGACCCCAAGACCGAGAACTTTGAAAGCATAAAACTGCAATTCTTGGTGTTTGTATGCTCTCTCTGGCAAAACCCACCGCCAAGAGAGGTTGTTAAGAAAGATACAACCACCATGACCGACCCTAGTAGGACTGTCAATAAAGCAGTCGATTACATCACCTTCGGACTTCATGGACTTCACGGCCTTCCGAGGACAACTTCAGATCATCTTCAGAACTACAAGGCATAATCAAGAGATAGTCCATTTGAATTGATTACGACAACAGTCAATCATTTCATAAGAATCTATCCACCTTGATACACTTTTCCAGCAACCTAGGGCACACAACATCAACATAGTGGATCCCATGGATGCATCAATCTCCATCTAGCTAGGAGAAAAGAAGTCGAGCTCTTGACTTTAAAAGAGCGCTTCTCGGGAGGCAACCCGTGTTTTACATTTCTGCAATTTTACAATCCAAGAGGTGATGAAGTCTCTGACTATCTTTCACACTTGGATATACAAAGAAGTTTTAAGAACTGTCCGATGCATCAAGTTTTCAACGTCAGAAATAAAGAAAGTATATCCAACGTGTTCACACCTACGAGACCAATTACAAGAAGACTTGATTAAGAGTAAACTCAACAAGATGAAGTTCGGCAAATGCATACCATAGAGCACTGCAACTACTGGGGAGTACTTCTATACTAGTCTCTTTCTTTCGTTATAAATATACCATATCCACTATGCTTATCACTAAGTGTGGGATTCAAACCCAACACACATCGCTAAAAGAATATGTCTTAGATGTTTCAAATCCTAAGTGTGGGATTTTACCCCAGTCAGCTTAGAATAACACCGAGGAAGATGTTCCTTTAAGTGTGGGATAGCAGTAGTTACTACTGTAAAAAGGATAATGGTATATGCTTGATTCTAAACTCGTTGCTCTTTAGACCATCCTTATCCAATAAGTAAACAAAAGTTTTCAAAATTGAGATAAAAATATGTTGAAAATGAATAATTTTAGACAAAGAATGATTTACTTTGGGGAAGAAGAATAAATAAAATACAAATTCCTTTGAAAATTAGTTTAGTAATCCCATAAAGAGCATCGCATGACTAGGCACACAACAAACTAACTTTCGATTCGTGAGGTATCTTGAGCCATATAAAGCATTCATTTTTAATTCTTCACTTTTTTGATTCTTGAGTGTGCCGATGTATGCGTTTAGAATCAGAACTTGCTCTTTTTATGCATTCTTAAACCCATCTATACACCCAAAAATAAAAATACGTTATCCATACCCTCTCAGAAGCATCCCTCAAACTTCATAGAAAGTTCCAAAGATGAAAGAAGAGAAGCTACAAGGATATGACGTCGAAAAAAAAATCAAAAGAAAAGAATTCGAAGAAAAGAAAGTCAAATGGAGAAAAAGACTCCTACCAAAATCATGAGAAAAGAGCGTCAATCCTCCCAAAAATTCCAGCATTCCTCTTCACAAAAAAAAATAAAATAAAATAAACCTATGAAAAAACCAACACAACCCCCTCTCATATCACCAACACTCCACTCCAAAAACCCTACATCACTTCTCCTAGAATGATTGTGGCTAGATCGACTTCACGCTCACTTAAAAGGTAATAATTTGAATCTCAATCAAGCCTATGTCGATAAACGATACATGACTGGCATTCTGAGTGATTGATAATATTAGAATTGGAAACCCAAAACACTTTGAGTGATTGGAGTGACCACCTTGAGAGGATCGCCAGACATGTATCCAAGATCAAAGATCAAAAGCATGCTCCCAAAGAATACAACCCTAGTTTTTCAAAGGCATGAATATTTTTCCAAAACCCCCTAAGTAAAAAGTTCCACCTCGAAATATTTCATTATCTACTTATTCCTAACCATGCTTGAAATTCGAGTTTGCTTGAGGACAAACAAAGTTCTAAGTGTGGGATACTTGATATCGCGTAAAAAGTCATGTTTTTACTACAAATATCTCTCTCATTCTAGAACAATACTTGGCAAATACACTTAGATAATGCACAAATCAGTGATACTTTGCCAAAAGGTCAAAATAGAGTTGCACGAGAAAAATCAAGCGAAACGGACGAAAAACGAAGATTCCACACACATTTGAAGATTCAAGACATCAATACAAGATTTAAAGGAAAAGTGTCCATCACTGAGATTTCTCTTATCCAAGATATTCGTTTTCAAAATACGAATCTAACAGAAGAAGAATCAACAAAATCGGAAGAAGAATGAAGATTCTACGTACGCCAGAAGATTCAAATGATTCAAACGAGACATCCAAAGATCAAAGACATACTTTTCGGATTTCTTTTTATCAAAGTCTTCGTTTTTGAAAAACGAATCCATAGCAAAAAGAATCAATGCAAACGGACGTATAACAAAGAAGATACGTGCGATTTAAGAAACGGAGCGAAAGACGGCGAACCGGGGCGGAGGAGGGGCAACCGCCACCGGCCACACCACAGCCGCTGTCGGCCACACCTCCACCGCCACCGGATGCCCTCCCCCTGTCCTCCGTGCGCTTTTTCGTCCTCGCCCGTACTTGCAGGGTACATGTGCTAGGCCTTTTCAGCAACTCTAGGGTACACGTGCTATACCTTTACGCGCTTTAGGGTACATGTGCTAGCAACTTTCCCACCTTTTGCTAACATATGCCCCAATTTGCTAAAATTAACCCATTTTCCCCTATAAATAGGAGGCTCCATCGCTCATTTCAAGACACACCTTTCTTACATCATTCCAAACACATATTTATTAGGAAAAACCTTCCATACTTTTCTTTAGACTAATAATACTCTCTAATTATTAGTTCTACTTTCTCCTTCTATTTTCTTATTCCAAATTAGTTAGGCTAGTTCAGGAAACTTGTTTAGAATAGAACGAAAGCAAGGAACGCATTGTAATCTTTGGTGTATGCTCGGAATTGTGTCAATATCGGAATATATTTAGTTATTGCCATGATTAGAGAGTAGTATACTTGTTGTGTTTGCTTGCGATGTAGTTAGTAAATAATGGGATGATTTATAATTAAATATTAAAAATCGGTAGTATTGCTTTGATCGTCTTATTGCATGTTCTTGTTTGATTGTTGCCTTAGGATCATCATAGTAGTAAAAGATAAACGGTCCTAATTATCGTAAAGTAATATGACGGCCCCTATTCAACTGTTACTAGATATAGTATTGGAAACACTGCAAGGTGGAGTACAAATGTATGGAAGTCGAGGAATGACCGAAGGTAGTCATATTACGAAACAGTACAAAATTACGAAGTAATATGACGGCCCATATTCGACTGTTATTCGATATAGTACTGGAAACACTTCAAGGTGGAGTACAAATGTATGGAAGTCGAGTAACGGCCGAAGGTAGTTATATTACGGAATAATATATAAAATTAGAAACCTAGTTTAATTAAGCTTTCTAAATAAACTTTTAAACTTCAAATTAATCTAATCGTCTTTCCACCAATAAACGTGATTACAACACCTTTTTAATGACGTCCAATTGAAAGGTAGTCAGTCATCTGTGTCAATATATATTGTCAAAGGTATGAAACTATGGAACCGCAAGGCTACATAGAGGATTATCGTAGGACAAGACATGGCCAAGGTTTGAAGTGGCAGAACCACTTTAAGTAAGGAACGTTGTGGATAATTAGGGGATTTATTGGGTAGTCTTAAGCAAGGGTTGGTTTAAAGTCATGAATGAACTTTTTAAATATACGAATATGTTAGGATGACGAGGAATCGTTAAATGATTCAGTTTTGTCAAGTATCTTTAGATTTTGTTCCCGTTCATATGAAAGTATTATTAAACCATAATTAAGATTTTGCTTATTATTCTAGATACTTTGTAATGTCACCATAACCTAGCTCCCGGTGTGACATGCTAATGGAACTTTAATTAGTAGGGAATCTAGAGTTTACATCACAAGTATTCAAGAATGATAATTAACTAATATCTTTCAAAACAGTTTCTCCAAATATCATCCCATAACTAAATTAACAAAGTCTCAGCAAACACCATGTTTATCTTATCTGCTTTATCATTTATTTTAATTTCGCTTTTATTTATTTATTTGCCTAAGTTAGTTAATAGAAAAACCAAAACTCCCCCACTATTTTATAAACCTTTCACTAGTTTGAAAGCCCTCATCTGCCACAACTTAGTTTCAATTCAGTCGGTTTCAAGGACGACTCTAGGTCATACCTACCACTTGCTCACCCTTAGGATTAGCATTGTTAGGGAAAACTCAGGCCCCATAAGTAAAAATTTAAAACACCCACTGATGCTCGTCGCCAGTAGCCGGTGCAACAACAAGGGTAAAATCCTTACCGACCGCTGGTGATGCATCAGTCTCCTTAATAAGTTTGTATGTCTGTGGGAGGACGCTGGGGCCTGTACTACGATGGTGGGATCAGACTGTCTTAGACCCCTGTGGCTCTGTGCAGTGGCAACTCGCCTAGAAACTCTGGATCTGTCGTTATCTCTCGAAGTCTATCCCCTGACTGAACTAACTACTGAGGGGACAGGCTATCTCATAATAGGAACCCGTTCTGGAGGTGGTTATGGTCTAGGTGGAACTATCCGAGGAGGTAAGCCATGACCACTGCCTGGATATGGGTGAGGTGTCTGAGCAGGAACTGTAGGGATATATGTGTGGTGGTGCTCGGCCTAACCCGCATGGTATGTCTGGAAGTAGGTGTAAACCAGTATCCCTGCAATCTGCTGTCTCATAGCCCTGTAACATCTGACTTGCATCTGCGTAAGCCAGTACCAATAGTCTGCCCCTGGAGGTGTTCCGTAGTGATAGATGTATCTGGGCATTTGCACTCTGGGGGCCAGGGTAGAAGGTCCTGCCCTGACAGGCGGTGGTACTACTGGTGGTGGTGTAACTGGGTCTACAGGATCATCCTCATCCTCATCTTACTCTAAATCTCCGGGATCTCCTGACCACTTTCTCTTTGTTGTCCCTCTAGGTAGAACTAAATCTGGCACAAGGGTGTCAACACTATCGGGACCTGCTGGTCGTGCTCTAATATAGACTGTGCCATTTCTCAAAATCTTGATTATCCCCTTCAATCTCAGAAACTCATAGTCTATTGGTTGGGCACTCCAGTTTGGTAGACTCTTGAATTTCTCCACTTCTGCTGTTATGAGCAGTCCCATTTTTCTAATCAATCTTGTAACCACAGGGCCCATGAATGACCTTTTTGACTCATAACTTTGCTCCTCAAGAATTCGCTGAGCAACTAAGTGGGCAACCTGAATGTTCCTCCTGCTGAGGATAGATGCCATCAAAGCAACATCAAACTCGGCAACTAGACGATTAGTCGTTTGTTTCCCATCAATCGTGTATGTTTCTGAGTAGTCGTGTTATCACCATAGTAGCGCTTTTAAATTTTCATATTAGTTCTTATGGCTCAGGTATACTCGTCGTATAATTCAATAAGTTATATGTTCATAGTAATCCAAGTTCACTAGGCGCTAAGTTCAAGACGTTCGAGTAATATAATGTTAAAGCGTAGTAATAGTCTGTACCAAAGTTGGTGTAAGAATCTAGTTGTGCATCCCTTGTTCTAAGACTGTACGCGCGTCTAGTAGCTGTTGGAGCGTTAAGTTACAGTTGTTGTGTAAATGACAAACAGTAGTCAAAATAGTTGACAATTCAAAATGATTTAAATTCAAATCGTGATCAATCATGACAAAATAGTTGTTTAAAAACAGTTGTTAGACTTACTTGAAAACCTTTGTTGTTTACATATAAACAACTTATATTCAAATTGTAGATCTTTAGTCCAAATAGTGATCCATTCATATATGTTTAGAAAATAATTTCAGTGTACGAGTAGTAGTGTTTGTTTAGAAATTAGTCTGGTGAACAGATAGTAGGGAAACATTCCAGCATGGTTGTTTGTTGGAATAAACATTTCAAAATATAATTTGTAGAAAAATAGTTCTATAAAATTTGTTACATGTGGGGATTCATTTTGAAGGATTGGGTGTGATTACCCCAGGGATTGTTTGAGACTCCGTTTTGATTATCGTATAATAGCACACTACTGTGCTTGATTCGCGTAGTTCTTATGAAGCTTGTTACTCCGATACGTATCTAGATTTCTGATTGTTCCATCTGTCCATTCGATTGACGAGTTGTGTGTTCCATTCGTTAAACGTTTAATACGGATTTGTTCGGCCCGTCAGAGAGTAAGTGTTGGTTCGCACAATGATCAACCGGAATAGAGTAGTTGTTCAAATAGTAGTCGATGCTAAAATAAAGAATGTGAAGAATAAAGTTTCACGTTTTATTAGTTATCGAACATTATAGAAGAATTGACGAAATTTCTATCACATATCTTACGATTATGAAACGCCCATATGTACTTAGTATAATATAATCACGTTGGCCAGGCGTCATTATATAATGCTAAATACATACTTCTTTTTATTAACCGCTTAATACGATCAGGTTCATATGAAATCGAAGTAAGGACCAATGAATTGAATGTAGTATGGTTCAAGAAATACAATTTCAACCATACATTAGATCAAGTGGAATAAGTATGTGATAGTGTTGATGTATCGTAGTTAGCGTAATCGACATGACGTGACAATAGTTGTCGTATGACGAGTCAGACGTATGCAAGTGTATGTATGCATGAGTGTCCTAGCCACGACTATAGTCTAGGTCTCTAAGTCTCTAGGTCACTTAAAAAACTCTAGTTCGCTATAACCAATGGCTCCGATACTAATCTGCCGCACCTCCAAATTCGGTAATTACGGTTATCCGATGTTTTGCGGAAGCATTAGATCTAGTGTGGGCGCCGACGTCACCATTTGACAATCATGCATATCAGAGCGTAAGGCTATTGCCGCACAGTAGGATGTCATCCTATTCCATCGTGGGTCTCCTAATTCCATAGTATGCATTCCTATACGTAAAGCTAATTCCCTGAACAACATTGTAAAGAGTCAACAATAATGTTGAGTGAATTCACAGGTTTTATGTTTGCAAGTAGAGTTTGATAAACCACAGTTGTTTATGAAATGTATTGCCATAATAGTAGTGTAGTAAGTTGTATAATGTTAACCAATACAAGTTGAATTGGGATGTCACCCAAAATGTAAGTTTAAAATATGTTGTTGGTCGTTCTCCAGCGGTTTCCAAAATAGTGTCGGCCGTTCTCCGGCAAGTTACCAAAATGTAACGGTCGATCTCCGGTAAGATACACAAGTTTGCACTGGTCGTTCTCCGGTGAGTTACACAGTTAGTACCGGTCGTTCTCCGGTAAGATACCAAGTTAGTGTCGGTCGTTCTCCGACAAGTTACACAATAAGTACCAGTCGTTCTCCGGTAAGATACACTGCTGGTCGTTCTCCAGCTAGTTACAAGTAGTACCGGTCGTTCTCCGGTAAGATACCATAATAGTTTTTAGTATGAAAATGTTTATTTCATAAAGCAATAGTTGTAATAGTATGAACACGGTCATAATTAGTTTGTATAAAAGCCTATCAGCATTTTATAAGTAGTTGGTACGTAAAGTATGAAACCCTTTTCATAGTATAGTTCAAAGTACTCTACCTACCAATTAAAACATGATCATAATCATAAATAATCGATAGTTGGGAGCAATCAATCGTATAGCAAGTGAGTAATCAAGTAAATTATGGCAATCAGTAAAAGCAATTGTCTATGTTTTTCACCCCAAGTTGAAAGTAGTAAAACAGTAGAAAGTGGGGCTGTGAACTCACCTCGCGAGCTTTGTATGTGAGTGCTAGCAAAGCCTAAGCCCAAGGTAAGTCGCTAACGTCCTAAACGTATGAGATTATAAGTATAAGTAGTTGGCCACTTGCCAATCATGTTATTTGTTCTTTCACTGAAAGATCATTGTTATATGTAATTTTGTACGTTTCGTTGGTGATGGTTTTGTAATAATAATTCAACGTGATATTATTATTATAGTTGTAACATTGTATACTTTGTAAAAGTATATATATAAAGTGTACATGTTATATTGTATATGGTTTCGTTTTCATTAATTTGTGATTGTAAAAATGTCATTTTCATTCACGTTAAAACTATAGCATTTTCAAAACTCATTTTTGACTAAACTCCTAATGTTTTTATTTAACCGCTCGTTTAATGTTTCATGTGTTTCGTCTTCATTTTCGTTAAGTGACGTTTTTCGTTTCTTACATATTTTCTTTAATTTTGTTCGTGTTTGAATTCATAATAATCAAATAGCTCATTTTAGACCAAAATATTTACATATTTAATTGGGTCAAATGTTTAACGTTACAAGTGTCGGTATTGTTGACTTTGGTCAAACCTACTCGGTTTGACCCGAAATTTTTAATAATGTCTTAAATATGTTTATCGAGCTTGAGAAAATTATCGTTGCGTTTTGTGGTCAGCCAAAAAGTATCGTTATTAAAAACATACCAAAACAGCCCTTAAACCAGTTTTTTGGCGGGAAAGGTCGCGAAAAATTTTGTGTTTCCAAATTTTGTTCATAGGCTTAAAACTGTTCAATTTTAGCCCGGAAAAAGTTTCATTTTACCCGGGCATTTTTGGACGTTTTCGATTGAATTTTTGAGCCTAACAGTTCTTGATTTTAGTTTTGAAAAAGTTTCGTTTTACTCGGAAATTTTTCGATATTTCGTCGCTAAATTTAAAATGGGTTTTTCTCAAACTATTGCTCCATCTAAGTCTTTGTTCGACAGTGACTTCAACAAATGGAAGACTGAGCTTGAGAATTTCATTGCAAACAAGGACCCTGCTTTGTTAGTTTTGATTACCGAGCAGCGATACGAGCAACCGATTCTCAAAAGGACTATGACATCCGATGAACGAAAAAGATATGACAATAACAAGAGTGTGTATGAGATGATCACAAAGTGCTTACCTCAAGATATGGTCGATTATTATAAAATTCAAGCAACGGCTTATGATTTATGGCAAGCGTTACTTTTCAATTTTGGTAACCAAGATCAGTTAGAATTGTCAAGTTCAGATGAGGAGATTAAGGAGAAGTTGATACAGAAAGAGGAGCCTCAAAGCAGCGCATTCGAGGCTCCAATACACGAGTTTGATTCTAATGTTTCTAAATGCTTATCTTGTATGAAATTAACTGATAATATTTACAGATACCGGGAGGATAATGAACGCCTCAATTCAGATCTTAAAAATTTGATGGAGGCAAATGAAGTTTTAAAAGAAAATGAGAAAGTTTCAGATAAAAAGTTAAAAGCTATTCTTGAAGAAACAAAAGAATTTAAAGCCAAAATTTATGATCAGCAAGATGAAATTTCTAGTTATGTTGATATGCTTACTCTCGTAAAGAAACAACTTGCTGGTTCACAGGCTGAAGTTCTTGATTTGAAACGAAAGCTTTCAAACTTTTCTACATCCTCTTTGGTATTTGATGAAATCCTTCAATCACAAAGGACAGATACCAAAAGTAAGGTTGGTCTTGGTTTTCACCATGTACCTCCTCCTATGGACTATCTGCCTATGCCATCCAAGGATTCCATCAAAGACTTTGTGCCTTCTTCCTCAAAAGTCGACACAAATTCTGTTGATGTGCTAGTTAATGAGAAAGTTAAACAGGCCGAGCTTGTTAGGCCTAAATTTGTTAAAGCTGGAAATAAACCTCCGGTTAGTGTTGAAGAGGTTGTTATGGTAGAAGATATACCTGAAGTGTCTACCATTAAGGTTGAGAAAATAACTGTCAAACCAGACTGTTTTAAATTCAAAGGCAAAGCTAAAGTTGATAATGAATCTTTCAAAGTTAAAAATGCTAAAAGGGATTCTAAATCTACTAACTCAACCTCAGGAACATCTACTTCAACATGTTCACCTAAAAGTGCATGTTCAACAAATGTTCCTATTAATAGACCTTCTGTGTACTGTCCTCCACCGAAACGATTTGAGGGCTCTCATTGGAATCAATCTTATGTTGAGAAACGTTCTTGCTTTCGTTGTGGTCAACAGGGCCATATTATTAGGGATTGTAGGTTGTTATCCCTAGACTGGTTTGGTAAAGGGATGCCAAGAACTTCTTCTTTTAAAAAGTCTTTTTCTAAATCTTTTTCAAGGCGTCGTTCGTATTCGCCTGTATCTAGTTGTGCATCAAATTCTCCACAACCTATGGCTAGAGTAAACAAAGTTGTGCCTAGTAGACCTCAAGTTCAACAGCACAACATTGTTGAAAACAAATCATCCGAACCTAAACAGGTTTGGAAACCAAAATCCATAAACAACACATCTATGAAATCAACTGAGTTCTTAAAATATCATAAACTCATGGATGTGATGATTATGGACGATAATGGACAACCCAAGTTTATCAAGGCTTGGGTGTCCCATAAACTTTAATGTTTGATCGTTTGTGGTGATGCAGTCAGTTTCTTGTTAGCTGATATTTTTAGTGACTGCATGGATGTGGATATTGTTGGAAGAATGGTGAATGGAATGATGAAATTTCTGAAGTTCAGGTGGTTAAAGTGATAAAAAGGCATTTGATTTGACTTGATATGTGATTTTGAAAATTTTTATTTGTCAATTTTTGCAATGGCCATTCTTTGTACTTTTTAGTATCAAAGAAATGCAATGTTGCGAAATATCTTAAATCAAAAATTATAAAAATATGTTTAATGTTTAAATTGGTACCTTTGAATTAGATTTTTGAAAAGAATTTGCTGTTCAGGGGGAGTAATTAAAATTCTGATTATTTGGATCAGAAATGTGAACAGCAAGATTCTTGTTTCTTCAAAAAGATATTGGATTGTGTCTGTAAACAACATGGGAAATGATTGTACATCAGATGACATACACAAAATGGAAATTCCAAGGTCTATCCTTGATGTATCAGTAGGTTTATCTAGCATACTTACCACAGCTTTCATAAACATTAGCTTCATCATATGATGTACTGGTAGGCATGATACACACCGGTTTCTGGGTTATTCAGAAGTAATTCTAATACGTGTCTATGATCTTGTGGTAAACACCATATGATGTACGACTAAATGTCTTAATTCCTTAACGTAGCATGACATATTTCTATACCTGAGGTTTATCTGAAGTCATTTGGGGGTCTATACTGATTGTTTCCTCTGTTGTACGTAAGTACAGACCTGGTCTCAATTAGTATATGCTTAAAAGTTACGCAAACGCAAGTCAATGAACTTGAAAAAGTCTTAAATTATAAGATACCTAACAAGGTCACCAAAATGGTTTGACCAAGTTTGGTTTTGCTTACACCTGAATCAAGCTATGTCGCTTTGTTGTACGTCTGTACAGACCTGTCACCGCTGACTTGATTCTTAAAAATGATACTCTTATATTCTTTCTGGATTTGGAAGCTATGCTCATGTTTGGGTTACAGGGGTATGTCATAGGTGGGAACCACGGAGAAATATTCATACTAACAATAAAAGGTTAACTAACAGACCCAGATGTAACATGTTTAAGTGGATAAACAATACCAGTAATCGTCTTGAAATAATTTTTATAAAAGGTGTTTTAAGTGTGCTAAGTAAATTTAAAGTGGACAAATATACTGATAATCGAAATAACACTTACTATTTCCTAATAATTGCATGTTGGCCTGATATGATCACTAAGCAGACCTAAAACAATCATATCCCCAAATTTATTTTAATCTTTGTTCTTTACTTTTGTTTATTAAAGAAAAATACAAAAAGATTTTATTGTTATATTATTTTCTTCAACATCTCATATCTTGTTAAAGTCAACTACTGAAGATGTAAAGGATGTCAGTTATTCTCCAAAGACTGTGAAGATAAATTCTATTGGAGAAGCTGCTGATGATTGAGAGATGGTCACATAGTTTAAAGATCTTATTGTATGATAAATGTGTGTCAGTCACATGAATCAGGACATCAAGATTGTTTGAAGACCATGCTATCTCAATGGGGGGGTTTCTAATTGTTGAAAACATGAAGGAGTTATTTCGGTTCAACCTAGTTGAAAACTTAGGTGACCAAGCTATCTCCTTGGGGGAGTTTGTTGGTGAAGACTAATTGAAGCTCATTTAACCAAGCTGCTGACATGGGGGAGTTTGTTGGTGCATTTTGTGTGTCAGTCACTTGGTCAACGTTTGTACTTGTCAAAGTCAATTAGTCTTAGTATGTGATGTGATTAGTGTGTATATGCAATTTTGTAAATGAATAGTGAAATAGATAATATACACAATATACTGTTCATGCGACACAGAGCTTGTGTCGCAAGGGTCACAATAGCGACACAAGTTGTGTCGCTAGTAGGTCTGAACATCTATAAATAGAGGAGTTAGAATTCATTTCAAGGTTGATCAAACCCTTGAGAGTGAGAGAGAGAGATCGTGAGGCAGAAGGAAAGAGTCTGTAATCGATATACTTCAATTGTTAATACATACAACAGATTATAGATATTGTGTTTGTTAATTGATTAAACGTTCAATATTCAATCGTTTAGATTCCCCACGTTCGATTGAAGTGATGATCTGATTAGGTCCGGTACAGGGGTCCTACAGATACCAAGTTAGTGTCGGTCGTTCTCCGACAAGCTACACAATAAGTACCAGTCGTTCTCCGGTAAGATACATTGTTGGTCGTTCTCCAGCTAGTTACAAGTAGTACCGGTCGTTCTCCGGTAAGATACCATAATAGTTTTTAGTATGAAAATGTTTATTTCATAAAGCAATAGTTGTAATAGTATGAACATGGTCATAATTAGTTTGTATAAAAGCCTATCAGCATTTTATAAGTAGTTGGTACGTAAAGTATGAAACCCTTTTCATAGTATAGTTCAAAGTACTCTAGCTACCAATTAAAACATGATCATAATCATAAATAATCGATATTTGGGAGCAATCAATCGTATAGCAAGTGGGTAATCAAGTAAATTATGGCAATCAGTAAAAGCAATTGTCTATGTTTTTCACCCCAAGTTGAAAGTAGTAAAACAGTAGAAAGTGGGGCTGTGAACTCACCTCGCGAGCTTTGTATGTGAGTGCTAGCAAAGCCTAAGCCCAAGGTAAGTCTCTAACGTCCTAAATGTATGAGATTATAAGTATAAGTAGTTGGCCACTTGCCAATCATGTTATTCGTTCATTCACTGAAAGATCATTGTTATATGTAATTTTGTACATTTCGTTGGTGATGGTTTTGTAATAATAATTCAACGTGATATTATTATTATAGTTGTAACATTGTATACTTTGTAAAAGTATATATATAAAGTGTACATGTTATATCGTATATGGTTTCGTTTTCATTAATTTGTGATTGTAAAAATGTCATTTTCATTCACGTTAAAACTATAGCATTTTCAAAACTCGTTTTTGACTAAACTCCTAATGTTTTTATTTAACCGTTCGTTTAATGTTTCATGTGTTTCGTCTTCATTTTCGTTAAGTGACGTTTTTCGTTTCTTACATATTTTCTTTAATTTTGTTCGTGTTTGAATTCATAATAATCAAATAGCTCATTTTAGACCAAAATCTTTATATATTTAATTGGGTCAAATGTTTAACGTTACAAGTGTCGGTATTGTTGACTTTGGTCAAACCTACTCGGTTTGACCCGAAATTTTTAATAATGTCTTAAATATGTTTATCGAGCTTGAGAAAATTGTCGTTGCGTTTTGTGGTCAGCCAAAAAGTATCGTTATTAAAAACATACCAAAACAGCCCTTAACTTTCGAGCTCGGTTTCGGTGCTAAACATATGTTTTTCATGATTTAAAAACATCACAACATTCCTACGCATGTGAACTACTTCCAGTATGTTTTTCATGATTTTTAGCTAACCAAAACTCACTAAGAAAAATCGACCGTTTTCAGAATCCGTTTTTCATGAATAGTGTCCACAAATCAGTCTCTAGAGCAAATTCTATGCGTTTATCGCAAAAGTGTCCAACATGAAAGTTGTTCCTAATGAAATTACAAAGATTTTCCATGTGGTCTCATGTCCTAATTCAACACACACAATTAGTTACGAATTTTATTCCGAAAAAGACAGAATCTGCCCAGGAAATCGGTTTTGATCAAAACATTATGTTCTTTAGTTTTTGGTGTGTTTTTGCTTATGATCTTTTATGAAGTGAACAAATAACATGTTATGAAGCAAGAAACACGAAATAAAAGTGAAAGGAAAGGTTTCATTACTAAGCTTTGAAGATGAAAATTGAAATGAAGATGATGATAATACTTGAAGCTAGTTGTTTGTTTCCTTGTTCTACCCTTTGCAAGATTATCAAGATGATGATGATGTATGATTATGGTGGTTAGTTGGGGTTGGTTTGTGGCTGCCCTCAACCGTGAGAAAGAGAGGAGATTGAGCGAATGAGAAAGTTTGAGTTGGTGAATGATTGAGGTTGAACTTGTGTGTGGAAATGTATAATTGATATGTCAATATAGGGAGGTATGGGATACATGTAAGGGGCCGGTTTATTGGTCAACAAATGGGCATGGTTTTGTGTAATATTGTCTCCCAAATTATTGTTTGAGTATTTTGGTATTTAACCCGTTAATCATGTGTACGTACTAACGCGTATGTACGTTATTTGGTTAGTTAATTTATTTCGAAGTATTTTTTTTCTTCTAAATACTTTATTTTGAGTTTTCTAAATATAAATTTTGATTCGTTAGGTTGTCGGGTTCGTTTTGCGTGTTTTTGTCACGTACGTTACGTTTTATATAAAACGTATAATTATTTTGTTTAATCGTTATGATTTATTGTTTAGCATAATATTTCAAGTAAATATCTACTATAAAATTAGTTTTATAATATTATAAAATTTTATATCACCAACGTACATATTTATTTTGTCGGACTCGCACCGATTGTTTTGCATGTAATTATTAATAATTACAAAATAGTTAGTATCACTCGTACTAAATAGTTGGGCTTTGCTAGACTTATCTCCTAAAATAGTTTGTGAATTCACTAGTCAGGGAATTAGAATTAAGAATGCATGTGTTTAATGTACATAATTATGTCGAAACTTGCGGGGTGTAACACAAGCAACTCTTCGGGAAAGACTTCAGGAAAGTCTCGTTCGATAGGCACATCCTTAAGTCGCTTCTCATCCAACTTTTTCTCAGTTACGTGCGCGAGGATCACCTGATACCCCTTTCTTAGGTATTTTCGGGTTTTCATACAGGATATGACATTCAAGGATGATTTACCGGTCTCCCCTTGTATGATCAAAGTTCCATCGGTAACGAGTGGAATACGAACGATTTTCTCGAAACTAATGATCTCGGCACGATGTTTGGACAACCAGTTCATGCCTAAAATGATATCAAAGCTTCCGATTTCGATGGGTATGAGGTCTATGGGAAATAGTTCGTTTACGAGGTTTAAAGTGCAATTAGGTATCACACTATCAGCCTCAATCAGTTTGTCGTTTGCTAATTTTGCGGTGAAGTTAGCATCTAAGGCAGTAGGACTGATGTTAAGTAGTGGACAAAACTTATCAGATATGAAACTTTTATCGGCACCGGTATCGAATAAAACTGAAACGGTTAGATCATTGAGGAGAAACATACCAGTAATAACGTTGGGATCTTGGCGGGCTTCTCCAGCGTTAAGTATGAAAGCTAGACCACGAGGGTTGTTGTTTTTATTGTTGTTCATGTTGTTGTTGTTGTTGTTTTGTTTCGGGCAGTTGTTTCTAAAATGGCTAGTGTCGCCGCACTCGAAACAAGCCTTTGGTGCGTTTAGTTTGGTATTTGGGTTTGGGGTCCTGCAATCTTTAGCTAGATGTCCCTATTGTTTTCACTTAGTACAGGTGCAAGGGCCATCATGGTGTTGAGTACACTTGGAGCAGTAGGGTTTGTTCCCAGCATACCCTTTCTTAACCCTTGAGCCAGAACCTGAGGTGTAGGCCTTGACAGTCTCGGTCTTTTTGTTTTGGTGCTACTGCTGGTTATTGTTGTTGTCCTTGGACCATTTCCTCTTGTTGTCCCCAGTGGCTTTCTCAGTAGGTGGCCCACGGTGGACAATTTGGGCCATAAGTTCATGTGCCATACGGACGGCACTCTGGATGGTCCCCGGTTTTGAAGAGGTGATGTTACCTTGGATTGATTCTGGTAGCTCCTAAATGTATCTCTTGGTACGTTTATATTCAGGGTCTACCATGGATGGATAAAGAAGGGCGAGTTGGTGAAATCTGGTGGTGTAACTGGTGATATCATTTCCTTGGATAGTGAAGTTCCATAATTCTTGCTCGAGTTGTTGTAACTGTTCCCTAGGACTGTACTCTTCCCCGAGCATTATTAAGAGATCCTCCCACGGGAGTTGATAAGCGGTATCAATACCCACAGTTTGGGCATAAGAGTTCCACCAGGTGAGCACACCTTCAGAAAGGGTGCAGGTGGAGAATTAAACCCTGTCTTCCTCAGAGCAGTTGCTGATTCGGAAAATAGATTCCATCTTTTCGATCCATCGCATTAAAATGATGGCTCCTTCGGTACCTTTAAAGTTAAGAGGTTTGCAGTTCAGGAAATCCTTGTAAGTGCAAGTCTTGTTGGCTGCACCTCCTGGATTTCCTTGGTTGGGATTGGGATTGTTGTTTCTAGCGGCTTCTTGAGCTGCTAAGGCATCAGCAACCCTTTGAGAGACTAGTTGGGCAATTTCCTCGGGTGTCATTGGTTGACGTCTTGGAGGCATGATTCATAAAAGAAAGAAAACAAAGGACAAATAAGATTTCGTGCACGAGAGTTATCACAAGTGTACATAATGAGAGAATATGAATGTTCAAGATAGGATGATTATTAAAACAAGAAAGCGATTTTTATAACCAATTGAGGAACAAGATTACAAGGTTTGACGATTACAATAAATGCCGGGCATTGTTACATCCGGTCTAAATACAAGAGTTTACAAAAGTTAACTAGTTAAGCACATCCGCCTCAATGGGTTACAAAATAGAGTACTAAGCTAATCCTGATGTGGATTTGGTGGTGGAAGTAGTGTGATGACTCGTTCCATGGTTTCCGTGAGTCTGCCGACCATTCTGAGTAATTCTTCAGCCATTGCCAAACGTTGTTCCATCGAGCGTGTATGATCCTCAGTCTCTCATAAGCGTGTTTCACACTGTACCAGCCTGGTTTGTGGAACTGAGATTTCGTTGCTGTTGCTGATTACTTGATTGTGAACAGTACCCATGGTGTATGTAATGTCCTCCTGGTCTAGGTACATTTGTGCAACCCGAACATTAGCCAGGTGCATCCAGTTGGTACGGGTTCCAGTTGATCTATTTCCATGGTGTGTAGCCTATCCTCATAGTGATGTTGTTCCATTTGTATGTCATCAAGCCTGTTTTCATGGCGGTATAGTCTAGCGGCTAGCACTGGAACTGTGTGGTGCATGGGTTCTTGTGTGTATGGAGAAATATCCATGGGTTCAGCAGTAGTACGTATACCTTCCACGTTCCTGCACGTGTCTAAGGTAGTGGATAGCCAGCCCTAACGGCGGGCATTGACCAGACGGTGAGCTCTGTTAGTGGTGTGATCGACGGTGACAGGGTTGGGGTAGGGGCTAGCTCGTGTTGAGTTAGAGGTTCTCCTAGACATGCGGGAGTTACGCGACCCCGAACGAGAGCGAGAGGAAGAGGGTGATGTTGTGGTGGGGGTAGTTGTCATTTTATGTGGCAAGGAGTTTAGTACACGGAAGGTTATATATATATATATAAAACCTAGCATATAGAGCATGTATAAGGGTTAGTCCTGTTTCTATCTCTAGTCTACGTCTTCTAATCTATTCCCGTTCACTATTACCGTTTCGGGTCTTGCATCGAATCTCCTTTAATTGTACATAGTTGATCAGGCTATGTTAAATTAAATTCAAATGATGCAATTGCCGAACTAGTCATAACTAACACGGAATACTAACCTAATGGTTATAGTCTAGGTCACTAATGCAATCCTAGTTCGCTATAAACTTAGGCTCTGATACCAATCTGTCGCAACATCAAAACACGTGGCAGCGGAAGTATGAGATGTCACGGGGGCGCCGACCAAATCAAATATCGCAAAACAAAGATTAAAGCAAACAACCTCTATATGAGACGTTTGAAAATATTACATTACCATAATTCAAATGTTTACAAAAATATCTGGAGTTCGCATAAACCGTTAAGAGAATTCTAATACATTACTAAATATATAAAATACAACTAAATGCAATCTATTCTCATGATGTTTGAAAACAATGCGACTCGAGCTAAGCTTTCCAAAAACTTCCTATTGCGGCCGGTTACTTGGGAAATACATACTAAAAGGTCAACATAAAGTTGGTGAGTTCAAAAGTTTGTTAAGTAATCAGTTACTAATATGATCCACAAGATTTCACGAGTTTGCTTCATTCAACAATGATAAGAAAAAGTATCGTTAGCCAATGACAAGTAAAAGTATTGCATATTGCAGTATAAGTATACCATTTGCATGAGTCTCATAGTCAAGTTTAACGTTAATGCCTCCGGTAAGTGCCTAATCCATAAACACTTCTAATTTACAAATAATATTGCGCTCGTGGGTTGACTAGCGAGACTAGTCCGGACGAGGTTTGTCAAACCCTGATAGATCTATCCAATAATATTCACGTACAATTTTTAACGACTATGATGGGTAGAGGACTTTAGTAGATTATTCAGGTCTCCTGCAATCCGTACGAAAAGTTGTTTCAAGTTACTTGTGATCATAAAAGATGTTGTATAAAATAGTTGTATGTATTCTCACCTCAGTTGAAAAACAGTAAAAAGGGGCTATGAAACTCACCTTAGATTAGCAAGTAGCAAGCAAATATCAAATAAGAAAGCAAGCCGGTGTATAACCTTCTAACATCCTAAAAACGTATAAGGTTGGGTATAAGTTGATGTCTCATAAGACCATCTATATCAATTGTATAAGCGGGGGTTAATGTCCACTTAAACCAATTGTGTAGGTGGAGGGTCAATGTCCACCTAAAGCTAGTTCACTCAACTAGTATGTCCAATTAACTTGTTGATTAAAAGAGTGTATGTCCCATTGGTGAAAGTTTGTAATAATATTTGTTAAAAATATATTATCGTTAAGTTTGTTTCATTGTAAACATTGTAATAGTATGTATCATGAGTGGTTATAAGTTTTTACCCAAGTTCAATACTTAGTAAAATCAAGTTTCAAACATTCTGTTTCTAGCGAAACTAGTAGTGACACTAGGGTCAGTGTCGCAGGTTTAGCGACATTAGGATTAGTGTCGCAGTGTATGCGACATTCGGTTTATTGTCGCAAGAGTTGCGACATTGAGTTTAGTGTCGCAAGATAGTGCGACATTGGCACGAGTGTCGCAGGTTAAAAATCAATTTCAATTAGACAGCGACATAGATAGCGACACTCAGATAGTGTCGCAGGTAGTGTCGCAGGTCATGCGACACTAAAGGTCTGGTCAGCCTAAGTGTTCTAAGTATTGGTTTCTTATTCGGGAAAGTTCTTAAGTCTCATTTTTGTTCAAAGTCATTAAATAAGTCATCCCAACCCATTTTTGTTACCACTTTCCAAAAATAGTAAGTTTTGTCATTTTTCAAAATCGAGCTCCGTTTCCATTGACTTGGTCAACCCTTCTCGGTTTGACCAGAGACTTTTACCCAACCCTTAGATATGTTCAAATGTCACAAAAATCAGTTTTAGCATTTTTACTTAGTTTTGAAAAGTGTCAGTTTTTATCGTTATTCATAAATCAGTCCATATTTCCTAACTTCCATAAAATACATCACTTAACCGAATTTTTATAAAAATATATCTTGCGAATTAGTTCCCCAGAAAAATACCAAGTGTTCCCCCATGTGTTAACTACTTCCTGTAATTTTTCTATGAATATTAAAGTCGTATAATTATTTTTCAAAATTACATATGTCCTTTAAGGTCCAACAGTTGACCAATCTGGACACATGCATAAAGATTACATTTCTAGGATAAATATACAAGGAATTAGTAAAAGTTTTCTATATGAAAGTTGTAGTCAATGAAATGTTTAAAATTTGGGAGATGGTTTCAGGTCATTTTGAGATGTGTAGCTCGAGATATGGCCAAAATACTAAGGGTAAAGTTTCTGGATTTCTTGAACAGATTGTCTATGTGTATTTATACAAATTTTTAAAAGTACTAAACGAACTCATAAAAATATGAGGTTTGTGGGATTTGAAAGCTAAAATCTTTAAATTGATGTTTGACGATAAAAACATCCATTTTCATGAAGAAATGATTTTTCTAAACTTCGTGGAAGTGAACAAAACTTTCTGGACAGAAAGTGTTTCTCACATTTTGTTAATTTCAAATCTAAATAAACGGTTTTTGAACATGGTTTAGTTATTATACTTGTTGAGTGAACTTATTATCATGCTATTAGAGTATTAAGAAGGTGAGAATGTTCCTTACAATGATGGTTTGAAGAAAGGATGGCAGATTTGAAATGAGGAACTCTTGTAGTTTTGTTTTCTTAAAAAATCTTTGTTAAAGCTTGAAGATAATGGTTGTGCTTTGTGGTGGTTTTTCGTGGTGTTTAGGGGCTGGACTTTCCAGAGAATTGAGAGAGAGAAGTAGTGTGTGAATTGTTGAGAAGAAGAGTAAATGAGAACTCTTGCATGGAGTTTAAGTGATATGGGGAGAACAAAGCAATGATTGATTTTTATGGAATAGGATAGGGGGAAGGGGAAGGGGAGGTGGCTGGCCCCCACATGGGCCCCATCTGATTTTTGGTGATTTAATTTGATTTTCAGATTGTGTTGCAATCGGTGTTCGTTTATTCGTTATTCCGTTAAATCGTTAAATCACGTAGTGTTTTCTTGTGTTATTTTAATTCTCAATATATTTGGGATTATTTTTCATTGAAGTGTTATTAAAATACTTAAAGTTGAGTTCTCAAAATATTAATTAGGGTTTTGTTTGGTTGTCGGGCTCAGTTGTGCGTTTTAACCACATTTGTTATGTTTCTAACAAAACGTCTAGGTTTTTCATGTATTATTATTTCAAAATAATAATATATGATAAATAACTTCCAAAAATAGATTTAAGTTATTTATAGAAAGGTTTTCACCAACGTTGTATAGTTAGGCGGACTCAGTCCGGTTGTTTCGCGCGATTACATATAAACACATAATCACGTAAGTGTATATTAAAATATACAAGTGATTACATATGTTTAGCCTAATAAAAACTAAATACAAGTAATTAAAGTCTCAAATAAGTTTAGCAGTAACCTTAAGTTGTCGGGTGTCACATTCTCCCCCTGTTAGGAGAATTTCGTCCTAAAATTAGCTTATTGCCGCAGTCTGTGGGGTATCTAAGAATAGACGTGGGTGTTTCAGTCATATTTGGTCTTCCCGTTCCCAAGTGAATTCGGGTCCGGGCCTAGAATTCCACCGGATATTAACGATGGGAATACGACTCTGTTTCACGCGTTTGACCTTGATTTCTATCAGCTCCTCGATGAAATGGAGTTTATCATTGATGTGGAATTCGTCGAGAGGAATAACAAGTGTCTCATCAGACATACATTTCCTCAGGTTTGAACTGTGGAATGTGTTGTGCACGCTAATGAGTTGCGATGGTAGCTGCAGTCGATATACCACTAGACCAATTCTTTCAAGAATCTCAAAAGGTCCGATGTATCTAGGGTTTAGTTTTCCACGTTTTCCAAAACGAATGACACCTTTCCAAGGTGACACTTTTAAGAGCACTCGATCCCCGACCTGGAACTCGAGTGGTTTGCGTCTTACGTCAGCATAACTCTTCCGACGATCACGTACGGATTTCAGCCGGTTTTGAATGGTCATGATTTTCTGGGTCGTTTCATGGATTATTTCGGGACCAGTGAGTTGGCTATCGCCGATTTCGGTCCAACAAATGGGCGATCGGCACTTTCGGCCATAAAGTGCCTCGAATGGTGCAACATTAACGCTGGTGTGGTAGATGTTGTTGTACGAAAACTCGCATAAAGGTAAGAGGTTTTCCCAATTGTTTCCGAAGTCAACTGCGCAGGCACGTAGCATGTCTTCTAGGGTTTGGATGGTTCATTCACTTTGACCATCGGTTTTTGGGTGATAAGCAGTACTCATATCCAGACGAGTACCGAGGGCTTTTTGGAGAGTTTACCATAATAGAGATGTGAAGCGACTATCTCGATCAGAGATGATTGAAATGGGAATGACATATCGTGCCACAACCTCTTTGATGTAGATGCGAGCTAATCGCTCCATCTTGTCATTTTCTTTGAAATCTAGGAAATGGGCATATTTCGTGCGACGATCGACAATCACCCAAATGGTATTGCAACCGCTCGGTGTTTTTGGTATTTTGATGATGAAGTCCATGATTATGTTTTCCCATTTCCATTGAGGTATTTTGGGTTGTTGCAGTAACCCGGAGGGTTTCTGGTATTCGGCCTTAACCTTGTGCAGGTTAAAAAATTTCTAACATAGGTGGCTGATGCGTGTGAAAGCGTATAGTTTTATTATTTATAAAGTACAGGATATACCAATCACTACTATCACATAACCAGGCAAGAATACCCGATCGGAATAGTATAGCTATGGTAAATCCAGGTCGAACATAGGAACGATGTTATTCAGTTAAATTGGATTTATTAATAATGCGGTAAAATAGGGGTTACGTTTTAGTTCCGTACGAACGTTCAAGATGAACTAAATAAATAAACCAAACAACATACAACAAGATAAAAGAAACAGATAAACAATTTTAGACAAAACATTTTAAAAAACTTTTTAAAAAATTTTTTTTTTTTTATAATTTTTAATTTTTTTTCCAACTTAATCGAATAAGCACCCGTTCCCCGGCAGCGGCGCCAAAAACTTGATGCGTGTGAAAGTGTCTAGTTTTATTATTTATAAAGTACAGGATATACCACTCACTACTATCACACAACCAGGAAAGAATACCCGATTGGAATAGTATAGCTATGGTAAGTCCAGGTCGAACACAGGAACACATGAACGATGTTATTCAGTTAAATTATAATTACTGATAAAGCAGTAAAATAGGGGTTACGTTTTAGTTCCGTATGAACGTTCAAGATGAACTAAATAACCAAACCAACAACATAAAACAAGATAAGAGGAATAGATAAACAATTGGAGATAGACATGTAATTACTTAGAGTCTTCCATTCAAATTCATATTATCCGGTTTATGTGTTTTGATTATCTGATTGTGATTCCTCTTATATTAACTTAGATACTAATCAAAGAGTCCAAGTTAAATGTATGTTAGCCAACGTTCCGGGTCTAACTAATATCTACAATCTAGGGTTCCACATTAAACATCGATCCGATGTCACAAGGATGGTGCTCTATTGTGTGCTTTTCCCTAGATTGTGCATGTATTCACGACTTGTTACGATTAATTCTCGTGGTATGACTCAACAATACCTTCTAATAATTACTTATTAGCTCATTCATTTTAGATTGATTAGTTACTATTATCTTAACCTATCAAACTCAAGCTATTTAGCAATGATCATAAACCTAGATTCATAATCATCAATAATCAATAACATCAGAGGAACTCAATCTCAATGACACTATTAACCACGTTAAGTAATAGCAACTAATAATCACCAATAAACAAGGATTCACAAATAACGTAACAACCTTCAATCAAACAATTCATTCAAAACACAATTATAACCTTCAAACATTCATAATCAAAGATTATTAAACTAAATAATATACATAATCTAATTCATCATTCAATTATATAAAATCAGTTTCATGATCTCAAATAAACACATAGACGATGTTCGAATTGAAATCGGAGAAAGATATGCAAACCGAATCATAAAACGTTCGAAGTAGAATTGATAGGAATCAATCATAGCCTTTTACGCCTCCGAATCATCATCAAAATGCTCCCAAAATGGGGAAGAACCCCCCTTTGGTCGGCTGCCTCTTTTTGGTTTAGGGTATTGGAAGTTATCGTTTAATAACCCTAAAATTGGACTTAAATGGCTGGAAAAGTGATCCATACGGCGTATGGAATTTCCATACGGCGTATGGATGTAAAAGCCCATAAAGTCCAGCCCGCGTTATCTTTTTTCAGCCCATTTTCAATCCATACGGCGTATGGATATTCCATAGGCCGTATGGATGCAAAACTAGTCCGGGGGTAAAAATAAAAGTTGTATCCCTCTCTGTTAGCTAAATTCTCCAAGTTCAATCACCTCAATCGGAGTTCGTATGAGAAAGTTATGGCCAAAATACTAACGGCTGTCAGAAAACTCAACTTTTACATTCTTCCTCCATTTTCAGCTCATCTTTCATTCTTTTTCCGATTCGAGCTTCATTTACAGTTCGATCCAATCCTCTCATATCCAATGCTTTATTCTTTTAGCAACTTTTCTTCGCAATATGCTCGTTTTCTGTTCCTTTTCGATCCAAGCTCCATTTAAACTCCTAAATGAAAATATTAACGAAATGAGTATCTTATTCACATAAAATGCATTAGAAATCTATCAAACACGGGGTAAATTAGCACTATAATATAGTACATTTTAACGTTTATCAGTGGCGATGTCAGCTTTCATGTTGGACCACCAATACCGTTGTTTGTTGTCGTGATACATGTTGTCAGAACCAAGATGTATGGAGTATCATGATTTATGAGCTTCATCCATCACCAAATCTCATAGGTTTCCAAAACTTGATAACCAGATTCGGTTAGAGAAGTATCGAGTTCCATCAGGTATGATTTCAAACTGTTTATGCATGCCTCGCAAGGCTTTTGATGTGCGTGAAGTATATGCAATTAAATTCATAACAAGTTTTAAATCAAAGAAATACTAAATAATACTTTATCACACAATTCAGGCAAGAATAACTCGTTCGTATAATATAGATTTTACAAGTAAGTCCAGGTATCGAACACAGGGAACGTGTATTAAATTATTTAATTTATTCCACAATTTATATTACAATTACAATTAATATTACAGATAAGGGGGTACGTTTGAATTCCGTATGAATAAATTATATTGATACCAATTTTCAATTACCTAACTCAACTAAGATTTTAGGAACAAATAGAAATACTAATTATAGAGAGAAGGGTGTATTTATTTAAACTATGTTTAACATAATCTTATAATTCTCCTTTATATTTATTTTATCGTTGATTAACTTATTGGTGATTTTACTAATATACATAATCTCTTTGGAAAAAGTCAACTACCTTATATTATTAATGAAAAGTATATGGTATAGAGGTTCCTCTTCTTAACATATCTCATGAGAATAATATTCTGTTAAACCTATCAACAATCTATTATAACTTTGTAGGCAACCTTGTAGTATACAAGCGTTTATGATTACCACATCAATTATATTATTAAGTCTTAATGTTCTTTTAATATCTCCTCGGTCCGAAATCTCCAGCTCATAACTTAATTAAATTATAGTATATAGTTTTAACAAAATTATGTAAGAACAACTTAACTATATAGTCAATACAATTATCGGGAAAGTATAATAAATTTGCAATAAATCAATATCAACGTAAACATAAATTCAAATCATAATTTCAATTAACATTTATTCAAATAAACACAATAAGAAACTAAATTCATATCAAAAGTAAGTAAAGAATATCCAAAATATGATTAAGTAGTATACTTACAAAATACCAGGATAAAGAAACCAAACCCCGACGACGAACAAGCTCTTCTAGGGTTAAAAACCTTCAAACCCTAGCTTCTTTAGCCTCCAAATTCGTATTCTGTACGAACCTTTAACCCTAAACTCGAATTTTGATTATTGAAATCGTATATGGTTTAACCAGAATTAAGCCTCTATTTATAGTTTTCAAAACCACCAGTCCAACCGTCGGTTGGAAATTCCAACTGCCGGTTGGATAACTTGTTCTCCAAGTCCAACTCTGCGTTCGGAACTGACATATCATTTAAATATTCAACCGCCGGTTGAGAATCTCAACCGCCGGTTGGGTCTATTTTCCAGAATCATCCAACTTCGGGCTGGGCTTATTCTTGGGCTTCCTTCTTCTCTAAACCACATTTATTATCTTTTCTTGACCCAATTCTTCAATAATATCATTTTAATCTTCTTTTAAAACTCTATCTTCTCCAATCTTCAATTCTTCTTGTTTTTTCTTCATTTTCGTTTCTTTCTTCAATTATTTATCTTTCACACCTAAAGTGCAAATATAAACAAATTGAGTTCCTAAATCAATAAAATGCAATAAAAGTACATAAAATATAGGGATTTATTAGTATATGAATATTATATTATTTGATGTTATCAAATACCCCCACATTTAAGTTCTGCTTGTCCTCAAGTAGAATATATTCACAAATCAAAAATTGATAAGCATCAAACTAATATTTAATAATCAAAATACATAAATTAAAAATCTGTTTTCATAATTTAAAACTTTAAACAATTTAATTAAAATGGATAACTATAATATACAAATAAAAATTATCATTATTCGTATAGCATATAATTCATGAATGATTACTAATATATTTGTCCACTTTAAACAATCTACATTTATATTTCTGAATTTATCTTCATTATTCATATGTATATTACTTATGATTTCCATATATGATATAATCTTAAACTTAACAATGCAACTTAATTTTATACTCAAAATAAATATATAAAATCCATTTCTAAGAATCAAGACATTGGTGACAGGTCTGCATTTTCATGCAACAGAGCGACATAACTTGATTCAGGTAAAGCAATTTATTTTTAAACCAAATCAGCGGTGACAGGTCTATACCTTAGTATAACAAAGCGACATAATTTGATTTATTTAATTTTTATTTTTACAATATATTGAAATAATTTTCTTTCTTTTTGCTTTATTTTTAAGAATACTAATATAAAACCAAGTCTGTACTCAGTACAATAGAGAAAACAATTAGTAAACCCCCAAATGTTTTCATATAAGTACTAAGATATATAAAATTATCGGATGAAAAATCTAAGAATTAAAACTTTTTATGTCATACATCATATTATGTATCATAAAATAATATACAAGTTATTTATTTAATTTCTTTAAAATTCAAAATTTTTATATAGATTGCCTATTAGTACATCATATCGTATAACTATATAACACTTATTATTAAGTAGCTTACTTTATATGTATAAAATAGTTAATCCACATTAAATTTTAAACTTTTAAATATAAAACAAAACTTTTAACAAAAGTAGTCTAATTAACAAATACCTAATTATTAACTTATAATTTTTAAAATTTGATGAAAATCTATAATAACAAAATTTAAATGAATAATTTAAAGAAAATTTCTTTTCTTGCGACCCCTTTCCCACACTTAAGGTATACAATGCCCTCATTGTATAAAAATAATATAAAACAAAGGGAGTAAAAAGGAGAAAAGAAATTAAAATGGAAAACTCCCCTGAATAAATTTGTAGAATTCATCATCGGCTAAATCTGTTCTGAAATTCGGTCATCATCTTCATCCTCAAAAATAATATACAACATCCACACTTTCGTAGTTAATCACGATTGCATTTAGCATATGCAATAAGCCTTTAAACCCCTCAATATCCTGAATGGATGAGTTATAGTCTCGTGAGGGTTTCCAGGGAACACACCCATAAAGTTCATATATAAACTTAGTAAATAGAGTCATAAACAAAACAAACTGATTAGCATAAAAAGTTATAAGTAATAAGTAATAAGTACAGTCATCCAAAAATATCTAAAATGTAGTATAAACCATAATCATGACAAATCTAAGCATCAGCAGAGTCATCCATCTGCCCAGGCTGTCGAGAAGGTCCAGCTCCATCATCAAATACCATTGGAACGTAAGGATGGAATTCAATAGATCTATCCCTCAACAACTGCTACTATAACCCATGCTGATAATCAAACCTGTGAAAACTCTCACGCTCAAACCTATCAAATCTCTGCTCAAACCTAGTAAATCGTTGATCAATCATGTCAAACCTCCTACCATGAGCAATCTCAATCCTCTATAATCTCTGCTGAATATCCTCAAACTGATCATCTCGACCATGACCTCTGCCCCTACCTACCGGTGGGTCAACTGTGGTGGTGGAATCTCTGGTGCTGCAGGTGGTGGAACCGGTGGTCCTCTCAATCTAGCTCTCTGAATAGGCTAATGAGCAGGTGCTACCTCAGGTGTCCATAACAAAACTCCCTCTTTCACACCCTCCTAAATAATACCTAACTCAATTAACTTGTCCTCGCCTAACAAGGACATCCCTGGTGTAACCGGTGTGCATGTCAACAAATCAGCACGTCCTAAATCCAGTCGCAGTTGTAGTCATCCAATGAACTAATCAGGTCCCGTAGTCACAACTATAGTCATACCATAATACCTAGCTATCCTCTTAACATACTGTCCCCTGCACAAACTACTACTAACTCTAAATCCAGTCGCAGTTGTAGTCATCCAATGAACTAATCTCCAAGGGACATTGAGCAGCGTCCCCTGAATCATAGTATGTAAATAAAAGAAATCCGGCTGATAGACCTTCTCAGGTCCCGTATGCCTCCCACAAATAGAAAATGATATCAATCTATGTAAAAGTCTATGCACAGGGCTCCTCATATGGATATCAGAAGGTGCTCTCTCTCCATAATCTATAGTAGCAATCTGTCTCTAGTACTGGGCTATCTCAACTGATGAATACTGCTCTAACATACCTTCAGTCAAATGCTCTAAAAAGAACGATTGTGGAGCTCATCTATTGTATAGAGCCCCACAACAACTCCAAACTCCAACAAACTCATAGACCTAGGCTGACCTCCGAGGTAAAAAGAAATCGATGGCTGGTCAAATTGTCTAGAAGTGGAATCAAACCGATGGGTAGTATAAAACTCTATAACCAACTCCCTATATATAATCTCACGTATCTGAAATAATCGAAACCAAGCCTGAGAAACAAAACCAACATCACCTGAGGGTAAAACGTAGCTCTGAGTCATAAATCTCCTCAATGTGACATCACCCGTCTCTCCATCTCTACATGGATCTATCACTCTCTCCATCACCGACCAGTCCAAGACATTAGGTGTCTCAACAGGCTGTGCAACATACTCCAACAACCGATCATAATACTCTGCCCTACGCTCCTCAGAAATGGACTCGTGCTCAAAACGTAAATAAGGATGTAACTGGAAATCCTCTCTGTCCAAAAGTGCACATCCACGCTGGCGTCTAGTTGTCATGACTGTAAAATAAAACTCAAAAACGTGTGAGTAAAATATTATTGGATGCATGGTTCTGCTGTAAATTTAGTCCAACCGCCGGTTGGATATCCCAATAGTCGGTTGGTATGAATGGCATGCAAAATAGTTCTTTCTTAAAATATGATAACCACCTACATTTTTTTCTAAATCAATTTGAATCTACATAATGTCCTTTTTAACCACGGAATAATATAATTTTGTGAATTCAAAACTGAATACTATTTTCTAAACGAACATGTCCTTATCTCTATAAACGTCATATTTTTGGATCATTTTTATAAAAAATTTTGTTAATCTATTGTTTCGAATATATATCGAATCTTAAAGTTTAATAAGTTCTTATTCAAAGTCATGTGTATATATGAAATTGAATTGTTATTTAAAAATTTTATTGAATAAAAAATTTTAGTTGTGTTATGAAAATTTTGTTTTTATGGAAAATTTATATTGTAAAAGTATTGTTTTCTAAAGATTTAGAAATTTCGTTCTATGAAATTTTACTATATACAAAGTGTTTATAACTTTACTTAGTTTAATAACATTCTAACCTTAAGAATATGTCGAGCCACTATCCTAATGGATTCGATCATTAAACAATTTTCAATCTGCAAACAAACTTCGAACAACAAAATCGTAACCTAACTAATCCTACCTAGTTTCTAGATATTCCTAATCATCTAAACCAAACTATTAACTATTGTTTAACCCTAAACCGCAAGAAAAATACCATCAAATTTTCGGAATTGAGAAAAACATAAAAACTGGGTTTAGATATTACCTTGGATATAACAAATTACGAAAGCGAAGTAAGATGATGAAAAAAATAAGAATTCTGGTCGTTTGGCAATTCATCCGAGCGTGTGTGTGTGTTTTTGGGTGTGTAATGGCAGAAATGGAGGCTGTTGGGTTTTTTATCGAAAAAGTATCCAACCGTCGGTTGAGCTTTCCAACCGCCGGTTGGTTTAAACAGGCCCAAACGTTTTAATTCGGCCCGTTAGATTTTTATTGGGCCATTTTAATTTTGTTTTAGCCCATCAACTAATTTTAGTTATAATTTTAAGTTTAAGTATAAATCGGCCCATTTTTATTTTGCGGAGATACTAACGTTTTTGATCAAATAATAGTTTATAATCTTTATAACATTAAAAGAAATATAAAAGTAAGAGAACAAAATACTTATCGTTATGGCTAAACCTCCATTACTCCTTTTTCTAAATATTTCTCCATATACATGAAACGACATACCTGTGTTTTTCAGACTTTAACAACCGTTGGTTGCGTCGGCTCAACCACCATTTTGAATTTTCACCGTCGACTGTGTTTTAATTTAAATGTTGTTTGTAACTGATAATCTCAAATCCTGTTGTTCCTTATAAATGCTCAATCTTATTTATTAGGCAATAATAGAATTTCATCCATAAAAATCTGTTAAAATTATATCACAATATAATAAAAACTAAATACCAACATAGATTTAGACATATAATTCATTAAAAACAAATAAACGCTAATACATAAGTCTTGAGAACAAATAATAGAAATAATAACTAATAATAAAATGAAAGTGTTAACATTCTTAGAATGGGATGGAATCTACTTAAGTCCAATATCCATGGGGTAAATGCACTATGACAGGTTCAGAGGCATTTTCGGGATAAATACGACGAAAGTGACGAAACAACTTGTTAGTTATCTCTGGGACTGTCGAGGAATATTCTAGAAAACTTTCATGGTGTATCTTTTCAGCATCTTCTACCTCAATTAAACTCTTTATAATCTTTTGTACTTTCTTAGAAATTGTCCCATCTTCATTAATAACCTTATACCCATCTACTATCTTGGTTTCTCGTTTCATATGACTACGCCTAAGAGAATCCATAAATCCAAAAAATCCTAAGTGCAAATATTCATACCTACTTGTGCTTCTAAATCTTTCAACAGTTCCTATTTCCTCACATGTACCAGTAAGCAACTCTTTTTGGTGATCAGTCAAAAGTTCAGTAAACTTAAAGATATCAATCAGTCGATAGTAAATTTCGGACAACCCTAAATGAAAAAGATCTACATGAGATTCATAACAAACTCCAATGTAAGCAGATTGCAGTTCCCTTTTTTACATACATCGCGAGGTTCGTCATAGGTTCATCCGCAAAATGTTCAGGAATGCTCTGTGTTGATTCATCATGTACGGCATAGTAAAGCTCATCAATGATTTCTTGGACATAATACTCCACTGTAGTTTCCACATAAAACTTATGAAAGTTAATGTGATCTCTCGTCTTCATCAGGTTAAGAAAATCTTGGAACTCCTCCAACACAACCTCATCATAATGATTTTTCACGTTTCCAGTAGCAAATTCCAGATCATGTTTAATAACTTCTAACAAATTCAACTGCTTCTCAGAATATGGAAATGAATACTTCTCAAAAATCTTGTGAATCTAAGAATAAGACAACCTTTGCTCTTCACAGAATTCTGGATTAAATATCGGTTGCACAATCATATCTTCTTTAAGATCTATCACATAATTCTCAAATTGTTCACTATCCCTAGTTTCATTAGAATTGCACCACACAGTATACTCTTGCTCCATTTTCTAATTAACCCCTTCTGATAGTCTGAAAATTCTAAAGTGGTTCTCCTAATAATTTCCATAATTAGACGAAATTCATCTTGATGGTGTTCTAGATAAAATATCAAATCTTCTGCGTCTGAAATTACTAGGGGGTGTTCATCAAAATCTTCCTCTTCATCAGAAAGTTTCATCTTCTTATTTGGCATGAAAGAGTTATAATCTACTTCAATGTCTTTAAATTCCATCTCATCTAATTGCATATTTTCCATTTTACTATTAATTACTTCTTTCTGTTATCAAATAAATTCAAATAGTTTAGAATTTATTTAAATGCAACATTTGAAACGAATAATATACAATTAAGTACTTATACATTTTTACGAATTTAAATAAAAGTCCTCGGTAGCTCCAATGATTGTACACAAAAGCGGAGAAATAGGTCAGCGCGAAGCTTATTAAAAACCTACCTCTTTTGAGAAGCACCTTACTTTTTAAAGGAAGCTCGGGGCTTAACTCTCCTTATACCTTTGTTTTTGTTAGTACTCCCAATGGGTGAGTCGATTTTTCGATTGACTTATTTATACAAAAATTTACAATTTTACATGGAAAAATTAAAATTTTAATCTACCGCTCCCCGGCAGCGGTGCCAAAAACTTTATGTGCATAAAGTATATGCAATTAAATTCATAACAAGTTTTAAATCAAGGAAATACTAAATAATACTTTATAACACAATTCAGGCAAGAATTACCCGTTCGTATAATATAGCTTTTACAAGTAAGTCCAAGTATCGAACACAAGGAACGTGTATTAAATTATTTAGATTATATTACAATTAAAATTAATTACAATTAAGGGGGTACATTTTAATTTCGTATGAATAAATTATATTGATACCAATTTACAATTACCTAACTCAACTAAGCTTGTAGGAACAAATAGAAATACTAATTATAGAGAGAAGAGTGTATTTATTTCAACAATCTTTAACCTAATCTTATAATTCTCCTTTATATTTATTTTATCGTTGATTAACTTATTGGTGATTTTACTAATATAGATAATCTCTTTGGACAAAGTCAACTACCTTATATTATTAAAGAAAAGTATATGTGATGACACGCAAAAAGTCACGTTTTTACGATCATTATTCTTACCTTTTTAGCCCAATATGTGATGGAACTAACCAAAATAGATACTTTATCACTTAAATTCATCACATAGGCTAAAATATAGACACGTTTCGAAAATCAACTAAAATGGTCAAAAACATGATAAATCTAACGAAAACGATCACAAGCATTCACGTTCACTCATTTCATTGCTTCTAGAGCTATGTTCTGAGTTATGACCTCTAACTTATGTCATTCTCTTCGTTAGAAAATTACGAACGCAAGAATCGCTCAAAACGGATAAACGACGAAGAAGATACGACCGAATGAAGAAACGAAGAACGGAAGGGGCCAGGATACGGCTATCCACAGCTGTATACGGCTGACCCAGACCGTATACGGCTGGGCACAGACTGTATACATCCTGTCCAGACCGTATACGGTCTGTGCCCACCCGTATACGGCCTGGGACAGCCATATACGGTTGGTGTCCAGCCGTATACGGTCCAGGACAGCCGTATACGGTCCGGGACAGCCGTATTTTGTGCATTTGGGCGATAAAAATAAGTTTTTAATACGTTTGTGTGATACGGCTGTGCATTTGAGGTTCAGGATACAGTCTACGGATACGGCTATGCATTGCCTATAAATACTAGCTCAAATCTTCATCATCTCATCAATCCATCATCTCATTCTTCACTTCATTCCTTTCTTTCCTTTCTCTCTCTACTCTCTCTCTAGAAAAAAGTAGTTAGTTAGATTATTTAAGCTAGTAGGTTACGAGCTTTAAGATCTTTTGTAACGGAGGTGCTCCGAGACTGCGGTTACGCAAGATTTGTAATAACGCTTAGTCAGGTTTTATTATAATCTCTATCTTGTTATTTTTGAATAATGTTGTGCTATTGCTATGCTTATTTAGAAATGCTTGCTAGAATTATTGCCATGCTAAGCTAAAAAAATCTGTGTTTGCTGATAAACGCTCATAAGTACTATATTTAAGTAGTATTTCACCCCTAATCTTGAATGTTTTTATTGCATTTGAGTAAATTTGGATATTGATTTCGTTCATAGTTGCAATTAAATGTGGAAATGAAGCTTTGAAGAAAAAGGAGCGGAAAACAGTCAATAAATAAGTTAAATGATGCATTATGTTGGAAGAACGAGTAAAGCCGAAGGATTTAAAGAAGAAAAGTGAAAATCGGCTGGAATTTCATTCCATACGCCGTATGGAATGAGGCGGTGGAAGCCCATGTTACACGAATTTGGGCTGGGTTTATTTTCAATCCATACGCCGTATGGAAATCCATACGCCGTATGGATTGATTAGGCAGAAAGTATAAAACGCGTTTTTAAACCCTAAAAACATAGAGTTCGGCTGTGGTTCGAAGTTTGGCGATTCTAGACGACTTGGTACGAATTTTAGGGTTACTTTGGAGGCATAAAGAGCTAAGGTTGAGGGTAATTCACTTTATTCTCTTTATGATTCATTATTTCGGTTTGTAATACTTTGATTATTTCGATTTCATTGATGATTATGGTATTGAATGATCTGAGTTTTATATTTCTGATGATGAATTGAATATTTAAAGTAGTTGTGTAATAGATTACACTCGGATTATGATTATTGAACGATTATAGTTGCGTATTGGACAAATTATTTAATTGAAAATGATTATATTATTTGTGGACCCTTGGTTATTGATAATTAGTAATTGTTATTGCTCAACGTGGTTAATGATGTTGATGAGATTGAGTTCCTTTGATGTCGTTGATTATTTATGGTTAATGCCTTAGGTTTTTAGCCATTGCTAGACATATTGAGTTTGATAGGTTGAGAAAGTAATGATTATATAATTTAAAATGAAGGAGACAATGAGAAATTATTGGGTATTGTTGATTCATACCACTAGAGTAAATTATGATGAGTTGTGAAATGTTTAATGCATGACTTAGGGAAAAACACACAATAGACTGATCATCTTGTGACATTGGATTGATGTTTAATGTTAGACCTTAAGTTGTAGGAATTAGTTGGACTCGAACCGTTGGCTAATTCACAATCAATTTGGAATCTTTGATTAGTGACTAGATTGATATAAAAGAAATCACAATTAAATAATCAATATGCAATGAATCAGGATATATGAATCTGAGTAAGGTCGATTAACAATTACTTGTTCCTTTCCTACTGTGTCCTATTGGTTAATTTAGTTTTAAGTTTTATTTTATCTTAATTTAATATTTTTAAAAATAATTGTTCGCACAGAACTAAAACGTCGCCCAATTTACTGTTTTCTAGTTAATTAGTATTTTCTATTTATATAAATAAATCACCGTTCCTGAGACCTACTCGGACTTACCAAGTCTATACTAACATTCGATCGGGTATTCTTTCCTGGTTCGTGTGAAAAGTATAAATAAAGTATTTCCATTTATAAATAATAAAACTAGACGCTTTCACAAGCAACATCATTTGCTATGATAGTTGCCATGCTAGGGTAGTTACACTTAAATCATGCTGTTACTCTGTCTGTATGCTGTAGAAATATATTTGAATCTATGAATTGAATTTCAAATGTTTATCTATCCAACTTATGTTGTGGTTAGTACCATCCTTCTAGGCTTGGCCAATTGGTAGTAGGATGCCGCTAATTATTCTGTGTCTGATGATCGTTGAACTCGACATGGCCGGTGTTCTCCTCGTTGAAATATAACCAGAGGGAGACATGAAGCATACGATTAGAGATAGGTTAGATTCAAGTCATTTAACAAGTGTCTTAGAGAGAACTTTTGGGGCACTTGTGACTTAATCATTATCCTGTTACTCTGCATGATTAAAACTGATCCCTGCTATGTTGCCTTATTGCATGTTCTTGTTTGATTGTTGCTTAGGGTCTGCATGCTAGTATCATTTATGCTGATAGGATATATGATTAGGTTTTCAGATATATATTAATTGCATACACCAGTTTAACATGTATAGAATAGTTATGATGATTTATATGAAATAATGATGAATAATTTAACTAGCCGTTAGACCAGACCATCCAAACTTGTCCCGATAGGAAACCCCTTTTCATGTTTTTGTTTATTCAACAATTCATGTCATGATTTGGATATCTCAAATGTCCGAGAGTGGGGGACAAGACTCGAGGATGGTCGTTGGTTAAATTGGTTACTACATTTGGGACAACTTCTGGTGTAGTCTACATTCCATAGTTGTTATCCATGTAACATGTTATTTATCTGATTACGAACAACTCTACGTTAGATAGATAATAGGCTAGGAGCTATGGCTCATTAGGAAATATATGAACCAGATCCAGGTTAGACAAATAAGGAACATTTGATTAAGCAACGGAAATACCACAGCTGAAAGGCTGTAGGTATATTACTTTGTTCACAATTGAGAGTTCTGAGTTTGTCGGCTCAATCCTGGAGCTGTCATCTTAACTAAAGCCTTACCCCAATAACTACCCCTAAATAGCATGAGTAATTATCATAGTAAACACTCACTTAACCTGTAAGTTCTCGTTGCTACCTCACCTCTCTTTCTTTACTTTAAGTTTTAGATAATAAGTTAGTTAAAACCAACCAAAACCTCTAGAAACCCTAGCTAAATCTCGAAGGATAACTGAAGTCGTAGATCCCATGCCCGTTGTAGTTTGAAGAACGACCCTAGGTCATACCTATCGTTGTACTCACCCATATCTTTAGTATACTTAGGCCCAGCAAAACATAAATATAAACACATTGACCGCCACAATCAGCGGAAGGACCGCAACGACCAGAAGGATTTCCGAACTTACCGTTGGGCGTGCGTCAAGTTTTTGGCGCCGCTGCCGGGGACTACAACGACCGATTTAGGAATTTAGTTGTTTTAGTTGTTTAGCGATCCTTTTGGAAGATCAATATCATCCGAAAGTTCCTTTTCCGTTCTTTCCTTTCCAAAAACTCTTTTTTCTACCAAACTCCGAACTTCCATCAGCCATGACGAACCGTATTACTCTTGCCTCGACCTGCACACCACTACTGGAGGGAAGAAGATGACCAATCGTGCTACCCGACGAAAACTTTGAAATTAAGCCTAGCGTTATCAAATTACTCATAACCTTATGCCAATTTCATGGTTTTCCGCTCGATGATCCAAATTCACATTTGGTTAGATTCATCAATCTTTCTGATTCGTGTGAGCAATCAAGGATTTCAAGAGAAGTCACCCGACTATATCTTTTTCCCTATTCTTTATCTTCGCGTGCTCGAGCATGGTTTGATGAAGTCGAACCCGATTGGATTCATACTTGGGAGGATTTGGCTACCAAGTTTATGGCTAAGCTTTTCCCTCCTTCCAAACAAGCCAAGCTTAAAGATGACACCGTCAGTTTCCGAAAAGGAACTGATGAATCGTTATTTCTAGCAGGGGAATGATTTAAGAAATTGTTTAACAGATGTCTGAATCATCGGATGGGTAAGACGAACCTTGTCTGCATATTCTACAATGGTCTAACACCTCAACACAAATCAACCCTCGATGCTGCTTCTCAAGGAAATTTCATGTCACACACATCTGAAGAAGCCTGGGAGCTAGTTGAGACGATGGCAATGCATCAACATGACTGGGAGTTTGGCGAACCGACTAAAGAAGAAGATAGTTCTTCAAATCCATCCTTAGAAGCTCTGCAAACTCAAATGCACAATCTCTCTAGAGTCTTCAAGGATCTTCAAGATTCTTCTTCACCGCAACTTCACAAAGGTACGAAAAAAATTCTTGTCACTACTATCAGAAACCTTGAATCGTACTTTCATTCTAAATCTTTTATTTAGTGGCCACCCATTACTACAACTACTCGATCTCTGTCTCCTTTATTCTCTAGTGTATCTGATTTTCCCCAAGACTCTCAAAAATATAACGAAACTTTGACTAACTTCATGGTTGAACAAATGAACGTAAACAAGCAAGTAATAGATTTTCAAAATAAAACTGATGCTTTACTTAAAATTTCAGAAGATTTGATCAAAAATTTGGAAGTTAGTCTTAAACAATTGCTTTTAAAAGTTGAGAGTCAAAATGGAATCACGATCGATAACACTATCTTAGTTGTTACCAGAGGAGGTAAAGAGACCAGAGTTGAGCAATCCTCAGATAATTCTTCAAATCAACTTCCTACCTCTAGTAAACCAACCTCTGATCCAGTGCCCAGTGACACCCCTGTCACTACACCAGATCTAGAACCTTCTAAAGCCCCAGAAATTATTCCACGAACTAGAATACCCTTTCCTAGTTGGCTTAAGAAAGAGAAGCAGGAAGCACAATTTGGGAAATATCTTGAGATGTTTAAAAGCCTACACTTAAAGGTTAGATTATTAGATGCTTCAGTAGAAATGCCTAGTTGTGCTAAATTCTTCAAAGAACTCATTTCAAATAAGGAGAAGTTAAGACAAATAGTTAGTTTACCCTTAGATGTTGAATGCTCTGCAATCATTCTACATGGCCTTCCACCAAAGCTAGGAGATACTGTACGTTTTACTATTCCTTGTTATCTTCAGAATATCCAAGTTAGTAATGCCATAGCTGACCTAGGTGCTAGTGTCAACCATATTCCTTACTCACTCTATAAGAAACTAGGATTAGGTGAACTGTTACCCATTCAAATGACCATCCAATTAGCTGATAGATCAGTTAAACTCCCTCGAGGAATTGCTAAAGATATAATGGTCCGAGTTGGTAAATTTATCTTCCCAGTAGACTTTGTCGTTATGGATATTGAGGAAGATGCCCACGTTCCCCTCATCCTTGGTAGACCTTTCCTGAATACTGCCAAGGCTGTGATAGATGTAAATGAAAAATCTTTAAAACTGAGGGTCGGAGCGGAGGAAGTCACCTTTAATGTCGATAAGTTGATGAAACAACCTATGGGAGAAGATCTCGGTCTAGTGGATGCCATGCATGAAATATACGACGAGCAATTGGAGGAGATTCTAGCAGTTAGCAGTAACGATCCTTTCTCCAACACGGTCATCACCACAAGGAGGCTATGCCAGGACAACATCAGACTCTACTCGGCTATCTCTGACCAACCAGCACTTTCTGGAGAGCTACTATTCGCCTTACCTGAAATGAAGTATCCTTTAGTACCGCCTAACTACACTTCCACAAACAACTCTATTGTTGCTTTTCCTTTAGGCGAAGGCATCCCTATTCCACTTTTAAGAAGAAATCAGCCTGCACCGATACCCGAATCATCTCTGACTGTCGCTGAAATTTTCAAATCTTTCGAGGAGATGGATTCTGGTACATCAATTTTGCCACAACTATCTGAAGGTTGTGAGCAACAAAATCCTGAAATCACCATAAGTACTTCTTCAAAAACTCAATATTAGAGGTTCGCATTCACCGACAACAATGATATTATCCTCACTCAAGATAGTGCAACCTCCTCATTCTCTACAAGCAAATACGAGTTAAAGAAGAATGCACTTTCCAAAGAGACGGAACTAGTAGAACTAGCATCAGCCACTGCAGCCGACTCATGTCCAGAAGAATTAGAGTTCTAAAAGGAGTATGATGAACTACAAAGAGACGAGATTGCTCGAATGAAACCTTCTATTGAAGAACCACCAGAATTGGAGCTGAAGGAATTACCCCCTCATTTGGAGTACGCTTTTCTCGAAGGAACCTCACATTTACCTGTCATAATTGCAAAAGGTCTTACATCCGAAGAGAAAACAAGACTTATCCAAGTGCTGAAGTCACACAAGAAGGCAATTGCATGGAAGAATTCTGATATACAAGGGATCAGTCCGAACTACTTCACGCACAAGATACTCATGGAGAACAACTTCAAACCATCCATACAGAGACAGAGGAGAGTAAACCTGAAGATTCAAGACGTGGTTAAGAAAGAGTTTATCAAACTCTTGGATGCTGGCTTGATCTATCCTATCTCTGATTCCCCGTGGGTCAGCCAAGTTCAGGTTGTCTCCAAGAAAGGAGGAATGATGGTTATCACTAACGAAGATAATGAACTTATTCCGACATGAACCGTCACCGGCTAGAGGGTGTGCATCGACTATCGAAAATTAAACGAAGCCACTTGGAAAGATCATTTCCCTCTACCGTTCATCGATCAAATGTTGGAAAGATTATCGGGGAATGAATAATACCGCTTCCTCGATGGTTTCTTTGGCTATTTTCAGATTCCTCTCGATCCAAAAGACCAGGAAAAGATGACATTCACATGTCCATGATCGCACCCCGAACGGTCGGTCAAGGAATCGCTTCCTTGTCATTGCCGGACCTTACGCTCGAGGCGGGTGATCGGAGGATGGTTTTAAATTTATAGAGTTGTGGACCTAAGTTTTACTTATAACTATGAATAGTGATAAGTAATGACTCAGGGTCATTCTTAAGATCAACCGTATTGTGAAACCAAGCAGTCAAGATGATCAATTCGATTTAGTAGAGCTTGTAAACAAGATATTTAATTTTTTGTTTTTTTTAATTACTTAGGTCCTAAATTAAGCAAAATAAAATGGTAGGTGATAATCAGTATGGAGAGGGTGTTTGTTGTGATTTCATTAGTCTTAAGGGGAGATGATGTTTGGATTGATGTTTTGAAAAAGTTCTTTCTAAGTATTTGTATTCTACTTGTTTCAGATACTTATGGTTTAAACACTAGCACCCTACTATTTGATTTCTCAGATAGTATGTCACTGAGTACTAGGCTATCATGATTCTTATCAGATCATGCTGCTCTACCCCCAACACTGTCTGTGAAGACAAGTGACCCTTCTTGGAGTTAACTCCTGGGTGCATGAATAAGGTAACAGACCGATATTTAATTTTTGACCGTTCTTAACACCATAAAGTATTCTAATTCAAGTAGAGCATTTAAGACCTAATTCGGAAAGCGTCTGTTAACTTTTCATCGATGGTTTGTTAGGTTCAGAGCTGGTGGTTGACCTAGTGTTGCTCAGAATGTATACGCCGACGGCCGTTCCACAGCTTAGGTGTACAGGAACCATTCCAGAGGGAAGGTTCTGACACTTACAGGAGGTACTCGGACATTTTACGGCATTCCATGCCTTGCGCACTAATGCAAGTTAGAGTGTGTACACCGACGGCCGTTCCGTAGCTTTGATATCGCGTAAAAAGTCACGTTTTTACTATCGATATCTCTCTCATTCTGGAACAATACTTGGCAAGTAGACTTAGATAATGTTCAAATCAATGAAACTTTGCCAAGAAGGTCAAAATAGAGTTGCACGAGAAAAATCAAACAAAACGGACAAAAAATAAAGATTCCACACACGTTTGAAGATTCAAGGCCTCAAAGACAAGAATTAGAGACAAAGTACCCATCATTGAGATTTCTCTCATCCAAGATATTCGATTTCAAAATACAAATCTGACAGAAGAAGAATCAACAAAAACGGATGAAGAATGAAGTTTCTACGTACGTTGGAAGATTCAAACGATTTGTGAGAGACATCCAAAGATCAGAGACATATTTTTGGAATATCTTTTCATCAAAGTCTTCGATTTTGAAAAACAAATCCAACGCAAAAAGAATCGAAGAAAACGGACGTCATTTTTTGGTAAGAATCTCCGCAGTAATGTCTCTGTTAGATTTTTCGGTCGAAATACGGGCCGTATAAGCATATCTTCACTGAAAGTCATTAGGGCTGCTTTTGCCCAAATAACCTTTTTTTTTAGTATGCCTGGGAACAACTCCTACGAAAATTCAAAATCGATATGAATGGAAGATGCCTCTGTAACTCTTTTTTCTCCAATTTTCAGTACTCAAGATATTGTGTCGCAGGGGTGATAGAAAGATAATGTTATCCGGGGGATCACATCCTGGGGTTGAAGAAGGTCCCAAGGGTTCGGTTGTTCGCCGTAAGTGGCTTGATGAGGATAACTAAGCTGACATGCCGGAGTTGGCTGCTGGCACAACAGGGAAAGAATGCCCAGTATACTACTTAAGCCGAGTGATCACAGGTCCGGGGACAAGGTACTCCCTATCTCTTAAAGGCTCTGCGCTCCCGCATTCTGATTGATCCTGTGCAAAACGAATAATTACGTACAAATCGAGACACGAAGCGAAAGACGGTGAACCGAGGCGGCAGCCAGCCAGCCACCGCCGGCCACCCTGCCACTGCCGCTGGCTGCCATGGTGGCGGCGCCGGCTGCAGCTCCCCCATCCCCGATCCACTTTTTCGTCCTTGCTCGTATTTGCAGGGTACACGTGCTAGGCCATTCCGCAACTTTAGGGTACACGTGCTAGACCTTTACGCGCTTTAGGGTACATGTGCTAGCAACTTTTCCACCTTTTGCTAACATATGCCCCAAGTTGCTAAAATGCACCAATTTTCTCTTATAAATAGGAGGCTCCATGGTTTATTTCGACACACACTCTTATACACCTCTCACACCTCATATCTCACAAATCTCATTCCAAATTCTCTTGTATTATATAGTTTTTCTCATTCTAGAATTATTGTAATTAATCTACTAATTAATATATGAGCTAGAATGAATGATAGGGATTCGGAGATAAACCTTTGTACGTGTGAAAGAGTTGTCAATCATAATAATATGTTGTTATGAGGTGATATCTAAACCTTTATCATACTTGTTTTATTTCGTATTTTAAATATGTATTATTACCTTGTATGTGATTTACTTTTTGCCACGAATTGCGAGTAGTTTATTATTGTGATTGTTGATGATGTAGATAATTATAAGTAGGGATGATATTACATAATCAGTGCACGATAATCGTAAAGTGATATGATGGCCCCTACACGATAATCGTAAAGTGATATGATGGCCCCTATTCGACTGTTTATTCGATATAGTACTGGAAATGCTTTCGAGCAAAGTACAAATGTATGCAAGTCATAAACGACCGAAGGTAGTCATATCACTGGAATCAGCTCTGGTTTAACAGTTGGAATTCCGAAAGGATAATACAACTTCACAACTAACTAGTATATCCTACAAAAGTTAATGCACAGTAAAGTAACGTTCGTACAAAACGTTCAGACAAAATAGGAATTAGTAACCCTTGTACTGTTAAGACCTTATGAACTTAAGTTTAATCTATGGAGTACCCTTTCTGGTTATCCACGAGACTGCAACCTAGTATTTAGGACCTGATCAACCTTAATTATGATAAGTAGTTATCTGTGCCCATGACATGCAATAAGTAAGACACAGTGAAACCACTCATTGTACATATTAGGTTTACATTTCCGCCATGCTTTACATTTAATTAGTTTAGAGTGTTATTTTCACTGTCAATTACTCTTGACCGCATGTTGGATGTAAGAAGCCGTGGAACTACCATGTAAAGTACACGGTCTAATTATTGAAAGGCATGGTCTGCATATGAAACACGTTTTTAATAAACTGCGAATAATCCAGGGATGTATAACTGTTTGAAAATGAGAGATTTAAGTCATAAGTCGAAGGAACCGGAATCTAATTAATTTTAAATAAGACTTAGGAATGAAGTAAATGTCCAAGCGACTTAGGATACTTAAACCTCTAGGTCTTATAAAATCGGCGGTCTAAACATACAAAGTTATTAATCTGCATGCTAATAGAATAGTAAACTATCTTAGGGGTTAAGAATGGTCGGACCTATGAGACGATACGCTGCTGATTCATCCACCTCGGTATAAAACCAAAATAGGTTGCTTATCTCTTAACCAGATTGGTATTGGAAGTTGGCGTATTGCTCCGATCAGAATCATGATAACCTAGTTCCTAGTAACATGCCAATGGGAAATTTATTTCGTATGGTTCTAGAGTTTACACATAATAGTTTACCTATTATATTAAGAACTGCCCCTATTTAATCTGTCATCCCGAAACATTAATTATCGAAATCTCAGCAATCACATATTTATATTTATCTGCTTTCCTGTATTTTAATTTCCTGCAATTTACTTTCCTGCATTTTGTTTATTTGTCTTTAGTTTATAAACCCCCAAACCTACCTACTTTGTTCCATCCTAAATACGTCCCTACCGAAAGCACTAGCTTTAATCACCCAAACGTTTTAATTCATAGAACGATCTTAGGTTATACTTACCACTTACTAACCAGAGTAGGTAGTACATATAATTTAAGCCTCGCTATTTATAAATTTTAAAACCCCTGTTGGCGCCCGATTAGTTACCATCAACGACACTGACGCTTCGGGCGACATCAAGCTTCCATGCATTTGTACTACACCAGAGTGATTCCAGCACTATACTAAGTAATAGGACATTTTACGGTGTTCCACGCGTATTGCACATTCAGGTCACTCTGAACCCGTTTAAACTCAGTTTGTATTAAAGCGTACCCATATATGATATAAACCAGCCCTCACTTAATATTACCCAATAAATCCCTGATTTATTCATGTTGTACTATACATTAGGTTTGGCGGTATTTCAAAGCTTCGAAATCAGACCATGCATAAATAGCACAGATTATTAATTACGCTTAGAAGTAGAATAGCGACTCCTTGTCTTTTAAGGTTTTAACCACGTTTATTGAAGGAAAGGCGATAGTTTTGGTTAACAGTTTATAATTATAGATGAAAAGTTAAACAGGAATAATTTTAAGTTACATATTTAAATTAACATCATCCCCTATTATAACGACTAACTACATCATAACAAACACATAAGCTAACTACTCACTAATCATGGTAACGAATCCTAAATCTAGCATAACAACAATAGCATGCATTATAATAGATAAGGAAAGTGATAACCGTGATAAAAGCGTAGTCTGAATATAAGCTGAAAGATTACAACGAGTAGAGCCTCGAATATTACAAAAGCACCCCTCCAAGTATCTTCCAGAAATATTACAAAGTAGCCCCTCCGTTAGCCCCGATAAATATTAACGAGAAACTAACTACTAACTAACTAACAACTAACTACTAACTAAGAGAAAATGTGTGTGTGTGAAATATGGTGAGAATGGATGGGATTGTGAAATGAGGAGGTTTAAGCCTCTATTTATAGGCTTCAAGTAACGGAATTTACATACAGCACACTTGATCCATTATTTACACTGAAATACACCCTTGAGTTATGAAATTCAACACAAAAAGAGGCGTATTCGATACCAAAAGAGGCGTATTCGGTAGAAAATAGGGTATATTCGGTAGCAAATAGGGCGTATCTAGCACCAAAAAAGGGGTATACCACCCCTACAAGGGGGTATACCACCCCTACAAGGGGGTATACCACCCCTACAAGGGGGTATACCACCCCAAATAGGGGGTATACGGCCCTATAAGGGGGTATATGGCCCCATAATGTGACACCCCTCAAAATATTAATACGCGTAGTATTGCTTAATTCATAATTATAACTAATTATGAATTAAGCAATACTATGCGTATTAAATTTTTGAGGGGTGTCACATTCTCCCCCTGTTAGAGAAATCTCGTCCCGAGATTTAAATCGTGTCGGTGGGTCAGACGCATGTGTTTCAAAAATTTGTTCGGATCATGTAATATTAAGACGTACTATTGGTTAACTAGAAACGTACCAATGTTGGCGTAGGGATCCTGAGGTGCATCCGGTGCCCTAAGGATGTATGCGCGTCCACATCCTGGTTGCGTGTTGACATTGCGATTGTTGTCATTTTGGTTATTGCGGTTGTTGTTTTGATTATTGTTGTTGGGGTTGGGGTTGTTGAGTTGTGGGCACTGATTTCGGTAGTGCTTTGGGTCACCACATTCGAAACACCCAGTGTTTTGTCGTTCAGGGTTTGTTCGGGTGGGAGGGTTTGCTTTACAACTTTGGGTTACATGACCCCAACGTTTGCAGTTTTGGCAGAAGGTACATTCACCGTCATGGTGCTTCCCGTACTTGTCACACTTTGGTTTGTTACCAAGGTATGGTTTCAGTTCAGTGGTGGTGGCGGCGTAAGCCCTGGTGTTTCCCGAATACCTTTTGTTCTGTAGACCCTGACGGTCATTTCCTTCGTTGTTCCACTTCCGTTTTTCACTTCAATACTTGTACTGTTCGGTTCGCTCTTTCCCGACACAGTTTTCACTGTTAGGGTTCCCATCCTAACTGCGTCATCCGTCAAACTTTGTGCTAAGTCTACCGTACTCCTAAGAGTAGTTGGTTTGGAGGACATTACAAGATTTCAGATTTGTGGGGCTAATCCCCAGTTGTAACGCTCAATACGTTTGTACTCAGGAGTCATCATGTGGGATACAAGACGTGCGAGCTCTTGGAACCTCTTTGTATATCCGGTGATGTCGGCACCGATCATTTTGATGTCCCAAAGTTCGGTTTCGATCTTTTGCAATTCGCTGCGGGGACAGAATTCCTCCATGATCATTCTTTTCAAATCTTCACAAGAGATGGCGTAGGCGGTTGTTCGTCCGAGTGTTTGTATTTGAGCATTCCACCAGGTCAATGCTTTCTCAGCTAGCGTGCATGTAGCATATTTTACCATGCGTTCGGGTGCACAGTCGCTAATGTCAAGCACTGATTCCATCTTCTCGATCCAGTGGACAATGCCAATCGCTCCTTCGGTTCCATTGAAGGTACTAGGTTTGCAAGATAAGAATGTTTTGTATGAACACCCTCGTTGGGTATTCACGGGTTCTTCGTTCCCTGTGTTTCTTACCCCCGATCCACTGCCATCATCGCGGTTGCGACTTGCCTCATACTGGGCAATAGCTTCTGCGACTCGTCGTTCAATTATTTGTTCAGTGGTTTCTACAACAGGAGGTGGAGTCGTTCATCGACTATTTCTGGTCGTCCTTTGCTTTGGCGGCATGTTTGCGTTCTGCGATGAATGAAATGTAGAAGTCAATGCCAACGTAAGGAACGTGAAGAATGAAGTTTCACACATTTCAGTTATCGAGCATTAAGAAGAATTAGCGATATCCCCATCGCGTATCTTACGACTATGAAACGCCCATATGTACTTAGTATGATATAATCACGTTGGCCAGACGTCATTATATGATGCCAAATACATACTTCTTTTCATCAACCGTTCAATACGATCAGGTTCACGCGAAGTCGAAGCAGGAATGAACGAATTGAAAGTAGTATAGTTCAAGGAATACAAGGTAAAATCAACCATACATTTATTACACAAAAGTTGAAAAATGTCGTATAGTGAATATATAGGTTGAGTGTACGATAGAGTTGTGCGGCGGGTTCTCGTGTGCTGATGTGTCATGATTAACGTAGGCATGATGATAGTTGTCGTATAGCGAGTTAGACGTATGCAAGTGTATGTATGCAATGAGTGTCCTAGCCAAGGCTATAGTCTAGGTCTCTAAGGTCTCTAGGTCACTTAAAGACTTCTAGTTTGCTATAACCAATGGCTCTGATACCAATCTGTCGCATCCCTAAATTCGTTAATCGTGGTTAGCGGAAGCATTTGTTTAAGTAGGGGTGCTGACGTTAACGTAGGACTATCACGCATATCAGAGCATATGATTATTGCTGAACAGTAAATTAAGATGCCATTTAAGTAAGCATTTGTTACAAAAGCTACAATTCGTCAGAGTCGTAGGAATAGTATTTGCAAGATCCAAATAGTTTAAGATTACATATTTCAAAAGAGGATTTCACAAGTATGACTAACGGAAATCAGTAATACAAAGGAAATTCTTAGTGTCCCAAAATGTGGCATCCAAATTCTTGATGGGTTGCCTAATCCAGAATGTGTGCAGTCTTACTGGTGCTGCTAGTTTCCTGAAAGACATAGCAAAAAGTCAATAAAATATTGAGTGAATTCACAGGTTTTATGTTTTATAAGTATGGTTTGAAAAACCAATTTTTGTTTGTAAGTTCGTTGACTCAAAAGTCAAATAATGTTTCGTTTTAGTTGGAACGTCATCCAAAAGTATCGCTTCGTTTTAGTAATGTCAACACATCCAATTGTATACGTTTGGAAAGAAAACAATTTAGTTGTATAAATAGTAGGAACGCATTCCTATGTAATCAAGCGTAGGAAAATGTTATTTCCAAAAATGTTCATAATAGTTGGGAGATATAGACGGTGATCCCTCAAAGGTTAGCTAGACCTTATGAGTTATAGTAACGACCCCTAGTGCTATAACCAATCCACGACGTTTAACGTTTTTGCCACAGTAACATTTTAAATATACGCTCCTCGTTACGACTGCCGTCGTGCGGTTGGCGCAACCAACAAGTTATAATAGTGGGAGGGTTGTCAACTCGATAGTACTATCCGTATATCTAGTGGCTAGAGTCACCTAGCTAATGGTTATAGGCTGCGTACACTGGGACTTTTGTGCACCCAACTACCTCTCATAAACCTAGGTCCGTACCAAGATTCGTTGTCATGTTCCCAAAATAGTGTGAAAAGTCATTTCGTAAACAGTTCAAGTAATAGTATGAAAGCATTTATAATAATCGTTGTATGTTTGTATCAAAACAATAAAGTAGTAGCTATGTCCTTCACCACTGTTAGAGAAAAGTATTGAAAACAGTAAAAGTAGGGGCTGTGAACTCACCTATGGTTGCTAGTGTCTCTAATGCAATTATGTTTCGAGTCAATAATCCCCTAACGTCCTAAACGTATGAGATTACAAATGTAAGTATGTGGATGTCATAGTTGACCATCCATGTTAGCGTTCATCAACTAGTTATGCCCAAATAAGTTGTTCAAGTTCGTTTATTAAAACATGTACGACCCGTTGGTGAAAGTTTGTAATAATAATTCATTTAGACATTATTATTAAGTTTGTTTTGTTGTATACCATTTATTAGTACATATCGTATGTTGCAAACAGATTATTTAGTTTGTAAAAATCTTAAACCGTTGGTCAAATCTGGTCAAAGTTGGTCAAACTGGTCAAAGGTGGTCAAACTTGGTCAAAGTTGGTCAAAGTTACCAACTAAGTCACCCAAACCCATTTTTGTTACCATTTACCAAAAATAGTAAGTTTTTAGAAATCGAGCCACTTTTGTTGACTTGGTCAAACTTACTCGGTTTGACCTGAAACTTTCTCCCAACCCATATATCAGTTTATAGAGTCCAAATAAATTGTCGGTTCATGTCGGAGTTCACCAAAAGTGTCGGTTTTTACAATAGTTCCAAAACAGTCCCTAGTTATGTTTTCGGCTTTTGTCGGTTTGTTTCGCCATAGTTCTTACTAATTTCTGGTCCAAATCAAGCCTCACAAATTTTACCAACTGATCACCATGGTTTCTAGACTAATATATAACTTTTATAGTAACTATAGTGTCCATTTACATAGGTAATTAATTTTGCTAAGGAATCGAACTCGGTTTTCGAAAACCTTCAGACTAGGTTCAAAAATCTGGTTATATATAAAAATCCGTACATTTATGGAAAGAGCCAAAGAAGAACTTTTTGTAGATCGTTTCAATACGCAACTTTTATAAAAAATTAGTTATCTAATTCTTCCTAGAACTCAATATATGGCTGATTTACCAAACTGACTTTTTGAAGACAGGTTATGCATGTGTATGTATACTTTATAAAAACGTAATTTATCAAAGATTTTGGACATAATCGAGTTAGATGAACCATATAACACGTAAATAAACATAGATGGAAGTAGAAATGAGTCCTCACAATGATGATTTGAAGATAGAAGGATAGAAATGAGATGAGATGTTCTTGAGCTTTAATTCCTTGCAAAAATCTTTGAAAATGGATGAAGGAAATGATGGTGGTTGATGGTAGTTTATGGAGGTGGAAAAGGGCTGAGTATTTCTCTGAGTGTTTAGAGAGAGAGAGGACTAGAGAGAAAATGAGTTTGAGAGTTAGAGTGTGAATGATGCAAATGCATGTATTAGGAGTGGATGGAGGTGAAAATGTCATCATTTGATTTTGCATGGTGTGGGAGTGAAACAAAGGGTTGGCATGTGATGAGAAATCAGCAGATTTCTCATGGGTCCCACACAAGATTTGGTCAAATTTTAATTCCCCGAAGTTACGTTAAGTCCCGTGGTCGTTTACCCGATCGTTTCAACGTTAATTTAGACGTTAAATGTTTAACATGCACGTTTAAGTAACGATTTAAATTTCGATATTTTTATGTGATATCTTTATTCTAAATACTTGAAAACATTTATAAAAAGGTTCCGTTAATTTATTTGTCTCAATTTGCACGTTCATTTTACGGAGGTTAAATCGCGTAACGTTTTAATTAGACCTTTTTCGTTATCGATTCAAAGTACGATATTTTAAGTAAAAGTTTTACTTGAAATAATATATTTTAAATTCATAATATATATTTGGGTTCTCATTCGATTGTCAGGCGCGTTCCGCACGTTTTCGTTGCGTTTGAGTTATTTTATATGATGCGAATGATTCGTTAGATATTATCGGTATAATATTTATAAGTTTTTGAGTTTATTAAATAAATTAGTATTATTTAATATTTTATTCACCAACGGTCGTGTACTTTTGTCGGGTTCATTCTGAATGTTTTGTGCGTAATTATAACCCCACTAGCAACCATAGGTGAGTTCACAGCCCCTACTTTTACTGTTTTCAATACTTTTCTCTAACAGGGGTGAAGGACATAGCTACTACTTTATTGTTTTGCTACAAACGTACAACGATTATTATAAATGCTTTCATACTATTACTTGAACTGTTTACGAAATGACTTTTCACACTATTTTGGGAACATGACAACGAATCTTGGTACGGACCTAGGTTTATGAGAGGTAGTTGGGTGCACAAAAGTCCCAGTGTACGCAGCCTATAACCATTAGCTAGGTGACTCTAGCCACTAGATATACGGATAGTACTATCGAGTTGATAGCCCTCCCACTATTATAACTTGTTGGTCGCGCCAACCGCACGACGGCAGTTGTAACGAGGAGCGTATATTTAAAATGTTACTGTGGCAAAAACGTTAAACGTCGTGGATTGGTTAAACATCGTGGATTGGTTAAAAGTTGCGTATTGAAACGATCTACAAAAAGTTCTTCTTTGGCTCTTTCCATAAATGTACGGATTTTTATATATAACCAGATTTTTGAACCTAGTCTGAAGGTTTTCGAAAACCGAGTTCGATTCCTTAGCAAAACTAATTACCTATGTAAATGGACACTATAGTTGCTATAAAAGTTATATATTAGTCTAGAAACCATGGTGATCAGTTGGTAAAATTTGTGAGGCTTGATTTGGACCAGAAATTAGTAAGAACTATGGCGAAACAAACCGACAAAAGCCGAAAACATAACTAGGGACTGTTTTGGAACTATTGTAAAAACCGACACTTTTGGTGAACTCCGACATGAACCGACAATTTATTTGGACTCTATAAACTGATATATGGGTTGGGAGAAAGTTTCGGGTCAAACCGAGTAAGTTTGACCAAGTCAACAAAAGTGGCTCGATTTCTAAAAACTTACTATTTTTGGTAAATGGTAACAAAAATGGGTTTGGGTGACTTAGTTGGTAACTTTGACCAACTTTGACCAACTTTGACCACCTTTGACCAGTTTGACCAACTTTGACCAGATTTGACCAACGGTTTAAGATTTTTACAAACTAAATAATCTGTTTGCAACATACGATATGTACTAATAAATGGTATACAACAAAACAAACTTAATAATAATGTCTAAATGAATTATTATTACAAACTTTCACCAACGGGTCGTACATGTTTTAATAAACGAACTTGAACAACTTATTTGGGCATAACTAGTTGATGAACGCTAACATGGATGGTCAACTATGACATCCACACACTTACATTTGTAATCTCATACGTTTAGGACGTTAGGGGATTATTGACTCGAAACATAATTGCATTAGAGACACTAGCAACCATAGGTGAGTTCACAGCCCCTACTTTTACTGTTTTCAATACTTTTCTCTAACAGTGGTGAAGGACATAGCTACTACTTTATTGTTTTGATACAAACATACAACGATTATTATAAATGCTTTCATACTATTACTTGAACTGTTTACGAAATGACTTTTCACACTATTTTGGGAACATGACAACGAATCTTGGTACGGACCTAGGTTTATGAGAGGTAGTTGGGTGCACAAAAGTCCCAGTGTACGCAGCCTATAACCATTAGCTAGGTGACTCTAGCCACTAGATATACGGATAGTACTATCGAGTTGACAACCCTCCCACTATTATAACTTGTTGGTTGCGCCAACCACACGACGGCAGTCGTAACGAGGAGCGTATATTTAAAATGTTACTGTGGCAAAAACGTTAAACGTCGTGGATTGGTTATAGCACTAGGGGTCGTTACTATAACTCATAAGGTCTAGCTAACCTTTGAGGGATCACCGTCTATATCTCCCAACTATTATGAACATTTTTGGAAATAACATTTTCCTACGCTTGATTACATAGGAATGCGTTCCTACTATTTATACAACTAAATTGTTTTCTTTCCAAACGTATACAATTGGATGTTTTGACATCACTAAAACGAAGCGATACTTTTGGATGACGTTCCAACTAAAACGAAACATTATTTGACTTTTGAGTCAACGAACTTACAAACAAAAATTGGTTTTTCGAACCATACTTATAAAACATAAAACCTGTGAATTCACTCAATATTTTGTTGACTTTTTGCTATGTCTTTCAGGAAACTAGCAGCACCAGTAAGACTGCACACATTCTGGATTAGGCAACCCATGAAGAATTAGGATGCCACATTTTGGGACACTAAGAATTTCCTTTGTATTACTGATTTCCGTTAGTCATACTTGTGAAATCCTCTTTTGAAATATGTAATCTTAAACTATTTGGATCTTGCAAATACTATTCCTACGACTCTGACGAAATGTAGCTTTTGTAACAAATGCTTACTTAAATGGCATCTTAATTTACTGTTCAGCAATAATCATATGCTCTGATATGCGTGATTGTCCTACGTTAACGTCGGCACCCCTACTTAAACAAATTCTTCCGCTAATTACGATTAACGAATTTGGGGATGCGACACATAAGGGGGTATACGGACCCTGTAGGGTGGTGTAGCCCTGGTCGTGGTCTTGTGCACTGGATTGTAAGTCTTGCGTGCTGGATCATAATTCGTTTGGCCATAACTTCTTCATTCTTCGTCTGTTTTCAGCGTTCTTTATATCCATGCGTTCGTATTTACCTTAAGATCATAATGAAATATTCTAAGAATAACTTTGAGATAATATGCTTAAAAAGTGCTTGTAGAATGTGACCGTATCGTTTATGCTCTATTTTGTACTTTATTTAGCCATTTTACTTGATTTTTGAAGCAATGCCTTATTTTTAGCCTTAATAATGAATTATTGTGAAAAAGTATTGATATTGAATGTTTTCATCCATTTTGGGGCTAAAAAGGTGGGAATTATGTACGCAAATACGTGACTTTTTACGTCCAAACAAATATCCCACACTTAGACGTTGCTTGTCCTCAAGCAACACTTCAACTATCCTCACTTAAAAAAATGTTTTTAGGCCCGATTTTAGCGAATAAAAAATTTTTCTAACAACAACCATTCTTCATACAAGTAACTTGTTTCAGAAAATCAAGAAAAATAAGATATTTGTTCCAGAAATAAGAAATGAATATCTTTGGGCATGCTTCTGATTCTCGTGATCTTTGGCATACACATGAATTAGGCAATCTCACCAGGTGGTCACTCAATTCACTCAAAAGTGTATTGGGTTTCCTATCTTTCTAAACAAATGAAATCGCTCAAAAGCCAGTCATGTAGCATTCATCGTCATAGGCTTGATTGAGAATCAAATCTCCACTACTTAGGTGAGGACAGTGCTAATTATCCCAAGACATTCATCGGGTTTTGTGTGAGGTGAGGGTTTAAAGGGTATGGATAATGGGTATTTTTAGGTTAAGAGGGTTATGCTTATCTTAGAACTTTTAATCTCATAAGAAAAAATTATTTAGATATGCTTTTTAATAAAAACGGAAACGGAAAACGGTAAAGGAGGAAGATAGCTATTTTGACTTCTATCTTTTTGAAAACTCATGGAAGACTGTATCTTTTTGAGATCGGAGTTTTTCGAGAGATTTGAAGCACTTAGCTTTATTTCTATGAAATATTTTTGGCTTAAAATTTCTTTGCCAAGGAATTTTTATTTTTCTTACTTCCCTTTTTTGGGATCCTTTCTTGCTTTCAGTTTTCAATCTGTTGATATTTCGAATTTCACTTGGTGCCAATTTTTCGCACCTCAAATTCTTGATCTTTTGAGATTTTGATTATGGAAACGCACACGAGAAGTTTTGAGTAAAACACGAAATTTTTGATTTTTAGAATGAAAACAAAAAGAATATCTAAATAGCATTTTTCGTAAATTTAAAAATTCCATTTGGTGGGTATGAAAGTGAGTGGGTTTAAAAACTTGGGTTTTCAAGAAACGAAAAGGTTCAGGCTCAACAGGGCTTACTAGGCGGATCATCGATACTAAAGATGAGTATCGGCAGGGTTAGGCTTCAAGAGATATGAGAAAATGGGTTTATTTCCTAGGGAATGTCAAGGTCATCTAATTGCACCTATACCGCGTACGGTACTCACCAATATGGTCTCGAAATGCATACCAAGAGCAAGTTCTAATTCAGAAATGCATACATCAGCACACACAACAAATGAATAGTGAAGCATTTAAAATGAATGCTTATATAGGCTCAAGGTACCTCACTGCAATTAATATGGGTTGTATGTGCTTAGTCATGCGCTGCCCCTAAGATTATCGTTTCTTAATTTGAGAAATTCTTACCTTATTTACACTATTTTCCAAAATAACTTACTCATATTTTAAATAGCTCCTCTTGGAAACATTAAAATTCAAAAACAGTAGAGCTAACTGAATGATTAGCTATCTACTGTCGAAGTTAAGCTCATGCTTTTCTTTGTTTTATGCAAAAATTTTTGAAAATTTTAATCAATTTTAGAGTGAGGAACATTTTCTGAGTTGCTATTTGAACCCAAAAATCTATATAAGGTATTCTATACCGATATCCCACACTTAGAGGAACATTGTCCCTGATGTTCTCTTTAGTGGAGATTTACTAGAAGTAAAATCCCACACTTAGAGTTTGAACATGTAAGAAAATGTTTCTAAGTGTTTGTTTTGGGCTAGAATCCCACACTTAGTGATAAGCTTAGGATATGGTATAGAATACTTTTATTAATTAACAGTACTACGTAGAGCAAAATGATAAAAAAACACATAAAGGATGAAGAAACTCCCCAAGTAGCTAAAGTTGAAGATCTAAATATGTTCCGAGTCATGAATTTGAAGTCTTTCTTTGCGGCAACTCCATGAGGATTATTCAGCTTTAGGGGGATTTGCCTTTGATTAAGAGCTGTAACACCCCCAAATTTACTGTTTAGCGGAAGCAAGCTTTGGGGTGCTACTAATCAATAATCAAAACACACAAGGCGTATAATGAACGACTCTATATGCGTCGTTTTACAGTTACATTGATAATATAAAGTTTTACAATGTATAAATGTTTCCAAAAGCCTAATAATTATAATGTTTAGAGATTAATCGGCATAACTTAGTTACAAAATGTAGTAATGCAAAATAATCTCCTGATGTGTATGCTGACTCGAGCTATGGGCATCCTGAGTGAACAGGTCATACTGCTGTTGGGTACCTGAGAACACATGCTAAAGAGGTCAGCTAACGCTGGTGAGCTCACAGGTTTGCATAATAAATATGTAAGTGCCATGAGGTCATAGTCTGCGCTTAACATGGGTGTCAGGATCACAATAAAGTGCTTGATCATGGGTGCCTCCGGGCGAGTGTCTAATCCACACTCGTATGAACAAAAGTTAATGCGTCCGTTTAACCAGTCAGTGCTTGCTGACCCGGACGAGGATGGTCAGTCCTATATGGTACCATACACTAACATTCGCGCTACGTAAAGTATTTCCAGAACTATGATCGTAGAGGACTTAAAAGTGATTAGAAAACAGCTCATGCAGAATATAGTGAGTTTTGTACTCGTGTTCACGTGTAAAACAGTTAGAGCATGTATTCCGGACCCCGGGAGTAAAAACAATAAAAATTCGGGGCTATGAGACTCACTTGAGTCTGGAGGTTTGCAACGAAGCAATATGATGTAATAATATGTGGTGTCCGAAGACTGTAACCTGTCGGGCATTTATAACGCGCAAGGTTAAATAAAATAAGTAGATATCTTAAAAGATAACATATGCTAGTTGTTCATCTAACTAGTAATATCCAATGTTTTGATTTGATTGATAAGTTTGAGTTTTGAAAACGTGTACAACCTGTTGGTGATTATTTTCAATAATATTATTATTATGTCGAACTGTTATACTTAAAATGTTTTTACAAACTTTAGGTGATGGGGGTCCGAGGGCAGCGACCCTGGTTAGCGGGGTCATAGGGGTGGCAACCCTTGGCGGGGTCCAAGGGCCCGGCCCCTGGCTGGGTCAGCTCAAAATTTTTTTATTTCTACCACATTGTTATAGTGAAAAACGCATCTAAGATTTGAATTTGGGTAACATCAAGTGATAAAATTTCAGGTTTTGACACTTAGTAAAAGTCTGGGTTCTGTTTCATGCGACACTTATAGCGACACTTAGGGTCTATGCGAAATTCCGGAAGTGTCGCATAAAATGAGGAATTCTGGGGTACTAGCGTCACTTGAGGAAGTGACGCATGAGATGCGACACTTAAGCAAGTGCCGGGTGTGAGTGTCGGGTAAAGGTGTTAATCGTCACTAGGCAAGTGACGGTACAAATCAGATTTAGGTTATAGGCGTCACTTAGGCAAGTGACGCTAGAAGTATCGGTAAGTAGTGTTAGGCGTCACTGGACAAGTGACGGATGTAAGTGTCGGGAAAAAGGGTTTTTATGCGGCACTTAGGCAAGTGACGCAAATTTAGGGTTTTATGCGTCACTTAATGCGGCACTTAAGTGACGCACGAAGTGACGCTATACTGGTTCGGCCTATGCGACACTTAAGTCTGATGACGGATTTTTGAGTCGAAAACGAGTTTTCCGGTTTCCATTTGGTCCGATTCTTTTACCCAACCCTTAGATGGACATTTCAAGCTTAAATAAACAACAAACAAGCATTATAACAAGGATTTGAGTGATTTAGAGAATTTGTCAGAAACTTACAAGTTAACGGCCTATGCGACACTCGCGGGGGCACTATACGGTACTTGGTTGTACCACCGATTTGCGGGTTAAGCTTCGAATATGAGCTCATGGCAACGGTATATACATATTTACTTATTATTTGCTTGGTTGCAGATACTTGATTTACGCCTGCGGGCACAACTGATAAAAATCTTGTGCTCAAACTATTACTTACTTACAAACCTGTGAGATTCACCAACCATTTTGGTTGACCCTTTTTAGCATGTATTCTCAGGTACACATACGGAGTAGGATTACTTCAGGATTACTAGCTAGAGTCGCATGATTTCCAAACTGCATTAATGGAGATTCTTTAGCATTATTTTTTGTAACTTTGGTTATGTAACAGAATCCCCCGTTACGTACGCGGACTCTAGAGGACCTTACTTTTGTAACGAAAACATTATGTTTTCAAACCCTATTTTATAATGGTATGTAACTATTTTACAAACGTCTTATTTAGAAGTCGTTTGCTATACTTTGGTGCTTGATTATTGATTAGTAACACCCAAAGCTTGCTTCCGCGCAACACTAAATTTGGGAGTGTTACAGATTGGTATCAGAGCCTAAGGTTATAGCGAACTAGGTTGCATTTAGTGAGCCTAGACTATGACCGTTAGGCAGTATCTCCCTATTAGGTATGACTGGTTCAGGAATTACATCATACGACTTTAATTTAACATAGCCTGATCAACTATGTACAATTAAAGAAAGATGATGTGAGGTCTGAAATGGTTATGTTGAACAGGGATACACTAGTTGACTCTGACCACGAGAGAAACCGGGACTCAAACATGTCTGTGATTAGACACTTTAGGCTATTATGTGAGATATATACATATATACATAGATAGGCCTCATTCTTTCTAACGCTTTGTCTCAGAATGGCAAACACACCACCCAATTCGTCACGCTCTCATCCGTATGGATCACAAAACCCACGGATTTTTAGGAGGACCACAATGTCACCTCGAACTAACCCCTATTCCATACCAGCTTTAGCCGCCAGGCTAAACCACCATGAGCGACGACTTCGCGAAATGGACATAGAGTTGCAGGAGACTCGTGAGAACTGGAGACTCACAGCCCTTGAACGCATCAACCAAGTCTCCGAAGATCACGAGAACACTGTGGATAATATGGACACACTTCACGACCAACTGGGAGAAACTATCGAAACCATGGGAACTATTCACAATCAAGTGATCAGTAACCAAAATGAAATCTCTGTTCTGCAAACAAGACTGCTAGAATACGAGATGCGTCTACGGGAAACTGAGGATGCTCTTAGAATGGTTAGCAGGCTTGCAGAATCTGTTAACCATCTCACTTCTCTGTTGTCACAACTCAACCTACATCAAGATTAGTGTAGTGGTTAACATGTAACCTATTAGCTAGCTATGTAAACTATTGTAACCCGACCGGATGTAACGTTCCCGGCATCTTTTGTGAACTAAAAATTCTGTAATCTTTTGAACTCGCACCTTGAGTGGTTGCTAATATATCCATCTTATGTTATTGATTATCCTATAGTGATATTGTATATTACCCCCTTATGGATATGCATCCGTGATAATCATACTCCTTGTACAAAATCTCACATACCTCCTAACTTTTTATTAAAGGAACATGCCGCGAAGGAAACAGACTTTCACCGCTGCTGAACTTGCCCAGTTCGTTGCCCAAGGAGTAGTCGATGCCCTGGCTGCTCAAGAGGCACAGCGAAACAGTGGTTCAAATCCGAACTAGGGCAGCGAAAATACCACCAACACAGTATCAACTGCCAAACCTTGCACATATAAGGATTTTCTGAACTGCAAACCCTTAAACTTCAAGGGAACTGAAGGAGCCATCGACTTACTGTGATGGATTGAGAAACTGGAATCTGTTTTTCGAATTTGCAACTGCACCGAGGATAGCAAGGTTAAGTACTCTACCTGCACCTTTATGGATGGTTCCCATACCTGGTGGAATACCTACGCCCAAACTGTGGGGATTGATGTCGCTTATCAACTCCCTTGGGAAGATCTGAAGAAGATGCTGACAGATGAGTACTGTCCAAGAGAAGAGCTACAGCAGCTTGAGGTTGAATTCTGGAACCTCACAGTGAGAGGTGATGATATCACCGGTTACACTACCCGCTTCCACCAGCTGGCACTTTTGTGCCCAACAATGGTCCATTCTGAATACAAGAGGATCGAAAGGTATATCTGGGGACTCCCAGCCAAGATTCAGGGGATGGTAACTGCGTCCAACCCGGGGACTATTCAGAGTGCCGTCCGTATGGCACATAACTTAATGGCTCAGGTAGTCCGTCGTGGAACATCCGCTGGAAAGGATACTGGAAACCGATCTGGGGATAACAAACGGAAATGGAATCCCAACCACAACCAAAACCAAAGTCAACAACAAAACAAGAGGCCAGATACTACAAAGGCCTATGCTGCTGGTACCGACGAAAAGAAAGGATACAGTGGGAGCAAACCCTATTGCTCCAAATGCAACCGTCACCACGATGGTTCTTGCCCTTGCAGCAAGTGCAAACATTTCGGGCACTTAGCTAAAGATTGTCGAACAAACACCACAATCCCAAACTCTAACACACCAAAGGCCTGCTTCGAGTGTGGAAACACCGGACATTTCAGGAATGATTGTCCAAAGCTGAGAAGTAATAACAGGAACAACAACACCAACGCTCGCGGCAGAGCTTTTGTGTTGAACTCGGGGGAAGCCCGCCAAGACCCGAACGTTGTTACGGGTATGTTTCTTCTCAACAACTTAACGGCTCCAGTCTTATTTGATACTGGTGCCGATAAAAGTTTCATATATGATGAATTTAGCCCATTGCTCAATGCTACCCCCACTTCCTTAGATGCTAAGTACATTGTAGAATTAGCAAATGGCAAACTAATTGAGGCCAATAGTATAATATGCAATTGCACCCTAAACCTAGCAAGCGAACTTTTCTCTATAGACCTGATACCCGTTGAAATCGGAAGCTTTGATATTATCGTTGGTATGGACTGGTTGTCCAAACACCAGGCCGAGATTATTTGTTTTGAGAAAATTGTTCGTATTCCTCTCGTCACCGGTGGAACTTTAATCGTACAAGGGGAGACCGGTGGGACGAGACTTAACATTATTTCTTGCTTGAAAACCCGGAAATACTAGAGAAAAGGGTACCAGGCAATCCTCGCACACGTTATAGAGAAACAGTCGGAGGAGAAGCGACTTGAGGATGTGCCTATTGTTCGAGACTTCCCAAAAGTCTTTCCTGAAGACTTGCCTGGCATTCTGCCACATAGAAAAGTCGAGTTTTCTATTGACCTCGTGCCTGGATCCGCACCCGTGGCACGAGCACCCTATCATTTAGCACCTTCCGAACTTCAGGAGTTGTCTACACAACTACAAGAGCTCCTGGACAAAGGATTTATTCGACCGAGTTCCTCGCCTTGGGGAGCCCCGATCCTATTTGTGAAAAAGAAAGACGGTCCTTTCCGCATGTGCATTGACTATCGTGAACTCAACAAATTAACCGTCAAGAACCGTTACCCACTACCTCGTATTGATGACCTGTTTGACCAACTTCAGGGGTCGAGTTCTTATTCAAAAATTGATCTACGGTCGGTTTATTACCAACTCTGAGTTCGTGACGAAGATATTCCTAAAATAGCCTTCCGAACTCGCTACGGGCATTACGAATTCCAAGTGATGCCATTCGGCTTGACCAACGCACCGGCAATATTCATGGACCTTATGAATCGGGTGTGTAAGCCTTACCTTGACAAGTTTGTCATCGTTTTCATTGACGACATTCTGATTTACTCACGCAATGAACAAGAACATGCGCAACACCTGAAAACCATTCTAGAACTACTCAAGCACGATGAGTTATATGCCAAATTCTCCAAGTGTGAGTTCTGGATGCAAACTGTACAATTCCTTGGACACGTGATTGACAGTCAAGGAATTCATGTTGATCCTTCAAAAATTGAAGCCATCAAGTGCTGGCAAGCACCTACTACACCCACCGAGGTACGACAATTCTTAGGACTCGCCGGATACTATAGGCGATTCATTGAGAACTTTTCAAAAATAGCACAACCTCTCACTTCACTGACTCAAAAAGAAAGGAAGTTCGATTGGACTGATAAACAAGAGTCATCTTTCCAACTGCTCAAAAAGAAACTCTGCAGTGCACCTATTCTTTCATTACCCGAAGGCAACGATGACTTCGTGGTATACTGTGACACTTCACACCAAGGTCTCGGTTGCGTACTGATGCAACGAGACAAAGTCATTGCTTACGCCTCTCGGCAACTCAAGGTCCACGAAAAGAATTACACAACTCATGACCTAGAGTTGGGGGCAGTTGTATTCGCTCTCAAAATTTGGAGACACTACTTATACGGTACCAAATGTACAATCTTTACCGACCACAAAAGTCTCCAGCACATCTTCGACCAGAAAGACCTCAATATGAGACAACGCCATTGGGTCGAACTACTTACTGATTACGACTGTGAAATTCGCTACCATCCAGGCAAGGCAAACGTTGTTGCTGATGCCTTAAGTCGTAAGGAACGAGTGAAACCCCTTCGAGTCCGAGCACTTAGTATGACTATACACAACGACCTGATAATCCAAATTCTTATCGCTCAACTCGAAGCACTCAAAACTGAAAATGTGAAACACGAGGCCTTGCGAGGCATGGATAAACAGTTTGAAACCAAACCAAACGGGGCCAAGTACTTCTCTGACCGACTCTGGTTACCCAACTACGGGAACTTACAAGACTTGGTGATGAACGAGGCACACAAGTCTAAGTACTCTATACACCCTGGTGCTGACAAAATGTACCATGGCATCAAGGAGTTGTACCGGTGGCCCAACATGAAAGCCGACATTGCTACCTACGTTGGCAAGTGTCTTACTTGTTCTAAGGTTAAAGCCGAACACCAGAAACCTTCCGGTTTGCTACACCAACCAGAAATCCCTGAATGGAAATGGGAGCAGATTACTATGGATTTCATTACTAAACTTCCAAAAACACCTAGCGGGTGCGATACCATTTGGGTGATCGTAGACTGACTTACTAAATCTGCTCATTTCCTAGCCATCAAGGAAACTGACAAGATGGAACGTTTGACACGGATCTACCTGAAAGATATCGTGTCAAGACACGGCGTGCCCATCTCAATTATCTCTGATCGAGATGCTCGATTTACTTCTCGCTTTTGGCAATCACTACAAAAATCTCTTGGTACTCCTCTGGATATGAGTACAGCTTATCATCCACAGACCGACGGCCAAAGCGAACGTACTATACAAACACTGGAGGATATGCTACGAGCTTGTGTAGTTGACTTCGGTAACAACTTGGAAAATCACTTACCGTTGTGTGAGTTTTCATACAACAACAGTTATCACACCAGCATTAAGGTTGCACCCTTCGAGGCACTATATGGTCGTAAGTGCCGGTTGCCTATCTGTTGGACTGAGGTGGGGGATACACAACTCACCGGTCCGGAAATCATACATGAAACAACTGAAAAGATCATCGGCATACAAAACCGACTGAAAGCTGCACGTGATCGTCAGAAAAGCTATGCTGACGTGAGACGCAAACACCTCGAATTCCAGGTTGGAGATCGAGTACTTCTGAAAGTCTCGCCTTGGAAAGGCGTTATTCGTTTTGGCAAACGTGGGAAACTGAATCCCAGGTACATTAGACCGTTCGAAATCCTTGAAAGGATTGGTCCAATGGCATACAGACTGCAACTACCTCCTGAACTCAGTAGCGTGCACCCTACTTTCCACATTTCTAACTTAAAGAAATGTCTGTCTGATGAGACACTGATTATACCTCTCGATGAGATACACATTGACGACAAACTACACTTTGTCGAGGAACCCGTGGAAGTTATGGACCGTGAGGTCAAACGCTTAAAACAGAGTCGTATTCCCATTGTTAAAGTCAGGTGGAATTTGAGGTGTGGTCCTGAATTCACTTGGGAACGGGAAGACCAAATGCGACTGAAACATCCACACCTGTTCACTGACTCTACTCACACCGCGACCACGAGCTAATTTCGGGACGAAATTCTCCTAACAAGGGGAGAATGTAACACCCGCTAATTTAGGACTTTAATTAGTGCCTAACTACTTGTAATTACATGTATTTAGTATTATATTAATCTAAATATATGTAACTTTCTGTGTAATTACATACACGTTATATGATTTGTTTAAATCATACACACTTGAACCGGATGAGGTCCGACACTATTTACTATGGACGTTGGTGACAAACTGTTAAAAATAATGTGGATTTCTCCAAACAAACACTACTTACTTTAATATATTTACTTTAATATATTACACGATTATACGTTTTTTAAAAACGTAACTTACGCAATGAAAACGCGTGAAACGCGCCCGACACGCAAAATAAACTCAAGTTATATTTCTATAACTCAAAACTAAGTATGTTGATACAATACTTCAAGTTAAAATATCGGGTTTTAAATCGTTATTTAAATACGCGTAACAAACGTTTAACGCCTAAATAAACGTCGAAACGAACGGGTAAACGAACACCGCACGGGGTGCAAACTTGGGGAACAATTTAACACATTCACATGGGGTGGGGACCACAGAAAAATCTGCAGCCCATGCCCCATAACCCCTCCCCAATTCTCTTGACTTTAAGGAAACCAAACCACTCCCTCACTTTTCACCCCATACCTCCACCACTTCACTCATTTCTCCCCTCCTTCTCTCTTTCCTCTCTCCCCTGCGTTTTCTAGCCACCACCACACACCACCACAATCCACCATTGGCCACCACCTTATTCTTGAAGGAAAAACGAAGCCGAAGACACCAAAACGACCGCCTACGCGTGTACATCACTCCTACCGTCTCTGTTTCTTCATACACCATTGTGAGACTTCAAAACTCTAGTGTTTTACTTATAATATGTATATTATAATGTTGTGTTGCTTATTCAACTTGTTAATGTCCAAATAAGTAATCAAAACGCAATTTAAATCACAAAACTATGAGCTTATGTTCCTGTCCAGATTCCGTTTCCATTTCCATGAATTTTATAAAAATCATTACAACACCAAAATGGACGTTTCTTAAGCCTAAATTGTATTACAGGAAGTTATATTTCCAACAAAATTAGTCTCGTGACTCTTTGACTCCGTTTGCTACTCGAAAACATTTTTCTCCGGTAACATAGGTTTACTGTTCCGGCGAGCAGTAAAAACTGCCTACTTCTCGAGACCATATCTCGAGTTCTAGACCTCAAAAACGTATGAGACCACTTGGGAAATCTTGGTAATTTTGTTATGTAAAAAAAGTTCTTCTTTGGCTCATTCCAGAAATACACCCATTTCTCCAGAAAATTAGATTTGTGAGAAGTGGTCTAATCTCGGATTAAACTGAACACTGACACTTTGTGAATTTTTATAAAATATCAAACGACCTCAAAAAGTCATAAAAAATTACAGGAAGTACATAACATATGTAGAAACTTTTTGTAAAAATTTCAGAACGATTTGATAATGTTTACTATTTTAGATAAAAATCACAAATAATTCGTGAATACATTGTCGGATGAACAGTAAAAATTGACTTTCGTTGACTGTCGGACTGAGGGTTGACTCTCGGACTTTAGGGTGAGACTCGGATGCATAATTTCGGACTTGATAACACTCAAAATCAAACCAAACCCGTTTGACCAAGTCAATGAAGATGAACACTTAGACGAAAACAAAAATTAATGCGACAATACCTCTTTGAAATCATATGCGACAATGCCATTGTCGCATAAACCGAAATCCGTGAATACCATTGTCGCATAAGTGATAAATTCCGTCAATCCTTATTGTCGCATGAACAGTGCTCTGAGAATCCTATTGTCGCAGTGCCCTATTGTCGCATAACTATTGTCGTATAAAACAGCATTTTCGTAACCCTTATTGTCGCATGAAATCTTAATTCCGTTAATCCTTATTGTTGCATGAGTGAAAATTCCGACAATCCTTATACATTGATACAATATTTGGACAATCAACAACAAATATTTTTAATAAGTATACATCACAACAAAACATATAATAATAACACTTTTGGATTATTATTACAAACCATCACCAACGGGCCGTACATATTTTCAAAACTCAAACTAATCAATCAAACAACCAAATTATTTGGACATTACTAGTTGGGTGAACAACTAGCATGAATGATCTTTTGAGACATTCACTTATACATACAACCTTATATGCTTAGGGCATTAGAAGGTTGCGGGTTCGCGGAACCTACGGATTACTACTGCTTTCAGACTTTACGTTTATTAAGTTAAATGCTTGCTTGCTTGACTCAGGTGAGTCTTACAGCCCCACTTTTACTGTTTTACTTTTGGGGTGAGTTACATTGCTTACGTTTTCTTGAACACAAGTGCTAAATTACTTACTTTTCATATACGGGCTTGCATGAGTTACTTACTAATCCACTGAAGTCCCTCCATCATAGTTTCGTTAGTTATGGACTTAAGCGCGAATATTAGTTAATGGATCCATTAGGGACTGACCCTCCCCGCCCGGGGTAGTAGCGCTACCACGAACCATTATGTATAAACGGGCGACTTTTATTTGTTTCGTACGAGTGATTGGATTGGGCACTCGCGGGGGCACTATACGGTACTTGGTTGTACCACCAATTTGCGGGTTAAGCTTCGACTATGAGCTCATGGCAACGGTATATACAAATTTACTTATTATTTGCTTGGTTGCAGATACTTGATTTACGCCTGCGGGCACAACTGATAAAAATCTTGTGTTCAAACTATTACTTACTTACAAACCTGTGAGATTCACAAACCATTTTGGTTGACCCTTTTTAGCATGTATTCTTAGGTACACATACGGAGTAGGATTACTTCAGGATTACTAGCTAGAGTCGCATGATTTCCAAACTACATTAATGGAGATTCTTTAGCATTATCTTTAGTAACTTTGGTTATGTAATAGAATCTCCTGTTACGTACGCGGACTCTAGAGGACCTTACTTTTGTAACGAAAACATTATGTTTTCAAACCCTATTTTATAATGGTATGTAACTATTTTACAAACGTCTCATTTAGAAGTCGTTTGCTATACTTTGGTGCTTGATTATTGATTAGTAACACCCAAAGCTTGCTTCTGCGCAACATTAAATTTGGGGGTGTTACATTTTAATAAACTGCGAATAATCCGGGGATGTATAACTGTTTGAAAAGGAGAGATTTGAATCATAAGTTGAAGTAATTAGAGCTTAAATGAATGATAACAGGACTTCGGAATTAGGTCAAAGTCATAATGACCTAGAATCCTTAAAACACCAAGTTTTATAAAATTGGCGGTCCAAACATACAAAGTTATTAATCTGCATGCTAATAGAATAGTAAACTATTTTAGGAGTTAAGAACGGTCGGACCTATGAGACGATACGCTACTGATTCATGAACCTCAGTATAAAACCAAGATAGGTTGTTTATTTTTCAACTAGATAAGTATTGGAAGTTTGCGTATTGCTCCGATCAGAATCACGATAACCTAGTTTCTAGTGACATGCCAATGGGAAGTTGAGTTGGTAGGGTTCTAGAGTTTACGCCTAGTAGTTTGGGTGCCACATTAGTATCATCCCTATTTATTCTATCATCCTGAAACATTAATTATCGAAATCTCAACAACCACATATTTATCTTTATCTGCTTTCTTGTACTTTAATTTCCTACATTTTAATTACTTGTCTTTAACCCCCAAACTTACCTACTTTGTTCCATCCTAGATACTTCCCTACCGAAAGTGCCAACTTTAATTTTACCCACACGTTTGGATTCATAGAACGATCTTAGGTTACACTTACCGCTTACTAACCAGAGTAGGTAGTACATATAATTTAAGCCCCGCTAATAATAAATTTTAAAACCCCTGATGACGCCCGATTAAGTTACAATCAACGACACCGACGCTTTCGGGAGCCATCAAGTTTTTGGTGCCGCTGCCGGGGAATCACAAACGTACAATTTAAAGCCACTTTAAGTAGTAGTATTTAGGAGATCCTTCTGAACGAAACCTCTCCAGGTATCTTTCGGAAGTTAAATTGAGTAATTTAGTATTGGTTTAGCATTAGTTAATTAGGATAGTATTAGTTCAAAATGATAACTCAAAAACCCACTTCTTACCTCATTTCAAAAGACGAACTGACGGCAATGGACGATACGGAATTCTTTGACTACTTAGTAGGAGAAATAGGATCTGATTTCTTTAAAACTAAAGAAACCTCCAAAACCCTAGAAGAATTTAGGACCTCACTTTCTATTCCAAAACATTTCCTGGACTTCGATGACACGGATCAGTTACCTGACCTGGCATCGTCTCCAGATGATCACTTCCCAACTTTACATTCGCCTCAAATACCAAATTATGTCCACTTCGATAGTCCTTCCGAAGAAGATTACGAAGAAAAACCTCCGAAATCTTGTGACAACACTCTGTCAAATTCTCGTAATGACGGCATCTTTCCATTCCTTTCACAAGAACATGAATACACCATCTATCGAGTGGTGGATAAAGTTCCATCAGTTGAGCCAGAAAAACCTTGTTCTGAAGAACGCCACCTCGGCGCATCCTTTAATCCTTCTCGCAGAATAGATGTTTATAGGGCATTCGTTAGGAAATTAGACTCCTCCGACTTTCCTTTTTCATATATCCAACGAGAAAAGATTACCAATCTTGACGAACAACTCAAATTCTTATCTCGCCTGTCAAATCATGAATGCGAAAGCACTTCCACCAATTTCAGAGATCAAGAACTAATGTTCATAGCAGATGTAGATCTACTTTTTGAATCACTTGCCGACATGAATTTCCAACCAATATCTATGATATTAATCAATCATAATGTCGCTGCAATGATCAATGAACTTGAGTTTTGGGTAGAACGGGACCCGATGATTCCTATCATCATCCCTGGTAAAATTCAATTCTTTGTTGACCCCGCTTCTTAATTAATCTCAAAATTGCGAGATGTTTTTCCTGATTCCACCAAAAGACATGACACCGCTTTCTTCGCTAAACGGAAAGACCTTCAAGTTAAGCTTGTTCAAATCTTCGCTTTCACCAAATACCCCTTCACTTCCACACAAAAAGCCCTAATCAGTAAACTCGTAAGAATAGTCAATTCTACAAGCGGAGAACCTGATTCGCAAGAAGATAAAGCATTCCTAGAAATCATGGATAAACTCAATCATGACCTAAATTACAAAGATCAAGGACCTCGCGACGGATTGTCAAACCCTAAGAAGATAAGAAAGGCATATAATAAGTTAATTAGTGATCTTGTCAATTTAGGATATGAAGAAAGAAAAACCCTAGGGGACATAGAGAACAGTCATTATTTAATTTATAATGTCATCTGGGAGCTTTCAAAATGTTTTGTGCCTAAAAACATTCGTCTAAGGAACAAATTTTGACCCTTTCTCTACAAAGAGATCGGAACGAATCATAAAACGATTCTTTCCTAAAAGGTCGAGGCTCGCAACTTTACACAAACTTTTTTTTTTTTTTGAAAGTTTATGTTAAAAAAAAGGAAAGAAATAATAATATATATATAACTTAAGTTTAATGTTTTAGGTTAATTATAATCGTCCCGCAAAAATGTGCGCGTTCCCTAAGTTATTTATAACGTGACAAGAAACTAACAAGTACCAAGTCACAATAAATACACTTAGGATTCGTAATCATTATTAATAGGACATTAGAAGTTAACTTAGATTATTAATTTAAAAGGTACATTAGGGACCATGTAAGGAATATGGTACTTGAAACTAGGACATATATTCCTAGGGGACCATTAAGACTTTCCATGCACTCCCATAATTCAAAAACAAAAACACTTTCTTCTCCCCTTTTGATCCCCATGGCCGGCCACCACCTCCACCTTCACTTCCAAGCCCTCACCACCATGAACCACCATTAAATCTCCATCAAACTCTATAACTTTGCGTCCTTTTGAACTCCTCATTGCATATTCTTTTCGGTTGTACATTTGTTTTGAAGTTTCAAGCACTACAAAGGTATGATCATGAGAAACCCACTTTGAACTTTGAATATCCTATTTTATGAAATTGGCTAAGTTAGTAACTAGGAATTACCTCTTTTCTTGGTTGAATGCTTAGAAATTACATACTACTACCACTTACCCATGCTAATTCACACATGTTTGACTTTATTAAAAGGATGAACTTTGACCTATTAATTAAGTCTATAATTATGCGTGATTAAGTGTAGTTGTTAGGTATTTAAATGATCATGGTAATGATTACTCTATGTTAAGTGCACAATGCGGATGAATTAGGATTAGCAAGTTGATTTTTGAGAATCTATAAAAGATTAACTAGCTTGCTTGAATAGAATAGTAAATTAAATTACTTGACAATTCTTGCTCACTAGAATCTTGTACTTGCTTGACTAGTCAAAGTAGGCAAAATAACTAGAAAATCATTATTGTGAAAATAAAAGTCTTGAATAAAATCAAACACATAGATGACATAACTCTTATTGCATGACCTAGCTTGTTTACCAACTAGGAAATGATTGAAATAGTTTAGGTCATATTTACATGCATAGGATATAATTTTGGCATACGAAGTTATCATTTGAAGTAAGCTTTGACCTAAAAAGTCAACTTGAAGTATTGCATTCTTAAAACAAATCAATTGAATTTTTAAACCTTACTTCAACTTGAACTTTTAAAAGTCAAAACCTACTAATAATTATAAATTGTGAAATAATGACATTTCAAATTTGGGTAACACCAAACCTTGTAAATTGCATTACTTCACAATAAAGCTATTGCCATTTCATGACTATATATTTTTCACCTATTAATGATTGCCTTATTATTTGTTTAAACTAATTATTAGTTACTTGGGGACATTTGATATTTACTGTAATCTTTGGACTGTCAAAAATTTAAAGCCCTCATTTCAAATCTTCCATTGGAAATTTCAATAAGTGCTTTAAATTTTCTCCTTCTTGAGAATCCATTACTTTAAATCTCTCATGTTCTCAGGTACTATGTCGCCAAAGAAGAAAAAACTAAACCCAGCACGACCACTTACAGGATCTCTCGCCTATCTTAGTGCATCACCTAATCACGACCATATGGCACGCATTTGGAGAGACAAGAAGTTCGGGCGTTTTAGATATGTGGACTGGGAAAAGTTGCAAGTATTGGGTCAGCAGTTCGAGTCCTTCAAGAAATTGTTCAGCATTGATGAACTGGTGTACATGGAAATGGTTACCGAGTTCATGACCACATACACATTTAAGACAAGGAGTAGAGTTGGAGACAGTTTGATCACGTTTCGATGCATGGGAAGTTCATTCACCTTGTCATTGGCTCAGTTCGCACAACATTTGGATCTATACACACCTGAGGAGATACATTCCCCACTGTTCACTAATGGAGCCACTTCGATATCCATCTCTACCACACCATCCGAGGCATGGAGTAAGTTATCATCAGCAACATATTTATCGGGTATAAAAGCTACCAAACTCAGAGATCCAGTCTTACAAATCCTACACAAGCTGATAGCTTGTTCATTTGATGGAAAATACACGACAAGCGGTCGAGTTTCCAGATTTGATATTGCTATGATGACATGCATCCTCGAGAAGACGAATATTCAGGTTGCCTATTTAGTTGCCCAGCGGATTCTGGAAGAATAGGATTTTGGTGCAAAGAGATCATAGATGGGTCCAATAATTACAAGGCTGATTCGCAGAATGGGATTGCTTAAGACGACAGAAGTAGAAAAATTCAAAAGCCTGCCAGTATGGAGTGCCCAACCGATAGATTATGAGTTCCTTAGAAGCATGGATATACTCAAGATTATGAGAGACGACACAGTTTACATCAGGGCACGATCAGCAGAAACCGAAAGTATGGATGAATTGGTACCAGGTTTAATTTTACCAAGAGAGGGAAGAAAGAGGCATCAACCAAAAGAGCCAAATAACTCAGATTCAGACAAAGATAGGGATGATTATGACGACCCAGTTGCACCACCACCAGTAGTGCCACAGCCTACTAGAGCAGGACCTTCCACCCCAGCTCCTAGATCTCGGGTGCCCCCTTACATATACCACTATGGGACACCACCAGGGCCAGACTATTGGTACTGGCTAATGCAGATGCAGGTCCGATGTTATAAGGCTATGAGATAGCAAACAGCAGGGATACCAGTGAGCCCACTTCCTGACTTACCCTGTGGATTGGGCCGAGCACCACCACACTTATATCCCCCTGCAGTTCCTACTCCAGCACCTCACCAACTTCCAGTTCTTGACCGTGGCCATGGGTTACCACCTCGCACAGTCCCACCTAGGCCACAAGCACCACCAGCACAGGTTCCTATTCAGAGACAGCATGTTCCTTCTGTTGTTGGTTCGGCTAGAGGTTAGACTTCGAGAGGCAGCAGGATATCCAAAACCCCTACACGAGCCACCATTGTTCAGAGTCACAGGATTCTCAGGAGTAACAGCCTTGCAGATGCACCAATTAAAGTGCCAACTTTAATTTACCCACACGTTTGGATTCATAGAACGATCTTAGGTTATACTTATCGCTTACTAACCAGAGTAGGTAGTACATATAATTTAAGCCCCGCTAATTATAAATTTTAAAACCCCTGATGATGCCTGATTAAGTTACAATCAACGACACCGACGCTTTCGGGAGCCATCAGACACTTAAGCTAAAACTTCAGGAAACGCCCCTCAGCAACAGCAGAAGAAGAAGACTCGCAGAAGTAGAAGGAAGAAGATGACCACTACTACAGAGGAGCATGCTGTAGATTCTCTGACTGCTCCAGTATCTACCCCGTGTTTCGATTATGGAGTTACCATTTCAGACCCGGAGGTGACTTAGGCGATTCTCCGAGAGCTGTCCATCCAGCGTGACTCTCACTCTGACATTAGAGAGGCGTTGGGACTGTCGAGACTTCCTGACCATCCCTATAGGCTTGGTCGGGGCCCCTGACCAACTCTACCATCATGGTCATTTTTCACAGCTGCCACTCCACAGACTGCTCTCCCTGCTACTGTTGCTTCATCTCAGTCGTCTGAGGATTTCACTCAGATTTTTTCCCCGATGCCTGATCTCACAGCTGCCATGTCACCTACTTCAGTTCCAGACAGTGATGCACTTGTAGCATTTGATCCAGACTTGGATGATTTACTAGATGATTTTTAGTTTATGTTTATCTTTAGTTTTATCTTTATTTGTTTTAGACTTGATATGTTGTTGAACTGATGATTATGACAGTATATTATGGTAATTGCATACTTTAGCTTCGTAGGAAATGGATGAGCTTTGAAAAGAGACTGGTTCTAAAACTCCATCAACCATTCGCACCATTCCTTCACGAATCTGGTCCTGAATCCAGTATCCACTATCCGTAGGGAAGTACCTCTCCTAACCCTTCATATATGACTTCGATATGCCTATTGCCTACTTAAATCTCTAAGTGTGGGATCCTCCTCGCTTAAAACTTTTAAATTCACATTTTTTCCTAAAACAAAACCCTAAGTGTGGGATTTTCTCCCTACTTGGTGTAGAAACATTGAGGACAATGTTTATTTTCTAAGTGTGGGATAGCGGTATATCTCTCGTCTGTCAAAATATCTGTTTAAGTTGATCTAAGAAACATGCAGGTCCTCAAATAAATTTTCAATCCTTATTTTCGCCAAAATTTACAAAAATTTAAACTTTTCTGAGTCAGAATGTAAGAAAAAGTATAGATTTTTTACAGGTATTCAAAAGTTGATGAAAAGGAGGTCAAATCATGTCGGATTCCAAACAATTTAAGATGAGGATCTAAGAGGGGCATCGCACGACTGGATACATATAACCCATTTTTTGCGGTGGGGAATTTGAGCCTTATAAGCATTCATTTTGAATGCTTCAGTGTTCGTTTGTTTTGTGTGACTGGTGCACACATTTCTTAATTAGAATTTGCCCCAGGTATACATTTCGGGATCACATTGACAGGTGTCATGCATGACATAGGTACGATTAGAGGACCTTGACATTCCCTAGGATTTAAACCCCATTTTTACATATCTCTTCAAGCCCAAAACCCTTCCAACACTCATTTTTAGTGTTAATGATCTGCCTAGTAAACCCTGTTGAGCCTTAGCCTATTTCCTTCATAAACCCTCATTTTTAAACCCCTTATTTCCTACCCACCAAAATCTTATCTTGATTTTTTTTATGTTTTTGAAAAATGATATTTAGGCATTCCTTTTTGTTTTCACTCTAAAATTCACAAAATCGTGTTTACTGAAAACTCCTCGTGTGCGTTCTATGTTCTATCCTCAAAAATCGAGAGTCATATGGTGAGAAAAATTGGCACAAAGTAAATTCGAAATTTTCAAAAGATTGGAAAATGAAAATTAGAAAGGATCTCAAAAAGGGGAAATAAAACAAACAAAAATCCCTTAGAGCAAGAAAAATCTAAGCCCAAAAATAGAAATAGAAAAAAGTGAGAAAAAAAATAGTTGGAATAAAGCTAAGTGCTTCAAATATCTCGAAAACTCCATTCCTAAAATATATCACTCCGTGTGTTTTCAAAAGATAGAAGTCAAAATAGCTATCTCTCCCCTAAACCGTTATCCGTTTCCATATCTAGATAGAATTGTTCAAAATTTTGAAAGTCCTGAGATAAGTAAATCCCCTTAAAACATAGATACCCCAATTTATACATACCCTTTTTAAACCCGCACCAAACATTACAACCCATCTGAATGTCTTGGGATAATCAGTACCGTTCTAGTCTAAGTGGTGGAGATATGATCCTCGGGCAAGCCTATGATGACGAATGATGCACGACTGGTATTGAGAGATATTTCATTTAGCTTAGCATAATAGGAACCCCGATACACTTTGAGTGAATTGAGTGACCACCGGTGAGATCGCCCAGTCGTGCATATTCCACAATTCCGAGAATTGAAAGTTTGCCTAAGAGAATCATCTTGAAAACCTTTGGATACTTCATAGGAACATCTCTTATTTATCTAACAGGCGAATTACTTGTTTTCAATCTGTATGAATTCTTCTTTGTGGGTCAGATCAAAACCTTTGCATATGGAATTTTGGCGGTAAGATGGAAAGTTTGCTTGAGGACAAACAAATGTTTAAGTGTGGGATATTTGATGACACGCAAAAAGTCATGTTTTTACGTGCATTATTCTCACCTTTTTAGCCCAATATGTGAAGGAACTAACCAAAATAGATACTTTATCACTTAAATTCATCACATAGGCTAAAATATAGACAACGTTTCAAAAATCAACTAAAATGGTCAAAAAACACGATAAATCTAACGAAAACGATCACAAGCATTCACGTTCACTCATTTCATTGATTCTAGAGCTATGTTCTAAGTTATGACCTCAAACTTATGTCATTCTCTTCGTTAGGAAATTACAAATGCGTGGACGCAAGAATCGCTCAAAATGGATAAACGACAAAGAAGATACGACCAAACGAAGAAATGAAGAACCGAAGGGGCCAGGATACGGCTGTCCACAGCCGTATACGGCTGGGCACAGACCGTATACAGCCTGTGCAGACCGTATACGGTCTATGCCCAGCCGTATACGGCCTGGGACAACCGTATACGGTTGGTGTCCAGCCGTATACGGTCCAGGACAACCATATATGGTCCGGGACAGCCGTATTGGTGCATTTGGGCTATAAAAATCAGATTTTTATACGGTTGTGCGATACAGCTGTGCATTTGAGGTTCAGGATACGGTCTACAGATACGGCTGTGCATTGCCTATAAATACTAGCTCAAATCTTCATCATCTCATCTATCCATCATCTCATTCTTCATTTCTTTCTTTTCTTTCTCTCTCTACTCTCTCTCTAGAATAAAGCAATTAGTTAGATTAGTTAAGCTAGTAGGTTACGAGCTTTAAGATCTTTTGTAACGTAGGTGCTCTGAGACTGTAGTTACAAGATTTGTAATAACGCTTCGTCAGGTTTTATTATAATCTCTATCTTTTTATTTTTGAATAATGTTGAGCTATTTCTATGCTTATTTAGAAATGCTTGCTAGAATAATTATCATGCTAAGCTAAACAAATTTGTGTTTGCTATGATAGTTGCCATGCTAGGGTAGTTACACTTAAATCATGCTGTTACTCTTTCTGTATGCTGTTGAAATATATTTGAATCTATGAATTGAATCTCAAATGTTTATCTATCCAACTTATGCTATGGTTAGTAACATCCTTCTAGGCTTGGCCCATTGCTAGTAGTATGCCGCTAATTATTATGTGTTTGATGATCATTGAACTCGACATGACCGGTGTTCTCCTGGTTGAAATATAACTGGAGGGAGACACGGAGCGTAGGATTAGAGATAGGTTAGATTCAATTAATTTAGCAAGTGTCTTAGAGAGAACTTTCAGGGCACTTATGACTTAACCATTATAATGTTACTCTACATGATTAAAACTGATCCCTGCTATGCTGCCTTATTACATGTTCTTGTTTGATTGTTGCTTAGGATCTTGATAACTACAAATAAGTTATAGACTTGTTGATTTAAGTCGCGAAAGTAAATCACATAGATGGCGTAGGTTTAATTTAGAACATAATTCGGTGGGCAACGTTAAGTTGAACTGTTAGCGTGTTGAAAACAACCTATGTGTCTTTCTTAATTGTGTTAGATTAATCTACCTCGGAAAGGGGATTGTATTAATAGTTATATCGCAATAAAATTCATGTTCTAGCAATTCAATAATGTGATAACCAGATTCTAAGGAAAGTAGTCTAAGCAAATGCATTTCTTTTATCATTTGAATCAAGTATTTTATTTGATTAATTGTTTTGGCAATTTATTTATTTTTATTTAATTTCAAAGTTTAATTAAATTCATAATTGTTTGTCAATTGTTCGATCGGAACTAAAACTTTCCCTTCTATTTATATTACTTTATTTGTGTAACAATTTCCAATTTATTTATAATTGACATCCGCTCCTCGTGTTCGACTCGGACTTACCGTGCTATACTATTATATGACCAGGTATTCTTGCCTGAGTTGTGTATAGTAAGTGGGTATTTTCCATTTATAAAACTTAACCCTGTTTACGCAGCATCAAGTTTTTGGCGCCGTTGCCGAGGAAATTATGCAAATTGAGTTGTGAATAAAATCCAATTTCTACTATACACAACTCAGCTATGCAATAAAGTATGCTAATTTCTACTATGCAAATAGAATTAACTTTAGCTATGCTAGAAATGGTTCCCTGTTTACAGAAAACAAAATCCAATTTACCAAATTGAATCAAACCGTTCCCCGGCAGTGGCGCCAAAAACTTGATGCTGCGTAAACAGGGTTAAGTTTTATAAATCGAAAATACTCACTTACTATACACAACTCAGGCAAGAATACCTGGTCATATAATAGTATAGCACGGTAAGTCCGAGTCGAACACGAGGAACGGATGTCAATTATAAATAAATTGGAAATTGTTACACAAAAAAAGTAATATAAATAGAAGGGGGACGTTTTGGTTCCGATCGAACAATTGACAAACAATTATGAATTTAATTAAACTTTGAATTAAATAAAAATAAATAAATTGCCAAAACAATTAATCAAATAAAATACTTGATTCAAATGATAAAAGAAATGCATTTGCTTAGACTACTTTCCTTAGAATCTGGTTATCACTTTATTGAATTGCTAGAACATGAATTTTATTGCGATATAACTATTAATACAATCCCCTTTCCGAGGTAGATTAATCTAACACAATTAAGAAAGATACATAGGTTGTTTTCAACACGCTAACAGTTCAACTTAACGTTGCCCACCGAATTATGTTCTAAATTAAACCTACGCCGTCTATGTGATTTACTTTCGCGACATGAATCAACAAGTCTATAACTTATTTGTAGTTATCATGTTCATTAACAATTATTCATAATTATCTATCTCAGGCTATCAAACTCAATATATCTAGCAATAATTATCAATATAAATCAACAATCATCAATAATTCTCTACTAACAAGGAAATCAATCTCAAATTAGTAAAAAAACCACGCTAGGTAATTATGAATAATCAATTAATAACCATGGATCAACAAGTAAACATATAGACATTCATAAAATTCAATATACTTCACAATTCAATAATCAAACCATCATCTAAGTATCATCATCTAAACAAATGCATAAGAAGTCTAGCCAATCATATTCTTACAGAAAATCAGAATTGAAAATGAAATCAAAATCATAATCAAATGAAAAGGAACAACGTATTCAAACCGAGAAACCGAAAATATGAACGAACAATTGAAAAACTTCAATTCTTCTTGCTTTCTACCATCAAAATGCTCCCAAAATGAGGGAAAAACCCCCTCTGGTCTGCTGCTAATCGTATTAGGGTTTGGTGATCAAGTTATCAAGTGAAAACCCTAAAATCGGACTTAAATGGCTGCAAAAGTCATCCATACGGCATATGGATGTAAAAGCCCATAAATCCAGCCCGCGATAATAGGTTTCAGCCCAGTTTTCAATCCATACAGCGTATGGAAAAATTTTCCCAAAAATATGGCCCAAATGAAAGTTGTAGCTTTATCTGTTATCTAAATTCTCCAAGTTGAATCACCCCAATCGGAGTTCGTATGAAGAAGTTATGCCCAAATTACTAACAGCGCGCAGAAAATTCAACATTTACACTTTTCTTCCATTTTCAACTCATCTTTCATTCTTTTTCCGATTCGAGCTTCATTTACACTTTGATCCAATTGAATATTTCATATCTTCACTCTTTTAGCTTATTTTCTTCACGATTTAACTCGTTTTCTGTTCCTTTTCGATCCAAGTTCCGAATTAACTCCTAAATGCAAATATGAATGAAATAAGTATCTTATTCATACAAAATGCATTAGAAACCTATCAAACAAGGGGTAAATTAGTACTATAAATTAGTACATTTTGGCGTTTATTAGGTCTGCATGCTAATATCATTCATACTGATAGGATATATGATTAGGTTTTTAGATATATATTAATTACATACACTAGTTTCACATGCATAGAATAGTTATGATGATTTATATGAAATAATGATGAACAATTTAACTAGCCGTTAAACCTGACCATCCCAACTTGTCCCGGTAGGATACCCCTATTCATGTTTTTGTTTATTCAACAATTCATGTCATGATTCGGATATCTCAAATGTCCGAGATTTGGGGACAAGACTCGAGGATGGTCGTTGGTTAAATTGGTTACTACATTTGGGACAACTTCCGGTGTAGTCTACATTCCATAGCTGTTATCCATGTGACATGTTATTTATCTGATTGCGGATAACTCTACATTAGATAGATAATAGGCTAGGAGCTATGGCTCATTAGGAAATATATGACCCATATCCAGGTTAGACAAATAAGGAACCTTTGATTAAGCAACGGAAATACCACAACTGAAAGGCTGTAGGTATATTACTTTGTTCACAATTGAGAGTTCTGAGTTTTTCAGCTCAATCCTGGAGTTGTCATCTTAACTAAGGCCTTACCCAAATAACTACCCCTAAATAGCATGAGTAATTATCATAGTAAACACTCGCTTAACCTGTTAGTTCTCGTTGCCACCTCACCTCTCTTTCTTTACTTTAAGTTTTAGATAATTAGTTAGTTAAAACCAACCAAAACCTCTAGAAACTCTAGCTAAATCTCGAAGGATAACTGAAGTCCAAGATCCCATGCCCGTTGTAGTTTGAAGAATGACCCTAGGTCATACCTATCACTATAATCACCCATAGCTTTAGTATACTTAGGCCCAACAAAACATAAATATAAACACAATGATCGCCGCGACCAGCGGAAGAACCGCAAAGACCAGAAGGATTTCTGAACCGACCATTGGCTGTGCGTCAATATGATATGGAGGTTCCTCTTCTTAGCATATCTCACGAGAAAAATATTCAGTTAAACTTATCAACAATCTATTATAACTTTGTAGGCAACCTTGTAGTATACAAGCATTTATGATTACCACATCAATTATATTATTAAGTCTTAATGTTCTTCCACTATCTCCTCAGCCTGAAGTCTCCAGCTCATAACTTAATTATATTATAGTATATAATCTTAACTAAATTATCTAAGAATAACTTAATTATATAGTCAATACAATTATCGGGAAAGTATAAGAAATTTGCAATAAATCAATATCAACTTAAACAAAAATTCAAATCATAATTTAAATTAACATTCATTCAAATAAACACAATAAGAAACTTAATTCATATCAAAACTAAGTAAACAATATCCAAAATATGATTAAGTAGTATACTTACAAAATACAAGGATAAAGAAACCAAACCCTAATGATGAACAAGCTCTTCTAGGGTTAAAAACCTTCAAACCCTAGCTTCTTTAGCCTCCAAATTCGTATTCTATACGAACCTTAAACCCTAAAATTGAATTTTGATTATTGAAATTGTATATGGTTTAACCAGAATAAAGCCTCTATTTATAGTTTTCAAAACCGCCAGTCCAACCGCCGGTTGGAAACTCCAACCGCAGGTTGGATAACTTGTTCTCCAAGTCCAACTCTGCGTCCGGAACCGACATATCATTTTAATATTCAACCGCCGGCTGGGAATCTCAACCGCCGGTTGTGTCTATTTCCCCAAATCTTCCAACTTCGGACTGGGCTTAATCTTGGGCTTCCTTCTTCTCTAAACATCATTTATTCTCTTTTCTTGGCCCAATTCTTCAATATAATCTTCTTTTAAAACTCTATCTTCTCAAATCTTCAATTCTTCTTGGTTTTTCTTCATTTTAGCTTCATTTTCGTTTCTTTCTTCAATTATTTATCTTTCACACCTAAATTGCAAATATAAACAAATTAAGTACCTAAATCAATAAAAATGCAATAAAAGTACATAAAATATAAAATATAGGGATTTATTAGTATATAAATATCATATTATTTGATGTTATCAGCTTCATTTTTAATGTTTTTCTCGTCGAGTGCTTCAAGTTAAGTAGAGAGTATTAGAGTAATGAGGTTGTTGTGAATGGTTAAACCAAGGGCTCATACTCGAAGGGGTTTCACTCGTTCTTTTCGGCCTAGGGCATCGACAACAACGTTTGTTGTGCCCGGGTGGTATCGGATTTCGCAGTCGTAATCACTAAGTAAGTCGACCCAATGATGTTGTCTCATGTTTAGGTCCTTCTAATCAAAGATATGTTGAAGGCTTTTGTGGTCAGTGAAGATAGTACACTTGGTACCATATAGGTAGTGTCTCAAGATTTTAACCGCGAAAACAATGGCTCCTAGTTCGAGGTCATGAGCAGTGTAGTTCTTTTCGTGGATTTTCAGTTACCGAGAGGCGTAAGCGATGACCTTGTCACGTTGCATTAACACGCAACCAAGTCCTTGGGCTTAGGCATCGCAGTAAACTACGAAGTTATCGGTGCCTTCAGGTAAGGACATGATTGGTGCACTGCAGAGTTTCTGTTTTAGCAGTTGGAATGCTAACTATTGTTTATCAGTCCAATCAAATTTCTTATCTTTCTGAGTCAGGGAGGTTAATGGTTGAGCAATTCGGGAAAAGTTCTTAATGAATCGCTGGTAATACTCAGCGAGACCTAAGAATTATCATACCTCGGTTGGAGTAGTTGGTGCTTTCCAGCACTTGATGGCCTCAATTTTGGCTGGATCAACATGTATCCCTTGGCTGTCAATGACATGCCCTAGGAATTATACTGTTCGCATCCAGAACTCACACTCGGAGAACTTGGCGTATAACTCCTCTTGTCTGAGTAATTCCAAGATAGTTTTCAGGTGTTGGCCATGTTTGGTTTTGTTGCGAGAGTAGATCAAGATGTCATCGATGAACACGATGAAAAACTTATCTAGATAGGGTTTGCACACTCGATTCATAAGATCCATAAATACAGCTAGTGCGTTGGTTTAGCCGAATGGCATCACTTGGAATTCGTAATGCCCGTAGCGAGTTCTAAAGGCTGTTTTGGGAATGTCAGCATCTCGAACTCGGAGTTGGTGATAACCGGACCATAGATCGATCTTTGAGTAAAAGCTCGACCCTTGTAGTTGGTCAAACAGGTCATCGATTCTGGGAAGTAGATATCAATTTTTAATGGTTAGTTTGTTTAGTTCACAGTAGTCGATACACATTCGGAAAGATCCATCTTTCTTTTTCACGAATGACACCGGAGCTCCCCAAGGTGAAGAACTTGGTCGAATAAATCCTTTGTCTAGGAATTACTGTAATTGGGTAGACAACCCCTGCAACTCTGAAGGGGCTAATCTCTAAGGGGCTCGTGCCACGGGTGCAGCTTCGGGCACAAGGTCGATTTGGAATTCGACTTGTCTAGGCAGGGGAAGGCCAGGAAAGTCTTCGGGAAAGACTTCAGGAAAGTCTTGTACGATAGGCACATCCTAAAGTCGCTTCTCATTTGACTTCTTTTCAGTTACATGTGCGAGGATGGCCAGATACCCTTTTTATTAGGTATTTTCGGGTTTTCATACAGGATATGATGTTCAAGGTTGGTTTACCGGTCTCCCCTTGTATGATCAAAGTTCCACCAGTAATGAGGGGAATACGAATGATTTTCTTGAAACAAATGATCTCGACATGATGTTTGGACAACCAGTCCATGCCTACAATGATATCAAAGCTTTCGATTTCGACGGGTATGAGGTCTATGGGGAATAGTTGTTTGCGAGGTTTAAAGTGCAATTAGGTATCACACTATCAGCCTCAATCAGTTTGTCGTTTGCTAATTCTACGGTGAACTTAGCATCTAAGGCTGTAGGAGTGATGTTGAGTAGTGGACAAAACTCATCAGATATGAAACTTTTACCGGCACCGGTATCGAATAAAACTAGAATGGTTAGATCATTGAAGAGAAACATACCAGTAACAACGTTGGGATCTTGGTGGGCTTCTCCAGCGTTAAGTACGAAAGCTTGACCACGAGGGTTGTTGTTGTTATTGTTGTTCCTGTTGTTGGTGTTGTTTCATTTCGGGTAGTTGTTTCTAAAATGGCTAATGTCGTCACCCTCAAAACAAGCCTTTGGTGCATTTGGGTTGGTATTTGGGTTCGTGGTCCTGCAATCTTTGGCTAGATGTCCCTGTTGTTTGCACTTAGTACAGGTGCAAGGTCCATCATGGTGTTGAGTACACTTGGAGCATTAGGGTTTATTCCTAGCGTACCCTTTCTTAACCCCTGAGCCAGAACCTGAGGTGTAGGCCTTGACAGTCTTGGCCTTTTTGTTTTGCTGCTACAGCTGGTTGTTGTTGTTGTTCCCAGACCATTTCCTCTTGTTAGCCCCGGTGGCTTTCTCAGTAGGTGGCCCATGGGGGACAATTTGGGCCATAAGTTCATGTGCCATATGGACGGCACTCTAGATGGTCCTGGGTTTTGAAGAGGTGACATTACCTTGGAATGATTCTGGTATCCCCCTAACGTATCTCTCAATATGTTTGTATTCGGGGTCCACCATGGATGTACAAAGAAGGGCGAGTTGGTGAAATATGGTGGTGTAACTAGTGATATCGTTTCCTTGGATAGTGAGGTTCCAGAATTCTTGCTCGAGTTGTTGTAACTGTTCCCTGGGACAATACTCTTCCCTGAGCATTATTTTGAGTTCTTCCCATAGAAGTTGATAAGCGGTATCAATACCCACAGTCTGGGCATAAGAGTTCCACCAGGTGAGTGTACCTTCAAAAAGGATGTGGGTGGAGAATTTAACCTTGTCTTCCTCAGAGCAGTTGCTGATTTGGAAAGCAGATTCCATCTTTTCGGTCCATCATATTAAACCGATGGCTCCTTCGGTACCTTTAAAGTTGAATGGTTTGCAGTTCAGGAAATCCTTGTAATTGCAACGCTTGTTGGCTGCACCTCTTGGATTTCCTAGGTTGGGATTGGGATTGTTGTTTCTAGCGGCTTCTTGAGCTGCTAAGGCGTCAGCAACCCTTTGAGAGACTAGTTGAGCAATTTCCTTGGGGGTCATTGGTTGACGTCTTGGAGGAAAAAATTTTAAAAGAAAGAAAACAAAGGACAAATAAGATTTCGTGCACGAGAGTTATCACAAGTGTACATAATGAGAGAATATGAATGTTCAAGATACGATGATTATTAAAACAAGAAATCAAGTTTTATAACCAATTGAGGCACATGATTAAGAGATTACAAGTTTTGACGATTACAATAAAAGTCAGGCATTATTACATCTGGTCTAAATATGAGAGTTTACAAAAGTTAACAAGTTAAGCACATCCGCCTCGATGGGTTACAAAATAGAGTACTAAGCAAATCCTGACGTGGATTTGGTGGTGGAAGTAGTGTGATGACTTGTTCCACTATTTCCGTGAGTCTGCCGACCATTCTGAGTATTTCTTCAGCCATTGCCAAACGTTGTTCCATCGAGCTTGTATGATCCTCAGTCTCTCGTAAGCGTGTTTCACAATGTACCAGCCTGGTTTGTTGAACTAAGATTCGTTGTTGTTGCTGATTACTTGATTGTGAACAGTACCCATGGTGTACGTAATGTCCTCCTGGTCTAGGTACATTTGTGCAACCCGACCATTAGCCAGGTGCATCCAGTTGGTACGGGTATCCTGTTGTTCTATTTCAATGACGTGTAGCCTATCCTCATAGTGATGTTGTTCCATTTGTATGTCATCAAGCCTGTTTTCATGGCGGTGTAGTCTAGTGGCTAGCACCGGAATGGTGTGGTGCATGGGTTCTGGTGTGTATGGAGAAATATCAATGGGTTCAGCAGTAGTACGTATACCTTCCACGTTCCTCCATGTGTCTAAGGTAGTGGATAGCCAGCCCCAACGGCGGGCATCGACCAGACGGCGAGCTCTGTTAGTGGTGTGACAGTGTTGGGGTAGGAGGTAACTCGTGCTGAGTTAGAGGTTCTCCTAGACACGCGGGAGTTATGCGACCCGGAACAAGAGCGATAGGAAGAGGGTGAAGTTGCGGTGGGGGTAGTTGTCATTTTCTGAGGAAATGAGTTTAGTACATGTAAGGTTATATATATATATATATATATATATATGAATATAAAACCTTGCACATAGAGCACGTATAAGGGTTAGTCCCGTTTCTATCTCTAGTCTGTGTCTTCTAATGTATTCCCGTTCACTATTACCGTTTCAAGTCTTGCATCGAATCTCCTTTAATTGTACATAGTTGTTCAGGCTATGTTAAATTAAATTCAAATGATGCAATTGCCGAACTAGTCATAACTAAGAGGGAATACTAACCTAATGGTTATAGTCTAGGTCACTAATGCAATCCTAGTTCGCTATAACCTTAGGTTCTGATATCAATCTGTCGCACCCCCAAAACACGTGGTAGCGGAAGTATGAGGTGTCACGGGGGCGCCGACCAAATCAAATATCACAACCCAAAGATTAAAGGAAACGACCTCTATATGAAATGTTTGAAAATATTATATTTCCAAAATTTAATTGTTTATAAAAGTATCTGGAGTTCGCATAAACCATTAAGAGATTTCTAATACATTACTAAATATACAAATACAGCTAAATGCAATCTATTCTCTTGATGTTTGAAAACAATGCAACTCGAGTTAAGCTTTCCAAAAGCTTCCTACTGCGACTAGTCCAGATGAGGTTTGTCAAACCCTGATAGATCTATCCAATCGTATTCACGCACAAATTTTAACGACAATGATGGGTAGAGGACTTTAGTGGATTATTCAGGTCTCATGCAATCCATACGAAAAGTTGTTTCAAGTTACTTGTGATCATAAAAACATTTGTATGCATTCTCACCCCAGTTGAAAATCAGTAAAAACGGGCGATGAAACTCACCTTAGATTAGAAAGTAGCAAGCAAATATCAAATAAGCAAACAAGCCGGTGTACAACCTTCTAACGTCCTAAAAACGTATAAGGTTAGGTATAAGTAGATGTCTCATAAGACCATCTATAGCAATTGTGTAAGTGGGGGTTAATGTCCACTTAAACAAATTGTGTAGGTGGAGGGTTAATGTTCACCTAAAGCTAGTTCACTCAACTAATATGTTCAATTAAGTTGTTGATTAAAAGCATGTACGACCTATTGGTGAAAGTTTGTAATAATAATTCTTAAAAATACATTATCGTTAAGTTCGTTTCATTGAATCATGAGTGGTTATAAGTTGTTACCCAAGTTCAATACTTAGTAAAATCAAGTTTCAAACATTCTGTTTCTAGCAACACTAGTAGTGACACTAGGGTCAGTGTCGCAGGTTTAGCGACATTAGGATTAGTGTCGCAGTGTATGCGACATTCAGTTTAGTGTCGCAAGAGTTGCGACATTGAGTTTAGTGTCGCAGATTAGTGTCGTATAGTAACGAAACTGAGGTTGGAGTCGCTGATTGGAGTCGCTGATGCTTAATGTCGCAAAATAGTGCGACATTGGCACGAGTGTCACAGGTTAAAAATCAATTTCAATTAGACCGCGACATAGATAGCGACACTCAAATAGTGTCGCAAGTAGTGTCGCAGGTCATGCGACACTAAAGGTCTGGTCAGCTTTCGATTTTTAGCCAAAGTATTCTAAGTGTCGGTTTCTTATTCAGGAAAGTTCTTAAGTCTCATTTTTGTTCAAAGTCATTATATAAGTCACCCCAACCCATTTTTGTTACCACTTTCCAAAAACAGTAAGTTTTGTCATTTTTCAAAACCGAGCTCCATTTTCATTGACTTGGTCAACCCTTCTCGGTTTGACTCGAGACTTTTACCCAACCCTTAGATATGTTCAAATGTCACAAAAATCAGTTTTATCATTTTTACCAAGTTTCAGAAAGTGTCGGTTTTTATCGTTATTCATAAATTAGTCCATATTTCCTAATTTCCAGAATATACATCACTTAGACGAATTTTTTATAAAGATATATATTCCGAATTAGTTCCCAAGAAAACTACCAACTGTTCCCCCATTTGTTAAATACTTCCATTAATTTTTATATGAATTTTAGAGTAGTCGAAGTATTTTTCAAAATTATATGTGTCCTCTGAGGTCTAATAGTTGACCAATCTGGACACATGCATAAAGATTACATTTCTGGGACAAATCTACAAGGAACTAGTAAAGGTTGTCAACATGAAAGTTGTAGTCAATGAAATATGTAAAATTTGAGCGATGGTTTCAGGTTATTTGGACATGTGTAGCTTGAGATATGGCCAAAATACTAAGGGTAAAGTTTCTGGATTTCTGGAACAGATTGTCTATGTGTTTTAATACAAATTTTTAAAAATAATAACGAACTCAGAAAAATATGAGGTTTGTGGGGTTTGAAAGCTAACATCTTAAAATTGATTTTTGACTATAAAAACATCCATTTTTATGAAGAAGTAATTTTTCTAAAATTCATGGAAGTGAAGAAAACTTTCTGGACAGAAAGTGTTTCTCACATTTTGTTAATTTCAAGGCAAAGTATTTTTTTTTAGCATGGTTTGGTTATTATAATTGTTGAGTGAACTTATTATCATGCTATTAGAGTATTAAGAAGCTAAGAATATTCCTTACAATGATGTTTTGAATAAAGGATGGCAGATTTGAAATGAGGAACTCTTGTAGTGTTATTTTCTTGAAAAATCTTTGTTAAAGCTTTAGAGGAAGAGTGAATGAGAACTCTTGCATGGAGTTTAAGTGATATGGGGAGAACAAAGCCATGATTGACTTTTGCATGGACTAGGATAGGGGGAAGGGGAGGTGGCCGGCCCCCACATGGGCCCCATCTAATTTTTGGTGATTTAATTCGATTTTTCAGATTGTGTTGTGATCGGTGTTCATTTATTCGTTATTCCGTTAAATCGTTTAATCGCGTAGCGTTTTCTTGTGTTATTTTAATTCGTGATATATTTGTGATTATTTTTCATTGAAGTGTTATTAAAATACTTAAATTTTAGTTCTCAAAATATTAATTAGGGTTTCGTTTGGTTGTCGGGCTCAGTTGCGCGTTTTAACCGCATTTGTTACGTTGTTAACAAAACGTCTAGGTTTTTCGTGTATTATTATTATCTCAAAATAATAATATATCATAAATAACTTCTAAAAATAGATTTAAGTTATTTATAGAAAGGTTTTCATTAACGTCTGATAACTAGGTGGACCCAGTCCAGTTGTTTCGCGTGATTATAAATAAACACATAATCACGTAAGTGTATATTAAAATATATACAAATAATTACATATATTTAGCCTAATACAAACTAAATACAAGTAATTAAAGTCTCAAATAAGTTTAACAGTAACCCTAAATCATCGGGTGTCACAGTACACTTTGAATCCCTTGAATGAAGCATATGCCAAATACAACCTAATGGCTTCTATCCTTGCCACAGGTGCCAAAACTTCATCATAATCAATACCCTCTTCCTGAGAGTAACCCTGTGAAACAAACCTAGCTGATGCGTGTGAAAGCGCCTAGTGTTATTATTTATAAAGTACAGGATATACCAATCACTACTATCACACAACCAGGCAAGAATACCCGATCGGAATAGTATAGCTATGGTAAGTCCAGGTCGAACACAAGAACACAGGAACAGTGTTATTCAATTAAATTGGAATTATTAACTAAACTAACAAAACATTAAGATAGGGGTACGTTTTAGTTCCGTACGAACGTTCAATATGAACTAAATAACTAAACCAAATAACAGAAAACAAGATAAAAGGAACAGATAAATAATCGGGGATAGACATGTAATTGCTTAGATTCTTCCGCTCAGATTCATATTATCCGGTTCATATGTTTAGATTGTCTGATTGTGATTTCTTTTATATCAACTTAGATACTATCAAATTAGCCTCCGGTTATGGTTAACTAATATCTACAACCTAGGGTCCCACATTAAACATCGATCTGACGTCGCAAGAATGTTACTCTATTGCGTGCTTTTCCCAAGATTGTGTATCAAGTGTTCACGATTTGTTATGATTAATCCTTGCAGTATGACTCAACAATACTATAACACCCTCAAATTTCAGGTTGCGGAAGCGATCGGGTCGGGTGTTACCAAATCAAATATCACAAGCACAAAGGTAAATAATGAACGACTCTAAATGAGACGTTTGAAAATAGTTATACATTCCCAAAATAAAAGTGTATACAAGTTGCGAGTTCGCAAAATAATTTCATTACATAATTTGTAATACATAAGTTATGCAGAGAAATCCAGTTGTTTGAAAACATGTGACTCGAGCTAGCAAAGCTTGTAGCAATCCTAATCCTGCTGGGCACCTGAGAACACATGCTAAAACGAGTCAGCTATAAAGCTGGTGAGTTCATAGGACTGTCTGTTGAAACATAAAGTATAAAACCTTATATGTTTTGAAAAGTAGTTCAAAATCTACAATTTTGATATGTATTGTATTGAAGTTGTAACACCAATGTGTATACATCCTACAAGGTATCTCATACCTAAGTGACCATGATGTATAGCTAAGTACATAAACATTGTTTATTGAGGCATTCCGTGCCTGGATACCTATCAGGTATTAAGTAATCTATCAATGTGAGGCAATACATGCCTAAGGACTATCGGGTAATTGTATGACCACATCATATGATGTTGTGTAATAGTTGGTGTGCCACCTGGCATAGCGTGTTGCATCCAACAACATAATTGTAGTCCCAAGGACTATGATTGAGTATTTAGTCAAATACTGAGTTGATGGCCTCGCGTGAAAGTTCACCGATCCGTTAATAGTGTGGATCACGAGCATAAGCTCGCCCATCCGTGAATGCGTGTGGATCACGAGCATAAGCTCGCCCATCCATCGAGTGTATCGCTTTACCGTGATATCGTACTTGTGCCAACTGTAATACCGTGACATCGTTTTGTGCCCACTTTACCGTGGCATCGTTTTGTGCTCATCTGGCATCGACCGGATTGCTCGCAAGCAATGTATGTAACTGAGTCAGCAGTACTACGACATGCCCGACTTGAGTAATGAGCCGACAGTACAACGACATATCCGACTTGAGTAATTGAGTGCCGACAGTACTACGACATGTCCGACTAGTGTAAATGAGAGCCGGCAGTACTACGACATTGTCACACCCCGCCTCAGTGGAAGGTTGCGAGGTGCGACTATCATGAGATCAGAACATAAGAATTACAATGAACGACCACTACATGAGTCATTTTAAACATACTTCATAAAGTTTTAAATTGTCTTACAGACTTAGAACATTTGTCTTAAAAAGTTTACAAGCAATTCCCATAAGTTACAAAATAGTTAGGGGTTTAAGAATTTAAGATCAAAGGCAATGTTCGTCCATGCAAATGTAGTTCCTAACTTCAAAAGGGGTATGCCATCTTCACAACTAGCAAGCATCTTAATTACCTGAGAATAACATGTAAAAATGGGTCAACATAAAGTTGGTGAGCTCATAGGTTTTAGTAGTTGCAAAACATAACCGCGGATCACGAGATTTCAAGTTGTATTGCCATTCAACAATATAGTAAAAATTGTATTACTATTGCCATAAGCTCATGAACTGAAACCTTAACATTTAATGCCTCGCAAGTGTCCTATCCAAACACTAGTAGTTCTCAAATGACAATGCACCCGTTTGACTTATAGTCATGTTGGCGCTACCAACCCGGATGGGGGCGTCAACCCAAATAGATCTATTCATGACATTCACGTTTAAGTCCTTAACTAGCTATTCATGATAAAGGCCTACATAATGGATAGTGTCAACTTATGCAATACGTAACAGTTTAGTTTGTGTCCACAAAGAAAAAGAACATGTATTCTTACCCCAAAAACATATCAAAGCATTTAAAAAGGAGTAGGGGCCATGAGACTCACCTTAGTGAGAGAGCGAAAATTAGCAAGTATTTGTTTGGGTCTCGGTGGGGTTAACGCGTCCTAGATTACATAAAATGCTTAAGTTTAGTCATGGAAATTAGCAAGTATTTGCATGAGATCTTTGAAAGATTTATAGATACGTATAGGTATATTTTACATCTTTTATGACTTGACATAGGTTTGATCATGGATTATCACTTATTTTTTACACATGAACTTGTGCAAGTGATAATCTACAAACATCAAGTTGTTTTGTAGGCTTAGCCATACTTTTCAATATTTCATATTAAAAGAAAATGTAGATGAAGATGAGTAAAGGAGATGCATGTAGGCTTTGCCATACATAAGTTTATAACAAAAATGAAATACGAATTTGCATGTATACATATATGATTGTAGGCATAGCCATACATAAGATCACAACAAAAATGAAACATAAAGTGCATATATACATATGTAGATTTATAGGCATAGCCTTATATAAAATCTTACATATGTATATAGCAAGATATAAGATATATATACATAGATATAGATATATTTATATAAGTCTTGTATTATTCATCCATGGGTGATGATTAGTGTGAAAAATGAAGACATGGAGTAGAGGAATTCGTGTATCATCTTACCAACATAAATGATGATGAAAGTAGGTTGTTTTGAGTGGATTAAAGGGTTCTTTGACAGTGATTTGTGGTGGCTTTGGTGGTGTAATGGTGGCTGATATTTGGAGAGAAAAAGGAAGAGAATAGAGTGTTTTTGGTAGAGAGAAAGTGTGTGTGTGTGAAAAATGGAAAAAGGGAGAATAAGGGTTCTTTAAATAGGAAAAGGAAGAGGAAGGGGGGGGGGGGGGGGGGGAGGGTGGGGTTTGTGATTGGTGGAGAATGGAGGTGTATTAAAGGATGGGAGGTGATTAGTTGGTGATTAAATGTTATAATTAATTAAATTAGTTTTATTTAATTAATTTATAATTAAAAATCAGATTTTTATTTATAAAATTAATTAAGTTTTTAAATAATTCAAATATAAGTATTTATTTAATTATTATGTTGTTATTCCATGCAAGGTGATGATGGATCTCTTCCATGCAAGTAAGTGTCATCAAATTCACCTCTTGAACCACACACACACACACACACACACACACACACACACACACATATATATATATATATATATATATATATATATATATATATATATATATCTTAGATTAGTGTAAGCACTTTGTCTCATTATGTATATTCATAAATAAGTGTTTGCTTAATGTCGGGTTGTAATGATAGGGCGCCTAAATTCAATGCCATTTAATTATAGGCGTTAATTCACTAAACTTATAGTTTAACTAAAATAAAATAAAAAATAAAAAATTCTCCAATTTTAGTTTGTGATCTCGGGTGGTGCAGGGTTTGAGAATAGGTGGGGATACTTGCGACGAATTTGATCCTCGCGCTCCCAGGTGAATTCTGGACCTCGTTTCGAATTCCACCTAACCTTTACAATGGGTATACGACTCCGCTTCAAGGTCTTTATTTCTCGGTCCATGATCTCGATTGGTTCTTCGACGAAATGCAATTTCTCATCGATTTGTACTTCTCCGACTGGTAAGACAAGTGATTCTTCTGATAAACACTTTTTCAAATTTGACACATGAAACGTGTCATGTACATTACTGAGTTCTTGACGCAACTTAAGTTTGTATGCAACTGGACCAATTCTCTCCAGTATTTCGAATGGTCCGACATATATAGGGTTTAACTTTTCTCGTTTCCTAAAACGGACTACGCCTTTCCAAGGCGACACTTTCAACATGACTATATCCCCAATTTGAAATTCTAGCGGTTTGTGCCTCGTATCTGCATAACTCTTTTGGCGGTCACGGGCTGCAATCAGTCTATTTTGGATTTGCACAATCTTCTCGGTCATTTCGTGTATAATCTCTGGACCAAGGAGTTGACTAACACCCACCTCAGTCCAACATACAGGCGATCGACACTTTCGCCCATGAAGTGCTTCGAATGGGGCGGCTTTGATGCTGGTGTGATAACTGTTGTTGTAAGAGAACTTGCATAATGGCAGGTGGTTCTCCCAGCCACGTCCAAAGTCGATAACACATTCGCGTAACATATCTTCGAGGGTTTGAATTGTCCTTTCGCTTTGGCCATCTATCTGAGGGTGGTAAGCGGTACTCATATCCAAGCGAGTACCTAGAGCTTTTTGGAGTGATTGCCAAAATCTCGAGGTGAAACGGCTATCTCGATCAGAGATAATCGAGATGGTCACCCCGTGTCTTGACACCACCTCTTTCAAGTAAGTCCTAGTCAATCTTTCCATTGTGTCGGTCTCCTTGATTGCTAGAAAGTGGGCGGACTTTGTCAGGCGATCAACAATTACCCAAATCGTATCACAACCATTTGCTGTCTTAGGAAGCTTAGTAATAAAGTCCATTGTTATTTGCTCCCACTTCCATTGGGGTATTTTGGGTTGTTGCAATAGACCTGATGGTTTCTGATACTCGACCTTTACCTTGGAACACGTCAGGCATTCACTAACATAGGTGGCCACCTCAGCCTTCATGTTAGGCCACCAATACAAGTCCTTAAGCCCATGGTACATCTCATCAGCACCCGGATGGATGGAATATCTAGATTTATGTGCCTTGTCCATTACCAACTTCCACAAGTTACCAAAACTTGGTATGCATATACGATTTATAAAATATCAGATTCCATCGGACTTAACCTCAAATTGCTTATCCATACCGCGTAGAGATTCGTCCTTTACATTCTCCTCCTTGATTGCCTCGAGTGAAGCATCACGAATTTAAGAGGTAAGGTTCGTATGAATGGTCATACCTAAAGCCCTAACTCGTAGTGGTTTCATCCGTTCTTTTCTGCTCAAAGCTTCAGCTACAACATTTGCCTTGCACGGGTGATAACGAATTTCGCAATCGTAATCACTGAGCAACTCAACCCACCTACGCTGTCTCATGTTCAGATCCTTTTGATCGAAAATGTGCTGAAGGCTTTTATGATCCATAAACATGGTACACTTTGAACCATAGAGGTAATGCCTCCAAATCTTGAGTGCAAACACCACTGCTCCCAATTCCAGGTCATGGGTTGTGTAGTTTTTCTCATGCACCTTAAGTTGACGAGAAGCATAAGCTATGACCTTCTCTTTTTGCATTGACACACATCCTAGCCCTTGTCGTGATGCATCGCGGAAGACTACAAAAATTTCGGTTCCCTCCGGCAATGATAATACTGGTGCGCTACAGAGTTTTTGCTTCAGCAATTGGAAAGCTTCCTCCTGCTCATTACTCCAATTATACTTTGTTATTTTCTGAGTTAGCAGTGTCAAAGGTTTAGCTATTTTAGAAAAAATTTCAATGAATCGTCTATAATAACCAGCAAGACCTAAGAATTGTCGTACTTGCGTTGGGGTTCTAGGTGTCTCCCAATTTTTGATAGCCTCAATCTTGGCGGGATCGACATGTATTCCTTGACTATCAATAACATGTCCTAGGAATTGCACTCTTCGTAACCAAAACTCACACTTTGAGAACATAGCATACAACTCCTCCTTTTTAAGCAACTCCAAGATTGATCTCAAATGCTGTTCATGGTCCTCTTTGTTCTTCGAGTAGATCAAAATGTCATCGATCAATACAATGACGAACTTATCTAAGTACGGTTTACACACGCGGTTCATGAGATTCATGAATACTGCCGGTGCGTTAGTGAGGCCGAATGGCGTTACTTGGAACTCGTAATGACCATACCGAGTTCTAAATGCTGTCTTTGGGATGCTTTCTTCTCCGACTCTCAACTGATGATACCCCAATCGTAGGTCAATTTTTGAGTAAAAACTCGAGCCTTTCAGTTGATCGAATAAGTCATCAATTCTAAGGAGTGGGTAACGGTTCTTCACGGTTAGTTTATTCAATTCACGGTAATCGATGCACATCCTTAAGGATCCATCTTTCTTTTTCAGAAATAAGACGGGAGGTCCCCAAAGTGAGGAACTCGGCCGGATAAACCCTTTATCTAAAAGCTCTTGTAGTTGACTCGACAACTCTTGCATTTCAGAAGGGGCTAATCGATATGGTGCTCAGGCGATGGGTGCAGCACCAGGCACCAAGTCGATATGAAATTCCACTTTCCGGGCTGGTGGTAGTCCAGGCAAGTCTTCAGGGAAAACTTCAGGAAAATCCCGCACAATAGGGACATCTTCGAGTAGTCTCTCTTCCGGTTTCTCCTCTACAACATGAGCTAAGATTGCTTGGTACCCTTTTCTTAGGTACCTCTGTGTTTTCATGCACGATATGATGTTCAATCTTGTTCCACTCTTTTCTCCTTGAATTATTAATGTTTTTCCGCTAGAGAGGGGGATGCGGATAAACTTATCATAACATACTATTTCAGCACGATTCTTGGACAGCCAATCCATGCCAACAATGATGTCAAAGCTTCCTATTTTGACGGGTATCAAATTTATGGGAAAGATTTCACTTGCTAAGTTTAGGGAACAATTTCGAATTATACTATCAGCTTCAATTAATTTACCGTTAGCTAACTCTACCGTGTATTTAGTGTCTAAGGCAGTTGGGGTGATATCAAGTAAGGGGCTAAACTCGTTAGACACGAAACTCTCATCAGCACCAGTATCAAATAAGACTGAAACAACCTTGTCATTTAGGAGAAACATACCCGTGACTAGGTTGGGATCTTGGCGTGCTTCATTGGTATTGATCACGAATGCCCTGCCACGCGCCGCATTGTTATTCTGATTTTTCAGCTTCGGACAATCCTTTTTAAAGTGTCCAACACTCCCGCACCCATAGCATGTGTTTGGGACGTTAGTGTTGGCAACAGGTGCAGGGCTCCGATAGTCCTTGGCTTGATGGCCAGGCTTCTTACATCTCCCACATGCGTTGCTACAGGGACCTTTGTGGTGAAGGTTGCAACGCTTACAATATGGTTTGTTTCCAGCATAACCTTTCTTAGCATCTGGCCCTGCAGCGTAAGCCTTAACTGTCTCGGTCTTCTTATTTTAATGTTGGCTGGTGTTTCCCCTAGAACTTTCCTCCCATTTCCTTTTACCATCGGAATTCTTATCAGCATTTCCCCTTTCCATTGTCCCACGTCATAGAATTGGATCCATTAAACTGTGTGCCATACGGACAGCATCGTGGATCGTATTGGGCTTGGATGAAGTTACATTTCCTTGAATTTGGGAGGGAAGTCCCCAGATATAACGTTCAATCCTCTTGTACTCGGGAGTGACCAAAGATGGGCAAAGAAGTGCCAATTCATGGAACCTCCTTGTATAACTAGCTACATCAGCCCCAATGACAACCAGATTCCAAAACTCTACCTCCAACTTCTGTAGTTCGTTCCGAGGATAGTACTCCTCAGTCTTCATTTTCTTAAGGTCCCCCAAGAAAACTGATAAGCAGCATCAATGCCCACCGAATGGGCGTATGAATTCCACCATGATAACGCACCATCTTGAAGGGTGCATGTTGCATACTTAACACTACAATCTTCCTTGCAGTTTCTAATACGTAAAATTGATTCTAGCTTCTCAAACCACCGAACCAAACCGACAGCTCCTTCGGTTCCATTGAAGTGATGGGGTTTGCAATTCGAAAAGTCCTTATAGGTGCATTCTCGGGTTACAGTCCCCGAACCTCCTCCGGTTTCATTCCTTCTATCGGTTCTTTCGTCTCCATCATCCCTTTCAGTCCTCTGGGCGGCAATTGCCTCAGCTACCCTTTGTGCTACAAGTCGCTCGATAGCTGCAGTACTCATCGTGGGTGTTTTCTTGGGTGACATGTTTCTTGAAATTACAAAGCACAACAAGACAATGAGATACTATACAAGATAGAACTTTATCATGCGTGTAAGGAATAAACAATTATAAACCACACAACCAAAGTCACAAGATAGTAAGATTAATAACCCAACAAGAGCATAAACTTAGTCAAAATACTTGATTCATTGTTCACAAAAACAGGCCGGGAATGAAGCATCCAGAAAATGCCGTCCGTATGGCACACAGTTTAATGGATCCAATTGTATGATGTGGGAGAATGGAAAGGGGAAATGCTGATAAGAATTCCGATGGTAAAAGGAAATGGGAGGAAAGTCCTAGTGGAAACACCAGCCAACAACAAAATAAGAAGACCGAGACAGTTAGGGCTTACGCTGCAGGGCCAGATGCTAAGAAAGGTTATGCTGGAAACAAACCATATTGTAAGCGTTGCAACCTTCACCACAAAGGTCCCTGTAGCAACGCATGTGGGAGATGTAAGAAGCCTGGCCATCAAGCCAAGGACTGTCGGAGCCCTGCACCTGTTGCCAACACTAACGCCCCAAACACATGCTACGGGTGTGGGAGTGTAACAACCGCAAAATTAGGGTCAATTTAAAATTTTCCTAATTACGTGCTTATTACTTGTATTTAATATGAAATAGGATTAAATACGATGATTACTTACCATATATATATATATATATATATATATATATATATATATATATATATAGGTGATATATATATACACGTATACGATTCGTTCAAATCATATAAAATAATAATTGTACAAAATACGGACGTTGGTGAAACAATTATTAGATAATGTAGAATTATTTAATAACATTTACTTATACTTTATATTATGGTTATAATATAAGAAACACGCACGTTTTATTTAAAACGTTATCGAATATTGCAAAACGCGACCAACCGAAAAAAATAAAACAAAGTTATGTTTTATAACTTAAAAACAAGTATTTTGATAAAATACTCCAACAAAATATCGAGTAACATTTCATATTTTAAAACGTATAAATAAACGCGTATAAAATGATTTTAACGTTTAAACGACCGGGAAAACGAACATCGCACGGAGCGCAAACACGGAGGAACAAAAATTGGTGAGACCACATCATGGTGGCCCCACCATAACCGGCCAAAGGTGAGGGGTGCCAACCCTCACCCTTTTGATCACTTAAGCACACAAACACACCCTTACTCAACCTCTCTCAACTCTCTCTCTAATCTCTAGTCTCTCTCTCTATCTCGGCTCACTCTCTCTCTCTAGAAAACACCCACTAAACGAGCTTGGATTACAAAAAGAAAAGGGGCAAAGTGATCACCGCAACGAGGGCTACGATTCCATCTTTTCGGTTTCTCGATCCGACGATTTGTAAGTTTCCGGCGACTCTCGAAACTTTCCGATTTTGATTATTTTTACATGTACGTGTTCCCCTAGTTTCGTAATGTCCAAATATATAATTTAAACTTGATTTCGGAACATTGTCGGTTTTGGTCACTTTTGAGAAAACGACACCTCGAACACTAAAAACGTCAACTAATAATTTTTATGAACTCATTATAACATTCTAAGACTTGTGTAAAAGTTTCAGGTCAAACCGAGGTCGTTTGACCCAAAAACCGAGCTCGAAAACGTAACAGCCCTTGTGTTGCGTCAGGCCAAAAATTTATGAGACACAAGGCTTGTGTCGCATAAAGCATAAGACACAAGCATTGTGTCGCATAAAACATAAGACACAAGGATTGTGTCGCATAAAACATAAGACACAAACATTGTGTCGCAAAAAACATAAGACACAAGGATTGTGTCGCATAAATCATAAGACACAAGCATTGTGTCGCATTTTGTGTTGCATTAAGTTGCATATCATAAGACACGAGCCTTGTGTTGCGGAACACAAGCATTGTGTCGCATAAATCATAAGACACAAGCACTGTGTCGCACTTAGTGTCGCAAAAACCCAAAAACAGAAGCTAAAAACATTCTAAGTGTTTAAAAATCATTTTTAACAACCAAATCAAATACGATACGATTTATACATGAAAATACTATACTTTTGGAAGTATACACCAATACTCGAATACATATAAGATTACACTTATTTAAAATGCGAGATCCCACTCGCGCACATACACGAGATTACACTCGAACACCTATGAGATTTCACTCATACATTCTAGGGTTACACCCACTCGGATTTACATTCACTTGAACGTTACACGTTACAATACAAACGTACTTGACAACTATACGATTACAACAACTGCATAATAATAATAGATGAGACTATTATTACACTCCGATACCAACGGGCCGTACAACTTTGCTACAAACTACAACTTACAAACAATTTCAAATGTACAAACAAACTAATGGACATTAACTAGTTGGGAACAACTAGCATGGATACTTTACAAGTACTCCATTTACTTACATAACCTTACGCGTATTAGGACGCTAAGGGTTGCTAGTCAGGATACTATACCGCTTACTTTCTGCATCGTCTGCTAGACTCTCAGGTGAGTCTCACAGCCCCTATTTTACTGTTTTTCACTCAGGGGTGAGATGCATTACTGTTTTACATGAACACACGTACTTACTTGCTGGCATGATTTACTTACTTTACTGAATTACGGATACGCCAATTGCATGAGTTTCGACTAATCCAATGAAAGCCTCCTAATCATAGTTGTTAGTTATGGGATAAGCGCAAGTTTTAGTATATGGATCCATATGGGACTGACAATCCCCGCCCGGGGTAGCACGCACTACCACGAACCGTTACTGTAGAAACGGGCGTTTCTTACTCGTTTCATATGAATGTTTTTGGATAAACATTCACGGGGGTACTATATTTACTGTATGTTAAGCTTCAACTATGGTGGCTCATGGCAAGGGTATCAAACGGTTAGCATGACCTGCAACCACCACTTACTTACTTACTGGCTGGCTGATGTTTACAAATACAACTGTTACTTGTGTTCAAACTATTTACTTACAAACCTGTGAGATTCACCAACCTTTTGGTTGACCGTTTTAGTAATGCTTCTCAGGTACGCAGCATCAGTAGGGATGCCCAGCAGGATATGCTTATTAGCTCGAGTCGCATGCATTTACAAGCTTGGAGATTTTCATACATTACTTATGTACTAGTTGTTATGTAATAGAATCTCTAGGAAACTTACTCGAACTCGAGCTTGTATTTTGAATTACTTATGTACTAATGTAATAACTTTTCGAATGTCTCATATAGAGTCGTTCACTGTATCCTTTGTGCTTGTGATTATTGATTAGTAACACCCAAAAACTCGCTTCCGCAAACCATTAAATTTGGGGGTGTTACAGGGAGTGTTGGTCACTTTAAAATGGATTGTCCGAAGCTGAAAAATTAGAATAACAATGCAGCGCGTGGCAGGGCATTCGTGATCAATACCAATGAAGCACGCCAAGATCCCAACCTAGTCACGGGTATGTTTCTCCTAAATGACAAGGTTGTTTCAGTCTTATTTGATATTGGTGCTGATGAGAGTTTCGTGTCTAACGAGTTTAGCCCCTTACTTGATATCACCCCAACTGCCTTAGACACTAAATACACGGTAGAGTTAGCTAACGGTAAATTAATTGAAGCTGATAGTATAATTCGAAATTGTTCCCTAAACTTAGCAAGTGAAATCTTTCCCATAAATTTGATACCCGTCAAAATAGGAAGCTTTGACGTCATTGTTGGCATGGATTGGCTGTCCAAGAATCGTGCTGAAATAGTATGTTATGATAAGTTTATCCGCATCCCCCTCTCTAGAGGAAAAACTTTAATAATTCAAGGAGAAAAGAGTGGAACGAGATTGAACATCATATCGTGCATGAAAACACAGAGGTACCTAAGAAAAGGGTACCAAGCAATCTTAGCTCACGTTGTAGAGGAGAAACTGGAAGAGAGATGACTCGAAGATGTCCCTATTGTGCGGGATTTTCCCGAAGTTTTCCCTGAAGACTTTCCTGGACTCGAAGATGTCCCTATCGACTTGGTTCCTGGTGCTGCACCCGTTGCCCGAGCACCATATCGATTAGCCCCTTCCGAAATGAAAGAGCTGTTAGATAAAGGGGATGAAGTTACATTTCCTTGAATTTGGGAGGGAAGTCCCTAGATATAACGTTCAATCCTCTTGTACTCGGGAGTGACCAAAGATGGGCAAAGAAGTGCCAATTCATGGAACCTCTTTGTATAACTAGCTACATCATCCCCAATGACAACCAGATTCCAAAACTCTACCTCCAACTTCTGCAGTTCGTTCCGAGTACAGTACTCCTCAGTCATCATTTTCTTAAGGTCCTCCCAAGAAACCTGATAAGCAGCATCAATGCCCACCGAATGGGCGTATGAATTCCACCATGATAACGCACCATCTTGATGGGTGAATGTTGCATAGTTAACCCTACAATCTTCCTTGCAGTTGCTAATACGGAAAACTGATTCTAGCTTCTCAAACCACCGAACCAAACCGATAGCTCCTTCGGTTCCATTGAAGTGATGGTGTTTGCAATTCGAAAAGTCCTTATAGGTGCATTCTCAGGTTACAGTCCCCGAACCTCCTCCGGTTTCATTCCTTCTACCGGTTCTTTCGTCTCCATCATCCCTCTCAGTCCTTTGGGCGGCAATTGCCTCAGCTACACTTTGTGCTACAAGTCGCTCGATAGCTGCAGTACTCATCGTGGGTGTTTTCTTGGGTGACATGCTTCTTGAAATTACAAAGCACAACAAGACAATGAGATACTATACAAGATAGAACTTTATCATGCGTGTAAGGAATAAACAATTACAAACCACACAACCAAAGTCACAAGATAGTAAGATTAATAACCCAACAAGAGCATAAACTTAGTCAAAATACTTGATTCATTGTTCACAAAAACAGGCCGGGAATGAAACATCCAGAAAATACAAGCAAATCCATAAATTTATCCCCTAGTGCACTAACACATCCCAAACTCTGCTCCATCGCGGACATACGCTGCTCTGACCTAGTCGCGCGTTCCTCCGCTAATTCAGCGCGCCTTTCGCTGTGCTCCACCCGTCAGCGTAACTCAGTGACCTCCTCTCGAAGCATCTTGATGTCGTCATCAGCACAGTAAATCGAGTAGTCTATGTTATCGATCCTCCTCTCAACTTCCGAAACTTGTGCCTGTAAGAGTTCCACTTTACTAGAATGTGACTCATCTTGGTCGTACTCCAACTGATCAAGCCTCCTCTCCTGATTAACCTAACGTGCTATCACAACGGGGATAGTGTGGTGTACCGGTTCCAAAGTGAGAGAGGGTATGGGTGTAGTGGTGGAGGACTCCCCAACCTCCAGTGTCTCGGGTATCCCTTCTTCTTTTCTCCAGGACTGAATCTGCTCCTGCATCCAAGTCCACTTGCGGGATCGCACTCGCCTAGTAGTGGTGTTGGTAGCCTCGGTAGGAGGAATGGAGGGAGTCTCACTAGGGGGATTGGAGAATGTCTCAGTCAAAGGTGGGAACACGGTTATCTGAGGGGTACACATCAATCATGGTCCCCCAGGGTGGAATGATCGGAGTGAAGAGGTGGGTTTTGGTTGGGTAGGGTGAGCAGGTGCAGTCTCAGTAGGTATGATAGGGGAGGGATGGGATTTTTCCGGATCGGGCTTGTCCTCAGTAGGCTCGGACTCATCCTCCATTGGCTCAGTCTCATCCTCGAATGGTTCAGTCTCATCCTCAAATGGTTCAGTCTCATTGGAGGAAACGGTCTTCTCAACTTGGGTAGCGGACACATGCATGTATGAGGGTGTCTTAGGCGAGGTGAGGAGGTATGCGGCCATCTCGGAGTCATCGTCGGACATGATTTGGACAGGGCTATTAGGGTTCGACATACTCTGTCATATAAATAATAGTATGTACCAACTTATCAATTAACACCAAGTAAGCATGCATGGAACAAATATATGATAAGTAGGCAAGGATGTATGGATTTAATAATTAGCAAGTACACCTAAAAGTCCTTATTCTAGTCATGGCTATAGTCTAAGCCCACTAATGCAACCTAGTTCACTATAACCTTAGGCTCTGATACCAATCTGTCACACCCCGCCTCAGCTAAAGGTTGCGAGGTACGACTATCATGAGATCACAACACAATAATTACAATGAACGACCACTACATGAGTCATTTTAAACATACTTCATAAAGTTTTAAATTGTCTTACAAACTTAGAAAATTTGTCTTAAAAAGTTTACAAGCTATTCCCATAAGTTACAAAATACTTAGGGGTTTAAGAATTCAAGATCAAAAGCAATGTTCGTCCATGCAAATGTAGTTCCTAACTTCAAAAGGGGTATGCCATCTTCACAACTAGCAAGCATCTTAATTACCTGAGAATAACATGTAAAAATGGGTCAACATAAAGTTGGTGAGCTCATAGGTTTTAGTAGTTGCAAAACATTACCACGGATCATGAGATTTCAAGTTGTATTGCCATTCAACAATATAGTAAAAATTGTATTACTATTGCCATAAGCTCATGAATTGAAACCTTAACATTTAGTGCCTTGCAAGTGTCCTATCCAAACACTAGTAGTTCTCAAATGACAATGCACCCGTTTGACTTATAGTCATGTTGGCGCTACTAACCCGGATGGGGGCGTCAACCCAAATAGATCTATTCATGACATTCACGTTTAAGTCCTTAACTAACAATTCATGATAAAGGCCTACATAGTGGATAGTGTTAACTTATGCAATCCGTAACAGATTAGTTTGTTTCCACAAAGAAAAAGAACATGTATTCTCACCCCAAAAACATATCAAAGCATTTAAAAAGGAGTAGGGGCCATGAGACTCACCTTAGTGAGAGAGCGAAAATTAGCAAGTATTTGTTTGGGTCTCGGTGGGGTTAACGCGTCCTAGATCACATAAAATGCTTAAGTTTAGTCATATAGCATATACATATTAATTCTAATTTTTGTAAAGTTTCATCACCCATAGTTTTAGTTTAAGTGTCACGTTTTATTCAACCATTGAAGGGTACATTTACACATTTTTAAGTAATTTCTAGTAAGAATCCAACATATTTCCAGAAAATTTCCAGACCAGACCCATAAATCGGCTTACAGAGAAATATGTGTGTATTTCTGGAAAAAGTGTAAAACATGAAAGTTGTAGATCTTTTCAATACGCAAATTTTAGAAAAAAAAATGCATCGTCTAACTCTTAGTATACGATTTTATACGATTTTTTTACTAAACTGTGTTTTCAAGGACAGATTATGCATCTTCAAGTATACTTTTATAAAAACGATTTTTATGCTTATAATTGGACATTAATATGTTAGATGGGATGTAAATCATCAAAATCAGTAGCATGCAATAAGAATAATGAAAGGATTTAGATGATTCCCACAAAACGAGGTATGGGAAATCTGGACAGATTTGCATGGGTATGTGTGGGTTAGGATTTCGAGTCATAGACCACCATCCTAACTCATAGGTACTAATCATTGTTTCGGACCTTTATCCACATGCATTTGCCATCATTTTTCCACAGATTTTGAGTACTTTACATGCATGAGATCTTTGAAAGATTTATAGATAAGTATAGGTATATTTTACATCTTTTATGACTTGACATAGGTTTGATCATGGATTATCACTTATTTTTAACACATGAACTTGTGCAAGTGATAATCTACAAACATCAAGTTGTTTTGTAGGCTTAGCCATACTTTTCAATATATCAAATTAAAAGAAAATGGAGATGAAGATGAGTAAAAGAGATGCATGTAGGCTTTGCCATACATAAGTTTATGACAAAAATGAAATACGAATTTGCATGTATACATATATGATTGTAGGCATAGCCATACATAAGATCACAACAAAAATGAAATATAAAGTGCATATATACATATGTAGATTTGTAGGCATAGCCTTACATAAAATCTTACATATGTATATAGCAAGATATAAGATATATATACATAGATATAGATACATTTATGTAAGTCTTGTATTATTCATCCATGGGTTATGATTAGTGTGAAAAATGAAGACATAGAGTAGAGGAATTCGTGTATCATCTTACCAACACAAATGATAATGAAAGTAGGTTGTTTTGAGTTGATTAAAGGGTTCTTTGATGGTGATTTGTGGTGGCTTTGGTGGTGTAATGGTGGCTGATTTTTGGAGAGAAAAAGGAACAGAAGAGAGTGTTTTTGGTAGAGAGAAAGTGTGTGTATGTGTGAAAAATGGAAAAAGGAAGAATGAGGGTTCTTTAAATAGGAAAAAGAATAGGAAGGGGGGGGGGGGGTCGGCCAGGGGGGGGGGGGGGGGGAAGGGTGGGGTTTGTGATTGGTGGAGAATGGAGGTGTATTAAAGGATGAGAGGTGATTAGTTGGTGATTAAATGTTATAATTAATTAAATTAGTTTTATTTAATTAATTTATAATTAAAAATCAGATTTTTATTTATAAATTAATTAAGTTTTTAAATAATTCAAATATAAGTATTTATTTAATTATTATGTTGCTATTCCATGCTAGGTGATGATGGATCTCTTCAATGCAAGTAAGTGTCATCAAATTCACCTCTTGAACCACATATATATATATATATATATATATATATATATACACATCATAGATTAGTGTCTACTAAATAAATTAATAAACATAGACGTAAGCACTTTGTCACATTATGTATATTCATAAATAAGCGTTTGCTTAATGTCGGGTTGTAATGATAGGGCGCCTAAATTCAATGTCATTTAATTATCGGCGCTAATTCACTAAACTTATAGTTTAACTAAAAAAAAAAAATCTCCAAGTTTATTATCTGAGCGGAGTTAAATCAGAATTTTTTGCCGGTTGTCACAGACATGCCCGACTAATGTAATTGAGATCCGGCAGTACTATGACATGCCCGACTAATGTAAATGAGAGTCGGGAGTACTACGACATGCCCGACAAATGTAAATGAGAGCCGACAGTACTACGACATGCCCGACTAATTTGATCGTGTTTGTATGAGTGTATGTATACCTATATACATAACTAAATTGTAGGTAGTACCAAGTGCTCGAGATGAAGTACAAACATGTGTGTGTATATATATATATATATACATAAGTCGAACCAACAAATACCTCATATAGGGTATCATGTAGCACATGAAATTGATTTCTTGTAGCTAAGTATGTATATACAGAACTTAACTATTTGTTGTGTCGCAATAAGCCTAGGTATGACTAATCATCACCTAGTTGTTTTGGTATTAGTATAAGAAATCCATACTAACACATATTTCTAATGTATACTCCTAGCCTCAGCCTAGCAACTATATTAAGATCCTTGGTTGTTGTTCACTTGAGTTCAATTCCAATTTGAAAGTCCTAGAATGTATATGGGTAGTTTTTGTTCCCAAGAGGAAGACTAACCCTGTAAAAGTCTAGTTGTTGTCTTGAGTAGGTAGAACTAAACAGTCCTAGTGTGTTTGATAGCATTGTCCCGTGATAGTATGGTCCGAGTATAATTGATAACTTAGTCAAGTTACGTAGTGGTAGTTGTTTGCCAACAATCTAACAGTGTACGGTTATAACCTATCTAGGTTAAGTATTGATAATGTTCCAAGTCAATATGATGGGTGTAATTCCTAAGTATTACACATTTCGTATTACATGGCAGTAATAGAGATAAGTGTGAATTATAAAATTTTATTATTATAATTCAAAAATAGTAGTTGAGCATGCGTCTCACCCCAAAAACAGTAAAACAGTTGAAATTGTGGGGCAATGAAACTCACCTGAGGAGCTAGCGATCCTACGATACGTGCGTCGTCCGGTGGGTAACCTCCTAGTGTCCTAAACACGTGAGGTTATATGAGTACGAGACAAATCAGTTTGTCTAAGTGAGCTGTGTAAGTATTCATTTGTTGTTCAGGTTTGGAAACCGTGTACAGGGGTCCGGGGGCAACGCCCCTAGTAGCAGGGTCCAAGGGGTGGACACCCCTGGCGGGGTCCAAGTGGCAGAGCCCCTGGCTGGGGTAGAGCTGCCAGGTCAGCTTGGAAAATTTTTATTAATACTACATTGCTTTAGTAAAAACGTGAAATCCAAATTCGGAGTAAATTAAGTGGCAAAATCTTAGTTTGGACACTTAGTGAAAAACATGTGTTTTTACGGTTCCATGTTTTGCGACATAAGGACTGTGTCGCTAAAAGGTTCTACGACACAAGGGTTTGTGTCTCCAAGTGCGACATCCGCAATTTAATGTGACATAAGGCTTTGTGTCGCAGTATGTAACAATGGTGTGGTGTGCGACGCAAGGATTTGTGTGGCAGTAGTGCGACATAGTCAGCGACATCAATCCTGCGACATAAACCTGCGACACAGGCTATGTCATAGCACTGTTTTTGGTCCTCTGCGACACAACAGTCTGTTCGACGATTTTTCCCCCCAAACCAAAATCTAACCTATTTTCGGGCTAAATCCGCTTGTACAAAGCCAGTATATGATGATATGGATGTTATTAGCACGAAATACAAAGAAAAAAGGGTGTTATTTCTTATGATATGAGAGACCGAGTGAGGAGGAGGATGATAAACTTGATGAAGAAGATGAAGATGATAATGATGTTGTTGATGATGATCTGTTGTTGCTGGTGCCGATTTGTTGTTGTTGTTGTTGATGATTTTTGTTGTTTATTGTTCTTGTTGTTTGTTATTATTGATTTGTTGTTGTTGTTAGTTGTTGGTGGTGGTGGATTTGAGAGAGAAAAAGAGATGAGATATGGATGGATATAGATGTGTGTGTTTTTATGAAATGGAGATGAAAGAATGGGGGGTGTGGAGGTGGTTTTATACAATTCCAGATCCCCAATTTGGGGATTGTGGTCTCCAACCACAGTACAAAATACCCGTGTTTTTATACCCGATCGTAATATAAATTTAATATTTTAAATTTATAATTTTTTCTATATAATTTCATAAATATTTTAAATAAAAATATTTCACTTGAATTACAAAAATGTAACGCGTTATTCTGCATTCTTTCAGATTATTTCAATTGTGATTATTAGATAATTGTTGTGTGTGTATATATATATATATATAATTATATATATAAAGTTTTCAAATACTTTGCTATAATCGCGTACTAAATATGATTATTTGAGGTTTAAATTTGGTGCGAAAATTGACCTCTTGGACCAGGTGTTACATTCTCCCGAAATTTTGTGAGGAGTCGTGATCGCGTGGAGTCTGGGGAGAAATGTATGTACGAACGGTTGTTGAATCAGTTGTAGACATATGATGTCTATAGCGGGTTTGAAAGCAATCAATCTATGACTGTGTCGCGGTTCATCATGGTAGTCAGATCACTGACTATTTCGTTTACATTGTAGTCCACTCGGGACTAAATAGCTGTCACCAAGTGACCGTTTAGTGATTCCTATCAGGACTAAGTGATTGGTAAATGTTCAGTTTGTCTAATCTGCTGAAAGCAAACCTTGAGTTGTACGTTGGCCTAGGTTAACTAGCCTAATGATGCACTCGGCATCTAATCGGTAAAAGCAATATCAAGGAGCAAAAGTACTCGTTTAGTGTAACCCAAAATTGAAGGTTATGTGTATAAGGAAGGATGTACCTACATTATTGTCGGAGATTGGTTCGGTTCACTCCAAGCTAATCAGGTGGATTTTGCGTTTCCATTTTGGGCAATCCTTCTTGTAATGTCCGGGTTCTTGACATTTGAAGCATATCCTTTCTGAGTTGGGATTCGCAGGAACTCTGCAATCCCAGATTTTGTGTCCGAATCGGCATCTTTCATAGGGTAAACCACATGAACCGTCATGATGACGTTTACAGCTGTGACAAAATGTTTTATTACCCGCATAGCCTCGTTTTTCTTTTGTTTTGGCGGCGTAGGACTTCAAGGGTTCGGTTGATCTGTTGGATTGTGACTAGTGCTGGAATCTCCATTCCATTTTCCTTGGTTGTTTTCGGTTGCAGGTGTTCCGCGTCGGACCACCTGTGCCATGAGTTTGTGAGCCATGCGAATAGCATCATGAATAGTGGAGGGTTTGGAGGCGGTGACCATTCCCTCAATTTGCATCAGAAGTCCTCCGATGTACCTTTCGATTTGTTTGTTTTTAGGGTTCACCATTTTTGGGAAAGAAGTGCCAGTTGTTGAAAACGATTGGTGTATGACATGATGTCGTTGTCCTTTACGGTGAGGTGCCAAAGTTCATCCTCGATTTTGTGTAGTTCCTCACTTGGACAATACTGGTTCCTCATGATTCGTTTTAGTTCCTCCCAAGGGAGTTTATGAGCCGTATCGATCCCTACAGTTTGAGCGTAGGAATTTCACCAGGTAAGGGCCTTATCTTGGAGGGTGTAGATGGAGTACTTAACTTTGTAGTCATCGGGGCAATTGCAAATGTGGAATACAGATTCCATTCTTTCGATCCATCAGATTAATCTGACAGCCCCTTTAGTTCCAATGAAGTTTGGTGGGTCACAGTTCAGGAATTCCTTATAGGTGAATGGTCTCGCTAGGTTTCGACTAGCTAGAGCATCAGCCACTATTTGATCAGCGAATTGGTCACGCTCAGTTTGAGTGTAAGTTTGTCGTCTAGGCGGCATGATTCTTAAACAAGAATGAAACGACAAGGTGTGAGATCATTATTCAAAGATTTTGATTTAGAGCGACGTGAAAATCATTGATTTGTAGTGATGTTAATGAGAGCGTTATTCTATATAATTTTTTCTATATAATTTCATAAATATTTTAAATAAAAATATTTCACTTGAATTACAAAAATGTAACGCGTTATTCTGCGTTCTTTCAGATTATTTCAATTGTGATTATTAGATAATCGTTGTGTGTGTGTGTATATATATATATATATATATATATATATATATATATATATATATAGTTTTCGAATACTTTGGTATAATCGCGTACTAAATATGATTATTTGAGGTTTAAATTTGGCGCGAAAATTGACCTTTTGGACCAGGTGTTACAAATACCTACTAATAATCACTTATTAACTTGTTCATTTTAGATTAGTTAGTTACTATTCTCTTAACCTGTCAAACTCAATATATTTAGTAATGATCCCAAACCTAGATTCATAACCATCAATAATCAATAACATCAAGGGAACTCAATCTCAATGACACTATTAATCATGTTAAGTGGCAACTAATAATCACCAATAAACAAGGATTCATGGATAACATAACAATCTTCAATAAGATAATTTATTCAAAACGTAATTATAACCTTCAAACAATCATAATCCAAGGTCGTTAAACCAAACAATATACAAATAATTTAATTCATAATTCAATTACACAAAAATCAGATTCATGAACTCAACCAAAACACATAGACGATGTTCGAATTGAAATCGGAAAAAGATATGCAAACCGAATCATAAACCGAATGAAATAGAATCAATAGGAATTGATCCTAGCCTTTTCTGCCTCCAAATTGCCATCGAATCGCTCCCAAAATGTGAGAAAAACCCCACTGGTCTGCTGCAGCTATGTGTGTTTTGTTATGAGAAAGTTAGGGTTAAGAATGAGAAAAAATGAGGTTTTAACCTAATCTGCCGAATTGATCCATCCGGCGGATGAATAAATCCATCTGGCGGATGGATTGCAAATAAGCCCAGCCCAGCTTCACGTAATCTGGGCCTCCACCGCTTTAATCCATCCGGCGGATAAATAAATCCATCCGGCGGATGGATTGAATTTCAGGACTACTTTCCATCTTTTCTTCATTTTCAGCTCATATTTCATTGCCTTTTCCGATTCAAGCTTCATATACACCTATTCCAATCCAATCCTGCCTATCTTCATTCTCTTAGCTTCTTTTCTTCACGATTAGCTCGTTCTCTGTTTATTTTTGATTCAAGCTATGATTAAACTCATAATTGCAAATATGAACGAAATGAGTATCTTATTCACATAAAATGCATTAGAATTCTATCAAACACGGGGTAACTTAGTACTACAATATAGTACATTTTAGCGTTTATTAAATATCCCCCACTTGAATCCTACTCGTCCTCAAGTAGACTATCAATTTAACACTTTGAAACGTCAAAATTTCCAAAATAGTAGGCAAACAAGGGCGCGTTGGGACTTACATACTAGCTAGCATTTCGCAAACCCAATTTTTAGCTTAATAGTAATTCAACTTTAAGATTTAGCTATCAAGAAACTCTTCTAGGAAACCAAATTTTCTGATGCATTATTATTATGTATACAAGATGGCTCACAATGATTACCGATATTTTTGACCACCTAAACAATCTATACTTGGGTAATTGAGCTTGACTTATCATTATTCTAGCAGCTTTACCCTTGATTCCCAATAGCAAAATACCCTCATACATATAACGTGCTAATATTACACATACTATGGATATCCAATTAAAATAATCATTTTTCAAGTCAAGACATTGGTGACAGGTCTGTGCCTCAACACAACAGAGCAACATAACTTGACTTTGGTTTAGCATAATAACTTTTTAGTCAAACAATTGGTGGCAGGTATCTACCTTAGTACAACAAAGCGACATAATTTGACTATATTTTTAAATAATGAGTTCTTTTAAACTCTCTGTGCTCTTTTTCATTAAATATACTGGCGGAGACTAGGTCCGTACTTACGTACAACAGAGGAAACAACACCCAGTATATCCCCAAATGATATTTATTAAATTCTAAAATTATGGCATATTGCACACTATCATATATAAGAATTAAGACTAAAGTCATAAATTGTTAAAGTCCCTCTCGGAATATCGCATACTTCTTACATTAATTTTATTTAATAGCTCAACACTTTATACATAGATTTCCTATCGAAACATCACATGATGAACTATCTAATATTTTCAAGTTCATTTCATCCTTTGAATTTTCCAGATATGTTACAAGATTTGCTAAACTTAAAAATAATATATTTTAAAAGAAAAATTTAGGCTGAAAAATGACCAACATAGAATGCCCTCTAGCTTAAAATTTACCAATATTTACCAATTCATAACTTAGGACAAGCAAACTTCTTTTCCCCATCCCCCACTTAAAATGATGCAATGTCCTCATTGCAAAACAAGGAATCGTAAAATAGGGAATAGAAAAGAAGTGAACAGAATACTCCCCTGATCTTGAAGAAAAATGCTTTCTTGATCTGATTATGAAAATATACAATAGCACACTTCCGTAGGTATCACGGTTGCATTTTGCATATGCAACAAGACTTCAAACCCCTCGGTATCCCAAGTGGACGAGTTATAGTCTCGTGAGGGTTTCCAGGAATCACACCCACAAAGTTCAAAACTGCAAACAAAAAATCAAGTAAACAAAATATAAAATAACTAACAAAAAATTAAAACTAACAAATTAACAAACAATAACCTACATAAATAAGGTACAAAAAATAAACAATAATACTTAGTACATAAAATATATGACAAACAGAGCAAAAACAAAAAAAAAATTCACAAAAACGTCCTTCCAACCGCCGGTCGAACGTTTGTGCAACCCAAATTCAAAAACTTCGCTCCATTAAAAATTTAAACTATATAACATGCAGATAACGTATGTGGAAATATCGCGTTTCATGCCAGGATACCAGAAGAAACCTTTCAAGTCATGGTACATCTTGTCTGCACCAGGATGTATTGAGTAGTTGGACTGGTGAGCTTCCTCCAAAATCAGTTTGCGTAATTCATCTACACACGGTACCCAAATTCGATTCATGAAGTACAACACTCCATTGTCCTTTGTTTCGAGTTGTTTGTCCATTCCCATCAAGGACTCTTCCTTAAATCATTCGGGTGGATCGTCAAACCCAAAGCTCGAACTCTGCGAGGCTTGATTCGTTCCTTATGACTCAGGGCATCTGCTATAATGTTTGCTTTGCTCGGGTGATGCTTTATCTCACAGTTGTAATCGTTAATTAATTCAACCCAATGTCATTGTCTTATGTTGAGTTCTTTCTGGTCGAATATATGTTGGAGACTCTTGTGGTCGGTGAATATCATACACTTCGTTCTGTACAGGTAGTGTCTCCAAATCTTAAGTGCAAAAATAATTGCTCCCAACTCCAATTCATGAGTTGTATAGTTTTTCTCATGCACTTTCAGTTGACATAATGCATATGCAATGACTTTGTCATTTTCTATCAATACACAACCCAATCCTTGATGCGAAGCATCGCAGTAGATGATGCGTCACCAGCGGTCGGTAAGGATTCTACAATTGTCGTTGCACCGGCTACTGGTGACGGCGATCAGTGGGTGTTTTAAATTTGTAATTTCGGGGCCTAAGTTTTCCCTAATAGTGCTAATCCTAAGGGTGAGCAAGTGGTAGGTATGACCTAGAGTCGTTCTTCAAACCGACTGAATTGAAACTAAGGCGTGGCAGATGAGGGATTTCAAGCTAGTGAAGGGTTTATAAAATAGTAAGGGAGTTTTTGTTTTTATATTAACTAACTTAGGCAAGTAAATAAATAAATGCGAAATAAAAATAAAAGATAAAGCAGATAAAATAAAGATAGTGTTGCTGAGATTTCGTTAATTAAGTTATGGGATGATATTTGGAGAAACTGCTTTAAAAGATATTTGTTAATTGTTACTCTTGGATACTTGTGATTTATACACTAGATTCCCTACTAATTAGAATCCCATTAGCATGTCACACTGGGAGCTAGGTTATGGTAACATTACAAAGTATTTAGAATAATAAGCAAAATCTTAATTATGGTTTAATAATACTTTCATATGAACGGGAACGAAATCTTAAGGTACTAGACATAACTGAATCATATAACGATTCCTCGTCATCCTAACATATTCGTATATTTAAAAAGTTCATTTACGAATTTAAAATAGCCCTTGCTTAAGACTACCCAATAAATCCCCTATTATCCACAGTGTTCCTCACTTAAATTGGTTCCGCCGCTTCAAACCTTGGCCATGTCTTGTCCTACGATAATCCCCCATGTAGCCTTGCGGTTCCATAGTTTCATACCTTTGACAAATTATATTGACACAGTTGACTGACTACCTTTTAATTGGACGTCTTTAAAAAGGTGTTGTAATCACGTTTATTGGTGGTAAGGCGATTAGATTAATTTGAAGTTTAAATGTCTATTTAGAAAGGTTAATTAAACTAGGTTTCTCATTTCATATATTAGTCCATAATATAAATACCTTCGGTCGTTACTAGACTTCCATACATTTGTACTCCACCTTGAAGTGTTTCCAGAACTATATCGAATAACAGTCGAGTAGGTGCCATCATATTACTTCGTAATATTGTACAATTTCATAATATGACTACTTTCGGTCCTTCCTCGACCTCTATACATTTGTACTCCACCTTGAAGTGTTTCCAGTACTATATCGAGTAACGTCGAATAGGAGTCGTCATATTACTTTACGATAATTAAGACGTTTATATTTTACTACCATGATGATCCTAAGGCAACAATCAAACAAGAACATGCAATAAGACGATCAAATCAATACTACCGATCTTTAATATTTGATTATAAATCATCCCATAATTAACTAACTACATCGCAAGCAAACACAACAAGTATACTACTCTGTAATCATGGCAATAACTAAATCTAGCATAATCAATATAAACATAATTAATTAAGATAGATAAGGATAGAAAAAACAAGGATTAAATGCGACAGAGAATAGACTTGAATTAATTGACACAATTCCGAGCATACATCGAAGATTACAATGCGTTCCGCACTTTTCTTCTATACCTAATTAAACTCCTAAACTAGTTTTAATACTAGTTAAAACTAATCTCGAGAAAGAATGTAGAGTGAGAAAGTTGGAGCTTATTTCTAGAGTGAGAGAAAATAAGCTAGAAAGGTGTTTTTCCTAAAAATGTGTAGGAAAGGTGTTGAAATGAACCATGGAGCCTCCTATTTATAGGGAATATGGGTGCATTTTAGCAACTTTGGCACATGTTAGCAAAAGGTGGGAAAGCTGCTAGCACATGTACCCAAAAGCGCATAAAGGTCTAGCACGTGTACCCTAGAGTTGCAGAAAAGGCCTATCACTTGTACCCTCCGAGTACGGGCGAGGAAGAAAAAGTGGACAGGGGACGGGGGCCTGGTGGCCAGCGTCGCCACCATGGTGGCCGGCGGCAGCAGCATGGTGGCCGACGGCGGCTGCCATGCACCCGCCCCGGTTCGCCATCTTTCGTCTCGTTTTTTGATTTGTGCGTATCTCCTTCGTTATGCATCCGTTTCATTGATTCTTTTTACGTTGGATTCGTTTTTCTAAAATGAAGACTTTGATAAATAGAAATCCCAAAAATATGTCTATGATCTTTGGATGTCTCGTTTGAATCGTTTGAATCTTCCAGCGTACGTAGAATCTTCATTATTCATCCGTTTTTGTTGATTCTTCTTCTGTTAGATTCGTATTTTAAAAATGAATCTCTTGGATAAGAGAAATCTCAGTGATGGGAACTTTGTCCTTTAAATCTTGTCTCGATGTCTTGAATCTTCAAACGTAAGTTGGAGCTTATATCTAGAGTGAGAGAAAATAAGCTAGAAAGGTGTTTTTCCTAAGAAATGTGTAGGAAAGGTGTTGAAATGAACCATGGAGCCTCCTATTTATAGGGAATATGGGTGCATTTTAGCAACTTTGGGCACATGTTAGCAAAAGGTGGGAAAGCTGCTAGCACATGTACCCTAAAGCGCATAAAGGTCTAGCACGTGTACCCTAGAGTTGCAGAAAAGGCCTAGCACTTGTACCCTCCGAGTACGGGCGAGGAAGAAAAAGTGGACAGGGGACGGGGGCCTGGTGGCCAGCGCCACCACCATGGTGGCCGGCGGCGGCAGCATGGTGGCCGACGGCGGCTGCCATGCACCCGCCCTGGTTCGCCGTCTTTCGTCTCGTGTCTTGATTTGTGCGTATCTCCTTCGTTATGCATCCGTTTCATTGATTCTTTTTACGTTGGATTCATTTTTCAAAAATGAAGACTTTGATAAAGAGAAATCCCAAAAATATGTCTCTGATCTTTGGATGTCTCATTTGAATCGTTTAAATCTTCCAGCGTACGTAGAATCTTCATTATTCATCCGTTTTTGTTGATTCTTCTTCTGTTAGATTCGTATTTTAAAAATGAATCTCTTGGATAAGAGAAATCTCAGTGATGGGAACTTTGTCCTTTAAATCTTGTCTCGATGTCTTGAATCTTCAAACGTGTGTGGAATCTTCGTTTCTTGTCCATTTTGCTTAATTTTCCTCGTGCAACTCTATTTTGACCTTCTTGGCATAATATCATTGATTTGTGCATTATTTGAGTTTATTTTCCAAGTATTTTTCCAGAATGAGAGAGATATCGGTAGTAAAAACGTGACTTTTTACGCGATATCAAGTATCCCACACTTAGAACTTTGCTTGTCCTCAAGCAAACTTGAATTTCAAGCATAGTTAAAGATAAGTAGATAATGAAATATTTTAGGGCGGAACTTTTTACTGTGGGGGTTTTAGAAAAATAAAATATTCGTGCTTTTGAAAAAGTAGGGTTGTAATCTTTGGGGGCATGCTTTTGATCTTTGATCTTGGATACATGACTAGGCGATCCTCCCACGGTGGTCACTCCAATCACTCAAAGTGTTTAGGGTTTCCTATTCTAATATTATCAATCACTCAGAACGCCAGTCATGTATTGTTTGTCGTCATAGGCTTGATCGAGAATCAAATCGTTACCTTTTAGGTGAGCGCGAAGTCGATCTAGCCACAATCATTCTTGGAGAAGTGATGTAGGGTTTTTGGAGTACAGTGTTGGTGATATGAGAGGGGTTGTGTTGGTTTTTCACAGGTTTCTTTTTGGTGAAGAGGAAAGCTGGAATTTTTGGGAGGATTGAAGCATTTTTCTTATGATTTTTGGAAGGAGTCTTTTTCTCCATTTGACTTTCTTTTCTTCGAATTCTTTTCTTTTGATTTTATTTTCGACGTCATATCCTTGTAGCTTCTCTTCTTTCATCTTTGGAACTTTCTATAAAGTTTGAGGGATGCTTTTGAGAGGGTAGGGATAACGTATTTTCATTTTTGGGTGTATGCATGGGTTTAAGAGTGATGTGATTCGATCCCCTTTTCACTCACCGATTTGGATTCGAAATGCATAAAAGGAGAAAGTTCTGATTCTAAACGCATACATCGGCACACTCAAGAATCGAAAAAGTGATGCATTAAAAATGAATGCTTTATATGGCTCAAGATACCTCACGAATCGAAAGTTGGTTTGTTGTGTTCCTAGTCATGCGATGCTCTTTATGGGATTACTAAACTATTTCTCCAAAGGAATTTGTATTTTATTTAAACTTCTTCCCCAAAGTAAATCATTCCTTGTCTAAAATTTTCATTTTTAACACATTTTTAACTCAATTTTGAAAATTTTTGTTTACTTATTGGAGAAGGATGGTCTAAAGAGCAACGAGCTTAGAATCAAGCATATACCATTATCTTTTTTACAGTAGTGTAACTATTGTTATCCCACACTTAAAGGAACATCGTCCTCGATGTTATTCTAAGCTCTGACTGGTGTAAAATCTCACACTTAGGATTTGAAATATCTAAGACGTATTCTTTTAGCAATGTGTGTTGGGTTTGAATCCCACACTTAGTGATAAGCATAGTGGATGTGGTATATTTATAACGAAAGAAAGAGACTGGTATAGAAGTACTCCCCAGTAGTTGCAGTGCTCCATGGTATGTGTTTGCTGAACTTCGTCTTGCTGGGTTCACTCTTGATCAAGTCTTCTTGTGATTGGTCTCGTAGGTGTGAACACGTTGCATATACTTTCTTTATTTCCGATGTCGAAAACTTGATGCGTCGGATAGTTCTTAAAACTTCTTCGTATATCCAAGTGTGGAAGATAGTCGGAGACTTCATCACTTCTTGGAATGTAAATTTACGGAAATGTAAAACACGGGTTGCTTCCCGAGAAGCGCTCTTTTAAAGTCGAGAGCTCGACTTCTTTTCTCCTAGCTAGATGGAGATGGATGCATCCATGGGATCCACTGTGTTGATGTTGTGGGCCCTAGGTTACAGAAAAGTGTATCGAGGTGGATAGATTCTCATGAAATGATTGACTATTGTCATAATCAATTCAAATGGACTATCTCTCGATTCTGCCTTGTAGTTCTGAAGATGCTCTGAAGTTGTCCTCGCAAAGCCCTGAAGTTCGAAGGTGATGTAATCGACTGCTTTAGTGACAGTCCCACTAGGGTCGGTCATGGTGGTTGTGTCTGTCTTAACAACCTCTCTTGGCAGTGGGTTTTGCTAGAGAGAGCATACAAATGCTAAGAATTGCAGTTTTATGTCTTCATAATTCTCGATCTTGGCGTCTCCGTTGAATCTTCTGATGGACATGCACAGGTCCTCTATTTGCCGGTACTGATGGTTGTTGAATGGAAAGTTGGATTCTGAGAAAACTAGAACAAGCTGACGAAGTATCTCCTTGCATCCTGAGTAGAATATGAACTTCGTTCTGGAGTTACTTTTCCGTTGTTGAATCTCCCATAAATGGATCGGAACAAAAGTAGCGATATCAAGTGGTGATTCATGTGTGGTCCTAAAAGGTCATTCGCGCCTTGATTCCTCCCAAACGAGATCACTAAGTTCTTCAATCAATAACTCAACTTGTTGTTCAATTGTGGAGTTGATAACCATATATCCATTTTCTTTGGAACTAAGGTGATTTTATCTATTTAGCAAGTCAAGCAATGATGTGAGGTCATTCATCGTCAAGATATCGGCACGACTGCTCGGATGTCCAGTAGTCTCTTTCATATGCGCTCTAATGGATCCTAAGATCTCCCATTGCGTTGAGGTGAATGAGATGTTAGATCCTTTAAGGGCATTCTAGATCCTAGCGTAAGTCCATTTCTGTTGTTGACATAATTGCAGTTCAACAGGGGAAATAAAAAGCATGTTGACTATGCCGCTTATTTCTCCTACTACTTTGTCAAATCTTTGGATCAATTCTTCGAGCACTTTGTGATCTATGATTGTTTGTGGTTGGTATCTTGTGCATTTGGAATATTCCTCCAGTATTTCTCCTCTCGTGGGATGGTCGTGGTTACTTCTCGCCATTTCTTCAGGGGTAAATAGATTAGTTGGCGGTCTATTTTCTTCTTCTATATTTCTCTTTCCGATTATTTCTTCCATCGTTGGTTTGTTTGCTGATGCATTTTTCATCTTTTGTCCTATTCGTCGGAGGTCAATCTGAAAATATGGCGTGATTGACAGTTCCTTGCTAGATTTCCTTTCACTTATTGGCTCTGCAGTTTCTTTGTCCTCTGTAGTCTTGTTCATGGAGATCATATACATATCAGCTTGGTCTCCAGCGTTACGATTGTCGATATGGAAAGTGATGGTTTCTCCCTGGGACTACAAACTGATGGTTTGTGCGAAGACGTTGATGGTTACCTTGGCCGTATTCATGAAAGGTCTTCCTAGTATGATTGGGATGTGTACGTCTTCCTGCATATCCATTACTACAAAATCTGTTGGGTAAAGAAATTTGTCAATCTTAACTAAAACATTTTCAGCTATTCCCCTAGGGTATTTGACTGAGTGGTCAGCAAGCTGTATGGTCATTTTGGTAGGTCAAAGATTTTCTAACTCAAGCCTCTTGAAAAGTGAGTATGGCATAAGGTTAGCACTAGCTCCTAAATCGGAAATAGAACAGATGATGCCCGAATTGTAGATAGAACAGGGGAGAGTAAAACGTCCGGTGTCTCTGAGTTTTTCTGGAATGGTATTTTTCAAGATAGCTGAACATTCCTCGTTCAGCGGGACATTGGGTACTTCAGGTACCTTATCCTTGGTTGTAAGAAGCTTTCTAAAGTACTTTTCGGAATGAACTTCAGATGTGTTATCTAGGAATTTCCTGTCAAGCTTAAAAGACTTAAGCTTGTCAGGTCGTTGTTTAAGACGAGCCAGAAATGTAATTTTCCTATTTGATGTAAACTCTAAATCTATTATCGATGGGACAATAGGTGGTTCCTTCACCTGAGAAGAAATCGTAGGTGGGCAATGTGCTACTTGAGAGTCTTGAATATGAGAAGCCTTCTTATGGCAACTAGTTGGACTATCCTGGGGTTTAGCGTTAATATGTAGTGCTAATTGTCCTAACTGGGATTCGAAAGCTTTTAACAAAGTCAGTTGATCTCTTAATATGAGATCAGCTTGGCCTTGTCTAGCCGAGATTCCTTGAATGACTTGTATCAGGGTGTCGTCAAAACTAGTGGTTTGTAAGGAAGAGGGTTCAGAAGGTTAGGATTGGTAAGTTGGTGGGCTACTCCTAGATGGGTTAAGAGAAGGGTTAGTATTGGGTGAAGTTAGATGAGACTGAGGAATTTGAGCTGAGTGGTTCAAATTAGCACAATTAAGGCACGTTTGAACTTGACAGACTTGTTGTTGTTGACTTTTTAATTCCTTAATCTCCTTGGTTAGGTCTGCCACTTGCTAAGTGAGAGTTTTGATAGCTTCATTTCCGAGTGTAGTTGGTGGATTCACTATTGAGGAGTAATTTTCACTGTTCCAATCATGGTTGTGCATTGTCATTTCCTCAATAAGGCTCCAAGCTTCATTGGTCATACAATTCAAGAAACTGCCTCGAGAGGCGGTATCAAGTAAAGGACGGTGATGTGGGAAGAGACCATTGTAGAAAATGCGCAACTGGACTGAGTGCTCAAAATGATGATCTGGACATTTCTTAAGCAATCCCTAAAAGCGTTTCCATGCATCGTAGATTAATTGATCATGCACTTCACGGAAGTTTATGATGTTGGACCTAAACGTGGCTTGTTTTGATGAGGGGAAATACTTGGCCAAAAATTTGGTTGCTAATTCTACCCAAGAGGTTATAGAGTTAATCTCTAATTCCTCAAACCAGGTTTGTGCATTGAGAGTGAGTGAATATGGAAATAGGTATAGATAGACTATGTCTTGATTAACCCCAGTCGGCTTAAAGGAGTTGGATAAGGAAATTTATTTGTCAAGGTGTGAGTTGGGATCATCATTTGGTAGGCCATGGAATTGACAGAGGTTTTGGACTAACTGAACAATGCGGGTCTTTAATTCAAATGATCCTCTATCGGTTTCCAGACAGATGATTGGTCCTCCTCGGCCTTCAATAAAAGGTTTAGAGTCATCAGCCAGAGTGATACATTCAGCAGTCATAGTCTCGTTGGCAGGTGGTTGACTAGTTGAATGGATAGGGGGTAATTTCTAAAAGTAGTCAAAGGAACGAAAAACAAAGAAAAACGTGGGGGTTTAAGGAATCCTAAAGGTTCACTAGTAAGTAAGTTCGTATTAATGCCTAAGGATCGTATAGTTGGTTCTCCGGCAGCGGCGCCAAAAACTTGATGCGACACCATCAGTCGGAAAGGATCTACCCTTGTCATTGCAACGGCTACTGGCAACGACGATCAGTGGATGTTTTAAATTTTTAAGTGTGGGGCCTAAGTTTTCCCTAATAGTGCTAATCCTAAGGGTGAGCAAGTGGTAGGTTTGACCTAGAGTCGTTCGTCAAACCGACTGAATTGAAACTAAGGTGTGGCAGATGAGGACTTTCAAACAAGTGAAGGGTTTATAAAATAGTGAGGGACTTTTGGTTTTTATATTAGCTAACTTAGGCAAGTAAATAAAGAAAAGCGAAATAAAAATAAAAGATAAAGCAGATAAAATAAAGATAGTGTTGGCTGAGATTTCGTTAATTAAGTTATGGGATGATATTTGGAGAAACTGCTTTAAAAGATATTTGTTAATTGTTACTCTTGGATACTTGTGATTTATACACTAGATTCCCTACTAATTAGAATCCCATTAGCATGTCACACTGGGAGCTAGGTTATGGTAACATTACAAAGTATTTAGAATAATAAGCAAAATCTTAATTATGGTTTAATAATACTTTCATATGAACGGGAACGAAATCTTAAGGTACTAGACATAACTGAATCATATAACGATTCCTCGTCATCCTAACATATTCGTATATTTAAAAAGTTCATTTATGGATTTAAAATAGTCCTTGCTTAAGACTACCCAATAAATCCCCTATTATCCACAGTGTTCCTCACTTAAATTGGTTCCGCCGCTTCAAACCTTGGCCATGTCTTGTCCTACGATAATCCCCCATGTAGCCTTGCGGTTCCATAGTTTCATACCTTTGACAAATTATATTGACACAGATGACTGACTACCTTTTAATTGGACGTCGTTAAAAAGGTGTTGTAATCACGTTTATTTGTGGAAAGGCGATTAGATTAGTTTGAAGTTTAAGAGTCTATTTAGAAAGGTTAATTAAACTAGGATTCTTATTTTATATATTAGTCGGTAATATAAATACCTTCGGTCATTCCTCGACTTCCATACATTTGTATTCTACCTTGAAGTGTTTCCACTACTATATCGAGTAACAGTCGAATAGAGGCCGTCATATTACTTTACGATAATTAAGACCGTTTATATTTTACTACTATGATGATCCTAAGGAACCAATCAAACAAGAACATGCAATAAGACGATCAAAGCAATACTACCGATCTTTAATATTTGATTATAAATCATCCCATAATTAACTAACTACATCGCAAGCAAACACAACAAGTATACTACTCTCTAATCATGGCAATAACTAAATCTAGCATAATCAATATAAACGTAATTAGTTAAGATAGATAAGGATAGAAAAAACCACGATTAAATGCGAGAGAGAATAGACTTGAATTAATTGACACAATTCCGAGCATACACCGAACATTACAATGCATTCCACACTTTCCTTCTATTCCTAATTAAACTCCTAAACTAGTTTAAATACTAGTTAAAACTAATCTAGAGAAAGAATGTAGAGTGAGAAAGTTGGAGCTTATTTCTAGAGTGAGAGAAAATAAGCTAGAAAGGTGTTTTTCCTAAGAATTGTGTAGGAAAGGTTTTGAAATGAACCTTGGACCCTCCTATTTATAAGGGGAAATGGGTGCATTTTAGCAACTTGGGGCACATGTTAGCAAAAGGTGGGAAAGTTGCCAGCACATGTACCCTAAAGCGCGTAAAGGTCTAGCACGTGTACCCTAGAGGTGCGGAAAAGGCCTAGCACATGTACCCAGTGAGTACGGGCGAGGAAGAAAAAGCGGACGGGGGAAGGGGGCCTGGTGGCCGGCACCGCCACCATGGTGGCCGGCGGCGGCTCCCATGCACCCTCCTCGGGTCGCCGTCTTTCATCTCATTTCTTGATTCGTGCGTATCTCCTTCGTTATGCATCCGTTTGCATTTATTCTTTTTGTGTTGGATTCATTTTTCAAAAATGAAGACTTTGATGAAGAGAAATCCCAAAAATATGTCTCTGATCTTTGGATGTCTCATTCGAATCGTTTAAATCTTCCGGCGTACGTAGAATCTTCATTATTCATCCGTTTTTGTTGATTCTTTTTCTATTAGATTCGTATTTTGAAAACGAATCTCTTGGATAAGAGAAACCTCAGTGATGGGAACTTTTTCCTTTAAATCTTGTCTCGATGTCTTGAATCTTCAAACGTGTGTGGAATATTCGTTTCTCGTCCGTTTTGCTTGATTTTTCTCGTGCAACTCTATTTTCACCTTATTGGCTTAATATCATTGATTTGTGCATTATTTGAGTCTATTTTCCAAGTATTGTTCCAGAATGAGAGAGATATCGGTAGTAAAAACGTTACTTTTTATGCGATATCAGTAGACAACAAAATTCTCTACTCCTTCAGGTAGTGATAGGATGGGCGCGCTGTTAAGTTTCTATTTCAACAGTTGGAAGGCGTTCTCTTGTTTCTTACTCCAATCGAATTTCTTGTCTTTTTGAGTTAACATGGTAAGTGGCTGGGCTATCTTTGAAAGTTCGTGATGAACCGCTTGTAATAGCCGGCTAGACCAAGAAATTTTCGTATCTCGGATGGGGTTTTAGGAGCTTCCCAGTTCTTAATAGCCTCAATTTTGGATGGGTCCACATGAATTCCCTTGTCATTTTTCAAATGACCAAGGAAGTGGAACTCTCGCATCCAAAATTTGCATTTAGAGAAATTTGCATAAAGCTTCTCCTTCTGAAGTAGTTCGAGGATTGTTTTCAAATGTCATTTGTGATCCTCTTCCGTTTGTGAGTATACTAAAATGTCGTCAATGAACACAATGACGAACTTATCAAGATAGGGTTTGCATACTCTGTTCATGATATCCATAAACACTGCAAGTGCGTTTGTCCGCCCGAAAGGCATGACTAGGAACTCGTAATGACCATAACGAGTCCTAAACACAGTTTTCGGTACATCCTCTTCTTGTACCTTCAGTTGATGGTAACCAGTTCGTAGGTCAATTTTTGAGTAGTATCTTGACCCTTGTAGTTGGTCGAACAAATAGTCGATGCGTGGTAACGGGTATCGGTTCTTAATGGTTACCTTGTTCAGTTCTCGGTAAATGATGCGCATCCGCATAGTTCCATCCTTCTTCTTGACAAACAAGACCGGAGCTCCCCAAGGTGAAAAACTCGGTCGGATGAATCCTAAGTCTAGGAGCTCTTGTAACTGTGTAGACAGCTCCTGCATCTCCGAGGGAGCTAAACGATAAGGTGCTCTAGCTATTGGTGCGGCTCCAGGCACCAGATCGATGTGAAACTCAACTTGCCATGGGTGTGGCAGTCCGGGTAAGGAAACACTCTCGGGTAATCATGTACAATAGGCACATCATTTGTATGTCGTTCCTCGGGTTTCTTTTCCACAATGTGTTCCAAGAACGCTTGATATCCCTTTCGGAGATACTTACTAGCTTTCAAGCAAGTAATCATTTTTGTGGCACTCTTTCATTTTTCTCCTTGTATCACCAAAGTTTCTCCTGTTGGTAGCGGGATGCATACCAACTTTTCGAAACATATGATTTCAGTGCGGTTCTTTGACAACCAGTCCATACCAACTACAACGTCGAAACTTCCCAGCTTAACCGGTAGCAAGTCTATTTCAAAGAGATGACTTTCTAGCTCTAAGGGACATCCCAGTACTATTTCTGCTGACTCGATCAAATCACCATCGGCTACTTCTATAGTGTATTTGTTATCTAACTTATGGGATTCAAGTTCTAATACTGGTCTAAACTCAATAGACACAAAACTTAAATCAGCACCCGAATCAATTAACACGGAGGCATAATGGTTGTTCCTTGAGCCGGTTGATTGTTGATGTTGTTGGCTCGGTTGTTGTTACCATGGTTGTTGGTGTTTTGATTGTTGTTGTTGCGGTTTTGGTTGTTGTTGTGAAGTTTAGAGCATCGGTTCCGATAGTGCCCCAACTCACCACACTCAAAACACCCCTGGTTTTGACGTTCATTGTTTGTTCGTGGAGGAGTGTTGGTTCTACAGTCCTGGATTTTGTGACCCCACACTCTACATTTGCCACAATAACCACATCCACCCTCGTGGTGTCGATTTCACTTTCCACACTTAGGCTTATTACCTAGGTACGGTTTTGATTCAGTAGTGGTTGCAGCATACGCTTTTGCGTTTCCTCCACTTTTCTTGTTTTGCTGACCCTGACAGTCACTACCACCGCCGTTCCACTTTCTCTTTGCACCACCAGAACTACCAGCATCAGTGTTACTTGATTCGCCTTTCCCTGACACAACCTTCTTAGTCAGGGTCCGCATTTTGACCGCCTCATTGGTCAACCTCTGCGCCAGAGTAACAGTGCTCCTGAATGTGGCAGGTTCTAATGATGTAACCAGACTCCTAATCTGAGGTGCCAAGCCTCAGATGTAACACTCAATGCATTTAAATTCGGGTGTCACCATATGTGGCACCAATCGTGCGAGTTCCTGAAACTTAGTGGTGTACCCAGTGACATCAGCACCAATCATCTTAAGGTCCCACAAGTCAGTCTCAACTTTCTGCATCTCACTACGGGGACAAGTCTCTTCCAACATCATGTTCTTCAGTACTCCCCATGACAAGGAGTGAACAGTTTCTCTTCCAACAGATTGGAGCTGACTGTTCCACCATGTTAGCGCCTTGTCAGCCAAGGTGCAGGTGGCATACTTCACCATACAGTCAGGTAAGCAGTCGCTGATGTCCAACACCGATTCCATATTTTCTATCCATTGGATAATACCAATAGCACATTCTGTGCCGCGGAAAGTAGTTTGCTTACATGCCAGAAATGTCTTGTATGAACACCCTCGGTGGGTATTCATAGGTGTCTCACCGTTAGGAGGGGTTGTCCCGCTATCGTTTATTACATATTCGTGGTTTCGGATTGCCTCATACTGAGCAATACCTTCAGCTATTCATCTCACGATCATTTGCTCAGTAGTTTCCTCGATATTAGGTGGTGGAGTGGTTTCAGGGACTGGAGGAGTAGCGTTCGTCGACTATTCCTGGTAGTTCATCACTTTGCTGGCATGATTCCATTCTACGATGGGTAAAATGCAGAAGTCAATGCCAGGATAATGAATGTGAAGAATAGGATTTCACATTGTTTAGTTAATGAACGATATGAAGGGTTTACGTTATCCCCATTACGTATCATATGACTTTGAAACGCCCATATGTACTTAGTATAATATAATCACGTTGGCCAGGCTTCATTATATGATGCTAAATACATATTTCTTTTCATCATCATTTAACACGATCAGGTTCAAAGGAAATCAATACGAGAATCAACAATTAATGTGTAATACGTTTCAAGGAGTAGAAGAGGTGAACATAAGAGGTGATCATTTCGTTTTCATTCTAACACACGTAATTAAATATAAATAAGCTACACTAGTTGATATCAACAATAAAGAACACGAGAAGTAAACTAAACATACGTTATAATATATCACACATTTGTACATAAGTTTTCGATACAACAAAAGATGGGATCACCTATATACCCATCTAACGATAGTGCTATACAAAAAATGATGGGGTTTCTCCTATACATATACCCATCCGATACAAGTCTATACAATATGTGATGGGTCTCCTACTATGCCCATCAACCAAAAGTAGTCGGTCTAACCCTAAGTAGGCACAACCCGCCATACATGGGTCTAATGGAAATATGGTAGAAACATCCCTACTATCGTCCTAGCCATGGCCATCATAACACAAACTCCAATCACAAACCCTGCTACCCTCGCACGTCTCTCTAGCACCCTCACACAACACGTGCAGACTCAGCAATCTCTCTGGTGGCAACCATGTTGCCTAGCAAGAAGTGGCAATGCTCATGCATATCTGCCATGTGTCCATCCAAACGAGAGACATCGCTCTGCAACTCCATAAGATGAGTACCCCTGCCAGCAGAAATGCGAAACAAGGTACGAATCACAGCAATCAAAGTAGGGAGCGTCTACTCTATAGGCTCTCTAGTGGTAGGAGGTGGAGCTGGTGATTGCGAAGACTCCCCAGTCTTAAACATAGAGGGAATACCCTCCAGTGATCACCACCGTCCTAGCATAGGAGTCATCCACTCCAAATGAGCAAACCTAGATACTCCATGAGGTGGCTCAGTAGGCTCGACCATCGGCGCCTAGTATCTCGGTGCTAAGGGTCCAGTGGGGAAATCTTGGACACACACCCTCAGTGTCCTCCTCAATACTGGTCCTCTAGAAGGTCCAGTAGCCATATGACATGTCTCCATAAAAGTAGATCCTAACATGCGTGTGGTAGGATCAGTAGGAGCAGCAACAGGTGTGACCACAGGTGCGGTCGGTGGAGGTGCTACATACGCATCGCTAGTGACATCTGACATAGCTCTAGGGTGAACAGACGGGCTCTCAACTCCTGAACTAGCACTGCTATTATACGTGTCCTCAGTCGGCTCCTCATCCGAAGCATAAACTTATATCAGATCTAGTCTGGACATGCTGATACAAAAGTATCCTGTGTGATGTGTCAATCGTATGTTAGATGTATGCAAACGTATGTATGAATGCAATGAATGTTCTAGGCAAGGCTATAGTCTAGGTCTCTAAGGTTTTAGGTCAACTAAAGACTTCTAGTTCGCTATAACCAATGGCTTTGATACCAAGTCTGTCACACCCTACCAAACGGTAATTACGATTAGTTATAATTTAGTTTGCGGAAGATTGGTGATGTGGCAGGGCTGCAACCAGTATTACAACCAACAAGTACATACATACACAGAGCATATGGTTATTGCAGAACGTAATACATTAAGATGCCAATAGTCAAACAGTTTTACAAAGTGTTACAACTTAGAAAGTTGTAACAGTAGTAGTAGTGTTTAAAACAGTGTTTTATAAATACATAGTTTCAAAAGTAGATTTCATAAGTATGACTACAGTGTCTGCAGTTATACAAAGGAAATCCCATTGTCCCAAAAGTATGTGGCATCCTAATTGGTCAAAGGTTGTCCATCCTGATATGCATGCAGTTTCTTACTTATGTTGCTAATACCCTGAAAAACATAGAGAAATCGTCAACAAAATTGTTGAGTGAATTCACAGGTTTGTATGTAATCTAGTTGTTTATACAGCGTCAGATAGTTGTAGTGTAGGAAACACAAGTTTGTCAATTAAGAGAAACATTTTCTAAAATGATACTTTGTAGGAAACACAGGTTATTTAATTAAAAATAACATTTCCCAAAATGGTAGTTGTAGGAAACACAGGTAAATTTAGTTAAGGATTAACATTTCCTAAATAAGTAATAGTAGGAAACACGGGCCAATCCAACAAAGGATCAACATTTCCAAAGTAGTGGTTCGTAGGAACTCACTTCCTAAATAATAGTTTTGTGGGAATAATTAGACGGTGATCCCTCGACAGGTTAGCTAAACCTGTCGAGTTAAAGCAACGTGACCTAACCCAATAACTAAACCACAACCCAAAGTAGTTGTTTGCCAAATAGGACCTGTAAGTATACGCTCCAAAACTATAGGAGGGTCTTCAAGACGATAGTACTATCCGTATACTCAGTGGCTAGAGTCACCTAGCTAATGGTTATAGTTTGTAGCTATAAGGACTTTTATGTACTACATCGTAAGCCTAGGTCCGTTCTAGGATTCGTTGTCTAATTCCTAAAATAGTATGAAAACATCTTTTCACAAATGGTAGTTCAAGTAATCTTATGAAATAACATTTCATAAACAGTTTAAGTAAATACATATATTATTTAAATCAGTTATCGCATGCAGTAGTACATACGATAGCTATGTTTTTCACCCCAGGTTTTAAAGCATTAAAGCAGTGAAAAAGGGGCAGTGAACTCACTGTAGATGCGGTGGATGTGAGAGCTAGCAAGTAGTAGTGATGTCACCCAAAATACAGTCAACCTATACAAACAGATGTATTAACATAAGTATTTTGATAGTTTGTCAAATTATGTTCACAGTTTGATTGTGTTGAAGAAATTGTGAATTTCTTAAATTTGTACAAGTCGTCGGTGATAATTGTGTTAAAAAATAAATATTATTTTTCTAATTATGTTCATTGTTTAAAGCTTCATCGCATGTAAGTATATACATATATACTTATTAGCTGAATATATATATTCATATATATATATATATATATATATATATTATATATATATATTATATATATATATATATATATATATATATATATATATATATATACTTGTCGCCGTCGTATATATATAATTAGTTCATTACATATATATAAATATCGTTTGTCTCGAGAATAGATTTCATTTTGTACCATAGTATATATATATATATATATATATATATATATATATATATATATATATATATACATACATATATATATTATTAATCGACAACAAAATAGATGTTTGTTGCTCATTAAACGTTTGTACTAAAACTTTAACTCGTTCAAAATATATTTCTAATAATTATTTCTGTTCTAACATTTGTCGTGTCCAATCCGTTCATTTTATTTGGAGTAAATTTTTCGTTCCAAAATATTAACTCGAGTCGCGTTTGTGGTTTAAAGTTTATACGGTTCGTTGGCCATTGAGCTTTAGCCCAAACATTCGGCCCAATTACAAAATAAAAGGTTTGGTCCAGTTATAAAATAATAGTTCGGCCCATTTATTAACAAACTCGTTCGGCCCAAATTAAATATCATAACTCGTTACATTTTATGATTTTTAGAACATGCATCCCATTATGCAATTTAACTCATGGTCGGCCCAACAATAAACTTGTAACCCATTTAGGTTTTAAATGGGTGACCCGTCCGGGTTTACCTCCAACCCGTCCGGGTTGAGGTTGACCCGTTCGGGTCTGCTTTGTTTTCTGTGCACACAGCCCAATCCAACTAACCCAACGATTTTGGCCCACGAGAAAATTCACCCATCATGGTGTATTAGTTAACCCGATCTGGTTGGGGGCTCACCCGTTCGGGTTGGGGGCTCACCCATTCGGGTTAGGCTTACCCGTTTAGGTTGGGGGCTCACCCGATCGGGTTGGGCAATGGCCCAGCTCATTCTGCTTCTGTTTCCACTTTTAAATCCGAAATCGTTACGTGTTTTGTTATGGTTTCGAGTTAAAATCGTTTATCTCAAAGTTTCAATCACTTATAACAACTTAATATCACCTATTAACATAGTTTATACACCAAGATTCGAATTTAAAGTTTGGGTTCTTAAAGTTTATTTCAAGAATTAAAATCAACCAAACACCAATTTATTAGGTTATATACATGTATTATCTTATGTTAACACCATATAATACGAAATTTAAGCAAGAATTCAGATATGGAATTTCTCTTACAATGAGATGATTATGATGATGATGTTGAAGAAGTCGAAGATGATGATGATGATGAAGAGGTTGTTGTGATGTTGTAGAAGATGATGATGATGATGAAGGTGAAGAAGAAGATGGTGATGAAGAAGAAACCCAGCCTTTGCTCCTGCTGTCTCTTCTTGTTGCTTTTGTGTGTGTCGAGTTTTCAAATGTATGGGTTTATTACAGGAGATGGTTTCCTCAATTATTTGAGTTTGGGGTTGTCTTTAACCTGTTAGTTTCGGGTACGGGTCCAATTGGGTGCCAATATTCATTTAAATTTCGCAATTATATTTTGAGGTAATTCTCCAAATACTTTATAATGAAGGGGAAAAATAATACTTTTATTATTTTTGACCTTTAGGTACGTTTTGTATTTGTTTCCGTTTGCGCAGGACACGTTTTAAATAAAACGTATATATGTTTTCGTTAAATTTTCATTTCTGACTGATCATATAATATTTTCAAATAAAAATACCTAAAAATATTTTCGAGTTCATTTCTGAACTTTCGTACCACCAAGAATTATATTTGTTTTGTCGGATTCATTCCGATATTGTTTCGTATTATTTAATTTATAATTATAAATAATTATAAATTTTCGAAATACTATTTGTTCAAAAGTTTTGGGCTCGCAAGACTTATCTCACATCATAGGTTTAGTTTTTCTTTTTAGCAGGGAATTAGCGTAAGAAATGCATGAAATTAAGTATAATCATATACCTAATTTGGAGGAGTGTCACATAAAAGGTCAGCTAAAAGCTGGTGAGCTCACAGGTTTGTATCTATAAACATAATGTATGAACCGTAAGATTTAAGTATAATGATTTGCAACCAAGCAAATAAATGAATGAGTGTATATTACTACCATGAGCACATAGTATGAGCTTAACTAAGGTGTCAGGATCATAATCAAGTGCCTGATCGAGGGTGGCTCTCTGCAAGTGCCTAATCTACCCTCATATGAACAAATGATAATGCGTCCGTTTGACCAGTTGGGGCTTCCAACCTGGACGGGGATTGTCAATCCCATATGGTACCATACACTAATATTCGCGCTACAAAGGTATTACTAAACTATGCTAGAGGACTTAAAATGATTAGAGAAAACAACTCATGTTGTATATAGCGATATTTTGATACTTGCGTTCACATGTAAAACAAAATGAGCATGTATTCCCACCCTTGGGTTTAAAATAGTAAAATAAGGGGCTATAAGACTCACCAGAGTCTGATGAATTACTATCGAGCAATTAATGATGGAGCATAAGCTGATGATGTCGTCCAAATGACTATAACCTACCGGGCGTCCTAAACGCGTAAGGTTATAATGATTAGATGTCTCGACAGATCATCTATGCTAGTTGTTCGCTCAACTAGTTACGTCCAAATGTTTAGTTGTTTGTTTGTGTTTTGAAAACATGTACGGCCCGTTGGTGATGGTTGTAATAATAACCTTGATGTATTATTATTATTATTATTATTATTATTATTATTATTATGTTGTTATGTTACACTTATAAAGTATGTTTCAGTGTTGTATCATATATAATTATTGATGTTACACAATTCTAGCATTTACTGTAAAAAATTAGTTATGAACCCGCTAATTGATAAACTAGGGTAAGGGAGAAGCCCTTGAATGACGGGGGTCTGGGGGCAGCGCCCCTAGTAGCGGGGTCCAAGGGGTGGCAACCCCTGGTAGGGTTCAAGGGGCAGAGCCCATGGCTGAGGTTAGCTTGAAACAATTTTATTCCTACTATATTGCTTTAGTAAAAACGCATTTGAAATTCGAATTCGGAGTAAAATCAGGTGGTAAAATCTTAGTCCCGACACTTAGTAAAATTTGTGACCGTTTGAAGTTAACACGTGATCAGGAGCTTACCCGATCGGCTAACTTTCCATACCCGATCGGGTATCATGCCTTACCTATTCGGGTAAGTTAAATCACCCGATCGGGTATCCAACAATTTTCAGCTTAAAAATCAGTTCGCAAGTTCTGTAATGACTTTGTTCTAAATTACGTGATTGGGTAATTTTACCCGTTCGGGTAACAATTCATATGCGATCGGGTAGGTACTCATACCCGATCGGGTACCTACGCTAAACCCAGATGAAGGTGACTTAGTATACCCGTTCGGGTGGACAGTCATACCCGTTCGGGTGGGCTATCATACCCGTTCGGGTGGAGTAAGCCACCCGTTCGGGTGAGGTCTGTTTTCCGATCTGTTTGTTCGATTTCAGTGAAAACAAGTTATAGCTCAAGTTTTTCGGACATACTAAGTTGATAGAACACTAACATATGATGATATAAGTATTTCTAAACACCAAAAATCAAAGAAAATTGTAAGTGTTCTTACGGATGAAAAATGGGAACCGAGGATGATGAAGATGATGGTGGTGGTGATGTTTACACTGATGTTGCTGTTGTTGTTGAATTTTGATGACACGCAAAAAGTCAAGTTTTTATGTGTCATTATCTCACCTTTTTAGCCCAAATCATGATGAATAAACCCGAAATTAACACTTTATCATTAAAACTCATCATTTGGGCTAAAATATAGACAACGTTTCAAAAATCATCTTAAATGGTCAAAAAACACGATAAATGTAACGAATACGATCATAAGCATTCCCATTCACAATTTTAAGCAATTTTTGAGTTCCACTTAGTGTTATGACCTCTAACTTATGTCATTTTCTTCATAAGGAAAATACGATCGCGTGGATATAAAGAACGCTCAAAACAGACAACCAAAGAAGAAGTTACGCCCAAATGAAGATTCCAAGCAACCGAAGAGCAACAATACGGGAGAGCCAAGCCGTATACGGCCAAGCCCAGCCGCATACGGCCAAGACCAAGTCGTATACGGCCTATCCCAACCATATACGGCCAGGTTCCAGCCGTATACGGACAATCTCACCTGTATACGGCCTGGTCCCTCCCATATCGCCCCCATTCTCTCCTGTATACGGCCAAACTCGCCCGTATCCTATGTTTTGCCAGTACAAGATTCAATTTTTGATACGGTTGAGAAATACGGCTGAGATCTTGGAGGTGGGAATACGGTTGAGCCAAGTATATATATACTCATCACCACCTCCTCATTTATCATCCATTCATACACACTTCAATTCTTTCTTTCATTTCTCTCTCTACTCTCTCTAGAAATAATTAGATTAGGTTAGTATAATTATGCTAGTAGATTAGCTTCTAGCTTAGTTGTAACGGAGGTGCTCCAAGACTACAATTGTGCAAGATTTGTAATAACGCTTTGTTAGGTTCTATTATAATCTCTATCTTGTTATTTTTAATAATGTTGTGCTGCTGCCATGATTATTTAGAAATGCTTGCTAGAATTATTGCCATGCATAGCTAAACAAATCTGTGTTTGCTATGATAGTCTTTATGCAAGGGTAGTTATGCTTTAATCATGCCGTTATTCTATCTGTATACTGTTGATATATATTTGAATATATGAATTGAATCTCCATTGTTTATCTATCCAACCTATGTCGTGGTTTGTAACTTACCGCTAGAATTTAACTTGTGGTACGCCGCTTATTATTCTGTGTCTGATGATCGCTGAACTCGACATGGCCGGTGTTCTCCTAGTTGAAATACACCGGAGGGAGACACGGAGCGTAGGATTAGAGATAGATTAGATTCACTTCATGTAACAAATGTTTTAGAGAGAACTCAGCTGAGCCACAACTATCTGAAGGTTGTGCGCCTCAAAATCCTGAAATCACCATAAGTAAGTCTTCAACACCTCAATTCCAGAGGTTCGCATTCCATGACAACAATGATATCATCTTTACTGAAGATAATGCAACCTCCTCATCATCTACAAGCAAATACGAGCTGAAGAAGAATGCACTCTCTAATAAGACAGAATTAGTAGAAATAGCATCAGCCACTGCAACCGACTCATCTCTAAACGAACCAGAGTTCCAAACGGAGTATGAAGAATTACACAGAGACGAGATTGCTTGAATGAAGCCTTCCACTGAAGAACCACCAGAGTTGGAGCTGAAGGAACTACCCTCTCATCTGGAGTATGCATTTCTTGAAGGAACCTCATAATTACCTATCATAATTGCAAAAGGTCTTACTCCCGAAGAGAAAGCAAAACTCATCCAAGTTTTGAAGTCACATAAGAAGGCGATTGCATGGAAAATCTCTGATATTCAAGGGATTAGTCCAAACTACTGCACGCACAAGATACTCATGGAAAACAACTTCAAACCTTCTATACAGAGACAGAGAAGAGTCAACCTGAAGATTCAAGATGTGGTCAAGAAGGAGGTTATCAAACTCTTGGATGCTGGCTTGATTTATCCTATTTTAGATTCCCCATGGGTCAGCCCAGTTCAGGTTGTCCCCAGGAAAGGAGGAATGACGGTTATCTCTAACGAAGATAATGAGCTTATTCCAACACGGACTATCACCGGTTGGAGGGTATGCATCGACTATCGGAAGCTGAACGAAGCCACTCGAAAAGATCATTTCCCTCTACCGTTCATTGATCAAATGTTGGAGAGATTATCTGGGAACGAGTTCTACTGTTTCCTTGATGGTTTCTCTGGCTATTTCCAGATTCCTCTCGATCCTAAGGACCAGGAAAAGATGACCTTTACATGTCCTTACGGAACATTCGCTTACCGACGCATGCCTTTTGGGCTATGCAACGCACCTGCTACATTCCAAAGGTGTATGGTGGCAATATTCCACGATATGATTGAACAGTGCATGGAAGTATTCATGGACGACTTCTCGGTCTTTGGAAACTCCTTCACTTCTTGTCTTTCCAACCTCGAACGAATGTTAGCACGATGTGAAGAATCGAATCTTGTCTTAAACTGGGAGAAGTGCCACTTTATGGTGAAGAAAGGAATAGTTCTAGGACATCGAATATCGAAGTCTGGAATTGAAGTTGTTAGAGCTAAAGTTGAGACCATTGCCAAACTTCCGCCACCTACTTCTGTTAAAGCCATTCGCAGTTTTCTAGGTCACGCCGGATTCTACCGTCGCTTTATTAAGGATTTCTCTAAGATTTCTAGACCTATGACGCACCTTCTTGAGAAGGACACTCCGTTTGCCTTTTCAGATGACTACCTGAAAGCTTTCAACATTTTAAAGGAACAACTCACACATGCACCAATCATCACTCCTGACTGGAGTCTCCCATTTGAAATCATGTGCGACGCCAGTGACTTTGTTGTTGGAGCTGTCTTAGGGCAAAGGAAGGATAAGCATTTTCAGCCGATATACTACGCCAGCAAGACACTCATCGATGCTCAAGAGAATTACACTACTGCAGAGAAAGAGCTTCTTGCGGTAGTATTTGTTTTTGATAAATTTCGTTCTTACTTAATATTGTCCAAAACTATTGTCTATATAGATCAGTCAGCCTTGAAGTATCTTTTCAAAAAGCAAGACGCTAAACCAAGACTACTTCGATGGATTCTGCTTCTCCAAGAATTCGGTATAGAAATCAAAGATAAAAAAGGAGCAGAAAATGTCGCAGCAGATCATCTCAGTCGATTGGAAAACCCATCGGTGGAAAAGGAATGCCCACCTCTAGAAAATGTCGCAGCAGAAAATATCGCAGCAGAAAATGTCACAGCAGACTACGCTAATTATCTGGTTGGAGGAATTGTGGCAAAAGGAATGCCCACCTCTAGAAAGCGCAAATTCTTCAGAGACGTTAAAAATTACTATTGGGACGATCCATACTTGTTCAAAGTATGTCCGGACCAAATCATCAGAAGATGCGTAGACGAAAAGGAAGCAAGGAACATTCTCCACCAGAGTCATCACGGACCCACTGGAGGACATCATGGAGCAAATATGACTGCAAGGAAGGTATACGATTTTCGCTTCTATTGGCCGACCATATTCAGAGACGTTCACGACTTGGTAAAACGTTGTGATGCTTGCCAAAGGTTTAGAAGTATCTCACAGAGGAGTGAAATGCCACTTACTAACATCCAGGCCTGTGAGATCTTCGATATATAGGGTTTGGATTTCATGGGACCATTCCAAAGGTCCTTCGGAAAAGAATACATTCTTGTAGCTATCGACTATGTCTCTAGATGGGTCGAGGCACAAGCATTTCCTACCAATGACTCACGAGTCGTGACCAAGTTCCTCAAGCAACTCTTTTCTCATTTCGGAACTCCAAAGGCGATCATCAGTGATCAGGGCACGCACTTCTGTAATGATCAATTTATGAGGACATTACAATATTATGGTGTCACCCATAAAACCTCTACGGCCTACCACCCGCAGACAAATGGGCAAGCCGAAGTGATGAACAGAGCGCTCAAAAGGATCTTAGAACGAACAGTAGTGAATCATAAGGAAAGATGGGCCGATAAATTAGACGACGCTCTATAGGCGTTCAGAACTGCATATAAGTCACCATTAGGGACCACGCCTTACAGACTAGTCTATGGAAAAGCATGTCATCTGCTGATAGAGTTGGAATACATGGCATACTGGGCGCTGAGAGATTGCAATCTAGACTCTTCCACAATAGGATTACATCGAAAGATGCAGCTGAACGAACTAGCCGAATTGAGAGACCAAGCCTATGATAGTTCTCTACATTTCAAGGACTGAACCAAGAATACTCACGATGCTAAACTTAAGTATTCTAAGTTCAAACCTGGAGATAAAGTTCTTCTCTTCAATTCGCGCTTCAAAAAGTTTTCAGGCAAATTCAGATCAAGGTGGAGCGGACCATTCGTGATATCAAAGGTCTTTAACTTCAGAGCAGTCGAACTAGAGGCACCGGACGGTAATTTTAAAGTCAACGGCCACCGCTTAAAGCACTACATCGAAGACTTTCCTTCTAGTGAGGAAGTCTATATCTTTGAACCACCTTGAGCCGACAAAGTAGGTAAAAGAGTCAAGCTAACGACTCGTTAAACAAGCGCTCTTGGGTGGCACCCCATTGCTTATCTTAGATTAGTTTTATTTTATTTCTATGTTTATTTTTGCTTAGTATTATCATCCCTGGACTAATAAATGCAGGATAAGCTAGATACCCGACAGCACCGCACTCTTACATATACATCGGAGATAAGTTTTACTTGACTTATGCAAATGCAACCATTCAGATGACTCAAACTTTATAAAAATCTTTTAAAAGTCATCTGACTCTGTTGCATTTGTATAACCTCATAAACTTAAGCATTACCTATTTTTCTTTATGTTTCAGGATGGACGCTTCAGCTGAGACATCAGGACACACTGCTTAGACTCAGCAGAAGAGGAAGAAAACTCGTAGAGGAAAGAAGAAGCTGACCACCATCCCAGAGGAGCATGCGATAGATGTGACAATCACTCCAGTATCTGTGCCAGTATTCGACTATGGGGTCACCACAGCTAATCCAGCCGTGACTTGGGCGATTCTTCGAGAGCTCTCCATCCAGCATGACTCTCACTCTGACATCAGAGAGATGGTAGGACTCCCGAGACTTCCCGACCAGTCCTTCAGACTTGGTCAAGGTCCGAGACCACCTCTCCCTCCATGGTCATTCTTCCTAGCTGCCCCCACTTCAGAGCTCACTCTTCCTGCTGATGTTGAGATATCCCCTGACCCTCCTGTTGCACCTATGATGCCTGGTTCTACTGTTGCCATGTCACCTACTTCCGTTCCAGACTGTGACGCGCTTGCAGCATTTGACCCAGACATGGATAATTTACTAGACAACTTTTATTTTATTTTATTTTCTTTATGTTTTATTTTAAACTTTTATGTTGTTAAAATGTTGAACTGGTGATTATGACTGTGTTTATGGTATTGCAGAACTTAGCTTCGTAAAGAATGGATGAGCTTTAAATAGAGACTGGTCCATAAATCCAACAGATCACTAGCACCACTCCCTCACGAACCTGGTCCTGATTCCAGTGCTCGCTAACCGTAGGGAAGTACCTCTCCTAAACCCTTCTAGTTTCTACGTCACTTAGATATACTTATGCCCACTTAAGTCTCTAAGTGTGGGATCCTCCGTACTTGAAACTTTTAAATTTACATTTTTCCTAAGGCAAAACCCTAAGTATGAGATTCTCCCAACTTAGTGCAGAAACATTGGGGACAATGTTTATTTTTAAGTGTGGGATAGCAGTATATCTCTCGTCTAAATATCCGTAAAGTTGATTTAGAAACATGCACGTCCTCAAAATGATTTTCAATCCTTATTTTTGCCAAAATTTTCAAAAATTTTAAACTTTTTTGAGTTACAATGTAAGAATGAATACAGAATTTTTTTACAAGTATTCAAAAGTTGGTAAAAAGAGGTCGAATCATGTCGGATTCCAAACAATTTAAGATGAGGATCTAAGAGGGGCATCGCACGACTGGACACATATAACCTATGTTTACGGTAAGGAATTTTAAGCCTTATAAGCATTCATTTTAAATGTTTCACTATTCCTTTGTTGTGTGTGACCGATGCATGCATTTCTGAATTAGAACTTGCCCCAGGTATACGTGTCGAGATCACATTGGCGGGTGTCATACGTGACATAGGTACATTTAGAGGACCTTGACATTCCCTAGGATTAAACCCCATTTCAACATATCTCTTTGAAACCCAAAACCCTTCCAACACTCATTTTTAGTGTTGATGATCCGCCTAGAAAACCCTGTTGAGCCTTAGCCTTTTCGTTTCTTTCAACCCATATTTTAAACCCACTTACTCCCATACCTACCAAAAGCTTATCTTAGAATTTTTAAAATCTTTTTGAAAAATGCTAATTAGGTATGCTTTTTGTTTCTACCCCAAAGTCACAAATTTCGTGTTTACTTAAAGCTACTCGTATGCGTTTACATGATTAATATTTAGAAAGAAATCGAGAGCCTTGTGGTGTGAAAAATTGAAACCAAGTAAAATTCAAAAGTGAAAAAAGGATAGAAAAGCAAAAAGATGAAAGAAAGAAAGGATGTCTGCAGGGCTAAATAATAATAATAAAAAAAAAGAAAATCCCTTAGAAGATCCCTGACCAAGAAATTCTAAACCAAAAATAGAATAAAGCTAAGTGCTTGAATCTCTCGAAAACTCCGATTCTTTAAAAGCGTAAATTCCTCATGTGTTTTCAAAAGATAAAAGACAAAATAGCTATATTCTTCCCCTTTTAGTATCCGTTTCCGTTTTCATTAAAAAGTACGTCTAATAGAGTTTTTCATGAGTTTTTAAAGGTCTTGAGATAAGTATAATCCTTAACCCCTTTTTACCCTTATACATACCCTTTAAACCCTCACCACACATTACAACCCACTTGAATGTCCTGGGATAATTAGTACCGTCCCCGTCTAAGTGATGGAGATACGATCCTTGGCAAGCCTATAACGACGAATGCTGCACGACTGGTATTTGAGCGATTTTTCATTTGGCTTAGGATAATAGGAAACCCGATACACTTGAGTGAATTGAGTGACCACCAGTGAGAACTCCAGTCGTGTACATTCCACATCCCGAGAATTGAAAGTTTGCCTAAGTAAGTCATCTTAAAAACCTTTGGATACTTCATGTGAACATCTCTTCTTGTATAAACAAGCGAAATACTTGTTTTCATTCTGTATGACTTCTTCTTTGAGGCACAAAAAGTTTAAAAACAGAAAGTTTCGGCTGGTAAGATTGAAGTTTGCTTGAGGACAAGCAAAAGTCTAAGTGTGGGATATTTGATAACACGCAAAAAGTCAAGTTTTTATGTGTCATTATCTCACCTTTTTAGCCCAAATCATGATGAATAAACCCGAAATTAACACTTTATCATTAAAACTCATCATTTGGTCTAAAATATAAACAACGTTTCAAAAATCATCTTAAATGGTCGAAAAACACGATAAATGTAACGAATACGATCATAAGCATTCTCGTTCATGCTTTTAAGCACTTTTTGAGTTCCACTTAGAATTATGACCTCTAACTTATGTCATTTTACTCGTTAGGAAAATACAATCGCGTGGATATAAAGAACGCTCAAAACGGACAACCGACGAAGAAGTTACGCCCAAACGAAGATTCCAAGCAACCGAAGAGCAACAATACGGGAGAGCAAAGCCGTATACGGCATTGCCCAGCCGTATACGGCCAAGACCAAGCCGTATACGGCCTGTCCCAACCGTATACGGCCAGGGTCCAGCCGTATACGGCCAATCTCACCCGTATACGGCCTGGTCCCTCCCGTATCGCCCCCATTCTCTCCAGTATACGGCCAAACTCGCCCGTATCCTATGTTTTGCCCGTACAAGATTCGATTTTGATACGGTTGAGAAATACGGCTGAGATTTTGGAGGTGGGAATACGTTTGAGGAATACGGTTGAGCCAAGTCTATAAATACTCATCACCACCTCGTCAATTATGATCCATTCATACACACTTCAATTCTTTCTTTCATTTCTCTCTCTACTCTCTCTCTAGAAATAATTAGATTAGGTTAGTATAATTATGCTAGTAGATTAGCTTCTAGCTTAGTTGTAACGGAGGTGTTCCGAGACTGCGATTGCGCAAGATTTGTAATAACGCTTTGTCAGGTTCTATTATAATCTCTATCTTGTTATTTTTAATTATGTTGTGCTGCTGCCATGATTATTTAGAAATGCTTGCTAGAATTATTGCCATGCTTAGCTAAACAAATCTGTGTTTGCTATTATAGTCGTTATGCTAGGGTAGTTATGCTTTAATCATGCTGTTATTTTGTCTATATACTGTTGATATATATTTGAATATATGAATTGAATCTCCATTGTTTATATATCCAACCTATGTTGTGGTTTGTAACTTACCACTAGAATTTAACTTGTGGTACGCTGCTTATTATTTTGTGTCTGATGATCGTTAAACTCGACATGGACGGTGTTCTCCTATTTGAAATACACCGGAGGGAGACACGGAGCGTAGGATTAGAGATAGATTAGATTCACTTCATGTAACAAATGTTTTAGAGAGAACTTTCGGAACATTTGTGACTTAGTCACTTATCCAGTTACTCCGCATAAATAAACTGATCCCTACATGCTACTCTGTTGCATGTTCTTGTTTGATTGTTGCTTTAGGGTTTGCATGCTAGTATCACTTGTGCTGTTGGATATATGATTAGGTTTTCGAATATAAATTGACTATATACATCAGTTTAATATCCATAGAATAGTTATGATGATTTATATGAAATAATGATGAACAATTTAATCAACCGTTAGACCAGACCATCCCAACTTGTTTCGGTGGGAAACCCCTATTCACGTTTTTGTTTATTCAACAATTCATGCCATGATTCGGATATCTCGGATGTCCGAGATTCGGGAACAGGATTCGAGGATGGTTGTTGGTTAAATTGGTTGCTGCATTTGGGAGAACTTCCGGTGTAGTTTACATTCCATAGCTGTTATCTTCGTGACTTGTTATTTATCTGATTGCGGACAACTCTACGTTAGATAAATAATAGGCTAGGAGCTATGGCTCATTAGGACGTATATACCCAGTTCAGGATAGACAACAAGGACCTTTTAATGTAGCAACGGAAATACCATATAAAAGTTGAATACGTGGTATAGCGTGGGAAACATCACTGGTGTAGTACAAATACGTGGAAGCCATGGAAAAGTTGTAGGTAGATTATTTTGTTATCATTGATTGTTCCAAATACGTCTGTAAAATCCTGATTCCTGAAATCATAACTAAAACCCTAACTAAAATAACTATCCCTAAATAGCATAAACGATTGTCATAGTAAACACTCGCGTTAATCTGTAGTTCTCGAAGCCACATCACCCCTATTACTTTAGTTTAGTTTTAAATTAGGTAGTTAGAACTGAAAAGAAACAAAAACCCCTATCAACCTCTTGATAAACCAGCTAAATTACGAAAGATAATCAAAAAAGCCTAGACCCCATGCCCGTTGTAGTTTGAAGAACGACCCTAGGTCATACCTATCGCTGTACTCACCCATAGCTTTAGTATACTTAGGCCCCGCAAACATAAATTTTAAAACCCACTGATAGCGCTCGGTATGGTCCGGCCAGTCCTTCGACGACGAGGACGGTCCTCCCCCTTCACAAGGAGAGAACTTCGCAACCTGACCCTCCAGACGCCATCAAATTTGTTGTTGTTGTTGTTGTTGATTTTGGAGAGAGCTGATGTGTAAAATCTAGTTATAAAAATTAAATAAAGAAATACTGATCGTTACCTATTACACAACTGAGGTAAGTATACCCTATCGTGTATAGAATATCTACAGTAAGTCCAAGTTCGTTCCACAGGGATTATGTATTTAAGAATTATAATTTAAATGCAATTAATTTAAGTAATTAAATGGGAGTTTTGTGTGACCGAATTGTCACTTTGCTTAACAACTAAATTAATTAAACTAAGTGGACTCAGAAAGAGTCAAATTGATTTATTTAACTTATAGATAAAAACGACACTTGCTTGGATTATTTCATGAATGACTTCAGGGTGTATAGTTAAAACTAGTTTATTTGCGTATTAAATGTAAATCTTATTAAGCTAGGATTAGTGTCCACTTTTCCTACACCTTAAGTCCAATTTACTAATTACAATTTAATCTAGTGAAAGACATTCGCCAAAATCACTAACTTACACATTTTAGTTTAATTGTCTAATTTATTACTTATCTGCGTCCGCAATCAAAGTTCAATTATTCATAAACAAACAATTGATAATGAATACCTAAGTGACAAACATTCGCTATACTCACTTATCCATTCACCAAATAAATTAGTACTATTAATTAAACCTAAATACGTAAGGTTCTCGATTAAACGCAATTTAATTCCATATAAACATCAAATGATTACACCCCTAATCATTAGCTATTTCATCCAAGCAAGTGTTAAAGGATTTAGCTACGCATAATCATGTTAAAATAAACACTTATAATAATTGAAATCATCGCAAACATAATTGTATTGAAATAAAAGAGTAAACGAATGATTACAATGATTAAATGATGATCCGTAGTAGCCGAATGATTAAGATGAATGAAAGATCTCCAAAAGTATGAAAAACCCTCAAAAATGCAAAGAAAATTCGTAACCCTAATTTTAATATGTGAAAAGTTCTCCCCCGTAATTTGTAGGCAGAGGGCTGCTATATATGTTTAGGCTGGGCCAATCCATATGGCTTATGAAAAAAAACATACGGCGTATGGATTGTTTTAGCGTACAGCAAAAGCAAAGTCTACCGCCTTTCACGTGCATACATATTTGCTAGCCGCCAAATGCTTAAACCTTCTAGAAGCTATGTTAACCGACTTATCTCGTGACATGCTTAATCTGATTCTTCACTAGGCTGCTTCTTTTGTCATGGGCCGGCCCAACTTCTTTTATATAATTACTCGGCCCACTTTACCTAATCTGGCCCAACCTCTCCAAGAAGATTATGTCTCGATTATTTCCAGGCTAATTCCTACAGCCCATTTAACTAATTTAATTAATATTTGTCCCAATTAATTTATTTAACTCAACTTTTTTTAATTAATTTCAAGCCCAAATATTCTTTGGTCCAACTCGTAAACTCTAAAAAAATCTTCAATCCAATTTCTTTCGCAATCTATCTTCAATCGTCAAACTCAATTATTTGCATGACTTTCTTCATTTCTTGTACATTTTCTTGTCCCAACTCATTTATATACCTATTCACAAATATTAACAAAATCGGTATCTATTATTAAATAAATGCAATATAAATATAATAAAAATAGAAAATATTACTACTATAAATATAATATTATTCAATGTTATCAAATTATCCCCACACTTAATCTCTACTTGTCCTCAAGTAGACTAAGACTAAACTACTAAATATAAATTTACATCACTAATCCAAATATGATTACTTATAAGCATAAAACTAATATTTAAAAATTAAAATACCCAAATTAAAAATTCGTTTCAAATTTTAAAATTTAAACAATTTAATTAACATGGATAACTATTTTGTACAATAAGGAAATAAATTCCTTTATTATTATTCACGTAATATATAGCTCATCAACGATTACTAATATTGTTGTCCACTTAAACAATCTATACTTATATTTCTGAAAACACTTTATTGTTAGTATGTATATTACATATGATCCCCACCTATGATATACCCCTAAAATTTAGTAATGCACTTTACTTTATATTTAAAATAAGTATAAAAAATTATTTTTAAAAATCAAGACATTGGTGACAGGTCTGCATTGATATGCAACAAGCGATATAACTTGATTCAAGTAAAGCAAACCCTTTTTAAATCAAACCAGCGGTGACATGTCTATACCTAAGTATAACAAAGCGACATAGTTTGATTAATTTAGGAATCTTAAGATTTTAAATATTTTATATTTCTTTTGCTTATTTTTAAGAATACTAATATGAGACCTGGTCTGTACTTACGTATAACAGAGGAAACAATTAGTAAACCCCCAAATGTTTTCATATAAATATCAAAAATATAAAATATTGTATGCTAAATCTAAGAATTAAGACTTTTTGTCATACATCATAGTGTTTATCACAAAGTAATATACAAGTTTAAATTTAGCTTCTTAAAATTCAGAAATTTTCATATAGATTGCCTATCAGTAAATCATATAATGAAATTATACATCATTTATTATTACTTTAAAATTATATGTACCAAAAATTTAAATCCATGTTAAAGTCTAAACTTTAAAAATAAAACAAACTTTTAATAAAACTATTTTAACAAATAAATACTTAGTCTCAAAACTTAAAATATAGTGATTTTTTTTTTAATTAAAGTTAAAAAGATACAACAAAACCTAAGGACAAGTAAATTTCTTTTCGACCCCCATCCCCACACTTAAGTTGTACAATGTCCCCATTGTACTAAACATAATAAAATAACAGTGAAAATGAGAGAAAAGAAATAAAACAGTAAAACTCCCCTTATATCTCTTGAAAAGTCCAATAGCATGCACGTACGAGTCCGTGTCAGCCAGCATCATCACACAAAACAAAACCAAAAGAAAACATAACATATAAAACAATTAAATACATAGTTCAAACATAAAAATAAATCCTAACTCACTTTCGTAGGAATCACGATTGCATTTAGCATATGTAATAAGCCTTTAAACCCCTCGGTATCCCGAGTGGACAAGTTATAGTCTCGTGAGGGTTCCAGTGAACACACCCACAAAGTTCAAACCCCTGAATTTATCAGTTCTTAGGGTAAATCACGAGTGCCTCCCACTCGCTTTCAACATCTTCCTCGTGGTAAAACTTCAATCGCTGTCCATTCACAATAAATGACCCACCATCCGTATTAAATAACTCAACATAACCCGATGGATAACCATGTTTTACCGTATAAGGACCGGTCCAACGAGGTTTAAGCTTCGGTTGTTTTAACTTAAAACGAGATTGAAACAAAAGTACCTTATCTCCAGCTTTAAACTCTTTCCTCATTTTCAACTTTCTATCATGCCAAACTTTAGTCCTCTCTTTATACAAACGCGAGTTCTCATATGCTTGCAATCTCAATTCATCTAACTCGTGTAATTGCAAGAACCTCTTCTCACCCGCTTCAACCAAATACAGATTACAATTCTTTAACGCCCAATAAGCTTTATGTTCAACTTCTACCGGCAAATGACACGTCTTACCATAAAGAAACCGGTAAGGTGTCATCCCAATCGGTATTTTGTAGGTGGTTCTAAATGCCCACAAAGCATCATCTAACTTCTTTGCCCAAATAGCCCGGTTGTCTTTAACCGTCTTCTCAAGTATTCTCTTCAAAGCTCTATTAGTATTTTCCACTTGACCACTCGTTTGTGGGTGGTAAGAAGTAGAAAATCGATTATTTACCCCATACTTCTTCAAAACCTTCTCTAATTGTTGAATTGCGAAATGGCTCCCACGGTCACTAATCAAAGCTTTAGGGATTCCAAACCGACAAAACAAACTTTTCAGAAAATTGATCACAACCCGGGCATCATTCTTAGGCAACGCCTTTACCTCCGCCCATTTGGACACATAAATATGTCAAACACCTCACAAACTTGGATGCTTTGTTGAGGCATTTCATCTCTTTTGGAGATGTTGCCTGTACGTTGGCATGCATCACAAGTTTGACAAAGCGTTTGTGCCTCCTTAAATATGGTGGGCCAATAGAAACCCGCATCAAATACCTTTTTACCCGTAACCGAAGGTTCATAGTGCCCACTGGTTGGTCCATGGTGGTATTTCAGCTCCATAAACACATCTACGAATCATCCCATCAGCACAAACCCGAAACAGATATGGGTCTTCTCAAAAATAATACTTCAAGTCAGAAAAGAACTTGCTTTTCTGCTGATGAGTCATTCCTTTCCACATAACACCTGCAACTAAATAATTAGCAAAGTCCGCGTACCAAGGTGCTTCTTCCTTATTCTCTGCATCGTCACCTACCTGCAAAAGAAATTCCTCGGGAAAGGAATCATCAATGTCAGTATCGCCTAGCTTGTCTAGGTTTGGATTTTCCAACCTTGACAAGTGATCGGTGACAAGGTTCTCGGCCCCCTTTTTATCGTTTATCTCAATGTCAAATTCTTGCAATAAAAGAATCCAACGAATGAGACGTGGTTTAGCATCCTGTTTTGCAAACAAATACTTAAGAGCCGAGTGGTCGGTGAACACGATAGTCTTAGACAACACAAGATAAGACCTAAACTTATCAAAAAAGCAAACACAACAGCAAGGAGCTCTTTCTCAGTAGTGGTATAATTTTGTTGAGCCCCGTTAAGTGTTTTACTAGCAAAATAGATAGGCCTAAAGTGATTTCCTTCCCACTGTCCTAACACTGCACCTAAGGTGAGATCACTCGCATCACATATTAACTCAAAAGGTTGTGACCAATCGGGTGAAACCATAATGGGTGCGTTGGTCAACCTATCCTTTAAAGTCTCAAATGCCTTAACACACTCATCATCAAACACAAAGGTGACATCTTTCTCAAGCAATTTAGTCATCGGTCTAGTGATCTTAGAAAAGTCTTTGATAAACCTGCGATAAAAACCCGCAAGACCCAAGAAACTTCTAACCCCTTTAACATTTGCGGGTGGAGGTAACTTGACAATGACATCAATCTTTGCCTTGTCAACCTCAATCCCCACACTTGACACCTTGTGTCCCAAAACAATACCCTCCTTAACCATAAAGTGGCACTTTTCCCACTTAAGAACTAAATGTGCCTTCTCACATCTTTCAAGCTTCTTGTCTAAGTTAGACAAGCATGATTCGAATGAATTCCCAAAAACAGAAAAATCATCCATGAAAACCTCCATGGAAGTCTCAATCATACACCTTTGAGAGGTGGCTGGGGCATTACAAAGCCCGAAAGGCATTCTCCTATATGCATATGTACCAAAAGGACAAGTAAAAGTCATTTTCTCTTGATCCTTAAGGTCTATGGGGATTTGGAAATATCCCAAAAACCCGTCAAGGAAACAAAAGAACTCGTTTCCTGCTAGTCTCTCTAACATTTGGTCAATTAAAGGTAAAGGGAAATGGTCTTTTCGGGTTGCATCATTCAATCTCCTATAGTCAATACAAATACGCCACCCTGTGACAGTCCTGGTGGGAACCTATTCATTTCGTTCATTCATCACAACAGTCATTCCCCCCTTTTTGGGCACGCAATGGACTGGGCTAACCCAAGGGCTATCGGAAATGGGGTAAATTATACCCGCATCAAGCAATTTGACTACCTCCTTCTTAACGACATCCTTCATATTTGGGTTAAGCCTCCGTTGTCTTTGAACAATGGGTTTTACCTCATCTAAAAGATTTATTTTGTGTTTACAAATTGATGGGCTTATCCCAGGTATATCGGATGTACGCCAAGCAAAGGCGCCCTTGTGAGCTTTCAACACATCAAGTAACATGCATTTTTCTGAATTAACAAGTTTAGAAGAAAATACAACCGGTAATAGATTTTCCTCCTCCAGAAATGCATACTCCAAATGACTTGGGAGTGGTTTCAATTCCAAGTCTCTCAGTGGATCCCCCAACGAAGTCTTGATCCTCAACCGATCATCACCCTTAAGATCTTCAAAACTCTCATCCACTAGTTGCTCTTCCACATCATCCTCATCAGCTTCTACAGCTGCAAGCAACTCCTCCTCAGTCATCCGATCCTCTACTGACTCCATAAGCTCAGCTAGTTCAGCTTCCAATCCGAGTAATTTCTGCAATTCCTCATCCATTGCTTCATCTATGACATCAATACTGAAAAAGGTATCATCAGTAGAATAAGGATGCTTCATGGCTTTATCAACCGTGAAAGCAACCCTCTCCTGGCCTACTCCTAAGGTCAACTGCTTATTTTTAACATGAATAATTGCATCAGCAGTATGTAAAAATGGACGTCCTAGAATAAGTGGGACTTTACTATCTTCCTCCATTTCGAGGATCACAAAATCAACAGGAAAGGTAAATTGACCTACCTCTATCAACATATTTTCCGCAATCCCAACGGGATATTGGAATGATCTATCGGCCAGTCTTATACTCATTCGTGTGGGCTTAAGGGATCCTAAAGACAATTTCGCATAAAGGGAGTAAGGCATTAAGTTTATACTAACCCCTAGATTGGTTAGGGCATCACAAGTCATAAACTTCCCTAAAGTACATGAAATAATAAAACTCCCCGGGTCACCTAATTTAGGTGGAATCTGATTCTGAACGATAGCAGAGCACTCATCATTCAGAAATGTAGCCGATGCCTCCGATAGCTTATCCTTGTTGCTCACCAAGTCTTTGATAAACTTGGCATAGTTCGGCATCCCGGCTAAAACATCAACCAAGGGCACATTAATCCGAATGCCCTTGATCATATCAACAAACTTCCCGTACTGGGCCGCTATCTTCTCCTTCCTCAAACGTTGAGGATAGGGAATCTTCAGTTTATAAGCCTTCACCACCGGTTGTGTGACCGAAGGTGTAGGTGAAACCAGAATAGATGTGGGTTGGGCGGCCTCTTCTTCTTCATCTTCAAACTCCATCGCATCAGTATCCTGCAAAATAGAGTTAGAAACTTTGGCCTTTTTGGCCGGAAGAGGTGGTAGCTCTTTCCCGCTACGAGTGGTAATGACATTTGCATGCTCATTTCGGGCAGGTGGTGGCTGATATGGCTTTGGGCCACTGCTAGAAGATGTTTGTCTCAGGTTTTGTTGGGTGTTACTTGGTAGACCACCGGCTGGTCTACTACTTTGTCCCTCGGATAACCGATCCATTTTCCTTTCCAAATCTTGAATTGATGCCTATTGATTTTTCTGACTTTGCTCCATACTTAACCTAAGATTTTTCATTTGGGTTTTCAACCTCTCGGTACAAGTATCCTGCTTAGAGATAAATTCCTTCATCATCTTCTCCATCGGTGACTCTGTAGCTTCTTGTGGCTGAACTGGTGGTGGTGGCACATTGTCTCTTTGTTATTGGTTATGATAATTCTGACCCTGTCGAGAAAATCTGTTGCCTTGATAATTACCCTAATTTCGATTCTGATAACCACCTCGCTGATAATTATTTCCACTTTGATAATTACTTTGCCGCATGTAGTTAACATCTTCATCCGACATCATCATAGGTTGATCATCACTATTACAATCTTTGGTGGCATGATTACCACCACAGTTACTACATCCCTCTCTAAGCTCCTTTATCTCTCCCTTGAGAGTCTTGAACTGATTATCAAACTTGGTAGACATAGCTTTAAGCACTTTTATCATTTCAGAATTGTCAGAATTGTTACCACTTCCACTTCCTTCAGCAAAAGCAACCGTCTTTCGGGCTGGTTTACCCTTATTATCCTTTGGCCAATTCAAACTTTGAAGAACCCGATCTTCTAGTACCTTCCATGCTTCATTTGGAGTCTTATACATAAACAATCCTCCTCCCGAAGCATCAAGAACAGAGGCTGATGGAATATTAAGACCATTATAAAAGAGTTCAATGATTTCGGCCTTTGATAAACCATGGCCGTGACAGTTTCTCAACAACTCTTTCATCCTTGACCACGCTTCCACTAAAGTCTCACCCTCGAGTTGCTTAAATGCCCGAATCTCGTTCAACAACCTTTCCGCAAAAGCTGGAGGAAAATATCGGTTAACAAAAGCCTCCATCATTTGGTCCCAAGTTTGGATGGTATCTGGTTCGAGCTCTTGGTACCAAATTTTTGCTTCCCCGCATAAAGACTTGAAAGTCCGTAGTCTGACAGCTTCCTCCGTGTTTTCACCATACTTAAAATATTCACCTATTTCTAAGAAATCAGCAATATGCTTGTGCGGATCAGCCCGCACTCTTCCATCGAAATGAGTATCTCTGAGCATCTACAAATGATTACCCTTTAATGAAAAATTATTATCGATTGGTGGCCTTCGAATCGCTGATGCCGGCGTAGGAGAAACGGTCCTAGTCCGATTAAACATGGGTGTGTCATTCTCGTTAGCCATTGGTTCTTCCTTTTCCTTTTCCGAATGAACTTCCTCTTCGTACTTTGATTCAAGCTCTTCTTCAAAAACTTCCTCAATGATTACAGTTTAAGAAGTATCACCGGTTTCCGTTTTACTGTCAATTGAATCCGTCGATTTATTCTTTGATTTCTTCTTCCGTTGCTTCTTTCTGGTTTTCTCTGGATCGGACAAAGGGCTTAGGAATTCGTTACCCGGATTCCTAGTGTTCATCCACTACCTGATCAAACCTGCAAAAGTAAAGAAAATAAAATCATAAAACGCACCGGCGCAATACAATTAAACTTTAAAAGTAACTTTCTAAAAATTAAATTCTCATAAAGGATCAATTAACTACACTGAAATTAAATTCTTAAATTAAACACAATTCCCCAGCAGCGGCGCCAAAAATTTGATGTGTAAAATCTAGTGATAAAAATTAAACAAAGAAATACTGATCATTAACTATTACACAACTGAGGTAAGTATACCCTATCGTTTATAGAATAGCTACAGTAAGTCCAGGTTCGTTCCACATGGATTATGTATTTAAGAACTATAATTTAAATGCAATTAATTTAAGTAATTAAATGGGGGTTTTGTATGACCGAATTGTCACTTTGCTTAACAACTAAATTAATTAAACTAAGTGGACTCAGGAAGAGTCAAATTGATTTATTTAACTTTTAGATAAAAACGACACTTGCTTGGATTATTTCACTAATGACTTCAGGGTGTATAGTTAAAACTAGTTTATTTGCGTATTAAATGTAAATCTTATTAAGCTAGGATTAGTGTCCACTTTTCCTACACCTTAAGTCCAATTTACTAATTACAATTTAATCTAGTGAAAGACATTCGCCAAAATCACTAACTTACACATTTTAGTTTAATTGTCTAATTTATTACTTATCTGCGTCCGCAATCAAAGTTCAATTATTCATAAACAAACAATTGATAATGAATACCTAAGTGACAAACATTCACTATTCTCACTTATCCATTCACCAAATAAATTAGTACTATTAATTAAACCTAAATAGGTAAGGTTCTCGATTAAACGCAATTTAATTCAATATAAACATCAAATGATTACGCCCCTAATCATTAGCTATTTCATCCAAGCAAGTGTTAAAGGATTTAGCTATGCATAATCATGTTAAAATAAACACTTATAATAATTGAAATCATCGCAAACATAATTGTATTGAAACAAAAGAGTAAACGAATTATTACAATGATTAAATAATGATCCGTAGTAACCGAATGATTAAGATGAATGAAAGATTTCCAAAAGTATAAAAAATCCTCAAAAATGAAAAGAAAATTCGTAACCCTAATTTTAATATGTGAAAAGTTCTCCCCCGTAATTGGTAGGTAGAGGGCTGCTTTATATGTTTTAGGCTGGGCCAATCCATACGGCTGTATGAAAAAAAAACATACGGCGTATGGATTATTTTAGCGTACATCAAAAGCAAAGTCTGTCATCTTTCACGTGCATCCATATTTGCTAGCCGCCAAATGCTTAAACCTTCTAGAAGCTATGTTAACCGACTTATCTCGTGACATGCTTAATCTGATTCTTCACTAGGCTGTTTCTTTTGTCATGGGCCGGCCCAACTTCTTTTATTTAATTACTCTGCCCACTTTACTTAATCTGGCCCAACCTCTCCAAGAAGGTTATGTCTCGATTATTTCCAGGCTAATTCCTACAGCCCATTTTAACTAATTTAATTAATATTTGACCCAATTAATTTATTTAACTCAACTTTTTTTAATTAATTTCAAGCCCAAATATTCTTTGGTCCAACTCGTAAACTCTAAAAAAATCTTCAATCCAATTTTTTTTCGCAATCTATCTTCAATCGTCAAACTCAATTATTTGGATGACTTTCTTCATTTGTTGTACATTTTCTTGTCCCAACTCATTTATATACCTATTCACAAATATTAACCAAATCGGTATCTATTATTAAATAAATGCAATATAAATATAATAAAAATAGCAAATATTACTACTATAAATATAACATTATTCAATGTTATCAAGAGCCCAAGGGAAGAGAAAGAGATAGAGGAAGATGGAAATGATGAAAATGAAACGGAAAGGAGGTGAGGGTGTGTTTGGCCTGCTTATGGTCACGGGACAAGATCCACAAATTGTGCATCGTGTCCGGCTCCAATAATTGGGGTGGATACGGGTTGACTCCAATTCGTAGTGTCGTTTTATAATTAGTTTTAAACGTTATATTCTAGAAAATTTTATTGAAGTATTTATTAAAATACTTTGTACATTATTTAAAATGTTTGTTGGGTAAAGTTCGTGTGTTTGGTTCATGTTTGGTACGTTTATTCCTAAACATATAAGTTTTATATTATAAAAATAATATAAAGTAAATAATTTTGTTCACCAATGTCCGTATTAATGAATCGGAATTCGGCTAATATAAAATGACACGCTTTAATCAAACCGTGTATGTGTATATATAATAATATACATAATGATATATACAGTTAGCCTAACATAGAACTAATTACATGTATTAACTAGATGATCAGGAACTAATTTCTAGCCCTAATTTGTCGGGTATCACATATGTTGAAATCAAGTCAAGTGTATAAGGAGATGTTTTCTACACCTCGTTGATTTGTAAAGTTAAGAAATATAGAAAATAACGAAGTAAATGAGAACAATGTTCGAAAATTAGAACATATATGAAAATCCGGGCAAATTAAAACACATTAAAGAGACGACTATAAATTAATCACATAAGATAGTTGATGATAAAGACTGGTGAACTTAAGGTTCACATTAATATCACTCAAGTCTTTGAAAATAGAACCTTGATTGAGAACTTGAAAGAATAAAATTTTAACTAAGTTATGTATTGAGTGGACGATATGTGTTCCTATAACTTGAGGACGAATAAGATTCCGTGGACGGAATCCTTTTAAGGGGTGGAGAATTGTAACGTTCAATAATTTCTATCAATTTAATAATTAATTTTTTACATAATTATTATAGAGGATGTGATAAAATATAAAGTAACTAAGTCTTGGGACTTAATAATTGTTTAGCTTTGAGGAAAAATGTGAAGATATAGCCTAATAGGGGCTAAAATGTAAAGTCATAAAAGTTCGAGGGCTAAAGTGCATAAATGGAGAACTTACTTAATTAATTAATTATAATATAATCAAATCCTAATAGACCTAATATTCCCTAGAAATAAAAGGTCGCGGATGATATGGGGCAACAAGGGGGTCGGTTTTAGGGTTTGTAAGAAAGGATGAATCAGTGATCGATTTATACATGAAAGTTGTAGGGAATTGCGAGGTGATTAACATACTAAAAGAAGATCAAAAGATAGAAACTTAATGATCAATGTATGTAAATGATCTCTGTAAATTCGTTTTTATGGTTTATATTCATTTGATGGTGAATTAAACAAATTGTTAGTCGATTTGGTGATGTTCCAAAATTTAGGTGTGTTTAAATAATCATATAAAATCGAATATATGACCAATTGATATGAAATTTGGTATCTAGGTAGAAATTTATGTTTTCTACAACTTTGAAGTTTTAAGTTATTGCTAATTCGGAATATAAATGGGTCAAAAAAGGTCGTTTTATAAATCTGGGCAGATTGATGACGAATATGTGATATGGTTATGTAAATATTCATGTAAAATATATTTTAAGTTTAAAAGGTTTGATTTTATGGAACATTGTAGGTTGATGTGTGTTTGAGTGACCTGTAAATTATTGTACAATATTAATACGTGGAAATGGGTCAAATTGTTGGGTAACTGGATATGTGCAAAACTGAGTTACTAATTGATTGTTGTTATTTTGGTTAAAGAATGATAAGATGGTCAAAGTATGAAAGAATGGAAGATTAATATTGATAGCTCTAAATCAGTAGTTAAAACATATTTGATTGTTTGATAATTTAAGTTTTGGGGTTGGGGTTAAATGGGGTCAAATTTGTATGAGAATAAGTAAATTGTAGGTTGTCTATTGTATTGCACTCTAAGTTTGTGTAATTATTAATATAGGTGAAGAAGAGTGTTTGACATATTTAGCTTGTTTTGGAGTACTTGCTTATCGAGGTAGGATAATGTTTGCGAAAACCGAGTGCACAATCAAAACCTGTACACTTTTGTTAATTACTTTAGTGTTTTTGAAAGTTGTAAATGACAACTCAACCAAGTCATGCACTCGGGTACTTGGGGATTTGTTACATATGCATGCGGGATGGGTTAGTACTGGGTAGTTCATTTATTACCTTAGTTGATGTTTAATGCATGCGTAATGACAAGTTTAATATTATATTGTTGAATTGTATGATTGTTGTTACTATTGTTGAATTGATGCCATGTTGCCTATAGTTAGTACACTAGTACTCGTATGATACTTAGGATACACCATAAAGTAGGGGCCCTAATTGTGTTGAAAGTGATAATTGTGAATGATGACTTGAGTTAGAAAATTAAATTTAAACTTGGTTCGTAGAGATATCTCGAATATAATTCGGTTCGGTTTCATAGTGGCTTACCGTTAGGTGGTCACACAAATGATGGGCATATGATAAATTCTAGATACTTTCATCTGACTTTAGGGTGAGTTCGTTACTCCTACACACCGAAGCGATACGTGGAGGTTCGCCACATACATGTGGTATCGACTCGCGGAATGTAGGTATCATTATGATATCTCATTCCCTAACGACATTTGTGGATTGTATTTTCCGTACTTTCTACTATGTCGGGACTAGTAGGTTTCCCCCACTTAATCCTCATAGACTCCGAGGCTACCGCTTTAGTTATTGGTCGATGTGGACTAACCCTACCAGAATTGACAGAATTGATGATAAGACGATGAGACAATAAGATGATAAGATGAGTGTTGAATGATGAGTTCGTAGGCACGGCTTTAGGACTTTTACTTGAGTTCTTTCCATGCTATTTGTTTGTACCGTCTACTTGCTAGAAATTTTACATGGAAATGAATGAGGTAGAGTTTTTATCAAGTCTTAATCCGCCGACTCGTTTAATTTATCTTATTGAGTTTAGGTTAATGTTCAGGTCAACGGGTTGACCGGCCAACAAACACAATGCAGGTCGCATCCGATTTGGTTACTTTTGACTCGTTAACCCGATTATCAAATTATCTTCGGGTTTAGATCGTGAACTTTAGACCCAACCCTAACTCGACCTACATCGCAATTCCTAATTATAATAGTTGAAAGTTAAATAAAATTAAGATACAAATATCTAATATAGTTATAAAATACTTTCAATTATGCATTAAACGTTATATAACTAATATTGTAATTTCTACCTTTATTCAAATCAAATGGTCAAATCTTTATATAACAGTAGTATATCAACTTTTATAATTACTTGATCCACTTAAAATGTTTAAGTGTTGAATAACATATTTAAATGTATATTAAACAAATTTTAAGTATTTCATTTCTATAGTATAAAATTTGGTGACATATTCGTTATATATTAGTATAAAAGATATAGAAAGTAAAAGTGAGTTATAATTCGAAAATAATATATGATTTTTCATTATTACTTATATTAAAAAAAAATTAACGTATATTTACATATTCATAAATGTTTATAGAAGTTATGAAAAAGACAAATAATTAAGGTTTATATTTGTAACCAATAAATAATTATGAGATATTAAATTGTATATAAAGTGCATTTAATTTAAGTATTTAAAAGCTAAGTAGAATAATTAAAAGGGTAGAATAGTAATTTACTATTTCTCCCTTTAAGATAATATCTTAAACTGTTTATAGTATATACTATACATATATCATTGATAAGTCTAGGGCTATTGACGAACCGAGTCGATTTGATTATTCTGATGCTCGACTCGACACGTTTAAAAAATTAGTACGTTCGAGTTCGACTTGAACTCGATTAACTTTTTAAAACCATATTCGAGTTCGAGCTCGGATGATAACTTAGTGTTCGAGCTCGAGCTCCATACTCGTTTAACATTATGACAATTTACAAAAAAAAAAAAAAAAAAAAAAAAAAGTTATTTAAGCTCAAAATGTTTGTTCAGAAGCTCAAGCTCGATAAAATCGTTTATAAGCTCAAATAAGCTCATTAAAAAGTATACTAACTATTTTATAAAACTTGAAATAAAGTTTGTAAAATACATGTAACAATTAATTAAATTTCAAATGTGTAAGTTTAATTAGTTATCATCAAACACTAATAACAAACATTAATAATAAGTATGTAATTAGATTCTTGATGTTGATATTTATAGTGTGCTCATCTCGTCCTATATGTTTTACACATCTAATGTGGGATGCAAAAAGAAAATGAATTTGTCCCACATAGAAAAAAGAACTAAAGTTAAATAAATAAGAGTACTATAAAAAGAGAGTCTCATAGATGAAAATTTGGAACCAACTTATGTGTTTATTACACTATAAATTTGGTATCAGTACAATATTTGTATTTCTATATAAATATTTAGTAAAAATCTTATTACTATCAAATCTTTTAAGTTTTAAAATATATAATTATTATGATAATAGATATGTTCGTTTAGCTCGTTCGACTCGATAAGCTCAACTAGTTTTTCGAGCTTTCAAACGAGCCGAGTCTAATTTATTTTTTTGAAGCTCAGCTCAACTAATCAAGCATTCTTTTTGTGTTCGAACTCGAGCTGGAACTCGAATAGTATTATGTTCGAATTCGAGATAAATGAGTTCGAACTAGAGTAGCTCGTTAAGTGCTCGGTTCATTAACATCCCTAATCAAGCCATCAAGCATCTCTAAAAAATTATTCATACACTCTTTGGGACACCCCTATTTACTTTACATGAAACTGAAAGTCTCTAACTTAATAATTTGGATTAAAAAAAATTACATTTCATCCTTACTTACATATAAATAGAATAGAAAGATGATAGTTATTCCGAGGTCGATATTTTATGATTGTTCAAATCAAGGGTGATTGTCAATGCTTAATGTTGATTTTTGAGTGACCACGAATAGGTGTAATAGCAGACAAAAAGTAATTACCTGGAAAGAAAGTTTGTTGGCAGATATGGTTGATTATTTGTGTGTTTGAACTGTATAAATTGTTGTAATGCACTTTTAGCAGCTATCTAGCTAGATGTAAACTCTTCACCAACAATTTTATTTGGGGAGTTTTGCTAAACATGCCTACAATGTATCCCTAAAAACAAGTTAATTCATACAATTTTTTACACAGGGGCCATAAGATCACTCTCTTTGTATCTCCAACTTTTAATCATGCCATTTGTTTCAATCTCCGAATTAGACAATTTTAGGCACACATTGTAAGACCTACGGCCCTACTTAGAATGGGTGGGTGTTGTAACATGGTTCCTTGACCCTCTTAACCTCAAGGGATGTGGTTCGAGTGATAATCTGCCTTGGGGATAAGACACTGCAATACTTCCCTCTGTTTTTGTAACTAAAGTTTCAACTATGTTGTTTCGCGTGTTGATATTAAGTAAGTTTTATCACCTAGCAAAAATCTTGATGCTATGAATCATTAGTGTTCATGAAATGCTTCGTGTTTATGTATACACGTTCATATAGATTCATACACGATTCGTTCTTCTCTATTGATATTTGATCACCAATAGTTGATTTCTTTATAGGTGCTAATTCACTTGTTACTCTAGGACTTTTCGGCTACCTGAGTTTAACCTTTTTCAATGGATGCATCTTGCTGTAACAAGGCCAAAAACTCAGTGTATCCTTCGCTCCTTAACAAAAAGTTATATATTTACGTTCGATTATTTAAAGCTTCATTTTCCTAATCTTGTTTTGGTTCAAAGTATTTTGTTTTCAAGTTAATCATTGTTTTAGGATGAAAGATATAATCTGTTGGGGCAATTTGGCAGATTTCATGGTACTAACATGCTCCGTTAGCATTTTTTGATGTCTAAGGACATTATCTTTGTAGGTATGCATCTCTCCATTCCTTGCGTTTGACTTAAGGAGGAAATTTATGATGGGTCAAATGGGTAGAACAGTCCAAACATGGCCCAAGGTGTGCATTCAATGAATAAAACCTTCTAATCATTTTATTATAAAAATTGGATTGTTATTTAGATAGTATGATCTTGTAATCACATTTGACACTATGTTACAGTTTTTTTAGATAAAAGGTCTTTAAGTTTCAATAGATAATGTTAATTACATACTGAAAAAGAAAAAGAAAAACATGTGCCCAAACAGTGACACTTTCAATAATATCATCTTTTAGTCTGTCATTGATGATGTTGGTCTCATTCTAGTACAGTAGATAAAGTCATGCCTTGGAGAGTTCTTCAAACTTGTGCATAGTAATTTCTTCATATCTTCTGGTAAAAGTGCGAGTTGTCCTGAAAATTCTTCAAACTCTTCTTCAAAAGTAACTAGTGCTCATTGTCCTGCTTCACTTATTTTTTCCGGATAGGATAATGAGAATATATTAATAAATTTTTGCTACAATAGTTAATTTTGACCTTCTCTATTTGTCCTGGTTCGATTCCGAATCTTGTTGAACTCATATAAACTCCAGCTAAAGAGCCTATATAATTATCCATAGTAGGAGTAATTCTTTGAATCTCGTCACGAGTTGGATAATCCTTGTTACTTACTCCGAGTTGTGCCGTAGTAATAGATGGTACAAGTAATTGTAATTTTTCATCGAAAATGGGGTAACATGATGTCATTCGTAAAAATAATTCTCTTCCCTTGGCAAAGCTAACATTATAGCCTTTAATCACACTTTGTACCTTCATAGGAAATTCTTGAATTTATTTGAGATTTTCACCATCGATGTATAAAGTATCAATTAACCCATGAACATAATAGTAATAAATTAATAATGGTGATGCTTCTGGTAAAAATACTGCTTTTGGACCATATTTTTTTTTATCTTAGGATAGAAAAACATGGTTGTGTGAATATCACCATAATTAACTAAAGAATCCCAAAAATTTTGAAATTTTTCTGTCGTGTGTCTTTTCATTTCTTCTTTCTCTCGTGTGGTTAAAATATTTTGTATGATTCTTTTAATCCTCTGTCTACTTCTTCTTTACAACTATAACTCTTATGAGTTATTGTAACACCCCGCAAATTTAAACGCAATTACGAACGCTAAACACTTGCATTATTAGGCAAATTCCCTACTTGAGTGAATTCACAATACACTTTAGAGGTAAGTCTAGCAAAGCCCAACTAGTTAATATGCGTAGTATTACATTTCGTAATTAGTTGTAATTACGTACAGAACGATTGAAACAACACGACAAAAATATACGACTGTTGGTGAACAAAATTAGTAAACAATATGAAATTATTAAATAACATTAACGTTTATTAAATATTATATCGATAATATTTACAAGTATTTTGTAATGAATAACATTTATTACGTGAAACTGAAATAAAATAAAGTTTAAGACTTTATAAACTCAACTAGATTAGTTTTATAAATATCTCAATTAAAAATATAATAGAATGCGTATTTAAAAATTTACTATTTAAAATATTGTAACATGTAACGATCGGGTAAACAAACACGGGTAAATACCACAAAATTTGGACAAAACTCCCTCCCCTTTCTTTGACAAGTCAACCCAAACCCCCACCCAACCCATTTCTTTTTCATTTCATTTCATCACCATCTCCTCACTTTCCTCTCTCTCTCAAAACTACCAACCTAAAAACAACCAAACCACCATCACAAATCATACAAAAACTACATCAAAAACGCATCAAATCACCTCGCTCATTTAGAGAAAAATGATCATGGAGTCGAGCTCTACCTTTCTATCTTCTCGGATTTCTCATGCGATAACTTTGTAAGAACCCGACAATCCTGCAAACTCTTAGATTTTTGCAATTTTCTTTGATATTCATGTTTATAATACTTAATACATCATGTTTAAGTGTTTACACAACTAAATTATGTCCAAAAACCGACGGAAAATGCATTTTTAAAAATGAAAATACGAGCAGTTCATCCTGCGAACTGAGATCTCAGTTCGCAGTTCGTCCTGCGAAGTGAACCGAAATTGCGAACCGAACTGAACCTTGGCTTGCGAAGTCAACTTGCGTATTGAACCTGCGAACTGAAACCCATGCCTTGCGAGTTGAACTAGCTTGCGAATTGACTTGCGAGCCGAACTCGGTTCGCAGTCCACCTGCCATGCGAAGCGAACTCAGTTCGCAACGCAATCTCATTCCGCAGCCGACCTTGGTCAAATTTGTTTTTTTCCGAATTTAAATTTCAGATGCGTTTTTCACCAAAGCAATGTAGTAGAAATAAAAATTATCCAGCTCGACCCCAGCCAGGGGCTCTGCCCCTTAGACCACCAGGGGTTGCCACCCCTTGGACCCCGCTACCAGGGGCGCTGCCCTCGGACCCCCGTACACAATTTCATACTTTATGAAACACAATGAAACGAATATAAAAATGTTTTCAAAGATTATTATTACAAACTGATACCAACAAGACGTATACATTTCTAAAACTACAAACTCAAACGACAAACAAACACTTTGGACATAATCTAGTTGCGTGGACACTAGCATGGATGGTCGACATAGACATCCACATACTTATTAAATCTCATACGTATAGGGCGTTAGGATATTTCCTATTAGACTCGGGCTTTAGGCTTTGCTAGCACTCGAACATACTTAACTCAACAGGTGAGTTCACAGCCCCACTTTTAACTGTTTTACAGCTTTCAACTTGGGGTGAGAAACATAGCCAACTGCTTTATTGATTGCCATAACTGCTTTTATTTACATGATTGTATACTTGTTTTACTCGAACGATTAGAGCACTGTAAACTGTTGAACTCTTACACAAAACTGGCATTTATGAAACAACATTTTCATACTATAAACTTGTTGAACTTTGTTTGGTAAACCGGAGAACGACCGGTACTTTTATGTAGAACGACCAGCAATGTATTTTAGTGCCAGAGAACGACTGGCCAAGTGGATGGGAGAACGAACCGTGCATCTTTTGACTGGATTAAGACCGGTACTGTGTTACGCTGGAGAACGACCAGCAGTGTTTTATGCCAGAGAACGACTGGTCGAGTTTGGACGGGAGAACGACCCGTGCGTATTTATACCGGAGAACAACAGGTACTGTTTTGGAAATGCTGGAGAACGACCAACAACGTATTGCAAACTGTACTTTGGGAAACATCCCAATCGAACTATATTTGGATAACATTCCACAAAACGTTTACTTAACTATTATGACAATAACTATTTGTGAACGTATTGGTTTTAACAACTGTTGTAACACCCCTAAATTTACTGTTGCGCGGAAGCAAGCTTTGGGTGTTACTAATCAATGATCAAGCACCAAAGTAAAGCAAACGATGTCTATATGCAACATCGTATAATTGTACAAAAGTATTACATTGTTGAATCATAATAACAAGCTTCGAGTTCGAAAATGATTTCCTAGAGATTCTAGTACATAACTGATATACAATAAATAATGCAAAAGAATCTCCACAAGTTTGTATGCATGCGACTCAAGCTATCAGTCCTGAGTGTGGTGCAGTCCTTCTGCTGTAATGTACCTGAGATAAATGCTAAAAAGTGTCAACCAAAAAGGTTGGTGAATCTCATAGGTTTAGTATAGTAATCTTTTATGAACCACAAGTAAAGTACCAGTAATGCCTTCGAGCATAAAAAGTAAATCAGTAACTCAGTAAATCAGTAGGTCAACACAATTACCATGAGCTCACAAGCTGAAGCTTAACAGTGTAGTGTGAATGGTACAGTCAAGTACAGCATCACGTACCCCCGTGAGTGCTATCCGGACACTCATATGTAACAAGTACTAATATGCCTGTTTCTACGGTGTAATCCGTGGTAGCGCTACTACCCCAGGCAGGGATTGTCAGTCCCAAATGGATCCATTTACTAGTAATCGCGCTTAAGTCCATAACTAACAACTTATGATCGGAGGATTTCAATGGATAAAAAGTAACTCATGTAATGTATGTAAAAGTAGTGTGTAGCAGTTCAGTACTTGTGTTCATACGTAAAACGGTAGCAAATATCTCACCCCAAGTAGAAAACAGTAAAAACGTGGCTGTAAGACTCACCTGAGTCTAGCAAGTATGATACTTTCGTGTAAGCGAATAAGTATCCCGGATGTAAGTCCGTAGTGTCGGATGTAATTCCGTAAGTTGGTTCTCCGAACCCTGCAACCTTCTGGCGTCCAAAACGCACAAGGTTGTAAGCAAGTAAGTAAGTTCGTGTCACGAAGGATCACCCACGCTAGTTGTCCACTCAACTAGGAAATGTCCAAGTATTTGTTTGTACTTTTGTAATTATTTTGTAAATAAGTGTGGTCCGTTGGTGACGGAGGTGTAATAATAATTCAAATATTATTATTATTATGTAATTCATTGTGCTTGTATATCTTGTAAAGCATATACAATAGTTGGTTATTTGTAACGTGACGTGTAACCATCGTTTGGATGTAAGTATAGGAAATTATAATCACAAGTTTTAATTAAGGAAATACTAAATAATACTATCACACAATTCAGGCAAGTGTTATCCTGATCATAGAATATAGTTTTATAAGTAAGTCCAGATTCGAACACAGGAACGTGATTTAATCTATAACTAACTATTTATTTATCCTAATTACAAGTATTACAAATATACAAATTCACAATTAATGTACAATAATATACAAGATAGGGGGGACGTTTTAGTTCCGATCGAACATATGTATTATTGATACCAATTCTTTAATAGATAAGTTTAAAGGAACAACTTAAGAATACTAAATTGGATAGAAGATTATGACTATTTAAACTATTATTTATTACACTTATTATATCAACTTATGTCTATTTGCGTGTTGGCTATTATTATTGTGATTTACTAATGTAGAAAACCTCGAAGGTTATGACAATTCTCATATAGCAATACAGTCAAAGGTTATGTAAAGTATCACTATTTATTAAGATCTATCAACATATTATTGATGCAATTCCAGGGTCGGTTGAATCATAATGCTACTTAACATCTAATGAAACATAATCACTTAATTTAAAAACCCAAAAGGTTAGTGAGTTTATTTATAAATCAGTTAATTATGATCATTAACATAATATAACACATAATTCTTACATAATAATATTCAATAATATAGTTCCAACATAAACATATATTTCATATAATAAACATAGTAAACATACATTTAAACATTCATAATAAATATCTAATAAGCAATTAATTCAAATAAACAATATCCATAGTAACCCAAAAGGTTAGTGAAGCTACAAGGATAAAGAAACCGAACCAATTGACGAACTAGCTCTTCCTAAGGTTGAAAACCTTCAAACCCTAGCTCCTTAGCCTCCAAATTCGCACCTAAAGTTGACCTTAAACATTAATATTCGACTTTTAATTCTAAGAATCGTATATCGTTTAATCAAAATTAAGCCTCTATTTATACTAATCCTGGCCGACCCTCCAACCGCCGGTTGGAGTTATTTGAGTATTACTTCAACTCTGCGCTTTCTCCAACGCCATGAACCTTTATCCCCAACCGCCGGTTGGGCAATCCAACCGCCGGTTGGACTTATTTTCCAGAATATTCCAAAATCGGCTTGGCTTCAAATTGGGCTTCTCTTTCTTCTTTAAACGGATTCACTTGTTTTCTTGTCCCAAATCTTTTAATATTATCATTTTAGTCTTCATTTCTTTAAGGTTTAGATCTTCTTTCCTTCAATTGCTTTAATCTCTTCAGTTTCGGTCTTATTCTCGTTCTTTTTCTCCAATCTTCAATTAAAATACATTTCTGCAAATATTAACAAAATAAGTATCTAAAATCATATAAATGCATAAAATGTATACAAATATAGGGATAAATAATATAAAATATAGTATCTATTTGATGCTTATCAAATATCCCCACACTTAAGTTCTGCTTGTCCTCAAGTAGAATACTGAATAAAATTCAAAAATAAGCATCAACTTAATATTCAAAAATCAGAATGCCAAAATTAAAACCCTGTTTTATAACTTAAAAATTTAAACAATTTAATTAACATGGATAACTATAATGTATAAATAAAAATTGTTATTATTTGTGCAATGTATAGCTCATGAATGATTACTAATATATTTATCCACTTTAAACAATCTATATTTATACTTCTGAATACATCTTTATTATTAGAATGTCTATTACTTATGATTTCCATATATGATATACTCTTAAACTTAATCATGTAATTTTCTTCTATATTCTAAATAAGTATATAAAATCCATTTTTAAGAATCAAGACATTGGTGACAGGTCTGCATTTACATGCAACAAAGCGACATAACTTGATTCAGGTAAAGTAAATTTTTAAATCAAACCAATGGTGACAAGTCTGTACAGCCGTACAACAAAGCGACATAGTTTGATTTTTATTTATTTATATATTTTTTTCTTTTGAAAGAATTTTTCTTTCTTCTACTTTTTTTAAGAATACTAATTAGAAACCAGGTCTGTACTTACGTACAACAGAGGAAACAATTAGTAGACTCCCAAATGTTTTTATATAAATATGAAGATATATAAAATTATCGCATGATAAATCTAAGAATTAAGACTTTTATGTCATACATCATATTATGTACCATAAAATAATAAACAAGTTATTTAAATTAATTTCTTAAAATTCAGAAATCTCCATATAGATTGCCTATTAGTACATCATATCATGTAACTATATATCACTTATTATTAAATAGCTTCCATTATATATACAAAACAGTTAATCCATATTACAGTCTAAACTTTTAAATACAAAACAAACTTTTAACAAAAGTATTCTAACTAATAAATACTCAGTTATACACTTAAAATTTTGAATTTTATTAAAAATTAAGAACAAGAGAAACTTAAATAATTAATTAAAGAAATTCTTTTTCTTACGAACCCTATCCCTACACTTAAATTATACAATGCCCTCATTGTATAAAAATGATAAACAAAAGTGAGTAAGGTAAAGAAAAATAGAACATAAAAACTCCCCTGAATTTTCAAAATTCATCATTGGCTAAGTAAAAACTCTGTTTGGTTGATTTCTTGATCTCTTGAAAAATAATATACAACATCCACACTTTCGTAGTTAATCACGATTGCATTTAGCATATGCAATAAGCCTTTAAACCCCTCAGTATCCCGAGTGGACGAGTTATAGTCTCATGAGGGCTTCCAGTGAACACACCCACAAAGTTCATTCCTGAAAATAAAAATAAAAATCATAACATATATAAAAATAAACACAGGTTGTCTCCTGAGAAGCACTTTTGTTTAAATGTCGGTAAGTTCGACCAAATCCTATAACCTATACTTCCAAAGATATATCTGAAAAATGCTCCACAGTTCCTTCATAATATTTCTTTAACCGATGTCCATTGACCTTAAAAATATTTCCATCGAATGCTATTAAATCCACACTTCCATTAGCATGAACTTGGTGAATCACATATGGTCCGCTCCATCTTGATCTTAATTTACCTGGAAATAAACGAATACGAGAATTATATAAAAGCACACGTTCTCCAACAACAAAGTCTTTATTTCCCCGAAGTCGCGCATCATGCCATTTCTTCGTCCTTTCTTTATAAAGCCTTGAATTTTCATAAGCATTCCAACGAAGCTCATCTAACTCATGTAACTATAAAAAGTGATGCCTACCAACCTCATCGGTATCCATGTTGCATTCCCGAAGTGCCCAATATGCTTTGTGTTCTATTTCCACTGGTAAATGACAAGCTTTCCCATAAATTAACCTATAAGGAGTACAACCTGTAGGTGTTTTAAATGCGGTCCTATATGCCCAAAGTGCATCATCTAATTTCTCTAACCACTCTTTTCTGTTTGATCCAACAGAACGTTCCAAAATACGTTTTATTGCTCGATTTGTATTTTCAACCTGTCCACTTGTTTGTGGATGATAAGGTGTAGCAATCCTGTGACTAACTCCATATCTCTTTAATACTTTTTCCAATTGAGTATTACAAAAATGAGTACCCCGATCACTAATTAAGGCTTTAGGAGTTCCAAATCTTGCAAATAACTGTTTAAGAAATTTTACCACAACTCTTGCATCATTTGTAGGTAATGCCTTCGCTTCTGCCCACTTGGAAACATAATCCACAGCAACTAATATATACTTATTACTGTGACTTGTAGGAAATGGTCCCATGAAATCAATACCCCAGATATCAAATATATCACAAACCTGTATATTAGTCTGTGGCATCTCATCTTTTTTAGAAATATTTCCAGCTCTCTGACATGAATCACAATTCCTAACAAAAGCATACGTATCTTTAAAAATCGTCGGCCAATAAAATCCTGCATCAAATATTTTCCTTGTCGTGTAACTTGGTCCATTATGACCTCCAACTGGTCCTTCATGACAATGCTTTATAATTTGCTGAGCTTCGTCACCATGTACACAGCGTCTAATTATACCATCTGCACAATACCTGAAAAGAAATGGGTCTTCCCAAAAATAATACTTTAAATCAGAAAAGAATTTCTTTTTCTTTTGGTAATCCATCCTTGGTAAAATCTTAGTAACCAAATAATTTGCAAACCAAGGTATATTCACTATTTCTTGTGCCGTCATCAATTTCTCATCAGGAAATGTATCTTGAATTCCCTCTTCATCCAATATTTCTAATTCCGGATTTTCCAACCTTGACAAATGATCAGCTGCAACATTTTCAGCTCCTTTCTTGTCTTTAATTTCAATATCGAATTCCTGCAATAAAAGAACCCATCGCAACAAACGAGGGCGCGCATCCTGCTTATTAAACAAATACTTTAATGCATAATGGTCAGTATAAACCACAGTTTTAGTTAAAATAAGATAAGAACGAAACTTATCGAATGCAAAAACTACTGCCAAAAGTTCCTTTTCCGTAGTTGTATAATTTTCCTGAGCATCTGTTAATGTCTTACTGGCATAATAGATTGGCTTAAACTTGTTATCAATTTTCTGTCCCAAAACAGCTCCTACTGCATAATCACTAGCATCACACATTAATTCAAAAGGTAAATTCCAGTCTGGACTAATCATTACCGGAGCAGATATCAACTTTTCCTTTAATGCATCAAACGACTGTTTGCATTCATCTGTAAACTTAAACTTTGCATCTTTTTCCAGCAAATGATTCAATGGTATCGCAATCTTTGAAAAATCTTTTATAAATCTTCTATAAAATCCTGCATGGCCTAGGAAACTCCTTATTCCCTTTACATTAGTAGGATAAGGTAATTTTGAAATAACCTCAATCTTTGCTTTATCCACCTCAATTTCTATCTTTGATATTTTATGTCCTAAAACAATCCCTTCTCGAACCATAAAATGACATTTTTCCCATATAAGAACTAGATTCGCACCTTCACATCTTTGCAACATCCTTTTTAAATTTTCTAAACAAGCATCAAATGAATCCCCAAATACCGAGAAATCATCCATAAATATTTCCATGAAATCTTCCACCATATCATGAAATATCACGATCATGCAACGTTGAAATGTAGCTGGTGCATTACACAAACCAAACGGCATTCTTCTATAAGCAAAAGTACCAAACAGACAAGTGAATGTTGTCTTATCTTGATCTTCAGCTGCAATGGGTATTTGAAAATATCCTGAAAATCCATCCAGAAACAATAGAATTCTTTTCCTGCTAATCTTTCTATCATTTGATCAATAAATGGTAATGGAAAAGGATCTTTTCTGGTAGCATCATTCAATTTCCGATAATCAATACAAACTCTCCATCCTGTTACCGTCCTTGTGGGTATTAATTCGTTCTTCTCATTAGGTACCACTGTCATTCCACCTTTCTTTGGTACGACATGTATTGGACTTACCCATGGACTGTCTGAAATATGATAGATTAATCCTGAATCCAATAATTTAATGATTTCTTTCCTGACGACGTCTTTCACATTTGGAGTCAATCTTCTTAATGGTTGTACAACTGGCTTAAAATCCGTTTCCATTAAGATTTTATGAGTGCAGTAAGTAGGACTGATTCCCTTGATATCCGTGATCTTCCATGCTATTGCCTTTTTATGTTGTTTAAGAACCTGTACTAAGCGATCTTTTTCTGCAGTTGATAGTTTAGAAGATATAATAACTGGTAAATCTGATGTACCTTGTAGATAAGAATATTCTAGATGCGCTGGTAGATCTTTTAGTTCCAATTGTGGTGGTTCTTCGATAGATGTTTTAAACTCGAAGATCTCTTCCTTCAGATACGGAATCTTGTCGATAGAATTTGGTAATAATTCTTGGTTGAGAATTTTAGCAACTGGTTGTGATGATTCAGCTTTAGTATGTTGTTGAAGAACAACAATTACTTCTGAATCTTCATCTTCTTCTAATAGTTTATCAAATTCTGCCAAATCTTTCTCAGTGTCAAATTCTTCAGTCCATTCTGTAAGAATTCCAGTATCTGTTTGATCTTTTTCTATAAAATCTTGAAAAGAAGGGTTATCTAGATACTCATAAGCATTCAAATAATAACAAGAATCATCAACATAATCAGGAAATTTCATAGATTTATTAACATCAAAAACAATTTTATCATCTCCTAATCTCATGGTAATCTTTCTATCAAAAACGTCTATTAGGGCATGTGTGGTTGCTAAAAATGGTCTTCCTAATATAATAGGGACTTTAGGGTCTTCTACCATATCTAAAATTATAAAATCACATGGAAAATCAAATTTATCAACTTTAATCAAAACATTTTCAATTATTCCCCTAGGATATTGAACATATCGGTCAGCTAATTCGATACACATACGAATAGGTTTCGGTTCTCCTAATCCTAATCGCATAAATAGTGTATATGGCATTAATGAAATACTAGCTCCTAAATCTGCCAATGCATTTTCAATAGTCATCTCACCAATTTTGCAAGGTATAGTAATACTCCCTGGATCTTTGACTTTCGGAGGTAATTTATTCTGCATTATTGCTGAGCATCTTGCATTCATTGTCACCTTCGTCACATTATCCAGTTTATTTTTGTTTGTCAGCACCTCCTTAAGATATTTTGCATATTTTGGCATCTGAGCTATAGCTTCAACAAAAGGAATGTTAATATGAAGTTGTTTCAGGTTTTCCAGAAATTTGTGGTATTGTTCATCTTCTTTTTCTTTCCTAAGAGCAGCTGGATATGGAGGTGGGGGTGTATAATCTCTGATGACTTCTTTAACTTTATTTTCTCCATTCTCCTTTTTGTTTGCTTGTATGTCTTCATCAATTGTTTCCTTTTCAACCTGCTTAGATTCAACAATTTTATTAGCTATAATAGGAGAGTCGACATTCTTACCACTTCTGGTAATTACTGCGTTAGCTTGTTCCTTTGGATTTGTTTCAGTAAATCCTGGCAATGTTCCTGGAAATCTCTCCTGCAATGCTTTAGCTATTTGATGAACTGAGCTCTCAATTTGTTTGATTGAGGCTTCGTGATTACGCATTCTGGCATCGTCTTCTTCATTTCTTTTATTACTTGCTTCAGCCATTTTTCCCAATGCATTTTCTATCACCGCCATTCTGTCATTATAGGAAGTTTGTCCTGTTTTGAAATAATATCTTGGTGCTCCTTGTTGATACTGTTGGCCTGGTTGATTAACTCTTCTAAAATTAGAAACTTGACGATAATTTGGATTTCCTTGAAAATCCCCATACATAACTTCCTCATTACTTATTTTGCTGTCAGTATTAGGACATTCTTCTTTTAGATGACCTCCTCCACATATTTCACACCCAATCCTAATTGCATGAACTTGTTCATTTACTTTCTTAATGTCTCTTCCCATACTTTCCAATTTCGCTGTTATAGCTGCTAGACCATCATTATCTTCAGATATCCTTTTTCTTCCAGATGAACCATCATCCCATAACTGAGAATGTTTAGCTAATTCTTCAATTCCGGCCCTTGCCACTGCTGGAGTTTTCTTAGGTACTGGACCTTGTGCATCCAACTGTTGACGTGTCGCCCGATCAACTCCTTTATAGAATACTGTTATTTCTTGTTGGACATTCAAATCTTGTTGTGGACATTTGTGTAACATTTCCTTATATTTTTCCCAAGTTTGATACAGAGATTCATCAGATTTCTGTTTGAAATTCCTAATCTCATCAATCATCTTTGAGGTCTTGGAAGGTGTACAGTACATTTTTAGAAATTTTGTGCGAAGATCTTCCCAAGTAGTAACAGATCCGGCTGGCTCGTTATTGATCCATCTCTTAGCTCCATCCTTTAGTGTTAAAGGAAATACTCGCAACATAACCTGATCTCTTGTAACATTGGGAATATGAAGCATATCTGCAATCTCCAAAATTTTCTCAACATGCTCGTTTGCATCTTCTTTATCTTCTCCTCTGAAAGGATTTTCACGTAATTCTTTCAAAAATTGCCCCTTTAACTCAAATTCTACTTCTCTGGCTATGGCAGGCCTAACCACTCCCGGTCTCGGATCTCCACGAGTTTGAATCGTGTAATCTTCAAGCGTCATGTCAGCTATGTCTGCCATAATTGGTTGTATTACGTGCTCTGGTTCAGAATCACTTGGATATATCGTAGGTTGCCTAGAAGGTAATTTATCCTCACCCGACTCTGGATCGGAATAATAACTGTATTCAGCCATTTTGGCTAAATTGTTATGAAAAACTAAATTGTCTTCTTCTGGTGAAAGTTCGTGTTCTGGTGAATTTGGTGGTACGTATGATAATCTTTTTCTCGAATGAAATTCTCGTTCTGGTTCGTCAAATGGACTGAGAGGATCTGGATGAAGTGTCCGGGTCATACATCAATCTGTAAAGAAGAACAGAATTTTAGTAGCACCATAAATTCAAAAGTAAATGTTAGTAATATTTTAGAAATAATCAGGTTGATGTATATGAATTTCGAAAATTAATAATAAAACACATTCAAAATTAAATATTCGAAAAGATATTTCCAACCCAACTTTTCATATTTGTTAGTAATGCAAGTTAGTTGTTAATTAAAGTTAAAATTAATTTGTTAAATTTCTTATACCAAGCTAGTCAATAGATCTCGGTAGCTCCATTGATTGTACACAAAAGCGGAGAAATAGGTCAGCGCGAAGCGTATTGAAAACCTATTTCTTTCGAGAAGCACTTTACCTCTTATATGATAAATCAATGAGGTAGGGCTGAACTCTCCTTATACCTTTGTTTTTGTTAGTACTTTCAATGGGTGAGCCGATATTTCGTATTGATTTTGCAAAGCATTAGAAATAAAATTATTTTACAGGAAAAATAGTTAGTTTAAATTAAAATACACCGTTCCCCGGCAGTGGCGCCAAAAACTTGATGTGTGCTAAGTATAGGCAATTATAATCACAAGTTTTAATTAAGGAAATACTAAATAATACTATCACACAATTCAGGCAAGTGTTATCCTGATCATAGAATATAGTTTTATAAGTAAGTCCAGATTCGAACACAGGGAATGTTATTTAATCTATAACTAACTATTTATTTATCCTAATTACAAGTATTACAAATATACAAATTCACAATTAATGTACAATAATATACAAGATAGGGGGGACGTTTTAGTTCCGATCGAACATATGTATTATTGATACCAATTCTTTAATAGATAAGTTTAAAGGAACAACTTAAGAATACTAAATTGGATAGAAGATTATGACTATTTAAACTATTATTTATTACACTTATTATATCAACTTATGTCTATTTGCGTGTTGGCTATTATTATTGTGATTTACTAATGTAGAAAACCTCAAAGGTTATGACAATTCTCATATAGCAATACAGTCAAAGGTTATGTAAAGTATCACTATTTATTAAGATCTATCAACATATTATTGATGCAATTCCAGGGTCGGTTGAATCATAATGCTACTTAACATCTAATGAAACATAATCACTTAATTTAAAAACCCAAAAGGTTAGTGAGTTTATCTATAAATGAGTTAATTATGATCATTAACATAATATAACACATAATTCTTACATAATAATATTCAATAATATAGTTCCAACATAAACATATAATTCATATAATAAACATAGTAAACATATATTTAAACATTCATAATGAAAATCTAATAAGCAATTAATTCAAATAAACAATATCCATTGTAACCCAAAAGGTTATTAAAGCTACAAGGATAAAGAAACCGAACCTATTGACGAACTAGCTCTTCCTAAGGTTGAAAACCTTCAAACCCTAGCTCCTTAGCCTCCAAATTCGCACCTAAAGTCGACCTTAAACCTTAATATTCGACTTTTAATTCTAAGAATCGTATATCATTTAATCAAAACTAAGCCTCTATTTATACTAATCCTGGCCGACCCTCCAACCGCCGGTTGGAGTTATTTGAGTATTACTCCAACTCTGCGCTTTCTCCACCGCCATGAACCTTTAGCCCCAACCGCCGGTTGGGCAATCCAATCGCCGGTTGGACTTATTTTCCAGAATATTCCAAAATTGGCTTGGCTTCAAATTGGGCTTCTCTTTCTTCTTTAAACGGATTCACTTGTTTTCTTGGCCCAAATCTTTTAATATTATCATTTTAGTCTTCATTTCTTTTAGGTTTAGATCTTCTTTCCTTCAATTGCTTTAATCTCTTCAGTTTCGGTCTTATTCTCGTTCTTTTTCTCCAATCTTCAAATAAAATACATTTATGCAAATATTAACAAAATAAGTATCTAAAATCATATAAATGCATAAAATGTATACAAATATAGGGATAAATAATATAAAATATAGTATCTATTTGATGCTTATCAGTAAGCTCATGGTAGAGTGGGTGTAATCCCATCCAAGTGTATGTGTAATCTCATATGTAGTTTCGAGTGTAATCTCGTATGTATAGTTATTTTCTCGAGTGTAAGCTCGTATGTGTTCAAGTTGTAGCGTATACTTCCAAAAGCATATGTGTATCATGTAAGTGTAGTGTCGTATAAGGTATAGTTGTTGTATGCATTCAATACTTAGTGTAAAAAGTATTTTTAAAGTTTCATTTCGTGCGACAATATGTATCCCGACAATGACATTCACAGAAACTGTTCATGCGACAATCGCATTCTCGGACCACTGTTCATACGACAATAGATTCACGAAGTTTTGTTCATACGACAATAGCATTCACGGAGTACTATTCATGCGACAATGATGATGGTATTGTCGTAGGTTTGAAATTTTTCCGATTTCGTTTAAGTATTCGTTTTCGTTTACTAGGTCGAATAGGTTTGGTTTGATTTCGAGTGTTATCAAGTCCGAAACTATGCATCCGAGTCTCACACTAAAGTCCGAGAGTCAACCCTCAGTTCGAAAGTCAACGAAAGTCAATTTTTACTGTTCATCCGTCAATATTTTCACGGAGTTACTGTTCATCTGACAATGTGATTCACGGAGTACTGTTCATCCGACAATGTGATTCACGGATTCTTTGTGATTTTTATCTAAAATAGTAAAATTTATCGAATCGTTCTGAAATTCTTACACGTTGTTCCCACATATGTTATGTACTTCCTGTAATTTTTTAATGACTTTTAGAGGTCGTTTGATATTTTATAAAAATTCACTATGTGTCAGGGTTCAGTTTAATCCGAGATTAGACCACTTCTCATATCTAATTTTCTAGAGAAATGGGTGTATTTCTGGAATGAGCCAAAGAAGAAATTTTTGTATATAACAAAATTACCAAGATTTCCAAAGTGGTCTCATAAATTTTTGAGGTCTAGAACTCGAGATATGGCCTCGAGAAGTAGGCAGTTTTTACTGCTCGCCGGAACAGTAAACCTATGTTACCGGAGAAAAATGTTTTCGAGTAGAAAACGGAGTCGAAAAGTCACGAGACTAAGTTTGTTGGAAAGATAACTTCTTGTAATACACTTTATGCTTAAGAAGCGTCCATTTTGGTGTCTTAATGATTTATATAAAATTCGTGGAAGTGGGTACAAAATCTGGACAGGAAGGTTAACTTCCTGTTTTCGAGTTTTAATTTGTGTTTCGACTTATCTTTTGGACATATAATGGTTGAGTGGACACTAAAACATGATTATGAACTTAAAACAAGTATTTTAGAAGAGTGGAAATTTTCTCACAATGGTGTATGAAGAAACAGAGACGGTAGGAGTGATGTACACGCGTAGGCGGTCGTTTTGGTGTCTTCGGCTTCGTTTTTCCTTCAAGAATGAGGTGGTGGTCGATGGTGGATGGTGGTGATTTGTGGTGGTGACAGAAATTTCATGGAAGAGAGGAGAGGGAGGAGGTGGAGAGAATAATGAGAATGGTTGAAGTAGAGTGTGGTGAATGAATGGGTATGGTGTGTAGTAGGTTTTAAGTCAACAAGTATGGCATGCCATACCATGGCATATGGGCTGATTTTTCAGCTGATTTTGGGTGGGTCCCACCCCCATGTGGGTGTGTTAAATTGTTCTCAAAGTTACGTTAAGTGTTGTGTTCGCTTACCCGATTCGTTTTACGTTTTAATTACCCTTATAACGTTTTATACAATACGTTTTGTTAACGATTTAAAACCCAATATTTTTAATAAAACTCTTACTCAAATAATATATTCTAAGCAATTAAAATAATATTCGAGTTTTCATTTGGTCATCGGTCGCAAATCGTGTGTTTTCGTCTCGTACGGAGTGTTTTGTACGATATTTAATACGTGTAATATATTCTCGCAATATATTAGGGTAAATAATGTTTGTTTAGATAAATCCACATTATTTTTAAATAATTTGTCACCAACGTCCATGTTAAATGGTGTCGGACCTCATCCGGTTCATGAGTGTACGATTTAAACAAATCATATAACGTGTATGTAATTATACAGAAAGTTACATATATTCAGATTAATATAATACTAAATACATGTAATTACAAGTAGTTAGGCACTAATTAAAGTCCTAAATTAGCGGGTGTCATATTCTCCCCTTGTTAGGAGAATTTTGTCCCGAAATTAGCTCGATGTCGCGGTGTGAGTAGAGTCTGTGAACAAGTGTGGGTATTTCAGTCGCATTTGGTCTTCCCGTTCCCAAGTGAATTCAGGACCACGCCTCGAATTCCACCTGACCCTAACAATGGGAATACGACTCTGTTTCAAGCGTTTGACCTCACGGTCCATGATTTCCACGGGTTCCTCGACAAAGTGTAGTTTGTCATCAATGTGTATCTCATCGAGAGGTAAAATCAGTGTCTCATCAGACAGACATTTCTTCAAGTAAGAAATGTGGAAAGTAGGGTGCACACTACTGAGTTCAGGAGGTAGCTGCAGTCTGTATGCTACTAGACCAATCCTTTCAAGGATTTTGAATGGTCCGATGTATCTGGGATTCAGTTTCCCACGTTTGCCAAAACGAATAACGCCTTTCCAAGGCGAGACTTTCAGAAGTACTCGATCTCCAACTTGGAACTCGAGATGTTTGCGTCTCACGTTAGCATAGCTTTTCTGACGGTTACGCGCAGCTTTCAGTCGGTTTTGTATACCGATGATCTTTTCAGTTGTTTCGTGTATGATTTCCGGACCGGTGAGTTGTGTATCCCCCACCTCAGTCCAACAGATAGGTGACCGGCACTTACGACCGTACAGTGCCTCGAAGGGTGCAGCTATGATGCTGGTGTGGTTGATGTTGTTGTATGAAAACTCACACAGAGGTAAGTGATTTTCCCAGGGTTTTTTTTTACCGAAGTCAACTATGCAGGCTCGTAGCATATCCTCCAGTGTTTGTATGGTTCGTTCACTTTGGCCGTCAGTTTGAGGATGGTAAGCAGTACTCATGTCCAAACGAGTACCAAGAGATTTTTGCAAAGATCACCAAAAGTGAGAAGTAAATCGAGCATCTCTATCAGAGATAATCGAGATAGGCACGCCGTGTCTTGACACGATCTCTTTCAGGTAGATCCGTGTCAAACGTTCCATCTTGTCAGTTTCCTTGATGGCTAGGAAATGAGCAGATTTAGTGAGTCGGTCTACGATCACCCAAATGGTATCGCAACCACTAGAGGTTTTCGGAAGTTTAGTAATGAAATCCATAGTAATCTGCTCCCATTTCCATTCAGGGATTTCCGGTTGGTGTAGAAAACCGGAAGGTTTCTGGTGTTCGGCTTTAACCTTAGAACAAGTAAGACACTTACCAATGTAGGTAGCAATGTCGGCTTTCATGTTGGGCCACCAGTACAACTCCTTGATGCCATGGTACATTTTGTCGGCACCAGGGTGTATAGAGTACTTAGACTTGTGTGCCTCATTCATCACCCAGTCTCGTAAGTTCCCGTAGTTGGGTAACAAGAGTCGGTCAAAGAAGTACTTGGCCCCGTTTGGTTTGGTTTCAAACTGTTTATCCATGCTTCGCAAGGCCTCGTGTTTCACATTTTCAGTTTTGAGTGCTTCGAGTTGAGCGGTAAGAATTTGGATTATCAGGTCGTTGTGTATAGTCATGGCAAGTGCTCGGACTCGAAGGAGTTTAACTCATTCTTTACGACTTAAGGCATCGGCAACAACATTTGCCTTGCCTGGATGGTAACGTATTTCATAGTCGTAATCAGTAAGTAGTTCGACCCAACAACGTTGTCTCATGTTTAGGTCTTTTTGGTCGAAGATGTGTTGAAGACCTTTGTGGTCGGTAAGATTGTACACTTGGTACCATACAAGTAGTGTCTCCAGATTTTAAGAGCGAATACAACTGCTCCCAACTCTAGGTCATGAGTGGTGTAATTCTTTTCGTGGACCTTGAGTTGCCGGGAGGCGTAAGCAATAACCTTGTCTCGTTGCATCAGCACACAACCGAGACCTTGGTGTGAAGCGTCACAGTATACCACGAAGTCATCGTTGCCTTCGGGTAAGGATAAGATAGGTGCACTGCAGAGTTTTTGTTTGAGTAGTTGGAAAGCTGACTCTTGTTTATCAGTCCAATCGAACTTCCTTTCTTTTTAAGTCAGTGCAGTGAGAGGTTGAGCTATTTTCGAAAAATTCTCAATGAATCGCCTGTAGTATCCGGCGAGTCCTAAGAATTAGCGTACTTCGGTGGGTGTAGTAGGTGCTTGCCAACACTTGATGGCCTCAACTTTTGAAGGATCAACACGAATTCCTTGACTGTCAATCACGTATCCAAGGAATTGTACAGTTTGCATCCAGAACTCACACTTGGAGAATTTGGCATATAACTCCTCGTGCTTGAGTAGTTCTAGAATGGTTTTCAGGTGTTGCCGCGTGTTCTTGTTCATTGCGCGAGTAAATCAGAATGTCGTCAATGAAGACGATGACAAACTTGTCAAGGTAAGGCTTACACACCCGATTCATAAGGTCCATGAATACTACCGGTGCGTTGGTCAAGCCGAATGGCATCACTTGGAATTCGTAATGCCCGTAGCGAGTTCGGAAAACTGTTTTAGGAATGTCGGTGTCACGAACTCGTAGTTGGTGATAACCTGACCGTAGATCAATCTTTGAGTAAACACTCGACCCTTGGAGTTGGTCAAACAAGTCATCAATGCGTGGTAGTGGGTAACGGTTCTTGACGCTTAATTTGTTGAGTTCACGGTAGTCGATGCACATGCGGAAAGAACCGTCTTTCTTTTTCACAAACAGGACCGGGGCTCCCCAAGGCGAGGAACTCGGTCGGATAAAGCCTTTATCCAGGAGCTCTTGCAGTTGAGTAGACAACTCCTGAAGTTCAGAAGGGGCTAAACGGTACGGTGCTCGTGCCACGGGTGCTGCACCGGGTACAAGGTCAATAGAAAATTCGACTTGTTTAGTTGGCGGTAGGCCAGGAAAGTCTTCAGGAAAGACTTCTGGGAAGTCTCGAACAATAGGCACATCCTCAAGTCGCTTCTCCTCCGACTGTTTCTCTATAACGTGTGCGAGGATTGCCTGGTACCCTTTTCTCAAGTATTTCCGGGTTTTCATGCAAGAAATAATGTTAAGTCTCGTCCCACCGGTCTCCCCTTGTACGATTAAAGTTCCCCCGGTGACGAGAGGAATACGGACAATTTTCTCAAATCAAATAATCTCGGCGCGGTGTTTGGATAACCAATCCATACCGACGATTATGTCAAAGATGCCGATCTCGACAGGGATAAGGTCAATAGAGAATAGCTCACAGCTAAGTTCAACGTGCAGTTAGGTATCATACTATTGGCCTCAATGAGTTTGCCGTTTGCCAATTCTACTGTGTACTTAGAATCTAAGGCAACAGGTGTAGTGTTAAGTAGTGGACAAAACTCATCGGAAATGAAACTCCTATCAGCACCAGTATCAAATAACATAGAAGCAGTCAAATTGTTGAGAAGGAACGTACCCGTGACCACATTCGGGTCTTGGCGGGCATCTCCAGCATTGAGTACAAAAGCTCTGCCCCGAGCATTTTTGTTGTTGTTTTTGTTCCCTTTCTTGTTCTTCAATTTGGGGCAGTCACTTTTGAAATGTCCCGCAACTCCACATTCATAACAGGTTCTAGGAGTGTTGGGTTTGGAGTTGGTATTAGCAGTGTTGGTCCTGCAGTCTTTAGCAAAGTGCCCAAATTGTCTGCACTTGCTACAAGGGCAAGGACCATTATGATGAAGTTGACACTTAGTACAGTAAGGCTTGTCCCCTTTGTAGTCCTTTCTGTCATCAGAACTTGAGGTGTAGGCTTTTATGGTTTCGGGCCTTTTGGATGGTTGTTGTTTTTGGTTCTGGTTCTAGAATTTCCAGACCACTTTCTCTTGTTGTTGTTAGAGGACGAGATAGGTGTTTCACGGCTGACAATCATAGCCATAAGTTCATGAGCCATACGAATGGCACTCTGAATGTCAGCGGGTTTGGATGAGGCCACGTTCCCCTGGATACTCTCCGGGAGTCCGCGTATGTACCTCTGAATGCGCTTGCGCTCAGGATCAACCATGGAAGGATAGAGGAGCGCAAGTTGTTGAAATCTAGTAGTATAGCTGGTGATATCGGTAACTTGAACAGATAAATTCCAGAACTCTTCTTCCAGTCGTTGGAGTTCTTCGTTTGGACAGTACTCGTCGGTGAGCTTTCTCTTCAAATCCTCCCAAGGAATTTGATATGCAATGTCAACACCCATAGCATTGGCATAAGTGTTCCACCAAGTCAGGGCACCTTCAAGGAAAGTGCAGGTGGCGTACTTAACCTTGCAGTCCTCGGGACAGTTGCAAATCCGGAAGACTGATTCCATTTTCTCGGCCCATCGAATTAATCCTATAGCACCTTCAGTACCCTTAAAGTTCAAGGGTTTGCAGTTCAAGAAATCTTTGTAAGAACAGGGCCTAGGTTGGGGCCCGTTTGCAGCTGTATAATCACTGCCAGAACTCGGCTGTCAAATAGCCATGGCTTGAGCCATACTTTGGGCAATGAGTTGAGCGATCTCGGCATCGCTGTACGTGTGTCTCTTTGGAGGCATAGTGCTGAATAACAACGAATGAGACATGTAAGATATTTGCACAGAGTTATGATATATCACACATGTATATATACATAGGGTAGTAATATACATAACGGCACAACGTGATAATCATATTTCATTAGGTAATTAGTTGAGTTACAAGGTACGAGTTTCCAAAGGATTTCAAAAGTGCGGAGTTTACAAAAGATACCGGGAATATTACATCTGGTCGAATTACAAAGATCCTAAAACAGTATAATATATTACAGGATAGTTACTACACTAATCTCGGTGTAGATTCAGTCGCGGTAGCAGAGAGGTTAGGTGGTCTACAGATTCTGCAAGTTTGGTGACCATTCTGAGAGCATCCTCGGTTTCCCGCAAGCGTGTCTCGCATTCTCGCAGACTCGATTGTAAGATGGAGATCTCGTTTCGGTTACCGATTACCTGGTTATGTACAATCTCCATAGTTTGTGTGGTATCTTCCATCTGATTTTGAGTACGGTTAATGGTTTCAGACAGATCTTCTTGATCTAAGTATATTTGTGTGATCCGGCCCTGAGCCGTTAGCATCCAGTTTTCTCTAGTTTCTTGAAGTTCAATTTCCATGTCATGTAGCCTGCTCTCGTGTCGGTGTACTCGAGCAGCTAACACTGGAACAGTGTGGTATGTTGGTTCTTGTGTGTACGGGGAGAGATCCATAACAGCATATTCTCTGACATCGTCGGGGATCTCAATGTGTTCTTCAATCCTCCAGGTGGCCATAGCCGCAGGTAACCAGCTCCATTGACGAGCGATTGCTCGATGGTGAGCTAAAGTAGATGGGTTACCAGTAGTGGTAGGATTGGCATAGGGGCTAGCTCGGCGTGAGCTACCAGTGCATCTAGTCACCAGGGATTCTGAGTGACTACGACGTGAGCGAGAGAGAGATGATGAAGTACGTGTAATTTGTCTGGATGAGGAATGTGCCATTTCTGTGGCAAGAATGTTTAATGAGTGAGGCCTATCATATACATATATACATATATCATACAATAGCCTAGAGTGTCTAGCACACACAAGTATAAGTCCCGTTTCTCTCGTAGTCAGAGTCAACTAATGTATTCCTGTTCAACATAACCCTTTTTAGATTTCACATCATCTTCATTTAATTGTACATAGTTGATCAGACTATGTTAAATTAAAGTTGTATGATGTAATCCCTGAACCAGTCTTACCTAATAAGGAATTACAGCCTAACGGTCATAGTCTAGGCCCACTAAAGCAACCTAGTTCGCTATAACCTTAGGCTCTGATACCAATTTGTAACACCCCCAAATTTACTGTTGCGCGGAAGCAAGCTTTGGGTGTTACTAATCAATGATCAAGAACCAAAGTAAAGCAAACGATGTCTATATGCAACATCGTACAATAGTACAAAAGTATTACATTGTTGAATCATAATAACAAGCTTCGAGTTCGAAAATGATTTCCTAGAGATTCTAATACATAACTGATATACAAAAAATAATGCAAAAGAATCTCCACAAGTTTGTATGCATGCGACTCGAGCTATCAGTCCTGAGTGTGGTGCAGTCCTACTGTTGTAATGTACCTGAGATAAATGTTAACAAGTGTCAACCAAAAAGGTTGGTGAATCTCACAGGTTTAGTATAGTAATCCTTTATGAACCACAAGTAAAGTACCAATAATGCCTTCGAGCATAAAAAGTAAATCAGTAAATCAGTAGGTCAACACAATTACCAGTGTAGTGTGAATGGTACAGTCAAGTACAACATCACGTACCCCCGTGAGTGCTATCTGGACACTCATATGTAACAAGTACTAATATGCCTATTTCTACGGTGTAATCCGTGGTAGCGTAACTACCCCACGCAGGGATTGTCAGTCCCAAATGGATCCATTTACTATTAATCGCGCTTAAGTCCATAACTAACAACTTATTATCGGAGGATTTAAGTGGGTAAAAAGTAACTCATGTAATGTATGTAAAAGTAGTGTGTAGCAGTTCAGTACTTGTGTTCATACGTAAAACGGTAGCAAATATCTCACCCCAAGTAGAAAACAGTAAAAACGGGGCTGTAAGACTCACCTGAGTCTAGCAAGTATGATACTTTCGTGTAAGCGAATAAGTATCCCGGATGTAAGTCCGTAGTGTCGGATGTAATTCCGTAAGTTGGTTCTCCGAACCCTGCAACCTTCTGGCGTCCAAAACGCACAAGGTTGTAAGCAAGTAAGTAAGTTGGTGTCACGAAGGATCACCCACGCTAGTTGTCCACTCAACTAGGAAATGTCCAAGTATTTGTTTATACTTTTGTAATTATTTTGTAAATAAGTGTGGCCCGTTGGTGACGGAGGTGCAATAATAATTCAAATATTATTATTATGTAATTCATTGTGCTTGTATATCTTGTAAAGCATATACAATAGTTGGTTATTTGTAACGTGACGTGTAACCGTCATTTGGATGTAAGTCCGTGCGAGTGTAAGCTCGTCTTATAAACAATTGGTTCGAGTGTAAGCTCGTGGTAGAGTGGGTGTAACCCCATCCAAGTGTATGTGTAATCTCATATGTAGTTTCGAATGTAATCTCGTATGTATAGTTATTGTCTCGAGTGTAAGCTCGTATGTGTTCAAGTTGTAGCGTATACTTCCAAAAGCATACGTGTATCATGTAAGTGTAGTGTCGTATAAGGTATAGTTGTTGTATGCATTCAATACTTAGTGTAAAAAGTATTTTAAAGTTTCCATTTCGTGCGACAATATGTATCCTTATAACGTTTTATACAATACGTTTTGTTAACGATTTAAAACGTTTTATACAATACGTTTTGTTAACGATTTAAAACCCAATATTTTTAATAAAACTCTTACTCAAATAATATATTCTAAGCAATTAAAATAATATTCGAGTTTTCATTTGGTCATCGGTCGCGAATCGTGTGTTTTCGTCTCGTACGAAGTGTTTTGTACGATATTTAATATGTGTAATATATTCTCGCAATATATTAGGGTAAATAATGTTTGTTTGGATAAATCCACATTATTTTTAAATAATTTGTCACCAACGTCCATGTTAAACGGTGTCGGACCTCGTCCGGTTCATGAGTGTACGATTTAAATAAATCATATAACGTGTATGTAATTACGCAGATAGTTACATATATTCAGAATAATATAATACTAAATACATGTAATTACAAGTAGTTAGACACTAATTAAAGTCCTAAATTAGCGGGTGTCACAACTGTGCTTACAAACTTGATTCGACTATTGCAAACATAAAACCTGTGAATTCACTCAACTTCGTTGTTGACTTTTACTTTGTTTTTCAGGGAATTAGCTGCACGTAAGAACCTCCAGCATGCATGGAACATAGGCGATCCATGAAGGAATAGGATGCCAACTTTTGACAACATGATTTCTTTTATATAACTAAACTGTTTAGTCATATTTACGAAATCTACTTTTGTAACTTAATTACTTTTCAAACCTATATGATTCGATGAATCGTAAACTTTGTAACTATTACTTTTGGCATCTTAATATATGTTCTGTTGTAATCATATGCTCTGATACGTATGCATGTACATTGTTATTGTGGCACCCCCAGCTTATGCTAATGCTTCCGCTAACCAAAATCAACGAATTTGGGGGTGTTACAGTTATATTGCTTGATCCTGCGATATGATGATTTTCTATTGCCAATTCTTTGTATATTCCTCTGAATGGTTTTCTATTGCCAATTCTTTTCTATTACCAAAATCGACGTACCATTTTTGTTTACCATGTCCTGGCTTTTTCATGATTTCTTCAATATCTTCTTCAATCTGAATAGCTTCATTCTTTATTGGTGTAAATGATGATGCCGCTTGAGTTTTGTTTATGGGTGTTCCAGGTGGAGTGAGTTTTGTTGGTGAAGTTGAATCTAGATTATGGGTTTCAAAAGATTGTGATGAAGTGGTTGCTTCAGTTTGTTCTGATTTTATACTTCCCCCTTGAAAAAGTGTTGAAGACCACATTTGCAATTCTGCTTCTTCTTTAGTAGCAGCTGCCAATTGCTTCTTTAAGGATGCTATTTATTCTCTTTTTTGTTGTAGCCGATGTTGAATTTGCTTCTTTATTGCTTCCATTCTCTTGTGAGAGTATCTGCTATCGTATTATTATCACTTTTTATATATTTAATATATGGGTGATACTGATGTAATTGTCATTGCCAGTAAATTAATCGACCTCTGCAATAATTGATGACACGCAAAAAGTCATGTTTTTGTGTGCCATTATCTCACCATTTTGGCCCAATTATTAATGAAAACACTTGAATATGAACTTAAACATCACATTTCATCATAAGGGCTAAAATACAGACGATGTTTCAAGAATCGACAAAAACAACCTAAAAATGAGTAAAACAGAGCACAAACGATCACGGAATCTTCTATTCACGTATTTTAGCACTTTTTGAGCTACACAAAGAACTATGACCTCTAACTTATGTCATTTTCTTCGTTAGGAATATACGAACGCGTGGATATAAAGAACGCTCAAAACGGATAAACGACGAAGAAGTTACGCTCGAACGAAGAAACGAAGAACCGAAGGAGCAGGATACGGCTGAGCACAGCCGTATACGGCTGAGCCAGACCGTATACGGCTGGACACAGCCCGTATACGGCCTGTGCAGACCGTATACGGCCTGTGCTCAGCCGTATACGGCCCAGTTTAGCCGTATTCACCCTATGCTCAGCCGTATACGGTCCAGCTCATCCGTATTGTGCGTTTGGGTGATAAAAATCTGATTTTTAATCGCCTTTGCGATACGGTTGTACATTTGAAGGTTTGGATACGGTCTACGGATACGGTTGTGCGATCTCTATAAATACAAGCCTCATTTTACCATTCCAACACACCTTCACACTTCAACCAAGAAACACTTCAACACTTTCTCTCACTACTCTCTCTCTAGGTTTATGTTATAATTAGTAGTAGATTAGTAGCTAGTTAGTAGAGGGGCAATCTTGTAATATTGCTTGGCGCATACTAGGAGTTCTGCTCGTGTAACGTTCAAGTTGTATTCAGCTACGCTCTTATTACGGTTATATCTATCCTTTATCTATTTTATTATGATGATTGTTATTACTGTTGTCATGCTAGATTTAGGATTGATTGCCATGATTAGCGAGTAGTGATATTGCGTTTTTGCTATGATGTAGTTAGTCGTAAATTGGTTGGAATGATATTATAGTGCTTTGATTTACTTTCTATCTATGATTTTAAACCTATTAAACTAATCGCCTTTCAACCAGTAACGTGATTACGGCCTTAATGATGGGACGTCGCGAATCCCATCAAAGGTACTTAGTTATCTGTGTCAAACATGAACATGGTCTGATTTGTTAAACCATGTACACATCGCTTTCTAAATGAACGCTAAGTACATCGTCATCGAGGAAATACTGTTTTCTAATTTGAACGTAAGGTACTCTGTGGCTATGGAAATATGGTTTTCAAACTGAACACTAAGTACACTGGAGCCGCGGAAATAATGCTTTCTACTTTGAACGCAAAGTACACTGTGCCCGTGGAAATATGGTTTTCTAACTGAACGTGAATATTACACTGTTGACAACTTAGGGATTTATTGGGACTTAAAAGTAAGGGCTGGTTTATATCATAGATGGATAATATTATGCTTAAATACAAACTTAGTTAAGTAGTCTGGGTTAGCCTTTGTGAAGCAATGTAAAGGTACCGTAAGTCGGCTGATTACTCGGTATAGCGTTGACAACACCTCCGGTGTAGTTAACACGTGGAAGCCGAGGAAAAGCCGCAGTTACTAAGCCTTGTGGAATAACGGCAACTCTGTGATCAGCAGAGCTGGTACCGACTAGGTCCTTGGTTTAGCAATGGAACACCTCTGGTGGAGTACAGTGTGGTAATCACGGAAAGAGTCGTTGTTATCGGTCTATGTGAATCACGAGTCATGACTCAACACCCAGACTCACAAAACCATCGATAGAAAGTAATCAAGCACACTCTATAAACTTGGTCTTAAATTTTTTATTTAGATTAGATATTATTGTGGGGTTAAGAAAGGTCGGACATCGAGTTGGTTTGTCACCTTATTCATGCACCCAGGGTTTCATCCCAGATAAGGGTCACTATACCTTCACCTGTTAGTGTTGTGGGCTGGATAAACTACTCCGATCAGAATCAGGATAGCCTAGTTGCCCAGTGACATACTGATCGAGAACTCTATCAGTAAGGGGCTAGTGCTCACTCCACAAATGCCTGAAATAAATACAAACCTTAAAACACATTCTCATTCCAACCAATAAGGCTACCGAAATCATAGCGAACACCCTCTCTTGATTATCTGCTATTTACATTTATTTTATTCCGCTTTAGTTTAAATTTTCTGCCTAAGTATAAAAACCAAACCAAAACAAAACCCCAATCAAATCTTTTAAAACCCGCTAGATTGATAAGTACGCCTATTTCATCCACGGTCCACAATACACTGACTCAAAGAACGACCCTAGGTCATCCTTATTGCTATACACCAAATAGTAACTAGGTATACTTAGGCCCCGCAAATATAAATTTTAAAACTCCATTGACGCCACCGCTGACGGACGGTCCGACGACAGGGTAAAAACCTGATCGACCGTTGGTGGCGCGTCAATAATCTTCATGAATTTTGTACCTCCAAAAACCTGTTACATATTTAGAATATGTTCGTAGTTCAAATCTTGTTTGCATTAGATCAATTTTCCAATTTTTTAATGTTCGTAAACATGCTAATGTTTCTTTTTCATGAGTACTGTATTTTTATTCTGTTTGTGTAAAAGTACCTGAAATGTATTTACACAGCTTGTGCTTATATTTTTCTGTTTTCAAAACAGATGTTTGTTCATTGCTCAGAAGAGCTAGTTCTAAAGTTTGTCCTTTGGGATTAGACTGATGAATTAGATTTTCGTCAGTATCCAATCCTAATAATTCTTTACCATTTTGAATGGCTTTTAAACATCATGCCCAAGTATCGTCTGATGCATCTGTCTCAATTATCAAAAAATCCCTTGTTTCCGGATTATATAGTTATGTAACTATTGTACCGCGGTTTTTATATTTTGTACTATTTGGGTATCAAAATCTGTCCATTCCAACGGATTTTTTCAGAAATCTTCTTTTGCAATATTTTTCTTTCTTTTGCTAAATTTTTTAGAAAACCTTGCTCTACAATATAATTCAAACATCCTAAAAATCTTTGAATTTGTTTTCGATTTTCTAATCTATCATGAAAAAGTTTTAATTTTTCTTGAGTATTATTTGTTAAAGAAATAGTTCCATCTTTCGTTATTTTTAATCCTAAATATTGCACTTCAGTTTGAAGGGAATTTTTGATTTCTTTTGCGATAAAACTAATCCTTTTTCCTTTATTCGTTGTAACACAATAGATACTGCATATTTATGTGTTCTTGTTCATTTCCTTTTGTAAAAACAATAATATCATCAATATAAGCAAGACAAAATTGTTCCAGTCCTTGTAGATTATTATCCATAAAACGTTGATATATTGAAGGGGCCTATTTTAGTCCTAAAGGTAAATCATGCAACTTGTAATGTTTTTGGGGAGGACATGAAAATGTTGTTAAAGGTTTTGTAGATTCATCTAGTCTCAATTGCTAATATCCTGACTTAGCATCAAACATGCTAAAATGTGTATTTCCCTTTAATCAAGAACAACATCTATATCTTCATCTTGTACTTCTGTTGGTATATCAAGTGATGCCATTAGTTTAGTTAATGTTTCTATTTTTTCTTCTAAATTTTCCATTATGTTAAATGTATTGGTGGAATAATTTTAAGAGATGGCTTTCTTAATAGTATTTCTTTTATTTTTGATAGATTAATTGTTTTGTCTTGTTCTTGAGTGTCCACACTTGTGATAATTGGTCTAATAGAGTTGTTACTTGTTGACTACTTTCTATATTTGGTTTAGTGTCATAAAAAGTGTCGGTTAGTATATCAACTTTTTTGTCTAATATTATTTGCATATTGTCTATTCTTTCCTATATTATTGTTGCAACTTCTGGAACTTGTCTAAAAATTATAAAACTTAATATTTCCATTATATTATTTAATGTTGAATTTAATATATCTATCTTATCACTTATATTTATTAGTTTTTTTAATTCCATAAAATGTTCCGAATGGTAGATTTTGAGGAATTTTTAACAAACTTTGATTAAATGGTATGAATGGTTCTTGAAGTATACTTTCCCTTGTATCTTTTATTTCTTGTAAATCTGCAATTGATTCTAAAACGCTATTCATTTATTATTATTTTTATTAATTTGTTCTTTCCATATCTTTTCCTGAAATCTTTTCCTATGTATATTATCACAATGATTTACTATTTTAGGTATATATAGAATATCCTTATTTTCCATTTCATCTATTTTGTCAGTTATGGCTTTGTATAATTTTATTAGCTCATTTTTATTTTAGTTTTCTAATTTTATATAATCTAGTTGAAATACTTGTGTATTACTATTAATACATTCAAGTTCTTTCTTTAATGTTTTAAATTATATTTATTTATTTGACATAGATTTATATAATTGTATTATATTTGATATCTCACTCATATCCGTAAACTTAAAGATCTTAGCATTTCTTTTATGTTTTCTAATTCTTGATTATTTGAAGATTCTCGTGTTGTCACTGAGATTGGTTTTTCTATTGATGGTATCCATATGGAGGATGGAGTGTCCGATGTTGATTTTCTACACCTTTCAATATATCTATTACTAGTCATAGTACGTGGTGCTTCTAGACTAAGTAGTGGTTCGAATAATTTATCTATGTATATTCTATCGTCTGTTCTAAAATTAATGCTATGATGTGAATTTGTTAATGCGTAATTGATTTGATATGTTACGGTAAACGAATGGTTTCCTTTATTCATAAATCTTCTTCTTAATAGTTCATATCTGATAGTAATACTTTTATTTAAATCCTTGTCTTTTAAGCTTAATCTCATTTGTATATTGACATCAAATTTTATTTTTCCTTCGTCTAAATTGCCTTTTCCTCTTGCTATTATACTTTCTTCTCGATTAATAATTCTATCGTCTCTTAATTCAAATTCAATTGGTGTGTCACAACCCATAAATGTACTTTTTAATATTACTTGTATGGTTGATATATATAGATGTAAGCTATCTTACAACTATCTTTTTCATTCATTATTCTAATTCTTTCACTTATTTGTTTTTTTGTTAATTATTGGAATTACAATATCTCCTTTAGTTGATTCAATAGGTACTAGTTCTTCGCCAGTAATTATACCAAAATAAAAAATATTTTTTCTAGAAAATAAATCTCTAAGTTTTCGTGTATAATCAAAATTATGTTTTTCTGATAATGTAAAATTAGATCGTCTAATAGCTGTTCTATTTATTATTGTATCAGACATAAATCCTGATTCATATTCATTTTCATAAACAGTGTAATATCTTCCGTTGTTGGTAATTGCGACATTTTAATAAGTAAAAGATAGGAGTTTTAGATATACCTTTATAGTATATTTGTCTCTGATTTGTTCGTTAGATGATGATTCCTTGATGCAAAGATCTGATACCAAATGAAAATAACACCAAATAATGATGGTTGGTAGTGATGATCATGAATGTGAATATAACATTTAGTAGAGTGATGAATATGATATTGCTTTATTACGAGAACTTGATGATAATGTCTGCTATTCAGAATTCATAGAATTCAACAGAGAGAAAACAAAAGAGTAGATATACTCAAATATTATACAAATCTTATTTCATACCTTGAGGCAAAGCCTCTATTTATAATATTACAAATAGATAACCAAATTGATTAAATAATCAAAGTGGCTGACACACTATATTACATGATTGCTAGCCGACACATTATCTTGCATTATGGCTAGCCATTATTATCACACCTTAGAAATGAATAATCTAACTTCTTATTTTAGAGGGTGTTTGGGGGCTTATTTGTGATTCTTTGTGAGGGGAGTCAAAATAAGCTAGAAATTTCTAGCTTATTTGCTTATAAGCAATAAGCAACTCAAATAAGCTCCCCCAAACATCCTCTTATTTAACTCTTGAACGTGCCATATTGCCCGTTGAAATCTAAAAGTTGAATAAACGAATTGACTTGGGATAATGTATTCATTAACTCTTGTTAATGGCAATGGTGAAACATATTGCCAATGCCAATGATTACTATCTTATTTGAAAATTAAACGGTATGCGCTAATAAAAGGACATATGATCAAAAGAGCTTTAACATTGGTGTTAATTCCGATTTAGATTAGATATTTAACCGTCTACAGATATAAGGGTGTGTTTGGCACATACATTTTACGGTATTCTATAGGATTGAGTTTGTAACACCCTCAAATTTTAGGTTGCGAAAGCGGTCAGGTCGGGTGTTACCAAATCAAATATCACAAGCACAAAGGTACATAATGAACGACTCTAAATGAGACGTTTGAAAATAGTTATACATTTCCAAAATAAAAGTGTATACAAGTTGCGATTTCGCAAAATAATTTCAATACATAATTTGTAATACAAAAGTTATGCAGAGAAATCCAGTTATTTGAAAACATGCGACTCGAGCTAGCATATCTTGTAGCAATCCTAATCCTGCTGGGCACCTGAGAACACATATTAAAACGAGTCAGCTATAAAGCTGGTGAGTTCATAGGATTGTCAGTTGAAACATAAATTATAAAACCTTTTATGTTTTGAAAAGTAGTTCAAAATCTACAATTTTGATATGTATTGTATTGAAGTTGTAACACCAATGTGTATACATCCTACAAGGTATCTCATACCTAAGTGACCGTGATGTATACCTTAGTACATAAAGATTGAGGCATTCCGTGCCTGGATACCTATCAGGTATTAAGTAAAGCTATCAATGTGAGGCAATACATGCCTAAGGACTATCAGGTAGTTGTATGACCACGTCATATGATGTTGTGTAATATTGGTGTGCCACCTAGCATAGTGTGTTGCATCCAGCAACATAATTGTAGTCCCACGGACTATGATTGAGTATTTAGTCAAATACTGAGTTGACGACATCGCGTGAAAGTTCGCTGATCCGTTAATTGTACGGATCACGAGCATAAGCTCGCCCATCCGCATATGTGTGTGGATCACGAGCATAAGCTCGCCCATCCATCGAGTGTATCGCTTTACCGCGATATCGTACTTGTACCCACTGCAATACCGTGGCATCGTTTTGTGCCCACTTCTCACTGTGGCATCGTTTTGTGCCTATCTGGCATCGACCGAATTGCTCGCAAGCAAAGTATGTAATTGAGCCGGCAGTACTACGACGTGCCCGACTAATTTGATTGTGTTTTTATGAGTGTATGTATACCTATATACATAACTAAATTGTAGGTAGCACAAAGTGCTCGAGATGAAGTACAAGTAAGTGTATGTGTGTGTATGTGTATATATATATATATATATGTACATAAGTTAAACCAACAAATCCCTTAGATAGGGTATCATGTAGCACACGAAATTGATTTATTGTAGCTAAGTATGCATATACAGTACTTAACTATTTGTTGTGTCGCAATAAGCCTAGGTATGACTAATCATCACCTAGTTGTTTTGGTATTAGTATAAGAAATCCATACTAATGCATATTTCCAATGTATACTCCTAGCCTCAGCCTAGCAAGTATATTGAGGTCCTTGGTTGTTTACTTGAGTTCAATTCCAATTTAAAAGTCCTGGAATATATATTGGCAGTTTTAGTTCCTGAGAGGAAGACTAATCCTGTAAAAGTCTAGTTGTTGTCTTGAGTAGGTAGAACTAAATAGTCCTAGTGTGTTTGATAGCATTGTCCCGTGACAATATGGTCCGGGTATAATTGATAACTTAGTCAAGTTATGTAGTGGTAATTGTTTGTCAACAATCTAACAGTGTACGCTTATAACCTATCTAGGTTAAGTATTGATATTGTTCCAAGACAATATGATGGGTGTAATTCCTAAGTATAACACATTTCGTATTACATGACAATAATATAGATAAGTGTGAATTATAAAAGTTTATTATTATAATTTGAAAACAGTAGTTGAGCATGCGTCTCTCCCCGAAACCAGTTTAACAGTTGAAATAGTGGGGCTATGAACTCACCTGAGGAGTAAGCGATCCTACGATATGCGCGTCGTCCGATGGGTAACCTCCTAGTGTCCTTAACACGTGAGGTTATATGAGTACGAGACAAATTTTTTTGACTAAGCGAGTTGTGTACTTTCTGTTTTTAGCGACACTAGGCTAGTGTCGTTATAGGCGACACTTAAGATTGGCATCACTTGGTAAGTGACGCTACGGGCGTCACTAAGGGGCGTCACTTAAGGCGACACTTAAAGGCGTCACTAAATACAACACTTCCATGGGGCACTAAGATGCGTCACTAATATGCGACACTACACGCTGCACTGCAGGTCTGTCGGTGACACTTCCGTCTGTTCGACAGGTTTTCACCCAAAAACGCAATCTAGCCTATTTTTCGGCCGAATCTTGTTTTTATAATGTTAATACATGATATATTAAGTGTTTTTAACATGAAATAACAAAGAAAAGTGGGTGATTCCTTAAGATTTGAAGATTAAAGGTTTGAGGATGATGGTAAACTTGATCGTGATCTTGATGAAGAAGATGATGATGATGATGATGACGATTTGCTGATGTTTTTGATGTTACTCTTGTTGTTGTTGTTGATTATTATTGTTGTTGTTAAAAATTTAGAGAGAAAGATGAGATGGAGAAAAAGAAGAAGATGATGAGAATGAGGTGAATGAGGTGGGGGGTTTGGGTTTTTATTAAAACTCAGATCCCCAATTTGGGGACTGTGGTCTCCAACCACAGTATAAAATACCCGTGATTTGTACCCGATCGTAATTTGAAATAATATTTTAAATCCTAAGATTCATTTGTATTCTTTCTAAATGTTTTCGAGTGAAAGTATTTCATAAAAATACTATTTTGAAATTAAAGTTTAGTAACTTGTTTTTGCGCGATTTCAGATAACTACAATGCGTTTTTAAGTAAAACGACTTACATTTTTGAACACTTTGTTATAATCGCATATAAAAATACAATTAATTGAAGTTTAAATTTGGCGTGAAAATTGACTTTTTGACCAGGTGTTATATTCTCCCCCTGTTAAGAAAATTTCGTCCCAAAATTTCATGTGAGGTTGTGATCACGTGGAGTCTGGGGAGAAATGTACGTACGAGAAGTTTGTCGAATAGATTGTAGACACACCATGCTTATGACAGAGTTGAAAAGCACTCATTCCATGACTGTGTCGCTATTTATCATTGTAGTTAGATTCTGACTATGTTGTTTGTTCAAGGCATGATTAAGTCGTGGTTACTAGGCAACCGTTTACACTGTAGTCCATTTGGGACTAGATAGTTGTCACATGGTGACTGTTTAGTGAGTAGTCCTATCAGGACTAAGTGGTTGGCGAACGTTCAGTCGATCAGTCTGCTGAAAGCAAACTTTGAGTTTTACGTGGGCCTAGGTTTACTAGCCCTATAATGCACTCGACATTTAGTCGGTAAAATGTAATATCGAGGAGCGAAAGTACACTGTTGGTGTAAATCAGAATTGAGAGATTATGTTTTCGAGGAAAGATGCACCTATATCATTATCGGAGATCAGGTGGATTTTGCGTTTCATTTTTGGGCAATCCTTCTTGTAATGTCCGGGTTCTTTACATTTGAAGCATATCCTTTGTGAGTCGGGATTCGCAGGAACTCTGCAATCCCAGATTTCGTGTCCGTATCGTTGGCATCTTTCACTGGGTAAACCACATGAACCATCATGATGACATTTACAGCCGTGACAAAATGGTTTGTTACCCGCATAGCCTTGTTTTTCTCTGGGTTCGGTTGCGTAGGTCCTCAAGGGCTCGGGTTGATTTGTCGGGTTATGATTAGTGCTAGAATCTCGCTTCCATTTTCCTTGGTTGTTTTCGGTTGCAGGTGTTCCGCGTCGAACCACCTGTGCCATGAGCTTGTGGGACATGCGAACAGCCTCTTGAATGGTAGCGGGTTTAGAGGCGGTGACCATTCCCTCAATTTGCATCGGGAGTCCCCCGATGTACCTTTCGATTCGTTGGCTTTCAGGGCTTACTATGGTTGGTCAAAGGAGTGCCAGTTGGTGAAAACGATTGGTGTATGACATGATGTCATTGTCCTTTACGGTGAGGTGCCAAAGTTCATCCTTGAGTTTGTGTAGTTCCTCACTGGGACAATACTCGTTCCTCATTAATTGTTTCAGTTCCTCCTAGGGAAGTTTGTGAGCAGTGTCGACCCCTACAGTTTGGGCGAAGGAATTCCACCAGGTAAGGGCATTATCTTGGAGGGTGTAGGTGGAGTACTTAATTTTGTAGTCATCGGGGCAGTTGCAAATGTGGAATTTCTAAAATACCTGTTACGACAAATGGGAGTAGGAATTCCACCATGTAAGGGCATCCTTCTAAAATACCTGTTACTAAAATGATCAATTTCTTAGAAATCCTGATGTTGGTACATTTAGGGTGTCAGTCAGTTGGTCTATCGAGTTGTAAGTGTCGTGAGTTAAGTTTAATAGAAATATAGATTTTGTACTTAGCGACACTTAAGTTTTTGTTTAGGCGATACTTGCCTTAGTGACGCATAGCGACACTTAGGTAAGTGACGCATGAAGGCGGCCACATGCGACACTAGCCAAGTGACACATGTCTGCCGTTTTGTGTTAGTATTTAAAAAAACCTACGGGTTTCTAGCTAGGGTTGACGAAACCCTAGCACCATTTGTCGACTAAACATTCTTGTAAACAGATCCAATCGTTTATACATCAATACAATTAGCAAATATACATTGATTATTCGATTTCGGTTTTGATTTGTTTTTGTTTTGATTGATTACTTGATTCCGCCTTGTAATCATTGTCAATCATCATCTGGATCCACGACTAGGGGCACTCACAACTGGTATCAGAGCCTCGAGGTGGTTCGGTTGACGTTAAGATCACATTTTTTGGATTGTTTTCGGTTTAGTTCATAAAGAATTCAAGAATAATCAAGGATTTTGGATCGATTTGGTGTTAATCAGACGATTTAGATCAAGAATAACAGGTTTCGTTCGTTTGGGATCGAAGGATTTTCGTTAGGTTTACGAAAATTCATGTTTTAGGGTTTTTGGAGTGTTACCGACATTTTAGCATCACTCGAAGCGTCACTTGGAAAGTTTTAGCGACACTTTGTAGCGTCACTTCATCCGACACTCAGTAAGATTAATTAGGGTTTCACCAACACTCAAGTGTGTCATTTATACACGTCACTTGTTTGTTATACGACACTCAAGTGTGTCACTTATACACGTCACTTGTGTGTTATACGACACTTATGTGCGTCACTTACCTTAGTGACGCCATTTGCATAATACGTCACTCAAGTCCGACACTTGGGTACGTCACTTCTATTGGCTTACTGACACTTCCTTAGTGTTGGTATTCTCGGTTATACGTCACTTACTAGCGTCACTTACCCTAGTGACGCTATACTAAGCGACACTTCAGTGCGTCACTTCCTAAGTGACGCCTTTGTTACTAATTTTCTTTCAAGTTTTGTTTTTGAGCTATTTTTTCAGATTTTTTTAAATGGCCGCTGATAAGGAAGATATTAGAGGGATTAGGGAGATGATCAAACAGGGAAATAATATCGGTTCTAGCAATAAACCTCCGTTGTTCACTGCGGATATGGACTATGCGTACTGGAGAGACAGATTTGAACAGTTTGTAGACTTTCATTGTCTAGAACTTTGGGGTCCACTAAAACAACGATATGTGGCTCCGGTTGCTGAAGGAAACTATCGTGGTATTCCTCCAGCAAAAACGTACAATGCTATGACACCTCAAGAGAGAAAGGAATTAGAGATAGAAAGGAAGGCACATTCCGCTATCTGTATGTGTTTAACAAAGGATGTTATGAGACTCTTTAAAACTCATGACATAACTTATGATTTGTGGAAGGCAATAGAAATGAGGTGCGGGGGCAATGAAAAGTACAAGGAGGCTAAGCTGGAATTAATCAAGAAGCAGTATGATCTATTTGACATTTTTCCTAATGAGACTACTTCTGGACTATTCACCCGATACTCACAATTGGTTAGTGAGTTAATTGAAGGAGGATACAATCTCACTGCACTTGAGATAAACAAGAAATTGTTGGATGTGTTGCCAAGTGCTTGGGATGTGAAGGTCCAATTCTTGAAAGAAAATCAAGAATTAGCTAGGATGACTTTGGACCAATTGATAGGAGTTTTTCAAGCTCATGCAATGGAGTTGAAGAAGAAAGAATGCAAGTCGAGTGGATTTGTACAAAATCCCACACTTTATGGAGGACAATATAATTCTGGCAAGAGTTATGGTGGAATGTCATTCATGACAGATACCAATTCACCATCTTATTCAACTGGGGCTCAACATGCAACCTACGTTTCTGGTACATCTCAAGGATCACAACAGCAGGTTCCAGTCTCACCAGCTATACAAGAGCAAGCTGCCATTTATACAGCTTTTCTGAGCTCTTACAAAGATTTGGTTACTCAACCAAACACCACTTTGGAGATGACGAAAGAGGATTATGGTCAGTTGGACGACGATGATCTAGAGCAAATGGATTTGAACTGGAACATTGCTATGATCTCAAGGAGGGTTCAAAAATTCTTGCAGAGAACGGGACGCAAGAGTTTGGAAGGAAATGGGAAGACAGGATTTGGTTTTGATAAAAGCAAAGTCCGATGTTATAACTGCCAGAATTTGGGTCATTTCGCTAGGGAATGCGAGAAACCCAAGATGCCACCATCGGGTCTTACTAAGCCTGATCCTCCAAAGGCGAATGAGAAAGAAGAAGTCAATTCGTTGCCTGCGGACAATGCTTTGGTCAATTTTGAGCCGACTACTTCAGACTGGAGTGTTTAGGCTGCACAATTTTAACAGTGTCTGATGGCTCACATCACACCTGAGCAGTCTAAACGTGTGAAAGATAGCGAATGGTTTATGGATAGCGGCTGCTCGTGACACATGACTGGCGATGTGTCTTTACTTGTGGATATTAAACCATACGCAGGAGGACATGTGGCCTTTGCAGGAGATACTGGAGGAACGATTTCTGGTAGAGGAACGCTAACAAATGGGAAAGTTAGCTTTGAGAACGTGAATTATGTGGCAGAACTAAAGCACAACTTACTGAGCGTTTCACAAGTTTGTGACAAAGATTACACCACGTCATTCACAAAGACTGAATGTGTGATACTGAAGCCAGGGTATGTCATTCCCGAGGAATGGGTGTTAATGCGTGCACCTAGAAGAAATGACACCTACGTGATGAACATGCGAACTGTGGAAACTACAAGTGAATTTACTTGTCTACTCTCAAAGGCTTCTGAAAAGGAATCACTCCTTTGGCACAGACGGATGGGACATATTCATTTCCGTAAAATGAATTTTCTGATTAATAATGACTTAGTGAGGGGAGTTCTAAAACAGTCCTTTGCTTTGAAGGATGATTGTATTAATTGCCACAAGGGCAAACTCCATAAGAAGTCCCATAAGTCTAAGGTTGTGAATTCCAATGCTGCTCCGTTGGAACTATTACATATGGATCTTTTTGGTCCGGTTTCTACGAAGAGCATTGGTGGTCAGTCTTACTGTTTGGTAGTTACTGATGACTACTCAAGGTTTTCGTGGGTATATTTTCTTGCAACAAAGGATGAGACAGCGGGAATTCTGGTTTACTTGTTGGATAAGTTGGCAAATTTGTGCAACTTAAAGGTGAAGAGACTGCGAAGTGATAATGGAACCGAATTCAAGAATTCAACTCTCGAGTTATTCTGTGCTTCAAGAGGCATTGATCATCAATTCAGTGCTCCAAGAACTCCTCAATAGAATGGAGTTGCAGAATGAAAGAATAGAACCATCATCGAGATAGCTCGAACTATGCTAGCAGATTCAAAGCTGCCTATTATTTTCTGGGCTGAGGCAGTTAATACTGCCTGTTACGTTCTGAATCGGGTGCTCTCAGTTAAAAAGAAGAACAAGACATGCTATGAGCTTTTCAATAACCGCAAGCCGAACATGCAGTTTCTAGAGCCATTTGGGTGTCCATGCATGATTATGGTTACAAAAGAACGTGTCTCTAAGTTTGGTGATAAAGCTGTTGAAGGGATTTTTCTTGGATATTCAGTCAATTCTCCAAACAAAAGAGTCTACAACAAATCGACAAATCAGATAGAGGAACATTTTGAGGTAAAATGCTTAAGGTATACGGAACCTCCTCAAGGTACGGGTCCGGATTGGTTTTTCAACTATGGAAAACTCTTTAACTCTTTCAACATTCCGGAAGAAGATGATACGGAAGAGTTGGTTACCTTGCTTCATGGAATCAATATTTCTCAAGAAACATTCGGTTCTCCTTCTAAACCATCCGATCCAAAACCCGATGCGACATCTAACCAATCTCCTCCAACACCTGCATCTACATCTACACCTTCACCAACACCCACACCTACACCTAACCCACCATCTTCTGATATTCCTTCTACTTCAAGAACGATCAATGCAATGGATCTTCCTGATGATCCAGACATGCCTCCTTTAGAGGAAGATGGAGAAGAAGAAGAAATGGCTCATTCTCATTTCTTTACTGATGAAGCAGATGAAGAAGAAACTCCTGTCACTGAAGGAGATTTGAACAACTTGGATTTGACTCTTGTGCCGGATGTCATTCCAGTTACCCGTGTACATAAGGATCATCCCATTGAGAATATAATTGGTGATCCTCACTCTAAAGTTCAAACGAGAAATCAAGCAAAGCAAACTGTTGAAGACAAGCAAACTTCAGCTGAATAGGTTTTGGGCCTCATGGCAACTGTAGAATCATGCCATCTTTCTCAAATTGAACCTAAAAAGGTTGAGGAAGCATTGAAAGATCCATCATGGGTCAAGGCCATGCAAGAGGAATTGCAGCAATTTAAGAAGCTGCAAGTTTGGGAAATCGTGCCATTACCCAAAGGTGCTCATCTTACGGGCACTCGTTGGGTATATAGAAACAAGATGGATGATAGAGGTGTGGTAATTCGGAATAAAGCGCGTTTAGTAGTTCAAGGCTTCAGTCAAATTGAGGGTTTCGACTATGATGAAGTATTTGCCCCCGTTGCTCGATTAGAATCTATTAGGATTTTCTTGGCAATTGCTTCCTTCCAAGGCTTTCGAGTTTACCAACTTGATGCAAAATGTGCGTTCCTTTATGGTGAGGTAGACGCCGAGATATACGTAAAACAGCCTCAAGGCTTTGAAGACCCTGCGCATCCTAATCATGTTTGCAAGCTGAGGAAAGCATTCATCAATCGCCAAGACTTTGGTATGAGAGGCTTACTACGTATTTGTTGAAGAATGGCTTTTCGAGAGGCCAAATTGATAACACTCTTTTCACCAAAGGAGAGGGAGAAGATTTGCTTCTGGTGCAAGTCTATGTGGACGACATTATATTCGGTTCTCCAAATGAGGCTTTATGCAAAGAATTCGAGGTTCTAATAAAGTCTGAATTTGAGATGATTGCGATGGGAGAACTTACTTTCTTTTTAGGTGTGCAAGTTGAGCAATCCGCCAAAGGAATTTATATTCACCAGTCAAAATATGTCAATGACATGTTGACTCGGTATGACTTGCTCGATTGTAAAACCTATGGTACTCCCATCGAGATAAATCACAATCTTGGACCCGATGAGCATGAAGAAGACTGCAAGGAGAAAGACTATCGTTCAATGATAGGCTCTCTTATGTATCTGACTACCTCAAGATCAGATATTGTGTTTACGGTTTCGCTATGTTCGAGATATCAAGCGAAGCCAAAGGTGACTCATATGAAGGCTGTGAAGCGATTTTTTGGGTATCTCAAATATAGGCTAACTCTTGGTCTATGGTATTCAAATGAGAAATCATTCGCTTTAACTGCCTATTCGGATTCGGATCATGGTGGCTGCAAAATGGAAAAGAAGTCAACAACTGGAGGATGTCAGTTTCTCGGATCGCGGTTGGTTTCTTGGCAGTGCAAAAACAGACTACGGTTGCAACTTCTACAGCTGAGGCCGAGTATGTTGCTGCTGCAAGCTGCTTTTCTCAAGTCCTTTGGATCCAGCATCAACTACCTGATTACGGGTTACTTCTTTCTATGACTCCTATTCATATAGATAATACTATTGCTATTTCCATAACTCGCAATCTCGTACAACATTCTAAGACCAAACACATTGAACTTAGGTTCTAGTTTTTACGGGATTGCTATGAGAAACACCTGATAGACCTTGTCCACATTGACACCCTTAAGCAAAATGCCGATCTTTTCACAAAAGCTTTTTCCCGTACTCGTTTTAAGGAACTGGTCTACATGGTTTGAGATTCTTTCAAGCTAAAAAGTGAATTGTGACTTGGTTTTCTCTTTTAAATTTTTGATTGCTAAAAAAAAAAATGCAACAGCCACTCTTTATACTCTTTAGTATTAAAGAAATGCACGGTTGCTACATTTTTAAAATGGATATTGAAGTTGTGTCTGTAAACAACTTGGGATATGATAGTACATCGTGTGACATGCACAAAATGGAATTTTAAGATTTATCTTGGATGTGTCAGTAGATTTATCTGACATGTTGAAAACAGTTTTTATAAATATTGTCTTCATCATACGATATATTAGTAGGCATGTTACGCAAAAATCTTTGAGACCTCTTAAGAAGCCTAATATATAATTTTTTATTTCAGGTGGTATAACATCATTAGATGTATGACAAAAGTCTTAATATCTTACTTATGCTAGATATTTTTTCGTGAAAGAAGTTTATTTGATATCATTTGGGGGTGTATATTGACAGTTTCCTCTGTTATACGTAAGTATAGACCTGGTCTCTATTAATATATACTTCAAAATTAAGCAAACACAAGTCAAAGTACTTGCAAAGTCTTTAAAATTAAGATACCTAACAAGGTCACCAAAATGGTTTGACCAAGTCTGGTTTTGCTTAAACCTGAATCAAGCTATGTCGCTCTATTGTACGTAAGTACAGACCTGTCACTGCTGACTTGATTCTTAAAATTGATTTTCTTATATTCTCTCTGTAAATGGAAGCATGGTCTATGTATTAAGTTAAGATGTATATCTATGGTGGGGACCACAACGAAATGTACATACGAATAATAATAGAATTAGCTCCTAAATGTGTGTGTAACATGTTTAAGAGGACAAATATACTGATAATCATTTTGAAATAATTTTTATAAAAAGTATTTTTAGCATGCCAAGTAAATTTAAAGTGGACAAATATACTGATGATCGAAATAACACTTACTATTCCTAATAAATGCATGTTATTCCGATATGATCCCTAACTAGATTAAATCAACTCCGTCACCAAAAAGAATGTGTTAATTTTGTATTTGTAAATTTGCATTACTTTTATGTTAATATATTTTATCTTAGTTAGTTTTATTCTGTGTTAAAGCCAAGTTATAGTTACCTTCAAATTTGAGTACCAAAATCAAAACGCACAAAATCGACAAAGTCTCAAAATTTCCAAATATTTTTTTCACTAAGTGACTTTATGAGTCACTTAGTAAGTGACGCCCCTAGTGACGCTTCAAGTGACGCTATAAGTGTCGGGTTGAGTGACGCATATTACGGTTTTCATATAAATACCCCTTCACACGACACTCAATCTCACCACTTACACTATTCAATATCCGTCACTTGCTCTGACATAGCGTCACTTGCGATCGTCCTTGCGTCACTTCCACTATGTGAGTTTTGTGCATTTTCTGTGAATTTTCAAGCTTTCTTTGTGCAATCGGCCTATATCTTCTTGTTCCCCTCACTCATACGCATCTATTGGTACTAATCTTAACCCCTGTATTTATTTATTCTTGCTTTACACATATGTTAGGGTTATGGGTTAAGGGTTTACTCGAAATCGAACGAATTGGGGTTCGATTCGTATGTGTTTGAAGTCATAATTTGGTGCGTTTCACTTGGTTTATCATTGCGCACCTTGTGGTTACCTTGTTTTCGAAAAACCCCAAATTTTTATTTCTTATGATTTCTGGGTTTGAACAGTGACGCGAGGATCTTCATCGTTGCGTCACTTCATGAGTCACTTCCAACAAGTAACGCTATTTTGCAATTTAGTAGGGTCACCGTCACTATATTCAGTGACGCTCTTTAATGCGTCACTTCATTAAGTGACTCCCTAAGTGATGCATATGCCTATTCATTGCTTTGTCCGTCACTCGTCTGAGTGACGCCCATCTATACGTCACTTCTTTAAGTAACTCCCTTAGTGACGCCCTTGTCTTTACCGACACTTATACCGTCACTTCCTAAGTGACTCACTTGGTTACCGTCACTATGCTAAATGACGCATAATTTTTCCCCGACACTTCTTAAGTGTCGTATCTAATGACGCATGATTTGGCCACGTCACTTACACCAGTGACGCCTGATAGCGTCACTTACCCTAAGTGACGCTATACTTGATTTCTGATTTTGAACACTGTTTCCTACGACACTTCCTAAGTGTCAGTAGTGTTCATGCGTCACTTCCCAAGTGACGCCCAAAACAGAATTTTGTTTAATATTTTATGCGTATTTGTGCTAATTCAATAACAATGTTTCTGGTTATCTTTGTTTCGTATTTTAGCTTACAGATGGTTGCTTTACAAAACTATTATCGTCGCACCAACACCCGTCACAACATTGTTGCATTCCTGGATTCAACGCACACGAACTCAATCCCATTTCGACCGATGATTGAGTTTCAACAATGATCGAGTATTTACTACGCTATCACCGCATCTACTCCGGTCTACATGAATCAGATCGAAGAGTTCTATGATCATGCGTTTATCCGAACTCAAGGTGATGTGCCGAGCATTGTATCCAAAATGTTTGGCAAGGAGGTTGAGCTTACTGAGGATTCTGTTCGTAGAGTTCTCCAGTTGAACGATACGCATGAGATGCCGACAATGTTTGAGATGACATTTATTTACGGTGGACTTCAGAGGATGGGTTATCCTGCAAACTAGCTAACTGATTTCCGAATGCAATATCTCTTTAGGGTATGGAGATATCTATGCCATATCGTTATTGTCTTCCTATCCCCGAGGAAAGGAGGATATGATGCAGCCAGTCATCTCACGTTATCTTTGATGTTGGCACTGATTTACAACAAACCCTACAACTTTAGCGGATATATCTTCGAAAATATGGTTGAGAATGTACGAGCTGGTAAAGACAAGTGGTGCAGTATCCGAGGTTTTTGCAGCTTCTTTTGAATGATTTGAATTTGGATATCACCCCAGATCAGCGTTCGTTATTAGTTCCAACACCCATGCTTCTACGTGTCTTCAACGACTGCAAATTAGCGCCAAAGGGTGAACAGATTTTGGCTGATTGTGAACTTTTTGGGCACATAGTCAATGAAAACTATGTTGCGCCACCGAACGACGGTTTTGAGGACGTTGTGATGCATCCGATGAATGAGGATGACTTGGTTGATACGGAGGTCGCTCAGGATTTGGACGACATCGATCAGGTTGAGAATTTTGATGCGGATGATGATGATGATGGTGGTCCCACACCACCCGACTCTGAGGGTGATGTTCCCCCACCAACTGCTTTAGATGGTATTCAAATCGCAGATCCTAGACGCTTTAAGCGTATCTTGCGACGGATTTCTGCGGGCAGGGTTCACGTGCCAAGGAACCCTGGAAAGCGACCAGCTGGGTCTTCTCCGTCCTATTCTGACTTACCTTTGAGGAGACACCAGAGAACAGGAATTTCAATTCAAGAACCTAGTCAGCGAACAACTCAACAACCACAACCACAACAGCCACAACTTCCTTCTCTTCAACAGCTTCTGGCTCAGATGGAACAGATGAACAAGCGCTTTAATGCTCAATCTGCGATTATTGAAGTTCAGGCTACGGAGATCAAGGAATTAAAGACCAAGGCTACTGAGGTTGACAACTTAACGCTTCAAATGACAGATCTTCAGTCTAGGTTGTTAGAGTTGGAGTCGATTATAGTTGTTTCGGGGGAGGATGATCCCAAGGAGTTAGAAACAAATGTAACTCCTCCCCCAGAACGGGAAAATGTACAACATTCTGCTATTAATGAAAATATCTCTTTGGATTACTTTGTTGAGGTTCAAGGTCAACCGAGACCAATTACAGTTGACTATTCGTATGTAGATCTTACATTTCTTCAACGTATGATGAATGAAAATATGTCGATACCTGAGGAAGAAGGGATAAATGATCCAATGGCAGAGGATTGTTACTTTGAAGGAAATGATGATGTTGAAGTTGAGGGGGAGCAGCTCCAGAGTGATGAATGTTATGATGATGCTCCTATTATTGAATCGGATTCTTTAGAAGATGAAGCGGATCATGCATCAGAGGTAGAAACTACTGAGCCATCAGTTTCTATGGTTGAGACCTCGACGATAAAGCCTGATATAGTGTTTAAACCTAGAATTGAGGTACCCGTTACTTGCCAATTTTACAAAGTCAGAACTGATTATACGGGTTTGATCAAAAGCTGGAAGTTTGATGAAAAAAATTCAGTTTTCATGATTAAACGGAGTGACGGCATTCAGTACTTCAACTTGAAGTTCTATCAAATAAATACTTTGCCAAAATGCGAACTTCAAAGATTATCTCAGATACCCCTGATCAATCGCGCTCGAGATTCACGAGCAGATTTCTTTCAAGTTATTATTCATCGGGAAATCAATAGCAAGAAATACAATATGATCAAACCGACGCTGGGTATGAGATATAAGTTTAAAAAGAAGTTGGATCCGGTTACACGACAACCAATTGTAAGGATGATCTACCCACCAGCAAAATGCTTACAGAAGATACCTCTAGAGATCATTCCTTTGGATTTTTTGAATAGGTTGTTATATTGGGAATATGATGATATTACGGGAGAAGCTGTGATTGTTTTTGTTCCTAATTCCGAACCAGCTATGGATCCAAAGTCTTCAACAGATGCAGATTTGGGAGATGAAGAAAAAACAGCATGGGATGTTGTTCAACCTAAGAAAAGGTCTATGTGGGGTCTGAAGAGAAACAGATTTTGTGTATTTGATCCTTTGATTTTAATTAATCTTTCTGAATGAGATATGAAGAAACTACATCAGAACAAGATTCAGTTCAAAGCAAAGGATAGAACTGAAGCCATTAAGTTTCAGAAGATTGTTGATATCTGCGTAGCCAATGGGGTACACGCTGGTGGTGTATTCCCAGTTGGCTGGAAATAGGTTGAAGACTTGAAGATTTTTGAAGACCAAGCTGCTGACAAGGGGGAGTTTGTTGGTACATTTAGGGTGTCAGTCAGTTGGTCTATCGAGTTGTAAGTGTCGTGAGTTAAGTTTAATAGAAATATATATTTTGTACTTAGCGACACTTAAGTTTTGGTTTAGGCGACACTTGCCTTAGTGACGCATAGCGACACTTAGGTAAGTGATGCATGAAGGCGGCCACATGCGACACTAGCCAAGTGACGCATGTCTGCCGTTTTGTTTTAGTATTTAAGCAAACCGACGGGCTTCTGGCTAGGGTTGACGAAACCCTAGCACCATTTGTCGACTAAACATTCTTGTAAATAGATCCAATCGTTTATACATCAATACAATTAGCAAATATACATTGATTATTCGATTTCGGTTTTGATTTGTTTGTGTTTTAATTGATTACTTGATTCCGCCTTGTAATCATTATCAATCATCATCTGGATCCATGACTAGGGGCACTCACACCTGAAAAATAGTATTATCCAAATATTTGAAAGAATTTAAATAATAACACGTATCATCAACGAAATCAAGAAAATTCATAGAATCGTTTATATTAAAAACTACTTTGTCATTCCCAACCCTCATAGTGATTTTTCTATCAAAAACATCGATTAAAGCATGAGTAGTTGCTAAAAATGGTCTACCTAATATAATAGGAACTCTTGAGTCTTCTACCATATCTCATATGACAACATCACATGGAAAAACAAATTTATCTAATTGAATTAAAACGTTCTCAATCATGCCTTTTGAGTACTGCACTGATCTGTCAGCTAGTTCAATACAGATTCGAATAGGTTTTGATTCTCTTAGACCTAAACGGGTGTATAAAGTATATGACATTAATGAAATACTAGCTCCTAAATCTGCTAATGCATTATCAATAGTCATATTACCAATTTTGCAAGGTATAGTAATACTCCCTGGATCTTTAAATTTTGGTGGTACTTTTTTCTGCATTATTGCTGAGCATCTTGCATTCATCGTTACTTTTGTCACATTGTCCAGTTTACTCTTATTGGTCAACAGCTCCTTAAGATATTTAGCATATTTTGGCATTTGTTGAATAGCTTCTACAAATGGTATGTTGATATATAACTGCTTCAGATTCTCCAAGAATTTGTGGTATTGTTCTTCATCTCTCCCTTTTCTAAGAGCAGCGGGATATGGTGGTGGAGGTGTGTAATCCTTAAATACTGGAGCTTATTTTGGCTCTTCATTTTTATTTGTTAGTACCATCTTTTCTTTCAAAATATCAACCTGCTCAGATTCAATATTTTTATCTGTAATAATAGGAAAGTCAAAAATTTTACCACTTCTTGTAACTATTGCTTTTGCATGCTCTCTTGGATTTCTCTCAGTGAATCCTGGTAACGTTCCTGAAAACCTTTCTTGTAGTACTTTAGCAATTTGATGAACAGAGCCCTCAATTTGTTTCATTGATGCCTCTTGATTTTGCATTTTTGTATCCAAATTATCCATCCTTTTCTTAGTATCCTCAAATAATTTCAATATATAGTCCATTTTGTCATGCATAGATGGATTTTGTCCTGATTTCACATAGAATCCTAGTGCTGCTTGTTGATATTGTTGGTTACCACCTTGATTACTTCATCTGAAGTTCGTTACTAGTCTATAATTCGTATTTCCTTGGTAATTATAACACCCCTGAATTTAGAACATTTTTTATTTTATAATCGAAAGCGTTATCCCATACAACATATTTATATACATAAAACGTCACATCATAATTATACATTACACAATACTAGTAATAAGTTTTGTAATTACTAACAAAGTACTTTAGCTGGGTGTTATATAACAAAACAGTAATTAACTATCAAAATATGATCAGAGTTTCCTAGTTGTCAAACATCCATTCAAAGAAAACCTCTTGCCCATATTCCATCCCAAAACTTAACCTGCAAGATGAATGTAGGGGATTAGCATGAAGCTAAGTGAATAGACTAAATCTAACAGTCTAATTTAGCATAACATAATCTGCTCACAACAATAAACACATAATCAACACAGAGGATCGGTGGTTCTTGAGGCGCCCTCAGTTCGCGGTGGCCCTCCAAGAACACTTATAACCAACTGCAGGCCAATACAGAGGTATTACTAATAGCTCATTGCTATCTTTAATCAATATCGGTATAATTCACAACGAATGTTCACCAAGCCCATAAGGACTAACCTATAGCAACTAAGCCCAATCGTAGTTGACCCCTATATCACATTTAATATATTCCAAACTATCATGGAATTCAGTTTAGACAATAAACCTATCAAAAATATTTCTACTTTAATGGATGTAACCAATTATGTTACCATCAATTACACTGTGAGAATCAGGCCACTAACCTGTCTCTAGTAATCCCCAACTCAAAGTTCTTATTTTATTGAGTCTTCGGTGGATCTGAGAAAACAATCAAAACACACAAGTTAATAACATATTTCATAGTTGAAATGCGATTATAATTAAGTATTTAATAACAATAATTCAAGTACTTTGAATAATCGTACAATACAATTACTCTAAATGCATAAGTTCACAAAGCCTCATATCCTTTAAAATTACACAGGCAAATGCGATGCGGACTAGGTGGGTGGGATCGCGTTCCTCTTTAGAAAACCTTCTGTCACCAAATTTCACTTGTGAACGCGATCCCGAGAAAGGTTTGGGATCGCATTTCTATGAAGGACACATTCTGTAACCGAAATACACTAATGAACGCGATCTGGGATTGAAGCTGGGATCGTGTTTGTAAGAGTAAAATACGACTGGACCAATTTAATACTAAGTAACGTGATCCTGGTTCACTTCTGGGATCGCGTTAGTGCGTTTTATAGCTCAACATCAAACCTGCAATTACTCTATATGAACCCTAGCACACTTTTAACAACTCAAACATCATCAAACTCAAATTTTACAATTACAAACAACTCAATTAACATCAAACATCATCATATGACAACATCCAAACATCTATTTCATACCAATATCAATTTCTAACATAATTTCATCAATTAAGTTCATGGAAATCAAGGTAAACCAACTTACAATTAAAATAGGAAATGATATGAACAAGATGATGAGGATGATGATGAATTCAGTTAGCAAAACAAGAATCACAACCCCTTTAGTATCAATTTTTTTTAGGGTTTCTATTTGAGAAGTGTTTAACTTGAATGAAAATGAGGAACAAGGAATTTGGGGAAAAATTAAGTCGACTCCTCTATAAACCAACCCCAATATTTAGTTATTTTATTCCCATCTTAAATCTATTGTCTGGAACCTAAAATCATTCGCGAGACCAAACATTTTATTTTACGGACAATTATAACTATTCAAAACAATTAATAATTAACTACTCATAATAAGTCTTTTGACTTATCATATAAATTTCACAATCAACAATTAATATAAAATTGTTTTCTAACTTATTAAAATTAAGTTAAATTTAAAAATTACCTGTCACCACTAGGCCCCTAGGGCGGATGTTACAAATCTTCCCTCTTTAGAAAGATTTCGTCCACAAAATCTCGCTAGACTCGAACAAATGAGGGTATCGCAAGAGCATGCTCGACTCAGTCTCCCAGGTAAGGTTCGCCCCCAAACTATGTCTCCATTTTACCAAAACCATCGGGATCTCTTTCTTTCGTAACTTAGTCACCTTTCTATCAACTAACTCAACGGGCTCCTCAATCAACTTCTGATTATGATCAACTCTAAGGTCTTGTAATCGAAGGATTTGGGATTGATCCTCCACATTACATTTTATTAAGTAACAAACATTAAATGTGTCGTGAATACCAAATAACTCAGAAGGAAGATCTAAAGCAACAGTCTGGTCATTAACAATCTGTCGGATTTCAAATGGACCAATATACCTCGGGGCGAGTTTTCCCCGTTTACCAAATCTGATAATACCCTTCCAAGGAGAAACTTTCAGATAAACCAATTCACCCTCATTAAAAGTATCTGGTCGACGACGTGGATCCGCATACTGTTTCTGTCTATCTCTAGCCGCTTTGAGTTTCTCACGAGCGATAGCAACTTTATAGGCTGTAATCTGTACAATATCGGGAGCCGCAAACTGCATTTCCCCAGCCTCTAACCAACAAGTAGGCGTTCTACAATGACGCCCATATAACATCTCATATGGTGGCATACCAATGCTGGAATGATAAGAGTTATTATAAGAAAATTCTATCAAAGGAAGATGAGAATCCCATGAACCACCATATTCAATCACACAAGCTCTCAATATATCTTCTAGTGTCTGAATGGTTCTTTCTGATTGGCCATCTATTTGTTGGTGATAAGCAGTACTCAAATTAACCAGGGTGCCTAACTCATTCTGTAAATTTTGCCAAAATCGAGAAACAAAACAAGAATCTATATCTGATACAATAGATAACGGAATACCATGCTGTGAGACAACCTCATTAACATATAACAATGCCAATCTAGATAAAGATGCAGTCTCATTAGTGGCAAGAAAATGGGCGCTTTTTGTCAAACGGTCAACAATCACCCATATTATATCATTACCTTTCTGAGTTCTGGGAAGCTTGGTAACGAAATCCATAGTAATATGTTCCCGTTTCCACTCAGGAATCTCAAGCTGTTTCAACGACCCGTAAGGTTTTTGATGTTCTGCTTTCACTTGAGAACATATGTGACATGTTTCAACAACCCGGGCAACATCAATTTTCATTGTAGGCCACCAATATAAAGGTTTCAAATCATCATACATCTTAGTACTACCAGGATGAATAGATAACCTGGATTTATGTACCTTAGACAGAATCAAATTACGAAGACTTTCAATGAAAGGAACCCATACCCGAGACTGATAAGTCTTTAACCCACGAGAATCATCAATCAACAAATCTTTCCGTTATTATTTATGATTTTAAATTAATATCCAACAAGGCCTCAGACTGAGCAACTTTTATCTGAGAAATTAAATCAGAGGATATCTCTAAACGCATAAAATATACCTTTTCAGAAGTTCCTTTTCGGCTTAAATCATCTGCTACAACATTTGCTTTTCTAGGGTGGTAACGGATTTCACAATCATAATCTTTAATCAATTCTAACCACCGTCTCTAATGCATATTCAGTTCTTTCTGAGAAAACATATATTGTAGACTTTTATGATCGGTACAGATAACACATTTAGTACCATATAAATAATGCCTCCAAATTTTTATCGCAAATACAACTGCAGCAAGCTCCAAATCATGTGTAGGATAATTCTTTTCATTAGTTTTTAATTGACAAGAAGCATAAGCAATTACTCTATCACGTTGCATTAAAATAGTACCTAAACCATCATAAGAAGCATCGCAATATACAACAAAATGATCAGAACCATTAGATAAAGCCAAAACTGGAGCCTGACATAACAACTGTTTCAAAGACTGAAAAGCTGTTTCTTGCTGTTCATTCCACTGAAATTTCACATCCTTACGTGTCAATTTAGTTAACGGGCCAGCAAGTTTAGAAAAATCTTTAATAAACTTTCAATAATAAGCATAACATAATCTTTAATAGACTAAATCTAACAGTCTAATTAAGCATAACATAATCTTTAATAACCCGCCAAACCCAAAAAACTTTTAATTTCAAAAGGTGACTTAGGAGCATTCCAATTCATAACAGCCTCCACTTTAGATGGATCAACCTTAACCCCGTCTTTACAAATAATATGACCAAGAAATTATACCTCACACAACCAAAATTCGCATTTGGAAAATTTAGCGTAAAGGTGTTCTCTTTTCAAAATCTCAAGAACCAATCTCAAATGCTATTCGTGCTCAGATTCAGATTTAGAATATATCAAGATATCATAAATAAATACAATCATAAACTTATCAAGAAAAGGTCGACATACTCGGTTCATTAAATCCATAAAAACTGCAGGAGCATTTGTCAACTCGAAAGGCATAACTAAAAACTCATAGTGTCCATACCTGGTGTGAAAAGCAGTTTTAGAAATATCTTCCTCACGAACTCGCACCTGATGATAACCCGATCTCAAATCAATCTTAGAAAAATAAGAGGATCCCTGCAGGTGATCAAATAACTCATCAATTCTGGGCAGAGGATACTTACTCTTCATTGTTCTTTTATTCAGTTCCCCGTAATCAATACACATTCGTAGAGTACCGTCTTTCTTTTTCACAAACAAAACAGGGGCACCCCACGGGGAAGAACTAGGTCTAATAAACCCTTTATCTAATAGTTCCTGAATTTGACTCACGTACATAGGGTAAACCGGGTAATTCATCTGGAAATACTTTCGGATATTCAGAAACCACCCGGATATCAGAGATAGATTTCTTTTCTAATTTAGCATCTACCACATATGCCAAATAAGATTCATAACCTTTAGCTAGGGATTTTCTAGCTTTCATCATAGAAATCAATGGAATATTACCCTTCTCCCGCTCCCCTTGAGCCATGACGTATGACTCATCAGAAATGGGGATTTTTTTAAACTTATTGTGACAATCAATATTGGCTTTATTTAAACTCAACTAATCCGTACCGATAACCGCATCGAAACCAGGAATTGGCATTAGCATAAAAGAAACCAGAAAATTATGACCCTCTATTAATATACTAGCTCCAGTTACCGATGTAGTAACAGGAACTAATTTACCATCAGCTATTTCAACTTCCAAGGGTTTAGCAATCAAAGAGGGGGTCAATTCCAACTTGTCACGGAATTTCACAGATATAAATGAACAATTAGCACCAGAATCAAATAATATACGTGTTGGTACAGAATTAATAAGAAAAGTACGAGTAACGACATCTTCAGTGTGAACAGCCTCATCAACTGTCATCTGAAAAGCTCGGCTAGCAGCGGATGGTGGATTCTTCTGCTTTTGGCAAGAAGATGAGGAACTAGAACCTTTAGCCATACCCATACCCTGCCTCCTAACTTCTGTGCAATCTCCAGCCCTGTGACCCTCCTTATGACAATTCTAACATACACTGTTAGGATAAGTACAATCCTTCATTGCATGACCTAGAATTCCACATTTAACACATCTGAATGTTTGTTGAGTACAAGGACCAGTATGTTTAGCTCTACATCGATTACAATAAGAACTATCAGCTGAAATACCACCAAAATTAACTCTTTTATTCTGTTGATTACTCTGCCATTTCTGCTTGCCTTTACCCGAAGAATCTCTTTTTGATCTCTGTAAATACTTTTCCTTATTCTGAATACACTGAGCTCGTGTATCATTATCCACTGCACGAGCCAAATTAAATGCTTGTAGAAGAGTACCAGCGAGTCTCACAGTGGTACGGTAATGTGGTGGTAAAGTTCCAACAAAGTGATCAATCCTTGTTTTATCATCAGGAACCCATTGTTGAACAAACCTCAACTTCTCAGAAAATTGATTAATAAGATCCTCCATTGACATTTGATCCTTCAGTTGTAAACTCATAAACTCTTGTCTAATTCTAGACATATCAAAGTCAGAGCAAAACTGCTTACAAACCTCAGAATGAAAATATGGCCATCTAATTGAAGCTTTTTGTTATGGAGTTAGACTAGCAGTAGCCGAATCCCACCAAGACATGGTGAGGCCCTTTAACAGCTGAACGACATAGGGAACTTTAAACTCTTCTTCACATTGAACTACCTCGAATTTTCTCTCGACATCGCGTAACCAATCCAAAGTAACAGAAGGATTTGAACTTCCAAAGTATTCCGATGGTTTGCTAGACATAAAAGTTTAAAAAGAGCAACCCTTTTTCTGTTGTTGAAATGGTGGAAAAACTGGTAGTTGATAACCCGAAGATCCAGACGAAGTAAATGGCATGGTAGTCTGATGAATATCATGAAACTGCTACTGGGATACAAATGGTAATGATATTGGAGTTTGAAAAGTAGATATGATAGGTGGAACGGTACTCACAATATTTTGATAAGATGAAACAGGATGTTGAGAAAGCTCAGCCAATCTTTTCCTTTGCTCTATCACTTCAGCCTCAAGTCTCATCATATACTCTCGATCGATTTCACCACTCTCTGGATTAGATGTACCAGTATGACCTTGATTTTCTGGATGTGTATCTTTCTTAGAGGCATTATTAAGAGTATGGGATGGTTGCTCATTTTCTACCATTCCTGTAATCACAACACATCTCAACATTTGTTAATTGTTAGTACTAACATACTAACCAATTTTCATTTTAAAACTAATCCCACAACTTGGAATGTTTGACCAACAACTCATAGATTTGGGATTGAACACCCTACAATTGTTCAATTAGCCCAAACCTAGGCTCTGATACCAACATATATAACCCCTGAAATTAGAACAGCTTTTTTTTTGTAATCGGAAGCGTTATCCCATACAACATATTTATATACATAAAACGTCACATCATAATTATACATTACACAATACTAGTATTAAGTTTTATAATTACTAACAAAGTACTTTAGTTGGGTGTTATATAACAAAACAGTTATCAACTATAAAAATATGATCAGAGTTTCCCAGCTGTCAAACTTCCATTCAAGCAAAACCTCTTGCCCATATTCCATCCCAAAATTTAACCTGCAAGAGTAATGTGGGGGATTAGCATGAAGCTAAGTGAATAGACTAAATCTAACAGTCTAATTAAGCATAACATAATCTGCTCACAGCAATAAACACATAATCAACACAGAGGATAGGAGGTTCTTGAGGCGCCCCCAGTCCGCGGTGGCCCTCCAAGAACACTTATAATCAATTGCAGGCCAATACAGAGGTATTACCGATAGCTCATTTCTATCTTTAATCAATATCGGTATAATTCACAATGAATGTTCACCAAGCCCATAAGGACTAACCTATAGCAACTAAGCCCAACCGTAGTTGACCCCTATATCACATTTAATATATTCCAAACTATCATGGAATTCAGTTTAAACAATAAACCTGTCAACAATATTTCTACTTTAATGGATGTAACCAATTATGTTACCATCAATTACACTGTGAGAATCAGGCCACTCACCTGTCTCTAGTAATCCCCAACTCAAAGTTCTTATTTTATTGAGTCTTCGGTGGATCTGAGAACACAATCAAAACACACAAGTTAATAACATATTTCATAGTTGAAATGCGATTATAATTAAGTATTTAATAACAATAATTCAAGTACTTTGAATAATCATACAATATAATTACTCTAAATGCATAAGTTCACAAAGCCTCATATCCTTTAAAATTACACAGGCAAACGTGATGCGGACTAGGTGGGTGGGATCGTGTTCCTCTTTAGAAAACCTTCTGTCACCAAATTTCACTTGTGAACGCGATCCTGAGAAAGGTTTGGGATCGCGTTTCTATGAAGGAAACATTCTGTAACCGAAATACACTAATGAACGCGATCCGGGATTGAAACTGGGATCGCGTTTGTAAGAGTAAAATACGACTGGACCAATTTAATACTAAGGAATGCGATCCTGGTTCACTTCTGGGATCGCGTTAGTGCGTTTTACTGCTCAACATCAAACCTGTAATTACTCTATACGAACCCTAGCACACTTTTAACAACTCAAACATCATCAAACTTAAATTTTACAATTACAAACAGCTCAATTAACATCAAACATCATCATATAACAACATCCAAACATCTATTTCATACCAATATCAATTTCTAACATAATTTCATCAATTAAGTTCATGGAAATCAAGGTAAACCAACTTACAATTAAAATAGGAAATGATATGAACAAGATGATGAGGATGATGATGAATTCAGTTAGCAAAACAAGAATCACAACCCCTTAAGTATCAATTTTTGTTAGGGTTTCTATTTGAGAAGTGTTTAACTTGAATGAAAATGAGGAACAGGAATTTGGGGAAAAATTAAATCGACTCCTCTATAAACCAACCCCAATATTTAGTTATTTTATTCCTGTCATAAATCTATTGTTTGGAACCTAAAATCATTCGCGAGACCAAACATTTTATTTTACGGACAATTATAACTATTCAAAACAATTAATAATTAACTACTCACAATAAGTCTTTTGACCTATTATATAAATTTCACAATCAACAATTAATATAAAATTGTTTTCTAATTTATTAAAATTAAGTTAAAATTAAGAAATTACCGGTGACCACTAGGCCCCTAGGATGGATGTTACAGTAATTGTCGCACCCCCAAATTCGGGTTGCGGAAGCGAATCGGATCGGGGCGCGACTAATCAATAATCACAGCTCAAAGATATAATCAACGACTCTATATGCGTCGTTTTACATTGATATTAATAAAACCAAAGTTTACATCAAAATATTGTTTACATTAGCTCGGTTTGAAATTGAGAGATTTAAGTACATAATTAATCTTTACAAAATATAATAATGCAGCTAAATCTCTGATTGTTTGCAAGCTGACTCGAGCTAATGGATTTTGATTGAGCAGTCCAACCTACTGCTGGTCACCTGTGATACATGCTAAAATTGGTCAGCGAAACGCTGGTGAGCTCACAGGTTTGTATGTCAGCACATATTTGTATGAACCGCAAGATTTAATTGAATTTAAAATGCAATTAAGCAAAATAAAAGTTATACAGCCATGAGCACATAGTCTGAGCTTAACTTGAGCGTCAGTTCCAATTAAGGAAACCCAACTGAGTTGCCTCCTACAAGTGCCTAATCTACACTCGTCTTCCCAAATGCTAATACGTCCGTTTGACCAGTTAGTGCGTGCTAACCCTGACGAGGATTGTCAATCCTATATGATATCATATACTAACATTCACGCTACAGATGTATTACCAAACTATGTTGTGGAGGACTTTGAAATGATTAGTGAAAACAACTCATGTAGTATTTGATTTGTATTGTACTTGCGTTCATATTGTAAAATAAAACGAGCAATGTAATCACACCCCTGATTGAAAAGTAGTAAAATAGGGGCCATGAGACTCACCTGAGCCTTTAGTGTTTATTTAAAAAATTGGATTAATTAGCTGTGAATCGATATCCGAAGACTTGTAACTTGAGGGCGTCCAATACGCGTGATGGTTATTAATTGCATAGGTATCTTAAAAGACTACCTTTGTAGTTGTTTGTTCAACTAGAATGTCCAAATGATTACAACTTGGTTGATTGTCAAAGCGTTTGAAAATGTATACGGCCCATTGGTGATTGTTTGTAATAATAATCTTGATGTTATCATATTGATTTCGAAGTGTTATACTTGAAAAACATGTCTTACAATGTTTTAGGAGTCATATTGTATAAAAGTTTGAGGTTGTATAAGTTTGACACTTGGTGTAAAAAGTATTTACATGTTCCTGGATGACGGGGGATCGGGGGCAGCGCCCCTGGTAGCGGGGTCCAAGGGGCGGCTGTCGCACCCCCAAGACACGTGGCAGCGGAAGTAGGAGGTGTCACGGGGGCGCTGACCAATCAAATATCATAACACCAAGATTAAAGCAAACGACCTCTATATGAGACGTTTAAAAATAGTTACATTTCTTAAATAAAACGATTACAAACGTTATATCAAAACATTGGAGTTCGCATTAAAAGTGTAGAGATTTCTAATACGTAAATGTTGATACAAAATATCGTAATGCAATCTAATCTCTTGTTGTTTGTGAAAACATGCGACTCGAGCTAATGCTTTCCAAAAGCATCCTACTGCCTTGTTTCCTGTGGGTAGTCCTACTGCATCTGTGAACCTGAGAAATACATGCTAAAAGGTCAACATAAAGTTGGTGAGCTCATAGGTTTTAGTAGTTGCAAAACATTACCGTGGATCACGAGATTTCAAGTTGTATTGCCATTCAACAATATAGTAAAAATTGTATTACTATTGCCATAAGCTCATGAATTGAAACCTTAACATTTAGTGCCTCGCAAGTGTCCTATCCAAACACAAGTAGTTCTCAAATGACAATGCACCCGTTTGACTTATAGTCATGTTGGCGCTACCAACCCGGATGGGGGCGTCAACCCAAATAGATCTATTCATGACATTCACGTTTAAGTTCTTAACTAACAATTCATGATAAAGGCCTACATAATGGATAGTGTCAACTTATGCAATACGTAACAGTTTAGTTTGTGTCCACAAAGAAAAGAACACGTATTCTCACCCCAAAAACATATCAAAGCATTTTAAAAAAAAAAAGAGTAGGGGCCATGAGACTCACCTGAGTTCTAGCAAATAGTAAGCAAGCAGTGTCAAATAGCAAGTAAAGTGCGATCCAATGTGCAACCTTCTAACGTCCTAAACGTATAAGGTTGTATGAGTAGATGTCTTGAAAGATCATCTATGTAAGTGGAGGGTTAATGTCCACCTATAGCTAGCTCATTCAACTAGTTATGTCCAAATAAGTTGTTCAAGTTCGTTTATCAAAGACGCGTACGACCCGTTGGTGAAAGTTTGTAATAATATTTCATTTAGACATCATTATCAAGTTTGTTTTGTTGTATACTATTCATTAGTACACATCGTGTGTTGCAAACAGATTATTTTGGTTTGTATAAGCCTTAAACCGTAGGTCAAAGTTGGTCAAACTGGTAAAACTAATCAAACCTGGTCAAACCTAGTCAAAGTGATCAAACCTGATCAACCCGGTCAAACCTGGTCAAACTGGTCAAACCTAGTCAAACTGGTCAAACCTGGTCAACCCGGTCAAAACTGGTCAAACTGGTCAAACCTGGTCAACCCGGTCAAAACTGGTCAAACCTGGTCAACCATAGAGCCACTTATCAATTTATATGTCGGTTTCTAATTCGGGAAACTTTCCAACTCTCGTTTTTGGTCAAAAACATTAATTAAGCCTTCCAAACGCATTTTTGTTACCACTTTCCAAAAATAGTAGGTTTTGTAATTTTTATAAACCGAGCCGTTTTTGTTGACTTAGTCAAACTTACTCGGTTTGACCCGAAACTCTTATATAAGTTTAAAAACCCCAAAATTCATTATTTCTATTTCTAGCATGCCCAAAAGTGTTGGTTTATAAAACACAAGTTAAAACTTCAAAATCTCACATTTTCGGTTTTGTCGGTTTAGTTCACCAAATGTTTTCTACACCTTCTGGTCAAAATCAGTTTTCACAAGAATTACTCATTAATCCTCTATGTTTCTAGTGTCTAACATAGTTTTTCTAACCATTACAAGGGTCATCTAAGTGGGTAAATAAAATGCACAAAAGTTCCTATCTCAGATTCTGATTTCATGCAGATCAGTCCCACAAATCAGATTATAGAGAAAAACGTGTACGGATCTGGTAAAAACGTAAAACATGAAAGTTGTAGATCTTTTAAATACGCAGATTTGAAAAAAAAATGCATCATCTAAATCCTCCTAGAACTCAAGATATGACGTTTTTAGTGAGCTGTATATTTGTAGACAGATTACTTATCTTTTATGAATAAATTATAAAAACGTATTTTAACAATTATTTTGGACATAATATTGTTGATAGAGATTTATAACATCAAAATCAGTAACAGGTAATCAAAATCTAGTTCATGATTTAAAGATTCTTACAATAGAAATGATGATGAACAAGAGGAGGTGAAGATGGTGATGGCTTGAACTCTTTTGTTCTTCTTCTTGTTCTTGATATTAATGGTGATGATGATGGTGATTTTTGGGTGGTTGAGGGCTGGAGGGTTTGCAGATTTTTAGAGGGAGAAAGTTTTTAGAGAGATGTTAGAGAAAAGAGAAAATGTGTGAGATGAAAGAGTGAGGTCTTGCATAAAGGGTGAATGGTGTAGGTAAAAGAGAGAAATGATTATGTTTTGCATGTGGTTTTTAATTAGGGGAAGAGGGTGGCTGATTGGGGCCCATTTGGGGTGGAAGGTTTCAGATTTTTAAATTCCATTTTGTGTTACGTACAGTGTTCGTTTACCCGTTAATTTCGTTATTCATGTTAAAACGTTAAATCGCCTAACGTTTTCTTGTTTTGTTTTAATTAACGGTATGTTTGAGATATTTTTCCATTGAAGTATTATTAAAATACTTTTATTTAAGGCGTCAAGTTAATTATTGACGTTCGTTTGGTTACCGAATTAAATTCGCACGTTATCGTTGCGTTTGAGACGTTTTAATCGAAATGTCTAGGTTTTTCGTATATTATTTTAACAAAATAATAATAAATGATAAATAACTTCTAAATATATATTTAAGTTATTTATAGAAAGATTTTCACCAACGTCATATAGTTTCTCGGACTCCGTCCGGTTGTTTCGCGTAATTTCAACTAATTACATAAGCGTAATATAAAACAATTATGTGAGCATATATTCACATAAATATACAAGTAATTAAAAGTAATTACAAGTATTTAGCCTAATACTAAACTAAACACACGTAAGTAGGGTATCAAGTAGGTTTAACAGTAACCCTAAATCGCCGGGTGTCACATTCTCCCCCTGTTAGGAGAATTTCATCCCGAAATTTGTTTTCAGTTACGGTCTGTGTGGGTTATGTGAGAGATTTAGTGTGTGTTTCTAAAGTATCAAAGTTTCTTATCTACGAGTGGATCCAGACTTCGTCCTGAGATTCACCGGGCCTGGAATGATGGGTAAGCCATCATGGTCTAAGTTCTCGGTTTTCTGTTTTAAGGTTTCTTAGTGAGATAATTCATGTTTCACCTTTTCTCCCCTTGTTAGATCAATGTTCCACTAGTAACAGTAAAAATACGATAGGTTTCTCATGGCAACGATTCGGATGAGATTCTAAGATGGCATCGAGAAAAGAAAGAGAAAGACGGATTTCGATTTTGATGGTTTTTACGTCTAAGGAGAAAAGTTTATCTGCAATCCCGGAGTGAGGTTCTGAATCATGATTACACGGGTAAAATCAATCTATTATTTCTGCGCTATTCTTAGCTTCAGGCCTGTAGGGTGTGATATTGTGAAGTGAATTAAACTAATCCAATATCGTATAAGGTTGAAATAATTGTTTCATTGTCTCCTTTAGTTTCATCCTCCAATAGTTTTGTAGTGGTTGTTGATATAGATGGTTTCCTTTTACCAAAAAAAAACGTCATCGTAATTTTTGATAGCTTTGTCAATAATTTATAAATTTTAAAAATTCTTATAAGAACATTTGTGGCAAATTTTGTTTAAAATTGCGGCTGACGTAAATCTGTTGAAAACTTGAGTTGATGAAAATCCGTTGAAAACTCTTGTCATTAACAAAACGGGGAAAATTTTGTTTGTCAAAAATCTGATGGAAGATTTATGTTTATGAGTAATTCGTGGAAAATGCCTGACGAAAATTTGTTTGAAGACCATTTTCCACACATTGTACATGTTTAGTGGAAACTTTGCTAGTCCTAAGCGAATTCTATCCGGCACCCTAGTCTTAATCGCAAGGCAGTGACTTCGTCTCTGGTCTCCATCACCTGGAAATGGGTAGTTTCTATTATTTCGCTAAGATTCTGCCTATCCACCTAGATCTGTGCAACTCGGCCCTATGCTAGGTGCTTCCATCCTAAACGGGTTTCGCGTTGTTCTAACTCCATAGTGTCTATTCTATTTTCATGGCGGCGTAGTCTAGCAGCTGGTACCAAAACGGTATGGTAAGTGGGTTCGTGTGAGTATAGAGAGGTGTACGAACGATTTCCTCGTCATGGACGTTGTAGGTGCGAATTTTAAAGGTGCTAAATGACGGCAATGATGTTATCAAGAAGAGAAATGAGGGAGAAAGATTTCAATTTCAATGGGTATTAAGTCTCGTGTTTTGAATGTATCGTTGACGCACAAGTCAAAGTAGTAGTTAATCAAGGTCAAGAAATTAGTTTTATAAATGTATGGTGGAAAAACATTCCAGCCATAAGTTCGTGTAGACGTGAGTAAGTCATTGGGTTGCACCTAAAATAAGTTATTAGAGACGCATTTCAATATATACTTCATTAGAAGTCCCGTAGGTCTCTTAAAGTACAAGTTGTAATCGAGTGTTTAGAGGACATAGATCGTAATCTAAAAAGTCTATGTGGAAAGTGTTTGTTTTGTTAGAATGCGAATCCAGGGTTGTTCAGTTGGCTCGAATCAGTTGGTTGGTTCTGAGTTGCACCTAGTGTCCATGCTGGTTGGGTGCTATCGTGTAAAAGGACTAATTTAATTGGTACCGTATGAGGTTGAAAACGTTAAGCCAATGAAAAGGAATGTACCCATATCAAATTTAGGGTTCATCACAGAGTTGGTTGTAATTAGACACGTGCTGATCTATAGAGGGACTTGCCATTTCCTACGAGAAAAGTGTTTTATCAAATTAGTGTATTTGTAATAAAGAGTTTAGCCTCTAAAGCTACAGTATACGGAAAGAGTTGTAACTATCTCATGTATTAACCCAAACCTGCCGATACCATTTCTGGTTAATTTATCATCGCGATCTGTCTTTTAGAGATACTGAGTGAAAAGCAAGTGTTTGTTCTTACGTAAAATTTTTGCCTAATAAAATGTCAGTAAAAATCTTTGCTAAGAATTTCACGATTTGGTCTTTGTACAAACGTTTAGATAAGTAGTTTATAAGCTTTTTGAAAAATTTCAATGAAGTATTTTGTGGAAGAGCTGATGTAAAATTTGCCGAGAATTTCTATGATGAAAATTGTTTGAAATTCAATGTCCGTTGAAAGCTTCTAGTTGATTGACTATGTTGGAAAAACTTATGTCTGACATTATCAGTTGAAATATATAAGTTGTAAATAAATTTCTGGGTAGATGTTCGGTGAAATTTCTTTGAAAATTTGGGTTGGTAGAAATCCATTGAAAACCTCTTGTTATTATAAAGTGTTGGGAAATTCTGTTGTTTCTCGTAGTGGCGTATCCTTGAATGAGAAGGGGATAAAAGAATGATTTGGATCTTTGCATGAGAATTAAGATTATCGTAGGCATGCTCGGAAGTAAATCGCAGTACAACGATAATATGAAATGATTTAAAGTCCACCAAGGCAAAAGTTTAATAGATTACATGATTGATGTTTGCAAAATATGCCGGGCATAGCTACATCCGGACGAATACATAATTCTTATACAAAATGTGATGGGGTTTCCATACACCCATCGGGATAGAAGTTTCTGTTATAACGTGAGGTAAAAGCAGTTTTGCCATCTTTATCGAGGGGGAGTTCTATTGAAACATTGAATTTTAGCACCAAGATTTAGAAGTAGTCATAATAACGACCGAGTAATGTCCTCAAGGTAGTCAGCCATGACTATGTTATTGGTTCGAAATGAACGAATGTTTGATAAAGGTGTTCGGAGCAATCAAAGTCACGAATCAAGTTATGGGTAAATCGCTTGACGAACGTGTGAGAATAGTGGCCAAACATGATCAAGTAGTAAGTCTCGGGTTTTGGACGAATTGTTGACATGCAAGTCGGTAAGTGATCAATCGTGGTCAAGTAAAAAGTTGAGTGAATCGTCGAAATCCTTTCGATTGTTGGAGAAATTAATTCTAATATGTAAGTGTTGTGGTTGACCAAGTTCACTGGCGGACCCCTGTATGACAACGGGTCCTATTGGTTGGAGTATCAGTAGTAGTGGTATGAATAGGACAAGGTCTAGTTCGAAGTGGTGTGTCTGTCCTTCTAGTCGTGTGTAGCGCGCGTGCTCCATAGATTTACGATAAATGTGGAAATAAAGAATGTGAAGTGACGGGAGTACATGTAGTTCATCTAGGTGCCAAAGTATCGTACGGTTTAAGTTCTATACGTGTTCTCGAGTGATTTGGTTACGAGCGGAAAGAAGAGGGTGAAGTAGATGTCACTTGTTTGGATGGTAAATCCTTAGGTGGATTCTCCTCAAGTGAGTCCTATTCGATTATATCGTTGCCCGTTACGGTTGAGCAAGTGGTATCGTGGAAGTTTCCACAGTGGTAAGGGTTAAGTCTCGCACTCTGTGTCGGGTGACGTAGTTGTGGGAGCGGTTGTCGTAAAGAGTGGCACTTGAGTTTAATATAAGTAAAGGTTATATACATATACATATACATATATATATATATATATATATATATATATATATATATATATACATACAAACCAAGCACATAAGCACATATAAAGGTTGGTCCCGTCCTATCATAGTCCAAGTCTTCTAATGCATTCCCATTCACTATAACCATTTCAGGTCTTGCATCGAATCGCCTTTAATTGTACATAGTTGATCAGGCTATGTTAAATTAAATTCGAACGATGCAATTGCTGAACTAGTCATGACAAATGAGGAATACTAACCTGACAGTTATAGTCTAGGTCACTAATGCAATCCTAGTTCGCTATAACCTTAGGCTCTGATACCAATCAGTCGCACCCCCAAGACACGTGGCAGCGGAAGTAGGAGGTGTCACGGGGGCGCCGACCAATCAAATATCATAACACCAAGATTAAAGCAAACGACCTCTATATGAGACATTTGAAAATAGTTACATTTCTTAAATAAAACGATTACAAACGTTATATCAAAACATTGGAGTTCGCATTAAAAGTGTAGAGATTTCTAATACGTAAATGTTGATACAAAATATCGTAATGCAATCTAATCTCTTGTTGTTTGTGAAAACATGCGACTCGAGCTAATGCTTTCCAAAAGCATCCTACTGCCTTGTTTCCTGTGGGTAGTCCTACTGCATATGTGAACCTGAGAAATACATGCTAAAAGGTCAACATAAAGTTGGTGAGCTCATAGGTTTTAGTAGTTGCAAAACATTACCGTGGATCACGAGATTTCAAGTTGTATTGCCATTCAACAATATAGTAAAAATTGTATTACTATTGCCATAAGCTCATGAATTGAAACCTTAACATTTAGTGCCTCGCAAGTGTCCTATCCAAACACAAGTAGTTCTCAAATGACAATGCACCCGTTTGACTTATAGTCATGTTGGTGCTACCAACCCGGATGGGGGCGTCAACCCAAATAGATCTATTCATGACATTCACGTTTAAGTCCTTAACTAACAATTCATGATAAAGGCCTACATAATGGATAGTGTCAACTTATGCAATACGTAACAGTTTAGTTTGTGTCCACAAAGAAAAGAACACGTATTCTCACCCCAAAAACATATCAAAGAATTTTTAAAAAAAAGGAGTAGGGGCCATGAGACTCACCTGAGTTCTAGCAAATAGTAAGCAAGCAGTGTCAAATAGCAAGTAAAGTGCGATCCAATGTGCAACCTTCTAACGTCCTAAACGTATAAGGTTGTATGAGTAGATGTCTTGAAAGATCATCTATGTAAGTGGAGGGTTAATGTCCACCTATAGCTAGCTCATTCAACTAGTTATGTCCAAATAAGTTGTTCAAGTTCGTTTATCGAAGACGCGTACGACCCGTTGGTGAAAGTTTGTAATAATAATTCATTTAGACATCATTATCAAGTTTGTTTTGTTGTATACTATTCATTAGTACACATCGTGTGTTGCAAACAGATTATTTTGGTTTGTATAAGCCTTAAACCGTAGGTCAAAGTTGGTCAAACTGGTAAAACTAATCAAACCTGGTCAAACCTAGTCAAAGTGATCAAACCTGGTCAACCCGGTCAAACTGGTCAAACTGGTCAAACCTGGTCAACCCGGTCAAAACTGGTCAAACTGGTCAAAACTGGTCAAACCTGGTCAACCCGGTCAAAACTGGTCAAACCTGGTCAACCATAGAGCCACTTATCAATTTATATGTCGGTTTCTAATTCGGGAAACTTTCCAACTCTCGTTTTTGGTCAAAAACATTAATTAAGCCTTCCAAACGCATTTTTGTTACCACTTTCCAAAAATAGTAGGTTTTGTAATTTTTATAAACCGAGCCGTTTTTGTTGACTTAGTCAAACTTACTCGGTTTGACCCGAAACTCTTATATAAGTTTAAAAACCCCAAAATTCATTATTTCTATTTCTAGCATGCCCAAAAGTGTTGGTTTATAAAACACAAGTTAAAACTTCAAAATCTCACATTTTCGGTTTTGTCGGTTTAGTTCACCAAATGTTTTCTACACCTTCTGGTCAAAATCAGTTTTCACAAGAATTACTCATTAATCCTCTATGTTTCTAGTGTCTAACATAGTTTTTCTAACCATTACAAGGGTCATCTAAGTGGGTAAATAAAATGCACAAAAGTTCCTATCTCAGATTCTGATTTCATGCAGATCAGTCCCACAAATCAGATTATAGAGAAAAACGTGTACGGATCTGGTAAAAACGTAAAACATGAAAGTTGTAGATCTTTTAAATACGCAGATTTGAAAAAAAAATGCATCATCTAAATCCTCCTAGAACTCAAGATATGACGTTTTTAGTGAGCTGTATATTTGTAGACAGATTACTTATCTTTTATGAATAAATTATAAAAACGTATTTTAACAATTATTTTGGACATAATATTGTTGATAGAGATTTATAACATCAAAATCAGTAACAGGTAATCAAAATCTAGTTCATGATTTAAAGATTCTTACAATAGAAATGATGATGAACAAGAGGAGGTGAAGATGGTGATGGCTTGAACTCTTTTGTTCTTCTTCTTGTTCTTGATATTAATGGTGATGATGATGGTGATTTTTGGGTGGTTTAGGGCTGGAGGGTTTGCAGATTTTTAGAGGGAGAAAGTTTTTAGAGAGATGTTAGAGAAAAGAGAAAATGTGTGAGATGAAAGAGTGAGGTCTTGCATAAAGGGTGAATGGTGTAGGTAAAAGAGAGAAATGATTATGTTTTGCATGTGGTTTTTAATTAGGGGAAGAGGGTGGCTGATTGGGGCCCATTTGGGGTGGAAGGTTTCAGATTTTTAAATTCCATTTTGTGTTACGTACAGTGTTCGTTTACCCGTTAATTTCGTTATTCATGTTAAAACGTTAAATCGCCTAACGTTTTCTTGTTTTGTTTTAATTAACGGTATGTTTGAGATATTTTTCCATTGAAGTATTATTAAAATACTTTTATTTAAGGCGTCAAGTTAATTATTGACGTTCGTTTGGTTACCGAATTAAATTCGCACGTTATCGTTGCGTTTGAGACGTTTTAATCGAAATGTCTAGGTTTTTCGTATATTATTTTAACAAAATAATAATAAATGATAAATAACTTCTAAATATATATTTAAGTTATTTATAGAAAGATTTTCACCAACGTCATATAGTTTCTCGGACTCCGTCCGGTTGTTTCGCGTAATTTCAACTAATTACATAAGCGTAATATAAAACAATTATGTGAGCATATATTCACATAAATATACAAGTAATTAAAAGTAATTACAAGTATTTAGCCTAATACTAAACTAAACACACGTAAGTAGGGTATCAAGTAGGTTTAACAGTAACCCTAAATCGCCGGGTGTCACATTCTCCCCCTGTTAGGAGAATTTCATCCCGAAATTTGTTTTCAGTTACGGTCTGTGTGGGTTATGTGAGAGATTTAGTGTGTGTTTCTAAAGTATCAAAGTTTCTTATCTACGAGTGGATCCAGACTTCGTCCTGAGATTCACCGGGCCTGGAATGATGGGTAAGCCATCATGGTCTAAGTTCTCGGTTTTCTGTTTTAAGGTTTCTTAGTGAGATAATTCATGTTTCACCTTTTCTCCCCTTGTTAGATCAATGTTCCACTAGTAACAGTAAAAATACGATAGGTTTCTCATGGCAACGATTCGGATGAGATTCTAAGATGGCATCGAGAAAAGAAAGAGAAAGACGGATTTCGATTTTGATGGTTTTTACGTCTAAGGAGAAAAGTTTATCTGCAATCCCGGAGTGAGGTTCTGAATCATGATTACACGGGTAAAATCAATCTATTATTTCTGCGCTATTCTTAGCTTCAGGCCTGTAGGGTGTGATATTGTGAAGTGAATTAAACTAATCCAATATCGTATAAGGTTGAAATAATTGTTTCATTGTCTCCTTTAGTTTCATCCTCCAATAGTTTTGTAGTGGTTGTTGATATAGATGGTTTCCTTTTACCAAAAAAAAACGTCATCGTAATTTTTGATAGCTTTGTCAATAATTTATAAATTTTAAAAATTCTTATAAGAACATTTGTGGCAAATTTTGTTTAAAATTGCGGCTGACGTAAATCTGTTGAAAACTTGAGTTGATGAAAATCCGTTGAAAACTCTTGTCATTAACAAAACGGGGAAAATTTTGTTTGTCAAAAATCTGATGGAAGATTTATGTTTATGAGTAATTCGTGGAAAATGCCTGACGAAAATTTGTTTGAAGACCATTTTCCACACATTGTACATGTTTAGTGGAAACTTTGCTAGTCCTAAGCGAATTCTATCCGGCACCCTAGTCTTAATCGCAAGGCAGTGACTTCGTCTCTGGTCTCCATCACCTGGAAATGGGTAGTTTCTATTATTTCGCTAAGATTCTGCCTATCCACCTAGATCTGTGCAACTCGGCCCTATGCTAGGTGCTTCCATCCTAAACGGGTTTCGCGTTGTTCTAACTCCATAGTGTCTATTCTATTTTCATGGCGGCGTAGTCTAGCAGCTGGTACCAAAACGGTATGGTAAGTGGGTTCGTGTGAGTATAGAGAGGTGTACGAACGATTTCCTCGTCATGGACGTTGTAGGTGCGAATTTTAAAGGTGCTAAATGACGGCAATGATGTTATCAAGAAGAGAAATGAGGGAGAAAGATTTCAATTTCAATGGGTATTAAGTCTCGTGTTTTGAATGTATCGTTGACGCACAAGTCAAAGTAGTAGTTAATCAAGGTCAAGAAATTAGTTTTATAAATGTATGGTGGAAAAACATTCCAGCCATAAGTTCGTGTAGACGTGAGTAAGTCATTGGGTTGCACCTAAAATAAGTTATTAGAGACGCATTTCAATATATACTTCATTAGAAGTCCCGTAGGTCTCTTAAAGTACAAGTTGTAATCGAGTGTTTAGAGGACATAGATCGTAATCTAAAAAGTCTATGTGGAAAGTGTTTGTTTTGTTAGAATGCGAATCCAGGGTTGTTCAGTTGGCTCGAATCAGTTGGTTGGTTCTGAGTTGCACCTAGTGTCCATGCTGGTTGGGTGCTATCGTGTAAAAGGACTAATTTAATTGGTACCGTATGAGGTTGAAAACGTTAAGCCAATGAAAAGGAATGTACCCATATCAAATTTAGGGTTCATCACAGAGTTGGTTGTAATTAGACACGTGCTGATCTATAGAGGGACTTGCCATTTCCTACGAGAAAAGTGTTTTATCAAATTAGTGTATTTGTAATAAAGAGTTTAGCCTCTAAAGCTACAGTATACGGAAAGAGTTGTAACTATCTCATGTATTAACCCAAACCTGCCGATACCATTTCTGGTTAATTTATCATCGCGATCTGTCTTTTAGAGATACTGAGTGAAAAGCAAGTGTTTGTTCTTACGTAAAATTTTTGCCTAATAAAATGTCAGTAAAAATCTTTGCTAAGAATTTCACGATTTGGTCTTTGTACAAACGTTTAGATAAGTAGTTTATAAGCTTTTTGAAAAATTTCAATGAAGTATTTTGTGGAAGAGCTGATGTAAAATTTGCCGAGAATTTCTATGATGAAAATTGTTTGAAATTCAATGTCCGTTGAAAGCTTCTAGTTGATTGACTATGTTGGAAAAACTTATGTCTGACATTATCAGTTGAAATATATAAGTTGTAAATAAATTTCTGGGTAGATGTTCGGTGAAATTTCTTTGAAAATTTGGGTTGGTAGAAATCCATTGAAAACCTCTTGTTATTATAAAGTGTTGGGAAATTCTGTTGTTTCTCGTAGTGGCGTATCCTTGAATGAGAAGGGGATAAAAGAATGATTTGGATCTTTGCATGAGAATTAAGATTATCGTAGGCATGCTCGGAAGTAAATCGCAGTACAACGATAATATGAAATGATTTAAAGTCCACCAAGGCAAAAGTTTAATAGATTACATGATTGATGTTTGCAAAATATGCCGGGCATAGCTACATCCGGACGAATACATAATTCTTATACAAAATGTGATGGGGTTTCCATACACCCATCGGGATAGAAGTTTCTGTTATAACGTGAGGTAAAAGCAGTTTTGCCATCTTTATCGAGGGGGAGTTCTATTGAAACATTGAATTTTAGCACCAAGATTTAGAAGTAGTCATAATAACGACCGAGTAATGTCCTCAAGGTAGTCAGCCATGACTATGTTATTGGTTCGAAATGAACGAATGTTTGATAAAGGTGTTCGGAGCAATCAAAGTCACGAATCAAGTTATGGGTAAATCGCTTGACGAACGTGTGAGAATAGTGGCCAAACATGATCAAGTAGTAAGTCTCGGGTTTTGGACGAATTGTTGACATGCAAGTCGGTAAGTGATCAATCGTGGTCAAGTAAAAAGTTGAGTGAATCGTCGAAATCCTTTCGATTGTTGGAGAAATTAATTCTAATATGTAAGTGTTGTGGTTGACCAAGTTCACTGGCGGACCCCTGTATGACAACGGGTCCTATTGGTTGGAGTATCAGTAGTAGTGGTATGAATAGGACAAGGTCTAGTTCGAAGTGGTGTGTCTGTCCTTCTAGTCGTGTGTAGCGCGCGTGCTCCATAGATTTACGATAAATGTGGAAATAAAGAATGTGAAGTGACGGGAGTACATGTAGTTCATCTAGGTGCCAAAGTATCGTACGGTTTAAGTTCTATACGTGTTCTCGAGTGATTTGGTTACGAGCGGAAAGAAGAGGGTGAAGTAGATGTCACTTGTTTGGATGGTAAATCCTTAGGTGGATTCTCCTCAAGTGAGTCCTATTCGATTATATCGTTGCCCGTTACGGTTGAGCAAGTGGTATCGTGGAAGTTTCCACAGTGGTAAGGGTTAAGTCTCGCACTCTGTGTCGGGTGACGTAGTTGTGGGAGCGGTTGTCGTAAAGAGTGGCACTTGAGTTTAATATAAGTAAAGGTTATATACATATACATATACATATATATATATATATATATATATATATATATATATATATATATATACATACAAACCAAGCACATAAGCACATATAAAGGTTGGTCCCGTCCTATCATAGTCCAAGTCTTCTAATGCATTCCCATTCACTATAACCATTTCAGGTCTTGCATCGAATCGCCTTTAATTGTACATAGTTGATCAGGCTATGTTAAATTAAATTCGAACGATGCAATTGCTGAACTAGTCATGACAAATGAGGAATACTAACCTGACAGTTATAGTCTAGGTCACTAATGCAATCCTAGTTCGCTATAACCTTAGGCTCTGATACCAATCAGTCGCACCCCCAAGACACGTGGCAGCGGAAGTAGGAGGTGTCACGGGGGCGCCGACCAATCAAATATCATAACACCAAGATTAAAGCAAACGACCTCTATATGAGACATTTGAAAATAGTTACATTTCTTAAATAAAACGATTACAAACGTTATATCAAAACATTGGAGTTCGCATTAAAAGTGTAGAGATTTCTAATACGTAAATGTTGATACAAAATATCGTAATGCAATCTAATCTCTTGTTGTTTGTGAAAACATGCGACTCGAGCTAATGCTTTCCAAAAGCATCCTACTGCCTTGTTTCCTGTGGGTAGTCCTACTGCATATGTGAACCTGAGAAATACATGCTAAAAGGTCAACATAAAGTTGGTGAGCTCATAGGTTTTAGTAGTTGCAAAACATTACCGTGGATCACGAGATTTCAAGTTGTATTGCCATTCAACAATATAGTAAAAATTGTATTACTATTGCCATAAGCTCATGAATTGAAACCTTAACATTTAGTGCCTCGCAAGTGTCCTATCCAAACACAAGTAGTTCTCAAATGACAATGCACCCGTTTGACTTATAGTCATGTTGGTGCTACCAACCCGGATGGGGGCGTCAACCCAAATAGATCTATTCATGACATTCACGTTTAAGTCCTTAACTAACAATTCATGATAAAGGCCTACATAATGGATAGTGTCAACTTATGCAATACGTAACAGTTTAGTTTGTGTCCACAAAGAAAAGAACACGTATTCTCACCCCAAAAACATATCAAAGAATTTTTAAAAAAAAGGAGTAGGGGCCATGAGACTCACCTGAGTTCTAGCAAATAGTAAGCAAGCAGTGTCAAATAGCAAGTAAAGTGCGATCCAATGTGCAACCTTCTAACGTCCTAAACGTATAAGGTTGTATGAGTAGATGTCTTGAAAGATCATCTATGTAAGTGGAGGGTTAATGTCCACCTATAGCTAGCTCATTCAACTAGTTATGTCCAAATAAGTTGTTCAAGTTCGTTTATCGAAGACGCGTACGACCCGTTGGTGAAAGTTTGTAATAATAATTCATTTAGACATCATTATCAAGTTTGTTTTGTTGTATACTATTCATTAGTACACATCGTGTGTTGCAAACAGATTATTTTGGTTTGTATAAGCCTTAAACCGTAGGTCAAAGTTGGTCAAACTGGTAAAACTAATCAAACCTGGTCAAACCTAGTCAAAGTGATCAAACCTGGTCAACCCGGTCAAACTGGTCAAACTGGTCAAACCTGGTCAACCCGGTCAAAACTGGTCAAACTGGTCAAAACTGGTCAAACCTGGTCAACCCGGTCAAAACTGGTCAAACCTGGTCAACCATAGAGCCACTTATCAATTTATATGTCGGTTTCTAATTCGGGAAACTTTCCAACTCTCGTTTTTGGTCAAAAACATTAATTAAGCCTTCCAAACGCATTTTTGTTACCACTTTCCAAAAATAGTAGGTTTTGTAATTTTTATAAACCGAGCCGTTTTTGTTGACTTAGTCAAACTTACTCGGTTTGACCCGAAACTCTTATATAAGTTTAAAAACCCCAAAATTCATTATTTCTATTTCTAGCATGCCCAAAAGTGTTGGTTTATAAAACACAAGTTAAAACTTCAAAATCTCACATTTTCGGTTTTGTCGGTTTAGTTCACCAAATGTTTTCTACACCTTCTGGTCAAAATCAGTTTTCACAAGAATTACTCATTAATCCTCTATGTTTCTAGTGTCTAACATAGTTTTTCTAACCATTACAAGGGTCATCTAAGTGGGTAAATAAAATGCACAAAAGTTCCTATCTCAGATTCTGATTTCATGCAGATCAGTCCCACAAATCAGATTATAGAGAAAAACGTGTACGGATCTGGTAAAAATGTAAAACATGAAAGTTGTAGATCTTTTAAATACTCAGATTTGAAAAAAAAATGCATCGTCTAACTCCTCCTAGAACTCAAGATATGACGTTTTTAGTGAGATGTATATTTGTAGACAGATTACTTATCTTTTATGAATAAATTATAAAAACGTATTTTAACAATTATTTTGGACATAATATTGTTGATAGAGATTTATAACATCAAAATCAGTAACAGGCAATCAAAATCTAGTTCATGATTTAAAGATTCTTACAATAGAAATGATGATGAACAAGAGGAGGTGAAGATGGTGATGGCTTGAACTCTTTTGTTCTTCTTCTTGTTCTTGATATTAATGGTGATGATGATGGTGATTTTTGGGTGGTTGAGGGCTGGAGGGTTTGCAGATTTTTAGAGGGAGAAAGTTTTTAGAGAGATGTTAGAGAAAAGAGAAAATGTGTGAGATGAAAGAGTGAGGTCTTGCATGAAGGGTGAATGGTGTAGGTAAAAGAGAGAAATGATTATGTTTTGCATGTGGTTTTTAATTGGGGGAAGAGGGTGGCTGATTGGGGCCCATTTGGGGTGGAAGGTTTCAGATTTTTAAATTCCATTTTGTGTTACGTACAGTGTTCGTTTACCCGTTAATTTCGTTATTCGTGTTAAAACGTTAAATCGCCTAACGTTTTCTTGTTTTGTTTTAATTAACGGTATGTTTGAGATATTTTTCCATTGAAGTATTATTAAAATACTTTTATTTAAGGCGTCAAGTTAATTATTGACGTTCGTTTGGTTACCTAATTAAATTCGCACGTTATCGTTGCGTTTGAGACGTTTTAATCGAAATGTCTAGGTTTTTCGTATATTATTTTAACAAAATAATAATAAATGATAAATAACTTCTAAATATATATTTAAGTTATTTATAGAAAGATTTTCACCAACGTCATATAGTTTCTCGGACTCCGTCCGGTTGTTTCGCGTAATTTCAACTAATTACATAAGCGTAATATAAAACAATTATGTGAGCATATATTCACATAAATATACAAGTAATTACAAGTAATTACAAGTATTTAGCCTAATACTAAACTAAACACACGTAAGTAGGGTATCAAGTAGGTTTAACAGTAACCCTAAATCGCCGGGTGTCACAGCGGCAGCCCCTGGCGGGGTCCAAGGGTCAGAGCCCCTGGCTGGGGTCGAGCTGGACTTGAAAATTTTTATTTCTACTAAATTGCTTTGGTGAAAAACGCATCTGGACTTGAATTTGGGTGAAATCGAGTGATAAAATTTTAGATCTCGACACTTAGTAAAATTTGTGTTTTCTTGGTTCTGTTTCATGCGACATAGCGTGCGACATACGGCTTTGTGTCGCTAAGTGCGACATAGTCTGTTGTGTCGCAGATCATATCTGCGACATAAGGGCTTGTGTCGCTAAGGGCGACATCTGCAATTTAATGCGACGTAGGGCGTTGTGTCGCTATATGCGACATCCGTAATTTCTGCGACATAACTATTTGTGTCGCTATATGCGACATCCGTGATTAGTGCGACATAGTGGCTTATGTCGCTATATGCGACATAATGTCTGATAGGTGGCCTAGAGCCTCTACGACATAATGCGCTGTTGGCCGGAAAATGAGCCGAAAAGGTGTTTTCCGGCCTCCGTTTGGCCTGAGACTTTTACCCAACCCATTTTTGGACATTTTAAGCTTAAACAAACTATAAATATGCAAAAATAAGTGAAAACGATGAATTTCGAGAGTTCGCCGGAAACTTACGAAATGATGAATCGAAATTCCAGAAAGGTAGGAGTGTAGATCGTGATGCGGTGGTTCTTTCCTTCCAGATGAGTAAGTCGGTTTGAGCGAGTTTGGTGTAGTTTTTCTTTGATTTAGGATGATGGTGGTTTTTGGTTTTGAGAGAAAAGAGATGGAGAGGATGGAGAGAGAGATAAAGAAAATGAGGGAAAATGGGGAGGGGGAAAAAGGGTTTTCTCCCAACTTTTTAGTCCCTGTGTTTGCGCTCCGTGCGGTGTTCGTTTTCCCGGTCGTTTAAATGTTAAATAATGATTTTATATGTTTTAATTAGAAGTTACAAAATGCGGGTATTTGTTCAAAATTATACTTGAAGTATTTCATCAATTACTTAATAATTGGGTTATAAATTGTAACTTTAACTTTATTTCGGTTGTTCGCGCGTTTAACATTTTATCGTGTTGACCTTGTTTGTACGATACGAAATAGCTATGAACTATTATTAAAATAATATTTGTGATATAATAGTGTCTTTAAATAATCTTACACTATTTAGTGAAAATGTTCACCAACGTCCGTATTTTATTGAACCGAATTACATTCGATTTAAAACTTGTGCGATTTAATCAAAACGCGTAATTGTATATATTTCTCAATATCTATTTTGATACATAAATTAGCCTAATACAAAACTAATTACATGTATTAACAATTGATTAGGCACTAATTACTAGTCCTAATTTGACGGGTGTCACAGTAATTTCCATACATTACCTCTTCAGTGACTAATTCAACATCCTTTTTTGGACATTCAGCCTTTAAATGATTTCCTCCACAAATTTCACATCCAATTCGGATGGCATGAACTTGTTCATTAACTTTCTTAATATCTCTTCCCAAACTTTCCATCTTAGTTGTAATAGATGCAAGACCTTCATTATCTTCATAGGATTTCTTCCTTCCTGTGGACCCATCATCCCATAATTGTGAATGTTTTGCCAATTCTTCTATACCAGCTCTTGCAACTGCACGAGTCTTCTTAGGTACTGGTCCTTGTGCATCCAATTGTTGGCATGTAGCGTAATCAACTCCTTAATAGAAAACTGTAATTTCTTGTTGCACATATAAATCATGTTGTGGACATTTGTAACACCTGGCATTTTAGGCTATCATTATTATGCCTAATCACGAGATTATTACGTGTATTTAGACACGTTGGGCTAAACGTACATGGGACTTAGCGAAAATTCATTCGCGCGTACACGATTCGTTTAAATCGTGCTAACAATGTACCGGGTTGAACCCGACACATCCATATTAGGGCGTTGGTGACAAAATTTATAAATAACGTGGAATTATCCAAACAAACATTGTTTACTATACTATATTACGATAATATATTACGCAATATCATATTGTTTAAAATATACCCTACGCGACGAAACCGCACGAAACGCACCCCAACGAGATATTAGTAACAAAAAATAAGTTTTTATAAATTCACAACTTGAAATAAAGTGTGTTGATAAAATACTTCGGTTAAATAAATATTGCGGGTATACTTGACATATATACAAATCTTACGAAGACTTCGCAATTAAATAACTACGGAGCATAACACGACATTCGGAAACTAAAATACGCGAAACCGAGACCCGAGTGGGTCGGCCCATACCCGCTGACCCCAACCCACCAACCCAAGACCCGACCCTTTTAATCTCTTTCCCCTCCCCACTTCACCTCACTTTACACACACACTTACACCAAAAACTCACTTTCTCCTCTCAAAAACCCTCTTCTTTTCCCCTTGAAATCGGCAGCAGCAACATCAGCAACATCACCACCAAATCACTCATCATCATCATCTTTCTTCAAGAACAAGCACCAAGATCACCTTCATCTCCACCATACCTCAATTTTAAATTTCATGGTAAGAAACCTCAACACTCTTTTAAGTTACTTGAAAAGCATAGATTTTCATGCTAGAACATTTACCCAACATGATTATGTCCAAAAATCAAGTTGAAATGCGTTTTTAGGACCGATTTGTACTTACAGCAGCGTCTGCGAACTGAGATGCGTCTCAGCTCGCAGATCGAGCTGCGAACCGAGATTGAACTCGCGGACCCAAATTCGCGAACCGAACTCAGTTCGCAGCCTACTACCTTACGAGCCGAACTCAACTCGCATCGCAAACTCAGTTCGCAGCCCGCTGCCTTGCGAGCCGAACTCAACTAGCATGGGTGATCTTTCAGGACACCAACTTAATTACTTATTTACTTACAACCTTGTGCGTTTCGGACGCCAGTAGGTGGCAGGGTACTGAGAACCGATACACAGACGTACAACTGCGTTACTTACTTGATTTCACCTACATACTTGCTAGACTCAGGTGAGTCTCACAGCCCCATTTTTACTGTTTTTACTCTGGGGTGAGATGCATTACTTGTTTTACCTGGACACACGTACAGATTTACTGTTTTACAGACTTACTGATATATTGATTGCATGGGTTACGTTAAATCCAATGAAGTCCTCTGAATCATAGTGGTTAATTATGGGATAAGCGCGAGTTTTAGTATATGGATCCATATGGGACTGACGATCCCTGCCAGGGGTGGTAGCGCCACCACGAACCGTACCGTAGAAACGGGTGTTTCTTACTCATTACACTTGAGTGTTTTTGGATTAACACTCATAGGGCCACTTACCTGGTACTTAATTGTACCTTACTGACTGGTTAAGCATCAACTATGATGCTTTGCATTCGTGCAATCATTTCTCAGTACTTGGTTTAAACTGTACAAATACTTTCATTACTTGATGTGTCCGAACTTACTACTTACTATAAACCTGTGAGATTCACCAACCTTTTGGTAGACCTTGTTAGTGATGCATTCTCAGGTACACAGCAAATGTAGGGTCGCCCAGCAGGATTTGCTTACTAGCTAGAGTCGCATGATTTTCCACACTGCATCTAATGGAGATTCATAGCATTATCTTTTGTATGTTGTGATTATGTAATAGAATCTCCCGCTACACGCGTGGACTCTAGGGAACTATATTTTTGTAACCGAAAACACTAGGTTTTCAAACCTTGTATCTATGGATTGTAACTACTTTTCAAAAGTTGCATATAGATGTCTTTTGCTTAATCTTTGTGATGTTGATATTTGATTAGTAGCACCCCAAAGCTTGCTTCCGCTAAACATATAATTTGGGGGTGTTACAGATTGGTATCAGAGCCTAAGGTTATAGCGAACTAGGTTGCATTTAGTGGGCCTAGACTATGACTGTTAGGCAGTATTTCCTTATTAGGTATGACTGGTTCGGGAATTGCATCATACGATGTTAATTTAACATAGCCTGATCAACTATGTACAATTAAGGAAAGATGATGTGAAGCCTGAAAGGGGTTATATTGAACAGGAATACACTAGTTAACTCTGACCACGAGAGAAACAGGACCAAATGCTACTTATTACGCTGTTAGACTATTATACATACTGTGTATATAAATAAATAGGCCTCACACATGTACTATCTCCTCGGATGTAATAAGCATAATATGACCTACGGCCATGGAAATGGGAAATCAACGTCCTGCTAAAACGACTCACTATTTCGACAACAAAATCTAACACTTACCGACAACAGTAGTGGCACCCACAGTATAAACACGCCCATGCGTTTATAGCAACGGCGACCCAACCGATTCCACGAAATCTCTCCAATATCTTAGAATAAAACTTCGTCATTCACATGAACGGAACACCTAGTGCCAGCCAGGAATATAACCACTGAGACTTTCTTTATCCTCTTTGCGCTTTATAGGATCTCTTCAGCAAGAGGTCAAGCACATCTATGGAGGATTACCCGTCCGACTCTGACCAGATTCAGGAGGAACAAGTACAATACACCTACCTCGACGGAGATTACGCACCTGTAGAGGAATTCGGGGTCGAGGAAAACGAGAACCAAAACTTCGGAATAATCGACGTAGAGGCTTATGAACGAGTCATGGAGCAGACAATCGAACTGAACAATCGTACGTGGGAGCTGAAATACAAGTGTCAGGACTATGAGAAGGAGCTGAGGATCATGAAAAGATCCGTCACCCAAAAGGTTAAGGACAAATTACACCACTGGAAGAGGGTGGTCGCAAACTTCACTAGGAAAACGAAAAAGTGGGTCAAACGGCTGGGAGGAAAGCCGGTGGAAGGGGATGCACTCTACCGTGCACCGCCATGTTACCAGGACTTGCTCATCGAACGCTATTACCCACGCGACATGTACGTAGAATGAAATTCCAAGTAATCGGAAGCCTACTTAGGACTAGCTAGATAGTGACTATAACCATTTTGCCAAGTCTGCGTAAAGCAGGGTTGTAGGAACCACAAAACGTATTGAAAACTTATAACTAGATGATTGTATTATCACATTATGTAAAATGTTATGGCATTCGTTCGGGTATAGTATTGCCCGACAAATTTTGTAAACGAACAATCGTATGTAATGACTACGAACCACCCTGATTATAAGATTTACCATCTGTACTAAAACACCTGCCGTGTGCGATACTAAAACACCCTGACCTCAATAGGTATACAGGATCCCCATCTCGTCCAGCATAAAGCTTTTGGAAATTGTTCGAATGTTAACGAACTCTCGACACCCCCTGAGAATTCAAAATCTGAGGACCTTCGAACTCATGCCTTTAAGGGCTTTTGATTTTAGCGTTCCGCAATATGACCATCACTTAGTGCTGTTGCAGATTACCTCATTATATACACATACGTGATGCGCCGTAACCTCTTACAAACCATTCACTTATCTCTCTTATTAAATTATTCAAGCACGACGCCTCCACAACGACACACTTACCACGATATCGCTGGATACACCACTAGGTTTCAACAATTCGCCTTTCTCCGCCCTGCTATGGTAGACCCAGAACACGAACATATCTAGGGATACATTCGTGGACTCCCCGAGAATATCCCGGAAAACGTCATCTCACCCAAACCCACAAACATCCAGAGTGCTACCCGTATGGCACACGTACTCCTGGTTATGATCGTTCGCCGCGAGACACCAGCCCCATCTCTTAGTAACAATAATAAGAGGAAATCTGATGGAAACCCTAACCTCCAGATCCAATTCGACAAAAGCCGTGACTACTAAGATCTATGCTCCAAAACCCTGACGACTCGAAGTTGTGCAAGGGGAGCAAGCCATACTGCTCTAAATGCAGTCTTCATCGTGATGGTTCATGTCCTTGCACTAAATGCCAGCGATTTAGACCTCTAGCCAAGGACTTCCAAAGCAGTCGCTACTAGTACCACCATTAGTGACCCCAAAACCCGCTACGAGTGCAACGATACCGAGCAATTCAGGAAAGCCTGCCCAAAACAACCATCAAGACCCAAACCTAGATGCGATTACGGTTCCCACCTAATCAACCTGATTACTCTATACTACTTGACTAATAAATCTTGCTGACTGCTTAATGATCCATTGTTGTAGATCTTAGGCACGACCTAGGATAAGCAAACCCCAGATAGGCTAACATACGTAATACTTAATTACATTATAAAATTGACAAACAGACTCTTTCCCCATATGTCTCACACTGGTTGAGGTCGGGACCCACGGAACTATTATCTTTATGTGTCATCTGTCCGAACTCTGCGCCGCGAATCGTCTGTTCGGAGAAAACCATTTGTACTTTTATTGTCTTCACTAGAAGTCAATTTTTATAATCGCAACCCCATAATTGCTATTATACAATGCTTAATGCCAACATCAAAACATTGTTTTGATGAAACACCCATTTCGTAGGAAATGACAGGCTACTCCACTGGCAGCCACATGTCGAATGATGACCAACACGGTGAGGATCAGTCAATGTTTCCTTACCTACTTACTCCCGAAGGCGACACCGAGCCAGTGAGTGAAGAACCGTTGGAAGAAATGGCACACCCAGGAGGACTCTGAGACTTTCCACCTCAAACAGTAGTTACAGAAGCTACTCGAATAACCCGAGCAAATTCCCTTTCAAATCCTGCTACTAATAACCATATCACGACCACTACTATCACCACTCCTCCTACTGTTACTGCTCCGATAATTGTCAATGTAAACACTGACAACTCTAAGCATACCGACGAAACAATGAAGGCATTACACAATCAACTAGCTACTGTTCTGGAGGAAATCACCGATCTACGCCGACTCACCCGCGAGCAAGGATTGCGCCTGCGAACTTTAGAATTCTATTGGGAACAATTAAGACACTTGTGCCCAACTCGGGGAGATGTGCTTCAGTTAGTTTCTAACTCGGTATCACAAAAAGCTCAAGCTAATATTCCTATGGAAAAGGATACCGAAGCTCAACTGACAAACCTCAAAGGGAACCCGGGAGGGAGCTCCAACACAGACTTTACTCAGCCCCGAACAAAAAGGGCAAAAATAACTCAAACTCCCACTACTGAATCTAAGGGGAGAACGTATAAGGGAAATCTACCCAACTGCACCTTATGCAAACACCATCATAAGGGACCATGCATCTCTCCTTGCAGCAGATGCAACACGTTTGGACACCAGGTCCAGAATTGCAAATTCCCTCAAAAGGACACAAACTCGGAAGCATTGAGATTATGCTTCAAGTGCGGAAATACTGGGCATAAAAAGATTAATTGTCCACTACTAACTACTACAGACGGCATCCATGAGGCCAAGCATGACACGAACACTACTGCGGGTACGTTATACCTTTAGAAATAATTCACTCTCTGACGCTACAGACTGTCATCACCGTTACTAACGCAGTAGAAGCTACAAACTACTTTAGACTACTAGTGCAAATTGTAGCTACACCCTACTGATTTACCGACTGACCCCGTCCATTGGACGTAACGGCCAGCACACATTAGTATCTCTCTCTCTCCTATTCTAACATGGGGGAGGAAGGCAACCGGAGACATTTATGACAACACTTAGCATACTTCAAGGCCTTCTTAAAAAACGTACATACTACTACCTCGAATAAATTTCGGGACGAAATTCTCCCAACAGGGGGAGAATGTAACACCTGGCATTTGTAGGCTATCATTACTGTGCCTAATCGCGAGATTATTACATGTATTTAGACATGTTGGGCTAAACGTACATGGGACTTAGTGAAAATTCATACGTGCGTACACGATTCGTTAAAATCGTGCTAACAATGTACCGGGTTGAACCCGACACATCCATATTAGGGCGTTGGTTACAAAATATATAAATAACGTGGAATTATCCAAACAAACATTGTTTACTATAATATATTACGATAATATATTATGCAATATCATATTGTTTAAAATACACCCTACGCGACGAAACCGCATGAAACGCACCCCAACGAGATATTAGTAACAAAAACTAAGTTTTTATAAATTTACAACTTGAAATAAAGTGTGTTGATAAAATACTTCGGTTAAATAAATATTGCGGGTATACTTGACATATTTACAAATCTTACGAAGACTTCGCAATTAAATAACTACGGAGCATAACACGACATTCGGAAACTAAAATACGCGAAACCGAGACCCATACCCGCTGACCCCAACCCACCAACCCAAGACCCAACCCTTTTAATCTCTTTCACCTACCCACTTCACCTCACTTTACACACACACTTACACCTAAAACTCACTTTCTCCTCTCAAAAACCCTCTCTTCTTTTCCCCTTGAAATCGGCAGCAGCAACATCAGCAACATCACCACCAAATCACTCATCATCATCATCTTTCTTCAAGAACAAGCACCAAGATCACCTTCATCTCCACCATACCTCAATTTTAAATTTCATGGTAAGAAACCTCAACACTCTTTTAAGTTACTTGAAAAGCATAGATTTTCATGCTAGAACATTTACCCAACATGATTATGTCCAAAAATCAAGTTGAAATGCGTTTTTAGGACCGATTTGTACTTACAGCAGCGTCTGCGAACTGAGATGCGTCTCAGCTCGCAGATCGAGCTGCGAACCGAGATTGAACTCGTGGACCCAAATTTGCGAACCGAATTGACTTGCGAGTCGACCTGCGAGTCGACGTTTGCGAACCGAACCATATGCTGCGAATCGAACTCAGTTCACAGCCTACTACCTTGCGAGTCGAACTCAACTCGCATCGTAAACTCAGTTCACAGCCCGCTGCCTTGCGAGCCGAACTCAACTCGCATCGCAAACTCAATTCACAGCCCAATCTCAGTCCGCAGCCAGACTAGGTAAACTTCCCCCCCCCCCCCCCCCCGATTTTTAAATTACAAATGCGGTTTTTAACAAAGTGATGTAGCAGAAATGAAAAGAGTGAAAGTGTTGTCCTAGATCACATTCGATAATACCTCCGTGTCGCGATACGAATGACCGACTTTCAGGACACCAACTTAATTACTTATATACTTACAACCTTGTGCGTTTCGGACGCCAGAAGGTGGCAGGGTACTGAGAACCGATACACGGACGTACAACTGCGTTACTTACTTGATTTCATCTACATACTTGCTAGACTCAGGTGAGTCTCACAGCCCCATTTTTACTGTTTTTACTCTGGGGTGAGATGCATTACTTGTTTTACCTGGACACACGTACAGATTTACTGTTTTACAGACTTACTGATATATTGATTGCATGGGTTACGTTAAATCCAATGAAATCCTCTGAATCATAGTGGTTAATTATGGGATAAGCGCGAGTTTTAGTATATGGATCCATATGGGACTGGCAATCCCCGCCTGGGGTGGTAGCGCCACCACGAACCGTACCGTAGAAACGGGCACTTACCTGGTACTTAATTGTACCTTACTGACTGGTTAAGCTTCGACTATGATGCTCATGGCAATGTATATCAACCCGATTGCATTCGTGCAATCATTACTCACTACTTGGTTTAAATTGTACAAATACTTTCATTACTTGATGTGTCCGAACTTACTACTTACTATAAACCTGTGAGATTCACCAACCTTTTGGTAGACCTTTTTAGTGATGCATTCTCAGGTACACAGCAAATGTAGGGTCGCCCAGCAGGATTTGCTTACTAGCTAGAGTCGCATGATTTTCCACACTGCATCTAACGGAGATTCATAGCATTATCTTTTGTATGTTGTGATTATGTAATAGAATCTCCCGCTACACGCGTGGACTCTAGGGAACTATATTTTTGTAACCGAAAACACTAGGTTTTCAAACCTTGTATCTATGGATTGTAACTACTTTTCAAAAGTTGCATATAGATGTCGTTTGCTTAATCTTTGTGCTGTTGATATTTGATTAGTAGCACCCCAAAGCTTGCTTCCGCTAAACATATAATTTGGGGGTGTTACAACATTTGTGCAACATTTCTTTATATCTTTCTCAAGCTTGATGCAAAGACTCATCAAATTTTTGCTTGAAATTTCTAATCTCATCTATCATTTTGGAATTTTTTGAAGGAGTGCAATACATTTCCATAAATTTGGTGCGTAAATCTCCCCATGTAGTAATAGATCCGACTGGTTCATTGTTAATTTATTTCTTTGCTTCATCCTTGAGTGTTAAAGGAAACACTCATAGCATCACCTGATTTCTACTAATATTTGGAATGTTAAACATATCAGCAATTTCCAAAATCTTCTCAACATCTTCATTAGCATCTTCCTTATCTTCTCCTCTAAAAGGATTTTCTCTAAGTTCCTAAAGAAATTGTCCCTTTAATTCGAATTCCACTTCTCTAGCTATGGCGACGAACCACTCCCGGTCGAGGATCTCCACGAGTTTGGATCGTGTAATCCTCGAGCGTCATGTTAGCTATGTCTGCCATATCTACTTCTTTTTCTAATTCTCGTTCGGAATCGCTTGGATATTCAGTTGGTTGTCTAGATGGTTGCTTGTCTTCACCCGACTCGGATTCGGAGTGGTATCCGTATTCTGCCGTGTTGAAAAGATTGTTTGTAAACACTTCGTATTCTTCGTCAGATGAAATTCCGAGTACGGGTGAATTTGGTGGTGCGTATGATAAACGTCTTTGTGAATTGGATTCTCGTTCTGGTTCGTCAAATGGACTTAATGGATCCGGATGTGTTGTCCGGGTCATGCAACCATCTGTGAACAGTAAGTAACAGAATTCAGTAGTACTAGTAAAACTAAAATTAAACAATGTTAACAGAATAATTAGTAAATGTAATCTAGTTATAATTAGGTCGATGTAAACTACTGACAATTATTCAATAATAAAACACATTCAAGATTAAATAATCGAAAAAGAATACCCAACCCAACCATAAGAATATGTAAGTTAGTAATGCAAATTAGTTGTTATTACATATACAAATTATGAAGTTAAATAAAAGTTTACAAAGTTTGTCAAAAGTCCTCGGTAGCTCCAACGATTGTACGCAAAAGCGGAGAAATAGGTCAGCGCGAAGCTTATTAAAAACCTATCTCTTTCGAGAAGCACCTTACCTCTTAAAGGACACAGGGCTTACTCTCCTTATACCTTTGTTTTTGTTCGTGTGAGCCGATTTTTCAATTGACCTTGAATTTACGAAATTTTATTTTTACAAAGGAAAAATTCAAAATTTTCCGTTGTTTTCCCCGGCAGCGGCGCCAAAAACTTGATGTGCGGAAAGTATGGTCAATTAAATTAATAATAACAAGTTTTAAATCAAGAAAATACTAAATAATACTATCACACAATACAAACAAGATTGACCCGTTCGTATAATATAGTTATATAAGTAAGTCCAGGTATCGAACACGGGGAAAAAGGGAAATCTCTAATTTAATCCTAATTAATGTTACAATTATTTACAATTAATTACAAAACATATTACAGATAAGGGGGACGTTTTAGTTACGATCGAACATATATTTACTTTTGATATCGAACTAGGATATACAAGACAATTTAAAGTAATTAAAGGACTATTTAAGTTTAATAAGGTAGATAGAAGATATATTTAATCTAGATTAGTATTTTATATTCAAATTCTCCTATATGTTTCTTTTTGTCAGCTAATTGATTCTATGTTGAAATATAAAAGTAGATAGCCTCTTTGATCAGGTTCAAGTATCCTAAGATTTAGCTCCTCAATGTATTACTAAAGGTTAACTAACTTCAAGGTCTCGAATATTATTACATAATCAATCATAGTTTAATCTAGTAATAATTATAACCTATCACCAAATTCTCGTTTATTTAAGTTATAATTAAAACGTAAACCTAAATTATTAATCAATATCAAGCGAAAGTTCTCTCGTCAAGAATATCATAATCATATAATCAAAATAGATATAACCTTTAATAAACATTCATAGATTCAAATAACATAAATATATATTCAAATAATCATAAAACATCATTCATCTAAACAAATATGTTAAAGAAATAATCAATACTCAATTTAGAATGTAAATAAGATTTCAAATACAAGTAAACGGTTATTTATCAAGTAAAAGGTCTTAGAAACAAACCAAAGAAACTGAATTATTCTTCGTTAGGGTTGAAGGTCTTCAATTCCTAGCCTCCTAGCCTCCAAATTCGACCTAAAGTCTTACAATAACCCTTACAATCGACTTTTACCTCTAAAATTCGTATATGGTTTAGTTTAGCCGTGACCTCTATTTATAGTTTTTCTGAACCGCCGATCCAACCCCCGGTTGGGGATTCCAACCGCCGGTTGGATAACTTGTTCTCCAAGTCCAACTCTGCTATCTCACCGCCTTAATTTTATAATATTCAACCGCCGGTTTACCAATCCAACCGCCGGTTGAGTCAATTTTCCAGAATCTTCCAAACTCGGGTCGGGCTTTATCTTGGGCTCCCTTTTCTTCAAATACGGATCTTATCTTAAGTTTTGGCCCAATCTTTAATTTTATACTTTAAGTCTTCATGTTTAGTTCTTATTTTCTTTAAGTCTTCATTTCTTCTTGATTTTTCTTGATTTTAGCTCCTTTTTCGTTCATTTTCTTCAATTCTTGTATTTTAGACCTACATTGCAAATACGAAGCAAAACGGTATCTAAACTCATATAAATACAATAAAATGTATCTAAATATAGGGATAAATTAGTATAAAAATAATTATTTGATGTTATCACATACGCTGCTACAATACTATTGTCAAACCATATGTTTTTACTATGTTGTTATGATATTGAAAAAGCTGAATACAGTAGGAAAAGGGCTTATACAAATATCGACAGCAGAAGGGAAATGGCAGGGAAACTGGAATGCTGACTATAGCTTCTCACTATGAGACCTATGGAAGATTTAGTTGAAGATGATGATTCTAATAAAGCAAGAGTATGCTTGTCTTTATCTATTCAAAAGGTCTCTCTTCTGTCTCTATTGTACTTGGTTAAAATGGTAGGGGTGGTGATACGGACGGGTTAGGTAAATGGAATCTGTTTTAAACGATGAAATACAAACTAGATTGACCCGTTTATAACTTTATATACATGCAAATTTGTTGAACTTCCACCTCTAGAAAATGATATGGTACTGAGTTGTAAGATATATGCATTATTTTATCAGCATGCAGGCTTTGGGCTTTCAGTAGATAGGACAATTGATACACTCTTTAACAGAGTGTAGTGGCCAATCTAGTGTGTATAGTAGCCAATTTAGCAACAAAAAGAGGATTGGATGCATTGATATTTGCAGGTCATCTATGTGAAGCCTGTATGTGAAGCAGATCTTGACTCGTGAATACAGGACACATTTAGGCTCAACACATGTGAATGTAAGAACAACATGCAGTCATTTATACTCCTCTATTTTTCCCCCATAACAGCCTGCAGTTGACCTTTAGTGTCAGATATCTCTTACTTCATTGATCACAATTCAACAGAAGTATTCTGGTCTTCAAGAATTAATAACTATGTTGCCACTAAGAAGCACCATTCAAAACAAAAAACTTCAAGGCAAAAAGGAAATCCACCTACTAGGCTACTATTAATTTTGAATCCATAAGATCAGAGGTAGACTTCTCGAGGGGAGAAGTAATGAAAATACCCGTCGAGAACAATTTTACAGTGGATAGTTGTTCAGTATTTGCAGAAAACTTGTCAGAATTTTGCCACTAAACTAAGAAGCACCATTCAAAACAAAAAACTTCAAGACAAAAAAGGTAATCCACCTACTAGGCTACTCTTGATTTTGAATCCATAAGATCTAACGTGGACTTCACGAGGGGAGAAGTAATGAAAATACCCGTCAAGAACAATTTTGCAGTGTGGATAGTTGTTCTGTATTTGCAGAAAACTTGTCAGAATTTTGTGATATATCAGAACTCGGCTTAAAACGTAAGTATCAAGCTGGGAAATTTTGAATAACTGGCTATAGCCATACACCATAAGAGGACAAAGGTGTGTTCATTAGATTACATTTATAGAGCAAACCTTTTTTTTGCAGATCATTTCTTCCATTTGAAGATATAAGCAAAACAAAGACCCCAACTATCGATAGGAGGTGGTCCAAGTTACTAGAGCGAAAGAATTCATATCAATAAACCGAAAATGGTAATTACTCACTATGGTCGTAAACCTTTTTAAGTAAATGACTAACATGTTATGTTTATCAAACAGATACACACACATGGATAACGTTTATCTAACCTTCAAGTTCTGCAGAAGATCGATGTGAAACCCAGAAAAGTGATTTGAGCATGGCTTTAACTTTCAAGAGCAGAACAATAGTTTTCTTTTTCTTTCAAGGCTGCAATGTTATTATCATTTGTACATATCTTTTGGGATTAAGTGATTAACCCCTTTCACCTTGTTTACCATATCTGTATGACACACACACACACAAAATACTCTATACGTAATAAATACTTGGATATGTGCTAGTCATCAACCCTAAATTATCTTCAAACAATTAACCATGAAGACCAATTAACCATGAAGACGACACGAAATATAAACTTTCCAATAACCAGTAGGAGAATAAGAAAAGGAGAAAGAAGCATGACTGGTCATATCAACAAGTATCGTCTATCTATTGGTAATAAAACAAAGACCTTGAAGACCAAACAGCATTTTATGACCATCTCAGAAGGAAAATATTTTATGGCGACATTTATTGACGATAAATAAAGTTTTAAGTAGATCATGTATGAGGCACAATTCTTAGTGATGCTTATACAAATATTTTTAACAAACAGTAGCACAACTTACAACAACTAATCAACACTCAAAAATAGCCCATCTCTTAGTTTCCATCTCGTTATACATATCTAGGAGCCTACGCTCTTCTCAAAAGTTCACTTAGAACCAGGAACGATTTCAATATATATTGTACTATTATTATTATTATTATTATCACTTTTATGCCCGGTGTATACTCCACTACTCCTTTGGATTATAATCAACTGATTATAATCTACGACTAAGACACAAGAAACAAAGATATGATGACATAAGAAATGAAATGTGAAACAAAGTGCTTTGTGGTACTTTTCTGATCTGGACTATGAACATCAGTAAATTGATAGACAACAGAGCTAAGTAAATTTTAACCAACTCAATATTGATCATGGTTCAAATCATGATCCATTTAGTTGGGTCGTGTGTCAAATCATATCATATCATTGATACAAATTCGAACAGTTGACATGAAGTCAATTTTACCAACTGAAGGATCAGACATATGAACAGTTTAAGGGGGTAGAGCAATGTCTTAAGCACCTAACTAGATTATGTGGAGGGTATGCTTCTATATATATATAAAATCATATGAGTAACTGCATGTCCATGTTAAATGGAATGACAGTATGTGTAGATCCCTTGTGCCATATCAAATCAGATCGTATAATCAATTGTAAGCACGAAAATCAAACAATCAATCACAAACGTTTTCTATAAGCTTTTTGTATATATTCACAATTGAATCGTAAAGCTATACAATCACAAACACAAACTCGTTTTTCTCCTCTCCTCTCTCACAAAAACGGCTCACTATCTTCTCACAAAGTCTAACCCTAATTTTGAGTTTAACTCTTCTATTTATAGTGTAATCTGACCTACATGCGACACTAGCCAAGTGTCGCATGAACCGACCCGTGCAACACTAGCTAAGTGTCGCATAAACACTAATTTTGTGTATATATTCTATTTCACTATTCGTTTACAAGCTCGCATATACACACTAAACACTATACATACGCAGACTAATTGACTTTGACAAGTACAAACGTTTGACCAACTGACTGACACACAGAAATGCACCAACAGTATGCGACAGTTTCAGTTCACAGGGATTATGTACCATCATCATCGACTTCAAAGACTAATAGATGTATTAAATACAATGGATCTATATAAAACGAATGTCATGAAATATAACCTCACACGTACATAAAACAACTTACAGGGTAAAAAGAAAAAATAAGTCTCAGGAAGCATGCAACGAATGATCTGAAATCTCATGATGAATTAACAAAGCGTTGAGCAGCAGATAAAGATAGCTCTTCAAAAACCTGAAAAAAAATAGATGATCGAAAGTGAGTTTGCTATTTTATAACGTAAAACATGAACAGGAAGTTTTATAAGAGATGGGTACACACAAGTTTCCTGTAAACATGTTGGAATGCCTTGACGAACCCCTCTGCATCAGCATTGCCAACCTGCAATATTAGCTGAAAACTTAATATTCATCGTGCTTTTAGATATGAAATATTTTGATCCAGTTAATTATAAATGGTTTGGGTCATAACTGGCGGCTATATACCTTATTCAAGCCTTTAGCTTATTACTGTAATGGTATTATTCTTCCAATCATATTGAAAGCTTTCATTATTTAGAAAAGAGGTGTTTGCAGGACAACCAAATAATACCACACCTATCTCAACTTGTGCCACAAAAATATCAGGTTCAATCTGAACCTTTACGGCTTTACCTAAGCTGTCCGAACCATTCATCTAGCCACCTCATCATGTTATGTTGAAATGTAATACTACTAGCATACACAAATGATTGCAAATCTCATTTCTGAATGATGAACAAGAAAGGATCGGGTTGCTGTTTTTCATCATTAATCATTAGTGTTTAACTACAATAACAATGCTGAGTTGCTGACCGCAGACATTTTCGTGCTAACCTCCTAAAAGTTCATATATCCATCAATTCAGAAGCATAAAACGTAAGTATCAAATTTTCAATGACAAGCTCAAAGAATAGGTTAAACCCAATATGGAAGTGTTCTTAACAAGCAAAACTACACATAATATTTTCTCTTTGAAACGAAACAAAAAATAGTACAGTAACATGAGCAGCCATAACATTGCATCAAGGGTACTTGACACATGCCATGGACAACAAGGGAAAGAACTTTTGACGTGGGAGCAATTGATGCAGATTCATGTCTGACCAAATTTGAAGAAAAGTTATATCAGCAAGCAAGTATTGGGCCTTTTCAGTTTAAACTTCCCCCCATGTAGTTTGCATTTTACTACAATATGCTTGTAAGAAATATAAGAAAACCCTTACACCTCATCACTTAATGGATCAAAGAGATCAACAATATCAAGAAAGCCATTGTCGTCTGAAAAAGTATGCTATGCTACAGTTAAGTATTTTATTTTCACAGTTTTAGCAGGCAGTTTGTGCAGAAAATGGGCACGGGCTAATATTGATTCATCTAGCAGAAACCATGCTTGAAAATACACTTTTGACTACAGAAGCCATATCCTTTCATATATAGATCGCAAGATATTGAATGGTTAGTGCTTTTCTCTTAAGCCAACCATTACCCTATGTCCCTACTTCCAAAAATCATTGCATAAAATGATGCACATGCTACGTCACCATATTGCATAAAACCATTACAGAAACATATAATTGTACCTTCTTTGCAGCAACAACCTTTAGTTTCTCCCAAAATGCATCTGTTAAATAGCAATAAAGATAAACAATTATTTGCCTCCCAAATCATGCCTTGAAAAAAAAAAATGCACCGAGATATAATTAATTCAATCTGTCATGACTATTTTCTCATGTTCTCGAGATATGTTTGCAATAAATTCTATAAAGATATCAACTATACACAAATATCAGTGGGCATGTAGATTACAAACCTTTAGGGGAAGGTTGAAATATAGATTGCAAACTAATGACTGGTAGCTAGCTAGAAGCAATTACAAGTTTTACGTAAGGCTGTTATATTATTTCATAAATCTAATTAGCGTGGAAGATGAAAAAGAGTTCATTAAAATAGAAGACTTTTACTGTAATGATTGGTTAATTTCAACTTTGGATGAAAGACCATAACTTCTGTATATGCATATATTCAAGGTTGTGTACAGTAAATAGAAGTTCAATTACCTTGCCCGTCAATACCTCCAACAACCTTTTCCCTTGAACCCCCTTCAATTTGTGAATTCATCCGATCTCTTAGCTAAATGTATATATTGTTTGAACCGAATATTCGTAAAAAATGATGAAGGTTACCTAAAAAAGAATGATAAGAAAAAAAGAAAAAAACAAAAGAATACCCTGCGTGATGCCTGGGTAGTTAACTGTCTTTGCATTTCAGACTCGGCCTAACAAAAAAACATCACATCATCAGTTAGAAGCATGTATGACTCGGCCTAACAAAAAAACATCACATCATCAGTTAGAAGCATGTATGAGCACTTACCATCAAGTACCATTAACTGTAATTTGATCGATGTACTGGATAAATAGTAAAATGAATAATAAATAACAAAGCTTCACTGGGTTTTTAACATGATTCTTGGACTGTAATTGGCAAAGACATTATATTATGAAATATTAAGTTAGGTATTCATTATAGAATAATAGATAAAGACTGTAGTGTTGTATTTACCAATTGGACACAATCAGACACAATTTCTTTAGGGTCATTGTAACCAAATGGCAAAGAGATTGGTGGGCACTTTAAGTCATCTGATAAAAGCACGGGGGATGAGGTGGCAACTCAATCACAAGTCCACGCAGATTTCCAAAGTTATATGTTTTACGAGACAGAGATGAAACCTGTTATTAACTATATTGTGAAATATTGAAGCACCAAAATGATGACATATAAATATGAAGTCTAAATAAGTATAAATTAAGATGGATTGGTTTCCCTATAGGGTAGCAGATAGAACTATTAATGAAGACACTTTGGACATGAATTAGCTGCGAAGGGGTGTAATTATACTATTTATTGTATACCCCTTTGACTACATATTGCATACTCCGAGAGCATAACATAAAAAGTTGATGTTTTTCATTCTAAATTATCTATTGGTGTTCCGTGTTCGTCTCTACAGCTTAAGATATATTTATGGATGCAACAAAGACATACTGGATATTCAACACTGGATAACATAAAACTAAAACACTTACAAAGGAAGAGATGTAACTTGTTAGCGTTATTTTTTTAATGTATAGCGGGACAGAAAATGATTCAGGCTGCACAATTACTCAGCAATTCACTACCAACTCAAGTATCCCATTGTTAAAACCTCATCTACAAGAACAGCAAGATGCATCTAATAGTTTCTTCCTCTCATGAAATATCTCTGCTTATAACCTTATACTGTTAAGCTTTAAGGCGAGATACATGGGAATGTGTTCAACTTCCCAAACTAATGTCTTTTTTGTATGTATTTGACTTCCAAAATATGCTATTGTAGGAACCTGGTGGAGACGTAGCAGCCATATAAATGTCAAATCATCGTTTGACACGCAATATGCGGTAACATCCATACAGTAGTGATATTTCAAAAGTTTGATACAAACCATTGCATATTATTTTTTGTCAACAGGTACAAATAGTAAAAGGTGCACTAAGCTTTACCATTGATTGATATAGATATGTATATAATCAGATATACAATGAATCGTGTTGAAGATCAAAACCACAATATTAATCGTCTTCAATCGGAATAAAAATCATCAAGTATCACCTGAGATATGTAATTATCATTTATACTGAACTTGTGGAATTCTTATGGTAATTTCATACATCATCATCATCACTTCCAGAAAATTCAATTATACGTGACTTGATTTTGGCAGCTAATCAAAATAAGCAGCGATATTCAAACGAAACGAACAAGATTTCTTAATTTATTAATAAAATAGGGCACGCAAATAGATTGACAGATAGATAGATGGATGTGTATGTAAATCATAGAAGAGGAAAGATAGAGAGATGAAGAGAAGGATGTTACATTGTAATCGCGAGTACGAACAACGGGAAACAGATGGAGAACTCGTTGAAATTCAAGCTCATCCATGGCACCCGGAAAAATCACCGGTGTTTGTTGTGTTTTCCTATAAAACTCCAGAAAAGCTCTTAAACGCGAAGGATCGGTAAAATCTATGGATACATAGGGAGAAAATTAAAATAGACACTTATACCCCTCAATTTGTTTTAACCTTAACATAACTGCAGGTCTCGCGACAACGCGGGGTTTCGAAATTTAATTTTCTAAATTGTGTAATTAAAAAGTTAAGTCAAATGAAATTGTACCATGAACCGGATTTTTATATAATATAATCGTCAACCAATAACATCTAGCATATATTTTATCAGTTTGGAACGGTTCCGGTTTTTTTTTTTAAGTTAAGTTATTAAAAATACATGTCGGTTGTAAATTATATATTATCTAATTTGTAAACATTTTAGTTATAACTGTTACCCATTTTATGAAGGGGCTGATAGTCAAACATTAATTATTAATTAATGTAATATGCATATAATAAGAAGATAGTATAGAATTATTGTAACCTATAAAACAATTTTTTAAAACTTAAATTAACTATAAATTTAGTGTAACTCAAATAACTGTATTTTGTAATTCAAGCCTAAATTTTCATCCAAATCGAACATTGTTGGATCAAATATACACATATATATAAGCAATAATAATATATTTTTAATAGCAATAATAATAATTCATATTCGTCAACTTGATCTTTGTAGGCGTCAATTTTTAGCAAATCAATAAAACGCTCGATAGCATATTTATTATCAAGTGCATTTAAAACTTGTTATTATAAGTTCAAAGATGTGTGTACGAAAAGGAAAAACAATATTTTAATATAAAAAGGCACATTTAATTTAATACCATCAAAATTTATTGAAGTTTCATGATCTTCAAGATGGTCTTTATCACTTAATAGTTTTATAGTAAACTAAAGTTTTTTTTTTTTTTTGACAATGCTTTAAACAAAACTTGTAATAATATAAAATCCATGAATCACAAACAGAAAATAGAACAATGTTATTATGGTTGAATATGAATTATTATTGTCTATTGTTTAGCTTAATGTATATTATTTAAGAGATTATTAGTTAAAATAATAAAATATTTTAGGTACATTATTTAAAGGATTATTAGTTAAAATCATAAAATATTTTAGTTACGATTTTAACGAATTCACGATATTACGGTTGTTTGGCTAAATGGATGAGCAGTTTTTAGTTTAATAATGTTGATAAAAAAATTCATGTAATTAATCAATATATATAAATATTTATAATACAATTGGTTTATTTTTAAAAATACTCAATTTGTTAACATACAAGCAATTAATTCCTGGTAATTGTTGAAAAGGTACAACCTAGTTTTACAGTTTACTCCATTACAATTTTTTTATTGAAAAGGTCACTCAACTTTTCAATAGTATAACTCTTTAATAGTATATGATTAGGGGAGTGATAAATATAACAAAAAATTTGTTGCATACTGTCACACCCCGCCTCAGCGGAAGGTTGCAAGGTGCTACTTTCATGAGATCACAACACAAGAATTACAATGAACGACTACTACATGAGTCGTTTCAAACATACTTCATAAAGTTTTAAATTGTCTTACAGACTTAGAACATTTGTCTTAAAAAGTTTAACAAGCATTTCCCATTGTTGATACATCTATGTGTGTCTGTCAGTTGGTCTCAGTCTGTATTCGTGTCGATATTGTAATTACGTATTGAACAGTTTTAGATTTAGTTTAATTACAAATTTTTGTCATCATGCGACACAAGCATTGTGTCGCAATGTCATACTATGCGACACAAGAATTGTGTCGCAGAGTCATTGTGTGCGACACAAGAATTGTGTCGCAGAGACATTCCATGCGACACAATGACTGTGTCGCAGGATGCCTGGATAAGGCTATAAATAGAAGCTCGCCAGCTTCTGTTTGAGGACCACTTCACACACACATAACACCACTGCTAGCAGAGAAAAACCATCTTGTAGTGTTATTTTGATCATTGTGTGTTTGTAAAAGTGTATGTGTTGTTGCTAGTTAATAATATATATACATACATCTTTGTGTTTTGGTCATTTCTAGCTTAAATCTTGCTTATCTTGTTGTGTTTAAATTTCCGCTTTCACTTACAAGTAAACTACTCGATTTGGTCCGTATACATGGAACCTACAATTGGTATCAGAGCCGCATACTCTTGAGTTGCGGTTTTGAGTTAGTTTGTGCAAGATTTTTGGTCTAAAAGTAAATTTTTAAAACTTTTGTGTTCTTGGTGTTCTTGATGTCTTGGTAAAAAGCTGAGTTTTAATTTTATTTGGTGTTTAATCTTTAAAATTTTGTGTTTTTCTATGTTATAGATTTGGTTGGTAAAAAGGTTGGTGTATTGGATCTTAAACTCTTGGATATTACAGCTGATCAGTAAGTTGGTGTGGGTTTTCAAAGAACTTTTGTTGAAAATTGAAATTTTGGTGGTCTCTAGGTTGACTGCACGTGCACCTTTGCGACACAAGCATTGTGTCGCAAGTTCAGTTCATACGACACAATCATACGACATTAAATTGTCTGCGACACTAGTTGCGACATAACGCTACGACACAACTCTTTTGACCTTGACTGGTCTGCGACACAAGTTGCAACATAACTTACGACATTTCTGTTGTGTCGCATTTTTGTCTTCTGTCTGATTAAGTTCTGCGACACAAGTTTTGTGTCGTATTGATTCTCTGCGACACAACAACTGTGTCGCATTTCTCCAGACTTAGACAAAAATTCAGCTTGTTTGTTGTGTACTTACTAATTTTTTGCAGATCTTCACCATGTCTCTTCAAAGCGTTGATGCAGTTTTACAACATAATGCTACTATTGGTAGTGCAAATAAGCCTCCTTATTTTGCACCGGGTATGGAATATCGAGCATGGAAACAACGTTTTATATCGTTTGTTTTATTCACTGATCCTGTCATGGAGTTAGCTCTTCTTGAACGATATGAAGCGCCGGTTGCTCTTGGAGAACACATGGGCGTTCCTCCACCCAAACCCATTCGTTCATACACTCCCGAAGAACGAAAAGCATGGGAAATTGAACGCAAGACTCATTCTGCTATTACTATGTCACTTCCAACTGACGTTTTGGATATGTTTCCACAAACCATCGCTTATGATCTTTGGATTGCAATTGAGAAGAGATTTAGTGGCAACTCAGAGTTCATCGAGAGCAAACTGGAATTAGTCAAAACTCAGTTTGATTATTTCTATATTCAGAAGAATGAGACTGTCAGAGACATGCTTTGCAGATTTACACGTACTGTAAATGAACTGCAAGCTGGAGGATATAATCTAAAAAATTCTGAGATTAACAAAAAGGCTTTAGCTGCTCTACCTCCAAGTTGGGAAACGCGAGTTCTGCTGTTAGAAAGTGATCCAAAGACAATGCAATTGTCTTTGGATGATCTTGTCGGAAAACTTGAAGCTGGTGCATTAGATATTCAAAAGAAGGAAACAAGATCCACTGCTCGTACATCTGAATCAAGTAATAGTGGAATCGCTTTCATCTCATCTGAGGGTAATTCTCAGAGATCTTCCTCTTACAGTTACCCTGCTGTAGGAACATTTTCAGCCATACCATCTCATAATGCCTCTTCAAGTAAGACATGTTCGTCATCATCCGTTCCTTCTTCAGCAACCACAGATGAACATGCAGCAATGTTTACTGCCTTCTTATCATCATATGAAGAATTTCTCTCCAAAAGAGTCAGTACTTTGGAACTGACTGATGAAGACTTCAATCAGGTTGATCCTGATGAGTTAGAAAGGATTGACATTAGATGGAATATGGCGATGCTCACTCGCAGAGCCAAAAACTATCTAAGAAGAACTGGAAAGAGGTCTCTTGAAGATGCAGCTAACCGAACACCAATGGGATTCGACAAAAGCAAAATCAAATGCTATAAGTGTCAGAATCTTGGACACTTTGCCCGAGAATGTGAGAAAGGTCGACAACCTGCTACGGGTTTCACAAAACCATCTGTTGCTCCCAAACAGATTGAGCATACTACTGCTAAGGCTGCATTGTTGATTGAGGATGGAGATGCTTATGATTTTTCTGCTTTTGAAGATCACGAGCAATGCTTCATGGCCATCAACAATGAGGTACAATTTGCTTCATTTACTTGTAACTCATGTATTAGTTTAACTGGTAAAGTAAATGGGCTTATGGAACATAATGACAACCTGAAGTCAGATATCTTGAATTTGATGGAGGCAAATAAAGTGTTGAAAACTAATGAGAAACTCTTCGATAGTAACATTAATCAACTCATTGAAGATAAAAAGGAGCTGAAAGCTCTCATTTTCAGCAATCAGGATGAAATTGACAGTTACTTAAAAATGATTTCTCATTTAAAACAAGAATTGGCTATCTCCGAAGCCAAAGTTGTTGATTACAAACGAAAACTCAAGAATATCAACACTTCAGCCATGGTCTTTACTGAGATCCTTCAGACGGGTAGGACTAATTCTAAAGATAAGTCCGGTTTTGGTTATCATCATCAACCGCCTCCGTCTTTAGATGTGAATTTGGTTAGACCGTCTAAAGATGAAATTAAAGATTTTGTACCTACTGCGTTAGTAGATGCAAAGCCCATTGAAATATCAGTTAATGAACCTGTTGCTAAGCGTGTAGATATGCCTGTAACTGAACCTGTTAGTTTGCCTACTTTTAAGTTGCCTGATTTCTATCAAACCAACATAGAGATCAATCATGATAAGAAGAAAACCAAGCTAACTAAGATTGATCCTGTGAAGCCTTTTGAACCTGTTAAGTTTACCTCCTCAGGAATTGTCCAGTTAACCCCCTTTGGTAGTTTTCAGCCTGCTCCTTTAAAAACTACTGAAAAGAAGGTCGAGGTCGAGGATGTTCCTTGTAAGAGTGTGTCTCAATGTGAAAAGAAAAACACTAAGCCTGATCATCACACTATTACTTCTAAGATAAACGTTGAAACTTTTCAAAGGAATGTTAAGGCTCAGGCTGAACTTAAAAGGAAAGATTTAAAGAATACTAATTATAACTCAATCAAGAATTCTGTCAAATCTTCTGTTTCACATTCTGAGGCATCCACTTCAAAGTTGCCTGTCTCACCTCATAAGTCAACATACCCTCATAAGTTGCCTGTCTCACCTCAATTCTTAGGCAGTAACGACCAAACCTTTAAGGAAAGACGATCATGTTTCTACTGCAAGAAACAAGGTCACTTGATTAATCAATGTCCGTTGCTTTCGAGAAAGAAGTTGTCAAAAGGTGTTTCCAAAAATTCTATTTACAAAAATTCATCTTCTAAATCATTTTCAAAGAAGGATTCAATTTCTTATACTTCTCTCCCGAAAGTTAATGCTGCTAGGCCTAGTAAACCTCAGGTTAAACAGCCTGACAATGTTAACAAGCAACCCACTGTGGTTCCTGTGAAAATTTGGAGACCAAAAGAGTCATCAAATGACTCATCATCAAGTAATACTGCATCAGGAAGTACTTCTGATGTCTTGAAAAACAAAGTTTTAACTGATGTAGTTATTATTGATGAGGTCTCCGGAGTACCCAAGTCTGTAAAGGCCTGGGTCTCCATTTCTAACTAACTCTCTCCTCATGTTGTGCTGTAGCAGTCAGGTCATATACAAAGCAGTAAATGGTATGTGGATAGTGGCTGCTCACGGCACATGACAGGTGACATGTCTCTTCTGTCAAACGTTAAACCATATCGCGGAGGACATGTTGCTTTTGCAGGAGATGCAGGTGGTAACATCACGGGACAGGGTACTCTTTCAAATGGGAAAGTGAGTTTTGATAAAGTAAATTATGTCGAGGAACTGCAACACAATCTGATCAGTGTTTCTCAAGTCTGCGACAAGAAGTTTACTACAGCATTTACAGATGTTGAGTGTTTAATTTTGAAACCGGGATTTGTTATTCCCGAGGAATGGGTGCTACTGAGAGCACCCCGTGTACGCAACTCGTACATTTTGGATATGCAAACTGTGACTACCAAGGAGCATACTTGTTTGCTATCAAAAGCATCTTCTAAAGATTCACTGCTTTGGCACAGACGTATGGGACACATTCATTTTCGCAGAATGAATTATCTTGTCAATAATGACCTTGTGTTAGGTGTGCCCAAAAAGTCATTCGAAATAGATGATGAATGCGTTTCCTGTCTCAAAGGGAAACAACACAAGAAGTTCCATAAGTCTAAGCAGGTGAACTCTATTGAATCTCCATTGGAGTTGCTTCACATGGATTTGTTCGGTCCTGTGAATAAGAAAAGTATTGGAGGAAAGTCATACTGTCTGGTTGTTACTGATGATTACTCAAGGTTTTCTTGGGTATATTTCTTGGCTGGAAAGGATGAAACGGCTGACACTTTAACCTACTTGTTCGACAGACTGGAAAACCTGTGTAACCTGAAAATCAAGAAACTGCATAGCGATAATGGAACAGAATTCAAGAACAGAACCTTGGAAATGTATTGTCTTCGAAAAGGAATCTTTCATCAGTTTAGTGCTGCTCGTACTCCTCAGCAAAATGGTGTCGCTGAAAGAAAGAAAAGGACAATCATTGAAACAGCAAGAACCATGCTGTCTGATGCGCATCTGCCTACCACGTTTTGGGCAGAAGCTGTTAATACTGCGTGCTACGTGTTGAATTGAGTTTCGATGGTTAAGAAACGAAACAAAACATGTTATGAATTGCTGAATAATCGCAAACCAAATTTGAAGTTTCTTGAGCCTTTCGGGTGTCCTTGCACAATATTAATTACTAAGGACTTGGTAGGCAAATTTGATGAAAAAGCTGTCGATGGCCTATTTTTAGGATATTCTGTGAACTTGCCGAATAAACGAGTCTTCAACAAGTCCACTGGGAGAATAGAGGAACATTTTGAAGTAAGGTTTATGAAATATACTGATTCTCCAAAAGGCAAGGGACCTGAGTCCTTGTTTGAGTATGATACGTTGGTGGACTCATTCAATCTTCCCAAATTTAGTGAAGAAGATCAGGTGGTATCTCTACTTCATGGCTTGGATCTTACTTCCGACTTAGTCTCCAAGTCTAGAGTAGTACCTCATGAGAATATTGTCAATGATGATAATTCCTCCGATGGTGATCATGTAGCTTCTGAATCTAATCCTCAAACTGATACCGACATTATCTTTCCACTTGAAACCGAGAACATTGTCACTGAAAATTCAGAAGGTGTTCTTTAAAACTTGGACCCGATCATTGTGCCTGATCAGATCCCTCAGCTTAGAATTCATTCTTCTCACCCCACTGAAAATATCATCGGTGAGATTCAACAGGGAGTTGTAACCAGGAGGCAACTAGCTGCTAATGAGGTCCGTGAAGAATCTTCATCTGCCTCTTTTGCCTTTGTCGAAGAAGATCTGGAAGATTGCTTCCTATCTCAGCATGAACCAAAGAAGATAAACGAAGCTTTGAAAGATCCATACTGGGTTGAGGCTATGCAGGAAGAATTGAATCAATTCAAAAAGCTTGATGTCTGGAGTTTGGTTCCTTTACCCAAAGATGTCAATCCAATTGGAACTCGCTGGGTATATCGTGTGAAAAAGGATGACAGAGGCGTAGTTATTCGGAATAAGGCTCGGATGGTGGTTCAAGGTTTTACTCAGATCGAGGGTTTGGACTATGATGATGTGTTTGCTCCAGTTGCAAGATTGGAATCCATTCGCATCTTTCTGGCTTACGCAACATTTAAAGGTTTTCGGGTTTATCAACTCGATGTCAAGAGCGCATTTCTGTATGGAGAGGTTCTGAAGGATGTGTATGTCATGCAGCCTCCTGGTTTTGAAGATTCAAATCATCCTGATTATGTTTGCAAGTTAGGCAAAGCTTTATATGGTCTTCATCAAGTTCCTAGAGCTTGGTACGCGAGGTTGGCAAATCATCTAACGAAAAATGGCTTTTCACGAGGCCAAATTGATAGCACTCTCTTCATAAAAAGGGCTTGAAAAGATTTGTTACTGGTATAGGTTTACGTGGACGACATCATTTTTGGTTCAACAAATGATTCTTTGTGCAGAGATTTCGAGAAGATCATGAAGTCCGAGTTTGAGATGAGTGCCATGGGAGAACTTAAATTCTTTCTCGGTGTACAGGTTGAGCAGTCTGATAAAGGTCTCTACATTCATCAGTCCAAATATGTCAATGACATGTTGACTCGGTATGAGCTCCATGACTGTAAACCATATGGTACTCCTATTGAAACAGATCACAAACTCGGGCCAGCTGAACACGAAGAAGACTGCAAGGAGCGAGATTATCGTTCTATGATAGGATCGCTGATGTATCTTACTGCATCCAGACCAGATATTGTGTTTGTTGTGTCTATCTGTTCCAGATATCAAGCAAAGCCCAAGGTTTCTCACATGAGGGCTGTGAAGCGAATTTTTGGTTACCTCAAGTATAGACCATCACTTGGTCTATGGTACTCAAATGAGAAAAACTTCTCTCTCACTGCCTATTCTGATTCTGATTATGGCGGCTGCAATTCGGATAAAAAGTCAACTACAGGAGGTTGCCAATATCTCGGCTCTAGATTGGTGTCTTGGCAGTGTAAAAAGCAAACCACAGTTTCCACCTCAACAGCGGAAGCTGAATACATTGCTGCTGCAAGTTGTTGCTCCCAGATTTTGTGGATTCAACACCAATTGCGTGATTATGGGTTACTTCTTACCTTGACTCCAATTCATATTGATAATACTGCTGCTATATCTATTATTCGCAATCCTGTTCAACACTCTAAGACCAAGCACATAGAGATTAGGTTTCACTTCATAAGAGATTGCTATGAGAAACACTTGATTGACCTTATTCACATAGATATCCTTATGCAAAAGTCCGACTTATTCACAAAAGCATTTTCGCGTGCTCGTTTCGACGAACTTGTAGATATGATAGGGATGATTTCCCTTGATCTCAAGAAATGATTTGTGACTTGATTTATGTACAGTTTCTTTGGATTAAAAAAAAAAAAATCGCAATCACCACTCTTTATACTCTTTAGTATATAAGAAATGCAATGATTGCTACATCTTTAAAATAGACGTTGAAGTTGTGTCTGTAAACAACTTGGGATATGATAGTACATCGGGTAACATGCACAAAATGGAATATTAAGCTTTATCTTTGATGTGTCAGTAGGTTTATCTGACATATTTAGAACCGCTTTTGTAAAAATTATCTTCATCATATGATGTATTGGTAGGCATGATACACACCGGTAAAAGTAACTTCAATACATGTTTATGATCTTGTGGTGAACACTTGGTGATATACATCTTTATGTCTTAATTCCTTAGCACAGCTTGACATATTTCCATCTCTGGAATGTCTTATGTGAAATCATTTGGGAGTTTATGCTGATTGTTTCCTTTGTAGTACGTAAGTACTGAACTGGTCTCCATTGGTATATACTTTGGTTTAAGCAAATCCAAGTCAATGCACTTAGAAATTTTAAAGATACTGAACAAGGTCGCCGTTTGGGAAACTCCAAGTTCGGTTTGACCGCGTTCATTTTTTGCTTAAACCTAACATCAAGAATACACTGAACAAGGTCGCCGTTTGGGAAACTCCAAGTTCGGTTTGACTGCGATTGGTCTTGATAAACGTGAATCATGTAGTGTTACTTTGTTGTACTCTGGTACAGACCTGTTATCACTGCATTGATTCTTAAACATGATTGTCATAGAGTCCTTCCAATTATAGAAAATATGCTTAATGTCTGGGTTACAGGAGTATATCTATGGTGGGAACCACAGTGAAATATTCATACTAACAATAATAGGTTAGCCCACAGATATGGATGTAACATGTTTAAAGTGGGCAAAATATATCAATAATCATCTTGAAATAATTTTTACAAAAGATGTTTTAAATAGGCCACGTAAACTTAGAGTGGACAAATATACTGATGATTGGAATAACTCTTTCTATTCCTAATAATCGCATGTTAGTTTAATATGATCCCTAACCAGAATATCTCAACTCCGTCACCAAACAGATTTTCTTTGATTTTACGCTTTGAGTTGACCTTGTGTCTATTTCTTTTTTTTATGTTTAGTTTTATCTTTTTAATTTTATTTAAATTGTATTTTTCTTCATTTTTATTTTTATTTTCATTTTTATTTAAGTCACAAATCATCATCATTGCGAAAATCCTTAAATCGAAATCAAAATCGGGTTCGAAATCAAATTCTATGTCCTTAAAATCTGCCTTGTTTTCTTTGCGACACAAGAATTGTGTCGTACATTGTGTCGTATTCCATTATACGACACAATAATTGTGTCGTACGTTGTGTCGTATTCCAACTATACGATACAACCGTTGTGTCGTATATTATGTCGTATGCGTGTCCGGGGTTAACTATTCACATCATACGACATAATCTTTTACGTTTTCAAATCTTTCACGACACAACATATACGACACAAAGGCGATTTTGCGACACAATCGTATTCTTTTTCGATTCGTGCTTTCGAAGCGTTTTCACCGCAGATTTGTCATCGATTCTTATTCATCATCCTTCTGCGCATCTTTAGGTACATTTATTTTGTGTTTTAGCCGTCATATTTGCCTTAGTTTTAATCGTTTCTATTTGGTTTTTAGGGTTCCCGTTTAAACTCGAAATTAATTAGAGTTTAGTGGTTTCTAGGGTTAGATAGACGTATATTATTGATCCCCTACTGTTTGCGAACCCTAGGGTATGGTTAGATTTCGAAAATCCCAAAATTTTTATCAAAATTAAATCTGGGTTGGTTTGGTGTTCGTCAGTGCGACATAAAATACGACATAGTCGTTATGTCGCATAGTTTAGGGAGTTTTATGTCGTATTGATCTCATTAGCTTATGTCGTATTTTTATACGACACTACATACGACACATTACTTATGTCGTATCATTTTATACGACACAACATATGACACAACCTTTATGTCGCATCTGAGATTAATTTCTCAAATAATGCTAAATGCAGGGGAAATTCTGTCCGCGTGACACGTGTCATGCGACACAAGCCTTGTGTCGTAGTGCCTTTCTACGACACAATCATTGTGTCGTATTGTTCCTGTGCGACACAACTGTTGTGTCGCAGACATTTCTGTGAAACAAAATGCAGTTTACTATTTTGGTACTAACGCTAACGCAGTTCAAGCTTTGTTGTATTATTGCTATTTCTGCAGTAATGGCTGAAAAGATCGATGTCACCAAATATTTCTGGGAACCGCGTCACAATATCGTGGCTTTCTTGAACTCCACGGTCGAGTCTTTGCGCCCATATCGTCCCATGATCGCCTTTCTGCGTCGTTCCCGAATTTATAAGGCTATCACTGCTGACACTAGGATCTTGACGAATCATATTACCGAGTTTTGGGATAACGCGGTCGTTAACAGAGATGAACAGGATCCTCGTATCATCTCTAGGGTTTGTGGACGCCAAGTTATCTTCTCGGAGCAGCTTATTCGGGATTTCTTTGAGTTTGGTGACAACTCTGACATGATCATCCAATTCAGTGCTGCTGCAATCGCCGAAGGCATGAGATCAATTGGATATCAAGATATTCCTGTTGATCAATACAAGAAGACCTACATGATGAAGGTCTGGAGATATCTGGCACACATTGTGATCGTGTGTTTGTCTAGTCGCAGGGCAGGCCTTGAAGGAATGCGGTATTCGACTGCCTCTGCAATTCTTGCTTTGATCTACAACAAACCCTTTAACTTCTCAGGTTATATCTTCAGGGGTTTTGTGAAAAACGCTTTGGATACGGAAGCCAAATGGGCTGTGTATCCTCGATTCACTCAGTTGTTGCTCAACCATCTGCACCCAGATCTTCCTGTGACTCCATCATTCACTTTCAAGCAAACGCCGATGAACACCAGAATTTACACCACTTGCGGATCTTTTGCCAAGCAGGGACAGGCACCAGATCGTGAAGTTGCCTTGTTCGGTCATATAATGGACCCAGCATATGTTGGTCCTCCTGGTGAGCAGTTCAATGATCCAGCTCCTCAGCATCCAGTTCAACCTCCAGTCCAACAACCATCACCAGTTCAACAACCAGCAGTTCAGCTACCGCCGGTTTTGCCAGATCCTATGGATCAGGAGTTAGTGGATCTCGATCGTGAGATCGATGCATATCAGCCACCTTCTCCACCTCCTGAATCCTCCAGCCAAAGAAAAAGACCTCGAGAGTCTTTTGATATTGAGGTTGTAGATCCTCTAGTCAGGCGTGCTCGTACTTCCACTTCCACATCTTCTGGGGTCCCCAGAACCGACACTCCGATCAATCCTCATCCATCGGTTATTCAAGAGCTCATGCAACGAATTGATAAAATGCAGCATGATATGGAAGCTCAAACAACGGTCTTTGAAGCTCAGGATGCCCGAATCTCACGTTTGGAAAAGGAAAATGCAGAGCTGAGATCGAAGGTTTTGCAACTGGAAACCCAAGCTGTTGCTTCGGGGGAGACGCCAACATTAGAATCAACACCTAGGGTTTCCGCCGAGGGCGATGAAAATGTAAATCCTGATAATGTAACTGATTCTACTGTTAATGAAACTCCTTTTGTTTTGGATTATATTCTTGAGCTACCAGGGCAACCGAAACCGTTAGCTGTAGATTACACTTATTGTAATTTGACATACTTTCAAGCTGCGGTTGACGAAGATGGTCATGCGCCTGAAGCGCCGTTTGATTTCGAGGCTGCAAACAATGATGATGATGTTGAGGTTGAGCAAGAAGGGCTTGACCCAAATGAAGAATATGTTGATCGTCCAGCTCATCCACAGGAAGGTTTTGTTGCCTCTGATTCTTCAGACGATGAGTCAGGGCCTGCGTTCAACTACGCACCAGGATCTACTTCAGGATCTTCTTCTCAGGCTGCTCCTGCTCCAGAATCGTCTGAGCCTGCTGGACCTTCTCAAGATATGCCAGTCCCTGTTCGTGAATCAACAAGGATAAACTACAATGACATTTTCCCACAGGATACATTCGAACATGTTCCTTTTGACAGGGAAATGTCCATCAGGGCTAACTGGTTTATCAAAGGTAAAAATCCTGAACCTGCTCCTGTTACATGCAAAAAATACAGGGTTAGTGGCGATTATACCGGTCTCATAAAAAGTTGGAAGGTGAACAAGGGAAGGTTAATGATCAAAAGACGTGATGGTATTTAGTACTTTCGACGGTCGTTGAGGAAACTGAGCACGTTGCCTAAGCATGACATTGTTCGTCTTTCTCAGCTTCAGTTGATAAATCCTCAGAAAGACGGAATTGCAAACGCAATTCAAAAGATCATGCGTGAAGAAATTCGATCGAAGAAATATCATTATGTCAAACTGGTGCTGGGTACAAGATATACTTTCAAGAAAAAACTCAATCCAAAGACGAATCAGCCTATCGTAAGAAATCACTATCCTCCGGCTGAATGTTTGCATGAAATCTCTCTGGAAACAGTTCCCTTCAATTTGCTGAAACGTTTTCATTACTGGGAACTGGATGCTCACACGGGAGAAGCCATTCTTATGTATGTACCAGATTCAGTACCTCAGACTGGATCTACATCTTTGTGGGGTCTTCCAAAAGCTAAATTCAGAATATTTGACCCGATGAGCCTGATAAACTTGTCAAAGGATGATATGAAGAAGCTGTTCGACAGTCATATTCGCTACAACCCAGGCAATGAGTTCAACACAGTTTTGGCGAAGCGATTTCAGAAAATCGTCAATATATGCTTCGCTTTTGGTGTACATGCTGGTGGGAAGTTCCCTACAGGATGGGTTTGATGTTCAGACGTTTGAAGATCTGAAGTTTTTTGAAGACTGAAGCTAATTGGAGAATTCTTGAAGACCAAGCTGAAGACACGGGGGAGTTTTTTGATACATCTATGTGTGTTTGTCAGTTGGTCTCAGTCTGTATTCGTGTCGATATTGTAATTACGTATTGAACAGTTTTAGATTTAGTTTAATTACAAATTTTTGTCATCATGCGACACAAGCATTGTGTCGCAGTGTCATACTATGCGACACAAGAATTGTGTCGCAGAGTCATTGTGTGCGACACAAGAATTGTGTCGCAGAGACATTCCATGCGACACAATGACTGTGTCGCAGGATGCCTGGATAAGGCTATAAATAGAAGCTCGCCAGCTTCTGTTTGAGGACCACTTCACACACACATAACACCACTGCTAGCAGAGAAAAACCATCTTGTAGTGTTATTTTGATCATTGTGTGTTTGTAAAAGTGTATGTGTTGTTGCTAGTTAATAATATATATACATACATCTTTGTGTTTTGGTCATTTCTAGCTTAAATCTTGCTTATCTTGTTGTGTTTAAATTTCCGCTTTCACTTACAAGTAAACTACTCGATTTGGTCCGTATACATGGAACCTACACCCATAAGTTACAAAATAGTTAGGGGTTTAAGAATTTAAGATCAAAAGCAATGTTCGTCCATGCAAATGTAGTTCCTAACTTCAAAAGGGGTATGCCATCTTCACAACTAGCAAGCATCTTAGTTACCTAAGAATAACATGTAAAAATAGGTCAACATAAAGTTGGTGAGCTCATAGATTTTAGTGATTGCAAAACATTACCGTGGATCACGAGATTTCAAGTTGTATTGCCATTCAACAATATAGTAAAAATTGTATTACTATTGCCATAAGCTCATAAATTGAAACATTAACATTTAGTGCCTCGCAAGTGTCCTATCCAAACACTAGTAGTTCTCAAATGACAATGCACCCGTTTGACTTATAGTCATGTTGGCGCTACCAACCCGGATGGGGGCGTCAACCCAAATAGATCTATTCATGACATTCACGTTTAAGTCCTTAACTAACAATTCATGATAAAGGCCTACATAATGGATAGTGTCAACTTATGCAATACGTAACAGTTTAGTTTGTGTCCACAAAGAAAAGAACATGTATTCTCACCCCAAAAACATATCAAAGCATTTTACACATTTTTACACCTTAGTGAGAGAGCGGAAATTAGCAAGTACTTGTTTGGGTCTCGGTGGGGTTAACGCGTCCTAGATCACATAAAATGCTTAAGTTTAGTCATATATCATATACATATTAATTCTAATTTTTGTAAAGTTTCATCACCCATAGTTTTAGTTTAAGTGTGTCGCGTTTTATTCAACCATTGACGGGTACATTTACACATTTTTAAGTAATTTCTAGTAAGAATCCAACATATTTCCAGAAAACTTCCAGACCAGACCCATAAATCGGCTTATAGAGAAAAATGTGTGCATTTCTGGAAAAAGTGTAAAACATGAAAGTTGTAGATCTTTTCAATACGCAAATTTTAAAAAAATAATGCATCGTCTAACTCTTAGTATATGATTTTATACGATTTTTCTACTAAACTTTGTTTTTAGGGACATATTATGCATCTTCAAGTATACTTTTATAAAAACGATTTTTAAGCTTATAATTGGACATTATTATGTTAGATGGGCTGTAAATCATCAAACTCAGTAGCATGCAATAAGAATAATGAAAGGGTTTAGATGATTCTCACAAAATGAGGTATGGGAAATCTGGACAGATTTGCATGGGTATGAGTAGGTTAGGATTTTGAGTCATAGACTATTATCCTAACTCATAGGTACTAATCATTGATTTAGCCCTTTTTCCCACATGCATTTGCCATCATTTTTTCATAGATTTTGAGTACTTTACAAGCATGAAATCCTTGAAAGATTTATAGATAAGTATAGGTATATTTTACATCTTTTATGACTTGACATAGGTTTGATCATGGATTATCACTTATCTTTAACACATGAACTTGTGCAAGTGATAATCTACAAACATTAAGTTGTTTTGTAGGCTTAGCTATACTTTTCAATATTTCAAATTAAAAGAAAATGGAGACGAAGATAAGTAAAAGAGATGCATGTAGGCATAGCCATACATAAGATTATAAACAAATGAAATACGAATTGCATGTATACATATATGATTGTAGGCATAGCCATACATAAGATCACAACAAAAATGAAATATAAAGTGCATATATACATATGTAGGTTTGTAGGCATAGCCTTACATAAAATCTTACATATGTATATAGCAAGATATAAGATATATATATACATAGATATAGATATATTTATATAAGTCTTGTATTATTCATCCATGGGTGATGATTAGTGTGAAAAATGAAGACATAGAGTAAAGGAATTCGTGTATCATCTTACCAACACAAATGATGATGAAAGTAGGTTGTTTTGAGTGGATTAAAGGGTTCTTTGATGGTGATTTGTGGTGGCTTTGGTGGTGTAATGATGGCTGATTTTTGGAGAGAAAAAGGAAGAGGAAGAGTTTTTGAAAGAGAGGAAAAGTGTAAGTGTGTGAAAAATGAGAAAAGGGTGAATAAGGGTTGTTTAAATAGGAAAAGAGAGAGGAGAGGGGGGGGGGGGGAAGGGGAAGGGTTTTGATTTTTAATTTGTGGAGAAAGGAGGTGAGTTAAATGGGTTTTGGTGATTAAATGATGTAGTTAAGGTTTTATTAATTACTTTAATGATTTAAATTAATTAATCTAAATTCAATTTAAATATTTTAAGTAAAGTTTTTAGTTAAATAAGAATTAAATAAGTGTATTTATTTAATTATTATTATTGTATTTCATCCAAAGGTGGTGATTAGTTACTTTCATGCAAGTGAGTGTACTTATCACTATATTCTTGTTTCACACATACTTATTTATTTATATATATATATATATATATATATATATATATATATATATTAGGGTTTACTAAATGAATTAATAAACATAAACGTTATTTGTCACATTGTATGTATCCACGGATAAACGCTTGTTTAGTGTCGGGTTGTAACGATAAGGCGTCTAAATTCAATGTTATTTAATTATAAGCGTTAATTCACTAAACTTATAGTTTAACTAAGTAAAAAAAAAATTCTCCAAGTTTATTACCTGAGCGGAGTTAAATCAGAAATTTTTGCCGGTTGTCACATTCTCCCCCTGTTAATAGAATTTCGTCCTGAAATTTAGTGCCAAATTCTTGGGTGGCGCAGGGTCTGAGAATAGGTGAGGATACTTGCGACGGATTTGATCCTCGCGTTCCCAGGTGAATTCTGAACCTCGTTTCGAATTCCACCTAACCTTTACAATGGGTATGCGACTCCCTTCAAGGTCTTTATTTCTCGGTCCTTGATCTCGATTGGTTCTTCGATGAAATGAAATTTCTCATCGATACTTCTCCGACTGGTATGACAAGTGATCCATCTGATTAACACTTTTTCAGATTTGACACATGAAATGTGTCATGTACATTACTGAGTTCTTGAGGCAACTTAAGTTTGTATGCAACTGGACCAATTCTCTCCAGTATTTCGAATGGTCCGACATATCTAGGGTTTAGCTTTCCTCGTTTCCCAAAACGGACTACGCCTTTCCAAGGTGACACTTTCAACATGACTCTATCCCCAATTTGAAATTCTAGCTGTTTGCGCCTCGTATCTGCATAACTCTTTTGGCGGTCATGGGCTACCTTCAGTCTGTTTTGGATTTGCACAATCTTCTTGGTCATTTCATGTATAATCTCTGGACCAAGGAGTTGACTATCTCCCACCTCAGTCCAACATACAGGCGATCGACACTTTCGCCCATTAAGTGCTTCGAATGGGGCGGCTTTGATGCTGGTGTGATAACTGTTGTTGTAAGAGAACTCGCATAGTGGCAGGTGGTTCTCCCAACCATGTCCAAAGTCGATAACACATGCATGTAACATATCTTCTAGGGTTTGAATTGTCCTTTCGCTTTGGCCATCTCTATGAGGGTGGTATGCGGTACTCATATCCAAGCGAGTACCTAGAGCTTTTTGGAGTAATTGCCAAAATCTCGAGGTGAAACGGCTATCTCGATCAGAGATAATTGAGATGGCCACCCCGTGTCTTGACACCACCTCTTTCAAGTAAGTCCTAGTCAATTTTTCCATTGTGTCGGTCTCCTTGATTGCTAGAAAGTGGGCGGACTTTGTCAAGCGATCAACAATTACCCAAATCGTATCACAACCATTTGCTGTATTAGGAAGCTTAGTAATAAAGTCCATTGTTATTTGTTCCCACTTCCATTGGGGTATTTCGGGTTGTTGCAATAGACCTGATGGTTTCTGATACTCGACCTTTACCTTGGAACACGTCAAGCATTTACTAACATAGGTGGCCACCTTAGCCTTCATGTTAGGCCACCAATACAAGTCCTTAAGCCCATGGTACATCTTATCAGCACCCGGATGGATGGAATATCTAGATTTATGTGCCTCGTCCATTACCAACTTCCTCAAGTTACCAAAACTTGGTATCCATATACGATTTATAAAATATTAGATTCCATCGAACTTAACCTCAAATTGCTTATCCATACCGCGTAGAGATTCGCCCTTTACATTCTCCTCCTTGATTGCCTCGAGTTGAGCATCACGAATTTGAGAGGTAAGGTTCGTATGAATGGTCATACCTAAAGCCCTAACTCGTAGTGGTTTCATCCGTTCTTTTCTGCTCAAAGCGTCAGCTACAACATTTGCCTTGCCCGGGTGATAACGAATCTCGCAATCGTAATCACTGAGCAACTCAACCCACCTACGCTGTCTCATGTTCAGATCCTTTTGATCGAAAATGTGCTGAAGGCTTTTATGATCCGTAAACACGGTACACTTTGTACCATAGAGGTAATGCCTCCAAATCTTGAGTGCAAACACCACTGCTCCCAATTCCAGGTCATGGGTTGTGTAGTTTTTCTCATGCACCTTAAGTTGACGAGAAGCATAAGCTATGACCTTCTCCTTTTGCATTAACACACATCCTAGCCCTTGTCGTGATGCGTCGCAGAAGACTACAAAATTTTCGGTTCCCTCCGGCAATGATAATACTGGTGCGCTATAGAGTTTTTGCTTCAGCAATTGGAAAGCTTCCTCCTGCTCATCACTCCAATTATACTTTGCTGTTTTATGAGTTAGTAGTGTCAAAGGTTTGGCTATTTTAGAAAAAAATTTGATGAATCGTCTATAATAACCGGCAAGATCTAAGAATTGCTGTACTTTCGTTGGGGTTCTAGGCGTCTCCCAATTTTTGATAGCCTCAATCTTGGCAGGGTCGACATGTATTCCTTGACTATCAATAACATGTCCTAGGAATTGCACTCTTCGTAACTAAAACTCACACTTTGAGAACTTAGCATACAACTCCTCCTTATTAAGCAACTCCAAGATTGATCTCAAATGCTGTTCATGGTCCTCTTTGTTCTTCGAATAGATCAAAATGTCATTGATGAATATAATGACAAACTTATCTAAGTACGGTTTACACACGCGGTTCATGAGATCCATGAATACTGCCGGTGCGTTGATATCGGGTAAAAAGTCACGTTTTTACTATCGATATCTCTCTCATTCTGGAACAATTCTTGGCACTTTAACTCAAAAACATTACAAATCTGTAATATTATGTCAATATGGTAAAAACAAGGTTACATGATGAAAATCAAGCAAAACGGAAAGAAAACGAAGATTCCACGCACGTTTGAAGATTCCAGACATCAAAACGAGATTTCAAGACCAAAGAGCCCATCACCAACATCTATCTGACCTAAGATGTTCGTTTTCAAATTACGAATCCAACAGAAGAAGAATCAACAAAAACGGACGAAGAATGAAGATTCTACGCACTCCGGAAGATCCAAACGATTCGTACGACACATCTAAAGTTCAGAGACATATTTTTGGGATTTCTTTTCATCAAAAGCTTCTTTTTTGAATTACGAATCCAACACAAAAAGAATCAATGCAAATGGACGCATAACGAAGAAAACACGCACGAATCGAGAAACGAAGCAACGGGCAGCGAACCGGTGCGGGGTGGTGCCAGTCGCCGCCGGCAGCCACACAGCCGCCGCCGGCTGCCTGTCACCTGCACGGATTGCGCTTTTTTGTCCTTTTTCGTACCTGGTGCTAGACCTTTACATGCTTTTCGTACCTGGTGCCACTAGCTTTTTCGCCTTTTGTACCTGGTGCCACTACCTTTTCCACCTTTTGCTATCGTGAGCTTTGGGGGAGCTAACTTGAGCCAAATTTCTTCTATAAAAGGCAGCCCCTAGCTCTCATTTCAAGTGTAAAAGGTATCAATCAAGCTTTGGGGGTATTATAAACTTTACTCCTACTGACACCACGACTACAAGCTAATTTCGGGACGAAATTCTCCTAACAAGGGGAGAATGTAACACCCGCCAATTTAGGACTTTAATTAGTACCTAAACTACTTGAAATTACGGGTATTTAGTTTTATAATACCCTAAATAAAGGTAACATTATGGTGTGAATACGGGCACGCTTACGCGATCTAATTTAAATCGTACACTTATGAACCGGACAAGGTCCGACAATTAATAAATGGACGTTGGTGACAAAACTTTATAACAAGGTGGACTTATCCAAACAAACGTGATTTACATTAATATATTGTGAGAATATATTCCAAGTATTTCTCATTTATAAAAACACCCTGTACACGGCAAACACGCACAAAGCACGTGAGTCAAGCGAAAACAATTCAAATTATAATTCTATAACTCGTTATTTACTGTTTTGATAAAACATTTCAGTTAAAATATTTTGGATATACTTAAACACGAAACACGGAACGACATTTAAACAATCGCGGAATGTAGCATAAAAATCTGAACAATGAGTTCACGAGACCGAGACCCAAATGGTTTAGCCCAAGTCCACGGATCCAAGCCCCAACCCGACCCATGACCCACCTCCTTTTAAACTCCTCCTTCCTTCAATTCTTCCATTTTATTCACAAACACACACACACACTTACATTTCCAAAACCCTCTCTTTTCTTTCCCCTCTTCTTTCTTCAAACCGGCAGCAACATCAACACCACCGTCATCAAAATCGTTCATCATCATCATCAAGAGAAAGCACAAGGACCGCCATCATCTTCTACCTCACCTTCATCATCCCCATTTTCGATTCTTGGTATGAAACGCCTTAAAACTCGATGTAATTACTTAGAAAGCTTTTATTTACATGCTAGAACGTTTACTCAACAAAGATTTGCCCAAAAATCGACTTGAAAATGCATTTTCATGAATAAGTGTTCGAACAGCTCGTTCTGCAAACCGAGATCTGTTCGTCCTGCGAGGCGAACCCAATTGCGAACCGAAAATTGAACTCGCGAACCCAACTGCGAACTAAACCCACCTGCGGGTAGGCTTGCGAGTTGACCTGCGAGTTGACCTGCGAGCTGACCTGCGAGTTGACTTGCGAGTCGACCTGCGAGTGGACTTGAGAGTTGACCTGCGAGTCGACTTGTGAACCGGACCTTGTGTTGCGAACTGAATTCAGTTCGCAGCCTACTGCCTTGCGAGCCGAACTCGGCTCGCACCGCGAACTCAATTTGCACCACTATTTCAGTCCATAACCCGACTTGACCAATTTTCCGAATTTAAATCCTAGATACGATTTTTAATAAAACGATATACATAATAATACCACTCTCGGATTACTTTTACAAACCGTCACCAACGGGCCATACTTGTTTTCAAAATACAAACGGTTTACTAAACAAACACTTGGACACGTCCTAGTTGAGTGGACAACTAGCATGGGTGATCTTTTAAGACACCAACCCGTTTACTTGTTTACTTACAACCTTGTGCGTTACGGACGCCAGAAGGTTGCAGGATTCTGAGAATCGATACACAGACTTACAACCGCTTTACCTGGTTGATTACAAATACGTATTTACTGGACTCAGGTGAGTCTCATAGCCCCACTTTTACTGTTTTACTGTTTTACTTACGGGGTGAGATACATTGCTTATTTTTATGAACACGAGTACTGAATTACATGTTTACCAAACGGAATTGCATGAGTTTTCTCACCATTTATTTGGGGAAGTCTCCTCATCATATATCGTTAGTTATGTACTTAAGCGCGAACACTAGTTAATGGATCCATTATGGAAATGACCCTCCCCGCCCGGGGTAGTAGCGCTACCACGAACCGTTCTGTATAAACGGGCGACTATTATTCGTTACTGATGCTTGCTCAATTTCGAGCATGTCACGGGAGCAAATTATTATTTACGGGTTAAGCTTCGATTATGAGCCTCATGGCAATGGTATAACTTACTTACTTTACATTGCAAGATTGCAAATAACTGATTTACGCCTACGGGCATTATTGATGAAATCTTGTGTTCAAACACTTACATTATTTACAAACCTGTGAGATTCACCAACATTCGTGTTGACCTTTTTATCTTTGTATCTCAGGTACACAGACGGAGTAGGTCCCCTCAGGATACTAGCTAGAGTCGCATGATTTCTACCTTGCGTTTAACGGAGATTCTTAGCATTATCTTTTGTATTTATTATGATTATGTAATAGAATCTCCCGCTTTATACGCGGACTCTAGGGAACTTCATTTTGTAACCAGAAACGCTATGTTTCAAACATTTTATGTATGGAAATGTAACTATTTACAAACGTTGCATATAGATGTCGTTTGCTTTACTTTTGTGCTGTGATATTTGATTAGTAGCACCCCAAAGCTTGCTTCCGCTAAACTGTGATTTTGGGGGTGTTACAGATTGGTATCAGAGCCTAAGGTTATAGCGAACTAGGTTGCATTTAGTGGGCCTAGACTATGACCTTTAGGCAGTATTTCCTCATTAGGTATGACTGGTTCGGGAATTACATCATACGACGTTAATTTAACATAGCCTGATCAACTATGTACAATTAAGGAAAGATGATGTGAAACCCGAAAGGGGTTATATTGAACAGGAATACATTAGTTAACTCTGACCACGAGAGAAACGAGACCAAATGCTACTTGCTACGCTGTTAGACTATTATAGGTACTAGGTATATAAATGAATAGGCTTCACACCCGTACTAACTCCTCGACCATAAGAAGCACAATATGACCTACGACCATGGAAATGGGAAAACCAACATCCTGTTAGAACGACTCACTATTTCGACAGCAAAAATCTAACACTTACCGACAACAGTAGTGGCACCCACAGTATTAACACGCCCATGCGTTTATAGCAACGGCGACCCAACCAATTCCATGAAATCTCTCCAATATCTTAGAATAAAACTTCGTCATTCGTATGAACGAAACACCTAGTGCTAGCCAGGACTATAACCACTGAGACATTCTTTATCCTCTTTGCACTTTATAGGATCTCTCCAGCAATAGGCCAAGCGCAGCTATGGAAGAATACCCGTCTGACTCAGACCAAATTCAGGAGGAACAAGTACAATACACCTACCTCGACGGAGAATACGCACTGTGAGTCCCTAATCACTATTATGTTAGTGATTGTGAATCGTTAACAGTGAGTTAATTGTAGAAGGGGGGGTTGAATACAATTAAAAACTTTTCTTTTCTGTTATAATGTGTTATCTTTGTTTAACAAGTTTTTAACCGTATTAAAGTAACAACAATATGAACACAAGTATGTATATAAGATAAACAGTTCAGTTGCTGATACAAATGTAGCTGAAAGATAAATTCTTTTATTGATAAAATTTATCTCTTGTTGATTGCGGAATAGATTAGCCAAAGCTAATTTAAATCAAACAATACAGCTATTACAAAGGAGATGAGCAGTAGTGGACAAACACGCTAACTTGCTCACTCGCTGAAGTAAACTAGTAGTGGACAAACACGCTACTAGTTCACTTGCTGGTGTTACTTGTATCTTAGACAAACTAGTCACTGACAAACAAGTGACAATACAAGTAATCGACACAAAATGAAGTACAACATACTACGCTATTTATAGACGCTGAAATCCTCAATTTCCGGATCTGAACGACACGTGTCGCTGATTGATTGGAGAGGTAGTTGAGATGTGATACATCATGGCACGACATTCTGTCTTGGGAAATATCACCTTGTACCATAGACCAATCAAAAGCTTCCACGTTACTCTTTTCAAGTTTCGAGGAACACGTGCTGCGCCGTAGTAACGCCGAATGTTGACTTCTTATTTAATGCGGCATTTAATGCTGCAGTCACTGATAGATATATCAATTCTCCTCATTCTCGATGCGAGCTAACATGCTCTAAAGAATGACTTGAATAGCTAACCTTCAGCGACTTCTTTTATTCAGCAGAAGAGAGAACTCAAGAAGACTTGGAGACTCTCACTGATAGATGAGTATCAACGACACACATAGTTGAGTCTTTGATCTTTATAAATTCTTCTTCTACTGGTCTAAGATACAATCAGCGACAAGAAAACCTTCAGCAACACTATCTTCAACTTAAATCATACTTCATGTACAGAGAGTAATACTCTCGCTGATATTGATCAGCGACACACAGAGTTGAGCATAATTCTCCTTCAGTAACTTAGAGACAGAGAGAAGATCAGCGAACATAAACATCAGCAACAGGAGCTTGACTTGAATCATTTCTTCTTAGAGAGATCTTCATTAAGTGGATCAGAGACTTGTGAATATAAGGCACAATCAGTGACTTCGATTATCAGCGACCAGTGACTCAACAATCTCCCCCTAAATGGTTTAAGTCAAGGCTCCCTTAGACAAACTGGTTGCAGGAAAAGTTTAGGCTCAATAATCTCCCTTACTCTGTTGATAAGTTGATTTCACAGAGACTTGTCCTTGTAAATTTTTGTAGTTGAAAAGATTTGAGTCTCTGATAGTAGGTAGGTTGCCCAGTGACTTGTACTTGTAGATTTTCTTGTGCAAAGCCTCATTTATATCATAGAATAAATATTTACAGAAGCTAACTATTACAAAATATCTAAGTTATTTATCTCTCCACATCTCCTCCTCTTTCACTATGCCAAGCTCAGCTTCAAGTTCATATTTGTCTTTGGAGGGCAGGTATCTGAATTTTCTAGCTAAGGCTTCATCGAGAATAGCTTTTCTGATCTTTGAATCTGTTGGAAGCAAGCTAGCTGACCTGATTAGGTGTATGAGTTGTTCTTGATCAACCTTCTCAAGTTCAGCTTCTCTCTGAAACCTAAGGGCACCATTTAGGTCCCTGTATACCAGACCCTTCTCCCCCTTAGTGACTTCATGACCTTCAAGCTTTGGCACACCAGCAGGGATAGATAGATTTAGCTTTGAAGTGTTGGGGATTCGATAGATGCTGCTGGTACCTGACCTATACCTTGAGCTTGGTGGCTGAACAATTTCCTCACCATATATGACAGTATCTTCTGGTCTGAGGAGTTGCAGCGACACCATTTTCTGATAGAGCCTATCAATCTCCTTCATAACATCAATATTAGCTGCACTTGTAGAGTGGCTGATAGCAAGCCTTATTTCATTCCATTCTTCTCTGTGCAGCTTGCATACTTGATCAAGTAGCATTGATTGAGTCTCTGAACCTCTTTGTATAAGTAGCTGAGGTTGAGATTGGTTCCTTGACTTTTTAAGCTTTACCTTGGTGATAGGTGCAAGGTTTGATCTCCCTGTCATTCGAGCAGCAAATCTCTTTCTGTCTATTTCATCCCATTTCCTATCCACTGCTGTTTTGACAGCTCCCCCTTTCTTTTTAGAGCTCTTGCTAGCTGAAGTTTTCAGTTTTTGTTGCTCTAGCTCACTCTCTTCTATCTCAGCAAGTACCCTGGCAATTGCAGCATCAGACTCTTCTTGATCTTTCTTTTGTTTAAGAAGTCTGGCCCTTTCATTGGCATCTTTAGAGCTCAATTCCAGTAGGTATGCTCTGTCAGCATCTGACTGCTCTTTCAGCAGCCTTTTCCTTTCTTGTTCCTCTCTTAACTCAGCCTGAAAGGTTATTTGCATTATCATCTCATGCTCCCTGTCCTGTCTTGCCTTTATCTTTCTGGCAACTCTCTGTTCTTTAGTTTCATCAGGACAAGGGGTATCTGAGACTGAGTCAGAGGAAAGGCATGCTGTAGGGGAGGTATCTGAGGTGGTAGTGTTGGAAGGAGTTGCTGTGGAGATAGGTGTTATTGTTGCTGGGGTAGGTGTGGTTATTTGGGTTGTTTGGGTTGTTGTAGTTGTAGTTGCTGTAGGTGAGGGCAGGTTTAGGGTTGCTGGTGGAGATGAAGGTACAGCTACCTCAGATATGACAATGTGTAATTGAGGGTTACTGACCTGTTGTTTCTTTGATGGAGGAGTAGATGCAGGGGAGGTGTCACTGGTCCTTTTTCTTTTGATAACAGAAGATATGGGTTGCTGATCCTCCATATTTATATCATCTTCATCATCTGAACCCTGACCATTTCCATGACCACCTCCCTGGCCATCATCATTGTTATCATCATCATTATCATTATCATCATGCATGATGATATCATCTTCCTCATCATCAGATGCATCAGCTACCACTTCCCTATTCATCCATTCCCAGCGAGCCAATTCGTAGCTCACTGAGGTACCCTCAATCCTAGCAGTATCATCTACTGCCCATTGTTGCACCAGCCCGTTGTAGTTCCTGAGCTCTTCCGCACTGAACTCAGGAAAGCTCTCAGTGATATCCACCATATCAGTGGCTATCTCCATATCTACCCAATGCAGTTCAGCAACTGCAAGGGCCTCCAGTTCAGGTTGCTCAGCGATAGGATGAAGTGCATAGGTAGTGAGCACAATGTCCCTGTGAGCCTTGTTTGATAGCGGATCAGTCATCTTACAGGGCATCTCTGGATCAGAGACAAAGTCCTCTTCTTCACTCTCCCCCTGACTGGTTCGCTCAAACTGATCAACTGCCCTAAGTATTTGATCAGTGAAATCTGCGTTTTCCTCTCGCAGGGCAGCGACCTCAGCTCTTGTCTTTGTGAGCTGTGAGACAACCTGTGGAAGTACCTTAATAACTTTGTCAGTGTTATACAGGTAGTTAGATACAGAAATGGCTAAATCATTTTGGTTGGTGGTGAGCTGGGCAATGGCAGCAGCATGATTGGTGAAGTTGGTGGTGGAGGTGGAGGCTAGCTCAGTGACTGCATGGTTTATTGCAGTACTAGCATCAGCTACAGTTTGTACCCTCTCACTAACAGATGTGCTCCATGGTTCAATGGAGTTGTATACATCAGTGAGAGCAGCAACAGCTTTCTGAAGGACAGAGATATTGCCAATAAGTACCTCACGGTCTTCAGTGAGCATCTTAATTTGGGTTTGGGATTGGGCAATGTACTCCATCAGTAGCTGATCTGATGTGGAGTGAGTGGAGGTGTTTGGGGGAGTAGTTTGGGTAACAATAATGGGGGTAGGTGTAGATTGGGCTACCTGATCAGGGGGTGTGATCTGATCAGCAGTGACTTGGATGTTATCACTGGAGAAGGAGTTGGGGGTGAGCTCTCTGATGGGAGAGTTGGATGTGGGTGGAGGAATGGGTTGAGTGTCCTCAGAGGTGTCCATAGGCATGATTTCCTCATCATCAGCTTGTGATTTAGCTGGTGGTTCATTGGAAATAGAAGTAGCGACCTGTATCTCACCATGGGTCAGTGGTGAGACATTGACAGTCGGTGCAGTGATAGATGAGAGATGGCCCGGGTCTGTAGCCAGTGGTGTGACATCAGCTATGAGTGTGTTATCACCCACTGATGTCACTTGCCCTTTTAATGAAATGTCACCCTTTTGTGAGGATGACAAGTGGCTGGGTTGACTCAATCTGAGGGTGTGGGGTGCACCCGAATCACTGCTAACAGTGGTTTGATCTACTGCAGCTGTCTGTAGTTTTCCCTTTGTAGAGTCACTGGACTTTCGGGAGTCCAGTGAAGCAGGTAAAGTCGAGGGTTCAGCAGTGGTGCCCTCAGCAACTGAACGTACAGTCACCGATTCACCACTGGCATCCGTAGATGTCTTCTTCTTACTATGTCCCTGATCCTTTAATGTCAGGGACCCTAATTTGGATTTTTTCTTGGGAGCAGTTGGTGGTTTCTTAACTGGTGGTTGACCAACAGTAGTCACTGGGGGTGTAGTCAGTGACGTGGTCGATGGGGGGGGGGGCAGCAACTGACATATGTACAGAAGTTACAGGCTGGGGTGCAAGGATCCCCGGATGTTTCATGAAAGCAGGTAAAACCACAGTCGCTGGTTTTGCAAAAATTTGAGATCCTACCAGAGTGGGCTCAAATCCCTGAAATGATACCCTATCATAGGCAGCAAACTGATCCCTAAAGATCAGTGAGAGATACCTAGGGTAAGGCACATATTTTTCCCTGGTAGGCTCAGCGACTTTGGTGATCAGTTCGTTAAAGATCACACTTACATAGTCAACTCGTAGAGAGTTGACCAGTGACCAACTGATCTGGGCCTCCAGGGAGCTGAATTGATCATAGCTCCCTGATTTTGTACCCAAAGATTGGATAAAGTTTGTGAAAAGAGCATTCCAAACACCATCCATTTTTGTTTTATGGACCGTAGAGTACTTACGGTTACCACTGCCATCGACTGAGTATTTACACTCAATCTCAGTGAGTTCGACGAGGCCTTGTTTGGCAACGTCGCTCTCTGGCAGTGACTCGTACGACTCATAGGTCGGCAGTTGTAAAATGGAGCGGATGGTGTTGGCAGTTATGATGATAGGTTGGGTACCATTGTCTATAAAGCCCTGGAGTTGGGAAACACCAGAGCCGACAGAGTGAGTGCAGGTATACCAGAACTCACTGAGCCATTCTGGGTTCATTTCCCCAGGAGACAAGGTAAGAGCAGGGAGGATAAAGTGATTTTTTAAAAAGTTTATCACCTCCGCATACTCAGGTTTAGGACAGTTTATATTTCCCAAATAGTTCGATTTGGGAACAGTAATGACAAGGGTCTCACTGACCGCAGAGGCTCGAAGAGCTTTAATCTCTGGGGTCGGTGTGTAAGCATTATTAAAAAATTTTGTCCTTGCCATTTTTAGAGAAAGAAAAAGTAGAAGATATAAAATATGAGATATTTGCAGAGAAAAATGAAGAAGATGAAGTTTGAAAAATTAGAAAGCGTAAAGAGTGAAAAGGTAAGGGTTTCGTTGCTTATATACGGTTACTGATGTTGAAAATGTGTGGTCAAAACGAGTATGTACGTGGTCAAAAAGTAAAAAAAAATGTGGTTGGTGATAGTGGAGTAGGGTGATGATGGTGATAAGTGGTAACATTAAATGGTGATGGGAGTGGTGCACCGGAAAGGTATACGAGGTGTCAGAAAAAGTGTACCTTTTCGAGTTCCCATAAGATATTTTAATAAAGTATTTATTAAGAATATAGATCGTTAAAAATTAAATACAAAATGTATTAATTGTAAGGAATATATGTCGAAATAAATGCTGTATTAAATAATAACAAAACTTTCGCTGATACATCATGTCTCAGCGAGATGAAAATAAGTTATATCTTAAAATAAAATAAATATTATGTTTCACATTTGATGTCGCTGATCAAATTACAACTTAGAATACTAATCCAATCAGCTAGTCAAGTATGTGAAGCATAAGATATAGTTTATTTATGTGATATAAGGAATTTTCATGTGTAGTTACAAAGTATACAATTTATTGATTATAGCAATGCTAACTTATTGTTCTTGCTGATTACATTAGTGAGAATGATAGGTCAGCATGTTAAAAAAAATAAACTATTTATTTTGTAACTACCTATTATTAAACAAACAGGTTTTAATCATTTAGGTTCAGCATGCCCAACTCGCTGATGAGAAAGGTGAATCTCTTCTCATCTAAAGGTTTTGTAAAAATATCAGCGAGTTGGTAATCGGTTGGAATGAAATGCAGTTCAATGTCACCTTTCATGACGTGGTCCCTGATGAAGTGATATCTGACATCAATATGCTTTGTCCTTGAGTGCATCACAGGATTATTTGCTATGGCAATGGCACTTTGACTGTCACAATAAATTGGAACATTGCCAAAGTCAAAACCATAGTCAGCGAGCTGATTCCTCATCCACAGAATTTGAGCAGTGCAGGCTCCAGCAGCGACATATTCAGCCTCAGCAGTAGAAGTTGAGACAGAATTTTGTTTCTTGCTTGACCAGCTTACAAGCTTTTCTCCAAGAAACTGACAGCTACCAGAGGTACTCTTTCTGTCCATTTTGCATCCAGCATGATCAGAATCTGAATATCCCATCAGTGAGAAATCTAAACCAGATGGGTACCAGAGACCAAGATTTGGTGTACCCTTCAGATATCTGAATATTCTTTTGACAGCGAGCAAATGGGATTCCTTTGGATCAGCTTGATATCTAGCACATAGACAAGTAGAAAACATAATGTCTGGTCTACTAGCAGTTAAATACAGCAGTGACCCGATCATTCCTCTGTAAGCAGTGATGTTCACAGATTTACCATCAGGATCAACATGTAATTTTACTGCAGATGACATTGGTGTAGCAAGGGATGAGCAGTTGGTGAATTCAAATTTCTTTAATAGATCTTTAACATATTTTCCTTGATTTATGAAAATACCAGTTTTGGTTTGCTTTATTTGCAGACCAAGGAAAAATGTTAGTTCACCCATCATGCTCATTTCATAACTTTTAGTCATGAGGTTACTAAATTCCTTGCACATGTCATTGTTAGTAGACCCAAAAATAATATCATCAACATAAATTTGGACCAATATAACATCTCTCTTATCCTTTTTAATAAAAAGTGTGCTGTCAATTTTACCTCTGACATACCCACAATTAGCTAAGAAGGTGGAGAGAGTGTCATACCAAGCTCTAGGAGCTTGTTTTAGTCCATATAAAGCTTTTTCCAGCTTATAGACATAACCTGGATGCTTGGGATCAGTGAATCCAGGTGGTTGCTTCACATACACTTCTTCCTGCAGCTTTCCATTCAAGAAGGCACTTTTCACATCCATTTGATATACCTTGAATTTCTTGTGAGCTGCATATGCTAAGAACAACCTGATTGCTTCAAGCCTAGCAACTGGTGCAAAAGTTTCATCATAATCAATTCCTTCTTGCTGACAGTAACCTTGTGCAACCAGTCTAGCCTTATTTCTTATTACGACACCATCTGCATCCATCTTGTTTCTGAACACCCATCTTGTTCCAATCACAGATTTCCCAGCTACTTGAGGTACTAACTTCCACACTTTATTCCTTTCAAACTGAGATAGCTCATCTTGCATGGCAGCTATCCAGTGATGATCAATGAGTGCCTCATCAATTTTCTTGGGCTCAATTAGTGACACAAAGCTTACAAACAAACAAAAGTTAGCAGATGTTGATCTGGTCTGGACCTTGGATTGAGGATCACCAATAATCAATTGATTATCAATATGTCTAGTCCATTTAGTCACTCGCTGAGGCTCAGCAGTGACTTGATTATTCAGAGATGATCCACCAGACACATCAGCATTAGAAGCATGATTAATGTTTAAGCTTTGATTTGGAAAGTGAGTGTTATTATTTTGATGCAAATGATGAGATGATGATGGGATATCAACAGGCAAAGATGAAGTTTCTGAATTATTCTTAGCTAAAGTAGAGCCAGAAGTATCTTCAGGGACATCATCTTCCCTTTCAGAATCTGATGGATGAACCTCATGCTTGTCATCACTGATTGTGTTAAAAGTAAGGTTTTCATAATCTCTTGGATCAGTGAGTGATTCATCATAAGATTCATCAAAGGTAACATCCATTGATTCTTCGATACATTCCCTTCTTTTATTATAAACTCTGAAAGTTTTTGAAATGATTGAGTAACCAACAAATATACCTTCATCAGCTTTGGGATCAAACTTTCCTAAGTGATCTCTTTTGTTTAAGACATAGCAGGTACTGCCAAAAACATGAAGAAAACTTATGTCAGGTTTTCTCCCCCTTAACACCTCATAGGCTGTCTTATCATGTCTCTTGACAATCAGAGACCTATTCTGAGTGTAGCAGGCAGTGTTAACTGCTTCAGCCCAGAAGTGGGTCTTAAGACCAGCATCTATGAGCATTGACCTTGCTGATTCAATCAAGGTTCTATTTCTCCTCTCTGCAACACCATTTTGTTGAGGTGTTCTTGGTGCAGAGAAGTTTTGAGAAATACCTTTTGAATCACAGAAACTTTCAAGGTCAATATTTCTGAATTCAGTGCCATTATCACTTCTTAAATGTTTAACTGAACAATCATTTAAGTTTTCCATCTTTTTGATAAAGGATATAATTTCCTGTGTTGCATCACTTTTGGCTTTAAGAAAGAATACCCTAGTATATCTGGAATATTCATCCACAATTACCAAGCAATACCTTTTACCACCAAGACTAGGAGAACTCACAGGACCAAATAGATCCATATGCATCAGTTGAAAACATTCTGTCACTGAAGATGTTTGTTTGCTTTTGAAAGAGGAGCTGTGATGCTTTCCCTTCTCACACGCTGAACAAAGCTTGTCTTTGTCAAAAGTAAGCTTTGGAAGACCATTTACCAAATCATTCTTGCTGAGCTTGCTGATGGCCTTAAAGTTCAGGTGAGAAAGTCGCTTATGCCATAACCATTTTTCTTCTGAAACGGTTCTGGAATAGAAGCATGTTCCTGATTGTGCTGAGTCCATATTGACTACATATGTGTTTCCTTTTCTTTGAGCACCCAGGACAGCACTTCCATTTTTGTTGTAAACAACTCCAGCTTCATGATCAAATAGCACTTTATTCTTGGCATCGCAGAATTGACTGATGCTTAATAAATTATGCTTCAGTCCTTCAACATATGCCACCTTTTTAAACATCACATTTCTATTGGTCAAGACCCCATACCCTCTGGTCTTACCAATGTTGTTATCACCAAAAACTACATCAGGACCTCTTTCATCCTGGTAGTCGCTGAGCAGGGACTTACATCCGGTCATATGTCTGGAACACCCACTGTCCAGATACCAGATTGTTTCTCTAAGAATGCCCTACATCAGGAATAAACTATTAGTTCAATTTATGAACCCATCCTGAGATGGGTTCATGGTGGACAAACCTTGAACTTGGCTTCTACTGACCAGCAAGACATTTGATTTATTGCTGGTGGTTGGTTTGACACAAGCTTGTACTGATGAACAATCTGTTGACACATGTTGCCTACTTCCACACTTATAGCATTTTTTATTTGTGGCTTTAGACTTCTTTTGCTCAAAATGCTTATTTGATTGAGATTTAAAAGAATTCAGACTTACTGTCTCAGTTTGTTTCTTCGACTCCAAGTCACTGATGACAAGATCATCAGTCATAGTGAGGTTGCTGAATGACTTTTGATTAATAGCAGTAATATTGATGGAAACTGGATTAGTTGTTGACTCATTTATGCTCAAGTCTTTCAGTTCATCAATGCTTGCAGCTATATCACAGTTGTCAGTGACCAGCGAGCTTTTAACAAAGTGATTTGGTTTAGGCTCGCTGAGGACTGACATTGGTTCAAAAACGAAGTTTGAAAAGGATTGATCAGGCTTGAATATTTGATCAATGCTTGTGGCATCAGCCAGAGAAGCAGCTGTGTCATAATCACCTCCCAAAATAGCTTTTACTTGTTTTGGAATTTGATTATTAACACACTGATTTACATTTAATGCAGATTTGCACCATGACTTTATAACTTCATTGAGTTGAGAAAATTTGGTTTCAAAACTTATTTTCTCTTGAATGCACATTTGATTTGCATGTATTTGTGCATCAAGTTCAAGTTTTAGATCTTTCATTTTCAACAAATTTTCTTCTTGAAGTTTAAGTTTAGATGTTAAGTCATTGATCATGCATTCTTGCCTCTTCTGAATATCATGAGCATTTGATAGATCAACTATCAAAGTCTCAAAGATATTCTCCTTTTCAGTCACTGAAGCTGATTTAAAACAATGTACCTTGTAGAGAGTCTCTGGATCCCAGCCAGATGCTGAACATTTCTTAGCTACTTCTTTGATGTTTTCATGGAAGTCAGCATCATCAGCCATCATGCAGTAATCTCTATCTAAACAAATCATAGCTTCTTCTTCATCAGATGATGAGGTTGAGTCAGAGTCGCTGAAGGATCCTTCTTCAGCGACGAATCCTTTTCCCTTCTTCTTGCCAACTTTGGACATAGCTTTCAGCTTCTTGTATTTTGATTTGTACTTGTTGTACTTGTCATTTCTGAAGCCGGGCCTTGGTTCAGGGAGAGGATTGATAGCTTTGGATCTACAGTCAGCTGCAAAGTGACCAGGTTTGCCATTTTGTAGCAGTCACCTTTTGACTTTGAGATGTCACTTGATGGTGTACCAGCAAATTTGTTAAACCTTGTGTTCTTTCTGAAATTTGCAACCATCATGGCCATATCTCTTTCCAGCTTCTCTAGTCCTTCTTCATAGCTGACTTCAGACTGACTGTCAGCAGCACAACCTTCCTCATCTGCAATCAGTGACTTTGAACTCAACTGGGTGATCTTAACTTTCTGCTTTTGATCAATCTCTTCTAGCTCAGCTACAAGGGCATTAGAAATCTTTTGACTGCCTAGTGCAGCACGAATGTGCTCACTTTGATCAGCCTGTTTTTCAGATTGTTCCCAGTTTAACAATATACCATAAATTTGAGTTAGATTGAGAGAAGTATAATCATTACGTTGTTGAGTACATGTTGCAATGGTTCCCCAAACTTTTCTAGGCAACAGTTCTAGAAATTTTTCGACAACAAATCTTTGGTCTTTTCCTATATTAGCCTTTTCCATTTTATTTATTAAAGCTTGATATCTAGTATAGGTGGAGGCCAGTGACTCGTTGGGTTCCATGGCAAACAGTTCATATTGACGAGTCAGATTTACTTCTCTACAGCGAATAATGTCGGGGGTTCCAATATAGATATTTCTTAGAGTGTCCCACATGTGTTTCGCTGTACTGCACAATCTAATGGACTCAAACACTTCATTAGGAAGTGACATGCTTATGTATATTTTAGCTTGTTTATCCAGCCTGACCATGCGCCTGTCCTCATCTGTCCATTGTTCCTCCCTTTTTGGCATAACCATTTCTGGTAAGGCAGGAGTGGTTGCAGTAGCTGCAACAGCAGGAATAATGACAGTGGGGGTGTGAGGACCGTCAGTTATTATAGAACAAAGACGATCATCAACAAGGTCTAAGAACATCATCATCCTGGACATCCAGGTTTCAATTCTTGATGGGTCAAAGGCTGGAGGTTTTGTAGTGGAGCCATTTCCCTTCTGGTACTCAGAATCAACACAACTGTACTTAACGGATTCCATTGCAGATCTGGTTAAATTATATTTTAAACCAACTCTGCTCTGATACCAATTGTGAGTCCCTAATCACTATTATGTTAGTGATTGTGAATCGTTAACAGTGAGTTAATTGTAGAAGGGGGGGTTGAATACAATTAAAAACTTTTCTTTTCTGTTATAATGTGTTATCTTTGTTTAACAAGTTTTTAACCGTATTAAAGTAACAACAATATGAACACAAGTATGTATATAAGATAAACAGTTCAGTTGCTGATACAAATGTAGCTGAAAGATAAATTCTTTTATTGATAAAATTTATCTCTTGTTGATTGCGGAATAGATTAGCCAAAGCTAATTTAAATCAAACAATACAGCTATTACAAAGGAGATGAGCAGTAGTGGACAAACACGCTAACTTGCTCACTCGCTGAAGTAAACTAGTAGTGGACAAACACGCTACTAGTTCACTTGCTGGTGTTACTTGTATCTTAGACAAACTAGTCACTGACAAACAAGTGACAATACAAGTAATCGACACAAAATGAAGTACAACATACTACGCTATTTATAGACGCTGAAATCCTCAATTTCCGGATCTGAACGACACGTGTCGCTGATTGATTGGAGAGGTAGTTGAGATGTGATACATCATGGCACGACATTCTGTCTTGGGAAATATCACCTTGTACCATAGACCAATCAAAAGCTTCCACGTTACTCTTTTCAAGTTTCGAGGAACACGTGCTGCGCCGTAGTAACGCCGAATGTTGACTTCTTATTTAATGCGGCATTTAATGCTGCAGTCACTGATAGATATATCAATTCTCCTCATTCTCGATGCGAGCTAACATGCTCTAAAGAATGACTTGAATAGCTAACCTTCAGCGACTTCTTTTATTCAGCAGAAGAGAGAACTCAAGAAGACTTGGAGACTCTCACTGATAGATGAGTATCAACGACACACATAGTTGAGTCTTTGATCTTTATAAATTCTTCTTCTACTGGTCTAAGATACAATCAGCGACAAGAAAACCTTCAGCAACACTATCTTCAACTTAAATCATACTTCATGTACAGAGAGTAATACTCTCGCTGATATTGATCAGCGACACACAGAGTTGAGCATAATTCTCCTTCAGTAACTTAGAGACAGAGAGAAGATCAGCGAACATAAACATCAGCAACAGGAGCTTGACTTGAATCATTTCTTCTTAGAGAGATCTTCATTAAGTGGATCAGAGACTTGTGAATATAAGGCACAATCAGTGACTTCGATTATCAGCGACCAGTGACTCAACACGCACCAGTAGAGGAATTCGGGGTCGAGGAGAATGAGAATCAAAACTTCGGAATAATCGATGTAGAGGCTTACGAACGAGTCATGGAGCAGACAATTGAACTGAATAATCGTACGTGGGAGCTGAAGTACAAGTGTCAGGACTATGAGAAGGAACTGAGGATCATGAAGAGGTCCATCGCTCGAAAGGTTAAGGACAAATTACACCACTGGAAGAGGGTGGCCGCAAGCCTCACTAGGAAGACGAAAAAATGGGTCAAACGACTGGGAGGAAGGCAGGTGGAAGAAGATGCACTTTACCGTGCACCGCCGCGTTACCAAGACCTACTCGCCGAACGCTATTACCCACGCGACATGTACGTGGAATGAAGTTCCAAGTGATCAGAAGCCTACTTAGGACTAGCTAGATAGTGACTATAACCATTTTGCCAAATCTGTGTAAAGCAGGGTTGTAGGAACCACAAAACGTATTGAATACTTATGACTAGATGATTGTATTATTACATTCTGTAAAATGTTATGGCATTTGTTCGGGTGTAGTACTGCCCGACAAATTTTGTAAACGAACAATCGAATGTAATGACTACGAATCACCCCGATTCTTAGATTTATTATCTGTGCAAAACCACTCGACATGTACAATACTAAAATACCCTGACCTTAATAGGTATACAGAATCCCCGCCTCGCCCAGCATAAGCCCGACGACACACTTACAATGATATCACTGGATATACTACTAGGATTCCAACATTTCGCCCTTCTCTACCCTGCTATGGTAGACCCAGAACACTAACGTATCTAGGAGTATATTTGTGGACCCCCCGAGAGCATCCCGGAAAACGTCGTCTCACCCAAACCCACAAACATCGAGTGAGCTAACCGTATGGCACACGTACTCCTGGTTATGATCGTACACCGCAAATCACCAACCCCTACCCTCTAGATCGAATTCGGCAGAAGCCGCGACTACTAAGACCTATGCTCCAAGACCAAAGAACAACAACAACCATGCACGGGGCAGAGCTTATACCCTTAATGCCGGGGACAATCATCGAGACCCAATCCTAGATGCAATTACGGTTCCCACCTAATCAACCTGATTACCCTATATTACATGACTGATAAACCTTGTGACTGCTTGATGATTCACTGTTATAGATCATAGGCGTGACCTAGGATAAGCACACCCCGGATAGGTTGACAGATGTAATACTTCAGTACATCAGGAACGCAACAAACAGACTTTTTCCCATATATCTCACACCGGTTGGGACCGGGACCCACTGGACTACTATCATTATGTGTCGTCTGTCCGAAAAAAAAAAACTACACCACAAATCGGCAGTTGGAGAAAATCATTTGTTCTTTTATTGTTTCACTAGAATACAGTTTTATACTCGTGACCCCATAATTGCTATTATACCATACTTAATGCCAACGTCAAAACTTTGTGTTGATAACCCCCCCCCCCCCCCCATTTCGTAGGAAATGACAGATTACTCCGCTGGTAGCCACATGTCCGATAATGACCAACACGGTGAGGACCGGACCATGTTCCCTTACCTACTTACTCTCGAAGGCGGCATCGAGGCAGTAAGTGAAGAACCGTTGGAAGAAACGGCACACCTGACAGGACTCCGAGACTTTCCATCTCAGACCATAGTCACAGAAGTTACCCAAATAACCCGAGCAGACTCCCTTTCAAACCCTGCTACTGATAACCATATCACAACCACTACCATCACCACTCCTCCTACGGTTACCGCTCCGATCATTGTCAATGTAAACACTGACCACTCTAAGCATACTGACGAAACGATGAAGGCATTACAGAACCAACTAACTACTGTTCAGGAGGAAATCATCGGTCTATGCCGACTCACCCACGAGCAAGGACTGCGCCTGCGAACCTTAGAATTCTATTGGGAACAATTAAGATACTTGTGCCCAACGCTGGGAGATATGCTCCAGTTAGTTTCTGACCCATTATCACAAAAAGCTCAAGCTAGCGTCCCTGTGGAAAAGGACACCGAAGCTCAACTGGAAACCCTCAAAAAGAACCCGGGAGGGAGCTCCAACACAGACATTACTCAGCCCCGGACAAAAAGGGCAAAGATAACTCAAACCCCCACTACTGAAGCTAAGGGGAGAGCGTATAAGGGAAATCTACCCTACTGCACCCGATGCAAACACCATCATAAGGGACAATGCCTCCCTCCTTGCGGCAGATGCAACGTGTTTGGACACCAGGCCCAGAATTGCAAATTCCCTCGAAAGGACACAAGCTCGAAAACAATGGGGTTGTGCTTCAAGTGTGGAAATGCTGGGCATAAAAAGATAAATTGTCCACTACCAACTACTACAGACGGCATCCCTGAGGCCAAGCATGACACGAACGCTACTACAGGTACGTTATACCTCTAGAAATAATTCCATCTCCGACATTACAGACTGTTACCACTATTACGAATGCGGTATAAATCACAAGCTACTGTAGACTACTAGTACAAATTGTAACTATACCCCACTGATTTCCCGACCGACCCCGTTCATAGGACGTGACGGTTTACACACGTTAGTATCTCTCCCTCTCTCTCTCTCTCTCTCTCTCTCTCTCCTTCTCCTATTCTAACAAGGGGGAGGAAGGGAACCAGAGACATTTATGACAACACTAAGGATGCTTCAACACCTTCTTAGAAAACGTACGTACTACTTCCTCGAATAGATTCCAGATATACCGTACCATATAACGCGAAACGACATTTAAGCAACTACGGGATTTAACCGACAACGACCCGTGAACATGTAACTACAACTAGGCAAACTAGGAATTGAGCTTTATTTGATCGTTAGCTGCCTTGTTAATGACAGAACAGAACTTTGGTAAAGAATTGGTCCAATGACTTATCGACTGCAGCTACCTCCTGAACTCAGTAGCGTACATCCCATTTTCCCCATTTCTAACTTACAGAAATGCCTGTCTGATGAGACACTAACCTTACCGCTCGACGAAACACAAATTGATGATGATCCTCATTCTGTCGAGGAACCTATGGAAATCATAAAACCGCGAGGTCACAGAACTGAAACGAAGTCGTATTCCCATTGCTAAAGTCAGGTTGAATTTGAGGCGTGGTCCTGGATTCACCTGGGAACAAGAAGACCAAATGAGACTGAGATACTCACATTTTTTCATAAACTCTACTCCTACTAACACCATGACTACAAGCTAATTTCGGGACGAAATTCTCCTAACAAGGGGAGAATGTAACACCCGCCAATTTAGGACTTTAATTAGTACCTAAACTACTTGAAATTACGGGTATTTAGTTTTATAATACCCTAAATAAAGGTAACATTATGGTGTGAATACGGGCACGCTTACGCGATCTAATTTAAATCGTACACTTATGAACCGGACAAGGTCCGACAATTAATAAATGGACGTTGGTGACAAAACTTTATAACAAGGTGGACTTATCTAAACAAAAGTGATTTACATTAATATATTGTGAGAATATATTCCAAGTATTTCTCATTTATAAAAACACCCTGTACACGGCAAACACGCACGAAGCACGTGAGTCAAGCGAAAACAATTCAAATTATAATTCTATAACTCGTTATTTACTGTTTTGATAAAACATTTCAGTTAAAATATTTTGGATATACTTAAACACGAAACACGGAACGACATTTAAACAATCGTGGAATGTAGCATAAAAATCTGAACAATGAGTTCACGAGACCGAGACCCAAATGGTTCAGCCCAAGTCCGCGGATCCAAGCCCCAACCCGACCCATGACCCACCTCCTTTTAAACTCCTCCTTCCTTCAATTCTTCCATTTTATTCACAAACACACACACACTTACATTTCCAAAACCCTCTCTTTTCTTTCCCCTCTTCTTTCTTCAGACCGGCAGCAACATCAACACCACCGTCATCAAAATCGTTCATCAACATCATCAAGAGAAAGCACAAGGACCGCCATCATCTTCTACCTCACCTTCATCATCCCCATTTTCGATTCTTGGTATGAAACGCCTTAAAACTCGATGTAATTACTTAGAAAGCTTTTATTTACATGCTAGAACGTTTACTCAACAAAGATTTGCCCAAAAATCGACTTGAAAATGCATTTTCATGAATAAGTGTTCGAACAGCTCGTTCTGCAAACCGAGATCTGTTCGTCCTGCGAGGCAAACCCAATTGCGAACCGAAAATTGAACTCGCGAACCCAACTGCGAACTGAACCCACCTGCGGGTAGGCTTGCGAGTCGACCTGCGAGTTGACCTGCGAGCCGACCTGCGAGTTGACTTGCGAGTCGACCTGCGAGTGGACTTGCGAGTTGACCTGCGAGTTGACCTGCGAGTTGACTTGCGAACCGGACCTTGTGTTGCGAACTGAATTCAATTCGCAGCCTACTACCTTGCGAGCCGAACTCGGCTCGCACCGCGAACTCAATTCGCACCACTATTTCAGTCCATAACCCGACTTGACCAATTTTCTGAATTTAAATCCTAGATACGATTTTTAATAAAACGATATACATAATAATACCACTCTCGGATTACTTTTACAAACCGTCACCAACGGGCCATACTTGTTTTCAAAATATAAACGGTTTACTAAACAAACACTTGGACACGTCCTAGTTGAGTGGACAACTAGCATGGGTGATCTTTTAAGACACCAACCCGTTTACTTGTTTACTTACAACCTTGTGCGTTACGGATGCCAGAAGGTTGCAGGATTCTGAGAATCGATACACAATCTTACAACCGCTTTACCTGGTTGATTACATATACGTATTTACTGGACTTAGGTGAGTCTCATAGCCCCACTTTTACTGTTTTACTGTTTTACTTACGGGGTGAGATACATTGCTTATTTTTATGAACACGAGTACTGAATTACATGTTTACCAAACGGAATTGCATGAGTTTTCTCACCATTTATTTGGGGAAGTCTCCTCATCATATATTGTTAGTTATGTACTTAAGCGCGAACACTAGTTATTGGATCCATTAGGGAAATGACCCTCCCCGCCCGGGGTAGTAGCGCTACCACGAACCGTTCTGTATAAACGGGCGACTATAATTCGTTACTGATGCTTGCTCAATTTCGAGCATGTCACGGGAGCAAATTATTATTTACGGGTTAAGCTTCGATTATGAGCCTCATGGCAATGGTATAACTTACTTACTTTACATTGCAAGATTGCAAATAACTGATTTACGCATGCGGGCATTATTGTTGAAATCTTGTGTTCAAAAACTTACATTATTTACAAACCTGTGAGATTCACCAACATTCGTGTTGACCTTTTTAGCTTTGTATCTCAGGTACACAGACGGAGTAGGATCCCCTCAGGATACTAGCTAGAGTCGCATGATTTCTACCTTGCATTTAACGGAGATTCTTAGCATTATCTTTTGTATTTATTATGATTATGTAATAGAATCTCCTGCTTTATACGCGGACTCTAGGGAACTTCATTTTGTAACCAGAAACGCTATGTTTCAAACATTTTATGTATGGAAATGTAACTATTTACAAACGTTGCATATAGATGTCGTTTGCTTTACTTTTGTGCTGTGATATTTGATTAGTAGCACCCCAAAGCTTGCTTCCGCTAAACTGGGATTTTGGGGGTGTTACATCAAGACACTCATACACTCTCTCATATTCACACTCATACTTATACTCTCATTCTTCCATTTTCACTTTCTCACTCTAAAAATCTCTTATATTTTAGTCTAGGGTTATTGTAATTAATCTACGGATTAACATAGAGGTTAGAGCGAACGTTAGGAGTTTGGAGATTCATCTTTGTACGTGTGAACGAGTTATCAGTCATAATAATACGCTGCTGCGCATTTATTTCCGGGTGATATCGAAACCTTTATCATACTTGCTTTATCTCATATTTTAATTATGTATTATTGCCTTGTATGTGATTTGTCTATTGCCATGAATTGCGAGTAGTTTATTATTGTGATTGTTGATGATGTAGATAATTATAAGTAAGGATGACATTATATAATTAAGTGTACGACAATTGTAAACGTGATGTAACGGCCCCTATTCGACAGTTTATCTGATATAGTATTGGAAACGTTTTATACGGAGTACAAATGTATGGAAGTCGATAAACGACCGAAGGTAGTTACATCACTGGAATCAGCTCTGGTTTAACAGTTGAAATTCCGAAAGGATAATACAACTTCACAACTAACTGGTATATCCTACGAAAGTCAATGCACAATAAAATAATGTTTGAAAACGCGTTCAGATAAAATAGGAATTAATGACCTTTGTATCTTGAAGACTTTATGAAATTGAGTTTAATTTATGGAGTACCCTTTCCGGTTATCCACGTGACTACAACCTAGTAATTAGGACTTGATCAACCTTAATTATGGTAAGTAGTTATTTGTGCCCATGACATGCAACAAGTAAGACACAGTGAACCCACTCGTTGTACATATTAGGTTTACATTTATGCATCGCTTTACATTTAGTTAGTTTAGAGTGTCACATTCACCGTCAATTACTCCTGACCGCATGTCTGATGTAAGAAGCAGTCGAACTACCATGTAAAGTACACTGTCCGATTACTGCAAGGCATGGCCTGCATATGAAACACGTTTTTATAAACTGCGAATAATCTAGGGATGTATAATTGTTTGAAAAGGAGGACTCAAGTCATAAGTTGAAGTAACCAAGCCTTAATGCACAAAACAAGACTTAGGAATAAGGATAACATCCTAGTGATTTAAATACCTTAAAACACTAAGTCTTAAACAATCAGCGGTCAAAACATACAAAGTTATTAATCTGCATGCTAATAAAATACTAAACTATTTTAGGGGTTAAGAAAGGTCGGACCTATGAGACGATACGCTACTGATTCATGCACCTCGGCGTTAAGCCAAGATAGGTTGTTTATCTTTCAACTAGATAAGTATGGGAAGTTTGCGTAGGAAATTTAGTTGGTAGGGTTCTAGAGTTTACACCTGATAGTTTAAACCATTACATTTAGTATTGTCCCTGTTTAATCTGTCATCCTGAAACATTGATTATCGAAATCTCAACAATCACATATTTATCTTTATCTGTTTTCCTGCAATTTACTTTTCTGCATTTTAATTATCTGTCTTTAGTTTAAAACCCCCAAACCTACCTACTTTGTTCCATCCTAAATATCTCCTACCGAAAGCACCAGCTTTAATCGCCCACACGTTTGGATTCATAGAACGATCTTATGTCATACTTACCGCTTACTAACCAGAGTAGGTAGTACGTATAATTTAAGCCCAGCTAAATATAAATTTTAAAACCACTGCTGCGCCCGCATCACCATCAGGAATCGCAACGACACTGAACCGATGGTTGCGGGTGCAACAAGTTTTTGGCGTCGCTACCGGGGAATCACAAACGTACGATTCAAAGCCGCCTTAAGTAGTAATATTTAGGAGACCCTTCCGATTGAAATCTTCCTAGAAATCTTTCGAAAGTTAATTTAAGTAATTAGTATTAGTTAGCTAGGATAACTTTAAAAATGACAACTCAAAAACCCACTTCTTGCTTCATTTCAATGGATGATACGGAATTCTTTGACTACTTAGAAACAGAGTTAGGGTCTGATTTCTTTTCACCTTCTTCCTCTAAAACTAAGGAAATCTCCGATACCCAAGAAGAATATAGGACCTCACTCTCAATTCCAAAACATTGCCTAGATTTTGATGACGCGGACCAGTTACCTGACCTTGCATCATCTCCAGAAGATCACTCTCCAACTTTACACCTACCTGATTTACCAAATTCTTCCCACTTCGATTATTTTCCTGAAGATAATTCTGAAGAAAAACCTCCGAAGTCTTGTGACTTAATCACCCTCATTCCTGAAACATCGGTGTATACTCAAACCACGCCCGATTCTCGGAATAACGACATCTTTCCATTCATTTCACACAAACACCAATACACCATTTACCGAGTGATGGACAAGGTTCCATCAGTCGAGCCGGAACAACCTTGTTTTGAAGAAAGCCACCTCGGTGCTTCTTTCAATCCTTCCCGTAGGGTAGATGTCTATAAAGCATTCGTCAGGCAATTAACCTATGCCAATCTCCCGTATTCCTACGAGCAACGAGAAACGATTGCCACATTAGAAAAACAAGTAGAATTCCTTCTTCGGCTGTCAAGTCATGAATGCAAAAGCACTTCCACAAATTTCAGAGACCAAGAACTAAAGTTTATAGCAGATTTAGATCTACTTTTTGAATCACTCGCCGACATGGATTTTCTTCCAACATATATGATGTTAATCAATCACAGTGTCGCCGCAATGATCAACAAACTTGAGTTCTGGGAAGAATGAGATCCGATAATTTCTATCATCATTCCTGGTAAATTCCTTTCTTTGTTGACCCCGCCTCTTACCTGATCTCAAAATTACAAGACGTTTTTCCTGATTCCACCAAGGAAAGAATCGACACAGTTTTCTTCGCAAAAAGAAAAGACCTTCATGTTAAGCTTACTCGAATCTTTGCCTTTACCAAATACCCTTTCACTTCCGTACAAAAATCCACAATCAGTGAACTCTGTAGGATAGTTAAGTCTATAACCGGAAACCCTGATTCACAGGAAGAGAACGCATTTCTGGAAGTCATGAATAAACTCAATCACGATCTTAATTACAAAGATCAAGGTCCACGCGTCGGTTTGTCAAACCCTAAAAAGATAAGGAAGGCGTACAATAAGTTAATTGGTGATTTTGTCAATCTAGGATACGAAGAACGAGAAGTCCTAGGATTAGAGAATCGTCATTACTATTTAGTTTATAACACCATTTTGGAACTTTCAAAATATTTTGTGCTGAAAAACGTTCGCTTAAAGGAGCAAATCTCGACCCTTTTCCTATGAAGGGATCGGAACGAATCTTAAAACAATTCCTTCCGAAAAAGGTCGAAGCTCGCGACTTTAAATGAGCATATTTTAGTATAAATATAGTAATATAATAAAATTTTGAAAGTTTCCTTCGAAAAAAAAAAACGTTTTTAAATTTTTGCTTGAAAACACGTGCGCGACAACAAGAACGTACAACGTTAAGCTTTTAGCCGAAACATGAACATTCAACAAGTCCACATCAGACAACTAATTTTAAAACACCCAAATAATAATATCTCAGGATTGCTTTTTAATTGTTCCACAAAAATTTACGCGCTTCTTAAATTGTTTATAACGTAACAAAAGACTAACAAGTAACTAGTTACAATAAATACGTTTAGGATTCGTAATCATTATTAGTGGGACATTAGAAATTAATCTAGGGAAGAACTTAGATGTACATAGGGGACCATGTAAGGAATATGGTACATGGGAGCATGACAAATATTCTCATGGACCACAAGCCTTCCATTTGCTCCCATAATTCAAAAATACCACAAAAACTTCTCTTCTCCTTCCTCCCTCACCCTAAAAACCGGCCACCCTCATTCCTCCATGGATCACCACCCAATCTTCACCAACCTCTCTAATTTCATGTCCTTTTGAACTCCTCATTGCATGATATTCTCGGTTGTACGTTCGTTTTGAAGCATAACACACTAAAACAAGGTATGATCATGAAAAACCCACTTTGAACTTAAAATGTCTTATTTTATGAAGTTACCTAAGATAGTAACTAGGAGTTAGTGTTTTTCTTGGTTGAATGCTTAGAAACTACATGCTACTACCACTTACCCTTGGTAATCCATGCTAGTTTAGATCTTTCAAGAAAATGTACCTTAACCTAGTAATTAAGTCTAGAAATTGGCTTGATTAAGTGCTAGTTGTTAGATATTTAAGTAATTGTGGTGTTTTAAATGATTGCCCTATGTTAATTGCGTAATGCGGATAAATTAGGATTAGCAAATTTGATTTTTGAAAGTCAACAAAAAGTTAACTAGCATGCATGATTAGAATAGTAAATTAAGATTACTTGAAAACTCTTGCTTACTAGGACACTTGTACTTGCTTGACTAGTCAAAATAGGCAATATAGAATCATTACTAGAAACAAAAGTCTTGAATAAAACCAAACACATGGATGACATAATTTTTTGTGCATGACCTACCTTGTATCGTCCGAAGTAAGTTTTGACCTAAAAGTCAACTTGAAGTATTGCATATTTAAAATTAAATTAATTGCGATTTCTATTCAAAAACCTTACTTCAAGTTAAACTTTTAAAAGTCAAAAACATACAATGAGACTATAAACTATGAAATAATGACGTTTCAAATTTGGCTGAACACCAGACTTTGTAAATGGCATTACTTCACAAGTTAAGTTACCGCCATCCCCTGACTATATGTTTTCACACATTGATGATTGCCTTACTATTGTTACTTGGGGGCATTTGATATTTACTGTAATCTTTGGACTGTCAAGAATTTAAAGCCCTCATTTTGAATTTTCCATTAGAAAATTCGGGAAGCGCTTTAAATTCCACCTTTCTTAAGACCTATTACTTTAAATTTCTCATGTTCTCAGGTACTATGTCGCCGAAGAAGAAAAAGCTAAAACCAGCACGTCCACTTACAGGATCTCTTGCATACCTTAGTGCAACACCAGCATACGACCGGATGGCACGGATATGGAGAGATAAACCTTTTGGACCTTTTAGATATGTAGATTGGGAAAAGCTACAGGTATTGGGATTCAGGCAGAAATTAGAGAGTCTACTTAGTTACTCAATAGAGGGTCAGCAGTTTGAGTCTTTCAAGAGATTGTTCAGCATTGACGAACCGGTGTATATGGAGATGATCACCGAGTTCATGACCACCTATACATTTGAGCCAGGGAGTAGAGTTGGAGACGGGGTAATCACGTTTAGATATATGGGGAGCCTATTCACCTTGTCATTGGCTCAGTTTGCACGTCACCTAGATCTCTATACTCCAGAAGAGATAGACTCGTCCCTTTTTACTGATGGAGCCACCACGATTTCTCTCACGACTACTACCGCAGAGGCATGGAGTCATTGGTCACCAAAGCCATATTTCTCGGGTATTAAAGCCACCCAGCTCACAGACCCAGTCATGCAGATTTTGCATAAACTAATGGCTTGTTTGCTTGATGGGAAACATACGTCTAATGGCCGAGTGTCTGAGTTTGATGTTATCATGATGGCATGTATCCTCGAGAGGAGAAACATTCAGGTTGCCCATCTAGTTGCACAACGGATTTTGGAAGAAAAAGAGTTTGGTGCAAGAAGATCATTCATCGGACCAGTAATTACTAGGTTGATTCGGAAAATGGGATTGATTAGGACGACAGAGATAGTAAAATTTAAAAGCCTGCCAAGATGGAGTGCCCAACCAATAGACTATAATTTTCTAAGGAAAATGGATATACTTAGGATTCTGAAGGATGGTACCGTTTACATCAGGGCACGATCATCAGACCCTGAGAGTATTGATACATTGGTAGCAGGTCTAGTCCTACCCAGGGAGTCCAGGAAGAGGAAGCAACCGAGAGAGGCCCGAAGTTCAGACTCCAATTCAGATGAGGATGCACAAGATTCTGATGTCGCAGTTGCACCGCCACAGCCTACTAGGCCAGGACCTTCTGTCCCGGCCCCTAGAGCTCAGATACCAGCTTACATATACCATTACGGGACACCCCCAGGACCCGATTACTGGTACTGGCTGATGCAGATGCAAGTCAGATGCTATAGAGCTATGAGGCAGCAGATCGCAGGGATACCAGTGAGCCCACTTTCGGATATACCGTGCGGGATGGGCCGAGCCCTACCACATTTATATCCCCCTGCAACTCCTACTCCAGCACCTCGCCGACATCCAGTCCATGGCCATGGTCTACCACCTCGGACAGTTCCACTCAGGCCACAGGCACCACGAGCACAGATCCCCCTTCAGAGACAGCAGATTCCCTCAGTCGTCGGCTCAGCTAGAGGACAGGTCTCGAGTAGCAGTAGGATATCCAGAGCCCCTACTCGAGCCATTTTTGTTCAGAGTCATAGGATTCTCAAGAGCACCAGCCCTGCAGCTGCACCGATTGCTCCAGTATCTTCTCACAGATAGACCGATCTATTCAGAGAGCACTCTCTCATCAGGGGATACATGAGATTCCACTCTATAGCTTTGACATGCCCGCAGGGGAGTTTGTCGATCAGTTGATACATGACGGGATATTCACCGTGGGTACACCAGACGCAGCGGATGATAGGGATGCATCAGATGAGGGCACCCACTATCAGCACGATGACTCTTCATCAGATGAGACATCTCCCATAGCATCTTCGACTGCAGTACCACCACCAGCCGAGCAATAGATTGCTCCGCCTTCTTACTTCTTTCTATTTTCTACCAAGACTTTATTATTATTATGTGTATCTGATGTACTATGGATGCATAGACATCACATCTATCCAGTTACTACTTTATCATTTTATTACTTTGCTTTTCTTATCAGCAGCTATTACTTGATTGAATTGAGTGGTTTGTTTGAAAAACTATAGAAGACCTAAGCAAGGGAGAACTGTGGACCACACAATGAAGAATGCCGAGAGCCATAAGCTACAAGCCACGGACCAAAAAACTTCTAACGAGGAGACAACAACGTGCACAGTAAAAGCGGTACACCGTTCCAAAACCCTCTACCCGTTTAAAGAATTGATTATCACGTCCAATATTCCAAAAACTAAGTGTGGGATCATCAAAACCACATTACACTTATGAAACAATCCGAAAATAAGTAGAAAATCTCTAAGTGTGGGATACTTCAACAAGAGGTACTCAACAAATGGATTCGAACATTAGGGACAATGTTCCTCTAAGTGTGGGATATACGGCCTTCAACCGCAAGTCTTTACCTCTTGTCCGTAAGTCAAACAATATTTTCATTTAAAAGCCAAAATGGATAAAATTTCAAAAAAATTTTAGATTCAAAAACATCGTTTTTAGAACTCCTATCTTTCAAAATTATAAATTACAGCAAGAAACGAGTTTTGACAACGAGACAAAACTGTTTTAGAATAAGATACGGACGAAAAGGGCAACACATGGCTAGGCACACATTGACCAAAATATTCGATTCGTGAGGATTGAGCCCATCATTAGCATTCACCTTTAAATGCTTCACCTTTCGTTTCATATGTGCGCCAATGTATGCATTTGAATTAGAACTTGCTCTTGTAATACATTTCGAGATCACACCGATGAGTGCCATACGTGGCATAGGTACAACCCATCTTGATAACTTCTAAGGAATCCAAACACCCTTCCACCATCAAACATCCACCCACTCAACACTCACTCTTCACACCCAATCAAAACCTCCTAACATTCATCCCGAACCTATAGAAGTTTCATTTTCCAACGAATTCTCAAAGATATTCTTGATTTTCCAAGACTTCTGCAGCCTAACACAAAGCCATCGGAGCGTTCCCCAAAGGATGAGCATCATCCGTAAAAGGAGCTCCAAGAAAAGAAATTCAGCAAAAAGCTTATATCGGAGCGTTCCCCAAAGGATGAGCATCATCCGTAAAAGGAGCTCCAAGAAAAGAAATTCAGCAAAAGCTGCTCAAAAAAAAAAAAGCCCAAGGATCAAGAGAAAGGGCCAAGAAAAGGAAAATTCCAAAGAAAAGGCTATGTAGTCCTTTCAAAATCTGAGAAATTCCAAAGAAACTCTCTCAAGAAAAGTTTCGAGAAAATACAAGGAAAACCCTCACACCTTCTTCACACCAAAAACACCCGATTCCTTCCAAGATATCTCGAAATGTTAATACCGTCCTCATCAAAAGTGATGGAGATTTGATTCTCGATCAAGCCTATGACGAGAATGTTGCATTTGCCTAGTCATGATCATCATATTGCTCGAAGAAGGTATCAAATTCAATAAACCCTTAGTTTCCGGCAAAAATCTCTTTCATAACTGTAACTTTATATTCTTTGGAAAAAGGTATGTCTAAAAACTGATGCAATTAGAATCATTCTAGAAGCTTTTAAGAATGAGTTTGCTTGAGGACAAGCAAAGTTCTAAGTGTGGGATACTTGATATCGCGTAAAAAGTCACGTTTTTACTATCGATATCTCTCTCATTCTGGAACAATTCTTGGCACTTTAACTCAAAAACATTACAAATCTATAATATTATGTCAAGATGGTAAAAACAAGGTTGCATGATGAAAATCAAGCAAAACGGACAGAAAACGAAGATTCCACGCACGTTTGAAGATTTCAGACATCAAAACGAAATTTCAAGACCAAAGAGCCCATCACCAACATCTATCTGACCTAAGATGTTCGTTTTCAAATTACGAATCCAACAGAAGAAGAATCAACAAAAACGGACGAAGAATGAAGATTCTACGCACTCCGGAAGATCCAAAAGATTCGTACGACACATATAAAGTTCAGAGACATATTTTTGGGATTTCTTTTCATCAAAAGCTTCGTTTTTGAATTACGAATCCAACACAAAAAGAATCAACGCAAACAGACGCATAACGAAGAAATTACGCATGAATCGAGAAACGAAGCAACGGGCAGCGAACCGGTGCGGGGTGGTGCCAGCCGCCACCGGCAGCCACACAGCCGCCGCCGGCTGCCTGTCACCCGCACGGATTGTGCTTTTTTGTCCTTTTTCGTACCCGGTGCTAGACCTTTACATGCTTTTCGTACCTGGTGCCACTACCTTTTCCACCTTTTGCTATCGTGAGCTTTGGGGGTGCTAACTTGAGCCAAATTTCTTCTATAAAAGGCAACCCCTAGCTCTCATTTCAAGACACTCATACACTCTCTCATATTCACACTCATACTTATACTCTCATTCTTCCATTTTCACTTTCTCACTCTAAAAATCTCTTATATTTTAGTCTAGGGTTATTGTAATTAATCTACGGATTAATATAGAGGTTAGAGCGAACGTTAGGAGTTTGGAGATTCATCTTTGTACGTGTGAATGAGTTATCAGTCATAATAATACGCTGCTGCATATTTATTTCCGGGTGATATCGAAACCTTTATCATACTTGCTTTATCTCATATTTTAATTATGTATTATTGCCTTGTATGTGATTTGTCTATTGCCTTGAATTGCGAGTAGTTTATTATTGTGATTGTTGATGATGTAGATAATTATAAGTAAGGATGACGTTATATAATTAAGTGTACGACAATTGTAAACGTGATGTAACGGCCCCTATTCGACAGTTTATCTAATATAGTACTGGAAACGTTTTATACGGAGTACAAATGTATGGAAGTCGATAAACGACCGAAGGTAGTTACATCACTGGAATCAGCTCTAGTTTAACAGTTGGAATTCCGAAAGGATAATACAACTTCACAACTAACTGGTATATCCTACGAAAGTCAATGCACAATAAAATAATGTTCGAAAACTCGTTCAGATAAAATAGGAATTAATGACCTTTGTATCTTGAAGACTTTATGAAATTGAGTTTAATTTATGGAGTACCCTTTCCGGTTATCCACGTGACTACAACCTAGTAATTAGGACTTGATCAACCTTAATTATGGTAAGTAGTTATTTGTGCCCATGACATGCAACAAGTAAGACACAGTGAACCCACTCGTTGTACATATTAGGTTTACATTTCTGCATCGCTTTACATTTAGTTAGTTTAGAGTGTCACATTCACCGTCAATTACTCCTGACCGCATGTCTGATGTAAGAAGCAGTCGAACTACCATGTAAAGTACACTGTCCGATTACTGCAAGGCATGGCCTGCATATGAAACACGTTTTTATAAACTGCGAATAATCTAGGGATGTATAATTGTTTGAAGAGGAGGACTCAAGTCATAAGTTGAAATAACCAAGCCTTAATGCACAAAACAAGACTTAGGAATAAGGATAACATCCTAGTGATTTAAATACCTTAAAACACTAAGTCTTAAACAATCAGCGGTCAAAACATACAAAGTTATTAATCTGCATGCTAATAAAATATTAAACAGGGGTTAAGAAAGGTCGGACCTATGAGACGATACGCTACTGATTCATGCACCTCGGCGTTAAGCCAAGATAGGTTGTTTATCTTTCAACTAGATAAGTATTGGAAGTTTGCGTATTGCTCCGATCAGAATCACAATAACTTAGTTCCTAGTGACATGCCAATGGGAAATTTAGTTGGTAGGGTTCTAGAGTTTACACCTGATAGTTTAAACCATTACATTTAGTATTGTCCCTGTTTAATCTGTCATCCAGAAACATTGATTATCGAAATCTCAACAATCACATATTTATCTTTATCTGTTTTCCTGCAATTTACTATTCTGCATTTTAATTACCTGTCTTTAGTTTAAAACCCCCAAACCTACCTACTTTGTTCCATCCTAAATATCTCCTACCGAAAGAACCAACTTTAATCGCCCACATGTTTGGATTCATAGAACGATCTTAGGTCATACTTACCGCTTACTAACCAGAGTAGGTAGTACGTCTAATTTAAGCCCAGCTAAATATAAATTTTAAAACCCCTGCTGCGCCCGCATCACCATCAGGAATCGCAATGACACTGAACCTACGGTTGCGGGTGCAACATGCGTTAGTGAGGCCGAACGGCATTACTTGGAACTCGTAATGACCATACCGAGTTCTAAATGCTGTCTTTGGGATGTATTCTTCTCCGACTCTCAACTGATGATACCCCGATCGTAGGTCAATTTTTGAGTAAAAACTCGAGCCTTGCAGCTGATCGAATAAGTCATCAATCCTTGGGAGTGGGTAATGGTTCTTCACGGTTAGTTTATTCAATTCCCGGTAATCGATGCACATCCTTAAGGATCCTGTTGAGTCCTGAGCCACTGCCAGATTTGCTCAGAACACAAGTATTGTGCCACTGCTAGAAGAAGTCTACCACTGTTAGTTTAGTTTTGTATTGATAGTGCCACTGTCAGTTAGAATTAGTCTAACAGTGTCACTGTTGACATGAGTTTGTATTTTGTATCAAGTACTCAACCACTGTCGATAATATATGAGTACTACCCCTGTTAGTAAATAGCTTAACCACTGTTAGTAGTCGGTTAGAGAGAATTATGGAATAGATAGAATTTCCATAATAGTTTGATTCTGTAAAGGACTCTATGTGTTATAAATAGAGATTCTGTGAAACCCTAGAAAAAGACGAATTCTAGTTATTAGCTTCAAGGTTGTAAACCCTAACACAATTGTGTGTTCGTATTGTTGATAATAATATTGAAGCTTTTGATTAATATTCTGTGTTACAAGTTTGTTATTCAAGTTATTAATAAACTATTCCGCAAGCTTATTAATAATCAATCAAAGTAATACATATTAAGATCTTAACTGGGTTCATCAAGTGGTATCAGAGCTAGATATTGCTTTGATCTTGAAGAATTCTATTGAAGTTTGCAGCTTTCTCTTCAAATACCAAGATGTCTACTGAAACGATGGAAGGAATACAGGCCACAAAGATTCCTATGCTCAAACCTGATGAGTTTGAGCTATGGCAGACAAGAATCAGGCAGTACATGCTTCTCACAGATTATATGATGTGGGAGGTGGTTATCAATGGACCTAATTATCCAAAGGGTCCAGATGGTGAAAAATTAGAGAGACCACCACCCAAGACAGATGCTGAGAGAAAAGAGAGAGCCACTGAGTGGAAGGCATTGAGTACATTACTCTTGTCAATTCCCAATGAGTATCAAAAGAAATTTGATAAATGTGTAGATGCTAAGGTACTCATGGAAGCTATAGTAACAAGGTTTGGAGGTAATGATAATACAAAGAAGAACAAGAGGTCTCTTCTCAAACAACAGTTTGAGAACTTTGCCGGGGTAAAGACAGAAACTTTAACTCAAACTTTTGATAGGTTCCAGAAACTGGTGGGAGATCTTGAAAATCACAATGTTAAGATAGACAAGGATGATCTTAATAGAAAATTTTTAAGATCACTTGGTACAGAATGGAACATGTACACTGTGGGACTTAGACAAAGTGCAGACCTTGATCAGAAGGAAATTGAGGATCTGTACAATGATCTAAGAAACTTTGAGCCTGAGGTTTTGGCTATAAAACAGTCCACTGGTAGATCTAATAATACTGCTTTTGTGTCTGTTGGTGAAGCTGGAAGTAGTAGCACATCTGGTGCTAATGATAATGTGCTAGAAGCATTCTTTGCTAGCCATGTGAATTCATCATTAACTACAGAAGATTTGGAGCAGGTCAGTGAAGAGGACCTTGAGGAGATGGATTTGAGATGGCAAATGGCTATGATTACCATAAGGGCAAAAAGGTTTATGCAGAGATCTGGTAACAGAAACTTTACATTCAAGAGAGATAGTGTAGCTGGTTTTGACAAGAGCAAGGTTGAGTGTTTCAACTGCCACAAGTTGGGTCACTTTGCTATAGAATGCAGGAACACACAGGATGGAGGATCTCAGAATACTGTTAATGGAATTATGAGAAATAGTTCTGGTCCTCAAAGAAGATTGGTACCTGTACAGAACATCACTTCAGACTCACTAGTAGCACAAGATGGAATAGGAGGCTTTGACTGGAGTGATCAAGAAGAGCTTGTGGTAAAAAATCAAGCTTTGATGGTTGTCACAGAAGAACCAGAACCTTCAGACATTCCACATGAGGTACAAGTTACATTATGTTCTCCTGAATGTAAGAAAATGGTTAAATTTTACAGGGATCATAATGTTGTTGTGTGCAATGAGTTGAAAGCTTTTGAGGTCAAAAGTCAACATGCAACCTTAGCTATTGAAAATCTTGAAAAACAAATTAAAGCTTTTGAAAAGAATGAATCACAATTTCACTTAGATATTAAATATCTGAATTGGGAAAAGAAAGCTTTACAAACAAAAGTTGATATGCTAAGTGCCAAGTTGGTTGAGGCAATTTCTGATAAAGAGTCAATAAAGTTGAAAGTTGATGAATTGGAAAATGCTTCAAAAGGTGTTCAAAACTTAATCAAGTCTTAAATTCATGATAAATTGAAAACTGGATTATGTTACAATCTTAATGTTGTACCCCCACCTTATAATCATACTTACTTCCCATCTAAAATTGATTTTGACTTAGAAAAACTTAAGGTAGGTGTGTCAGAGGAGGTTAAAAAGGTAGATCCAGTAGTTAATTGTAATGATAATGTAAATTTTGATAAAGTGGAAATATCTGATTGGACTGAGGAAGATGAGAGTGATAGTGATAGCTCATCTAGTGGTAACTCTATAGATGGTTGTGTTAAGTCTATTACTGGTCTAGTTTCAGAACTTAAAAGTGATAAACTAGAAGAAGGCAAGAAGTTGTTTGTGGAGAAAGCTAAGTTTCAGCTTGAACAAGTGAATAGGACTAACAAATCTAGAACTGGTCTAGGTTATGTGAATAAAAAGGTTTGTCATGAGTCCAATATAAAGGCTGAATGTGTTAAGTGTGCTAGCAAACATGTTGAAAATTCTGCAAATAAAATAATCAAACCTACACCTAGAGGGAATCAAAGGAATTAGAATCAATTGATTTCACAAAGGCTGGGTAATGGGTTTGAATGTGTGAAAAGAAAATCATGTTTTATTTGTGGTAGGTATAATCATCTTCAACAGGACTGTTACTACAATCCTAAAAATAATAGGAACAGTGGTACATGACAAATGTTGAAAAATCAGCCTAACAGAGGCAAGGGTGCAGCCCCTGTTAATGCTGCAGCAGTGCCACTGTTAGAGGCTAACAGAGGCAAGACAAGAACAGGGGAGGGTTTGACCACTGTCAGGCATGGTACCTCTGCTGGTATTAAGCATTTGAAAAGAATGTTTATACCAAGTAAAGCTACCACTGCCAGGGTAATAAATACGAATTTGAAGGTGACCACTGTCAGACCATTAACCCCTGTCAGGTCCAAAACAGATTATTTTTGGAAACATAAGAATGCATGTACATCAAAAGTGTCCAAAATCAATGAAGCATTGAGATCAATCACCTTTAAGAGGGTTGATGTCAAAAATGCTCAAGGGAAACCCAAATCCAGATTGGTTTGGGTTCCCAAGAGAAACTAATTATTTCTCTTTTTATATGTGCAGGTCAAGCCAAAGAGCTTATGGCACATTGATTCAGGATGCTCAAGGCACATGACTGGAGATAGGGAGAAACTGCAGGATTTTAAAGCTTTTAATGGAGGAGATGTGGCATTTGGCAGTAATCCTAAAGGAGGAAAAATCACAGGTAAAGGCAAGGTAAAAGGCAGTAAGCTCACTTTCAATGATGTTTATTATCTTGAGCGATTGAGATATAATTTGCTCAGTGTGAGTCAAATCACAGATAAGCAAAATCCTGTTTATTTCACTGACACAGAATGCATTATACTTTCTGAAAAACTCAAAATACCTGAAGATAAAATTTTAATGAGAGTTCCAAGAAAGAATAATGTATACTGTAGTGATTTAAACAAGATGGAATCTCAAAATGTTAACTGTCTTATATCTAAAGCTACTGTTTCTGAATCTGACTTATGGCATAGGAGGATGTGTCACCTGAATTACAAGACCATGAATAAACTTGTTAGGAATAGGTTAGTGAGAGGCTTACCTGAAAAGTTATTTGAATGTAGTGACCACTGTGTAGCTTGTCTCAAAGGCAAGCAACACAAGACCTCTTATAAGACCAAGCTTGTGAATACAAATACCACTCCCTTACACCTGTTACATATGGACTTGTTTGGCCCTACCAATGTAGCTAGTCAAGGGAAGAAATCTTACTGTTTGGTGATAACTGATGACTATTCTAGGATGAGTTGGGTATTCTTTCTTAGGACCAAGGATGAGACAGGTGAAATACTTAGATCCTTCATAACTAGGATTGAGAATTCAACTAATCAAAAGGTAAAGATCATCAGGTGTGATAATGGGACAGAATTTAAGAATCATGAGATGAATAAGTTCTGTGAGGAGAAAGGTATAGAAAGACAGTTTAGTGCACCTAGGACACCACAACAAAATGGAGTAGCTGAAAGGAGGAATATGACACTAATTGAGGCTGCTAGAAGCATGCTGGCAGATGCTAAACTTCCAATGTCTTTTTGGGCAGAGGCAGTCAGCACTGCTTGTTATGTTTTGAATATGATTTTAATAGTCAAACCTCATAACAAGACACCCTATGAGTTATTCTTTAAGAGAAAACCTTTGGTTAGCTTTTTAAAACCATTTGGATGTCCTTGTACTGTCTTAAATACCAGGGATCACCTAGGTAAGTTTCAAAGTAAGGTAGATGAGGCTGTCTTTGTTGGATACTCTATTCAAAGCAAGGCTTATAGAGTGTTTAATACAAGGACTAGGATCATAGAGGAGACCATGGATGTGACCTTTAATGAAAATACACCTAATGTAGAAGGAAAAGGTCCAGAAGTATTGTTTGATATTGATGCACTAACCCATGCTTTTAGATATCCAGATTTGTCTACTAGTGCAGGTACAAGTGCAGGTGATGATGCAGATGGAAATAGAAGCTCAAGTCAGCCTAAAAAGAATGACTTGGAGTATGTATTATTTCCAATTTGGTCTCCAGATCCACCAACAGTTTTTCAACAGGATCAAACAGAAACTGAAGGATCAACTCTTGAAACAAATGGATCATCTGCAAAGGATGATTCAGATAAGGGTACACATGGTTCAATTCCTGCAAATCCTCAAACATCTATTTTAAGGGGTTCACATGAAGATTCAGAAAGTGAGTTAGAGATACCTGGACTATCAGATGAAGAGCAGAGATCACCAAAGAACTATGAACAAAGTCCTCCATTTCAAGTCTTGGAAAGGACTTCTTTGTCAGATTCTGAAACAACTCCAGAGCCTTCAAAAGAAAGAAAGGAAAGAGATTCTTTTTCAGAATCAGAAATGGATAATCTTTTGGGTCCTAATTTGGAAAGAGAATTACTTGATACATCCACATCTAAGTATCTGGTTCATAAAGATCATTCCTTGGATTTGGTCATTGGTGATATTGGTTCACCTGTTCTGACCAGACAGCAGTCAAAGATAAGAGAAGAAGATTTAAATACTTCATTATATGTTTGTTTTCTTTCTCAGATGAAACCAAAGAAAGCAGTGGAAGCTCTCAAGGATCCCAGCTGGATTGAAGCTATGCAAGAAGAATTGCTACAATTCAAGCTGCAGGATGTATGGGATTTGGTTGATTTACCAAAAGGAAAGAGAGCTATAGGCACCAAGTGGATTTTTAAGAACAAGAGAGATGAAAGAGGGATTGTCATCAAGAATAAAGCCAGGTTGGTAGCACAGGGGTATACACAGGAAGAAGGAATTGATTATGATGATGTTTTTGCCCCTGTTGCTAGGATAGAAGCTATTAGATTGTTTTTAGCTTATGCATCTTATCAGGGTTTCAAGGTTTATCAAATGGATGTGAAGAGTGCTTTTCTTCATGGTCTAATTGATGATGAGGTGTATGTCTGCCAACCACCAGGGTTTGAAGATCCAACATATCCAGATAGAGTGTGCAGATTGAAGAAAGCTTTATATGGTTTACATCAAGCACCAAGAGCTTGGTATGATACTCTATCTGAGTATCTTCTCAAGAATGGATTCAAGAGAGGTACTATTGACAAGACTTTGTTTATCAAAAGGATTGAGAAAGATATTTTGTTGGTACAGGTCTATGTAGATGATATTATATTTGGATCTACAAGTGATTCCCTTTGTAAAGAATTTAAGGAGCTAATGCATAAGCTGTTTAAGATGAGTTCAATGGGAGAACTCACTTTCTATTTAGGATTGCAGGTTAAGCAGAAGACAGATGGAATCTTTATTAACCAAGGGAAGTATGTGAAGGATATTTTGAATAAATTTGGTTATAAAGATGTAAGGATAGCTAGCACTCCCATGGAGGCACACAAACATCTTAATTCTGATCCTGAGGGGGAGGAAGTAGATGTGCACTTGTACAGGTCAATGATTGGTTCTTTGATGTATTTAACTTCCTCTAGACCTGATATTATGTTTGCAGTGTGTCTTTGTGCTAGGTACCAAACCAATCCAAAGCAGTCACACATGTATGCTGTGAAAAGGATCTTTAGATACTTGAAAGGTCAACCAGATTTGGGACTTTGGTATGCTAAAGGATCAGATTTTGAACTAAAAGCTTTCACAGATAGTGACTATGGTGGTGAGAACATGGATAGAAAATCAACTAGTGGAGGATGTCAATTTCTTGGAAATAGGCTAGTGTCATGGCAATGCAAGAAGCAGACCACAGTTTCTACATCTACCGCAGAAGCAGAGTATGTTGCAGCATCAAGTTGTTGTGCACAGGTGCTCTGGATTCAGAATCAAATGATGGACTATGGTTTGACTTTCATGAACACTCCTATTTACATTGATAATACATCTGCTATTAGTATCATACAAAATCCTGTTAAGCATTCAAAAACCAAACACATTGAAATCAGATATCATTTTATAAGAGATTGTTATGATAAACGATTGATTCATATTTTCAAAATTCATACTGATAATCAACTTGCAGATCTTTTTACAAAAGCATTTGATGTAGGAAGGTTTACATTTTTGATATCTAATATTGGTATGATCAATCTCACTTAGTGTTTTAGTCAGGATTTGATACTAACAGAGGTAAAGTATATTGTGTGACAGGGTCAAGTGTTGCCACTGTTAGCTTCATCATGATAACAGTTGGGTCCACTGTTAGTTTACTTATGCCACTGTCAATGTAATTTCAACCTCTGCTGTATATTTGTGTAGCTTAACCCCTGCTGGTTGTTTTTCTTAGTTTAATATTGCAGGATTCAGCCACTGTCAGGAGACATTACGAGCGCTGGAGTCTAATGTTTTCTTTGTTGCTTTTTCTTTTTGATTAAAAAAAAATCGTGTTATTTTATGAATCTTCACCTCTGCTAGTTCTAGTGTACCCCTGCTAGTACTAGTACCCCTGTTGGCTTCATTGAGGTTTATTAACGTTTGACTTTGATTAAGTGAGGTACCCCTGTTGGGCTTAAGTGTTAGTTGTGACCCTGTTGGTGCATATCTGACAGTGCCACTGTTAGTTCTATTTACTAGGGCTTGGCACTGTCATCACATAAGTACCCAAACACTTCACTTTTTCAATTACGTTTTCAAAATTATCAAAACTCTTTAATAACCGCTCTCGTTTGTGTTTGATCATTGTAAACCACTCTTCTTTCTTTCATCAATTTCTTTCATGGCATCGTCATCTTCATCTGATTCTGGTAATTCTACTCTGAGTGTTCATTTTGAACACAACATGAGGGCTTTCTTGGACAAAGAAATCGCAGATGAGTATTTTCACCCAATTATTGATTTCTTGAGTAACTGTCCAGTTACATATGCCCTTACTGTCACCCCAAGATTGATAAGATCTCATATTCAAGAATTCTGGAAGAACGCAAAGGAAGGGAATGTTAATGGCATTACTCACATTCATTCCACTGTCAAGGGAAACAAGGTAATGGTGACTGAGATTGTTCTTAGAGAACTTCTGCAATTTGATGATGAAGGAGGAGTTCTGGATTTATCAAGAGAGGATTTGTTTCAAGGTATAAAGGATATGGGTTATGAAGGTGCTGGAAAGGCAAGGTCTGAATACACTTTCTTGAAGTCATGGTTCTGTCCTCAATGGAAGTTCTACATTCATACTTTTCTGGTATGTTTATCTCAAAAGAGGACTAGTTTTAATGAATTTAGTTCTAGTATTGCATATCCTATAATCTGCTTGGCACAGGGTCTTAAATTTAATATGTCTAGGTTTATCTTAGATAATATGATCAAAAATGTAAAGGGTGATACATTTATTATGTACCCTAGATTTGTTCAGCTTTTGTTGAATAAGCAATTGCCAAATTTGCCAGCAGATAAAAGTGTAATAGTTAGTTCTATTCTATCTTTGAAGACTATTAAAGCCATGAACCAGTATCAGAACACTTTTTCCAAGAAGGAAACTACATTGTTTTCTACAATGTTAGTTGCTCCTTCTGCCACTGGTGGTGTATTACCAACACCACTTGGACCAAATGATAACAGGACAACAAAACAAGTTGGTTCTGATCACACATCAGGAGGTGGCACAAAAAGAAAACAAGGGAACCAACAGCCTACCCAAAGCAAACCAAGAAATCCAAGAAAACTATACAGGCTATGGAGATTCCTGTTTCTCCACAGTCTCAGTCAAATGATCAATCACAACAGGTGAACATACTTGATGAAAATGTTCATTCTGGAAGGGCTGCCACTACTGTCTCTAGCCCACTGGCAGGGTAGGACAGTGGTAACATCAATAAGACCCAACCAGAGGCAACTTTGTTTGATGAACCTATGGGTAATGATTCAAATGAAGGTCCCAGTACCACAAATCAAGGGGCATCTGCAGATCTTGCAAGGCAAGTGACAGATGTAGTCAATGATTCATCTAGGAGGTCACACTCCAATGTTGATGAGACTAGTCATATAACTAGGGAATTGACGATTGATGATCTGGTACATGATGTCAGGTTAATTTGGACCAAATTTGAGAGGGAAAGAGATTTAAGAAGGGAGCAACAAGTCAAGTTGGCTACCCAGGATGAATTGATCAAGAAGCAGCAGGAGGAAATCAATGATTTGAAAACAAGATTGGCTGTGGTGGAGGATGTTGTTTTACAGGTCTTAAAGCCTGCTGCAGAATTACAATAATCTTCAGGCAAGGGGGAGAGAAAAGATAAAGATCAAGAGAAAGATAATGTGCCTGAAGATAAAGGAGATGATAATGATGGTTCTGATGGGAATAATGATGATAATGATGGAGGTGCAGGTGGTATTAGTTTCATGGATACATCTGAGTTTAATGAAAAGAGTGATGGAGGTGTTGAGGATGAATTGAATGTTTCAGATTATGTGGTTAATGAAGGCATGGATGATGAAATGGTGAATACTGAGCATGATAGAAGAATGGTGGTATATGTGGGTGAAAATGTGCAAACAAGTGGTTCAGAAAGTGAGAATGTGAATGTTGCAGATGATAATGCACAAAGAGGTCCAGCTTTGAAGGTTTTTCCATTAAACAAAGGATTACCTTTTAAGGTTGTGGCTAATTTGTATTTCTGGGATGTTATGGGAGAAAATCTTGATATGGGCAAAAGAGTGAGCTTTAGTGATAGGATGGTGTTTGATAAATCTGTTGAAACAGAGGAGATGGAAGGTGGAAATATAGAGGTTGAGGGGGAGTGTTTAGAGTCAAAACCTGAAGTTAAAGAGGAGGTAAGAGTGAAGAATTATAATAGAAAGAAATCTATTCCAAACAGAAAGTCTTTCTCTGCCAAGAAAAATACTCCTGTTACAACTCAACCTATGACCACTGTTAGCAGTTTGGTTTCTACCACTGTTGAGGTATCTACCCCTGTTGGTACTTCAGCAGCAACCCCTGTTATATTACCTACCCCTGTTATCACAGAGTCAACCACTGTTACATCAACCCCTGTCAATACTTCAAGTATTCCCACAACTATCATAACAACCACTGTCACCACAACTACACCAAGATTTATCCAACCCCCTGTCATTATTGAAGAACCTTCATCATCACCCAAACCTAAGTCTGATCTTCCAAAGATTGATTCAAAGGACAAAGGTAAGGGAAAATTGAAAGAAGAAAGAAAGGTTAAGAAGGTTGTAGAGCCTCCAATTGATTTAGATGAGGCCAGGAGAGCTCCGGAGGAGCATGATGAGAGAATGTTAAGAATGGCTGTTGAGTCCAAGAGACTAGAAGGTCCTGATGTGGATGTTGTACTGGAAGATATGAGTGTAGTAACCTTGTCTCAGAAGGCTGCAAAGATGCTCAATGATATGGCTGTAATAGGTAAAGGGTTGTCTGCTCAAAAGATTCATGATATGATCAACAAAAAGGATGGTAATGATGGTTTGAATTCAGGGTTTGCAAAGCTAAAACAAGCTAATGAAGAAAAGGCAAAAAGGAAAAGACAAGCTGAGCTTGAAAAGAAAAGAAACAAACCACCAACTACTGCTCAGAGGAAAAAGGAGTTACTAAGAATTCTTGGTGGAAGATATGCACCAAGAAGTATACTTGAAGGATGGGATGTAGAGAAGTTGGAGAAAGCTTATGAAAGACATCAGAATGAGGGAAAGGTGGATTTTGAGAAAAAGCTCATGCAAGACAAATTCATTGAGAAAAAGTTGGCTGAGGATAGAAAAAGGATTGCTGAGCAGGTGAGAAAAGAGGAACAAGATAAAATTGAAAAGAAAGAGCAAGAGAAAGCAGAAGCTGAAGAAAGAGAATTAAAAAGGCTTTCTGATCGAAATCTAAAGATCAGATGGGATGGAGTTCTTGCTTGTGATAGTGTAGTTCCTGATTTGGAGAAAGATGCAGAAGAGTTGAGAAAATATATCAAAGAGGTGAAGGATAGCAAAGAAAATATTCACATCAATCATGATAGATCATCAAGAATAGTTGAATGGGAAGGACAAAAATCAAAAGTTGTTGATGTTGTCAAAGAACAGATCAAGATTGTCAGAGAGGATGGGAATGAGCAATACTTGACATCTGTAGCTGATGTGCTCAAGAATGTGAATAGGTTAGACATTCTAGATCTGTATGAGCTAAACTGTCAAAGAAACAGGCAGGCTTCACTGGTAATAATGGAAAGAGATTTGGGAAGATGTTTGAATATGTTGTTTGAGCCAGAACCATTTACTAATTTGTTCTTAAACTGCATTGAGCATGTGAATACATGGAGACATTTTGTTAGAGCTGGAGTTCACATGATCTTGTTCAGAAATGGAATCACAATCTACATGCTTGATGAAAGACAATATGTTATGGGGACTCAGATTCTAAGAAATGTGCTTGCATCTCAACTAAGAACTACAGTGATTTCAGAAGGTGCATTCAATGCTTTATACATGGTGTTCAATCAGTTTCATAAAAGAATGGAGTTGGAAAGAGTAAGAGAGGAGGACAAAAAGAGAAAACAGAATCAAGCTCCTAAAGATGAAAAGAAAGATGAAGAAACTTGATTCATTACTGAGAATGATCAAGTTTAGGGGGAGATTGTTGAGTCCTGAGCCACTGCCAGATTTGCTCAGAACACAAGTATTGTGCCATTGCTAGAAGAAGTCTACCACTGTTAGTTTAGTTTTGTATTGACAGTGCCACTGTCAGTTAGAATTAGTCTAACAGTGTCACTGTTGACATGAGTTTGTATTTTGTATCAAGTACTCAACCACTGTTGATAATATATGAGTACTACCCCTGTTAGTAAATAGCTTAACCACTGTTAGTAGTCGGTTAGAGAGAATTATGGAATAGATAGAATTTCCATAATAGTTTGATTCTGTAAAGGACTCTATGTGTTATAAATAGAGATTCTGTGAAACCCTAGAAAAAGACGAATTCTAGTTATTAGCTTCAAGGTTGTAAACCCTAACACAATTGTGTGTTCGTATTGTTGATAATAATATTGAAGCTTTTGATTAATATTCTGTGTTACAAGTTTGTTCTTCAAGTTATTAATAAACTATTCCGCAAGCTTATTAATAATCAATCAAAGTAATACATATTAAGATCTTAACTGGGTTCATCAGATCCATCTTTCTTTTTCACGAATAAGATGGGAGCTCCCCAAGGTGAGGAACTCGGTCGGATAAACCCTTTATCTAAAAGCTCTTGTAGTTGACTCGACAACTCTTGCATTTCGGAAGGGGTATTCGATATGGTGCTCGGGCAACGGGTGCAGCACCAGGCACCAAGTCGATATGAAATTCCACTTGTCGGGCTGGTGGTAGTCCAGGCAAGTCTTCAGGGAAAACTTTGGGAAAATCCCGCACAATAGGGACATCCTCGAGTCATGTCTCTTCCGGTTTCTCCTCTACAACGTGAGCTAAGATTGCTTGGTACCCTTTTCTTAGGTACTTCTGTGTTTTCATGCACGATATGATGTTCAATCTCGTTCCACTCTTTTCTCCTTGAATTATTAAAGTTTTTCCGCTAGAGAGGGGGATGCGGACAATCTTATCATAACATACTATTTCAGCACGATTCTTGGACAGCCAATCCATGCCTACGATGACGTCAAAGCTTCCTATTTTGACGGGTATCAAATTTATGGGAAAAAAATCACTTGCTAAGTTTAGGGAACAGTTTCGAATTATACTGTCAGCTTCGATTAATTTACCGTTAGCTAACTCTACCGTGTATTTAGTGTCTAAGGCAGTTGCGGTGATATCAAGTAAGGGGCTAAACTCGTTAGACACGAAACTCTCATCAGCACCAGTATCGAATAAGACTGAAACAACCTTGTCATTTAGGAGAAACGTACTCGTGACTAGGTTGGGATCTTGGCGTGCTTCGTTGGTATTGATCACGAATGCCCTGCCACGCGCCACATTGTTATTCTAATTTTTAAGCTTCAAACAATCCTTTTTTAAGTGTCCAACACTCCCGCACCCGTAGCATGTGTTTGGGGCGTTAGTGTTGGCAACAGGTGCAGGGCTCCGACAGTCCTTGGCTTGATGGCCAGGCTTCTTACATCTCCCACATGCGTTGCTACAGGGACCTTTGTGGTGAAGGTTGCAACGCTTACAATATGGTTTGTTTCCAGCATTACCTTTCTTAGCATCTGGCCCTGCAGCATAAGCTCTAACTGTCTGGGTCTTCTTATTATGTTGTTGGCTGGTGTTTCCCCTAGAACTTTCCTCCCATTTCCTCTTACCATCGGAATTCTTATCAGCATTTCCCTTTTCCGTTGTCCCACGTCGTATAATTTGATCCATTAAACTGTGTGCCATACGGACGACATCGTGGATCGTATTGGGCTTGGATGAAGTTACATTTCCTTGTATTTGGGAAGGAAGTCCCCAGATATAACGTTCAATCCTATTGTACTCGGGAGTGACCAAAGATGGGTAAAGAAGTCCCAATTCATGGAACCTCCTTGTATAACTAGCTATATCAGCCCTAATGACAACCAGATTCCAAAACTCTACCTCCAACTTCTGCAGTTCGTTCCTAGGATTGTACTCCTCAGTCATCATTTTCTTAAGGTCCTCCCAAGAAACCTGATAAGCAGCATCAATGCCCACCGAACGGGCGTATGAATTCCACCATGATAACGCACCATCTTGAAGGGTGCAGGTTGCATACTTAATCCTACAATCTTCCTTGCAGTTGCTAATATGGAAAACTGATTCTAGCTTCTCAAACCACCGAACCAAACGACAGCTCCTTCGGTTCCATTGAAGTGACGGGGTTTGCAATTCGAAAAGTCCTTATAGGTGCATTCTCGGGTTACAGTCCCCGAACCTCCTCCGGTTTCATTCCTTCTACCGGTTCTTTCGTCTCCATCATTCCTCTCAGTCCTATGGGCGGCGATTGCCTCAGCTACCCTTTGTGCTACAAGTCGCTCGATAGCTGCAACACTCATCGTGGGTGTTTTCTTGGGTGGCATGTTTCTTGAAATCATAAAGCACAACAAGAGAATGAGATACTATAAGATAGAACTTTATCATTCGTACATGAAATAACAATCACAAATCGCACAACCAACATCACAAGATAGTAAGATTAATAACCAAACAAGAGCATAAACTTAGACAAAATACTTGATTCATTGTTTGTGAAAACAGGCCGGGAATAAAACTTCCGGAAAAAAAATCCAAGTAAATCCATAAATTTATCCTCTAGGCACAACCTGCCATAGTATGTTAAAAACCGAAATGAAACTATCCGCAAAACTGGCCCAAAAGTGCACTAACACGTCCCAAACTCTGCTCCATCGCGGACATACGCTGCTCTGACCTAATTGCGTGATCCTCCGCTAATTCAACGTGCCTCTCGCTGTGCTCCACCCGTCGGCGTAACTCAGTGACCTCCTCTCGAAGCATCTTGATGTCGTCATCAGCACATTAAACAGAGTAGTCCATGTTACCAATCCTCCTCTCAACTTCTGAAACTTGTGCATGTAAGAGTTCCACTTTACCAGAATGTGACTCATCCTGGTCGTACTCCAACTGATCAAGTCTCCTTTCCTGATTAACCAAACGTGCTACCACAATGGGGATAATGTGGTGTACAGGCTCCAAAGTGAGAGAGGGTATGGGTATAGTGGTGGAGGACTCCCCAACCTCCAGTGTCTCAGGTATCCCTTCTTCTTTTCTCCAGGACTGAATCTTCTCCTGCATCCAAGTCCACTTGTGGGATCGCACTCGCCTAGTAGTGGTGTTGGTAGCCTCGATAGGAGGCATGGAGGGGGTCTCAGTAGGGGGAATGGAGAATGTCTCAGTCATAGGTGGGAACACGGTTATCCGAGGGGTACGCATCAATCGTGGTCCCCTGGGGCGGAATGATCGGAGTGAAGAGGCTGGTTTTGGTTGAGTAGGGTGAGCAGGTGCAGTCTCAGTAGGTATGAAAGGGGAGGGATGGGATTTTTCCGGATTGGGCTTGTCCTTAGTAGGCTCGGACTCATCCTCTATTGGCTCGGTCTCATCCTCGAATGGCTCAGTCTCATCCTCAAATGGTTCAGCCTCATTGGAGGAAACGGTCTTCTCAACTTAGGTAGCGGACACAGGAATGTTTGAGGGTGTCTTAGGCGACGTGAGGAGGTATGCGGCCATCTCGGAGTCATCGTCGGACACGATTTGGACAGGGCTATTAGGGTTCTACATACTCTGTCATATAAATAATAGTATATAAATAGGGAGCATATAAAATAGCTAAATATTCAACATGTATGTACCAACTTATCAATTAACACGAAGTAAGCATGCATGGAACAAATATATGATAAGTAGGCAAGGATGTATGGATTTAATAATTAGCAAGTACACCTAAAAGTCCTTATTCTAGTTACGGCTATAGTCTAGGCTCACTGATGCAACCTAGTTCACTATAACCTTGGGCTCTGATACCAATTTGTAACACCCCGCCTCAGGGGAAGGTTGCAAGGTGCGACTTTCATAAGATCACAACACAAGAATTACAATGAACGACCACTACATGAGTCGTTTCAAACATACTTCATAAAGTTTTAAATTGTCTTACAGACTTAGAACATTTGTCTTAAAAAGTTTAACAAGCATTTCCCATAAGTTACAAAATAGTTAGGGGTTTAAGAATTTAAGATCAAAAGCAATGTTCGTCCATGCAAATGTAGTTCCTAACTTCAAAAGGGGTATGCCATCTTCACAACAAGCAAGCATCTTAGTTACCTGAGAATAACATGTAAAAATGGGTCAACATAAAGTTTGTGAGCTCATAGGTTTTAGTGGTTGCAAAACATTACCGTGGATCACGAGATTTCAAGTTGAATTGTCATTCAACAATATAGTAAAAATTGTATTACTATTGCCATAAGCTCATGAATTGAAGCCTTAACATTTAGTGCCTCGCAAGTGCCCTATCCAAACACTAGTAGTTCTCAAATGACAATCACCCGTTTGACTTATAGTCATGTTGGCGCTACCAACCCAGATGGGGGCGTCAACCCAAATAATGGATAGTGTCAACTTATGCAATACGTAACAGTTTAGTTTGTGTCCACAAAGAAAAGAACATGTATTCTCACCCCAAAAACATATCAAAGAATTTTACAAATTTTTACACCTTAGTGAGAGAGCGGAAATTAGCAAGTACTTGTTTGGGTCTCGGTGGGGTTAACGCGTCCTAGATCACATAAAATGCTTAAGTTTAGTCATATAGCATATACATATTAATTCTAATTTTTGTAAAGTTTCATCACCCATAGTTTTAGTTTAAGTGTGTCGCGTTTTATTCAACCATTGACGGATACATTTACACATTTTTAAGTAATTTCTAGTAAGAATCCAACATATTTCCAGAAAACTTCCAGACCAGACCCATAAATCGGCTTATAGAGAAAAATGTGTGCATTTCTTGAAAAAGTGTAAAACATGAAAGTTGTAGATCTTTTCAATACGCAAATTTTAAAAAAATAATGCATTGTCTAACTCTTAGTATATGATTTTATACGATTTTTCTACTAAACTATGTTTTTAGGGACAGATTATGCATCTTCAAGTATACTTTTATAAAAATGATTTTTAAGCTTATAGTTGGACATTTATATGTTAGATGGGATGTAAATCATCAAACTCAGTAGCATGCAATAAGAATAATGAAAGGGTTTAGATGATTCTCACAAAACGAGGTATGGGAAATCTGGACAGATTTGCATGGGTATGAGTGGGTTAGGATTTTGAGTCATAGACTATTATCCTAACTCATAGGTACTAATCATTGTTTTAGCCCTTTTTCCCACATGCATTTGCCATCATTTTTCCATAGATTTTGAGTACTTTACAAACATGAAATCCTTGAAAGATTTATAGATAAGTATAGGTATATTTTACATCTTTTATGACTTGACATAGGTTTGATCATGGATTATCACTTGTTTTTAACACATGAACTTGTGCAAGTGATAATCTACAAACATCAAGTTGTTTTGTAGGCTTAGCCATACTTTTCAATATTTCAAATTAAAAGAAAATGGAGACGAAGATAAGTAAAAGAGATGCATGTAGGCATAGCCATACATAAGATTATAAACAAATGAAATACGAATTGCATGTATACATATATGATTGTAGGCATAGCCATACATAAGATCACAACGAAAATGAAATATAAAGTGCATATATACATATGTAGGTTTGTAGGCATAGCCTTACATAAAATCTTACATATGTATATAGCAAGATATAAGATATATGTATACATAGATATAGATATATTTATATAAGTCTTGTATTATTCATCCATGGGTGATGATTAGTGTGAAAAATGAAGACATAGAGTAGAGGAATTCGTGTATCATCTTACCAACACAAATGATGATGAAAGTAGGTTGTTTTGAGTGGATTAAAGGGTTCTTTAATGGTGATTTGTGGTGGCTTTGGTGGTGTAATGGTGGCTGAGTTTTGGAGAGAAAAAAGAAGAGGAAGAGTTTTTGAAACAGGGGAAAAGTGTACGTGTGTGAAAAATGAGAAAAAGGGTGAATAAAGATTGTTTAAATAGGAAAAGAGAGAGGGGGGGGAGGCACCGGCCAAGGGGTGGGGTGGGGGGGTGGGAAGGGGATGGGTTTTGGTTTTTAATTTGTGGAGAAAGGAGGTGAGTTAAATGGGTTTTGGTGATTAGATGATGTAGTTAAGGTTTTATTAATTAGTTTAATGATTTAAATTAATTAATCTAAATTCAATTTAAATAATTTAAGTAAAGTTTTTAGTTAAATAAGTGTATTTATTTAATTATTATTATCGTATTTCATGCAAAGGTGGTGATTAGTTACTTTCATGCAAGTGAGTGTACTTATCACTATATTCTTGTTTCACACACACACACACACACACACATATATATATATATATATATATATATATATATATATTAGGGTTTACTAAATGAATTAATAAACATAAACGTAAGCAATTTGTCACATTGTATGTATCCACGGATAAACGTTTGTTTAGTGTCGGGTTGTAACGATAAGGCGTCTAAATTCAATATTATTTAATTATAGGCGTTAATTCACTAAACTTATAGTTTAATTAAAAAAAAAAAATCTCCAAGTTTATTACCTGAGCGGAGTTAAATCAGAAATTTTTGCCGGTTGTCACACATACACCAAACTCATACTTTAAAGTGCTTGTATTGTGAGCTTTATCGATTGTACAGTTTGATGTAGGGATAAATTTAATTGTTGTATCCATCAATTCTCATATGATTAAAATCCATTTACACTTCTTTGTAATTGATAAAGTCCCCTAACTATTTTTGTTCAAATCAAACTTACATATATCATTTACTAAAAGAGTCATTTTTGTATCCGATAATCATAAGATGTCATATATGCATCATTAGAATATTTACATTAGAATATTTAAAAGAACGCATTTGATAGTCTTACATTCCAAATATGTGATATAAGAGCTTCGAAGAGCGCAACAAAATTAGCAAATATTTTCTTCGGTTAAAGATCATATACTATTAAATAGTTTAATGACTTTTCAACAGAAAAATTAGTAGAGGTACTTAATCGAATATAAATAAATAGGTGAGTTACTTTTCAATCAAAAAATTAGTAGAGGTACTTAATTGAATATGTAGTAAAAGTATGATGTACTTTTTTGACAATATCCCTTGATTCCCGGACACCAAATAAACCATCGCCTTCCACAGTTGTAGAGTTCTATACACTTTTCATATATTCCAAATCATGTTCCAATCTGATAACTTCACTCTATCTCTATCCAATGGTCATTTATTTTTCAGAGCATCCTGATGGTGTTCCGACCGTCACAAACGTGAGTGATCACGTCTATCGGTGGGTGTTTTAAATTTGTAAATGCTGGGGTCTAAGCGTGATTTATTACTACTGAACCAAAGGCTAGTAGATGGTAAGTATGACCTAGAGTCATTCTTAATGAGAAACTGAATTGAAATGGAGGTGATCCAATCAATCGTTACTTTCTAGTATAGGTTTTTATAAAAGTGCGTTGGGGGTTTTGGTTCAGTTAACTAATAAACTAAATAAAGTGAATAAAAGGTAATAATAAATCAGATGATGGAAAGTAGTATTTGTTGTGATTTCATTAGCTTATAATATGAGATGATGACTTGTTAGAGAAAACGTTTATCTAAATTGGGAATGTTTACTAGATTCGATACCTTAAGGTATAACTCGTAGATTCCTTATTAGTCGGTTATCAACTGATATGTCACGAGGAACTAGGGTATCATGATTTTGATTAGACAGACAATGCTCAACTCTCCACACTCTCCTGCGAGGGAGTCAGTGACCCTTATTATTGAACGCGTTCTCTCATGGGCGAAGGAAAAGAGTAGCAAGTCCATAACAAGTCTAACCGTTCTTAATACCACAAGGACTACAAATCCGGCAAACAACTAACTTAGATAATATGTTCGGACTTATTTGATTAATTCCTATTAATGAAACTTAAACATGGTAGGCGAGGGAAAGTGTTTAGGTTTCTTGCGTACCTTACTTTAGGTTTTATGATTTAAGGAAATATATCGTTTTAAATTGGATTTTAAACTTTCCTTTCTCAATACAATTAACAAATCCCTAGGTTTTCGTGAATGATTATTTAGCCTATAGCCTACCTACTCTAATCGAATCTAAACTAATCTAATTAAAATGCTAGTGGCTTTGCATAAAGTTAAACCCAGACCATATCGGAAAATACTACAGTAGTTCACAACGTATTTAATCATTTACCGATGTTTCCGTTGTGAATTTAATTGCTTCGCAATGTTTTCATGATAAATACATTGTGATTGGAGGTGTAATATACTCATGGCAATTCCACGTAATCACAGTGCATTTTAGAAGTTATTTATCATATATTATTATATTTATATAATAATACACGAAAAACGTAGATGCTTTAATTAAAACGTAACAAACACGGTAAAAATGCGCGAATTGAATTCGGTAACCAAACGAAACTCTTAAATATTTAGGCAACTCAAAATAAAGAATTTTAACAATACTTCAATAAAAAATAATCTCAAACATATCATGAATTAAAACGACACAAGAAAACGTTACACGATTTAACCAAATAACAAAAATAACGAGTAAACGACCACCGAACGCAACACAGTCTGAAAACGATAATTAAATAACAAAACTCAGATGGGCCCCATGGAGTGGGGCAAGCCACCTCCATCCTCACCCAATCCCATTTCATTCAAAAATAATGATGCATATCTTCTTACAAGACCAACCAAATTACATGCAAAACCTCATTCACTCTCTACACTTAACACACCACTCTCTCCTCCTTCTCTCTAGCCACTTCAATCTCTAAACTCCAGAAATTCTCAGCCCTCAAACTCCTCCCTACACCACCAAACAACCACCACAAGGCCACCATAAACCACCACCACAACCCTTCACCTTTTAACAAGATTTTTGAAGAAAAACAAACTACAAGATCTCATCATTTCATCTCTGCCTTCTTTTCATCTAAAACACCATTGTAAGGACATTTCTTCTTCACATCACTATTATAACATAATCAAAAGTTCACTCAACAAGTATTATAATAAAATCTTGCTCAAAAACCATTTTTCATAACTCGAAATTAACAAAAATGTAAGAAAAACTTTCTGTCCAGAAAGTTTTGTCTACTTCAATGATTTTTATAAAAATTATTTCTTAATGAAAATGGATGTTTTTATAATCAAAAATTAAGTTTAAGAAGTAAGATTTCCAACCCCATTAACCTCATCTTTTTCTGAGCTTGATAACTATTTTTAATAACTTGTGTAAAAGAACATGTATAATCTGTCAAGAAATGTAAGAAACTTAGGTCTCATGGTTTTGACTATATCTCGAGATACACATATCCAAATGACCTTAAACCACCACTCAAATTTGACACATTTCATTAGCTACAAATATCATGTGCCTACTTTTACTAGTTCCGTGTAGATTATTATCAGAAATGTAATTTTCATGCATGTGTCCAAATTAGTCAACTGTTGAACCTCAGAGGATACATGTAATTTTTATAAATACTTATTCTTTTCTAAAATTCATGTAAAAATTAAAAAAAGTAGATAACTCATGGGGGAAACACTGATATTTTTCTTGAAACCTAATTCGAAATGTACAATTTTATAAAAATTGGACAAACAAGTGCATTTTCTAGAAAATTGAGATAGTGGACTGATTTTGCAAAAAGGATTAAGCCAACACTTGTAATCTTGTTAAAAGTGAAAAAAAAAAACTTTTTAAGGCTTGGGAATATATTTAAGGGTTTGGGAAAAGATTCGGGTCAAACCGAGTAGGTTTGACCAAGTCAACAAAAATGGGCTCGGTTTTGAAAAACATAAAAAGTTACTATTTTTGAAAAGAATGGTAATAAAAGGGGTTTGGGTGACATATTTAGTAACTTTGACCAGTTTGACCAACTTTGACTAGTTTGACCAATTTTGACCAGCTAGTTGACCAACTTTGACCTACGGTTTAAGGTTTTTACGAACTAAATAATTTGTTTGGACACACGATATGTATTAATGAATAGTATACAACAAAACAAACTTAATAATAAAATCTTAATGAATTATTATTACAAAATTTCACCAACGGGTCGTACACGCTTTTAACAACTTAATTGAATATAGTAGTTGAGTTAACTAGCTTTAGGCGGACATAAACCCCCCACCTACCCGATTGGCTTAAGTGGACATAAACCCCCACTTATACAATCGCTATAGATGGTCTTTTGAGACATCTACTTACCCAACCTTATACGTTTAGGACGTTAGAAGGTTGCGCTTTGGACTTTGCTTGCTTAATTGATATTTGTTTGCTACTTGCAAACCTAAGGTGAGTTTCATAGTCTCTTTTTACTGTTTTATATCCAGGGGTGAGAATACATACAACTGCTTTTACATAACTGTTTTTCATGAACACAAGTACAAACAAACAACGCTATACGGATTGCATGAGTTAACACACTAATCCATTAAAGTCCTCACACATCTAAGCTTCGTTAATTTGGACTAAGCGCGAGTATTAGTAAATAGATCTATTTGGGACTGACAATCCCCGTCCGGGTTAGTCGCACTAACCTGTCAAATGGACGTATTAATATTTGTACACACGAGTGTATCGGATTAGACACTTGTAGGGGCACCAACGATCGTGTACTCGAAAGAGGCACGACACACATTGTTAAGCTTCGGACTATGAGCTCATGGCAATAGCATACATATTTGATTGATTTCAAACATTATTAAATCTTGTATTTCATACCGATATCTAAACAACTGTTTAACAAACCTATGAACTCACCAACTTTATGTTGGCCCTTTTCGTATGTATTCTCAAGTTTACAGACGCAATAGGACTACCCACAGGAATCAAGATAGTAGGATGCTTTTGGAAAGCATAGCTCGAGTCGCATATTTTCAAACAAGAGAATTAATTGCATTACGATATTTTGTATCAACAACTATGTATTAGAAATCTCTAGACTATTTTTGCGAACTCCAATGTTTTTGGGTAACAGTTGTAACCATTTGATTATGGCAATGTAACTATTTTTCAAACGTCCCATGTAGAGGTCGTTTGTTGTAATCTTTGTGTGATGATATTTGATTTGGTCGTAGCCCCCGTGACACCTCATACTTCCGCTGCCACGTCTTCTGGGGGTGCGATAAATTTAGAAAGTAAAACTAGAACAAATGAGAAAGATATGTGTAACACCCGACGTTTCTACCAACATATTTTATAATATGTTCACAATAGGAAGCGTTAGCCCCAAAATATTTGAACAATATTTACAAACCAACTTATTATACTTACAAATATATATATCAACAGAAGTCTTCTAGTTATATAATTACATTATATGTTACCAAAACGGGTGTTACTAAAACTTTTCCAAACATAACAATCCAAAAGATCAGAGATTGCGCCAGCATAGTCAAACACCCAGTCAGTCATCTACAACCCGAACCAACTAAAATCTGCAAAAGATTTAACAACGAGGGGATTAGCTCACGCTAAGTGAATGGAACTGTAACCGACAGTTCAACCCACAAGCAACAAGTCTTACAACTAATAAACCACAACAAGTAAACACATAAGCACGTATCGTCAAGAGGATCGGCGGTTACTGTATGCTATTCTCAGTAACCACGATCACTGTATGCCATTCTCAGTGATCTACCGATAGACTGATTACTACCTTCACAGAATTGGTTAGTTCTCAACTACGTGTATCAAAGTAACCAAGACAGCTACACAGTAGTAATCAGACCCAACCAACCAACGTTGACCTCTGAATCAACCACATAGTCAACCAATCAAACAACCAACAATCAACAACCAATAACAATAGCAACTACACATCAACTAATCAATATCACAATATTAACCAAACAACAATAACATAATATATCTAAAACTATCCCGGTTTACCCGTTGTAACCGAACTCGTTACAACTGAGTTGAACCGAGGATTACAGTAACCACTCACCGATATTATCTGATCTTCAACTCAGTGGTCTAATCTTACTGAGTTGCCGCCTGCTTATCTGAAAACACAATGATAACAAGTCAATAACTTGTTCCAACTAAATAACTATTGCTATAATTATAAACATATTTCATTAAATAATATCAACTATCATATAACAAGTTATAATCACAATTTATACTTTCTTATAAACTTGTTACAACCATAAGTACACTTCAGTTACTTTATATATTTTATAATATAAATACATTACAAGTACAGTATACTAACCAAACTAAATAGTTTCTGGTTTCTTACCCATAGCCTATCGGTTACAGACCATAGCAGTTCGGCTAACATACACGAACCGATCAGCTCAACACTAGCCGATCGGCTAAGCCAGTTAAAATGGTACTAACTGATCTAAAGTTGAGCTACTGTAATAGTTTTGAACTAATTTAGCCGTTAGGCTAAAATTACCCGATCGGCTCACCAACTCTACCCGATCGGCTCACTAAACACAGCCGATCGGCTAAGGGACCCAAACCCAGAAACTCAGTGACCTGCAACAAAATGAACTCGAGCTAAACCCAATCAAATCACCAATTTCAGCTTTAATGCAAGCAAATACAGTTTATAAACATCAAACCATTACAATAACATAATCCAAAACATCATCTATACCATATATCTCCTATTTCCTCTTAATTCCACTAGCTCAATCAAATTAAGATAAAACACATGAAACCCTAACCTAATTACTTACAAATGAAGAAGAAGAGCAAGGTGATGATAGTCTGATAATGATGATGATGAACTAATATGGATCCAAACACAATCTCTTTTGATTACTTGATACTTGTTTGATGAGAGTTTGAAGGTTCAAGAACAATGAACAAATCTTACTTGGTGAAAATGAGTCGGTCTCATCACTGCTTTCCAATTTTATCTGTGTTAATATTATACCCCTTCCTAATCTATTATACCCCTTCCTAATCTATTTACTGTCAACTTTATTAATTTAAAACAAGTAACATTTTATTAATTACAAAAAAACCCGAGGCTCTTTTACTTGTTTATTTTCAAATAAACCATTTTAAATATATTGAAATACTATTTAATTCCAGACTCGAAAACTGAGTGTTACAATATGGAAGGTGAAAAGATGTGTGAAAGTGTATTTTGAGATGTGTGATGGTGTAGGAAAGGTGTGTGTTCAAATGAACCATGGGCTCCCTATTTATAGGGGAAAATTGGTGCATTCTAGAAACTTGGGGCACATGTTAGCAAAAGGTGGGAAAGTTGCTAGCACATGTACCCTAAAGCGCGTAAAAGTCTAGCACGTGTACCCCAAAGTCGCGGAAAAGGCCTAGCCCATGTACCCTGCGAGTATGGGTGAGGATGAAAAGGCGCACAGGAGACAGGGGGAGGCCATCCGGCACCGTCACCATGGTGGCCGGCGGCGGTGGGGTGGTGGCTGGCGACGGCTGCCCCTCCCCCGGCCCGGTTCACCGTCTTTCGCCTCGTTTCTTGATTCGTGCGTATCTCCTTCGTTATGCGTTCGTTTGCGTTGATTCTTTTTGCGTTGGATTCGTTTTTCAAAAACAAAGACTTTGATGAAAAGAAATCCTAAAAATATGTATCTGATCTTTGGATGTCTCATTCGAATCATTTGAATCTTCCGGTGTACGTAGAATCTTCATTTTTCATCCGTTTTTGTTGATTATTCTTCTGTTAGATTCGTATTTTGAAAACGAATATCTTGGATAAGAGAAATCTCAGTGATGGGAATTTTGCCTTTAAATCTTGTCTTGATGTATTGAATCTTCAAACGTAATTGGAATCTTCATTTTTCGTCCGTTTTGCTTGATTTTTTCTCGTGCAACTCTATTTTGACATTCTTGACAAAGTTTTATTGATTTGAACATTATTTGAGTTTATTTGCCAAGTATTGTTCCAGAATGGGAGAGATATCGGTAGTAAAAACGTGACTTTTTACGCGATATCAAGTATCTCACACTTAGAACTTTGCTTGTCCTCAAGCAAACTCGAATTTTAAGCATGGTTAGAAATAAGTAGGTAATGAAATATTTCGAGGAAGAACTTTTTACTACGGGGGTTTTGGAAAAATAAAATATTTGTGCTTTTGAAAAAGTGGCGTTGTAATCTTTGGGAGCATACTTTTGATCTTTGATCTTGGATACATGACTAGGAGATCCTCTCACGGTGGTCACTCCAATCACTCAATGTGTTTAGGGTAACCTATTCTAATTTTATCAATATCTCAGAACGCCAGTCATGTATCGTTTATCGTCATAGGCTTGATCGAGAATCAAATCGTTACCTTTTAAGTGAGTGCGAAGTCGATCAAGCCACAATCATTCTAGGAGAAGTGGTGTAGGGTTTTTTCGAGTAGAGTGTTGGTGATATGAGAGGGGGTTGTGTTGGTTTTTCATAGGTTTATATATATTTTTTTTGTGAAGAGGAAAGCTGGAATTTTTGGGAGGATTGACGCTCTTTTCTCATAATTTTTGGTAGGAGTCTTTTTTCTCCATTTGACTTTCTTTTCTTCGAATTCTTTTCTTATGATTTTTTTTCGATGTCATATCCTTGTAGCTTCTCTTCTTTCATCTCTGGAACTTTCTATGAAGTTTGAGGGATGTTTTTGAGAGAGTAGGGATAACGTATTTTCATTTGTTGGGTGTATAAATGGGTTCAAGAATGATGTGATTCGATCTCCTTTTCATTCACCAATTCGGATTCGAAGTGCATTACAGGAGCAAGTTCTGATTCTAAACGCATACATCGGCACACTCAAGAATTGAAAAAGTGAAGCATTAAAAATGAATTCTTTATATGGCTCAAGAAACCTCATGAATCAAAATTTGGTTTATTGTGTGCCTAGTCATGCGATGCTCTTTATGGGATTACTAAACTAACTTTTTCAAAGGTATTCATATTTTATTTATCCTTCTTCCCCAAAGCAAATCATTCTTTGTCTAAATTTTTTCATTTTCAACATATTTTTAACTCAATTTTGAAAAGTTTTGTTTACTTATGGAGAAGGATGGTCTAAAAAGCAACGAGTTTAGAATCAAGCATATACCATTATACATTTTACAGTAGTATAACTACTGTAATTCCACAGTTAAAGGAACATCGTCCTCGATGTTATTCTAAGCTCTTGTTGGGGTAAAATCCCACACTTAAGAATTGAAACATCTAAGACGTATTCTTTTAGCGGTGTGTGTTGGGTTTGAATCTCACACTTAGTGATAAGCATAGTGGATATGGTATATTTATAACGAAGGAAAAAGATTGGTAAAGAGGTACTCCCAGTGGTTGCAGTTTTCCTTGGTACTTGTGTGCCGAACTTTGTCTTGCTGGGTTCATTCTTGATCAAGTCTTCTTGTGATTTGTCTCGTAGGTGTGAACACGTCAGATATAAGATATGTTGGATGCGACTACTTCCTTGAAAGAGGAGGTATTCTTTGCATATCCGAGTGTGAAAGATAGTCAGAGATTTCATCACTTCTTGGAAAGTAAAATTTGCAGAAATGTAAAACACGGGTTGCCTCCTGAGAAGCGCTCTTTTAAAGTTGAGAGCTCGACTAAGTCCTTTTCTTCGGATGATGATGTTGGATGCGTCCCAGGTGATGGAGTTGTTACCGTGGCTTCTAGGTAAGCTGTAACGTGGAGGAAAGTACTGAAGGAATTGCTCTATCATGTAAGCAATTAGGGTTGGTGGATTGGTGGATTCCATCCTGAAGCTTTTGAAGTGATCAGTTGCTAATCGATCGAGGATTGCCATCCCATAGTTGATGTATCTAACTGACCGTGTGACTGGTCCATTAGGGTCAACTCTTGTGCATGTGTGAGTTCGAACAATCTCACGCTAGGGGTGGTTTCGGCCTATTGAAGCGATTAGAGCCATGAACTGAGTTTTCACTTCTTCAAAGTCACTAGCCAAAGGGTCTCCTCCAAATGATCTGGTTGCTTGGCATACTTGTCTGATGAGTTGATGTTGCTCACGGTTGAAGGGGAAATCCGAGTCCGTGAAAACATAGATTAGCTTGCTGAATATTTCATTGTACCCGTTGCGATAGACATCAAGCTCCACATCTTCTTCAGTATACATTCCGCGTAGTCAAGTCGTCACATATGTTGCTAAGTTGATTTGTGACAAGTGCGGAATGAATCTTGGTACTTCACGAACTTCTTCTTCATATACTGAGTCATTTAGTTCATCAATTATCAACTCATGATGACCAATAGTGGAATGAATGACGATTCTGAAATTTTTTGAAGTTGTGAGGTGTTCTCCGGTTTCGATGAGATTTAAAAGGGTTCTAAGATCTCCCACCATTCTGAGATCGGCATAATTCCGTGGGTTTCCAATAGCTCTTTCCAGATGGGTTCTCATTGATGCTAGTGTAGCCTTCTGACTCGATGAGTAGGGGAAAGCTGATCCGGCTAGGGCACAATATACTTTTTGGTATATTTGCCTCTGGTTGCTGCAGAACTCGATTTCTCCCATCGGGTAGTGGGGTCTTTCTGGCTGTTGAGCTTCTCTTGTGAGTTGATCTTGAAGGGAATCTGATAGATATCTGCGTAGAGCGCGAGGTTCTTGTGATCCATAATTAGCAAGGTATGAATCGTATTCTCGTTCGATTTCCCTTATCAGGTGCCTTTGAGTGGTTGTGTAGTCATTGGTTGATTCTCTGATAGCTTCTACGATGATGCGGACGTCGTCATTTTCATCAATCAAGTCAATCATCTCTTGGTGGGTATCTAAGAGGGGGATTTCCAATATCTCGGTTGTGGATATAGGAGAATTTACTGGAGCAGGGGGAATAGAGTGTTCGTCGGGAGTGACGTTGATACAATCGTCGTCACACTCAATTTCTTCTTCAGAATCTTCATCACGAGAATCTGGAAATCAGTGGAGTTCTTCATCTTAGGGTGTGTTATTGAAAGGTTTGGAACTATCGATTTCAATGATCCTGACTTCCATGGCTGAATCTTGAAGGTTTTCTTCCACAAAGCCATTCGTTTGACTTGCCTTATACGCATCGATTCTTTGTAAGAGCTTGTCATATATTTCCGAGTGTCTTGAGGATCGGAACTCTTCTTCAATTGCATCTATATCTTGGAGTCGGGTTCGGGTGAATGGTTTCGAAGGGTCGAGATAAGGGTCGAGCATGTTTTCCATTCTCCTTAGATGAACATATTTGAAGGATTGATGGATGGATTCATAATCAACGGATTCGTCTGATGAATTGTTGTCTTCAGAGCATTGTATCCTTTTGACTTCAGCCATTTGGGGTGAATCAATTTGATCCTCATCTTCCTCCATTTCTTCAGATCTTTCTTCTTCGGTCTCTTCGTCCAATTTTTCTTCTTCTTCAGGTTCTTCTTCTTCCTCAGCGGGTTCTTCCTCTTCTTCTTCTTCATGTTCTTCTTCTTCTTCTTCAGATTCCAAGTCTTCCTCTGCAGGTTGATACTCCTCTTCCTCTTCTGGGCCAGTCTCAGCATCAGAGATGAAGGTTGATGATCGGATGAAAGGTTGTTCTTCTTCGGGCTCTGATTCATCATTAAAGGTAATTCTGCCCGTTGATATAGCATAGCATTCTTCTTGTTCTGGAGTGCATTCGGGTTGGTCGATCTTGTAAGTGATGCTTTCGCCATGCAAGCGTAGGACAATCGTGTGATTATACACATCAATCACTGCTTGGGCTGTATTCATGAATGGTCTTCCAAGGATAATCGGGATGTTTATGTCCTCGTGGATGTCCATTACCACGAAATCCATAGGAAAGAAGAATTTGTTAACTTGAACTAAGACATTTTCAGCCATTCCTTTTGGGTATCTAACGGATTGGTCAGCTAGCTGGATCAGTCATCTTAGTGGGTTTTAAATTATCAAGTTCTAGCCTCTTAAACATGGAGTAGGGCATGAGGTTAATGCTAGCTCCTAGGTCGGCTAAGGCGCTTATATCTCGGGATTGGTAAATAGAACAAAGGAATGTAAATCTACCGGTGTCTCCTAGTTTTTCAGGTAGGCTTTTCGTTGAGTATGTGTTGGCCTTTTATGAACTGGGTGAAGGCGTCTTCTGAACTTGAAGCTGGGGCATTTGTCTTGTTGGGTTGCTCAGTGGTTTGGTTTGTGTCGGAAGTGGGTCCAGGAAGTGCGAGGGGTTGGTTGTAGGCAAGTTGTTGTTGTTGTTGTGGGTAAGGTGGGTAAGGTGGGTATCTAGGTGGGTATCGGGGTTGGAAAGGTTGGTTGTTTCTTTGTGAGAATGGAGGTCCTCTAGGTTGGTTGTTGTTTTGGTTGAAACCGGGTGAAAAATTCTGTGGTCGAGCGGGATATTGAGCATAGTAAAAAGTGCCATCTGTCTCTTCATATTCAACTTGATATTCACCGGGTGTTTGCGAGTTGGTGCAGTTTTGACAGGCTTGCACTTGGTGTACTTGGTGCTGTTGCTTCTTAAGTTCTCCGAACTGTTTGACAAGTGTCTCCATCTTCTCCGTTAATACCTTAATTGCTTCGACTGGAATTGGATTCGATGCAGCGAGAGGTGCGGAAGATGTTGAGTGATCTCCAGAGTTCCAATCATGGTGATGCATAGTCATGTTTTCTATAAGGTTCCACCCTTCTTTGTCCGTCTTCGTCATAAAGCTTCCTTGTGCGGCAGCGTTAAGGGTGGTTCGGTGGTTAGGGTCTAAACCATTATAGAAGGTACACAATTGTGCAGATTTGTCGAGGTGGTGGTTGGGGCATTTCTTCAGTGCTCCTTTGAATCATTCCCATGCGGTGTACAATGACTCATCAAAAGCTTGGTGAAAGTTCATGATATCATTTCGCAGTTTGGTTTGTTTAGAGGACGGAAAGTACTTGGTTAGAAACTTTGTCGCCATCACCGTCCGTGAAGGGATAGAGCCGGTTTCTAAACCTTCAAACCATGTTTGCGCATGATGTGTGAGCGAATAAGGGAAGAGATACAAGCGGATTGTATCTTGGCTAACTCCACATTGTTTGTAGGAGTTTGAAAGAGATATGAACTTGTCGAGGTGAGAGTTTGGATCATCACTTGGTAATCCATGGAATTGACAGTGGTTTTGGATTAGTTGGATGATGTGGTGTTTAAGCTCGAATGATTGTCTTGGGGTTTCTGTGTAGAGAATTGGGTCTCCTCTTCCTTCAATAGAGGGCTTACTGATTGTCAGCGAGAGTGATGCGATCAGCCATTGCTTGTCTAAATGCAGATTGCTTCTTTTCTCGTCGAATGGTGCGTATTATAAGTTCTGGATCAGGAAAGTTAAAAAGCGGTGCAGATCTAGGGGAACATGTCATACACTAAAGGAAAACAGACAATAAAGAATTTTTTTTTTTAATAAGGTTTTATCCCAAGGGTATACTAGAAAACAGGATTGGTTGCGCCTCTGTATTGGACAGTTAGTCTCCCCGGCAGCAGCGCCAAAATCTTGTTGGTTGTAGATCCCCTGTAGTCGGACCTAATTGAACCCTAATATTCAATCAACGTGCGGAATCCAAAGATTGAATATATAAACGTTAAGCGATTAAACGAAACAAACAAGAAAGTATATTAATACTCAAACAAATACCGATCAGATTATATTCAATAACTCGAGTACAATATGCTCTCAGAATACCTAGGTTTGTCAACCTTTAAAAATGAGCCGAACTAGGCTATTTATACTCGACATAATCTGGCCTATGCGACACAAGCTGTGTCGCCAAGCCGACTCATGCGACACAAGTTATGTCGCCAAGATGAATTATGCGACACAAAACCCTTGTGTCGCCAAACACAAAATGTAATTACTTTTCAAATACAAACGTCATAACTAACGTAATTACATATCTAACGCATTACATACTTAGACCAACTGACCGACACACTAAGATGCACCAACAAATTCCCTTGTGTCTTCAGCTTGGTCTTCAAAATTCCTTCAATTTAAACCCAGCCTTCAGGAAACCTGCCTCCAGCATGAATCCCATGTGTAACACACACAGTCACAACCTTCTGAAATTGCCTAGCAAGAGTCGAATTCACTACATTTCTTACGTTGAAGCGAATTGGACTATCAAACAATTTCCGCAAATATTTCTCTGACATATTAATCAAGCTCATAGGATCAAATACTTTGAATTGAGCTTTCTTCAAACCATACAGCGAAGTCATCTCCGGATGCTCAGATTCTAGAACAAAAATAAATACCGCTTCGCCCGTATGCGGATCAAGTTCCCAATGATGAAATCTTCTTAGAAAGTTAAAGGGAACAGTCTCAAGCGGAATCTCAGTCAAACAATCAGCTGGCGGATAGTGTACTTTGCAGATCGGTTGTCTTGTTACTGGATCAAGACTTTTCTTGAATATAAATCTCATTCCAAGTATCGGTTTGATAAAGTTATAACGTTTACTCTTCACTTCACGACGCAAAACTGTCTGTACAAAATCAGCTCGTGAATCTCTGGTTGGATTTATCAATTCCAGTTGAGCTAGACGATTTATCTCTCCCTTAGGTAACGTACTCAGCTTCTTGAATTACCTTTTAAAATAATGAATACCATCGCTTCTCTTAATCATGAAGATACCTTTGTAGGTTTTCCAACTTTTAATAATTCCTGTGTAATTCCCACTAACTTTATATGACTTGCAAGTAACAGGAATAGGTTCACCAGGAATATAGCTTATCACCGGTCATTCAGAAGCTGATGTAGAAGCATTTTCAGAAGCCGGTGTAGTCTCTGGAACAGTTTGCGAAGTTCCAGCTGGCTCTGCTTCATCTTCAGAAGAATTAGTTTTGATTGTCGGAGCATCATCATAAAACTCATCAGAACGCATCTCCTCTTCCTCAATCTCAACATCATCATTAATTTCAAATTCAGTTTCAGATGTCTAACCTTCCTCCTTAACCATTCACTGAATAAAAGATAGATTAGCTTGTGAATAATCTACAGCTAATGGTCTTGGTTGACCTGGAATATCGTTGACCGAGAAGTAATCCAAACGAGACATTTCATTATCATCAGAAACATTTACATTATCATTTACATTTTCAGTCTGTGTTCCGGCAGAAGCCCTAGACGTTGTTTCTATGGCACACATGCCTGACTCCCCCGGAACAACAGCTAGGGATTCTAATTCTAAGACCCTAGAATTCAAAGTTGGAACTAAAGCTGCCGTTTCTTCTAACGCCTTGATCTGCGCAGCTTGGACATCCAAAACTGATGCCTGAGACTGAATCAACTGAGCTTGATTATCCATAGTCTGATGCATCACATCCATCCTTTTCAGTAGATCTCGGATGACCGAAGGCAGAGGTTGAACTGGAACCTCAACACGGGGAATGTCGACCCGTGGCCTTGAAGCAGAAGTAGAGGTACGACGGATAGACTGGGGTGGAACCCAATCTTCGTCATTAACATCGTCATCTCGAGGTCGTTTTCCATGATCAGGTCGCATGGATGTCGTGCCCTGACGAATGCGTCGCTGAATGCGTTTGAACCGATGTGGATCAAAATGTTGAATATTTCTCAACGCATGTTCCGAAGGTACAATCCTCGGAGAAGTCTCAGGAGTAGAACCGCCATCCGAATCCTCAACAGTTGGTTCCTCAAGATTAGGCTGAGCAGCCTGTACACTAACTGGAAAATTATCAATTTCCTGCAACAGGTCATCAACCTGTATCTGTGCCTCATGGAGATGTAGTTCATCCTCCCGAGGTTGCTGCCCAGGTGCAGCCAAAATATCCATAAATCCGTCGTTGGGCGGAGCAACATAAGCTTCATCCACGATATGCCCAAACATAGGAAAATTACCATTTGCATTTGCACCATCCGCACAAACAGTCCAGATTCGGACGTTCATGGGAGTCGGACGCAATCGTTCTCGAATGGTCGGTGGAATACCGGGAAGCTGATTATCGATAAGAAGCTGAATGAAGCATGGATATAGATTCCAACGCTTGTCCCCGGCATTAACATTGTCGACCATCGCCCGGAATATATACCCTAAAAAGTTGAAGGGCTTGTTGTAAACCAACGCAAGCATAGCAGAAGCCGTAGAATAGCTGATTCCGTCAAAACCGGCTTTGCGTGGAGATAAACATACAATCACCATGTGCATCAGGTATCTCTAAACCTTAGGCAGATTCGTCTTTCGGTATTGATCATTTGGAACCCCTGGATAACCGATTCGAGTCATGGCTCCAGCAATGAACTGATTCCCAAATAGAGTGGGCATCTCTGGAGTATGACCAAACTGGAAGAAGTCCCGAATAACATGTTCCAAGATTATGAGTTGACGATCCCCAAGAGTGTAGATAATTCTGGTAAAAGGCAACTCGGAGTTGAGCACTGCATTCTCCCAAAACGGACCCACCTGATCCTTGTAAATAGTTGTGGTTGCGGTAATAGCAGTGTAAATACGAGAATGGCGTAAGAATGCCACCATTTGCCTGTACGGAGCCGCCGTCTACTTTGAATCATCCAAAAATGCCACTATATTGTGGCGTGGTTCCCAAAGAACATCACCGTCTGCCATTGCTGTATAAGATATAACAATAAAACTCTAAAACAGTGAGCGTAAGCAGATTTAATGGAAACAAATAAATCAAATTAAAATTCCGTTTTATGCGACACAAGGATTTGTGTCGCAGGAGTCCTGCGACATAAAAGATTTGTGTCGCTTGCAGAATTAAAATTGATTTTCAAAGATAAGTGACATAAGGAATTGTGTCGCTAATCACTGATGCGACGGAAAGAGTTGTGTCGCTTTTTGCATTTACATCGAATTTAATCAAATATAATGATTTTGGCAACATAACTCTTGTGGCGCATATGTTTTGTCGCTTATTAAAACGACATAAGGATTTGTGACGCATGAACTAGCGACATAAAAGATATGTCGCAGGCATTAGCGACATAAATTGAGTTCATGAATCTTGCAACATAAGAGCTTATGTCGCATGTTATGTCGTAAAGACGAACTGCAAGCCCCAACCCAGAAACCCTAAACCCCAAATTTAGGGTTTTCGAAAATAAGCCCAACCCTAGGGTACGGCATCAAACCACGAACACGAAAATGTAATTATTAATATCTAAAAGGAATGTGTTCGTGTCTAATTAACCCAATAACCGAAAACCCTAAAACCCGTAACTTGAATCATCAACTAAATCTATAATATATGGTGAAAAAGGGTGAAATTAGTACCTATTGATCGAGTAAAGCACTAGGAACAAGATACACAAGATCGATCGGAGTGAAAACGCCCAGAAAAGCACAATCAAATCGAAAAACCACCACAGAAAGTTGTGTCGCTAAAATAGATTTTGTGTCGCTATATTTGAATTTATGTCACAAAGTATGGTAACAGTGAAAGCGACTGGAGTGGGGTATTTATATCTCAACCCAAACTAGCGACATAACAAGCGACATAAAAGGCAATATAAGTTATGTCGCAGAACATTTTCTATGTCGCATACCCCAGAAAACTTGATTTTGAATTTCAAGTTTTGTAACCCGATTCAAGAGTAACTTAGGGACTTGTGAAAATAAATATACAAAAATTTAAAGTGACAAAAAATAAAATAATTTAATTACTAAACCTAAAATGAAACTTAAATTAATTTTCTTTTTGGTGACGTAGTTAATTTATCTGCTAAGGGATCATATTAGGATAACATGCAATTATTAGCAAATAGTAAGTGTTATCCTAAATTATCAGTATATTCATCCTCTTTAAATTTACTTAGCATATTTAGAACATCTTTTATTAATATTATTTCAAGATGATTACTGGTATTGTTTGACCACCTAAACATATTACATCTGTGTCTATGAGCGAACATTTTATTGTGAGTATGAATAGTTATCTGTGGTCCCCACCATAGACATACCCCTATAATTTAGACAAGAACATAACTTCCAAGATAGATAGAATAGAGGAAAATCATTTTTAAGAATCAAGTCAGCGGTGACAGGTCTGTACAAACGTACAACAAAGTGACATAGCTTGATTCAGGTGTAAGCAAAACCAGACTTGGTCAAACCATTTTGGCGACCTTGTTAGTTATCTTGTGATTTAAGACTTTTTCAAGTTCATTGACTTAAGTTTGCTTAACTTTTAAGTATATACAAATTGAGACCAGGTCTGTACTTATGTACAACAGAGGATACAATCAGTATATACCCCCAAATGATTTCATATTATAAACTAAAGTAGAAGTATGCCAAGCTATATTAAGGAGTTAAGACACTTAGTCATACATCACAGGGTGTTGACCACATGATAATAGACTTGTATTAGAGTTTCTTTTTAATAGCTCAAAGACCGGTGTGTATCATGCCTACCAGTACATCATATTATGAAGCTAATGTTTATGAAAGCTGTGGAAAGTATGCTAGATAAACCTACTGATACATCAAGGATAAACCTTATAATTTCCATTTTGTCCATGTACCCTAATGTACTATCATTTCCCTAGTTGTTACAGGCACAACTAAACGTCTTTTTACAAATGTTGCAACTGTGCATTTCTTTAATACTAAAGAGTATAAAGAGTGGCTGTTGCGTTTTTTTTAATCAAAACAATAGTCCAAGTCCAAAAAGTTACTACTTAAGTTGAAAGAAGCGTAAACCAATCATGTTGACTAGTTCATCAAATCAGGCACGAGAAAAGGCCTTGGTGAATAAGTCAGTGTTCTACTTAAGGGTATCTATGTGGACAAGGTCTATTAAGTGTTTCTCATAGCAATCGCGTATGAAGTGGAATCTAAGTTCTATGTGTTTAGTCCTAGAATGCTGTACGGGATTGCGTGTAATAGAAATGGCAGCAGTATTATCAATATGAATAGGAGTCATAGTAAGAAGTAACTCGTAATCACACAATTGATGCTGAATCCACAGAATCTGGGAACAGCAACTAGCCGCGGTAACATACTCAGCCTCCGCAATGGAAGTAGCCACTGTAGTCTGCTTTTTGCAATGCCACGAGACCAAACGCAATCCAAGAAACTGGCATCCACCAGTTGTAGACTTCTTATCTATGCTACAGCCGCCATGATCAGATTCCGAGTACGCAGTGAGTGCAAACGATTTCTTGTTGGAGTACCATAAACCGAGAGTTGGTCTATATTTGAGGTAACCAAATATGCGCTTCACTGCTTTCATGTGAGAAACCTTTGGCCTAGCTTGATATCTGGAGCAAATGGACACAGCAAATACGATGTCCGGCCTTGAAGCGGTCAGGTACATGAGAGAACCAATCATTGAGCGATCCTTTTCTTTACAATCCTCTTCATTAGTGGCCGGTCCGAGATCGTGATTAATTTCAATGGGGGTGCCATAGCTCTTACAGTTAAGCAAGTCATACCTAGTTAACATATCAGTAACATATTTGAACTAATGAATGTAGATGCCTTTGGCAGACTGCTCAACTTGTACACCTAGAAAGAACGTAAGTTCCCCCATTGCACTCATCTCAAATTCAGACTTCATGAGATGCTCAAAGTCTTTACACATGGAATCTTTTGTAGAACCAAATATGATGTTGTCGACATAAACCTGTACCAGGTACCAAGTCGTCTCTGTCTCTTTTTGTGAATAGAGTTCTATCAATACTTCCTCTTTCGAATCCATTTTTAATCAGATGAGTGGCAAGCCTCTCATACCACAGTCTTGGCGCTTGATGCAGACCATACAATGCCTTATTGAGTTTACAGACATATTCTGGATGCAAAGGATCTTCAAAACCAGGAGGCTGCTTCACATAAACATCAGTATCAACCTGTCCATACAGAAATGCGCTCTTCACATCAAGCTGATAAACATGAAATTCCTTAAAGGACGCGAAGGCCAAGAAGATACGAATCGACTCCAATCGTGCAACAGGAGCGAAAACCTCATCATAATCCAAACCCTCTACTTAATGAAAGCCTTGAACTACTAGTCGTGCTTTATTTCTGAGAACTACTCCTCGATCATCTTTCTTGATTCTATATACCCATCGAGTGCCGGTAGGATGTGCACCCTTAGGCAATGGCATCAATTCCCAAACATGCAGCTTTTTGAGTTGTTGCAACTCCTCTTACATTGCTTCAACCCAGTGCGGGTCTTTCAAAGCATCCTCTGTCCGTTTAGGCTCCACTTGAGATAGAAAACACAATTTTACCTCTGCGGCAAGACATGCAAGAGAAACAGGCTCAGAAGAATCAGAAGGGGATTCAGGATTTTCAACAGTAATAACTTGACTTCGTGTTTGAATCCCTTTATCCAAAGGACCGATAATATTCTCCACCGGATGGTCCTTATTGATACGAGAACTTGGAATCTTGTCAGGCACAATGATAGAATCCAAGTTTGTGAAATCGGATTCCTGTGCTGAATTAAACTCCTCAGTATTCTCAATCGGTTCATCTTCATCATCAGACAACTCAGGAACATCAGTATACGTTTCTTGATTTCTCGTTGATGATTCAGGAACCTCAACATTGGGTTGAGAAGAAGGTGGAGTAGCAGAAGCAGTCGGTGGCTTTGATGCTGATGGAGGAGAAGTATCGGAAGACAAATCAAGGCCGTGGAGCAGCGTGACCACTTGATCAACCTCATCTTCCTCGTTAGGAAGATTGAATGAGTCAAAAATTGCTTCATAGTTAAACAAGTGTGAGGGTCCCTTTCCCTCCGGATTATTAGTATACCGAAAGCACGTGACTTCAAAATGTTCTTCCATGTGCTTAGTTGCCAAATTATACACACGTTTATTTGGAGAGTTATTTGAAAAACCCAAAAATAAACCTTCACTTGACTTTGCTCCAAATTTAGCAACTCTCTCTTTTGTGTACATAATTGTACAGGGACATCCAAAAGGTTTAAGAAACTGTAACGAAGGTTTTTGATTATTAAGCAGCTCATAAGACGTTTTATTGTGCTTCTTAACCACAGAAACCCGGTTAAGAATATAACAAGCGATATTGACCGCTTCAGCCTAGATAGTGATAGGCAACTTAGAGTCTGCCAACATTGTTCGTGCGGCTTCAATGAGTGTCCTATTTTTACGTTCAGCAACTCCATTCTGTTGAGGAGTGCGGGCAACACTGAATTGATGATCAATACCTTTTCTTAGGCAGTACAACTTAATTGTTGAATTCTTAAACTCAGTCCCATTATCAGATCGCAGTTTCTTGATTGACAAATTGCACAGGTTCTCTAGCTTATCAAACATATGTGAGAATCTCGGGAACTTCATCCTTAGTAGATAAGAAATACACCCACGAAAAGTGAGAATAATCATCAGTTACTACCAAGCAGTATTTAGAACCTCCCATACCCTTCTTACTTACTGGTCCAAAGAGATCCATATGCAATAGCTCCAGTGGATTTGATACAGAGTTCACCACTTTTGACTTATGGGATTTCTTATGCTATTTCCATTTTTGGCAGGAAACACAATGATCATTAATTCCAAAAGATTGCTTCGGAACTCAATGCACAAGATCATTTTTCACCAAATAATTCATTTTCCGGAAGTGCAAGTGTCCCATATGTCTGTGCCAAAGTAGTGATTCTTTTTCAGGAGCTCTTGAAAGTAGACACGTATGTTGAGTTGTTTCAACAGTCTTCATATCCAAAATATACGTGTCTTTTTGCCGAGGTGCCCTCAGTAGCACCCAATCCTCAGGAATAACGTATCCTGGTTTTAAAATGTAGCACTCAGTTTTGGTAAATGCCGTAGTGTACTCTTTGTCGCACACTTGTGACACACTGAGCAGATTCTGGGTGAGCTGTTCCACAAAATTAACTTTCTCAAAACTCACTTGCCTATTAGTGAGTGTATCATGTCCGGTTATAACTCCTCATTTATCACCGGAGAAAGCAACATATCCCCCATTGAAATCTTTAACTTCAGATAGCAGCATAGATAAGTCGCCTGTCATATGTCACGAGCAACCACTATCGATATACCATCTACTCTTATGAACTGCTTCGGATTGCTGCAACATCACAAACATAAGAATCAATTAGTAAGGGAGACCCAAGCCTTTACAGACTTGGGTAACCCAGTAGCATCATCCACAATGATTACATCAGTCAGAATTTTATTTTTTAGCAAATTGAAATCTTTAACAACATTGAGCTTATCATGAGTGACTTTGTTTGGCTCAATACTGTTAATGTCAGAAGCAGGTGGTGGAGCTGCAGAACCTCTCATGGATTTATGAGAAAAGTTTTGAAATTGTGAGGTTCGTGTAGCTCCCCTACGACCATAATTCTTAGCAAGCAATGGACACTTATCAGATGACCTTGGTTCTTGCAGTAGAAACAAGATCGTATCTCAACATAGTCTTGAGATTGAGGTATGAACCTTTGAGCTCGGCCAAAGGATGCATGTCCTGAGCATGTACACTGATGTGTACAAGCAGAAATTGAACCTTGTGAGTAATGTTTAGAAGATTTTTAAGTAGATTTGTGATTATCTGTTTTAAAAATCTTCTTTGTAGGTTCAACTTTGGGTTTACCTTTCATTTTATAAATCTTATCATAACCTTCACTAGTGAAGATATGATGGTCGTTGGTTACATTCTTTCTTTTTTAAATAACCGTATTCTTCATCGGTTATATCCTCAATCTCAATTTCCTCCTTCAAACTGGCTGGAGGAATAGACTTATCATTGACTTTCTCAGAATTGGAAACCACAATAGGCTTAATAGCCTCAACCTTAGTTTCCGGTTTCTTAACAAACTCATTTACCATGGGCTTAAATGGCTCAGCCCTGACATCAAGCTTCTTGACAGAGTCAACCTTTTGAGCCTTCAATTTATCAGGCTCACTAGTCGATGCCTTAACTGGCTCAGGCATACTAGTTACAGGTTTTTGAGACTCATCTTTACCAATTTCAGCCTTATCTTCCTGATCAGACATTGGATGATACTCTGTTAGTGATGGGACATGGTGAAAACCAAGTCCTACCTTACCAAGCTCAGGCTTACTTATCCTTACTCTAACTGGCTTAACAGGTTTTATGTCTACTTTAGTGATAGTAGACACAAAATCTTTGATGTCTTCCTGTTCAGGCATAGGAAAATAATCTTTTGGAGGTGAACATTGTGATAACCAAGTCTTACCTTACTTTTAGTATCAGTCCTTTGTTTCTGAAGGATTTCATCAAAGATGAGAGAAGACGTTGAAAAGTTTGATAGTTTACGATTTAAAGTAAGAATTTCAGTCTGGGAGTCAATAAGATCCTTTTTTACTGAAGTTAGCATATCAACATAACTTCCGATTTCATCTTGCTGCTCAAAATTTTTGGCTTTTAATTCTTTCTTTTCTTCAAAAACAGTTTTTAGTTTCTTTTCTGAAGCCTTATAACTTTCTTTTAACATTTAATTACTTTTTGGTTAATTGCACGATAGTAGCATTAAGGCGTTCGTTGTCCTCTCTACACCTGTTAAACTGGTTAGTAAGTTTAATGCATGAAACATAAGATAAAGGTTCTTCATCTACCTCATGAACTTCGGCCATGAGAGCCATGTTTTCTTCTTCATCCTCAGCTGCATCTGGCCAGCTGTTGTCCCATGGAGTCTCAGTCAGCATCAAAGCAGCTGACACCATAGCTTTCTCTTCAGCCTTAGTTGGAGAGGGCTTGGTCAGACCCGAAGGTGGAGTCTTATGCTTCTCACATTCACGAGCAAAGTGTCCATAATTTTGACACTTGTAGCACTTTACCTTGCTTTTATTAAACCCCAAACCCTTTTCGCCTGGATCATTCACCGATGTTCTGCCAGATTTATTTAAGAAGTTCTTAACCCTTCTTGTCAGCATTGCCATGTTCCACTTCAAATCTAACCTTTCCAATTCCTCGTGATCAATTTGACTAAAGTCTTCATCAGTAAAATCACCAGCAGAGGCTAGAAATGCCGAAAATGTGGAAGAGTACTCTTCACCAGATGACATTCCTGAACTTTGAAAATAGGTACCACCAGATGGAATATTTGTAGTTACATTTCCACTAGCTTTGCTAGCTATAAATGCGGTACCCGTAGCCTTACTTGCTGAGACTGGAACATCTACACCATACAGTTTTGGATTTTGAAGGTGAGAAGTGGCCTTGGTCTCCTTTCTTTGCATTTCAACAAGCTCTGCCTCAATATGACCTATAAGATCTTCGAGTTCCATATCCATGATATCCTCATCCCTTTCCATTAAGAGGACACGAGTATGCCACTTCTTGGGAAGTGAGTCAAGAAGTTTCTTATTCACATCCGTCCTATCAAGTGTTATACCTCCTTCCAACAACTCAGTAACCAATTGAGAATATCTGCTGCACAGATCTTCCAGTGATTCATCAGGTAGCATATCGAAGACTTCATACTATTTCTTGATCAAGTCTATTTTCTTCTTCTTATATTGATCACTACCACCACACTTTTTCTCAAAGCCCTTCCACAAATCATAAGCAATGTTATGTTGCCGTAATTGTCTCATGATAGGTTGAGGCAATGCCATAGTGATTGCAGAATGAGTTTTCCGTTCCATATCAAATGCCTTACGTTCCTCAGGAGTCATGGATTTAATTGACTTTTCAGGAGCTGGGCCATTAAAGACTCCGGTTCTAAGAGGACGCTCATATTTTTCCTCTAAGTAAATCATCATTTCCGGATCATTAAGACCAACATATGATTCAAAACGTTGACGCCAATCTGCATAACTCATTCCTGGCATATACATAGGAGGCTTATTTCTTGATCCAACCTCATTATTTTGCCCCAACATAGCTCCAACCGACTGAATAGAATATGTTGTAGAAGATGACATTTTGAGTTACCCGAAAATAATCAAACACAAACAAAGAACAACTGTTATGCGACACAAGTATGTGTCGCAATAAGATCAAGCAACACAAATATTATGTCACAGAAAACTGCTGAATTTCAAAGTGCCTAGCGACACAAAGGTTGTGTCGCAAAGTAGTAGCGACGGAAGAAAACCGTGTCTTATGTCGCAAGCTTGTGTCACAAGCTTGTGTCGCAAGCTTGTGTCGCCTAATCAAAGGCTTATGTCGCAGTTCAAAATAGGCTTGAGTCGCAAGCTTATGTCGCCTACTTAAAGGCTTATGTCGCAGTGAACAGAAAGCGACAGAAAGATTATGTCGCACCAACCCTAATCACGACACAAAATTTTGTGTCGCAGCTTGTGTCGCAGAAACGGCTGCAACAGCAATCAAGAAACCCTAAAATTTGTAAAATTCATAAACCTAACGAATTTTCACGAATGAAGGACGAACAAGAAACCCAAAATGTTCCAGAAAACTGAAAAAACCAAATTTGTAGCACCTTTCTATGAAGATTTTAACCAAAAAACAAGTCGTTTTAACCGAGAAACGTATCAAAATGGATTCAATAACGTCATAACTAACGTAATTACATATCTAACGCATTACAGACTTAGACCAACTGAAAGACACACTAAGATGCACCAACAATGGTGTACCGACCGTCGCAAACGCGAGTGATCACAACGCCTATCGGTGGGTGTTTTAAATTTGTAAATGTTGGGGTCTAAGCATGACTTATTACTACTGAACCAAAGGCTACTAGATGGTAAGTATGACCTAGAGTCGTTCTTAAAGAGAAACTGAATTGAAACGGAGGTGATCCAATCAATCGTTACTTTCTAGTATAGGTTTTTATAAAAGTGCGTTGGGGGTTTTGGTTCAGTTAACTAATAAACTAAATAAAGCGAATAAAAGGTAATAATAAATCAGATGATGGAAAGTAGTATTTCTTGTGATTTCATTAGCTTATAATATGGGATGATGACTTCTTAGAGAAAACGTTTATCTAAATTGGGAATGTTTACTAGATTCGATAGCTTATGGTATAACCCGTAGATTCCGTATCAGTCGGTTATCAACTGATATGTCACGAGGAACTAGGGTATCATGATTCTGATTAGACAGACAATGCTCAACGCTCCACACTCTCCTGTGAGGGAGTCAGTGATCCTTATTATTGAACGCGCTCGCTCATGGGCGAAGGAAAAGAGTAGCAAGTCCATAACAAGTCTACCCGTTCTTAATACTACAAGGACTACAAATCCAGCAAACAACTAACTTAGATAATATGTTCGGACATATTTTATTAATTCCTATTAATGAAACTCAAGCATGGTAGGCGAGGGAAAGTGTTTAGGTTTCTTTCGTACCTTACTTTAGGTTTTATGATTTAAGGAAATATATCGTTTTAAATTGGATTTTAAACTTGCCTTTCTCAATACAATTAACAAATCCCTAGGTTTTCGTGAATGATTATTTAGCCTAGAGCCTACCTACTCTAATCTAATCTAAACTAATCTAAATAAAATGTTGGCGGCTTTTGCATAAAGTTAAACCCAGACCATATCGGAAAATACTACAGTAGTTCACAACGTATTTAATCATTTACCGATGTTTCCGTTGTGAATTTAATTGTTTCGCAATGTTTTCATGATAAGTACATTGTGATTGGAGGTGTACTATACTCATGGCAATTCCACGTAATCACATTGCATTTTATGATGATTGCATGACGTTACAATTAAACCGTAGTTTTGACACATATAATTATTGACCAAGTATTAAGGTTCGCGACTCCTCTTTACAAGGTTACAATCACGTTTGTTAATCGAAAGGCAAATATAAGTTTTATGTTTAAAATCACAATATAAGTCCGTTCATTAAGTTTCCAATTTTTTAATGTCGATCCATAATACAACTACCTTTGGTCGTTTACCAACTTCCATACATTTGTACTCTGCTTAACAGCGTTTCCAGTACAATATCACGTAAACAGTCGAATAGTTGCCATCATATTACTTCACAACATATTTAAGGTCATCCCATAATTATTTATGTTAATTACATCACAACAAATACAATAGTAATCTACTCGCTAATCATGGCACAAACTATCTCTAGCATAATTAAAGTATACATATTTAATTAAGATAGATAAGGATAGAAATAACCGATATAAATGCGCGAGAAGGAATAGACTTGAATTAATGAGAATAACTCCAAGCTTACACGAAAGATTACAAGCACGTTCCTTGCTTTCGTTTTATTCTAACAACACTTCCTAAACTTATACTAATTTAGAAAGTAAAACTAGAAAAATGAGAAAGATACGGAAAGATACGGAAAGTGAAAAGATGTGTGAAAGTGTATTTTGAGATGTGTGATGGTGTAGGAAAGGTGTGTATTCAAATGAACCATGGACTCCCTATTTATAGGGGAAAATTGGTGAATTCTAGCAACTTGGGGAACATGTTAGCAAAAGGTTGGAAAGTTGCTAGCACATGTACCCTAAAACGCGTAAAGGTCTAGCACGTATACCCCAAAGTCGCGGAAAAGGCCAAACACATGTACCCTGCGAGTACGGGCGAGGACACAAAAGCGAACGGGAGACAGGGGGAGGCCATCCAGCACCGCCACCATGGTGGCCATCGGCGGTGGGGTGGTAGCCGGCGGCGGCTGCCCCTCCCCCGGCCCGGTTCGCTGTCTTTCACCTCGTTTCTTGATTCGTGCGTATCTCCTTCGTTATGCGTCCATTTGCGTTTATTCTTTTTGCGTTGGATTCGTTTTTCAAAAATGAAGACTTTGATGAAAAGAAATCCCAAAAACATGTCTCTGATCTTTGGATGTCTTGTTCGAATCATTTGAATCTTCCGGCGTACGTAGAATTTTCATTTTTCATCCGTTTTTGTTGATTCTTCTTCTGTTAGATTCGTATTTTGAAAACAAATATCTTGGATAAGAGAAATCTCAGTGATGGGCACTTTTTCCTTTAAATCTTGTCTTGATGTATGATGCGCCACCAGCGGTCGGTATGGATTTCAACCCTTGTCGTTGCACCGACTACCGGCGGCGGGCATCAGTGTTTTAAATTTGTAATTGCGGGGCCTAAGTTTTCCCTAACAATGCTAATCCTAAGGGTGAGCAAGTGGTAGGTATGACCTAGAGTCGTTCTTCAAACCGACTGAATTGAAACTAAGGCGTGAGCTTTCAAACTAGTGAAGGGTTTATAAGATAGTGGGGGAGTTTTGGTTTTTGTATTCACTTAGGCAAATAAATAAATAAAAGCAAATAAAAATAAAAGATAAAGCAGATAAATAAAGATAGTGTTTGCTGCGACTTCGTTAATTAAGTTATGAGATAATATTTGGAGAAATTGTTTTGAAAGATATTAGTTAATTATCATTCTTGAATACTTGTATGTAAACACTAGACTCCCTACTAATTAAAATCCCATTAGCATGTCACACCGAAAGCTAGGTTATGGTAACATTACAAAGTATTTAGAATAATAAGCAAAATCTTAATTATGGTTTAATAATACTTTCATATGAACGGGAACAAAATCTTAAGGTACTAGACATAACTGAATCATATAACGATTCCTCGTCATCCTAACAGATTCGTATATTTAAAATGTTCATTTATGACTTTAAACTAGCCCTTGCTTAAGACTACCCAATAAATCCCCTAATTATTCACAGCGTTCCTCACTTAACGTGGTTCCGCCGTGTGACATCCGTCAAAATCTCAGGTCATTACCGCGCTCGAATTTTAAATTTACAGCATTCCTTCAATCCTTGTGAAACTTAAGGTTATGACTCCTTAGGTCTACTAAAGTTGTAGCACGTCTTAGTGATTGTTAGTGAACCATAAGTTCATACAAACATGTTAAAGTAGATTACTAAGTGCCAATTTAAACAAAGAAAAATTTACCTCTTTATACCTTAACAAAACCTTAACGATTTGCAAAACCGAAATTCCCGTGATTCGACAACGTAAAATTTAATCGGATAAAAAAATTTGTGAATATCAAACTTAGACAAATTAGATGTCTATTAATTTAATTCAAGAAATTAGAAATATAAAATCTAAATCCCATACTTGTCACAAATATATCTATCAAATTCCAAAATCAAGATTTGTTAAAATTCCGTAAATCGGTAAATGAAACTCGAATATAACAAATTAACACTCTAATACCTATTATAAGCAATTCAATTATAAAATAAAGTACTTTTATAAACTAAAGAACTTAAACTTTTATAACTCAAATATTAATCACCAAAACATCACAAAATAAACCTCTTAACATACAAATACTTACACACCTTTAATATAAACTAATTATACAACATTTATATACATTATTTGACAAAAAAAAAAATTAATTAACCCCCCCCCCACCTAAAACCGTCCATACTCCCCCCTCCCCCTCTTTTCATTTCAAAATCCCTTTTAGTTTCCCTAAACACTCATTACTACTTTCATTTTCCCAAAACACCTACTCACACTTTTCACTATCTCTCTCAAAAACACACACAAACACTCTCAATTTTTCTCCAAAAATCAGTCATATTCAAGCCCTAAACCCAGATTTTTAAGGGTGTTCATCACCAAATAAGAACAAGAAAGGTAATCTAGATCACTTATGTTTGTCATCTACCATTTTCTTCTTGTATTATCTTCATAAATTCGGATTTTAGACCTTTCTATGGCTAACATCCCCATATGAAACTTGATGTTTGTAGATTATCACTCTCACATGTTATTGTGTTAAAAGGAAGTGATAATCCATGATCAAACCGAAAATCAAGTGTGAAATACGTTTTGTTTGAAAGCTTGCTCATCTTCATCTTAAAAATCTTGTTCATCTTTATGTAAATTCTTCATTATATGTTAAAAAAATCATTTCTAACACATATTGGATGTAATCCAACACCATTCATGTGTTATAGAGTACATTAAATGTCAAAGAATCAAGAACCCCTTCTATTTAATGTTTAATGTTTCTCATTTTGAACAAAACATCATTTTAGGGTTTGTTTGGTTTCTGTCCAGATTTGAGTACGAGATTCACCAAGGTGTTTCTCCCACTTAACTTAACCAAAATGGACATTTTATGAGCCAAAAACCAATTTAAAGATGTTAGCTTTCCAACCCCATAAGCCTCATATTTGTTTGAGTTCGTTTGATATTTTTAATAATTTTTGGCAAGAAAAGGGGTACAAGCTGTCATATTAAGTCGGAAACATTCTTCTTAGTGTTTTAATCATAACTAGAGATTCACACCTACAAATAACTTGAAACCAACGCCAAAAATTTATAAATTTTGTTAGCTACAACCTTTGTGCTGATCACTTTTTCTGGAACCCAATAGATTTTGCCCAAAAGTAATGATTGCATGCATGTGTTTAGATCTGACCTCAGATGATAAAAGTAAATTTAAAAAATACTTGGACTTCTCTATAATTCCTGGAAAAATTAAAGTTGATATATAACATATTGAAGATGATCTGTGATTTTTGCCTTATTTTATTTCAGATCATAAGTATTTTTTTATAAATTCAACAAACTGATGTAATTTTCTGGAAGTAAGAATATGGACTGATTTTGGTAAAAGTGGAAAACCGACACTTGCGGACTTGCTATTTAAGGAAAGACTAACTCTTTTTGACTCATGAACATGTTTTAAGGTTTGGTTAAAAGTCTCGGGTCAAACCGAGAAGGTTTGACTGAGTCAACAAGAACGGGTATCGATTTCGAAAACGGGGAACTTACTATTTTTGGAATGAATGATAACCAAAAGGGGTTCGGGTGTCTTATGATGTATTTATTGGTTTGTGGGTGTGTTAATTATAAGTTATAAGGAACCAAATTTCCAACACTCAAAACACTATGAAATTGACACAAACAATTGCGATATATTATATACTTGTGTATTCATTATCATAATCAACGCGATTATTGGACATTAACAAACTTCAAAAGCAAACAAACCATTTTGGCACTTTGTAATCTAAATATTTAGCTAAGAAATCCTATCAAACCTAATTTACCAAGAAACTAATTAGAAACCTCGTGTTCATAGGACTTGGATAGGAGTCATACCTGACAAGCACGCGCGCTACATTCATCGTTTACTCTTACGCTCAATTGTGAGTTTTCACATCCCCTTTTTACTTGTTTATTATTTTGGGGTGAAAAGTATGATCTTAACTTTAACTAAATTGGTTGTACTCTTTATGAACTTGTTTAACTTTTACTATACTTTTTATGCGAATTGGTGTATACTATTGTTATGCTTGAGTACTATCGTGCTAAAGTCCCCGGAAATACCTGTTACACTACTTATTAACTCGTCCGAGAGCCAGACGAGCCGTTGATATTTATGGATAGCACTATTTAGGGGGAAACCACTCCTCACTCACACTGGTCGTGAGTGCATAGTATCACCTTAATCATGTTAGCGATAGAACATGGAGCTTGGGGCATGTGTCGGTTGAATCGGTTTAGTAGTGGCCTCAATTGCATTAACCCTCTTGTATACTACCTTTCATGTTCGAAACTATTACAACCAATCATTTATATTTATGTCTCTTATGAACAAAACTTTTAGTTCAATTGTTTGTGACATTAAATCTGTGAACTCACCAACTATGACCATAGTTGACCCTTTTGCTTTATCATGCTTTTCAGGTGAACGACAGTAAGGTGCATTCTAGGAGTACTTTTGCATGGATGCATAGTCATATGCGTTTGCTTTATTTTGAATTATGATTATCTTTCGGAAACTTTTAGGAACTTGGTGTAATCTCTTTTGAAACTATGGGTTGAACTTGTAATAACTTGTAATACTTTCTACAAATTATGTATGGTGTTGCTTCTATATCTTATGCATTGTTACCCGGTACTGTTACATCTTGTGTTTCCGCTTTAGCGGGGTGTGACAGGTTTGGTATCAGAGCCTAAGGTTATAGAGAATGCCGGTTTTTCAAACAAAAACCCCAACTATAACCAACATTTTTAAATAATATTTGCTTAAAACACCAAAAGTATTACCAGTTTAACTAAACCGAGCATATAACTAGTATAACTAACCCGTCTGTTGCATTATTAGACCTCAATTAGACATAGCCTGATCACCTATGTTTAATTTAGGTAAGATTATGCGAGACACGGAGTAGGTGTACTATGATTATGTTTGATTTTCTTTCCTGTTTAAAACGATGAAAAGCAAACGTTGTGTGTGTGCATTGCATATTGTAGGCATCCATAGCAGCACTATTAGTAACTAAGTACATCTTTAGGAACTAAGTCCTCTTTTTGTACAAACTTACCATGTCAAACTCCTCACTGCACGCTCTAGGATCAGCTGATGATTCTGGTTACTACACTGGTCGCCCCCGCGACAACCCACCGAGATACGAGCCAGAGGAGGACCCCTCTGAGGAGGAACCCTCCGAGGAGGACCCCTTTGAGGATCCAGAGTCAGAAAATGAAGTTAGTAGCCGAGAGGACACCAGGGTAAATACTAGAATGACCCAGACACCCGTCTCACCCCAGCCACCTCAGAATGGTGTGCGCTCGAGGGCCACTGCTCGTATGAGCGTTGCCCCTCCTGTTAGGTTTGCAGTCAGAGATTTCCCTCCAGGAACAGGACCTTCCCGACCTTCAGGAAATGTACCTCCTGAGACTGTTTCTGGGATCCCGATTTCACGAGATCCCAACATGACTTTCTAGTTAGCACGCAGGGTAGACGATATGACTCATGAGCTTCAGGCTCATAGGGCTAGTATTGCCCATCATGGATAGATGTTGGGTGATACTGTTGACCTAACCGAGCGGTTAATTTATCGTGTGAGTGATGCTCGGGACACAGCGAGTACGGCGATATTTTGGTGCAGAGTGTTAGCAGGGCTCACGTTTCTTTTGGCTGCGATGCTTGTTTGGGTAGTTTGGTTTAGGGTGTAGTGCTTGTAGCATGCGTCAACTTTTAAAATTTAGTGAATGTCTTTTAGTTCAGTTATTTATGAAGGATTATAATGTAATGGTTGATCCAAATTTTGAAATTCTGGTTTATTAATGGAAAAACCTTACTTTGCTTATTTATATGACTATGGCAATTACTTACACACTTACTTGAATGTAAAAGTTTTACTGTAGCTTAGTTTTGAATAATTACTAAAATATTAAAGTTGTAACTATACAATTATGCAATACAAACACTAACCAATAGTCTTTACCTGACTTAGAATCATGCCTCCAAGGAGAAACACAGACAACGTAGCTGAACAAGTAACTCGAGAACTCGACGCGGCACTACCTAACCTCGTTGCTCAAATCGCCGCGGGTATCAATGCAGCTCAAGGGAACCCGGGAGGACAACCTACCAACAACAATCAAGGATGCAGCTACAAATCCTTCATGTCATATCGTCCCAAGGAATTCTTCAGGACAGAAGGTGCTGTTGGGCTGTAATCCTGGATTGAAAGCATAGAGTCGGTGCTCCACATCAGCAAATGCTCACCTGGAAACCAAGTTGAATATGCATCGTGCATGTTTCAAGGAAGAGCTTTGACATGGTGGAATAACCAGATTCAGAACCATGGTCGCGTAGCTGCGTATAACCTTTCATGGGAGGAATTGAAGAAGTTGTTGATAGAAGAGTACTGTCCAAAAGATGCGCTCCAGAAATTGGAATCTGAATTCTAGAACCATGCCATGGTTGGGACTGACATCGATAAGTACACTGCCCGATTTCATGAGCTTGCAAGGCTAGTACCCCACATGGTTACCCCAGAGGAGAAAAGAGTGGACCGGTACATATGGGGTTTGGCCCCAGAATTTTGAGGGATGGTTACCTTGGCAAATCCATCAACCATTCAGTCAGCTGTGGTCTTGGCTAACCGCCTGACTAATGATGTGATTAGATTAGGCGGATCATCGAAAGGGAAAGATGGTGGAAAAAGGAAGCTGGAAAACCAACAAAGGAACAGGGGCGGTGGTAACCCGGATAAGAAGCAAGTGGTGGCAAAAAACTATGGTGTAGTTGCCCAAGGACCGAAGCAATACAATGGTCCGCATCCAAAATGCAACAAGTGCAACTTTCACCACTCAGGAAATTGTCCGGTGTGCGACAAGTGTAAACGGGCAGGCCACTATGCCAAGTATCGTAAGAATGGTAATGGGAATAATGGACAAAAAGCAGCATGCTTTGAGTGTGGAAGCCAGGACCATCTCAAAAACACTTGCCCAAGGCTGAATAGGGCTCCTAATAAATATGTTAGAAATCAAAGAGGGCCAGCGCGAGGACGGGCATTTGTCATTGGAACTGAGGAAGCGAGGCAGGATCCGAACGCTGTGACAGGTACATTCCTCTTAAATAATCACTACGTGTCTGTACTAGATGACTCTGGAGCAGAAAGAAGTTTTGTCTCACTAGAGTTTAGGCCACTGATTAACTTAAGATCAAACAAACTAACGGAGATCTATATTATCGAGTATGCTAATGGTCATGAATTTGAGGCTAGGGACATAATTCTAGGTTGTACCTTGGACCTAGCTAGTAAGTCATTTAATGTCGATCTAATCCCGATTGAGCTGAAAAGTTTCGATGTAGTGGTGGGTATGGACTGGCTCACTAAGGTTCGAGCAGAGATTGTCTGTTTTGAAAAGATTATCCGAATACCTCTCCAAGATGGAGAAACTCTTGTTGTGCAAGGGGATAAACCCGGCCGAGAACTAAAAATTGTGTCAACCATAAAGATGCGTAAGTATCTGAAGAAAGAGTGCCATGCATTTCTGGCTCACATGGTGGAAAAGAAATCGAAGGAGAAGCGTATCCAAGATATCCCCGTGGTTAGAGATCACCCTGAAGTTTTCCCGGAAGATTTGCCTGGGCTTCCCCCGCCAAGGCAAGTCGAATTTCAAATTGATCTAATTCCTGGGGTAGCGCCGGTAGCTAAAGCGCCATATCATTTGGCACCGACTGAGATGCAGGAACAGTCAGAACAATTACAAGAACTCTTGAGCAAAGGATTGATTTGGCCTAGCTCATCGCCGTGTGGAGCTCCCGCCCTCTTTGTCAAAAAGAAAGATGGGTCATTTCGGATGTGTATTGATTACAGAGAACTAAACAAGTTAACTATTAAGAATCGATACCAGTGACACCCGAAAAATTAGGGCTAGTTATTAGTTCCTAATCATCTGCTAATACATGTAATTAGTGCTAGATTAGGCTAATTGTATGTATCAATATATATATATATTGGAATATATATACACGTACGCGATTATGTTCAATCGTCGTTTTCATATCGGGCGGATCCCGATACATTAATACGGACGTTGGTGAACTCAATTTATTAAATAATATGAAATTATTTGATAAACATACTTATTTCCAACTATTATTGCGATAATATTCCATAAGCATTTCGTAATGTATATAATGCACAGAAACGACCAAAAACGCATAAAACACGCCCGACAAACAAAATAAACCCAAATTATATTTTTATAATTCATTATTAAGTATTTTGATAAAATACTTCAAGTAAAAATATTGAGATTTGAATCGTTAGATAAACACGCGTGTCAAACGTTACACGCCTAAATAAACGTCGAGACAAACGGGTAAACGATCACCGTACGGAGTGCAACTTTGAGAAAACAATTTAGGCACCCACATGGAGTGGGGTCCCACTAAAATCTGCAGAAAATGAGGCCATGCCCCATTTTCTTTACTTCCTTGACTCTATAATCACCATACATCTCCATACCTTCATTTTCCAACTTACACCCTACCTCTTCTCCCACTTTTACTGAATCCATTCTCTCCCAACCTCTCTCCGGCCGAACTCAGGCTGTCACAAGCCACCACCACACCACCTAGACACCACCACAAGTCCACCCTATCACCACCATAGTGCCATCGCGAACCGCCACGCCGGAAATCAAGAAAACGCAAGAAAACGAGCTTTCGACTTCATTTCTTTCACTCTTCATCTAGATCGTTGTAAGGACTCTTTTATTTTCATAGTTCTACTTAATTTATGGTTATTAGCATGTTTTAGTGTTCACTCAACTTTTGGATGTCCAAAACATTAACCGAAACACGATTTAAAACTCGTAATCTTGAGTTATACTTTCCATCCAGAAAAATGGTCAACTTCCACGATTTTTATAAATTTCATATCTTGACTGAAATGGACATTTCTTAATCCTAAGATGTATTTCGTGATGTTAGCTTTCCAACGAAACCAATTTCGGAACATATCGACTTCGTTTGCTATTTTAAAACAATATTTCCATTAAGGTGCGCATTACTGTTCCGGCGGACAGAAACATCCGCCTCCTTCTCGAGAACATATCTTGAGTTCTAGATCACTAAAATGTATGAGACCAGTTCCAAAACCTCACATAGTTTGTTAACTTTCAAAAGTTCATCTTTGGCCACTTCCAGAAATACACGGATTTTTGTGTATAATTCGGTCTTTGAACAAATGTCGGTTTTGAACCAAAACCGACCACCCTTCATGATTATTGTTGTTAAAAATAGTAAATTTATTATAAAACTACCATAATGTGCAGATTTATACTAGACATATAGGAGAACATGTATGATTTTTGGTTAGACTTGATTCGGAATAGAAATGGGTAAGATCGGGAATTGATTTGGGTTAAATATCTGGAACCAAACCTAAAAGGGACTGTTTTTGTCATTCCACAAAACCTATACTCATTGTCGCATTAACTAACACTTTTGTACTTGAAAAATGTCCCGACAATCCTTATTGTCGCATGAGTAATTTCTGACAATCCTTATTGTCGCATGAAAAGTAATTCCGAAAATCCTTATTGTCGCATGAATCTTAATTCCGACAATCCTTATTGTCGCATGAATCGTAATTCCAACAATCCTTATTGTCGCATGAATCGTAGTTCCGACAATTCTTATTGTCGCATGAGTGATAATTCCGACGATCCTTATACATTTATACAATATTTGGACAATCAACAACAAATATATTGATAAGTATACATCACAGCAAAACATATAATAATAACACTTTGAATTATTATTATAAGCCATCACCAACGGGCCGTACATATTTTCAAAACTCAAACTAATCAATTAAACCAATGTATTTGGACATAACTAGTTGGTTGAACAACTAGCATAGGTGGTCTCTAGAGACACCTACACATTATACTAACCTTGCGCGTTGTAAATGCCCGGCAGGTTACAGTCTTCCGACATCTCATTGTACACCATCATTATTTGCTATTGCAAACGCATCAGACTCAGGTGAGTCTCATAGCCCCTGTTTTCAACCCAGGGGTGAGAATACATGCTCCGTTTTACTTTTACATGTGAACACAAGTACAAAACATCGATATATTGACTGCATGAGTTTGTTTTACCTAATCATGAAGCCCTCCACTACATAGTTTGTTAGTATTGCTATAGCGTGAATGTTAGTGTATGGTACCATATGGGATTGACAATCCCCGTCCGGGGTAGTCGCGCTACCACGACTACGGTCGAACGGATGCATTATCATTTGTTCATACATGTGTAGATTAGGCACATGCAGGAGGCAACATCGCTCAGGTCCTTAAAGGTGGATCCTGACACCCTCAGTTAAGCTCAAACTACGGCCTCATGGCAGTAATATATAATCATTATTTTATTTGCTTAATTGCAAATCATCATACTTAAATCTTGTGGTTCATAACTCATATTTCATCATTATACAAACCTGTGAGCTCACCAGCTTTTTAGCTGACCCTTTAGCATGTATTCTCAGGTACACAGCAGTAGTAGGACTGCTCAGGATTAGCTAGCTCGAGTCGCATTCAGACATCAGGAGATTCACATGCATTTCTACATTTTGTATAAATAGATATGCCTTAGAATCTCTAACATTTAGCTTGCGAGCTTTTGTAAATAGTATAACATTGTAAAACTCTTATATTACCAATGTAATGGTTAAAACTCGCATATAGAGTCGTTCACTTTATCTTATGTGCTTTGGTTTATTGATTAGTCGCGCCCCTACCTGAATCGCTTCCGCAACCCGAATTTGGGGGTGCAACAGATTGGTATCAGAGCCTAAGGTTATAGTGAACTAGGTTGCATTTAGTGGGCCTAGACTATGACCGTTAGGCAGTATTCTTCATTAAGTATGATTAGGTTCAGTGACTGCATTGTATTGGTTTAATTTAACATAGGCTGATCAACTATATATAATTAAAAGAATACGATGTGAGATCTGAAAGGGATCATGACTGAACAGGATACACTAGTTGACTCTGACCTCGAGAGAACCGGGACTCAAACATGTCTGTGTTAGACACTTTAGGCTATTATGTGATATATATATATATATATATATATATATATATATATATACACATCGATAGGCTCCGCTCTCGCTCAATATCTTAGGCTATATTATATGTATTATATGGATATATGCCTCATTCTTTCTAAACGCTTTGTCTCAGAATGGCAAACACACCACTCAATTTGTCACACTCTCATCCGTATGGATCTCGAAACCCAAGGGTGGCTAGGAGGAACATAAGGTTGCCTCGAGCTGACCCATACCCCACTTACTTCACTTTGTCGGATTTAGCCACTAGGCTACACCGACACGAGCAACGACTTAATACTATGGATATCGAACTCCAAGAAACCAACGAAAACTGGAGAGTCACATCACTTGAACGTATCAATCAATTCTTCGAAGATCACGAAAATACCATCAACTGCATGGACACCCTTGACAACCGTCTGGGTGAAACCATCGAAACTATGGAGGTTGTCCACAACCAAGTGATTGGCAACCGAAACGAAATCTTTGTCCTACAATCAAGGATGAATCAGTGCGAGACACGTCTAAGGGAAACCGAGGACGCCCTCTGAATGGTTAGCAGACTTTCAGAATCTGTGGACCATCTCACTGCACTATTACCACAACTCAATCTACGACAGGATTAGCTTAGGCTAAATCTGTACTTTATCATGCTCTCGTAGGACCTATGTAATTCGACCGGATGTAATAATTCCCGGCACTTTTGTAAAACTTCTAAGTCTGTGATTTTTGAAGCTCCTAACTAGAAATTGTCTGTAATCATTCAACTTCGTATTATGAATTGACAATTTCTCCCGTTATTTCTACATTGTGATTTTACCATGTGATGTTGTATATTACCACTTTATTATATATATACATCTATCGTGCTTATTATTCTGGTACCACCTCTCATGTACCTTTTATTTCTCTCTTGAAGAATCATGCCGCCAAAGAAGAAAAGTTACAGTGATGCTGAAATTGCTGCCATCATTTCCCGAGCTGTGGCCGAAGCCCTGGCTACTTGGGATTCACCACAAAACTCCAGGAGGAGTAATGATACTCCAGAAATTACTCCTATCATCAAGCCTTGTTCTTACAAGGATTCTCTCAGTTGCAAACCGCTAAATTTCAAGGGCACGGAAGGTGCCATCGGTCTAATCAGGTGGATCGAAAGGATCGAATCTGTCTTCGGTCTGTGCAACTGCACGGAATAAAGCAAAGTCAAATTCGCTGCTTACACCTTTCAAGAAGGTGCACTCACATGGTGGAATACTCATGCCAGTTCTGTGGGCATTGATGTAGCAAACCAACTCCCCTGGGCAGACCTGAAGAAAATGTTAAGGGACGAATATTGCCCCATTGAGGAACTCCACAGGTTGGAGGAAGAATTCTGGCATTTAACTGTTCAAGGCAATGATATCGCTGGTTACACCACCAAATTCTAGCAACTCGCCCTTCTATGTCCGGGTTTGGTAGACACGGACGAAAAACGCATCAAGAAATACATCCGCGGCCTCCCAGAGAACATCCAGGGAAATGTCACCTCATCCGAGCCAACCACCATCCAAAGTGCTATCCGGCTTGCACACGAACTCATGGCGATGATTGTCAGCCGTGAAACATCCACCACCTCTTCCAATAACAAAAGGAAATCTCCTGGAAACTTCAGCAACCAACCAACCTTCAAAAAGCCTGAGTCTGTCAAGGCTTACTCTTCTCGGTCTGGGGACAAGAAAGGTTACACTGGGAACAAACCTCACTCTTCCAAGTGCAACCGCTATCATGAGGGTCCTTGTGGTACCCCTTGCAACAACTGCAAGAGGTATGGACATTCTTCCAAGGACTGCCGAGCACCCAAAGCCAACAACAACAACAACAACAACTCCAATCAATCAAAAGCCTGCTATGAATGCGGCAACACGGGGCACTACAGGAATGACTGCCCGAAACTAAAGAACAAGAACAGCGGCGATAATGCAAAAGGTAGAGCTTTTGTTCTGAACTCAGGGGATGCCCATCAAGATCCAAATGTGGTCACGGGTACGTTCCTCATCGACAACCTAACTACCTCTATTCTATTTGATACTGGTGCTGATAAGAGTTTTATTTCTGATGAATTTTACCCACTACTTGACATCATCCCTGTTGCATTAGATGTTAAGTACATTGTTGAATTAGCTAATGGTAAGCTCATTGAGACCGATAGTGTAATACCTAATTGCACTCTAAACCTCGCCAACGAACTCTTCAACATTGATCTCATACCTGTCGAGATCGGTAGTTTCGACATCATCGTTGGTATGGATTGGTTATCCAAACACCGAGCAGAAATCATTTGTTTTGATAAAATTGTTCCTATTCCTCTCGTCACCGGTGGTACTTTAATCATACAAGGGGAGACCGGTGGGACGAGACTGAGTATCATATCATGTATGAAAATCGAAAATATTTGAGAAAAGGATATCAGGCAATCCTCGCACATGTTATGGAGAAAAAGTCGGAAGAGAAGCGACTTGAGGATGTGCCCATCGTTCGAGACTTCCCAGAAGTCTTTCCTGAAGACTTGCCTGGCCTTCCGCCGCCAAGACTAGTCGAGTTTTCCATAGACCTCGTGTCGGGTGCAGCACCCGTGGCACGGGCACCTTACCGTTTAGCCCCATCCGAACTTCAGGAGTTGTCTACTCAGTTACAGGAACTCCTGGACAAAGGATTCATTCGACCAAGTTCTTCACCTTGGGGAGCTCCGGTCCTATTTGTCAAAAAGAAAGACGGTTCTTTCAGAATGTGCATCGATTATCGTGAACTCAACAAACTCACTGTTAAGAATCGTTATCCACTCCCTCGAATTGATGACCTATTTGACCAACTGCAAGGGTCGAGCTTTTATTCAAAGATCGATCTACGGTCAGGTTATCATCAACTTTGAGTTTGAGACATCGACATCCCGAAGACAGCTTTCCGAACTTGCTATGGTCACTACAAGTTTCAAGTAATGCCATTTGGTTTAACAAACGCACCGGCTGTATTCATGGACCTTATGAACCGAGTGTGCAAACCATATCTCGATAAGTTTGTCATTATATTCATTGATGACATCTTGATCTACTCACGCAATGAGCAAGAACACGCGCAACATCTGAAAACCATTCTAGAGCTACTCAAGCACGATGAGTTATATGCTAAATTCTCCAAGTGTGAGTTCTAGATGCAAACTGTTCAATTCCTTGGGCATGTGATTGACAGTCAAGGGATTCATGTTGATCCATCTAAAATCGAGGCTATCAAAAATTGGCAATCGCCAACAACTCCAACCAAAGTACGGCAGTTTTTGGGACTGGCCGGGTACTATCGGCGATTTATCAAAAACTTCTCGAAAATAGCCCAACCACTCACGACACTGACTCAGAAGGAGAAGAAGTTCGACTGGACTGATAAACAAGAGTCAACATTTCAACTACTGAAACAAAAGCTTTGCAGCGCACCTATCTTATCATTACCCGAAGGCAACGACGACTTCGTGGTATACTGCGATGCTTCACACCAAGGTCTTGGTTGCGTGTTAATGCAACGAGACAAGGTCATTGCCTACGCCTCCCGACAACTCAAGGTTCACGAAAAGAATTACACCACTCATGATCTCAAATTGGGAGCCATAGTGTTTGCACTCAAAATCTGGAGACACTATCTGTACGGCACAAAATGTACAATCTTCACGGACCACAAGAGTATCCAGCATATCTTTGATCAAAAGGATCTCAATATGAGGCAACATCGATGGGTCGAGTTGCTCACCGATTATGATTGCGAGATCCGTTATCATCCTGGCAAGGCAAATGTTGTTGTCGATGCCCTCAGCCGAAAGGAACGTGTAAAACCTCTTCGAGTCCGAGCCCTCAGCATGACAATCCATAATGATCTTATCATTCAAATCATTATCGCTCAACTCGAGGCACTCAAACCTGAGAATATTAAAAACGAGTCCTTGCGTGGCATGGACCAACAATTTGAAACCAAATCCAACGGAGCCAAATACTTCTCAAACCGAATATGGTTACCAAACTTCGGCAACTTACGAGATTTGGTGATGGACGAAGCTCACAAATCTCGCTATTCTATACATCCTGGATCTGACAAGATGTATCACGGTATCAAAGATCTATACTGGTGGCCTAACGTGAAAGCCGACATCGCCACCTATGTCGGTAAATGCTTAACCTATTCTAAGGTCAAGGCCGAGTATCAGAAACCTTCCGGCTTGCTACAACAACTGGAAATCTCTCAATGGAAATGGGAGCAAATCTCCATGGATTTCATCATCAAACTCCCAAAAACATCGAGCGGTTGCGATACCATTTAGGTGATCGTCGATCGTCTCACCAAATCTGCTCATTTCCTAGCCATCAAAGAAACCGACAAAATGGAACGCCTCACGCGAATTTACCTTAAGGAAATTGTATCCAGACACGGCGTTCCCATTTCGATTATCTCCGACAGGGATAGTCGTTTCACATCTCACTTTTGGCAGTCACTTCAAAAATCATTAGGTACTCGTCTAGATATGATACTGCATATCATCCTCAAACTGACGGCCAGAGTGAACGAACCATTCAAACACTGGAAGATATGCTACGGGCTTGCGTAGTTGACTTCAGTGCAAATTGGGAACATCATTTACCCTTATGTGAGTTTTCGTACAACAATAGCTACCATACCAGTATTGGAGCTGCACCTTTCGAGGCACTGTACGGTCGTAAGTGCCGATCACCTGTCTGTTGGACCGAAATGGGAGACAGCCAACTCACTGGTCCTGAAATCATTCATGAAACCACAGAGAAAATAATTGGAATCCAAAACAGACTCAAGGGCGCGCGTGACCGTCAGAAAAGTTATGCTGACGTGAGACGCAAACATCTCGAGTTCCAAGTTGGGGATCGAGTACTCTTGAAAGTTTCACCTTGGAAAGGTGTTATCCGATTTGGTAAACGTGGGAAGTTAAATCCCAGATACATTGGACCATTCGAAATCCTTTAGAGGATTGGTCCAGTGGCATATCGATTGCAGCTGCTACCCGAACTCAGCAGCGTGCATCCCACATTTCACATTTCTAATCTTAAGAAATGCCTGTCTGATGAGACACTCATTATTCCTCTCGACGAAATCCACATCGATGATAAACTCCATTTTGTCAGGACACCAGCAGAAATCATGGACCGTGAGGTCAAACAGTTGAAACAAAGTCGTATTCCCATCATCAAAGTCTGGCGGAATTCGCGGCGTGGTCCGGAATTCACCTGGGAGCGGGAAGACCAAATGCGACTCAAGTACCCACAGTTATTCACAGAATCCACACCATCTACGACTCCAAGCTAAATTTCAGGACGAAATTCTCTTAACAAGGGGAGAATGCGACACCCGACAAATTAGGGCTAGTTATTAGTTCTTAATCATCTGCTAATACATGTAATTAGTGCTAGATTAGGCTAATTGTATGTATCAATATATATATATATATATTGGAATATATATACACGTACGCGATTATGTTCAATCGTGCATTTTCATATCGGGCGGATCCCGATACATTAATACGGACGTTGGTGAACTCAATTTATTAAATAATATGAAATTATTTGATAAACATACTTATTTCCAACTATTATTGCGATAATATTCCATAAGCATTTCGTATTGTATATAATGCACAGAAACGACCAAAAACGCGTAAAACACGCCCGACAAACAAAATAAAACCAAATTATATTTTTATAATTCATTATTAAGTATTTTGATAAAATACTTCAAGTAAAAATATTGAGATTTGAATCGTTAGATAAACACGCGTGTCAAACGTTACACGCCTAAATAAACGTCGAGACAAACGGGTAAACGATCACCGTACAGAGTGCAACTTTGAGAAAACAATTTAGGCACCCACATGGAGTGGGGTCCCACTAAAATCTGCAGAAAATGAGGCCATGCCCCATTTTCTTTACTTCCTTGACTCTATAATCACCATACATCTCCATACCTTCATTTTCCAACTTACACCCTACCTCTTCTCCCACTTTTACTGAATCCATTCTCTCCCAACCTCTCTCCGGCCGAACTCAGGCTGTCACAAGCCACCACCACACCACCTAGACACCACCACAAGTCCACCCTATCACCACCATAGTGCCATCGCGAACCGCCACGTCGGAAATCAAGAAAATGCAAGAAAACAAGCTTTCGACTTCATTTCTTTCACTCTTCATCTAGATCATTGTAAGGACTCTTTTATTTTCATAGTTCTACTTACTTTATGGTTATTAGCATGTTTTAGTGTTCACTCAACTTTTGGATGTCCAAAACATTAACCGAAACATGATTTAAAACTCGTAATCTTGAGTTATACATTCCGTCCAGAAAAATGGTCAACTTCCACGATTTTTATAAATTTCATCTCTTGACTGAAATGGACGTTTCTTAAGCCTAAGATGTATTTCGTGATGTTATCTTTCCAACGAAACCAATTTCGGAACATATCGACTTCGTTTGCTATTTTAAAACAATATTTCCGCTAAGGTGCGCATTACTGTTCCGGCTGACAGAAACATCAGCCTCCTTCTTAAGACCATATCTTGAGTTCTAGATCACTAAATATATGAGACCAGTTCCAAAACCTCACATAGTTTGTTAACTTTCAAAAGTTCATCTATGGCCACTTCCAGAAATACACGGATTTTTGTGTATAATTCGGTCTTTGAACAAATGTCAGTTTTGAACCAAAACCGACCACCCTTCATGATTATTTTTGTTAAAAATAGTAAATTTATTATAAAACTACCATAAAGTGCACCTTTATACTAGACATATAGGAGAACATGTGTGATTTTTGGTTAGACTTGATTCGGAATAGAAATGGGTAAGATCGGGAATTGATTTGGGTTAAAAATCTGGAACCAAACCTAAAAGGGACTGTTTTTGTCATTCCACAAAACCTATACTCATTGTCGCATTAACTAACACTTTTGTACTTGAAAACTATCCCGACAATCCTTATTGTCGCATGAGTAATTTCTGACAATCCTTATTGTCGCATGAAAAGTAATTCCGACAATCCTTATTGTCGCATGAATCTTAATTCCGACAATCCTTATTGTCGCATGAATCGTAATTCCGACAATTCTTATTGTCGCATGAATCGTAGTTCCGACAATTCTTATTGTCGCATGAGTGATAATTCCGACGATCCTTATACATTTATACAATATTTGGACAATCAACAACAAATATATTGATAAGTACACATCACAGCAAAACATATAATAATAACACTTTGGATTATTATTATAAGCCGTCACCAACGGGCCGTACATATTTTCAAAACTCAAACTAATCAAACAAACCAATGTATTTGGACATAACTAGTTGGTTGAACAACTAGCATAGGTGGTCTCTAGAGACACCTACACATTATACTAACCTTGCGCGTTGTAAATGCCCGGCAGGTTACAGTCTTCCGACATCTCATTGTACACCATCATTATTTGCTATTGCAAACGCATCAGACTCAGGTGAGTCTCATAGCCCCTGTTTTCAACCCAGGGGTGGGAATACATGCTCCGTTTTACTTTTACATGTGAACACAAGTACAAAACATCGATATATTGACTGCATGAGTTTGTTTTACCTAATCATGAAGCCCTCCACTACATAGTTTGTTAGTATTGCTATAGCGTGAATGTTAGTGTATGGTACCATATCATTTGGCACCGACTGAGATGCAGGAACAGTCAGAACAATTACAAGAACTCTTGAGCAAAGGATTGATTTGGCCTAGCTCATCGCCGTGTGGAGCTCCCGCCCTCTTTGTCAAAAAGAAAGATGGGTCATTTCGGATGTGTATTGATTACAGAGAACTAAACAAGTTAACTATTAAGAATCGATACCAGTGACACCCGAAAAATTAGGGCTAGTTATTAGTTCCTAATCATCTGCTAATACATGTAATTAGTGCTAGATTAGGCTAATTGTATGTATCAATATATATATATATATTGGAATATATATACACGTACGCGATTATGTTCAATCGTCATTTTCATATCGGGCGGATCCCGATACATTAATACGGACGTTGGTGAACTCAATTTATTAAATAATATGAAATTATTTGATAAACATACTTATTTCCAACTATTATTGCGATAATATTCCATAAGCATTTCGTAATGTATATAATGCACAGAAACGACCAAAAACGCATAAAACACGCCCGACAAACAAAATAAACCCAAATTATATTTTTATAATTCATTATTAAGTATTTTGATAAAATACTTCAAGTAAAAATATTGAGATTTGAATCGTTAGATAAACACGCGTGTCAAACGTTACACGCCTAAATAAACGTCGAGACAAACGGGTAAACGATCACCGTACGGAGTGCAACTTTGAGAAAACAATTTAGGCACCCACATGGAGTGGGGTCCCACTAAAATCTGCAGAAAATGAGGCCATGCCCCATTTTCTTTACTTCCTTGACTCTATAATCACCATACATCTCCATACCTTCATTTTCCAACTTACACCCTACCTCTTCTCCCACTTTTACTGAATCCATTCTCTCCCAACCTCTCTCCGGCCGAACTCAGGCTGTCACAAGCCACCACCACACCACATAGACACCACCACAAGTCCACCCTATCACCACCATAGTGCCATCGCGAACCGCCACGCCGGAAATCAAGAAAACGCAAGAAAACGAGCTTTCGACTTCATTTCTTTCACTCTTCATCTAGATCGTTGTAAGGACTCTTTTATTTTCATAGTTCTACTTAATTTATGGTTATTAGCATGTTTTAGTGTTCACTCAACTTTTGGATGTCCAAAACATTAACCGAAACACGATTTAAAACTCGTAATCTTGAGTTATACTTTCCATCCAGAAAAATGGTCAACTTCCACGATTTTTATAAATTTCATATCTTGACTGAAATGGACATTTCTTAATCCTAAGATGTATTTCGTGATGTTAGCTTTCCAACGAAACCAATTTCGGAACATATCGACTTCGTTTGCTATTTTAAAACAATATTTCCATTAAGGTGCGCATTACTGTTCCGGCGGACAGAAACATCCGCCTCCTTCTCGAGAACATATCTTGAGTTCTAGATCACTAAAATGTATGAGACCAGTTCCAAAACCTCACATAGTTTGTTAACTTTCAAAAGTTCATCTTTGGCCACTTCCAGAAAGACACGGATTTTTGTGTATAATTCGGTCTTTGAACAAATGTCGGTTTTGAACCAAAACCGACCACCCTTCATGATTATTGTTGTTAAAAATAGTAAATTTATTATAAAACTACCATAATGTGCAGATTTATACTAGACATATAGGAGAACATGTATGATTTTTGGTTAGACTTGATTCGGAATAGAAATGGGTAAGATCGGGAATTGATTTGGGTTAAAAATCTGGAACCAAACCTAAAAGGGACTGTTTTTGTCATTCCACAAAACCTATACTCATTGTCGCATTAACTAACACTTTTGTACTTGAAAAATGTCCCGACAATCCTTATTGTCGCATGAGTAATTTCTGACAATCCTTATTGTCGCATGAAAAGTAATTCCGACAATCCTTATTGTCGCATGAATCTTAATTCTGACAATCCTTATTGTCGCATGAATCGTAATTCCAACAATCCTTATTGTCGCATGAATCGTAGTTCCGACAATTCTTATTGTCGCATGAGTGATAATTCCGACGATCCTTATACATTTATACAATATTTGGACAATCAACAACAAATATATTGATAAGTACACATCACAGCAAAACATATAATAATAACACTTTGGATTATTATTATAAGCCGTCACCAACGGGCCGTACATATTTTCAAAACTCAAACTAATCAAACAAACCAATGTATTTGGACATAACTAGTTGGTTGAACAACTAGCATAGGTGGTCTCTAGAGACACCTACACATTATACTAACCTTGCGCGTTGTAAATGCCCGGCAGGTTACAGTCTTCCGACATCTCATTGTACACCATCATTATTTGCTATTGCAAACGCATCAGACTCAGGTGAGTCTCATAGCCCCTGTTTTCAACCCAGGGGTGGGAATACATGCTCCGTTTTACTTTTACATGTGAACACAAGTACAAAACATCGATATATTGACTGCATGAGTTTGTTTTACCTAATCATGAAGCCCTCCACTACATAGTTTGTTAGTATTGCTATAGCGTGAATGTTAGTGTATGGTACCATATGGGATTGACAATCCCCGTCCGGGGTAGTCGCGCTACCACGACTACGGTCGAACGGATGCATTATCATTTGTTCATACATGTGTAGATTAGGCACATGCAGGAGGCAACATCGCTCAGGTCCTTAAAGGTGGATCCTGACACCCTCAGTTAAGCTCAAACTATGGCCTCATGGAAGTAATATACAATCATTATTTTATTTGCTTAATTTCAAATCATCATACTTAAATCTTGTGGTTCATAACGCATATTTCATCATTATACAAACCTGTGAGCTCACCAGCTTTTTAGCTGACCATTTAGCATGTATTCTCAGGTACACAGCAGTAGTAGGACTGCTCAGGATTAGCTAGCTCGAGTCGTATTCAGACATCAGGAGATTCACATGCATTTCTACATTTTGTATAAATAGATATGCCTTAGAATCTCTAACATTTAGCTTGCGAGCTTTTGTAAACAGTATAACATTGTAAAACTCTTATATTACCAATGTAATGGTTTAAGCTTGCATATAGAGTCGTTCACTTTATCTTATGTGCTTTGGTTTATTGATTAGTCGTGCCCCGACCCGAATCGCTTCCGTAACCTGAATTTGGGGGTGCGACAATACCCTCTTCCCCGAATAGATGATCTATTTGATCAACTACAAGGCGCATCCTATTTTTCAAAAATCGATCTACGATCTGGATACCATCAGGTGAGTGTGCGCGAGGAAGACGTCCCTAAGACAGCCTTCAGAACTCGTTATGGACACTACAAGTTCTTGGTCATGCCCTTCGGGCTAACAAACACGCCGGCAATTTTCATGGATTTGATGAATAGGGTATGCAGACCATACCTGGATAAGTTCTTGATAGTGTTCATCGATGACATATTAATTTACTCGCGAAGTAAGAGTGACCAGGAACACCATTTGAAGTTGATACTGGAACTACTCAAGGACCAGAAATTGTATGCCAAGTTCTCAAAATGCGAGTTTTGGCTTCGGGAGGTACACTTTCTTGGTCACGTGGTCAATGAAAAGGGAATCCAGGTGGACCCAGCTAAGATTGAGGCGATTAAGAAGTGGGAGGCCCCGAGGACCCCTACGGAAATTCGTCAATTTCTGGGATTGGCTGGTTACTACCGAAGATTCATTGAGAACTTTTCAAAAATTGCTAAGCCATTAACAGAATTGACCCAAAAGGCGAAGGAGTTTGTTTAGGGTAAAATGGAGGAGGAAGCATTCCAAACACTGAAGCATAGGCTATGCAACGCACCAATTTTGGCGTTACCCGAAGGAACAGAGGATTTTGTCGTATACTGTGATGCGTCACACCAGGGATTGGGATGTGTGTTGATGCAAAAGAACAATGTCATCGCTTATGCATCGAGGCAGCTCAAGGAGCATGAGAAGAATTATACAACACACGACTTGGAGCTAGGAGCTGTAGTCTTTGCCTTTAAGATCTGGAGACACTATCTGTATGGTACAAAGTGCACTGTGTTTACTGACAATAAGAGTCTTCAGCATATCTTTGACCAGAAAATGCTCAACATGAGACATAGAAGGTGGGTAGAATTGCTTAGTGATTACAATTGTGAGATCAAGTATCATCCGGGCAAGGAAAACATAGTAGCTGATTCTCTAAGTAGGAAAGAAAGATTACGACCCTCACGGGTACGAGCATTGGGAATGTTAGTTCAGACAAGTTTGAAAACTCGGATCCTTGATGCTCAAAGGGAAGCATTGAGATCTGAAAATATAAAGAATGAGACTCTGCATAACCTAGAGCAGAATTTTGAGATTAAGACTGATGGAATTCGTTACTTCAAGGAGAGGGCATGGATTCCGAGAACCGACAACCTAAGGGATGTCATTATGGATGAAGCTCATAGATCAAGATATTCGATCCACCCAGGAGCTGATAAGATATACAAGGATTTAATGGAATACTATTGGTGGCCAGGGATGAAGAAAGATATTGCTCTGTATGTTGGGAAATGTTTGACATGTTCTAAAGTCAAAGCAGAGTATCAGAAACCATCCGGTTTGTTACAATAGCCGGAAATTCCCCAATGGAAGTGGGAACAGATATCAATGGATTTTATAACCAAGTTGCCCAGGACGGCAAGGGGACATGACTCGATTTGGGTCATAGTGGATCGGTTGACGAAGTCTGTGCATTTTCTCCCGATCCGAGAAGATTACAAGATGGAAAAGCTCACACGGATCTATGTAGATGAAATTGTTGCACGTCACGGAATACCTCTTTCCATCATTTCAGATAGGGATAGTCATTTCACATCGCGCTTTTGGAAAATATTCCAGAAGACTCTGGGTACTCAACTGGATCTAAGTACTGCCTATCACCCCCAAACTGACGGACAAAGTGAGCGGACCGTACAAACTTTAGAAGACATGTTGCGAGCTTGCGTGATTGACTTTGGAGGAAGTTGGGATACTCATTTTCCTTTAGTGGAGTTCTCCTATAACAACAGCTCACACTAGCATTAAGTGTGCGCCATTTGAAGCCTTATATGGGCGTAAATGCCATTCACCACTTTGCTGGTTAAAGGCAGGTGATAGGCAATTGACGAGACTTGAGCTCATACAAGAAACAACTGACAAGATCACAACCATTAGGGAAAGGCTGAAGACAGCCAGAAGTCATCAGAAAAGCTATGCAGATAACTGTAGGAAACCTCTAGAGTTTCAAATCGGTGACAAAGTACTTCTAAAGGTGTCACCGTGGAAGGGCGTAGTCCACTTTGGAAAGCGAGGAAAACTAAGCCCGAGATACATTGGACCCTTCGAGGTACTACAAAGGATTGGTCCGGTAGCCTACCGACTCAAACTGCCGCAAGAGCTCTGTGGCATTCACGACACATTCCATGTTTCTAACCTGAAGAAATGCTTGTCCGATGAAACACTCGTCATCCCTCTCGAGGAAATTCAAATCGACGATAAACTCCACTTCATAGAAGAACCACTCGAAATCATGGACCGCGAGGTCAAAAGGTTGAAGCAAAGCCGAATTCCCATTGTTAAGGTCCGATGGAATTCGCGACGAGGTCCTGAATTCACATGGGAGCGTGAGGACCCATTTCGACACAAGTATCCGCATCTATTCTCGAGTGTATCATCACCCCATGGGACGGATTGAATTTCGGGATGAAATTCATTTCAACGGTGGGATACTGTGACATCCGTCAAAATCTCAGGTCATTACCGCGCTCGAATTTTAAATTTACAGCATTCCTTCAATCCTTGTGAAACCTAAGATTATGACTCCTTAGGTCTACTAAAGTCGTAGAACGTCTTAGTGATTGTTAGTGAACCATAAGTTCATACAAACATGTTAAAGTAGATTACTAACTGCCAATTTAAACAAAGAAAAATTTACCTCTTTATACCTTAACAAAACCTTAACGATTTGCAAAACCGAAATTCCCGTGATTCGACAACGTAAAATTTAATCGGATAAAAAAATTTGTGAATATCAAACTTAGACAAATTAGATGTCTATTAATTTAATTCAAGAAATTAGAAATATAAAATCTAAATCCCATACTTGTCACAAATATATCTATCAAATTCCAAAATCAAGATTTGTTAAAATTCCGTAAATCGGTAAATGAAACTCGAATATAACAAATTAACACTCTAATACCTATTATAAGCAATTCAATTATAAAATAAAGTACTTTTATAAACTAAAGAACATAAACTTTTATAACTCAAATATTAATCACCAAAACATCACAAAATAAACCTATTAACATACAAATACTTACACACCTTTAATGTAAACTAATTATACAACATTTATATACATTATTTGGCAAAAAAAAAATTAAATAAACCCCCCCCCCCCACTTAAAACCGTCCATACTCCCCCCCCCCCCCCTCTTTTCATTTCGAAATCCCTTTTATTTTCCCTAAACACTCATTACTACTTCCATTTTCCCCAAACACCTACTCACACTTTTCACTCTCTCTCTCAAAAATAGACACAAACACTCTCAATTTTTCTCCCAAAAATCAGTCATATTCAAGCCCTAAACCCAGATTTTTAAGGGTGTTCATCACCAAATAAGAACAAGAAAGGTAATCTACATCACTTATGTTTGTCATCTACCATTTTCTTCTTGTATTATCTTCATAAATTCGGATTTTAGCCCTTTCTATGGCTAAAATCCCCATATGAAACTTAATGTTTGTAGATTATCACTCTCACATGTTATTGTGATAAAAGGAAGTGATAATCCATGATCAAACCGAAAATCAAGTGTGAAATACGTTTTGTTTGAAAGCTTGCTCATCTTCATCTTAAAAATCTTGTTCATCTTTATGTAAATTCTTCATTATACGTTAAAAAAATCATTTCTAACACATCTTGGATGTAATCCAACACCATGAATGTGTTAGAGAGTGGATTAAATGTTAAAGAATCAAGAACCACTTCTATTTAATGTTTAATGTTTCTCATTTTGAACAAAACATCATTTTAAGGCTTGTTTGGTTTCTGTCCAGATTTTAGTACGAGATTCACCAAGTTGTTTCTCCCACTTAACATAACCAAAATGGACGTTTTATGATCCAAAAATCAATTTCAAGATGTTAGCTTTCAAACCCCATAAGCCTCATATTTCTTTGAGTTCGTTTGATATTTTTAATAATTTTGGCAAGAAAAGGGGTACAAGCTATCATATTAAGTCAGAAACTTTCTTCTCAGTGTTTTAATCATAACTAGAGCTTCACACCTCCGAATGACTTGAAACCAATGCCAAAAGTTTATAAATTTTGTTAGCTACAACCTTTGTGCTGATCACTTTTTTCTGGAACCCAATAGATTTTTCTCAAAAGTAATGATTGCATGCATGTGTTCAGATCTGACCTCATATGATAAAAGTAAATTTTAAAAGTATTTGAACTTCTCTATAATTCCTGGAAAAATTACAGTAGATAGATAACATATTGAAGATGATCTTTGATTTTTTCCTTATTTTATTTCGGATCATAAGTATTTTTTTTATAAATTCAACAAACTGATGTAATTTTCTGGAAGTAAGAATATGGACTGATTTTGGTAAAAGTGGAAAACTGACACTTGCGGGCTTGCTATTTAAGGAAAGACTAACTCTTTTTGACTCATGAACATGTTTTAAGGTTTGGGTAAAAGTCTCGGGTCAAACCGAGAAGGTTTGACTGAGTCAACAAGAACGGGGATCGATTTCGAAAACGGGAAACTTACTATTTTTTGAATGAATGATAACCAAAAGGGGTTTGGGTGTCTTATGATGTATTTATTGGTTTGTGGGTGTGTTAATTATAAGTTGTAAGGAACCAAAGTTCCAACACTCAAAACACTATGAAATTTAGACACAAACAATTGCGATATATTATATACTTGTGTATTCATTTTCATAATCAACGCGATTATTGGACATTAACAAACTTCAAAAGCAAACAAACCATTTTGGCACTTTGTAATCTAAATATTTAGCTAAGCAATCCTATCAAACTTAATTTACCAAGTAACTAATTAGAAATCTCGTGTTCATAGGACTTGGATAGGAGTCATACCTGACAAGCACGCGCGCTACATTCATCGTTTACTCTTACGCTCAATTGTGAGTTTTCACATCCCCTTTTTACTTGTTTATTATTTTGGGGTGAAAAGCATGATCCTAACTTTAACTAAATTGGTTCTACTCTTTATGAACTTGTTGAACTTTTACTTTTTATGCGAATTGGTGTATACTATTGTTATGCTTGAGTACTATCGTGCTAAAGTCCCTGGAAATACCTGTTACACTCCTTATTAACTCGTCCGAGAGCCAGACGAGACGAGCCGTTGATATTTATGGATAGCGCTATTTAGGGGGAAACCACTCCTCACTCACACTGGTCGTGAGTGCATAGTATCACCTTACTCATGTTAGCGATAGAACATGGAGCTTGGGGCATATGTCGGTTGAATCGATTTAGTAGTGGCCTTAATTGCATTAACCCTCTTGTATACTACCTTTCATATTCGTAACTATTACAACCAATCATTTATATTTATGTCTCTTATGAACAAAACTTTTAGTTCAATTGTTTGTGACATTAAATCTGTGAACTCACCAACTATGACCATAGTTGACCCTTTTGCTTTATCATGCTTTTCAGGTGAACGACGGTAAGGTGCATTCTAGGAGTACTTTTGCATGGATGCATACTCATATGCGTTTGCTTTATTTTGAATTTTGATTATCTTTTGGAAACTTTTAGGAACTTGGTGTAATCTCTTTTGAAACTGTTGAGTCACTGATCGCTGAACTCAAGTGGTCACTGATCACAAGGATTAAGGGGGAGATTATATAAGAGATTGTTGAAGTCATTATTCGCTGATGAGTGAAGTCACTGATCATGCTATCTGTTCACAGTCTCTGATCTTCTCAATAATGTTCCACGAAGAAAATGATTCAAGTCAAGCTCCTGTTGCTGAAGGTCTCTAAGTCGCTGATCATATGTTAAACCAGTAGATGAAGATCTTATCAAGATAAAAGACTCAACTATGTGCGTCGCTGATACTCATCTATCAGCGAGAGTCTCCAAGTCTTCTTGAGTTCTCTCTTCTGCTGAATAAAAGAAGTCACTGAAGATTAGTTGTTCAAGACATTCTTTAGAGCATGTTAGCTCGCATCGAGAATGAGGAGAATTGTTGTTTCTATCAGTGACTGCAACATTAAATGCCGCATTAAATAAGAAGTTGACATTCGGCGTTATTACGGCGCAACACGTGTTCCTCGAAACTTGAAAAGAGTAACGTGGAAGCATTTGATTGGTCTATGGTACAAGGTGATATTTTCCAAGACAGAATGTCGTGCCATGATACATCACATCTCAACTACCTCTCCAATCAAGTAGCGACACATGTCCTTCAGATCCGAAAATTAAGGATTTCAGCGTCTATAAATAGCGTAGTATGTTATACTTCATTTTGTGTCGATTACTTGTATTGTCACTTGTTTGTCAGTGACCAGTTTGTCTAAGATACAAGTAACACCAGTGAGTAAACTAGTAGCGTGTTTGTCCACTACTAGTTTACTTCAGCGAGTGAGCAAGTTAGCGTGTTTGTCCACTACTGCTCATCTCCTTTGTAATAGCTGTATTGTTTGATTTGGATTAGCTTTGGCTAATGTATTCCGCAATCAACAAGAGATAAATTTTATCAATCAAAGAATTTATCTTTCAGCTAGAATTGCATCAGCAACTGAACTGCTTATCTTATATATATTTGTGTCCATACTGCTGTCATTTTAATACGGTTAAAAACTTGCTAAATAAGCTAACATATGATAACGGAAATTTTTTTAATTGTATTCAACCCCCCCCCCCTTCTACAATTAACTCACTGTTAACGATTCACAATCACTAACATAATAGTGATTAGGGACTCACAGAAACTATGGGTTGAACTTGTAATAACTTGTAATACTTTCTACAAATTATGTATGGTGTTGCTTCTATATCTTATGCATTATAACTGAAATGGTTATGCCCAAAAGGGAGGAACAGTGGTCAGATGAGGATAAACGTATGGTAAGACTAGATAAACAAGCTAAAATTTACATAAGCATGGCACTTCCTGATGAAGTGTTTGAATCCATTAGATTGTGCAATACAGCGAAACATATGTGGGATACTCTTAGAAACATATATATTGGAACTCCTGATATAATTCGCTGTAGAGAAGTTAATCTAACTCGTCAATATGAATTGTTTGCAATGGAACCAAATGAATCACTGGCATCTACCTATACTAGATATCAAGCTTTAATTAATAAAATGGAAAAAGCAAATATAGGAAAGGACCAGAGATTTGTGGTTGAAAAGTTTCTAGAATTACTACCTAGGAAAATCTGGGGAACCATTGCAACATGCATAAGACAAAGAAACGATTATAACTTTCTCAATCTAACTCAAGTTTATGGAATTTTGCTTAATTGGGAACAATCTGAGAAACTAGCTGATCAAGGTGAGCACATTCGTGCTGCACTAGGGGGATAAAAGATTTCTAATGCCCTTGTAGCTGAGCTTGATGAAGCTGACCAAAAGCAGAAAGCAAAGCTCACCAAGATGAGCTCTAAGTCTTTGATCGCAGAAGAAGAAGGCAATGTCGCTGATGATCAGTCAGAAGTTAGCTATGACGAAGGACTTGAGAAGCTAGAGAGAGATATGGCCATGATGGTTGCAAACTTCAGAAAGAACAGTAGATTCAACAGATCTGCTGGTGCCTCATCAAATGAGATTTCTAAACCAAAAGGTGAATGCTACAAATGTGGCAAACCTGGCCATTTTGCAGCTGAATGCAGGTCAAAAGCTGTCAACTCTTTCGCTGATCATAAACTCAGCTTCAGAAATGACAAGTACAACAAGTACAAAGCAAAGTACAAGAAGCTGAAGGAATTGTCCAAGTCAAAGAAGAAGAATAAAGGATTCATTGCTGAAGAAGGATCCATCAGCGACTCTGACTCAACTTCATCATCTGATGAAGAAGAAGCCATGATCTGCATGGACAGGGATTACTGCCTGATGGCTGACGATGCTGCCTTTCATGAAGACATCAAAGAAGTAGCACAGAAATGTTCAGCATCTAGCTGGGATCCAGAGACTCTCTACAAGGTACATTGTTTTAAGTCAGCATCAGCTACTGAAAAGGATTTAATCTTTGAAACCTTGATTGTTGACTTATCTAATGCTCATGACATTCAGAAAAGACAAGAATGTGTGATCAGTGACTTAACATCTAAACTTCAACTTCAAGAAGAAAATTTGTTAAAAATAAAGAATCTTACACTTGATCTTGATGCACAAATACATGCAAATCAAAAATGCAATCAAGAAAAAGTAAAATTTGAAACTAAATTTTCACAACTCAATGAAGTGATGAAGTCATGGTGTAGGTCTGCATTAAAAGTGAATCAGTGCATAAGTAATCAAATCCCAAAACAAGTTAAGGCTATTCTGGGAGGCGATTATGAAACTGCTGCTGCTCTCGCTGATGCAACCAAAGTTGATCAAATATTCAATCCTGATGAAACATTCTCAGAATTTGTTTTTGAACCAATGTCAATTGTCAGTGAGCCTAAACCAAATTACTTTGTAAGAAGCTCACAGGTTACTAATAGTTATGATATTGCTGCAAGTATAAATGAACTTGAGAAACTAGAAATTTATGAATCAACTACTTGCACTGCTCTTGTCAAAACTATCACTGATGACCAAGAGTCTATCAGTGACCTCACTTCTGACACTCAAGTCACTGACGACTTGACTATCAGTGACTTGAAGTCAAAGAAGCTAAATGAGGTAGTAAGCCTGAGAACTTCTATGTCTTTGTCCAGTATGAACAATAAGTCAAAGAAATCTAAGTCCACAAACAAAAAATGTTACAAATGTGGAAGTAGACACCATGTGTCATCAGATTGTTCATCATCACAAGTTTCACTCAGTCAACCATCATCAGTATGTCAGCATGTGGTATCTGAATGTTCAGCTACATCATTTTCAAAATCTCAAATAATCAGTGAGCATTCAGATATTATTGATGCAAGCCTGTGGAAGCCTGAACCAAAGGCTGACCACCATGAACCCATCTTAGGATGGGTTCATCAATTGAACTAATTGTTTGTGTGTGATGCAGGGCATTCTCAGAGAGACAATTTGGTATCTGGATAGTGGCTGTTCCAGACATATGACCGGATGTAAGTCCTTGCTCAGTGACTACCAGGATGAAAGAGGTCCTGATGTAGTGTTTGGTGATAACAACATTGGTAAGACCAGAGGATATGGGGTCTTGACCAATGGTAATGTTATGTTCAAGAAGGTGGCATATGTTGAAGGACTGAAGCATAATTTATTAAGCATTAGTCAGTTCTGTGATGCCAAAAATAAAGTGCTATTTGATCATGAAGCTGGAGTTATTTACAACAAGAATGGAAGCGCTGTCCTGGCTGCTCAAAGAAAAGGCAATACATATGTAGTCAATATGGACTCAGCACAATCAGGAACATGCTTTTATTCCAGAACCGTTTCAGAAGAAAAATGGTTATGGCATAAGCGTCTTTCTCACCTGAACTTCAAGGCCATCAGCAAGCTCAGCAAGAATGACTTGGTAAATGGTCTTCCAAAGCTTACTTATGACAAGGACAAGCTTTGTTCAGCATGTGAGAAGGGAAAGCATCACAACTCTTCTTTCAAAAGCAAACAAACATCTTCAGTGATAGAATGTTTTCAACTGATGCATATGGATCTGTTTGGTCCAGTGAGTTCTCCCAGTCTTGGTGGTAAAAGGTGCCGCTTGGTAATTGTGGATGAGTATTCCAGATATACTTGGCTATTCTTCCTCAAAGCCAAAAGTGATGCAACACAGGAAATCATATCCTTTATCAAAAAGATGGAAAACTTAAATGATTGTTCAGTTAAACATTTAAGAAGTGATAATGGCACTGAATTTAGAAATGTTGACCTTGAAAGTTTCTGTGATTCAAAAGGTATTTCTCAAAACTTCTCTGCACCAAGAACACCTCAACAAAATGGTGTTGCAGAGAGGAGAAATAGAACCTTGATTGAATCAGCAAGGTCAATGCTCATAGATGCTGGTCTTAAGACCCATTTCTGGGCTGAAGCAGTTAACACTGCCTGCTACACTCAGAATAGGTCTTTGATTGTCAAGAGACATGATAAGACAGCCTATGAGGTGTTAAGGGGGAGAAAACCTGACATAAGTTTTCTTCATGTTTTTGGCAGTACCTGCTATGTCTTAAACAAAAGAGATCACTTAGGAAAGTTTGATCCCAAAGCTGATGAAGGTATATTTGTTGGTTACTCAATCATTTCAAAAGCTTCCAGAGTTTATAATAAAAGAAGGGAATGTATTGAAGAATCAATGGATGTTACCTTTGATGAATCTTATGATGAATCACTCACTGATCCAAAAGACTATGAAAATCTTATTTTTAATACAATCAGTGATGTCAAGCATGAGATTCATCCATCAGATTCTGAAAGGGAAGATGATGTCCCTGAAGGAACTTCTGGCTCTACTTTAGCCAAGAATGATTCAGGAACTTCATCTTTGCCTATTAATATCCCATCATCATCATCTCATCATCTGCATCAAAATGATAACTCCCACTGTCCTAACCAAAGCTTAAACATTAATCATGCTTCTAATGCTGATGTGTCTGGTGGATCATCTCTGGAAAATCAAGTCACTGCTGAAACTCAGCGAGTGACTAAATGGACTAGACATATTGATAATCAATTGATTATTGGTGATCCACAATCCAAGGTCCAGACCAGATCAACATCTGCTAACTTTTGTTTGTTTGTAAGCTTTGTGTCACTGATTGAGCCCAAGAAAGTTGATGAGGCACTCACTGATCATCACTGGATAGCTGCCATGCAAGATGAGCTATCTCAGTTTGAAAGGAATAAAGTGTGGAAGTTAGTACCTCAAGTAGCTGGGAAATCTGTGATTGGAACAAGATGGGTGTTCAGAAACAAGATGGATGCTGATGGTGTTGTAATAAGGAATAAGGCTAGACTGGTTGCACAAGGTTACTGTCAGCAAGAAGGAATTGATTACGATGAAACCTTTGCACCAGTTGCTAGGCTTGAAGTAATCAGGTTGTTCTTAGCATATGCAGCTCACAAGAAGTTCAAGGTATATCAAATGGATGTGAAAAGTGCCTTCTTGAATGGAAAGCTGCAGGAAGAAGTGTATGTGAAGCAACCACCTGGATTCACTGATCCCAAGCATCCAGGTTATGTCTATAAGCTGGAAAAAGCTTTATATGGACTAAAACAAGCTCCTAGAGCTTGGTATGACACTCTCTCTACCTTCTTAACTAACCGTGGGTATGTCAGAGGTAAAATTGACAGCACACTTTTTATTAAAAAGGATAAGAGAGATGTTATATTGGTCCAAATTTATGTTGATGATATTATTTTTGGGTCTACTAACAATGACTTGTGCAAGGAATTTAGTGACCTCATGACTAAAAGTTATGAAATGAGCATGATGGGTGAACTAACATTTTTCCTTGGTCTGCAAATAAAGCAAACCAAGACTGGTATTTTTATAAATCAAGGAAAATATGTTAAAGATTTATTAAAGAAATTTGAATTCACCAACTGCTCATCCCCTTGCTACACCAATGTCATCGGCAGTAAAATTACATGCTAATCCTGATGGTAAATCTGTAAACATCACTGCTTACAGAGGAATGATTGGGTCACTACTGTATTTAACTGCTAGTAGACCAGACATTATGTTTGCTACTTGTCTATGTGCTAGATATCAAGCTGATCCAAAGGAATCCCATTTGCTCGCTGTCAAAAAGAATATTCAAATATCTGAAGGGTACACCAAATCTTGGTCTCTGGTACCCATCTGGTTCAGATTTCTCACTGAAAGTATATTCAGATTCTGATCATGCTGGATGCAAAATGGACAGAAAGAGTACCTCTGGTAGCTGTCAGTTTCTTGGAGAAAAGCTTGTAAGCTGGTCAAGCAAGAAACAAAATTCTGTCTCAACTTCCATTGCTGAGGCTGAATATGTCACTGCTGGAGCTTGTACTGTTCAAATTCTGTGGATGAGAAATCAGCTCGCTGACTATGGCTTTGAGTTTGGCAATGTTCCAATTTATTGTGACAGTCAAAGTGCTATTGCCATAGCAAACAATCCTGTGATGCACTCAAGGACAAAGCATATTGATGTCAGATATCATTTCATCAGGGACCACGTCATGAAAGGTGACATTGAATTGCATTTCATTCCAACTGACTACCAACTCGCTGACATATTTACAAAACCTTTAGATGAGAAAAGATTCACCTTTCTCATCAGCGAGTTAGGAATGTTGAACTTAAATGATTAAAACCTGATTGTTTAATAAAAGGTAATTACAGAATATATGGTTTATAATTTTAACTCGCTGGCCTATTATTCTCACTGATGTAATCAGCAAGAACAATAAGTTAGCATAGTTATGATCAATAAATTATATACTTTGTAACTACACATGAAAATTCTTTATATCACATAAATAAAATATATCTTATGCTTCACAAACTTGACTAGCTGATTAGATTAGTATTCTAAGTTGTAATTTGATCAGCGACATCAAATATAAAACATAATATTTATTTTATTTTAAGATATAAGTTTTTTGATCTCGCTGAGACATAATGTATCAGCGAAAGTTTGTTATTATTTAATATAGCATTTATTTCGACATATATTCCTTACAATTAATACATTTTGTATTTAATTTTTAACGATTTATATTCTTAATAAATGCCTTATTAAAATATCTCATGGGAACTCGAAAAGGTACACTTTTTCTGACACCTCGTATACCTTTCCGGCATACCACTCCCATCACCATTTAATGTTACCACTCATCACCATCATCACCTTACTCCCCTACCACCAACCATCACTTTTTGACCACGTACATACTCGTTTTGACCACACATTCTGTACCTCAGTAAACCGTATATAAGCAGCGAAACCCTTTCCTTTTCATTCTTTACGCTTTCTAATTTTTCAAACTTCATCTTCTTCATTTTCTCTGCAAATATCTCAATTTTTTAAATCTTCTATTTTCTTTTCTTAAAAATGGCAAGAACAAAAATTTTCAACAACGCTTACACACCGACCCTAGAGATTAAAGCTCTTCGAGCCTCTGCGGTCAGTGAGACGCTTGTTATTACAGTTCCCAAATCTAACTATTTGGGAAATATAACTTGCCCTAAACCTGAGTATGCGGAGGTGATAAACTTTCTTAAAAATCACTTTATCCTCCCTGCTCTTACCTTGTCTCCTGGGGATATGAACCCAGAATGGCTCAGTGAGTTCTGGTATACCTGCACTCACTCTGTCGTCTCTGGTGTTTCACAACTCTAGGGTTTTATAGACAATGGTACCCAAACCATCACCATAACTGCCAACACCATCCGCTCCATTTTACAACTGCCGACCTATGAGTCGTACGAGTCGCTGCCAGAGAGCGACGTAGCCAAATAAGGCCTCGTCGATCTTACTGAGATTGAGTGTAAATACTCAGTCGATGGCAGTGGCAACCGTAAGTACTCTACGGTCCACAAAACAAAAATAGATGGTGTTTGGAATGCTATTTTCACAAACTTTATCCAATCGTTGGGTACAAAATCAGGGAGCTATGATCAATTCAGCTCCCTGGAGGCCCAGATCAGTTGGTCACTGGTCAACTCTCTACGAGTTGACTATGCAAGTGTGATCTTTAACGAACTGATCACCAAAGTCGCTGAGCCTGCCAGGGCCAAATATGTACCCTACCCTAGGTTTCTCTCACTGATCTTCAGGGATCAGTTTGCTGCCTATGATAGGGTATCTTTTCAAGGTTTTGAGCCAACCCTGGTAGGATCTCAAATTTTCCCTAAACCAGCGACTGCGGTGTTACCCGCTTTTATGAAACACCCGGGGATCCTTGCACCCCAGCCTGTAACTTCTGTACATATGTCAGTTGCTGCCCCCCCATCGACCACGTCACTGATCACACCCCCAGTGACTACTGTTGGTCAACCACCAGTCAAGAAACCACCCACTGCTCCCAAGAAAAAATCCAAATTAGGGTCCTTGACATTAAAGGATCAGGGACATAGCAAAAAGAAGACATCTACGGATGCCAGTGGTGAATCAGTGACTGTACGTTCAGTTGCTGAGGGCACCACTGCTAAACCCTCAACTTTACCTGCTTCACTGGACTCCCGAAAGTCCAGTGACTCTATAAAGGGACAACTACAGACAGCTGCAGTGGATCAAACCACTGTTAGCAGTGATTCGGGTGCACCCCACACACTCAGATTGAGTCAACCCAGCCACTTGTCATCCTCACAAAAGGGTGACATTTCATTCAAAGGGCTAGTGACATCAGTGGGTGATAACACACTCATAGCTGATGTCACACCACTGGCTACAGACCCGGGCCATCTCTCATCTATCACTGCACCGACTGTCAATGTCTCTCCACTGACCCATGGTGAGATACAGGTCGCTACCTCTATTTCCAATGAACCACCAGCTAAATCACAAGCTGATGATGAGGAAATCATGCCCATGGACACCTCAGAGGACACCCAACCCATTCCTCCACCCACATCTAACTCTCCTATCAGAGAGCTTACCCCCACCTCTTTCTCCAGTGACAACATCCAAGTTGCTGCTGATCAAACCACACCCCTTGATCATGTAGCCCAATCTATACCCACCCCCATTATTGTTACCCAAACTACTCCCACAAACACCTCCACCCACTCTACATCAGATCAGCTACTGATGGAGTACATTGCCCAATCCCAAACCCAAATTAAGATGCTCACTGAAGACCGTGAGGCACTTATTGGCAATGTCTCTGTCCTACAGAAAGCTGTTACTGCTCTCACTGATGTATACAACTCCATTGAACCATGGAGCACATCTGTTAGTGAGAGAGTACAAACAGTAGCTGATGCTAGTGCTGCAATAAACCATGCAGTCACTGAGCTAGCCTCCACCTCCACCACCAACTTTACCACTCATGCCACTGCCATTGCCCAGCTCACCACCAACCAAAATGATTTAGCCATTTCTGTATCCAACTACCTGTATAACACTGACAAAGTTATTAAGGTACTTCCACAGGTTGTCTCACAGCTTACAAAGACAAGAGCTGAGGTCGCTGCCCTGCGAGAGGAAAATGCTGCTTTCACTGAACAGATTCTTAGGGAAGTTGATCAGTTTGAGCGAACCAGTCAGGAGGAGAGTGAAGAAGAGGACTTTGTCTCTGATCCTGAGATGCCCTGAAAGATGACTGATCCGCTGTCAAACAAAGCTCACAGGGACATTGTGCTTAACACTTATGCACTTCGTCCGATCGCTGAGCAACCGGAGTTGGAAGCCCTTGCAGTTGCTGAACTGTATTGGGTGGATATGGAAATAGCCACTGATGTGGTGGATATAGCTGAGAGCTTTCCTGAGTTCAGTGCTGAAGAGCTCAGGAATTACAATGGGCTGGTACAACAATGGGCAGTGGATGAGGCTGCTAGGTTAGAGGGTACCTCAGTGAGCTATGAATTGGCTCGCTGGGAATGGATGAATAGGGAGGTGGTAGATGATGTATCTGATGATGAGGAAGATGATACCATCATGCATGATGCTGATGATAATGATGATGACAACAATGATGATGGCCAGGGAGGTGGTCATGGAAATGGTCAGGGTTCAGAAGATGAAGATGATGTAAATATGGAGGATCAGCAACCCATATCATCTGTCATGAAGAGAAAAAGGACCAGTGACACCTCTCCTGCATCTACTCCTCCATCAAAGAAACAACAGGTCAGTGACCCTCAATCACATATTGTCATATCTAAGGTAACTGTACCTTCATCTCCACCAGCAACCCAAAACCTACCCTCACACACAGCAACTACAACTACAACAACCCAAACAACCCAAATAACCACACCTACCCTAGCAACAATAATACCAATCTCCACAGCAACTCCCTCCAACACTACCACTTCAAATACTTCCCCTACAGCATGCCTTTCCTCTGACTCAGCCTCAGATACCCCCTGTCCTGATGAAACAAAAGAACAGAGAGTTGCCAGAAAAATAAAGGCAAGACAGGACAGGGAGCAGGAGATGATAATGCAAATAACCTTTCAGGCTGAGTTAAGAGAGGAACAAGAAAGGAAAAGGTTGCTGAAAGAGCAATCAGATGCTGACAGAGCATACCTACTGGAATTGAGCTCTAAAGATGCAAATGAAAGGGCCAGACTTCTTAAACAAAAGAAAGATCAAGAAGAGTCTGATGCTGAAATTGCCAGGGTACTTGCTGAGATAGAAGAGAGTGAGCTAAAGCAACATAAACTGAAAACATTAGCTAGCAAGAGCTCTAAAAAGAAAGGGGGAGCTGTCAGAACAGCAGTGGATAGGAAATGGGATGAAATAGATAGAAAAAGGTTTGCTGCCCGAATGACAGGGAGATCAAACCCTGCACCTATTACCAAGGTAAAATTGAAGAAGTCTAAGAATCAATCTCAACCTCAGCTGCTTATTCAAAGAGGTTCAGAGACTCAAGCCATGCTACTTGATCAAGTATGCAAGCTGCATAGAGAAGAATGGAATGAGATCAGGCTTGCTATCAGCCACTCTACAAGTGCAGCTAAAGCTGATGTCCTGAAAGAGATTGATAGACTATATCAAAAGATGGTGTCACTACAACTTCTCAGACCAGAAGATACTGTCACATTTGGTGAAGAGATTGTTCAGTCACCAAGCCCAAGGTATAGGTCAGGCACTAGCAGCATCTATCGAATCCCCAACACCTCAAGGTTAAATCTATCTATCCCTGCTGGTGTGCCAAAGCTTGAAGGATATGAAGTCACTGAGGGGGAGAAGGGTCTGGTATACAGGGACCTAAATGGTGCCCTTAGGTTTCAGAGAGAAGCTGAACTTGAGAAGGTTGATCAAGAACAACTCATACACCTAATCAGGTCAGCTAGCATGCTTCCTACAAATTCAAAGATCAGGAAAGCTATTCTCGATGAAGCCTTGGCTAGAAATTCAGATACCTGCCCTCCAAAGACAAGTATGAACTTGAAGCTGAGCTTGGCATAGTGAAAGAGGAGGAGATGTGGAGAGATAAATAAATTAGATATTTTGTAATAGTTAGCTTCTGTAAATATTTATTCAATGATATAAATGAGGCTTGTCACAGAAAATCTACAAGTACAAGTCACTGGGCGACCAACCTACTGTAAGAGACTAAAATCTTTTCAACAACAAAATTTACAAGTACAAGTCTCTGAGCAACCAACTTATCTTCAGAGACTAAAAACTTTCATGCAACAAGTTTGTCTAAGGGAGCTTTGACTTAAACCATTTAGGGGGAGATTGTTGAGTCACTGATCGCTGAACTCAAGTGGTCACTGATCACAAGGATTAAGGGGGAGATTATATAAGAGATTGTTGAAGTCATTATTCGCTGATGAGTGAAGTCACTGATCATGCTATCTGTTCACAGTCTCTGATCTTCTCAATAATGTTCCATGAAGAAAATGATTCAAGTCAAGCTCCTGTTGCTGAAGGTCTCTAAGTCGCTGATCATATGTTAAACCAGTAGATGAAGATCTTATCAAGATAAAAGAGTCAACTATGTGTGTCGCTGATACTCATCTATCAGCGAGAGTCTCCAAGTCTTCTTGAGTTCTCTCTTCTGCTGAATAAAAGAAGTCACTGAAGATTAGCTGTTCAAGTCATTCTTTAGAGCATGTTAGCTCGCATCGAGAATGAGGAGAATTGTTGTTTCTATAAGTGACTGCAGCATTAAATGCTGCATTAAATAAGAAGTTGACATTCGGCGTTATTACGGCGCAGCACGTGTTCCTCGAAACTTGAAAAGAGTAACGTGGAAGCATTTGATTGGTCTATGGTACAAGGTGATATTTTCCAAGACAGAATGTCGTGCCATGATACATCACATCTCAACTACCTCTCCAATCAAGCAGCGACACGTATCCTTCAGATCCGGAAATTAAGGATTTCAGCGTCTATAAATAGCGTAGTATGTTATACTTCATTTTGTGTCGATTACTTGTATTGTCACTTGTTTGTCAGTGACCAGTTTGTCTAAGATACAAGTAACACCAGTGAGTAAACTAGTAGCGTGTTTGTCCACTACTAGTTTACTTCAGCGAGTGAGCAAGTTAGCATGTTTGTCCACTACTGCTCATCTCCTTTGTAATAGCTGTATTGTTTGATTTGGATTAGCTTTGGCTAATCTATTCCGCAATCAACAAGAGATAAATTTTATCAATAAAAGAATTTATCTTTCAGCTAGAATTGCATCAGCAACTGAACTGCTTATCTTATATATATTTGTGTTCATACTGCTGTCGTTTTAATACGGTTAAAAACTTGCTAAAAAAGCTAACACATATAACAGAAAAGTTTTTAATTGTATTCAACCCCCCCTTCTACAATTAACTCACTGTTAACGATTCACAATCACTAACATAATAGTGATTAGGGACTCATAGAAACTATGGGTTGAACTTGTAATAACTTGTAATACTTTCTACAAATTATGTATGGTGTTGCTTCTATATCTTATGCATTGTTACCCGGTACTGTTACATCTCGTGTTTCCGCTTTAGAGGGTGTGACACACCGCTTCAAACCTTGCGGTTCCATAGTTTCATACCCTTGACAAATTATATTGACATAGATGACTGACTACCTTTCAATTGGACGTCATAAAAGAGGTGTCGTAATCACGTTTATTGGTGGAAAGGCGATTAGATTAATTTGAAGATTAAAAGTCTATTTAGAAAGGTTAATTAAACTAGGTTTCTCATTTTATATGTTAGTCCATAATATAACTTCCTTTGGTCGTTACTCAACTTCCATACATTTGATCTCCACCTTGAAGTGTTTCCAGTACTATATCGAGTAACAGTCGAATAGGGGCCATCATATTACATTACGATAATGAAGACCATTTATATTTTACCACTATGATAATCCTAAGGCAACAATCAAACAAGAACATGCAATAAGACGATCAAAGCAATACTACCGATCTTTAAAATTTAATTATAAATCATCCCATAATTAATTAACTACATCGCAAACAAATACAACAAGTATACTACTCTCTAATTATGGCAATAACTAAATCTAGCATAATCAATATAAACGTAATTAATTAAGATAGATAAGGATTACAAAGCACCAGGATTAAATGCGGGAGAAAGTAGACTTGAATTAATTGACACAATTCCGAGCATACACCGAAGATTACAATGCGTACTGCACTTTCCTTCTATTCTAAACAAGCTCCTAAACTAGCCTAAAACTAACTATTAGTAAGAAAATAGAAAGAAAGTAGAAGCAATATCTTAAGAGAAGTATATTTGATGACACGCAAAAAGTCATGTTTTTGTGTGCCATTATCTCACCATTTTGGCCCAATTATTAGTGAAAACACTTGAATATGAACTTAAACATCACATTTCACCATAAGGGCTAAAATATAGATGATGTTTCAAGAATCGACAAAAACAACCTAAAAATGAGTAAAACAGAGCACAAACGACCATTGAATCTTTTGTTCACGTATTTTAGCACTTTTTGAGCTCCACAAAGAATTATGACCTCTAACTTATGTCATTTTCTTTGTTAGGAAAATACGATCGCGTGGATATAAAGAACGCTCAAAACGGATAAACGACGAAGAAGTTACGCCCGAACGAAGAAACGAAGAACCGAAGGAGCAGGATACGGCTACGGCTGAGCCAGACCGTATACGGCTGGACACAGACCGTATACGGCCTGTGCAGACCGTATACGGCCTGTGCTCAGCCGTATACGGCCCAGTTCAGCCGTATTCACCCTATGCACAACCGTATACGGTCCAGTTCAGCCGTATACGGTCCAGCTCAACCGTATTGTGCGTTTGGGTGATAAAAATCTGATTTTTATTCGCCTTTGCGATACGATTGTGCATTTGAAGGTTTGGATATGGTCTACGGATACGGTTGTGCGATCTCTATAAATACAAGCCTCATTTCATCATTTCAACACACCATTCATCCTCAACACTTCTACACTTCAATTTTCTTTAAGTTTTCGTTCTTTTAGTTAGTTAGTTTAGTTTCTCTCTCTAGGTTCTCTCTCTAGTCTCTCTCTCTAGTTTCTCTCTCTAGAAACTAGTTGGAAGATTAGAGGGAGAATCCGCTGCTGTTAGAATAGCTATGTAAGTACGTTTGTAGAGCCTAACTTATGTAATGCTCGGATATTATGAAGAAATACAAGTGTTATTCTGCTCGCATTTCGTATCGGTATTATCTATCCTTTCTAATATAAATTTGTCATATTGTTCTTGTTTGATATATGTGGTTTATTAATGTTAGAAATGATTACTGCTATGCTTTGTGAGTAGTTGCTTGTATGGTTGCCATGATTTGGATAGTTATAGATGATGTTGAATTAATCTTTAAATCTATATAATTGGGGATTGTTATATTTGTTATGTCTAAACTTATCATGCATCTAGACTTAGCTATGGATCACCCTTTCCAGTCCTTCGCGTGACTACTACTTTAGGCTTAGAACCTTATCAACTCTAGGTACAGTAGGAAGTTATCTGTGTTATAGTAAAGAAGTCGTGTATGTCACTGTAATCCGGCTGTAATACTGGGCAAATACCCCGGAAAGAGCCGTCTGTGCCGACACTGTGGATTACCTAAAGACCCTAGAATATGGCCTAGAAACCAATAAAGCTGTGGAAATGTACAGTACACCGTCTGGCTACCCATGTAACTGAAGCTATGGAAACACTTCGATATTATACACCGTATATGTACCTAAGGATGAAAAGCTGTGGAAACCTCATAGTACACCGCAAGTACATCCTTGGTTATGTGAATCTGTGGAAATGTCTAAGTGTTGTACATCGTGAACGGTTCCTAGGTTAGTACACTGTGGAAGAAGTACACCGCTGGTGTTCCTAGGGTTGAATGACTGATTGCAAAGGAGAGCCTAGATCATGACAGAAGTGGTTGAACTAATCAAACGTAAGGAATGAGTCTGGAGATGAAAGTCAAGCCCAGCAGTGGTTCAGGATTCTTAAAACCCCCAGACTCTACAAAACTGATAGTTTAGAATAACAAGTTAATAATCTGAACATGTTTAGGAAATGGCATTTACACTTAGGTGTTAAGAACGGTCAGAATTACCTGCGTGGCAGTCTGTTACCTTATTCCTGCACCCTTCAAGGGTCACTTGTCCATAAAGACAGTGTGGGGGGTTGAGCAGCCTGTTCTGATCAGAATCACGATAGCCTAGGTACTCAGTGACAAACTAATTTAGAACTGGAACTAAAGAAGTAGGGTCCTAGTGTTTACACCTGTAGTTTATATGTTGTTACCTAATTGTGTCCCCAAATAAACATCATCCCAACCATACACTACCCTAAATCATGGTGAACCACGTCTTTGTTATCATCTAGGTGTTATATATGCTAGTCTCCCCTTTACTTTTATGTTTTATTAGTTTTAATAGTTTAATAGATAAAATCCCAAAAACAACCACCTATCCACTTATCTAAATCCTAGCTTAAATATTAGTTTATCAGAACTAGCTCTGTTTCAATTCTACCGTCGAGAGGAACGACCCTGGATCATCCTTACCACGTACTAATATCGGGTATTCGTATCCAGTAATAGTAAGTAATTCGGAAGGTTTAGGTTCCCCCGACTATTATAAATTTAAAACTTCCTGATCCGCGCCTCGACGGCTGGACCAACGACCGGTGTAAAAACCGACCGACCATCTGGGCGCGATCAAGTTTTTGGCGCCGCTACCGGGGACGACAGTACGATTCGGAGCCTGTTTAGATAAATTAGTTTTTAAGCGATCCTTTTGACTTGAATTCACCATCCTTGTCAGAAGTTATTTGTGCCGTAGATTAGCGTAGTTAGATTAGATTACCTTAGCTTAGCATAGTTTAGATTAATTTCCCTTCTCAACCCAACTTTAATTCTTAAACCTTCTTCGTGTGCTGTCTTTTTCTGAAGACTTGGGCAAATGGCAACTCAACAACAACTAATAAATCAAATTGAAAGTATTGATAAATCAATCCAGGATAGATGTAGGAGTAATGCCCATGTAGATAACGAATGTCAAGGGAATAGTATGATTTATTCGGATAAGATAGGGTACTTAGATCCTCAATTACAATATCATTATGACCCTTATGCTTTCCAAACACATCAAAACCAGCCTTACTATCCTGAACCATCCAATGTCTACTCACACTCATCTTACCCTGTACACGAACCATCACCATATGAGAGTTCTGACTTAAGAGATATGCCCATAGCTTATCTCAGTAGAAATACTTCCTCACTTTCCTACAACCCACTTGAGTAACTACTTAAGGAACAAGAAGACATGCTTAGAAGATGTCCTGATAAGCTGTCTGAAATACAAACACGAGTCCAAGTGAGTAGTAATGAAGCTAGGAATCAAGTTATAACCGACAATTGGCTACAGGAAGATGATAGGCACTTACACACCACATCTACATCATTCGATACAGACTTTCATTCTCATCAGTCCGGTTGCAAAATTCCTTCCACCCCTTCAACTACCCAGTCTTCTAAACCCTCACTTCCACCCGTTCTTAACCTATCAACGTCCAAGACCAACAAAGAGTTCATTCTAGAGGAGCTCTCTGAACCATTGCAACTCGAAACTTCCGGCTGGGGTGACGAGTGTGACGAGGTAGACGAGGAAATAGAAATGGAGAACCCGACGTCGGAGATCTACATAGAAGACTCAGCTTCAGAAGGACAAGAGGAATGTGCGCCGACTCTGAGAAGTGATCTCATTTCTATTCAAACTGACATGGTTGACAACATCCCGCAACAAGTTGTGGTTGATGATGTCCCATCTATCTTTTCGAATGAATCACCCAATGATCTAGTTGAACCCTCAATTGCCTTAGACCAAGTAGTCGATGAAAATGTTCCTACGAGATTGGAGACAAAAACGGATACTGTCCCACCTCCATGCCCAGAGTACAACATTATCATTGACCAAAAGACCATAGGAAGCAACTCTGCGTCATGGTTTCCTTTCAAACCATCTCTCCACCATATAATGTCTTATAAACCATTGAGAGATGAGGATTCCTTCGACCAACCCATTCTGACAATCCAACCCAAGGAGGTGTTAGAAGTTGAGAGATTTGTGATACCTCTGATAGAACCATTCCCTCACTTTGAACCATCCCCTCATATTGGACATACCCTAGCCCTAATCTGCTCTAAAATTTTAGGTATGTACCAATATTACCCCCTGTGTCTACTGATGGATGCAAGGAAGCCGCTAAGATTGCCTGATAAGTAGTGCTACAGTCAAGCTAGTGACTCGAACAAAAACAAGCGCTTCTCGGGAGGCAACCCGTGTCTAACGTAGTTTTAATAGTAGGATAAGTCGTAAACTAACCCAAATAAGTAGAAATGATCCCTAAAAAAATTGTTCCAAGTTTTCTTTATTTTTATGAACAAAAAGGATGGTTTGCGAAATTACTTCAAAGAAATTTTTGTCAAAACCTTAAAACTTCCTACTCCCAATTGTTTGAGCGTTATTGCAAAATCCAATCTAAGATCTCAAGTTCTCAGTATCCCTTTCACTCTCATGGAAACCTACTAGGAGTTAGGAGCATTAGTCATAACCACTGGCATGTTTCGAGCATTTGAGGTACTTACATATATTTATGTGAACATACATGAGATACTAATTCTTAATCTGATATCCTGATCTGTATGTCAATATGTGTATTATGCTTGAACTCGTTTAAAAATGTGTGCTTTGGATATCTCTATTCTTGGCTACCTAATTCAACTAATAACACTAGTATTTCCATATCTGCTACGGTGAAGTTTTAGGCAACTAACACTTTTAGTGTGAGATTAGACTCTAAGTCATATACTGGTTTGTTTCATCTTCAAAGTACTCACTTTGATAGTCTTTTCACAAACCAGTGAATCTCTGATTTGGAGGATAATCACTTGTTTGTTAGATCACGTTTTCTTGTTCTACTTGTACAAATGCCCAACAAGCAGGGATTTATGCCTATGGATGAAGAATCTTTGAGAATGATGGAAAGGCAACAAGGGAAGCTTACAGTTCATTAAATTTGAAAATCTTTGGAGCATTTCTTTGCAGGGGAAGAGATGGTGTTTTCAGAGACATATATGATTTCTAGTTTTCTATGACTAGTTCATCAAGGAGAGGCCTTCACTCTTCCAGTATCCAGAGGACGCCATCACTTTGCTTTATTTTCTACAATCTATCCAAGTCAAGCTCTCGACTATAAAAGCAGCGCTTCTCGGGAGGCAACCCGTGCAATGAATATCCTTTAGTATTAGTAGTATTTGTTTTTAAATTCCAAGAAGTGAATTATCTCTGACTATCTTTCACACTTGGATATACACCACTTCATTTTCACTGATAACTTTTACCACATCACTTATCTAAGAAAATAGGAAACAATTTTAAAATGATAAGTCATGTGTTTCGAGCATTTGAGGTACTTGCGTGCTACTTTCACGCATTATGCTCGAACTCGTTTAAAAATGCATGACTTAAACTCGTTTTGTATTAGCAAACATCTTTGGCATTCTTAGATTAAGTCACTCTTTTGGTAAAAAGCTGCTATGAGAAGTCGGTAAAAAGTATGTCCAACGTGTTCACACTTACAAGATATCTTCACATGAAAGTGAAAGAAGTGTTAAGATGGAGAATAAAGCTGCTATTTGTGAGATTTGCACGCCAAAAGATCTTTGTTGAGCCGCCGAAAAAGAATTCCTGGCAAGATCTCCTCTTCGGCGCATCTTCAAGAATCTCCGCCTTCCACCTTCACTTCGATAGGGGAGTTCTCTAGTTCTCATCCTCGTTTTTGATATGATTGTAAGCTTTAAATTCTCATTAAAGTAATCTATACCATATCCCAAGCTTATCACTAAGTGTGGGATTCCAGCCCAAATAAACACTTGAGTAACATTTTTTGATATGTTCAAACTCTAAGTGTGGGATTTTCCTCAAATCCCAACTCAAGAGAACATTAGGGACAATGTTCCTCTAAGTGTGGGATAGCGGTATAGAATACCTTAGGTTTGCTTGTTAGATTCTTATTTCCAAAAGCAAACTCAGAAAATGTTTCCTCAAAATCATAAGCTTAACTTCGACAGTGGAGATGCCACTCATTCAGTTGGCTTAGTTTTCATAAAAACTCACTTTTGCTCAAAATCATAAGCTTAACTTCGACAGTGGAGATGCCACTCATTCAGTTGGCTTAATTTTCATAAAAACTCACTTTTAAAAATTTTAAAATTTTTGAGTTAAAATATCTTAAGAAGGAACATTTTCGTATATGAGTAGGGTATTTTGAAAATTAAGAGTAAATAATATAAGAATTTCTTAGGTCTAAAATGATAATCTAAGAGGGGCATCGCATGGCTAGGCACAAACAAACTCAAAAACTTACAGTGAGGTATCTTGAGCCAATACAAGCATTCATCTTTAATGCTTCACTATTCGTTTGTTTGAGTGTGCCGATGCATGCATCCGGAATTAGAACTTGCTCCTGGTATGCACTTCAAAACCACATTGGTAGAGTACCGTACGCGGTATAGGTGCAGTTAAATGACCTTGACATTCCTTAGGATTTAACCCCCTTTTTCATCATATCTCTTCAAGCCCAAAACCCTTCCAACACTCATCTTTAGTGTTGATGATCCGCTTAGATAACCCTGTTGAGCCTTATCCTGTTTATTTCTTTCAAAACCCTTTAACCCTTAAACCATTTATTCCACACCCACCAAAACTTATCTTAGAAACTTTCAACTTGTGGAAAATATCATTTAAATGTCCTTTTTGCTATCACTCCAAATCACAAATACTGGTGTTTACTAAAAATCTCTCGCGTGCGTTCCCTTGATAAAAAAAAATCAAAAGTTGAGAGTTTACAGTGTGAAAAATTGACACCAAGTAAATGCAAAGTCATCAGAAGGATGAAAAAGATGAAAGAAAGAAAAAGATTTCGAAAAGGGCAAAAGAAAGAAACAAAATAAAAATCCCTAGAAAAGTCCCAAAATAAGAAGCAAAAAAAAAAAAAAAAAAAAAAAAAGCTAAGTGCTTCGAATCTCTCAAAAATTTCCCGCTCTTATAAAAGTCATAAATTCCCTTGTGTATTTTCAAAAGATAGAAGTCAAAATAGATATCTTCTTCCCGTATTGCTATCCGTTTCCGTTTTCATTAAAAAGGTTGTTTAAATATTGTTTTTCAAAAGTTTAGAAGTCCTAAGATAAGCAAAACCTCTTTTACAACAACTTTCCCACTTATCCATACCCCGTAACCCTCACCTGCCATTACAACCCACTCTGAATGTCCTGGGATAGCTAGCACCGTCCTCACCTAAGTGGTGGAGATATGATTCTCGAGCAAGCCTATGACGATGGATGTTGCATGACTGGCTTATGAGCGATTTCGTTTGATTAGATTGATAGGTAACCCAAAACACTTTTGAGTGAATTGAGTGACCACCTGGTGAGATCGCCTAGTCATGTATATTCCAAGATCGCGAGAATTGAAAGCATGCCTAAGAGAATCATTTCAGGCCTCTGAAAGGAATACCTTACTTTCGCTTATTTCCAGGATACGATGCTTGAGGATGGTTGTCTTTAAGATATTTTGATTCGCCCCAAAAATAAACTCGTGTTTTCAAAATATTTTTCCTAAAAGCAAGTGAGAATTTTGAGTTTTGCTTGAGGACAAGCAAAGTCTAAGTGTGGGATATTTGATGACACGCAAAAAGTCATGTTTTTGTGTGCCATTATCTCACCATTTTGGCCCAATTATTAGTGAAAACACTTGAATATGAACTTAAACATCACATTTCACCATAAGGGCTAAAATATAGACGATGTTTCAAGAATCGACAAAAACAACCTAAAAATGAGTAAAACAAAGCACAAACGACCATTGAATCTTCTGTTCACGTATTTTAGCACTTTTTGATCTCCACAAAGAATTATGACCTCTAACTTATGTCATTTTCTTCGTTAGGAAAATACGATCGCGTGGATATAAAGAACGCTCAAAACGGATAAACGACGAAGAAGTTACGCCCAAACGAAGAAACGAAGAACCGAAGGAGCAGGATACGGCTGAGCACAGCCGTATACGGCTGAGCCAGACCGTATAAGGCCTGTGCAGACCATATACGGCCTGTGCTCAGCCGTATACGGCCCAGTTCAGCCGTATTCACCCTATGCACAACCGTATATGGTCCAGTTCAGCCGTATACGGTCCAGCTCAACCGTATTGTGCGTTTGGGTGATAAAAATCTGATTTTTATTCGCCTTTGCGATACGGTTGTGCGTTTGAAGGTTTGGATACGGTCTAAGGATACGGTTGTGCGATCTCTATAAATACAAGCCTCATTTCATCATTTCAACACACCATTCATCCTCAACACTTCTACACTTCAATTTTCTTTACGTTTTCGTTCTTTTAGTTAGTTAGTTTAGTTTCTCTCTCTAGGTTCTCTCTCTAGTCTCTCTCTCTAGAAACTAGTTGGAAGATTAGAGGGAGAATTCGCTGCTGTTAGAATAGCTATGTAAGTACGTTCGTAGAGCCTAGCTTTTGTAATGCTCGGATATTATGAAGAAATACAAGTGTTATTCTGCTCGCATTTCGTATCGGTATTATCTATCCTTTCTAATATAAATTTGTAATATTGTTCTTGTTTGATGTATGTGGTTTATTAATGTTAGAAATGATTACTGCTATGCTTTGTGAGTAGTTGCTTGTATGGTTGCCATGATTTAGATAGTTATAGATGATGTTGAATTAATCTTTAAATCTATATAATTGGGGATTGTTATATTTGTTATGTCTGAACTTATCATGCATCTAGACTTAGCTATGGATCACCCTTTCCAGTCCTTCGCGTGACTACTACTTTAGGCTTAGAACCTTATCAACTCTAGGTACAGTAGGAAGTTATCTGTGTTATAGTAAAGAAGCCGTGTATGTCACTGTAATCCGGCTGTAATACTGGGCAAATGCCCCGTAAAGAGCCGTTTGTGCCGACACTGTGGATTACCTAGAGACCCTAGAATATGGCCTAGAAACCAATAAAGCTGTGGAAATGTACAGTACACCGTCTGGCTACCCATGTAACTAAAGCTATGGAAACACTTCGATATTATACACCGTATATGTACCTAAGGATGAAAAGCTGTGGAAACATCATAGTACACCGCAAGTACATCCTTGGTTACGTGAATCTGTGGAAATGTCTAAGTGTTGTACATCGTGAACGGTTCCTAGGTTAGTACACTGTGGAAGAAGTACACCGCTGGTGTTCCTAGGGCTGAATGACTGATTGCAAAGGAGAGCCTAGATCATAACAGAAGTAGTTGAACTAATCAAACGTAAGGAATGAGTCTGGAGATGAAAGTCAAGCCCAGCAGTGGTTCAGGATTCTTAAAACCCCCAGACTCTACAAAACTGATAGTTTAGAATAACAAGTTAATAATCTGAACATGTTTAGGAAATGGCATTTACACTTAGGTATTAAGAACGGTCAGAATTACCTGCGTGGCAGTCTGTTACCTTATTCTTGCACCCTTCAAGGGTCACTTGTCCATAAAGACAGTGTGAGGGGTTGAGCAGCCTGTTCTGATCAGAATCACGATAGCCTAGGTACTCAGTGACATACTAATTTAGAACTGGAACTAAAGAAGTAGGGTCCTAGTGTTTACACTTGTAGTTTATATGTTGTTACCTAATTGTGTCCCCAAATAAACATCATCCCAACCATACACTACCCTAAATCATGGTGAACCACGTCTTCATTATCATTTAGGTGTTATATATGCTAGTCTCCTCTTTACTTTTATGTTTTATTAATTTTAATAGTTTAATAGATAAAAACCCAAAAACAACCACCTATCCACTTATCTAAATCCTAGCTTAAATATTAGTTTATTAGAACTAGCTCTGTTTCAATTCCACCGTCGAGAGGAACGACCCTGCATCATCCTTACCATGTACTAATATCGGGTATTCGTATCCAGTAATAGTAAGTAATTCGGAAGGTTTAGGCTCCCCCGACTATTATAAATTTAAAACTTCCTGATCCGCGCCTCGACGGCTGGACCAACGACCGGTGTAAAAACCGACCGACCGTTTGGGCGCGATCAATATTGTTCTAAGAATGGTGTGTATGAAAATGAAGCCTTAGGCCTGCTATTTATAGATGAAATGTGGCTCATGTTAACATTCCAAGGCTCACATTAGAAAAAGAGTGAAAGGTGGTGCACCGGGTACGAAAAAGCATGGAAAGGTGGCACACCAGGTACGAAAAAGCATGGAAAGGTGGTGCACCAGGTACGCGCAAGGACTAAAAAGCGGAAATGGGACGGGGGGTGGTTGGCCGGCGGCGGGGGCCTGGTGGCCGGCCTAGTACGCCGTGCTGCCGCCCCGGTTCGCTTTCTTTCGCTGCGTTGCTTAAATCGCGCGTATCTTCTTCGTTATGCGTCCGTTTGCGTTGATTCTTTTTGCGTTGGATTTGTTTTTCAAAAATGAAGACTTCGGTGAAAATAAATCCCAAAAATATCTCTCCCATATTTGGATGTCTAGTACGAATCGTTTGGATCTTTCGGCGTACGTAGAATCTTCATTCTTCGTCCGTTTTTGTTGATTCTTCTTCTGTGGGATTCGTAATTTGAAAACGAACATCTTGGATGAGATGGATATTGATGATGGGCACTTTTGTCTTGAAATTTTGTTTTGATGCCTTGAATCTTCAAACGTGCGTGGAATCTTCGTTTTTCATCCGTTTTGCTTGATTTTTGTCGTGCAACCTTGTTTTGACCATCTTGGCATAATATCACTGATTTGTACTGTTTCTAAGTTTAAAATGCCAAGAATCGTTCCAGAATGAGAGAGATATCGATAGTAAAAACATGACTTTATACGCGATATCAATGTCTTGAATCTTCAAACGTGTGTAGAATCTTCGTTTTTCGTTCGTTTTGCTTGATTTTTCTCGTGCAACTCTATTTTGACCTTCTTGAAAAAGTTTCATTGATTTTAACATTATTTGAGTTTATTTTTCAAGTATTGTTCTGTGACACCCGTCAAATTAGGACTAGTAATTAGTGTCTAATCAAGTGTAATACATGTAATTAGTTCTGTGTTAGGCGAATTAATGTATCAATATATATATTGTTGAATATATACAAGTATGCGATTTGATTAAATCATACAAGTTCAAATCGAATACAATTCAATTCAATTAATACGGACGTTGGTGAAAAATTTTATTAAATTATATGACATTATTTAATAACTCTATTTTATCCAAAATATTATTTAGATAATATTTCAACTCAAATTCGTATCGTATTAACAAAATTTACGTGATTAAAAAAATAAACTCGCGAACAAAACGAAACAAGTTAAATTATGTTTTATAACTCAATTATTAATTATTTGATGAAATACTTCAATTAAAATATCGAATAAATATTTGTATTTCAAAACCTATAACTAAATGTATTAAAAATGATTTAAACGACCGAGAAAACGAACACCGCACGGAACGCGAAAGCACGGGATTAAAAGTTGGAGACTCACACTCCGGTGGGCCCCCACCCAACCGGCCCAAGGAGGGGACATCACCCCCTCCCTTTTCCCCCTTCTCTCATTTCTCACCATCTCTCCCTCTTTCTTCTTCTATTCTCTCTCTCTTTTCTCTCATTTCACCACCACACCACCATCACCATAATCCCACAAAAACTACCATCAAACACCCTTGAGTCATCTCGCTCGTTTGAAGAAAAAGAACCACCTCGCAATGATCTACATTTCTATCTTTCCGAATTCCTCTCGCGCGAAGTTGTAAGTTTTCGACAAATCCCGAAACTCTTTGATTTTACTCATTTTCACTTGTTTGCTGTTTGTAATAGCTTATAATGTCCATTTAAGGGTTGGGTAAAAGAATCGGACCAAATGGAAACCGAAAAACTCGTTTTTGGCCCAAAATCCGTCGAACAGACGTAAGTGTCGCATAGGCCAGACCAGTATAGCGTCACTTCGTGCGTCACTTAAGTGCCGCATTAAGTGACGCATAAAACCCTAAATTTTTGTCACTTGCCTAAGTGCCGCATAAAACCCCTTTTTCCCGACACTCCAACCGTCACTTTCCTAGTGACGCCTAACACCTTTATCCGATACTTCTAGCGACACTTCCTAAGTGTCGCCATTGATCAGAAACCGACACTCGAACCCGACACTCCCTAAGTGTCCCCCCCCCCCTTATGCGTCACTTCTCCAAGTGACACGAATAATTCAGAAACCATCATTTTATGCGACACTTCCTAAGTGACGCTCAAATTTTAGAAGTGACGCATCAATTGTCGCTAAAAACAGAAAGTTTAAAACCCATATTTCACTAAGTATTGAGACTCAAATCTGACACCCCATTCGACCCCAACCAGGGGCCAGCCCCTTGGACCCCGCCAGGGGTTGCCACCCCTGGGACCCCGCTAACCAGGGGCGCTGCCCCCGGACCCCCGTCACTTAAAGTTTACAAATACTTTTAAGTATAACACCTTTCGAAAATCAAAATAATAATGTGAGATTATTATTACAAACAAATAACCAAAGGGCCGTACACGTTTTCAAAACACAATCGAATCAACCAAGTGGTAATAACTTGGACAAGTTAATCAACCAAATCGTAGTAATTTGGACATCATAGTTGAACAAACAACTACAAAGGTAGTCTTTTAAGATACCTATGCAATTAATAACCATCGCGCGTATTGGACGCACTCAGGTTACAAGTCTTCGAACATCGATTCGCAGCTAATCAACTCAAGTTTATTTAGTTAAACTCTCCAGACTCAGGTGAGTCTCATAGCCCGTATTTTACGGTTTTCATCAGGGGTGTGATTACATTGCTCGTTTTATTTTACAATATGAACGCAAGTACTATACAAATCCAATACTACATGAGTTGTTTTCACCAATCATTTCAAAGCCCTCCACAACATAGTTTGGTAATATATCTGTAGCGTGAATGTTAGTATATGATTTCATATAGGATTGACAATCCTCGTCCGGGTTAGCACGCACTAACTAGTCAAACGAACGTATTAGCATTTGGGAAGACGAGTGTAGATTAGGCACTCGTAGGAGGCAACTCAGTTAGGTTTCCTTAATTGGACCTAAAGCTCAAGTTAAGCTCAGACTATGTGCTCATGGATGTATAACTTTTATTTTGCTTAATTGCATTTTAAATTCAATTAAATCTTGCGGTTCATACAAATATGTGTTGACATACAAACCTGTGAGCTCACCAGCGTTTCGCTGACCCCTTTTAGCATGTATCACAGGTACTCAGCAGTAGGTTGGCTGCCCAAACAGGAATCATTAGCTCGAGTCTGCATTGAAACAAATCAGAGATTTAATTGCATTATTATATTTTGTATAGATTAATTATGTAATGTAAATCTGTCAATTCCAAGTAACTGAGCTAATGTAAACAATATTTTGATGTAAACTTTGGTTTTTATCAATACAATGTCAAATGACGCGTTTAGTGGTCGTTCATTATATCTTATGTGCTGTGTATATTGATTAGTCGCTCCCCAACCCGATTCGCTTCCGCAACCTGAATTTGGGGGTGCGACAGATTGGTATCAGAGCCTAAGGTTATAGTGAACTAGGTTGCATTTAGTGGGCCTAGACTATGACTGTTAGGCAGTATTCCTTATTAAGTATGATTGGGTTCAGTGACTACATGATATTGGTTTAATTTAACATAGCCTGATCAACTATGTACAATTAAAAGAATATGATGTGAGATCTGAAAGGAGTCATGACTGAACAGGATACACTAGTTGACTCTGACCACGAGAGAAACCGAGACTCAAACATGTATGTGTTAGACACCTTAGGCTATTATGTGATAGGTATATATACATAGATAAGCCTCGCCCTCGTTCAATATCTTAGGTATATTATATATGTATTATATGAATATAGGCTATATTCTTTCTAATGCTTTGTCTCAGAATGGCAAACACACCACCCAATTCATCACACTTTCATCCGTATGGATCGTGAAACCCAAGGGTGGCTAGTAGGAACACCAGGTTGCCTCGAGCTGACCCATACCCCATTCACTTCGCTTTATCAGACTTAGCCGCTAGACAACACCGACACGAGCAACGACTTGATACAATGGATATCGAACTACAAGAAACCAACGAAAACTGGAGACTCACATCACTCGAACGTATCAATCAAGTCTCCGAAGATCACGAAAATACCGTCAACCACATGGACACCCTTGACAACCGTCTGGGTGAAACCATCGAAACTATGGAGGTTGTCCACAACCAAGTGATTGGCAACCGAAATGAAATTTCCATCCTACAATCAAGGCTGAACCAGTGCGAGACACGTCTAAGGGAAATCGAGGACGCCCTCCGAATGGTTAGCAGACTTGTGGAATCTGTGGACCATCTCACCACACTACTGCCACAACTCAATCTACGTCAGGATTAGCTTAGGTTAAATCTGTACTTTATCATGCTTTCGTAGGACCTATGTAATTCGACCGGATGTAATAATTCCCGACACTTTTGTAAAACTTCTAAATCTGTGAATTTTGAAACCCCTAACTAGAAATTGTCTGTAACCATTCGAATTTGTAATATGAATTGACAGTTTCTCCCGTTATTTCTACATTGTGATTTTACCCTGTGATGTTGTATGTTACCACTTTTATATATATACATCTATCGTACTTATTATTTTGGTACCACCTCTCATGTACCTTTTATTTCTCTCTTGAAGAATCATGCCGCCAAAGAAGAAAAGTTACAGTGATGCCGAACTTGCTGCTGTCGTATCTCGAGGTGTCGCCGATGCTTTGGCTGCTGGGGATTCACCTCAAAACTCTCGAAGCAATGACGAAACCCCAGTCAATACTCTTGTTATCAAACCTTGCTCTTACAAGGATTTCCTTAGCTGCAAACCACTCTACTTCAAAGGCACGGAAGGTGCTATTGGTTTAATCAGATGGATTGAACGTATGGAATCCGTCTTCAACCTCTGTAACTGTACGGAGGATAACAAAGTCAAGTTTGCTTCCTACACCTTTAAGGAAGATGCACTTACGTGGTGGAACACCCACGCAAACTCGATGGGCATTGAGATAGCAAACCGACTTCCTTGGGCTGAACTGAAGAAAAAGCTTAGAGGAAAATACTACTCCGAAGAAGAACTGCACCATCTAGAGGAAGAATCCTGGCACTTGATAGTGCAGGGAAATGACATTGCTGGATATACCACCAAATTCCAGCAATTCGCTTTGTTATGCCCGGGTTTAGTTGATCTGGAGGAGAAGTGCATCAAGAGATATATCCGCGGCCTCCCGGAGAATATTCAGGGGAATGTCGCCTCATCTAAACCAACCACTGTTGACAGTGCAATCCAATTAGCTCATGAACTCATGGCCACGGTTGTCAGCTGTGAGACATCCAACAAATCCTCCTCCAACAACAACAAATGCAAATCGTCTGAACACCACAATCACCACAACAAGAGATCCAATGCCACCCAAGTTTACAGCACAAATTCTGAACCCAAGCGTGGATACACTAGGGACAGGCCATACTGCTCCAAGTGTAACTACCACCACGATGGTCCATGCAATACTCTCTGCAACAACTACAGGAGGTACGGGCACTTGACCAAGGATTGCCGAGCCCCCAAACCCAACAACAACACCTCTCACAACAATTCCAACCAACCCAAATCCTGCTTTGGGTGTGGAGAAACGGGACACTTCAGAAATGAATGTCCTAAAAACAAGAACAAGAGAAACAACAACAACAATGCAAGGGGAAGAGTGTTCGTACTCAACTCCGGGGATGCCCGTCAGGACCCGAATATGGTCACGGGTATGTTCCTTCTCAACAACTTATCTGCTTCTATTCTGTTTGATACTGGTACTGATAGAAGCTTTATTTCTGATGAGTTTTTCCCTCTACTTGATATCGCACCTATTGCTCTAGATGTTAAGTACACCGTAGAACTTGCAAATGGTAAACTCATAGAAACCGATAGTATGATACCTAATTGCACCTTAAACCTAGCCGATGAAATTTTCTCAATCGATCTCATGCCTGTTGAAATTGGAAGTTTCGACGTCATCATTGGTATGGACCGGTTGTCCAAGCATCGTGCCAAAATCATTTGTTATGATAAATCGTTCGTATTCCTCTCGCCGTTGGTAGAACCTTGGTCATACAGGGGGAGACCGGTGGGACGAGACTAAACATCATATCCTGCTTGAAAACCCAGAAATTTCTGAGAAAGGGTTACCCAGCAATCCTCGCACACATCATAGAGAAAAAGTCAGAGGAGAAGCGACTTGAGGATGTGTCCATCATTCGAGACTTTCCAGAAGTCTTTCCCGAAGAACTACCTGGTCTACCTCCACCAAGACAGGTTGAGTTCTCAATCGACCTCGTGCTAGGTGCCGCACCTGTGGCCCGAGCGCCATACCGCTTAGCCCCATCCGAACTTCAGGAATTGTCCAACCAGTTATAGGAACTCCTGGAAAGGGGATTCATTAGACAGAGTTCTTCACCTTGGGGAGCTCCGGTCCTGTTTGTCAAAAAGAAATATGGTTCTTTTAGAATGTGTATCGACTACCGAGAGTTGAACAAGTTGACCGTCAAGAACCGTTATCCACTTCCTCGAATCGATGACCTGTTTGACCAACTTCAAGGATTGAGCTTTTATTCAAAGATCGATCTTCGGACAGGTTATAAACAACTACGTGTTCGTGACTCCGATATTCTGAAAACTGCCTTCAGAACCCGGTATGTGAATTACGAATTTCAAGTGATGTTCGCTCTGACCAACGCACCGGCCGAGTTCATGGACCTTATGAATAGGGTGTGCAAGCCATATCTTGACAAGTTTGTCATTGTCTTCATTGATGACATTCTCATTTACTCGCGCAACGAACAGGAACATGCGCAACACCTCAGAGCCATCCTTGAACTACTTAAGCACGAGGAGCTTTATGCAAAATTCTCTAAGTGTGAGTTCTGGATGCAAACCGTTCAATTCCTTGGATATGTTATCAATAGTCAAGGAATCCATGTCGATCCATCAAAAATCAAAGCTATCAATGACTGGAAGTCGCCAACCACTCCGACCGAGGTATCCAATTTTTGGGATTGGCGGGGTATTATCGTCGGTTCATCGAAAATTTCTCTAAAATAGCTCAACCACTCACGGCACTGACTCAGAAAGACAAAAAGTTCGATTGGTCTGATAAACAAGAGTCAGCATTTCAACTCCTGAAACAAAAACTTTGCAGTGCTCCAATCCTATCCTTACCCGAAGTCACTGATGACTTCGTGGTATACTGTGATGCTTCTCACCAAGATCTCGGTTGTGTGTTGATGCAACGGGACAAAGTAATTGCTTACGCTTCACAACAACTCAAAATCCATGAAAAGAACTATACCACCCACGATCTCGAGCTAGGAGTTGTCGTCTTTGCCCTCAAAATCTGGAGACATTACCTCTATGGCACTAAGTGCACAATCTTTACCGACCACAAAAGTCTCCAACACATATTTGATCAGAAGGATCTCAACATGAGGCAACGTCGATGGGTCGAGTTGCTCACCGACGACAATTGTGAGATCAAATACCATCCGGGTAAGGTAAATGTGGTTGCCGCTGCTCTCAGTCGAAAGGAACGAACGAAACCACTTCGAGTCCGAGCCCTCAGCATGACTATTCACAATGATCTAAACGTTCAGATTCTCACTGCTCAACTCGAAGCTCTGAAACCCGATAACATCAAAAACGAAGCCTTACGAGGCATGGATAAACAATTTGAAATCAAACCTAACGGAGTTAGGTATTTCTCAAACCGAATCTGGTTGCCCAGTTATGGAAACCTGCGAGACTTGGTGATGGATGAAGCTCACAAGTCCAAATATTCTATCCATCCTGGATCCGATAAAATGTATCACGGCATCAAAGAATTTTATTGGTGGCCGAATATGAATGCTGAAATCGCTACATACGTCAGCAAGTGTCTTACTTGCTCAAAAGTCAAAGCCGAGTATCAAAAACCTTCTGGTTTACTCCAACAACCGAGCATTCCTGAATGGAAATGGGAACAAATTTCCATGAACTTTATAACCAAACTACCAAAGTCATCGAGCGGTTGTGATACCATTTGGGTGATCGTCGATCGTCTCATGAAATCTGCTCATTTCCTTGCAATCAAGGAAACCGAAAAAATGGAACGCCTCACACGACTCTACATCAAAGAGGTTGTTTCTCGACACGGTGTCCCAATCTCGATTATCTCCAATAGGGATAGTCGTTTTACAACTCACTTTTGGCAATCACTTCAAAAATCATTGGGTACCCGTCTTGATATGAGTACCGCATACCACCCTCAAACCGATGGCCAACGTGAACGAACAATTCAAACACTGGAAGACATGCTATGAGCTTGCGTAGTTGACTTCGGTGTAAACTAGGAAAAACATCTACCGTTGTGCGAGTTTTTGTACAACAACAGTTACCACACCAGCATTAAAGCTGCACCTTTCGAGGCGCCGTACGGTCGTAAGTGCCGATCACCGATTTGTTGGACCGAAGTGGGAGACAGTCAACTCACTGGTCCTGATATCATTCACGAAACTACTGAAAAGATCTTCGAGATCCAAAACAAACTCAAAGCCGCACGTGATCGTCAGAAAAATTATGCTGACGTGAGATGCAAACCACTCGAGTTCCAGGTTGGAGATCGAGTGCTACTCAAAGTTTTACCTTGGAAAGGTGTTATCCGATTCGATAAACGCGGGAAGTTAAATCCCAGATACATTGGACCATTCGAGATCCTTGAGAGGATTGGTTCAGTGGCATATCGGTTGCAGCTGCCACCCGAACTCAGCAATGTGCATCCCACTTTTCACATTTCAAATTTGAAAAAGTGTCTATCTAATGAGACACTTATCATTCCACTAGATGAAATCCGAGTGGACGACAAGCTTCACTTCGTTGAAGAACCTGCTGAAATCATGGACCGTGAGGTCAAACAACTCAAACAAAATCGTATTCCCATTGTCAAAGTCAAGTGGAATTCGCGGTGTGGGCCGGAATTCACCTGGGAACGGGAGGACCAAATGCGGCTCAAGTATCCTGAGCTATTCGCTGATGCTACTTCAAACACGACTTCGAACTAAATTTCGGGACGAAATTCTCCTAACAGGGGGAGAATGTGACACCCGTCAAATTAGGACTAGTAATAGTGCCTAATCAAGTGTAATACATGTAATTAGTTATGTGTTAGGCTAATTAATGTATCAATATATATATTGTTGAATATATACAAGTATGCGATTTGATTAAATCGTACGAGTTCAAATCGAATGCAATTCATGTAATTAGTTATGTGTTAGGCTAATTAATGTATCAATATATATATTGTTGAATATATACAAGTATGCGATTTGATTAAATCGTACAAGTTCAAATCGAATGCAATTCGATTCAATTAATACGGACATTGGTGAAAATTTTTATTAAATAATATGACATTATTTAATAACTCTATTTTATCGAAAATATTATTTAGATAATATTTCAACTCAAATTCGTATCGTATTAACAACATTTACGCGATTAAAATAATAAACTCGCGAACAAAACGAAACAAGTTAAGTTATGTTTTATAACTCAATTATTAATTATTTGATGAAATACTTCAATTAAAATATCGAATAAATATTTGTATTTCAAAACCTATAATTAAATGTACGAAAAATGATTTAAACGACCGAGAAAACGAACACCGCACGGAACGCGAAAGCACGGGATTAAAAGTTGGAGACCCACACTCCGGTGGGCCCCCACCCAACCGGCCCAAGGAGGGGACATCACCCCCCTCCCCTTTCCCCCTTCTCTCATTTCTCACCATCTCTCCCTCTTTCTTCTTCTTTTCTCTCTCTCTTTTCTCTCATTTCACCACCACACCACCATCACCATAATCCCACAAAAACTACCATCAAACACCCTTGAGTCATCTCGCTCGTTTGAAGAAAAAGAACCACCTCGCAATGATCTACGTTTCTATCTATCCGGATTCCTCTCGCGTGAAGTTGTAAGTTTCCGACAAATCCCGAAACTCTCTGATTTTACTCATTTTCACTTGTTTGCTGTTTGTAATAGCTTATAATGTCCATCTAAGGGTTGGGTAAAAGAATCGGACCAAACGGAAACCAGAAAACTCGTTTTTGGCCAAAAATCCGTCGAACAGACATAAGTGTCGCATTGGCCAGACCAGTATAGCGTCACTTCGTGCGTCACTTAAGTGTCGCATTAAGTGACGCATAAAACCCTAAATTTTTGTCACTTGCCTAAGTGCCGCATAAATACCCTTTTTCCCGACACTCCAACCGTCACTTGCCTAGTGACGCCTAACACCTTTATCCGACACTTCTAGCGACACTTCCTAAGTGTCGCCTATGATCAGAAACCGACACTCGAACCCGATACTCACTAAGTGTGCCCCCCCCCCTATACGTCACTTCTCCAAGTGATGCTAATAATTCAGAAACCATCATTTTATGCGACACTTCCTAAGTGACGCCCAAATTTTGGTAGTGACGCATCAAGTGTCACTAAAAACAGAAAGTTTAAAACCCATATTTCACTAAGTATTGAGACTCAAATCTGACACCCCATTCGACCCCAACCAGGGGCCAGCCCCTTGGACCGCGCCAGGGGTTGCCACCCCTGGGACCCCGCTAACCAGGGGCGCTACCCCCCAACTCCCATCACTTAAAGATTACAAATACTTTTAAGTATAACACCTTTCGAAAATGAAAATAATAATGTGAGATAATTATTAAGAACAAATCACCAACGGGCCGTACACGTTTTCAAAACACAATCGAATCAACCAAGTGGTAATAACTTGGACAAGTTAATCAACCAAATCGTAGTAATTTAAACATCATAGTTGAACAAACAACTACAAAGGTAGTCTTTTAAGATACCTATGCAATTAATAACCATCGCGCGTATTGTACGCCCTTAGGTTACAAGTCTTCGAGCATCGATTCGCAGCTAATCAACTCAAGTTTATTTATTTAAACTCTCCAGACTCAGGTGAGTCTCATTGCCCCTATTTTACGGTTTTCATCAGGGGTGTGATTACATTGCTCGTTTTATTTTACAATATGAACGCAAGTACTATACAAATCCTATACTACATGAGTTGTTTTCACTAATCATTTCAAAGCCCTCCACAACATAGTTTGGTAATACATCTGTAGCGTGAATGTTAGTATATGATATCATATAGGATTGACAATCCTCGTCCGGGTTAGCACGCACTAACTAGTCAAACGAACGTATTAGCATTTGGGAAGACGAGTGTAGATTAGGCACTCGTAGAAGGCAACTCAGTTAGGTTTCCTTAATTGGACCTAACGCACAAGTTAAGCTCAGACTATGTGCTAATGGCTGTATAACTTTTATTTTGCTTAATTGCATTTTAAATTCAATTAAATCTTGCGGTTCATACAAATATGTGTTGACATACAAACCTGTGAGCTCACCATCGTTTCGCTGACCCCTTTTAGCATGTATCACAGGTACTCAGCAGTAGGTTGGCTGCCCAAACAGGAATCATTAGCTCGAGTCTACATTGAAACAAATCAGAGATTTAATTGCATTATTATATTTTGTATAGATTAATTATGTATTGTAAATCTCTCAATTCCAAGTAACTGAGCCAATGTAAACAGTATTTTGATGTAAACTTTGGTTTTATCAATACAATGTAAAATGACGCATTTAGTGGTCGTTCATTATATCTTATGTGTTGTGTATATTGATTAGTCGCTTCCCGACCCGATTCGCTTCCGCAACCCGAATTTGGGGGTGCGACATATCCAGAATTGGAGAGATATTGGTAGTAAAAACGTGACTTTTTACGCGATATCACATCCCATGACGTTTAGATACAAATAATCATGCCAATTGCTATTGATTTCTTCCGACCTAGCATAACGGTGTACTCAAATCAATGGTTAATTGTGACATCCGACAATTTAGGACTAGTATTAGTGCTTAATAATAGTGTGAATACATGTAATTAGTTATGTATTAGGCTAATTATGTGTATCATTTTGTATATCTATAATAAATATAAAGCATGTCCAAATTGTTGAATCTTAATTCTTAAATAATAATTAAAATTACTCTTTTACACTTTTGCACTCATAAAAGAAAATCATTTTAAATAGAAAAGTTTTTATTCCAAAATTACATATTTAAATTTCTGTGTTGTTAGAATAAAATATCACTATATTAAGCATAATTAGTGAGAACATATCTATACTTATTTGTAAAAACATGTGACATGGTATTTTAACTAATTGAATCATTAACCGTTAAACAACGATGAAAAAATATCATATTACCATTATAAAATGACATTCTATTTATTGAACTAATAAAATAGATATATTAATTGTTACCGTCGCATTGCGGGGGTGATTTTCTAGTTGATATATATGCACGTACGCGATTAAAGTTAAATCGTGTATTTTCATTTCGGATGGGATCCGACACCCCAAATACAGACGTTGGTAAACAAATAATTAAATAATATGGAAGTATTTGATTAACTCATTATTTACTATATATTATTTCGATAATATGTAAAACACTATTCATATCATATAAAATTAACCATACATGACAAAACGCGCGAGACGTGCCTGATGAACAAAGTAACATCAAGATATATTTTTGGTAACTCAATAATAAGTATTTTGATAAAATACTTTGGTTAAAAATATTGTAGTTTGAATCTAAAACAAAACATATTAAATGTAACGTCTTACAAATTATTAAACATGTAAACGATCGGGGAAATAACTCCGTACGAAGCGCGAATTTGGGGGACCAAAAGTTGAGACACGCACACCATGGTGGGGCCCATTGGAGCTGGCTATAGCCTCCCCTCCCCCATTTTATGGGTCTTTTTCTTTGACTATAAAACACCAAACAAGATCCTTAAAACCTCATTCAAACCACCTCATCTCTCTCTCTCTCTCTCTAACTCAAACTCTCTCCCCTCTCCCTCCCTCTACCAACCGGCCATCATCATCATCATCCATACTACCACCATCATCTACCATCAACCTCCACCATTTTCTTGAAGAAAAGTGAAGAAGAAAGCAAGGAAAACACAAAAGGAGCAAGCCCATCAACTTTCCATTTTGTTTTCGGTTCTAGATCACCATTTTTCTTTGTAAGAAACTCATTTCTCTCACTAGATTTACTTGACTTACACTTTTTTATATGTATACTTATTCACTTAGCCAAGTAATGTCCAAAACATAAGTTAAAATTTCATTTTTCAAAGGCATGTGTATAAACTATTTCTGTTCAAAATTCCAGAGTTGGTAGAAAAATCGTAATAAATCTTATACATAAAATAAAAACATGAAACTACTTAGAAAAGTTAGGTATTTTTGTTAACTACAACTTTCATTTAGAAACCATCTCCTGAAAACACACGATTTTGAGAGATAAACTGATTTGTAAACATATATCGGGTAAACTAGCTGTTGTACACACGTGACTTTATGAAATTTTTTGACCCACTTCTTCTAATCTAAATTTCATGAAAAAATATAGGAAGTAGCTAAGACATAGGGAAACACTCGTGAATTTTTTTAAAAATTTTCGACAACGTTTACTTAGTCAAATAAAAATCACAAATATGCCTGATTTTGACTCCGAAAGTTTGACTTTCGGATTCAATGTTTGACTTTCGGATTTTTGTGACATATTCGGATTTTGACTCCGAAAGTCAAGTTTCGGATAAATAGTGTTTTTGACCCTAAATTTTGAATATTTACACTTTCGGACTCCAACTTTTGGATATAAACGCACATATACTTTCGGATACATATATATACATTCGAATAACGTACTTTCGAACACTAATATACTTTCGGATATATATATATATATGTATGAATGTGTGTATGTATGTATGGATGTATGTATGTATGTATGTATGTATGTATGTATGTATGTATGTATGTATGTATGTATGCATGCATGCATGCATGCATGCATGTATGTATGTATGTATGTATGCATGTATGTATGTATGTATGTATGTATGTACTTTCAGATAACGGGAGATTGAAAAATATTTTTGAAACTAAGCAATGAGCATTTTCAACAACCAAACATTATATAATGTTATTCATACACAAAACACATATACTTTGATAAGTATACACTACCACTTAGAAGCATACGAACTTACATCCGTACAATACAAACATACGAACTTACGAGCTTACACTCATAACTTGATATGAATGACAGACATACAAATATACTTTACAAGTATACAACGAAATACATAATAATAGTACTGGATTATTATTACAAACCGTCACCAACGGGTCATACACGTTTTCAAATACAATCATACAAATAAACACTTGGACATTAACTAGTTGAGTGGACAACTAGCATAGATGATCTGTTGAGACATCTATTCATAATATAACCTTGCACGTTTAGGATGTCAGCAGGTTACAGTCTGCGGACGCCATCATTGCTTGTAGCAACACTTATGCATCAGACTCAGGTGAGTCTCATAGCCTCGCTTTTTATTGTTTTTACCTCGGGGTGAGGATACATGCTCTGTTTTATTTACATGTGAACACAAGTACAAAACTCGATATACTGATTGCATGAGTTGTTTTACTAATCATGAAAGCTCTCCACATCATATTTTGTTAATTTTGTTTTAGCGAGAATGTTAGTGTATGGTACCATATGGGATTGACAATCCCCGTCCGGGTTGGAAGCCCCAATTGGTCAAACAGATGCACTATCATTTGTTATACGAGTGTTGATTAGGCACTCGTAGGGAGGCACCCTCGATTGGTGTAGCACCCCCAAATTTACTGTTTAGCGGAAGCAAGCTTTGGGGTGTAGAAATGCATTACATTGATAATTCAAAAGTTTTACAATGTTATAATAGTTACAAAAGCTCGTGAGCCAAAATGTAAGAGATTCTAAGGCATATCTATTTTACAAAATGTAGAAATGCATATGAATCTCCTGAGATCTGCATGCGACTCGAGCTAGCTAATCGTGAGCAGTCCAACTACTGTTGTGTACCTGAGAATACATACTAAAAGTCAGCTAAAAGCTGGTGAGCTCACAGGTTTGTGATCGCACCCAAACGGTCAGTCGGGTTTGTCACCCCGTCGTCGAACCTTCCGTCTAGGCGCGGATCCGGTGGGTAAGTTTTAAAAAGATTTTTATTTTTTGCTGGGCCTAAGTATACTAAAGCTATGGGTATAGCGATAGGTATGACCTAGGGTCGTTCTTCAAACTACAACGGGCATGGGATCTAGGACTTTAGTTATCTACGGGAATTTAGCTAGGGTTTAAAAGAGGTTTTTGTTTTGGTTTGATTTTAACTAACTACTAATTATCTAAGATTAAACTAATTAAAAGTAAAATGGGGTGGAGGTGGCAACGAGAACTTATAGGCGAAGCGAGTGTTTACTATGATAATTACTCATGCTATTTAGGGGTAGTTAATGAGATAAAGCCTTAGTTAAGATGACATTAATATTTCCTAATGAGCCATAACTACTAGCCTATTATCTATCTAACGTAGAGTTGTCCGCAATCAGATAAATAATATGTCACATAGATAACAGTTATGGAATGTAAACTACACCGGAAGTTGTCCCAAATGTAGCAACCAATTTAACCAACAACCATCCTCGAGTCTTGTCCCCCAATCTCGGACATTTGAGATATCCGAATCATGGCATGAATTGTTGAATAAACAAAAACATGAACAGGGGTTTCCCACCGGGACAAGTTGGGATGGTCTGGTCTAACGGCCGATTAAATTATTCATCATTATTCCATATAAATCATTTTAACTATTCTATGCATGTTAAACTGGCATATGCAATTGATAAATATTCGAAAACCTAATCATGTAACTAATCAGCATAGCAGATACTAGCATGCAAACCCTAAGCAACAATCAAACAAGAACATGCAGAAAGGCAGCATAGCAGGGATCAATTTATGCAGAGCGACAGGGTACATGGTCAAGTCACAAGTGTCCCAAAAGTTCTCTCTAAGACACTTGTTAAATGGCCTGAATCTAATCTATCTCTAATCCTACGCTCCGTGTCTCCCTCCGGTAATATTTCAACCAGGAGAACACCGGCCATGTCGAGTTCAACGATCATCAGACACAGAATAATTAGTGGCATACAACTAGCAATTGGCCAAGCCTAGAAGGATGTCACTAACCACAGCATAAGTTGGATAGATAAACACTTGAGATTCAATTCATAGATTCAAATATATTTCAACCGCATACAAACAGAGTAACAGCATGATTTAAGTATAACTACCCTAGCATGGCAACTATCATAGCAAACACAGATTTGTCTAGCTAAGCATGGCAATAACCCTAGCAAATAATTCTAAACAAGTATAGCAACAGCACAACATTATTTAAAATAATAAGATAGAGATTATAATAAAACTTGACAAAGCTGTATTACAAATCGTGCGACACCGCAGTCTCGGAGCACCTCCGTTACAATTAAGCTACTAATCTACTAGCTTAACTAATCTAATTAACTAACTAACTAATTTAGAGAGAGAGTAGTGAGAGAAAGTGTGTGTAGAAGTGTAGAAAAATGAGAAGGTATGAGATGTGTTGAAATGATGAAATGAGGCTAATATTTATAGAGAACGCACAACCGTATCCGTAGACCGTATCCAAACCACAAAATGCACAACCGTATCGCAAGGGCAAATAAAATTCAGATTTTTATCGCCCAAACGCACGATACGGCCGAGTTAGGGTGAATACGGGTGAACTGGACCGTATACGGCTGTGCACAGGGTGAATACGGGCAAACTGGGCCGTATACGGGTGGGCACAGGCCGTATACGGCCTGCACAGACCGTATACGGTCTGTGTCCAGCCGTATACGGCCTGGTTTAGCCGTATCCAGCTTCTTCGGTTCTTCATTTCTTCGTTCGGGCGTAACTTCTTCGTCGTTTATCCGTTTTGAGCGTTCTTTATATCCACGCGATCGTATTTTCCTAACGAAGAAAATGACATAAGTTAGAGGTCATAATTCTTTGTGGAACTCAAAAAGTGCTAGAACGAGTGAACGAGAATGCTTGTGATCGTATTCGTTAGATTTATCGTGTTTTTCGACCATTTTAGATGACTTTTGAAACATTGTCTATATTTTGGCCCATGTGACGAGTTTTAATGATAAAGTATCTATTTTGATTAGTTTCGTCAAATATTGGGCCAAAAAGGTGAGATTAATGCACGTAAAAACATGACTTTTTGCGTGTTATCAAATATCCCACACTTAGACATTTGCTTGTCCTCAAGCAAACTTAACCTCTTACCATAAAAATATTTGGTTTCTAACCACAACAAAGAATTCACACAGATTGGAAACAAGCATTTGCCCGTTAGATAAATAAGAGGTGTTCACATGACGTATCTAAAAGTTGTTCAAGATGGTTCACTTAGGCAAACTTTCAATTCTCAAATTTGTGGAATATACACGACTGGGCGATCTCACTGGTGGTCACTCAATTCACTCAAAGTGTATCGGGGTTCCTATTATCCTCAGCCAAATGAAAAATCGCTCAAATACCAGTCGTGCAGCATTCGTCGTCATAGGCTTGCCCGAGGATCAAATCTTCATCACTTAGACAAGGACGGTACTGATTATCCCAGGACATTCAAATGGGTTGTAATGTTTGGTGTGGGTTAAAAAGGGTATGGATAGATTGGGGAGTATCTAGGTTTCTAAGGGTGTTTGCTTATCTTGGCACTTTCGAAAAAAAGTTTTATCTAGATATCCTTTTTAATGAAAACGGAAACGGATAACTCATTTGGGGATAAGATAGCTATTTTGACTTCTATCTTTTGAAAACACAGAATGATATTTCTTTTGAAGAGTCGAGTTTTTTCGAGAGAGTCGAAGCACTTAGCTTTATTTCAGCTGTTTTCTTTTCTTTTTTTTTCTTTTCTTTTTCTATTTCTATTTTTGGGCTTAGATTTTTCTTGCCAGGAAATTTCTAAGGGATTTTCTTTTATTCCCCTTTTTTGAGATCCCTTCTTATTTTCATTTCTCAATCCTTTGATGATTTTTGAGTTTACCTTGGTGCCAATTTTTCGCACCACATGACTCTCGATTTCTTTCTATATAGATCAATAAAACGCACACGAGAAGTTTTAGTAAACTTTATTTGTGATTTTTGGAGTGAAAGCAAAAAGGAATATCCAAATATCTCTTTTCTCAAAAATACTGAGATAAGTTTTTGGTGGGTAGGGGAATAAGGGGTTTAAAAATTTGGGTGAATGAAAGAAAAATAGGCTAAGGCTCAACAGGGTTTTCTAAGCGGATCATCAACACTAAGATTGAGTGTTGGAAGGGTTTTTGGCTTGAAAAGATATGTGAAAAGGGGTTTAAATCCTAAGGAATGTCAAGGTCCTCTAATCGTACCTATGTCACGTATGACACCTGTCAATGTGATCTCGAAATGTATACCTGGGGCAAGTTCTAATTCAGAAATGCGTGCACCGGTCACACACAACAAATGAACAGTGAAGCATTTAAAATGAATGCTTATAAGGCTCAATTTCCTCACCGCAAAAATGGGTTATATGTGTCCAGTCGTGCGATGCCCCTCTTAGATCCTCATCTTAATTTGTTTAGAATCCGTCATGATTTCGACCTTATATTTACCAGCTTTTGAAATACTTGTAAAAAAAATCTGTATTCATTCTTGAAAAACTCATTGGTCAGCTGAATGAGTGACAATTTCACTGTCGAAGTAAAACTGTTTAGGTTTTACTGAATGAGTGAAAATTTCACTGTCGAAGTTTTAACCAATTTGCTTTTATTGTGACTAGAAAGACTTTAAAATTTTTGAAAATTTTGGCAAAATAAGGGTTTGAAAATTTATTTTGAGGACTAGCATGTTTCTAGATCAACTTAAACAGATATTTTGACAGACGAGAGATATACCGCTATCCCACACTTAGAAATAAACATTGTCCCCAATGTTTCTACACTAAGTAGGGAGAAAATCCCACACTTAGGGTTTTGGTTAAGGAGAAATGTGAATTTAAAAGCTGTAAGCGAGGGGGATCCCACACTTAGAGATTTAAGTGGTCAATAGGCATATCGAAGTTGTATTAAAATAAGAAGAACGGGTTTAGGAGAGATACTTCCCTACGGACAGTGGGCACTGGATGTAGGACCATATTCGTGTAGGGTTGGTGTAAATAATTTGCTGGATTGTGAGGACCAGACTCTTTTCAAAGCTCATCCAATTCCTACGAAGATAAGGTCTGCAGTGTCATACAATACCATCATAATCATCAGTTTAACAACATAATAAGTCTAATTAAAAATAAAGCTAACTAAAGATAAAAATAAGCTAGAAATCGTCTAGTAAATCATCCATGTCTGGATCAAATGCTGCAAGTGCGTCAGTATCTGGATCTGAAGTGCGTGATAAGGCAGCAGTGTGATCAGACACCATGGGTGCATCAGTGGGGTTCTGAGGTGGCCTAGAAGAAGCAACAGCAGTGGGAGGAACAGTCTGTGGTGGGGCAGCTGGGAAGAAGGACAATGGTGTGAGAGCTGGCCTGGGACCCTGACCAAGCTGATACGGCTGGTCGGCGAGTTTCGGCAGTCCCATCACTTCTCTGATCTTGGACTGAGAGCTACGCTGAATCGAAAGCTCACTGAGCGTCGCCCAAGTCACTATCGGATCTGAAGTGGTAACTCCGAAATCAAAGAGTGGGGCAGATACAGGAGCAGCCTGAGCATGCTCATCAGTCGTGGTGGTCGTCTTCTTTCTTTTTCCTCTGCGGGTCCTCTTTTTCTGCTGTTTCTGAATAGCTTGTCCTGAGGTCTCAGCTGAAGCGTCCATCCTGAAACATAAAGATAAACAGGTAATGCTATAGTTTTAATATGGGTATACAAATGCAAAATAATCAGATGACTTCGAGAAATGTTTGTTTAGATGTTAAAGCTTTGCGAGGTCATCTGTTCATTCGTGTTTGTATACTATGAATAAAACTTATCTGATGTATATGTAGGCGTGTAGTATTGTCAGACACTTGGGTTATCATGCATCGTTAGTTTAGGGATGATAATACTAAAGCAAAAAATAACTAAGAAATAAAATAAGATAAGCAATGGGGTGCCTCCCAAGAGCGCTTGTTTAGAGAGTCTCTAGCTTGACTCCTTGTACCTACTAGTCGGCTCAAGGTGGTTCAAAGATATAGACTTCCTCACCAGGGGGGAAATCTTCGATGTAGTGTTTTAAGCGATGGCCATTGACTTTAAAATTACCGTCCGGGGCTTCTAGTTCGACAGCTCCGAAGGTAAAGACTTTTGATATAACAAATGGTCCGCTCCACCTTGATCTGAATTTGCCGGAGAATTTCTTGAAGCGCGAATTGAAGAGAAGAACTTTGTCTCCGGGCTTGAACTTAGAATATTTGAGTTTTGCATCATGAGTATTCTTTGTTCTTTCTTTGAAGTGCAGAGAGCTATCATATGCTTGGTCTCTTAATTCGGCTAGTTCATTCAGTTGCATTTTCCGATGTGATCCAATTGCAGAAGGGTCTAAATTACAACCTCTTAGCGCCCAGTGAGCTTTATACTCCAACTCTATCGGTAGATGACACGCTTTTCCGTAGACTAGTCTGTAGGGCGTGGTTCCTAGTGGTGATTTATATGCGGTTCTGAACGCCCATAGAGCATCGTCTAATTTTTTAGCCCATTTTTCCCTATGATTAACCACGGTTCGTTCTAAAATTCTTTTAAGCGCTCGATTCGTCACTTCGGCTTGCCCATTCGTCTGCGGGTGGTAAGCCGTAGAGGTCTTATGGGTGACACCATAATATTGTAATGTCCTCATAAACTGAGCATTACAGAAGTGCATGCCTCGATCACTGATGATCGCTTTTGGAGTACCGAAACGTGAGAAGAGCTGCTTTAAGAATTTTACTACTACTCGGGAATCATTTGTAGTAAATGCTTGGGCTTCGGCCCATCTGGAGACGTAGTCGACAGCAACCAGAATATACTCTTTCCCATGTGATTTTGGGAATGGTCCCATAAAATCCAACCCCCATATATCAAAGATCTCGCAAGCTTGGATGTTAGTAAGTGGCATTTCACTTCTCGATGAAATACTTCCAAACCTTTGGCAAGCATCGCAGCGTTTCACCAAGTCGTGAGCGTCTCTGAATATAGTAGGCCAGTAGAAGCCAGAGTCATATACCTTTCTTGCAGTCATATTTGCTCCGTGATGTCCTCCAGTTGGTCCGTGATGACTTTGGTGAAGAATGTTCCTTGCCTCCTTCTCGTCTGCGCATCTTCTGATAATTTGGTCTGGGCATACTTTGAATAAGTATGGATCGTCCCAATAGTAGTTCTTTACGTCTCTAAAGAATTTGCGCTTTCTAGAAGTGGGCAATCCTTTTGGCACAATTCCTCCAACCAGATAATTTGCGTAGTCTGCATACCAAGGGTTGTAAGTGAATTGAGATCCCCTTTGGTATCCTCCGATATTCATGAGTTGTTCTTCAGGAAACTGGTCTTGAATTTCTCTCTCATCAAGCTTTTCCATCGATGGATTTTCCAGTCGACTAAGATGATCTGCTGTGACATTCTCGGCTCCCTTTTTATCCTTGATTTCTATGTCAAATTCTTGGAGGAGGAGAATCCATCTAAGCAGTCTTGGCTTAGCGTCTTGCTTTTTGAAGAGATACTTCAAGGCTGAGTGATCTGTATAGACAATAGTTTTGGACAATATTAAATAAGAACGAAATTTATCAAAAGCGAATACTACCGCAAGAAGCTCTTTCTCTGTCATGGTGTAATTCTCTTGTGCATCAGTGAGTGTCTTGCTGGCGTAGTAGATTGGCTGAAACTGCTTCTCCTTCCTTTGCCCTAAGACAGCTCCAACAGCGAAGTCACTAGCATCGCACATGATTTCAAACGGAAGACTCCAATCGGGGGCGACCATGATCGGTGCATGTGTGAGCTGATCCTTTAAAATGTTGAAAGCTTTAAGACAGTCATCTGAAAAGACAAACGGAGTGTCCTTCTCGAGAAGGTGCGTCATAGGTCGAGAGATCTTAGAGAAATCCTTGATAAAGCGACGGTTGAATCCGGCGTGACCTAGAAAACTGCGAATGGCTTTAACAGAAGTAGGTGGCGGAAGTTTGGCAATAGTCTCAACTTTGGCTTTGTCAACTTCGATTCCAGATTTTGATATTCGATGTCCTAAAACTATTCCTTCTTTCACCATAAAGTGGCACTTTTCCCAGTTTAAGACAAGATTTGATTCTTCGCATCGGGTTAGCATCCTTTCAAGGTTGGAAAGACAAGATGTGAAGGAATCACCGAAGACTGAGAAGTCGTCCATGAATACCTCCATACACTGTTCAATCATGTCATGGAATATTGCCACCATACACCTTTGAAATGTTGCAGGTGCATTGCATAAACCGAATGGCATGCGGCAGTAAGCAAATGTACCATATGGGCATGTGAATGTCGTCTTTTCCTGGTCCTTTGGATCGAGAGGAATCTGAAAATAGCCGGAGAAACCATCGAGGAAGCAGTAATATTCATTCCCCGATAATCTTTCCAACATCTGATCGATGAACGGCAGAGGGAAGTGATCTTTCCGAGTGGCTTCATTTAATTTCCGGTAGTCGATACACACCCTCCAGCCGGTGACGGTTCGTGTAGGAATCAATTCATTGTTTTCGTTAGCGATGACCGTCATTCCTCCTTTCTTTGGGACAACCTGAACTGGGCTGACCCATGGGGAATCTGAGATAGGATAGATTAAACCAGCATCCAAGAGTTTGATAACCTCTTTCTTGACCACGTCGTGAATCTTCGGGTTTACTCTCCTCTGTCTCTGTATAGAAGGTTTGAAGTCATTTTCCATGAGTATCTTGTGCGTGCAGTAGTTTGGACTGATCCCTTGTATATCAGAAATCTTCCATGCAATCGCTTTCTTGTGTGACTTCAAAACCTGGATAAGTCTTGCTTTCTCTTTTGGTGAAAGACCTTTTGCAATTATGACGGGTAGGTGTGAGGTTCCTTCGAGAAAAGCATATTCCAAGTGAGAGGGTAATTCCTTCAGCTCCAATTCTGGTGGTTCTTCGATAGAGGGTTTCATTCGAGCGATCTCGTCTCTTTGTAACTCGTCATACTCCTTTTGGAACTCTAATTCTTCTGGAGATGAGTCGGCTGTAGCGGCTGATGCTATTTCTACTAGTTCTGTCTTATTGGAAAGCACGTTCTTGGTGATTTCTGGATTTACTTTTGCACAACCTTCAGATAGTTGTGGCAAGGTACCGGAATCCATCTCCTCGAAAGATTTGAGAATTTCAGCTACAGTCGGAGATGATTCGGGTATCGGAAAAGACTGATTTCTTCTTAAAAGTGGAATAGGGATGCCTTCGCCTAAAGGAACAGCAACAACAGAGTTGTTCGTGGAAGAGTAGTTAGGCGGTGCTAAAGGATTTTTCATTTCAGGTAAAGGAAATAGCAGCTCCCCGGAAGGTGCTGATTTGTCAGAGATAGCCGAGCAGAGTCCGATGTTGTCCGGGCAAAGTCTTCTTTTGGTGATGACAGTGCTGGAGAAAGGTTCGTAACTGCTGACTGCTAGAATCTCTTCCAAATGCTCGTCATATATTTCCTGCATGGCATCCACAAAACCAAGATCCTCTCCCATAGGGTGCTTCATCAACTTATCGGTATTAAAGGTGACTTCCTCCGCTCCGACCCTCAGTTTTAAAGATTTTTCGTTTACATCAATCACAGCCTTGGCAATGTTTAGGAAAGGTCTACCAAGGATGAGGGGAACGTGGGCATCTTCCTCAATATCCATAATGACAAATTCAACTGGGAAGATAAATTTACCAACTCGGACCATTATATCTTCAGCAATTCCTCGAGGGAGTTTAACTGATCTATCAGCTAATTGGATGGTCATTTGAGTTGGTAGCAGTTCACCTAATCCTAGTTTCTTATAGAGAGAGTAAGGCATAAGATTGACACTAGCTCCTAGGTCATCTAAGGCGTTACTAACTTGGATATTTTGAAGAAAACAGGGGATAGTGAAACGGCCAGTATCTCCTAGTTTGGGTGGAAGGCCATGTAACATGATTGCTGAGCATTCAGCATCTAAGGGTAAACTAACTATTTGTCTTAATTTTTCCTTATTTGAAATGAGTTCTTTGAAAAACTTAGCACAGCTAGGCATCTCTACTAAAGCGTCTAATAATTTAACGTTTAAGTGCAGGCTTTTAAACATTTCAAGATATTTCCCAAATTGTGCTTCCTGTTTCTCTTTCTTAAGCCTACCAGGGAAGGGTATCCTAGTTCGCGGAATGACTTCTGGGGCTTTAGGTGATACTGGATCTGGTGCAGTGACAGGGGTGTCACTAGGCACTGGATCAGTGGTCGGTTCAGAGATTGGAAGTTGATTTGAAGAATTATCTGAAGACTTCTCATTTCTGGTTTCTTTACCTCCTCTAGTGATGACCATGATTCCTCCTTGGTTCTCAACTTTTAAAAATAGTTGTTTAAGACTGACTTCCAGGTTTTTGATCAAATCTTCTGATATTTTAAGTAAAGCATCAATTTTATCTTGAAAATCTATCACTTGTCTGTTTATGTTCATTTGATCAACCATGAAATTGGTCAAAGTTTCATTATAGTGTTGTTGAGAATTTACGGTGGAATCTGACATATTAAAGGATAAAGGTTGCAGAAAATGAGTAGGTGGGTTATTGGTTGGCCGCTGAATGACAAGTTTAGAATGAAAGTTTGATTCAGGGCTTTCAGCAGTGACAAGAATTTCTTCCATACCTTTGCAAGGCTGAGGTGTAGAAGATTGAAGTTCCTTGAAGACTCTGGAGAGATTTTCCACTTGAGTTTGCAGAGCATCAAAGGATAGGCTTGAAGTACTAGTTACTTCCTTAGCCGGTTCGCCAAACTCCCAGTCATGTTGATGCATTGCTATCGTCTCAACTAGCTCCCAGGCTTCTTCAGAAGTATGTGACATGAAATTTCCTTGAGAAGCAGTATCGAGGGTTGACTTGTGCTGAGGAGTCAGACCATTGTAGAATATGCAGACTAGGTTCGTCTTACCCATTCGATGATTCGGACATCTGTTAAGCATCTTCTTAAATCGTTCCCATGCTAGATAGAATGACTCATTGGTTTCTTGTCGGAAACTGACGATATCATCCTTGAGCTTGGTTTGTTTGGAAAGAGGGAAAAACTTAGCCATAAACTTAGTAGCCAACTCTTCCCAAGTATGAATCGAATTGGGTTCGAGTTCATCAAACCAGGTTCGAGCACGCGAAGATAAAGAATAGGGAAAAAGATATAGTCGGGAGACTTCTCTCGAAATCCCTGATTGCTCACAGGAATCAGAAATATTAATGAATTTATCCAAATGTGAATTTGGATCATCGAGCGGAAAACCGTGAAATTGGCAGAAGGTTTTGAGTAACTTGAAAATGCTAGGCTTAATTTCGAAGTTTTCGTCGGGTAGTACGATAGGTCCTCCTCTTCCCTCCAGTAGTGGTGCACAGGTCGAGGCGAGAGTAATACGATTCGTCATAGCTGAAGTTCGGGTTTGGTAGAAAAGAGAGTTTTGGAAAGGAAAGAACAGAAAAGGAACTTTCGGATGATATTGATCTTCCGAAAGGATCGCCAAATAACTAAGACAACTAAATTCCTAAATCGGTCGTTGTAGTCCCCGGCAGCGGCGCCAAAAGCTTGATCGCGCCCAAACGGTCAGTCGGGTTTGTCACCCCGTCGTCGAACCTTCCGTCTAGGCGCGGATCCGGTGGGTAAGTTTTAAAAAGATTTTTATTTTTTGCTGGGCCTAAGTATACTAAAGCTATGGGTATAGCGATAGGTATGACCTAGGGTCGTTCTTCAAACTACAACGGGCATGGGATCTAGGACTTTAGTTATCTACGGGAATTTAGCTAGGGTTTAAAAGAGGTTTTTTGTTTTGGTTTGATTTTAACTAACTACTAATTATCTAAGATTAAACTAATTAAAAGTAAAATGGGGTGGAGGTGGCAACGAGAACTTATAGGCGAAGCGAGTGTTTACTATGATAATTACTCATGCTATTTAGGGGTAGTTAATGAGATAAAGCCTTAGTTAAGATGACATTAATATTTCCTAATGAGCCATAACTACTAGCCTATTATCTATCTAACGTAGAGTTGTCCGCAATCAGATAAATAATATGTCACATAGATAACAGTTATGGAATGTAAACTACACCGGAAGTTGTCCCAAATGTAGCAACCAATTTAACCAACAACCATCCTCGAGTCTTGTCCCCCAATCTCGGACATTTGAGATATCCGAATCATGGCATGAATTGTTGAATAAACAAAAACATGAACAGGGGTTTCCCACCGGGACAAGTTGGGATGGTCTGGTCTAACGGCCGATTAAATTGTTCATCATTATTCCATATAAATCATTTTAACTATTCTATGCATGTTAAACTGGCATATGCAATTGATAAATATTCGAAAACCTAATCATGTAACTAATCAGCATAGCAGATACTAGCATGCAAACCCTAAGCAACAATCAAACAAGAACATGCAGAAAGGCAGCATAGCAGGGATCAATTTATGCAGAGCGACAGGGTACATGGTCAAGTCACAAGTGTCCCGAAAGTTCTCTCTAAGACACTTGTTAAATGGCCTGAATCTAATCTATCTCTAATCCTACGCTCCGTGTCTCCCTCCGGTAATATTTCAACCAGGAGAACACCGGCCATGTCGAGTTCAACGATCATCAGACACAGAATAATTAGTGGCATACAACTAGCAATTGGGCAAGCCTAGAAGGATGTCACTAACCACAGCATAAGTTGGATAGATAAACACTTGAGATTCAATTCATAGATTCAAATATATTTCAACCGCATACAAACAGAGTAACAACATGATTTAAGTATAACTACCCTAGCATGTCAACTATCATAGCAAACACAGATTTGTCTAGCTAAGCATGGCAATAATCCTAGCAAATAATTCTAAACAAGTATAGCAATAGCACAACATTATTTAAAATAATAAGATAGAGATTATAATAAAACCTGACAAAGCTGTATTACAAATCGTGCGACACCGCAGTCTCGGAGCACCTCCGTTACAATTAAGCTACTAATCTACTAGCTTAACTAATCTAATTAACTAACTAACTAATTTAGAGAGAGAGTAGTGAGAGAAAGTGTGTGTAGAAGTGTAGAAAAATGAGAAGGTATGAGATGTGTTGAAATGATGAAATGAGGCTAATATTTATAGAGAATGCACAACCGTATCCGTAGACCATATCCAAACCACAAAATGCACAACCGTATCGCAAGGGCAAATAAAAATCAGATTTTTATCGCCCAAACGAACGATACGGCCGAGTTAGGGTGAATACGGGTGAACTGGACCGTATACGGCTGTGCACAGGGTGAATACGGGCAAACTGGGCGGTATACGGGTTGGCACAGGCCGTATACGGCCTGCACAGACCGTATACGGTCTGTGTCCAGCCGTATACGGCCTGGACCAGCCGTATACGGCCTGGTTCAGCCGTATCCAGGTTCTTCGGTTCTTCGTTTCTTCGTTCGGGCGTAACTTCTTCGTCGTTTATCCGTTTTGAGCGTTCTTTATATCCACGCGATCGTATTTTCCTAACGAAGAAAATGACATAAGTTAGAGGTCATAATTCTTTGTGGAACTCAAAAAGTGCTAGAACGAGTGAACGAGAATGCTTGTGATCGTATTCGTTAGATTTATCGTGTTTTTCGACCATTTTAGATGACTTTTGAAACATTGTCTATATTTTGGCCCATGTGACGAGTTTTAATGATAAAGTATCTATTTTGATTAGTTTCGTCAAATATTGGGCAAAAAAGGTGAGATTAATGCACGCAAAAACATGACTTTTTGCGTGTTATCAGTTTGCATAGTAATAAAGTAAGTGTGAACCACAAGATTTAGTAATGATTGTTTGAAATGAATCAAATAATGTATACGTCTGCCATGAGGTCATAGTCTGCGCTTAACGTGGGTGTCAGGATCACACTAAAGTGCCTGATCGTGGGTGCCTCCGAGCGAGTGTCTAATCCAGACTCGTATGAACAAAAGTTAATGCGTCCGTTTAACCAGTCAGTGCTTGCTGACCCGGACGAGGATGGTCAGTCCTATATGGTACCATACACTAACATTCGCGCTACATAAAGTATTACCAGAACTATGATCGTCGAGGGCTTAAAAGTGATTAGAAAACAACTCATGCAGAATATAGCGAGTTTTGTACTCGTGTTCACGTGTAAAACAGTTAGAGCATGTATTCCCACCCCAGGAGTAAAAACAGTAAAAAGTCGGGGCTATGAGACTCACCTGAGCCTGAAGAGTTGCAATGAAGCAAATGTGGTGAAGTAAAATGGCGTGTCCGAAGACTGTAACCTGCCGGGCGTTTATAACATGCAAGGTTGAATAAAATAAGTAGCTATCTTAAAAGATAACCTATGCTAGTTGTTCATCCAACTAGTAATGTCCAATGATTTGATTTGATTGGTAAGTTCGAGTTTTGAAAACGTGTACGGCCCGTTGGTGAATATTTGCAATAATATTATTATTATGTCGAAGTGTTATACTTAAAAAGTATTTACAAACTTTAGGTGACGGGGGTCCGGGGGCAGCGCCCCTGGTTAGCGGGGTCCCAAGGGTGGCAACCCCTGGCGGGGTCCAAGGGGCTGGCCCCTGGCTGGGGTCGAGATTTGAATTTGGGTAACGCATCTAAGATTTGAATTTTTATTTTTACCGTATTGTTATAGGGAAAAACGCATCTAAGATTTGAATTTGGGTAAAATCAAGTGATAGAATTTCAGGTCTCGACACTTAGTAAAAATCTGGGTTCTGTTTCATGCGACACTTATAGCGACACTTAGGGTCTTAGGCGTCACTTAGGAAGTGACTTATGAAATAGCAGAGTCTGGGTAAGGGCGTCACATATGGCGTCACTAATGGAGGCACAGTGAGGCGTCACTAGGTGACTTGGGCGACACTTAGGAAGTGTCGCATAAAAGTGGAAATTCTGAGTTTAGGGCGTCACTTAGGTAAGTGACGCATAAGGTGGCGACACTCCATTAGTGTCGGGTATAAGTGTTGGTTAAGGCTTCTAGGCGTCACTAAACAAGTGACGGAGGTAAGTGTCGGGAAAAAGGGGTTTTATGCGGCACTTATGCAAGTGACGCCTGATTAGGGCTTTTAGCGACACTCAATGCGTCACTTAAGTGATGCATGAAGTGACGCTATACTTCACCTTCGTTGCGACACTTAAAGCTGTTGACAAAAATTTGAGCCAAAAATGAGTTTTCAGGTTTCCGTTTGGTCTGATTCTTTTACCCAACCCTTATAGGGACATTCGAAGCTTAAAGAAACAACTAGAACCTAAAAGTACCTAAAAAACACCTCAGTCTAGCTCGAACTATGAGTTCATGGTAGTAGTATACACATATGATTGGTTTAACATATTAAATCTTGTGGTTTACACATAAGCTTTATCATATAAACCTGTGAGCTCACCAGCTTTATAGCTAACCCTTTTAGCATGTATTCTCAGGTTTTCAGCAGCCGTAGGTCTGCACATTCAGGATACCATATGTCGCACCCCCAAATTCCGGTTGTGAAAGTGATGCGTCACCAGCGGTCGGTAAGATGTTACCCTTGTCATTGCACCGGCTACTGGCGACAGCGATCAGTGGATGTTTTAAATTTATAATTGCGGGGCCTAAGTTTTCCCTAACAATGCTAATCCTAAGGGTGAGCAAGTGGTATGTATGACCTAGAGTCATTCTTTAAATCGACTGAATTGAAACTAAGGCGTGGCAGATGAGGGCTTTCAAAGTAGTGAAGAGTTTATAAAATAGTGGGGGAGCTTTGGTTTTTATATTAACTAACTTAGGAAAGTAAATAAATAAAAGCGAAATACAAATAAAACGTAAAGCAGATAAAATAAAGATAGTGTTTGCTGAGATTTCGTTAATTAAGTTATGGGATGATGTTTGGAGAAACTGTTTTGAAAGACATTTGTTAATTCTTATTATTGGATACTTGTGATGTAAACACTAGATTCTCTACTAATTAAAATTCCATTAGCATGTCACATCGGGAGCTAGGTTATGGTAACATTATAAAGTATTTAGAATAATAAGCAAAATCTTGAGTTCAATATTACTTTCCTATGAACGATAACAAAATCTTAAGGTACTAGATAAAACTGAATCATATAACGATTCCTCATCATCCTAACAGATTCGTATATTTAAAAAAGTTCATTTATGACTTTAAACCGGCCCTTGCTTAAGACTACCCAATAAATCCTCTAATTATCCACATCGTTCCTCACTTAAAGTGGTTCTGCCACTTCAAACCTAGGCCATGTCTTGTCCTACGGTAATCCCCCATGTAGTCTTGCGGTTCCATGGTTTCATACCTTTGACAAATTATGTTGACATAGATGACTAATTGCCTTTTAGTTGGACGTCATTAAAAAGGTGTTGTGATCACATTTATTGGTGGAAAGGTGATAGATTAATTTATATTTTCAAATTCTATTTAGAAAGATTAATTAAACTAGCTTTCTTATTTTATATATTAGTCCGTAATATAACTACCTTTGGTCGTTACGCAGCTCCTACGTATTTGTACTACACTTAAAGTGTTTCCAACGCTATACTACGTAACAGTCGAATAAGGGCCATCATATTACTTCGTAATATTATACCGTTTCGTAATATGACTACCTTCGGTCGTTCCTCGACTCCCATACATTTGTACTCCACCTTGAAGTGTTTCCAGTACTATATTGAGTAACAGTTGAATAGGGGCCGTCATATTACTTTAATATTTAATTATAAATCATCCCATAATTAACAAACTACATCGCAACCAAACACAATACTAATCTACTCGCTAAGCATGGCACGAACTATCTCTAGCATAACTAAAGCATACATATTTAATTAAGATAGATTAGGATAGAAAGAACCCGGATTAATATGCAAGAAGGAATAGACTTGAATTAATAAGCGTAACTCCAAGCGTATACCAAAAATTACAACACGTTCCTTTCTTTCGTTCTATTCTAGACAAATTTCCTAAACTAGCCTAATACTAATTTGGAATAAGAAAATAGAGGGAGAAAGTAGAACTAATAACTAGAGAGTATTATTAGTCTAAAGAAAAGTATGGAAGGTGTGTCTTCAAATGAGGCTTTGGTAGCCATTTTATACTTGAAATCCGGTGCAAGTTAGCAAATCGACGCTCACGTTAGCAATTTTGAGGGGGCAGTACAGTACCATTCTCGAAAAGGTGAGGCACATGTACCCGAAAGTACAGAAAAAGCATGAAAAGGTGTGGCACGTGTACCAGGAAAGGATGAAAAAGGACGGATGGACGGGCGGCGGTGGCCGGCGACCAGCCGAAGACGGCTGAAAGCCAGCCGGCGGCGGCCGGCAGCCAACCGTCCCAGTTCGCCATCTTTCATTCGTTTCTTGTTTCGCGCGTATCTTCTTCGTCGCGCGTCCATTTTCGATGATTCTTTTTACGTTGGAATCGATTTTCAGAAAGGAAGACTTTGATATAAAGAACTCCACTAGATGTTTCTCCAATCTGTAAATGTCTTGTATCGAATCATTTGAATCTTCCGGCATATGCAAAATCTTCATTCTTCATCCGTTTTTGTTGATTCTTTTTTTGTTAGATTCGTATTGTGAAAACGAATACCTTGGATAAGATGAATCTTAGTGGTGGGCACTTCATCTCAAATCTTGTTTCAGATGCCTTGAATCTTCAAACATGTGTAGAATCTATGTTTTTTGTTCGTTTTGCTTGATTTTTCTTGTGCGACTCTATTTTAACCTTCTTGGCAAAGCTTCATTGGTTTGTGTATTATTTGAGTCTAATTGTCAAGTATTGTTCCAGAATGAGAGAGATATCGATGGTAAAAATGTGACTTTTTATGCGATATCAGTAAGCGGTTCTGGTCGGGGCGCGACTAATCAATAATCAAAGCACAAAGATATAGCAAAGACCTCTAAATAAGACGTTTGAAAATAGTAGTTACATTAACAAAATAAATCATTTATAATGTTGCGAGTTCGCAAATAATTTCAATACATAATTTGAAGTACAAAAGTTATGCAGGGTAAATCACAAATGTTTGAAAGCGTGCGACTCGAGTTAGCATATCTGATAGTAATCTTTATCCTGTTGGGCACCTGAGAACACATGATAAAACAGGTCAGCTATAAAGCTGGTGAGTTCATAGGTTTTATTAGCTAAATCTTGAAGTATAAACCGTATGTATTTTAAAGGTAATTAATTTATAAAATTACGTTTTTAAGTTGTAATATTATATGATTGTGGCTCCAATGTGCAACGATATGAAGGTTGTTGTAACCTTATGACCTAATCTGATAGGTTTAGTTCTAATATATTCTATGAGTGTTTCCATGTTTGTACTACTTTTCGGAGTAGCTCACTACCAAGTTTAGTAATCATAACCCATGGTGATTTTTGGAGGCAGTACAACGTACTCAATGACCTATCAGGTTATCATGTATGCACATAAAAATTGGGAGTAGTACCACATGCCTAATAGTATAATCATGTATGCATATAAGAGTTGAGGATAGCATTACGTGCTCAAACAGGTAGTTGTATATGCATATGTATCGGAAGTAGCACCACGTGCCCGACAGTGTAATTATGTATGCATATCAAGTGTACATGTATGTATAGCAAGTGTACATGTATGTATATCAAGTGTACATGTAAATCGGAAGTAGCATATAATGCCCGAAAGTAGCACAATGTGCCCGAAAGTAGCACAACGTGCCCGGAAGTAGCACAATGTGCCCAGAAGTAGCTCACAGAGCCCGGAAGTAGCACAACATGCCCGGAAGTAGCACAACGTGCCTGAAAGTAGATCACAGAGCCCGGAAGTAGCACAACGTACCATAAAGTAGCACAAAGTTCCCGGAAGTAGCACAATGTGCCCGGAAGTAGCACACAGTGCCAAACAGTATGTACAAATAATCTATAGATGCAATCAAAGCACAATGTTTAACCAATGTATTACCCTATGGTAATATTGTAAGTGTAAATCCTAAATAAGTACCTACAGTTGTCAAGCAACATTCAGGAGTAGCATAATTGTATCTAAGTATGAACAGTCATGACTTAGATATCGGGTGTAGCATAATGTACTCATCTAGTATATGCTACCATTGTGTATTCGTAATCTCAAGCTTAGTCAATATGTTGGTGTGGCTATGCGTTGTTACTCAAGTAATAGCATAAACCTAGTGATTATAGAGCATGGATGTAGAGAGACCAATAATCCATAGAAAGTTGTACCTGTACAAGTCTAGGTATTTTTTAGCTCTAGAATACTTAATGCCGTTAAGAATATTAGGAAAACTCGTTGATGTTAAAAAATAACATGTTTATCACCATTGTCGGTTAAATGTTTTGTTTATTCAATAGGGATAATATCATATATCCCCAACTTAAGCAACCAAATTACAAATTTCCCCACCTAAACACTCTAATATCATATATCCCCATTCTAAATCAACAATCTCTCATATTTACTCAATTAATTAATTTTATTATAATTAATACTTTTAAATGCATATTTTAAAAACTTAATGACTATTATACCCTTCACATTAACATAAACAACGAATACACGATTTGATTATTTAATTTGAACTAACCTGGAGTATTTCAATCAACGTCAAAAAGCTCATGCAGAGTTGTAATCATTCAATATAGATATACAATATCAATAAAACCAATTAGATAAACAACATTTTTTTCTCACATAAATCAACAAGATTTCATCAAAACTTTTACTTGAATTGATTTCTCACCAAAACAGAAAACCTACAAAAACCAATCAAAGCATTACGGTCATTAGCCTTCCAATGTTTTTATATTTGTAAAATTATAGAGACTAATAAGATGAACAAATTTGATCTTGAAAGCTATGATTGTATATCGGTTTGCTTATTTTTTGTGTAAATAGAGGCACTAAAAGGACAATGAGGAAAATGACGGCAATATTTGGAGGGAGAGATAAGGATACAATGGTCATTAAGTCTTTAATTTTTGCATTTAGAAGTATCAATAAAAATTAAATTAATTAATTGGGTAAATATGAGAGATTGTTGATTTAAAATGGGTATATATATATATATATATATATATATATATATATATATATATATATATATATATGATATTAGGGTGTTTAGGTGGGGAAATTTGTAATTTGGTTGTTTAAGTTGGGGATATATGATATTATCTCTATTCAATAAACAATGTAAAGTCACTAAAATAAGAGCATGCATTCTGTCGCACCCCCAAGACACGTGGCAGCTAAAAGTATGAGGTGTCAAGGGGGCACCGACCAAATCAAATATCATAAAACAAGATTATAGCAAACGACTTCTAAATGAGACGTTTGAAAATGTTTACATTCACAAAACATAATTGTTTATAGTAGTTTTACAAATTCCATGGAGTTCACATCCAATAAGTAGAGATACATAAGTGATGTTGATACAAAATATATTAAATACAATGTAATCTCTTGTTGTTTGAAAATGTATGCGACTCGATCTATGCTATCCAAAGGCATCCTACTGTTGCGGGTTACCTAAGAAATACATACTAAAAGGTCAACATAAAGTTGGTGAGCTCATAGGTTTGTAAACAGTTATCAAAGCATTGGTATGATCCACAAGATTTGTTTGTTTATTAAACAACGTTAGTAAAAGTTATACTATTGCAATGAGTCTCATAGTTTGAGCTTAACCTTTGTTGCATCCGGTAAGTGCCTAATCCATAACACTTCTAATTCACAAATATTACTGCGCCCGTGGGTCGGCTAGAGCGAATAGCCCGGATGGGAATTGTCAGTTCCAGTTCCCGATAGATCTATCCAATAATATTCACGCACAAATTTTAACAAACTATGATGGGTAGAGGGCTTAGGGATTAGTTCTTTTGGGTCTCATGCAATCCGTATAAAAGTTGTTTACAGTTACTTGTGATCATAAAAACAGTTATAAAACAGTTGTATGTATTTTCACCCCTGAGTATAAAGCGGTAAAAAGGGGCTATGAAACTAACCTGAGTTTAGCAAGTAGCAAGCAGTAATCAAATAGTAAGCAAGCAATGTGTTCCAAGTCTCAACCTTCTAACGTCCTAAATGTATAAGGTTGTATATAAGTAGATATCTCAAAAGATCATCTATGTAAATGGAGGGTTAATGTCCACTTAAAGCTAGTTCACTCAACTAGTATGTTGTTCAAGTTTGCTTGTCAAAAACATGTTCGATGCGTTGGTGAAAGTTGTAATAATAATTCTCAAAAGGCATTACTATTATGTGTGTTTTATTGTATACTTTAAATAGTACTCCCTCCGTCCCACCCAAAGTATCCACTTTGAATTTGCACGCAGTTTTAGGATTCTCCACTAACTACACTTTTCACCAATCAAATAACATATTTACCCACTAAAATCTCTTTCCATTTGTTAGAACATGTTGTTCTAACATTTTGTGTCAATAGTTTGTATATACAAGCTATTTGATTTGTCCGTGATTATGTCTGTCATTGGTTGTCCGTGATTGTATTTGACATTTGCAATCCGTGATTGCTTAAATTCACGGATTACATTTTGCATTGTCGCATAGGACTTGTCTATATATATAGGTTTTTGAGTGAGTTTTGGAGAAGCTCTTGGATTGTAACACTTTCACTTCCATATCTAGAGAGAGTTTGAGAGAGAGCTTAGAGAGAGAATTCAAGCTGATTTTGTATACTTTGTGATATGAAATAAAAGTTCTCAACTTTTATTTACATCTTTACATTCCGAATACGATTTATACTTTGATTCACGTTTTACACTTGTGATTGATTTCCGCTCAATTGCAAGAATTCGATCAGCTGTAGATCCTACGGCGTTTTCAATTGGTATCAGAGCGGGAACAGCTCTTCGAATAGGTGAAAAACGTGTTCTGTAAGAATGACTTGAACTCAGCAGTTAATGTTTCATTGATTTTGAGTTGTTTGATTGAATTCTGGTATTCAATTTTTGTTCAAAACTTGAAGACGAGTACTTCTGTGATCGAAATTCATTTGAATTCAATCTGAGGCTCTAATTTGATCTGAATTCGTAAGAAATTGATTACGTACTTATCGTTAAATTTTGAAAGTTCAGAAATTTGACGGTAAAATATCAAATTGAGTGTATACGAGCGTCGGAAATCGAATTCCGAGTTCATTACTTCAATTTTTAGAAAAATCGAGCTAAAATTGAAGATTCTACAGCATTTTTACGATTCTGGAAAATTACTCCGTGATTAGAAGTTGATAATTGCATTCCGTGAATTCTATAATTGCATTCCGTGAATAAGTAATTGTCGGATGAACAGTAGTGTTTTTCTTCCGTGATTAGTAATTCCGTGATTAAGTATTCCGTGATTAATTCTGTGTGTAGTCCGACAATAGATTATTGTCGCATAAACAGTACTGGATCATTCACGGATTGTTAGTGATTAATTCCGTGATTAGTATTGGACTTGTATTCTCGGACTATCATTGTCGTATAAACAGTGATTAGTATTCACGGGTAGTTTGTTATTCACGGAAAGTTGATATTGACGGAGTGTATTATTCTCGGATTTCTTATTCTCGCAACAAGAGTATTGTCGTAAAAAAAAAAAAAAAAAAAAAAAAAAAAAAAAAAAAAAAAAGTGATAAATTTTGTATACTTCCAAAATTTTTTCTAAGCTTTAAAAGTGATAAATTTTGGCTTTGAAAAAGTTTCATTTTACCCGGGCATTTTTGAGCGTTTTTGGACGTTTTTGAACGCGATTTTGGAGGGAAATTTGTAAAAAAAATTTCTTATTGCAAAATTTTGTTATTAAGATTAAAATTGTTCATTTTTAGCTTGGGAAAAATTACATTTTATCCAAGTAATTTTGGACATTTTTAACAAAATTTGGTGGGAAAATTCAAGAGAGGTGAAGATGGCATCTTCAAAGTTTGAGCTTGACTACAATGGAAATCCCCTACCTCCAAGATTCTTCTGTAATAATGATTACACTAGTTGGAAGACTAGATTTGAAGAATTTATTGTGTTCAGCAATCCTGATTTGTGGATTCCCATTATCAACCGATATGAGAGGCCAAAAGCAAAAGGGACGTACTTTGGTATTGTTCCATTTAAATCGGTGAAATTAATGGATGAACAAGAACGCAAGGAATTTAACAGAGACAAGAAAGCCTTTGAAACAATTAAAAGTTGTTTATCAGAAGAAGTGTTTCGTGCTTTCTCAGAAGCCGAAACCTCCTATGATTTATGGATTTCTTTGTCAAAAAGGTTTGGGGGAGAAGATTTGTTGAAATTGTCAAATGTTGATGACAGAATTAAGGATGAATCAATACAGAAAGATGATGAGCTTAAAGCCTTGCAATCTAAAGTTCTAATCATGGAAACTGAACGTGATGAAATGCGTTTAAAGATTGCTAGAATGGAAGAACAGATTCTAGAACTTCAGAGTCAACAAACGGAGCTAATCAAGCTACAAGAAGATCATAGTCATGCTTTGAAGACTATTCAAGATCTTCGTGGTCAATTCTCTCGAAACTCTCACTTTGCAAAACAACCTGAAAAGGTTGTACAACCTGCAAAGGTTGTGAAAAAGATTTACACAAGTAAATCTTCGTATAAGAACAAGATTTCTCAGTTTACTAATTATTCTTTGCAAAAGAATAAGAAGTATTCTAAGAAATCACAATTAACTTCTAAAAAAGTTGATTGTTTGGATTTTGTAAAGGTCAAGAATGTTCACAAATCGGTTTCAGGACAACAAAAGAAGACAAAAAGAGCTTCTTCAGCACCGATACAACCTTCTGCAGAATCAAGACAAACAAAATCTTGTGCATACACACGGGCACAGATGTTTGCATTAGCACCTTCACGATGTCATCATACGGTGTTAAAGCAACCTCCAGATTTTGTTCCTTTCTCCCAAAGGCGAACTCCTTCACAATCGATTCCTCGTCAACAATTTAGATATGAAACACCGTGTTTCTTATCTAGATGGAATTCGATTTCCTTGGATTATGTAGACACAACTTATCGATGGCTGTCAGGGCTATCTAAGCCTGTTGGAACTATGCTCAGGTGGGTTCCAAAAGTTGTTGCTACTTGATTGATACAAGACCAAGGAAGATAAAATCTACTGTTCAGGGGGAGTTATGATCTATCCAATATGGTATCAGAATATGGAACAGTTAGATTTTTTGAAGATTGAATGCTTGAAGATTATTCTCTCTCTCAACAAGTTTATCTTCAATCAAGCTAAAGTCAAAGACTTATACAAGCTATTGACAAGGGGGAGTTTGTTAGAACATGTTGTTCTAACATTTTGTGTCAATAGTTTGTATATACAAGCTATTTGATTTGTCCGTGATTATGTCTGTCATTGGTTGTCCGTGATTGTATTTGACATTTGCAATCCGTGATTGCTTAAATTCACGGATTACATTTTGCATTGTCGCATAGGACTTGTCTATATATATAGGTTTTTGAGTGAGTTTTGGAGAAGCTCTTGGATTGTAACACTTTCACTTCCATATCTAGAGAGAGTTTGAGAGAGAGCTTAGAGAGAGAATTCAAGCTGATTTTGTATACTTTGTGATATGAAATAAAAGTTCTCAACTTTTATTTACATCTTTACATTCCGAATACGATTTATACTTTGATTCACGTTTTACACTTGTGATTGATTTCCGCTCAATTGCAAGAATTCGATCAGCTGTAGATCCTACGGCGTTTTCACCATTGGTTACAACATGAAAGTGGACACTTATTTGGGACAACCCAAAATAGTAAGGTGGACACTTGGGGTGGGATGGAGGGAGTATGAATTTTGTGTTATCGAGTTGTGTTTGTGTGTAGTTGTCGGTTGTTATTTAAGTTAAACACTTAATGAAAAACTTGGTTTCATGCATTATGTTATAGGCTACATTATCAATATTTTATACAACTCTTGCCAATTTTATGCAACACTTTCAAATTATATGCAACATTAGTCAATTTTATGCAACACTAGCTAATTTTCTGCAACACTAGTCAATTTTAAAGAACACTTGTCAATTTTAAGCAACACTTACAAATTATATGCAACACTAGTAAATTTTGTGCATCACTTGCCAATTTTATGCAACACTTGCAAATTGTATGCAACACTAGTCAATTTTATGCAACACTTGCAAATTATATGCAACACAAGTCAATTTTATCCAACACTAGCTAATTTTATGCAACACTAGTCAATTTTATGCAACACTATCCAATTTTTATGCAACACTTAGCTAATGTCTCAATTTGTGATTTAGAGTATTCGGTCCAAGTGTTCTAAGTGTCGGTTTTTTCATTTGGGAGTTGTAACGTCCTAAATTCGTAAGTTCTAAAATATATATATATATGTGTGTGTTATATAATTTGACTATGTGTAAATATATATATTAGTTGTTTATGTGCTTATATATATATACATGTGTGTTGTATAAATTATTTAAGTGTATATGTATTGATATTAAAGTTTGGGCTTGAAAGTGTAATTAATACAAAGTACTTGGTCTGGAATGGATGAAATCGCGACGCAATTTAGGGACAATCGCGACGCGATTGTCCGAATTTCAGAAACGGGTTTTTAAGCTCTAGCAGCTTCCAGTTTATTCTATCACCTCAAAAACACGAAAATAGAACCCAGGGATTTGAGATGGCGATTTTGAGGGTTTAGGGTCATTCCTTACACCTTTCTCTTGGAAATTCATCCCTTTAGCTCCTAATTGTATTCTAGGTGATTATAAGGTATATCACAAACCCCTTGTACTTAATATCATTGTAAAATCAGATTAGGGTTTTATGTTTAGTAAACACTAAGTGTTAATAATTATTATATGATTGGGGTGTTAGTATATAAATCTTATGCACATGTTATATGTATATATTATTAAGTTGTATAATGAAATATGATTAGGGCTTGAATCACTCAAACCCTAAGATTGGTAGAATTTAATAATTGATTGAGCTAGAGATGAATAAGTAACTTATACATGATGATAATCATATTACGATTCTGAAAATTATTAGTGAATGAAAGGAAGTGGCAAGATGATATAATTACAAATATGCATATGAAATTGGTTCTAATGAAAAGTATTGTTATTGGTAAAAATTGTGAAAATTTTGATTTATAGAACCATTCTTCATATGTATATGGTGAAATTGTGATGGACATGGATAATTCTATTGCTAAAGATATTAAAGTAAAGATTATGGATAAATTGATAAAATATAATAGTATTGCAAAGTGTGTCATTATATGCTTATATGCTATGTGTCTATGTGTTTAGGTAATAAAGAGATTGGAAAAAGTACAAGTGGTTCATTAGTGACTTTGCAAGGTAAGTCTCAATTTACATGATCATGGGGTTAGGAATGGTTGCGGCCATTTGCTAACGGTTTGGTGCTGGTAATGGTTGCGGCCATAGGCTCGTGTGATTGCTAGTAGTATACAACTAGCATGGTAGCAAGGATCCTTAGCTAATTATAATTATCATGACATGTGAATATATTTCGTTACTTACTAAGTGTTTTGCTTATGGTTGTATAATTTCCTATTTTTAGGTGAAGCAAGTGGTTCGAGGGTGGATTTGGGTAAGAAAGCCGTGGGAAGCTAGAGGTGGATTTGCTATTTTGGGGTAATTAGCTCGTATTCGTTAAATCATGCTTATGATGCCTAAATCCCCATCTTTTGTAAAACTATGCTATAAGTTGTTTTGACACTTAATGTTTGTTGGGTTAAGTGGTTGTAATGTTATTTAGTGGTATGTAAATATTAATACCATATGGAAGTGTTTGAATTAGTTTTCTTTATAAAAGTGTCAAAACAGTCATATTAGAGAATTTGATTTGATTCTCTTGTTAATGCGTATTTTGGAAGAAAGATTATGATGGAAAGTTGTACAGCTATATGGTGATAAATTCTGGAAAGTTTTATGATCAAATGTTGGTCGAGTCAAGTTTTATGCAGGTTTGAAGTTTAGTTATAAAAGCTATCTGCACAGGGTCTGTTATGACCTGGATCGCGACGCGATCTTTATAGATTGCGGCGCGATCTATTATAAATCACCACGTGATTATATAGCCATTGAGGCGCGATTTCAATTGTAAATTGCGGCGCCATCATTACATGTCACGACGCGATTGTTACAGAAAGGATAATTACAATTTAAAACTAAAAGAAATACTACAAAAATATTGGGGTGTTTCAGGAGTGTTTTCTAGTCTCGTTTTTGATCCAAGTTACTAAATATGTCACCCAAACCCATTTTTGTCACCACTTTCCAAAAATAGTAAGTTTGTCGGTTTTTAGAAATCGAGTCCCGTTTTTGTAGACTTGGTCAAACCTTCTCGATTTGACCCGAGACTTTTACCCAATCCTCTAATGTGTATATAAGTCACAATAAGTTAGTTTTTCCTAAATAGCAAGTCCAAAAGTGTCGATTTTCACCTTTTGCTAAAATCAGTCCACAATTCTAATTTGTCAGATTTTTCACCTGTTTGTCCTATATATTAAAAATACTTCTAATCCAAAATCAATTAAAGAAAAATTTACAGATATTCCTTATCAAGTTGGTTATTTAGTGTAATTTTTCCAGATCTTCTAAAAATCTCCAACTATTTTTAAATATTATTTTTCTCTTTTGAGTTTAGTTTCCGTAACATGCATGAAGATCTAATTTCTGGGCAAAGTCTACAAGGAATCCGTAAAAGTGGTCAACACAAAAGTTTTGGCTAATGAAATTTATGAAATTTGGACAGTGGTTTCAGGTCATTTGGAGGTATGTAGCTCAAGTTATGGTCAAAACAATGAGATAAAAGTTTCTGACTTTTCAGGGCTCAGAAATATATGAGGCTTATGTGGTTGGAAATCTAACTTCTTTAGACTATAAAAATATCTATTTTCATTAAGAAATGATTTTTATAAAAATCGTTGAAGTATATAAAACTTTCTGGACATAATGTTTTTCTCACATTTTCATGTATTTCAAGTAAAGAAAAATGATTTTTGTGTAATATTTTGTTATATACAAGTTGAGTGAACTTTAATACATGTAAATAAGAGTGTAAAGAAGGAAAAGAAATCCTCACAATGTTGTTTATGAAGAAAGAATGGCAGATTGTAAGTGAGGAACTCTTGTAGTATTGAAATCTTCAAAGAGCTTTTTAAGAAGATGATTTTTGTGGTCGTGGTTCTTGGTGGTTGTGGGTGGATTATGGTGGTGATTTGTGGTGTAAAGGGGCTGAGATGTTTCAGTATTTGAGAGAGAGAAAGTGAGAGATTTGCTAGAGAGAAAAGTGAGAGAAGGCTTGAAGTGAAATGAACTTGCATGAAGAGTTTGTGGTCTCATATAGAATCCTCATGATTAAAGAAAATGCATGGTTTTTAGTGGGTAGTGAGGGTGGTGGTTGGCCCCTTGTGAGTCCCCCCTCCAGATTTTGTGTGATTTAATCCTTGTTTTTAGACTGTGTTGCGTTCTGTATTCGTTTATTCATTATTTTCACTATTCAGTTAAATCGCGTAATGTTTTTTTTTATCATTTTAATTCACGATATGTTTGGGATAATTTTTTGTTAAAGTATTATTAGAATACTTTATTTTAAGTTGTCAAAATATTTATTGACATTTGTTTGGTTGCCGAATTCGATTTGCACGTTTTCTTTATGTTTGAGACGTTTTAAGAAGAAACATCTATATTTTTTCGTGTATTATTTAAACAAAATAATAATATATGATAAATAACTTCTAAAAATAGATTTAATATATTTATAGAAATGTTTTCACCAATGTTGTATAATTAAGCGGACTCCGTCCGGTTGTTTTGCCCGATTACATATAAATACATAATCACGTAAGTGTATATTAAAATATACAAGTAATTACAAATATTTAGCCTATTACAAACTAAATACAAGTAATTAGAGTTTCAAGTAGGTTTATCAGTAACCCTAAATTGTCGGATATGACATTCTCCCCTTTTTAAAGGAATTTCATCCCGAAATTAGTTTGTTGCCGTAGTCTGTAGGGTATCAGAGAATAAGTGTATGATTTTCAGTCGCATTTGGTCTTCCCGTTCTCACGTGAATTCAGGTCCACGCCTGAAATTCCACCAGACTTTGATGATGAGAATATGACTCTGTTTCAAGCGTTTGACCTCTCGGTCCATGATTTCAACGGGGTCCTCGATGAAGTGAAGTTTGTCATATATGTGGATCTCGTCGAGAGGAATGACAAGTGTCTCATTAGAAAGACATTTCTTCAAGTTAGAAATGTGGAAAGTGTTATACACGCTACTGAGTTGTGGTGGTAGCTGCAGTCGATATGCTACCGGACCAATTCTTTCAAGAATTTCAAAAGGTTCGATGTACCTATGATTGATTTTGCCGCGTTTGACAAAATGGATGACACCTTTCCAAGGTGATACTTTCAAACGTATTTTGTCCCCGACTTGAAATTCGAGAGGTTTGCGTCTAACGTCAGCATAGCTTTTCTGAAGATCACGTGCGGCCTTCAACCGGTTTTGATTGTTTATGATATTCTCGATTGTTTCGTGAATGATTTCAGGACCACTGATTTGGCTATCGTCCACCTCGGTCCAGCAAATGGTGATCGACACTTTCATCCATAAAGTGCCTCGAATAGTGCAGCCTTAATGCTAGTGGAAAAGTTGTTATTGTACGAGAACTCGCAATCGTATTTCACTGAGTAGTTCGACCTATTGACGCTGTCTAATATTCAAATCCTTCCGATTGAATATGGCTAGGGGTTCGGATAACCGAATAATATTGTACACTTCATACCTTATGGTAGTATCTCCAAATCTAGAGGGCAAATACTATGGCTCTTATGTCCAAATTCGTGGTTGGTATAGTTCTCTCATACATTTTCGTTGCGATTAGGTGTTCAACCTTGTTTTTCTGGTCTCCCCTTGCTTGATAAATATTTCACCGGTATCGATAGGTGTACGAACGATTTCCTCATCGCAGACGATTTCGGTGGAAATCTTAGAGAAGCCAATTCATGGCAATGATATCGTCAAGAAGAGAGAGGTGAACAAGGATTTCGATGTCGATGGGTATTAAGTCTCGTGTTTTGGAGGTATCGTTGACTTACAAGTCAAAGTAATGGTTAATCGAGGTCAAGTAACTAGTTTTCTATAAGTGTGGTGGATAATATTCCAACCATAATTTCGTGTAGACGTGAGTAAATCGTTAGGTTACACCTAATATATATATATATAAATATATATATATATATATATATATATAAATATATCATCGGAAGCACATTTGAATATGTAAATCGTTAGTAGACCCGCAGGTGTTTGGAAGCATGAGTCGTTATCGTTCGTTTGAAAAACTAGATTTCAATCTAAAAGTTTGTGTAGGAAAAGTTTGTTTTGCTAAAACGTAATTCCAGGGTTTTCTGTTGGCTCAAATAAGTTGGTTAGTTTCTGAGCTACACCTAGCGTCCATGGCGGTTGGGTGATATCGTGTAAAAGGACAAACTTATTATCGTATGAGATTGAAAACGTTAAATCATTGAAAAAGGAAAGTACGTATATCAAAGTTAGGGTTTTGTCTGGCTTCCCCGGTGTTTTTCATGATGATTCTGCCATGAGTTTTCTTCTTTTTGTTTTTGTTGTTGTTCATGTTTTCTAGCTTCGGACAATTGTTCCTAAGATGCTTGGTGTCTCCACCCTCAAAACAAGCATTTGGGGTATTGGGGTTGGTCACTGTAGTAGGAAATCTACAGTTCTTAGCTTGATGACCAAATAGTGAGCACCTCCCACAAGGCATACAACAGGATCCTTGGTGATGGTAGTTACAATTGGGGCAGTAGGGCCTGTGTCCTTCATATCCTTCCTTTTCTCCGGACCCAGTAACATCGGCCTTGACTACGTTTGGCCTTTTTGCTTGTTGTCGAGTAGGATTGTTGAAATTTCCTTCCCGTTTTCTCTTATCGTCTAACGCCTTCACTTCAACATCTTCTTCGGCAGGATCACTATGTTGAGTCATTTGTGCTAATGAGTCACAAACCCAATGAAATGCATTTTGAATTGTTGGTTGTAGTTGCATCAATTGTCTTACTGTATTTTCCATGGTTAACAAGCGTTGTTCGTACTCAAGGATGCGCATGTCACTCTGCTCAACATGGTGACGTAAGCTAGTGATTTCTTCCTGGGCATCGGCTAGTTGGGTAAGTATCGTGCTAAGGGTTTCTTCCATGGCATAAGTTGTTTCCTTATTTGTGGAAGTAGCAACATGAGTGGTAGTAGTGGATGAAGCAGTAGTAGGGGTAGTAGTAGTAAGGTTATGGGTGGGGTTAGCTTGGAGTATCTCAGTAGTTTTCCGGTGGTAAACAACATCCGTGCTGCCATAGGGTTAGGTGAGGATTCCTCAGGTTCTTCCTCAGGTGCCATCGTCTCCAAGGGTTCATCTTCCAACAGTTTAATATCGTCAACCAAAGTAAGTAGGTACGGGAATGTTGTTGGTTCATCACAGAGTTGGTTGTCATCAGACACGTGTTTGTCTACAAAGGGACTTGCCATTTCCTACGAGGAAAAGTGTTTCATCAAAACAGTGAATTTGTAAAAGAGGCGTTAGCCTCTAAAGTTGCATAAATTTCTGGTATTGTAACTATCTCATGTTTTATTACAAAACTATCAGTACCAATTCTGGTTAAATTAACGTTATCATCTGTATTCCCTAGGTTATGATTTGTCTTTAGATAGACTACATGAAATCAAATGTTTGTACATATAAAGTATTCGTCTATCATAAATGTCAACTTAATTATTGATAAAAGTTTCGAGATTTGGACTTTGTACAAATGATTAGATAAGTAGTTCATAATTTTTGAAAACTTTTATGAATCATTTTATGGAGAAGTCGGTGTAAAATATGTTGAAAACTTTCTATGATGAGAGTTTATTTGAAAATTTAATGTTTGTTGAAAACTTGAGTCGGTTGAAATATGTTGATAACTCTTGTCATTGACAAGACGTTTGAAAACTTATGTCTAATAAGGATTAGTTGTATATTATAAGTTGTAGATAATTCCGTGTAATTGTTTGGTGAAAATTTCTTTGAAAGCTTTGCGCCGGTAGAAATCTATCGAAAATTCTTGTTATTGTAAGATGTTAGAAATTTATGTTGATCCTCGTAATGGCCTATCCTTAAACGAAAGGAGATATAGTGAATGAGATCCTTATATGAGAACTAGAATTATCAAAGATGTGTTTAAAATAATATATGACATCGCATTACGACGATTAATCGGTACAAGGTAATATGATTAGTAACCAATGAGGTGTAAGATTAATAGATTACAGAATTCGAAGTTTAGGAAACATGTCGGGAATTGTTACATCCAGACGAATACAAAAATCTTATGCAAAATGCGATGGGGCATCGGAATAGAAGTTTGTTAATATAACCAGAGTTAGGCGTAACTTCGTCATACGTGAGCTTAACAAAACAGTTGTATCTCCACGACAGTCGTCAGTCCAGTCATCATCGAGCTTACTCTAGCTATGTTTTCTGTCATTCGGGAACGTCTTTCTACTTCTAATCTATTTTAGGTTCAGGTCATGAGGGTAGTTTCATGCTTCAAGCATGTTTCTGTATCGTGGAGGAGCAGGATGGATTAAGATATCCTATGTTGATTGTTTGTACATTCCTTTATCCTCATATTCTAGGATGAGGGTGTAACATGCTTTTAATCTATTCTAGGATATCATCTGATGATATCCTCTGTTGTCCTTTGCTTTAACTTAGTAGCCACTTCCTCCAGTAGTGAATCCTATCCTTGATTCGTTCAAAGAAAAGACGCGTTAATCGTTGGAATTCATCAAAGTGCTGAGGAAACGTTTCCAATGTGTAGGTGTTGTCCCAAATTTCGTTAATCGTGGTTAGAGGAAGCATTTGTTTAAGTAGGGGTGCCAACGTTAACGTAGGACAATCACGCACATCAGAGCATATGATTATTGTTGAACAGTAAATTAGGATGCCATTTAAGTAAGCATTTGTTACAAAAGCTATAACTCGTCAGAGTCGTAGGAATAGTATTTGCAAGATCCAAATAGTTTAAGATACATATTTCAAAAGAGGATTTCACAAGTATGACTAACGGAAATCAGTAATACAAAGGAAATTCTTAGTGTCCCAAAATGTGGCATCCTAATTCTTCATGGGTTGCCTAATCCAGAATGTGTGCAGTCTTACTGGTGCTGCTAGTTTCATGAAAGACATAGCAAAAAGTCAACAAAATGTTGATTGAATTCACAAGTTTTATGTTTTATAAGTATGGTTCGAAAAACCAATTTTTGTTTGTAAGTTCGTTAACTCAAAAGTCAAATAATGTTTCGTTTTAGTTGGAACGTCATCCAAAAGTATCGCTTCGTTTTAGTGATGTCAACACATCCAATTGTATACGTTTGGAAAGAAAACAATTTAGTTGTATAAATAGTAGGAACGCATTCCTATGTAATCAAGCGTAGGAAAATGTTATTTCCAAAAATGTTCATAATAGGTTGGAGATATAGACGGTGATCCCTCAAAGGTTAGCTAGACCTTATGAGTTATAGTAACGACCCCTAGTGCTATAACCAATCCACGACGTTTTACGTTTTTGCCAAAGTAACATTTTAAATATACGCTCCTCGTTACGACTGCCGTCGTGCGGTTGGCGCGACCAACAAGTTATAATAGTGGGAGGGCTGTCAACTCGATAGTACTATCCGTATATCTAGTGGCTCGAGTCACCTAGCTAATGGTTATAGGCTGCGTACACTGCGACTTTTATGCACACAACTACCTCTCGTAAACCTAGGTCTGTACCAAGATTCGTTGTCATGTTCCCAAAATAGTGTGAAAAGTCATTTCGTAAACAGTTAAAGTAATAGTATGAAAGCATTTGTAATAATCGTTGTACGTTTGTATCAAAACAATAAAGTAGTAGCTATGTCCTTCACCCCTGTTAGAGAAAAGTATTGAAAACAGTAAAAGTAAGGGTTGTGAACTCACCTGTGGTTGCTAGTGTCTCTAATGCAATTATGTTTCGAGTCAATAATCCCCTAACGTCCTAAACGTATAAGATTACAAGTGTAAGTATGTGGATGTCGTAGTTTACCATCCATGTTAGCGTTCATCAACTAGTTATGCCCAAATAAGTTGTTCAAGTTCGTTTATTAAAACATGTACGACCCGTTGGTGAAAGTTTGTAATAATAATTCATTTAGACATTATTATTAAGTTTGTTTTGTTGTATACCATTTATTAGTAAATATCGTATGTTGCAAACAGATTATTTAGTTTGTAAAAACCTTAAACCGTGGGTCAAATCTGGTCAAAGTTGGTCAAACTGGTCAAAGGTGGTCAAACTTGGTCAAAGTTACCAACTAAGTTACCCAAACCCATTTTTGTTACCATTTTCGAAAAATAGTAAGATTTTAGAAATCGAGCCACTTTTGTTAACTTGGTCAAACTTATTCAGTTTGACCCGAAACTTTCACCCAACCCATATATCAGTTTATAGTGTCCAAATAAATTGTCGGTTCATATCGGAGTTCACTAAAAGTGTCGGTTTTTACAATAGTTCCAAAACAGTCCGTAGTTATGTTTTCGGCTTTTGTCGGTTTGTTTCGCCATAGTTCTTACTAACTTCTGCTCCAAATCAAGCCTCACAAATTTTACCAACTTATCAACATGGTTTCTAGACTAACATATAACTTTTATAGCAACTATAGTGTCCATTTACATAGGTAATTAATTTTGTTAAGGAATCGAACTCGGTTTTTGAAAACCTTCAGACCAGGCTCAAAGATCTGGTTATATATAAAAATCCGTACATTTCTGGAAAGAGACAAAGAAGAACTTTTTATAGATATTTTCAGTACGCAACTTTTAAAAAAAATTAGTTATCTAATTCTTTCTAGAACTCAAGATATGGCCGATTTACCAAACTGACTTTTTGAAGATAGATTATGCATGTGTATGTATACTTTATAAAAACGTAATTTATCAAAGATTTTGGACATAATCGAGTTAGATGAACCATATAACATGTAAATAAACATAGATAGAAGTAGAAATGAGTCCTCACAATGATGATTTGAAGATAGAAGGATAGAAATGAGATGAGATATTCTTGAGCTTCAATTCCTTGCAAAAATCTTTGAAAATGGATGAAGGAAATGGTGGTGGTGTAATGGTGGATTATGGTGGTTGATGGTGGTTTATGGAGGTGGAAAAGGTCTGAGTATTTCTCTGAGTTTTTAGAGAGAGAGGGGACTAGAGAGAAAATGAGTTTGAGAGTTAGAGTGTGAATGATGCAAATGCATGTATTAGGACTGGATGGAGGTGAAAATGTCATCATTTGATTTTGCATGGTGGGGGAGTGGTCAAACAAAGGGGTGGCATGTGATGATAAATCAGCAGATTTCTCATAGGTCCCACACAAGATTTGGTCAAATTTTAATTCCCCAAAGTTAGGTTAAGTCCCGTGGTCATTTACCCGATCGTTTCGACGTTAATTTAGACGTTAAATGTTTAATATGCGCGTTTAAGTAACGATTTAAATTTTGATATTTTTATGTGATATCTTTATTCTAAATACTTGAAAACATTTATAAAAAGATTCCGTTAATTTATCTGTCTCGATTTGCACGTTTATTTTACGGAGGTTAAATCGCGTAACATTTTAATCAGACCTTTTTCGTTATCGATTCAAAGTACGATATTTTAAGTAAAAGTTTTACTTAAAATAATATATGTTAAACCCAGACAAATCTAATAAACAATTCAATAAGCTTTGAATTATTATTGAGAAGTTGCGGAATCACACTCAATAATATTAAGAAGATCGAAAATTATAACAATTTGTAATACACAATTAATATCAAAAGCTTCAATCTTATTAATGATATAAGACGAATACACTTAATATATTAGGGTTACAGAAAACCTTGAAGCTGCATAAATCAATGTTAACCTAATCTAGGTCTAAGGATCTCTATTTATAATGCATAGAGTCCTATACAATCTCTAGTTATTATGGTATTCGAATCTATCCCATAAATAACTCTAACAACCTTCAACCGACTTATAAGTTTACACCAACAGTGGCTATGATACATTATAACTAACAGTGGTTAACTTTATACAAAAAACCAAATACATATTTCCAACAGTAGCAGCCTTCAATACTAGCAGTGGCTAGTTCTTCAACTCTTCTAACAATGGCAGTCAACAAAGCTAACAGTGGCTAGCACTTCAACACTTGATCAAATCAGCTCAGATCCCAACAATCTCCCCATAAACTTAATCAATCCTGCATTGTATTAAGTTTCTTCATTCATCTTCACTCTTCTGTATGAGACTTCTAAATTTTCTTGCTTGATTGATCTCTTTTGTTGTATTGATTCATGACCCAGTATACAATATCTTTGCTTTTATTATTCTTCACAGCAACAAGCAATTTTCTTTCAATCAGTTGCTTCAAAAGTGCTATACTCAGAATGTATTCTCTTTCTTCCAACATATATACATATTTACCATTCTTCAGAGATATACAATGTACTCCTGCTCTAACAAAATGTCTCAAGTATCCAACTGCTTCAGCACACAAAAAGATATCACCATATAATTCTGGTTCAAACATCATCTGCAACCATTCCCATATGGATCGTTCAACAACAATACTCATCTGCTTAACATCCTTCTCCAAACCAATCTTATACATATCATAAACATCAATTTTATTCACTCTTTTTAGAATATCCTGCATAGACTTATGAAAACTCACAGCTCCATTCTTTCTTTCAATCCTAATTTCATATGACTCTGTACTGGATCCTAAAAGAATTCCTTCCCACTTTAAAATTTCAAAAAAATCTTCATCAACTCTATTTATATTCTCAGATCTATCATCCTTTTCCACCAACATTTTCTCTATAACCTCTTCTTCTCTATCCAGATCACCTATTTGATCATCCAACTCCTGAAACTTAGCAAACGATCTTTTAATTCCTTCAACCTTCAATCTCATCTCCTTTTCTTTCTCCAACTCCTCATCAATTTGATCATATCTTTCTTGCAGCCTTCTCTGAATCTCTGCATCTTCTTTCCTTTTCTTTTCCAATCTCTTTCTTGCTTCAGGATTCACAAATGGATCATTGTTATACATCTCTTGCAATCTTTCCAATGACATTCTTCTCAATTTCAATGTAGGAATCCTACCTCTTCTAAGTTTACAAACCAGATCATTTTTCAATTCAGTTTTGGTTGGTTTCTTTGCTTTCCTCCTAGCAGTTTCTTTATCATGTTTTTCTTTCTTTTCCTTTTCAATTTTCTTCTCTAAAGCCACTTGCAAAGGATTTCCCTTTTTCTTTTCAACATATATTTCATAAACAAAATCATCTTTTAACCCCTTCTTTTTCATTTCTGCATATATTCTGCTAGCTTCTTTGGTCATTTTCACAACCTGACCATTCTCAAGTAAAACATCCACTTCATCACTTTCAAGTGAAGGAGTCTGAATAGATTATTGAATAGACACTGACCTATGTACCTCAGGTACTCTCTTTTCTGTTCTAATCCTTTCCTGCTCATCCAATTCTGCTTGTAACCTCAAAGCATATTCATAATCATGCTCTACACTCCTTTGTACCAGTTTCACTTTAGACTTAGGCTCTTCTACCAATTTACCCTTGCCTTTATCTTTTGGATCAATCTTTGGAAGCTTAGAATCAGGTTTAGCCAATCTAGTTGATTCTCTGATGACAAAAGGTACTTCTGGTGTTCTAGCAGTGGTTGGTGGAGTTGTAATAGTTGTTGTAGCAGTGGGTTGTTGAGTTGTGGTAACAGTGGTAGATTCTGTTTGAACAGAGGTAGTGTTAGCAGTGGTAGCCACCTTAGCAGTGATACTGAACAATGGTACTGATTTCTTCCTACCATATGTAAGTTTAGGATCTGATCTTGGTTGTGACTCCCCCTCTGCCTCTGCATCATCATCATCACCTTCCATCTTTTCAGTTTCTATACTCACCAAATCATCAACTGGTTATACCACTTCTTCACCATCTTCTATATCAATAATCACTTCTGTTTCACCATCAATCCTCTCCACAGTCTTTTGCATAACACTTTCAACAATCTCAGTCTGCATATCATCTTCCAATACTTCAGTGTTAGCATTAGACATAGCATTTGTTTCACCCACAACCTCATCTTCACAATCATACATAAAAACATTATCATAGAACTCCTCATCTGCATTATTCTCCCCCTTGTTGAAAGTGTTTTTCACCAGTAAAGCTTCTAACACCCCGAGCCTTTCTTTTAATTCATCAATTGCTTTCTCCCGCTCTACAATCTTAGCAGCCTGCTCTGCAATTTTATCATCTTGAGCTTTATTCACTCTTTTCTCCTTCACCAACTTCTCCCAAAGTAAATCCACTGCCTCTGTCAATTGTACATTCGTCAATTCAATGTGAGGTCTAGTCTCATCATCATTAGAGTGTAACCTCCTAGATGAATCGTTGACAAAAGTATCATCTGTCTCATGCCTAGCATGATCAACAGAAGTCCCTTGATTCTTGAAACTAGGACCTTCACCTGCTTCATTACCCGTAGGTTCAGCATTAGAAGTTGCCTCTGGTTGGGTCTTATTGATGTTACCACTTCCCTCCTCTGTCAGTGGACTAGTAGGAGTAGTGGCAGCCCTTCCAGAATGACCTCTCATCTCCTGTGGGGTCACCTGCTGTGGAATGATATTAGACCTAGACAAATGAGCAGTAGGAACCTCACCTGCCTGTTTCAATTTCTTTTTCTTTGGCTTTAAGTGGGTAGGCTGTTTGGTCCCTTGTTTTCTTTTAGTACCCCTAATTGATGTGTGTTTAGGTTCAGTTGGTTCTACTGGCCTGTCACCAATTGGTTCAGATGGAGTTGGTGGTACCACATCTGTGGTGGAAGGAGCATGAAGCATTGCTGAAAACAATGATGTTTCCTTCCCAGAAAACTTCTTATTGGTAGTTTTACTCATTTCTGTAAATGTTCTGGCAGAAAGAGTACCAACACCAATAACAAGAGGTTGTGCAACTAAATCAGGAACTTGTTTATTTAAAACAAGTTGCACAAACCTAGGATACATAATAAACATATCCTTTTTCCCTTTGGTTATATTCCTGATCATGCCATCAAGTATGTATTTTGAAAAATTATAGTTTTGACCCCTAGCCAAACACACAAGTGCATAGGCTATTTGAGTGCCAAACTCATTAAACGAAGTGCGTTTAAATGACAAACAGTGAAGAATTGTATGTACTAAAAATTTCCATTGAGAACTAAAGAGTGATTTGAAAAAGGTAAAACGTGTGTAATCACCCTCATATCCCATTAATCGAAGATTATCATACAAATCTCTGTCATCTAAAGAGTGTATACATGCAGCATCATCAAGAAGAAGTACACCACGAAGCACATCTTCAGTAACCACAATCTTGGTTTCTTGAACCAAGGAAAGTAATTGCTCTTTTCCCTCAACTACTTCTACCGTGGCATTCTTCCAGAAATCGGTAAGATGTCCTCTTGAAAACCTTGGGGAAACTGTAAGTGCATAATGAATGTGACTTGCATGAAGAAAATCAACAATCTGTATGAAATTCTGTGCAGTTGAGGGTTTCATCAGAAAGGCCATCATGTTGTGTTCTTCATATACTCGTAGAGTAAAATCAGATGTCGAAGAAGAATCCATGATTTTTTGAATTTCAGAGAAAATCGCAGTGGTTATTGGGGAAAATAGGAAAGCGTAATGAAAAATTGAAGTGTTTAAAGTTTATATACTGTTAGTCATAAGAACAGAGTCAAGCCCTAGAAAAATAACTAGCGGTGGCATTGCCCAACATAACTAACAGTAGAAAGGTATGGTAAAATACCTTGACAGTGGCAAACATTCAATTTTTCAAACACTCAAAGAAAGTACTTATAAAGCTAACAGCAGCTAGTAGCACTAGTAGTGGCAACCGACCAAGGTAACCAAAGCTTAGTACTAGCAGTGCCAAGCACTTAGCTTTATAAGTAAACACAATTTTTTTTTCAAAAGTAAAACAAAGAAACTGTGTTAGTTGCCAGCAATAATAATGTCTTTTGACAATAGCTAGAAACCTGCACAGTGGTTAGCTAGAAAACAAAAATAATAGCTATAGTATACACTTTACAAGCAGTGGCAACCTTTATACAGACAGTGACTAATAAGTTCTAACAGTGGTACGGTCTGAGACCAAAAATATGTTAACACTGGTACATAGAAAATAAAGCACTGTACTTTATAAAGAGCCACTGTTAGTATCAATTCTAATACCAAACAGAGGTTAAGTTAGATTGATCATTCCAATACTGGTGATCAAAAATGTAAACTTTCCCACATCGAAAGCCTTTGTGAAAAGATCTGCATATTGATTATCAGTATGAATTTTGAAAATTTGGATCAATCTCTTTTCATTACAATCTCTTATGAAATGGTATCTGATTTCAATATGTTTGGTCTTAGAATGCTTAACAGGGTTGTTAATGATACTAATAGCAGAGTTATTATCAATATAAATAGGAGTATTTAGAAAAGTCAGACCATAATCCAGCATTTGATTCTGGATCCAAATCACATGTGCACAGCAGCTTGATAAAACAACATATTCTGCCTCAGCTGTTGAAGTGGATACTGTGGTCTGCTTCTTGCATTGCCATGACACCAATTTTTCTCCTAAAAATTGACAACCTCCTGATTTAGATTTTCTATCCATATTTTCACCTTCATAATCACTATCTATGAAGGCCATGAGTTCAAAAGAAGAACTCTGTGGATACCAAAGTCCCAATTTTGGTTGAACCTTGAAATATCTAAAGATCCTCTTGACTACAAATAGATGTGATTGCTTAGGATTGGCTTGATATCTAGCACACACACACACATCAAACATAATATCTGGTCTGGATGACGTGAGATACATCAGAGAGCCAATCATGAATCTGTATAGATGTACATCTACATCCTCCCCCTCAACATCTGCACATAATGCCTTGTGTGTCTCCATTGGTGTGCTAGCTACTTTTGCTTCTGTGTAGCCAAATCTTTCCAGTATGTCTTTAACATACTTATCTTGATTGATGAAGATACCATCTGATCTTTGCTTGACTTGAAGTCCCAAAAAGAAAGTAAGTTCCCCCATAGAACTCATCTGGAACTTTTGATGAATTAACTTCTCAAACCCCTTGCATAAAGCCTCTTTAGTAGATCCAAAAATAATATCATCAACATACACTTGCACCAATAGAATGTCATTGTGCTCCCTTTTAGCGAAAAGTGTCTTGTCAATAGTACCTCTTTTAAATCCATTCTCTAATAAATAAACAGATAGAGTTTCATACCAGGCTCTGGGTGCTTGATGCAAGCCATATAAAGCCTTCTCCAATCTGCATACTCTATCTGGATATGTAGGATCTTCAAATCCAGGTGGTTGACAAACATAAACCTCTTGACATGCATTTGATAAACTTTAAATCCTTGATATGAAGCATATGCCAAAAATAATCTGATTGCTTTTATTCTTGCAACAGGAGCAAACACATCATCATAATCAATGCCTTCTTCCTGTGTATACCCCTGTGCCACCAACCTTGCCTTATTCTTGATTACAATACCCCTTTCATCCTTCTTGTTCTTGAATATCCACTTTGTTCCAAAAGCTCTTTTTCCCTTTGGTAGATCAACTAAGGTCCACTTACATTCTGTATTTTAAACTGTAGCAATTCCTCCTGCATTGCTTCAATCCAACTGGGATCTTTAAGAGCTTCTACTGCTTTCTTAGGTTCAACTTGAGACAAGAAACATACATATAAAGAGGTATGGAGGTCCTCTTTATTGATCTTAGACTGCTGTCTGGTTTGCACAGCAGAATCAACATCACTAATCACCTGTTCAAGAGGATGATTTCTATGAACAATGTATCTTGATGTTGATGTTTCTTGTATGTTATCTTTCAAGTTGGTATAATTTCCTTCTTGACCAGACAGCTCACAGGTTGCCTCTCTTGAAATCCTTCTTGACAAAGGAGTAGAGGTCATATAACTCAAATAATCTAGCTTGTTTTCTCCCTGTCAAATTGCTTTGGTGTAGCTTGCTCATGTAACTCATTTCCCAGAATACTTGACACATCATTTGTAATGGTATCAACAACATGTCTAGTATTCTCTGCAAACCCCTGCAAGCTTCTTGACATCATTTGTGTTGGACTCATCTCACTTGCTTCTTCACCTTCTTCCATGAATCTCCTGTCAGATTCATCAATCCTACTGAATGGTGTATCTGTCACACCCCGCTAAAGCGGAAACACGAGATGTAACAGCACAATGGTTTCATTACACAAAGTACAACTAATTCATCGTTTACAAAATACAACTATTAGCACTTACAATAAGTTTACAGTACTAAATACTAAATCATACAACCGAATACATCCAAAAGATAAAACGAAGTAAGTCTAATAGCTTCAACATTAATAAAGACAAACGATGCTTCATTCCAGAACTACTGATCGTTTCCTGAAAAGCATGTAAAATGAGGGTCAACTATAAAAATAGTTGGTGAGTTCACAGGTTTTGAAAATAAAATGTAAATGTGAAAACCATTTAGAAGTTATCAAACCACGTAGTAAGATTTACATTATTAGGAAAATAATATTTATACGCAATATAAGATTCATTTAAGAATGACATGTATAGCTTGAGTCCACAACCAAACCTATTGGCCTGAAGCAACGCCCCAAAGATATGTCCTATCGCAAACATATAAGATTGGTGGTATGCACTCATATGCACGAATGAGTGGGAAGGTGGCCTCCTTCCAAATAGTACTATCCATATCAACCATCGGCTCAATAATGAGTTAATGGGTTGTGTAAGAGAAACCGGGGACTTAAGACACGATAGAGTCACAAGCATACAATAAGAGCGTATAAATAGAAAAGTACATACAAGATAAGTATTTGCAACAAGATAACATGTTTTTTTACCCCAAAATATTTAGTATGAACGGTAAAAAGAGGGGCTGTGAATACTCACAATTGAGCGCAAGAGTAAATTGATGGATGTAACGCGCGTGCTTGCCGGTTATGACTCCTATCCAAGACCTACGATCATGAAGGTTCTAATTAGGTTTTTATCTAGTTTTGTTTGTAAAGATTGCTTAGCTAATTATTTAGATTACAAAGTGCTAATATAGTTTGTTTGCTTTGGAGTTGTTAATGTCCAATAATCGCGGTTGAAAATGATAATGGTTACACGATTGTACAACATACTAAAATTATCGAACGTCACACACAAGTCGTATAATGTCACAAGATTGTTTGAGTCCGAATTTTTATAGTGTTTGAGTTTTGGAACTTTGGTTCCCGACAATTTATGATTAACATACACAATAGATAAATACATCAAAAGACATCCAAACACTTTTGTTACCAATCTTTCCAAGCATAGAAAGTTTCCCAGTTTTGATACCAAGACCGATTATTGTTGACTTGTCAAACCTTCTTAGTTTATCCCGAGACTATTACCCAATCCTTAATCAGGTTTATAAGTCATAGAAGTTAGTCTTTCTCTACATAGTAAGTCCGTAAGTGTCGGTTTTTAAAGTTATACCAAAATCAGTCCACTCTTGCTATTTTCCAGAAATTACCCCCGTTAGTTGTATTTATTAAAAATACTTCTGCTCAAAAATGGTTTAAGAGAAAAATCACAGATGTTCTAAAATATGTTATCTACTTTGTGTAATTTTTACAGAACTATTAGAAAGGTCCAAGTATTTTTAGATTTTACTTTTATCTTCTAGAGTCGAATTTAAACACATGCATGCAATCATTATTTCTGAGCAAAATGTACATGGAATCAATAAAATTGGTCTTGTTCAAAGTTGTAGCCAAGGAAATTTTTAAACTTTTAGCGTTGGTTTCAAGTCTTTTGGAGTTGTAATGCTCCATTTATGATTAAAACACTGAGAAGAAAGTTTATGTCTTACTATTACAGCTTGTACATCTTTACTTACAAAAATTATTAAAAATATCAAATGAACTCGTATGAACACGAGGCTTACATGGTTGGAAAGCTTACTTCCAGAACTTAAATTTAGACTATAAAAACGTCCATTTTCATGAAGGAATGATTTTTATAAAAATCGTTGAAATATAATATGTTTTCTGGACAGAAAGTTGTAAACTCTTTTTTTTGAGTGTTTCATTTAAAATAATGAACACCAAACATGAAATGAAGAAGATTATCATCTTTTGATCTTTAAATCCATGTTCTAACACATGCATGGTGTTGAAATACATCAATGATATATTTGAGATGATTATTAACATAAAAATTTAAGATTTAACATAAAGATGAACAAGATTTCAACAATATCCAAACAATAATCAATTTTTCACTTGATTTTCGGTTTGATCATGGGTTACCCTTTCTTTTAACACATAAAGATGTGAAAATGGATAACCTACAAACATCAAGCATTTTATATGGGGATTTTAGCCATGGAAGAGGCATAAAATCCGAATTTCATGAAGAAAAATTGCAAGAAAATGAAAGATTACAAGATATTAGTGTTCTAGTTTACCTTTATTAGTTTATTTGATGGATGAACACCTTTAAATCTCTGGATTTTCTTTGAAAAGAGGCTGATTTCTTGAGAGAGTTTAGAGAGAAAGGTAAGTGAAAAGTTAGAGAGAAAATGAGAGAGAGAAGTGTGTGTTTTGGGAAAAATGAAAGGAGTAATGAGGAGTAAATAGATTAAATTAAAATTTGAAGTGAAAGGAGGGGGGTAGGGCTGCCGTACAAAGGCGGGGGGGGGGGGGGGGGGGGGGGGAAATTAAATCATTTTTTTTTTATTTTTTGTTAATTGTAAGGTATTAAATGTAGTTTAATGTTAAGTATTAATTTGGTATAAATTTTGATATATTTTAAGGTTTAATTTGTGATAAGTTTTGGAGTAACAAAATTTATTTTTCTAAGTTCTTGAATTAGATTATTACATATTTACTTAGTCTAAGTTAGATGTTCACGTATTATTTATTCGGTTAAATCTTACATTGTAGAGTTATGGAAATTTCGGTTTGCGATTCGACAGGAATTTTGTTAAAGCATAAAAGGATAACTTTTCATTATTTAATTTGGCACTTAGTAACCTAATTCAACATGTTTGTATGAACTTATGATTCACCAAACAATCTCTACGATGTTATATGGCTTTAGTAGACCTAAGGAGTCATAACTTAGAACTTTTCACTAGGATTTAAGGAATGTTGTAAATTTAAGATCCGAGTGCGGTAATGACCTGAGATTTTGACGGATGTCACAATATCATCAGATTCTTTTGTCTCTATTCTCTGAGATGACTTTGACTGATCAGTGTCAAACACCTCTGGGGGATCAGGAGTCCAGATTGGAAACACAATGTATTCCAATGAATCTTTCTTCTTTTCTGAGGACATTCCTGATTCTTCTTCACCTTTTCCATCTCCTGTTCCTGCTTTTGTACCTGCACGTGTACCTGTACTAGAATCGACAGTTGTGTATCTAAAAGCAGAGTTAAGTGCATCAATATCAAACAATGACTTTGGACCTTTTCCATCAGGATTAATGGTATTTTCATTAAACGTGATGTTCATTGATTCTTCGATTACCCTGGTCCTTTGATTGAATACCCTATAAGCCTTACTTTGAATGGAGTAACCGACAAATATACCCTCATCTACCTTGCTCTCAAACTTTCCTAAGTGATCTTTGGTATTTAAAATGGTACAAGGACATCCAAAGGATTTTAAGAAACTAACCAATGGTTTGTTCTTAAACAGCAGTTCATATGGTGTTTTGTTATGAGGCTTAACAACTAGTACCCTATTCTGAACATAGCAAGCTGTGCTAACTGCCTCTGCCTAGAAGGACATAGGCAATTTTGCATCAGATAACATAGTTCTAGCAGCCTCAATTAGTGTCCTATTCCTTCTTTCTGCTACTCCATTTTGTTGAGGAGTTCTAGGTGCACTAAACTCTCTCTTAATACCTTTATCTTCATAGAATTTATCCATCTCATTATTTTTAAACTCTGTTCCATTATCACTCCTGATGATTTTAACCTTTTTATCCATTTGATTTTCCATCTTAGTTATAAATGATCTAAGTATTTCACCTGTCTCATCTTTTATTCTAAGAAAGAAAACCCATGTAAATCTAGTATAATCATCAATAATTACAAGGCAGTAAGATCTTTTCCCCATACTACTGATATTGGTTGGTCCAAATAAGTCCATATGCAACAAGTGTAAGGGAGTGCAGTTGATATTCACAGATTTGGACTTAAAAGAGGATTTGTGTTGCTTTCCCTTAAGACAAGAAACACAATGATCATCACATGAATATACCTTTTCAGGTAAACCTCTAACAAGCTTGTTTTTGACAAGTTTATTAATGGTTTTGTAATTCATGTGACACATCCTTCTATGCCACAATTCAGATTCATTCAGACTTGCCTTTGAAATAAGACAGTTTAAATCAGGTTGAGGTGTCATGTTTGCTAAGTCACACTTACATACATTATCTTGCCCTGGAATTCTCATTAAAATCATGTTTTCTGGGATTTTGAATTCCTTGGACAAGATAAGGCATTCAGTGTCAGTAAAATGAACTGGGTTCTTTTTATCTGTGATTTGACTTACACTTAGCAAATTGTACCTCAATTGTTCCACAAAATAAACATTTTCAAAACTTAGCTTTGCACTCTGAATAGTTCCTTTGCCCGTAATTTTCCCACCTTTGGGATTGCTTCCAAATGCTACATATCCACCATCAAAAGATTTGAAGTTCTGTAGCTTTTCCTTATCTCCAGTCATATGCCTTGAGTAGCCACTATCAATATGCCATAAGCCTTTTGGCTTGCCCTGCACAAGCAATCAGAAAGAGAATTAATTCCTTTTGGGAACCCAAACCAATTTGGTTCTGGGTTTCCCATGTGCATCCTTAAAATCAACTCTCTGAAAGACAATTGATGTTGATGCACTGTTAGATTTGGAAGCTTTAGATGTACCAGTGTTCTTTGGTTTCCAAACCCAACTAATGTCAAACTTAATAGTAGAAATTGGTCTAACAGTGGTAATTCTTAGACCTGTGTTAATTACTCTAGCAGTGGTAGCATTGCTTTGTGTAAACAATCTTTTGGAGTGTTTAACACTAGCAGTGGTTCCCTGCCTGTCAGTGACAACACTTCCCACTGTCTTAGTCTTTGTGTATCTGTTGGCTATGTTTGGTGGTACCACTGCAGCAATGTTAGCAGTGGCTGCAGTTGTACCACTGTTAGCCTTAATTTTCATCCTCTTAACAGTGGTAACATGATTAACTTTTGATTTAAAATTTTGTTTATTAACCATGTTAGCAGCTGTCCACAATGGTTTCACATTCCTATTGAAATTTTTAGGATTGTGATAACAATCATGTTGCAGATGATTGATTTTTCCACAAATATAACAGGATTTTTTTTCACCAACTGGAAATTTTGCCCCAATTTTTGTGAAACCATTTGGTTCCAATTTCTTTGATTTCCTCTGGGAGCACTTTTATTAAATAGCTTTGGTACATAAGATCCTGTTTTGCAAGCACAGTTATCACATTTAGCATTCACATTATTCACACGTTTAGACTCTTGTGTAACTGTTTTGCTAATATTACCTAATCCATTTCTAGATTTATTAGCTTTATTTACACATTCTTTCTGTTGCTTAGCCTTTTCATGAAACATCTTCTTACCCTCTTCTAGTTTCTTAACCTTAAGTTCTGAAACTAGACCAGTTACTCTTTTGCTACTTTTAGGTGATGAATGAGTTGATTTATTTGTTGAGCAACTCTCACTTTCAGGTATATCACTATTCTCATCTTCTTCTTCACTCCAATCACTAATTTCAATTTTATCAAAATCCAAATCTTCTTCTAAACTCTTAACTGGATCAGCCTTTTTAACATCATCATTCATTTCTTCTTTAAGAGAATTGATATCAATATCAGTTTTGGAAGGAAAGTAGTTGTTGTTATAAGGAAGAGGTACATTACTGTATCCTAACCCAGTCTTAAGCTTATCATGAATCTGTGAATTGATAAGTTTATTAACACTTTTAGATGCATTTTCTAAGTTACTTACATTAGTCTTATGCTATCTCTCTCATATGTGACTTCATCAAGTTTCTTAGTTAACAAATCTACCTTACCTTTAAAAGTGTCTCTTTCCCACCTAGCATATGCAATGTCATATTTAAACTGTGTTTCATTGACTTCATATGCATTAATCTGTTTTTCAAGATTTTCAATTGCTGTTATAGTGTGTTTACTTTTGATTTCCCATTGTTTTAGTTCATCACACACTTTCAGATTATGATCCCTGTAATGTTTAACAGTTTGTTTACAAACAGCAGAACATAATTTGTCAGACTCAGCAATGGCCATGAAGCACTGATTCTTTACTTCATGCTCTTCTTGATCACTCCAGTCCCATCCACATCCATCCACAGAAACAAAAGCATTTGATGAAGCACTCTGGATTGGTACATTCTCTGTTTGAACCTCATTGCTTCTAGTTCTTTGTCCATTACCACTACTATTCTGTTCATTCTTTGGACTTCTGCATTCCCTTGCAAAGTGTCCCATCTTATGACAGTTGAAGCATTCAATCTTACTCTTATCAAACCAACTAGCATCATTCCTTTTATATGCAAAGTTGTTCCTCCCAGTTCTCTGCATAAATCGTTTTGCCCTCTGAGTGATTAAAGCAATTTGCAATTTAATATCCATCTCTTCTAGATCATCTCCATCAAATTGTTCTAAGTCTTCGTTAGTAAGTGAAGAGTTCACGTTACTAGCAAAGAAAGATTCCAATATCCGATCATTCGAGCAGTTTGATGATGATCCATATCCTCCTGAAACATAAGTAGAGCCTTTGTAACTTGGCTCTGATTTAGTTCATGTCATAGACATAAAAGCAACATTGTTGTTGTTTCCAGAACCCTGCTTCTTGCTTTCCACTTCAGTTTCAAAGTTCCTAAGATCATTATAGATATCTTCAAGCTCTTTTGACTCCAAATCTGCACTTTGTCTCAACCCAACTGTGTAGATTGTCCATTCCTCACCCAATGACCTCAAAAACTTTCTGTTTAAATCATCCTTATCAATTTTCACTTGATGGTTCTCCAGATCTCCTACTAACTTTGAAAACCTGTCAAAGGTTTGAGTCAAAGTTTCTGATTTTGCAGAGTTAAAGTTCTCATATTGCTATTTTAAAAGAGATCTTTTATTCTTTTTGATGCTGTCATTACCACCAAATCTCTTTTCAATGGTTTCCATGAGAACTTTAGCATCCTGACATGCTTCAAACCTTCTCTGGTATTCATTAGGAATAGATAATAACAGAGTACTCAGTGCTTTGTACTCTATTGATCTTACTTTTCTTTCTGCTTCTGAAGTTAGTGGTGGTCTTGCTTGTGCAACACCATCACTATCAAGTGTTACTGGAGGACCATTAACAATAACTTCCCACATCTAATAATCTGTGAGAAGCATACTCATCAGGCCATAGATCAAACTCATCAGGCCTAAGCATGGGAATCTTAGTAACCTGGATTCCTTCATTACCTTTTGCTGCCATTGATTCAATAAGTAGATAAAAAAATCAAAAATCAATAAAACAGTAATTCCAGATCTTCCTGTATTCAAAGCTTAACCAAAGCTCTGATACCACTTGTTAAACCCAAAAAAATCTAATAAACAATTCGATAAGCTTTGAATTATTATTGAGAAGTTGCGGAATCACACTCAATAATATTAAGAAGATCGAAAATTATAACAATTTGTAATACACAATTAATATCAAAAGCTTCAATCTTATTAATGATATAAGACGAATACACTTAATGTATTAGGGTTACAGAAAACCTTGAAGCTGCGTAAATCAATGTTAACCTAATCTAGGTCTAAGGATCTCTATTTATAATGCATAGAGTCCTACACAATCTCTAGTTATTATGGTATTCGAATCTATCCCATAAATAACTCTAATAACCTTCAACCGACTTATAAGTTTACACCAACAGTGGCTATGATACATTATAACTAACAGTGGTTATCTTTATACAAAAAACCAAATACATATTTCCAACAGTAGCAGCCTTCAATACTAGCAGTGGCTAGTTCTTCAACTCTTCTAACAGTGGCAGTCAACAAAGCTAACAGTGGCTAGCACTTCAACACTTGATCAAATCAGCTCAGATCCCAACAATATATTTTAAATTCATAATATATATTTGGGTTCTCATCCGATTGTCAGGCGCGTTCCGTGCATTTTCATCGCGTTTGAGTTATTTTATATGATGCGAATGATTCGTTAGATATTATCGGCATAATATTTATAAGTTTTTGAGTTTATTAAATAATTTCGTATTATTTAATATTTTGTTCACCAACGGTCGTGTACTTTTGTTGGGTTCGTTTTGAATGTTTTGTGCGTAATTATAACTAATTACGAATTAAGCAATACTACACGTATTAAATTTTTGAGGGTTGTCACATTCTCCCCTTGTTAGAGAAATCTCATCCCGAGATTTAAATCGTGTCGGCGGGTCAGACGCATGTGTTTCAAAAATTTGTTCGGATCATGTAATATTAAGACGTAGTATTGGTTAACTAGAAACTTACCAATGTTGGCGTAGGGATCCTGAGGTGCATCCGGTGCCCTAAGGATGTATGCGCGTCCACGTCCTGGTTGCGTGTTGACATTGCGATTGTTGTCATTTTGATTATTGCGGTTGTTGTTTTGATTATTGTTGTTGGGGTTGGGGTTGTTGAGTTGTGGGCACTGATTTCGGTAGTGCTTTGGGTCACCACATTCGAAATACCCAGTGTTTTGTCTTTCAGGGTTTGTTCGGGTGGGAGGGTTTGCTTTACAGCTTTGGGTTACATGACCCCAACGTTTGCAGTTTTGGCAGAAGGTACATTCACCATCATGGTGCTTCCCGCACTTGTCACACTTTGGTTTGTTACCAAGGTATGGTTTCGGTTCAGTGGTGGTGGCAGCGTAAGCCCTGGTGTTTCCCATATACCTTTTGTTCTGTTGACCCTGATGGTCATTTCCTTCGTTGTTCCACTTCCGTTTTTCACTTCCAGTACTTCCAATACTTGTACTGTTCGGTTCGCTCTTTCCTGACATAGTTTTCACTGTCACGGTTCCCATCCTAACTGCGTCATCCGTCAAACTTTGTGCCAAGTCTACCGCACTCCTAAAAGTAGTTGGTTTGGAGGACATTACAAGATTTCGGATTTGTGGTGCTAATCCCCAATTGTAACGCTCAATACGTTTGTACTCAGGAGTCACCATGTGGGGTACAAGACGTGCGAGCTCTTGGAACCTCGTTGTATATCTGGTGATGTCGGCACCGATCATTTTGATGTCCCAAAGTTCGGTTTCGATCTTTTGCAATTCGCTGCGGGGACAGAATTCCTCCATGATCATTCTTTTCAAATCTTCCCAAGAGATGGCGTAGGCGGTTGTTCGTCCGAGTGTTTGTATTTGAGCATTCCACCAGGTCAATGCTTTCTCAGCTAGCGTGCGTGTAGCATATTTTACCATGTGTTAGGGTGCACAGTCGCTAATGTCAAGCACTGATTCCATCTTCTCGATCCAGTGGACAATGCCAATCACTCCTTCGGTTCCGTTGAAGGTACTAGGTTTGCAAGATAAGAATGTTTTGTATGAACACCCTCGTTGGTTATTCACGTGTTCTTCGTTCCCTGTGTTTCTTACCCCCGATCTGCTGCCATCATCGCGGTCGCGACTTGCCTCATACTGGGAAATAGCTTCTGCGACTCGTCGTTCGATTATTTGTTCAGTGGTTTCTACAACAGGAGGTGGAGTCGTTCGTCGACTATTTCTGGTCGTCCTTTGCTTTGGCGGCATGTTTGCATTCTGCGATGAATGAAATGCAGAAGTCAATGCCAACGTAAGGAACGTGAAGAATGAATTTTCAAACATTTCACTTATCGAGCATTAAGAAGAATTAGCGATATCCCCATCGCGTATCTTACGACTATGAAACGCCCATATGTACTTAGTATGATATAATCACGTTGGCCAGGCGTCATTATATGATGCCAAATACATACTTCTTTTCAATAACCGTTCAATACGATCAGGTTCACGCGAAGTCGAAGTAGGAATGAACGAATTGAAAGTAGTATATTTCAAGGAATACAAGGTAAAATCAACCATACATTTATTACACAAAAGTTGAAAAATGTCGTATAGTGAATAAATAGGTTGAGTGTACGATAGAGTCGTGCGGCGGGTTCTCGTGTGCCGATGTGTCGTGATTAACATAGGCGTGACGATAGTTGTCGTATAGCGAGTTAGACGTATGCAAGTGTATGTATGCAATGAGTGTGTAACACCCCCAAATTTACTGTTGCGCGGAAGCAAGCTTTGGGTATTACTAATCAATAATCAAGCACCAAAGTAAAGCAAACGACATCTATATGCAACGCCGTACAATAGTACAAAAGTATTACATTGTCGAATCATAATAACAAGCTTCGAGTTTCGAAAATGATTTCCTAGAGATTCTAATACATAACTGATATACAAAAAGTAATGCAAAAGGATCTCCACAAGTTTGTATGCATGCGACCCGAGCTATCAGTCCTGAGTGTAGTGCAGTCCTACTGCTGTAATGTACCAGAGATAAATGCTAAAAAGTGTCAACCAAAAAGGTTGGTGAATCTCACAGGTTTAGTATAGTAATCCTTTATGAACCACAAGTAAAGTACCAGTAATGCCCTCGAGCATAATAAGTAAATCAGTAACTCAGTAAATCAGTAGGTCAACACAATTACCATGAGCTCACAAGCTGAAGCTTAACATTGTAGTGTGAATGGTACAGTCAAGTACAGCATCACGTACCCCCGTGAGTGCTATCCGGACACTCATATGTAACAAGTACTAATATGCCTGTTTCTACGGTGTAATCCGTGGTAGCGCTACTACCCCAGGCAGGGATTGTCAGTCCCAAATGGATCCATTTACTAGTAATCGCGCTTAAGTCCATAACTAACAACTTATGATCGGAGGATTTCAGTGGATAAAAAGTAACTCATGTAATGTATGTAAAAGTAGTGTGTAGCAGTTCAGTACTTGTGTTCATACGTAAAACGGTAGCAAATATCTCACCCCAAGTAGAAAACAGTAAAAACGGGGCTGTAAGACTCACCTGAGTCAAGCAAGTATCATACTTTCGTGTAAGCGAATAAGTATCCCGGATGTAAGTCCGTAGTGTCGGATGTAATTCCGTAGTGTGGTTCTCCGAACCCTGCAACCTTCTGGCGTCCGAAATGCACAAGGTCATAAGCAAGTAAGTAAGTTGGTGTCACGAAAGATCACCCATGCTAGTTGTCCACTCAACTAGGAAATGTCCAAGTATTTGTTTGTACTTTTGTAATTATTTTGTAAATAAGTGTGGCCCGTTGGTGACGGAGGTGTAATAATAATTCAAATATTATTATTATGTAATTCATTGTGCTTGTATATCTTGTAAAGCATATACAATAGTTGGTTATTTGTAATGTGACGTGTAACCGTCGTTTGGATGTAAGTCCGTGCGAGTGTAAGCTCGTCTTATAAACAATTGGTTCGAGTGTAAGCTCGTGGTAGAGTGGGTGTAATCCCATCCAAGTGGATGTGTAATCTCATATGTAGTTTCGAGTGTAATCTCGTACGTATAGTTATTGTCTCGAGTGTAAGCTCGCATGTGTTCAAGTTGTAGCGTATACTTCCAAAAGCATATGTGTATCATGTAAGTGTAGTGTCGTATAAGGTATAGTTGTTGTATGCATTCAATACTTAGTGTAAAAATTATTTTAAAATTTCCATTTCGTGCGACAATATGTAAGCCGACAATGCCATTCACGGACACTGTTCATGCGACAATCGCATTCTCGGACCACTGTTCATATGACAATATATTCACGGAGTTTTGTTCATACGACAATAGTATTCAAGGAATACTATTCATGCGACAATGATGATGGTATTGTCGTAGGTTTGAAGTTTTTCCGATTTCGTTTAAGTATTCGTTTTCGTTTACTAGGTCGAACGGGTTTGGTTTGATTTCGAGTGTTATCAAGTCCGAAATTATGCATCCGAGTCTCACCCTAAAGTCCGAGAGTCAACCCTCAGTCCGACAGTCAACGAAAGTCAATTTTTACTGTTCATCCGTCAATATTTTCACGGAGTTACTGTTCATCCGACAAAGTATTCACGGATTTACTGTTCATCCAACAATGTATTCACGGATTCTTTGTGATTTTTATCTAAAATAGTAAACATTATCGAATCGTTCTGAAATTTTTACACAAAGTTCCCACATATGTTATGTACTTCCTGTAATATTTTTATGACTTTTGGAGGTCGTTTGATATTTTATAAAAATTCACAAAGTGTCAGTGTTCAGTTTAATTCGAGATTAGACCACTTCTCACAAATCTAATTTTCTGGAGAAATGGGTGTATTTCTGGAATGAGCCAAAGAAGAACTTTTTGTATATAACAAAATTACCAAGATTTCCCATGTAGTCTCACACGTTTTTGAATTCTATAACTCGAGATATGGTCTCGAGAAGTAGGCGGTTTTCACTGCTCGCCGGAACAATAAACCTATGTTACCGGAGAAAAATGTTTTCGAGTAGAAAACGGAGTCAAAAAGTCACGAGACTACATTTGTTGGAAAGATAACTTCTTGTACTACATTTTAGGCTTAAGAAACGTCTATTTTGGTGTGGTAATGATTTTTATAAAATTCATGGAAGTGGGTACAAAATCTGGACAGGAAGGTTAACTTCCTGTTTTCGAGTTTTAATTTGTGTTTCGACTTATCTTTTGGACATTAACTAGTTTAATAAGCTACATAACATGTTAATACATATGTTATAAGTAAAATACAAGAGTTTTGAAGTCTCACAATGGTGTATGAAGAAATGGAGACGGTAGAAGTGTTGTACACGCGTAGGCGGTCGTTTTGGTGTCTTCGGCTTCGTTTTTCCTTCAAGAATAAGGTGGTGGCCAATGGTGGATCGTGGTGGTGTGTGGTGGTGACTGGAAATCGTGGGAGAGGGAGAAGGGAAGAGAGGGAGTGTAGGTGGAAGTGTGTGAAAAGAGAAATGAGATGGAGTGGGTTGAAGTGGGAGTATGGGATGGTTTGGAGTACGTTTTAAGCAACAAAGGGAGTATGGTTCTCCCTATTTGGCTGCAAATTTCGTGGGTGGGGCCCACTAAATGGGTGTGTGCATCATTTCCTCGAATTTGCACTCTGGGCGGTGTTCGTTTACCCGTTCGTTTTACGTTTTAATTGACCGTATAACGTTTCATTCAACACGTTTTGTTAACGATTTAAAACACGATATTTTTACTTGAAGTATTTTATTAAAATACTTAATAATGTGATATAAGACATAATTTGACTTTATTTCATCCGTCGGGCACGTTTCGCGTGCTTTCGTCGCGTACCAAGTGTTTTATACGATACTTAATACGTGTAATATATTCTCACAATATATTAGGGTAAATAATGTTTGTTTAGATAGTTCCACATTATTTTTAACAGTTTGTCACCAACGTCCATATTTTCATTGTCGGATATCCATCCGGTTCATAATTGTACGATTTAAACAAATCATGTAAACGTGTATGTAATTACACAGAAGGTCATGTATATTTAGATTAACATAAACTAAATACACATAATTACCAGTAGTTTAGGCACTAATTACAGTCCTAAATTAGCAGGTGTCACAGAGTGTCCTAGCCAAGGCTATAGTCTAGGTCTCTAAGGTCTCGAGGTCAGTTAAAGACTTCTAGTTCGCTATAACCAATGGCTCTAATACCAATCTGTCGCACCCCCAAATTCGTTAATCGTGGTTAGCGGAAGCATTTGTTTAAGTAGGGATGCCGACGTTAACGTAGGACAATCACGCATATCAGAGCATATGATTATTGCTGAACAGTAAATTAAGATGCCATTTAAGTAAGCATTTGTTACAAAAGCTACAACTCGTCAGAGTCGTAGGAATAGTATTTGCAAGATCCAAATAGTTTAAGATTACATATTTCAAAAGAGGATTTCACAAGTATGACTAACGGAAATCAGTAATACAAAGGAAATTCTTAGTGTCCCAAAACGTGGCATCCTAATTCTTCATCGGTTGCCTAATCCAGAATGTGTGCAGCCTTACTGGTGCTGCTAGTTTCCTGAAAGACATAGCAAAAAGTAAACAAAATGTTGAGTGAATTCACAGGTTTTATGTTTTATAAGTATGTGATATCGCGTAAAAAGTCACGTTTTTACTACCGATATCTCTCTCATTCTGGAACAATTCTTGGCACTTTAACTCAAAAACATTACAAATCTATAGTATTATGCCAAGATGGTCAAAACAAGGTCGCACGATAAAAATCAAGCAAAACGGATGAAAAACGAAGATTCCATGCACGTTTGAAGATTCCAGACATCAAAACGAGGTTTCAAGACAAAAGAGCCCATCACCAACATCTATTTGACCCAAGATGTTCGTTTTCAAATTACGAATCCAATAGAAGAAGAATCAACTAAAACGGACGAAGAACGAAGATACGCACTCCGGAAGATCCAAACGATTCGTACGACACATCTAAAGTTCAGAGACATATTTTTGGGATTTCTTTTCATCAAAAGCTTCGTTTTTGAATTACGAATCCAACGCAAAAGAATCAACGCAAACGGACGCGTAACGAAGAAACCACGCACGAATTGAGAAACGAAGCAACCGGCAGCAGACTGGTGCAGCTGGCAGCCAGCCGGCGGCGGCTGGCAGCCAGCCGCCGGCTGCCAGCCGCCACCGGCTGCTGCCCGCCACCCGCATGGATTGCACTTTTTTGTCCTTTTTCGTACCCGGTGCTAGACCTTTTCCTACTTTTCGTACCTGGTGTCACTACTTTTTTCGCCTTTTGTACCTTGTGCCACTACCTTTCCCACCTTTTGCTAATGTGTGCTTCCTTTGGCTAAAATGCACCAAAACTCCTCTATAAATAGGAGGCATGGGCTCATTTGAAGAACACACCTTGAAACACACACCAACACATCTCAAAATACACCAAGTTCTAGGATACTTACACTTTCTTCTAGCTTTTCTTTCTTTCTTTATTTTAAATTAGTATTAGGCTAGTTAAAATAGAAGCAAGGAACGTGTTTGTAATCCTTGGTAAGGAACGCATTTGTAATCATTGGTGTACGCTTGGAGCAACTCTTATTAATTCAAGTCTACTCCTTCTCGCATATTAATCTCGGTTATTTCTATCCTTATCTATCTTGATTAAATATGTATACTTTAATTATGCTAGAGATAGTTTATGCCATGATTAGCGAGTAGATTACTATTGTATTTGATGTGATGTAGTTAGTATATATAATTGTGGGATGACTTTAAATATGTCGTGAAATAATATGACGGCCCCTATTCGACTGTTTACTTGGTATAGTTCTGGAAATGCTTTTAAGCAAAGTACATACGTATGGAAGCCGGTAACGACCGAAGGTAGTTGTATTATGGATCGACATTATAAAACTGAAACTTTATGAACGCACTTATCTTATGATTTTAAACCTAAGACTTACATTCGACTTTCGATTAACAACCGTGATTATAACCTTGTAAAGAGGAGTCGCGAACCTCACTACTTGGTCAATAGTTATCTGTGTAAAACTATGGTTTCGATTGTAACATTATGCGAGCATCATAAAATGCAATGTGATTACGTGGAAGTGCCATGAGTATTGTACACTTAAAATCACAATGTACTTATTATGTAAACATCGTGAAGCAATTGAATCCATAATGGAAACATCGGTAAACGATTAAATACATTGTGGACTACCATAGCATTTTCTGTAATGGTCTGGGTTTAACTCTATGCAAAAAGCCGTCATCATTTTAATTATTTCTTTAATTAGATTAGATTAGATTAGTTTAGATTAGATTAGGTAGGCTATAGGCTAAATAACCATTTACGAAAACGTAGGAATTTGTTAATTGTATTGAGAAAGGCAAGTTTAAAATCCAATTTAAATCGATACTCTTCCTTAACCTATGAAATATAAAGTAAAGTACGTAAGAAACCTCAACACTTTCCTTTGCTTACCATGCTTAAAATTCATTGATAGGAATTGATCAACTAAGTCCGAACATATTTGCTAAGTTAGTTGTTTGCTAAACTTATAGTCTTTATGGTATTAAGAACGGTTAAACTTGTTGTAGACTTGCTACTCTATTCCTTCGCCCACGAGTAAATGTGCTCAATAACAAGGGCCACTGACTCCCTTACAGGAGAGTGTGGAGAGTTGAGCATTGTCTGTCTTATCAGAATCATGACACCGTGGTTCCTCGTGACATATTAGTTGATAACCGACATATTAGTTGATAACCGACTAATAGGGAATCTATTGGTTATACCATAAACTACCAAGTCTAGTGAACATACCCAATTTAGTAAACGTTTTCCCTACAAGTCATCGTCCCACATTATAAGCTAACGAACTCACAACAAATACTCCTTTTATTATCTGATTCACAATTATCTTTTATTCGCTTTAATTAATTTACTTAATTAACTGAACCAAAAACCCCAAACGCACTCTTTTAATCTTTACTACAAAAGAAAGATTGATTGGATCCCCTCTGTTTCAATTCAGTTTCTCTTTAAGAACGACTCTAGGTCATACTTACCATCTACTAGCCTTTTGGTTCAGTATCAGTAAGTCACACTTAGACCCCGGCAAATACAAATTTAAAACAAACCGATCGCGGTCCGAGCGCCGTCTTCATACGGACGCTCGGCAGCGCATCAAGTTTTTGGCGCCGCTGGGGAGACTAACTGTCCGATACAGAGGCCCAACCAATCCCAATTCTAGTAAACCCTTAGGATAAAACCTTCTAAATATATATATATATATATATATATATATATATATATATATATTATTATTATTAGTTTCACTCTATTTTCTGTTTCTCTTTAGTGTATGACCTGTTCCCCTAGATCTGCACCACTGTTTAATTTCCCTGATCCAGAACTTATAATATGTACCATTCGACGAGAAAAGAAGCAATCCGCGCTTGAACAAGCAATGGCTGAACGCATCACTCTCGCTGACAACAGTAAACCCTCTATCGAAGGAAGAGGAGGGCCAATTCTCTACCCTGAAACCCCCGGTCAATCTTTCGAGCTTAAACACCACATCATCCAGTTAATCCAAAACCACTGTCAATTTCATGGATTGCCAAGTGATGACCCCAACTCTCACCTCGACAAGTTCATATCTCTTTCAAATTCCTACAAACAAAACGGAATTAGCCAAGACACGATCCGCTTGTATCTTTTCCCTTATTCGCTCACTCATCATGCGCAAACATGGTTTGAAGGTTTAGAGACCGGCTCTATCCCTTCATGGATGGTAATGGCGACAAAGTTTCTAACCAAATACTTTCCGCCTTCTAAACAAACCAAACTTCGAAATGACATCATGAATTTCCGACAAGCTTTTGATGAGTCATTATACACCGCATGAGAACGATTCAAAGGAGCCTTGAAGAAGTGCCCCAATCACCGTCTCGATAAATCCGCACAATTGTGTACCTTCTACAATGGTTTAGATCCCAACCACCGAACTACCCTCGATGCTGCTACACAAGGAAGCTTCATGGCAAAAACCGAGGAAGAAGGATGGAACCTGATAGAGAACATGACTATGCATCACCATGATTGGAACTCTGGAGATCGCTCAACATCTTAAGCACCTATCGCTGCATCAAATCCAGTTCCAGTTGAAGCACTTAAAGTATTAATGGAGAAAATGGACTCCCTTGTCAAACAGTTTGGAGAACTTAAGAAACAACAACACCAAGTACACCAAGTGCAAGTCTGTCAACATTGCACCAATCCGCAACCTCCTAGTGAATACCAAGTGGAATACGAAGAAGCAGATGGCACAGTCTACTATGCTCAGTTTCCCGCTCGACCACAGAATTTTCCACCCGGTTTCAACCAAAACAATAACCAACCTAGAGGACCTCCATTCCCACAAAGAACCAACCAACCATACCAACCCCGATACCCACCTAGATACCCACCTTACCCAAAACAATCACAACCCTCTTATAACCAACCCCTCGCACTTCCTGCACCCACTTCCGATACAAACCAAACCGCTGAACAACCTGCAAAGACAAATGCCCCAGCTTCAAGTTCAGATGACGCCTTCACCCAATTCATGCAAGGTCAACGCCTACTCAAACAAAAGACGTCCGCTAGACAAGATCAAGCCGACCTCTTTATGAGAAACCAATTGGTCGTGCTAAGGAATTTGGAAGCCCAAATTGGACAATTGGCACAACGTCTTGATAACAGACCCAGAGGAATTTTGCCTAGCAACACGGTTCACAACCCACATGTTGAGGAAGCAAAGAAACTCACTACTGCAAATGAGGCAGCCACTCCACCCCCTGCTGCTGTACCAGTGAAAGGAGAAACAAAAATCAAGATGCCAGCTGTGGAGACCACTCCGACCATGAACAAAGAGGTCAGGATCCCTTATCCCGCTAGACTTAAAGCCCAACCTAAGAAATTATCATCCTTTAAGCTAGACGGAAAATTTCTCGATACCATGTCTAGAGTTCCCGGTCGCAATAAATATATGAGGAAATTGCTATCCACTAAGGATAAACTGCCCGAAGTAAACAACATTCCCCTTAGTTCTGAAACATCAGCCCTACTTAAAAATAGCCTTCCGGAAAAACTAGGAGATACCGGTAGATTCACACTCCCTTGTTCTATTTACCAATCCGGAGATATCAGCGCCTTAGCCAACCTAGGAGCTAGCATTAACCTTATGCCCTACTCCCTGTTTAAGAGGCTAGAACTTGAAAATTTGAAACCCACTAAGATGACTGTCTAGCTAGCTGACCAATCTGTTAGATACCCAAAAGGAATAGCTGAGAACGTCTTAGTTCAAGTTAACAAATTCTTCTTTCCGACAGATTTCGTGGTAATGGATATCCACGAGGACATAAACATCCTGATTATCCTTGGAAGACCATTTATGAACACAGCCAGAGCAGTGATTGATGTGTATAACCATACGATTGTTCTACGAGCGCATGGTGAAAGCATCACTTACAAGGTCGACCAACCGGACTATACACCAGAGCAAGAAGAATGCCACGCTATATCAACAGGCAGAATATGTTCCGATGACGAATCAGATCCCGAAGAAGAACGATGCTTCACTCGCCCAACAACCTTGATCTACGATACTGAAACAGACCGAGACGAGGACGAAGAGTATCAGGACGCTGAGGAAGAAGAAGAGTCCAAGGAGGACGAATCAGAACCTGAGGAAGAAGAGGAAGAACCCGCTGAGGAAGATGAAAGAACGGAAGAAATGGAAGAAGAACCTGAGGAAGAGGAAGAAATGGAGGAAGATGAAGATCAAACTGATTCACCACAGATGGCTGAAGTCAAGAGAATACAAGCCTGCAAAGACTACACTTCATCGGAAGAATCCTTTGATTACAGAGCCATCCACCAAGAGCTTAGATCTACTCATCTCAAAAGAAAGGGAAACATTCTCGACTCTTATCTCGATCCATCGAAGCCCTTCACCAGAACCTGACTCCGAGACATAGATACTTTCGAAGAAGAACTCCGAACATCACAGCACCCTGACCTATATGCTAAACTCCTACAGAGAATTTCTGCATATAAGGAACGACAACCAGGAAGCTTTGCTGAAGAAAACCTTCAAAATACCATCACGGAAGTCAGAACCGTCAAAGTCGACAGCACCCAACCTTTCAACAACGCACCCTCAGATGAAGAATTCCACCAATTCCCAGATTCATGAGATGAAGATTCACTATCGATGAACGCTCTATTCCAAAAACTCCTCTTGCTCCACCAAATTCACCTGTCATCACAGCTGAGAGATTAGAGATTCCCCTCATCGACACTCACGAAGAGATGATTGACCTGATTGATGAAAACGACGATGTACGCATCATTGTGGAGGCTATCAAAGAGTCAACCAATGAATACAACACCGCTCAGAGACACCTGATAAGGCAGATTGAACAAGAATACGATTCATATCTCGCCAACTATGGAGAACCAGTACCCCAGACTTTGCTCAGACATATCCAAGAATTCTCCGATTCCTTTCAAGAACAAGTCACCAGAGAAGCTCAACAGCCAGAAAGACCAGACTACCCAATGGGAGAAATCGAGTTCTGCAACAACCAAAGGCAAATATACCAAAAAGTATATTGTGCCTTGGCCGGATCAGCCTTTCCCTACTCATCAAGTCAAAAGGCTACACTAGCATCAATGAGGACCCATCTTGAAAGAGCTACTGGAAATCCACAGAATTATGCTGACATAAGAATGGTGGGAGATCTTAGAACCCTTCTAGATCTCATCGAAACTGGAGAACATCTTACAACTCCATAAAATTTCAGGATCGTCATTCACTCCACCATTGGTCATCACGTCGAACTAATAGTTGACAAGCTAAATCAGGCACAATTTGAAGAAAACACTCGTGACATTCCAACACGATATTGGAACATGTCACCAGTCAACTTAGCATCCTATGTAATAGATCAACTGCGTGGAATGTACGAGGAAGAAGACATAGAAATCGACGCTTACCGCAACGGATATTGCGAAATATTCAGCAAGTTTATCTGCATCTTCACGGACTAAGATTTTCCCTTCGACCGTGAGCAACATCAACTCATCAGACAAGTATGCCAAGCAACCTGATCTTTTGGAGGAGACCCTTTAGCTGAAGACTTTCAAGAAGTAAAGGCTCAATTCATGGCTTTGATCACCTCAATAGGCAGAAACCACCCCCAGTGTGAAATTGTTCAAACTCACACCTGCACTCGAATCGATCCTAACGGACCAGTCATAAGGGCAGTTCGATACATCAGCTATGGGATGGCAATCCTCGACAGACTAGCCATTGACCACTTCAAGAGCTTCAGGATGGAATCCACCACTCCGCCAACTCTCATTGCCGACATGATAGAGCAATTCCTGCGATACTTTCCTCCATGCTACAGCTTACCTAGGAACCACAGTGACCACTCTAGCACTACAGACACATCCAGCATCATCTGAATAAGAAAGGACTAAGTCGAGCTCTCGACTTTAATAGAGCGCTTCTCGGGAGGCAACCGGTGTTTTTACATTTCTGCAATTTTACTTTCCAAGAAGTGATGAAATCTCCGACTATCATTCACACTCAGATCATACAAAGCATGCTCCAGCCTGCAAATGTATTTGATCAAGACCAGAAGAAAAGTATATCCGACGTGTTCACACCTACGAGACCAATCACAAGAAAACTTGATCAAGACTGCACCAAGAAAGACGAGATCCGGCACATGCACCAAAGGAACACTGCAACCACCGGGGAGTACTTCTAAACCGTCTTTTTCATTCGTTTCAAATATACCATATCTAATATGCTTATAACTAAGTGTGGGATTCAAACCCAACACACACTAAAAGAATGCGCCTTAGATGTTTAAAACCCTAAGTGTGGGATTTTACCCCATTCAGAGCTTAGTATAACATTGAGGATGATGTTTCTTTAAGTGTGCGATAGCAGTAGTTGCACTACTGTCAAATGGATAATGGTATATGCTTGATTCTAAAATCATTGCTCTTTATAAGACCATCTTTTTCCAAAAAAAGTAAACAAAATTTTCAAAAATGTGTTGAAAATGAAAAATTTTAGACAAAAGAATGATTTACTTTGGGAAAAAGGATGATTAAAATACAAATTCTTTTGAAAAATTAGTTTTGTAATCCCATAAATAGCATCGCATGACTAGGCACACAACAACCCAACTTTCGATTCGTGAGGTATCTTGAGCCATAAGAAAAGCATTCACTTTTAATGCTTCACTTTTTCGATTCTTGAGTGTGCCGATGTATGCGTTTAGAATCAGAACTTGCTCCTGTTATGCATCTCGAATCCAGATTGGTCAGTGAAAAGGAGATCTAATCACATCATTCTAAAACCCAGCCGTACACCCATATTCCCAAAGAAAAATATATACGTTACCCCTCACCTACTCAAAAGCATCCTTCAAGCTTCATAAAAAGTTTCAAAGATGATCGAAGAGAAATCGCAAGGGGTTGACATCGAAAAAAAATCCGAAGAAAAAGGAAATCAATAGGAGAAAAAGACTCCTTCCGCAAATATCAAAAGGCGTCAATCCCCCAAAAATCCCAACTTCGACAAAAAGGAAATCAAAAACCCAAACCTCCTCTCATACCACCAACCTTTCACTCCACAAATCTTACATCCCCTCTCCTTGAATGATTGTGGCTAAATCGACTTCACACTCACCAAAAAGGTAACGATTTGATTCTCGATCAAGCCTATGACGATAAACGATACATGACTGGCGTTCTGAGTGATTGATAATATTAGAATAGGAAACCCTAAACACTTTGAGTGATTTGAGTGACCACCTTGAGAGGATCACCTAGTCATGTATCCAAGATCAAAGACCACAAGCATGCTCCTAAAGATTACAATCCTTCCTTTTCCAAGAACAAGTATTTTACTTTCCCTGAAACCCCTTAGTGAAAAGTTCCACCTTAAAATTATTTTATTTTTAACATGTTGAAAATCGAGTTTGCTTGAGGACAAGCAAAGTTCTAAGTGTGGGATACTTGATATCGCGTAAAAAGTCACGTTTTTACTACCGATATCTCTCTCATTCTGGAACGATTCTTGGCACATTAACTCAAAAACATTACAAATCAATAGTATTATGCCAATATGGTCAAAACAAGGTCGCACGATAAAAATCAAGCAAAACGGATGAAAAACGAAAATTCCACGCACGTTTGAAGATTCCAGACATCAAAACGAGGTTTCAAGACAAAAGAGCCCATCACCAACATCTATTTGACCCAATATGTTCGTTTTAAAATTACGAATCCAACAGAAGAAGAATCAACTAAAACGGACGAAGAACGAAGATTCTACGCACTCCGGAAGATCCAAACGATTCGTACGACACATCTAAAGTTCAGAGACATATTTTTGGGATTTCTTTGCATCAAAAGCTTCATTTTGAATTACGAATCCAACGCAAAAATAATCAATGCAAACGGACGCGTAACGAAGAAACCACGCACGAATCGAGAAATGAAGCAACCGGCAGCAGACTGGTGCAGCTAGCAGCCAGCCGCCGCCGGCAACCACCCAGCCGCCGCCGGCTGGCAGCTAGCCGCCGGATGCAACCCGCCACCCGCACGGATTGCACTTTTTTGTCCTTTTTCGTACCCGGTGCTAGACCTTTTCCTACTTTTCGTACCTGGTGCCACTACCTTTTTCGCCTTTTGTACCTGGTGCCACTACCTTTCCCACCTTTTGCTAATGTGTGCTTCCTTTGACTAAAATGCACTAAAACTCCTCTATAAATAGGAGGCATGGGCTCATTTGAAGAACACACCTTGAAACACACACCAACACATCTCAAAATACACCAAGTTCTAGGATACTTACACTTTCTTCTAGCTTTTCTTTCTTTCTTTATTTTAAATTAGTATTAGGCTAGTTAAAATAGAAGCAAGGAACGTGTTTGTAATCCTTGGTGAGGAACGCATTTGTAATCATTGGTGTACGCTTGGAGCAACTCTTATTAATTCAAGTCTACTCCTTCTCACATATTAATCTCGGTTATTTCTATCCTTATCTATCTTGATTAAATATGTATACTTTAATTATGCTAGAGATAGTTTATGCCATGATTAGCGAGTAGATTACTATTGTATTTGTTGTGATGTAGTTAGTATATATAATTGTGGGATGACTTTAAATATGTCGTGAAATAATATGACGGCCCCTATTCGACTGTTTACTTGGTATAGTGCTGGAAATGCTTTTAAGCAAAGTACATACGTATGGAAGCCGGTAACGAATGAAGGTAGTAGTATTATGGATCGACATTATAAAACTGAAACTTTATGAACGGACTTATCTTATGATTTTAAACCTAAAACTTACATTCGTCTTTCGATTAACAACCGTGATTATAACCTTGTAAAGAGGAGTCGCGAACCTCACTACTTGGTCAATAGTTATCTGTGTAAAACTATGGTTTCGATTGTAACATTATGCGAGCATCATAAAATGCAATGTGATTACGTGGAAGTGCCATGAGTATTGTACACTTAAAATCACAATGTACTTATTATGTAAATATCGTGAAGTAATTGAATCCATAATGGAAACATCGTGAAGTAATTGAATCCATAATATTAGTATTGTACACTTAAACGCACTCTTTTAATCTTTACTAGAAAAGAAAGATTGATTGGATCCCCTCTGTTTCAATTCAGTTTCTCTTTAAGAACGACTCTAGGTCATACTTACCATCTACTAGCCTTTTGGTTCAGTATCAGTAAGTCACACTTAGACCCCAGCAAATACAAATTTAAAATAAACCGATCGCGGTCCGAGCGCCGTCTTCATACGGACGCTCGGCAGCGCATCAGTATGGTTCGAAAAACCAATTTTTGTTAGTAAGTTCGTTGACTCAAAAGTCAAATAATGTTTCGTTGTAGTTGGAACGTCATCCAAAAGTATCGCTTCGTTTTAGTGATGTCAACACATCCAATTGTATACATTTGGAAAGAAAACAATTTAGTTGTATAAATAGTAGGAACGCATTCCTATGTAATCAAGCGTTGGAAAATGTTATTTCCAAAAATGTTCATAATAGTTGGGAGATATAGACGGTGATCCCTCCAAGGTTAGCTAGACCTTATGAGTTATAGTAACGACCCCTAGTGCTATAACCAATCCACGACGTTTTACGTTTTTGCCACAGTAACATTTTAAATATACGCTCCTCATTACGACTGTCGTCGTGTGGTTGGCGCGACCAACAAGTTATAATAGTGGGAGGGCTGTCAACTCGATAGTACTATCCGTATATCTAGTGGATAGAGTAACCTAGCTAATGGTTATAGGCTGCGTACACTGGGACTTTTGTGCACCCAACTACCTCTCGTAAACGTAGGTCCGTACCAAGATTCGTTTTCATGTTCCCAAAATAGTGTGAAAAGTCATTTTGTAAACAGTTAAAGTAATAGTATGAAAGCATTTATAATAATCGTTGTACGTTTGTATCAAAACAATAAAGTAGTAGCTATGTCCTTCACCCCTATTAGAGAAAAGTATTGAAAACAGTAAAAGTAGGGGCTGTGAACTCACCTGTGGTTGCTAGTGTCTCTAATGCAATTATGTTTCGAGTCAATAATCCCCTAACATCCTAAACGTATGAGATTACAAGTGTAAGTATGTGGATGTCGTAGTTGACCATCCATGTTAGCGTTCATCAACTAGTTATGCCCAAATAAGTTGTTCAAGTTCGTTTATTAAAACATGTACGACCCGTTGGTGAAAGTTTGTAATAATAATTCATTTAGACATTATTATTAAGTTTGTTTTGTTGTATACCATTTATTAGTACATATCGTATGTTGCAAACAGATTATTTAGTTTGTAAAAACCTTAAACCGTTGGTCAAATCTGGTCAAAGTTGGTCAAACTGGTCAAAGGTGGTCAAAGTTGGTCAAAGTTACCAACTAAGTCACCCAAACCCATTTTTGTTACCATTTTCCAAAAATAGTAAGTTTTTAGAAATCGAGCCACTTTTGTTGACTTGGTCAAACTTACTCGGTTTGACCCGAAACTTTCACCCAACCTATATATCAGTTGATAGAGTCCAAATAAATTGTCAGTTCATGTCGGAGTTCACCAAAGTGTCAGTTTTTACAATAGTTCCAAAACAGTCCCTAGTTATGTTTTTGGCTTTTGTCAGTTTGTTTCGCCATAGTTATTACTAACTTCTGCTCAAAATCAAGCCTCACAAATTTTACCAAATTATCACCATGGTTTCTAGACTAACATATAACTTATATAGCAACTATAGTGTCCATTTACATAGGTAATTAATTTTGCTAAAGAATCGAACTCGGTTTTCGAAAACCTTCAGACCAGGCTCAAAGATCTGGTTATATATAAAAATCCGTACATTTCTGGAAAGAGCCAAAGAAGAACTTTTTGTAGATCTTTTCAATACGCAACTTTTAAAAATAAAGTTAGTTATCTAATTCTTCCTAGAACTCAAGATATGGCCGATTTACCAAACTGACTTTTTGAAGACAGATTATGCATGTGTATGTATACTTTATAAAAACGTAATTTATCAAAGATTTTGGATATAATCGAGTTAGATGAACCATATAACATGTAAATAAACATAGATGTAAGTAGAAATGATTCCTCACAATGATGATTTGAAGATAGAAGGATAGAAATGAGATGAGATGTTCTTGAGCTTCAATTCCTTGCAAAAATCTTTGAAAATGGATGAAGGAAATGGTGGTGGTGTAATGGTGGATTATGGTGGTTGATGGTGGTATATGGAGGTGGAAAAGGGCTGAGTATTTCTCTAAGTTTTTAGAGAGAGAGGGGACTAGAGAGAAAATGAGTTTGAGAGTTAGAGTGTGAATGATGCAAATGCATGTATTAGGAGTGGATGGAGGTGAAAATGTCATCATTTGATTTTGCATGGTGTGGGAGTGGTCAAACAAAGGGGTGGCATGTCATGAAAAATCAGCAGATTTCTCATGGGTCCCACACAAGATTTGGTCAAATTTTAATTCCCCAAAGTTACGTTAAGTCCCGTGGTCGTTTACCCGATCATTTCGACGTTAATTTAGACGTTAAATGTTTAATATGCGCGTTTAAGTAACGATTTAAATTTCGATATTTTTATGTGATATCTTTATTCTAAATACTTGAAAACATTTATATAAAGGTTCCGTTAATTTATCTGTCTCGATTTGCGCGTTAATTTTACGGAGGTTAAATCGCGTAACGTTTTAATCAGAACTTTTTCGTTATCGATTCAAAGTACGATATTTTAAGTAAAAGTTTTACTTGAAATAATATATTTTAAATTCATAATATATATTTGGGTTCTCATTTGATTGTCGGGTGCGTTCCGCACGTTTTTGTCGCGTTTGAGTTATTTTATATGATACGAATGATTCGTTAGATATTATCGGCATAATATTTATAAGTTTTTGAGTTTATTAAATAATTTCGTATTATTTAATATTTTGTTCACCAACGGTCGTGTACTTTTGTCGGGTTCGTTCTAAATGTTTTGTGCGTAATTATAACTAATTACGAATTAAGCAATACTACACGTATTAAATTTTTGAGGGGTGTCACATTAACCAATTGCATTGGCGGCGTTTTCACGGAGACGGGTCCTATTGGGTGGAGTATCGGTAGTAGTAACATAGTTAGTGGAAGTTCTAGTTCATGATGTTCTGCCAGTCCTTCTAGTTGTGTATAGCACACGTGATTAATTTGGTCAACGATAGGAGGGGGACAAAGAGCATGAAGTAGAGGGAGGAAGATAGTGAAGTAGGTGTCACTTGTTTGGGTTGCGAATCCTTAGGTGGATTCTCCTCAAGTGAGTCCTCTTAGATTATGTTGTTACCCGATATGGTTAGGCGAACGGGTACCGTGGAAGTCTCCACAGTATTAAGTAAAGTTTGTGTTTTGTTTTCGAAGTTGGGTGACCTAACGGTGGGAGTAGTTGCCATAAAGGGTGGAAAATAAGTTCGTATACGTAAGGTTGTATATATATATGTATATATAAGAACCTAGCACATAAGCACCTAATAGGGTTGGTCCCGTTTCTATCTTAGGTCAAAGTCTTCTAATGCATTCCCGTTCACTATAACTATTCCAAGTCTTACATTTATTCTCCTTTAATTGTACATAGTTGATCAGGCTATGTTAAATTAAATTCAAATGATGCCATTGTTGAACTAGTCATACTGAATAAGGAATACCAACCTAACGGTTATAGTCTAGGTTACTAATGCAATCCTAGTTTGCTATAACCTTAGGCTCTGATACTAATTTATCGCACCCCCAAGACACATGGCAGCAGAAAGTATGAGATGTCAAGTGGGCGCCAGCCAAATATAATATCATAACACAAGATTATAGCAAACGACCTCTAAATGAGACGTTTGAAAAATGTTTACATTCACAAAACATAATTGTTTATAGTAGTTTTACAAATTCCATGGAGTTCGCATCCGATAAGTAGAGATACATAAGTGATGTTGATACAAAATATATTAAATGCAATGTAATCTCTTGTTGTTTGAAAATGTATGCGACTCGAGCTATGCTTTCCAAAGGCATCCTACTGTTGCGGGTTATCTGAGAAATACATACTAAAAGGTCACATAAAGTTAGTGAGCTCATAGGTTTTTAAACAGTTATCATAGCATTGGTATGATCCACAAGATTTGTTTGTTTATTAAACAATGTTATAAAAGTTATACTATTGCAATGAGTCTCATAGTTCGAGCTTAACGTTTGTTGCCTCTGGTAAATGCCTAATCCATAACACTTCTAATTCACAAATATTACTGCGCTCGTGGGTCAGCTAGAGCGACTAGCTCGGATGGGAATTGTCAATTCCCGATAGATCTATCCAATAATATTCATGCACAAATTTTAACGAACTATGATGGGTAGAGGGCTTAGGGATTAGGGATTAGTTCTTTTGGGTCTCATGCAATCCGTATAAAAGTTGTTTATAGTTACTTGTGATCACAAAAATAGTTATAAAACGGTTGTATTTATTCTCACCCCTGAGTATAAAACAGTAAAAAGGGGCTATGAAACTCACCTGAATTTAGCAAGTAGCAAGCAATAATCAAATAGTAAGCAAGCAATGTGTTCCAAGTCACAACCTTCTAACATCCTAAACGTATAAAGTTGTATATAAGTAGATGTCTCAAAAGACCATCTATGTAAGTGGAGGGTTAATGTCCACTTAAAACTAGTTCACTCAACTAGTATGTTGTTCAGGTTTGCTTGTCAAAAACGTCTTCGATCCGTTGTTGAAAGTTGTAATAATAATTCTCAAAAGGCATTACTATTATGTTTGTTTTATTGTATACTTTAAATAGTATGAATTTTGTGTTATCGAGTTGTGTTTGTGTGTAGTTGTCGGTTGTTATTTAAGTTAAACACTTAATGAAAAACTTGATTTTATGTATTATGTTATAGGCGACATTATCAAATTTTTATACAACACTTGCCAATTTTATGCAATACTTGCAAATTATATGCAACAATAGTCAACTTTATGCAACACTAGCTAATTTTATGCAACACTTGCCAATTTTAGGCAATACTTACAAATTATATGCAACACTAGTAAAATTTTATGCATCACTTGCCAATTTTATGTAACGCTTGCAAATTATATGCAACACTAGTCAATTTTATGCAACACTTGCAAATTATAAGCAACACAAGTCATTTTTATGCAACACTAGCTAATTTTATGCAACACTAGTGTATTTTATACAACACTATCTAATTTTTATGTAACACTTAGCTAATGTCTCAATTTGTGATTTAGAGTATTCGGTCCATGTATTCTAATTGTCGTTTTTTTCATTCGGGAGTATTTTCTAGTCTCGTTTTTTGTCCAAGTTACTAAATATGTCACCCAAACCCATTTTTGTCACCACTTTCCAAAAATAGTAAGTTTGTCGGTTTTTAGAAATCGAGTCTTGTTTTTATTGACTTGGTCAAACCTTCTCGGTTTGACCCGAGACTTTTACCCAATCCTCAAATATGTTCTTAAGTCACAATAAGTTAGTCTTTCCCTAAATCGCAAGTCCAAAAGTGTCGGTTTTCACCTGTTTGTCCTATTTATTATAAATACTTCTATTCCAAAATCAATTAAGGAAAAATTTATAGATATTCTTCATCAAGTTGGTTATTTACTGTAATTTTACCAGATCTTCTAAAAATGTCCAACTATTTTTAAATATTATTTTTCTCTTCTGAGTTCAGTTTCTGTAACAAGCATGAAGATCTAATTTCTGGGCAAAGTATACAAGTAATCAGTAAAAGTGGTCAACACGAAAGTTGTGGCCAATGAAATTTTTGAAATTTGGGCAGTAGTTTCAGTTCATTTGGAGGTATGTAGATCAAGTTATGGTCAAAACACTGAGATAAAAGTTTCTGACTTTTCTGGGTAGATTGTCTATGTGTTTTTCTAAAAATTATTAAAAATAACAAACGAGCTCAGAAATATATGAGGCTTATGGGGTTGAAAAGGTAACTTCTTTACACTATAAAAACATCTATTTTAATTAAGAAGTAATTTTTATAAAACTCATTGAAGTAGACAAAACTTTATGGATAGAAAGTTTTTTTCACATTTTCTTGTGTTTCAAGTTAAGAAAAATAATTTTTGTGTAATATTTTGTTATATCCAAGTTGAGTGAAATTTAATAGATGTAAATAAGAGTGTAAAGAAGGAGAAGAAATCCTCACAATGTTGTTTACGAAGAAAGAATGGCAGATTGTAAGTGAGGAACTCTTATAGTGTTGAAATCTTCAAAGAGCTTTTTAAGAAGATGATTTTTGTGGTCGTGGTTCTTGGTGGTTGTGGGTGGATTATGGTGGTGATTTAAGGTTTAAAGGGGCTGAGATGTTTCAGTATTTGAGAGAGAGAAAGTGAGAGATTTGCTAGAGAGAAAAGTGAGAGAAGGCTTGAAGTGAAATGAACTTGCATGAAGAGTTTGTGGTCTCATATAGAATCCTCATGATTAAAGAAAATGCATGGTTTTTAGTGGGTAGTGAGGGTGGTTGTTGGCCCATTGTGGGTCCCCCCTCCAGATTTGTGTGATTTAATTCTTGTGTTTAGACTATGATGTGTTCTGTGTTCGTTTATTCGTTATTGTCATTATTCGGTTAAATCGCGTAACGTTTTCTTTCGTCGTTTTAATTCACGATATGTTTGGGATAATTTTTCATTGAAGTTATTATTAGAATACTTTATTTTAAGTTGTCAAAATATTTATTGACGTTTGTTTGGTTTCCGAATTCGATTCACGCGTTTTCTTTACGTTTGAGACGTTTTAAGTGAAATGTCTATATTTTTCGTGTATTATATAAATAAAATAATAATATATGATAAATAACTTCTATAAATAGATTTAAGTTATTTATAGAAATATTTTCACCAACGTCGTATAATTAGGCGGACTCCGTCCGGTTGTTTCGCACGATTACAGATAAACACATAATCACGTAAGTGTATATTAAAATATACAAGTAATTACTAATATTTATCCTAATACAAACTAAACACAAGTAATTAGAGTTTCAAGTAGGTTTATCAGTAACCCTAAATTGTCTGATGTGACACATTCTCACCCCAAATTTAGTAAAACAGTTTAAAAGTGGGGCTATGAACTCACCTGTGGGTGCTAGCTTTCCTATAGCGAAAGTGTATCTAGCTCGTAACCTCCTAGTGCCCTAAACACATGAGGTGATAATGTAAGTAGGTGACCCTACAGTTCATCTATGCTAGTTGTCCACTCAACTAGTATTGTCCAAATGTTTATCGTCTTAAAATGTATGCGGCCCGTTGGTAAAGTTTAGTAATAATAATACGAGGTTATCGTTATGTTGTGTTTCCATGTATACTTATAAAAGTATATGTATTGTGTGTACGTATACCATTGCATGATGTTTATAATTCGTTGTGAGAATTCGACACTTAGTGTTATATTACTATTAAAAAATAAGTTCCGTGCCCCATGGTAACCCGGAAGTGTCATTTTTAACATTTATACGAAAACAGCCCCTAAGGTTATTATATCAGATTTTCGGTCTCGTTGGAAGCTCGTTTTACATAAGTTCTTTTCCAAAATCAAATCCACGAAAAATATATGTAGTTGTGTTATGTCTTAGCTTTCCGAAACATATTTTTATCTAATCTTTAGACCAGTGGAAGTCGTTTAAATAATTAAAGTTTGCGCATGTGTCCCGCAGCTATGTTTTCCGACATGTGCTCGGTGTTTAATTCATAACTCAAGTTCTATGTCACTTCAGAAAACGAGCAAGTAGGGGATTTAAAGGTAACGAAATTTGTGAGAGTTTTCAAGTGGTCTCACCAGTTCTAGACTCGTAGATCTCGAGATATTCCAACCCAAAGCAAATGAAATATCTGATCAAAATGACAGATTTGCTATGTACTTTTATTTCTTTTCATAAAAAAATAAAATATACTTCATAAAATACATGGCTTCCAGATTATGAAACTAGACATCCTAGACATTTTTGAGCCAAGAAACACAAGATTTTGTCGAGTTTTAGTTCGGATATCGTGTGGTGAATCGAAGAAACTTTTGTCCAGCAGGTAATAACAATATCCAGTGGTTAATAGCAACACCAAATGATTTTTGGGCATAAAGTCGGACAATATACGACGTAAGTGAACCACAACATGTACAAGAGTGTTATCCAAGTATATCTATCAGAAAATAGAGGAGATCTTACGATGTTTCTGCTGATCTAAACCGAAAAGATGGAGAGGTGTTGTGCAGTCCTTGTTTTCGCTTCTCTTCTTGTTTCATGATGATGATGATGAATGGTGTTAGTTTCTTGATGAGAAGGGTGGATGATCTCAGGTTTCAGTTGTAGAGAGAGAGAGAAGCAGATTTTTAGAGTGAGAGGTGAGAGGGTCTTGTACTGTGTGTGTTGCGACGGTTGCTTTCACGTCAATAGTAATCACAATGCAACAACAGTGTTTGAAAGTTTTAAATTTATATTTGCTGGGGTCTAAGTATGACTTACTGATACTGAACCAAAGGCTCGTAGGTAGTAAGTATGACCTAGAATCGTTCTTAAAGAGAAACTGAATTGAAATAGGGGTGATCTAATCAATCTGTCATATTCTAGTCAAAGAGATTTATAAAAGTGCGTTGGGGGTTTTGGTTCAGTTAGCTAAGTAAACTAAATAAAGCGAATAAAAGATAATAAATCAGATAATGAAAAGTAATATTTGTTGTGATTTCATTAGCTCATAATATGGGATGATGACCTTTTAGGGGGAAACTTATAAATAAATTGAGGATGTTTACTGGATTCAATAACTTATGGTATAATCGATAGATTCTTTATTAGTTGGTTATCAACTAATATGTCATGAGGAACTACGGTGTTGTGATTCTGATTAGACAGATGATGCACAACTCTCCACGCTCTCCTGTGAGCGAGTCAGTGGCCCTTATTATTGGACGCGTTCATTCATGGGCGAAGGAACAGAGTAGCAAGCCCATAAACAAGTCTAACCGTTCTTAATACCATAAAGATTACAAATCTGGTAAACAACTAACTTAGAGCCTATGTTCGAACTTATTTGACCAATTCCTATTAATGAAACTTAAGAATGATAAGCGAGGGAAAACATTTAGTTTTCTTGCGTACCTTACTATAGGTTTCATAGCTTACAGGAAAAGTATCATTTTGGATTGGATTTTAAACTTGTCTTTCTTAATACAATTAACAAATCCCTAGGTTTTCGTAAATGGGTATTTAGCCTATAGCCTATCTACTCTAATCTAATCTAAACCAACAAATCTAATTAAAATGCTGATGGCTTTTTGCATAAAGTTAAACCCAGACTATGTCAGAAAATACTATGGTAGTTCACAATGTATTTAATCGTTAACCGATGTTTCCGTTGTGAATTTAATTGCTTCACGATGCTTACATGATAAGTACATTGTGATTGGAGGTGTACTATACTCATGGTAATTCCACATAATCACATAGAATTTTATGATGGTTGCATAACGTTACAATTAAACCATAGTTTTGACGCAGATAACTATTAACAAAGTAATAAGGTTCACGACTCCTCTTTACAAGGTTACAATCACGTTTGTTAATCGAAAGGCGAATATAAGTTTTAGGTTTAAAATCATATGGAAAAGATTAGTCCGTTCATAAAGTTTCCATTTTTAAATTGTCTATCTATAATATGACGACCTTCAGTCGTTTACTAACTACTATACATTTGTAGTTCGCTCCAAATGTGTTTCCAGTAATATATCAAGTAAACAGTCGAATAGGGGCCATCATATTATTTCACGATATATTTAAAGTCATCCCATAATTATTTACGCTAACTACATCACAACAAATACAATAGTAATCTACTCGCTAAGCATGGCACAAACTATCTCTAGCATAATTAAAGCATACATATTTAATTAAGATAGATAAGGATAGAAAGAACCCGGATTGATATGCGAGAAGAAATAGACTAGAATTAATAAGCATAACTCCAAGCGTACACCAAAGATTACAACACGTTCCTTGCTTTCGTTCTATTCTTACAAGCTTCCTAAACTAGCCTAATACTAATTTAGAATAAGAAAATAAAAGGAGAAAGTAAAACTAGTAGCTAAAGAGAAGTATGGAAGGTGTGTCTTCAAATGAGGATTTGGTAGCCTTTTTATACTTGAAATACAATGCAATTTAGCAAATCGAGGCTCACGTTAGAAATCTTGAGGGGGTGGTACGGTACCATTCTGGAAAAGGTGTGGCACATGTACCTGAAAGTACGGAAAAAGCATGAAAAGGTGTGGCACGTGTACCAGGAAAGGACGAAAAAGGACAAAGGGACGGGTGGTGGCAGCCGGCGGCCAGCCATCCCGGTTCGCGGTCTTTCTTTTGCGCGTATCTTCTTCGTCGTGCGTCCGTTTTCGATGATTATTTTCGCGTTGGAATCGATTTTCAGGATCGAAAACTTTGATATATAGAACTCCACTAGATGTTTCTACAATCTTTAAATGTCTTGTATCGAATCATTTGAATCTTCGTAGCATGCAAAACCTTCATTCTTCATCGGTTTTAGTTGATTCTTCTTCTGTTAGATTCGTATTTTAAAAACGAAGACTTTGGATGAGATAAACCTTGGTGGTGGATATTTTGTCTCTAAATCTCGTCTTGGATGCCTCGAATCTTCAAACATGTGTGGAATCTTCATTTTTTTTTGTTTTGCTTAATTTTTCTCGTGAACTTCATTTTGACCTTCTTGGCAAAGTTTCATTGATTTGTGTATTATTTGAGCCCAAATGCCAAGTATTGTTCCAATATTGAGAGAGATATTGGTAGTAAAAACGTGACTTTTTACGTGATATCAAGTATCCCACACTTAGAATTTTGCTTGTCCTCAAGCAAACTCGAATCTCAAGCATGGTTAAAGATAAGTAGTAAATGAAATATTTTAGGGTAGAACTCTTTACTGAGGGGGTTTGGAAAAATAAAATGTTCATTCTTTTAAAAAAGTAGGGTTCTAATCTTTTGGAGCATGCTTTTGATCATTGGTCTTAGATACATGACTAGGAGATCCTCTCCAGGTAGTCACTCAAATCACTCAAAGTGTCTAGGGTTTCCTATTCAAATATTATCAATCACTCAGAACGCCAGTCATGTATCGTTTATCGTCATAGGCTTGATCAAATCAAATCGTTACCTTTTTGGTGAGAGCGAAGTTAATCTAGCCACAATCATTCTAGGGGGAAGTGATGTAAGGGTTTTTTTTTAGTGAAGTGTCGGCGATATGAGAGGTGGTTATGTTGGTTGGTTTCTTTTTAGTTTAGAGGAGAGTTGGAATTTTTGGGAGGATTGACGCTTTTTTGCGATTTTTGGAAGGAGTCTTATTTCTCCAATTGAATTTCTTTTCTTCGAATTCTTTTTTTTTTCGACGTCGTATCCTTGTGTCACACCCCGCCAAACGGTAATTACAATTAGTTATGTTTAGTTTGCGGAAGCTTTAATGACGTGGCGGGGCTGCGAACAGTTATTTCAACCAACCGTTACATACACACTCAGAGCATATGGTTATTGCACAACATAATAGATAAGGATGCCAGTTCAAACATTTGCTACAAAAGTAGTACGACTATGTAAGTCGTAACAGTAGTAGTGAAGTTCAAAACATTTTAGTTTTAATCAAAAATGCATAAGTTTAAAATAAGATTTCATAAGTATGACCGCAATGTTTGCAGTTATACAAATGAAATCCCCAAAAGCGGTCCCAACTGTATGTGGCATCCTAATTAGTCCAGGGTTGTCCATCCTGAATGCATGCGATTTCTTACCCAGCTAATTTCCTGAAAAACATAGAGAAAGTCGTCAACAAATATGTTGAGTGAATTTACAGGTTTATATGTGTATGTAGTTTGTTAAACCAAGTTTGTATAAATGATTTTTTATTCATTTATAAAATACAAGTTATGTAGGGTTGTTACCCTAAAGTATTGTTATGCGTGGGATGTCATCCCAAAATATGTTACTGGTTGTTTACCAGTGTAAAATAAGTTACCGGTATGTCTTCCGGTGTCCAACAGTTGTAGGATTCGTTCTTCCTAAAAGTATGTGGGAATTTACTTAGACTGTGATCCCCTGAAAGGTGAGCTAAACCTTGCAGGTTAAAGTAACGCGACCTAACCCTATAACCTAACCACAACCAGAACTTATGTTGTTTGCCTGAACGGACATTTAAGTATACGCTCCACCGTAGGAGGGTCGTCACGGCAATAGTACTATCCGTATACTCAGTGGCTAGAGTCACCTAGCTAATGGTTACAGTAGTATGTCATGAGGTCTTTCATGCACACATTCCAAGTCTAGGTCCGTACTAGGATACCATGTCTAAATTCCCAAAATAACAGTGAATATGTAATATCACAAATCAACATTTGTATAAAAGCAATAAAGCATTTATAGTTTGATTGCATGTGTTTGCATGCAATTTCTATGTTTAACACCCCTGTGTTTAAAAGCAGAAAACATTTAAAAGTAGGGGTTGTAAACTCACTGTGATGTGCTCGGTAAGGAAAGCTAGCAGCCGACAGGTAAAAGTCCAAAGTGTGTTAACCTATATACAATAAATGTATTAACATAAGTATGCTTGATTTGTTTAATCACTTATGTTAACGGTTTGTTTGTTTTGTAGAAATTGTTGACTTCTTAGTAATTTAAGTCGTTGCATTCGTTGGTGACGTTGTGTTGAAATATTGTTATTATTTCTCACGTCGTATACTTTGTTAAGTGTATATACGAATATGTAATCGTATATATATAATATTTGAATGTTGTTTCACCCCATTGTACATATACTTGTTGTATGCTATTAAGGCGTATGTTGGTTAGACGTGTAATTTATTTGTATGTATATATGAAAATATATATAATTATAAATGTCATATGTACATATATATATATCTATGTATATAAGTTTTGAATACGTTGTTTACGTGAGAAAGTATGTAAGTTTTCATTTGTATATATATATATATGGATATATATATATAAAATTTCTAAGGGCGTTCGTTATCAATTATGTATATATGTATATATGTATATGTATATATAATCAAAATTGTTCGTCATTATAAAGTAAAGTTTATGAGTTCATTTTATAATTTCTCGTTCCGTTAAATGTCTCGGGTCACGTTTCATGTTTTCAATTGGTTTGTAGGTTATTGGGCTCGGCCCAATTTGTTGGCCCAAAAACAATATACAAGTCTTGGTCCAATGGTCCCATTAACGGTTTATAGAACTCGGCCCAATTAATTTAAATGTACGATTCATTACACGCCTAACCCAGTCTGTGATCCGGCCCAGTTTGTGATCCGGCCCAGCTCAGTCTACAGCCCGAAGCCCAACAGAACAGCCTAGCCCAGCCGTTCGGCTTGGTCCAGCGGTTCGGCTTGGGTTTCAGCCGTTCGGCTGAAGCTTCAGGCCCTGTTCGGCCCACTTAATCAGTCCCTTATTCAGTTTGGCCCATATACGCAGCTCAATAAGTAAATAGCTCAGCCCAGACTACTTAGCCCAGCCCACAACCGTTCGGCTTGGGTCCAGCCGTTCGGCTTGGGTCCAGCCGTTCGGCTTGGGTCCAGCCGTTCGGCTTGGGTGCCCAGCCGATCGGCTCAGGCTTCCTGAGCTGCGGCTCTATTCCGTTTTTGCAGTTTCAAACTCGAAATCGAAGTATGTTTTTGCCATTTTTCGAACGGTTTTCGTGTTTAGGTAATCCACAACATCAATATACATCATTGTATCACATTTTAACAAGTTTTCATGCATCGATTTTGTTTTTGGAGTTTTGGTTTTAAGATTCCATTTCAAGAATCAATCATGTAATCGTCACATTTATTTGTTATATCTATTGATTTTGATGTTTAAACAAGTTGTATAACGAATTTTTAAACAAAGAAATCAAAGAATTGAAAGTTCCTTACAAAAGAGTTTGCGAGGGAGATGATGATACGAGATGAAGATGATGAGGATGATGCTCCTGGCTTGTTGTTCTACTCCACTTCTTGCTGCTGCTGTTTTGTGAATTACTCAGAAAGAAGAAGAAAAATGATAGATGATACTAGGTGTGTGTGGGTGTTGAAGAGATCACAGAATGGAGGGAGTATGAAAATCAAACGGGTATGGCTCGTATACAGGGGGCTGCTCCTCAATTATTGAGGTTTGGTGGCTATTTTTAGCCCGTTAATTTCGGGTACGGGTATAATTATAGCAATATAAAAATAAACATTTTATATTTTTATTCTGTAGATGTTCTCCTGATTCGTTATTTAAATTTGGAATAATGAAATTTTCATTATTTTAGACTGTTGTACAAATTTGTACATTGGACTGCTAACATTTAATTGAGTGCCAAATTTCAGTCGAATTTCGGGTTCATATTTTGAGGTAATGTTACAAATGTTTCCGAATGAATGAGAAAATTTGAATTTTTCTCATTTTGATCTTTGAGTGCATTTTAAAATTGTTTCTGTTCGTTTTATAATACGTTTCATGTTAAACGTATATTTTACTCGTTCTATCTATATGTTATAAATACAATAGTACTCGTAATTAATAATTGAATTAATTATATTGTGTCATCAACTTTTGTTGTATTTTTCTGTCGGATTCGTCCCGATACATTTGTACGTGACTTTAAATACTCACGTATTAGTAATACTTTTTGTTTGAAAGTACTGGGCTCCCAGGCTTACATCACATCAATAGTTTTGTTTTAAACTAAATCAGGAAATTAGCGTAAGAATGCACATGCTTAAATGTTAATCAGTACCTAATTTGGAGAGTTGTCACATTCTCCCCCCGTTAGGGAAATCTCGTCCCGAGATTTAATTCGTGTCGTGAGTCGCGGTCACGGTTTCAAATAGTCGAGGATACTTCTTGCGCATTTCATCCTCACGTTCCCAGGTGAACTCTGGGCCATGTTTCGAATTCCAACGAACTTTAACTAGCTTGATTCGTTTGTGTCGGAGTTTCTGTGTTTTCGAATCCATAACTTCGATAGGTTCCTCCACAAAGTTTAGTTTTGAGTCAATGAAGACCTCGTCCGGAGGGATGATATGTGTTTCATCAGAGAGACACTTTTTCAAGTTAGATATATGAAAGGTGTCATGGATACTACTAAGCTCTTGCGGTAGTTTGAGCTTGTAGGCGACAGAACCAATCCTTGCAAGGATCTCGAATGGTCCGATGTATCGTGGGTTCAGTTTACCTCGTTTACCAAATCGTACGACCCCTTTCCAGGGTGCAACTTTGAGTAGGACTTTGTCACCTACTTGAAATTCTAAAGGTTTCCGTCTGTTATCGGCATAACTCTTTTGTCGGTCACGTGCCGTTTTCAATCGATTTAGCACTTGAGATATCTTGTCCGTAGTTTCTTGGACTATCTCAGGACCCGATAATTGTCTGTCGCCCAACTCTGCCCAACAGAGTGGCGATCGGCATTTGCGTCCATACAATGCCTCAAATGGTGCCATCTGTATGCTGGTGTGATAACTGTTATTATATGAAAATTCTGCTAGAGGTAGGTGTGTATCCCAATTACCTCCAAAGTCTATCACACATGCTCTCAACAGGTCTTCGAGCGTTTGTATTGTTCGCTCGCTCTGGCCGTCAGTTTGTGGGTGGTAAGCAGTACTCATGTCGAGTCTAGTACCCAGTGCATGTTGAAGTGTTTGCCAGAAACGAGAAGTGAATCGTACGTCTCTATCAGAGATGATAGATAATGGCACACCATGTCGAGAAACGACCTCTTTCAGATAGATTCTAGTCAGCTTCTCCATTTTGTCTGTTTCTTTGATAGCAAGGAAGTGGGCTGATTTCGTTAATCGATCGACAATCACCCATATGGTGTCAACTCCGGATGTTGTTCTCAGTAACTTCGTGATGAAGTCCATCGTGATGTGTTCCCATTTCCATTTAGGCATTTCGGGTTGTTGCAGAAGCCCAGACGGCTTTTGGTATTCGACCTTGACTTTTGCGCAAGTCAAGCACTTACTAACGTATGTGGCAATGTCTCGTTTCATGCTAGGCCACCAGTAAAATCCTTTCAAGTCGTGATACATCTTATCTGCACCAGGATGTATCGAGTAGTTGGACTTATGTGCTTCGTCCAAGATCAATCGGCGCAATTCGTCTACGCATGGTACCCAAATTCGGTTCATGAAGTACAACACTCCGTTGTCCTTGGTTTCAAGTTGTCTCTCCATTCCCTTCAAGGATTCTTCCTTAAGGCGTTCGGGAGTGAAGGCTGACTGTTGAGCGTCACGAATTTGAATAATGAGATTCGAGTGGATTGTCAATCCTAAAGCTCGAACTCTTCGAGGTTTGACTCTTTCCTTACGACTCAAGGCATCCGCTACTACATTAGCTTTGCCCGGATGATACTTGATTTCACAGTCGTAATCGTTCAGTAATTCGACCCAACGATGTTGTCTCATGTTGAGTTCTTTCTGGTCGAATATATGTTGGAGACTTTTGTGATCCGTGAAGATAGTGCACTTTGTACCGTATAGGTAGTGTCTCCAAATCTTAAGTGCAAAAACGACGGCTCCTAGCTCTAAGTCATGCGTCGTATAGTTCTTTTCTTGAACTTTCAATTGTCGGGACGCGTAAGCTATGACTTTGTCGTTTTGCATCAATACGCAACCCAATCCCTGATGTGAAGCATCACAGTAGACAACAAAATTTTCTACTCCTTCGGGTAGTGATAGGATTGGTGCGGTACTTAGTTTCTGTTTCAACAATTGGAAAGCAATCTCTTGCTTCTCGCCCCAATCAAATTTCTTATCCTTTTGAGTTAGAGCGGTAAGTGGTTGGGCTATTTTCGAGAAGTTCTCGATGAAGCGTCGGTAATAGCCAGCTAGCCCAAGAAATTGTCATATTTCGGATGGCGTTTTCGGGGCTTCCCAGTTCTTAATTGCCTCGATTTTGGATAGGTCCACATGAATTCCTTTGTTATTGATCACATGACCAAGGAAATGAACCTCGCGCATCCAAAATTCGCACTTAGAGAACTTTGCGTAAAGCTTCTCTTTCTCTAGTAATTCAAGAATCATTCTCAAATGTTTCTCGTGATCCTCCTTCGTTCGGGAGTATATCAATATGTCATCGATAAACACAATCACGAACTTATCAAGATAAGGTTTGCATACTCTATTCATGAGGTCCATGAACACTGCTGGTGCGTTCGTCAGTCCGAATGGCATGACTAGGAACTCGTAATGACCGTATCGAGTCCTAAATGCAGTCTTAGGAATATCCTCATCCCGAACCTTCAGTTGATGGTATCCAGATCGCAAGTCGATCTTCGAATAATAACTTGACCCTTGTAACTGGTCAAATAAGTCATCGATGCGAGGTAGTGGATATCGATTCTTAATAGTTACTTTGTTCAGTTCCCGATAATCGATACACATTAGCATTGATCCATCCTTTTTCTTGACGAACAAAACCGGAGCTCCCCAAGGTGAAAAGCTCGGTCGGATGAATCCTAAGTCTAAGAGTTCCTGAAGTTGTGCAGTGTTAGAACATATTGTTCTAACATTTTGTGACAATAGTTTGTATATTGTTTTAGCATAGATTAATTGAATAAATGACCTATTGTATTGCGACTATAGCCATACGACAATAGCTTAGTCAAAGCTATTGACTAAGTTTGACTTCATTAAGTCTTATGGTTGCATGTATGTTTGGAGGTCTATAAATAGACTTCCTTAGGTCATTTTGAAATAGGTTTTTGAGTGAGTTTTGGAGAGACTCTTCAATTGTAATACTTTCACTTCCATATCTAGAAAGAGTTTGAGAGAGAGATTAGAGAGATAATCAAGCTGATTTTGTATACTTTGTGACATGAAATAAAAGTTCTCAACTTTTATTTACATCTTTACATTTCGAATACGATTTATACTTTGATTCACGTTTTACACTTGTGATTGATTTCCGTTCAATTGCAAGAATTCGATCAGCTGTAGATCCTAGGAGCTCACAAGTGGTATCAGAGCGGGAACAGCTCTTCGAATATGTGAAAAACGTGTTCGTATTGGTTTTTAGCTTCGGATTTTGTGTTCGCAAGTTACGGATTTCATTTTACTATTGAATTAGCTTGTGATTTTGATTCGGATTGATCAAAAAACATCACTCGATCATCACGCAGCAATTAATTCTGTGTTATCACAAATTAATTTGAAGATTTATTGAGTTTTTCGATTGGTTTTCATACGAAGTGTACGGATTTTGTACGGGCATGTCAATTTGACTTGTTTTGGTCAAATTGATAGCATATGAAGGTCGGAATTTCATTTATTAATTGATTAACATCAAAATCAGCCGATTTGAGTTAATTTTGAATGATTTTTGGAATTTTTTCGTAATCTGGACGCTCCTTCCGTGAATAGTGGATAATCTATTCCGTGATTAGCATTCCGTGATTAACATTTCCGACAATAATGATCAATTCCGTGATTAGTGTTCCGTGATTAATTCTATGTGTGGTCCGACAATAGCTTATTGTCGCATAAACAGTACATGATCATTGACGGATTGCTATTCTCAGATTGATATTGTCGCATAAACAGTGTTTTCCAGATTCACGGATTTACTATTCTCGGATTGATTAAAGTACTCTCGGATTGTTATTGACGGATAGATATTCTTGGACTGAGTATTCTCGGAATTATTCTCGGATTATCGGATTGAATATTCTCGGATTAAGTATTCTCGGATTTTTTTGGAATTCTTTGAAGTATAATTCACGGATAATATTCTTGGATTATTTTGAAATATTATTCTCGGATTTCTTATTCTCGCAACAAGAGTATTGTCGTAAAAAAAAAAAAAAAAAAAAAAAAATTTGTATACTTCCAAAATTTTTTCTAAGCCTTAAAAGTGATAAATTTTGGCTTTGAAAAAATTTCATTTTACCCGGGCGTTTTTGAGCGTTTTTGGACGTTTTTGAACGCGATTTTGGAGGGAAATTTGTAAAAAATATTTTCTTATTGCAAAATTTTGTTATTAAGATTAAAATTGTTCATTTTTAGCTTGGGAAAAATTACATTTTATCCAAGTAATTTTGGACATTTTTAACAAAATTTGGTGGGAAAATTCAAGAGAGGTGAAGATGGCATCTTCAAAGTTTGAGCTTGACTACAATGGAAATCCCCTACCTCCAAGATTCTTCTGTAATAATGATTACACTAGTTGGAAGACTAGATTTGAAGAATTTATTGTGTTCAGCAATCCTGATTTGTGGATTCCCATTATCAACCGATATGAGAGGCCAAAAGCAAAAGGGACGTACTTTGGTATTGTTCCATTTAAATCGGTGAAATTAATGGATGAACAGGAACGCAAGGAATTTAACAGAGACAAGAAAGCATTTGAAACAATTAAAAGTTGTTTATCAGAAGAAGTGTTTCGTGCTTTCTCAGAAGCCGAAACCTCCTATGATTTATGGATTTCTTTGTCAAAAAGGTTTAGGGGAGAAGATTTGTTGAAATTGTCAAATGTTGATGACAGAATTAAGGATGAATCAATACAGAAAGATGATGAGCTTAAAGCCTTGCAATCTAAAGTTCTAATCATGGAAACTGAACGTGATGAAATGCGTTTAAAGATTGCTAGAATGGAAGAACAGATTCTAGAACTTCAGAGTCAACAAACGGAGCTAATCAAGCTACAAGAAGATCATAGTCATGCTTTGAAGACTATTCAAGATCTTCGTGGTCAATTCTCTCGAAACTCTCACTTTGCAAAACAACCTGAAAAGGTTGTACAACCTGCAAAGGTTGTGAAAAAGATTTACAGAAGTAAATCTTCGTATGAGAAAAAGATTTCTCAGTTTACTAATTATTCTTTGCAAAAGAATAAGAAGTATTCTAAGAAATCACAATTAACTTCCAAAAAGGTTGATTGTTTGGATTCTGTAAAGGTCAAGAATGTTAACAAATCGGTTTCAGAACATCAAAAGAAGACAAAAAGAGCTTCTTCAGCACCGATACAACCTTCTTCAGAATCAAGACAAACAAAATTTTGTTCATACACACGGGCACAGATGTTTGCATTAGCACCGTCACGATATAATCGTAAGGTGTTTAAGCAATCAAAAGATTTTGTTCCTTTCTCCCAAAGGCGAACTTCTTCACAATCGATTCCTTGTCAACAATTTAGATATGAAACACCGTGTTTCTTATCTAGATGGAATTCGATTTCCTTGGATTATGTAGACACAACTTATCGATGGCTGTCAGGGCTATCTAAGCCTGTTGGAACTATGCTCAGGTGGGTTCCAAAGGTTGTTGCTACTTGATTGATACAAGACCAAGGAAGATAAAATCTACTGTTCAGGGGGAGTTATGATCTATTCTGATGGTATCAGACTATGGAACAGTTAGATTTTTTGAAGATTGAATGCTTGAAGATTATTCTCTCTCTCAACAAGTTTATCATCAATCAAGCTAAAGTCGAAGACTTATACAAGCTATTGGCAAGGGGAAGTTTGTTAGAACATGTTGTTCTAACAGTTTGTGTCAATAGTTTGTATATACAAGCTATTGTCAAGGGGGAGTTTGTTAGAACATATTGTTCTAACATTTTGTGACAATAGTTTGTATATTGTTTTAGCATAGATTAATTGAATAAATGACCTATTGTATTGCGACTATAGCCATACGACAATAGCTTAGTCAAAGCTATTGACTAAGTTTGACTTCATTAAGTCTTATGGTTGCATGTATGTTTGGAGGTCTATAAATAGACTTCCTTAGGTCATTTTGAAATAGGTTTTTGAGTGAGTTTTGGAGAGACTCTTCAATTGTAATACTTTCACTTCCATATCTAGAAAGAGTTTGAGAGAGAGATTAGAGAGATAATCAAGCTGATTTTGTATACTTTGTGACATGAAATAAAAGTTCTCAACTTTTATTTACATCTTTACATTTCGAATACGATTTATACTTTGATTCACGTTTTACACTTGTGATTGATTTCCGTTCAATTGCAAGAATTCGATCAGCTGTAGATCCTAGGAGCTCACATGCAAACAACTCTTGCATTTCTGATGGAGCAAGACGGTAAGGTGCACGAGCAATAGGCGCTGCTCCAGGTACTAGGTCGATATGAAATTCAACCTGTCGTGGAGGTGGTAATCCTGGTAACTCGTCAGGAAACACTCCCGGGTAGTCACGTACGATAGGTACGTCGTTTATACGTCGCTCCTCGGATTTCTTTTCTACAATGTGTGCCAAGAATGCTTGGTATCCCTTTCGGAGATATTTACGGGCTTTCAAGCATGAAATCATTTTTGTGGCACTTTTTCGTTTCTCACCCTTGACCATGAGAGTTTCTCCTGTCGGTAGTGGTAAGCGTACCAACTTATCGTGACATATAATTTCGGCGCGGTTCTTAGACAACCAGTCCATGCCGACTACAACGTTGAAACTTCCCAACTTAACCGGTAGCAAGTCTATTTCGAAGAGATGACCTTCTAATTCCAAGGTACATCCCGGTACTATTTCTCCTGACTCGATTAACTCACCATCGGCTAGTTCAATAGTATATTTGTTATCTAACTTACGTGATTCAAGTTCTAATAGTGGTCTAAACTCATTAGACACAAAACTTAAATCAGCACCTGAATCGATTAACACAGAGGCATAATGGTTGTTTACAAGAAACGTACCAGTGACGGTGTTAGGGTCCTGGCGTGCCTCCTGTGCTCCAATCACAAATGCTCTTCCCTGAGCCGGCTGATTGATGATGTTGTTGGCTCGGTTGTTGTTACCACGGTTGTTGGTGTTGTTGCGGTTTTGGTTGTTCTGGTTGTTATTGTTGGGATTTTGGTTGTTGAGTCGAAGGCAACAGTTCCGATAGTGCCTCATGTCGCCACATTCAAAACATCCTTGGTTTCGGCGTTCTATGTTTTCCCTAGGGGTAGGGTTAGCTTTGCAGTTTTGGGTTTTGTGACCCCAACCTTTACAGTTGTTGCAATACCAACATTCACCCTCGTGGTGTTTGCCACATTTGTCACACTTAGGTTTGTTACCCAAGTATGATTTTGATTCCACTGTGGTGGCGGCATAGGACTTTGGGTTCCCAGACCCCTTCTTATTTGTCTGACCCTGACGGTCACTTCCTCTGTCATTCCACTTACGCTTTGTACCTCCAGAATTGCCAGCTTCTGTATTGCTCGGCTCAACCTTGCCCGAAGCAGTTTTCTTGCTTAGTGTTCCCATCCTAACTGCCTCATCGGTCAGACTTTGTGCTAAAACAACAGCGCTCCTGAATGTGTCAGGTTTGGAAGATGTAACCAAACTCCTGATTTGTGGTGCCAGCCCATATACATAACGCTCGATGCGCTTGTACTCAGGTGTCACCATATGCCGCACTAGACGTGCTAGTTCCTGAAACTTGGTTGTATAACCAGTGACATCGGCACCAATCATAGTGATGTTCCACAGCTCAGTTTCGACTTTCTGCATCTCGCTACGGGGACAGAATTCCTCCAACATCATGTTTTTCAGTACTTCCCATGACATGGAGTAGGCAGCTGGTCGTCCAAGTGATTGGACTTGACTGTTCCACCAAGTGAGAGCTTTGTCAGCAAGAGTGCAGGTGGCATATTTCACCATACAGTCTGGTGAACAGTCACTAATGTCCAACACCGACTCTGTCTTTTCTATCCAGTGGATAATCCCAATAGCACCCTCGGTGCCACGAAAAGTAACTGGCTTACAAGCCTGGAATGTCTTGTATGAACACCCTCGGCGAGTATTCGCAGGTGCCTCAGTATTAACAGGGGTAGACCCGCTGTTATTCATTCCATTCTTGCGATTTCGGCTTGCTTCGTACTCAGCAATACCTTCAGCTATTCGCCGTGCTATCATTTGTTCAGTAGTTTCATTGTTGTTGGGTGGGGGAACGGTTTCAGGAATGGAAGAAGGTGTCATTCGTCGACTGTTCTTAGTCACCCGTCGTTTTGGTGGCATGATTCCGTTCTGCGATGAAATAAAAATGCAGAAGTCAATGCCAAGGTATTGAATGTGATGAACAAGATTTCACATTGTTTAACAAGTGAACAGTATGAAGGATTGAAGGATGAGATTTTGTATCACATGTCGCACGACTTTGAAACGCCCATATGTAGTTAGTACAATATAATCACGTTGGCCAGGCGTCATTATATAATGCTAAATACATATTTCTTTTCATCATCATTTAACACAGTCGAGTTTCAAAGAAATTTCAGATAAGGATCAATAATCAAGGTGTGGTATGTTTCATGGTTTTCAAGGAATGATCAAATGTTATTGATTGGCTGCCGTTTCTAACACACGTATATAAATGTAGATATAATACTAAAGTCGTTGTTGAATGTAATGAATACGAAATACAATCAAACATAAGTTATATTATATCAAAAGATGTAGCGCTGATACAACAGTTTTATACAAAACAAGATGGGATCCCTAATACGCCCCATCAGCGGTTAGCGCTATACAAAAGTCAATGGGTTTTCCTATACATATACCCATTCTAACAACTGTTTTTCCCGTCTAGTACATGTCTAGTACATACATACATCTACCCATCTGATACTAGTCTATACAACACGTGATGGACCTACTAACATATCCATCATCCAAAAGTGGTCGATCTGATGCCCAGTAGGCACAAACCGCCATACACAAGTCTAATGAAAATAAGGTAGAAACAACCCCACAGCTGTCCTCAGCACAGCTATCATCACACAAGCTCCAATCATCATCCCTGCTGTCCTCGCACGCCTCTCTAGTACCCTGACACGAGCACGTGCGGTATCGGCTATCTCTCTGGCAGCAACCACGTTGCTCAACAAGAAGTGGCAACGCTCGTGTATGTCTGTCATGTCTCCATCCAGACGGGAGACATCGCTCTGTAGCTCGGCAAGGTGAACACCCCTGCTACCAGAAATACGAAACAATGTGCGAATCACAGCCACAATGGTAGGGAGAGTCAACTCCACGGGCTCTCCAGTAGTAGGCAATGGTGCGGAGGATCGGGAGGACTCCCCGGTCTCAAAAGTAGAAGGAAAACCCTCCAACGACCTCCACCGCCCCAACATAGGAGTCATCCACTCCAAGTGAGCAAGCCTAGGTACCCTCTGTGGCGGCTCATCACAGTGCATCACCCTCTCCTCTGCCATCGGCGCCTTATCACTGGGCGCAAGTGGTCCTCTAGGGAAGTCTCGGACACACATCCGTGGTGTCCTCCTAGGTACCGGTCCTCTGGAAGGTCCAGCAGTCGTATGGCGTGTCGCCATAAAGGTAGACCCTAACATACGAGTGGTAGGGTCAGTGGGAGTAGTAACAGGTGGGACCACATGTGCAGTGGGTGGCGGGGTGATGTAGGCATCACTAGTGTCATCCGATAGAGCTCTCAGCTGAACCGGTGGACACGCAACTCCGGTGCTAGCGTCGCTATGGTAGGAATCCTCAGTCGGCTCCTCATCAGAAGCATACAAATAGATCGGACTGTGCCTCGACATGCTGAGACAAAGAAGTCGTAGGTGACGTGTCAGTCGTATGTTAGCTGTATGCAAAATGTGTATGCATGAAATGAATGTTTTAGCCAAGGCTATAGTCTAGGTCTCTAAGGCTTCAGGTCACTTAAAGACTTCTAGTTCGCTATAACCAATGGCTTTGATACCAAGTCTGTCACACCCCGCCAAACGGTAATTACAATTAGTTATGTTTAGTTTGCGGAAGCTTTAATGACGTGGCGGGGCTGCGAACAGTTATTTCAACCAACCGTTACATACACACTCAGAGCATATGGTTATTGCACAACATAATAGATAAGGATGCCAGTTCAAACATTTGCTACAAAAGTAGTACGACTATGTAAGTCGTAACAGTAGTAGTGAAGTTCAAAACAGTTTAGTTTTAATCAAAAATACATAAGTTTAAAATAAGATTTCATAAGTATGACCGCAATGTCTGCAGTTATACAAATGAAATCCCCAAAAGCGGTCCCAACTGTATGTGGCATCCTAATTAGTCCAGGGTTGTCCATCCTGAATGCATGCGATTTCTTACCCAGCTAATTTCCTGAAAAACATAGAGAAAGTCGTCAACAAATATGTTGAGTGAATTTACAGGTTTATATGTGTATGTGGTTTGTTAAACCAAGTTTGTATAAATGATTTGTTATTCATTTATAAAATACAAGTTATGTAGGGTTGTTACCCTAAAGTATTGTTATGCGTGGGATGTCGTCCCAAAATATGTTACTGGTTGTTTACCAGTGTAAAATAAGTTACCGGTATGTCTTCCGGTGTCCAACAGTTGTAGGATTCGTTCTTCCTAAAAGTATGTGGGAATTTACTTAGACTGTGATCCCCTGAAAGGTGAGCTAAACCTTGCAGGTTAAAGTAACGCGACCTAACCCTATAACCAAACCACAACCAGAACTTATGTTGTTTGCCTGAACGGACATTTAAGTATACGCTCCACCGTAGGAGGGTCGTCACGGCAATAGTACTATCCGTATACTCAGTGGCTAGAGTCACCTATGAGATCTTTCATGCATACATTCCAAGTCAAGGTCCGTACTAGGATACCTTGTCTAAATTCCCAAAATAACAGTGAATATGTAATATCACAAATCAACATTTGTATAAAAGCAATAAAGCATTTATAGTTTGATTGCATGTGTTTGCATGCAATTTCTATGTTTAACACCCCTGTGTTTAAAAGCAGAAAACATTTAAAAGTAGGGGTTGTAAACTCACTGTGATGTGCTCGGTAAGGAAAGCTAGCAGCTGACAGGTAAAAGTCCAAAGTGTGTTAACCTATATACAATAAATGTATTAACATAAGTATGCTTGATTTGTTTAATCACTTATGTTAACAGTTTGTTTGTTTTGTAGAAATTGTTGACTTCTTAGTAATTTAAGTCGTTGCATTCGTTGGTGACGTTGTGTTGAAATATTGTTATTATTTCTCACGTCGTATACTTTGTTAAGTGTATATACGAATATGTAATCGTATATATATATATATATATATATATTTGAATGTTGTTTCACCCCATTGTACATATACTTGTTGTATGCTATTAAGGCGTATGTTGGTTAGACGTGTAATTTATTTGTATGTATATATGAAAATATACATAATTATAAATGTCATATGTACATATATATATCTATGTATATAAGTTTTGAATACGTTGTTTACGTGAGAAAGTATGTAAGTTTTCATTTGTATATATATATATATGGATATATATATATAAAATTTCTAAGGGCGTTCGTTATCAATTATGTATATATGTATATATGTATATGTATATATAATCAAAATTGTTCGTCATTATAAAGTAAAGTTTATGAGTTCATTTTATAATTTCTCGTTCCGTTAAATGTCTCGGGTCACGTTTCATGTTTTCAATTGGTTTGTAGGTTATTGGGCTCGGCCCAATTTGTTGGCCCAAAAACAATATACAAGTCTTGGTCCAATGGTCCCATTAACGGTTTATAGAACTCGGCCCAATTAATTTAAATGTACGATTCATTACACGCCCGACCCAGTCTGTGATCCGGCCCAGTTTGTGATCCGGCCCAGCTCAGTCTACAGCCCGAAGCCCAACAGAACAGCCTAGCCCAGCCGTTCGGCTTGGTCCAGCCGTTCGGCTTGGGCTTCAGCCGTTCGGCTGAAGCTTCAGGCCCTGTTCGGCCCACTTAATCAGTCCCTTATTCAGTTTGGCCCATATACACAGCCCATTAAGTAAATAGCTCAGCCCAGACTACTTAGCCCAGCCCACAGCCGTTCGGCTTGGGTCCAGCCGTTCGGCTTGGGTCCAGCCGTTCGGCTTGGGTCCAGCCGTTCGGCTTGGGTGCCCAGCCGATCGGCTCAGGCTTCCTGAGCTGCGGCTCTGTTCCATTTTTGCAGTTTCAAACTCGAAATCGAAGTATGTTTTTGCCATTTTTCGAACGGTTTTCGTGTTTAGGTAATCCACAACATCAATATACATCATTGTATCACATTTTAACAAGTTTTCATGCATCGATTTTGTTTTTGGAGTTTTGGTTTTAAGATTCCATTTCAAGAATCAATCATGTAATCGTCACATTTATTTGTTATATCTATTGATTTTGATGTTTAAACAAGTTGTATAACGAATTTTTAAACAAAGAAATCAAAGAATCGAAAGTTCCTTACAAAAGAGTTTGCGAGGGAGATGATGATACGAGATGAAGATGATGAGGATGATGCTCCTGGCTTGTTGTTCTACTCCACTTCTTGCTGCTGCTGTTTTGTGAATTACTCAGAAAGAAGAAGAAAAATGATAGATGATACTAGGTGTGTGTGGGTGTTGAAGAGATCACAGAATGGAGGGAGTATGAAAATCAAACGGGTATGGCTCGTATACAGGGGGCTGCTCCTCAATTATTGAGGTTTGGTGGCTATTTTTAGCCCGTTAATTTCGGGTACGGGTATAATTATAGCAATATAAAAATAAACATTTTATATTTTTATTCTGTAGATGTTCTCCTGATTCGTTATTTAAATTTGGAATAATGAAATTTTCATTATTTTAGACTGTTGTACAAATTTGTACATTGGACTGCTAACATTTAATTGAGTGCCAAATTTCAGTCGAATTTCGGGTTCATATTTTGAGGTAATGTTACAAATGTTTCCGAATGAATGAGAAAATTTGAATTTTTCTCATTTTGATCTTTGAGTGCATTTTAAAATTGTTTCTGTTTGTTTTATAATACGTTTCATGTTAAACGTATATTTTACTCGTTCTATCTATATGTTATAGATACAATAGTACTCGTAATTAATAATTGAATTAATTATATTGTGTCATCAACTTTTGTTGTATTTTTCTGTCGGATTCGTCCCGATACATTTGTACGTGACTTTAAATACTCACGTATTAGTAATACTTTTTGTTTGAAAGTACTGGGCTGCTAGGCTTACATCACATCAATAGTTTTGTTTTAAACTAAATCAGGAAATTAGCGTAAGAATGCACATGCTTAAATGTTAATCAGTACCTAATTTGGAGAGTTGTCACACCTTGTATTTTTCTTCTTTCATCTTTGGACTTTCTATGAAGTTTGAGGGATGCTTTTGAGAGGGTAGGGATAACGTATTTCTTTTTGGGTGTAAGGATGGATTTGAGAATGATGTGATTCGATCTCCTTATTACTCACCAGATCGGATTTGAAATGCATAACAGGAGTAAGTTCTGATTCTAAACGCATACATCGGCACACTCGAGAATCGAAGAAGTGAAGCATTAAAAATGGATGCTTTATATGGCTCAAGATTCCTCATGAATCGAAAATTGGTTTGTTGTGTGCCTAGTCATGTGATGCTCTTTATAGGATTATTAATCTAGTTTTCAAAAGGAATTCATATTTTATTTATCCTTCTTCTCCAAAGTAAAATTTTCATTTTCAACATATTTTTAACCTTATTTTGAAAAAATTTGTTTAAAATTTTCGAGTTACTTTTTGGAGAAGGATGGTCTAAAGTGCAGCGAGTTTAGAATCAAACATATACCATTATCTATTTTACAGTAGTGTATACTACTGCTATCCCACACTTAAAGGAACATCGTCCTTGATGTTATTCTAAGTTCTGACTGGGTAAAGATCCCACACTTAGGATTTGAAACATCTAAGATGTATTCGTTTAGCAGTGTGTGTTGGGTTTGAATCTCACACTTAGTGATAAGCATAGTGGATATGATATATTTATAACGAAAGAAAAAGATTGGTATAGAAGTACTTCCAATAATTGCAGTGTTCCATGGTATGCGTTTGGCGAACTTTGTATTGTTAGGTTCACTCTTGATCAAGTCTTCTTGTGATTGGTCTCATAGGTGTGAACACGTCGGATAAGATTCTTTGGATGTCTGCACTTCCTTGAGGAGTAAGTATTCTTTGTATGTCCGAGCGTGAAAGATTGTCAAAGCTTTCATCACTTCTTGGATAGTAAAATTAAGGAAATGTAAAGCATGAGTTGCCTCCCGAGAAGCGTTCTTTTAAAGTCGAGAGATGGACTTAGTCCTTTCTTCTTAAGATGATGCTGGATGCGTCCCTGGAGCTGGAATGATCATTGTAGCTCCTAGGTAGGACGTATCATGGAGGAAAGTATTGAAGGAATTGCTCTATCATGTTGGCAATCAGGTCTGTAGGTTCCCGGTACGGACCTAATCAGATCGTCAACTCAACGGACCTAATCAGATCGTCAACTCAATTGAAAGTGCCGAATCCAAACAATCAAGTATTGAACGTTTAACGAATCAAACAAACACGATATCTATAATCTTTGTATATATTCACACTTAAAGAATAATGATTACAGATTACAAACTCTATCTATCTCTCAAGCCACGCCTCTCTCTCACTCTCTAGAGTTTGATCAACCCACAAATGAACCCTAACATGCCTATTTATAGGCTGTCCAAACCCTATAGCGACACTAGCCAAGTGTCGCCACATGCGACACTAGCTAAGTGTCGCATAAACACTAATTTTGTGTATATATTCTATTTCACTATTCGTTTACAAACTCGCATATACACACTAAACATTATACATACGCAGACTAATTGACTTTGACAATTACAAACGTTTGACCAACTGACTGACACACCAAATGCACCAACAAACTCCCCCATGTCAGCAGCTTGGTCAAATAAGTCTTCAATTAGTCTTCATCAACAAACTCTTTCATGTCTTCAACAATCAGAATCTCTTTCATGTCTTTAACAATAAGAATCTCCCCCATTGAGATAGCATGGTCTTCAAAGAAATCTTGATGTCCAAATTCATGTGACTGACACAAATTCATCATACAATAAGATCTTCAAACTATGTGACCATCTCTCAATCAGCAGCAGCTTCTCCAATAGAATTTATCTTCACAGTCTTTGGAGAATAACCGACATCCTTTACATCTTCAATATTTGACTTGAACAAGATATGTGATGTTTGAAGAAAATAATATAGAAATAAAATCTTTTTGTATTTTCTTTATAAAGGAAAAGTAAAAAACAAAGATTAAAATAAATTTGGGGATAGGATTGTTTTACGTCTGCTTAGAGATCATATCAGGCCAACGTACAATTATTAGGAAATAGTAAGTGTTATCTCGATTATCAGTATATTTGTCCTCTTTAAATTTACTTAGCATATTTAAAACACTTTTTATAAAATTTATTTCAAGACGATTACTGGTATTGTTTGTCCACTTAAACATGTTACATCCGGGTCTGTGAGTTAACCTTTTATTGTTAGTATGAATATTTCTCCATGGTCCCCACCTATGACATACCCCTGTAACCCAGACATGAGCATAGCTTCCTAATCCAGAGAGAATATAAGAATATCATTTTTAATAATCAAGTCAGCGGTGACAGGTCTGTACAAACGTACAACAAAGCGACATAACTTGATTCAGGTGTAAGCAAAACCAGACTTGGTCAAACCATTTTGGTGACCTTGTTAGGTATCTTATGATTTAAGACTTTTTCAAGTTCATTGACTTGCGTTTGCTTAACTTTTAAGCATATACTAATTGAGACCAGGTCTGTACTTACGTACAACAGAGGAAACAATCAATATAGACCCCCAAATGATTTCAGATAAACCTCAGGTATAGAAATATGTCATGCTATGTTAAGGAATTAAGACATTTAGTCATATATCATATGGTGTTTACCACAAGATCATAGACACGTATTAGAATTACTTCTTAAGAACCCAGAAACCGATGTGTATCATGTCTACCAGTACATCATATGATGAAGCTAATGTTTATAAAAGCTATTTTAAACATGCCAGATAAACCTACTAATACATCAAGGATAAACCTTAAAATTTCCATTTTGTGCATGTCATCTGATGTACAATCATTTCCCATGTTGTTTACAGACACAATCCAATATCTTTTTGAGGATTAATAAGAATCTTGATGTTCACATTTCTGATCCAAATAATCAGAATTTTAATTACTCCCCCAGAACAGCAAATTCTTTTCAAAAATCCAATTCAAAGGTCCTCCCCTTAAACATTAAACATATTTTTGTAATTTTTTAAAGATATTTCGCAACATTGCATTTCTTTGATACTAAAAAGTACAAAGAATGGCTGTTGCAAAAATTAACAAATAAAGAAAAGTATCAAAATCACATATCAAGTCAAATCAAATGCCTTTTATCACTTTTACCACCACGAAACATCAGAAATTTCATCCAATCACAAATCATCATAACATTCTTCTAACAATATCCACATCCATGCAGTCACTAAAAAAATATTACTTTACAAGAATCTGACTGCATCACCACAAACAATCAAACGTTAGTACTTATGGGACACCCAAGCCTTGATAGACTTGGGTTGTCAATGATCATCCATAATCATCACATCAACGAGTTTATGATATTTTAAAAACTCAGAAGATTTCATTGATGCGTTGTTTGTGGATTTGGGTTTCTAAACCTGTTTAGGTTCAGATGATTTGTTTTCAACAATGTTGTGCTGTTGAACTTGAGGTTTACTAGGCACAACTTTGTTTACTCTTGCCATAGGTTTTGGAGAGTTTGATGCACAACTAGATACAGGCGTATACGAACGACGCCTTGAAAAAGATTTTGAAAAAGAATTCCTGAAAGAGGAAGTTCTTGGCATCCCTCTACCAAACCTATCTAGGGATAATAACTTACAATCCCTAATAATATGGCCCTGTTGACCACAACGATAACAAGAACGACGCTTCACAAAAGATGTATTCTAATGAGTTCCCTCAAATCGTTTCGGTGAAGGACAGTACACAGAAGGTCTATTAGCAGGAACATTTGTTGAACATGCACTCTTAGGTGTACATGTTGAAGTAGATGTTCCCGAGGTTGAGTTAGTAGATTAGAATCCCTTTTAACATTTTTAACTTTGAAAGATTCATTATCAACTTTAGCTTTGCCTTTGCATTTAAAACAGTCAGGTTTGACAGTTATTTTTTCAACCTTAATGGTAGACACTTCAGGTATATCTTCTACCTCTTCAACACTAACGGAAGGTGAACTTTCTTGCTTAACAAACTTAGGCAAGGGATACGCTGGCCTCTTGGTTTTCTCATTTGTCTGTTTGTTTTCCTTAGCTTCTTTTGATTTAATACCATAAAGCAATGCATAATCGACTGGAATCTCTTCAGTGCCTTCCTTAACAGGCATAGGACAATATTCGGCATGGGAAGGTGGTGGGACTTGAGTATAACCAAGTCCTGCCTTCTTTTTACCGCATGTCCTTTGCTTATTAACAATTTCATCAAAGACAACTGTTGCTGAAGAAGAGCCTAAAAATTTGTTCTTATAGTTATCATACTCAATTTTTAAATCAGAAAGTTCTTTATTCAACAACTCAATTTCAGTAAGAAACTGTTAATAGCGTCTTGTTGACTAAAAACTTTTGATTTGTAAGTCTGTGTGTCTAACTTATATGCCTCAATTTTCTTATCATAAAGTTTCTCATTAGCTTTAAGAAAATTGTTTGATTCAGTAAGTTTGACAACTTTTTCCCGTAAATCTAAGTTGTCTTTCTGAAAAACGTGCAAAGATTCGGTCAATTTAATGCATGAGATACAGCTTAGAGGTGCTTCAGGTTCAATGTTTACCTTAGGTGCATTAGAATCAATGTCTTTTATTTGAGCCACCATTGCAGTGTGTTGATCCTCTTCTTCGTTTATCAACCTTTTCTTTTGATCATAAGCCTCTATAAGAACGTCCCATAAATCTGTAGAAGTTGCTTGATGTATGAATTTATTTATCACAACTTCTGGCAAGCACATGGTAATCATCTCATATGCTCTATTGTCATTTTCAAACTCTTCCCGTTCGTTGATTGACATTTGTGCTCTTGACTTAAGGACCCCATCGAGTCTTGGTTGCTCATATCGATCAATCGCGTTAAACCAGTTCCACAACTTTGGATCTTTGTGTTCAATGAAGTTGCATAGCTTAATCTTCCAATTAGCAAAATCACTATAGAACAAAGATGTAGAAGGAGACATTTTCGTACCGAAAGCCATTTCTGAATTTTTTTCTCCAAAATTGAATTCGAAAATTTCGTAAACTTTCCGAGTATTGCGAAACTTTTCCGACACTAAAATTAAGCTCTTTTAATCTTAAAAACAGAATTTAAAATTACCAAAATTTTCGCGTTTTTCCCGCCCAAATTTCGTCCGAAAACGTCAAAAAATGACCGGGTAAAATGAAACTTTTTCCAGGCTAAAATTGAACACTTTTAAGCCTATGGAAAAAAATTTGAAAACGCAAAAAATTTTCGGAGTTTCCCGCCAAAAAAATTTTCCGACACTAAAATGAAACTTTTTTTTTTTACGAATCTAGAGCGACACTAGGTAAATGTCGCTTAACAGGTAGTGTCGCTATGTAAGTGTCACACAATATCAGATGGCGACACTAGGGTAAGTGTCGCTATGAAGTGACGCTTTGAAGTGACGTACTGAAGTGACGTTAGAGGGTAAGTGACGCACTGGTAAGTGACGCACGAAGTGACGCTAAATCATGGCTGTCAGCTCCAAAAACCCTAAAAATCGAAATTTTCGAAACCCTAACGAAAATTGACGAACGACAGATGAACTAGCACCAAAAATCAACCCAAAAATCGATATAATCAACACACATAACCCAGAAACGAATTATAATCAATTAATACCTTCACGAATCAATCGAAAACGCTCAAAATAACGATCCGAAACCGTCGAATCCTTGATTCACGGCTCTGATACCTCCTCTAGGTTCCCGGTACGGACCTAATCAGATCGTCAACTCAACTAAAAGTGCGGAATCCAAACAATCAAGTATTGAACGTTTAACGAATCAAACAAACACGATATCTATAATCTTTGTATATATTCACACTTAAAAAATAATGATTACAGATTACAAACTCTATCTCTCTCTCAAGCCACGCCTCTCTCTCACTCTCTAGGGTTTGATCAACCCACAAATGAACCCTAACATGCCTATTTATAGGCTGTCCAAACCCTATAGCGACACTAGCCAAGTGTCGCCATATGCGACACTAGCTAAGTGTCGCATAAACACTAATTTGTGTATATATTCTATTTCACTATTCCTTTAAATGTGGGATAGCAGTAGTTACACTAAAGTCAAAACCATTGCCAAACTACCACCACCAACCAACGTTAAGGCCATCCGAAGCTTTCTAGGACACGTTGGGTTCTACCGCCGTTTTATCAAGGATTTCTCCAAAATTTCTCGACCTATCACCCACCTTTTAGGAAAAGACATCAAGTTCATATTCAATGAGAACTGCATGAAAGCTTTCAACTACCTGAAAAAGGAGCTAACAAATGCACCAATCATGGTCGCTCCAGATTGGAATCTACCATTTGAAATCATGTGCGACGCAAGTGACTTCGCAGTTGGGGTAGTTCTAGGGCAAAGGAAGGATAATCATTTTCGACCAATCTACTACGCCAGCAAAACACTCACAGACACTCAAGAGAACTACACAACCACCGAAAAGGAGTTGTTAGCCGTAGTATTTGCCTTTGATAAATTCCGATCCTATCTAATAATGTCCAAAATGATAGTGTACACGGATCACTCAGCTCTAAAATACCTCTTCAAGAAGCAAGACGCAAAACCCAGAGTGCTATGATTGATTCTACTCCAACAAGAATTTGACATCGAGATAAAAGATAAGAAGGGAGCAGAAAATGTCACCGCAGATCATTTAAGTCGACTCGAAAATCTATTGATGGAACAACTTGCAGAAAGAGATATTAGAGATCGATTTCCAGAAGAACAATTAATGAGTTTAGGAAAATCAATGCAAGGCTCGCAATTCACTGAAGATCCTTGGTTTGCAGACATTGCAAATTTTATAGTTGGAGGGATCACAAGAAAAGGAATGCCATCATCACGAAAACGGAAATTCTTCCGTGACGCCAAGCATTACTTTTTGGACGATCCACACTTGTTCAAGGTCTGTCCCGATCAAATTATAAGAAGATGTGTCGATGGGAAAGAAGCCGAACACAAACTCCACCAAAGCCACCACGGATCGACCGGAGGACATCATGCAGCTAATTTGACAGCAAAGAAAGTTTGCGACTCGGGATTCTACAGGCCCACTATTTTCAGAGATGCACAAGACTTGCTAAAACATTGCGATATTTGCCAAAGGTTTGGAAATATCACAACGCGTAATGAAATGCCGTTGATGAATATCCAAGCACGTGAGATATTTGATATTTGGGGATTAGACTTCATGGGACCTTTTCCAAAATCTTACGGGAAAGAATACATCCTAGTGCTTGTCGACTACGTGTCTAGATGGTCCGAAGCTCAAGCCTTTCCAACAAATGACTCGAGAGTCCTGACCAAATTCTTAAAACAGCTATTCTGTCGATTTGGAACTCCACGAGCAATCATCAGTGATCATGGCACGCACTTTTGCAATACTCGGTTTATGAAACTATTGCAACAATATGGTGTTACCCATAAGAGATCTACGGCCTACCACCCGCAGATGAATGGGCAAGCAGAAATAATAAACCGAGCGCTAAAAAGGATCCTGGAATGAACAGTTGGTCAACACGGGGAAAGATGGGCAGATAAGCTAGACGATGCTTTATGGGCATTCCGGATGGCCTACAAGACACCGTTAGGAACGACCCCCTATAGGCTTGTGTATGGAAAGGCATGTCATCTTCCAATCGAACTAGAGTACAAAGCTTACTGGGCATTGAGAAATTGTAGCTTGGATCCTACAATAACGGGAACACACCGGAAAATGCAACTGAACGAGCTGGCAGATTTAAGAGATCAAGCTTACGAAAGCTCCTATAAATTCAAGGAGAGAACCAAAGTGCTCCATGATTCGAAACTCCGCCCCACACGCTTCAACCCAGGTGATAAAGTTCTACTCTTTAACTCACGATTTAAAAAGTTTTCTGGTAAATTTAAAGCACGATGGAGCAGTCCATTTACAATATCTAAAGTATTTCCATATGGTACCGTCGAGCTCGAGGCCCCTGAAGGAAACTTCAAGGTAAACGGTCACCGTTTAAAACACTACGTACAAGAATTTCCCCCATCCTAGGAAGTCTATGGTTACGAAGAGCCCTGGTAGAATAACAGAGTCAAGCTACGAGACTCGATAAAAAAGCGCTCTTGGGAGGCACCCCAAGCTTATCTTACGTTTTCAGCATTAATTTTCTTTTCTTATTCTTAATTTAATCCATTTTATGCAGTTCTCGCCTCATGAAAGACTAATGATTATTCCTAGTCCATTAACCTTTTATATTTTGCAGGATGAGTTCACAGTCAGACATACCATGACAGAGACACTCACGTGCCATGTATCACTCCCGGAGTTCATCACCGGGCAGTAGCATGAGGACTGTTAGAGGATCCCAGTCACCACCTCCAAGCTTAGATGAGATCTTGGCAGACTTGGTGGAGGTGACCGTTCAGGAGACATTTCTTCTACGTTCCACCCACGCTAGGTTACCTTCATCTCACCGACCTGAGGGACAGACCGCAGGGAACTCCAGAGTACCCATCTTTGAGCATAGGGTTACTACTGTAGACCCTGCCGTCACATGGTCTATACTGAGGGCCCTTGAGGTCCAGCACAGTGCCATCGCTGAGATCCACACTGCTCTGGGCTTCCCCTCCACACCTGTGTGTCCCTTTCAGATGGGACCTGATCCCGCTCCGCACATTCCACCGTGGGACTTATTTCCACCTTGGAGCATGACTGCGCAGGACCACACCACTTTTATGGACCCACTAGAGGAGGAGGCTGCTGCACTAGATGCTTGGATTCAGGATCCAGAGGATGGTACCGCATCTCCGGTCCACACCATCGAGGAGTCATCATCACCCACATCGGTCGTTGAAAACACGATCTTCGTGGATGATGACTTCACCGATTGGGAGACACTCTCTACTGACATGGATTAGTTTCTAGTAGTTATTTGTGTTTAGTATTAACAAGTATTTTTGGTGTTTAATATTAACGTGTATTGATGTTTGTGAAGGATGTTTATTATGCAGAAATTGATGTAGGAATTATGGAACAAGTTCATTTTAATGAGCATGGTTCATCTCTAGAAAATTCACATACACACGCAGCACAAGGGAGTATCTCTTCTAACCCTACTTTGCTTGATTAAAACACACTAAAACTCTAAGTAAAACTCTAAGTGTGGTATTATGTCTCACAAAAGAGAGTATATCTTCGAATGATTGACCACCGTTCGAAAACCTAAGTGTGGTATTAACCCAACTTGGAAATAGAACATTAGGGACAATGTTCTCTTAAATGTGGGATGATAATAGTATTCACTACTAAAGTGTGCAACATTAATTTTGATCAATCTTTTAAGCAAAAGTCATGTTTTCAGCAAAATTTCAAAATTTTCAAAGTAAAAAATAATGGGTATTTCCAGTCAACAGAAATTCAAAGGCTTGGAATTAGATAATGTCGGGCAAAACCCTTTGAGAATTTTTCAAACTATGTTTCGAGGCAAGCAATCGCATGACTAGGCACTAAACCACCAAACTAAGTGAGGATTCTTGAGCCATATAAAAGCATTCATCTTTAATGCTTCACTTTTCGATTATGAGTGTGCCGGTGTATGCTCTCTAGAATCATGACTTGTTCAAGCAATACATTTCGAGATTACAAAAATGGGTGTCATACGTGATGAAGGTGCAATTAGAGGACCTTGACATTTCCTAGGATAAAAACCCTCTCGTAAAACCCTTGCTTTCAAGCCTAACGTAACCAATGCTCACCCTCAGCATTGAAGATCAGTAGAAAACATGTTGAGCCTTAGCCTTTTCATTTCAAAAACTCACTTCAAAAGCCAATCCCTTCCCTTCCTCTTTTGGCCATAGCCTAAGTTTCTGTTCTGTCACAAGAATTACTATAAGAAGTACGGAGCGTTCCCCAAAGGATGAGCATCATCCGTAAAAGGAGCTCCAAGGAAAAGAAATTCAGCAAAAGCAAAGCTGTCAGAAGAAATCTAAAAGCCCAAGGATCATGTAAAGCCAAGGGAAAGGTTTATCAAAAACTTGAAAAAAAAAAGCTGCAAAAGAAGGCTCAAAGAGAGAAAAATCCAAGAAGAAGCGCTACTAAGCGCCAAAGATAAGTCATCACAGACAACTCTTAGGCTACATTAAAACCCCGAAATAAACCACCTACAAAACCCTTCATCCATATATACTACTTTCATCTTCTTATAAAAGTCTAGGGATAATTTGCACCGTCCTCATTTAAGTACTGCCGATCTGATCCTCGACCAAGCCTATGACGATGGAAGAGCTGCATGACTGGCCCTTGAGTGAATTAGAAATTAGGAAACCCGATACACTTGAGTGAATTGAGTGACCACCTGTGAGGATCCCAGTCATGTATATCTTACATTACGAAGATTGAAAAGAGAGCTTACTAGAACCAGGTTGGAAAAACATCAAAATGTTAAAACCCCGCCTTAAATCTTTTCTTTACCTAGCCTGTAGGAATCAAAGTTCTCCAGGATGCAAAGCCCCCTTTCCAGACTTTTAAAATAGTTTTACTAAAGATTTGCTTGAGGACAAGCAAAGTTCTAAGTGTGGGATACTTGATATCGCGTAAAAAGTCATGTTTTTACTACCGATATCTCTCTCATTGTAGAACGATTCTTGGCATTTTAAACTAAAAAACAATACAAATCAATGATATTATGCCAAGATGGTCAAAACAAGGTTGCACGATAAAAATCAAGCAAAACGGATGAAAAACGAAGATTCCACGCACGTTTGAAGATTCAAGGCATCAAGACGAGATTTCAAGACAAAATTGCCCATCATCAACATCCATTTCATCCAAGATGTTCATTTTCAAATTACGAATCCAACAGAAGAAGAATAAACAAAAACGGACAGAGAATGAAGATTCTACGTACGCCAGAAGATCCAAACGATTCGTACGAGACATCCGAAAATGGGAGATATATTTTTGAGATATCTTTACATCAAAGTCTTCATTTTTGAATTACGAATCCAACGCAAAAAGAATCAACGGAAATGGACGCATAACGAAGAAGATACACGCGAATTAAGAAACGCAGTGAAAGATGACGGACCGGGGCGGTGGCAGCCAGCCGCCGCCGGCCAACCACCAGCCGCCGCCGGCCTGCTGGTGGGCCGCCCCACCCCCCCTCCCCCATCTCGTTTCCGCTTTTTGGTCCTTGCGTGTACCCGGTGCACCACCTTTCCATGCTTTTTCGTACCCGGTGCACTACCTTTCCATGCATTTTCGTACCCGGTGCACCACCTTTCCACCTTTTGCTAATATGTGCCTAAAAATTCTAAAATGCACCATCACTCAACTATAAATAGGAGTCTTTGGTTCATTTGATCACACATCTTTACACACCTACACTTTTACACATTAGATATCTTTCTTTCTTTGTAATTTTAATTCTTCCTAGTTAATTAGGCTAGCTAATTAACTAATCAAGGAAGATTTGTATGGAGGTGCTCCGGGATGCATATTTTAGCTACGAGTTATTGTACTTCTTCCCATGTGTTAATCTATCTTCCATATTTAATATGTTTGTTCTTTCATTAATAAATTTAAATATGCACGCTAGAATTGCCATGATTAACTAAATAACTCAATTGTCTGCTATGATAGTCGTTTAGGAAAAGTTTAAATATGTGAGTGTACTGTATGTCATGAGATTGCGGATGCTTGATATTATAAATAGATGTAGGAATTGAATCTTTATCATTTATCTGCCCAACTCACGTTGTGACTAAAACCTTATCCAAAAATGAACGTAGCTAACTCATAGGGTATAGGTCACTTAGTTATACTATGCTAGATTGAATCATTGAGCTCGGCATGGCCGGTGTTCTCTGGACCACACTAGGATCTAAGAGACACGGAACATGGGAATAGAGGTAGATTAAGATTGTTAAAATGTATGATCGTTTAAGCTCTAGACTTTTTAGGTCTTGATCTAGGATATAATGATAACAATGATAAATTATGCAGCGGAATATAAATATGAACATCAATGTTATCTCAATAAGCCCCAATATTATTTGATCAGAATAACACGGTTATACAAATATAACAGGATCAAGATACCTTGATCTTGAGGCTAAACAAAAACCCTAGACGTCTACATTATGTGTGCACACCTAAACCCTATGCCTATATCCCTTTATATAATAGAGATATTAGGGTTACAAAGAAATCATAATTGTATAAGGAAACTAATTAAAACAATCGTTACTTTTAGTCCCTCATCTTTAATTATTTTGTATCATCAAATCAATAATTCCCTACAATCTTCCCCTATTTGATGATGACAAAATATCCATCTTCTTGCACAAACTTCCCCTTAATTCTTGATTTCTTTTAAACCATGCCATGCATAATAACCAGATGCAAATCTTGATCTTCAATTCTTCTTCCCCTTTTTGTCATAATCCAATAGGGGTCTTCTTGAAGATAAGCAACTTGAATCTTTACAACCGCACAATATATATTACACTACTAATCCAACCTTCTAATGACTCAAATTACCCTCCATGACGCATAATAAGAATAATGAATTTGAGCATTAGAAACTTACACTAGTAGTTGTACTATACAACTAGCAGTAGTAATAAAACCTTTATCCCAAATAATTATGCATGAACATCATCCGATGGTTAAACACTTTTTCCATAAGCTTTCCCTCAAATCAATATGTTAACCATCTCTTGACCAAAAGCAATAGAAACAATCATAAGAACTGTACGAATAACTAACCAACAATAGCAACAAATACCATGTAGTACCATCCATGACGAGCATCACTAATTCCGCTAGTGTTTGAAAAATGACTAACAGTAGTAATCGGTACCAAGTAGCAGTCATAACGAACAGTACAAATGATTAATACTCTAACAGTCATAACTTTTGTCAAGCAGTAGGAAATTCCTTCAGCCACTTTCCAATAATAGTGTTAACCATTTTTAACTAACACTTTGTTAACCATCTCTTGTATCTCGAATCTTTATAGGCTCTAAGTAATGATCACTGATGAAGAAAATAGAGTATGACAAACTTAATAAAGAAATTAAATCTTCCAAACTTGTACCTTATATCTTGTACTATTCACGACGTTGAACTTATAATCCTATGTATAAGTAGATCGCAATCTCTTTGACAAAAATCCTTATTTTCCATAATAAGTCACCGAGCCCACCATAACTCTTTCAAGTGATAGCAAATGTGAGCATTGAGCATCCTAAGTTTAATCTCACACGTTTGCTAGATTTGTCAAGTCTTCGTCGTCACCATACAAATCAAACAAGTTATCTTCAAAGTGTACCATCCTACTTTGAGATATGATAAGATACACGCCTGTAAAAATCAACTCCAATACCAAATAAGCTATAATCAATCTTCTTCGTAATCACTTCTTCAAATAATCTTCAAAAACGAGCCATAAAATCAATATGGATAAATTGTTATGAAAACAATTCAATCGAGATTCAAAACTATTTTCTAACAGTTTTAACCACATACCACTAACAGTGGATTAACTCCAACAGTAATAACCACTTTAAAAATTTCGAACAGTGGTAATCTCATGACTAACAGTGGCAATGTCCTTTGAATTCCACTAACAGTGGCAAGGAATTTCTAATTTTGAAAGGAATTTCGATTGTGCTAACAGAGGCAACGTTGTACTAGCAGCGGGAACGTTGTACTAGCAGAGGCAAGAATACACTAACAGAGGCAAGTATCTTCTACTAGCAGTGGCAAGCATCTTCTACTAGCAGTGGCAGCAAGTTCAGAATTATATATCTCCCTGATAACAAATCTGATCATGCTCAAATTTTTACACGAAGTCCATCAATGTTTCATTAACCACATATCCAAAAATCAAGTCGATCCAACGGTTAACGAATCTACAGTAATTATTTGACTTCAGCTGCACAAAAGAAACCATAAACTTACTGCAGCAGATTCGAATTTCAATATCTCTCTGTATATACATCCGATCATGATGAAATTTTTTACACACTGTAGAAATATATGTCTTCTATAACATATCCAAAAATCATAAACTTTCGTTGGATAACGAAGACACAGTGACCGTTTTACTTCTGCCATTCTGAAAAACCCTAAACTTTCAGCAACCAATTTCGACAATGAATATCTCTCAATCAAAAGCTCAGATCAAAAATTCCTCCAGTCAGAATATGCACCTGTATGTTAGGAAGCTACAGTTCAAATTTCATGACGATCTAACGGTTAACGAAGGAGATCCGAATTTTTTACCATGGCTGTGCAGAAAGTGACGAATTACGAGTTTTTCTTGCAATCTTCTAGGGTTTCTTCGATATGGCTTCTCTTGCTTGTAAAACTTGTAGATCCTAGATAACGAGCCACCTTGCTCTGATACCACTTGTTAAAATGTATGATCGTTTAAGCTCTAGACTTTTTAGGTCTTGATCTAGGATATAATGATAACAATGATAAATTATGCAGCGGAATATAAATATGAACATCAATGTTATCTCAATAAGCCCCAATATTATTTGATCAGAATAACACGGTTATACAAATATAACAGGATCAAGATACCTTGATCTTGAGGCTAAACAAAAACCCTAGACGTCTACATTATGTGTGCACACCTAAACCCTATGCCTATATCCCTTTATATAATAGAGATATTAGGGTTACAAAGAAATCATAATTGTATAAGGAAACTAATTAAAACAATCGTTACTTTTAGTCCCTCATCTTTAATTATTTTGTATCATCAAATCAATAATTCCCTACAAAGATTTAGTTCGGACAGACGATATTTTTGAGACAACTTTTGGAATATCCTCGACTTAGATAACACCTTTGTATGCTTAAATTGAACCATTGCCTTGATTATCTTATTGCATGTTCTTGTTTGATTGTTGCCTTAGGATTATCTTGATAGTAAAATATACTTAGCCTTAATCGTCTTGAAATAATGTGACGGCCCCTATTTGACCGTTCTTCGATATAGTACTGGAAACGCTTATGGCTAAGTACAAATGTATGAAAGTCGAGAACGACCGAAGGTAGTCATGTTATGAATTGATTAACAAACGTGTTACTTAGATTTCTATTCTTAGTATAAACCATCCCTGTTTTCTTGCATACTTGAGTAATGTTGATAATTTGTATGAATAAGTGATGACATACTATCCGACCGTCTAGACCGGTTATTCCAACCTGTTCCGGTGAGGGTAAAACTCGTTTACAAGATTGTTTATTCAACAAATTGTGCCATGATTCGGACGTCTCTGATGACCGAGATTGGGGAATAGGATTTGAGATTAACTGTTGGATAATATGGACATGCATTTGAGAGAACTTTCGGTGTATGTTTTAATATATTCTGCAACACATGTGACATTCTATTTGCCTGATTGTGGACATCTCCGCGTTAGCCCGATAGAAGGACTGTAGAATAGCTCACATTAACCTACAAATTTATCCTCATTAGAACTCCTATTATTTAACTTCACCTAAACCACTTCATAGTAGACAATCGCTTTAATTGCTGAACACCCGAAGTAACCTCCACTTTAAATTTAATTTTAATTTAGAAAACCCCAAAACCAAAACCATCTTTCTGAGCCCCAGCTAAATTCATAAAAGTTCCTAAACCCTCATAGTTTATTTATCCTTTTTCCCCAAACTAAACCCTCATAGTTTAGGAACTTTTATGAATTTAACTGGGGCTCAGAAAGATGGTTTTGGTTTTGGGGTTTTCTAAATTAAAATTAAATTTAAAGTGGAGGTTACTTCGGGTGTTCAGCAATTAAAGCGATTGTCTACTATGAAGTGGTTTAGGTGAAGTTAAATAAGAGGAGTTCTAATGAGGATAAATTTGTAGGTTAATGTGAGCTATTCTACAGTCCTTCTATCGGGCTAACGCGGAGATGTCCACAATCAGGCAAATAGAATGTCACATGGGTTGCAGAATATATTAAAACATACACAGAAAGTTCTCTCAAATGCATGTCCATATTATCCAACAGTTAATCTCAAATCCTATTCCCCAATCTCGGTCATCAGAGACGTCCGAATCATGGCACAGTTTGTTGAATAAACAATCTTGTAAACGAGTTTTACCCTCACCGGAACAGGTTGGAATAACCGGTCTAGACGGTCGGATAGTATGTCATCACTTATTCATACAAATTATCAACATTACTCAAGTATGCAAGAAAACAAGGATGGTTTATACTAAGAATAGAAATCTAAGTAACACGTTTGTTAATCAATTCATAACATGACTACCTTCGGTCGTTCTCGACTTTCATACATTTGTACTTAGCCATAAGCGTTTCCAGTACTATATCGAAGAACGGTCAAATAGGGGCCGTCACATTATTTCAAGACGATTAAGGCTAAGTATATTTTACTATCAAGATAATCCTAAGGCAACAATCAAACAAGAACATGCAATAAGATAATCAAGGCAATGGTTCAATTTAAGCATACAAAGGTGTTATCTAAGTCGAGGATATTCCAAAAGTTGTCTCAAAAATATCGTCTGTCTGAACTAAATCTTAATCTACCTCTATTCCCATGTTCCGTGTCTCTTAGATCCTAGTGTGGTCCAGAGAACACCGGCCATGCCGAGCTCAATGATTCAATCTAGCATAGTATAACTAAGTGACCTATACCCTATGAGTTAGCTACGTTCATTTTTGGATAAGGTTTTAGTCACAACGTGAGTTGGGCAGATAAATGATAAAGATTCAATTCCTACATCTATTTATAATATCAAGCATCCGCAATCTCATGACATACAGTACACTCACATATTTAAACTTTTCCTAAACGACTATCATAGCAGACAATTGAGTTATTTAGTTAATCATGGCAATTCTAGCGTGCATATTTAAATTTATTAATGAAAGAACAAACATATTAAATATGGAAGATAGATTAACACATGGGAAGAAGTACAATAACTCGTAGCTAAAATATGCATCCCGGAGCACCTCCATACAAATCTTCCTTGATTAGTTAATTAGCTAGCCTAATTAACTAGGAAGAATTAAAATTACAAAGAAAGAAAGATATCTAATGTGTAAAAGTGTAGGTGTGTAAAGATGTGTGATCAAATGAACCAAAGACTCCTATTTATAGTTGAGTGATGGTGCATTTTAGAATTTTTAGGCACATATTAGCAAAAGGTGGAAAGGTGGTGCACCGGGTACGAAAATGCATGGAAAGGTAGTGCACCGGGTACGAAAAAGCATGGAAAGGTGGTGCACCGGGTACACGCAAGGACCAAAAAGCGGAAACGAGATGGGGGAGGGGGGGTGGGGCGGCCCACCAGCAGGCCGGCGGCGGCTGGTGGTTGGCCGGCGGCGGCTGGCTGCCACCGCCCCGGTCCGTCATCTTTCACTGCGTTTCTTAATTCGCGTGTATCTTCTTCGTTATGCATCCATTTCCGTTGATTCTTTTTGCGTTGGATTCGTAATTCAAAAATGAAGACTTTGATGTAAAGATATCTCAAATATATATCTCCCATTTTCGGATGTCTCGTACGAATCGTTTGGATCTTCCGGCGTACGTAGAATCTTCATTCTCTGTCCGTTTTTGTTTATTCTTCTTCTGTTGGATTCGTAATTTGAAAACGAACATCTTTGATGAAATGGATGTTGATGATGGGCAATTTTGTCTTGAAATCTCGTCTTGATGCCTTGAATCTTCAAACGTGCGTGGAATCTTCGTTTTTCATCCGTTTTGCTTGATTTTTATCGTGCAACCTTGTTTTGACCATCTTGGCATAATATCATTGATTTGTATTGTTTTTTAGTTTAAAATGCCAAGAATCGTTCTACAATGAGAGAGATATCGGTAGTAAAAACATGACTTTTTACGCGATATCAAGTATCCCACACTTAGAACTTTGCTTGTCCTCAAGCAAATCTTTAGTAAAACTATTTTAAAAGTCTGGAAAGGGGGCTTTGCATCCTGGAGAACTTTGATTCCTACAGGCTAGGTAAAGAAAAGATTTAAGGCGGGGTTTTAACCTTTTGATGTTTTTCCAACCTAGTTCTAGTAAGCTCTCTTTTCAATCTTCGTAATGTAAGATATACATGACTGGGATCCTCACAGGTGGTCACTCAATTCACTCAAGTGTATCGGGTTTCCTAATTTCTAATTCACTCAAGGGCCAGTCATGCAGCTCTTCCATCGTCATAGGCTTGGTCGAGGATCAGATCGGCAGTACTTAAATGAGGACGGTGCAAATTATCCCTAGACTTTTATAAGAAGATGAAAGTAGTATATATGGATGAAGGGTTTTGTAGGTGGTTTATTTTGGGGTTTTAATGTAGCCTAAGAGTTGTCTGTGATGACTTATCTTTGGCGCTTAGTAGCGCTTCTTCTTGGATTTTTCTCTCTTTGAGCCTTCTTTTGCAGCTTTTTTTTTTCAAGTTTTTGATAAACCTTTCCCTTGGCTTTACATGATCCTTGGGCTTTTAGATTTCTTCTGACAGCTTTGCTTTTGCTGAATTTCTTTTCCTTGGAGCTCCTTTTACGGATGATGCTCATCCTTTGGGGAACGCTCCGTACTTCTTATAGTAATTCTTGTGACAGAACAGAAACTTAGGCTATGGCCAAAAGAGGAAGGGAAGGGATTGGCTTTTGAAGTGAGTTTTTGAAATGAAAAGGCTAAGGCTCAACATGTTTTCTACTGATCTTCAATGCTGAGGGTGAGCATTGGTTACGTTAGGCTTGAAAGCAAGGGTTTTACGAGAGGGTTTTTATCCTAGGAAATGTCAAGGTCCTCTAATTGCACCTTCATCACGTATGACGCCCATTTTTGTAATCTCGAAATGTATTGCTTGAACAAGTCATGATTCTAGAGAGCATACACCGGCACACTCACAATCGAAAAGTGAAGCATTAAAGATGAATGCTTTTATATGGCTCAAGAATCCTCACTTAGTTTGGTGGTTTAGTGCCTAGTCATGCGATTGCTTGCCTCGAAACATAGTTTGAAAAATTCTCAAAGGGTTTTGCCCGACATTATCTAATTCCAAGCCTTTGAATTTCTGTTGACTGGAAATACCCATTATTTTTTACTTTGAAAATTTTGAAATTTTGCTGAAAACATGACTTTTGCTTAAAAGATTGATCAAAATTAATGTTGCACACTTTAGTAGTGAATACTATTATCATCCCACATTTAAGAGAACATTGTCCCTAATGTTCTATTTCCAAGTTGGGTTAATACCACACTTAGGTTTTCGAACGGTGGTCAATCATTCGAAGATATACTCTCTTTTGTGAGACATAATACCACACTTAGAGTTTTACTTAGAGTTTTAGTGTGTTTTAATCAAGCAAAGTAGGGTTAGAAGAGATACTCCCTTGTGCTGCGTGTGTATGTGAATTTTCTAGAGATGAACCATGCTCATTAAAATGAACTTGTTCCATAATTCCTACATCAATTTCTGCATAATAAACATCCTTCACAAACATCAATACACGTTAATATTAAACACCAAAAATACTTGTTAATACTAAACACAAATAACTACTAGAAACTAATCCATGTCAGTAGAGAGTGTCTCCCAATCGGTGAAGTCATCATCCACGAAGATCGTGTTTTCAACGACCGATGTGGGTGATGATGACTCCTCGATGGTGTGGACCGGAGATGCGGTACCATCCTCTGGATCCTGAATCCAAGCATCTAGTGCAGCAGCCTCCTCCTCTAGTGGGTCCATAAAAGTGGTGTGGTCCTGCGCAGTCATGCTCCAAGGTGGAAATAAGTCCCACGGTGGAATGTGCGGAGCGGGATCAGGTCCCATCTGAAAGGGACACACAGGTGTGGAGGGGAAGCCCAGAGCAGTGTGGATCTCAGCGATGGCACTGTGCTGGACCTCAAGGGCCCTCAGTATAGACCATGTGACGGCAGGGTCTACAGTAGTAACCCTATGCTCAAAGATGGGTACTCTGGAGTTCCCTGCGGTCTGTCCCTCAGGTCGGTGAGATGAAGGTAACCTAGCGTGGGTGGAACGTAGAAGAAATGTCTCCTGAACGGTCACCTCCACCAAGTCTGCCAAGATCTCATCTAAGCTTGGAGGTGGTGACTGGGATCCTCTAACAGTCCTCATGCTACTGCCCGGTGATGAACTCCGGGAGTGATACATGGCACGTGAGTGTCTCTGTCATGGTATGTCTGACTGTGAACTCATCCTGCAAAATATAAAAGGTTAATGGACTAGGAATAATCATTAGTCTTTCATGAGGCGAGAACTGCATAAAATGGATTAAATTAAGAATAAGAAAAGAAAATTAATGCTGAAAACGTAAGATAAGCTTGGGGTGCCTCCCAAGAGCGCTTTTTTATCGAGTCTCATAGCTTGACTCTGTTATTCTACCAGGGCTCTTCGTAACCATAGACTTCCTAGGATGGGGGAAAGTCTTGTACGTAGTGTTTTAAACGGTGACCGTTTACCTTGAAGTTTCCTTCAGGGGCCTCGAGCTCGACGGTACCATATGGAAATACTTTAGATATTGTAAATGGACTGCTCCATCGTGCTTTAAATTTACTAGAAAACTTTTTAAATCGTGAGTTAAAGAGTAGAACTTTATCACCTGGGTTGAAGCGTGTGGGGCGGAGTTTCGAATCATGGAGCACTTTGGTTCTCTCCTTGAATTTATAGGAGCTTTCGTAAGCTTGATCTCTTAAATCTGCCAGCTCGTTCAGTTGTATTTTCCGGTGTGTTCCCGTTATTGTAAGATCCAAGCTACAATTTCTCAATGCCCAGTAAGCTTTGTACTCTAGTTCGATTGGAAGATGACATGCCTTTCCATACACAAGCCTATAGGGGGTCGTTCCTAACGGTGTCTTGTAGGCCATCCGGAATGCCCATAAAGCATCGTCTAGCTTATCTGCCCATCTTTCCCCGTGTTGACCAACTGTTCATTCCAGGATCCTTTTTAGCGCTCGGTTTATTATTTCTGCTTGCCCATTCATCTGCGGGTGGTAGGCCGTAGATCTCTTATGGGTAACACCATATTGTTGCAATAGTTTCATAAACTGAGTATTGCAAAAGTGCGTGCCATGATCACTGATGATTGCTCGTGGAGTTCCAAATCGACAGAATAGCTGTTTTAAGAATTTGGTCAGGACTCTTGAGTCATTTGTTGGAAAGGCTTGAGCTTCGGACCATCTAGACACGTAGTCGACAGGCACTAGGATGTATTCTTTCCCGTAAGATTTTGGAAAAGGTCCCATGAAGTCTAATCCCCAAATATCAAATATCTCACGTGCTTGGATATTCATCAACGGCATTTCATTACGCATTGTGATATTTCCAAACCTTTGGCAAATATCGCAATGTTTTACCAAGTCTTGTGCGTCTCTGAAAATAGTGGGCCTGTAGAATCCTGAGTCGCAAACTTTCTTTGCTGTCAAATTAGCTGCATGATGTCCTCCGGTCGATCCGTGGTGGCTTTGTTGGAGTTTGTGTTCGGCTTCTTTCCCATCGACACATCTTCTTATAATTTGATCGGGACAGACCTTGAACAAGTATGGATCATCCCAAAAGTAATGCTTGGCGTCACGGTAGAATTTCCGTTTTCGTGATGATGGCATTCCTTTTCTTGTGATCCCTCCAACTATAAAATTTGCAATGTCTGCAAACCAAGGATCTTCAGTGAATTACGAGCCTTGCATTAATTTTCCTAAACTCATTAATTGTTCTTCTGGAAATCGATCTCTAATATCTCTTTCTGCAAGTTGTTCCATCAATAGATTTTCGAGTCGACTTAAATGATCTGCGGCGACATTTTCTGCTCCCTTCTTATCTTTTATCTCGATGTCAAATTCTTGTTGGAGTAGAATCAATCGTAGCACTCTGGGTTTTGCGTCTTGCTTCTTGAAGAGGTATTTTAGAGCTGAGTGATCCGTGTACACTATCATTTTGGACAATATTAGATTGGATCGGAATTTATCAAAGGCAAATACTACGGCTAACAACTCCTTTTCGGTGGTTGTGTAGTTCTCTTGAGTGTCTGTGAGTGTTTTGCTGGCGTTGTAGATTGGTCGAAAATGATTATCCTTCCTTTGCCCTAGAACTACCCCAACTGCGAAGTCACTTGCGTCGCACATAAAATTTCAAATGGTAGATTCCAATCTGGAGCGACCATGATTGGTGCATTTGTTAGCTCCTTTTTCAGGTAGTTGAAAGCTTTCATGCAGTTCTCATTGAATATGAACTTGATGTCTTTTCCTAAAAGGTGGGTGATAGGTCGAGAAATTTTGGAGAAATCCTTGATAAAACGGCGGTAGAACCCAACGTGTCCTAGAAAGCTTCAGATGGCCTTAACGTTGGTTGGTGGTGGTAGTTTGGCAATGGTTTTGACTTTTGCTTTGTCTACTTTGATTCCTGATCTTGATATTCGGTGCCCTAAAACTATTCCTTCCTTTACCATAAAGTGACATTTCTCCCAATTCAAGACAAGATTTGATTCTTCACACTTGGCGAGCATTCTATCGAGGTTGGACAGACAAGATGTGAAAGAGTCTCCAAAGACCGAAAAATCATCCATAAAGACCTCCATGCATTGTTAAATCATGTCGTGCAAAATTGCAACCATGCATCTCTGAAATGTCGCAGGTGCGTTGCACAATCCAAACGGCATTCGTCGGTAAGCAAATGTTCCGTACGGGCATGTGAACGTTGTCTTTTCCTGGTCCTTTGGATCGAGTGGGATTTGGAAATATCCGGAAAAACCGTCAAGGAAACAATAGAATTCGTTCCCTGATAGCCTTTCGAGCATTTGGTCAATAAATGGAAGCGGGAAGTGATCCTTGCGAGTTGCTTCATTTAACTTTCGGTAATCGATGCAAACCCTCCACCTGGTAACCGTCCAAGTTGGTATAAGCTCATTTTCTTCGTTTGTAATGACCGTCATTCCTCCCTTCTTCGGGACGACTTGAACAGGGCTAACCCAAGGTGAGTCAGATATTGGGTAATTCAATCCAGCATCCAAGAGTTTGATAACCTCTTGCTTAACCACATCCTGAATCTTTGGGTTTACCCTTCTCTGCCTTTGTACGGATGGTTTGAAATCGTTCTCCATGAGTATCTTGTGTGTGCAATAGTTCGGACTGATTCCTTGTATATCAAGAATCTTCCATGCGATTGCCTTCTTGTGCGATTTCAGAACATTGATGAGTTGAGCTTTCTCTTCGGGTTTTAACTCTTTTGAGATTATCACCGGGATTTGGGAAGTACCTTGGAGGTAAGCGTACTCAAGGTGAGGTGGTAATTCTTTTAATTCCAGGTTTGGTGGTTCTTCAATAGACGGCTTCATTCTAGTTATCTCGTCTCTATTCAGTTTCTCATATTCAGCCTGGAATGGTGCCTCGTCTATCTCGGGTTCAGATGTGGTGATTGATGCTATTTTGACCCACTCGGTTGCATTTGAGAATTCGTCCGTCTTTAGCTCATAAATGTTGAATGATGATGAGGAAACTTCATCATCTCTGGTGAGAATGATCTCTCTGTTGTCGGTGAACTGGAATTCTTGAAACTGAGCGGATGAAGATTGGTTTAAGGTGATTTCCGGGTTCGAAAGTGGTAGTGGTACAGCTTGGTTGTCTAATTGTGGTTCAAATGGCGGTGGCTCAACACTCATTCCCTTGAATGAATTTAGTATTTCTTCAATTGAAGGAAATGGGTTCGGTTTGTTGAATATAGGTTTATCTCTTTTTAGCCAAGGTATCGGTGTACCGCATCCTAACGGAACAGCGATTGCTTTGCCACCAGTGCGAGAAGATTTCTTTTCAAACAGGGGAAATAGTAGTTCATCGGATGTTGTTGGCGATGTGATTGCGGAATGTAGCCCAGGGTCCTCATTATATAGCTTTCGAACGGTGATTATGGTGTTAGGTATCGGATCCCGGCTAGATAGTGCTAGTACTTCATGGAGGTGTTCATCAAAAATATCCTGCATGGAATCACACAAACCAAGGTCCTCTTCCAGAGGTTGCTTCATTAATCGATCGACATTAAAGGTGACCTCCTCTTTCCAAACTCTTAATTTTAAAGATTTTTCATTAACGTCGATTACGGCCTTGGCAGTATTTAGAAATGGTCTGCCAAGGATGAGCAGGATATGTGTGTCTTCCTCTATGTCCATTACAATAAAGTCTACTGGAAAAACGAACTTATCGACTTTGACCATGACATCTTCAGCAATTCCTCGAGGGAGCTTAACTAATCTGTCAGCTAATTGGATGGTCATACGAGTAGGCAATAGGTCATCTAGTCCTAATTTCTTATAAAGGGAATAAGGCATAAGATTAACACTAGCACCTAGGTTTGCTAAGGCGTTACTAATTTGAATTCCTTGGAGAAAACAGGGTATAGTAAAGCATCCAGTATTGCCTAATTTAGGTGGGAGACCATGTTGTACAATTGAAGAACATTCAGCATTCAAGGGTAGACTAACTATTTTCCTAAGTTTTTCTTTGTTTGAAAGGAGTTCTTTAAAGAATTTGGCACATGAGGGCATTTCTACTAAAGCATCTAATAATCTAACATTTAAGTGCAGGCTTTTAAATATTTCCAGATATTTACCGAATTGGGTTTGTTGCTTTTCCTTCTTTAGTCTACCAGGATAAGGTATTCTTGTGTGAGATACATTATCTCGAGTTTTGGATGGGTCAGATGTTGTGACAGGGATGTCAATTGACACATTTTCACTACGTGTAGGTTTTGGCAAAGAAGTGTTTTCGGGGGTGTTATCGGGTGGTGATGGATCAACTTTGGTTACTTTTCCTCCCCTAGTAATGATTAACACATCACTGGGTTAAATGGTGGTTACTGACGTACTTTCCTCAATAAAATTTAAGTTTTTCAAAATATATTCCATGTTAGAGATTAATTTTTCTGAAATTTTTATCATGGCGTCAATGTTATCTTGAAATCCGGTTACTCTTTTGTTTATAACATTTTGTTCGGACATAAAAAACTGATAAAGATTGTTTTGACGAAGGTAAGTGGTTTGTAGGTGAGGAAACAGCCAAAAGTTGGGTTAAAGGTTCATTGGGTGTGGGGATATTCAAATCAAAATAGGGTGTTGACATGATTGGTCAAGAGTGGTTAGACTAAATCCAAACTAATTCTAAAGGAAAGAAATGTAACTTTTGATTGATGTTAATCTTTTAAAAGGATCGCTAAATACTAAAGTTGCTAAGTTCCTAAAATCGGTCGCCGACGCTCCCCGGTAGCGGCGCCAAAAACTTGTTGTGTAGCACACCAGTCGTTGAAATTTCTAATGGTGATGCGAGACAACAGTGGGTTTTGAATTTGTAAGGTTGGGGCCTAGGGCTACTACTATTGCTAATCTAAGGGCTAGCAAAGGATAAGTTTGACCTAGAGTCGTTCTTCAAAGCGCGACGAATTGAAACTAGGAGGGTCCAGGAACTTTTATGAATTTAGTTGGGGCTCAGAAAGATGGTTTTGGTTTTGGGGTTTTCTAAATTAAAAATAAATTTAAAGTGGAGGTTACTTCGGGTGTTCAGCACTTAAAGCGATTGTCTACTATGAAGTGGTTTAGGTGAAGTTAAATAAGAGGAGTTCTAATGAGGATAAATTTGTAGGTTAATATGAGCTATTCTACAGTCCTTCTATCGGGCTAACGCGGAGATGTCCACAATCAGGCAAATAGAATGTCACATAGGTTGCAAAATATATTAAAACATACACCGAATGTTCTCTCAAATACATGTCCATATTATCCAACAGTTAATCTCAAATCCTATTCCCCAATCTCGGTCATCAGAGACATCCGAATCATGGCACAGTTTGTGGAATAAACAATCTTGTAAACGGGTTTTACCCTCACCGGAACAGGTTGGAATAACCGGTCTAGACGGTCGGATAGTATGTCATCACTTATTCATACAAATTATCAACATTACTCAAGTATGCAAGAAAACGGGGATGGTTTATACTAAGAATAGAAATCTAAGTAACACGTTTGTTAATCGATTCATAACATGACTACCTTCGGTCGTTCTCGACTTCCATACATTTGTACTTAGCCATAAGCGTTTCCAGTACTATATCGAAGAACAGTCGAATAGGGGCTGTCACATTATTTCACGACGATTAAGGCTAAATATATTTTACTATCAAGATAATCCTAAGGCAACAATCAAACAAGAACATGCAATAAGATAATCAAGGCAATGGTTCAATTTAAGCATACAAAGGTGTGTAAAGATGTGTGATCAAATGAACCAAAGACCCCTATTTATAGTTGAGTCATGTTGCATTTTAGCATTTTTAGGCACATATTAGCAAAAGGTGGAAAGGTGGTGCACCGGGTACGAAAAAGCATGGAAAGGTGGTGCACCGGGTACGAAAAAGCATGGAAAGGTGGTACACCGGGTACACACAAGGACCAAAAAGCATAAACGAGATGGGGGAGGGGGGTGGGGCGGCCCACCAGCAGGCTGGCGGCGGCTGGTGGTTGGCCGGCGGTGGCTGGCTGCCACCTGCCCCGGTCCATCGTCTTTCGTTGCGTTTCTTAATTCATGCTTATCTTCTTCGTTATGCGTCCGTTTGCGTTGATTCTTTTTGAGTTGGATTCGTACTTCAAAAACGAAGACTTTAATGTAAAGATATCCCAAAAATATGTATCCCATCTTTGGATGTCTCGTACGAATCGTTTGGATCTTCGGGCGTACGTAGAATCTTCATTCTCTGTCCGTTTTTGTTGATTCTTCTTCTGTTGGATTCGTAATTTGAAAATGAACATCTTGGATGAAATGGATGTTGATGATGGTCACTTTTGTCTTGAAATCTCGTTTTGATGCCTTGAATCTTCAAACGTGCGTGGAATCTTCGTTTTTCATCCGTTTTGCTTGATTTTTATCGTGCAACCTTGTTTTGACAATCTTGACATAATATCATTGATTTGTATTATTTTTTATTTTAAAATGCCAAGAATCATTCTAGAATGAGAGAGATATCGGTAGTAAAAACATGACTTTTTATGCGATATCAGTTATCCCTACCCTCTCAAAAGCATCCCTCAAACTTCATAGAAAGTTCCAAAGATGAAAGAAGAGAAGCTACAAGGATATGACGTTGAAAAAAAATCCAAAGAAAAGAATTCGAAGAAAGGAATGTCAAATGGAGAAAAAGACTCCTGCAAAAAAAAAATCATGAGAAAAGAGCGTCAATCCTTCCAAAAATTCCAGCTTTCCTCTCAAGTATATATATATATAAACCTATGAAAAAACCAACACAACCCCCTCTCATACCGCCAACACTCCACTCCAAAAACCCTACACCACTTCTCTTAGATTGATTGTGGCTAGATCGACTTCGCGCTCACTAAAAAGGTAACGATTTGATTCTCGATCAAGCCTATGACGATAAATGATACATGACTGGCGTTCTGAGTGATTGATAATATTAGAATAGGAAACCCTAAACACTTTGAGTGATTGGAGTGACCACCTTGAGAGGATCGCCTAGTCATGTATCCAAGATCAAAGATCAAAAGTATGCTCCAAAGATTACAATGCGACTTTTTCAAAAGCACAAATATTTTATTTTTCCAAAACTCCCGAAGTAAAAAGTTCCGCCTCGAAATATTTCATTATCTACTTACTTCTAACCATGCTTGAAATTCGAGTTTGCTTGAGGACAAGCAAAGTTCTAAGTGTGGGATACTTGATATCGCGTAAAAAGTCACGTTTTTAAAAACCGATATCTCTCTCATTTTGGAATAATACTTGGAAAATTAACTCAAATAATGTTCAAATCAATGAAACTTTGCCAAGAAGGTCAAAATAGAGTTGCACGAGAAAAATAAAGCAAAGCGGACGAAAAACGAAGATTCCACACACGTTTGAAGATTCAAGACATCAAGACAAGATTTAAAGACAAAAGTTCCCATCACTGAGATTTCTCTTATCCAAGATATTCTTTTTCAATATACAAATTTAACAGAAGAAAAAACAACAAAAACGGATGAAGAATGAAGATTCTACGTACGCCGGAAGATTCAAACGATTCGTACGAGACATCCAAAGATCAGAGACATATTTTTGGGGTTTCTTTTTATCAAAGTCTTCGTTTTTGAAAAACGAATCCAACGCAAAAAGAATCTACGAAAACGGACGCATAACGAAGAAGATACGCACAAATCAAGAAATGAAGCAAAATGTCACACCCCCAATTTCATGCTTTGTGGAAGCGATTGATTTTGGGCGTGACTAATCAAATATCAAGCACAAAGATTAAGCTAATGACTCTAAATGAGATGTTTTTGAAAATACATTACATTACAAAAGTAGCACAAGGTTTTAAGTCGTAAGTATACATCATTAGTGGGTTCGCAAAATGAATCTGAAGATTTTAAATACATAATCATAGTACAAAAGATAATGCGAGTAAAATCTTCATAAGGGTGTATGCATGCGACTCGTACTAGCTTAGCATATAAGTAGATCCTGCTGGGTCATCCTACTGTGGCTGCGTACCTGAGAATGCATTACTAAAAGCGTCAACCAAAAGGTTGGTGAATCTCACAGGTTTGTAGTAAGTAAATCAGTTTGAACACAATATTAGTACCACATTTTCACAATAGCTGTAAAGTAATAAATGTAGTTGCACAATTGAATTAGAGTAGTAAAAGTGATTGTATGCATGTAATAAGTCGGTATTTAATAATTGTACGAAAGCAATAGTGTAGTAAACATTAATTGTGTGTATATAACAGGTCGGTAATCAATGATTGCACCAAGGCAATCGGGTAGTAACTAATGACTGTAGGTAGGTAATAAGTCGGTAAGGCAGTAAGAAATAATTGCACGAATGCAATAGGGATCGATATACATTGCTGTGAGCATCATAGTCGAAGCTTAACAAGTCTGTAGTTTGCCCCCGTGAGTGCTAATCCAAAAACACTCATATGAAACGAGTAGAAACACCTGTTTATACGAGTACGGTTCGTGGTGGCGCTACTACCCCAGGCGGGGATTGTCAGTCCCATATGGATCCATATACTAAAACTCGCGCTTATCTTATAACTAACAACTATGATTCAGAGGCCTTCATTGGATTAAACGGAAACTCATGCAATTCAGTAAATCTGTAGGTATGTAAGTCAGTTCAGTTTGTAAAACGGTAAATTTGTAAGTCGGTCATGCAGTAAGTATACAAGTTGGTAAAACAGTAAGTATACAAGTTGATAAGACAGTAAGTTTGTAAAGTAGCAAGTCAGTATTTCAGTAAAACAGTAAGTTTATAAGTCGGTAAACTTGTAAAGTAGTAATGTAATAAGTTCGTCAAGTAGTAAACCAGTAAAGTTAGTACGTTTGTAAAGTAGAAAGTACGTAAGGTAATAAGTTCGTAATGTATTAAGTTTGTAAAGTAGTATAGTAGTAGTCAGTAAGTTTGTAAAGTAGTATGTCTATCAAGTAGTAAATTTACAAGTCGGTAAAACCATACATACACATATGTAAACAAGTAAAACAAGCAATGCATCTCTCCCAAAGTAAAGACAGTAAAAAGGGGTCGTGAGACTCACCTGAAGAGCAAGCAATTTTAAGTACGTGAGTTGTTCCAATGGTAATCTCCTAATGCCCTAAACATGCGAGATTATAACGAGTAAGTGGATGTTTAACTAAACCATCCGTATAAGTGTTTGTTCGGTTTAATTATGCCCCAAAGTATTTAATAAGTGTTTATGTTTGATTTTGTGAAAAGGTATACGGCTCGTTGGTGACGGTTTGTAATAATAATTTCAAACTATTATTATTATACATGATTTGTTGTACTTATAAAAGTATATGTGTTTCGTGTGTAAGTCGTATCGTATAAGTTTAGTTGTTACTCAAGTTCGTCACATCCGTTACATTTTATTTCATAAGTTACAAAATTTGATACGGGTCCGAAAACTGAAATATGCCATTTTCGACCCCTAGACGACCCCGAAAGGCCTAAAACCGCCTAGGCTATGTGCTATGATACATAGCCTTGATCATTGGGTTGTTTTCGAGTGACCGTGTGACTTTTAGCCCAAACCGTTATAATAAATTTTTCATCGAGAAGCTACCCTTGATCATTCGGCATTTTTACAAAAACTGTTCTGTTTGAGTATTCCAGCCGTTCGGCTATAAAGGTCCAGTCATTCGGCTATGGAGGACCTAGCCGTTCGGCTATGGAAGTCCAGCCGTTCGGCTATGGAGGACCTAGTCGTTCGGCTAAGGAAACCTAGCCGTTCGGTTGAGGAAACCTAGCCGTTCGGCTCAGGAACCAATTTCAGGTTTGTTCGTGAAATAATTTGCAAAAACATGTTCTAATCCTAGTTTTCGGACATAATCAGTTCATAGAACACTCGAGCATGATTATATAAGCATTTTAAACATGTAAACTTAATCCAAAAGTGTTAGATACCTTACAATTTAAAGTGGAGGTCGGATGGTGATGATGATGTTAATGGAGATGAAGAAGATGATGGAGATGAAGATGGTGGTGATGATGAAGAAGATGATGATGATTCTCGTGAGCTGCTGCTGTTGTTGATCTTGTTGTGGATTGTTGTTGTTGTTGTAAACCGGGAGAAAAGAGGGAGAGATAGAGATTGATCATGGTGATGAAATGAAGGAGAAGAAGAAGAGGGGGTGTTTGATCGGCTTTAGCTTCATGAAGAAGCTGGCCAACTTCAATTATTGGAGTTGGTTGGCTCCCGTTCATAGTACAAAATACCCGTATTTTTGTACCCGATCGTAAAGTAGTATAATGTTTTCAAATGATAAATTTCTAAAAATATAATCGTTTATATTTTTAATCGAAGTATCTTATAAAAATACTTTTAGTGAGATATAAAAATATATCTTTGCTTCAACTAATTTTGACGGATGGTTTTCAGTGTACAAAATGTGTTTAAATTTGCAACCAAGTAAATAATTATTATTTTCGTCAATAATACATTATTTAAAAATATTTTCACTAACGTCCGTATTTTAAGTTTCTGCATTCTGTCAGATTTTTATATTCGCGATTATCAAAAAATCGTTTAACGTTATTATTTATATTTATATATATAATACTTGTACACTTCAGTAGTTTGAGTATATAATACTTGAAATAAAAGTTTAAATTTTGACCAAATTTTGGCTCATTTTTGACCGGGTGTCACACAAAAGACGGCGAACCGGGACGGCAGGCTGCCAGCCACCGCCGGTCACCAGCCAAACGCCGCCGGCTGCCATGGTAGCGGCGCCGAATGCCTGCCCCCTGTCCCCCGTCCACTTTTTTGTCCTCGCTCGTACTCGCAGGGTACACATGCTAGGCCTTTTCCGCAACTCTAGGGTACACGTGCTAGACCTTTACGCGTTTTAGGGTCCATGTGCTAGCAACTTTTCCACCTTTTGCTAGCATATGCCCCAATTTGCTAAAATGCACCAATTTTCTCCTATAAATAGGAGGCTCCATGGCTCATTTCAAGACACACATTCACACACCTTTTCATACAACCTTTCACACATCTTTTACACTTTCCATATCTTTCTCATTTTTCTAGTTTTACTTTCTAAATTAGTATAAGTTTAGGAAGTTTGTTAGAATAGAATGAAAGCAAGGAACGTGCTTGTAATCTTTGGTGTAAGCTTGGAGTTATTCTTATTAATTCAAGTCTATTCCTTCTCGTCCATTAATATCGGTTCTTTCTATCCTTATCTATCTTAATTAAATATGTATACTTTAATTATGCTAGAAATAGTTTGCGCCATGATTAGCGAGTAGATTACTATTGTATTTGTTGTGATGTAGTTAGCATAAATAATTATGGGATGATCTTATATATGTCGTAAAGTAATACGACGACCCCTATTTGACTATTAACTTGATATAGTACTGGAAACACTATTAAGCGGAGTACAAATGTATGGAAGTCGGTAAACGACCGAAGGTAGTTGTATTATTGATCGACATTATAAAAATGGAAACTTTATGAACGGACTTATCTAATGATTTTAAACATAAAACTTATATTCGCCTTTCGATTAACAAACGTGATTGTAACCTTGTAGAGAGGAGTCGCGAACCTTAATACTTGGTCAATAGTTATCTGTGTCAAAACTATGGTTTAATTGTAACGCCATGCAATCATCATAAAATGCAATGTAATTGCGTGGAATTGCCATGAGTATAGTACACCTGCAATCACAATGTACTTATCATGAAAACATTGCGAAGCAATTAAATTCACAACGGAAACATCGGTTAATGATTAAATACATTATGAACTACCATAGTATTTTCCGATATGGTCTGGGTTTAACTTATGCAAAAGCCGCCAGCATTTTAATTAGATTAGTTTAGATTAGAGTAGGTAGGCTAGAGGCTCAATAATCATTCACGAAAACCTAGGGATTTGTTAATTGTATTGAGAAAGGCAAGTTTAGAATCCAATTTAAATTGATATATGTACTTAAACCATGAAACCTAAAGTAAGGTACGCAAGAAACCTAAACACTTTCCCTCGCTTACCATGCTTGAGTTTCACTAATAGGAATTAATCAAATAAGTCCAAACATATTTTCTAAGTTAGTTGTTTGCCGGATTTGTAGTCTTTGTGGTATTAAGAATGGTTAGACTTGTTATGGACTTGCTACTCTGTTCCTTCGCCTATGAGCGAATGCGTTCAACAGTAAGGGCCACTAACTCCCTCGCAGGAGAGTGTGGAGAGTTGAGCATTGTCTGTCTGATCAGAATCATGATACCCTAGTTCCTCGTGACATATCAGTTGCTAACCGACTGATAAGGAATCTGCGGGTTATACCATAAGCTATCGAATCTAGTAAACATTCCCAATTTAGATAAACGTTTTCTCTTAAAAGTCATCATCTCATATTATGAGCTAATGAAATCACAACAAATACTACTTTCCATTATCTGATTTATCATTATCTTTTATTCGCTTTATTTAGTTTATTTAGTTAACTGAACCAAAACCCCTAACGCACTTTTATAAAACCTATACTAGAAAGTAACGATTGATTGGATCACCTCCGTTTTAATTCAGTTTCTCTTTAAGAATGACTCTAGGTCATACTTACCATCTACTAGCCTTTGGTTCAGTAGTAATAAGTCACACTTAGACCCCAGAATTTACAAATTTAAAACACCCACCGATAGTCGTTGTGATCACTCGCGCTTGCGACGGTCGGAACCCCATCAGGAGCTAAGTGTGTGCGAGTGCTAACAAAGCGTAAGTCCATATAAGTTCCCTAATGTCCTAAACGTAAGAGGAAGTAATATAAGTAGATGTCTCGCAAGACCATCTAGGCTAGTTATCTTACACAACTAGTTAGGTCCAAAGTTTGTTTAATCATTTGTTTTAGAAAACATGTTTGGCCCGTTGGTGACGGTTGTATTAATAATTTCAGAGTGTTGTTATTATGTTTGAATTGTTGTATACTTGGATGACGAGGGTCCGGGTGCAGCGCCCCTGTTAGCGGGGTCCAAGGGATGGTAACCAATGGCCGGGTCCAAGGGGTGGTAACCCCTGGCCGGGTCCAAGGGGCAGAGCCCCTGGCTGGGGTCGAGCTGCCAAGTCAGCTTGGAAATTTTTTATTTATGCTTATATTGTTTTAAATAAAAACACATAGGAAAACTTCAATTCGCAAGTTTTCAGCTCGCAGATTTCGGTTCGCTTCAAGTCAGTTCGCAAAGTCAGCTCGCAAGACATAGTCGACTCGCAAGTCTCATCTCGCATTGCAGCTCAACTCGGTTCGCAGGTAGGTCGGTCCACAAGTTCGACTCGCAGTCAAGGGTTTCAATTCGCTGATTAAGTTCGTGAAGGCCAGTTCGCAGGACGAACTGCGAACGGAGATGGTTCAGTTCGCGGGACGAACTGCTTGTGTTTTTAAGTTTTAAAACACATTTTAAATTGGTTTTTGGACATAATCTTGTCGATAGAACACTAATACATGATAGATTAAGCATTTTAAACTTGAAAATCAAAGAAAAGTGTAGCGATTTTTGCTTAGTTCGAAAATGACGGATCGAGATGGTGATGATGTTCCTTTTCTTGCTTCCTCTTCTATGATGTTGATGATGATTCTGAAAATGATGATGATTTTGGTGGTTGCATGTATGAATCAAGAGATAAAGATGGATGAAGATATGGGTGTGTGTGTTTGGATGATGGTGAAAAAGATGACGAAGATGATACTTTTGTTGTTGTTGTAGTTGATGGATTTGTTGTTGTTGATTTGTTGTTGTTATTGTCAAACCGAGAGAGACAGATTAGAGAAGAGGTAGAGATGATGAAGAAGAAAATGAAATGAGAAAGAGAAAAGATGTGGTGTTTGGTCGGCTTTTTAGTCAAAAGAGGAAGGGAGTTGGTAGCTTTTTGTCTCAATTTGTGGTATTAAACCCCGTGTACGTTCACTCGATCATTTATTTGCGTAATATTTTTAGATTATAAATTTACAATTGTATATTCGAAATGTTTTAATCGAAGTATTTTTATAAAATTATGAGTTATAAAATTATAACTTTGTTTCAACTTAGTTTGTCGGATATGTTTCGTATAGTTTCGTCGCGCAGAATACGTTCTAAGAAAAAGGAAATGTTTATTAAATATTATCAACATAATATTTAGTAAATAATAGTGTTATTAAATAATTTCAGATTATTTAATAATTTTGTGCACCAACGGTCGTGTACTTTTGTCGGGTTCGTTCCGAATGTTTTCTACGTAATTATAACTAATTACGAATTAAGTACTACTACGCGTATTAAATTTTTGAGGGGTGTCACAAGTAGCAAAAAACAAACAACAACGTCGACAAGGTTTTAAAAATAAGGTAGTCACATATCATAACATATCATTCAAAGATAACAAATACATGAACATTTACCTTGACCATCAACACCAGTTGTATTTAAGCATTTAACCCCTTTGTTATAAACCTGTAACTTACTCGCATCCAAAAACGGCAACGAACTGATAAGTGGAAGTAAGACTAACGTCCATTGCAGTTTTTTCTTGCACTCGTCATCCCTGTGATTGTTAAATCTTGCACCGGTAGTCCCTTCCGCTAATATCCGTTAGTTTTTCAGTTAAGTCTAAGGGTACAATGGTCATTTAAGTACGTTAGGTACTACGAGTGCAATTTTGTAAACCACAGGGACGATCCGTGCATTTTTTCTTAATTTAACTTTAATATTTATTTTTTACATAATAGTATAATATATTTTCTTAATAAGCTTTTCACTTTAATTATATTATTTTTTATTTTATTTTTGCTACAATATTTTTTATTCTATTTTTGTTGCAATAATTTTTTTATTTGATGATTAAATTGATCAACTTAAATATCTGCTACCGGTTCTTGTAAATTTGGGCATTTACAGGAAATAGAATAAAAATTATTTAAGTTGCTCATTTTAGTTAGGCTTGTAAATGAACCAAACAAACAATAAAAAACTGCAAGGGACGACGAGTGCTATTTGAGATAAACCACATGGATGATCCGTGCAATTTTTTCCTTTATCAAATATAACCATTCTCATTTGACCTTTTGTCTATAATTAAAAAGCATTATTCAACTTTATAGATTTTATTTTATTTAAAGTACTAGATATAAGATCCGCGGCAACGCGGGATATTCTAAATTGTTTTGGTTATATATATATATATATATATATATATATATATATATATATATATATATATATATATATAAAAGATTCAAATTTTGCAGTATCATTATCATTATTATAGTTTATAATTGAATATTTACACCACATACTCAACTTGAGTTTAAATTATTATTTTTATTTCTTTTTCCTCTATATTTGTGGAAATTTTTATTATTGGTTTGTTTATTTTTGTATGTAAATATGCGAGAATTCATATGCCTGTATTTGTCATTAAATAAGGGGTATGCTGCTCCAAATAGATAGTCAGTTTACACATATAAAAGTGGTTGGTTGAATTGTTACTCATATAAAAAGAGTTAGTTACCGACTCTGCACATGATTAGATGACAATACTTTGTGAATTATAAAGTGTCATTTGCAATATATCAACATCAAGTAAAAAAAAATGCTCATATAGGTTTGTTGAATTAGTTATGATCACTGTCTTAGTAATTACTATTTTTGAAATCGTCTAAATAGTCAGAACCAGTTATGTTGCCAATGATATTATTATATAAGACCAAGTGTAATAAAAAAATACAACCATACAAATGTTGTAAATGATGCGAACTTGATAATAACTCAAAGAGCCTCGCACCCTCAAACCTGAACATAAAACAACCAATATCCTGCAATGGCTTCTGGTAATATGGAAGGCCAAGATATGTCACTAAAAATAGGGTTGGCTCTCAGTACTGCACGGAATGACCCAGATTCCGTTCGTGCCCAGAATGGTCTGCTCCCACATAATACTATATACAATATCACACCAATGCTCCATATATCTACTTCGAGGCTGTACCATCAATGCAGGACTTCTGGTGCAACACAATATGCACTTCTAACTATATTATTAAGCTTTTCTTCTGCAGTGTTAAATCTGCAAATTAACCTGTGCCACAAATGATTATATCTTTATAAAGATGATACGATGAAATGGAGACCGAAGATAGAAAAAAGATTTTACCGCATACAGTAAAGAACCACAGGAAGAGTTGGGCTGACGAAGTGTAACATTTGAAATAGCACCTTTTGCATCAAGAACACAAATAGCCCCTCCAACTTGTTAAGCAATGGATACGATCTTCATGTTAACGTCCTAAAGCATAACATTAGTTCACTTACAACTACATGATCAGAACCAAAATCAATATGAATGCAAAATTAAAGTAAAAGAAAGAGAATAAGCGAAGACCTAAAAAATCTTTCAGCTAAATCGCAATTTTCAAATTTGTTCTATTCTAAAATATATTCGAGCATAGAAAAAGTGGTTTGAAAGAAACTGAAAACAGTGAACAGATTATAACCACATAGAAAACATGAAACGCATAGTTGGTTCTGCTGCATGAAGAGTGAAGTATCAATTTGGTTGAGAAACAACAAACACAAATCAAATATAAGCAGGTTACTCAGGAGGCATGGGCCTTTGGAAGGAGTGCATATCAATTTGTATTCCTAGATAAAATGTTATACATGTTCATAAATCAGTTTATTTGATAAATAATAGCCTTTGAAGCTTTATGAATAACATTACACCACTGCAAAAGCGATGATGATCACCAATGTTAGAGGTGCAATTTCGACCCATTTGCATACAATTAAAGCATGACGTGAAATTTAAGCAATAGTTCTTTATGATATAACCATTATGGATACAAAAATATGAACCACCAACTAAATTGGAATAATAAATCTTATTATTAGACTCACGCTACTTAAACTACATTCTTTTTATTGAACACAACATACTAATATTAATGGCAGCTATATTATACAACAAAAATAGTCATAATACATACACATAGAATAAGGTACATGATTGAAACGTACACATGAAGAAGAAGGGAAAAAGTTCGTATTTTTAGTTAATTCTTCATACCCATAACTTTATACTGAGAGTAGACATAAACAGTAGTTGACCACGTCATACTTGAAGATTATGATATACGAATAACTATACAATAAAAACAGAACAACGATCTGATGTAATTAATTAAGTTTGAGAGATCTGAGCATGATTAAGTAATTAATAAAAGGAGTATAAATTATGAGAAACTTACCGTCCATGTCAACGATGGGGTTAACAACCTTGATCTTATCGAAAGCCAACCTTATTATTATGTCCTGCTGATGATGATCGGAGGTACGGGAGATCTGTTTGTGTTTGGCCGGCAAATTGTACCTTGAATCTTATGTCCCTAAACATAATAATGTAAAAAAAAATAACAAAAATCAGAGTGTACTTTAGCCATAACAAAAAAGTTTAAACTACATGATACTCCCATTGAATCTTGATCTCATCTTATTCCTACAATCATCACCACATTAAATAGTTTTGATAGCCAAATTGTACCTTGAATATTATGTCACTAAACATAATAATGAATTTTTTTTTTACCAAAAATCAGATTCTACTTTAGCCATAACCAAAAGTTTAAGCTACCTATCACTTGAATCCATATTCCCATTGAATCTTAATCTCATCTTATTCCTACAATCATCACCACATTAAATAGTTTTAATAGCCAAATCGGTATTCACAGAACATACATAGTAACAATTTTCTACCATATTTTGTTTATTGGGTATTATAAATGTGAGAAGAATCAGATTCTACTTTAGCCATAACCAAAAGTTTAAGCTACCTATCACTTGAATCCATATTCCCATTGAATCTTAATCTCATCTTATTCCTACAATCATCACCACATTAAATAGTTTTGATAGCCAAATCGGTATTCACAGAACATACATAGTAACAATTTTCTACCATATTTTGTTTATTAGGTATTATAAATGTGAGAAGCTCTGAATTGAAGCTAATTTGTTATCAAAGCTACTGATTATATTCTTTCATACAATTTAGGATTATGAATGTGAATGTGCGTAATCGTATCTATAAATTAACAACTAATATACAATAGAATCACCATTACTATTCAACCCATTAAATAACATCAATTATTCGACATCTTTAGCATCATCATTAATATTCAACCCATTAAACAACAACAACTAATGTACAACAGCATTGAAATCATCAGATTCACTTTAGCATCACCATTACTATTCTACCAATTAAATAACAGCAATTAATCGACAACAGGATTGTTAAATATTAAACATCATTCAATTCATCAACAAATAATATCTAAAAACACAAATTATGGAGAACAGTAAACATATTACAATCCTACTTCTTAACATAAAGAACCAAAATACAAACTAAAAAAGCGCAGTAGTAAATTTAGAAAAAACTTACATGCTCATCGGCAATTATAATGTCGATGGAAGCTACCACAGCAGTGCTATTCCTAAAATACTGCTTCTAGATGTTGAGAATTTGTACTTTTATGCTTGAATTTTCGGAATCAGCATTGATATCTCTAACACAGATTTCGTTTGAAGCCATTGAAGAGAAGTTTGAGAATAAAATTAAAGCTAGGGTTTTTGAGGGGGTTTTTTCCTTCCGTAAGAAGGTATGCGAGAGAAGGGTTTTTGAGGGTTTTTTGCTTCCGTAAGAACGTATGCGATTACAGATTATAGGTTTTTTTGTCCTTCCGTGAAAACCTTAACAATTTATAGGCATGGGATTGAATTGTAAGGAAACATGGTTTATTTATGGTTTATAGAATGAGGAATATATTATTCAAATAAAATATTTATAAGATATATGTATTTAAAATATTCATAATATATGTTTTAATATGAATGTAAACCGACTTTAAAGTCTGGCCGACTTTGTTGGAATCAAAAATGAATCAAAAATCGTTTTCTAAATTTTATTAATTAAATATTATATATTTTATTATTATTATATTATATTATATTAAATTAAATGTTAAATGGATATATTTTAATTTAAATACAAAATGGTGCTAAGTCTAACAATCATTAAATTAATTAATCTATATCGTTGAATTAGGATGAAAAAAAGCAATTTAGGGTTCTCATGCTATTTTGCTTTTAACTATATTTTATATTTTATAGATTTTATAGATAGATAGATAGATATATGCATTTATAAAACTTACGAAATTTGACCCCATCTTCTTTCCTTGCTTCCTTATCTTCGAGCTAGCCGTTTCTTTCACTGCCTTCGTCTGCACAATCCCATAATATCGTACGCTCTCTCTGTCTCTCACCTGTCATGTTTGTATCTATATATCTGTACTAATACTAATCTTGTGATGTGGCTCTAATGCTAATTTGTAGCTGTTTCTCTTGGTCTTAATTGCTATGTGGAGGTGATAAATACAAAAGTTTATATGACATATACACCGAAGTTTGCATTAAGATGTCGTACCATATGCATTTATGTGTTGAATGTTTGGTGTATGCATAATCTGTTTTTGTGTGGTTGCTGTGCACCCCACCTGTTTGTAGAAATGTCTGGCCTAATTTCACTATCATGCATGCTTAAATTAGTTACATGGTTATTACAGAATTCGTTAGGGTTGTTTATTTTTTTGCTTATAAAGTATGTCTTCATGGTATGTATTTATGTGGATCATTCGTCAAGATGAAAGGCAACAAACATACAATTCTTTATTCTTCTCCATAGAAAGATGTTTTCTGAACTGATTTTCGTTTGTAGGGTATTATGTAAAGTATAAATTAAGGGAAATCTTGGATTGTTAGGGATCTACTATGCTTCCTACCCCATAAGAGTGCAAGAGGCTACGATGTGCTGCACTTTCAACTATTTGAAAGGCGATTTTTTTTTGTTGAGATCTGGATTCATATACCTTTCAATATATTGATAATTGATCGTCTTTGGGGACACCAGTACCATTACCTTTATAGAAGCTATAAGAATCGATAAATTGCAGCATTGTATGGTACTATTTCTATATCTTTCTGTTAAAGTCGAATTCCAGTTAGGTTTATGTTGCTGAAATTGCAGTCTATAATTGGTAATCTTAGAACTGAATCTAAACAACTGTTTAGTTCTATTAATTGTCTTTCATATAATTACAAACAATAAAATTGATCAAATGCATACTCATTATAAATGTTTTGTTCATCTGGACTTTTTCAATCGTTTCTTTATGTTTTACGAAGATAACCTTTAGAATTCCATATCATCATTTATAGTTGTAACTTAAGCCATTTCAAGTTACATTAGTACTCTTTTTAGATTACAAAAAAGGGACTTAAATCCAATCATGGTATCAGTTTGAATGAGTACACACAACATTCAGTGAACAACATTTTAAACTAAGACTGATCAGACTGAATTGAAACTAGATGAAACTTTGAGCTGCCTAAGTGAATAGGTGTGGTATTAAAAAAATAGGAGACTGATCTCGTGTGGTGTGGTTTTGATTTTCTTAAAACTGAACTACGAAGTGAGTTGTTAATGTCTTCATCATTTCCAACTAAGAGAATACAATTTTTCTTTTCGTACAATGAAATTGCTCTTGTGAAATGTGAAGTGGGATATGATAGTTTGATTTCAGCAGATACATGGTCAAGGATGTTTTTGGTGTAGCTGTTTTATCACGGGAGGTATGCAATCGTTATGTGAAACCTTCTGGATGTTCCAACCTGAATTTTCTCTTTCACCAACACATATAGCTGCTAAAAAGAGCAGAAGGATATTGTCGAGGAGGTCAGTGGCTAGATCTTGTAGCAGAACCCCTTCACCGAATGTTTTTGGTTCATGGATGGTGGACACTTGGCTGCCTGGACAACCGCTGATTTCTGCTCGATCTAAAGGTATTTTGATGTAATAACATTCCTATAAAACTAGAACAGTGGCTTATATGTCTCTGAAAACTCAAATGCTTCCAGTGATTTGACAGATGAAGAGAACAGTTTGGAAAACAATGGAAGCGACTTCTTGGTCTCAAAACAATTGCTAGGTGATCTGGATTTTGAAGATGACTTTGGCTCTGAAGATACCTATGGTCCATTATACCAGCCTATAGAGGAACCCTGGCTTGTAGAATCGTATGGTCTTTCTCATTTTGATAGTCAAACATTTTCTTCAGGTGGTTTAACACCTGCAGACAATACGGTTAGTTTTTTCAACAATAGAAGCTTAAAGCACGCTAATTCAGAAACAGGATACCCTGTTGAGGAACCGTGGTTATCAGTTGAAGCTCCCAAGAAAAATGAGGTCCCACAACTTGCAGACATATTTACTGTTAATACAATGGAAAATCAGAGACCGCTTAAGGAGCTTGAGGGAATTCCAAAAAATTTGTTTCTTGATGATGAGGTTAGGGTAGGGGTAGGTTTGCGAGAGACATCTGTTAATACGGTTATATTGATAAACTCGTCTTTATGTACAATGCAAAGGGTTGCTGTAATGGAAGATGAAAAATTGGTTGAAATATTATTGGAACCTATAAAAAATAATGTACAATGTGATAGTGTATATATGGGAGTTATCACAAAACTAGTTCCGCACATGGGCGGTGCATTTGTAAACATTGGGCACCCCAGAGCTTCACTAGTGGAAATTAGGAGTTATCTAGAGCCATTTATATTTCCTCCATTTTCACATCATAGAGAACCAAGATCAGTTGATGGCTCTTTGCTTGTTGAGCTTCTAGAGAATCCAAGGGATAATGAGAACATACACAAATCAGAAGAAGTGGAAATCATTGATATTAATGATCAGGATCATAATATGCATGATGATTTTGAGGAGCATGATATGTATGATGAGTTTGATGTATCAGAAGATTTCCCAGGAAATGATAACGGCGGTGTAGTTAGTTCTGTATTGTACATTAATGGCAAGAAGAATATTTTTAAATCAAATGGAAGGTCTCATAATTCACATAATCAAACCATGACTGACATTACCGCCGGCATGAAAAATTCAGATGGTGTGGATTTTCAACTCCAAGATACAGAGAGTAGCAAAAAAGAAAGTAAGTGGGATCAAGTTCAGAAAGGCACTAAAATAATTGTACAGGTTGTCAAAGAGGGATTGGGTACCAAAGGCGCAACATTAACTGCTTATCCAAAGTTAAGGAGCCGATTCTGGGTATGTTCCATTTTGAATATGCTCTTGCATAGTTGATCTATTCACTCAAACAATGGGTTGTTTTGGCTATATATCATATCTATCGGGTCAAATGGGCAAACTTTATAAGTTTCTAAAAAATTAGAACAGTTCAAATGGGTCAAAAGTGACCTGAAGGGTATTTTAATGGTTACAATATTTTAAGTAGCTAAAAAAAATAGTTAGATTTATATCATGGTATATATATGGTTACGGGTTAAACCAGCCCGGCCTGAATATCTTAAAGATTACCCATTCTAACCCGAACCTGTTTCAGCCTGTTACCCAACTTGGTCCACCTGTCCATTTTGCCAAGTTTATGCTGCTGAGCACTAAGATAATGACTTCATTATTCTGAATAAGATTTCAAAATGACGTGCAGGTTCTGATGACTCGTTGCAATAGAATTGGAATTTCCAAGAAAATTTCTGGAGTCGAAAGGACTCGGTTGAGAGTGATAGCAAAGACCTTGCAGCCTCCTGGTTTTGGTCTTACTGTAAGAACTGTTGCTGCGGGCCATACTTTGGAAGAACTGCAGAAGGACCTGGATGGCTTGCTTTCATTGTGGAAAGGTATTACTGAACAGGCAACATCTGCAGCCCTTGCAGCAGATGAAGGTGTCGAAGGTGCAATTCCTGCTTTGTTACATAGAGCAATGGGCCAAACACTGTGTGTTGTCCAGGATTATTTTAATGATAAGGTAAAACTGGTATTTTTTGTTTAACATAAGATTACTTAGATATACCAAATATGAATAGTCCTCTGGCTTGTGTTCAGGTGAAGAAAATGGTGGTTGATTCTCCGAGAATATATCATGAGGTAATTGTTAGTAAAGTTATTTATTCTTCTCACTTGTTTGTATATTTGTATCATATTTTAGGATGTTAAATATGCATATATAAGTATATTGTGTATATCTATCATCGTTCTCAAACAAATTATACAAATACCTTTATTTGCAACTTCTTGCTCTCCCTATCATCTTCATCCATTTAGATACCAAAAATACTGTGAACCGCTTGATTAAAAAGCAGTTAACTTGTTATAACATCAGGTGTTTCTTCAAAATGCTCTGTTATTGACATTATTTATTCAATGTCATCTGAATTATTGTTGTCTGCAAATTACTCTCAGGTTACCAATTATCTTCAGGATATAGCTCCTGATCTCTGCGATCGCGTTGAGTTATACAAAAAAAAGAATCCACTTTTTGATGAGTACAACGTTGAGGAAGAACTGAACAACATGCTAAGTAAAAGGTGAGAAGCAGTTAGGATGATTAGTGAGCTGATTAGTTATCATATTTGGTGACTATCTGATAATACGTAACCTATTCACAAACGGAAATTATCATGCAAGTAACTAGCCAAGCTTGATGTTAGTTTGACGTAAATACGTATATGTAAAACTCAGAACCTAGGAATAGTACAAGCACCAGAGAACAAATAGTAAATTAGAATATTGAAGTGCAATTGTAACTGGAAACCATTGTCCCTAATAGTTCAAAAACTCTCTAGCTCCCAAATATTTGGTATTTACCTTGAGCCTTTTTGCATTCTTTATGATTTATATATTTTTTTCTAAAATATTCATTGGAATTGAACACACATTTTGTTCTGTAGGGTGCCACTCTCTAATGGAGGTTATCTAGTTATTGAACAGACCGAGGCTTTGGTCTCGATTGATGTGAATGGTGGGCAGTGTATGCTTGGTCATGGGACTTCACAGGATAAAGCCATCCTTGATGTCAATCTTGCAGCTGCTAAACAAGTATGTATTTGTATCATATAGTCATACGATCCTTCAAAATGGATTTCTATGCTCTTGTTTTCTCTAATTTAGTTCATTGTAAATTTGTTTGCTGATATTTTTCTAGTATGCCAGTGTTTTTAAGTTGAATATAAAAATATAGCTGCCAAAAGTTAGTGGCGATATAACCTCATGTTCAGAGATTGCAAGACGTTAAGCAAATTTTTGCAATTTATAAATAAATTCTGATGATAGAAGAACTTCAACAAGTTTTCAGCAATTATTTCTTGGACATATAATTTCCTTGCCTCGCTATAAATGCTTAATGTTGATATTTAACGTACTTCAGATTGCTAGGGAATTACGATTAAGAGATATTGGTGGTATTATCGTAGTCGATTTCATTGATATGTCAGATGATTGTAAGTCCCTCTCCGTGTGAATCTGTCTGTTTATGTGCATAAATGCTCCCACAAGAAAGCCTTGTTTTGTACACAGCATTACATCATAGTTACATTTATCCGTTTTTGGCAATATTCAGCAAATAAGAGATTGGTCTATGAAGAAGTTAAAAAAGCAGTTGAGAGGGACCGCTCATTGGTCAAAGTCTCTGAACTTTCTAGGCATGGGCTAATGGAGATCACTAGAAAAAGGGTATGGCTTCCTTTTTTTGTAAATCTTTTTTGCTGGACTGTTACATGTAGTTTTGCTTTTTTAGCTGATCCATAACAGATTGACTATATCTCAAATTCATTATTTCCGAAGAAAAAAGTATGCGTATTTTTGGTGGCATAATAGCTATCTGCGACTCTTGACAGGTACGACCTAGTGTAACATTTATGATCAGTGAACCGTGTTCTTGTTGTCATGCGACTGGAAGAGTTGAAGCTCTGGAAACCTCTTTTTCTAAGATCGAGCGTGAAATTTGTCGATTGCTTGTGAGTAATTCTTCCAACTTATTGCTTTATTTACCAATCTGGTAGTATTATATTATATATATATATATATATATATATATATATATATATTATATGTAAATTATTTAGTTAATTCAAAAGTAATGCTAAGTATGCCTTAAAATATAAGCCTAAAGATGTGTTTCATACAATTTTTTACACATGTATTCCACTTATTCTTTTATTTTTCACCACTGATTTTGACATATGTAACGATTATTAAACTTTTAGGCACATCCTTAGGTATAATGTAGGCATATTAAGCTTTTTTCTTATTTAAATATGGAGAGTCCTTTACTGGTGACCCACCATAATACCTAAATTCTCCGGGTTCTTGTGGAGGGCACGTTTGCAACAAATTTTTGGACTGGTTGGTCTTAAGGTGCCAGACCATAGAGACAATTACGCTTCAAGTGAATTATTGTATCACTTTTTTAAGATCTGATCATCTATTATTCGTTACTTTCATATTAGGGAAAAAGCCCAAAAAACTCATTGTACTTTGTACGGAGTAAATACTTTAAGTGCTCAACATGCTTTCAAATTTTGTTCCAAGGTGCACAACATACAACCAGTTAAACATAGATTACAAGTGTTTCAACATTTTTTATCTGCTTTATCTTGCTTGTACTTGGTGCACTTTGGAACAAAATTTGAAATTATCTGTGCACCTTGAAACACAATTTGAAAGTTCGTTGCGCACATTGAGTATTTAGAAAGTACTTTGCGAACCTATGTACATTTTGCAAATCACGAGTTATTTTTACCCTTCATATTAACATATAATATCTCTATTCCCATGGACATATAGTTTACCTAATATTGTATTGGTTTGGTTTAGGCACGAATGGAGAAGCCAGATCCTGGAAATCCAGAAACATGGCCGAAATTCGTTTTAATGGTTGACCGATATATGGGTACTTACCTGACCTCCGGTAAAAGGACAAGACTAGCAATCCTGAGTAGTTCTCTTAGAGTATGGATTCTATTAAAGGTATGCTATAGTATACCTTCTATACATCTCAACTTCTCAAGGAATGCAAAATTGTGTTAATACAAAGTATTAGATGTGGTAAAAATGGTTCATTACGCAAGCTTCTAGTCCTTGGGTCGCTGTAACTATTCAAAATAAAGGTGGGAATCTGGGTTTGGGCCAAAAAATGTAATCTTTTACAGGTCGGATTGCGCAATTATTAGTATAAATTGTTTCTGATAATATATGATTACAACATTATATAATTCTATTGTTAGTGTCGTTTTTTGAATAAAATGAGCATCAATGTGTTTATAATGAAATGGGTACATCAGGTTGCAAGAGGTTTTACCAGGGGTGCATTTGAGCTGAAGCCACTAGCAGATTTTACGGATCATAGAGATGAAGATCAAATGAAAAGGCCACCATTGCAGCCACCAAAGAAGGCCACCAGAGATAATAAGCCCAGACGGAAAGTTACCATCTTTCCCATCAAGAAGTGGAAGACTGGTGGTAAAATAAGCTTTGGATAGAATCTAGCAATCAATTTTCGGCACATATTGAAGGTCCCACATGAAAAATTTGTCGCTTTTTCTTAGCTTAACCAAATTTCTAAAATGTTAGTCATTATAACAAATTTATACAGATCTGTTCGTCAAAGCCATGCACGTTTGTTCCATCGATTAATTATGTGAAAAATGGTCATAGCAATTTTGTAAATAGTATATACATATATCCATCGCATGATCCGTCTATACTAAAGTTGCCTAACTAACTATCGGCTCATGTTTGAGGATGATGAATCACTTCGTGTCGACCTGTTGCCAATAAACTTTCCAGCCTCATATGAGAATGGAAAACTGGGGACTCCTTTCATTTATACTTTAAGTGCGATTGCTATAATATATACTTTCTTGACCACTTTAAGACAAATCGATCTTGATGAATATTGGGTAATTTTTATTGATTGTCATCTCTATGTATCATCTTTCAAATATTAACCGAGTGAATTGCATAGAGCAATGACCAAAGTCGTCCAAACTTTAAAAGTCTCAAAATCATCAAGAAAAGACTAGTATTTTTTTAATACTTGAAAAAATGTTAACATGTCTGATTATTGACTTGCATTCTTTACAATAAACTAGTACTCCGTATCAACTTACGAACGAATGACAAACAAAAAAGAAAAAGCTAAAAAGAAGAAACAAGTCGGTAGAAGCATAAATGACAACTGACTTTCACCATATTGTTGCCTGAAATTATTACTCAGTAAAAAGCTATAACCGAATCAGAGATAGTAAAAAATTAAGTCCTTGGGTTTAACCCAACAAGATATATGGGGTCAAAACCAAGCCGATCCTATGTAGGATCTCGTTTTTGTCTTTGCAAGATCGGGATCGGCAAATTATCATTTTTTTATACAAAGATATAAAATTTTGTAGAAAACTACTATTATACTATTAGAAAAATTAATCTAACATTCAAACTATTATATTAGAAAAGTGATGCAATTTGTCAACATATATTTCTAGGACGATAAACGTTCTAATAGTATCCTATCTTCAATCGTCGTTTTAGAGGTAGGGTTATAATTTGATAACAAATGGATTAAATGGGGAAATGAATCTGGAAACAAATGGACGGTAAAATTTGAGATAAAATTTGGACTACGTATGAGCCTTAAAAGCCCAATTGCTAAAAAATAGCCAATTTATAGGATCGGATCGTTCAAAAATCTTACGATCGATCCTACGATCCTACTCCGATCCTACCTCATAAAACCGATCTTACTCCGATTTTGCACGTCTTCCCTTGATAGGATCGTAACGATCAGAATCGAGATCTTGACAACCTTGATCAAAACTAATGCAATATCCATCTGGTAGATAATTTAATGCGATATTAATATTTTTCATACATAAAAGCCACTCTCAATAATAAGATTAAAGAATTCAAATTTCACAATGATCATTAATCACTTTACTATTCAACTTACTCCATTAAACTACACCCAACACATTGTATTACAGTTGTCCACCTTTTAACCAAATATATTTAAGCCATGGATCCTAAGTATCAAACAAAATGTGTAAGACAACCCATTATGCCCTTTAACAAGGGGGGAAGGGAAAAAAAATGATCTTGGCATTTCCTAGGATAATTTATTTTGCTCAAAAAAAAAAAAATTTACTTTGTAATATTTTGTTTACTTGAATCACCTCTACTTTAATCATTATTGGTTACTGTCACTATCATGGAATGCCAAATCACAAACCGAGTTTCATTGACTATGATGCCAAATCACTTCCAACATGTCCTACAGCCACAAAATCACGTCTTGCTTTATATCATCACCTTCTTCTCTCTGCAATAGGGAAACCTTTAACATGCTACAATAATCTAGTAGTTCAGTACAGAGCTACTACTAACTAGTTCTATTTTCTAATTCTGAAGAACTCACCAGACTTCCACTAGTTTCCCAAACTGGTTACAAAGAGTAGGTAGTGAGAGCTCATTATGAAATTCGTTCAAAGATGTTCTTTGAGATGTCACTTTTTAACTTCGTTAATAACGATACCTGCTATTATCATGTCAGCATAACAAAAATTAGAAATGTAGTAGCAAATATCAATGTTCTTATATCAGATAATCAATTCAAAGACCAAGTTACATCCAAGGAACATTTAGTCATATAGCTAGCATATATCAGGATTGGAATAGTCAACGAGTGCATATCTTCTTATATACAAAAAGACAATAACGCTGACATCATTTTTGCTGATTTGTCACACTTTAATGCTTTAATGCTGCTGACGTGTCTTCATCTCATGAGTTTGCTGATGTCACCATAAAATATGATAAATAATGTTGAAATTATCTATTTTTAAAAAGACCCCTTATTTTCTTGAAACCTACAACAAACTTTATTATTTTTGTTCCCAATATCACGCTTACGCATTGTGATTAGTTCATACCACCGCCCAAAAAAAATCAAATCTCTCTTCTTCGTCTCATCAGGCTTTCACCACTGACATATCCCATTTCAACTTCACAATTTTCTTCAAAGTTTCTCCAATTTCTTCTTCCAATTCTTTTTCTTTCTCCATTTTTATGTTTACAAAGCTTCATAACTTTTTTTTTCCTTTTTCAATCAGGCCCTCACGATTCTTGCATGATTTTGATGATAGTTAATCACTAGAAGGATGAAAATGATGATGACATATCAGTACAGAAGATTCAAGGTGAGCCGATTGTTTAGTTACTTCCAATTTCCCTATTTTTCTTAAAATCTGTAAAAACCCTCCACATGACTGTGTATTAATTTAGGGTTTAGTGGTTAATATTAATTTAAGTGCTTAAGTGGCTTCTAGCGGCTATAATTGCACAAGTTTGTATAAATTAGGGTTTTAGTGCTTAATATAGGTCTACGAGTACAAATATATGCTCAAATTTCGGTTTAGTGCTTAACTCAGTACTTCAATTGCAAAATTGTGCTTCGTTTAGGGTTTTAGTGCTCTATTTAGGGCTACAAGTACAAATACATGCTTAATTTAGGGTTTATTGGTGATACTGAAATTTGAGAGTAATGGCAGGAGGAAGATTATGAGGAATATGGAAGTCCTATTGATTTATCAACAGCTATTGCAGATACGATTAAATCACGAACAGATGCATTGCTGAAGAAGACTAAACAGCAGTCTCTTCTAAGCCGATTATTATGAGAGCCGAATACGCGCATTTTCCCAATCTCACTATAATTGATAGTCCTGGATTTGTTCTCAAGGTAATTCATATAAGACAATGTTATTATTTGTGGGGAAAAGGGTAAGGCATACATGATTGTGTATTAATTTCACTACGGATTTCATCAGCTTAGTGACTAATTTTTACGATTTGTGTGTTTGTTTAGTATGTAAAGGATGTTTCAAAGATCGAATTTCATAGATTTTTAGATTTGGATCATATAAAGGTGTGGCAAGTTAGGGGGTGTTTGGCTTGGTTGTTAGATTTTAGCTTTTTAGCTAAAAAGCCAAAAGCTAAAAGCTTTAACTTCATGGCTTCACAAAAAAGAGCTTTTAAGGAGTTAAAAGCTAAAATAATGTTTGGCAAACCAAAAGAGCTTATGAGGTATGATAATGCTAAAAAGCTAAAAAGCTCCTCCCATAAGCCAACCCAAACACCCTCTTACAATTAATCGTTGATTATGTAAGTGCATGAAAGGTGTTTGATGAAATGTCTAAGAGATATAGAGGAGAAAAGGATTACACAAGTATCAATATTTTAAGGGGGCAAATCTATTGAAGTTGCTTTGTGGAAATCCAGGTTATCACTGATTATGGTTTTGTTATTAAGAGGTTGTAGTATATAATAACATAAAATATTAGTTTGTTATTACTCATTATATGTTGATGATAAGAATATGTTTGCAAATATTAATAGGTAGATATTCATATTTATAAGAATATATTGAACTTTCTATTGAATCCTGCTTATTTACTTGAAACCAGGTTTCTATTTGATTTATGAGCCCAGCAAATGAGACAATATTTGTAGAAAATTTAGTTTCATCAATTCCATGTATGATGTTTAATGTTAATCTATAAATCTATATGTGGTTATATCAAGCCATCTAAAGATGGCTTAGTTTGGGTTATCTATCATTTCTAATGGGTCAAACAAGTTATACACAGATTAGCTAATTAGTAACTCAGTTAGTATATATTACATACTCCTGTTTGATGTTTGCAGGTTATGTAGCTACATTTGGTGCTTGAAGTTTCTTAGAAATGATCAGTAACTTTTATCATCATTTGCAACGCTTCTATTTCATGCCGGTTTATGTAAATTTGAAGCTGTTGCGTATTCCCCTCAAAAGACTAAGCTTTGTCGCATTCTATATGTCACTTGCCAAGTAAGACACATATATAATTATCCTAAATCATTATGTGTTTCACATTGGACTATGAATATGTTGATTTTTACTTTATGATTCTCAGCCTCCATTAGATCAAACTGATGATCAAGGAACAACGATGTATGGCAATGCGGAATGTACGTCAGTTACAGATTGCAGACAAATAGCTAAGAGGTTCTTTAAGATCAGTCTCTGGTTTTGGTTTTCGTATTTAAATAGCTGAATATATGAAGGCTGTGAAGAATCGTTACAAGTACCCTTCCGAGGTCAAAATTTTATATAAAGGTATTGCCAATTCATAATAGGTTACTTTAGTGCTTCGTGGACTTGGAATATGTTTCGTATTTAAATAGCTGTCAAAGAACCACAGTGAAATGAGTAAAAATGGTGGATTCATAGATGGAAGGATGCACATGGATGGTTCTTCTACAAAAGTAATAAGTTTAATCTTTAATCATGAACTAAAATGATCTATTGTACAGATTATTTTTCTGAGGTTTTGGTGTAGCTGTACTGTGTAGTTCTCATAAATTAACCATGCAGACTATACAATGGATTTTGCAGTTGCATTTTTTCAATTGGTATCATCTGATAATTGTTGTTGCCTCAGGTGCAAGCACGTAATGCGTTGGCTATAGGTTGATATATTACAACTTAATTGATGCTTCATTTCGGCAGGCATCCAACATGTACTACTTTGCTTGAATATCAACTTTTATGTATGCCTTGCTATTTTAGAACTATTGCTAAGTTCTTAATGCATTTAAGATTATGTGTTTATTAATTAAAAATCTTGATTATTTATTTCACGAATATGATAGATGTCATACTGAGTTTTAGTAGCTTGCATGATTGGTCCAGTCAGCTAGAGTTTTAGTAGGCATTCAGATTTGATCAGCTTCTAAATTTAGTCGGCTATTGAATAGGTGTTATGCAAAATACTCAAGATGACAAATTTAGATTCTTCTTTGTTGGTGGCTGATTCAAGAGTATTTTCAAGTACTTAGATGTATGGGTTGGGTAACATGTCAAAACGGGCCGTTTCATTTGTATCGTTTGGTTGATCCTGATATAGTTTTCTATTTCTTTCTGTAAGTAATGTATTCTTTATTATAATTGCAAAATAACTAAGGTTGTATTCCTTAACACTCTGCAGTGGACGACTGTAAGTAATGATCTCTGTGGGGAAATGAACATTGATTTGGAAGAGCATTTTTCAGCCCTTGAATCAAGAAAACGATAAGGAGCATTTTCATCACCAGGAAAAGCAATCAGGTGATTGTAAGTAGTATTTTTCCTTTATAAGTTAGTCACTTTGATAATATTAGTGAATATGTCGATCATTTTAGGGGTAAAATGGGCGGGTCGGCTAATGCATAATCCTTTGTATAGATTTAAATGAGTTGGATAGATTTGTCTGACTTGGAAAACCATTTTGTTTAAAAACTTGAACTCTTTCACAAATAATTTATTGATTCAAGTTTATTAATCACCATTTAATGAGAATTATTAAATTGAGTTATCCTTCAGTTATCTCTTCTAAGCTATTTCATTTTCTTTGATTAATGTAGAGCATGTTATGGACTATGGAGCACAAGAATGTTCAAGATGACCACAAATGTAGAATTGGTTGCTTCTCTTTCTTGAGTGCAATTGGTTCACAAGAACGCACAAGAATGCCATGATTACTGTTAACACAATTAAGTTAACTAAGCTTTTTTGTGTCTTTTAAATTTATAATATGTGTTATGACATTACAGATTAGCATTATAGCAAGGCATTGTAATATTCTTTTATACACAGGATGTAAAACTTCTGTTTTAATGAGGCAGAGGATGTCCAAGTGTTTTATACAGTATGATTTTTTTGTTACCATTTTTAATCATAGTTGCTTTCTTTATTATTGGTCCAATGATTTAGCAACTTGTCATTATGTTTTTGCCACTGTCAAATAGACTACCATTCTGCTGGCATACGAAGTTATATTGCCACTGTCTTAAATGGATATAAAACTCAACTGGAGCTTTGAAAGACTGACCGGAAGAAAGGGATGACAGGATCGATAGCTTTGAAAGACTGACCGGAAGAAAGGGATGACAGGATCGATAATTCGTAGTCTCGGAGTTTAAGGTTTCTGTAAGAATAGTAGCAGGTTTAGTAGTGCAATTGGTTGGCAACATATTAGGTTTTGCTTTAACATATCTCATTATGATTGTCGCATTGCCCAATTATTTAATAACTTGATTTTTCTTCAAACCCGTGTAATCACAGGTCACTAAACTAGTATAAATAATATATACAAATCAAAAACAAAATGTAATGTTATTTTTCCAGAAAATTTCAGGAAAAACAGTGTGTTCCAATAAAATGAGTAAAGGAACACGATGTTGAGAAAAGGTGCCTACTATTCATGTTAAAGTGATTAAGACTATGATGAGATTAAAGTAATATATAGCAAGATCTATGTTTTTTCCTAATACTATGATACGAACCTAGCCCATACTAGGCCCATATCGAGCCCATAAGCCCAAGTGTAGAACTCACTCCCACAAGCTAGCTTGAAGGAGGAGGGGACACTTAGACTTATAAGCTACCAACCATTCCCATACATGACTAACGTGGGATCATAACAATACCCCACCCTTGAAGAGCCAACGTCTTCGTTGGTCACGGCTATGTTGGTCACAGTTGGCACCCTCTTTTCGGGTCCAAGTCACCACTCCATAGGCCACCACTCCAAGGCCTCGTTGGTCACAGCTATGTTGGTCACGGTTGGCACCCTCTTTCGGGTCCAAGCCACCACTACACAGGCCACCACTCCGAGGTGTTGAGATCTCGAAAGATGGGAATGTCTCTGATACCAATTGATACGAACCTAGCCCATACTAGGCCCATATCGAGCCCATAAGCCCAAGTGTAGAACTCACTCCCAAAAGCTAGCTTGAAGGAGGAGGTGACACTTAGACTTACAAGCTACCAACCATTCCCATACATGGCCAATGTGGGATCATAACATACTACAACTCTACATGATTTAGTGTCATGTTCCATCCTTTTGAGTTGTGTTATGGTATTTGGTGGTTGGTACTACAGCTTCCTAAACCCTGATCAGTCCGGCGTACATCTGAGTCAAAAAAAGGCTCGCCCTCCCTAGGTAAGCAGAATAGCGAAAACCTCCTCCGGTTATCCTTTTTCAATTACATTTTATTTTTGTTTAACTTACTAACAGAATACACATTAAATTCAAACTTAAAACTTAAAAGATAATACCATACATTTTATCTTCATTCTATATTTATAGCAGATAGCACATATAAAACTAAATCCTAAAAATGATCATCCATGTCACAAACTAGGTTGCACGGAAACGGATACGGCACCGGGAAACGGATACGGAACGGATACCGGAAACGACAAAACTCAAAATTTCAAAATACGGATACGGCATAGATACGGCAAATATAAAATATAAATATATATATATATATTAAAGAAATTCCAAAATAGACATATATTGATGTAAAGTGTAAAATCTAAATATACTAAATCTTTCAAAGGCAAGGGTGATTGTCGACTGATGAGAAGAAGAGGCAAGGGTGATCGACTGATCAGAAGAAGAAGAGATAGGGGCTTAAAGAGCCGATCGGATATAGTCATATAGCCCATTTAATAGCTCATGAAAACCCTAAAAAAAATAGAAACTTGGTCGAAACTTTAAGGAAACTCCATGGAAACTTGGTTGGAAACGTTTCTTGGGTATCTGAAACGTTTCTTGGTGTTTCCTAGAAGTATCCGTTTCCCAGAAGTATCTGATACGGGTACGACACCCATACAGGAGTTTCGTGCATTAGAGGTCACAAATCTATTCTAGATCCAACCATATACAGATGTCTTAAATCTTATATAATACCAACACACAAGTCTAAGTCACAACCTCACTAAAGACACCATTTGCATACTTTTCCATCTAACCAAAACTTTATAAAATGATAATAAGTTGGTGACAGATCATGATACCCATATTAAGTCAAGCAATCCAGCAGAATAATATGAAGCAGAGCTACTAATTCCTAACAGAACCAGGTCAAGACCTTATTCACAACTAGTTCAAGATCAAGCTAATCACTGAAGGTTATGAAGGAAATATTAAAAGTTTGACAAACTCTCTTAACATGTTAGGAAGGACATAAAACATCGACAAACTCTTAGAAGTAGAAGGTAGTGTAGGCTGTAAGAAGTGTCCAGTGGCCCATTACAAGTTTAATTATCAGCGCATAAAATAAAATTCACCCTTCATAGGTTTTCTGTACATGGATCCTGTTAGAAATATTAGTCGTATTTAGTTTATTAGGCTTTGGCCCATTAGCATTAACCTAGCTTAATCTCCAAGCTAAGCAAGGCCTATAAGTATTCTTTGTAATCGTCTTTATTTCTTAGTCACATTAATACAAGGGTTAATATCATATATCCCCCTATTAAGCATCAAAATAACACATTTAACCACCTAAACACTATAATTACATATATTCCCAATTTAAACCATTAATCTCTCACATTTCTCCATTTTCTCAATTAAGTCATATTAAACAATTTAAAATTCTTTAATAAATTGAAGACCATTTTACCATTTCTCCTTCACACTCTTATGATACATAACCTAACAAACAAACAGATAATTATGGAAAACTAAAAAAGCAAAGCATTTACTACGTAAATTTTTATTTTAATTCATGCGAACGTATCACATTCTGAATAGCTATTGACTTAAGTACCCAATTTATTCGAAATATTTGTAGCTTTCTTACTGCCATATGCAGTAAAACAAAAAATTTGATGACATTCTTTACTTACTCGATGCATTAACCCCATCAACATAAGTGCCAATTTGACCTAGTACGTACATATCCTTGTATCATTTTGTTTTGTTTTCATATATCTACGGTATCTTATCCAATCTGACATCCACCGGTTTCAGCTAAATAATTCCTATTTTGCTCTCTTCGTTATACCTCAAGATACTTGCAAAGTTAAGATTTTAAAACTACAATCCCATGTCTTTAAGGTTTTCTCTAAATAAAGGTGGAATTTTATTGGATGTGATCGAGTTCTAACTGGTATAAAAATGGTTGGATAATTTGGAGGGAGAAGGAGTAAGGGTAAAATGATCTTAAAAATTTAATTCGACAATTTTTAAAGTGTTTAATATGATTAAATTAAGAAATGGGTAAATATGAGAGATTAGTGATTTAATTTGGGTATCTATGTAATTATAGAGTTTAGGTGGGTAAATATGTTATATAGATGCTTAAGAGGGGGATATATGATATTAACCCTTAATACAATGTAGTCGTTTCATTGTTCCCCAACTCTGTTTACAGATTCTAATGTACATCAGTATATGAACCTTTTCACTTAAAAAACTCACATTGAGAAAATGCACAAGTTTAGAAGTAAATATGTTTCATAAGTACTTAGGAGCATACCTCTACAGAAGATAGCCAGGCTTGTAACTTCCAAAAACTCCTTTCCACCATCCATGTTTCTCCTTCATGCTATGTTCCCAATAACCATAACTTTTATTACGTGTTCTCAAGTTAAAACGAGTGTCTTATGTTTTGAGAGACAACTAATAAATTTACAATTATACACTTTCTTCGTAAATAATTCAAACTTTTCATCATAGATCCTCTTTTCAAGGGTAGTATTGTCATCATAATCTTTATAAAACCTTTCCTGTCTCGTTGTCTCCAAATCTTTCTCAATTTAGAAGGGGTAATTATGGGAAAAAAAGTACCCAAAAATTTCCCTCAAGTACCTTTTTGTTGTCTCTTGTGACAAAAGGTCGAAAACACAAAAAATTGGTCCTCTCCCTTTCTTCCCAAATCATCCCCTCTCTCTCCATTCTCGCATACCAAATTTATGATCATGATACAGAAGAACCATTTGTTCCTCTCTGAAACTCAAGCTTTCGTGCTCCAAGCGTTTTATAGTCCCATACAATCTCACCAAGCATATCTTGAGGCAAACACAGCTCTTGTTCTTTCACAGATCTTTGTAGCTCACAAAAGAATTTCAAATCCTGCAACTTAATATAATCATGCAACACTCGCTCATGATCCGGGACCCACTTCCTTGGAAACGGCGTATAATCACACGACGGGATCATAGACATGTGAGAAAATCGAACTCCTTCAATTGCATCAGTAAGTCCTAATCTTAACAAATCTGCATATTCTGGAGTCCTATTGTCCATACTTTGCCTAAGTGGACGACTGAGATCGCGTGAAGCTTTCTTGAAAACTTTTGCTCGTGATTTCATTTTGTACCTAGCAGCGTATAACTTAGCCACAGAGCTTCGAATCACATACGCACAAAAACCAACAACTTTCTTTCTATTATCTGCATACTGATACCAATCAGCCATTGTTTCAAGAAACTTGTTCATTTGTGTGTTTGTTTGTGCTTGACCACAATAAAGCATTGGTGTACATGGTAATGGGTCCGGATCTTTATCACCTTTAACTAACTTCAGCTTTCGAAATTGTCGTATGCATTGTTGTAAACTTGCAGTCACAGATAGCAATATTCCAACACTTTTTTGAGTTACAATATGACCACCATTTGACACAAAACGAATAGTAGGATAAATTACCCTTTGAGAAATTACATGATCCAAAAACTGTACCCCTCTACTTACATGTTCAATCTTCATCTTTGATTCATCCAAATTAAACCCATATTTGTTTGCACAGAACTCATTTATCGCATTCTTTATTTCCACTGCATCTTTTCTTGATCCTCTAACCCCAATTAAAAAATGACCCCCATAACGAATATAATCCATCTTTTTAGTTTTATCCTTCCCACCCCCACGAACAAACTCAGGCCACGATGGAGAATGGGGCCCACAACTATCCGAATTATAATTTGATGAATGAGAAAACGAAACGATTTTTTCCTCCATCAAATGGTCTAATTCATTAAGACAAATGTTAGCAAGCAAAGGACTTAATATTCCACAATAACCATAATTAGGTACCTTTGCAGCTTCCACAGGTGCAAAATCATAAAATATCCTTAACCAATAAGGATCAGGTTTAGCCTCATTTTCATCAAGAACTTTCCTACTCTTCAAACCCTTTTTCTTTCTCTTTTTCCCCCACGAGTTTTCACTCGAATCATGATCCGACTTCGATGCCCCTTTTAGTCCTGATTTGATCAAGCACAATACTTTCTCATCCTTCACACCTTTTTCAACAAGCTCAATCATCAGATTAAAATCTAAACTATCAAAAACTTGAGTCAAATCCCCTTTCAGAAACCAGATATACCCAGCAAAATTACTCCTAATTGTCCTAATCACAGTATGCGCGTTTCTCCGAGGGCGAAAAGCATGTGATTTACATGAAAACTTCGGTTCAAAAATCGGTTCAAGAATCATCAAAAGCAATTCTTGAACGACACAATCTTGAAATGGGATTTCATCAGAATTCGAAAAAGATCGAAGCTTTCGATTTGATAGCTTTTCAAAGGGAGTTCGTTCGTTAGGGTTTTGAATGTAGGGTTTAAGGGGTTTCATGTTCCATTGAAATTGACCACGAACGACAGCGTTCCGAAGAGAAATGAGGTCGGTGAGGATATGGGTTTGGACGGCGTGGCGCGCCGGGAATGAGCCGGTGAAGTGGGCGCAGGTGCGTTGGTAGGCAAGGAGCCATAGGTCAAGTTTTGAGAGGAAACCGGTGAGGTTTAAAAAGTGGGTTCGGTTGTGGCTTGAAAAGGTTCGTACCCATAAATCAGATAGAACTAGAAATGGGTCTTCTTTTATTAACAAGTGTGGGTCTTGCGGGGGGGACGGCGGTTCACGGCGGCGGTTCTGGTGGTGGTGGTGGTGTTGGGGAGTAGAGAAGTGTGAGAAGGTACGGATGCAGGAAAGGTGTTTGATTTTAGTCCCAAGTGACATTTGATTTGGGCGGTTTTAGAATATTGGTTTTTCTGCTAATAACCTTTATTTGAATTTTAATGTCTTTAAAAAGTGTATATATCTATCGAATATATACAGATTTCTATAATAATTTAATTAAAACAAAAGGTTACGTCTAATGTTAAATTTTATACTATATTGGTTCCTCACTAAATACATTTTTTTTAAGTATACATAATTGAAGAGTTAACTCGATACGGTAGACCAATGATCTTGTGGTTATAGTGTGCACGTATACAAGACTACCTTATTAACTTTTACATTGTGCTCAGTGGCGGATTTAGAATTTTAGACTAGGGTATACAATATTTGTTATAAAAAAAAATTCCTGGTTTAGATCATTTAATATTTGCATTTTCGGGTAGCGGGTTTATATGGGTTTCAACCATTTGATCTTCATTTATGATTATCCGTGGACTTTTGGTTTAAAGTTCAACTTATTCAAGAATAGTTATAGTTTTGGTGTTAACCTACTGAATATGACTTTTTGTTATTATAAAATTGGTATGTTGAATTTATTTGAGCACAAATAGCTTCTATTCTACTCCTATATAAGTAATCCTATTATAATGTGAAACGTGGGTCTAAACTGTAAGTTCATATATTCTAAGAAATTTATTATAAAGATGAAATTATGATTACTTTTCAAAAGTTATATATCACATTATTTGATCAAAATATAATCTAGAATTACAATAAATTCAAAGCCATTATCATTCAGGATATATAGAAAATAAAGGTTACTTTTAGTACTCTTTGTTGTACTCCTGAAACATACAGTTGTACTTGTTTTGATTACTTTATTGGTTTACGTGAAGAATTGCAAAAAGCAGGGTATTCACTGTTTTTGTATAGGTTGTGCACTCTCTTCTTCTTAATATAGAATATTACATAAAGTAATTTTTTTCCATTGCTAAGGGCATCTCCAACGTATGTGTGACACCCCGCAATTTTGAATACAATTAAGTACACTAAACATTTGCATTTTAGGCTAATTCCCTACTTAAGTGAATTCACAACAAATTTTAGAGGTAAGTCTAGCAAAGCTCAACTAGTATTACTAAATTCGTAATTAGTTATAATTGCGTACAAGATATTCGGAACGAATCCGACAAAAATACGGACGTCGGTGAAAACATTTCTATAAATAACTTGAATCTATTTTTAGAAGTTATTTATCATATTTTATTATTTTCATATAATAGTACACTAAAAACGTTTTGATTAAAATATAACAAACGCAGTAAAAACGCGCAAATCCAATTAGGCAACCAAATAAAACTCGATAAATATTTCGATAACTCAAAATAAAGTATTTTAAGAATACTTCAATGGAAAATAATTCCAAACATATCGTTAATTAAAACTACGCAAAATAACGTTAGACAATTTAACGAAAATAACGGGTAAACAACCAAAATACGTAACACAGTGTGAAAACAGGAATTAAATCACCAACCCACCCAAATGGGGCCCATATGACCAGCCACCACCCCCTTTCCCCTATCAATCTTCATGCAAATGTGATGATTGCCTTTGAACTCTACAACCACTCACTCCCCATCCTCCCATTCATTCAACACTCCACCAAAAATACTTACACTTTGATTTTTTCTCTACTCACTCTCCCTCTCTCTAATTTCCAGAAAATAGAACAACCATTCACCTCCAATTAACCACCATCTACCACCAATAACCACCACAAAAATCCACCAACATCTTCCATCATTTTCTTCAAGATTCTTCAAGGAAATCAAGCTACAAGAACTTCCCTTTCATTCAATCATCAACTCCTTTGTAAGGAACCACTTCCTCTTGATCAATATACTTGCATGTTACTGATTTTAATGTTTTATAGCTCATTTAACTTGATTATGTCCAAAATCTTTGCTAAAAATCGTTTTTACAAAACATATATATAAACATACACGATCTGTCATCAAAAAGTCAGGTTACAAAAATGGTCATATCTGAAGTTCTAGGATGAGTTAGACAACGAATTTTTTTTTAAAAGTTGCGTATTGAAAAGATCTACAAAAAGTTCTTCTATAGATCCTTCCATAAACGCACTCATTTTTAGCTACAAATTAATCTTTGAGACTGGTCTGGAAATTGTCGAAAAATATATTCGGTAGTTACGCGGAATTATTTACCTATGTAAATGGACACTATAAATCTTAGGAATTTTATGTTAGACACTAGAATAGTAGAAGATCAGTTGGTAAAAAAATTTGTGGACCTTGATTTGGACCAGAACTAGTTGAAATGTGTGGCGAAACAAACCGACAAAACCGAAAACACAACTTTTGGACTGTTTTGACACTTTTATGAGAACCGACACTTCGGACCGACCATAAAATGTAACGATAATTTTATAAGGTTTATTTAACATATTTAAGACTTTTGTAAAAGTTTCGGGTCAAACCGAACACGTTTGACCAAGTCAAACGAAACGAGTCTCGGTACGAAAAACGTGAAATGAAATGTAAAACGTTAGACTTTGGATCGAAACAAATATTTAGTTGTTATACTATAAAACTTGAACAAAAATGATGTTATGATATTTACGGATAAGTATACACGCGTTGAAACACTTAAATAAAAATATATACTTTTACAAGTAAATAAACGAAACAAACATAATAATAACACTTTGGGAATTATTATTACAAAACCGTCATCAACGGGCCGTACATGTTTTCTAAACTACAAAACTAAACGACAAATGAATAAATGAATACTTTGGACATATCTAGTCAATGAACGCTAGCATGGATGGTCAAATACGACATCCACATACTTATACTTATAATCTCGTACGTTTAGGGCGTTAGGAGATTATCGACTAGGAGGACTTTTGGGCTTAGGCTTTGCTAGCACTAGCACACTTTTAGCTCACCAGGTGAGTTCACAGCCCCACTTTCTACTGTTTTACTACTGCTTTCAACTTGGGGTGAAAAACATAGTCAACTGCTTTTACTGATTGCCATAACTTGCTTTGATTTCATGATTGCTAATATGTTGATTGCTCCCAACTATTGATTATTAATGATTGTGATCATGTTTTAATTGGTAGCTAGAATACTTTAGAACCGTTAAACTTTTGTAAGTGTTTATGAAATGGCATTTTCATACTACAAACTATTACAAATATGTTAAACTTTTTTTGATAAACCGGAGAACGACCGGTAAACTGTTTTGTTTCGCTGGAGAACGACCAGCACGTGTTTCGCCGGAGAACGACCGGCAGTGTTTCATCGGAGAACGACCGGTATCGTGTTTCGCTGGAGAACAACCAACAGTGTTTTAGGCCGGAGAACGACCGACCGAGTTAGACTAGAGAACGACCGGTACTGTTTTGAAAATCGCTGGAGAACGACTAGCAGTATTTTAAACTATATTTTGGGCAGATATCCCAACTAAATTGTATTTTGGGCAGACATCCCAACTAAACGATATTTTGAACTAGGATACGAACTTTCCTACAAACGACTTTAAACATGTATATGGATAACATTCCACTAAACTTTACTTAACTGTTATGGCAATAACTATTTGTGAACGTATTAGATTTACCAACTATACTTGTAAACTTAAAACCTGTGAATTGACTCAACATTGTTGTTGACTTTTTACTATGTTTTTCAGGGAATTAGCCGCACATGTAAGACCGCCTGCACATATGGAAACTAGGCGACCCGTGAAGCTTTTAGGATGCCATCTTTTTGGAACCAATGGATTTCTTTTATATAACTTATATGTTTTTGTCATATCTACGTGTCACACCCCCAAAATCAGTAATCGTGTTTATTAATGGTTTAGCGAAAGCTTTAGTTAATTAGCGGAAGCATTTGTTTATTAGCGGAAGCATTTTAAGTTACAGTTTAACAGCGGGGGTGCTGACGTTACAATAGTGCATTCATTGTATCAGAGCATATGATCATACAGAGCATTTTAATTTAAGATGCCATAAGTTTAAACGTTATTACAAAAGGGTACGAATTATAAAGTCGTACAAGTAGTGGTGTTGTAGAACAACATAAGTTTATAAAACACGAGTTTATAAAAGAGGGATTTCGTAAGTATAACCAATGGAATTGGTAATACAAAGGAAATCCAATTGTCCCAAAAGTGGCATCATAAATAGTCTGGGTTGTCTACGTCCTTTATGCATGCAGAAGTACCTGAGTCCTAATTCCCTGAAAAACATAGTAAACCGTCAACATTGAATGTTGAGTGAATTCACAGGTTTAGTATAAGCGTAGTTAAACTAAGTTTTGTATAAATCATTCATGTACACAAACATAATGTTTATATGTATAGCTGGAAACACAAGTATTCTTATTAAAGAAAACATTTCCTATTTTACTGTAAGAATGTCATTCTTAATACAATTCAGTCGATGTGTTAGGAAACACAAGTTTAATCATAAACATTTCCTAATAATAGTTGTAGGAAATACAGTTTAACAATCAAGTAAACATTTCCATATAAATAGTTGTAGGAAACACAGGTTTAACAGTCAAGTAAACATTTCCTATAAAAGTTGTTTTGTCGGGAAACCAAGTTTATCCAATCAAGGTAAACGTTTCCTAAAAAGAAATCATGCGTAGGAACACCTGTCCTATTAGTTATCACAGGGAATACCCTTCCCAAATCAAGTTGTAGTTTTGTTGTTTAGTTATGTGGGAAATATAGACTATGATCCCTCTAAGGTGAGCGACACCTTTAAAGTTAAAGTAACGACTCCTAGTACTATAACCAAACCATAACTAGTTGATGTTGTTGCCTCAGTAACACGGTAAGTATACACTCCTCGTTACGACTGCCGTCGTGTGGTTGGAATGACCAACGAGTTATGTCAGTGGGAGGGTTGTCAAATCGATAGTACTATCTGTATACTCAGTGGCTAGAGTCACCTAGCTAATGGTTATAGGTTGCAAGCACTGGGACTTATGTGCACTACGACTACTTCATGTAAACCTAGGATCGTACCAAGATTCGTTGTCTTAATCCCAAAAAGTTGTGAAAACGTTTCATATAGTTAACAGTTGATTATAAAGCATAAAGCGTTTATACAATTCAGTTTGATATAAAAGCATGTCAAGCAATTATATAAACAAGTAGCATGTAATAACACATAGGTCTATGTTTTCCACCCCTAGTTTTAAAAGCATTTAAAACAAGTAAAATGTAGGGGTTGTGAACTCACGTGTAGCAAGTCTTCAGCTAGTAATATAGTAGTCCGAACGTGCCTCTCAAATACCTAGACACAATTAAATATACTTTACATAAGTATATGGACCATTCGTTAAGTTGAAATGTTCATAACATTTTAGTTGTTGGTGATATTTACGTTGAAATAATCGTTGTGTGCAAGTATATATTTACATATACTTATTAGTTGAATATATATATATATATATTCTAATATATATATATATGTTATTTGTCGTCATTGATTATATATATATACGTATATTATAAAAGTCGTGTGTATATATATATATATAGTTGTCATTTTCGTTGATTATGTTTCCAAAAACATAATTATAGTAGTTATAAAAATAACTTTGTTTAATACGATTGTCGTAGTTCATTTATATAACTATATATAACTTATAATCGTCCATTACATATATAATTCATTTGTCGTGTTACTAATCTCATTTGTTCCGTTTAACTTGTCACTTATATATAATCCGGTTTAAGTTTGCATTTGAAATCTCGTAGCCCGTTGGGCTCGGCCCAATTAGTTTGGCCCAATATCAAAGTCAATTAGTTTGGCCCAAATATGTGTGGCCCAAAATAATTTGGCCCAATTACGTTTAACAAATCATTTTGGTCCGTTAACAAAATACAACTTTTGACTCAATTTAGATTCGGCCCGTTTGGCCCAAAAAGTTATATTATTAATTGTCCGTGTCAAAATAATGTCCCGCGGTCGTGTACAATTTAGAACCAAATTACGTTTCGTATATTTTATATCAAATATAACTTATCAAATATTTTGAGTCGTGAAATCGTTAATATTTTTGTACCATTTACAACTTACTATGTAATGGTAATAATTATTATTAATAATATTTAAATAAATAATAATAATAATTTACTAAAAATGGAAGTTACCATATTTAGCAAGATCGTGACATTCAGCATGTAATAGTCCAAAAATATAATTAAGTCAAGAACAGGTCACGGGGATCGAACCGTGACCTTTAGTTTCAAAGTGATGACCTTAACCAGTAGGCCATTGTGTGCTTTTGGTTATATCTACTCAAGTATGAATATATATATATATATATATATATATATATATATGTGTGTGTGTGTGTGTGTGTGTGTGTTTTAGTAAGTAGTTAAATTGTATGTTTTCTTTCCATATTACACAGCACCCGTAAGGGTGTAACCCATTTAAACCCATTGACTACCCGCTAGCTTCTGGGCAATCTTCTGTTTTTCGTTTAGTCTACGCACCCAGCCCCCGACTAACTTGTTTTTGAGGCCAAAATAACGTGACCCGATCGGGTCTAGAGTGGTACCCATTCGGTTAAACCTGTCACCCGATCTGCTCAAAGTATTCATCCGATTCATGTTTTTAGCTCAAAGTAATTACTCTAAATATTTTCCATTTTGTTATTTCAATCATGTATTTAACGTAATCTAACAAGTTTATACACCAATTAAACGAGTTATAACATAATATAATCAAGGAATATATATATGAAATTTTAAGATTTTGAACCTCACAGTGATGAAAATGGCTATGATGATGGTTAACTGTGATGATGATGATGATGATGATGATGATGATGATCATGATGATGATGATGATGATATGATGATTATTATTATGTGATTATTTTGGTTGTGTTTGAATGGTTAGAAAGATGGAGGTGGTTTGGGAATTGGTTCCTGCTCTACTTCTACCCTTGTTACTGTTGTTGTTGATGCTCGACCAAAACCAGAGAGGAAGAAGGAAAACAGTGTGTGCAAATAATTGAGGTTTGGTAGAAATAAGAGGGGGTATAAAATATGTATACGGGTTTCAATTTTTCAACTGGAGTATGGAGCTATACAATATAGTGTCGATTGGATATTTTAGGTGTGTTAATTGTTTGGGTTTTTAACCCGTTAATTCCGTGTACGGGTCCAATTATTTGTACCCCGTGTCCCACTCAATTATTCGTTTGTTTAAATTTTATTTTAAACTTTGAAATTGATAAATACAAAAATGAAATAATTTTATTTACAATTATTAATAAAATTATTCGCCGTAGTGGGACTGTACGGTTAAACTGCGTGCCAGATTTCGGTTGAATTTGGAATTTATATTTTGAGGTAATGTTCCAAATACTAAAACAGGAACGGGAAAATAAATACTTTTATTATTTTCGACCTTTAGGTACGTTTTATAATTGTTTCTGTTCGTATATGACGCGCTCATCACGTTTTTAATATAAAACGTATAATATCGTATATTATTTCAATAATATAAGTTAATAATATTTGTAATTAATAATTTTCGAATTATTAATTATTTTGTATCACCAACTTTGTTGTATTTAATTTGTCGAGTTTAATACGTGCATTTCGTACGTAATTATATATACATATAACTACAAATCTAATACATCACGTATCACATAGTAAGTTTCACAAACTTAACACATAAAAATCGTTTTGAATTCACTAATCAGGGAATTACTCTAGGTAATGCATGAAGTTAGGTAAAGATTATTACCCTAAATGGAGGATTGTCACATTCTCCCCCCGTTAGCGAAATCTCGTCCTGAGATTTAAGTTGAGTTGTTCGTGACAGGCGTTTGTTCAAACAGGTGAGGGTAGTTCTTTCGTATCTCATCCTCGCGTTCCCAAGTAAACTCCGGGCCATGTTTCGAGTTCCAACGAATCTTGACAAGTTTGATTCGTTTGTGTCGGAGTTTCTGTGTTTTTGTATCGGTTATTTCGATAGGTTCTTCCACAAAGTTAAGTTTTGAGTTGATAAAGACTTCGTCAGGAGGGATGATAAGTGTTTCATCGGAAAGACACTTCTTCAAGTTACACACATGAAAAGTGTCGTGAATGCTACTAAGCTCTTGTGGCAACTTTAGTTTGTAAGCGACAGGATCAATCCTCGCAAGGATTTCAAAAGGTCCAACATATCGCGGGTTAAGTTTTCCTTGTTTGCCAAATCGTGCTACCCCTTTCCAGGGCGATACTTTGAGTAGGACCTTGTCTCCTACTTGAAACTCAAGAGGTTTACGACGGTTATCGGCGTAACTCTTTTGTCTGTCTCTCGCCGTTTTCAATCGGTTGAGTACTTGAGATATCTTGTCCGTGATTTCCTGGACAAGTTCCGGTCCAGATAGTTGTCTGTCACCCAACTCTGCCCAACAGAGTGGTGATCGGCATTTGCGTCCATACAGTGCTTCGAATGGAGCCATCTGTATGCTGGTGTGATAACTGTTGTTATAGGAGAATTCGGCTAATGGGAGGTGAGTATCCCAGTTTCCCCCAAAGTCAATCACACACGCTCTCAATAAGTCCTCGAGCGTTTGAATCATTCGTTCACTCTGGCCATCAGTTTGTGGATGATAGGCTGTACTCATGTCGAGTCGAGTACCTAAAGCCTGTTGTAGTGATTGCCAGAAGCGCGATGTGAATCTGCTATCTCTATCAGATATAATGGACAATGGTACACCGTGTCGCGAAACGATCTCTTTGATATAGATCTTCGCCAGTTTCTCTAGTTTGTCAGACTCTTTGATAGCAACGAAGTGGGCTAATTTCGTCAATCGATCGACAATCACCCATATGGAATCAACTCCAGTTGATGTCTCTGGTAGTTTCATGATGAAGTCCATTGTTATGTGCTCCCATTTCCATTTTGGCATTTCTGGTTGTTGTAAAAGTCCTGAAGGTTTTTGATACTCAACCTTGACATTTGAACAAGTTAGACACTTGCTGACATAAGTAGCAATGTCTCTTTTCGTGTTTGGCCACCAATAGAAACCTTTCACATCTTGGTACATCTTATCTACACCAGGATGAATCGAATAGTTGGACTTGTGAGCTTCGTCCAAAATCAGTTTGCGTAGTTCATCGTCGCACGGTACCCAAATTCGATTCATGAAGTATAAAACTCCATTTTCTTTGGTTTCGAGTTGTTTCTCCATTCCCCTCAGGGATTCGTCTTTCATGTGTTCGGTGGTGAAAGCTATTCGTTGCGCATCACGAATTTGAGTAATAAGATTTGAGTGGATTGTTAATACTAAAGCTCAGACTCTGCGAGGTTTAACATTCTCTTTACGACTCAGGGCATCCGCTACTACATTAGCCTTGCCCGGGTGGTACTTAATCTCACAGTCGTAATCGTTTAGCAATTCGACCCAACGTCTCTGTCTCATGTTGAGTTCTTTCTGGTCGAATATGTGTTGTAGACTCTTGTGGTCGGTGAAAATCGTACACTTTGTACCATACAAGTAGTGTCTCCAGATCTTGAGTGCAAAGACGACGGCTCCCAACTCTAAGTCATGAGTTGTATAATTCTTCTCGTGAATCTTCAATTGACGAGATGCATAAGCAATAACTTTGTCGTTTTGCATGAGGACACAACCTAATCCTTGATGTGAGGCATCACAGTAAACGATGAAGTTTTCTGTTCCCTCAGGTAAAGATAAGATTGGTGTGGTGCTCAACTTTTGTTTCAACAGTTGGAAAGCGTTTTCTTGTTTTTCGCCCCATTCGAATTTCTTATCCTTTTGGGTTAAGGTGGTGAGTGACTGGGCTATTTTGGAAAAGTTTTCGATAAATCGCCGATAATAGCCAGCCAAACCAAGAAATTGTCGAATCTCGGTTGGGGTCCTTGGAGCTTCCCAGTTTTTGATCGCCTCAATTTTGGATGGGTCCACATGAATTCCTTTATCATTTATCACGTGACCAAGGAAATGAACCTCTCTAATCCAAAATTCACATTTGGAGAACTTAGCATACAGCTTCTCGTTCTCGAGTAGTTGGAGGATAAGTTTCAAGTGTTGTTCGTGATCCTCTTTCGTTTTCGAGTAAATCAGGATGTCATCAATGAACACAATGACAAACTTATCAAGATAAGGTTTGCACACTCGGTTCATGAGATCCATGAATACTGCAGGCGCGTTAGTCAATCCAAACGGCATGACTAAGAACTCATAATGACCATAACGAGTCCTGAACGCGGTCTTCGGTACATCCTCTTATCGAACCTTCAGTTGATGGTAACCAGAACGCAGATCGATCTTCGAGTAGTAACTAGATCCTTGTAACTGATCAAACAGATCGTCTATGCGAGGTAACGGATATCGGTTCTTGATAGTTACCTTATTCAGCTCTCGGTAGTCAATACACATGCGCATAGATCCATCCTTCTTCTTGAGAAACAAAACCAGAGCTCCCCAAGGTGAAAAGCTCGGTCGGATGAATCCTAAGTCTAAGAGCTCCTGCAACTGTGTTGACAGTTCTTATATTTCTGATGGAGCTAGACGATAAGGTGAGCGAGCGATTGGTGTGGCTCCTGGCACCAGATCGATGCGAAACTCGACTTGTCGCGGAGGTGGTAATCCTGGAAGATCATCAGGAAACACTCCCGGATAGTCTCGCACCACAGGTATATTACTTAAACTTTGCTCCTCGGGTCTCTTTTCTACAACGTGTGCCAAAAATGCTTGGTATCCCTTTCGGAGATACTTAGTGGCCTTTAAGCAATTGATCATTTTAACGGCACTCGTCCTCTTATCTCCTTGTATCACCAAGGTTTCTCCAGTCAACAATGGTAAACGTACCATTTTATCAAAACAAACAATCTCTGCACGATTCTTCAACAACCAGTCCATACCGACTACGATGTCAAAGCTTCCCAACTCAACCGGTAGTAAGTCTATTTTGAAAGGATGACTCTTCAATGTTAGAGTACATCCTGGTACTATTTCTCCTGATTCAATCAACCTACCATCGGCTAGTTCTAAAGTGTACTTGTTGTCTAGTTTACGGGATTTAATGTCTAATAGTGGTCTAAATTCCGTAGACACAAAACTCAAATCGGCGCCTGAATCAAATATCACAAAGGCATAATGGTTGTTAACTAGAAACGTACCAATGACAGTGTTGGGGTCCTGGCGTGCCTCCTGTTGTAACACCCTCAAATTTCGGATTTGTTGAAGCGGTCGGGTCGGGTGTTACCAAATCAAATATCACAACATAAGATACATAATGAACGACTCTAAATGAGACGTTTGAAAATAATTATACATTTTTCAAAGTAGAATGTTTACAACATTTTGAGGTTAATAGAAGTTTCAATTACATAATTTGAAAATACAAAGTAAATGCAGAGTGGTCCCCACTGTTTGAAAATATGCGACTCGAGCTAGCTTATCTTGTAGCAATCCTAATTCTGCTGGGCACCTGAGAACACATGCTAAAACGGGTCAGCTATAAAGCTGGTGAGTTCATAGGTTTGTTAGTTAAAACATAAAGTATAAAACCTTTTATGTTTTGAAAAGTGGTTCAGAATCTGCGATTCTGATATGTATTAAGTTGAAGTTGTAATACCAATATGTATACGATAATCGAGGTATCTAATACCTAAGCAATAGTGGTATGTACCAAAGTACATAATGATTTAGGCATTCCGAGCCTGGATACCTATCAGGTATTAAGTAAATCTGTAAGCACAAGGCACTACGTGCCTAAGTACTATCGAGTGAGCGTGTGACTATGTCATATCGAAGGTGTGGCAATCCATGCCTTGATACCTATCAGGTATGAGTAAATCAATTAATTGTGAGGGGAAACTTTCCTGAGTATATTCTGAGTAATTGTATGACCGCGTCATATGATATCGAGTGATGTACTGGTATGCCTACCTGGCACAGCGTATAGTATCCAGTATCATGAATGTGTAGTCCCGCAGAACTATAATTGAGTACTTAGTCAAGTACTGAGTTAATGGCCTCGCGTGAAAACTCACCGACCCGTTAACTAATGTGTGTGGATCACGAGCACAAGCTCGCCCATCCATCGATTGTATCGCTTTACCGCGATATCGAACTTGTGCCCACTGCAATACCGTGGCATCGTTTTGTGCCCACTTTACCGTGGCATCGTTTTGTGCCTAATCAGGCATCGACCGCATTGCTCGCAAGCAACGTATGTAATTGAGCCGGCCGTACTACGACATGCCCGACTTGAGATAATTGAGCCGACCGTACTACGACGAGTCCGACTTGAGTATTCATGTTTGTATAATTGTATGTATACTGATATACGTATGTAATAACGTAGATAGCACCAGGTGCTCAAGATGATGTACAAGTATGTAGATATATATAAATACCAAACAACAATCACAAGTTGTAATGTGTCATGCCACGCATGTAAATGATTTGTTGTACCTAAATATGTATAAATAATACTTAGATTTAAGTAGTACGAAGAGCCTAGGTATGAATACTCATCACCTAGTTGTGTTGTATTAGTATAAGGAGTCTATACTAACTTATGATACTATTGTATACTCCTAGCCTTAAGCCTAGCAAGTATATTGGGGTCCGGATTTGTATGTGCAGTATTAGTTTCTAAAAGGGAAACTATTCCTGTAAAAGTATAAACGTGGTCCAGTGTAGGTAGAACTAACTAGTTCTAATGTATTCGATGATATCGTCCCATGACAACATGGCCAATGGTTAGTGATAACTTAATCAAGTTGTGTATTGGTAATTGTTTTCCAACAATCCAACAGTGTACGATTTTTAACCTATCTAGGTCAGGTATTGGTATTGTCTCAAAACAATGTGTTGGGTGTAATTCCTAGGTATTACGCATTTGTATTACATACTGTAATATAAGTAAGTGTGAATTATAAAGGAATATTAATATAATTCAAAAACAGTTATTGAGCATGTGTTTCACCCCGAAAACAGTAAAACAATTGAAAGAGTGGGGCTATGAAACTCACCTGTGAGTTGTTAGCGATCCTACGATACGCGCGTCGTCCGATAGTTAACCTCCTAGTATCCTAAACACGTGAGGTCATATGAGTATGAGACAAATCAGTTTGTCTAAGCGAGCTGTGTAATTATTTATTTGTCGCTCAGGTTTGAAAACTGTGTACGGGGGTCCTGGGGCAGCGCCCCTGGTAGCGGGGTCCAAGGGGTGGCAACCCCTGACGGGGTCCAAAACGCTCCGAAATTTCATTTCGGAGTAATATTAGGCGGTAAAATTTGGGTTTTGACACTTAGTGAAAATCATATGTTTTTAAAGTCCTGTGTTTTGCGACATAAGGGTTGTGTCGCTAAATGGTTCTGCGACATAAGAGTTATGTCGCTATGTGCGACATCCGCAATTTAATGCGACATAGTGTGTTGTGTCGCTATATGCGACGTTCGGATTTTCTGCGACATAAAGGCTTGCGACATAAACCTGCGACACAGGTTGTGTCACAGTACTGTTTTTGGTCCCTGTGACACAACGATCTGTTCAACGATTTCAAGATCCAAATCGAGTTTTGGCTCGATTTTTGGGCGTTTTGATGTTATAGAAAGCTTTTAGCATGTATTTTGAAGTAATCTAAGTAATTTATAGAAAGAGAAATGATTTCTAGAGAGAGAAGGTGGGAAATCTTACTTTTTGATGAAAATGGAGATGAAGATGATGGTGAAGAAGATGAAGATGATGATGTCCGGTTTTGATGATGATGAACTCCGAAAATGACGATGATGATTCCGATTTTTGATGATGATGATGATGATATTGTTGTTGATGTTGTTGGTTGTTGTTGTTGTTTAAGAGAAAGAGAGGAGAGAAAAGTAGGTGAAAAAGGAGAAGAAAAATGAGGAAATGAGATGGGGGTTTGGGTTTTTGGTTAAAACTCAGATCCCCAATTTGGGGATTGTGGTCTCCAACCACAGTACAAAATATCTGCGTTTTTATATCCGATCGTATAATAATTTAATATTTTAAATTTATAAATTTGTTTATATTATTTCATAAATATTTTAAATAAAATATTTCATTTGAACCACAAAATGTATTTATTTAAAGTTTAAAATTGGCGCGACAATTGACTTTTTGACCAGGTGTTACACCTGTGCTCCAATGACAAACGCACGACCTCGAGCTGGTTGGTTGTTGGTGTTACCAGGGTTGTTGTTGTTCGGGTTTGCATTGCGGTTCTGATTGTTTTGGTTTCTGCGGCTAAGTTTAGGGCCCTTGTTTCGGAAATGACCATGCTCGCCACATTCGAAACATCCATTAGCTGGTTGATCCCTATTTGTTTGAGTAGTAGGGTTCGATCTACAGTATTGGGCCAGATGCCCCCAACGTTTGCAATTCCCACAGAAAGTACAATCACCATCATGGTGACGTTCACACTTGCCACACTTGGGCTTGTTTCCCAAGTAAGTCTTTTGTTCAGCATTCGTGGCAAGGTAAGCTTTCGTGGTTCCAGTCGGCTTCTTGTTCTGTTGACCCTGACGGTCATTCCACTTACGTTTTCCTTTTCCAGCATCAGCACTGCTGGATTCAACCTTTCCCGAAGTAGTTTTCTTAGGAAGGGTTCCCATTCTGATTGCTTCATCTGTCAAGCGATGTGCTAGTTCCACAACACTCTTAAAGGTAGCAGGATTAGACGAAGTCACCAAGCTTCTAATCTATGGCACCAAACCCCAGATATACCTTTCAGTGCGCTTGTACTCAGGTGTGACCATGTGTGGTACAAGGCGTGCCAGTTCTTGAAATCTGGTGGTATATCCTGTGATATCAGTACCAACCATAGTAATGTCCCAGAGCTCAGTCTCAATCTTCTGCAGCTCACTGCGGGGACAAAATTCTTCCACAACCATGGTTTTCAAAGTTTCCCAGGTCATTGAGTGGGCGGTTGTGCGTCCAAGTGCTTGAACTTGGCCATTCCACCATGTCAATGCCTTATCAGAAAATGTGCATGTAGCATACTTTACCATGCAGTCACGAGCACAGTTGCTAATATCTAGCACAGACTCCATTTTCTCTATCCAATGAATGATTCCAATGGCACCCTCGGTACCACGAAAGTGGCTCGGTTTTTAAGCTAGGAATGTTTTGTACGAACATCCTCTTTGGGTACTCTCAGGGTTACCGTCAGATACAACAGGTATAACACCCCATGTTTCACAAACACTTATTATATTATAAACGGTAGAAGCGCGTCCCAAAACATATTTACCGATATTGCATATACTAAAATGTAACAAATTTTAAACATCACACTTAATATTATATATTTACAAACCATTTACTAAAGATCGGGTGTTATATAACTAACAAAACATAGTTCTAATTTTTCAAAAGGATCAGAGTGAGCGCGGTCAAAATCAAACATTCCATCTCATTCCTAGTCCCGATCCATACTTACCCAAAACCTGCAAAATGTTAAACACGGTGGGATTAGCTCACATCTAAGTGAATGGAACTGTATCCGACAATTCAATTCAGAGATAACAAATCATACAACAAATAAACATATCCCAACACAATCAAAGAGGATCGGCGGTTCTTGGTATGCCATCACAAGAACACTTTAAACCACTGGTATGCCATCACAATGATTTACCGATAGTTTGAAGCTATCTTCACTGACTAGGGTTCATCCTTCAACTATATGTATCGGAAACCCCGCCAGCCAAACAATAGCAACAAACCCAACCAGTGTTGACCTCTGAATAATCCACATAGTCAAATATGCCCAGCGGCCAAGAATTACACATTGTACAATAAACATGCCAATACTGAATATAATTAACCAATCAACAATATCTATAATCCAATAAACTAAACAGTCAATAACCAATTACCAAAATGTCCATCCGTTGTACCAAACTTGTTACAACGGAATTGAACAGAAGAATACAGTTACCACTCACCGATAATCCAGTCTCTAAACTCAGTTGTCTAATGTCACTGAGTTTCCTTCTGCTTATCTGAGAACACAAAATAATAACAAATCAGTAACTCATCCCATAACCATTATCTTAACATATTTATCAAATCATGTAATCCCTAGAGTCTAGACAAACAACAATTTAATTAGATAAGAAATCAGAAAATCCTGAAATGACGTTTAAAAACCGAAAAATGCCATTTTCGGGCCCTAGATGACCCCGAATGGCCAAAAACTGCCTAGACTCTTAGAATAGAGCCGGGATCATTAGGCCGTTTCCGAGTGACCATGCAAATTTCAATCCAATGCGAGTTAGTGAAATTGTCATCTGTCCGTTACCCCGAAAAGACTTGCGCATTTTCAAAATTTGCAAAATAATATTTTAAATTTTCAGTTTGCAAGGTCTCAGTTCGCATAGTCAACTCGATTCGCAGAATCTCGGTTCGCACCTCGACTCGCAGAGCTCAACTCGCTTCGCAGAACTCAACTCGCAGAACTTGATTCGGTTCGCAGAACTCTACTCGGCTCGCAGAGCTCGGTTCGGTTCGCAGTCAACTCGCTTCGCGAGATTCAACTCGCTTCGCAGGACTCACTCAACTCGCAAAGCTCGTCTCGCTTCGCAAGACGAACTCAGTTCGCAAGACGAACTGAGTTTTGCGAGTTTCGCTGAGGATGTCTGATTTTCGAACCAAAACTCAATAAACTCGATTTCTATGGTTTCTAACACTCAAAGAACATCAAACAACATCTACTAATAATCAAACCAACTTTAATTTCACTTAATTCATTCAATACTTCAAAAACCCATTTTATAAACTTAAAAATCACACTCACCTTTTAAATGAAGATGGAGGTGTTAAGATGGAGGTGATGATAGGAATGATGATGATGAACTGATTATACAAACTTGAATCTAAATACTTGTTGCTTACTTAATTTCTTTGAAAGATTTGAGAGGAAAGTTTAGAGAGATAAACAAAATGAAGAAATGGTAATTGTAAGTTTGGTGAGGTCGGTTTATACACCAACCGACTCACTGTTGATTCATTTAATATAATACCCCTTCTAATCCTACTGTCTGGAACCCCAAAATACCCGTGAATCAAATATTATTATTTTACTGTCAGGTTCAAAAATTTAAAACAAGTAATATTTTATTAATCACAATAAAACATGTGACTCTTTTACTTATTTATTTTCAAATAAACCAAATAAACTATTTCTCGTTATTTAAATAATTATTTATTTCCAAGTCCAGAAACAGGGTGTTACAAATCTTCCCCCCTTTAAAAGATTTCGTCCCCGAAATCTAATCATACCTATTTAATCCATAGTTCAAATCTTAATAAACTATACTCAATAAACAACTCTATATATCATTCATATATAAAACCTGTATTAAATTAAAGTTAACTCTAAGTATACCTGTTACGTCATCGTCAAGTCCAAGAGCTTCTCCCACGGTCATCTGAAAAGCTCTACCAGTTGCCGGTGGTATATTCTTTCTCTTCTGTCCCACAGATGACGAGGAACCCGTGCCTGAACTCCCAGCTAAACCTGAATCCTGCCTCACCTTTTCCGGACACTGCCCTGCTCTATGTCCCTCCTTCTGACAATTCCAACACACAAACCGTGGATAAGCACAATCCCTGATGTTATGTCCGAATAATCCGCATTTCCCACATCTCAAAGTCTCAGACGTACATGGCCCAGTATGTTTTGACTTACAATTCACACATCATGAAGTTCTTTCAACTGAATCACTACTAAAACTCACTCTCCTACCTTGTTGATTCCCTCTATTTCCAGACGAACTACTCTTAGTTTGCTGCACAGTCTTATCCTTATTCAATTTGTCCCCAGCCCGAATGTCACCATCCACTGAACGGGCTAATGTAAAGGCCTGAGTAAGGGTACCTGCTAATCTCACACTGGTTCGATAATGAGGTGGTAATGTTTTCACAAAATGATCAATCTTTGTTCTTTCATCTGGCACCCATTGTTGAACAAATCGCAAATGGAATCCCACCAAGTCATTGTTGGTCCTTTCAACAATTGCACAGCATAAGGAACTTAAATAATAACAATAGTTCACACATAGGATCTAAAATGAAACATTATAAATTTGGTGCAAAGTTTAGTGTTGCACCAAATATAGTGTAAAATCTTCAAAAATTTAGTGTACACTAAATTCTGCACCAAATTTGATAAGTTGGTTGGAGAGGGTTTTTTACACTAAAACACCAAATTTGGTGCAAAACTACCTACATTGGAGATGGCCTAAGAGACTCATAGGGTATGCAAGTGCATACCCTATGTTGTATACACATCCGCCCCTGATTGTGCTCGTTAACCATTTCTCGAGATGATACAAAAATGGGTTGATGTTAGTCAATGTGATAACTACAGACATGGAACTATGGAGGCAATGCCACCAAGCAGTTATATGAACAACTTTAATTATCCTCTATGAAAGGGAAAACTGAACTTATCATTGGGTTGTAACACTGATGTTTGTTTCTTACACAAATACGGTATCGTTGTCGTTAAGCAGTTTCTACCCTCGAGTTGCATTAGACATTGTTGATGATGATGACTGATACTATCGTTATTTGCTTACAGAAATTTAGAACTAACTAGATTAAGGTGGCATTCAAAATCCAAGTTATCATAGCTATAATGTCTGCCATTGTTACAAGGCTAAGAGATAAACAAGCCCGATATGTATTGGAGAACTAGGATCATGCAACTTAATTGAATATCATATGAACAAAACAACGTTGAGTAAAGAAAAATAGGTGAATTAAGTTAGAATATTGTACCGCCGATACATGAGTTTTTCCTCAATGAAACAAAAGCTCAGATCAAAGTCTTAAATAAACAATAATATGGCCAGAATCTAATTTTAGCACAACAAACTCTTGATTGGATAACAAGAAATAAATAAAGAAACAAGTTATATGCACACAAGTTATAAGTTTAGCAACATCTACATGATACAACATCATAACAAGTATATGGTACTGACATCTGCTCTAGCTCAGCTGTACTTGGCAGTGGTTCCATTGCATATATGCTTGTTCTTGCAAAACAAAAGTTGTATAAATTTCTACATGCACCTTTACTGAATGGGTATACCCTTTCTGGGATCGCTCTGCACATTGATTACAACCGTTAGTCCATTCCTGATATTAAAGATTCAAAATGGCCCTTTGATTAAGGAATATTAGCTATATTTTGGACTCTACTTTATTATTGTACTGTATGCATATATACACTCACTGTATAGGTAATTATGGTTTATACTTCATGTTGGATGTCAGTTGTTTTGTTCATACATTATTTAAATAGGTAGCAAGTTCGAGTTTCCGACCCATTTAATTATAGATAGTCAGTTTGAATTATGTATAATCTGTAACTGGTCACTTGGGTTCAGTCAAAGAATTTAACAAAAAAGAAAACTGAGGTCGGACTGAAAGACATAAGATGAATATTCAGTAGCAAAAAACCCCTCCTAAATCACTACATTAAGCTTGAAATCATATAATTGTTGAAAAGATTAAAAAAAAGTACGTTTATGGGTCGACCCAACCCATTACCTCCTCATCTATTAATTACAACTTTTAACTGGTTACCCAACCTGCCCGATTTCCACATCCAAATATTTAAACACGTTACCGCAATATATAATGTAAAGTCAATATGCAAAATTTTAACATAGTTACTCTTCTAATGTAGTTATCCTTCTATCTTGCTTTAACCAAAATATATAGAGTTAATTGCATGGTTCGTCCCTGTGATTTACACACAGTTGCACTGTCAGTCCCTATACTTTACTTTTTGCACCGATAGTCCAAAAACACAAAAGTTTTCGCACGCCCGCTCCCTCCTCCGACTAAAATGTTGAAGTTACCCTTAATGTTCTATTATTAGGTAATAGGAAATTAAGGGTATGATAGTCATTTTGGTTGAAGGAGAGACCGAACGCGCAACAACTTTTACAATTTTGGACTGCTGGTGCAAAAAGTAAAGTATACCGACTGACGGTGCAATTGTGTGTAAACTACAGGGACGAACTATGCACTTAACTCAGATATATCTCAACATCCATGTTTGAAGAAGCTCACTAGCGACTACAAATTCATATTGGGACTCCTTGGAACGGAGGAAAAATTATATTAAGGTTTTATATCTGTGGCTTTCCACAAATTGATTTCTATCATGTGATCGAGATTATAATGTGTTAAAGAATAGTCATTCTTTATAAAAGACTAAGATTTCTCGATCTCAAGGATTTAAAGGCCTTTTGATGTAGATAACAACATGCAAAAAAAGCATATGTTAATCAACCAACCTCAGATATGGTATACGACGTCGTCTCACCAGCTCATAGGTGGTTTGATTTGTCACAATTAGATAGCTGAAAAGACAGAAAGAACAAGTTCAGGTGGATGCTTTATCGGGAATGTGTATACTTGAAAATAATAATGAAATACTGCATAATCATGATTATAATAAGATAAAACGAAACTTGTTGCAGGATATAATGTTTGGATATGCTTATTATGTTTTAAGTTCAAATGAGAAAAAATCAAGTGCATTATAGTTTGGCCAATTCTGACCACTGCGTATTATCGTTTGGTTAAAAAATGCTTAGAACTATTTACTAATTGTTTTAGTGAGTAGAATACTATTGTTAGCAAGGTTGGAAAAGTCGTAAGTCGGGGATTAGTCGGTCAGGACATTTTTACAGACTAGTCGGGACTAGTCGGAGATTAGTTGGATTTTGACTTTTATAGACATTCTAGTATTTAAATAAATTTTCAAAATTATATATGAATAAATATAGATGAGAACCATAAAGATAAACATAAATATACATAAAATTTAACATAGTTGTCATGAAAACTCCAACATAAACATTGCAGTTCGATTGTTCAAAATACTTATTTTTTAAAAACTTGACCATCTTTGACCAGCCCAAAAACCCGTCTTTGACCCGCTTTTTGACCAAAAACCCGCCTTTGACCCGCTTTTTGACCCAAAAACCCATTTTTCGCGTTGACCCGTCTTTGACCGACTTTCTGACTGACTTGGCCATGGATTAGTCGGTAGCCATAATTGGCCGACTAATCCCCGACTAATCCCGTCTTTTACAACCATGATTGTTAGTAAATGCATGTTTTTATGATTGTCATTTATAGTTTCACCAATCATTATCTTTCACAACAAAAATATGAGCAGTGAAAATATTGATGAAGCTTTCGAAGAACACCATACTAGGGAGGTAAATGTGTTTTAGTTTTCTTTAAAGAGTAATAGCAATGCACTATCCCTTCTTTTAAATAAGTGGTTTGTTTACAACTAGTATGAAATTGATTCTCCAAAATAAATTATTTAACTCCTAAACAATATAATGATCACAAACGAAATCACTTTATCCAAAAACTAAATTTTTATTATTGCGCCTTAAAGAAAGGAATAACTAAGAAAGTATTAGTGATATAGATGAAGTATACAGTTTTATGAAAGACAAGTGAATTTCTAATATCTTACAACATCACTAGCAAATTTGTATTTAAATAAATAGCATTCATAGCAGCCGCATGGACTTTAAGACCTCAAGAGCCAGATAAATATCTGGGAAATCTAAACTTCAGAAATATTTAACATACCTATAGATAATAGTTACCAACTTATAAAGCAAATGATACAAATGAAAGTCTTTAAAGAACAAAAACTCACCTATGAAATAGAAGGAGAAGGAGAAGAAATATCAATCCAATTGATAATACAGAGAGCATAATGATCACTATCACATCCACCAGCCTGAATGAAATGAACAGATCATGAACCCTCTTTTAATTTAATATGATAGAACAAAAAAGTGAAAATGAGTATGCAGCACTTGAACTCTTGAAGACTGATAATTTACACTTTGTAAGGGTTTTTAATACTCTTTTCAAGTTATAAGAACGATGAGAAGGGAAAACCTACCATGCCTTTTCGAAATGAGCTTGTAGGTACTTAATATACAAAATGCCAGTCCAAAGACTTAAGGCTGTTTCCTCAAGAATATACCACCTGTTGATCATTTAACCAAAATTAAAAACTTAGTTTAAAAAATGAGAATGAAATTAGAAACGTCATACTTGTGTCGTTAGTGAAATCTGAAGTAAAAAAGCAGTAGATGTACAAACCAAAATCGACAGTGGTTGCCCTGGCCAATGCATGTTCCCAGCCAAACACAATGATGATCAAACTGAAGAACACATCTGTCACAATCATGGCAATGCTTTGTTCTTGGAGGCTGCAATAAGATTTCACCAACCCCATAAATTTTGGTAGTTAAGAATTCAGGTGCTCCTATGATATACTTGCCATTTCACATTCTAAGATTTTGGTGAACTGTCAAAGAAAATTTAAGGGAAAATAATTTTTTCTATTCTGTTTATCAGCTTACGACAATAATTGGTACCTACCTAACTGAAGACATATTTAAGTCACTCTTAATGTTCCATAATGTTTAAGCACTTTAGTCATCGTGCACGTTAGATCTCTATGACAAAATTAAGTACATCATACGGAAGAAAGATATAAACAAGAACGTTACCTGCACCACATTACAGTATGGGCACGTGTAAGTCCTGAAACAAATAGAATCTGTCAGTGATGATTCTCCTTTAGTGTGTAGTATTATTTCTGTATAGAACAAATGATTCTTTTGATCATAGGTAAACTATAGGCATATAGCTGTGTAAAAACTTGCATGAACCATCTTAAGCAGGTTAATTGCATAAAAACCACCAAACTTGATTTGGAATCTAATATGATGATGACCTAAAAAACATAGGGAAACACAGAATCTTTATTTTCTTTTGACAACCAAATGAGCAGTTGTGTTGTAAATAATCTTGGAATGAATGTAATCCTTCAATTCCCACCAGATTCAGTTCATGGTGGGCTGCATCAAAAAATATAATAGGGAATTTAAAAAGTCGTAGGCTTTTGATAAAGCAGTTACTTTCGATCGGTATCTAATTGGAGTAGGACAGTGGAAGGGTTTTGATTCACAATCACGTTGTGAACAGGAACAAACTTGCATACGCAAATTACCTAGGGTTTTCTTGATATTAAAACAACCAGATGATAATAAAGAATGACTTCTTTTGATTGATAATAAATTTCAGAATTAAAAATAACAATTGTTGGGAACAGATTATATAGACCTAGATATCCTAATCCTAACCAAACTAAAACTCCTAACATTTCCTAATTCAATTAAAGTCCTAAATATTAAATAAAATAAATAATAACTAACTGATTAAATTTTCCTAATTAATAAATTTCCAGCATATTTGTTTCTTGGGCCTCAAGCATGTCTACATCATTCTCCCCTGCTTGAAAAGGACTCGACCTCGAGTGCATCCGGAGGAATTGTAGTAGACCAAACGTGCTTCTTCTTCTCTTTGTTTCTAAACTTATCATTGGTGCCCAAGTACTTCTCTTTCCTTGTATCCGCCGCCATTAGTAAATCACTTTCAACAAATGTTCTCCTAACATAATTATGCCTTTTAAACTCATTCCATCTGAGTCGCGATCCACTTATGAAATTTAACTCACTTGGGTTGATTTGAACCATGGAATAGTCGCTTGTACGATGTTTTAATAGGTTCATCACACTATCTCGGTCTACAAAAACTATTTGGTGTTGAATCTCCTTTGTAGAAGAGACACTCCTCGTTACCCCTTCAGGCATGATGCTCTTGTTTTCTGGAGGTAGCTCGTGTAACTTTGTCGAGATTTCAACCATAACCTTTTGATCTTCTTCCATCCCTATGTGTTTCTCTGTTTTTAAAACATCATCGAGTGAATACTCAACATGTATCGATTTGGTAATAGCGGGATTGTTGTCTTGAATTGTTTGATAATCTGCATCTTGTAGGTCATCTTGATTATAGGCTGGAACAACTCTAACGAGATCGTACGCATCCAAGGAATCATGAAGAAAGGGATTAGTCGACCGAAATTATGGAAACACACTTGTTCTATCCTTACGCGTATGTCTTGTTTTACCCCTCACTTGAAAGTTTAGATTTTCAAGGGCATCCAAGATTTGAGCATTTTGCTTAATCTGTTGTTACATATTATGGTGCATCTGTTGCTGAATCGTTTGGAGGATTTGGAGAAGGCTGTTATTATCAGCCATTGAAGAACCACCAAAAACTTAGTAAATCAGTAAGATGAACAGTAACTTGATATTTTTCTCTTTTTTAATGAAAATAGAATATAGGGGTAGATGCACTGGAGTTAAAATTAGGAGAAACCTAATTCGTTAACTTACCAGAACTTGTTTGATGGAATTCGATAAATCGATTCAAATGGAACCAAGGGAAACCTGCTCTGATACCACCTGGAGTAGGACAGCGGAAGGGTTTTGATTCACAATCACATTGTGAACAGGAACAAACTTGCATACGCAAATTACCTAGGGCTTTCTTGATATTAAAACAAGCAGATGATAATAAAGAACGAATTCTTTTGATTGATAATAAATTTCAGAATTAAAAATAACAATTGCGGGGAATAGATTATATAGACCTAGATATCCTAATCCTAACCAAACTAAAACTCCTAACATTTCCTAATTCAATTAAAGTCCAAAATATTAAATAAAATAAATAATAACTAAATGTTTAAATTTTCCTAATTAATAAATATCCAGCATATTTGTTTCTTGGGCCTCAAGCATGTCTACATCACTAATTTAGTTATTGATCTCAATAATGCGTATTGATATACCACTGAAGAACATAATATATGATCAACAGATAAAATATGAAGGCCGGAACAACAGAATTACAATACTATAGACCAACTTTAAGGAACTAATGTATGACCAAATTTGGAACACAATACATATACAACTAACTTCAGTATCAGTCAGGAAACTAGAGATATAGTTTTGTAGACAATATTGTTTTAAAAATTGAAATAGAAGTGCAAAGCTAAATCATGGATGTTTTGTGGATGACGAATCAGGCTATGGTGGGTATCTGAAATTCTGAATGTTGTTAACATTTTAATGTCTGTTATCAAATTTGTTAATACAGTTTTTCCGACACGTATAGCAGACTTTCAGATTACGCAAAAATGAATAAACAAGTTTTTCAAAGTGATACCTATCACACCTTATCTCAATAACTTCTAGGGATAATTGTGTTCAAAAGATATCAGGGAGACTAGGATGCCTAGACTAACATCAACTGTGTGTATTCAAATAAGATTTATGCTACACTTCAACGGGCAAGAGAGTAGTATCTACCAAATGAATAAAACATTATTGTTACATCTAAAGCATCACTCAGCATCCTAGCTTTCATAAGCTGCAATACGATTATACTTAGAACATGTTTTTACTTTGTAATATGCATTTTGGCAACATTAAAGTGCTAATAATAAGCAAATGGATTGAGAATTTTAAATTGTCAAGAACTAATACATTTAAATGTAACCAAATGCACAAAAGTAATGCGTGACAGCATGAATCAAAAAGGAAAACAAGTAGCGTTACCTAACAGACGTTCCAGGAGGGTACATGTCCATCACCAGCTTTGTCCAATTCATTGGATTATTCCCTAAAAGATTTTCTCCCAACTGGTTTCTGTCTAAAGTCACAACTACATTGCCATTTTTGCTTGAAGCAGGTTGTCTTTGCTTGATCATTCACATCAATAAACAAAGAAAGATGTCACAATCAGATAAATTCATGCATTGAAAAACACAATCAACATAATCTATATCCTACGACATACATACAAGATATGATTTATTCGTTGCTCCTTTTTAATTGGAAAAAAAAATTAGAAGTACGGACGTTCCTTTTGATTGTTATTATGTGAGTATTTATAATCAATTTAAGTCAGCTAATTAGCTGTAATAAAGCGGGTAAAAGATAGTGTTTTGATGTACTTATTGAGCTAGTAGTCATAATCAGAAGTTAATGTGTTCAAAAAATTTCTGAATTATTGAGGAATTATAAATGACCTAAAAGCACAATTACGTGAAGAAGAAAAAAAAATCAGCCTTTTTCTTTTTTGGCAAAATGAAAGTAGAAGTTTCTTAATTTAGGTTAAAAATATGTGTAGATGTGCTTTTGATTTACTCATAAACACTAGGTTTTAGTGATTATTAAAACAGATAATCCAAAGCATAATCTGTTTATCCGGGCTTCAAAAATTTATCATTACAAATTCAAATCACAATAATCAGACAATCATTTTCAACATGAAAATCAAACACCACTACAGTATGAAATAGCAAGTAAACATGATACTCATTAAACCTAAGAAAGTCTAGAAGCATAAAGTTCTAAATAACCGCTTACTTTGAAATCTCTGATGCCCTTAACGAAGCTTCTGTCTTAGCAAATTCTCTCATTGCATCAAGCACGTACCTAAGTAAAGTATACAACTTTTATAACCCGAAACACTAATCCATTCTCACAAACCAAACATTATATATCTTTGAATTAAATATTATACCCTGGAGAAGAACCAGATGTAAAGAAATACTGAATTAATGTAGCAACAACCAACAGCAAAAAAATCGATACGTACCTGTAACAAGGCACAATAAGTACACACACAATTGTAAGACAGGTGAAGTGAATGTTAAAAAAATTGTATGACCTATCAAAAATTAAGAATTCTAACCTATATCTGAGCACGATCATTTGACCTAGATGTTCAATGTTTCCTTAATCATGATTTTTATTTATAGATGAATGAAAAAAAGGAAGGGGAATAACCATCAAAATAACATTAAACGGAGGGAATACTTATTCTTTGCATTCTACTGAAACTAAGTAGTATATAAGTGTGTGACGGTGATTGTGTAATGTGTATCTGCTTACCAAGGCTGTTGTTTCGATTGCTCGATAAATTCGATATCGAAAATAAAAAGAAAACCAACGAAAATCAGATGTAGCATCACTAAAGCTAATCTCAAACACAACGTAGATCTTCTAACTGCAGATGCAAATCAAAATCAAATTAATCACACTTAATTCACACAGATAGGACACCACAACATATAAATAAATATGGATATAGATATAGATATTTATAAAAAGAACATGTTACCGGGATCAGAGAGACAGGGGAAGACGTTGAAACATCGGTCATAGAAACGATCTGACGTGTCACGAGATGGAAGGCAACAACCCATAATTGTCATTTGAGTAATTAATTATAGTGAATAACAAATGAAACCCTAATTATGATGATGATGATGATTGCATATCACTGGTTTTTCTAGCAGCAGCAGCAGCAGCTGGGATTGTGGGAAAGAAAGAAGGTGAGGGGGAGGACGCAGGTCAAGATTGGAGGTGTGGGAGGAGAGGTCGTCTAGTCATGGGATAATTGCATTCTAACACCTCAATCTTTCTTTATTTTGCAAAATTACCCCTTCAATTGTAAGAGCACGGGGAGTGGGAAACAAGCATAAAACATATGATCGTTCAAGCTAATGAACGCCGACATCTCTGTGTTCACGACATTAGGACAACGTTCTTCGTCATTGTTCTTTGTCAATGTTCAAGTTTGCACGTCGATTGTTCAACGTTTTCTTCTTCCTTTTTCCATTTTCCTTTAATGTTATTGGTTAAAATATGTTTTTGTGGGTTCCTTACAACTCCGAGGTGAACACTGAACCACTCCCCTCAAAATCGTATCTCTTATTAAATTCCAAATTAAACTGAACACCGAGTTGAACATCACTCCTCATGTTCTAATGTACCATCACCCGTCTTTTCATGTGTTTTATTCTAGATCACATCAACATACTCATCATCAAAGAGAGATTTCATTGTCGGGTCAAAATAGAAGCTTTTTATTTGATTGGTGACACCTCATTTTGAATCTCAAATTTTGTATATTGTTTGTATCTAAATTATTTCTCCTTCATAATTGAAGTTTTTAAGCTTTTCATTCTCGATCATAAGTTGCTTACCCCCTTTCTCTTCTACAAGTCGAAGAACAATGGTCTTGCTCCCTACCTTTGAAACATTTAAATTAATGATTTGATGAACCATCAACATTTCTAATATAGCTTCTACGTACTACACAGATAGTCTCTTCGATGTATCCATATCATATTGTTGGTTCTTATCATCATGCCAAACTTGATTCACTACATTCGACTCCCATTGCGATCCCAAGTACGATATCCCAATATAGCTTGTTGTTTTTCCACAACTAAAGCTCTCTGGCATGCCCCCGAAATCGACTACAAAGTGTAGAGATCAAGAACATTTGAATACTTGGTGTAAACCACCCTAATTGTTTAGAAACAAGTGGCTTTCCACTATAAATAATTCATTACTTTGATGGGTTTTAACGATTAACTTAATTAAATATTAAAACATCAATATGCGGAAAATAATAAAAAAATAAATCCATAACCGCGGATTCAAATACTTGTATTAAATCAATAACTGAATAAACAAGATGAAAGAACGCTTACAGTGACTTGCTCGGTATGATCAATCTTTTGTTTCTTGCTTGGAGGTCGCATTCATACCAATACTAGTCATCTTTATTTATATAACTGCTAGTCGTTTATATCTTATCTATATGTTATCTTTACTAAAATTTAGTAATAACGTACAAACCAAATCAATAACCAAACACACGTATGTGTGTGTGTGTCGACTAGCCCAAAACCAAAATTCGTTTTGGGGTTTTGGTGAGATCTGGTCGAACCAAGAGAGAGGAGGGAGAGAGAGATTTGTGAGGGTTAGGGTTATTGTGTGTTGATCTAACTAATGGACCCCTAGACTTATATTTATAGTCTAGCCAAACTTGTTCACCAAGTTAGTCCAATAGTTACATATTAAACCCTTCAATAATGTTTAGTTTAAATTAAACCACTAAACTTTAATTAATTAAAGTTCAGTTACTAAACATAAATAACTTTTCATAATTAATCCATTATTAATTATCCTCGTACATATCCGTCGATGATATATGACCCATTGGTGTCTTAATCATCGGATTAAATAATTTAAATGTAATTATCATGCACATAATTCTTTCGGACTCCCACTTGTGCATAGATGATTATACTTAACTAATTAAATTTCCTATGGCGGTCCCTTGCAAGACACATAGGATGACCGAGTCATAAGAACTCTTATACCTTGCACGATTTAGTTGAATCACTCATTCAACAATGGTATATTAAAAGAGCAGCATATCTTTTTGCAACATGATATTTATGAGAGTGCCTAGCATGGACTTTACTTAACCAAATAATACTCTCTTTGTTCTTGATCTAGTTTTAACTGGTTCAAAATGATAGAAGTCTAAGACTATTTGAGCACGACCACGCATTCTCCAGTTTCAACCATTAAAGGCCCAACAATATATCTCTTAACTAAAAGAGGTGCAAATCCCATCTTGACTATCAACCATGCTACACTTAGCTCCCACTGAACCCAGTAACCAGCCATTATGGCTACGCATTTACACGTAACGTTAGATTGTGCCTAAGCCTAATGTTAACTAAGCTTGAATGCAATTAACGTCTCATGTAATGAGGATATCTCACTTGAGTTTAACTTATGATAAAAGTTCATGAAGTTACACTCAAAGCGGGTCAACCAATATTTGATCAAATTAAATACCCATGAATCTTTGACAACCTTAATGCCTTAGGTCCTAATTAAGATTTCGGCCAATATTTCATAGTTACCATCACCCCATTGTGATTCCCACGACAACGAGTAGGCTATGGAAGTTTTTGGAATCGGTCATGCGCAATTCCATGGATTGCTAAAACACACTAAATAATGAACATTTTAAAGAAATACGCAAAACAAAACATCTCTTGAATTTCAATAAATTTCAATTGTTCAATCAATACATAAAGAATTATAATAATAAGCCTAGAGATACTTCATGCCTATGTATTCAGCATGCTTGTAATGCTTGGCTTGAGACAATGCTTTCGTCAATGGATCTGCAGCATTATCATCAGTTGGAATTTGTTGTATCTTCACATCACCTCGTTTGATAATCTCTCGAATCAAGTGAAACTTACGAAGTATGTGTTTGGATTTGTGATGAGCTTAAGGTTCTTTAGCTTGCACCGCAGCACCAATATTATCATAAAAGATTTCAATTGGATTGGAGATACTGGGAATAACTCCAAGATCCTTTATGAAATTCTTCAACCAAACAGCTTCCTTTGCAGCATCATTTGCTGCAATATATTGCGCCTCTGTAGTGGAATCGGCTACATTACTTTGCTTAGAACTCTTCCAGCTTAATGCTCCTCCATTTAACATAAGCACAAAACCTGACTGCGATCTAGAGTCCTCTTTGTTGGTTTGAAAACTAGCATCAGTACGACCAATCACTTTAAGCTCCATTTTCTTACCACTAAAAGTTAATACCATATCTTTAGTCCTTCACAAGTATTTAAAGATATTCTTTATAGCTCCCCAATGCTTGATTCCCGGATTTTGTTGGAATCTACTCGTAACACTAATAGCATATGCGACATCCCGCCTAGTACATAACATAGCATACATGATAGATCCCACTGCTGAAGCATATGGGATGATCTTCATGTTTTCCTTGTCCTCCTCAGTTTCGGGACATTGACTCTTCATAAGAACCAATCCAGCTGACAACGGAATCATCCTCTTCTTGGATTTATCCATCTTGAATTTATTCAAGATCTTGTCAATGTATGTACTTTGACTCAGTCCAATCAACCTTTTACTCCTGTCTCTCAAAATTTTGATTCCAAGGATATAAGCTGCCTCTCCAAGGTTCTTCATTTGAAAATATTTACAAAACCATAACTTAACACTTTTAAGCATGTTAGTACTATTTCCAATAAGCAATATGTCATCTACATATAGAACCAGGAAGGTAATGTCGCTCCCACTAAACTTCTTATAGACACATGTTTCAAACTCACTTTTGATGAAACCAAACTCCTTTATTTTCTCATCAAAACATAAGTTTTAACTCCTAGATGATTGCTTTAATCCATATATATATCTAAGCAATTTATAAACTCCTTTAGGTATTTTAGGATCCACAAAACCATCCGGTTATGCCATATACACAACCTCGGTCAAGTTCTCATCAAGGAAGGCGGTTTTTACATCCATTTGCCATATCTCATAGTCATAGTATGCAGCTATGGCCATTTGAATCCTGATAGATTTAAGCATGGCTACGGGTGAAAAAGTTTCATCATAGTCAATACCATGAGTTTGAGTAAAACATTTTGCAACCAACCTTGCTTTATAAGTTTGTACATTACCATCCATGTCAGTTTTCTTTTTAAAAACCCACTTACACCCAACAACCTTACCATTAGGTGGAAGTTCAACAATTTCCCAAACTTGATTTTCATACATGGATTGTATCTCAGCCTTCATGGCTTCTTGCCATTTATCAGATTCCGAACTAGACATTGCTTCATTGTAAGAAGTTGGTTCTTGCAAACCACCATCTTCAATGACATAGACATACCTACTAGGTGCTCCATGCATCCGGTCGGATTTTCGAAGACTAGGTGTCTTATTAGTATCAACAATGCCATGTTAATCATCAACATCTTCATGTTGATCACCAACATCTTCATGTTGAATAGGTACCATCATTTCATGTGATATTTGTTCTTCCTCTACTTCTTCAAGGAGGTGTTTATTTCCATCATTTTACTTGTCAAGGAAATCCTCTTTAAGAAAATATCCATAACGAGCTACAAACACTTTGTTCTCACTTGGATTATAGAAATAATAACCCCTAGTTTCCTTGGGGTATCCAACAAATATATTTATAAGTTTTAGACTCAAGTTTATCGGTTACAAGTTTTTTAACATGTACCCTACAACCTCAAATCTTCATGTATGATAAATTTGGAGATCTACCATACCACAACTCAAACAGAGTTGTAACAACCGATTTAGATGGTACACGGTTTAGTGTATATGCTACTGTCTCGAGTACGTGTGTAACACCTGGCATTTTAGGCTATCATTACTGTACCTAATCGCGAGATTATTATGTGTATTTAGTCACGTTGGGCTAAATATACATAGGACTTAGTGAAACTTCATACGCGCATACACGATTCGTTTAAATCGTGCTAACAATGTACCGGGTTGAACCCGACACATCTACAATAGGGCGTTGGTGACAAAATTTTTAAATAATATGGAAGCACCCAAACAAACGTTATTTACACTAATATATTTGGTAAAATATATTACACGTAACTCGCATCGTTAGAAACACTCCATACACAACGAAAACACGTGAAACGCGTCCAACAAGCAAAAATAATTCAAGTTATATTTTTATAGCTCATTAATAAGTATTACGATTACAAGATTCTCATCTTAAAATATTACGAGATTAAACGACTATGGGATTTAACCGACTACGAACCCACGAGCCGAGCCGTAAATGGGTCGGCCTAGACCCGTGGTGCCGACCCAACTCATCAACCCATGGTCCACCTCCTTTTAACCCCATTTTCTCCTCATTTCCCCCATTTTCCCCTAACAAAAACACTCACCTTCTCCTCTCAAAACCCTCTCTTCCATTCCCCTTGAAATCGGCAGCTGCAACATCAACAACATCACCACCAAATCGCTCATCATCATCATCTTCAAGAACGAGCACCAAGACCGCCTCCATCTCCACCATACCTCGATTTCGATTTTCGTGGTAAGGAGCCTCAACACTCTTTTAAATTACTTGAAAAGCTTAGATTTTCATGCTAGAACATTTACCCAACAAGATTATGTCCAAAAATCAAGTCGAAATGCGTTTTTAGGACCGATTTGTACTTACAGCAGCGTCTGCGAACTGAGATGCGTCTCAGCTCGCAGATCGGACTGCGAACCGAGATTGAACTCGCGGACCCAAATTTGCGAACCGAACTGACTTGCGAACTGACTTGCGAGCCGACCTGCGAGTCGACGCTTGCGAACCGAACCATATGCTGCGAACCGAACTCAGTTCGCAGCCTACTGCCTTGTGAGCCGAACTCAACTCGCATCACTAACTCAGTTCGCAGCCCACTGCCCTGCGAGCCGAACCCAGCTCGCATCGCGAACTCAGTTCGCAACACAATCTCAATCCGCAGCCATACTAGATCAACTTCCCCCCGATTTTTTTAAAATTACAAATGCGATTTTTAATAAAACGATGTAGTAAGTGACAGTGTTGTCCGAACTCACATTCGATAATACCTTCACGTCGCGATATGAATGACCGACTTATAAATACACTTTACAAAGAAACGACTTAACGAGATACAAAACAATGATAATACTTGAATCATTGTTATAAACCGTCACCAACGGGCCATAATAGATTTCAAACTCACACGATTACAAACATACAAACAACCACTTGGACATTTTCTATTTGAGTGGGCAACTAGCATGGGTGATCTTTCAGGACACCAACTTAATTACTTATTTACTTACAACCTTGTGCGTTTCGGACGCCAGAAGGTTGCAGAGTACTGAGAACCGATACACGGACTTACAACTGCGTCACTTACTTGATTTCGCTTACATACTTGCTTGACACAGGTGAGTCTCACAGCCCTATTTTTACTGTTTTTACTCTGGGGTGAGATGCATTACTTGTTTTACTTTGACATATGTACAGATTTACTATTTTACAGACTTACAGACTTACTGATATATTGATTGCATGGGTTACGTTAAATCCAATGAAGTCCTCTGAATCATAGTTGTTAATTATGGGATAAGCGCGAGTTTATGGATCCATATGGGACTGACAATCCCCGCCCGGGGTGGTAGCGCCACCACGAACCGTACCATAGAAACGGGCGTTTCTTACTCGTTACACCTGAGTGTTTTTGGATTAACACTCATAGGGGCACTTACCTGGTACTTAATTGTACCTTACCAACTGGTTAAGCTTCGACTATGATGCTCATGGCAATGTATATCAATCCGATTGCATTCGTGCAATCATTACTCACTACTTGGTTAAAACTGTACAAATACTTTCACTACTTGGTTAAAACTGTACAAATACTTTCACTACTTAAAACTGTACAAAACTAATGGCAGCAATATTACCACACTTTTTACAAAAAACTAAGAAAACTTTGGGTATGTCTTTTTACGAAATTGTCATATTTAGTTTCTGAGAAATTTATTATTAGAGTTCACTTAATGATATTGTTTCTCTTAAAATTGATTCTAAGTTTTGCAATTTTTGTTTACAGATTCAGATTAGGTGATAACTGAAAAACTTTGGGGTTTTAATCTAGAACTTATTTATGTTAATATGTATGATAAACATAGTTTTATAATAAGTTAGGATCTTCATTTTTATTAACCCTAGTGGAAAATTAAAATGTTAAATTAAGACGTTGGAGCTACATTGCATGTACTTTTATCCAAGACTCCTGCCATTAATTAAATTAGGAAGCCGATAGTTGTAGGTACCCAACTAGAGGTTGAATATTTTTTTGGCTTTATTAGGAGATAAATTGGTGAATAGCAGTAGTTTCATAAGTTTTTATTGCCCAACTAGCCCATTAGAAATGACAAAAATTAGTAGCATGTGGTTATATGTTTCTGGACTATCTTTAATTTGTATTTTTCATTTTAATTTTAGTTTTTATTTTTTATATTTGGTATGTTTAATTTATTTGCTTGTTTATTTTTAGAATATTGTTGCCACTTTTCGAAGTTGGCGTATGATATAGTACAGCTGAATAATGCATTGAAATTGGAATTTTTGGAAATTTAATAAGTTTATCTTATTAATTATGAACTTTGTGGGTGTGTTCCCTGGAAACCCTCACGAGACTATAACTCGTCCACTTGGGATACCGAGGGGTTTAAAGGCTTATTGCATACGCTAAATGCAATCGTGATTAACTACGAAAGTGTGGATGTTGTATATTTTTGAATAAAGATCGCGGAAACTAATACGTTGAACTACAAATAGAAAAGATGAACCATTAAGCTGATTCAGATAACGATAATCGCTTCTAAGTCAGGGGAGTTTTTATGTTCTACTTTTTCTTTTCCTTATTCACTTTTGTTTATCAATTTTTATACAATGAGGGCATTGTATAATTTAAGTGTGGGGATAGGGTTCGTAAGAAAAAGAATTTCTTTAATTAACATTTAAGTTTCTATTTTGTTCTTAAATTTTATCAAAAATTTTAAAATTTAAAAGTGAATAACTAAGTATTTATTAGTTAGAATACTTTTGATTAAAAGTTTTGTTTTGTATTTAAAAGTTTAGACTTTAATGTGGATTAGCTGTTTTATATATATAACGTAAGCTACTTAATAATAAGTGATATATAGTTACATGATATGATGTACTAATAGGCAATCTATATGAAGATTTCTGGATTTTAAGAAATTAATAAAAATAATTGTATATTATTTTATGGTACATAATATGATGTATGACATAAAAGTCTTAATTCTTAGATTTATCATGCGATAATTTTATATATCTTTAAACTTATATGAAGACATTTGGGAGTTTACTAATTGTTTCCTCTGTTGTACGTAAGTACAGACCTGGTCTCTAATTAGTATTCTTAAAATAAAGCAAAAGGAAGAACAAATTCTTTCAAAATATAAATAAATAAAAATCAAACTAAGTCGCTTTGTTGTACGGCTGTACAGACCTGTCACCGCTGGTTTGATTTAAATTAAACTGCTTTACCTGAATCAAGTTATGTCGCTCTGTTGCATGAAAATGCAGACCTGTCATCAATGTCTTGATTCTTAAAAATGGATTTCATATATTTATTTTGAATATAAAAGTAAATTGCATGATTAAATTTAAGAGTATATCATATGTGGAAATCATAAGTAATATACATATGAATAATAAAGATGTATTCAGGAATATAAATATAGATTGTTTAAAGTGGACAAATATATTAGTAATCATTCATGAACTATATATTGCGTGAATAATAATAATTTTTATTTGTACATTATAGTTATCCATGTTAATTAAATTGTTTAAAGTTTTAACTTATGAAACATATTTTTAAGTTAAGTATTTTGATTATTAAATATTAGTTTGATGCTTATTTTAAATTTTATTCAGTATTCTACTTGAGGACAAGCAGAACTTAAGTGTGGGGATATTTGATAAGCATCAAATAGATAGTATATTTTATAGTAATTTATCCCTATATTTATATACATTTTAATGCATTTATATGATTTTAGATACTTATTTTGTTAATATTTGCATAGATGTATATTATAAAGTGGAGATTGAAGAAAAGGAACGAAAACAAGGCAAAGATTGAAGAAAAAAAGGATTAAATGAAGACTCGAAGAAAATGTAGCTTAAACCTTGAAGAAATGAAGAAGATGGCTCTAAAGTGGAGTGATAACATCAATTAAGTGTTTTAAATGAAGCTTGGATGAAAGAAGCGGAAATTCGATCAAAAGCTGAAGAAAAGTGTAAATGCTGAATTTTCTGCGCGCTGTTAGTATTTTGACCATAACTCTCTCATACGGAGTCCAAATGAGTTGATTCAAGCGGCCAAATTTAGCTAACACATAAGGCTACAAAATATCAAAAATTCAGATTGATTGGATAAAAACTCAACCGCCGGTTGAGCCTTTCAACCGGCGGTTGGAACTGAAAATCTGGAATATTCGGGAAACGAAGAGTTTGACTCGGAGACAAAGTAACCAACCGCCGGTTGGACCTTCCAACCACCGGTTGGGACCAACTTTCAGCTATTATAAATAGAAAACACCTTTCAGCTTCGAAATATATCCCAATAACCTTAATAATTCGTATATTACGAATTATTAACCCCAAATTCGATTAGAAACACTTTCTAGGGGTTTTAGGAGAAATTTAGAGTCGCGGGTTCGCAAGGGTTTGTCTATGATCAAGCGTACGGAGCGTGGTTCACGGTTTTGGTTTGCGTATCTTATTCTTTATTTAATTTTGAATGTGTTTTATTATTGAATATTGATTATGATTATGTTTAACTTAATTATGAACTAATATTTATTGTATTTGCTTAGATTTATATTATTGTTGGAACTATATTATTGAATATTATTATGCAAGAATTATGTGTTATATTATGTTAATGATCATAATTAACTGATTTATAGATAAACTTCACTAATCTTTTGGGTTTTTAAATTAAGTGATTATGTTTCATTAGATGTTAAGTAGTATTATAATTCAACCGACCCTGGAATTGCATCAATAATATGTTGATAGATCTTAATAAATAGTGATACTTTACATAACCTTTGACTGTATTGCTATATGAGAATTGTCATAACCTTTGAGGTTTTCTACATTAGTAAATCACAATAATAATAACCAACAATAAAATAATCTAAGTAAATACATATTTATCTCTAATTGTTTACTATCCTTAGTTAATTGTTTTCTATTGAATTGGTTATAATTTAGTATTCTTAAATACGTTCATACGGAACTAAAACGTATCCCCCTTATCTGTATATTGTATATTTCAATTGAATTATAAATTCTATTTTATTTATAACCACCATTCCTAGTGTTCGACTCGGACTTACTTTAAAAGCTATATTATACGAACGAGTTATTCTTGCCTGGCTTGTGTGATATTATTATTTAAGTATTTCCATTTATTAAAACTTGTTATTTTAAACTCTAATCACACGACATCATTCACCAACCTTTTGGTTGACCTTTTTAGTGATGCATTCTCAGGTACACAGCAATTGTAGGGTCGCCCAACAGGATTTGCTTACTAGCTAGAGTCGCATGATTTTCCACACTGCATCTAACGGAGATTCATAGCATTATCTTTTGTATGTTGTGATTATGTAATAGAATCTCCCGCTACACGCGTGGACTCTAGGGAACTGCGTTATTATAACCGAAAACATTATGTTTTCAAACGTTGTATCTATGGATTGTAACTACTTTTCAAAAATTACATATAGATGTCGTTTGCTTAATCTTTGTGCTGTTGATATTTGATTAGTAGCACCCCAAAGCTCGCTTCCGCTAACCACATAATTTGGGGGTGTTACAGATTGGTATCAGAGCCTAAGGTTATAGCAAACTAGGTTGCATTTAGTGGGCCTAGACTATGACCGTTAGGCAGTATTTCCTTATTAGGTACGACTGGTTCGGGAATTGCATCATACAACGTTAATTTAACATAGCCTGATCAACTATGTACAATTAAGAAAAGATGATGTGAAGCCTGAAAGGGGTTATATTGAACAGGAATACACTAGTTAACTCTGACCACGAGAGAAACGGGACCAAATGCTACTTGCTACGCTGTTAGACTATTATACGTACTGTGTATATAAATAAATAGGCCTCACACATGTACTATCTCCTCGGCTGTAATAAGCACAATATGACCTACGACCATGGAAATGGGAAATCTACGTCCTGTTAAAACGACTCACTATGTCGACAGCAAAATCTAACACTTACCGACAACAGTAGTGTCATCCACAGTATAAACACACCCATGCGTTTATAGCAACGGCGACCCAACCGATTTCACGAAATCTCTCCAATATCTTAGAATAAAACTTCGTCATTCACATGAACGGAACACCTAGTGCCAGCCAGGAATATAACCACTAAGACTTTCTTTATCCTCTTTGCACTTTATAGGATCTCTTCAGCAAGAGGTCAAGCACAGCTATGGAGGATTACCCGTCCGACTCTGACCAGATTCAGGAGGAACAAGTACAATACACCTACCTCAACGGAGAGTACGCACCTGTAGAGGAATTCGGGGTCGAGGAAAACGAGAATCAAAACTTCGGAATAATCAACGTAGAGGCTTATGAACGAGTCATGGAGCAGACAATCGAACTGAACAATCGTACGTGGGAGCTGAAATACAAGTGTCAGGACTATGAGAAGGAGCTGAGGATCATGAAAAGATCCGTCGCTCGAAAGGTTAAGGACAAATTACACCACTGGAAGAGGGTGGCCGCAAACTTCACTAGGAAAACGAAAAAGTGGGTCAAATGGCTGGGAGGAAAGCCGGTGGAAGGGGATGCACTCTATCGTGCACCGCCGCGTTACCAGGACTTGCTCACCGAACGCTATTACCCACGCGACATGTACGTGGAATGAAATTCCAAGTTATCAGAAGCCTACTTAGGACTAGCTAGATAGTGACTATAACCATAAAACGTATTGAAAACTCAAAACTAGATGATTGTATTATCACATTTTGTAAAAATGTTATGGCATTCGCTCGGGTATAGTATTGATCAACAAATTTTGTAAACGAACAATCGGATGTAATGACTACGAACCACCCTGATTATAAGATTTACTATCTGTACAAAATCACCTGCCATGTGCGATACTAAAACACCCTGACCTCAATAGGTATGCAGAATCCCCACCTCGTCCAACATAAAGCTTTTGGAAAATCGTTCGAATGTTAACGAACTCTCGATACCCTCTTAAACTTCAAAATTCGAGAACCTTCGAACTCATGCCCTTAAGAGCTCTTGATTTTATCGTTCCACAATATGACCATCACTTAGTGCTGTTGCAGATTACCTCGTTATATACACTTATGTGATATGCCACAACCTCTTACAAACCATCCACTTATCTCTTTTCTCTTAATTGTTCAAGCACGATGCCTCCACGACGACACCCTTACAACGATATCGCTGGATATACCACTAGGTTTCAACAATTCGCCCTTCTCCGCCCTGCTATGGTAGACCCAGAACACAAACGTATCTAGAAATACATTCATGGACTCCCCGAGAATGTCCCGGAAAACGTCGTCTCATCCAAAACCCTGACGACTCGAAGGTGTACAAGGGGAGCAGGCCATACTACTCTAAATGTAATCTTCATCGTGATGGTTCATGTCCTTGCACTAAATGCAAACGATTTGGACATCTAGCCAAGGATTTCCAAAAACAGTCGCTACTGGTACCAACACTAGTGCACCCAAAACCTGCTACGAGTGCAACGGTATCGGGCAATTCAGGAAAGCCTGCCCAAAACCGAAGAACCAAAACAACAATGCATGGGGCAGAGCTTATACCTTCAACGCTGGAAACAATCATCAATACCCAAACCTAGATGCGATTACGGTTCACTCCTAATCAACCTAATTACTCTATACTACTTGACTGATAAATCTTTCCGACCGCTTAATGATCCACTGTTATAGATCTTAGGCACGACCTAGGATAAGCAAACCCCAGATAGGCTAACAGACGTAATACTTAATTTCATTATAAACGTAACAAACAGACTCTTTCCCATATATCTCACACTGGTTAAGGCTGGGACCCATAGAACTATTACCTTTATGTGTTGTCTGTCCGAACTCTGCGCCACGAATCGTCTGTTCGGAGAAAACCATTTGTACTTTTATTGGCTTCGCTAGAATTCGATTTTTATACTCGCAACCCCATAATTTCTATTATACGATGCTTAATGCCCATATCAAAACATTGTTTTGATGAAACACCCATTTCATAGGAAATGACAGGCTACTCCACTGGCAGCCACATGTCGAATGATGACCAACACGGTGAGGATCAGTCAATGTTTCCTTACCTACTTACTCTCGAAGGCGACACCGAGCCAGTGAGTGAAGAACCATTGGAAGAAACGGCACACCCAGGAGGACTCCGAGACTTTCCACCTCAAACAGTAGTTACAGAAGCCACTCGAATAACCCGAGCAAATTCTCTTTCAAATCCTGCTACTGATCACCATATCACGACCACTACTATCACCACTCCTCCTACTGTTACTGCTCCGATCATTGTCAATGTAAACACTGACAACTCTAAGCATACCGACGAAACAATTAAGGCATTACGCAATCAATTAGCTACTGTTCAGGAGGAAATCACCGATCTACGCCAACTCACCCGCGAGCAAGGATTGCGCCTGCGAACTTTAGAATTCTATTGGGAACAATTAAGACACTTGTGCCCAACTCTGGGAGATGTGCTTCAGTTAGTTTCTAACTCAGTATCACAGAAAGCTCAAGCTAATATTCCTATGGAAAAGGATACCGAAGCTCAAATGACGAACCTCAAAGGGAACCCGGGAGGGAGCTCCAACACAGACTTTACTCATCCCCGAACAAAAAGGCAAAAATAACTCCAACTCCGACTACTGGATCTAAGGGGAAAACATATAAAGGAAATCTACCCTACTGCACCTTATGCAAACACCATCATAAGGGACTATGCATCCCTCCTTGCAGCAGATGCAACACGTTTGGACACCAGGTCCAGAATTGCAAATTCCCTCAAAAGGACACAAACTCGGAAGCTTTGAGATTATGCTTCAAGTGCGGAAATGCTGGGCATAAAAAGATTAATTGTCCACTACTAACTACTACAGACGGAATCCATGAGGCCAAGCATGACACGAACACTACTGCGGGTACGTTATACCTTTAGAAATAATTCACTCTCCGATGCTACAGACTGTCACCACCGTTACAAACGTAGTATAAGTTACAAGCTACTTTAGACTACTAGTACAAATTGTAGCTATACCCCACTGATTTACCGACCGACCCCGTCCATTGGACGTAACAGTCAGCACACATTAGTAGCTCTCTCTCTCCTATTCTAACATGGGGGAGGAAGGCAACCGGAGACATTTATGACAACACTTAGCATACTTCAAGGCCTTCTTAGAAAACATACATACTACTACCTCGAATAAATTTCAGGATGAAATTCTCCCAACAGGGGGAGAATGTAACACCTGGTATTTTAGGCTATCATTACTGTACCTAATCGCGAGATTATTATGTGTATTTAGTCATGTTGGGCTAAATATACATAGGACTTAGTGAAACTTCATACGCGCATACACGATTCATTTAAATCGTGCTAACAATGTACCGGGTTGAACCCGACACATCTACAATAGGGCGTTGGTGACAAAATTTTTAAATAATACGGAAGCACCCAAACAAACGTTATTTACACTAATATATTTGGTAAAATATATTACACGTAACTCGCATCATTAGAAACACTCCATACACAACGAAAACACGTGAAACGCGTCCAACAAGCAAAAATAATTCAAGTTATATTTTTATAGCTCATTAATAAGTATTACGATTACAAGATTCTCATCTTAAAATATTACGAGATTAAACGACTATGGGATTTAACCGACTACGAACCCACGAGCCAAGCCGTAAATGGGTCGGCCTAGACCTGTGGTGCCGACCCAACTCATCAACCCATGGTCAACCTCCTTTTAACCCCATTTTCTCCTCATTTCCCCCATTTTCCCCTAGCACAAACACTCACCTCCTCCTCTCAAAACCCTCTCTTCCATTCCCCTTGAAATCGGCAGCTGCAACATCAACAACATCACCACCAAATCGCTCATCATCATCTTCAAGAACGAGCACCAAGACCGCCTCCATCTCCGCCATACCTCGATTTTGATTTTCGTGGAAAGGAGCCTCAACACTCTTTTAAATTACTTGAAAAGCTTAGATTTTCATGCTAGAATATTTACCCAACAAGATTATGTCCAAAAATCAAGTCGAAATGCGTTTTTAGGACCGATTTGTACTTACAGCAGCGTCTGCGAACTGAGATGCGTCTCAGCTCGCAGATCGAACTGCGAACCGAGATTGAACTCGCGGACCCTAATTTGCGAACCGAACTGACTTGCGAGCCGACCTGCGAGTCGACGCTTGTGAACCGAACCATATGCTGCGAACCGAACTCAGTTCGCAGCCTACTACCTTGCGAGCCGAACTCAACTCGCATCGCTAACTCAGTTCGCAGCCCCCTGCCCTACGAGCCGAACCCAGCTCGCATCGCGAACTCAGTTCGCAACACAATCTCAATCCGCAGCCAAAGTAGATCAACTTTCCCCCGATTTTTTTAAAATTACAAATGCGATTTTTAATAAAACGATGTAGTAATTGATAGTGTTGTCCGAACTCACATTCGATAATACCTTCACGTCGCGATATGAATGACCGACTTATAAATACACTTTACAAAGAAACGACTTAACGAGATACAAAACAATGATAATACTTGAATTATTGTTATAAACCGTCACCAACGGGCCATAATAGATTTCAAACTCACATGATTACAAACATACAAACAACCACTTGGACATTTTCTATTTGAGTGGGCAACTAGCATGGGTGATCTTTCAGGACACCAACTTAATTACTTACAACCTTGTGCGTTTCGGACGCCAGAAGGTTGTAGGGTACCGAGAACCGATACACGGACTTACAACTGCGTCACTTACTTGATTTCGCTTACATACTTGCTTGACACAGGTGAGTCTCATAGCCCCATTTTTACTGTTTTTACTCTGGGGTGAGATGCATTACTTGTTTTACTTGGACATATGTACAGATTTATTGTTTTACAGACTTACAGACTTACCGATATATTGATTGCATGGGTTACGTTAAATCTAATGAAGTCCTCTGAATCATAGTTGTTAATTATGGGATAAGCGCGAGTTTATGGATCCATATGGGACTGACAATCCCAGCCCGGGGTGGTAGCGCCACCACGAACCGTACCGTAGAAACGGGCGTTTCTTACTCGTTACACCTGAGTGTTTTTGGATTAACACTCATAGGGGCACTTACCTGGTACTTAATTGTACCTTACCGACTGGTTAAGCTTCGACTATGATGCTCATGGCAATGTATATCAACCCGATTGCATTCGTGCAATCATTACTCACTACTTGGTTAAAACTGTACAAATACTTTCACTACTTGATGTGTCCGAACTTATTACTTACTATAAACCTGTGAGATTCACCAACCTTTTGGTTGACCTTTTTAGTGATGCATTCTCAGGTACACAACAATTGTAGGGTCGCCCAGCAGGATTTGCTTACTAGCTAGAGTCACATGATTTTCCACACTGCATCTAACGGAGATTCATAGCATTATCTTTTGTATGTTGTGATTATGTAATAGAATCTCCCGCTATATGCGTGGACTCTAGGGAACTGCGTTATTATAACCGAAAACATTATGTTTTCAAACGTTGTATCTATGGATTGTAACTAGTTTTCAAAAATTGCATATAGATGTCGTTTTCTTAATCTTTGTGTTGTTGATATTTGATTAGTAGCACCCCAAAGCTCGCTTCCGCTAACCACATAATTTGGGGGTGTTACAACGTGTCCCCAAAAGGATAAAGGCAAATCTGTTTGACTCATCATAGATCGTACCATGTCTAACAAAGTACGATTCCGATGTTTGGATACTCCATTCCACTGTGGTGTATATGGAGGAGTTAATTGTGAGACTATCACACCCCCAAATTCGGTAATTGTGATTAGCGGAAGCATTAGAGTAAGCGAGGGTGCTGAAGTCAACATTGGACATTCATACATATCAAAGCATATGATTATCGTAGAACATATATATATTAAGATGCCATAATTGATTGTTTACAAAAGCTTTTGATTCAACGAATCGTAAAAGTAGAAGTATAATTTAAGTTATACAAAAGTGGATTTCGTAAATATGACTAAAACATATTAGTTATACAAAAGAAATCCGATTGCTTCAAAAGATGGCATTCTAAATTCATCGTGGGTCACCTAGTTCCATAATGCATGCGGTCTTACTTATGCAGCTAATTCCCTGAAAAATATAGTAAAAAGTCAACATGGATGTTGAGTGAATTCACAGGTTTTATGTTTACAAGTATAGTTTGATAAACCAAAGTAATTGCCATAACAGTTAAAGAGTGTTTTATGGAATATTATCCAATTACAAGTTTTGTTGAGATGTTACCCAAAATATAGTTTAAGGTTGTGTGTAGGAAAATAGTATCCTATTGATTTGTAGGAATGAAGTATCCTATTAGTTTGTTGGAAAGAAGTATCCTATTAGTTTGTAGGAAAAAAGTATCATATGCCCAAGAAGTAGGGACTAAATCTTTGCCCAAGAAGTAGGGCTGGCACCCAAGAAGTAGAGCGAATCACTGTCCAAGAGGTAGGACTAACACCCAAGAATTAGGGCAGGACAATTTCTCAATGAGTAGAGCCAACACCCAAGAAGTAGGGCAAATCACAGTCCAATAAGTAGGACCAACACCCAAGAAGTAGGGCACAAACATTGTCCAAGAAGCAGGACCAACACCCAAGAAGTAGGGCAAAACCAAATATATCAATATAATGTATGAAAATGTAGTTTCATAAATACTAGTTTAACCTAACAGCATTTTATAAACAATTTATAATGATAGTATTGTCGCACCCCCAACTTATGATGCGGAAGCGATTTGGGTCGGGGCATGACTAATCCGGTATTCAAGCACAAGGATATATAATGAATGACTCTATATGCACCATTTTAACAAAATACATTGATTTAAATAAGGTTTTTCAACGTTGTCATAATTACATAGCTCGGTATCCTGATCTGAAAGATTCTACGGCATAACTACTTTTACAAAATATAGTAATGCGGATAAATCTCTTGTTGTATGCAAGCAACTCGAGCTACGCTATCCAAAGTGAGCAGACCTACTACTGCTGGGAACCTGAGAATACATGCTAAAAGGGTCAGCTAAAAGCTGGTGAGCTCGTAGGTGTTATGATGAAACAATAATGTATGAACCACAAGATTTAGTCATGTTTGAAATCAATCAAATAAATAGTGTATATTACTGCCATGAGCTCATAGTTTGAGCTAAAATTGAGGTGTCAGGATCACAATCAAGTGCTTGATCGAGGTTGCCTCCTGCATGTGCCTAATCAACACACGTATGAACAAATGATAATGCGTCTGTTTGACCGCATTCGTGGTAGCGCGACTACCCCGGACGGGGATTGTCAATCCCATATGGTACCATACACTAACATTCACGCTAAATCCATATTAACAAACTATGTGGTTGAGGACT